>CM057350.1:175405674-178359998 GCA_030015575.1 Agapanthus africanus | reverse complement strand
GCCATTGCTATACATAGGATGTATATTGTAGTGGATACTGGGACATATATAGGGAGGACTTTCTTACTCGACATGATAGTATGCTATCTGGTTGCTCTTTACCTTAACGTGTACACTGATTGTCTCTCTGTTACATGTTGGTAAAGCCCTTAGGATGTGTACTTGATTACCTGGACTATGATGCGGATCATACTAGTGGGGACATGGTAGTCCATAAGTACATCCTTCAAAGTCCCTAGTCGTGGGTGTATCGAGACTGGGCATCGATATACCAGAGTAGACTAGCATATACCTTCTCGACCCATACAGATGGGCGATGGGTGATCCCATATCCATTGGTGTTTGACATCAGAGATGATATACGGGTGCTCAGTGGAGACTGGGTACACTGGACGGACTCACCGAGAACTCCCAGATGGTATTATACCTTACGTCAGATGGCAGTTCTCTGGTGACACTGGTACAAAGTAGTCTGTTGACCCGAGATCGTCATAGAGTTTTGTGTGGTTCCCACTGTGCTTTGATTTCCATCTTACCACGTCCAAGAGGGCGTGCAAAACGGTGGTTTTTGGGTACAGTCCCGAGTCACATGGAGGCAATGAGCGATAGGAGGGGATTCGTCTCTCCCGGTATAGGGGGTTGATGTTGCGCTGTGTTCGATTGGCTATAACAGGAAATCCCTGGCCAGGGTTGCTGAGATTTACTGGTAAGTGTTACCAGTAGTTTCTCGAATTGTTATAGACCTCATATCGACACGACTTATCGAGCTATTGGGGTCTGACGTTTACCACCCCTAGGCGAGATATGCGACATATCAGACGATCAGACCGGACTGTACGGTAGTGTTACTGGTTGGATTCACTGGAGTGTGAGCAGGCTTGCTCGTCGATCTTCAGATCGCTCAATACCCGGGTGGCCGTTACGTTTAGCAGACCGCTTGCGGCTTGCGGGTGTTTGATATGATCATCACCTGCTGCCGGCGTATTGACGAGTCTTTAGAGTCCTACACAGAGGTTTCCTGGCTCAAGCGAAACGAAATAGGAGTGCATATGAGATATGTGCGGGACCAAGAATGATACCAGTATGTGATACTGTATTCGATTCTCGCGATATGTGACATTGATCGGTTATATGCGATATAGCCGGGTTATCGGATCAAGTGTTGATTCGATAAGTTGTTACTGTTGATATTAGTCGGTTATATGCGATATGACCGGATCGTTAAATCAAGTGTTGATTTAATGATTTAATGCATAATTATATATTTGATATATTACTTTGCATTAACTAGTATCGGTTCACTTAAGATGGATTTTCTCACTCGGATGTGCGCATTGTATATGCGATATATTTTTGTGCACTTGATTGTATCATGTTTGATGATACATGCTCACTTGGGTTTGTGTGAAGATTAAACCATGGTTGTATATTGATTAGGGTTATGGTTTTCTTATTTATTTAATCTATTTATTTATTCTTATTGGAAAATATTAAGCATAAAAGGAAAATGGTGGCTTTCTTTGTTTGTACATTGAAGCTTCATGAAGCTTTGACCTTGTGACCATTTTGTCTTGATGCTTAACCCTAACCCTTCATTCAAACCATGGTTTATTCTCTACACCAAACTATGGTTGGTTTATGATAAGTATTCATATAATATTCTTTTTAGAAGATAGATAATATAACACTTATCATCTTCTTCCTCTTCTTCTTCTTCATGAAGAAACCTTGCTTCAACAATGGTAACTTGAGCAAATGAGTGAGAAATCCAATTCTAAAGTGAACCCACTTCCTATTTCTTCATCCTCTACCTCTTGCCAAGTAGTAGAGTGTGTTTCCTTCACAAGTTTTCATGGCTTGGTGAAGGTGGAGCTTGATCTAGTGATGCTTCGACGTAGATCATCTTCGGCACGTTGTCGACGACCTAGCCCGGTCTTTTCTCCGATGAAACCACCGTGAGAGTCATGGTTCGATTTGGACAGCGGAGAGGACTTCATTGCGGAGCCGTGGAGGTGGAGCACCGGATCTACAAAGGTTGTATTTCCGTTCCTTTAGTAAAATAGTTTACTAGTTGCATTTTTCGCCTAGAAATCTAGCCAACGATCCATTCTAGGGTTTCTCGGCACCGTTTAAATTTGAAATTGGCATGGTTGATGCCTTGTGAGACCTCATTAGGGTGCCTAGGAACCCTACAGTGGTATCAGAGCCTAGCTAGAGCCTTAGGCGAAGTCTAGACGCAATTTGAAGTCCGAACGAACCCGAAACCCAATTCCAAACATGCTCTCTGTCCTTTTTCTAAAATCGTGGATTTTTCAAAATTAAAAATATGCAGAAAAATCAGCAGGGATATCTAAGAGTTACGGTGAATTTTGATGACGTAATTCCATTATTAAGGCGCGGATCCGCGGCATGAGCATGCCTCGTGCGGCGGATCCACGGCGGTTTTGTCGTATTGTTCATCAAAATTTGCACCATAATCAATAATAGTCAGTGCTGGTTTTTCTGGGAATTTTTAATATTTAATCAAGAGTTGAATTTTCAGGGGTTGTTTTGGGGTTCGGTGTTTCGATCGGAGTATCAGATTTTGTCTATGTGGCTTTCCGGATAAATTTTAGAATATGTTAAAAAGTTCGACCGGATATAAATACCCAATTTTTCCCTTGTCGGGAAATTTCCAAGTGTTGGATTTTTCCGTAGTTTAACGACGTTCTAAGTAGTGCAAGTAACGCGATGGTCCCTCTAGAAGACAACAAACCTTAACTCGATTATGTGACCGTCTTAAACTGCCTTTTGAACCTTCGGGTTTGGGGCAGTACGGCGTGCCACATGTGAGGCGTTGGCTTGACCCTTCTACGGCTGGACCGTTGGTACTGAGGCACGAACTGAATATTTTTAGACTTGTTTCATGTGTTGATCTGTTTTAGGAAAACTTGGGTGTTCGATTGTTCGATCGAAAAGTTTAGCATTTTCTATTTATCCGGAATGTGATACAATAATTGGAATTCACAATAAGTTATGAGATAACTGAATGAATGTTATAAACATAGCACTTTAGTCTCACTTGATCGGTTGCCACGGAATTTTGATGCGATCAAAAGTCCGTCGCAATCACGTAGCGTACGCGGATACTCGCCGGGTAAACTTAATAGACAGCCTCACTCCATAGCCCCGACCAAGTGACTGTAGGAGAACCCCGTCGCCGAAAGCATCCGTTCGGGTGCTCGCGTAAGCGGTGTTCCGCCTTAGTGCACTTCGTCGACAGCATCGGGGGTGCGGCCGCCTACTAAAGTTTGCGACGAGCATTCGATCAGGATGTCGGGAATCTTGTTGAATTGCCCGACTTGATATTGAAAAGTGTTTTCAATTTTGAGACTAAAATGCGGGGTTTATGATTGTTAGGCATGCGATGTCTAAGTAATTCATTTGGTCAGGCATGCGATGTCTGAGGTTGTTGCGGATTCCAACTGTTGTAGTTTTACACTTTCTTTTCTGTGACCGTAAGTGTAATATGTGATATCGCCGGTTTCGTTTCTATATGTCAACGACAATTGGGATGCGCATATTTACTTACGTTGATGACATGTGATGTTATGTGTTGCTGGATATGTTATATTGGATCGTCGTGTTTGAATAGCCGGGGTTTTTTATGTGAGATGAGTGTTTTTCATTTTCATTCATGTAAAAACTTGTATGTAATATTCTTTTATTGGGGCACTTCCAGGTTGCGGAAGATGTCACCCTTTGTATATTATTTACTTTTCCGCACTAGGATAGACCCAAGGAGGGGAGCACAAGTAACCGGGTTCTGGAGTCCAGTGGGAGACCAACTCGAGGAGTCGAGTCCGGGTCTCCTAACTCTAGAATTGGTAGGGTTGCTTGCAGCTCTCGTAGGGGTCTAGGGGTGTGGGTTTGGCTATTCATCACGACCGTGGAATCCGTGTTTTATACTGGCTCGTATTGAAAACACGGACGTCCTAGTATATCCAATGTTTCATATGTTTCTTCTGCTGCGATATCTGTGATGTGATCATGTGATGTTCTGTGATGGATACAGTTTATAGTATATATGATATATTATATAGGCGTTATTTATGTTTTACACCCGCGCTAGCCCTGCCCCGCTCTGCCGTTAGTTACCTAACCTAACGGTGCACGAGGGGACATCGAGGCGAATGCGGATGACATAAGTGTACGTCGTATTTATCTGTGATGTTTAGGTACTTAAATGATGGGACTTCATTAATGTGATTAATGAAATAAAAGAAACCTAAGATGTTGTAGAATCGAATTTCAAAATAAAACAGGTAGCTACAGTTCTTGCTTTGCACAGAGGTATATGTGATATATCCTGCACCTTATTCGATGAGGAAAGGACCGAGATCCCTTCACCGGGAGTGACTCCTTTAGCAATAACTGGCAGATGCTACACACTCGGTTTGTCTTTTGATTGCTTTTAAGAGTTTTTGCTTTGCACAGTGATATATGTGATATATCCCGCACCTCATTCGACGAGGAAAAGACCGACGATCCCTTCACCGGGAGTGACTCCTTTAGAAAAACTAGAAAAGCCTCAAAAACACTCCATTTCAAAATTCATTCGATCCTACAACGATATCAAGTTCATTACGCAATAGGTTTTCAGAAAAACCTGTCGTAGCCCTCCGTCATTTCAGATAAGTAGTAGTTAGTATTCGTGATGCGTTTGTTGGCCTTTGTCAAGGCGCAGTGTGCGGTAGCTAACTGGTGCTTATCTGCTTATGCATATGATGCAGATTGAGTTAGGGTAGTCGTGCGACCTTGTTGGCCTTTGTCAAGGGCCGTGCGGGTGGGTTTAATTCAATCAGGAAATGACGGGTTGAACTTGACTAGCATCCTATGGTTTGTTGGCCTTTGTCAAGGTCATAGGAGGTTAGGGGCAAAATATTATCTGGAATTTCAAGTGTTGAAATTTGCAATGAGATTGCATACCTTCTATGAGATAGTTGGATCCCGATACCCGCTGCGAGTAAGAGTTACTCCTGGGAGAGTTTTACATATTACAATTAGCCGATCAAGTAGGTGTCTAGAAAGGTGTTAACGAGGTTACGCCTCTGGGAAAACGAGGTTTACATTAATTAGGTTCGTGCGAAAGCACGGGGGACCTCCCTCAAAGTACCGACACTGGCCTGGCTGAAAGATTGGCGAACTTGTAGTGTATAATTAATCCCGGCTAGTCTTTCCTTTTAGGGTTTGAAGGAAGATTTGATAAAAAGCAGTGGGAGCCATCCTGATTAGATAAAATAATAACCAATCTATTCTTGCAAGAGCGCACGCTGAGTGTTTTCTTCTCTCTCTCTCCAGGTAGCGACCATATCACGCCTTAATCAAGATAATAATACGGATTATTGACCGAACCCGCTTGTTATACTGAGCTGGGGAACGTTGGTCCCGCTCCAACTTATAATTGTTATAAGACAGAGCAGGAAATTGGGGATTACCAGAATTCCCTTGCCGCCCAAACGAAGAGAGTGCATGCTGATGCATCATCTTCGGGTGTGTTCATTATGCAGAACTGTTTCTCAGTATCCTTTACGTCCAGGGTATATGATACCGGATCAGGATCCCGCATATGTAATATGTTACATAGGGCTACAGGAAGGTAGAGAACTGAGAACGGGTGATAAGTTTCATGAGGCAGAAAACGGGGCAAGTGTTGCAGCCAAGTCTGTTGGTCACTGTCACCCTGTATTCCAAATACATTGATTCTGAACGAATGTTATTAGATACCGAACCTGATATACAAAATCATATCAATCTCTTTATTAGTAAAGAAATGATAAAATTTTGTATTGTTGGATTATGTTTTGAACATTTCCTATATCAAAAGTTGATCGGATCAGGAACGTTATCTAAAAGCATTGATGTTCTAAATCAAACTACAGTTCTTAGTATACGGAACACACACAAGAGGAAGAGTTCAGAAATGAACGAATCCTTCTTCAGGCATTGTAGACTAGGTCATATCAATGCGACCCGACTGGCTGAAGTTACATTTAGATGCATATTTAAATTAGTTTGAATTTACATCTTATGAAACTTGCGAGTCATGTCACAAAGATAAAATGACCTCAGCTCTGTTTATTGGAAACAGAGAAAGAGTTAGTAAACTCTTGGGATGATACATGTTGATGTATGTAAGGTCCCCTGTCTACACATGCCAAGACCGGTTCTTTATACTTCATTACATTCTCTGATAATCTCTCAAGATTCAGACATATGTTTCTGTTGAAACATGAGTCCGAGCCTTTTGAGATATTCACAGAATATAAGCGAGAAGTAGAGAACCAAAATACGGGTATAAGTATTATGTCCTATTATGAGATCAGGGAGGAGAATACTTGTGCATGGAATTCCTGGACTATTCTAAAGGAGAATGAGATTCTCTCTCAGCATTACTCCTCTGTATACACCATAGCACGATGGTATATCGGGATGGAGCAATTACACCCTATGTGATAAGGTGTGCTCTATGATGAGTAATACTGAGTTACCTATTTCCTTTTGGGAGTTATGCGCTTGAGAAGCTGCATACCTATTGAATAGGGTTCGAATCAAATCAGTTACCTACCACTTCATATGTGATATGGAAAGGGAAGAGCCCATGTCTTAAGCTAGTTAAGATTTGGGGTTGTCCGGCCTATGTCTAAAAGCAAAATCCGGACAAGCTCGAGGCAAGATCTGTTATGTAGAACTGGAAATGTTCCAGCTATACAAACTACAGCTGATGATTTGAAAGAACCAAAGGATTCAATAGTTACCAACGAACCTCAGCCTCTCCACCGATCTAGTAGGGTTCCTCACCCACCTGAGAGATACTTCGGTTTGTCTGTGACAGTGGGAGAGAGGATTGCATCATGAGATGATGACCCAACTAAGTTCGAGCTGACCATCAAGAGTGGGACTCTGTAAGAATGGCTGGATGCTTAGTGATCTGAGATGGAATCCTTATACACCAACAAAGTATGGACTTTGGTTGCAATATCTGAAGGGTTAAATCCCCATCAGGAGCAAGTATATCTTGAGAAGATTACTTGGTGTACATGGAAAAGTTAAGACTTTCAAAGCTAGACTTGTTAAAGCTTTTCGTCATCGACCAGGCGTGGATTATGATGAAACCTTTTCAAGTAGCTATGCTTAAGTCCATCCAGATCCTACTTGCCACGGCTACATACCATGACTACGATATCTGGTGGTTGGGTGTCTTGACTGCTTTTCTAAATGATGATTTGGAAGAGAGCGTCTATAAGTACACAGCCAGAGGGCTTCGTAGACAGTGGGAGCAGCGGAAACGTGTGCAAGATACTTTATAGGATAAAGCAGGCATCGCGGAGTTGGAACGTCTGTTTTGATGTCGTAGTCAAAAAGTTTGACTTCATCATAATGGTAGATGAACCTTGTATATACAAAAGGGTAGTAAGGAGTATGGTGGCGATTCTCGTAAAGTACGTGGATGACATACTCTTGATAGGGAAGGAGTTTCCTATGCTACGCTCGGTCAATCTCCGCTTATCACAATGATTCTCCATATAGGATCAAAGTGATACCCCCTAAATCCTGGATTTTGGATCTATGAGATAGATCTAATTGGATGTTAGGATTCTCACTAGTTGTAGTGAGATGGTATCAATCGATCCTGGGGAGAATCACTGGAAGGGTTCCAGGGTGATAAAGACGACTGAATGTCAGTCGCAGGCATTGTCTTTACCCTCAGTAAAGGGACGGTATGTTGGAAGAGTTCCAAACTAGATACCGTGACATACTAGACGATAAAGGCTCGATACATCGCTATTTAACATACTACCAAAGAGGCAGTCTGGATGTATATTTGTTCATGAGATGAACTTTGTTCCTCCCATTGTGTGACAATGGAGTTGTGGCTTATGCCAAGGAACGTCCGTCCCATCAGTGATCCAGACATATTTTACGGCAGTATCACCTGATCATGGAGATGGTTGATCTCCAAGGAGATCGAGGTTAGGAGAGTAGACTCAGAGGACAACACAGCGGATCCACTCACAAAGGCCTTTTCCCAGAGAGAGACTTTTATGGGATGGTTGAGTATGAGATACTACAACCACTGCTACAGATGGCCCTAGTGCAAGTGGGAGATTGTTAGTTATATGTATGCCCTAGAGGCCATTGCTATACATAGGATGTATATTGTAGTGGATGCTGGGACATATATAGGGAGGACTTTCTTGCTCGACATGATAGTATGCTATCTGGTTGCTCTTTACCTTAACGTGTACACTGATTGTCTCTCTGTTACATGTTGGTAAAGCCCTTAGGATGTGTACTTGATTACCTGGACTATGATGCGGATCATACTAGTGGGGACATGGTAGTCCATAAGTACATCCTTCAAAGTCCCTAGTCGTGGGTGTATCGAGACTGGGCATCGATATACCAGAGTAGACTAGCATATACCTTCTCGACCCATACAGATGGGCGATGGGTGATCCCATATCCATTGGTGTTTGACATCAGAGATGATATACGGGTGCTCAGTGGAGACTGGGTACACTGGACGGACTCACCGAGAACTCCCAGATGGTATTATACCTTACGTCAGATGGCAGTTCTCTGGTGACACTGGTACAAAGTAGTCTGTTGACCCGAGATCGTCATAGAGTCTTGTGTGGTTCCCACTGTGCTTTGATTTCCATCTTACCACGTCCAAGAGGGCATGCAAAACGGTGGTTTTTGGGTACAGTCCCGAGTCACATGGAGGCAATGAGCGATAGGAGGGGATTCGTCTCTCCCGGTATAGGGGGTTGATGTTGCGCTGTGTTCGATTGGCTATAACAGGAAATCCCTGGCCAGGGTTGCTGAGATTTACTGGTAAGTGTTACCAGTAGTTTCTCGAATTGTTATAGACCTCATATCGACACGACTTATCGAGCTATTGGGGTCTGACGTTTACCACCCCTAGGCGAGATATGCGACATATCAGACGATCAGACCGGACTGTACGGTAGTGTTACTGGTTGGATTCACTGGAGTGTGAGTAGGCTTGCTCGTCGATCTTCAGATCGCTCAATACCCGGGTGGCCGTTACGTTTAGCAGACCGCTTGCGGCTTGCGGGTGTTTGATATGATCATCACCTGCTGTCGGCGTATTGACGAGTCTTTAGAGTCCTACACAGAGGTTTCCTGGCTCAAGCGAAACGAAATAGGAGTGCATATGAGATATGTGCGGGACCGAGAATGATACCAGTATGTGATGCTGTATTCGATTCTCACGATATGTGACATTGATCGGTTATATGCGATATAGCCGGGTTATCGGATCAAGTGTTGATTCGATAAGTTGTTACTGTTGATATTAGTCGGTTATATGCGATATGACCGGATCGTTAAATCAAGTGTTGATTTAATGATTTAATGCATAATTATATATTTGATATATTACTTTGCATTAACTAGTATCGGTTCACTTAAGATGGATTTTCTCACTCGGATGTGCGCATTGTATATGCGATATATTTTTGTGCACTTGATTGTATCATGTTTGATGATACATGCTCACTTGGGTTTGTGTGAAGATTAAACCATGGTTGTATATTGATTAGGGTTATGGTTTTCTTATTTATTTAATCTATTTATTTATTCTTATTGGAAAATATTAAGCATAAAAGGACAATGGTGGCTTTCTTTGTTTGTACATTGAAGCTTCATGAAGCTTTGACCTTGTGACCATTTTGTCTTGATGCTTAACCCTAACCCTTCATTCAAACCATGGTTTATTCTCCACACCAAACTATGGTTGGTTTATGATAAGTATTCATATAATATTCTTTTTAGAAGATAGATAATATAACACTTATCATCTTCTTCCTCTTCTTCTTCTTCATGAAGAAACCTTGCTTCAACAATGGCAACTTGAGCAAATGAGTGAGAAATCCAATTCTAAAGTGAACCCACTTCCTATTTCTTCATCCTCTACCTCTTGCCAAGTAGTAGAGTGTGTTTCCTTCACAAGTTTTCATGGCTTGGTGAAGGTGGAGCTTGATCTAGTGATGCTTCGACGTAGATCATCTTCGGCACGTTGTCGACGACCTAGCCCGGTCTTTTCTCCGATGAAACCACCGTGAGAGTCATGGTTCGATTTGGACAGCGGAGAGGACTTCATTGCGGAGCCGTGGAGGTGGAGCACCGGATCTACAAAGGTTGTATTTCTGTTCCTTTAGTAAAATAGTTTACTAGTTGCATTTTTCGCCTAGAAATCTAGCCAACGATCCGTTCTAGGGTTTCTCGGCACCGTTTAAATTTGAAATTCGCATGGTTGATGCCTTGTGAGACCTCATTAGGGTGCCTAGAAACCCTACAAGAGTTTCCTTTGTAAATACTGGCCCCGAACGGGGTACAACATGATCAATATATACATAATGATAAAAGGCATCCCCAAGCGGGAGCTAGCTCTTCGTCAATCGACGGTCACAACCACGCAAGCAATATAATATACAACGCCGAAGGGCGAGGATCAAAACTGAAAAGGAAACTCAAACAACATGAAATCCACAATAATACAACGCGCAACTCTAAGGTCGAAAGAATATACAACTCTAGTCTCTAAGTCTGAAATAAATATACATGTCTGGTTGATGGAGTTTCTTGATACAACTGAATAAAATAAGTACAATAGTGGTCATAATGCAAGTGAGCCCACCTACCAAAGTAAATCACCCGGAAAGGAAGCAGTGTAGCAGCAAGCCGTAACGAAACCTGTACGGCAAAACCTGAAACTGTGGCACAACGGGGTGTGTTGCCAACTCGTGAGTAGAAAACATCACCGAGCAGAAATCGTATGTATGACACAATCCTAGGTCAAAACGATCAAGTATATATAACCTCAAAATCATAAGTCTGAAGCATGAAAAGGTGGCAAGGGTAAACATCTATACGTAAGTGTAATCCCATGTGCTCGTATCATTGTCTCAGGCAGTAACATATCATATGAATGAGGTATGAATGCATGAAAACAGAATACATGTAAAAGAAGAAACTGCTTTCATAACTTAGTGAGATTTCTGTATGTTTAAAACGAGATATCATCAATGAAATCAACATAATCAGTGTCTAGCATCGACACAAAACATAAATCCCAATATCTCAATATCTCAGGCTCTGGCTATCCAGACTGGCCTATATCATCAAATCTCAATACCTCAATATCTCAAATCTCAAAACCTCAGTGTCTCAAATCTCACTATCTAGGGCTCCGTCAGTCCAGATCGGCCCCTATCATCAATCACACGACTACGAACGGTATCCTCTGGATATCCGACGCGCTAGGTAAAATCACCGGTAGGCAGTCTGCCCCTACCGGGCTCATCGTCTACAACTCGAGCTTCTTGCCCTGGGGTACCATACCGGGTCTACCATGTACCCGCAGACAGTTCATCCAACTCCTCGAATCGGGTCTCGAAATCAATCTCATAACCGAGAAAACATCATGGCGGACGACTCATACATCACGAGAAAACCGCACTTTTCTTTTTAAAATGAGAGAGAGTGAAGTTTATATATATTCTTGCGGTTTTCTCCCAAATCCAGGAAACCTCATGAAAATCCGAAATCCAATCATCAATAGCAAGTAAACAGTGAATATCGGCATAAAACTCCATAATACTGCATAACAGTGAATAATAATATGCATGCAGTATCAAGTAATAACTGCAATGTCTAAACTAGCATATAAAGACGAGTACGCTAATACCATGTCGAACTATCAGTTAACAAGTTATGTCAATGAGTAATATTCTCTAAAGTGTTCGTGACATGTCAATTACCGATGATGATGTGTGTGAGCCGGCAAGTAAGTGTATGTGTAACATACGCATCATCGGTAATGATGCTGGTGTCGTGACAACATGATCTCAATAATGGCATATGAAACACAATATAAGCATGCGGTGCGATGCGAACAGCAAGAATATGCGGGAGCTGGATAATAAACACAATGATAACTAATCTACATTTATATAAATATGAGTCATACAGTTTTTCCATTTGAAATAACACGAATCGTGGTGTTTTGAAAATAAGGGCTGCGGTGTTTTTTAAGAAAAGATACGTCCTTTGAAATATCCGTAGAATCCCTTAGCCTGTCTTTAAAATACTCACGATTCGTAAGTTTTGAAATAGGTATGACTCGAGTCTAATCAATCATTTAAGTAAACTGCAGGACTAAACTAAAGGCTGATCGAAAGGTAAGGAAACCGCCTAACATCTGAGTCGATATATAAATATATATATATATATATAACAGTCGGTGATCCCGCCTCAATAGTATCCCATACGGCACCCTAATATAATATGATATCCTCAAGTCAAGAGTGTGGATCTATCATCAATATATATAGCTCGTACGGTAAATCCGTCGTACGGCCTCCCAAATCTGGGTACGGGTCAAATGCCACCTCAATCACATTATTCATCTGGTATCCTCTTTATCAAATATCATGATCTGGGGTACTGATCTACGTCTAGTACAATACAGATACCATATATGTATATGCATGCGTGTGTATGAAAACACCATGTCGAAAGGACTCGCTAAAACATCGCGTCGTATCTCAAAATACGATTCACGTCACATCACCGATCTCACGGCCTTAAGCCCAATCTCATCGACTCATTTCCAATCCCAAGTACTATCCTCATAATCCCGTATATGTATATGTGTATATATATACATAGTCCCATACCCATGTGTGTGTGTGTGTGCATATATATATATATACACACACACATACATACCCCCATATACGCACAGGTAAAAAGTAAATGTATGCAAGTGTGTGTGTGCATGTATGGGTGTAGCAACTACTATAGGGTTTCGCAACTAACACTAAACTAATCCATGAACACATAACCATATCCTGAATATCCATATCTCACATAAAAGATATCATATATATAGTATATATATAACATACTGTACATCGAACTGCGGGGGTGCTATACTGTAAGTGCACGGCGGCGCCCCGGCCGTCAATCCGACGCCGGAATGCGGAAGCGGTGAACAACTTAAATTTTTGCGGACTTTGCAAACCGGCACCACCGCGCACTAAACTCCGGATCGTAACCATTAACAAGTCTAAGCTAACTAGAATACGGGTTAGAGATGTATACCGACGATCCAAGTCCTCCGGTCTTCATCTCCACTCCGATCTCCTCGCGGGATCTCCGTCCGTCTCCTCCTCGTCGGAAAGGGCACCACATCGCCTGTAGCTTTTACGGGCTCCCACCTCAATACCGAGGCAACTCGAGCGCGAAGCTGGCGAATCGACGCGTCCAAGATTTGCTGTAGGAAGTGTAGTGTAGAGGCTACTTGTCTCTTTGGGGTTTGTTGCCTTTGGATGGAGGAATGAAGATTGATCTTTGGAGGGAAATGTAGCTACCAATTTTGCAAGCCAAATGAGATGATCAAAATGAAGCACAAAATGAATCTCTCATTTTTCTCTCCTCCTCACTAAAGTGGCCGGCCAATCCTTAGAGGAGAAAAGGTGGAGGGAAAAAGAATGGATATCTATGATGAAGGGAGGTGAGTGTAGGAGTGAAGAAGGGGTGACCACATCAAGGGACAAAAAAACATACAAGCATGCTTCACTTTAATCAAACCATACCCTCATCAAATCACAAGTCAAAGCAAGCATGGTGCAAAGAAAAGAAAGCTATCATAATCAATATATATGCAATAAAACCCCTCCACAAAAGTAATTTGCAAAACTGCAAATTACCCCCTCCATCGGAAAAGTCCGGCCGGGAAAGAACAAACGAAAACCGGCCGGAACGGAATGCAAACTGGCAACTCCAGAAAACTGGTCCCGTAATAAATTACAGGAAAACCCCGACACTGTGCATACACACCCGCATCTGTATTCCGTCCGGATACAAATGCAAAGAGACAAAATCTACACTGTACTAAACTAGGACCGGCTTAAACCAAAGCCGGCTAGTAATATCCGTTCGATCCTGATCCGTGCAATACCACACGTATCTGATCGAACCCTGCCATATACCTATACGGCTACTAGTACAAACCGTCCGATCCTGATCCGTGCAATACCGCACGTATCTGATCGGACCCTGCCATATCTCCATACGGCCTCTACAGCGTTTCGCCCGAAACTTGAGTAACTGAAAGTGTGGTGGACTCTAAAGACTCGTCAATACTATGGCTGTGGATTTAACCACCAGCACGTCAGAGGTATAAGCCAATACGTGACGGGCCACCAGCTATTGACCAAAAGGGACGTCGATGAGCGAACTCATCCTGACACCCTACTGAGCCTGTCAGTGACAATATCCGTGCAGTCCGGTCCGTTCGTCTATGAGTATCGCATGGCGGGCCTAGGGGGTTGGTGAAAGTCAGACCCCCAAAAGCGGTACAAGTCGTGTCGGAGTATAGCCCAGAACACCCTGAGATACTACTGGAATACCTACCAGTAAATCTCCTTGCCTTGGCCAAGGACTTTGTGTAGTGGCTCTCCTAGACACAGCACGACCTCACCCCCAATACCGGGAGAGACGAACCCCTGAAGATACGCTCACTGCCTCCATGTGGCTCGGGACTGTACCCAACTAAAACCTGTTTGCACGACTCCTTTGAGCCGTGGTAGGGTAGTAATCAAAGTACAGTGGGAACTCACACGAGACAAATGACGATCCCCAGGTCGATGAACTAACCTGCACACATGTCACCAGGGAACTGCCATCTGACGTCTGGTATATGACCAACTAGCATGTTCCCGGCGAGTCCTGTCCGGTGTACTCATAACCCAATGAGCACCTGTATACATCTTAGGTGATCCAACTGACACCAGTGGCTTGTGAGACCGGCCACCGCCCCTCGTCGGGGTCTCGACTGTATACACTAGTCTACTAATGGAGTATCGATGCCCAGTCTCGAAACTCCCACGACTAGGGACCTTTTAAGGACATGCTTGTAGACCCCCAGCTCCCACTTATATGATCGCCCTCATACTGCTGGTGGTCAAGCAAGAATCCTAGGGGCTCTATCAACGTGTAATAGCGACGTGTCAGGTCACCTAAAGCAGTACACGATGATAAAGGTAAACCAGATAGCATACTATCATCTCGAGTAAGACTGTCCTACCGGGATAGGTCCTCCCTCAATCATTACAATCACGTACCTGTGACCTAATAATTGACTCTGAGGGCACTATCTCCAACAATCTCCCACTTGCACTCAAGGCTAATTATTGCGATGTCGCATACTCACAGCCCGTGTGATACCGAACATCCAACTCCTCTACTAGTCAGTCTCACAAAGCTCGTTTGCGGAACTATTGCGTTCGAGGAATAGCCTCAGTGAGTGGATCCGCTTTGTTGTTTCTTTCCATGTCTCTCTATATCTCATGTTCGCGGAGAAACCCATCTCCCGAAATGAGCAATACCTGTCTTAGAATGTGTCTGGATGTCTGATGGGACATAGCTCATAAATGAACTCCAAATCCAAACTTCTTAGACTGTATCGTCAACTGAACTTAATCAGTATCCTGCGCCATGCCATCCTCAGTATTGCCTTGGATCACCTGTCCAAAATACTGCCCCTCGTCAGAAGGAAAACTATAACTCTGACAACCTCCTTGTCGTTCATGTCACCTTGGAAGCCTGGAATGATAACTGTCTCTCGAATGAGGCTGTCGTTATCATATCCCTAGAACATCCACTTATGTTCTAAAACTGCTTCCTACTGTTTCTCCAGGATTGGATCAATATCAACTTATTGCATATAATGCAAGAACAGCATCTGGTGTGGTACTTGACATCTCATGATTGACTCAATTGCCTAAGCAAGTGATCTGCCAATCATGCGCATCTCTCTCCCCTTTAGTCTGTAAGACACCTTTAGAGAGGGTGACTCCATTACCTGCAGGTACACCACCATGCCAGGAGTCGTCCATTCTAAATA
The DNA here is from genome assembly GCA_030015575.1 of Agapanthus africanus. Lineage (NCBI taxonomy): Eukaryota > Viridiplantae > Streptophyta > Magnoliopsida > Asparagales > Amaryllidaceae > Agapanthus > Agapanthus africanus. The sequence continues at coordinate 178,344,016 of CM057350.1, read as the reverse complement.
CTCTTAGAATGCTGTCAAAGTACCCTGATTGGGAAACCACCCAAATCTAGATCTAAAACCATAGATCTAGTAACCAGTATGTCTGATATAATGTCCAAGTCCTTTTTGGAGAAACCACTGTGTGACGACCAAAGTATAACCGATCGTAGTATAGGAATGTCACTTCCTATCTTGTGTATGTCATCCAAAACCAGGATATCACACCCTACTACCTTCTCAACAGATCCATCCCCTATTCTGATGACGTCAAACCTATGACTGTCACATCAGAAATAGATGATCTATCTCCGCTACATCTGCTTTAGTCTATAAATAGATATAAGCCTGATGTCCACCAATGCTTCCGCTGCTCCCACTGACTACGACAACCCTCTGGCAGAGTCATATAGACGTGCACTTCTAAAGCTAGTTTAGAACGACGCTATACTCATCCTCCTGCCGGGTCTCGCAGCCTGGAACAACAACAATGGCATGTGTGGGTAAACAAGAACTTCCCCGTCACCGTCCTTGAGGCTACCGGAGTACCTCTCGGGTGCCTGAAGTTACCCACCTTATCTGCGGAGTGGCCAATGGAATGTCAATCCAGATTGAATCTTTAGGTTCCTTATCAAATCTTCAGTAATCGTTTGTGGTTATGGAATCACTTCCAGTTCTACCATACTCCCACTACTGTTTTCTGAAAAAATCCATTTTTAATAAAACTGTGGCGAGTCTAGAACAATATCGCTATTGTTCATCCAGATGGTAGAAAATCAACCCTCGTCATAGCCTGGGTCAACCCACAAACAGCCATTACAGAAACGTGCCTTGAGTTGTCCAGTGTCTGGTTTTAATCATGAACCGGACAACTCCCCGTACCTTAACATCGTTAAGATATGAACTGTTCTATATCCAATATAGAAACAGAGGCACTGATTTAATTGAACCAGATTCAAATCATGCAGCTGTCCTCAGCGCATGTCAACTAAATGGAAGGAGGCCGATCAGCGTTACTCAACTTAGGAATACTTCCAATTATGAGTAACCTGAAAGAGAAGCAAGATCTCTTTATCATTACTATCAACTGAATACCATACACAAGTATCTACATCTTCGATCTCTTTGAAGAATCCCGATACTTGCTATACCTGGTTCTCTACTCTATTCAAATACTTATAACTCCTCAAAACTTAGACCCTGTGTTTCTACGAAACACATGTCTAAGAACTAGAGAAGTTAAAAGTAAACAGAATATAGTATGAGGACCAACCCCTCTGTCCTAATGGGCACTGGACAACATACATTACTCTGTATAAGTCCGCTGAGTCTAACAACTCTTTCACTGTGTGTTGTAGGTTGAAAACTGTACTTATGGTCAAGAAGAATTACACCGCTGTTTAATGCTCCTTACCTAACCATCCACTGATATAGGTAAATGTCATCGACATAATATCAAAAGGTATATCTCACTCTATGGAAATAGACGTACAGATATATCAATTTGAAATTGGTGCATAACAGCGGATATTCAAAACCAAATATTCGCCGACCGGCAAACAGCCCAGATGATCTCCTCAAATATCACTGATTACAACGAATCCCGATATAATGAGGATGATCACCCAATTCCCAATAACGTACTCCCACTCATCATCTGTAAAACCATACAGATGTGAGAATCATACCTGGTAAATACATACCCTGGAGTAAGTATCTAATCGGGAAATCAGTTCTCTTTTAACATTACACAGTGAAACCGAAACATTGAAATGTTTCGATGGGGTATCCTGGTATTCCTAGTAATGCCTCTTCCATCATCACGTCTGTAACCTTGTAATTCTTTGCCACCTCTCCAAATCCCTTCATATGTCTTTAGTCTTTACCTTCTGCACACCCCTTTAGGCCAAATGGTTTTCTTCCTTCCCTACCGTTCGGCACCAGCCCATGGTTTGGAAGAAGACTATCCAATAAGCATAATGGGTGTACTGTCCCAATCCTAGGAACACTCGCAATGCGAGAGAAGGTGAAGATAAAAGACACTTGAATGTACTTTATTCCTATTTCTCCTGGACCAGAATCCATCCCCGAACTGGAACAAGTTCCTTTCGAGTTCGTATATAACCATACGATGGATTATCCAATAAAATGGGATCTTCGTAGTGATACGGAGTGTCCTGGAGAAATACAAAAGTGATTTAGGATTGGCGAAGAAATACTTGGTTCGGTCGTGAATAGCAGTCGCAATTTACTTTGCCCTCTTACTAATCCCTTGCTTTGTCTGAACTTAATACCTTCTGCACACCATCGTTATGCTAATTGGTTTTCTTCATTCCCTACCGGTCGGCACCAGCCTAAGGTTTGGAAGAAGACAATCCAATTTGCGTAATAGGTGTACTACCCCTAAACCAAGGAGTACTCGCAACCTGAGAGAGGGTGAAAAGAAAAGACAACTGAATAATCCTATCCGTTTTCTCCAGAACCGGAAACCATCCTCGAATCCCTTCGAGTTCGTATCTAACCATACGATGGTTTTGTCCAATGGAAGTGGACGTTCGCAGTAATACGGGGTGTCCTGGAGAAAAGGGTAAAAGTAGGAGTGGCAATGAGGTCTGCAACTCTGACAATCCAAAAGGTTGTGTTAAGAAAGTTCGGTCAACTTGGTCACTGAGTCAAAGTCTTAGGGTCGGGTCAATGGTCGCTGCCAAAGAGAGAGAGAAAAGAAACACTCAGCGTGCACTCTAACCTAGATCAGAATGGTTACCAATTTATCTAATCTGGAAACCTCCCACTGTACCTCAAATTCTCCTCCAAACCTAAAAGAAGAATTAGTCGGGATCACCCGAGGAGTAAACCAACTCATCAGTGGGAATCGGGATCCAACTCTCATTGCATGATAACGTGACGGAATCCGCTCACGGTATCACACTCCAGAAGGTATGCGCATAACTGGCAAGTTTCAGTACTTTTGAAACTCCCGATGTGATTTCTGCCCCATGCTCTTATGACCTTGACTAAGGCCAACAAATCATAAGTCACATGTCAAGTTCTACCCGTCATTGTCCAGGTTGATTTGAACCCACCCGTACAAGCCCTTGACTAAGGCCAACAAGGCTATACGACTGTCCCAAACCAACGCATCTATCTATGCAGCATATGAATATCCAATAGCTACCAAACACTGTGCCTTGACTAAGGCCAACAAACACAGCTTGAATACTATTGACTACCCATATGAAACGACGGAGGGCTACGAATGGTTTCTGGCGAAAACCTTTAACGTAATGAACTTGATATCGTTGAAGGAACGGATAGCTTTTTAGAAAATATAGTGACGAAAACCGTTGCTAAAGAGGTCACTCCCGGTGAAGGGATCTCGGCTCTTTCCCCGTCGAATGGGGTGCTGGATATTCATAACCGAATATCACTGTGCAAAGCAAAAGTAATCGGCTATAGTGAAGTTAATGCCCTGACGCAAACTTCTGTCCAAGGGGTCACTCCCGGTGAAGGGATCTCGGCCCTTGCCTCGTCGACTGAGGAGCAGGATATTCCAAATGAATACCACGATGCAAAACAGAAATGAACGTCCTTGCAATAACAGCTTTTTGAAAAGTGTTCCAACAACATCAGATTAGGTTTGTTTTTAAACTTGCATTGATCCGAATCAATGCAGTCCCATCAATTGATCACACCAAAAAGAACGAAAATATACTGATGTACGTATATGCCATCCGCATTCGCCACTGGGTCCCGTCATTACCCGTTAGGTTAGCTAACTAACGACAGAGCGGGGACTGGACTAGCGCGGATGTAAAACATATACAACATCTACTAATATATATTCCAATATATTATATTCGCTCAAGGCGTGATAGAAAATGCAACATCACAGAGAATGAACAGCATCACAGAAACAATACAGATATCTGGGATCCCCGGGTTTCACAGAGCCGCTGAAACCCGACGTTCCCCTGGTCGTGTGGATAGCCTGTGCAATGAAATCCTAGACCCCTACGGGCGCGGCAAGTCACCCGCCAAAACCTGAAGCGAGGCAGCCCCCTTCAGCACCGTGAATGGACCACCCAGCACTTCACGGAATCCGGTAACCTGGGCACCCCTCCTGGGTCAACCTGTACCCCCTATGAGTGCGGCGAATAGCCCGTCAATCCTGGAGTGAAGCCCCCTCCGTCCTAATGCCATGAGATGCGGGCTTGTTGCCTTCTAGAACCCGGCTATCCGTGCACCCCTCCGCGGGGCAATCCTAGTACAGAAAGTAAAATATACATACACCGGGTACATCGACCGCAACCAGGTCGTGCCCCAAAATAATAATACAGTCAGGCAGTGACGGCAGTCCACATGTCGGACGCTCGCCCCGCAATATCAAATGTACATAATACAACAAAACTGTACTAGCATTGCATCCAGGCTATCCCCCGCGACCGATCCGCAACATCACAGCAAATACATAGAACATCAACGTGAAAGTCACGTTCGCAAATCCGTCTAACCGGGCTATAGCAGTTAGACCGGATTTACCGATCGAGTGACATTCACGGTCGCAGATATAATGTAAATACTGTGAAAAATGTGTTTAAAAAATTTCCGATTGATCAAACAATTAACAAGTGGGCCCCAAAGAAAACTGTAGCACTCACAGAAACAATTGGCCCAACTTTAATATTCCAAAGCCCATATTTTAAGCCCAGAAGGCCTCTGTAAAAAAATGGTGAAGTGATGTGAATAGTGCGCGGCGGAAGGGCCGCACAAAGGGGGTTTTCGCGGCGGTTCCACGCTCAAACTGTGGAGTTACTTCGTCAAATTTTTACAGAACACTTAGATTTTCCAGTACATCAATATTTTACAACCTGAAAAATTTTTCGAGACCAAAAAATTTCAACAGAAACTGTCGTGGGCAAATACGGGTTTTGGGACATTTCGATCGATCGGAACTGAAAAACACATTACACAAAGCTAGACTAAGTTAATGGCGAGGCTCTGATACCACTGTAAGTGCACGGCGGCGCCCCGGCCGTCAATCCGACGCCGGAATGCGGAAGCGGTGAACAACTTAAATTTTTGCGGACTTTGCAAACCGGCACCACCGCGCACTAAACTCCGGATCGTAACCATTAACAAGTCTAAGCTAACTAGAATACGGGTTAGAGATGTATACCGACGATCCAAGTCCTCCGGTCTTCATCTCCACTCCGATCTCCTCGCGGGATCTCCGTCCGTCTCCTCCTCGTCGGAAAGGGCACCACATCGCCTGTAGCTTTTACGGGCTCCCACCTCAATACCGAGGCAACTCGAGCGCGAAGCTGGCGAATCGACGCGTCCAAGATTTGCTGTAGGAAGTGTAGTGTAGAGGCTACTTGTCTCTTTGGGGTTTGTTGCCTTTGGATGGAGGAATGAAGATTGATCTTTGGAGGGAAATGTAGCTACCAATTTTGCAAGCCAAATGAGATGATCAAAATGAAGCACAAAATGAATCTCTCATTTTTCTCTCCTCCTCACTAAAGTGGCCGGCCAATCCTTAGAGGAGAAAAGGTGGAGGGAAAAAGAATGGATATCTATGATGAAGGGAGGTGAGTGTAGGAGTGAAGAAGGGGTGACCACATCAAGGGACAAAAAAACATACAAGCATGCTTCACTTTAATCAAACCATACCCTCATCAAATCACAAGTCAAAGCAAGCATGGTGCAAAGAAAAGAAAGCTATCATAATCAATATATATGCAATAAAACCCCTCCACAAAAGTAATTTGCAAAACTGCAAATTACCCCCTCCATCGGAAAAGTCCGGCCGGGAAAGAACAAACGAAAACCGGCCGGAACGGAATGCAAACTGGCAACTCCAGAAAACTGGTCCCGTAATAAATTACAGGAAAACCCCGACACTGTGCATACACACCCGCATCTGTATTCCGTCCGGATACAAATGCAAAGAGACAAAATCTACACTGTACTAAACTAGGACCGGCTTAAACCAAAGCCGGCTAGTAATATCCGTTCGATCCTGATCCGTGCAATACCACACGTATCTGATCGAACCCTGCCATATACCTATACGGCTACTAGTACAAACCGTCCGATCCTGATCCGTGCAATACCGCACGTATCTGATCGGACCCTGCCATATCTCCATACGGCCTCTACAGCGTTTCGCCCGAAACTTGAGTAACTGAAAGTGTGGTGGACTCTAAAGACTCGTCAATACTATGGCTGTGGATTTAACCACCAGCACGTCAGAGGTATAAGCCAATACGTGACGGGCCACCAGCTATTGACCAAAAGGGACGTCGATGAGCGAACTCATCCTGACACCCTACTGAGCCTGTCAGTGACAATATCCGTGCAGTCCGGTCCGTTCGTCTATGAGTATCGCATGGCGGGCCTAGGGGGTTGGTGAAAGTCAGACCCCCAAAAGCGGTACAAGTCGTGTCGGAGTATAGCCCAGAACACCCTGAGATACTACTGGAATACCTACCAGTAAATCTCCTTGCCTTGGCCAAGGACTTTGTGTAGTGGCTCTCCTAGACACAGCACGACCTCACCCCCAATACCGGGAGAGACGAACCCCTGAAGATACGCTCACTGCCTCCATGTGGCTCGGGACTGTACCCAACTAAAACCTGTTTGCACGACTCCTTTGAGCCGTGGTAGGGTAGTAATCAAAGTACAGTGGGAACTCACACGAGACAAATGACGATCCCCAGGTCGATGAACTAACCTGCACACATGTCACCAGGGAACTGCCATCTGACGTCTGGTATATGACCAACTAGCATGTTCCCGGCGAGTCCTGTCCGGTGTACTCATAACCCAATGAGCACCTGTATACATCTTAGGTGATCCAACTGACACCAGTGGCTTGTGAGACCGGCCACCGCCCCTCGTCGGGGTCTCGACTGTATACACTAGTCTACTAATGGAGTATCGATGCCCAGTCTCGAAACTCCCACGACTAGGGACCTTTTAAGGACATGCTTGTAGACCCCCAGCTCCCACTTATATGATCGCCCTCATACTGCTGGTGGTCAAGCAAGAATCCTAGGGGCTCTATCAACGTGTAATAGCGACGTGTCAGGTCACCTAAAGCAGTACACGATGATAAAGGTAAACCAGATAGCATACTATCATCTCGAGTAAGACTGTCCTACCGGGATAGGTCCTCCCTCAATCATTACAATCACGTACCTGTGACCTAATAATTGACTCTGAGGGCACTATCTCCAACATATACGCCATCCACCCGACTTTCCCCGTAGATATATATCTACTCACCTAATCTTGCTTGCCGATGTCGATGTCGCCACCATTTTCTTCATCGTCTCGAATCATCGTGGGGGTACCTACATGTCACACGTATCATATCGCATTATAACCAAATCGAAACCAAAACGACACGCGGAACTCACATAGGCCAAAACCTATGGTCTACTCCCGCAAATCAACCCGATATCACTCGATATAGACGTACAAACGTCACGTGATTGAGATAAAGCACAAATACTAAAATTCAGATTTTAAAATACGTAAAACCATAACTTGAATCAAAGCAGCAGCATAAGGAAATAGTCCCAGATTTTGTCTAGGGTGAAAACAATGTTCCAAAACAACACTAGGTTGATATATAGGGTGTATGTGACCTACTGAAGCAACCTGGACCCTACCCCTCACCAAGTGGCCGAGCCCCTCCCCCTAAATTCCGAGCTCGCCGGCCCTGCATGCTCCAGTGGGGTTCGTCTTGCTACAGGGGGTTCCTAGGATCAATTCTAGTTCACTGGGTTTGTTCGCTCATCTCGTAATCAACCCAGGTAATCCCAAATTTCTCTGCACACACCAGTACCTCACAAACCGACATATTAAGTTTCTGTAAATCCGTATTTTGGGTTTCAGTTGGGTTGGTCTGGGTTTCTATCAATAGGGTGGGGTTTAAGGTCACCACAAGAGTTCATTTACACAATCTCTATTCAAAACACACCCTAAACCATAACTAGAATTTTCAAAGTTCACCCAAACACCACTTAAACGATTTTAAACTTGAATAGAAGCTTAAGCAAAAGAAATACTACACTAATTGTGAAGGGATTTATCTCATTTGGCATTCATGAATCCCCTACAGCGCCAAAATGTAAACTTTCTTGGTCCAAAGTGTAGCTTGTGAGCTTGTGCACCTTTTTTGTGAAGTGGGGAGGGACTTTGGAGTAGTTTTTAATGGAGTTTTGGGGGTTGTAGTGGAGGAGGAGGAGGGTGCTGCCATGGGGCTGAAGAGGGAAAGGATAATGATGAAGATGGTGAATGAAACAAAGATCAAGACCAAGGTTGACCCCCCTTACCCTCTCCTTCTCTCTCTTGCCCATACCTTTCACTATACAACATTTTCTATTCTTTTCTTTTTCCTTTTCTTTTCTTTTCTTCTCTCAAGATAAATCCAAACCATGCATGATAAAAGAGAAAGCATGTAGGAAAATGTAACACAAGTGTAAAAATGATATGGTGCATGTTTTGCACAAAACACGCTTAAACCCCGATTAGCGATTTTTAATCGCGATTAACACTAAAATAGTGTCAAATAAATCATAAACTTTCATAATTTGCATGAATCTCATAAAGTGACCTCATTTCAGTAATTTCCAAAAAAAATTCAAATTTTTCCCCATTTATCGGTATTTAATTATACCACAATATTAAAATATTCATTATATTTAATATTTAATTATAAAAATTCCCAAAAATAATATTTTATTTTTCTGAAATGTTACAATTTTCCCCCCTTAAAGAAATTCGGTCCCCGAATTTAAATTTAAATTCCCCAATTTAAATTTAAACTCCCCCAATTTCTAAAACATTTCAGTAAAAGATCAAGTCGTCGGGGTCCCGAGATCATAAATACATAAGGCACAGTGGCGCAATACATGCGCATGAACAACGAGCGGATAGCTCAAAAACAAAACTCTGTCAAGCATCCCGCAATCATTGGAGTCATGGTGAAGACACCAAGATCAAATCCAAAATGAAATCAACATGATATACATCAACACTATACATATAAACACCTGAAGGAAATGCATGCCAAACCGTTTTAAGTCGCAGTGCGATACGCATAACACTGCACAGTGGCGGACGTCTCTAGTAAGAAAATAACTCTCTCTCTCTCTCTCTATATATATATATATATATATATATATATATATATATATATATATATCTCCTTTGTTTACATACACGTACCGCCGTTTTGAAAACAATTTAGAAGGGTTTCTTGTTTTAAATGTTTCGTGTCATCTTAGACACGTAGGTAAATACTGAGACTACAGCTCTCTTTTTGGAAATCCCTTCGATAACTATCAATGCATGCAAAATATATCCAGGTACTGTCCTCTGACTAGTCCTGCCCAGCTACTATATCAATAGTAAATATCATAAAAACGTACTTCTCCATAAGAAATCAATCCCAAAATGTGCATATGAATGCTACGTGCGTCCGGTGCGCATGGAAATCAAAATCCATGAATGTGTCATACATGTGCACAGAAACAACATCTAAGTGCAACGGGTGTGCACGAAACATCTGTCAAGGGCAACAGGTGTGCCTGACAGCAATATCAGGTGCATCTGATATGCATAAAGAATCTCGATTTAGTGCATCTGGTGTGCACCAAAATCGCATCTCAAATCATGCGCCCAACATGCACGAAAATCCAAATCAGGTATACCGTAGTATCAAATCTCACAACCATATGCATCAGCGTGCACAAAATCTAATCAAAACACTAAAAGTGCATGAAAACTATGCCGTAAGCATAAGTCAAATCATATGCATGCCCTAGGCATGAAGTCAAAATCAATACCTCAAATAATATCAAATCGAAGTCCTGTGCAACTGTAGTGCACAAAATACGTATCACTGCACTGCAAGTATATGTGAACTTACCGAGTGCAAAAATCAAATCGGGTGCGTACCATATGCACAAATCTACCCAACTGTATGAAATCCATGAAATCATAAGCATGTGCAGCCAAGGCACCAAAAATGATATCAAGTGCAATAACTGTGCACAAATCATAAATCAACACAACGGTGTATAAAGCATATCTCAAGTGCAATAAATACGCACAAAATACAAATACCCAGTAAGTACAACCATGGTGCATGAAAACAAATATAATGAAACTCGGTCATCAAAACTTAATCATGCGCATAAATCGCCTAAAATACCGAAATCAAGTATGGCGGAATAGTCCCGCTTAAGTACATCCTCTAAGAATCTCTGGCCAACTGTCTTGGTCATTCGTAACATGTCTCGTCGACGATGTCGAACTCTGGCCTGCTGGTGTGCGTAAAATGACCACTCCTGGGTCCCAGTCTTCTCGTGCATTATTCTAGAAAGGTCCTGTCGAGGTCTCACCCAAATCTCATTTCTGCCGAACTGTCCGGAAGTTATCACCCTTCACTAAATCTGTTTCTTGTTCCAGAACGGTTGCATACTCATCGCGACTCTTTCTGGAAGATATATTCATATACAACGCCTCTGCATGCGTATCACATCTCTGATGTCGGCGGAGTGGAACGTCATCTCATCAAGATCTCGTACGAACCTCTTACTCCACTTTTCTCTAATGTCTACTGTTTCGGACTCGTCTCATCATGGCTACATGGACTGTGCTCCAACGGCTATACTCGTATCTGGAGTCTTCCAAGCAATGCATCCCATCGCATAGCATCCGAATGAAGTCGAACCATTCGATCGATTCGTCAAAACCTCATAATCCCCCAAGAGCTCAATATCTTGGGTACAGTTTAATAGTATCGAGTACATACCATAGCATCGGTAGACCGGCAGTAGAAGGGCAAACCCAAGCCTCACTAATGGCACCGCGGAACTGCCGCAAACCCTAAGGTTCAAAGGCTTTCACACGGTCATTATGTCAAGTTAGGGTTTCATTTTTCTAGAGGGTCCATAAAATTGCTTGCACGTCTTTCCGAATACTTTAAACTTGGAATAATGGGTTTCTGACATTCGATCGTCTCCATCGACTCCCAACGTATCCGTGTGAAGTCGTCTCTAACTGGAATCAAACTATCTGATGACCTCACATCGGGGTAAGCGAACGAACCACATGTCCTAGTCATTCAACCTCGGGTGACTAGAGACCTTCTATCATATCTCTAAGTACAACTCGTACTGCATTAGCTCCAACATCTGGGGCAATATCTCGTCATTCGCAGCAGCAACTGGCTCATTCATCTGCACTCTGAACAGTGCCTCAATCATCATGAATAAGCGATACATCAATGGTCATCACATTCTGGCTGGCCTCTATCAGTGGCTCAATCCTATGGTGCAAATCTGCACGCCCGAGAAATCTCATAACAGCGATCCATCAAATGCTCATGGCGCGAAAACACAATAACACGGCGCATCTATGCAAATCGTATGTCCCTGGAATCACGTCCTGGTCAGTCCCCGTCCATGACGAGCTCGTGTTGACCGCGACTCTAGCCGTAGCTCTCTCTGCCCGTGTAATCGTGGAAGCAAAACCATAAACTGGAACTGATGAGGATAGATCATCGGAATGAATATAATACTGTGCAAAGAAATGTACATCCTAAGGCTTCTTAAGCGGAGTATCGTCTCGTAAATATGACGCGGAACATACGTACGGTACGTCACTCTACTCAAGCTACCTACTCCATTAACCAAGGGTCATCCTACACTCCGAAGGTAAAACCTAACGCTCTGATACCAACTTTGTCACGACCCGAAAAGTACGGAACATGCCCGGCACTTAAATTATGAAAAGTCTCGAGGCGTACGTAATCTAAGTAAGCCAAAACCCAGAAATAAAACCAAGTAAAGTAGTAGAGTGAAGGAAAAACCAATTTAAATCAAGTGGTTAGCAACATAAGCCGAAATATGTATTTTTAAAATCACAAGTCTTTTCTGAAAATTTCGGCAGAGTTTCCTTTGTAAATACTGGCCCCGAACGGGGTACAACATGATCAATATATACATAATGATAAAAGGTATCCCCAAGCGGGAGCTAGCTCTTCGTCAATCGACGGTCACAACCACGCAAGCAATATAATATACAACGCCGAAGGGCGGGGATCAAAACTGAAAAGGAAACTCAAACAACATGAAATCCACAATAATACAACGCGCGACTCTAAGGTCGAAAGAATATACAACTCCGGTCTCTAAGTCTGAAATAAATATACATGTCTGGTTGATGGAGTTTCTAGATACAACTGAATAAAATAAGTACAAGGGTGGTCACGATGCAAGTGAGCCCACCTACCAAAGAAAACCACCCGGAAAGGAGCAGTGTACCAGCAAGCCGTAACGAAACCTGTACGGCAAAACCTGCAAGAAACTGTGACACAACGGGGTGAGTTCCCAACTCGTTAGTAGAAAAAATCACCGAGCAGAAATCGTATGTATGACACAATCCTAGGTCAAAACGATCAAGTATATATATAATCTCAAAATGATAAGTCTGAAGCATGAAAAGCTAGCGAGGGTAAACATCTATACGTAAGTGTAATCCCATATGCCCGTGTCAGTTCCTCAGGTAGCAACATATCATATGAATAAGGTATGAATGCATGAAAACAGAATACATGTAAATGAAGAAACTGCTTTCATAACTTAGTGAGATATCATCAATGAAATCAACATAATCAGTGTCTAGCATCGACAAAAAACATAAATCCCAATATCTCAATATCTAAAGCTCCGGCTATCCGGACTGGCCTGTATTATCAAATCTCAATACCTCAATATCTTAAATCTCAAAACCTCAGTGTCTCAAATTTCACTATCTAAGGCTCCGTCAGTCCGGATCGGCCCCTATCATCAATCACACGACTACGAACGGTATCCTCCGGATATCCGACACGCCAGGTAAAATCATAGGTAGGCAGTCTGCCCCTGCCGGGCTCATCGTCTACAACTCGAGCTTCTTGCCCCGGGGTACCATACCGGGTCCACCATGTACCCGCAAACGGTTCATCCAACTCCTCGAATCGGGTCTCGAAATCCATCTCATAACCGAGAAAACATCATGGTGTACGATTCATACATCACGAGAAAACCGCACTTTTTAGAATGAGAGAGAGAGAGAGAGAGAGAGAGAAGTTTATATATATTCTTGCGGTTTTCTCCCAAATCCAGGAAATCTCATGAAAATCCGAAATCCAATCATCAATAGCAAGTAAACAGTGAATATCGGCATAAAACTCCATAATACTGCATAACAGTGAATAATAATATGCATGCAGTATCAAGTAATAACTGCAATGTCTAAACTAGCATATAAAGACGAGTACGCTAATACCATGTCGAACTATCAGTTAACAAGCTATGTCAATGAGTAATATTCTCTAAAGTGTTCGTGACATGTCAATTACCGATGATGATGTGTGTGAGCCGGCAAGTAAGTGTATGTGTAACATACGCATCATCGGTAATGATGCTGGTGTCGTGACAACATGATCTCAATAATGGCATATGAAACACAATATAAGCATGCGGTGCGATGCGAACAGCAAGAATATGCGGGAGCTGGATAATAAACACAATGATAACTAATCTACATTTATATAAATATGAGTCATACAGTTTTTCCATTTGAAATAACACGAATCGTGGTATTTTGAAAATAAGGGCTGCGGTGTTTTTTAAGAAAAGATACGTCCTTTAAAATATCCGTAGAATCCCTTGGCCTGTCTTTAAAATACTCACGATTCGTAAGTTTTGAAATAGGTATGACTCGAGTCTAATCAATCATTTAAGTAAACTGCAGACTAAACTAAAGGCTGATCGAAAGGTAAGTAAACCGCTTAACATCTGAGTCGATATATATATATATATATATATATATATATATATATATATATAACAGTCGGTGATCCCGCCTCAATAGTATCCCATACGACACCCCAATATAATATGACATCCTCAAGTGAAGAGTGCGGATATATCATCAATATATATAGCTCGTACGGTAAATCCGTCGTACGGCCTCCCAAATCTTGGTACGGGTCAAATGCCACCTCAATCACATTATTCATCTGGTATCCTCTTTATCAAATATCATAATCTGGGGTACTGGTCTACGTCTAGTACAATACTGATACCATCTATGTATATGCATGCGTGTGTATGAAAACACTATGTCGAAAGGACCCGCTAAAACATCGTGTCGTATCTCAAAATACGATCCACGTCACATCACCGACCTCACGGCCTTAAGCCCAATCTCATCGACTCATCTCCAACACCAAGTACTATCCTCATAATCCCGTATATGTATATGTGTATATATATACATAGTCCCATACCCATGTGTGTGTGTGTGTATACACACATACATACCCCCATATACGCACAGGTAAAAAGTTAATGTATGAAAGTGCGTGTGTGCGTGTGTGGGTGTAATAACTACTCTAGGGTTTCGCAACTAACACTAAACTAATCCATGAACACATAACCATATCCTGAATATCCATATCTCACATAAAAATATCATATATTTATATATATAGTATATATATAGCATACTGTACATCGAACTGCGGGGGTGCTATACGCCATCCACCCGACTTTCCCCGTAGATATATATCTACTCGCCTAATCTTGCTTGCCGATGTCGATGTCGCCACCATTTTCTTCATCGTCTCGAATCATCGTGGGGGTACCTACATGTCACACGTATCGTATCGCATTATAACCAAATCGAAACCAAAACGACACGCGGAACTCACATAGGTCAAAACCTATGGTCTACTCCCGCAAATCAACCCGATATCACTCGATATAGACGTACAAACGTCACGTGATTGAGATAAAGCACAAATACTAAAATTCAGAATTTAAAATACGTAAAACTATAACTCGAATCAAAGCAGCAGCACAAGGAAATAGTCCCAGGTTTTGTCTAGGGTGAAAACAATGTTCCAAAACAACACTAGGGTGATATATAGGGTGTATGTGACCTACTGAAGCAACCTGGACCCTACCCCTCACCAAGTGGCCGAGCCCCTCCCCCTAAATTCCGAGCTCGCCGACCCTGCATGCTCAAGTGGGGTTCGTCTTGCTACAGGGGGTTCCTAGGATCAATTCTAGTCCACTGGGTTTGTTCGCTCATCTCGTAATCAACCCAGGTAATCCCAGATTTCTCTGCACACACCAATACCTCACAAACCGACATATTAAGTTTCTATAAATCCGTATTTTGGGTTTCAGTTGGGTTGGTCTGGGTTTCTATCAATAGGGTAGGGTTTAAGGTCACCACAAGAGTTCATTTACACAATCTCTATTCAAAACACACCCTAAACCCTAACTAGAATTTTCAAAGTTCACCCAAACACCACTTAAATGATTATAAACTTGAATAGAAGCTTAAGCAAAAGAAATACTACACTAATCGTGAAGGGATTTACCTCATTTGGCATTCATGAATCCCCTACAGCGCCAAAATGCAAACTTTCTTGGTCCAAAGTGTAGCTTGTGAGCTTGTGCACCTTTTTTGTGAAGTGGGGAGGGACTTTGGAGTAGTTTTTAATGGAGTTTTAGGGGTTGTAGTGGAGGAGGAGGAGGGTGCTGCCATGGGGCTAAAGAGGGAGAGGATAATGATGAAGATGGTGAATGAAACAAAGACCAAGACCAAGGTTGACCCCCATCACCCTCTCCTTCTCTCTCTTGCCCACACCTTTCACTATACAACATTTTCTATTCTTTTCTTTTTCCTTTTCTTTTCTTTTCTTCTCTCAAGATAAACCCAAACCATGCATGATAAAAGGGAAAGCATGTAGGAAAATATAACACAAGTGTAAAAATGATATGGTGCATGTTTTGCACAAAACACGCTTAAAACCCGATTAGCGATTTTTAATCGCGATTAACACTAAAATAGTGTCAAATAAATCATAAACTTTCATAATTTGCATGAATCTCATAAAGCTCCCTCATTTCAGTAATTTCCAAAAAAAAATTCAAATTTTCCCCCATTTATCGGTATTTAATTATACCACAATATTAAAATATTCAATATATTTAATATTTAATTATAAAAATTCCCAAAAATAATATTTTATTTTTCTGAAATGTTATAGAGATACCCGGCCATAGAGAAAATTGTCTTAGCCCTCGTGGTGGCCTCAAGGAAGCTGCGGCACTATTTCCAAGCACACACCATCACCGTCCTCACCGAGCGCCCTTTGGGGGCTATCCTTGCATCTCCAGAGTCCTAAGGCCGCTTAGAAAAGTGGAGGTGGGAACTATCTCAGTTTGACATAAAATATCGCCTGAGGCAGGCCATCAAAGCGCAGGCCCTGGCCGATTTCATCATTGAATACACCATCCCTAGCAAGAAATCGGAGTCTACGCCGCCCCTCGTGACTCAGTGTCCCATCGCGGAAAGGCCTGGCTCGGTTCTTGAGTAGGTTATCTATGTTGACGGGTCTTCAACTGAAGAAGGCTGTGGTGCCGGCCTCATTATCCGGGGCCCGAACGAGGCGGAAATGGAGTACTCTCTGAAGCTCGGTTTCAAAGTCTCGAACAACACGGCAGAGTACGAGGCCCTCCTGGCTGGACTGCGCATGGCCGTCGGGCTGGGACTGAAGACAATTCGAATCCGTAGCGACTCGGCCCTTATCGTCGGTCAAGTGACCGGCCGCTTTGAAGCTCGGGAGCCTCTGATGATGAAGTATCTGGACGAGGTGAGGAAACTCCGGAGGAACTTTGACGAAGTCCAAGTAGAGCAAATACCCTGGCAGCTGAATTCCCAAGCCGACGCCCTGAGCAAGCTGGCTTCGTCATACTCGGCCAACAATAAGCGGTCTATCCTTTTCGAAACCTTGCCTCAGCCCAGCATGGAAGACGGAGCAACAACACTCCGCGTATATGCAGCGCGGGAAGGCGACTGAGATTGGAGAAAGCCCCTCGTAGAATTCCTGAAGGACGGTACGCTCCCAGAAGATCGGGGAGCCGCCCGCCGTCTCCGGGCCAAAGCCCGCCACTTCATCTGGAGCAATGGGAACCTCTACAAGAAATCCTTCACTCAGCCCCTGCTCCGGTTCATCGACCCCCACGAAACCGACTACGTCCTCCGGGAAATCCACGAGGGGGTTGGCGGTGCGCACCAAGGGGCACGAACCTTGATCCAAAAGGCGTTGCTCCAGGGGTACTACTGGCCCACTGTTCATGAGGATGCCCAGAAGCTAGTCAGAAGATGCAAGAGTTGCCAGCTCCACGGCAGCATCCCTCGCCTCCCCGCTACCGAGCTGACCGCCCTAACATCCCCATGGCCATTTGTCTAGTGGGGATTGGACATGATCGGCCAGTTTCCTACTGGTACAGGCGGGCACAAATATGTCCTCGTCATAGTAGACTACTTCACCAAGTGGATCGAGGCCGTCCCCATCAGGAAACCGGACGCCGCCATGACCATCAAGTTCCTGCAAAACAATCTGATACTTCGGTTCGGCATCCCGAGATGTATCATCACCGACTACGGGACGAACTTCGAGAACGAGAAAGTGAAGAACTTCTACAAAGAATACCATATCCTCATGAAGTTCTCCACGGTCGTGCATCCCCAATGCAACGGGCAGGCCGAAGTCGCTAACCGAGACGTCCTCCGAGGTCTCCGGACTCGCCTAGAAGGGCGACAAGGCAGTTGGGTCGAAGAACTGCCCCGGGTCTTATGGGCACTGCGCACGTCAAAGAAGACCCCTACCGGGGAAACCCCCTTCAGCCTCGGTTACGGGACTGAGGCAATGGTCCCAGCGAAGATCGGGTTTCCCAGTCACCGGGTCGAGCACTTCGACGATGATGCGAACACCTCGGCGCTACGGACCAACCCGAATATCTTGTTGGAGAAGAGAGACCGGGCTCAGATCAGGGCTGCCGCATATCAACAACAAACTGCCCGATACTACAACGCTCGGGTCAAGTGCCGCTCCTTCCATACCGGAGATCTGGTCCTACGGTGAAACGAGTTCATTGATTAAGGCAGGCTACACAAGTTCTCCCCGAAGTAGGACGGTCCCTTCCTCGTTTCTGAGGTGCTCCCCGGCGGAGCCTATCGCCTACAAGACGCGGACGGACGCAAGTTCCCGCGGCCTTACAACGCCGAGAAGCTCAATCTATACCAGTGAGGCCAAGGCCAACAAGTGTGTACCCCTCCTTTCGTGAAGACGATGTAAATTTTTTCTAAAAATCCTTTCCATTCGAATAAAGAAACACCGGAACATTGCAAACAGAGTCCTGTCTTTGCGATCCAAAGCCCTCACCAAAGAGTCAACCGCGCGGCTTCGTCGCCCGGATACCCCTAGCAAGCCTCCTATGGCCCTCCAACGCTAAGGGTCAAAGTCCTCCCTAGAGGCAGCTCATCAGCTACCCTGCTCGGCTATTCCCGGCCGGTAGCTTCCCTACGCACAACGCCAGAGATCAAAGCCCTCGCCAAGAGGCAACCGCGCAGCTTCACTGCCCGGTTATCCTCAGCAGGCCTCCTGCGCCCCCTCCAACGCTGAGGATCAAAGTCCTCCTCAGAGGCAGCTCAGCAGCTACCCTGCTCGGCTATCCCCGGCTAGTAGCTTTCTGCCACAACCGACAGGGATCAAAAAGTCCTCCCAGAGGCAGTCGAGCCCGACCCTCGCTCGGCTATCCCCGGATGGTAGCTTCCTACCACAACCGACAGGGATCAAAAGCCCTCCCAGAGGCAGTCAAGCCAAACCCTCGCTCGGCTATCCTTCAGGATAAAAGCCCTCGCCAAGAGGCACTGGGCAGTAACCCTGTCCGGCCAAGGGTCCTTGGTAGGCTTCTTACAGCCCCTCCCGCGCTAAGGACCAAAGTCCTCCCAGAGGCAGTCGAGCCCTTGCTCGGCTATCCCCGGCTGGTAGCTTCCTACCACAATCGATAGGGATCAAAGTCCTCGCCAAGAGGCACTGGGCAGTAACCCTGCTCGGTCCCTGTCCTGAAGGATGAAAGCCCTCGCAAGTGGCAACCGAGCGGCTACCCTGCTCGGTCATCTCCAGCTGGTAGCTCCCTACCTATGACGCCAGGGATCAAAACCCTCACAAGAGGCATCTGAGCGGCTACCCCGCTCGTTCATCCCAGGCTGGTAGTTGCCTACCTACGATGCCAGAGATCAAAGCCCTCGCCAAGAGGCAACTGCGCAGCTTCACTGCCCGGTCATCCTTAGTAGGTTTCTTACAGCCCCTCCAACGCTAAGGTTCAAAGTCCTCCTTAAAGGCAGTTCAGCAGCTACCCCGCTCGGCTATCTCCGGCTGGTAGCTCCCTACCCATGACGCCAGAGATCAAAGCCCTCGCCAAGAGGCAACTGTGCAGCGTCACTGTCTGGTCATCCTTAGTGGGCTTCTTACAGCCCCTCTAACACTAAGGATCAAAGCCCTCGCAAGAGGCAACCGAGCGGCTACTGATTAGTCCAAAAATTTGTAGTTTACCGTAATCAGAAACGGCGTCGCTTCGCGGCTAGCCGGTGAATACGGGTCGATCCGCAGGGATGGTTAATTTCTGATTTTGTGTTATAACGAGTTGATTCAAATCGTTGTTGGTTTTTTTATCGATTGAGTTTAAGACGAATTTATGTGATGAGAAGGAACTCATTAGGGTTAGGTCGAAGGTAGGAGTGTTGAGATCAGTATGTTCACCTCTTTCAATGTCGTGATTTAAGCTTTTAGGAAAGTCACAACAATCAATAGGAAAAGGGATTAGGATGATCGGGAAGAAACAAAGTTTCTTCCTCTAGATCCTTGTCCGTCTTTTCTCATTCATTGATGTGAGCTTCATGGACATCATATAAGTCCGGCCTTTTATACTACGGAACACCGTTACCTTATAGGTAGGGTGCCGTAGGGGGCGGATCGTATATGTGTGCATGAAGGTTTCGTTAAAAAAATAAGTTGACATTGAAAGAGGTGAAAGACATCCGTCTCTCACTCACTCCCTTTGTTCCTAACCCTAACGAGCGAGAATTTTTACTCGCACATTAGGGAATTATTGCAAAGAGACATTTTTATGTTTATGTTTTAAAGGTTAACTACTTGGTGCAATTAAGGAGGATTACACTAGAGCAAAAATTAAATAACTAGGGCAAGTAAAAGATTATGCTAAGGCAAGAATTAAATAAAACTAAAGACTTACAAGAAGAGATGATGCTCTGAATTCTTCAACAAATCTCACTTTTATTGATTATAAAGAGGCATACAATTTTTAAGATCTAGATTACAATTTATAAGTAACTAGTGAAGCTAGGGTTACAGACTTTCGTAGACATGATTTTACTGATTTAACCCCTGAAAATCCCAACAATGAAACGACACACCGACACAAGAAGTCGGTGCCAACACGGGCACCATATGGCCGCGGTTCCGCGGCAAAGACATGCCTTTGGCCGCGGATCCGCGGCCATTTAGTGGGATTGGCCCACCAGTTTTCTGTGGTTGACTGATCCTCTCTTGGGCTCTCTTCTTTTACTGCTCTTTTCTCTGTTGGGCTTCCTAATATTCTCCAGGTTCTCAGTGAATCTTGTAAGGATCTTTTCGACCGTTTCTCTTGACGTTCGTCTCGGCTTGAGTAGGATCCGTGTGCTGTTTGGTCAAAAATCCATTTCCTGTATCATCTTTGTCTTTTCACTGTAATTGCTTCAAAAGTCTGTATCCTGTATCATGTAACAAACGATCGTCAAAAGCACCTGTTTACTTATAAATTGCACAAAAAATGGGGCGTATGAATTGCAATATTATGATGTGAACAAATACCCCCAAACTTACCTTTTGCTCGTCCTCGAGCAAATTTATTAGTTTATTCTAACCTAGCCACATTTTCGCAGGGAGACGCGATTGCACTGAGCACGTGCAACAAGCCGTTAAACCTCTAGGTGTCCCTAGTAGGAGGAGTGTTGTCTCCTGAGGGTTTTCAGCGGATTACACCCACAAAATCCTATCAATTTGGTTTCTCAACTTTTGTTCTCCAATCAGGTTTTCTAACAAGGAAATCTATTATCGTTGACCCGCAAATTATCCACCCATATTCTTCACGCTTGCTCATTATTTAACTTAAGATTACACATATCCTGTAGAATTACCTAGCTTTCGGCATTTCTTAAGTTTTCCTTCTAGAGTTCCATCTCCACTTAGGAATTTCTATCAACTCTATTAAAGACACAAGTTCTATTCTTCATTCCTTTCTCTTATCTAAACTCTAATCACATATCCCCACGTGTGTGTAAATATCACCCCTACACTTGGAAATTCAAATCAAGCAATCATACTCCAGCCCATTGTCCAAAGCACTTGTGAGACTTCGCTTTCACATCCTTCATGCGATTGCTAATACTTCTTGAGGTACCAACAACCGATTACCAGATGCGTTAGCACTTTAAGGCGTACTTCCTAGTTTTGCAACACCCAAGGCTTTTAGCAGTGGCTCCCAAACCAGTTGGTCTAAGGCACTAGGTGATGAAGCACCCTCGCTAAATATTTTTCTATTTTTTACAGCCTTAAGTAATCACAAAAACCAGTGTCCATTTTTTTTTCTCTATTCATTTTTTTTTCTTTTTATTTTCATTGTGCTAAGGACTTTAGACAAGAGTATTTCAAGGTTTCTTCTACTAATCCAAGTTTCAAGGCGCGTGTTTGTGCATTTTGTAGGGTATATGTTTTCAGAATCTAGACTTAAGCTAGGAATTATTTTTCAAACTTATACTCTAATAAAAGCTTTAATACTTTTCCTTCGTTTCGACTTAGCCCAAGAACTGAACCCAAGATTTGCCTATTTCTAAATAGCCTACAAAGACATATGCTTTCCACAGTTAAACTTTAAGGAAGGTTATTTTTAGGGTTTTTAATTTGCTAAGTCTAAGATTTAGTTTTTCCTAGCCAGTTAACCTATTTATCAAACTCAAGTCAATTAACCAGAATTGAATACATCAATTTTTTTTTTTACTTTTTGAAATTTTTCAATTTTTTTATGGGTTTTACTGTTTTCTAATTTTTTTATTTTTAAAATTTGCAAATTTTTTTATGATTTTTTTATAAAAATGCAATGCAGAAATTAAATATGCAAAAGGAAAACAAAGATATATACAATATGCAATGCAAGGATAACTATATACATCACCTCTAATACCCCCAAACTTGAACCAAGCAGTGCCCTCACTGCCCGGCCCCACGTCGCGCTCGTGAGCGTGACCGTGATCTCTCCCCCCTAGCCAACAGTGTTTGTATCCCCCTCTCAATCTCCGTCAACCGACGGTCGTGTTCTCGTGCCGTTTCCCGAAACTCATCCCGCAAAGAGTCTAATCTCCTCACTGTTCTTCTCATTAAACGCGCATGTTCTTGGGGAGTTAGTTCTTCCCCGCTCGAAGTTGAGCTCGAGCTGGGGGTGTGTGCAGGTATGTTTTCTCCCGGCTCAGTCCGTGTCCAAATATCCGTCAGTCTAGAGTAAGACGACGAGACACCCTCTAAAAGTGGTCGAACTGCGGTACCTTCTGTCAAATGAGAGTCAAATTCTTCGGCCGGGAGGAAATAACGGCAGAGTTGGGTCACGAGCATGGGACATGGATATACACTCCCTCGTTTACCCGAACCTATGGAATATAGCAAAACTGTGCACATGTCGAATCTAGGGTTTTTCGTCATTAACGTATGAACGACATGTAAGGAAGGGGTGAAAAAGGTTGTGTTGTGAGAACTTCCAAAAATATTGTTTTGTGCCCACCGGCACACAGTTAAAACATTTGCGAAGAGGGTCCGTGCTTGGATCCCCTTGCGCGGTTCTCGCGCACAGTCATTACCCATTAAAGGAATATAGTCTTCAAAGCGAAGGGGTTGTTCGTGTGCCGGTACACGTGGTATTAGTGTCACCTCGTGTATCATCTCCCTATCAATGCGAATTTCATTATTTCCCCAAATCAGTTTAATATAACCTAAGTTGTCTAGGCTATTTTCTTCCATTGACTCATAAAATCGGGTAACTAAGCTAGGGACGGCAAATGCAGATCCATGGTTATAGAGGAGGAAATTCCATCCCCTTTGTGCAATTTCGTGTGGAAAGTATGATCCATAGATCTCGTGTGCAAACACCGGTGAAAAATCTCTCTCGTACTGCATTTTGTGGGCCATTTTAAATTTACAGAGAAAGTTCTATGAAGAAACAGAGATAAAGGGTTCAGGTTTACCTCCCCTGAAAATTTCAGGGGGTGAAGAGGCAGATCGGCGGCGGTTGCGCGGCGGGAGACGGCAGGCGCGGCGGTTGCGCGGCGGTCTGGTGGCGGCGCGTCTCGAGATTTCTGCAGAGGACAGGAGCGGCGCCTAGGGTTTTTATGAGGGGAAAATGTTTTAGGGTAAACAGAGGAAAGGGCTCGGTTCCATTATATAGGGTTTAGAAAGGGTTATTTACACAAGACACCCTATAAGATGAGGGTTTTATTTGTAAAAACAGCTTGTAATCTGCAAATTTGCAATTTGGTCCAAAAAATATTAAACCCCCCCCATTTTTTTATTTTTATTTTTTATTTTTTTTTATTTTTTTTTTTTATATTTTTTTTTTTTATGTTTATGGTATTTGGAAATATATATATGAATGATACACACACACCCCCAAACTTATCTGAAATAGTGTCACTGGAAAACAAAGTTTGGGGATGAAAACGGAGGAAAATCAATCGGTGTAAATCGGCTCCTGCAAAAACAAGAGCTCCTCCGAAGGATCCGCAGTGAAGAACGGTTTTAGTCGATGCCCATTTACCTTAAATAAGGTACCGTCTTCAGGGTTCTCAAGATCAACCGCACCGTGCGGATAAACGGTGCGGACCACAAAAGGTCCTCTCCATCTGGACCTGAGCTTACCAGGATGCAAGTGTAACCGAGTGTCATAAAGTAGAACCTGTTGACCAGGTTCAAAAGTTTTTCGTAAAAGGTGTTTATCGTGGAACACCTTAGCTCGGTTTTTAGCAGTTATGGCATTGTCATATGCCTCATCCCTTAGCTCCTCCAACTCATTCAGTTGCAACTTTCTGTTGCTGCCCGCATCTCCTAAAGACAAATTTAGCTCTTTGATAGCCCAGAAAGCTTTGTGCTCGATCTCCACTGGGAGGTGGCAAGCCTTCCCGTACACAAGCCGGTAAGGAGACATACCCAGATCGGTTTTATATGCAGTACGGAAAGCCCATAGTGCATCTATCAATTTAAGCGACCAATCCTTACGGTTTTTGGAAACCGTTTTCTCCAAAATTTGCTTTATCTGCCGATTTGATACCTCGGCTTGCCCACATGTTTGGGGGTGATATGGCGTTGACAATTTGTGGGTGATAGAGTATTTACGCATTAAGGACTCGAAAGTCCTATTGCAGAAGTGAGAACCATTATCACTTATTATCGCTCGAGGGTGCCCGAATCGAGAAAATATGTGTTCTTTAAGGAATCGAACGACAACTTTATTATCGTTCGTTCGACTGGGCACAGCCTCGACCCACTTAGAAACGTAGTCAACCGCCAACAGAATATACACATTTCCAAAAGAGTTAGGAAATGGTCCCATAAAATCTATACCCCAAACATCAAAAATGTCCACTACCAAAATGGGTTGGAGTGGCATTTCGTTTCTCCGCGAAATCCGGCCCAAATGTTGGCACCGGGAGCAAGTTTTGCAGTATTCAAATGAATCCTTGAAGAGTCGTGGCCAATAGAAACCACACTGCAAAACTTTTTCGGCTGTCTTCTTTGGGCCAAAGTGCCCGCCACATGCTTGATCGTGGCAGAAAGACAGCACGCTCTTGACCTCACTCTCAGGCACACACCGACGAATGATTTGGTCGGAACAGTATTTGAAAAGATAGGGTTCATCCCAGTAAAAATGCTTTACTTGGGACAAAAATCGAAGCTTATCTTGTTTCGACCAATCATTAGGAATAAGGCCGGTGGCTAAATAATTTACAATATCGGCGAACCATGGTTCGCAAGAAACGGTCAAGAGCTGCTCGTCGGGAAAAACGTCAGAGATTGGAAGATCGAGCGTGGGCGAAGAAGGAAGTCGTGATAGGTGATCAGCTACTACGTTTTCACATCCCTTTTTGTCCTTAATGACAAGGTCAAATTCTTGCAATAAAAGGATCCAACGTATTAGCCTAGACTTGGCATCCTTCTTCGCAAAGAGGTGGCGAAGAGCCGAATGATCAGTATAAACAACGACTGGAGAGCCGATTAAATAAGGCCGAAATTTCTCGAGTGCAAACACAACAGCTAAAAATTCTTTCTCTGTTGTTGTGTAATTAAGTTGGGCCTCATTTAGTGTTCGGCTGGCATAATAAATCACGTGCGGCATCTTATTAATGTGCTGTCCAAGAACAGCTCCAATTGCAAAGTCTGATGCGTCGCACATGATTTCAAAAGGGTGCGTCCAGTCGGGAGATGAGAGGATGGGTGCAGTGATGAGTGAATGTTTTAAAGACTCAAATGCTTCAGTGCATGTGGAGTCAAAAGCGAAGGTTGTGTCCTTGGCCAGTAAAAGGGTCAAGGGTCTAGCAATCTTGCTAAAGTCCTTGATAAACCGTCTGTAAAAACCGGCGTGGCCAAGGAAGGCTCTAATATCTTTGACGCATTTTGGGGGAGGTAGGTTAGAAATCACTTCGATTTTAGCCCTGTCTACCTCGATGCCGTTTTGAGAGATAACATGTCCTAAGACAATGCCCTCTCGTACCATGAAATGGCACTTTTCCCAATTTAATGTTAGGTTCTTATCCCTGCAGCGGGTAAGAACAGCGTCAAGATGGCGTAAACACTCGTCGAAGGAGTCGCCAAAGATGGAGAAATCGTCCATAAAAATCTCCAAGAACTTTTCGACCATGTCTGAAAAGATCCCCATCATACACCGCTGAAATGTAGCGGGAGCGTTGCATAACCCGAAGGGCATGCGACGATAAGCAAAGGTGCCAAAGGGACAAGTAAATGTTGTCTTGTCTTGGTCCTCTTTGGCGATGGGGACTTGATTGTAACCGGAATAGCCATCGAGAAAGCAATAGAATTCGTGCCCTGCCAATCGCTCGAGCATTTGGTCAATGAAAGGTAAAGGAAAGTGGTCTTTCCTTGTAGCGGCATTGAGTTTCCTATAGTCTATGCAGACTCGCCACCCAGTTTGGGTGCGAGTGGGAATCAACTCATTTGCCTCGTTTGCAATGACCGTAATGCCCGATTTCTTGGGCACGACGTGGATTGGGCTAACCCACTGGCTATCCGAGATAGGGTAAATGATACCGCTATCCAGACATTTGACAATTTCCTTCTTAACCGCCTCTTTCATGATGGGGTTGAGGCGCCTTTGTGGATCTCGTGCTGGCTTGGCATCATCCATTAAGTGTATATGATGTTCGACTATGAGGGGACTAATCCCCTTTATGTCCGCCATAGACCAGCCGAAAGCTTGCCGATTATTAAGTAAGACCGTCAAGAGAGCCTTCTCTTGCTCAAGAGCTAGAGAAGTTGATATAATGACAGGTAAGGTCTCATTATCACCTAGATATGCATATTTTAGGTGTGTCGGCAAAAGCTTTAATTCGAGTTTAGGGGGTGAAACAATAGATGGTAGCAAAGGGGTAATTGTTTCAAACTCGAATGATTCCATCAAAGGTTCGTACCGAGTGTACGCAACAGTGTCGGATGGTTCTACTAACTCATCCGGAAAAGCAAAAGACTCCAAATCAGGTGATGAGTCTTCGAAGTTGTCGACGAATGTAAAACATTCAAAATCATTATCCGCCGCGAAAACTGAGTCGGATTCTAGGAGGAACGCACTAGTGGCGTTAACATTGCTGTGGTCGAATAAAAAATTCTCGAACTCACAGTCCTCCTCCGCGATCTCATTGATCGAACAAACGTCTAGTACGCTAGCATTGGGCTCAGCAGGCTGACTTCCTAACTTGAAAATATTGAGCTCAATTGTCATATTGCCGAAAGATAAGTTCATTGAACCGTTACGACAATTGATAACTGCGTTGGAAGTAGCCAAAAATGGTCGACCTAATATAACCGGAATTTGGTTCCGGGGGTTCGCAACAGGTTGTGTATCCATCACTATAAAGTCTACGGGGAAAATGAAATCCCCTACTCTTATTAACACATCCTCGAGCTCTCCCCTAGGATGAGTGATCGACCGGTCGGCCATTTGGAGAGTACAGTGAGTGGGCTTAAGCTCTCCAACGCCCAATTGCTCGTACACAGAATAGGGTAGCAAATTGACGCTCGCACCAAGATCCAATAGTGCTCTATTGATGTTCTTGTCCCCAATTGTTATCGAAATGGTAGGACACCCGGGGTCCTTTTGTTTTGGGGGAAGGGAATTTACAAGAGCATCACTAATAGCACTGGCCACAAAAACTTTCTTTGGCACTTGCGACTTCCTCTTTTTGGTGCACAAGTCCTTTAAAATTTTGGCATATGAAGGAACTTGCTGAACTGCATCCAAGAGAGGGATGTTTATGCTAACCTGTTTAAACAGCTCGACAATCTTCTCCATTTGAGGAGTTGGTTTATTGGATCTCAACCTATTAGGAAAAGGAACATTTTGAAAAGTGGTTGAGTCCAACTTGTGTGGATCAGATTGTCGAGTTGGAACGGTACCTCGTGTAGATGTGTTCGTGTCGTGAGAATTAGGTCCGTTCAATCTAGAAGAGCCATGTGAAGGGTGGAGAATAGGCTCTACAGAAGAAGAAGATGGTGAAGAAGAAGAAGAAGAAGAAGAAGAAGAAGAAGTAGTCCCACCGGCAGGGGTGTCATTGTTAATGCCCACACTGTTCCGCAACACTTTTCCCGATCTCAATGTGGTCACCGCATTCACATTATGATTTTGCTGATTTTGGGCAGCATGTGCGTGACCGGGGTTGGGCAACGGTTGAGACGGGAGTTTTCCTTTTTCGCGCTCGCTCAAAGCTGCATTAAGTTGTGCAATTTGTGCCTCAATAGATTTGATACTCTGATCGTGGGAGGCACTGTTTTGCACTAAAGATTGAATAGAAGTCTCAAGTCTTGCTGTAGACTGTGTAGATTGCTTAAGGAATGCATCTAGACTTCTCTCGAGCGAGCTAACCTTATCATTATTAGGTTGAACATAATTGTTTGGCTGGTAAGCATTGTTCGGCACAAAATTGTTCACCTGATTAGGGTAAGGTTGTTGTTGAAATTGTTGCGGTTGATATTGAGTTTGCGAGGGTGCTTGTTGTTGTTGTGGAGGAGGAGGTCTTTGAAAATTATTATTATTTCCTTGGAATTGTTGATTTTGGTTCCAAGCGAAATTTGGGTGACTCCTCCACCCCGGATTATACGTCGAAGAGTACGGATCGTTCCTTTGTCGTTGCTGAAATGCAGCATTGACTTGATCCTGTCCTTGAGTGGTTGCATTATAAGGACACTCTTCAGTTAAGTGCGATGGATCCGCACAACAAGCACAGACAGTTCGTGGGGGCATAGCAGGGGCAGGAGAAGACGACGAGATTTTGGTCTCGATCGCTTCTAGCTTTTTCGTAAGAGCGGCCATCTCGGCCTTCATAGCAATCGACATCTCTATTTGATGTATGCCCGCCCTAGATTGACCACTAGAAGTTGATGTGGTCTTGGTGCTCTCCCACTGTATTGTCTGCTCACTAAGATCCTCAAGAAACTGCCACGCCTCATCATTAGACTTAGAGAGAAAATGACCTTGACAGATGGTTTCTAGCAACTGCTTCGTTGCCGAGTTCAATCCCTCATATAATGTTTGGCAAAGTTGCCAACTTTCTATCCCATGGTGAGGGCATTGAACTAGTAGGTCTTTAAATCTCTCGAAGCACTTCCAGAATGGTTCGGAAGGAAGTTGTGAAAATTGAATTATTTCATTTCGAATTCTGGCAGTTTTATGGTGAGGATAGAACTTTTTCAGAAAAGCCTTCACAAACTCATCCCAATTTCTTATGGAATGTGACGCGGTGCTATATAGCCACTTCTCGGCTAGGTCACATAAGGTGAAAGGAATGACCCTTAGCCTTATAGCATCGTCACTTAATTGGGTTGTCTTCATCATGCTGCAAACGTTTTGGAATTTATTAATGAAAATATATGCATCTTCGGATTCCAAACCATGAAACTTAGGCAGCATATTGATGAAGTGTGGTTTTATTTCAAAATTATCCCCATTCGCCGGTGGGGGTGAAAGACAAGTGGGTAAAGAAGTGCGAACGGGGTAGAAGAGATCCTGGAGCGCAACTCGTGCGGGCGCTACAACAGGCGGTAGATTCGGGTTATTAGCACCTGGCGGAGGTGGAATCATTCCCGTCGGTAAGGTATCGTTGGGGTTGAATCCCGACATACCTTCGAATGAAGAAATTGAATGTGGAGGTAAGGAAGTGGACGGAAGATCGACGAAGGGTTCGTCGAAGGGTTCGTTGGTCGGTATCAACGAAACGCGGACTAATCGGGCGTTAGTATCCCTAGTCCAAAATGACATACACTATAGGGTAGTGCAGTCAGAAAAAAAAGAAAAACAGAAGGTGGGGGTAAGATAACGTCAGTGAGAAGAAGTGGTGGAAGTGAGGTTTCAAGTTTCTTTAGCGGCAAGTTGCAAGTTTTTAAAAGATTTTATTATTTTTTTTTTTTGTGACTTTTGCAAGGAAGTTTTTGAAAACGGACTCGTGACACAAAAAGTATCAACCACACATGCACAATCAGGCCTAGATCTAGGGTCGCCTAGGTCTACTAGACAGCTCCTAACTAGGGCTAGAAATAGACCTCAAACCGCCTCTTCACGGACAAATACGGCCAGGTAAGTGGAAAGGAACCACCACTACAGTGGGCCTAATTAAAAACCACTAGCCTAGACACCGCAATGTCGGTTAGGATAAACGGCCGATGCCTACCCTAGTCCTTTTCCTATTGAGCTCGCTGTCCTTAGGTCTGAGTCTAATCTTTTTTAATTAAAGGTGGTCGATGCAAAATGCTTATGTGTTTTCTGGGGTCCTGGGAAGGGTGATGAAATCCCCACCCAATCTGAGTTTGGTCAAATAGCCCCTTAAGTCCGATTAAAATATGCAAAACAACAATTCACTTGCAATCAATTTTTTAGCGCGGCGCAAAGAAACCTGCAGAAATCTGTTATTTAGAAGGGGGAGAAAGACTCTTTACGCAAAGAACCCTGCAGAAAATTTTTTAACAGTGGATATATGGAGGTTGCAGAGGGGAAGAAAAGAGAGCAAACCCTGTAAAAATTGTGTGCTGACGTGTCAGTAGAAGCGCGGTTCCGCGGTCTGGGGCCTCCTAATGCGGCGGAAACGCGGTTGAGTAGAGGGATCAGCCTCTGGAAAAATTTCTGGCGCTCTGTACTTTTTAGTCCTCTCTGTTTTTATGCCTCCTTTTCTGTTTTGACCTTCTGTAAAACTCCAGATCCAAAATTCCTTGTCGTTCCTGCAAGATTCAAACGGGAAACCCTTCAAACAGATAAAGATAATGAAAAGAAATTTTTTTTTTTTATATATCTTGTATTTTCAGATTTTTATAATTTTAAAATTTTATATCAACCCGAAATCCTACAAAAAGAGAAAATTACGCCATCCCCGGCAGCGGCGCCATTTGATTAGTCCAAAAATTTGTAGTTTACCGTAATCAGAAACGGCGTCGCTTCGCAGCTAGCCGGTGAATACGGGTCGATCCGCAGGGATGGTTAATTTCTGATTTTGTGTTATAACGAGTTGATTCAAATCGTTGTTGGTTTTTTTATCGATTGAGTTTAAGACGAATTTATGTGATGAGAAGGAACTCATTAGGGTTAGGTCGAAGGTAGGAGTGTTGAGATCAGTATGTTCACCTCTTTCAATGTCGTGATTTAAGCTTTTAGGAAAGTCACAACAATCAATAGGAAAAGGGATTAGGATGATCGGGAAGAAACAAAGTTTCTTCCTCTAGATCCTTGTCCGTCTTTTCTCATTCATTGATGTGAGCTTCATGGACATCATTTAAGTCCGGCCTTTTATACTACGGAACACCGTTACCTTATAGGTAGGGTGCCGTAGGGGGCGGATCGTATATGTGTGCATGAAGGTTTCGTTAAAAAAATAAGTTGACATTGAAAGAGGTGAAAGACATCCGTCTCTCACTCACTCCCTTTGTTCCTAACCCTAACGAGCGAGAATTTTTACTCGCACATTAGGGAATTATTGCAAAGAGACATTTTTATGTTTATGTTTTAAAGGTTAACTACTTGGTGCAATTAAGGAGGATTACACTAGAGCAAAAATTAAATAACTAGGGCAAGTAAAAGATTATGCTAAGGCAAGAATTAAATAAAACTAAAGACTTACAAGAAGAGATGATGCTCTGAATTCTTCAACAAATCTCACTTTTATTGATTATAAAGAGGCATACAATTTTTAAGATCTAGATTACAATTTATAAGTAACTAGTGAAGCTAGGGTTACAGACTTTCGTAGACATGATTTTACTGATTTAACCCCTGAAAATCCCAACAATGAAACGACACACCGACACAAGAAGTCGGTGCCAACACGGGCACCATATGGCCGCGGTTCCGCGGCAAAGACATGCCTTTGGCCGCGGATCCGCGGCCATTTAGTGGGATTGGCCCACCAGTTTTCTGTGGTTGACTGATCCTCTCTTGGGCTCTCTTCTTTTACTGCTCTTTTCTCTGTTGGGCTTCCTAATATTCTCCAGGTTCTCAGTGAATCTTGTAAGGATCTTTTCGACCGTTTCTCTTGACGTTCGTCTCGGCTTGAGTAGGATCCGTGTGCTGTTTGGTCAAAAATCCATTTCCTGTATCATCTTTGTCTTTTCACTGTAATTGCTTCAAAAGTCTGTATCCTGTATCATGTAACAAACGATCGTCAAAAGCACCTGTTTACTTATAAATTGCACAAAAAATGGGGCGTATGAATTGCAATATTATGATGTGAACAGCTACCCTGCTCGGTCATCCCTGGCCGGTAATTTCCCTACTCGCGGCGCCAGGGATCAAAGCCCTCGCCAAGAGGCAACCGCGTAGCTTCACTGCCCGGTTATCCTTAGAAGGCTTCTTACAGCCCCTCCAACACTAAGGATCAAAACCCTTGCAAGAGGCAACCGAGCGGCTACCCTGCTCGGTCATCCTTGGCCGGTAATTTCCTTACTCGCGGCGCCAGGGGTCAAGGCCATCGCCAAGAGGCAACCGCGCAGCTTCACTGCACGGATGGCGCCCACCGTGGGGGAATCCTCCTGTCAACCAGACGCTGCTGGTTTGAAGCCCTCATAACGAGGCCACCTAGCTCCCTTCTGCTTGGAAAATCTGCGGCGGGCTGCGGGCTGCTCATCAAATGCTGCAGACCCGAAACCCCATTGAGAGACATCAGATCTGTACAAGTCTGGACGATCCCCCTCGACTCCGGGGCTATGGGGATACCTCCTTCTTAGCAGCACTCGGCACGCTTGACAAGTGATCGAGATCGGCTCGATGTACGATCGCCTGACATGGAAGCCCAACAAAGTAAGCAAGGATATTCTACGAATACTCTTCACGTCCAAAAGATAAAGTGTAAAGCGATGAAACAACAAGAGTTTTATTCGCACAAGTAAAATGTTTTTATAGGGGTATTGGGGGCTCCCCAGCCTTACAAAGTTCCAGACGCTTACAAAAGAGGGACGAGGAAATATCAAAAAGGCCTAAGTCGCAAACCCCCCATGCGCCTCGCTCCCCTCATCATTGTCATTGCGGTCTGCCGAAGGCTTCACCACCGGAGGTTTTTCCACCAGGGGTGTCCCTCGCTTCTCTCATCGTTGTCTGCCGGAGGCCTTTCCACTGGGAGTAGGACCCGAGCGTGGAGCTCGCCATCGGCGAACTCGGGAAGCTGCTCCTTCACGGCATCCAGAGCCTTATTCCAAGCGACGGCGGAATGCTCGCCAAGCTCGACGTAAAATTTCTCTAACACCTTGTAATTGGCCACAGCTTTCCGAGCCCGAACCTCGGCAGTCTTGGCCGCCAGAAGCGCCACCTCGGCATCCCCCCTGCTGGCGTCTCTCTCCTTCTCTATGGCCGGGAGATGATCGGCTAGATCCTCCAGCTTCCTCTCGGCAACCGGTGGGATGCACTCAGGCGACGATAGGCACCCCGGTTCGCTGAATTGGCGAGCTCCGCAACCTCTGCTCGGGCTGCCAGGACATCGGCCCTCGCCCTCTCGAGACGCAGGTCACGCCGCAGGGCCTCGACCTCTGAAGGAAACGCTTCTACTGGCCTTGGCGCGTGGAATGCCCCCTCAACCTCCATACGAATAGCGAGGGCGCAGTGTTGAAGGACCTGACGGGAAACGGATGAGAAATTTGGAGATGCTCGAGCCAAAGAAAGGAAGGTCAAAAAACAACGTGTAGAAGAGTTCATACCTGGACCGCCCTTTGGGCTATGTCCTCCATTTGGACCCTCAGGGTGCCATGTGGAAGCCTCCCCCCGGTCGACTCTTCCATCCCGGCGAGCGGCCGGCAGCGATAGAGAGCACAGATGGAGCCGTGAAGACGGCATCACCTTCCTGCACGAAAATCCCCTCAGGAACCCTCGACGGCGGCGCACGAGAGATTGTCCTTTTCCTCTTAAGGGGGACCCCGTCCTCGCCCTCCCCTACATCTCTCATCTGGGGCTCGGATGACCGTGGAGGTCTCTGGCCGCTGCCGGAACGATCACCAGGAGCCATCAACGAGGCGGACGGCCCTATCGCCGGCAGAACATTCGGCGCAGGGCGCGAGCCTGCTGGGGGTGCGGCCGCGCCGCCGGCCTCCCTCCAGAATGAAAAACCCAAAGAGTGGGAACAAACCATGTATCCAACCCAAAAGAGGAAGAGCGCCGAGCAACCAAGACTTAGAAGAAATCGGCTTACGAAGGAGTAGAGGCCCTGAAGTGGGCCCCACCCCTATTTATCACCGCAATCACCCTCATCCAACGGCGCCCTCCATCTCCCACCAAAGCGCCTCCTCGTGTCCAACATCTCCGATCGCTCCACTTGTCGTTCCCATACTGGCCCGCATCCCATCAGACGCAGGTCTTCACATGTCGTGTCGGCTAACCGACGCTTGACACGCGGACCGTCACTTCAGTGACAGGATGCACGAACCGGTGCACCTTCCTTAAATGCAGAGATCTCGCCCTGATTCGCTAGAAGAAAAGACAGCTGACAGCCCGGGAACGCGTCCCGACGAAGTCTTGAGAGGGAGCTCACTCAGGCGGCCCGGCAGTCCACTCTTGACCCGACCCGCCAGCTGGTCGGGACAAGAGTGGGGGGCTAATGATGATACTCGATATTGGCAATCTATCTAGATCAGGACACATGGCAGATGACGTGTCCCGGAACTCAGAAGAAAGGGCCCACAGGGGCCGACCAGGCCACCCCTGTACCCGAGCTGCAAGCACAAGCTGGCTCTCCTCAGAGCCCCCTAAAAATTGGCCTCTTCGGCCTCTCAACTCGCCCCGAGATGCCACAGGACCAAGACTCCTCGGCCCTCTCGCTCATCCCCGAGCTCCCCAGCCGAGGCCATCTTCCTCGGTCCTCCGACTGACCAACTCCACCACTCACAGGCGTAACCGCCGCATCACAAATCTCGCCATGTGCAGATTCTCCGCCAGCAACATCCCACGTTCTACACCATCACGATCCCTATTAACGGGCAATCCGCTCTTTACACGGGTGTGATGTCGGGAGCGTAACTGCCGGCGAGATTCCCACGCCTGCTGATGCGTGCTGCTGCCACTATATAAACCCCCATCACAGAGGGGTCAAGTAAGCCTTTTTTCACCCCACTTAGCCGTTACTCTGCTCGGATCCCGTACTAACTTGATCGTCGGAGGGTCCTCGGTGGTACCAAACCACCCCGGAACTTCTTTATAGGTACTCGGCGTTGACTCCTCAAAACCACCAATCTCTTCAAAACCCATTAAGACCCACACGCAACAGGAGATCACCTCCAAGATCCACCGGGAGATCGACGGAAGACAACATCTGACGGAGACCCGAAAAGGACCTCCATCACTACCATAGACCGCTTGGTTGAGGACAAGTATCCTTAGGCTATAGGATTCACTTACTGATGAGCAAATAATAACCATTAGAGGTTGGATATCGTTATGAGATAGAATACACCCAGCGCCATTAGCACCAACGAGCCTGGTCCCACCGTGCTTTAATAGTCGACCCCATACTCGGACCATAGTAATAATCACATGCATAAGTGGAAGTGGCTAGATTTAGGAGAGAATAAGATTTGGCTGGTTTTACGAAGAGAAACGAGTTACGGATTTGGGTTTAAGACAATTCAATATTGGGATTGCAGGTTTCAAAACGGGCAAACCTAATACCCCAATCACTTCAAAACCCCTACACCTTACATTTTCTTAATCATTGTTGTCTTTCTTTAGAGAACAATTTTTTTTATATTAAACCATATTAAAATAATATTTTTTTAAAAAAACCACTTTCAAAATATATTACAAAACTAGGCTACTTTCTGTCTTGTAGGCGCCACGCAGACACCGGCTCAGCGCAAGTGTCACGCCCCGCTTCCCAGCAGACAAAAACGATGACGTGACGGACTACAACGTATTTACTAAGAAATAAATACGTTAAGCGTAATTAAGCAATATATATATATATAATGCACAAGAATGACAAGAGAATTAAAATGAACAGCAACTTTTATTTACATTCATCTTTATATACAACTATTTTAAAAAAGAACGATAAAATGATATAAAGCAATACCTAAACAGTGGCATACAAACTGAAAGTAAGTACAAGAAAAGCTAGTAGTCCTGCTGCGCGATGAGCAGGTCCATGTCCTCCTGGTTAGACTCGGTCTCCTTAGAGTCCGGTCCTCCTGACGAACATTCCAAAGAAAGAAATAGACCGGAATGTCGTCAGCGAACTAGCGCTCGGTAAGTCCTAAAAGAATGAATGGAATATAATAAATAATATGAAATGAAACTGGTAAGTTGTACAGGTATATGGTTGTTATTCTAACGTGTTTGTTTGTAGCATGGTACAGAAGGTATTTGTGTATACAAGATGAGTCCGTCTTACCCCGTGGACTATGGTAACATGTAGTATAAGGCCCCATCAAAATCCATGGGACAACGGCACGAGAGTTCATGTAGGTGTCTTTTAAATGACCATCTTGTGCCACGCTAATACATTCCGTACCAATCTACCTCATTATTCCCGCGTAATGTATTGTATAGGTTATGTTTACAAGTCTTACCGAGACCATGAATACAAATTGTTCAAGTAATCAGATTCATGATATAATCAAGTAGTCAAGTAATCAATTCAAGTTATAACCATGGTTCGGTCAAGTCAAATATTCATGTTTAATATTGGTGTTTAAATTCAAGTATTCATGTTCATTTTCAAGTATTCAGGTTTGATTTTAGATTTAGGTTTAGATAGACTCAGAATTGAGTTTGGATTCAGGTTTGAGATAGACTCGGACTTGAGTCAGGCACTTGTAACTGATTTAGATCTTGAATTAGGTTCGGGATTCTTCAGTAACTGCTGCACATGGACGGCAGGATTTGTGTCTTTTTTCAAGACAATTACCATCGATAACTCTGTTAAGTTTTCTATCTTAAATAGGCAAGCACTCATTTTCTCCGGCTCTCTGGAGCTGAAGACAATTGATCCCGCTTAAACCTATATTTACTAAAATCCTTAAATATTGTTTTATATAACTCGAGGGGGTTTTATAAAAAAATATTTTTTTTAAAAAATTAAAAATAAACTTCGAGAAGATGTTCATATTATTTAGGGTTTTCATAGATGTGAATTTTAAGGATTTGAGGTATTTTAGTGATAATTACATAATTTGGAAAGTTCATGCTATTTTATTGTAAAACTTGTCTTTTGTTGGTATCTTGATGATATTTTGGTGAAAATTGTAATTCTTTCACTTAAAAAAATAAGTTTATTATATTTTGAAAATATATGGATTTGTAATTTTTATATAATTATTAAAAATTAAATTTTATTTAAGTAGAAAAATGCGTTTTTCTTAAAAACCGTATTTAAAACCTTTCGAGGCCGAATGATCCGTGAGGAGGTCTGCATCTCGCTCTACTAGCCCAAGAATGTGTGATAATCCGCATCATCCAATAGCGGGTCCCCTAAAGAGGGTTGTAGAGGCATATTCGCAAAGGAATTTAAAATACTGTTTTAAAAGAAAACTATTTTTAAAGTGAGTGGTATTTTAATTTAATATTGTACTCGTAACAAGTTTTCCAATAAAGAACCAAGTGTATGTGAGGGGGAGGTCGTTACCCCGTGAAGTTTTTCTAAGGTATGTTTAAGCGATACTAAAAGAGGTGATATTTAAATTTTATGGCATTTTAATGAAAAAGTTAAATTAAAGTTATTTTGTATGGAATTCTAGGTTAAAATTTATTCTAAACATTTATTATTAAGATTATAAGTATAGTGTAAGAATTTTGTTGAACAAAGATAAAAGGAAATGTAATTATAAGATTTGGAAAGCGTGATATCGGTTTTAACTCCACTTACCGATATGCGTTTTAAAATGACTTTTTAAAGAAGAGAAAAGAAGATTAGAAGGAACTTAATATTAGATTAACTCAAAGAAAGATTGAAGAAAGAGAATTGAACTTCGTGGCATCGCGGGATCGCCGGAATTTGCGTCGATCCTTGCCGGAAATTGATCGCTTGCTAACTCCTCTTTTACTCCATTTGTACTTAAGAAATTTTGAGAGTTTTGGCTAGAATTTTTATAATGATATTGAGCCGAAGTATGGGGTGGTATTTATAGTATAGAATTAAGATTTTGGAATTAAAATGGTGAATTAAAATGCATTAAAAAGATGATAAATGGTGAAATGAACAGTCTCTATTTGATTGCAGAGCAATCAAACTATGCAGGGGTGTTAGCGGTAGGTAAACGGGTTACTGTGCAAAGCCCGGGGCATTTTGGAGCTCATCCAACCGTCGAGGCCGGTCATTTTGAACATTTGGCCGGTCGATTTTCGCCATCTGGCTTTGGGATTCGTGCCACGAGATCAACACAATATTTAAACCCTTTTGCCCATGTTTATTTTTCTGACTTTTCATTTTTGTGTGTATTGCACGTGTAAACTTTTGGGCTTCCAAAAAGTTAAAAAGAAAAATCAGAAAAAAATAATGTGTCTGATAGGAATCAAACACAGGGGCTATGTCACAACAGTGCAGGGGCTTTACCGGTGAGCTATAAGTGGCTTCTTGCTGTTTTTTAACAAAAATTACTTATAACTCAATATCAGGCATTATAACTCATTTTCTGTAAATTAAACTGGAAAATTTTGTACAGTCATTTCAGAGTCGTTACAGCAAGTGCTGGCGTCAATAAAAATTATTATTTATTAAGGGGTGCAGTTTCAAACGCGCCCATTACAAATGTATGAGGTGCATTTTTAAACTGCGCCCCTTACAATTGTACTGGGCGCAGTTTGAAATTGCGCCCATTACATTTGTATGGTGCGCACTTAAACTGTGCCCCATACAAATGTAATGGGCGCAATTTCAAACTGCGCCCGGTACAATTGTAAGAGGCGCAGTTTAAAACTGCCCCCTTTAAATGTAGCAAAATAATATAAATCATTTTCATTGTTGGGACATTGTTTTTTTTTTTTGCGCAGTTGCAAACTGCGTTCCAAAAAGAAATATGCTCATTCACGTGCCTGTGTTTTTTTATGGCGCGGTTTGCAGGTGTGCCACAAAATATAACACTATCATTTATGGGTAGACTTTGTTTTTTTGGCGCAGTTACAAACCGCATCTCAAAAAGAAACATACTCATTCACGGGCCTGTGTTTGTTTATGGCGCAGTTTGCAGGTGCGCCCCAAAAGGAAACACTATCATTCACGGATAGACTATGTTTTTTTTTGGTGCAGTTGCAAGTTGCGTCCCAAAAAGAAACATATTCATTCACGGGTCTGTGTTTTTTTATGGCGCGGTTTGCAGGTGCGCCCCAAAAGAAAACACAATCATTCACGTGTATGTGTTTTTCTGGGGAGCAGTTGCCAACCGCACCCAAAAAAACACATACTCATGAATGATTGTGTTTCTTATATTAAGAGTTCAATCTCTTCCTCTCTATCTCGAATCTCATTCTCTGTGTCGAGCTCTTTTACACTCTCTTAAATCTTATCGCCATCACATTCTCTATCTTTTTCCCTCTCGGTTCTCAGTCTCGCTCTCTCTCAATGTCGGAATCTTCATCTGCCGAATTACCATCAATCGATAAAATTAAGAGGTGCATCTTTTACAGCGTCATGAAATCTGTATACACAATGATAGACTACCCTAGTTACGAAGGCATTCTCTATCGATTATGGGGGTATGAACTGGCCAATGAAGATCGATCTTGAAATCCTGTGGCTCTTGCACTTAGCCGTATTGAATGCACTCCCATCTCCCCCTGAAAAAGTAACATATAACCACTATGGGGAAGCAAACCGTCGTCTCCACTTTTTTCATTCTATGGGTCTTCTTTCAGGTCGCAATATCGAGTACTTCTCAAGCTCTCTCTACCACATCTTTATGCACCGTCGGACTTTGAACCATCTCGAACTCACTTGAGATTCCGCGGTAGGTGATGAGGCCATTGATGTAATTACAGAGCAGATTAATTCTGTTGCTACAGAGCTCAGTAACATAGAGGATTTATTTCTGAAATTTTAGTAATAAATTATGATGTTGTTACTGTTTTTTCTATCTATTTTGTTTGCATAATTCTCATATATGTTGTGGATGTGTGTACCTTGTGTGTGTAGTATATCGTGTATGAACATGTGTTTGTATGAAAGAGAATCAACGTTTGAATTAAAACGAATTAAAGTGTTTTTTGTAAAGAAATAATGTTTGAAAATCGGAAAACACCTCCTTCGTAAATTTTGAATAAAATTCATGTACAACGATAGTAAAATAAGGTGGAGATTCAACGCCTAAACGGTGGAGCCTCAACGCTCAAACGGTGGAGACACAATCCACGCAAAATATACGACACCCAAACGGGGAAAACCAATAAGCTGAAAAAAATAAACAATGTAAAATAAATAATGAAGTCATCGCAACACAATACAACACAAACACTCTATCCAATCTAAAGAAGTCGCCGTACCATCCTTGGTGTTCTCTTCTTCGCTAC
The DNA here is from genome assembly GCA_030015575.1 of Agapanthus africanus. Classification (NCBI taxonomy): domain Eukaryota; kingdom Viridiplantae; phylum Streptophyta; class Magnoliopsida; order Asparagales; family Amaryllidaceae; genus Agapanthus; species Agapanthus africanus. The sequence continues at coordinate 178,303,829 of CM057350.1, read as the reverse complement.
AGGACGTCGAGATTGTGACGGTCCAGTTTCGTCGGCGGTAGGTAGCTGAGACGGCTCTGGCTTTGATGCTCCATGAAAGTATGTCTTAGCAACTCTACTAGGTTTATATGAGCATCAAGTATGCAATTTTAAAAATCTAGAGTGCTAATCATACTAACCTAGAATCGAACTAGAGAATTAGGGTTTTTAAGTAAAGCAAACAAGTTCTACTCTAAGCGAAGAGAGTATACAACCTTGTAGACCGGTCCTTCACTTTTAAAGCTCCAAGTAGTAGTCCTTATAAATCTTCTTTGATTCCACTTGAAAAAAGAATCGAGCTTGCTTGTTGTCTTCGAGTCCGAAGATGATCCACCTTGAAGTCTCTCTCACTCAAGCTCACTCTTCACTAATTAAAGTATTAGTGAAGCAAACAACCTAAACTAATAGGCCAGAAAAGTGTAGGTTGATGAAGTAAGAATTTTGTGTTGGATATGTATGCTCTAGAGGCCATTATTGTATATGTATACATGTGGATGCTTGGACATATATATGTACAGGACAGTCTTGCTCTATATGATAGTATGATATCTGGTTTTTCTTTATCTTAACATGTGCATATGTTTTACTTGCTATTACATATCATTTATACATGTTGATAAAGCCCATAGGATCATTGCTAGACTACGTGCATTATGATAGCGATCATACTTATGGGAGCTGGGTAGTCGGTACGCACATCCTTAAATTGTCCCTAGTCAAGAGAGTATCGAGACTGGGCATCGATATTCCGGAGTAGACTAGTGTATACGTTTCTAGATCTCGACGAGGGGCAATGGTGCGGTCCTGCAACCATTGGTCTTTTGCACCTAAGATCGTATACGGGTGCTCACTGGGGGTAAGTACACCAGACGGACTCGCCGAGAACTTCCAGATGGTATTATACCTATCGTCAGGTGAAAGTTCTCAGGTGACATGAGTACATGTTAGTCTTTGGACCTGAGATCGTCATTTGTCTCGTGAGTTCCCATTGTGGTTTGATCACTACCCTACCACGGCTCTACTAAGTCATGCAAACTGGTTTTGGTTAGGTACAGTCCTGAGCCACATGGAGGCAGTGAGCGATTGTCGAGGATTCGTCTCCCCCGGTATAGGGAGTCGATATCGCACTGTGTTCGATCGGTAAGGACCATAAGACCTTGGCCAAAGCAGATGGGATTTACTGATGGGCTGATCAGTAGTTTCCAGGATTGGTCTTGAGCCTCATCAGCACGAATTATTGGGTTATTAAGGTCTGACGTTTACCACCCCTTAAACCCGGTATGCGATACTCTCAGGGAAAGAGATCGTATTGTACGGAGATTGTCACAGATATGCTTAGTAGGGATCCGGATGAGTTTGCTCGTTGGCCTTCCTTTTCGACAGGTACCCGGATAGCCGTTACGTACAACTAGTGCGGCTGACGTGCTTGTGGTTATGGATTTATCTAATAACTCACTGTCGGCGTACTGTCGAATCTTTAGAGTCCCACACAGAGGGTTTCCCTGGTTCAGGCGAAATGATGTAGCAGCTGTATTGGATACGTGCAGGGTTCCGATCGATTGATGTACTTTGTGTCCGGACTTTCGATCGGACAGTTGGTAATACTAGCCGGCTCGGGTTTGAGCCGGATTTTTAAATCAGGTATTGATTTAATAATTACATATATGTATTTCGATATGTATATTCTAGTATTACGTTCTTCGTGTTATATCTCTTTGGGAATTCGCGTTTTTATCTGAATGCAGATATATATATATACCGTAGACTGTAATCCGTATTATGTTACGGATAATATTCTAGAAGGTGACCACCTCATTATGCTTTTTCCATTTATTTGATAAATGGAAATGAGGTGTAAAGTGTGAGGTGAAGGGGGTATGGTGAGGACCATGCCTCAATAGTTGACAAATGAATTCTTTATTCATTTGTGGCAACTATTCAAGTATGGGTCACATTGTTTATTGATGGATATTCATACACAAAACCATTGTGAATGATATTCTCTCTCATGGTTGCTCATTTTCTTTTATGCTCACCATTTTGCATCACTCTCCTCTCCTTCTCTTGAGTTCCTCCACCTTCATCATCTTCCTCCTCTCTACGCTCTCATGTATTGAAAAATAAGAGAGGAGGCAAGATAGAGATAGTAGAACACCTAGAACTTCACACTACATCCTAAAGATCTTGGATTAGCATCCCAAGTTCTCCAGTTACTCCTTTTGTTACTTAGCATGGAGCTAGCGCCATGGATCACATCTCTCAGGTGGATCATCTTCGACGGAGGAGAACCGAAGAGAAAGCTCGATCCCGGAGTACCAATGAAGCAAGCAAAGGAGATCAAGCGCGATCATGGTGGCCACTTCGAGCGAACGACGAGGAAAGAAGACCGAAGGACTTGGATCGTTTGGTGAGACTTCTTTTCATAGTAGTTAGCTCTCTTTGTTTAGCTAGTTAGGTTTATGGAAAGATCCACTTTTCTGGGTTATTCTTGCGCCGTTTTTAAACTCGTAGAAAAATTTTGTTCCGCAAACCGCCACGTTTGGTGGCTTGGACGTTAGGGTAACCCAACATGGTATCAGAGCCACCCCATAAAACCTATACTAGCTAGTTTTGACGTGTTTACATCAATCGACCGAATTTTTCAAAACCGCAATTCTAAACTTATGTTTTCTGTCGAATTTTTAAAGTGGTCTAAAAATCATTTTCAGTATATCAAAAATTCGTGCACGGTTTTCTAGAGCAACTCAAGAAATTTGAGAGCATGAAGCCACAATTCCACCGCGGAAACGCCGCCAAACATACATGTTTGCAGCGGTTCCGCGGCCAAAATTTAGCTTCACTGCTCCAAATTTCTACAGTTGCTCTAGTTGTTGGAATTATGGTTTTTGAGATGTTTAGTTCATGGGTCCAGATTTGTTTGAGTACTGGTTTAGCAATTGGGGCCTATTTGAAAAAGTTTAGTTGATTGAAATTTTAAATACGTTTGATTATCAGTACTTAGTTTTGCGTCTGCGACCGTGAATGTCATTTGATCGGTATATCTCGTCTATTTGCTATATGTTCTTTTAGACGGGTTTGCGAACATGATATTCACGTTGATGTTCTGTGATAATTTTGATATTGTGGTTCGATTTTCATGGTGGATAGCTGGTTGTGCGATGGTTTAGTGCAGTTTATATTCATTTGTATATTTGTTATTACGGAGCGAGCGTCCGGCATGTGGACAGCCATTTCTGCCGTGTTGTATCTATTATTTTATTGGGGCACGACCGGGTTGAGGTCGATGTCACCTTTGTAAATATATTTTTATTTCTATACTAGGACTACCCCACAGTGAAGTGCACGAATAGCCGGATTCTAGAGGGCAACAAACCCGCATCTCATGGCGTTGAGACGGAGGGGGCTTCACTTTAGAATTGGTAGGTTATTCACCGCACTCGTAGGGGGTATAGGTATGACCCACGGAGGGGCGCTCAAGTTACCGGGTCCCGTGAAGTGCTGGGTGGCCCATTCACTTTGTTGATTAGGGTTGCCTCACTTTTGGGATTTGGCGGGTAACTTGCCGCGCTCGTAGGGGTCCAGGTTTCCATTGCATGGGCAATCCACACGACCAGGAACATCGGGTCTCATTTGCGGCTCAAATGAAACCCGGGGCCCCAAGATTATCCACCATTCTGTGTTGCTTGCAGAAATTCTGTGTTGTTTCTTTTATCATGTCTGGGACGAATGTCATATATATTTATATATATATACTAGTAGATGTAGTATATGTTTTGCACCCGTGCTAGTCCAGCCCCCGCTCTGTCGTTAGTTAAGTAACCTAACGGATGATGATGGGGCCCAGTGGCGAATGCGGATAGCATATACGTACATTGTATTTTCGTTCTTTTCTGATGTGATAGGCATTAACTGATGAGACCGCATTAATTTTGATTAATGCAAGATAATAAACCAAAAAGATATTGTTGGAATAAATTTCGAAAAACTATAGTTATATTCTTTCGCTTTGCATAGTGGTATTCGATTGTGAATATTCAGCACCTCATTCAAAGAGGCAAGAGCCGAGATCCCATCGCGGGGAGTGACCTCTTGAGCAAAAGCTTATACTGTAGACTACTCGGTTTTCTTCAAAACCACAAGTTTTCAAAATCGGGGCCTAAACCACTCCTTTTCAAAACTACTCAGGTTCCTTTAGTGATATCAAGTTCATTACGTTAAAGGGTTTTTTCGCCAAAAACCCAGTCGTAGCCCTCCATCATTTCTTACGAGTATTACTTAGTATTCGTACTGTGTATTTTGACCTAGTCAAGACGTAGTGTTCGGTAGCTGAGTAATACTTGTTTGTTACATAGATATGCGATTATTTAGGACAGTCGTATAACCATTTTGACCTAGTCAAGGGTATATACGGGTTGGTCTAAATCAATCTTGGATAATGATGGGTTGAACTTGACTAGCGGTTTATGATATGTTGACCTAGTCAAGATCATAAGCCGTTAAGGACAAAAACCATATCGGGGGTTTCAAATATACAGGAAACTTGCTAGTGCTGCATACCTTCTGGAGTGTGGTGACTAGAGTGGCTTTCATCTAGTTTATCACGCAATGATAGTTGGATCCCGATCCCACTGATGAGTAGGATTACTCCTGGGAGATTTTATCACTTAACAATCAATGCTATAAACCAAGTAAGTATCTAGAACGGTGTTAGCGGGGCTACGCCTCCAGAGAAAAGAGGTTATGTAATTAAGTAATTTCGCGAAAGTATTGAAAAACCTCCCTCGAAGTACCGACACTAGCATGGCCGAAAGGTTAAGCAAGTATTGTGGCGTGTGATTAATCCCAACTAATTCTTCTTGAAATTTTTCTCAAAGCACTATTTGTTCCCGCCAAAAATTTCTGCGCAAAAGAGTCCAAGGTATCAAATGGCAGAGATACGCTTAAGGAAATACGAACCAGTATCTTCCGGGCTGTTTTTTGATAAACTCCCGAAGGAGAAACGGATAAATTCTGATTGTATTGAAAGCGTCTCGAAAAACCCTTCGATTTGATATATTATGAGCTTCATAATTCATCCGGGATCAAAAGTTATGAGGCATTATGTGTTCACACGTGATGGGCTTTTAAGAATCCGCTGGAGGAGTTAGAAGATATAATAAAAACTTAGAAAAGACCCAAATGGGGCATCACGTGCTCACACGTGACCATGGGCCATGTGCAGACACGTGATGGGCTCTTAAGGCCTCTAAAATAATGAATAGAATTAAATTCTAAAATCTGTTCCCTGATTAAAAATCAGAAGTTATCTCAATGAAATATCACGTGCTCACACGTGACCAATGGTCACGTGTTGACACGTGATGGTTAAAACAACAATATGAACAAGCGACTGTTAAAGGAACCAATTTCGGGGTTACGTGCTCACACGTGACCAAGGGTCACGTGCCAGCACGTGACAGGCTTTAAAAGCCTTACAGATTAGTAGAATTAAAATTCTAAATTTCTCTAAAAATCTTTCGAAATAGAATTAAAATTCTAAAAGCTTCTAAATCTTTCCAAATGGAAAAGGATTATGGGAACCGTTGGATTAAAGATCCAAAGATGATTAAAAATCATCAATTTATGGAAAAATCTTGGACAAGGAAAGATTTCCCTGCAAATCTCACCAGAATAACAAATAGAATATCTTTTGGATTTAAAATCCACGGTGAATAAAATTCACTGAATGATCTAAAGGCCAAGATTAATGATAAATATAAATCAAATCTCTCAACGATCAAATCAAATCTTTCAATGAGAGATTTGCTAAACAAATTGATTCTTTTCCTTCTCCTATAAATAGGAGCCAAGAAGAGAAGAGAAGGCATCAACATTTCTTGAAAAAAAAAGAGCTTCAAACAGAGAGAACTCTGAGAAAAATTTCAAGAAGAAGGTAAAAACCTTCACGAGAGAAAAGAAATCTCTTTTGATAAATCATTGATCAATGATCTTCACATAATAAATAGTGCTTTGCACTCGTATGAACCACTGGTTCTTTAAAACAAAAAAGAAAATAAAAATAAATAAAAATAGTGCTTTGCACTCGTATGAACCACTGGTTCTTTAAAACAAAGAAGAAAATAAAAATAAATAAAAATAGTGCTTTGCACTCGTATGAACCACTGGTTCTTTAAAACAAAAAAAAATAAAAAAATAAATAAAAAATAGTGCTTTGCACTTTTATGAACCTCTGGTTCTTGAAATAAAAAGAAAAACTCATTTTTCTTTGATCCTAATTAGATCAAAGAAAACAAATAGTGCTTTGCACTTCTGTTCTGGAATCTAAAAAGATTCTTAGTACTTTGCACTTCCAAACTGCGCTGTTGCGCTCCTGAGAGAACGCCACGTGTTAGCTGCAGAACAACTTGCGCTACGCGCCTTGAAATAGAGTTTTGCTCTCTGGAACTGGCGCAACTCACCAGAGCGCGCCACGTGTCAGCTGCAGAACAACTTGCGCTACGCGCCTTGAAATAGAGCTTTGCTCTCTGGAACTGGCGCAACTCACCAGAGCGCGCCACGTGTCAGCTGCAGAACAACTTGCGCTACGCGCCTTGAAATAGAGCTTCGCTCTCTGGAACGGGCGCAACTCACCAGAGCGCGCCACGTGTCAGCAGCGCAACAGCATAGCGCACTAGCGCAGCGCACTGCGCTGTTGCGCTTGCGCTCACCAGAGCATGACACGTGTCCTCACCACAAGCGCTTGCGCTCAGTGATTGGCGCAAAGCGCCTGACAAATGCAATGCATTTTACTGAACGGCCAGGCCCAAATCAGAGGGGCCTAGTAGGCCAAATTAAATTGCAATACAATAAAAAGGGGCAGAGCCCAAAACAAATTGATGCTTTGCATCCTTTCTGGGCAAAGCCCAAATAAAAATAAAAAGAAATGCAATGCAAAAGCAAATAAAATGTTGGACATTTTCAACTAGACTTAGCCCAATCGTGGCCATAAGTCCTTAAATTAAATTGACTGAGCAAAATGGCTCTCCTAAATCAATCTACATCCGGTTCGAGGGTACATCTCCGAACTCCTTTGACATCCATCGTTGTAATTCCTCAACGACGTCAAAGAGGTGACGGGTCCCAACGACCACACATCGCTATGGACTGCGGGGTCCTTAAACTCGTGGACCGAGACGTCCTTAAACTAATATCGGACCGAGACGTCCTTAAACTAATATTGGACCGAGACGTCCTTAAACTAATGATGGACCACTACGTCCCTAAACTGGCATCGGACCGAAATGTCCCTAAACTAATGATGGACCACCACGTCCCTAAACTGGTGATGGACCGAAATGTCCTTAAACTAATAATGGACCACTACGTCCCTAAACTGGCATCGGACCGAAACATCCCTAAACTAATAATGGACCACTACGTCCTTAAACTGGTATCGGACCAAGACGTCCCTAAACTAATAATGGACCACTACGTCCCTAAACTGGAACAATAGAGCCAATTGCTCTTTTGCCGGATCTAAACGATCCCGTTTAAGTTGATCTTAGCCCCAAACACGGCTAACGTATCCTTAAACACTTAAATGGACTATAAAACCCTCAATCAGCTTTGGTTCAAGGGTACATCTCTGAGCTCCTCTGACACCTATCGTTGTAATCCTTCAACGATGTTAGAGAGGTGATGAGTCCCGATGGCCATAAATTAAATGAATCACCACGTCAGGTTGATCTTAGTCCACAACAGGGCTAACGTATCCTTGACGAATGTTTAAGTTGATCTTAGTCGCAACGCGACTAATGTATCCTTAAACTAAAAACACCAAACCCAAATCTAAGTAAATACGGATTTGGACTAATCCACGTCCTACGGGCGACGGTATTACTCAGTCTCCGTATACAATCCACGGGCAACCACAAACAAAACAAACACCCACGACACGAAGTGAAATTCTGGAGAAGGAGAAAGTTGTTACCGCGATGCGGTAGCGTAATTAACTGCAGGGGCTTGCGCCTGCAGGGAAGAGCGTCCCCACAATCAAAAACCCCTCAAGCGAGGGGGAATCTGACAAAGTCTGCTACATCGGCCGCATCCGTCTAAACCTCCGATACACGGTGCCATAAATCAACTTGGCATCTTCGGAGAGGTAGACGGATAAAACCATATAGCATCTGCCCCGAACCCCAGGCACGGACACGAAAGTGTGCGCCGCCGTTCGGAGGGGAACAGATTCTGGCACGCCCGGTGGGACCTCTTCCTCTTTCCACTCCACACTTCGTGTGTCGTGTTCGCGAACAAATCGTGGTTTGCTGTGGTTGCTTGTGGATTCAAAGCACTTAGATTTGGTGTCTTTCTCCATGCAGAAAACAGAAGATCGATGGCTTCGAACTGCACCGCCTGCAGCTGCAACTCTCGCTCCGTCATTGCTGGAGGAGTGACTTATGGGCCCCAAGCGGCCTCCCTTTTCAAGATGCCAGTGGAGCAAGTAACTCAGGCCACCGCTGGATTATTCTTCGGGACTATGCTCCCATTAATAAGCTTCAATGCCCCAATAACATCGCAAGAAGCTCCAAAGAAGCCGGTCTTTGATCGACTCGCCACTGCCGCGACCCCTCTCAACGGGTCACCCAACTTCAATACCTCAGTTTCCAACAGACTGGGCCAGAACGTCTACAAGCCCGTGATACCCGAAGCTGCCATCCCAAAGCGGATAGCTATCCCGGCTCAAGCGGAAGAAATCATTGGAAAGGCTCCTCCTTCCAAAAAGTCAGTTTTTATAAGGCTGGCCATTCCAGTTGCTGCTCCAGGCGAGGTCCTCAAAGCTGCTTCCCCTGCCCAGAGGTCTGTCTTTGACAGATTAGACATTACTTCTCAACGGGTGTCAGCCTTCGATAGGCTAGCACCAATAACAGTCTCTCCTCAAAACAGGAGACACGACGAAGTCACCCTTATAGCTGAAATAACTCCATCCGCAAGACACGCTCGACGTCGCCACTGGCGCCGAGTGAGGAAGGCTGGGGGCAACTCCCCCTCTGGGATAATTCCGCCAGCTCCAGCGGTGGGGATCGATGCTGCTGTTCCAACCGGGAACAGTTTTGAATTGCTAAACAAGGTGTGCAGAAACTCTCCTACTGCAGTGCTGAAGAGAACTCCTTCACCTGTGGAGAATACTCAAGAGAAGAAGCTGGAGCAGCCTCCTCAACGGCTGTCCTCTAAAATTTACAAGGTCTGGCGACAGGTCCAGGAGTCGGTGATTGATCAAGACTATCCCCGCCGACAGAAAAAGATGAAAGTTCGGCAGGAGAAGGACTACTCTGTCAAGCCATAAAGAATGACGGCTACTTGGGTGCCCGCCACAACGGCTCCCTTAACTCCAACCACTCAAAAAAGGAGGCCGCAAAAAGCCCCTATGTCTTCGGCAAATCGCAAAGACACCGAACACAAATGCCCCAAGTCTGGGGGCATGGTGGTGCACACTGTGTGTATGGCTTCTGGAAAGGAGGAAAGCCGCACTTCTACGGGCCACCGACCGCTCACCCGATCCATGACGAAAGCCCAGGAGCAACAACAAAAGCTTCAGGAAATGATGACTACAATGGCTGCACTCACTGAGCCAAAAGAAAGCTCTGAAACGTCTTCGGATGAGCGTCAAGAACAAGAAACCGACGCTGACTTTTTACGCAGAGTCCTCGAAAAGAGGGACAAAGAAGCTGCAGAGCAAGCGGCTAATATAAAACAGATGGCGCTCCTCTTCCAAGATATGGGTAGGGATGATGTTACAGCCGGAACCTCCTGCTGAAGATCCTCTGATCGTCCTTGAAGACGACAGGGGAGAAACGTCAAATCCTCCGCCGGCTCTGTCAACAGCCAAGGAGGAGGCAATCTCCAAAGTTGACCTAGACGAATATATAGCTCAGCAGATCCGGGTTCATCAGGCGAATGAAGCGGCTGGGCAAATTGTTAGAACCGGACGACCGTATCTGAGCTGGTATGACCAAATCAGTTACCCGCCAGGATATACGATCCCTAAATTCCACGTATATAAAGGGACAGGGAATCCGCATCAGCATGTCGCTCAATTCAGGGCCTTATGCGGCAATACTGGAGGCGATGACAAATTGTTGCTACGTCAATTCGTCGGCAGCTTAGCAGAAACAGCCTTTGAATGGTATTCGGAGCTGCCTAACGACTCTGTCAAAACATTTGCAGAGATGGAACTGCTGTTTACGCAAAGATTCGCGAGTGCTAGTGAACGCACCCCGATAACAGCACTAATAAATGCCAGGATAAGGCCAAGCGAAACGTGGGTTCAATACGCAACACGATGGCGGAACCTATGGTCGAAATGCGAACAACGCATAGAAGAGGCACCTGCGGTAGGCATGTTTGTGGGCACTCTCGATCCGCAGGCGACCATCTCACAATTCATGATGTTCTTCAGGCCGACCACCTTCCAGGCCTTGATTGACAAATTAGCCCAAATGGACCAGATGGGCCACAGACCGTCTCCTCCAAAATCAGATTCCCGAGATGAGAAAGGAAAAGGGAAAGCGATCGTCGTCGCCAATGCTCAACAACAGTCGAGCAACTCAAAGCCGGTCGTTCGCCAAAGCAACGCGCGTCCACGCCCATCCCTCGAAGAGAGGCTAGGACGTTCTTACTCGTTTCCTCAGAATAAAACGAGAAGACTGTTTGAGCTGGCAGTGCGTAACAGACTCATCAATCTGCCGAGTCCAAAGCGTCTGTCGCAGCCAGGCGATCTTAATAATCCCAATTATTGCCCTTACCACCAAACGGTAAGTCACCCGATTGAGGATTGTTTCGTCTTTAAGGGATGGATCGAAGATCAATACCTGCAAGGCAAGTTCACGCTGTCTAAAAGCTGGAAGGTAAACCCCCCCACAGCCGCACTCTCCAAAGAAGACGGACACGCCGGGGGCAACTTGTTCTTTCGTCGAGAATGAAAATGATGGAGAAAACTTATCGGATGAATCCAAAGACTACGTAGCGACTTGTCATGTGATTTCTCATTCACTGACGGATGATGAGGAGGATCCTTGCGCTGAGAAATCAATGGCGAACCCTGAGCCAGAGATTCTACAGCCATCAGACGAGTTGATCGATGTCTTCCTAAATGAAATTCGTCTGAAAGCAAAAGCCAATCAAGAGCATGAAATGGCCATACTGGAAAGAGCCAAGGCATTCCCGTCAAATCAAAAGCCATACACTGCGGGTAAAAACAAATTCAAGACGAGGAAAAGGTTCGCCAAAGCTCTGTCAGTAGGAATGAAGCTACCGCCCTCTGAAGAAAATACTCTCGCTGAGGCAGAGATGCACCCTAACTTCTGTTTATATCATCAGAAGATCATACATCCTACCGAAGACTGCGAATCCTTTAACTGTTGGTGGCAAGGGTATGTCGCTCAAAAGCAACACTTCGACGGGACAAAGTGTGAAGCTTGTGGACATCGGAAAAATGCGATATATGAGCGCAAAAGAGTCGCCGACGATTGCCATTTAGCCGACTCTAAGGTATCGCAAATTATCACCTTTGGTAGAAACTCTGACGAAGAAGCTATCCCCAACTCTTCCCTCAGGGAATCTATTTCAAAAATAAAGGAATTGAGAAGCTACGAAAACGTTCAGCCATGCAATCGCATGCTACTCGGAAAAAGTCCCGGCCCCGCAAACAACGGAGCGAACAAAAAAGATAAAAGAAAAGGAAAAAAGGCCCTCGTCACCAGCGCTCAACAACAATCAGGTGACCCTAGACCGGTTGCTTGCCAAAGCAACAAACAGCAACCCCCCCAGGAAAAGTTGAGACGTCCTTACTCGTTTCCGCAAGATAAAACAAGGGGACTGTTCGAGCTGGCAGTGTGCGACAGACTCATCAATCTGCCGGGTCCAAAACGTCCGTTGCAGCCAGGCGATATTAATAATCCCAATTATTGCCCTTACCACCAAACAGTAGGTCACCTGATCGAGGACTGCTACGTCTTTAAAAACTGGGTTGAAGACCAATACCAACATGGCAAGTTTGCGCTGTCTGAAAACTGGAAGGTGAGTCCGCCGCAACCGCACGCTCCGAAAAAGACGGATACGCCGGGGGCATCATGCTCATTCATGGGGAAGGACCCACAGACCGAAAAGTCAGTAAACTAGAAATTCTCCTCAAATACGGAGACGCCAGACCGAAAAGTCAGTAAACTAGAAATCCTCCTCAAATACGGAGACGCCAGACCGAAAAGTCAGTAAACTAGAAATCCTCCTCAAATACGGAGACGCCAGACCGAAAAGTCAATAAACTAGAAATTCTCCTCAAATACGGAGACGCCAGACCGAAAAGTCAGTAAACTAGAAATCCTCCTCAAATACGGAGACGCCAGACCGAAAAGTCAGTAAACTAGAAATCCTCCTCAAATACGGAGACGCCAGACCGAAAAGTCAGTAAACTAGAAATTCTCCTCAAATACGGAGACGCCAGACCGAAAAGTCAGTAAACTAGAAATTCTCCTCAAATACGGAGACGCTAGACCGAAAAGTCAATAAACTAGATGTTCGCCTCAAATACGGCGACGGCGGACCGAAACGTCCTTAAACTAACAACGGACCGAGATGTCCTTAAACTAATGATGGACCGCAATGTCCTAAAACTTGCAATGGACCGAAATGTCCTTAAACTAATAGCGGACCGAAATGTCTTTAAACTAATATCAGACCGAAACGTCTTTAAACTAATACCGCAACATCCTTAGGCTGACAAGATAGATATAAAAAAAAACGGTATGTCCATAAGCAAAAAGGGCACGGATGAAAACCCGAAAGGGCTCCGTGAGTAAAAACAGCAGGACTACCGGTGAGTGTTCGTGAAAACCCGAAAGGGCGCGACCTCGTAAAAAAAAAAAGAATAAAAAAAGAATAAAAAAAAGGTATTTCCATAAGCAAAACGGGCACGGATGAAAACCTGAAATGGCTCCGTGAGTAAAAACAGCAGGACTACCGGCGAGTGTTTGTGAAAACCCGAAAGGGCGCAATCTCGTTAAGAAACACTTATAGGGTCCTCTCGACCCTGTAAGGAGAAACCACCTGCGTGAGATCCTTACGACTCACAAAGGAACAGCACACTTAGGGATCCCCACGATTCCTAAGGAGAAAATACACTTGCGAGATCCTCACGACTCGTAAGGAGAACTCTCTTGTGGGACCCTTACGGCTCATAAGATTTGAAAGTCTTGAGCTACAGAGACCTAAACCTGTGCTTAAGCAACCCCCACAACTTTCGACATTGCCCTACAAGTGGTCCGATATTGGCTCTTGTATACAATCCACGGGCGCGAATAAATATTTCCCTAACGAAGTCCCATCCGTAACTAGGGATATGCTTGTACAGCAAACGACACTTGTAAGTCCTCTCGACTTATAAGGAGAAAACCCTTTTGTAAGATCCTTACGACTTACAAGAGAACATGCACTTAGGAATCCTCACGATTCCCAAGGAGAAAACACAACTACAAGATCCTCACGACTTGTAGGAAGAAGTACCTTTGTGAAACCCTTACGGCTCATGAAGTTAAAAGCCTTAGCCGACAGGACCCTTAACCCTGTTCACTAAGCCACCTTTGTTTAATATCGAAAAAGGAAAGTGATGATTCACTCCTGGCAATATCCCAGTTATAGCGATGCTGATGCCTAAACCGGTATCAAATTCCAAGCCCTTTCAAGGCAAATGATGATTCGCTCCTGGCAATATCCCAGTTGCAGCGATCCTGATGCCTAAACCGGTATCAAATTCCAAGTCCTTTCAAGGCAAATGATGATTCGCTCCTGGAAATATTCCGGTCGCAGCGATGTTGATGCCAAGATCGGTATCAGATCCCAAATCCCCTACTCGCAAAAAAAAAAAATGCATACGAAATAGCCGAAATGATGGGGCAACTTGCAAACAAAATCAGCAAGTAAAAATGTATGCATGCAAAATAGCCGAAATGATTGGGCAACTCGCAATAAAAAACAGCGAGTAAAAATAAAATAAATAGCCAAAATGATTAGGCAACTCGCAATAAAAAGCAGCGAGTAAAAAGAAAAAATAGCCGAAATGATTGGGCACCGCGAAAAATAGCCGAAATGATTGGGCAATCGCGACCTTCGCGATATAAAAGCTGAAATGATAGAGAATCGCGAAAAGAATAAAAAAAATGAATGAATGAAACTTTTTGCCCTACAGGTGAAATCGCATCGATCCCTGTATACAATTCAGGGGCACAGATAAAGAGGGAACCATGCCTTCCCAACAGGCTCCATCAGAAAGCAAAGCCAAATCTCGACGGTTCATAGACAACCTAGAGACCATCTCGACATTTGTCGCAATATTACAGACACGATGTCAACAAATGAAGCAAACGAAGATCTCGAGCTTCAGGGTCTCGACGTCAACATCGACAACTTAGAGATCACCAATGGTGTGCCTCCTCATTCCAGCAGGACACAGATATTACACCATCAAGCGGGGCGATGGCAAAATCCGAGCTTCACTTCAGCATTCGTCTCGATACAGTAGACGCAATATCAACAACAGCGTTCCTTCGCAGTCCAGCTGGAGGCAGATGCAACGTCAACAAAAGACCTCACGGTCGAAACAAAGCGGAGCCACGGCAAAATCCCTAGTTCCAAACCTCGGCGGTTCACCAGTAACCTAGAGACAACCACAACATTCGTCTCAATACAGAGGACGCAATGCCAGCAAACGAAGCGAAGGCTAAATTCCTAGCTTCAGGGTCTTAACGGCAAGTCATATAAAACCGGAAAGACAATCGGAGATCATCTCGCACCAGCGTGGAGTGGTCACCACTTCGACGTCCGTCTCGATACAGCAGACGAGATGTCACCCCAACGTTCGTCTCGACACAGCAGACGTAACGTCATCAAACAAACGGAGCCACGGCAAAATCCCTAGTTCCAAACCTCGGCGGTTCACCAGTAACCTAGAGACAACCACGACATTCGTCTCGATACAGAGGACGCAATGCCAGCAAACGAAGCGAAGGCTAAATTCTTAGCTTCAGGGTCTTAACGGCAAGTCATATAAAACCGGAAAGACAATCGGAGATCATCTTGCACCAGTGTAGAGTGGTCACCACTTCGACGTCCGTCTCGATACAGCAGACGAGATGTCACCCCAACGTTCGTCTCGACACAGCAGACGTAACGTCATCAAACAAACGGAGCCACGGCAAAATCCCTAGTTCCAAACCTCGGCGGTTCACCAGTAACCTAGAGACAACCACGACATTCGTCTCGATACAGAGGACGCAATGCCAGCAAACGAAGCGAAGGCTAAATTCCTAGCTTCAGGGTCTTAACGGCAAGTCATATAAAACCGGAAAGACAATCGGAGATCATCTCGCACCAGTGTGGAGTGGTCACCACTTCGACGTCCGTCTCGATACAGCAGACGAGATGTCACCCCAACGTTCGTCTCGACACAGCAGACGTAACGTCATCAAACAAACGGAGCCACGGCAAAATCCCTAGTTCCCACCGCAACATTCGTCTCGATACAGCAGACGCAATGCCAGCAAACGAAGCAAAGGCCAAATTCCTAGCTTCAGGGTCTTAACGGCAACTCATATAAAGCCCGAAAGACTATCGGAGATCATCCCCACACCAGCGCGGAGTGGTTATGACTCATCGGGGCTCTCCAAAATGAGCCTAACCTCAAGTAAAAAGCGGCATGGCAAATTCCTAGAGCTTGCTCTTCTGACGGTCAAACTGTCAAGGAGGATTGCTTGAAGACGTCTTGTCCAGCCCCCGAAGGGATCAGAGACACGGCAGTCGCAGGGCTACTCGAACAGCACGATTGCCTATCGAGGACTATATCAGCTTATGCGATGGTACGATGGCCAAAACCCTAAGTACCACCAACCTTAACAGGCTTCTGTCGTAAAGAGCAGAGGTTAAATGCGACGTTAAGATGTTCTTGCGAGATCTGCTCGATCCGTTTCGACTCGTGAGGAAATTGATGTCTTTGCGAGATTTTCTTGATTCGTCTCGACTCGTGAGATAAAGCCTTAGGCAGTAGGGATTAAAAAACCTGTTTCCTAAGCACTGGGACCCTGCAAGTCGGCCCAAAACAGTCTCTTGCATACTATCCACGGGTCACACTCTCCAAAGTCGAATCTCGATAAGGAGGGAAACAACCGCTTACGGGTCCTCTCGACTCGTAAGAGGGAAAACTCTCTTATAGGATCCTTACGACTTATAAGAGAAAACACACTTAGGAATCCTCACGATTCCCAAGGAGAAAATACACCTACGAGATCCTCACGACTCGTAGGGAGAAAAGTCTTTATGAGACCCTCACGGCTCGTAAAGTTGAAAAGCCTTAGGTGACAGATCCTACCCCTGTCTCCTAAGCCATCACTGTCCTGCAAAGAAGTCAAGATGGGCCGACCATCTATGGGCCACACTTGCCAAAGCTACATGCCACTGAAATGGAGAACTTACTCATAAGCGTATGAACTACTCCACGCCAGAGTGAGACAAAAAAAGAAATAGAAGGATGCGGCTCATGGAGTTAAGGGTTGGAACTATATCCCTTAAGAGTTGAGATTTGAGTCAATGATAAATGACGACGCTTGTGTCCGCTCGTTATCTTCTCAGATCAAGATTCTGAAAGTGATACATCAACCCAAAACTGGTCATACGCCATGCATAACTCTGCATAACTCTACACTACTTCACCCACGTACATACTTACGTGGGCAAAGTAGTGGGGGGCATTTGTTCCCGCCAAAAATTTCTGCGCAAAAGAGTCCAAGGTATCAAATGGCAGCGATACGCTTAAGGAAATACGAACCAGTATCTTCCGGGCTGTTTTTTGATAAACTCCCGAAAGAGAAACGGATAAATTCTGATTGTATTGAAAGCGTCTCAAAAAACCCTTCGATTTGATATATTATGGGCTTCATAATTCATCCGGGATCAAAAGTTATGAGGCATTATGTGTTCACACGTGATGGGCTTTTAAGAATCCGCTGGAGGAGTTAGAAGATATAATAAAAACTTAGAAAAGACCCCAATGGGGCATCACGTGCTCACACGTGACCATGGGCCACGTGCAGACACGTGATGGGCTCTTAAGGCCTCTAAAATAATGAATAGAATTAAATTCTAAAATCTGTTCCCTGATTAAAAATCAGAAGTTATCTCAATGAAATATCACGTGCTCACACGTGACCAATGGTCACGTGTTGACACGTGATGGTTAAAACAACAATATGAACAAGCGACTGTTAAAGGAACCAATTTCGGGGTTACGTGCTCACACGTGACCAAGGGTCACGTGCCAGCACGTGACAGGCTTTGAAAGCCTTACAGATTAGTAGAATTAAAATTCTAAATTTCTCTAAAAATCTTTCGAAATAGAATTAAAATTCTAAAAGCTTCTAAATCTTTCCAAATGGAAAAGGATTATGGGAACCGTTGGATTAAAGATCCAAAGATGATTAAAAATCATCAATTTATGGAAAAATCTTGGACAAGAAAAGATTTCCCTGAAAATCTCACCAGAATAACAAATAGAATATCTTTTGGATTTAAAATCCACGGTGAATAAAATTCACTGAATGATCTAAAGGCCCAGATTAATGATAAATATAAATCAAATCTCTCAACGATCAAATCAAATCTTTCAATGAGAGATTTGCTAAACAAATTGATTCTTTTCCTTCTCCTATAAATAGGAGCCAAGAAGAGAAGAGAAGGCATCAACATTTCTTGAAAAAAAAAAGAGCTTCAAACAGAGAGAACTCTGAGAAAAATTTCAAGAAGAAGGTAAAAACCTTCACGAGAGAAAAGAAATCTCTTTTGATAAATCATTGATCAATGATCTTCACATAATAAATAGTGCTTTGCACTCGTATGAACCACTGGTTCTTTAAAACAAAAAAGAAAATAAAAATAAATAAAAATAGTGCTTTGCACTCGTATGAACCACTGGTTCTTTAAAACAAAGAAGAAAATAAAAATAAATAAAAATAGTGCTTTGCACTCGTATGAACCACTGGTTCTTTAAAACAAAAATAAAATAAAATAAAAATAAATAAAAAATAGTGCTTTGCACTTTTATGAACCTCTGGTTCTTGAAATAAAGAGAAAAACTCATTTTTCTTTGATCCTAATTAGATCAAAGAAAACAAATAGTGCTTTGCACTTCTGTTCTGGAATCTAAAAAGATTCTTAGTGCTTTGCACTTCCAAACTACGCTGTTGCGCTCCTGAGAGAACGCCACGTGTTAGCTGCAGAACAACTTGCGCTACGCACCTTGAAATAGAGCTTTGCTCTCTGGAACTGGCGCAACTCACCAGAGCGCGCCACGTGTCAGCTGCAGAACAACTTGCGCTACGCGCCTTGAAATAGAGCTTTGCTCTCTGGAACTGACGCAACTCACCAGAGCGTGCCACGTGTCAGCTGCAGAACAACTTGCGCTACGCGCCTTGAAATAGAGCTTCGCTCTCTGGAACGGGCGCAACTCACCAGAGCGCGCCACGTGTCAGCAGCGCAACAGCATAGCGCACTAGCGCAGCGCACTGCGCTGTTGCGCTTGCGCTCACCAGAGCATGACACGTGTCCTCACCACAAGCGCTTGCGCTCAGTGATTGGCGCAAAGCGCTTGACAAATGCAATGCATTTTACTGAAGGGCCAGGCCCAAATCAGAGGGGCCTAGTAGGCCAAATTAAATTGCAATACAATAAAAAGGGGCAGAGCCCAAAACAAATTGATGCTTTGCATCCTTTCTGGGCAAAGCCCAAATAAAAATAAAAAGAAATGCAATGCAAAAGCAAATAAAATGTTGGACATTTTCAACTAGACTTAGCCCAATCGTGGCCATAAGTCCTTAAATTAAATTGACTGAGCAAAATGGCTCTCCTAAATCAATCTACATCCGGTTCGAGGGTACATCTCCGAACTCCTTTGACATCCATCGTTGTAATTCCTCAACGACGTCAAAGAGGTGACGGGTCCCAACGACCACACATCGCTATGGACTGCGGGGTCCTTAAACTCGTGGGCCGAGACGTCCTTAAACTAATATTGGACCGAGACGTCCTTAAACTAATGATGGACCACTACGTCCCTAAACTGGCATCGGACCGAAATGTCCCTAAACTAATGATGGACCACCACGTCCCTAAACTGGCGATGGACCGAAATGTCCTTAAACTAATAATGGACCACTACGTCCCTAAACTGGCATCGGACCGAAACATCCCTAAACTAATAATGGACCACTACGTCCTTAAACTGGTATCGGACCGAGACGTCCCTAAACTAATAATGGACCACTACGTCCCTAAACTGGAACAATAGAGCCAATTGCTCTTTTGCCGGATCTAAACGATCCCGTTTAAGTTGATCTTAGCCCCAAACACGGCTAACGTATCCTTAAACACTTAAATGGACTATAAAACCCTCAATCAGCTTTGGTTCAAGGGTACATCTCTGAGCTCCTCTGACACCTATCGTTGTAATCCTTCAACGATGTTAGAGAGGTGATGAGTCCCGATGGCCATAAATTAAATGAATCACCACGTCAGGTTGATCTTAGTCCACAACAGGGCTAACGTATCCTTGACGAATGTTTAAGTTGATCTTAGTCGCAACGCGACTAATGTATCCTTAAACTAAAAACACCAAACCCAAATCTAAGTAAATACGGATTTGGACTAATCCACATCCTACGGGCGACGGTATTACTCAGTCTCCGTATACAATCCACGGGCAACCACAAACAAAACAAACACCCACGACACGAAGTGAAATTCTGGAGAAGGAGAAAGTTGTTACCGCGATGCGGTAGCGTAATTAACTGCAGGGGCTTGCGCCTGCAGGGAAGAGCGTCCCCACAATCAAAAACCCCTCAAGCGAGGGGGAATCTGACAAAGTCTGCTACATCGGCCGCATCCGTCTAAACCTCCGATACACGGTGCCATAAATCAACTTGGCATCTTCGGAGAGGTAGACGGATAAAACCATATAGCATCTGCCCCGAACCCCAGGCACGGACGCGAAAGTCCGGGCCGCCGTTCGGAGGGGAACAGTGGCGTGTGATTAATCCCAACTAATTCTTCTTTTAAAGGTTTGAAGAGGAATTCGAGGAAACAGTGGGAACCATCCTGATTAGATAAACTAATAACCAATCTAATTTTACAAGAGCGCACGCTAAGTGTTTTTTTTCCTCTCTCTCCAGGTAGCAACCAATTCATGCCCTAATCAAGATAATAAAATGTATCGCTTGACCGATCCGAATTCTTATTCGGGGCTGGGGAACGTCGGCTCGGCTCTAACTTATGACAACGGTCATGAGTATGAGCAAGGGAAAGAGGATTGTATGAATTCCTTGATGACCCCATCGAAGAAGAAGCATACCAATGCATCTCCTTCAGCCATTCTTGTTATTGAGAACTGTTTTTCGGTCAGTCCTACCTCCTGGGTACTCGATACCGGATCGGGATCTCATATCTGTAATTTATTATGGGGAATGAGAAAAAGTAGGATGGTTGGACCTGGTGATATGTCCCTCAGAGTAGGGAACGGAGCACAAGTTGATACTTTTGCCGTCGGTGAATATCACCTAGTATTGCCAAATGGCAATACTATGATTTTGAACAATTGCTACTATTTACCTTCCATGGTTTGCAACATCATATCAGTTTCTTTACTTGATAAAGATGAATATAAGTTTGTTCTTGATAGAAATATTATGAACATTTACCTTAATCAGTTATTGGTTGTAGAAGGTACACTGTGTAATAGTATCTATGTTCTTAATCAAAACACGGTTCTCAGTATACAAAACACACGCAAGAGGAAGAGTTCAGAAGTGAACGAATCCTACTTGTGGCATTGTAGGCTTGGTCATATCAGAGAGAAAAGACTAAGTAAGTTGCATAAAGATGGACTTTTGGATACGTTTGAATTTTCATCTTATGAAACTTGTCAGTCTTGTCTCAAGAGAAAAATGACCAAATCTCCATTCACCGGACACGGAGAAAGAGCGGCAGAGCTCTTGGGACTCATACACAGTGATGTGTGTGGTCCAATGTCTATACATGCAAGGGGTGGGTTCTCGTACCTCATTACATTCACTGATGATCTCTCTAGGTTCGGATATGTGTATCTCATGAAACAAAAATCCGAAACTTTTGAGAAATTCAAAGAATTCAGAAACGAAGTAGAGAACCAGACTGGAAAAAGTATCAAGATCCTCCGATCGGATAGAGTAGGGGAGTACTTAAGCACGAAACTCCTAGAATACCTAAAGAAGAATGGAATTCTCTCTCAGCTTACTCCTCCGTATACACCACAGCACAATGGTGTATCAGAGCGGAGGAACCGTACCCTATTGGATATGGTTCGCTCCATGATGAGTAATGCCGAGTTGCCTCTTTCATTTTGGGGACATACGCTTCTGACAGTGGCGTATCTGTTGAATGATGTTCCATCCAAATCCGTGCCTAAGATACTATTCGAGATATGGAATGGTAAGAGGCTATATCTTAAAAGATTTAAGATATGGGGTTGTCCGGCTTACGTTAAAAAGCATAATCCGAATAAACTAGAAGCACAGTAAGTTTTATGTAAATTTATGGGATATCCAAAGAATGATTATGGATATCTGTTCTACCACACCGAGGAACAGAAAGTGTTTGTTGCTCAACACGCTAAGTTTTTAGAATGGCAATTTCTTGCAAAAGAAATAAGTGGGAGCACCATAGAACTGGAAGAAACTTCTTAACCACAAACTGAAACTGAAGATTTGGTGGAACCGTTAGATTCAGTAGTCCTGGACGAACCTCAGCCACTCCGCATATCTGGTAGGATATCTCATCCACCCGAGAGATACTACGGTTTTCTCATAGACGGGGATCGAGAGGATTGCATCTTGGAAGAAGATAATCCTACTAGTTTTAAGCAGGCCATTATTAGTAGGGACTCTGATAAATGGCCGGATGCTATGCGATCCGAAATGGAGTCTATGTACACCAATAAAGTGTGGACCTTGGATATTGCTCCACCTGGGGTAAAACCCGTTGGATGCAAATGGATCTACAAAAGGAAATTTGGTGAAGATGGGCAGGTAGAAATCTATAAGGCTAGACTTGTTGCAAAAGGTTTTCGTCAAAGACCAGGTGTGGACTATGACGAAACCTTTTCTCCAGTAGCTATGCTCAAATCCATTCGGATCCTACTTGCCATTGCTTCCTTCCATGATTATGAGACCTGGTAGATGGACGTAAAAACGGTTTTTCTGAACGGAAGTTTAGAAGAGTGCATTTATATGGTTCAGCCGGAAGGTTTTGTAGCCAGTGGGAGCAGCGGAAAGGTGTGCAAGTTGCTTAAATCTATTTATGGATTAAAGCATACATCGCAGAACTGAAACATCTGTTTTGATGAAACAGTCAAGGGATTTGACTTCATCAAGAACGAGGATGAGCCTTGTATATATAATAAGATTGTAGGCCGAACTGTCGTATTCCCAGTCTTGTACGTAGATGACATTCTCTTGATAGGAAATGATATTCCTATGCTACAATCGGTCAAGTTGTTCTTGTCACAAAGATTTTCTATGAAGAACCTGGGTGATTCCTCGTACATTCTGGGGATTAAGATCTACAGAGATAGATCCAAGAGATTACTGGGACTTTCACAGTCCAGGTACATAGAAACCGTACTAAAAATATTTAGTATGGAAGATTCCAAGCATGGTAACATACCCGCATTGCACGGAATCACCCTCTCCAAAGAGATATCTCCCAAGACTGATGAGGAGAGGGTTCACATGAGCACTATACCCTACGCTTCGGCGGTAGGATCTATAATGTATGTGATGCTATGTACCCGACCAGATGTAGCTTACGCGCTTAGCGTGATGAGTCGGTATCAGTCTAACCCAGGTGTGAACCACTGGACAGCTATTAAGAACATTCTGAAGTACCTGAGGAGGACTAAAGAACTGTTCCTGATATTCGGTAATGGGGACCTCCAGATGGAGTCTTTTACCGATGCGAGCTTCCAAAGTGACAAGGATGACAGCAAGTCTGTCTCGGGTTTTGTATTTACCCTCAACGGAGGGGCGGTCTGTTGGAAGAGTTCCAAACAGGACACCGTCGCAAACTCAACGATGGAGGCTGAATACATTGTTGCCAACGATGCCGCAAAAGATGATGTCTGGATTAAGAAGTTCATTACTGAATTTCAGGTGGTTCCATCCATTGTTAACCCAATACCTGTGTATTGCGACAACAATGGAGCTATGGCTTTAGCAAGGGAACCACGGTCCTATCAGAAATCTAGGCACATCTTGAGGCGGTATCACCTGATCTGGGAGATCATTGATCGCCGGGAGATCGAGGTGCGGAAGTGGATACAAAAGATAACACTGCAGATCCATTCACCAAGGCCTTTCCTCAAGAACAGTTCGAGAGATTTTTTGAGATGTTGGGTATGCGGTACGCCAACAGCTGGCCTTAGAGCAGAAGTTGGGTATTCGGTTCGCCAATATATATGGTCTTAGTGCAAGTGGGAGATTATTGGATATGTATGCCCTAGAGGCCATTATTGTATATGTATACATGTGGATGCTTGGACATATATATGTACAGGACAGTCTTGCTCGATATGATAATATGCTATATGGTTTGTCTTTATCTTAACATGTGCGTATGTTTTACTTGCTATTACATATCATTTATACATGTTGATAAAGCCCGTAGGATGATTGCTAGACTAACTGAATTGTGATGGCGATCATACTTATGGGAGCTGGGTAGTCGGTACGCACATCCTTAAATTGTCCCTAGTCATAGGAGTATCGAGACTGGGCATCGATATTCCGGAGTTGACTAGTGTATACGTTTCTAGACCCCGACAAGGGGCGATGGTACGGTCCTGCAACAATTGGTCTTCTGCACCTAAGATCGTATACAGGTGCTCACTGGGGTGAGTACACCGGACGGACTCGCCGAGAACTTCCAGATGGTACTATACCTATCCTCAGGTGGAAGTTCTCAGGTGACATGAGTACAGCTTAGTCTTTGGACCTGAGATCGTCATTTGTATCGTGTGAGTTCCTACTGTGTTTTGATCACTACCCTACCACGGCTCTACTGAGGCGTGTAAACAGGTTTTGGTTGGGTACAGTCCCGAGCCACATGGAGGTAGTGAGCGATTGTTGGGGATTCGTCTCTCCCGGTATAGGGAGTCGATATCGCACTGTGTTCAATCGGTCAGGACCATAAGACCTTGGCCAAGGCAGATGGGATTTACTAATGGGCTGATCAGTAGTTTCCCGGATTGGTCCTGAGCCGCATCAGCACAAATTATCGGGTTATTAGGGTCTGACGTTTACCACCCCTAGACCCAGTATGCAATACTCTCAGACGAAGAGACCGGACTGTACGTAGATTGTCACAGATAGGCTCAGTAGGGATCCGGATGAGTTTGCTTGCCGGCCTTCCTTTTCGACAGGTACCGGAGTAGCCGTTACGTACAGCTAGTGCCGCTGACGTGCTTATGGTTATGAATTTATCCAGTAACTCACTGTCGGCGTATTGTCGAGTCTTTAGAGTCTCACAAAGAGGGTTTCCCTGGTTCAGGCGAAATGATGTAGTAGCCGTATTGGATACGTGCAGGGTTCCGATCGATTGATTTACTTTGTATCCGGACTTTCGATCGGACGGTTGGTAATACTATCCGGATCGAGTTTGAGCCGGATTATTAAATCAGGTATTGATTTAATAATTACATATATGTATTTCGATATGTATATTCTAGTATTACGTTATTCGTGTTATTCTATCTCTTTAAGCATTCGTGTTTTTATTTGAATGCAGGTATATATATACAGTAGACTGTAATCCATATTATGTTACGGATAACATTTTAGAAGGTGGCCACCTCATTATGCTTTTTCTATTTATTTGATAAATGGAAATGAGGTGTAAAGTGTGAGGTGAAGGGGGTATGGTGAAGATCATGCCTCAATAGTTGACAAATGAATTCTTTATTCATTTGTGGCAACTATTTGAAGGGTTTACTTAGCACCCTATGAGAGGTTTGGAAGCATCACATGTACCAAAGATGGAATCTTTATGGTGCTAAGTAAACATACAAAGGATGTATCCTAGAAAAATTAGGGTTTCAAATTTTTGCACATCAACATAAGCAAGAAAAGCTAGGGTTTTGATAGTACAACCTTTGTAACTCCATACGCTAGACTCCTCGGCTACTTGGGGTTTGGAAAAGCTCAGCTTGAACTTCTCTAGGTCACCGATGATCCACCCGGAGTCTGCTTTGTCCAAGCTAGCGACTTCGCAAGATCAAGAATGAAAATCGAAACTAACACTCTAAACAAGTGGGCAAGACTTGTGTAGAATGATGTTGTTGTGGCTTTTCTCACTTCAAAATCTTAACTTGATGAGTATTTTGCTCACTTGAGATTTCTAGAGAGCAATGGAAGAAGGAGGAAGAAGATGATGGCTTTTTGAGAAGAAGATAAGTTCAACTCTTGAAAGAAAAATAGAAAATATATCAATATATATTTTCCACTTCTCATATCAAACCATGGTTAGGATATTATTGAATTTGAGTTAAAAACACAAAAGGAAAAGTAATCCATGGTCAAATGGTGGGTGAGAATGGTTAGGTCAAGAAGAGTGTAGAAAGCATCCATGAATTATCCTTTTCTTTTCTTTTGTTTTAAATCAAATGCAATAATAAATCATATATAAATCCAACCATGGTGTGAGTCTTATATTGCCACCATTTTCATGTATGTATAACCATGAAGGATGTATGTATGTATGTATGTGTGTGTGTATGTACATCCATATGTGCAAGAATCTATAAAGAAAGCATACATGCATGCATACATCCATCAAACACAAGAAAAGGATTTCAAGTGAGAAGCTAATGGTTAAATGATAAATCAACACTTGATTTATCAATCCGGTCATATCATATATGACCCTAACCAAAAGCGAGCCGCCCGATCAATATACGGTATCCTATACGCGCATTTCAATCGGGTCCATGTGCATATCGCATACGCGCACCACAACGTTTCGCCTGGACTAGGTAACTCCTTTATGGGACTCTGAGACTCGTCAATACGCCGGCAGTGGGTGATGATCATATCAAGCACCCCCAAGCCGCAAGCGGTCCGCTAAACATAACGGCCACCCGGGTATTGAGCGATCAGAAAAGAACAAGCGAACCTGCTACAACTCCCGTCGAGCCAATCGGCAACACTTCACGTACAGTCCGGTCTCCTCGTCTGATATGTCGCATATCAAGTCTAGGGGTGGTAAACGTCAGACGCAATAACCGATAAGTCATGCCGATGTGAGGCTCATAACGGGTCGAGAAACTACTGGTAACACTTACCAGTAAATCTCTAATCAGCCCTGGCCAGGGACTTCCCTGTTACGGCCAATCGAGCACAGTGCAACATCAACCCCCAATACCGGGAGAGACGAAACCCCTCCTATCGCTCATTGCCTCCATGTGACTCGGGACTGTACCCAAAAACCACCGTTTTGCACGCCCTCATGGACGTGGTAAGGTGGAAATCAAAGCACAGTGGGAATCACACAAGACTCTATGACGATCTCGGGTCTACAGACTAACCTGCACAAGTGTCACCTGAGAACTGCCATCTGACGTGAGGTATAATACCATCTGGGGGTTCTCGGCGAGTCCGTCCAGTGTACCCAGTCTCCACTGAGCACCCGTATACCATCTCTGATGTCAAACACCAATGGATATGGGATCATCCATCGCCCATCTCATGGGTCGAGAAGTGTATATGCTAGTCTACACTGGTATATCGATGCCCCGTCTCGATACACCCACGACTAGGGACCTTGAAGGATGTACTTATGGACTACCATGTCCCCACTAGTATGATCCGCATCATAGTCCAGGTAGTCATGTACACATCCTAAAGGCTTTACCAACATGTAACTATAAGACAGTATAAAGAGACTAGTATACATGTTAAGATAAAAAGCAACCAGATAGCATACTATCATATCGAGCAAGAAAGTCATCTCTATATATGTCCAAGCATCCAATATAATATACATCATCTGTACAATACTGGCCTCTAGGGCATACATACAACTAACACTATTCAAGCATGGGTCACATTGTTTATTGATGGATATTCATACACAAAACCATTGTGAATGATATTCTCTCTCATGGTTGCTCATTTTCTTTTGTGCTCACCATTTTGTATCACTCTCCTCTCCTTCTCTTGAGTTCCTCTACCTTAATCATCTTCCGCCTCTCTACGCTCTTATGTGTTGAGAAATAAGAGAGGATGCAAGATAGAGATAGTATGTCACACCCCGCTTCCCGGTGTACGGGGAAGGGGACGAGTCGAGGCCGCTACGTATTTACTCTGAAGTAAATACGCTAAGCGTAACTAAGCAATATAAAAGAAATATACATAAGAGACAAATGTAATGAACAACAACTTTACTTATTAACATTCTTTTACGGTACATGGAAAAGTAAATACATCTGAATGAAAAGCAATGCCTAAACAGTGGCATAACAGAAATGGAAAGTACAGAATGTAAATGTGTACAAGAATCTAAAACTCTGGGACGTAAGCTACCTGGTCCAAATCCTTACTGGTGGGCTCGATCTCCTGAAGATCCGAATTACCTGACAACATTCCAAAGAAGAAAGAACGGGAATGTCGTCAGCGAACAATCGCTCAGTAAGTCCTAAAGATAAGGGAGAAGTAGAATGGACAGAGAGAAAGAGTGTGTGACTTTTAAAGTTATATTATATTGTTATAATGTTGTATTTAGTGTTAACGCTGTTGTTTGTAGCTTGGTACAGAAGAGGCCAGTGTATACAAGAGGAGTCTCAGTAGACCAGAGACTAAGGTGAACAAAATGTACAAGGAACCGTTTATGCCACGGTACAACAGCAATGGAATACAGGTTAGGTGTCTTAATGGTTGCAGTCTCGTGCCACTTCTAACACCTTCCGTACCAATCTAACCCTTAAACCCCGCGATATCTTGATTGTATTATTTGTATTGTATTGTAAATTGTATTGACTTGTATTATAGATTGTATAGATGGATGACTTGCCAAAACCATGATATCAGTAAATGGATGTAACTGGAGAATCATGTAGATGGATGTATATCCATGGTTCGGTTCAGTCAATACAGATTGAATAGATTGAACAGATTGATTATATGGATTCATGAATTCATATTGAAATGTAGTTTTATACTTGAATCTCATTCAAGTCAGATTGTATATATTGAGACTCAATCTAAGTCAGAAAATTAGAAAAGAAATTGAAATCCTGAATTAAGTTTTGATATTATCGGTAACCGCTGCATATGGACGGCAAAATTTTTGTCTTTTTCAAGATGATTACCGTATTGATAACACCGTTTGTTAAGTTGTCTACCTTAAATAGGCAAGCACCCATATCTCCAGCTCCCTGTGGCTCAAGAGACCGGTCCCGCTTAAACCTATATTTACTAGGGTCCTTATTGTAATTTATACAACTTGAGAGGGTTTTATGTAAAAATAATTTTGTATAATTTTCAAAATACACCTCAAGTATTTAATTATCGTCTTTAGAGTTTTCATGGAGGTAGATTTTATATATGTGACATTTCTAGTGAGTAAAACCTAATTTCGTAATATATGGTATTTAATTGTAAAGTATTGAACTTGTATGGAATTTCATGGTATTTTCATGTAAAATGATTCTTTTAATTTAGAAAAAGTTGGAATATTTATATTATATCAAAAATTAGGTATTTTGATGATACATATATATATTTATAAAAATAATTTAATTTATTATTTTTCTAGAAATCTCATTTTCTTAAGATATTTGTATTTTTAAATCTTTCGAGACCGTATGCTCCTTGCGGAGGTCTGCATCTCACACTACTAAGCCCGAGGATGTGCAATAATTCGCACCATCCCGAACGGGTTCCCCAAAATGGGTTGTAGCGGCGCTTTGCAAAGATTTGTTTAAAATACATAGTTAAAGGTATTTCTGTATAAAACCGTATTTTCCCAATTCTATGTTTTCCAATATCATCGTGCTATGTTACATATGAGTGTTGTGAAGAGGTAGGTCATTACCTCATGAACAATCTAAAGGTATAGCAATGGTAATGATGTTTTATGTCGAAGCTAAACTATATGGTATTTTTCTGAAAAAGTGCGATAAAAATTACAATATGAATTCTTTTGCTATGAAACTTGTTCAATATGTTTTGTTAATGTTTAATGGTCATGATGTGCAAGTTTGGTATTGTTGTATTTAAGAAAATTGGAACTTTTTAAAGAAAAACCGAATCGGAAGTCGGATTAACTTCTCTTCCGTCGGGTTTTAGAAATACAAGTTTTTAGAATAGAAAATAGAAGAGGAAGGAGGGACTTATGGTTTTGTTGATTAGAGAAGAGGAAAAGGGAGGGGTAGGAGGTGTCGGTGCGTCGTTTCGTCGCCGGGGGCTCCTAAGGTCGTCGTCGAAAGTTCGCCGGAGTTTCGCCCTTCGCTAACTCCACTTGTACACAAAAGTTCTTGGGATTTATCTTGAGAGTTTGGACAGAGATTTGGAGTGAGGAGGTAGAAAAGAGTGTGGGTATTTATAGGAAAAGATTAGGATTAGGGTTTGATAGAAAAAATTGCATTTAAATTGCATTAAAAAGATTTTAATTAGGTTTTTAATTTCTCTGGAATAATGCATGGAAATTAAACATGACAGGGGTTATGGGGAGGCCAAAAGGCACAGGAGTTAAGAAGAAAGAATCAGAGTTGGAGCGAGTTGACCCGGCGGCGCCGGCCGAGTCAGCCGCGCCGCCGGCCCGATCCGGCCAAGTCAGGCCGGGTCTTGGGGCCACGTGTCCCTCGACATTTGGTCTATCCCCTGGGCCAGTTTGTTTTATGTGTTTGGTTTTTACGAGTTATACACGTGTAGGCTCTTGGGCTTCTAAAAATTTAAAAGAAAACTAATTAAAAAAATAATGTGGCTAATGGGATTTGAACTCCGGTACTTTGGTTCAGCAGTGTAAGGTCTTACCAATAAGCTACAAGCTCCTTCTTACTGTTCAAAAGCAAATTAAATACTTATAGTACTCACAGGAAATGTAAATACCCTAAATATACATTAACTTTAAATCAATTTTATGTACACAAGAATTGGAGTTGTTACAGTCTACTCTCCTTACAAAAATTTCGTTCTCGAAATTTACAATTTATTTTAAGGACCAATTTACAAATAAGTGGGGATTCTTGCACGCATCTCATCTTCCCTTTCCCATGTCGATTCTCCTGGAGTGTCTTTTCTCCATATCACACGAACCAAGTTGACTTCCTTGTTCCGAAGTGACTTCACTTTCCTGTCCAGGATCTCAACAGGTTCTTGCTCACAAGATAAGTCGGGCTGTATAGTGAGCTCGGAATGATCGAGAATATGGCTGGGGTCACTCACATACCTTCTGAGTTGGGATATGTGAAACACATTATGCACTCCTTCCAATGAAGGTGGAAGTGCCAAGCGGTATGCCACTTCACCGACTCGTTCGAGTATGTCGAACGGTCCAATGTATCTCGGACTTAGCTTACCCCGTCTTCCAAATCGAATCACTCCGCGGTTTGGAGATATCTTTAAGAATACATAATCTCCTGGCTGGAACTCCAAATGACGTCGCTTTGCATCAGCCCAGTGCTTCTGTCGATGTTGGAATATGCGCATCTTTTCTTTGATAGTACGAACCACATCAACAGTTGCTTCTATCATCTCAGGTCCAAAGAGTTCTCTATCTCCGATGTCGTCCCAACTTAATGGAGATCGACACTTCCTTCCATAGAGCACTGCAAAAGGTGCCATTCCTATGCTTGCTTGGTAGCTGTTGTTGTATGAGAACTCTACAATGTGTAGGTGATCTTCCCACGATCCTCTGAAGTCCAAAATACATGCTCTGAGTATATCCTCCAAGATCTGAATAGTTCACTCAGACTAACCATCTGTTTGTGGATGATAAGCTATGCTAAAGTTCAGACTTATTCCCAAGCTTGCTTGCAGACTCTGCAAAAATTTCGATCGGAACCTGGTGTCACGATCGGAGACAATGCAGACCGGTACTCCATGAAGTCGCACAATTTCTTGTATGGGTTCATGGGTATCAGAGATAGTACCTATTTAAAGAGTTTAAATCTTACTTAGATTCTTACCTTCATGTACTTCTTTGCTAATGTCTCAGTTGATTGGCCAACTCGAAAAGGGATGAAGTGGGCCGACTTTGTGAGTCGATCCACAATAACCCATACCGCATCGTTACCTTTTGTGCTGCGAGGAAGAGCAGTTACAAAATCCATTGTGATGTGTTGCTACTTCCATTCTGGGATAGGTAACGGTTGAAGTAATCCAGTTGTCCTGTGATGTTCAGTCTTTACTTGCTGACACACCAAGTATTTAACGTCACTTCTGGCTACTTCACGCTTCATTCCATGCCACCAGTAATTCTGACATAGATCTTTGTACATCTTTATACCTCCAGGGTGTACTGAGTAGGGAGAGCTATGAGCTTCTTTCATTAACTCTTCCCGAACAGAACCTTTTGGTACACATAATCTGCTGCCGTACCTCAAAGATCCGTCTTCATGAATGATGAAGTCTGTTCTGAGTCCATTCTTTACTTGTTCTCTGATCCTTTGCAACTTAGCATCACTTGCTTGAGCTGCTTCGATCTGATTGACAATAGTAGATTGAACTTGTAAATTCATCAAACTTGAAGCGTTACCTGGCATAACTACTTCAATCTCCATCTGATGCAAGTCTTGTTGAAGGTTCCACTGGGCGGTGAGATTCATCGATAATGGTTAGCGACTAAGGGCATCAGGTACCACATTCACCTTTCCTGGGTGATATTGCAGTTTGATGTCGAAGTCCGCCATGAGTTCTAACCATCATCTCGGCCGCATATTAACCTCCTTCTGAGTAAACCCATATTTCAGACTCTTGTGATCTGTATATATGTTCACTCACTCACCAAGTAGATAATGGCGCCAAATCTTAAGAGCAAAGATAATGGTTGCCAATTCCAAATCAAGCGTCGGATAATTGCGCTCATGAATCTTCAGCTGTCTTGAAGCATAAGCCACAACCTTACCGTGCTGATGTAGAACACATCCTAATCCCTTACTGGATACATCACAATGCACTTCGAAACCTCTAGATTGGTCCGGTATAATGAGAATAGGCGCTGATGTCAACCTTGACTTGAGTTCTATGAAGGCTTGTTCGCATGTTTCTGACCACATGAATTTTTCATCTTTACGCGTGAGCTTGGTCAGGGGTGTTGCTATCTTAGAAAAGCCTTCAATGAACCTTCGGTAATATCCAGCTAGACCCAAGAAACTTCGAATGTCCTTCACTGACTTTGGTGTCAGTCATTCGCTTACTGCTGAAACTTTTGTTAGTTGTATGTATACCCTGGAGGCCATTATTGTACATGAGATGTATATTATAGTGGATGCTTGGACATATATAGGGAGGAATTTCTTGCTCGGCATGATAGTACGCTATCTGGTTGCTCTTTATCTTAACATGTACACTTACTGTCTCTCTGTTACATGTTGTTAAAGCCCTTAGGATGTATACTTGACTACCAAGATTATGATGCAGATCATACTAGTGGGGCCTGGGCAGTCCATGAGTTCATCCTTCAATTAATCCTAGTCGAGGGAATATCGAGACAAGGCATCGATATTCCAGAGTAGACTAGCGTATAGCTTCTCGGCCCAAGTGATGGGCGATAGATGATCCCATATCTATTGGTGTTTGACATCAGAGATGGTATACGGGTGCTCAGTGGAGACTGGGTACACTGAACGGACTCGCCGAGAACTTCTAGATGATATTATACCTCATGTCAGATAGCAGTTCTCTGGTGACACTGGTACAGGTTAGTCTGTCGACCCGAGATCGTCATAGAGTCGTATGTGTCTCCCACTGTGCTTTGATTTCCACCCTATCACGGCTCTACTGAGTCATGCAAACAGGTGGTTTTTAGGTACATTCCCGAGTCACATGGAGGCAATGAGCGATAGGAGGGGATTCTCTCCCGGTATTGGGGGTTGATGTTGCGCTATGCCCGACTGGCCATAACTGGAAATCCCTGGCCAGGGTAGATGAGATTTACTGGTAAGTGCTATCAGTAGTTTCTCGACCCATTATAGACCTTGCATCGGCATGACTTATCAAGTTATTGGGGTCTGGCGTTTACCACCCCTATGCGAGATATATGACATATCAGACGAAGAGACCGGACTGTACGGTAATGTTACTGATGGGATTCGCAGGAGTATGAGCAGGCTTGCTTGTTGATCTTCTGATAGCTCAATACCCGGATGGCCGTTACGTTTTGCAGGCCTCTTGCGGCTTGTAGGTGTTTGATATGATCATCACCTACTGCCGGCGTATTGACGAGTCTTTAGAGTCCTACACAGAGGTTTCCTGGCTCAAGCGAAACGGAGTAGGAGCACATATGTGATATGTACGGGACCGAGATTAATACGAGTATGTGATACCGTATTCTATTCTCGCGATATGTGATATCGGCCGGTTATATGTGATATAACCGGGTTATCGGATCAAGTGTTGATTCGATAAAATGATACATATTATATTAGTCGGTTATATGTGATATAGCCGGATTATAATCAAGTGTTGATTTAATAATTTAATGTATAATTATATATTTATATATTAAATTACATTAACTAATATATGCTCACTTATGTATTTATTTTTTTCTCACTTATTATACATTTAACATATATGTGATATATGTTTATTGTATAGTTTTCTTTTGTTCACAAATTAGATATGTGATATATATTATTATGACATGCTAGGTTATACATGCAACTTGGGTGTATGAGAATCATACCATACTATATGATAATGGTTAGGTTTTATTTATCTTATTAATTCAAAATTAGTGGAAATTAGTCATACTTGGAAGCTTGGAGAAGCTTGAAGCATTTTTGACCAAGTCTACTTGTTTTGTTTTATCTAAGATATTTATTAACCTAACCCCAATCAATTAGCCATGGTTTATTCTCTACAAGGGTTAGCCATGACATATACTAACCCATGGTTGCATTTCTAATCTCACTCTCATTCTCTTCATCACTTGATCATCTTCTTCTTCGTTTGATTCTAGCTCTCTTGATCTTGAGAAAGTGATGAAATATTGTGAGAAAAATAAATCTAAAGTGAGCCCATTTCCCACTTCTCCATTCTCTACTATTAGGCATTTAGTTTAGGGTGTTCTCTTCACAAAGTTCATCACCTAGTGAAGAGATAGCTTGGGTTTGAGTCTCCTCGACGTAGATCATCTTCGGCCTCGAAGACTTCGAGCAAGCTTGTTCTTTTCTCCAAGGGAACCCATATTAGAGTTCGGGAGATCACTACTTGCAGCGAAGGGGCTTCTACATGAAGCTTTAGAAGTGAAGGACCGGTCTACAAAGGTTGTATTCCTAATTCCCTTCTTGTAATGGTAGATTACATGTTTCATATTGTCTATTCACTCTAGCTAGATCCTAGGTTAGGGTTCATTAGCACTTTAGATTTTTGAAATTGGCATGCTTGATGTCTTGAAAACCCAGTAGGGTGCTAAGGAATCCCAACAGTGGTATCAGAACCGGGCTCGAGTATTAGACGATGTTTGTTAGATTACGAAACCGAAACTACTCCGAAACTTTGTAACAACCCTAATTTTCCTATACACTTTTCTACACAAAATTTTAAATTTTTTTTTCCAAAATCCATAAAGGGGTGTTTTAGCCTGAGCACAAGATATAAGTAATTATTTTGTTTTTAATTACAAGCTACAAGAATGTAATAACTCCATTTTTAGTGTACAAGAAATTATTTTAAATTTAATGTATACTTTGAGTATTTACTATTGCTGCCATCATTTTAAGTAATTAAATAACTCCATAATTACAAGAAGGAGCTTGTAGCTCATTGGTAATACCTTGCACTGCTGAACCAAGCCACCAGAGTTCAAATCCCATACCCCACATTATTTTTAATATTGATTTTTTTAAAACCTTTAGAATACCAAGAGTTTACACGTGCATATCTCACAAAAACCCCACTACACTCAAACATGTAACACTTGCAGGAGTTATATGAACCGTCGGGGGAATCCAGGCCACCGGACTCGGCCGGGAATCGGCCAACTCGGCCTTGACTCGGCCGACTCAGTGCTCCGACCGAGTCACGGCCGAGTCACCCCCGATTCGGCCGATTCCGGCGATGGTCACAACATGAAAGTTCTGTCTTTTCATATTCCCTATGCACCTGCAAAGTTTCAGTCTCATACCACTTCCAGAGCTCTTTAAAAACCTCAATTACTCCACTTTTAATACATTTTTTATTACATTTTATCACATTTTTATTTTTAACTTTTCATCTACCCTAACCCTAGCCTAACCCTATAAATACCAACCCTACACACTACCCTCTCACCCCCAAAATCTTGAGCCACTCTCTCAAAAGTTTTCCAAGAAGTGTGTGCTTTGAAAACAAGTTCGCGGCGAAGCTCCGACGAGATTCCGGCGGAAATTCCGGCGACGTTTTTAGAAACAACCGGCGACGAAGCAACGCCTCGGCAACTTCTTTAGTTCCCCTATACTCTTTAGTATAGATCGAAACCCGTAAGTCCCATTCTATCTCCCTTTCTAATTCTCAAAAATACGAAATTACGAAACCCGACGGAATCGGAACAAATCCGATTTCCGATTCGGTTTTCTATAAAATTTCACTTCTAATCAATTCAAACATGTCTAAACATCTTTATCATGATCATTAAACTTGTAAAAATCAATTTGAATAAGTTTTCACACATGAAATGATAACCTTTTCAACTTACCGTATTTTTTTCACTTTAATACCATCATGTTTCAATTTCACATTTAACCCTTTAACATTGCTATACCTTAAAATAGATCACGAAATAATGACCTACCTTCTCACACACACATATGAAACCATAATACGCTATCTTGAAAACTCCTTATACGATAAAACAAGATTTTACATTAAAATACCATTTCCTTAATAAAACCTTTTATAAAAGTTTAGGTTTGATACATTTGTTTAAACAATATCTTTAATAGGAAAAACACGATAAGTTATGGACATCGATCGTTTATCTAAACCTGACTTTATGGTGTCTAGGCAAGTGTGTCTAAGGCGAGTGGTTACTTAATTAGGGCCACTACTTGTAGTGGAGAGCCTCCCACTTACCTGGCCGCAATTGGCGGTGAAGAGGCGATTTGAGATTTCTAACGACTTGTCGTTTAGACCATTTAGAAATAGTCTAGTCGGCTTAGGAAACCCTAAAATCTAAAATACGGAAAATTACACTTTGCAAATAAATACCTTTTACTTTATAAAACCGTTTTCTAAAAGATTAGTATTTTACAATCTTTGCAAAGCGCCTCTACAACCCATCTTTGGGGAACCCGTTCGGGATCGTGCGGTTTATCGCGCACTCTCGGGCTAGTAGTGCGAGATTCAGACCTCCGCAAGGAGCATTCGGTCTCGAAAGGTTTTAAATACAATATCCTAAGAAAATGAGATTTTTGGAATATAAAATATTTATTAAAAATTATTTTTGTATAAACATATGTATATTTATCATTTAAATATCTATTTTACTATAATATAAATTTTTCCACTTTTTCCTAAAAGTCACAATAATAAATTTTGCACTAAAATACCATGAACTTCAAAGAATCAATATTACAGATAAATACCTATAACTAGCACATTTTCACTAGAAATATCACAACATAAAATCCACCCTCATTACAACTCTAAAGACGAATAATAAATACTTGAGGTGTATTTTGAAAAGTATATAAAAGTATTTTTATATAAAACCCCCTCAAGTTTTATAAATTACCTTAAGGACCTTAGCAATTATAAGACTTCGATTCACATTTCTGATTGTCTGACTCGGGTTTGAGTCTGATTAATCTGACTGGAATATGATTCAAGTCAATCTATAATCTATAAGTTTCCACTTCAATATGAACTCATGAATTCATGAATCCAATATCAATCTATACATCTTGACTGAACCGAACCATGGATATACCTATTCCTTTTACATGATTCTCAGTTATTCCATTTATATGACTCTATGGTTACAACCGCTTACTGATATCATGGTTTCGGTCAGTCAGTCAATCTTACAACCAATACAATTTACAAGATTACAATACAAACAAGATATCGCGGGGTTTAAGGAGTAGACTGGTACGGAATATGTTAAAGGTGGCACGAGGTGGTCACTTAAGACGTAATTACATCCATGCCGTTGTTCCGTGGTATTATCGACGGAGCCTTGTACTACAGGTTACCAAGGTCCCCGGTGTAAGTGAGACTCCCCTCATATACACTGGCCGGGAGAAACGTTTTGATCAACCAACCGAGAGAGTCCAACAGGATTTTTTGTCGCGGTCCACGACTAAGGCCTTAATCACCAAGAGTAGCCTTACGGTCACTCTCGACGCTCCGACAGGGCTACAAACAACAGTGTTAATACAACATTACAATATTATGATACAATATTAAAAGCTACTCTCTCTCTTACTCTCTGTCTATTCTCCCTTATCTTTGGGACTTACCGAGCGACCTGTTCGCTGACGACATTCTATTTCTTTCTTCTTTGAATGTCGTCAGGTGTTTTGGACCCGGCAGAGATCGAGCCATCTCAAGAAGATTTGGAGCAGTTTGCCGAAGACCCTGCACTTTAGTTTCATTGTACACTTTTCCTTTCTGTACTTTTCATTTCCTGTTATGCCACTGTTTAGGCATCCTTTTATTTCAGTTGTATTTCCTTTCATGCATTGTACCAAGAATGTTAATAAATAAAAGTTGCTATTTTATTATCCCTTGTCTCTTGTGTATTTATTTTATATTGCTTAGATACGCTTAGCGTATGTACTTCTGAGTATATACGTAGCGGACCTCATCGCGTCCCCTTCACTGTATACCGGGAAGCGAGGCGTGACAAACTTGAAACATCGAAACCTGGTTTCTGTCGATTTTTAAATGACCTCGAAAAATTATTTAAACAAGTGCAGAATATTGTATGAGATATTATATGAGCATGAAAGAAATTTGAAACCAATTGCTCGGATTTTGGCCGAGCAGAAGGGAGGAAAAACCGAGGAGGCCGGCCTAGGTTAGGAATTTTGGCTTCAAATTTTTGTCATGTTCCATGCTCTGGGTTTTGGTGTTTCAGGTGTTATTTGTTTTTTCTAAGATTGCATGTGATGTGGTACTGTGTAGGCAATTCGGAGTGTTTCGTATTCGTAGTTTAACATGGTTTGGGTTTTCACATGTTATCTAGGTGAAGTTAAAAAGTTCGAACGAATGTCAAAAACCCATTTTTCCAAATTTAAGGTATTCCAAAAATCATGCAAGTCATTCTGTGGACCCTCTAGAAGAATGAAACCCTAACTCGATATAATGACCATGGAACCGCTTTCGAATCTTAGGGTTTGCGGCAGTTCCACGGTGCCATTAATAAGGCTTGGGTTTGCCCTTCTACGGTTGGTCCATAGGTGTTGTGGCATGTTCTGGGTATTTTTGAACTGTGCTCAAGTGTTGAGCTCTCGGAGAATTGTAGGACTTTGATTAATTGATCGAAAAGTTTATCTTCGTCCGGGTATTTGTGATGGGATACAATACTTTGAATCAACAATATTTGAATTTTATAAATCTAGCAATTTAGTCTCATTTGATCGGTTGCCACGGGATTTTGATGTGATCAATAGTCCGTCGCAATCACATAGCGTATGCGGATACTCGCCGGGTAACCTTACTAGATAGCCACGCCCCATAGCCCCGACCAAGTGACTGTAGGAGAATTCCGTTGCTAAAAGCATCCATCCGGGTGCTCGCGGCTGCAGTGTTCCGCCTAAGTGCACTTTGTCGACGGTATCGGGGGTGTGGCCGCCTGCTAAAGTTTCCAACGAGCATTCGATCAGGATGTCGGGAATCTTGTTGAATTGCCCGACTTGTTATTGAAAAGTGTTTTCGATATCGAAACTAAAATGCGGGGATTATAATTGTTAGGCATGCGATGTCTAAGGAATTCATATTGTTAGGCATGAAATTCGGAATATGAGATATTACGGGTTTATGATGTCTAAGGTGGTTGCGGATTCCAATTGTTGTAGTTTTCACTTTCTTTTCTGCGACCGTAAATGTAATATGTGGTGTATCGCCGGTTTCGTTGCTATACGTCAACGACAATTGGGATACGTATATTTACTTACATTGATAACATGTGATGTTATGTGTTATTGTGATATGTTATATTGGATCATCGTGTTTGAATAGCCGGGGGGGTTTATGTGAGATGAGAGTTTTTCATTTTCATTCATGTAAAAACTTGTATGTAATATTCTTTTATTGGGGCACTTCCGGGTTGAGGAAGATGTCACCGTTGATGTATATTATTTACTTTTCCGCATTAGGATAGACCCAAGGAGGGGAGCACAAGTAACCGGGTTCTAGAGTCCAGTGGGAGGCCATCTCGAGAAGTCGAGTCCGGGTCTCCTAACTCTAGAATTGGTAGGGTTGCTTGCCACTCTCGTAGGGGTCTTGGGATGTCGGTTTGGCTATTCATCACGACCGTGGAATCCGTGTTTTATACAGGCTTAAAATAAAACCCGGAAATCCTAGCATATCCAATATTTCATATGTTGTCTTTTGCTGCTGATATTCTGTGATGTGATCACTTTATATTCTGAGATGGATACATTATATTATATATGAGATATATAATAGACGTTGCTTATGTTTTTCACCCACGCTAGCCCTGCCCCGCTCTGCCGTTAGTTACCTAACCTAGCACGACGGGACTTCATGCCGAATGCGGATGGCATAACCGTATGTTGTATTTATCTGTGATGCTTAGGTAACTTAAATGATGGGACATTCATTAATGAGATTAATGAAAGAAAATAAACCTAAAGATGTTGTAGAATCGAATTTGAAACCCACTCGGCTTTTTACGAAAAAGCAAAGTTTCAAAATGCGGAGCTTAAACCACTCCTTTTAAAACCATTTGATTCTACAACGATATCAAGTTCAAAGCGTTAAAGGTTTTCTTAAAAACCATCTGCAACCCTCCGTCATTTTAGGAAGTAGAGTACTTAGTATTCGTGTTGCATTTGTTAACCTTAGCCAAGGCGTAGTGTACGTTAGCTAAGTGGTGTCTTCCTACACAGCATATGATGCGATTAATTAGGACAGGCATATGACTTTGTTGACCTTAGCCAAGGGTCATGTGAATGGGTCTAATTAATCATGAAATGACGGGTAGAACTTGACTAGTGCTTATGATTTGTTGACCATAGCCAAGGTCATAAGTGTTAGGGGTAAAAACCATTATCGGGAGTTTCAAGTGTTGAAATTTGCAATGAGATTGCATACCTTCTATGAGATAGTTGGATCCCGATACCCACTGCGAGTAATTGTTACTCCTGGGAGAGTTTTGCACTTTACAATTAGCCGATCAAGTAGGTGTCTAGAAAGGTGTCAACGGGGTTACGCCCCTGGGAAAACGAGATTTATTTAAATTTGGTCCGTGCGAAAGCACAGGGAACCTCTCTCAAAGTACCGGCACTGACCTGGCTGAAAGATTGGCGAACTTGTAGGGTGTGATTAATCCCGGCTAGTCTTTCCTTTTAAGGTTTGAAGGAAGATTTGATAAAAACAGTAGGAGCCATCCTGATTAAATAAAATATATAACCAATCTAATCTTGCAAGAGCGCACGCAGAGTGTTTTCTTCTCTCTCTCCAGGAAGCGACCATGTCACGCCTTAATCAAGATAATAATATGGATGTATTGAACGAACCCGCTTGTTATACTGAGCTGGGGAACGTTGGTCCCGCTCCAACTTATAATTGTTATAAGACCGAGCAGGAAATAGGGGAATACCAGGATTCCCATGCCGCCCAAACGAAGAAAGTGCATCATTGATGCATCTTCTTCGGGTGTGTTCATTACAGAGAACTATTTCTCAGTATCCTCTACGTCCTGGGTATTTGATATCGGATCAGGATCCCGCATATGTAATCTGTTATATGGGCTACAGAAAGGTAGAAAACTGAGATTGGGTGATATGTCTCTAAGTATAGAGAATAGTGCAGTTGTTGCAGCCAGATCAGTTGGCAAATATCACATTGTATTACCAAATACATTGATTCTGAACGAATGTTATTATATACCGAACCTGATAGGCAACATTATATCAGTCTCTTTATTTACTAAAGAAGGATATAATTTTGTATTGTTGGATTAATGTTTTGAACATTTCCTATATCAAAAGTTGATCGGTTCAGGCGCGTTATCTAATAGCATATACGTTCTAAATCAAACCACAGTTCTTAACGTACAGAACACACATAAGAGAAAGAGTTCAGAAATGAATAAATCCGACTTATAGCATTGTAGACTAGGTCATATCAATGCGACCCGACTAGCTAAGTTACAATAAGATGCATATTTAAATCAGTTTGAATTTACATCTTTTCAAACTTGTCAGTCATTGTTCCCTCATAAAATACAAGGAAAACCCCCAATCGGGCATCACGTACGCACACGTGATCGGGGGTCATGTGCCAACACGTGATGGCTTCCTGAGGGCTCTGAAATGATAAGAATTGAATCTTAATCAAATGGGTCACGTGCCCACACGTGATAGGCCTTTAAACCCACTAAAAAGAATTAAAAGTATAATAAAACAATAAGGAAAAACCCCAATGGGGCATCACGTGCCCACACGTGACCAAGGGTCACGTGCTGACACGTGATAATTCCTGAGTTCCTTAAAATAACAGAATTAAATTATGGTTAAATACTGAATCCATGGGTCACGTGCCACAACGTGATGGGGTCTTAAAAACTCTCTGAGATAAAGGAAAGAAAATCCTAAATGGGGCATCATGTGCCCACACGTGACAGGGGGTCACGTGCCAACGCGTGATGGGTTCCTAAAGATCTCTGAACTGATAAAATGGTCAATCAGTGGGGTCACGTGCTAACATGTGATAGGCTCTTAAATCTTCTGAACTAATAGATTTAAATTCTAATTAAGCGAAATCAAAAACCCTAGTTGGAAAAATATTTCCCTAGATCTTTCCAAACAAAAAAATTGCGCTCTATAAAGCGGAGCACCTTTGGATTAAAAATCCAATGGTGATTAAAAATCACCAATTTATACAAAGATTCTATACAAGGAAAGATTTCCCTGAAATTTGCCAAGAATAACAGATAAAATATGTTTTGGATTAAAAATCCAATGGTGAATAAAATTCACTGAGTGATCTAAAAGATCATGT
Organism: Agapanthus africanus; assembly: GCA_030015575.1. Classification (NCBI taxonomy): domain Eukaryota; kingdom Viridiplantae; phylum Streptophyta; class Magnoliopsida; order Asparagales; family Amaryllidaceae; genus Agapanthus; species Agapanthus africanus. The sequence goes on along the minus strand of CM057350.1, from coordinate 178,261,317 downwards.
TGGTTACAAAATCAATTAAAATCTTTCAATGAAAGATTGACTAAACAAACTGATTATTTTCTTTCTCCTATAAATAGGCGCCAAGAAAAGAAGAGAAAGAAAAAGAGACAACAACAGAGAAAAAAAGAAGAGAATTTAATTCTCCAGAGAGAAAAGAAGATTTCCTCAGAAAAGAAAGAAACCCTAGGTGAGAAAGGGAAAGAGATCATAAGCTCCATAAAACAAAAGGATAATTTAATTCTCAAACTAAGAGTTTAACTCTTCTGAATAAGAACTTAGTTCTTCCTTTGGTTGAAGATCTGCAGAAGCAGATCTCCCCATAAGTTGAGAATTTAATTCTCATTGGGGAGATTCTGCCATGCAGATCCAAAACATAGAAAGAGAATTGAGTTTAAAGAATTTAATTCTTCCAAAATACATAGGAATTTAATTTCTCTAAATAAAATTAGGGTTTAACCCTACAAAAGAATTTAATTCTTAAACAAGAGACTTAGACTTTTCATGCACGTAACAAGATCAGTACCCAACTTGATCACGTGTGATTCAATTTGCAATGGGCAGGTTTGATTAGGAAGGGTGTACAGTTCACTTTCACTACTCAAATTTTCATCCTGTCCTACCGTCTCATCATACATTGTAAAATATGGAGCTAGTTGAAAACTAGCTACCGGGTCACTAGGTTGTATGAGGGCGGCCATGGACGTATTCAAATCCATCATCTGTTGGCATGACGCTACCCTAAAGTCTTCCAACAACTGGTCTAGACTTGACATAGGTTGTGAAGGGGTTTTAGTAAAAAATTCAAAGTTGTTTTGATACTGGAAACTCCCAAATGACGGTTCAGAAGCAATGTCCAGGGAAGGTGTACAAGTCGGGTAGGACAGATAGGAATTGAAAGGCTGGATAGGGGTAGGATCAACATACAAATAAGAAAATGAATGGAATTGTTGATCCAAAGAATTTGTAGTGGTGAAAGGAGCAAAAGATCGGTTACAGGATTGTTCAATATGTTCAGCGATGGACAAAGGACGAATTGCGAAAGGGGTATCAACATAAGAGAGTGGGGGAGGTTGAAAAGGTTGATACAAAGTGGATTGCGGAGTGCAAGTGTTTATCCTAGACGCGTCTATGCGATCTTTCAATGAAATTTTGGGCATGGCGGGGTCGTTCGAAATTCGACCAAAGCAAGAACCGTAGGAAGTTATGTCTGGTTGTGGGTACCAAAATTCGGCAAGAGTTTTTCGAGGTGGGGTACCCATGATATGAAGAGAGAAGAAGAATAAGAGAAAAGGAGGGGAAAAGAATGTGGTTTTTTTAAAGTTAGTTATTAACAAAAGAATGAAATATACACACAAAAAGAATCTGGACCAAAAACAATCATGACACAAAAATACCATACACCTAATCGTTCTAGGGTTCACCTAGGTCAACTAGACCTGCTCAAGAACTTGGTTGTCGAGGTAAAACTGTGTCGAGAAACAGGCTCAAGATACACGGATTACGAGGCCAGGTAAGTGCAAAGATAAGGGGAGGTTTTCCGACGCTTTCGCGAAGGTCCTTAATTAAATAACCCTTTCTCTTTTGGCGGTTTCGCCGTGAACACTTTCCTAGACACCCCGTAAACAATATACCGTTAAGCGGTATTCTAAACACAGTTAACCTCTCCTAGTGAGCGCGAAGTCCTTAAAGTCTTAAAGTCTAGTTTTTTTTTAAAATTTGTGCGGGTAAGCGTTATGCTCAGTTTCATGATTTGTGGGCCATGGAAAAAGGTGATGAAATCCTTTACTGTATGTTGTGGGGTTCGCTTGGCCTTAAATCCGTATTAATGTATGCAATGCGCAATTCAATGAAAAAAAATTTATTCAAAGAATCAAACAATCGTTTTTTAGTTTAAGCACGGCACTGCAACAAATACGGGTTAGTCAAATTTTTTTTTTTTGGCATTTGCTAGCGAACTTGTAAAGAATACTGCAAAGATATTATATTGGAAGCGTCGGATTTGAGAAGAAGGTGTTAGTAAAGTACGTACCGTTAAGTTGTGGGTTAAGAAACCCCCGTTGAATCGAATCCGGTAAGCTTGAAAAGTTCGCTTGCGCGGGTCAAACTACCTGGATCTTTGGCACTGTACTTCGTAACCACCTTAACTTTGAATGTGCAATTTGCTCCCCACGCTCGCTGTTCGCAAAGCCGCAAAATCTGAAATGTCGGAAAAAAATGGATATTAGTGCGAAAAAACGATACGAATGCCCAAATACCTGCACATTAAAAATTATAAAAAAAACAAACAATACAAATAGGACAAAAATAGAACACTAGAGCTCAGAGGAGAAATTGGAGGTAAGAGGTGGTGAAAGGGCCGGCGTCGCCGGATTTGGTGATGATCTCGCCGGCCAACTTGATGAGGTAGGGCTCCAAATTTCAACAGTAGTCTCAGTGTTCCATTAATGCCACACTGGTATTGTTTATCCTTTTATTGAGATCCAAAGTGCTTGCAGGTTCAATTTCCAGAGAACAAAATGAGTTAGTTTAGTTATTTTTTGCTTTGGTTTTGGTTTTTGGTTTTGAAATTTTTATGTTGTTTTGAGAAATAGGGTTAGATGGGTATTAACAAGATTAACCCGAAATAACAAAAACAAAAACGTTACCGTATCCCCGGCAACGGCGCCATTTGATCGCACACCAAAAGCGTGTCGGATATTTAAAAATTCTAAAGTTTAACCGCGATCAGGACGGTGTTGCTTTGCAGCTAGCCGCGATGAGCACGGGTCGATCCACAGAGAGATGGTAAGTTTTTAGGCTTGTTTTAACGAGTTAACAACGTGGCGGATTTGTTCATTATCTAACCTATGTGTTATATTCAAGTATAAGGCTTGTTAGGAAACGATAGGATAGTGTAAGTTAATGGATTCCGTATTCAAGTACTTTGAGCCGAACTCAACCAATGAAGCTAGAGCAATCGACAACAATGTGGATTAGGGTATTTAAGCACGGTATTCGTGGAATCCGGCTTATTGACCCTTGTCCGTCCGTTCTTGTCTCTTGCTTTCGCCTCCGGCCAAACCGAATGCAACCGGTCACGGTTAGGAATCACCTTTACCTTGGTAGGATAGGGTGCCTAACGGAGCGCTTGCGTAGGGTTTGGACGGAGTTTCAAATGGAAAAGACGGGAAAAGGAAATGAGGAACGAAATGTTAACTTACAAAATCTTTCTCTTTTCCTAACAACAATATTCACACCATTCACAAAACAAACCAAAAAAAGAAGAACAAAGAGAAGAAAAGATTACAAGCAAGTAATTAAAGTGCATGGAATTTAAGTGCGAGAATTAAAAGAGAAAGAATAAAATGCAAGTAAGTAAAAGATTAGGAACCAAAGAACATATTGTAAGACATGGATTCAATAACTCAAACTTAAACTTGCAAGCTCAATAAAGAGGTTGCAAGATCAAGAGAGGGCAAAGAACTCATGGTGAAGGAAGCACAAAAGAACACTTTACTAAACTTCAAGAATGATACAACCCCTTGAGATCAATAACCAACCCTTAAACTTTCAAGCTCAATGAAGAGGTTGAAGGATCAAGAGAAAGTTAAGAACTCAAGGGGACTAAGCCATTTACATGAAAGGAGAATAGAAAACTTGGACAAAGAATGATAATCCAAGACTAAAGAATCATTCTTGAACCTTTGCCCACTGCCTGCTATTTATAGGCAAAGAAGAAAAGAAAATAAACAATAAAAATAGGGCTACGTGGCAGCAAGAAGGGGTGTGTGAAGAACTGGGGCCCACTGGAGCCTGCGGGGCCGGCCGGGCCGGTCTATAATGTGATGTGGCCAACCACATCATGTTAGAATGGTCTCGTACTTGGTGTGTTGACTTGTTAGGTCCCCCGCATCACTTTGGTCCAGTTTGTTTTCTCTGTTTTGACTTGATTTGCACCCAATGCTTAGAGGGAAATTCGAATTTCTAAATCAACACCAAATTTTTTGCATTAAATGCTCATAACTTCATTCCCACATGTGCCTAAATCATGGCTGCCCCCATTATGGTTTTGTTGATTTGTCCATTTGATTTTATTTTGCACTTATTATTGGAGGGAATTTTTGAATACAATTCAACACATGATCTTCAGCATTAAATGCTCATTACTCCATTCCCACATGTGGCTTGATTCATGGCTTCCCCATTATGACCCATGCTGATTTGTTTAATTGACTTTGATTTGATTTCAGTTTTGGAAGGAAAAAATAAACACATGATGTTTAGTCTTGAATGTATATAATATTCTGCCTTGAATGCATATCCACATGTGCCTAAAAGTCTTGTGTACACATTTATTGTGTTGGACCATTTAGATAGAAAAATGTGTACACAAACTTGTTGCAAAAAGGGACTCCTGAAGTATCGGTCGGATTGCGGTTCTGGTTGCAGTGTCGGCTCTCAATTGATATATCCATGCTTTTAAATGTATTTCCAGTATTTTATCACAGATACCTGTAATCTGTATTACTGAGCAGACACTGGTTAATAGTACCGATAAATAAAACAAATAGATAATGAATGGGCGGTATTAGAATGCAATTTTCTGATATGAACAAATACCCCCAAACTTATCTTTTGCTCGTCCCGAGCAAAACCATTTATTCACAAAAGAAAATCCTAACCGCACTTTCGCAGGGAACGCGATTGCACCGAGCGTGTGCAACAAGCCGTTAAACCTCTAGGTGTCCCTAGTAGGAGGAGTGTTGTCTCCTGAGGGTTTTCAGCGGATACTACCCACAAAATCCCGTCAAGCTAGTTTTGCGAAATAACTATGATTCAAACCCTAAGGTTTTGTTTAAAAGATAGCAATTCTATTATCCTAAATTTAGAACTATCGAACCTTTATTTTTCACACCTCGCTTCTCATTTAACTTAAGATTTTATATGTCTTTACGTGCAGTGCAAATAGTGTCGTTAAGTTTCAAAAGTATCGATTAAAGTCGTCATGTCACAAAATTAAACCCAGATAAAAATTTAAAAAGGATCGCATAAATTTTATAAAGAGTTAAGTATTTCTCAAGTTTCGTTTTCCAGTAAGGTTTCAAATTCAGAATTTCTATCTTCCTTAACAGAAAACTAGGTCTTATTTTTCACTCCACATTTTTCTTGTTTTCATTTCATACATACCTTTGTGAACGTGCAATAGTCTTTATCATAGAATGAAACCTTCATATCTCCACTAGAAATACTTTTTTATAAAAATCTGTCTTTTGTCAAGATTATTCTCACACAAAAAACCGTTAGGAATTTTAACTCGGAGAGAACACTTTCTTGACTTTGTTATAATTTGGACTTTCTAGGCTTCTTAGCGAGATTTGGACCAATGCTCCCAAACCAGTTGGTTTTAGGGCATTAGGTGTAGAGACACCCCAGCGGATTTAATTACTCAAGTTACCTAGGCCCAAAAACAAAAGACAATTTTAGCGTGAAAATCATGACGATTTAATGCGAACGGAGATATAACCGGTAGTTCAATTATTTTTTTGGATAAAAGATGTGTTTAGCGGGTTAGGTGTGTAATCATTCCAATCAAGTTTCAGATGGGTTATTTTTCAGAATTAGTTCCAATTAAGGCATCAATAACATCCCTTCATATCCGTTTCACTTCATAAACTATTCTTGATATTACTTATTTCAGAACAAACCTATTTGATTCTCAGAAAATAATTTATCCATTTTAAAGTTTTCAAACATAATAGACTTATCATCTAATTTTAAAAACTCACGACACGTGTAGTGTGATGTAAAGACGTATATCAGCTATAGTTAACTTCAAAGGAAGTTATCTTTCAGGTTTTCAAAATCTAAAAATAAGATTTAGTTATTCTTATCTTATCAAACAAACTGTCGAAATATTGAATCTAAGTTCTCCCACTAGCTAACTTGACGATAAAGTTTTTATGTTTTTAGAAAATTTTCTGATTTTTATGGGTTTGTACGTAAGTATGCGAATGCAGAATATACAAATGAATGCGAAGCTAGAAAGCTTATCGAGGACACCCCAAGACTTAAACTTGACAGTGCCCTCACTGTCAGGCTACACTAAGAGGGTCAAAATTGTCGGTGCCTCCCCAAAAACAATTTATATACAAAAATAAAAACCAAAAAATATGTACACCAAAAGGTTCCCCCCCCCCCAAACTTAAGTAAAACAGTGTTTCCACTGTTAAGCATTGAAGTTCAGGATTTAGGAGGGAAAGAGAACAGTATCAAGCTATACAAGGCCTTACAAAGGCCAAAAGTGAGTACCAACCATTCAAAAATTATATTTCTGTAATATGCGGATTGGTGAAAGAAGGTGTAGAGAAAAGAAATGGAGAATACGCGAGACCGTATGGAGATAGAAGCGGGATACGGTCTCGGTATATGAGAGGAAGAATGGCGGAAGGGAAAAAAAATGGTGTATGAACTTGAGGGTGAAAATGGAGTGAATAAATTCGCACAATATGTAATGACCGATATGTAAAAAGCGATTGTGATAATCTATCAATCCGTCGAGAGATTGGGTCAAATCCCTCAAGATTCGTCAGAAAACATGGGTACGCCAAACTCGGTAAACCAGACATAAGAAATGAAAGTGATACAGTTTCGTGCAAGGTCGGAACGATGGAAGGGACGAAGGGGAGTGATTTAGGGATAGTCTTATTCTCACCTAAGTAAACTGTCTCGAACTCGAAAGATTCCATCAATGGTTCGAATTGACTGTGAGCAACCGAGTTTGATGGTTCAATTAACTCATCTGAAAATTCAAAGGACTCAAACTCGGGTGGTGAGTCTTCAAAATCGTCCGAAAAAGTGAAACACTCGTAATCATTATCGGCTGTGAGAAGAGTGTCAGATTCAAGGAGGAACGCACTAGTGGCGTCAAATGTGCTGTGATTGAACAGAAATTTTTTTAAACTCACAGTCCTCCTGCATGATCTTTTGCGTGGTCGGAACGATGGAAAGGATGGAGGGTGATTTAGGAAGTATAACAGTTAAAGGTTCAGGAGGATGAATTGGAAAATCCGACACATCAAACAAAAATGGTTCATCCTCAATACTATCCTCAATACTATCCTCATAATTCTCCTCAAAAATTATCTCATCCATGCAAATCCCATCAAAATCAAGACGCATATGAAGTTCGGGAGAAACATTTAATGACTCGGGATGATGAATTGGAGAGGAAATTTCAGTCAAATCTACGGGTTCATCATCCAAAATACTCCCTGCGTCAATATCCTCAATCAAGTGAAAATTAATATTCTCAGACTCCTCATCAAAAGCATGGATTTCAATCGATTCTGGTTCTAAGATGGAAGTGTAGAAGTCAAAAGGTTTAGGATTGGTTTCACTCAGAATGGACCCTTCACAATCTGGTAAATCAAACACTACAAAATCGCACAACTCATTAAACGTTCTATCTTTAATCGGTAAATCTTTTGGGACACTAGATAGACATTCAAAACTGGAGTTGTGTGATTCAATTTGCAATGGGCAGGTTTGATTAGGAAGGGTGTACAGTTCACTTTCACCACTCAAATTCTCATCCTGTCCTACCGCCTCATCGTACATTGTAAAATGTGGAGCTAGTTGAAAACTACCTACCGGGTCACTAGGTTGTATGAGGGCGGCCATGGACGCATTCAAATCCATCATCTGTTGACATGACGCTACCCTAAAGTCTTCCAACAACTGGTCTAGACTAGACATAGGTTGTGAAGGGGTTTCAGTAAAAGATTCAAAGTTGTTTTGATACTGGAAACTCCCAAATAACGGTTCAGAAGCAATGTCCAGGGAAGGTGTACAAGTCGGGTAGGACTGATAGGAATTGAAAGGCTGGACAGGGGTAGGATCAACATACTGTCACACCCCGCTTCCCGGTGTACGGTGAAGTGGACGTGATGAGGTCCGCTACGTATATACTTAGAAGTACATACGCTAAGCATATCTAAGCAATATAAAAGTAAATCACAAGAGACAAGCGATATAGAAATAACAGCAACATTCTTTTGTACAATGCATGAAATAAATACAACTGAAATGAAAAGCGATGCCTAAACAGTGGCATAACAGGAAATGAAAATACTGAATAGAACAAGGTACAATATCTAGAGCTCGGGGTCTTCGTGAAACTGCTCCAAGTCTTCACCGATAGGCTCGATCTCTGCTGGGTCCAAAGCACCTGACGACATTTAAAGAAGAAAGAAATAGAATGTCGTCAGCGAACAGATCGCTCGGTAAGTCCCAAAGATAAAGAAGAATTAGAAAAGACAGAATAAGAGTATTTCCTAAAGAGGTTGTAAAATATTATAGAATATTGTGTTAACGCTGTTGTTTGTAGTTTGGTACAGAAGGATGCCAGTGTATACGATAGGGGTCTCTATATGCTAGAGACCAGGACAAACGGAATGTACAAGGAACCGTTAAGCCACGGTACAACAGCAACGGAATATGGTTAGGTGTCTTAATCTGACCACCTCGTGCCACCTTTAACACCTTCCGTACCAATCTACCCCTTAAACCCCGTAGTGTTTTGATAGTATTGTTGCATTGTATTGTGTAAGTTGGATGACCGACCAAAATCATGATATCAGTAAACATGTTGCAACTACATAATCAAGTAAATGGAATAACGGAATAATGGATGTATATCCATGGTTTGATTCATTCAAGTTGTATAGATTGTTAACTGGATTCTGGGATTCATGTGTTCATATTGAGTTGGGATATTAAAGAATATAGATTGACTTGAATCATATTCAAGTCAGAAATAATCAAACTCAAACCCGAGTCAGACTAAAAGAAATGTAATTTGAAGTTCTATAATTGTTAGGGTCCTTATTGTAAATTATAAAACTTGAGGGGGTTTTATGTAAAAAAGTACTTTTGTATAGTTTTCAAGATACACCTCAAGTATTTATTATTCGTCTTTATGGTTATAATGAGTGTGATTTTATTTTGTCTTATTTCTAGTGAATATTCTAATTACATAAATAAAGGTATTAATTTGTAATATTGATTTAATTGAAATTCATGGTATTTTAATGTAACTTTTAATCTTGTAATTTTTAGGAAAAGGTGAAAACTTTATCTTATAATAAAATAGGTGTTCAATGATAAATATACATATGTTTATACAAGAATAATTTTTAATAATTATTTTATTTTCCAAAAATCTCATTTTTCTTAAATGTCGTATTTTAAACCTTTCGTGACCGAATGCTCCTTGCGGAGGTCTGAATCTCGTACTACTAAGCTCGAGGGTGCACGATAAACCATACTATCCCTAACGAGTTCCCCAAATGTGGGTTGTAGTGGTGCTTTGCAAAGATTTAATAAATACTAATCATTTAGAAAACGGTTTTATAAAAATAAGGTACTTATTTGTAAAAGGGTGTAAATTTCCGTATTTTAGATTCTAGGGTTTCCTAAGCCAACTAGCCTATTTCTAAATGGTCTAAACGACACGTCATTAGAAGCCTCAAATCGCCTCTTCACCGCCAATTGCGACCAGGTAAGTGCCAGGTGAGTGGGAGGCTCTCCATCACAAGTAGTGGTCCTAATTAAGTAACCACTCGTCTTAGACACACTTGCCTAGACACCACAAAGTCAGGTTTAGATAAATGATCGATGTCCATGACATATCATATTTTCCTATTAAAAGATTTTGTTTTAAAATTGTATACAACTTAGAACTTTCAGAAAGGTTTATAAAGAAAATGGTATTTTAATGTAAAATCTTGTATTATCGTATTCTAAGTTTTGATGATATCAATTAGGGTTGTATTTGCGTGTGTGTGGAGGTAGGTCATTACCTCGTGATCTATTTTTAAGGTATATCGATGTTAAAGGGTTAAATGTGATAAACTAAACATGGTGGTATTTAAGTGCGAAAATACGGTATTTTGCAAAAGTTATCATTTCATGTGAGAAACTTTATCCAAATTGATTTTTAAGTGATTAGTAGTCAACATGAATATGTTTAAGCATTATGGAATTAGTGATAAGTGAGTTTTGATAGAAAAACCGAATCGGAAATCGGTTTGTTCCGATTTCCGTCGGGTTTATAAAGTCGTATTTTAATGGAAGAAAGAAAGGTAGAAAAGAGGGACTTACCGGTGTGGACAACACTAAAAATTTTAGTGGGTTTGTCGGTGCATCGAAACGTCGTGAAGAGGTCCTAGTACGATCGCCGGGATTCGCCGTCGATTTCGGCAGCGTTTCGCTTTTCGCTCGTTTTCTAACGTACCAAGTTCTCTTGAAATTTTTAGAGAGTGGACTAAGGAATATAGGGTGAGAGGGTAGAGGGTAGGGGTGTTTATATAGGGTTAGGCTAGGGTTAGGGTTTTAATTAAAAAAATATATAAAAAACATTAAAAATCATTAAATTTTCGGAGTAAAAGGGATTTATTGAGAATTTGATAACCGATCAAAAAATTAAAGTATTCAGGTGAGAAGACCAAGTCAACACGGAAAAATTCCGTGTTGACGACTTAGCCGTCCGGCCGAGTCGGGCCGAGTCGAAGGCTCGTCGGGTGGGGAATCTCTTGGGGGGAATTTTGGTGTATTTAACTTTTTGTCTTCAGTTCAAGTTTTGTGAGTTATGGCGGTTTGACTGTTGACTTTCCAAAAATTTAAAACAAAATAAATATAAAAAATAATGTGGGGCATGGGATTTGAACTCTAGTGGCTTGGTTCAGCAATGTAAGGTATTACTAATGAGCTACAAGCTCCTTCTTGTAATTATGGGGTGAAATAAATACTTAAAGAGATATCAGCTGCAATAAATACTCCAAGTATACATTGAATTTAAATCAATTCTTTGTACATTAAAAATGGAGTTGTTACAGTCTACCCTCCTTACAAAAATTTCGTCCTCAAAATTTATAACTTTTATTTGAGGACTAGTTTACAAAGAGGTGTGGATATCTAGTACGCATTTCATCCTCCCTTTCCCAAGTGGACTCTCCTGGAGTGTCTTTCCTCCACATCACTCGAACCAAGTTAACTTTCTTGTTCCGAAGTGTCTTCACTTTCCTGTCCAGGATCTCCACGGGTTGTTGCTCACCAGACAAGTCGGGCTGTATAGTGAGCTCGGAATGATCGAGAACATGGCTGGGGTCACTCAGATACTTTCTGAGTTGGGATATATGGAACACATTATGCACTCCTTCCAATGAAGGTGGAAGCGCTAAGCGGTATGCCACTTCACCGACTCGTTCGAGTATGTCGAACGGTCCAATGTATCTCGGACTCAACTTACCCCGTCTTCCAAATCGGATCACTCCGCGGTTCGGAGATATCTTCAGGAATACGTGCTCTCCTAGCTGGAACTCCAAGTGTCGTCTCCTTGCATCAGCCCAGTGCTTATGTCGATCTTGGGCTATGCGCATCCTTTCCCTGATAGTATGAACCACATCAACAGTTGCTACTATCATTTCTGGTCCAAGAAGTTCCCCATCTCCGATGTCGTCCCAACTTAATGGCGATCGACACTTCCTTCCATACAATGCTGCAAAAGGTGTCATTCCTATGCTTGCTTGGTAGCTGTTGTTGTACGAAAACTCCACAAGATGTAGGTGATCTTCCCACGATCCTTTGAAGTCTAGCATACACGCTCTAAGCATATCCTCCAAGATCTGAATAGTTCATTCCGACTGACCATCTGTTTGCGGATGATAAGCCATGCTGAAGTTCAGACTTGTTCCCAAGCTTGCTTGCAGACTCTGCCAAAATTGCGATCGGAACCTGGTGTCACGATCGGAGACAATGCAGACCGGTACTCCATAGAGTCTCACAATTTCCTGTATGAGTTCATGGGTATGAGAGATAGTACATTATGAAGAGTTTTAAATTTAAATTAGATTATTACCTCCATGTACTTCTTTGCTAGTGTCTCAGTTGATTAGCCAACTCGAAATGGGATGAAGTGAGCCGACTTTGTGAGTCGATCCACAATGACCCATATGGCATCATTACCCTTTGTGCTGCGAGGAAGAGCAGTCACAAAGTCCATCGTGATGTGTTGCCACTTCCATTCTGGGATTGGTAAAGGTTGAAGTAATCCAGCAGTCCTGTGATGTTCAGCCTTTACTTGCTGACACACCAAGCATTTTGCGACGCTTCTGGCTACTTCACGCTTCATTCCATGCCACCAATAATTCTGACGTAAATCTTTATACGTTTTGGTACCTCCAGGATGTACTGAGTAGGGAGAGTTGTGGGCTTCTTTCATTAACTCTTCCCGAACAGGACCTTTTGGTATACACAATCTGCTGTCGTATCTCAAAGATCCGTCTTCATGGATGATGAAGTCTGTTCTGAGTCCATTCTCCACTTGTTCTCTGATCTTTTGCAACTTAGCATCGCTGGCTTGAGCTACTTTGATCTAATTGACAATGGTTGATTGAACTTGTAAATTCATCAAACTTGAAGCATTGCCTGGCATGACTACTTCAATCTCCATCTGATGCAAGTCTTGTTGAAGCTTCCACTGAGCGGTGAGATTCATTGCTAATGGTTAGCGACTAAGAGCATCAGGTACTACATTCACCTTCCCTGGGTAATATTGCAAGTTGATGTCAAAGTCCGCCATGAGTTCTAACCATCTTCTCTGCCGCATATTCAACTCCTTCTGAGTAAACACGTACTTCAGGCTCTTATGATCTATGTAGATGTTCACTCATTCACCAAGTAGGTAATGACGCCAAATCTTGGGAGCAAAGATGACGGATTCCAACTCCAAATCATGCGTCGGATAATTGCGCTCGTGAATCTTCAGCTGTCTTGAAGCATAAGCCACAACCTTACCGTGCTGATGTAGAACACAGCCTAATCCCTTACCGGATGCATCATAATGTACTTCGAATCCTCCAGATTGATCCGGTATGACGAGAATAAGTGCTGATGTCAACCTTGACTTGAGTTCTACGAAAGCTTGTTCGCATGCTTCTGACCACACAAATTCTTCATCTTTACGTGTGAGCTTGGTCAAGGGCATTGCTATCTTCGAAAAGCCTTCAATAAACCTTCTGTAATATCCAGCTAAACCCAAGAAACTTCGAATATCCTTCACTGACTTTGGTGTAAGCCATTCGCTAACTGCCGAAACTTTCGCTGGATCTACAGAGATTCCTTCTCCTGATATGATATGTCCAAGAAAACCAACTTGATTTAGCCAAAACTCGCACTTGCTGTACTTGGCATAAAGCTGATGTTGTCGAAGAGTTTCTAGGACAATTCGTAGATGTTCTGCATGCTCTTTCCGACTCTTAGAATACACCAGGATGTCGTCGATGAAGATGACAACAAACCTGTCTAAGTACTCCCGGAAAACTTGATTCATAAGGTTCATGAATATTGCGGGTGCGTTGGTCACTCCAAATGGCATCACTAGAAATTCGTAATGTCCATAGCGAGTTCTGAAAGCTGTTTTGTGAATATCAGCTTCCTTGACCTTCACTTGATGATAACCTGAACGAAGATCTAGTTTAGAGAAAACACAAGATCCACTTAACTGATCGAATAAATCATCGATGCGCGGGAGTGGATACTTGTTCTTTATAGAGACTTCGTTCAAGGCTCTGTAATCGATGCGCATTCTGTATGAACCTTCCTTCTTCTTCATAAGTAATACAGGTGATCCCCAACTTGAAGTGCTGGGACGAATCCATCCTTTCGCCAGTAATTCGTCCAACTGTGTTCGGACTTCCTTCAAACCTTTCGGACTTAAACGATAGGGTGCTTTGATCACCGGTTGTGCTCCTGGTACTAAATCAATACTGAATTCAAGAGCTCGATCGGGAGGCAAACCTGATATATCGTCAGGAAACACATCGTCGAGCTCTCGAACCACATCTGGTCTTGATTCTTCCTCCGCTTGAGCTGCTGCAACTACTGCTTCTCTTGGCTTCGCCTTGTAGGTACTTTGCTCCAGTGTACGGTCTCCGCTTTTGAAATAGAAGACCGGATGGTCTGGGATCTCGAATACTACCCTCCTTTGACGACAGTCTATGGTAGCATAAAAAGTTCCAAGCCAATCCATTCCTAGAACCACATCGAAGTTCAGTATGTCCAGCACTTTGAAGTCAGCATAAAACTCTCGACTGCAGACGACAACTGGACACATGTTGTATCCCATAGTTTCCTTTAGAACGCCATTTCCGGAACTGACATTCCAGCTGGATACAAGCGGTGAAACTGGAATCGCATGGGTTCGGACAAACCGTTGCGACATAAAGCAATGTGATGCTCCAGTATCAAACAGTGCAAGTGCAGGGATTGAGGATACTAAGATTGTACCTAAGGTATGTGGGATTTGTTTTAGGTATAGGAAATATGTAACTAAGTAGTAGAATAGAAAAGCAAAGTTTGAAAAGAAAAGTTTACCAGTGATGACTTGGCCAGTGGCCTCAGCTTCTTCCACGGATATCGTGAAAGCCTGACGCCTTGGTACATTCCTCCTGGCCTGAGGAGCATTCCTCAGAACGTTCCTTTGAGCTTGATGCAACTGACGAGGAGGTGGTGCAGCTTGTGGTCCTCTGGATGGTGCAGGTGGTGCAGGTAGTGCAGGTCTGGGAGCAGGTGCCTGAAGAGTTGGTCGCTGCGGATAAGTAATTGCTGGCCTGGATGCAGCAACTGGGTTCTGTCTTTGGGGACAAGACCCAATATCGTGAGTAGCTGAGCCGCAGACTAAGCAAAGGCGGTTGGCTCGACGGCAGTCCTTCATCATATGTCCAGTTCTCTTGAAGTAGGTGCAAAAGGCTGGGCTGGGACGATGGGTTGGTACTCCGGGTCGCCTTGGCACGAAAGGTGGCCTGGACGAGGCTCCACCTGCCATCTGGTTGGCAGGGCGCTTGACTCCTGCAGACTGAGGTCTGCCCCTTGCTTTTATCACTGCCTCATAGCTGCGGGCAGCTTCTAGAGCATCCTCATGAGTCAAAAATTTTCCCGTGGCTAGAGCAGCCTGAATCTCCATGTCCAGTCCTTGTTGGAAGCGACGGGCTCTGATCTCGTCCGTCGGTATCAAGTGTGCCGCGAATCTGTTTAAAGATTGTGTTAGCTGTGTAGTATGTGATATTTAAAAATTGAACTATTGTGACATATCTTACCGACTTAATATGATGAATTCAGCGTCGTATTCATCTACTGATTTGTCCCACATTGAACCCTGTTGTAGATGAATGAACTGCTGCTCCATTGCAAACCTGGCAGTCACAGGGAAATATTTCGCGTCGAACTTCTCGCGAAAAGTCTTCCATTCAATCGGCTGTACCAGACGGCTTTCTTCCGCCTTCCACCAGTTGCGAGCATTATCCGTGAGCTGTAGTTTTACTACACGGACCCAAGCGATGTCTGGCACTTGAGCTGCTGCCAGATCGTTTTCGATACTTTGTGCCCATTCTTCAGCTTCAAGAGGGCTTCCTTTACCAGAGAACTGCTTGGGATGTAAAGCCCTGAATTGCTTTACTCCCGATGCGTCAGTTTCAGGACGGTTCAGAAGTTATTGTTGTCTCTCGAGAAGGCTGCGAATCGCCTCAAGTAGCACTGCTTGCTCGGTGGTTGGTGCAGGAACAACTGG
Source organism: Agapanthus africanus (assembly GCA_030015575.1). NCBI lineage: Eukaryota > Viridiplantae > Streptophyta > Magnoliopsida > Asparagales > Amaryllidaceae > Agapanthus > Agapanthus africanus. Next base: position 178,245,713 of record CM057350.1, on the reverse strand, counting down.
TACGAGAGGTAGTGCTGGAGGTGTGTTGTTGACGTTGGTACTGGTGTTGTTCGGGGAATCCATAACCTTGAAGAAAAATTTGGGTTAGGACAGATTCAAATACATGAAATGATAAGATTCAAGGAATAGAAATTTGTAAGATTCAAGAAACATGAATTGTAAAGAATGTTTTAGTTGCTGGTTCTTGTGTTATATTGCTTAGGTTGTTCACGCAGACCAGAAGTGGATGATAGGGATTCATACAGCTCTGACCTGCATGGGCCACCAACAAAACCTGTCACGCCCCGTTTCCCGGTATACGGTGAAGTGGACGCGACGAGATCCGCTACGTATATACTTAGAAGTACATAAGCTAAGCGTATCTAAACAATATAAAAGTAAATCACAAGAGACAAGATATATAGAAATAACAACAACTTTATTAATAACATTCTTTTGTACAATGCATGAAAAGTAAATACAACTGAAATGAAAAGCGGTGCCTAAACAGTGGCATAACAGGAAATGAAAATACTGAATAGAACAAGGTACAATATCTAGAGCTCGGGGTCTTCGTGAAACTGCTCCAAGTCTTCACCGGTGGGCTCGATCTCTGCTGGGTCCAAAGCACCTGACGACATTCAAAGAAGAAAGAAATAGAATGTCGTCAGCGAACAGATCGCTCGGTAAGTCCCAAAGATAAAGAAGAATTAGAAAAGACAGAATATGAGTATTTCCTAAAGAGGTTGTAAAATATTATAGAATATTGTGTTAACGCTTTTGTTTGTAGCTTGGTACAGAAGGATGCCAGTGTGTACGAGAGGGGTCTCTATATGCTAGAGACCGGGGCAAACGGAATGTACAAGGAACCGTTAAGCCATGGTACAACAGCAATGGAATATGGTTAGGTGTCTTAATCTGACCACCTTGTGCCACCTTTAATACCTTCCGTACCAATCTACCCCTTAAACCCCGTAGTGTTTTGATAGTATTGTTGTATTGTATTGTGTAAGTTGGATGACCGACCAAAACCATGATATCAGTAAATATGTTGTAACTGCATAATCAGGTAAATGGAATAACGGAATAATGGATGTATATCCGTGGTTTGATTCAGTCAAATTGTATAGATTGTTAACTGGATTCTGGGATTCATGTGTTCATATTGAGTTGGGATATTAAAGAATATAGATTGACTTGAATCATATTCAAGTCAGAAATAATCAGACTCAAACCCGAGTCAGACTAAAAGAAATGTAATTTGAAGTTCTATAATTGTTAGGGTCCTTATTGTAAATTATAAAACTTGAGGGGGTTTTATGTAAAAAAGTACTTTTGTATAGTTTTCAAGATACACCTCAAGTATTTATTATTCGTCTTTATGGTTATAATGAGTGTGATTTTATTTTGTCTTATTTCTAGTGAAAATATTCTAATTACATAAATAAAGGTATTAATTTGTAATATTGATTTAATTGAAATTCATGGTATTTTGATGTAACTTTTAATCTTGTAATTTTTAGGAAAAAGTGAAAACTTTATCTTATAATAAAATAGGTGTTCAATGATAAATATACATATGTTTATACAAGAATAATTTTTAATAATTATTTTATTTTCCAAAAATCTTATTTTTCTTAAATGTCGTATTTTAAACCTTTCGAGACCGAATGCTCCTTGCGGAGGTCTGAATCTCGCACTACTAAGCTCAAGGGTGCACGATAAACCATACTCTCCCTAACGAGTTCTCCAAATGTGGGTTGTAGTGGCGCTTTGCAAAGATTTAATAAATACTAATCATTTAGAAAACGGTTTTATAAAAATAAGGTATTTATTTGTAAAAGCGTGTAAATTTCCGCAGTTTAGATTCTAGGGTTTCCTAAACCAACTAGCCTATTTCTAAATGGTCTAAACGACACATCATTAGAAACCTCAAATCGCCTCTTCACCGCCAATTGCGGCCAGGTAAGTGCAAGGTGAGTGGGAGGCTCTCCACTACAAGTAGTGGTCCTAATTAAGTAACCACTCGCCTTAGACATACTTGTCTAGACACCACAAAGTCAGATTTAGATAAACGATCGATGTCCATGACATATCGTATTTTCCTATTAAAAGATTTTGTTTTAAAATTGTATACAACTTAGAACTTTCAGAAAGGTTTATAAAGAAAATGGTATTTTAATGTAAAATCTTGTATTATCGTATTCTAAGTTTTGATGATATCAATTAGGGTTGTATTTGAGTGTGTGTGGAGGTAGGTCATTACCTCGTGATCTATTTTTAAGGTATATCGATGTTAAAGGGTTAAATGTGATAAACTAAACATGGTGGTATTTAAGTGCGAAAATACGGTATTTTGCAAAAGTTATCATTTCATGTGAGAAACTTTATCCAAATTGATTTTTAAGTGATTAGTAGTCAACATGAATATGTTTAAGCATTATGGAATTAGTGATAAGTGAGTTTTGATAGAAAAACCGAATCGGAAATCGGTTTGTTCCGATTTCCGTCGGGTTTATAAAGTCGTATTGTAATGGAAGAAAGAAAGGTAGAAAAGAGGGACTTACCGGTTTGGACAACACAAAAAAATTTAGTGGGTTTGTCGGTGCATCGAAACGTCATGAAGAGGTCCTAGTACGATCGCCGGGATTCGCCGTCGATTTCGGCAGCGCTTCGCCTTTCGCTCGTTTTCTAACGTACCAAGTTCTCTTGAAATTTTTAGAGATTGGACTTAGGAATGTAGGGTGAGAGGGTAGAGGGTAGGGGTGTTTATATAGGGTTAGGGTTTTAATTTAAAAAATATATAAAATATATAAAAAAACATTAAAAATCATTAAAGTTTTGGAGTAAAAGGGATTTATTGAGAATTTGATAACCAATCAAAAAATTAAAGGATTCAGGCGAGAAGACCAGGTCAACACGGAAAAATTCCGTGTTGACGACTCGGCCGTCCGATCGAGTCCGGCCGGCGGCGCCGGCCCGAGTCGGCCGGTCCGCCGGCCGACTCGGCCGAGTCGGGCCGAGTCGAAGGCTCGTCGGGTGGGGAATCTCTTGGGGGAATTTTGGTGTATTTAACTTTTTGTCTTCAGTTCAAGTTTTGTGAGTTATGGCGGTTTGACTGTTGACTTTCAGAAAATTTAAAACAAAATAAATATAAAAAATAATGTGGGGTATGGGATTTGAACTCTGGTGGCTTGGTTCAGCAATGCAAGGTGTTACCAATGAGCTACAAGCTCCTTCTTGTAATTATGGAGTGAAATAAATACTTAAAGAGATATCAGCTGCAATAAAAACTCCAAGTATACATTGAATTTAAATCAATTCTTTGTATATTAAAAATGGAGTTGTTACATATACAAATAAGAAGGTGAATGGAATTGTTGATCCAAAGAATTTGTAGTGGTGAAAGGAGCGAAAGATCGGTTACAGGATTGTTCAATGTGTTCAGCGATGGACAAAGAACGAATTGCGAAAGGGGTATCAACATAAGAGAGTGGGGGAGGTTGAAAAGGTTGATACAGAGTGGATTGCGGAGTGCAAGTGTTTGTCCTAGACGCGTCTATGCGATCTTTCAATGAAATTTTGGGCATGGCGGGGTCGTTCGAAATTCGACCAAAGCAAGAACCGTAGGAAGTTATGTCTGGTTGTGGGTACCAAAGTTCGGCAAGAGTTTTTCGAGGTGGGGAACCCATGATATGAAGAAAGAAGAAGAATAAGAGAAAAGGAGGGGAAAAGAATGTGGTTTTTTTTTAAGTTAGTTATTAACAAAAGAATGAAATATACACACAAAAAGAATATGGACCAAAAACAATCATGACACAAAAATACCACACACCTAATCGTTCTAGGGTTCACCTGGGTCAACTAGACCTGCTCAAGAACTTGGTTGTCGAGGTAAAACTGTGTCGAGAAACAGGCTCAAGATACACGGATTACGAGGCAAGGTAAGTGCAAAGATAAGGGGAGGTTTTCCGACGCTTTCGCGAAGGTCCTTAATTAAATAACCTTTTTCTCTTTTGGCGGTTTCGCTGTGAACACTTTTGTAGACACCCCGTAAACAATATACCGTTAAGCGGTATTCTAAACACAGTTAACCTCTCCTAGTGAGCGCAAAGTCTTTAAAGTCTTAAAGTCTAGTTTTTTTTTAAAATTTGTGCGGGTAAGCGTTATGCTCAGTTTCATGATTTGTGGGCCACAGAAAAGGGTGATTAAATCCTTTACCGTATGTTGTGGGGTTCGCTTGCTCTTAAATCCGTATTAATGTATGCAATGCGTAATTCAATGAAAAAAATTATTCAAAGAATCAATGTTTTTTAGTTTAAGCTCGGCACTGCAACAAATACGGGTTAGTCAAATTTTTTTTTTGGCGTTTGCTAGCGAACTTGCAAAGAATACTGCAAAGATATTATATTGGAAGCGTCGGATTTGAGAAGAAGGTGTTAATAAAGTACGTACCGTTAAGTTGTGGGTTAAGAAACCCCCGTTGAATCGAATCCGGTAACCTTGAAAAGTTCGCTTGCGCGAGTCAAACTACCCGGATCTTTGGCACTGTACTTCGTAACCACCTTAACTTTGAATGTGCAATTTGCTCCCCACGCTCGCTGTTCGCAAATCCACAAAATCTGAAATGTCGGAAAAAAAATGGATATTAGTGCGGAAAAACGATACGAATGCCCAAATACCTGCACATTAAAAATTATGAAAAACAAACAATACAAATAGGACAAAAATAGAACACTGGATCTCAGACGAGAAATTGGAGGCAAAGGGTGGTGAAAGGGCCGGCGTCGCCGGATTTGGTGATGATCTCGCCGGCCAACTTGATGAGGTAGGGCTCCAAATTTCAACAGTAGTCTCAGTGTTCCACTAATGCCACACTGGTATTGTTTATCTTTTTATTGAGATCCAAAGTGCTTGCAGGTTCAATTTCCAGAGAACAAAATGAGTTAGTTTAGTTATTTTTTGCTTTGGTTTTGGTTTTTGGTTTTGAAATTTTTATGTTGTTTTGAAAAATAGGGTTAGATGGGTATTAACAAGATTAACCCGAAATAACAAGAACAAAAACGTTACTGTCTCCCTGGCAACGGCGCCATTTGATCGCACGCCAAAAGCGTGTCGGATATTTAAAAGTTCTAAAGTTTAACCGTGATCAGGACGGTGTCGCTTTGCAGCTAGCCGCGATGAGCACGGGTCGATCCACAGAGAGATGGTAAGTTTTTAGGATTGTTTTAACGAGTTAACAACGTGGCGGATTTGTTCGTTATCTAACCTATATGTTATATTCAAGTATAAGGCTTGTTAGGAAACGATAGGATAGTGTAAGTTAATGGATTCCGTATTCAAGTACTTTGAGCCGAACTCAACCAATGAAGCTAGAGCAATCGGCAACAACATGGATTAGGGTATTTAAGCACGGTATTCGTGGAATCCGGCTTATTGACCCTTGTCCGTCCGTTCTTGTCTCTTGTTTTCGCCTCCGGCCAAACCGAATGCAACCGGTCACGGTTAGGAATCACCTTTACCTTGGTATGGTAGGGTGCCTAACGGAGTGCTTGCGTAGGGTTTGGGCGGAGTTTCAAATGGAAAAGACGGGAAAAGGAAATGAGGAACGAAATGTTAACTTACAAAATCTTTCTCTTTTCCTAACAACAATATTCACACCATTCACAAAACAAACCAAAAAGAGAAGAACAAAGAGAAGAAAAGATTACAAGCAAGTAATTAAAGTGCATGGAATTTAAGTGGGAGAAGTAAAAGAGCAAGAATAAAATGCAAGTAAGTAAAAGATTAGGAACCAAAGAACATATTGCAAGACATGGGTTCAATAACCCAAACTTAAACTTGCAAGCTCAATAAAGAGGTTGCAAGATCAAGAGAGGGCAAAGAACTCATGGTGAAGGAAGCACAAAAGAACACTTTATTAAACGTCAAGAATGATACAACCCCTTGAGATCAATAACCAACCCTTAAACTTTCAAGCTCAATGAAGAGGTTGAAGGATCAAGAGAAGGTTAAGAACTCAAGGGGACTAAGCCATTTACATGAAAGGAGAATAGAAAATTTGGACAAAGAATGACAATCCAAGACTAAAGAATCATTATTGAACCTTTGCCCACTGCCTGCTATTTATAGGCAAAGAAGAAAAGAAAATAAACAATAAAAATAGGGCTACGTGGCAGCAAGAAGGGGTGTGTGAAGAACTGGGGCCCACTGGAGCCTGCGGGGCCAGCCAGGCCGGTCTATTATGTGATGTGGCCGGCCATATCATGTTGGAATGGTCTCGTACTTGGTGTGTTGACTTGTTAGGTCCCTCGCATCACTTTGGTCCAGTTTGTTTTCTCTGTTTTGACTTGATTTACACCCAATGCTTGGAGGGAAATTCGAATTTCTAAATCAACACCAAATTTTTTGCATTAAATGCTCATAACTTCATTCCCACATGTGCCTAAATCATGGCTGCCCCCATTATGGTTTTGTTGATTTGTCCATTTCATTTTATTTTGCACTTATTATTGGAGGGAATTTTTGAATACAATTCAACACATGATCTTCAGCATTAAATGCTCATTACTCCATTCCCACATGTGGCTTGATTCATGGCTGTCCCATTATGGCCCATGCTGATTTGTTTAATTGACTTTGATTTGATTTCAGTTTTGGAAGGAAAAAATCAACACATGATATTTAGCCTTGAATGTATATAATATTCTGCCTTGAATGCATATCCACATGTGCCTAAAAGTCTTGTGTACACATTTGTTGTGTTGGACCATTTAGATAGAAAAATGTGTACACAAACTTGTTGCAAAAAGGGACTCTTGAAGTATCGGTCGGATTGCGGTTCTGGTTGCAGTGTCGGCTCTCAATTGATATATCCATGCTTTTAAATGTATTTCCAGTATTTTATCACAGATACCTGTAATCTGTATTACTGAGCAGACACTGGTTAATAGTACCGATAAATACAACAAATAGATAATGAATGGGCGGTATTAGAATGCAGTTTTCTGATATGAACATACATCTCTTCATACCTCTGATACATGTCGTTGTAATTCTTCAACGTCTTTAGAGAGATGGTGGGTCCTGATGACCAATAACTATTTGGTGCATTTCCAAACCCATGTTTGCATCTAAATTTGGACCGCAATGTCCCTAAACTAAACAACAAAGCCCAAATGCTCTTTTGTTGGACCTAAATATTCCTGTTAAGTAGATCTTAGTCTAAAATTAGACTAACGTATCCTTAACAAACATTCAAGTTGATCTTAATCTCAAATGAGATTAACGATCCTTAAATCAATCCAATTACAAACCCCCCAACCAATATTGGTTCAAGGGTACGTCTCTTCACTCTTTTGATATTTGTCGTTGTAATCCTTCAACGTCTTCAGAAAGGTGACGGGTCCCGACAACCAGACATTCCACGGACTGTGGGGTCCTTAAACTCATGGACTATGATGTCCTTAACCTCGGACTGTGGGGTCCTTAAACCCATGGACTATGATGTCCTTAACCTCGGACTGTGGGGTCCTTAAACCCACGGACTATGATGTCCTTAACCTTGGACCGTAATGTCCTGAAACTAATTGACCGCAATGTCCCTAAACTAAACAATAGAACCCAAATACTCTTTTGTTGGATCTAAATGATCATGTTAAGTAGATCTTAGTCTAAAATTAGACTAACGTATTCTTAACAAATGGTTAAGTTGATCTTAGTCTAAAATTAGACTAACGTATCATTAACAAACGTTTAAGTTGATCTTAGTCTCAAATGAGACTAACGTATTCTTAAACTCAACCCTAAACCTAAGAAGATACGGATTTGGACTAATCCACGCCCTACGAGCGACAATATAAATTAGTCTCCGTATACAATCCACGGGCAACCAAAAACAAAACAAACACACACGACACGAAGTGACCATCTGGAGAAGGAGAAAGTGGTTACCGCGATGCGGTAGCGTAATTAACTGCAGGGGCTTGCGCTTGCAGGGAAGAGAGTCCCCACAATCAAAAACCTCTCACAATGAGGGGGAATCTGACGAAGTCTGCTACATTGTCCGCATCCGTCTAAACCTTCGATACATAGTGCCATAAATCAACTTGGCATCTTCGGAGAGGTGGAAGGATAAATCCAAATAGCATCTGCCCCCAAAATTCAGGCAAGACGTCAGTCTTCCCGGTTTTCGGTGGAGAACAGATTCTGGCACGCCCGGTGGGACCTTTTTCTCTTTCCACTCCACACTTCGTGTATCGTGTTTCGCGAACAAGTCGCGGTTTGACATGGTTGCCTTTGGATGTGAAGTACTAAGCTTTGGTATCTTCTCCGTGGAGAAAAACAAAAGATCAAATGGCTTTCAACTGCACAAGCTGCAACAACGGCAATAACTCTCACTCCGTCCCTGCCGGAGGAGTGACTTACGGGCCTCAAGCGACCTCCCTTTTCAAGATGCCAGTAGAGCAAGTAACTCAAGCCACCACTGGGCTATTCTTTGGGACCATGCTCCCACCGATGAGCTTCAACGCCCATGTACCATCGCAAGAAGCTCAGAAGAAGTTGGTCTTTGATCGGCTTACAACTACTGCGGCCCCTCTAAACTGGTCGTCCAAGTCCACTGCCTCAGTTTTCAACAGACTGGGCCGAAGCTCCAACGGGCCTATGAAGAAGCCCACAATACCAGAAGGTGTTATCCCTAAGCGGATAGCCATTCCTGCCCCTGAAGTCGTCAGAACGGCTTCCCCTGCTAAGGAGTCAATCTTTGCAAGACTGACTATTTCATCTCCCGTTCCAGGCAAAGTCATGAAGGTTGTTTCCCCTGTTCGAAAGTCGGCCTTCGCAAGACTGACTATCCCTTCTCAACGGACGTCAGTCTTCGATAGGCTAGCGCCACTAACAGCCTCTCCTCAAAGCAAGGGGCATGAGGAAGCTCATCCAACAGTGGAGGTGATCCCGGCCACAAGGTATGCTCGATGCCGTCACTGGCACCGAGTGTGGAAAGCTGGGGGAATTCCCCTTCTGGATTGACTCCGCCGGCTCCAACGGTGGAGATTGATGCTGCTGTTCCAACTGGGAACAGCTTTGAACCACTCAGGAGGGTCCGCAAGAACTCTCCGACGGCTGTGCTGAAAAAGTCTCTTCCACCTATGGAGAGCGCTGCAAAGGCGAAGCTGGAGCAGCCCCCTCAACGGCTGTCCTCCAAAATTCACAAGGTCTGGCGAAAAGTCCAAGACTCCATGATTGATCAAGATTACTCCCGCCGACCGAAGAAGATGAAGGTTCGGTAGGAAAAGGACCACTCTGTCGTACCACAAAAGGTGTCATTTATTTGGGTGCCCGCTGCAACGGCTCCCTCAACTTCGACCGCCCATTAAAGAAGGAGACCGGAGAAAGTCCCTGCGTCTTTAACGAATCGCAAGGACATTGAACCTAAACTCCCCAAGTCCGGGGGCAAGGAGGTGCATACCATCTATATGGCATCCGGAAATGAGGATAGCCGTATCTCCACAGGTCATCGACCGCTTATGCGATCAGTGACTAAGGCTAAGGAGCAACAACAACAAAAGCTCCAAGAGATGCTAACAGTTATGGCCACACTCATGGGACCAAAAGCAAGCCCAGAGACGTCCTCAGAGCAATGTCATGAGCAGGAAACTGATGCTGAATTCCTTTGGAGAATGCTTGAGAAAAAGAACAAAGAGGCCGCGGAACAAGCGGCCAACATAAAACAAATGGCCCTTCTATTCCAAGATATGGTAGGCCTGATGATCCAGCCGGACCCTCCAGCCGAAGATCCTCCAATAATAATCGAAGATGATAGAGGAGAGACATCAAATCCTCTGTCGGCTCTGTCAGCAGCGAAGGAGGAGACCATCTCCAAAGCCACACTCGATGATTATATAGCTCAACAAATACGAGCTCATCAAGCGAATGAAGCGGCTGGCCAAGTCGTCAGAAATGGGCGGCCTTATCCGGGTTGGTACGATCAAATAAAGTACCCGCCAGGATACACGATTCCAAAATTCCACGTGTACAAGGGGACAGGCAATCCCCATCAACATGTCGCTCAGTTCAGGGCTCTCTGCGGCAACACTGGAGGGGATGATAAGCTACTGCTCTGCCAATTCGTCGGCAGCTTGGCGGAGACAGCGTTCGAATGGTACTCAGAGCTTCCTAACGACTCCGTTAAAACTTTTACAGAGATAGAATTGCTGTTCACCCAGCGTTTCTCAAGCGCTAGTGAACGCACCCTGATCACGGCACCCATTAACGCCAGAGTGAAGCCAGGCGAAATATGGGTGCGGTACGCGATACGGTGGCGGAATCTATGGTCGAAATGCGAATAGCGCATAGAAGAGGCTCCTGCAGTGGGCATGTTTGTAGGAACCCTCGATCCGCAGGCGACCATATCCCAGTTCATGATGTTCTTCGAGCCAACCACTTTCCAGGCTTTGATTGACAAGCTGGCCCAAATGGATCAGATAGGCCATAGACCGTCTTCCTCAAAGACGGATCCTCGGAATGAGAAGGGGAAAGGGAAAGCAACCTTCGTCGCCAACACTCAACAACAACCATGTGGCCCGAGACCGGTTGTTCGCCAAAGCAACAAGCGGCAATCCCTCGACGAGAAGTTGAGATGTCCTTACTCGTTTCCCCGGGATAAGACAAGGAGACTGTTCGAACTAGCAGTGCGCAACGGGCTTATCACTCTACCGGAGCCGAGACACCCACTACAACCGAACGATGTCAACAATCCCAATTACTGCCTCTACCACCGAGTATTGGGCCATCCGATCGAAGACTGCTATGTCTTCAAAAATTGGGTTGAAGACCAGTACCAGCAAGGCAAATTCGCGCTGTCCGAAAACTGAAAGGTAAATCCACCACAACAGCACACCCCTAAAAGGGTAGACACGCCGGGAGCATCATGCTCATTTATAGAGGAAGCTCCATGGGAAGTCATTCTTTTGTCAAAAACTAAAAGAATGCTGAAAAATCTTCAAACGTGTCCGGCGATCAGGTGGAAAAGCCCACTAGAGCCGGAGATCATCAAGGGGATGCTGAAACCACGCCCAACATTGGGAGTTAATAGTGATGGTAGACAAAACATTCAAGCCTAGCCGTCAAAGTCTTCGAAGAAAAAGAAGAAGATCAAAAAACCCGCGCAGTTTGATGACAAGCGCACGGATCTGCAAAATCATATTGACGCGCTGGAGGAATATAACCAAAAGGCGCGAACCCCGGTCACACCCCAAGAATTTCTCAACAAAATCCTTGAGAGCGGAGATAACGACAATAACGACGAGGATGACTCGTCAGAAGAATCTGAGGACTATGTGGAAAGTTGCCACATGATCTCTCATTCGGCGTTAACTAACGAAGAAGCTCACTCGGCGATAGAGGAAAGCATAAAAAAGCTGGGGGCAGAATCGAAACCAAAACCCTTGGAACCGTCTGACAAGATGATCGACTTGCTACTGAACGAAGCCTGTCAAAAAAGCAAAGCCAATCGAGAGCGCGAACTGGCTATATTCGAAAAAGCCAAACGCCGACGACTGAATGAAAAGGTCGAGGCACCCCAACCAGATCGAAACATCCCTATCGCCAACAAAAGCAAGCTTAAAGTAAGGAGACGATTCGCTAGGGCCCTGTCAATAGGAATGAAATTGCCCTCTTTCAGAGGAAATTCTCCTGGCAGTATACACCTTGATGAAGTGGACATACATCCTAACTTTTGCTTATACCATCAGAGAATTGCACACCCTACCAAGGAGTGCATAACCTTTAAAAACTGGTGGCAGGGATATGTTGCCCACCGACAACACGTTCAACGAGTGAAGCGTAAGGCTCGTCGGGAACAGAAAAGCATGACAGATGAGCGCAAAAGAGCTGCTGGCAACTGTCACATAGTCAACACCAAGGGATCGCAAGTTATCACCTTTGGAAGCGACTCTGACGAAGAAATCGCCCTCAGCCCTCTCTTCAAGGAATCCAACTTCGACACAAAAAATGCGAAGATGTGCGAGAAAATCTAGCTGCGTAATCGTACGTTGCCCGAAAAATCTCGGACCTATGAACAAATGACCAAAACGTCGTTAAACTACTACCAACCCGAGGCATCTTCAGGCTGACGTGGTAAAAAAAATGGTACGTCCACAAGCGAGATGGGCACGAATGAAAACCTGAAAGGGCTCTGTGAGTAAAAACAGCAGAACTACCAGCGAGTTTGTGAAAATCCGAAAGGGCGCAATCTCGTTAAAAGACACTTGCAAGGTCCCCTCGACCTTATGAGGAGAAAATACCTGCGTGAGATCCTTACGACTCACAAGGGAGCAACACACTTAGGGATCCCCACGATTCCTAAGGAGAAATTACACTTACGAGATCCTCACGACTCGTAAGGAGAATTCCCCTTTGAGACCCTCACGGCTCATAGGATTCAAAAGCCTTAAGCTATAGGGATCTGAACCTGTTCTTAATCCATCACATTTCCCAGACTGCCCTACAAGCAGTTCAATGCTGAACCTTGTATACAATCCACGGGCACGAATAAACATTTCCCAAGCAAAGTCCCACCCGCGACTAGGGATATGCTCACATAGTGAACGACCCTTGTAAGTCCTCTCGACTTATAAGAGAAAACACTCTTGTAAGATCTTTACGACTTATAAGAGACCATACACTTAAGACTCCTCACGATTCTTAAGGAGAAAATGCACCTACGAGATCCTCACGACTCGTAGGGAGAGATACCTTTATGAGACCCTTACGGCTTATGAAGTCAAAAGCCTTAGTCGACAGGATCTTAACCCTGTTTGCTAAGCCACCTTTGTTCGACATCGACAGTGGAAAACGATGATTCGCTCCTGGAAATATTCCAGTCGTAGCGATGCTGATGCTGAGATCGGTATCAAATCCCAAACTCGCAACGAAAAGTTAGCGAGCCACAAATGAATATGAAATAGCCGAAATGATGAGGCAACTTGCAACAAAATTAGCAAGTAAAAAAATATGCATACAAAATAGCCGAAATGGTTGGGCAACTTGCAATAAAAAACAGCGGGTAAAAAAGAAAAAAATAGCCGAAATGATTGGACACCGCGAAAAATAGCCGAAATGATTGGGCAATCGCAATTTTCGTGATATTAAAAGCTGAAATAATAGAGCATCACGGAAAGAAATTAAAAAAATGAAATGAAATGAAACTTTCTGCCCTACAGGTGAGATCACATCGATCCCTATATACAATCCAGGGGCATAAACAAAAAGGGGACCACATTTCCCCACCAGACCTTGTCAAAGGGAGAGTCGGATCTTGACGGCAACATCTGCATCCCAGAAGAACAACAACAGCGTTCCTCCTCATTCCAGCAGGATTCGGACGCCACATCAACAAATTGGAGCCACGGCAAAGTCCCCAGTTCCAATACTCTACGGTTCACAGACAACCTAGAGTCAACCATGACATCGCGGAAAGTGGAGTACGTCAGCCAATGACCCCGTCACGGAGTACGTCAGCAAACGACCCCGTCTCAAAAATACGTCATCCAATGGCTCCGTCTCGGAAACAAGTCAATCAACCCCAGGGAAATCAGTGTCCTTAGCAAACCTCTCGATTCAGGGAAATCAGCTCCTTGGCGAGAACCTCGATTCGTGTCGACCCGCAGAGAAATCAGTGTCTTTGCAAGAATCTCTCGATTCGTTTCAACTCCAGGGAAATCAGTGTCCTTGGCTCAACATCTCGATTCAGGGAAATCAGTGTCCTTGACGAGAGCATATCGATTCGTGTCGACCCGCTGAGAAATCAGTGTCTTTGCAGGAATACCTCAATTCATCTCAACCTCAGGGAAATCAGTGTCCTTGGCAAAACCTCGATTCGCGTCGACCCACAGAGAAATCAGTGTCTTTGCAGAAATATCTCGATTTGTCTCAACCCCAGGGAAATCAGTGTCCTTGGCAAAACCTCGATTCAGGGAAATCAGCGTCCTTGATGAGAGCACCTCGATTCGCGTCGACCCGCAGAGAAATCAGTGTCTTTGCAGAAATACCTCGATTCGTCTCAACTCCGAGGAAATCAGCATCCTTGGCAAATATCTCGATTCAGGGAAGTTAGCGTCCTTGGCGAGAGCATCTCGATTCGTGTCGACCCGCAGAGAAATCAATGTCTTTGCAGGAATACCTCGATTCGTCTCAACTACAAGGAAATCAGTGTCCTTGGCAAAAACCTCGATTCAAGGAAATCAGCGTCCTTGATGAGAGAATCTCGATTCGCGTCGACCCGCAGAGAAATCAGTGTCTTTGCAGGAATACCTCGATTCATCTCAACTCCAAGGAAATCAGTGTCCTTGGCAAAAACCTCAATTCAGGGAAATCAGCGTCCTTGACGAGAGCATCTCGATTCGCGTCAACCCACAGACAAATTAGTGTCTCTGCAGGAGTATACGACGTTCGCAAAACGGAGCCATGGCAGAGTCCCTAGTTCCAAGTCTCGACGGCCAAGTCTACAGCCTGGAGACCCACAATAGCGTTCCTCCTCATTCCAGCAGGATTCAGACGCGACAATCAACCTTGGAGCCATGGCAAAGTCCCTGTTCCAAACCTCGACGGTTCACAGACAGCCGAGAGATCAAATCCTGGTCCCGTAAAACACGGCTAATGTCAATTCTGACCCCGTGGGAAACGCCCAGAGCAAATACTAGTCCTGTAGAACATGGCTAATGTCAATCCTGACCCCGTGGGAAACGTCCAGAGCACCTCCTGGCCCCATAGAATATGGCTAATATCAATCCTGACCACGTGGAAAACGTCCAGAGCAACCCCTGACTCCGTGAAATGCGGATAAAGTCAACCCCCTGACCCCGCGAAATGCAGATAAGGTCAACCCCTGACTCCGTGAAATGCAGATAAAGTCAACCCCTGACTCCATGAAATGCGGATAAAGTCAACCCCGACCCCGTGAAATGCGGATAAAGTCAACCCCCGACCCCGTGAAATGCGGATAAAGTCAACCCCTGACCCCGTGAAATGCGGATAAGGTCAACCCCTGACTCCGTGAAATGCGGATAAAGTCAACTCTCGACTTCCCTGTCAAAGAAATTCTTTGATTCGAGAGCAAGTCAACTCATCAATCACTTACGGGTCCTCTCGACTTGTAAGGAAGAAAATTCTCTTCTGATATCCTTACGACTCTCAAGAGAAAACACACTTAGGAATCCTCACGATTCCTAAGGAGAAAATTACACTTACGAGATCCTCACGACTCGTAACGAGAAATACCTTTATGAGACCCTCACAGCTTATAAAGTTGAAAAGTCTTAGGTGGCAGATCCTAACCATGTCTCCCAAGCCATCGTTGCCTCGCAGAGAGGTCAAGGTAGATTTTCTACGGGCCACACTCTCCGACAAGAAAGAAAACAACCACTTATGAGTCATCTCTACTTGTAAGGAAGAAAATTCTCTTGTGAGATCCTTACGACTCTCAAGAGAAAATACACTTAGGAATCCTCACGATTCCGAATGAGAAATTACACTTATGAGATCCTCACGACTTGTAAGGAGAAATACATTTATGAGACCCTCACGGCTCATAAAGTTGGAAAGCCTTAGAAGGCAGATCTGAACCTCACTCCTAAGCCATCGCTGTCCTACAAGGAGATCAAAATAGATTATCCACCAAATGCATTTACTAAAAGGGACACACCACCATGAAGCAAAATCTATCTTTTATTCATGAATCAAAATGAATACAAATTACAATTTATGAAAGAATCAAAAAATACTCTCATTCAGGAGTATGTACAGAAGAAGAATAAAAAGAAAAATATACAATTTTTTTAAGCCGGCGGACGATTTAATAGATTTGCCAGTTCATCCTTTTTCCGCTGGGTCTCGGCTTCATGATTCATTATCGCTAAGAGATGGGCCTCCGCTTGAGACTGTTGGGCCTGGTACGAGGCAAGCCGACTTTCAAGCTCCTTTTCAGTAACTTTATGAGCTTCGACCATTTCATAAGTAAAAATGACGGCTTTATCAATGGCTACCACCTCCCTGATAGCTTCTTGAAGCACCCGCCAAAGTTCATACGCCCGAGTGGTCTTGGCCGTAAGATTAGCTTGAAGTTCCCCCAGCACAGTTGAAGCCAGCTTCCTCTCTGAAAATTTTCGGCTGAGCCTCTTCTCGCATGACAGCATATTTGCGGCGCATCATTCAATCAGCCCCTACAAGCTCACCTTTGCAGCCACAACCTCTGAAGGAAGGCGCGAACATTCAATACTATGAAAACAAGCCTCCACCCGACGACAAAACTCAACCCAGACTTGCACCAATGTTTCACTATGGTAAGCAGCAAGAAAGGGAAGAGAACTGTTGGCTTCGGCGGTAAATTTTTCGGCCGTGATCAAGCTACCAGCACGAAGGTCTTCGATCAGAGCTGACAAAGAGTGAAGGCTTAGTTTTGCCATCCGTTCAGAGGCACATAGAGCATAGGGGCTGGGCGGCATGATGATGAGAGATTCCAGCGTGGTAAGAACTGGCAAA
Source organism: Agapanthus africanus (assembly GCA_030015575.1). NCBI lineage: Eukaryota > Viridiplantae > Streptophyta > Magnoliopsida > Asparagales > Amaryllidaceae > Agapanthus > Agapanthus africanus. The sequence goes on along the minus strand of CM057350.1, from coordinate 178,229,195 downwards.
GCTGTTAAGATTTATAAACAATCAGCAAGACTTGCAAGCAAAGAGAAGATGGAACAACGTCGAAACTTTACTTACCCACAGTCATGCAAGAAGGGTCCAAAAGATCCCCAGGCCCGTCAAGAATCTCAACTTTGTCATCGGCTTCCAGAACTGCAGACATCAGTATCGTTATATGAAATAATAATAATGCCATGAGAAGAAGGCAACTAAAACTAACCTTGCCCGGAAGATAGGACGATGCGTTGAGGGGATATTGCCTGAAGAGCAGCCATCTCTAGCAGACGCTGAAAAGATTTTCTGGGGGACAGATCCGCGATGGACACCGCCAATCCTTGTAGCTCTGAAAAGACAGAAAGGTTCAGATAATAGAGAGATTATTAAAATAAAATATAGAAGGCTACCTTCGATGCTCCTCCCGCTCTGAACTAGAGGGATAGCAGCTTCGGCGGCCTCCTCCATACCCCCATGCACATCATCGGGGACATGGGCCTGTATAACAACTTCCAATTGAGGAGCAGTGGCCACCGCTGCAGGCTCCAATGAAAGGATGGTGGCCTTGACTACATGTCCCATAGTCTCCGGGCCATCCCCAGAAAAATCCATTGAATCCGCGGCCAATGAAGATGCCTCTTCCGGGAGAGCAAGCATCGGGGGAACGGAAATCACCAATGGGAGCTCTGTGGCAGGAAGAACAGCTGTATCGACCCCCTCCACACTTACTAGTGTCTCATCGGGGATATTTATAGCGTCCATAGTCAAGGCGCGACTCAAACTCAGATCCCCTGCCATTGCCGATGTCCCTGCAAAGTTTTCACGAAGATAAGGATATATATATATATATATATAAAGCAGTGCAAAATACTACAAAAAGATATATAAGTATACCAATGCGCAGAGGAGCTTCTAGTATGGCTTTTTCAAGCCAACGTTCCTTCCTGAGGAGGTATGCTCGCCGGGGTTCGAGGGTAGACTCGTGACCACCAGTTTACAACGCCAGCACATCTTCGGCATCGGCTGAGATAAGCTGCTTAAGAGCTATCTCGCCTCCCTCTTCCAAAAGACCTATAAATATCTGCCGTATCGATGGAGGATCTTCGTAGAAGATGACGGCAGGATAAGGCCTCTTCAGAACCCTTACATTTTCAGTCTCATCCTGGGAGCGTCTTATAGCCTCAGCCAATTGTGCGACTTCCTCGGCAGATGAACCTGGAAAAAGAAGACCACCATCCGGCTCTTGCATAGCTAGTGGTTCATCTTGAAAGATAGGCTCGGATTCCACTAAAAAGTCAAGCAGATTGGTGACCATCTTCCTTCGCCTCTTTGACCCAGAAATAACACCAGAAGACGATCGCTTCTTTCGCCTAGGTGCTTTGGTGCGACGTTGACCCACTTCGCCTTCAGTATCCTCTCTCGGCGGTGCTACCGATGACGACACTGCCATTGCTGACGCCGCAGCTGAGGAAACTGCTACTGGAGCCTTATCAGAGGCCCTTGCCTGAGCTCTAGTGCGCATCGGCATCCCAACTGTTGGGGTCAAGTCCACATTCGCCACCTCAAGAATAAGTATGGTACCAGTATCCCTCAAGGGAGGGCGAACCATTGTCCGCGGTCGCCGCGGGACTCCCGTAGCCTAGAGCGGGGCGGGAGCTTTAAGCCCAAAAAGCATCCTCCTCTCTTCAGCAATGATTGGACTAACCCGGTGGCGATACCAACCCGTGAAAGCCCCCACGCACCTCGGAATGTAGTCGGCCCCGAGGATCATGAAATGAGAACCGGTGTTTAGCCTCATGAAATGGTGGGTGGCGTCACGAACAGTTTCCAAAGAAGGGCCGGGCTCCACTGTGAATGCCTCGAAGGGGACACCCTCGTCATATCCCAGTTGCCGGGGCAAAGCGGTGTGGATTGTACCGCATGAAAAGAGCTGCATCGTTTCGACGGAACACCAGATAGCCAGGTCTGATCGAGTACAAGTGCATGGCTTCCCTGGGTTTCAAAGACGGTGCTCCCTCTTTCGATAAGTCAAACATTTGCTAGACAGGTCTTGAGATAGCGGAGAGGACTCAATCGTTAAATACCATCCCGCCTTCGTTGGCATACGGATTGAGCAGCACTCGAAGAGCCCCTAATTGAGTCGGGTCAGGAGCAAAAGCGTCCACCAACCTCATGAGCCGCGGAAAGGTATAGGCATCATAAAAGCTGGGTCTCTAATGCGCGGCAAATGCCCCTTGCACATGCATCTCAATCCATGACGTAAAGTAATGAAGTGAGAAACTCACTACATTCATGCCTGGGGTTGAAGTATTAGCTGCAGTACTTAGCCCATGGTACAGATACGACAGCCCTGCAATGCCCACGGCTTGTCGCGTCCCTTCGGCGATGCGATGAGCAGGATAAATGACTGAGGCTCTCATGAATCAATGGTGCGTTGGAACGACAAACCAGCTGAGCCAAACGCTGATAAAGCCGATGAAGAAAGTTTCTTCATCCATGCCAGGAGCTGCGATCGACTCGAAAGGTACAGCTGACAAGACTGGAATGTAGAATTGGGGAAAATCCTCTTCTCTAGCCGGTAGCCTATATAAACCAAACCCGAAGAGGTCGTTGATATCGTGAACTTCGGAGCCACCTTTGATAGAACTCTCTACGAAGGAAGCAAGCGATAAAGTTTTTAAAAGTGACACCCTGTTCTTCTGACTCCGTGAACAGCTTCTCAAAAATCCCCAGCGTCTTGATTAGACTCGGGTACTTATGGCGGACGGCATTTTCAGTCAACAAGCCGTCAAGCATATCGGGCATAGTCTCGAAGGCATACTCGTCAGAGGGCAACAATTCTTCGTAAGGCACTCCCCTGATCGGTAAACCCGAGATCTCGCGAAACTCTTTCTAAGAGATCGAAACTTCGCGGTCCCCTAACAAGAAAGTATTGGTGGGAAGATTCCACTGATTTAGGAAAGATTTGACCCACCATACATAGGGAGATTGATAATGAAAAAGGGATGCATACACCGCCTAGTAAAGCCCGACCCTCTGCGGTCGCGCACGATGAGCGGACAAGATGTAACGAGCCCAGAGAAGGTAGCACGTGGGATGGCGAGGGGTAAGCCCTATCTTGTAAACTTGTCCCCAAGGCTGGGCTTCACCTTGGCAGATACGACGCCCCAAGATGTCTATGGCTGGCACAGGCTGATTTGGTATCCCAATTGTCGACGGTTCGAGCCGGCCGGTAGGGGTCCAATTTGCCACCTCTACAGCAAAAGCAGTCCGCGGACGGGCCATCGGCAAGAATAGGCGGATAGGCTTTGTTGGTACCTCGCAAAGAAAGCTTCAACGATCGCGGATGATATGACCGTACCAGGTCCCCCATAAAAGTAAATTGGTGCAATCAGGGTCATGAGCCCTGATCATCACCATCACTTCTTCATCCGACGGTGATTGAAGAAAAGTCGCCTCCAAGCGAGTAAAGAGAAAGTATGGAAAAGAAACCATTGTTCCTGAAATAAAGGAAGGGGAAACTGTTAATGAAGCCCACACGTATGTGTGTGTGTGTGTGTGTATGTGTGTGTGTGTGTAAGAAGACAGTGGAAGAAAGCGACAAACAACTTATTTTATGGGACCATTGGTTACAAAACACATGGGCCCCACAAAATCAATATGGCGGCTCACTAATAATGAGGCTGGGCAATCATCATGAGAACAAAAGGAAGATTCTCAATAAATTCAAATGACTCTACACATTCCCCCAAGGAGAAAACCCATTACAGGAATTCTGTGCAAATCGAGAAGGATCTCTGCAAGAACAACTCAGGGTGAAAAATCCCAAGAAGTCTTCTTTTAAGAACTAAGTTCTTTAGAGAAATTAAATTCCTTTTGAACAGAGGAATTAAATTCCCAGAAAACTTTTTCAGAGCTAAGCTCTTTGAAATGGAATTAAATTCCAGAGGGAGGACAAGTATCATCATCAATCCCCTAAGATCAGAGAAACCTTATGCAAAAGGGGTTTATTATTTAAAGATTGAACATTCTTAAAGAACTTGGAAAGATGGGTTTTTGTTAAAGGGAGAAACCCTTGGTGTGGATTTAAAATCCAAAGAAAAATTCTACAAGAAGTTTCTCGGCCGTTCAAGATCCTTACCTGAAAAGAGGAATCTTTTGTTGACAGGGTTAAACTCTGAAAAATTTTGGAACAGAGAACTGAGCACTGAGAAGGAGAATTAAATTCTCAAGGTAAGAACAAGGAAGGAGATGAAAGAGTGGAGGCGCTTCTAAAGAGACCCCTGCATTTATAGGATGTGATGGGAAACGGTTCATCTACCCCCTTCCCTAGGAAGATCCAACGGCCACAAAAGTTACAGCGTTGCACTTACGTGCAAACACGTGAGAACAACGCCGTGGGGGCATTTGTTCCCTCATAAAATATAAAGAAAACCCCGAATGGGGTATCACATGCGCACACGTGATCGGGGGTCACGTGATGGCTTCATGAGGGCTCTGAAATGATAAGAATTGAATCTTAATCAAATGAGTCGCGTGCCCACACGTGATGGGCCTTTAAACCTACTGAAAAGAATTAAAGGTAAAATAAAATAGTAAAGAAAAACCCCAATGGGGCATCACGTTCCCACACGTGACTGTTGGGGTAAAAATTTACACCCCGGTTGACCGAGTCAAAGTCAAAGTCGACCCCCGAGCTAGGTGGGCCGAAGCCCAGGTCAAGCGGGCCCGTGCCCAAGTCGAGCCCGCGGCCAGCCTCCCCATGCCAACAACAAAATCATGTAATAAATAATTTTTATGTAATTTTATATACATGAATGTATGCAAAATGGGTATAAAGCCAATATCTTGTAAGCCCATGGCTTATGTGCAAAAATGAAATGGCACATGACCCATGAGATGTGCAAAATGCCATTTTTGTAAAGCCCAATGGGCTATATGTAAATATGTAAGCCTATATAAGGCAAAATGATGATGAATAAAAAAAGAAAACTTTCATTCTCTCAAAAAAAAACTAGGGTTTGTATTTCTTTCCCTTTTCTGAAGGTCTCAAACCTTCTTCTTTCTTTTGAATTAAATTAAGATTTTTACTCTTCCTTTTCAAAAACAAGATAGTTTTTCACCACCAAACCCACAAAGGGGAACTTGGATCTGTCTTTAGATCCCAAAAAGGAGAGATTTTGAGATCTCACATCTCTTGATCTTCAAGATCCAGCTAACAGAGGAGGAAGAAGAAGAACCCCTTCCATTAACCCCAAAAACACTCTTAGGAGTCCAACTCCACTCTGATTTCTCTTCCGAGAATCTTTTTAGGCTAAAAGCCTCTTTTCCTCGCCGGCGCTCAAGCGCAGAGAACCCACGTGCCGACACGTGGCGCGCTTGCGCTCAAGCGCAAAGCGCCCACGTGCCGACACGTGGCGCGCTTGCACAACACGCCCTGTGCTCGAGCCCACGTGCCGACATGTGGTGCGCTTGCACTCAAGCGCACAGCGCTCTGGCGCAAGTCGCCCCCGTACCGACACATGGCGCACTTGCGCTCAAGCGCACTTGCGCTCAAGCGCCCAGCGCTCAAGCGCAAGTCGCCCCCGTGCCGACACGTGGCGCACTTGCGCTCGAGCGTCAGGCGCTGAAGCGCAAAGCGCCCACGTGCCGACACGTGGCGTGCTTGCGCTACACCACCCTGCGCTCAAGAGCAGAGCGTCTACGTGCCGACACGTGGCACGCTAGCGCCTGAGCGCACAGCGCCCAAGGCGCTAGCCCCACGCATCCTTTAGATGCCTTTTCCCCCTCTTTCTTTTATATACACACACACACACACACACACACACACATATATATATATACACATATGCATACATATGTGCACACATACATACACCACGACACTGTCCCTGTTAGAAAAAAAATTCTAACGGGGCGCTGCCCCGCACCCCGCAAGGGGGCTGCTAGCCCCCTTGACCCCCAGCCCGCTATCCGGGTAGCGGGACCCCCGTGAAAACTCTGCGGGGCCTCCGATATATCCAAACCCTTTTCAAAACACAACAAATGCACACCGCACATTGAGTTCGCATGACCAGTTTAACCCATTAATCGGAGGTTCCCTCGCCCCAAAGGCGAGGGGTAATTAACGGCAGCTTAGTCCGCGGCTGCCGGAGATTCGGATCCCCACAATCAATAAACCCCGGCCTACCCAAGGCAGGGGGAATCTGTAGTACGCCTGACAAGCGCGCGTGTATTCCCATCTCAATGGGGTGACGAAAAACACCCTACAGATTCTGGCACGCCCGGTGGGACCAATCTCTCCTCCCATATTTCGGGTTAAGCATTCATGTGAACTCAGTCAATATACATACCTATATTTATACTGAAATAATGCTTTCTCATGCAGGTTTTCAAGCAATCACCTTTCAACAATGTCTCCAAAAATGAACTCAGCTCCCATCTCCTACACGATGAAGATAGACTCCAGGACGGTCCTTCCGGCCAGTCTCGGGTGACAATGGGAGGAGCCGCTGCTACCATTTGGCTCTATTATGTTCATGCCAGTTGGCGCCATCCCAGCTCCTCAAGCCCCGGTGACGGACAAACCGGTCTCGAGAGGCAAGAGGCCAAATGTGGCGGTCTCGAAGGCGCCCCAACTCAAACGCAAATCGGTGTTTGAACGACTCTCTCTGGCCCCAGCTGGGGGCAAGGCCATCAACACCAACAAAGCAACAGGGCCTCTCGAGCAAGCTTCGGCGGTGCCCCTGACAACTGCTCGATCGGGTGTTTTCTCTAAGCTCCTCGTTAATCGACTCACGGTGGCTTCCCAGGAAATGGATGCCCGCCAAGCCCTTAAAATTGAGAAGCTAAGGCAGAAAAGGCTCAGATATAGAGCCAACAAAAGGGCCAGGGCTCCTGCTAGGCTGAAGCTCATGGGGTTCGAAGAACAGAGTTACCCCGCCGAAGATGGGGAAATAGCTGGATATATGGTCCACACTGTCTACACGGCGGGCACGCGCAGCAAGAGCAAGGACGGGGCCACCACATCTCAAATCTAATCTGGCTTGAATGTGGTTGCCGTTTCCCAAGAACAGCCGCCTCCACTGGATGATGAAAACCCTCTCGATGAGGCTGATAGGCAGAGAGAGCCCTCAGTTCATGAGGAGTCAGGCTCAGAAAGCGAAGATGAGCCAACTTTCCATCCTAGGACCGCAGAGCAACAACTTCTCCAAGAGCTTCGAAAATAGCTCAGAAGCAAAGACAAGGAGATGGCTAAGCTTTACTCAAAAATTGACGATTTGACAAATGTCGTCTTACAGCTCACAGCCCAACTTGCCTCTCAGCCGCCTAATCAAGCGCAGGGCTCTGCTCTTGAACCAGGAAACGGTGTCCCAAGGCAGCCGACGCCTATTCCCTCAAATCCAAAAGTGGGCGGACCGCATGAAAATCAGTCGCATCCTATCTCGGCAAATGTCTGGGCTACCGATGACAGTAGCCCGCTAACTCAAGATCAAATCATGGATTTGGTTACCGACAAAGTCAAAACCTTGGTAACCGAAGCCGAAGCGCAAAAAGATGTCAGCAGTAGTGGGAGACCATATCCTGCTCAGTATGATCGGGTAGAATTTCCTAGCGGCTATGTCATCCCCAAATTCGGAAGATTCGATGGGACGGGAAATGCGAATCAGCACATTGCCCACTTCAAAGCCTCATGCAGGAACACTGGGGGAAACGATGCGCTTCTCCTCCGCCGGTTTGTTAATAGCTTGACCGATGTTGCTTTCGACTGGTACGCGAGCATACCGGATGGCTCCGTTACTACTTTCGTCCAAATGGAATCTTTGTTTCGACAAAGGTTCATGAGCGTCAGCGATAAGATCACCATTGCCGAGCTCGTAAGGACCAAGCCTAAGAACAACGAAAGCAGCACGGATTTTATAACCCGATGGCGCAATCTCTCCGTCAAATGTGAACCGCCGATAGAGCAGGACCAATCTGTCAGTCTCCTTGTCGGAAATCTCAATAATTGGATAGCCCCATTTCTATGCACCGCGGGCCTTAAAACATTCCAAGAGCTGACCAAAAAGGTCCAAACGTTGGAACGCTCAAAGCCCGAGTCTGCTCAGGACCTTCAGTTCACAAACAGACCGAAACCTTGGAGGGACGACAACCGAAAAGGCGGAAGTTCTAACAACACCGATTCTCTAAATAAGCAGAGAGCGGGCGGAGCAAAAACTGACCAGTCTCGAGAGCCAACTTTGGAGGAGAGAAGAAATAAGGTCTACTCATTCCGAAGGGACAAGGTCCACAAAATTTTTAAAGATGCTCTGAAGAATGGCCTGCAGCTACCAGAACCAAAAAGGCTAAGTGAAGCGAACAGGACTGGTCATCCTAACTTTTGCCCATACCACCGAGTGCTGGGACACACTATTGAAGACTGTTGCATCTTCAAGGATTGGGTCGAGAAACAATATAAGGCGGGAGAAATATCATTGTCCCCTGGCATGTTAACCAACGATCAAGCTGCGACCGCCAATTTCATTCAAACGGAGACCGAAGTTCTTCGTGAAACTGATTCTCTCGGACATCTGCCTTTCTCTGAAAACAGTCGACCACCACGTCATTAAACTGGGAACAGTCGACCTCTAAGTCGTTAAACTGGGAATGTAAAAAAATGTAAATAAACAAAAAATGTGTAAATAAAAGAAAAATAAAGAACAGCCGAAATAATGGGGCAACTCGCAATAAAAATCAGCGAGTGAAAATAAAAATGAAAATAAAGCCGAAATGATGGGGCAACCGCGAATAAATAGCCGAAATGATAGGGCAATCGCGACCTTCGCGATAAGAAAATCTGAAATGATAGAGCAATCGCGGTAAAACAAAAACAAAAAAAACAAAAAAGTGGCGAATGATGAGTCGCTCCTGGTATCATATTCCAGTGCAGCGATACAGACCAAAATCCAGTTTCCCAAAATTCTTCCAGCCCTACGGCCAGTCCCCAAATTGACTACCGTATACAATCCACGGGCTCAAAGAATTCTCATCATACCCATGCCCCACCGCAACCACCGGTTATGTGGCCGGTCTCCGCCTTTGGAATTATGCTCCATTGAGAAGACCCACTCATGTGTCCTCACGATACATGAGGAGAACAAACCTTTGTGGGATCCTTACGACTCACAAAGGAAAAACACACTTAGGAGTCCTCACGACTCCTAAGGAGAAAATACACCTGCGAGATCCTTACGACTCGTAGGGAGAAAATGCTTTTATGGGACCCTCACGGCACATAAAATTGAAAAGTTTTAGGTGATAGGGATCTAAACCTGTCTCCTAAGCCATCGCTTTCCAAATCCCATACCCCAATGGCGAATGATGAGTCGCTCCTGGTACCATATTCCAGTATAGCGATGCAGACGCCGTCCAAAACTTAAATTCCTAATGGCGAATGATGAGTCGCTCCTGGTACCATATTCCAGTGCAGCGATGCAGACGCTAACCAAATTCCAAATCTCATACCCCAATGGCGAATAATGAGTCGCTCTTGGTACCATATTCCAGTGCAGCGATGCAGACGCCGTCCAAAACTCAAATTCCTAATGGCGAATGATGAGTCGCTCCTGGTACCATATTCCAGTGCAGCGATGCAGACGCCAACCAAATTCCAAATCCCATACCCTAACGGCGAATGATGAGTCGCTCCCGGTACCATATTCCAGTGCAGCAATGCAGACGCCAACAAAGTCCCGAAATGTTTCCGGCCCTACGGTCTGGATCATACATCCTGCAAAACCGTATACAATCCACGGGCATAAAACAACCCCAATATCTCCCAAGTCCTACCGGTCAGACCACATTCAAAGTCCCACCAAAATAAAGAAAAAAAATAAATGAAAAAAAAATTAAAAAAAATGGTATGTCCACAAGCAAAATGGGCACGGATGAAAACCCGAAAGAGCTCCGTGAGTAAAAACAGCAGGACTGCCGGCGAGTTTGTGAAAACCCAAAAGGGCGCAAACTCGTGAAAAAGAGATGAAATACACTCACAAAGTCCTCTCGACTTTGTGAGGAGAAAATCCCCGCGTGAAATCCTTACGACTCACAAAGGAGCAACACACTTAGGAGTCCCCACGAGTCCTAAGGAGAAAATACACCTACGGGATCATTACGACCCATAGGGAGAAAATGCTTTGTGAGACCCTTACGGCTCACAAAATTGAAAAGTCTTAGGTGATAGGGACCTAAAACCTGTCTCCTAAGCCATCGCTTCCTAATAAACAAGCGCAAATGATGATTCGCTCCTGGTACCATATTCCAGTGTAGCGATACTGATGCCAAGCAAAAACCAATTCCCAAATCCTCTCAGGGCAAATGATGAGTTGCTCCTGGCATTATTCCAGTGCAGCAATGCAGATGCCGACAAAAATACCAATCCCAAATCCTCTCGAAGACAGATGATGATTCGCTCCTGGTACCATATTCCAGTATAGCGATGCTGATGTCAAACAAATCAAACCAACCAGCAGATACTCCGCCTCGGGGAAACGTCAAGCAGACACTCCGTGTCGGGGGCACATCGACAACAGACACTCCGTCTCGGGGATACGTCAACCAGCCGATACTCCGTCTCGGGGAAACGTCAAGCAGACACTCCGTGCCGGGGGCACATCGACAACAGACACTCCGTCTCGGGGATACGTCAACCAGCCGATACTCCGCCTCGGGGAAACGTCAAGCAGACACTCCGTGCCGGGGGCACATCGACAACAGACACTCCGTCTTGGGGATATGTCAACCAGCCGAAACTCCACCTCGGGGAAACGTCAAGCAGACACTCCGTGCCGGGGGCACATCGACAACAGGCACTCCGTCTCGGGGATACGTCAACCAGCCGATACTCCGCCTCGGGGAAACGTCAAGCAGATACTCCGTGCTGGGGCACATCGACAACAGACACTCCGTCTCGGGGATACGTCAACCAGCCGATACTCTGCCTCTGGGAAATGTCAAGCAAACACTCCGTGTCGGGGGCACATCGACAACAGACACTCCGTCTCGGGGATACGTCAACCAGCCGATACTCCGCCTCGGGGAAACGTCAAGCAAACACTCCATGCCGAGGGCACATCGACAAAAGACACTCCGTCTTGGGGATACGTCAACCAACCGATACTCCGCCTCGGGGAAACGTCAAGCAGACACTCCGTGCCGGGGGCACATTGACAACAGACACTCCGTCTTGGGGATATGTCAACCAGCCGATACTCCGCATCGGGGAAACGTCAAGCAAACACTCCGTGCCGGGGGCACATCGACAACAGACACTCCGTCAGGGATACGTCAACCAGCCGATACTCCGCCTTGGGGAAACGTCAAGCAGACACTTCGTGCCGGGGGCACATAGACAACAGACACTCCATCTTGGGGATACGTCAACCAGCCGATACTCCGCCTCGGGGAAACGTCAAGCAGACACTCCGTGTCGGGGGCACATCGACAACAGACACTCCGTCTCGGGAATAGGTCAACCAGTCGATACTCCGCCTTGAGGAAACGTCAACCAAACACTCCGTGTCGGGGGCACATCGACAACAGACACTCCGTCTTGGGGATACGTCAACCAGCCGATACTCCGCCTCGGGGAAACGTCAAGCAGACACTCCATGCCGGGAGCACATCGACAACAGACACTCTGTCTCGGGGATACGTCAACTAGCCGATACTCCGTCTCGGGGAAACGTCAAGCAGACACTCCGTGCCGGGGGCACATCGACAACAGACACTCTGTCTCGGGGATACGTCAACCAGCCGATACTCCGCCTTGAGGAAACGTCAAGCAGACACTCCGTGTCGGGGGCACATCGACAACAGACACTCTGTCTCGGGGATACGTCAACCAGCCGATACTCCGCCTCGCGGAAACGTCAAGCAGACACTCCGTGTCGGGGGCACATCGACAACAGACATTCCGTGCCGGGGACACATCAACCAGCGACACTCTACATCGGGAAAACGTCCAACACAGACACTCCGCATCAGGGAAACGTCCAACTGGGACACTCCGTGCCGGGGACACATCAACCAGGGACACTCTGCATTGGGGAAACGTCCAACACAGACACTCCGCATCAGGGAAACGTCCAACAGCGACACTCCGTCCCGGAGAAACGTCAAACAGACACTCCGTCTCGGGGACACGTCAACCAGCGACACTCCGTGCCGGGGAAACGTCAAGCAGACACTCCGTGCCGGGGACACGTCTACCAAATCGCTCCGGATCAGAGCGTCGACCGTCCATGTCGCAAAAAGGGCAGTGCAGGCTTCCTACAAAGCAGGAACCAGATCGCTCCGGGCCAGGGAAACGTCTACCACGGACACTCCGTCTCGGAGACGCGTTAAGCGCCGACCGTCCACGTCGTAAAAAGGACAGTGCATCCCAAAAAGTAGGGACCAAAGCAAGTCGCCTCCACCCAAAAGAATATCCATCAATTTCATGCACACGACCCACATGCGCGGTGTGCATTCATTGATGGGGGGCAATTTGTTGGGGTAAAAATTTACACCCCGGTTGACCGAGTCAAAGTCAAGGTCGACCCCCGAGCTAGGTGGGCCCAAGCCCAGGTCAAGCGAGCCCGTGCCCAAGTCGAGCCCGCGGCCAGCCTCCCCATGCCAACAACAAAATCATGTAATAAATAATTTTTATGTAATTTTTTATACATGAATGTATGCAAAATGGGCATAAAGCCAATATCTTGTAAGCCCATGGCTTATGTGCAAAAATGAAATGGCACATGAGCCATAGGATGTGCAAAATGCCATTTTTGTAAAGCCCAAGGGGCTATATGTAAATATGTAAGCCTATATAAGGCAAAATGATGATGAATAAAAAAAGACAACTTTCATTCTCTCAAAAAAAAACCTAGGGTTTGTATTTCTTTCCCTTTTCTGAAGGTCTCAAACCTTCTTCTTTCTTTTGAATTAAATCAAGAGTTTTACTCTTCCTTTTCAAAACAAGATAGTTTTTCACCACCAAACACACAAAGGGGAACTTGGATCTGTCTTTAGATCCCAAAAAGGAGAGATTTTGAGATCTCACATCTCTTGATCTTCAAGATCCAGCTAACAGAGGAGGAAGAAGAAGAACCCCTTCCATTAACCCCAAAAACACTCTTAGGAGTCCAACTCCACTCTGATTTCTCTTCCGAGAATCTTTTTAGGCTAAAAGCCTCTTTTCCTCGCCGGCGCTCAAGCGCAGAGCGCCCACGTGCCGACACGTGGCGCGCTTGCACAACAGCGCCCTGCGCTCGAGCGCAAAGCGCCCACGTGCCGACACGTGGCGCGCTTGCGCTCAAGCGCAAGCGCTCGAGTCGCCCCAGTGCCGACACGTGGTGCGCTTGCGCTCAAGCGCACAGCGCTCTGGCGCAAGTCGCCGCCGTGCCGACACGTGGCGCACTTGCGCTCAAGCGCCCAGCGCTCAAGCGCAAATCGCCCCCGTGCTGACACGTGGCGCACTTGCGCTCGAGCATCAGGCGCTGAAGCGCAAAGCGCCCATGTGCCGACACGTGGCACGCTAGCGCCTGGGCGCACAGCACCTGGGCGCACAGTACCTGGGCGCACAGCGCCCAAGGCGCTGGCCCCACGCATCCTTTGGATGCCTTTTCCCCCTCTTTCTTTTATATATATACGCCGGTAGTGCAGGGGCTTTCAAGTTCCTCACATATATATATACACACACATATGCATACATATGTGCACACACACATACACCACGACACTGTCCCTGTTAGAAAAAAATTTCTAACGGGACACTGCCCCGCACCCCGCAAGGGGGCTGCTAGCCCCCTTGACCCCCATCCCGCTATCCGGGTAGCGGAACCCCCGTGAAAACTCTGCGGGGCCCCCGATATATCCAAAACCTCTTTTCAAAACACAACACACGCACACCGCACATTGAGTTCGCATGACCAGTTTAACCCGTTAATCGGAGGTTCCCTCGCCCCAAAGGCGAGGGGTAATTAACGGCAGCTTAGTCCGTGGCTGCCGGAGATTCGGATCCCCACAATCAATAAACCCCGGCCTACCCCAGGCAAGGAGAATCTGTAGTACGCCTGACAAGCGTATTCCCATCTCAATGGGGTGACAAAAAACACCCTACAGTGACCAAGGGTCACGTGCTGACACGTGATAATTCCTGAGTTCTTTAAAATAACAGAATTAAATTCTGGTTAAATGCTTAATCCATGGGTCACGTGCCACCACGTGATGGGGTCTTAAAAACTCTCTGAGATAAAGGAAAGAAAACCCTAAATGGGGCATCACGTGCCCACACGTGACAGGGGGTCACGTGCCAACACGAGATGGGTTCCTAAAGATCTCTGAACTAATAGAATGGTCAATCAATGGGGTCACGTGCTAACACGTGATAGGCTCTTAAACCTTCTGAACTAATAGATTTAAATTCTAATTAAGGGAAATCAAAAAACCTAGTTGGAAAAATATTTCCCTAGATCTTTCCAAACAGAAAGATTGCGCTCTGTAAAGCGGAGCACCGTTGGATTAAAAATCCAATGGTGATTAAAAATCACCAATTTATAGAAAGATTCTATACAAGGAAAGATTTCCCTGAAATTTGCCAGGAATAACAGATAAAATATCTTTTGGATTAAAAATCCAATGGTGAATAAAATTCACTGAGTGATCAAAAAGATCATGTTGGTTACAAAATCAATTAAAATCTTTCAATGAAAGATTGACTAAACAAACTGATTCTTTTCTTTCTCCTATAAATAGGAGCCAAGAAGAGAAGAGAAAGAAAAGGAGACAACAACAGAGAAAAAAAGAATAGAATTTAATTCTCCAGAGAGAAAAGAAGATTTCCTCAGAAAAGAAAGAAACCCTAGGTAAGAAAGGGGAAGAGATCATAAGCTCCATAAAACAAAAGGAGAATTTAATTCTCAAGCTAAGAGTTTAACTCTTCTAAATAAGAACTTAGTTCTTCCTTTGGTTGAAGATCTGCAGAAGCAAATCTCCCCATAAGTTGAGAATTTAATTCTCATCGGGGAGATTCTGCCATGCAGATCCAAAACATAGAGGGAGAATTGAGTTTAAAGAATTTAATTCTTCCAAAATACATAGGAATTTAATTTCTCTAAATAAAATTAGGGTTTAACCCTACAAAATAATTTAATTCTTAAACAAGAGACTTGGACTTTTCATGCACGTAAAAAGATCAGTACCCAACCTGATCACGTGTGTTCGCGTGACTCCCCTCCTCAGTGATCAAAAGAGAATGAATGTAATTGGGTCATGTGTTCCCACGTGACCCTTGAACAAACTCCTCAAAATAAGAAGGGAAGAGCAAATTTTGGGCGTCTCACGTGTTCCTACGTGACCCCTAGCAATTATCGAACAAAAGAGAATTCTACCCAAGGGCAATGCCCACCTAAAGGATGCCTCATGTGCTCCCACGTGACCCCTGACAAACTCTATTTTAAAGATAGGGTAAAACTGAAGGATTAAATATCCAACACATGGGCGCCCTCACGTGTCCCTACGTGACCCCTAACAAATCCTGTTAATATCCAAATCATGGCTACCCATGACGTGCCCACACGTGATGGCCATAAAGGCCAAGTGTTTAACACTTGCTTGCATATTCTGAGAACAAAATAGAGGAAGTTTGGGCCCAACACTCAAGCGTCTCACATGACCCCACGTGAGCGTTTCTTTTCTAGTGTTTAACACTATTTTGGGCGCTGCATCCCTAGTGTTTAACACTATTCTGAGCGCATCACGTGGGAGCACGTGATAGCTGAGTTTACTCTAGTGTTTAACACTATATCCAAGCCAATCTTAGCTTGAACTAGCTAAGTTTTCCAGAGGCAGTACTCCTTTCTTTTGACTGAACCTCAAACACACTTTTGTCTTCCAAAATTGGTCATCTCATATGACATTCAAAATAATTCCCAGAGCCCTTTTAATTAACTTTGGTTCGAAGGTACATCTCTTCATACCTCTAATACATGTCATTGTAATTCTTCAACGTCTTCAGAGAGGTGGTGGGTCCCGATGACCAATAACTATTTGGTGCATTTCCAAACCCATGTTTGCATCTGAACTTGGACCGCAATATCCCTAAACTAAACAACATAGCCCAAATGCTCTTTTGTTAGACCTAAATGATCCTGTTAAGTAGATCTTAGTCTAAAATTAGACTAACGTATCCTTAACAAACATTCAAGTTGATCTTAATCTCAAACGAGATTAACGATCCTTAAATCAATCCAATTACAGATCCCCCAACCAATATTGGTTCAAGGGTACATCTCTTCACTCCTTTGATATTTGTCGTTGTAATCTTTCAACGTCTTCAGAGAGGCAACGGGTCCCGACAACCAGACATTCCACAGACTGTTGGGTCCTTAAACTCATGGACTATGATGTCCTTAACCTCGGACTGTGGGGTCTTTAAACCCATGGACTATGATGTCCTTAACCTCGGACTGTAGGGTCCTTAAACCCACCTCGGACTGTGGGGTCCTTAAACCCATGGACTATGATGTCCTTAACCTCGGACTATGGGGTCCTTAAACCCACGGACTATGATGTCCTTAACCTTGGACCGTAATGTCCTGAAACTAATTGACCGCAATGTCCCTAAACTAAACAATAGAGCCCAAATGCTCTTTTTTTGGATCTAAATGATCCTGTTAAATAGATCTTAGTCTAAAATTAGACTAACATATCCTTAACAAATGGTTAAGTTGATCTTAGTCTAAAATTAGACTAACGTATCCTTAACACACGTTTAAGTTGATCTTAGTCGCAAATGAAACTAACGTATCCTTAAACCCAACCCCAAACCCAAATCTAAGAAGATACGGAATTGGAATGATCCACGCCCTACAGGCGACAACATAAATTAGTCTCCATATACAATCCATGGGAAACCAAAAACAAAACAAACACACACGACATGAAGTGACCATCTGGAGAAGGAAAAAGTGGTTACCGCGATGCGGTAGCGTAATTAACTGCAGGGGCTTGCGCCTGCAGGGAAGAGCGTCCCCACAATCAAAAAACCCTCACAATGAGGGGGAATCTGACGAAGTCTGCTACATCGTCCGCATCCGTCTAAACCTTCGATACATGGTGCCATAAATCAACTTGGCATTTTCGGAGAGGTGGACGGATAAATCCAAATAGCATCTGCCCCCAAAATTCAGGCAAGACGTCAGTCTTCCCGGTTTTTGGCGGAGAACAATCATGTCATAAAGATAAAATGACCATTGGTCCGTTTACTTGAAACAGAGAAAGGGTTAGTGAACTCTTGGGACTGATACATGATGATGTATATGGTCCCCTGTCTACACACGCCCGGACTGGTTCTTTGTACTTCATTATGTTCACTGATGATCTCTTAGGATTCGGACATGTGTTCCTGTTGAAACACAAGCCTGAAGCTTTTGAGAAAATCAATGAATATAAATCCGAAGTAGAAAACCAAAACGGGTATAAGTATTATGTCCTTTGATGGGATCAGGGAGGAGAATACTTGTGCATGGAATTCTTGAACTATTCTAAAAGAGAATGAGATTCTCTCTCAGCATTACTCCTCCATATGCACCACAGCACAACGATGTATCGGGGCGGAGCAATCGCACCCTATTAGATATGGTGAGCTCTATGATGAGTACTGCTGAGTTTCCTGTTTCCTTTTGGGGTTATGCGCTTGAAGAAGTAGCATACCTATTGAATTGGATTCCAATCAAATCAGTGCCTACCACTCCATATGAGATATGGTATAGGAAGAGCCCATCTCTTAAGCATGTTAAGATTTGGGTTGTCCGGCCTATGTCTAAAAGCAAAATCCGGACAAGCTACAGCTGTGGATATCCCAAGCATTCGCAAACGAATATCTTCTACCACACTAAGAAACAAAATGTGTTGTATTTCTCGGCATGCCACCTTTTTAGGAAAAGGAATTTTTTAAGGAAGAAATTTGTGGTTATGAGGTAGAACTGGAATTAATTCCAGCTATACAAACTACAGTTGATGATTTGGTAGAACCAGAGAATTCAATAGTTCCCAACGAATCTCAGCCTCTCCGCCGGTCTGGTAGGGTTCCTCATCCGCCTGAGAGATACTTAGCTTTCTCGATGACAGTAGGAGTGAGGATTGCATCATGAGAGATGATGACCCAACTAGTATCGAACAGGCCATCAAGAGTGGGGACTCTGTAAGAATGGCTGGATGCTAAGTGATCTGAGATGGAATCTATATACACCAACAAAGTATGGATTTTGGTTGCTATGTTAAATCTCCATCAGGAGCAAGTATATCTTGAGAAGATTACTTGGTGTAGATGGAAAAGTTGAGACTTTCAAAGCTGGACTTGTTGCAAAAGGTTCTCGTCATCGACCAGGCATAGATAATGATGGAACTTTTTCTCCAGTGGCTATACTTAAGTCTATACGGATCCTACTTGCCATTGCTACATACCATGACTACGATATCTGGTGGTTGGGTGTCATGACTGTTTTTCTGAATACTGATTTAGAAGAGAGGGTCTATAAGTACATAGCCAGAGGGCTTCATAGACAGTGGGAGCAGCAGAAATGTGTTCAAGTTGCTTTATGTGTTAAAGCAGGCATCACGAAGTTGGAAAATCTATTTTGATGTGATAGTCAAAGCGTTTAACTTCATCAAAACAGTAGATGAACCTTATATATACAAAAGGGTAGTAGAGAGTAAGGTGGTCTTCCTCGTATTGTACGTAGACGACATACTCTTGATAGGAAATGAGTTTCCTATGCTACACCCGGTCAATCTCCTCTTATCACAAGGATTCTCCATAAAGGATCAAGGTGATACATCCTAAATCCTGGGTTTTGGATCTATGAGATAGATCTAAGTGGATGTTAGGATTCTCACTAGGTGTAGTGAGATGGTATTAATCGATCCTGAGGAGAATCATTGGATAACTTCCAGGATGGTAAGGTCGATTGAATGTCAGTCACAGGCATTGTCTTTACCCTCAGTGGAGGGACGGTATGTTGGAAGAGTTCTAAACTAGATACCGGGGCAAACTAGACGATAAAGGCTGGATACATCGCTATCAAAGATGCTACCTAAGAGGCAGTCTGGGTATATATTAGTTCATAAGATGAACTTCGTTCCTACCATTGTGTAACAATGGAGTTGTGGCTTTGGCCTAGGAACCCCTGGTCCCATCAGTGACCCAGACATATTCTAAGACGGTATCACCTGATCATGGAGATGGTTGATCTCCAAGAGATCGAGGTTAGGAGAGTTGACGCGAAGGATAACACGGCGGATCCACTCACAAAGGACTTTCCTACGAGAGACTTTTATAGGACGGTGGGTATGAGATACTACAACAACTGGCCTTAGCGCAAATGGGAGATTGTTAGTTGTATGTATGCCCTAGAGGCCATTATTGTACATGAGATGTATATTATAGTGGATGCTTGGACATATATAAGGAGGACTTTCTTGCTCGGCATGATAGTACGCTATCTGGTTGCTCTTTATCTTAACATGTACACTTACTGTCTCTCTGTTACATATTGATAAAGCCCTTAGGATGTGTACTTGACTACCAGGATTATGATGCAGATCATACTAGTGGGGCCTGGGCAGTCCATGAGTTCATCCTTCAATTGTTTCTAGTCGAGGGAATATCGAGACAGGGCATCGATATTTCAGAGTAGACTAGCATATAGCTTCTCGACCCATGTGATGGGCAATGAATGATCCCATATCCATTGGTGTTTGACATCAGAGATGGTATATGGGTGCTCAGTGGAGACTGGGTACACTGAACGGACTCGCCAAAAACTCCTAGATGGTAATATACCTCATATCAGATAGCAGTTCTCTGGTGACACTGGTACAGGTTAGTCTGATGACCCGAGATCGTCATAAAGTCTTGTGTGTCTCCCACTGTGCTTTGATTTCCACCCTACCATGGCACTACTGAGTCATGCAAACAGGTGGTTTTTGGGTACAATCCCGAGTCACATGGAGGCAATGAGCGATAGGAGGGGATTCTTCTCTCCCGGTATTAGGGGTTGATGTTGCGCTATACCCGACTGGCCATAACTGGAAATCCCTGGCCATGGTAGATGAGATTTACTGGTAGGTGTTATCAGTAGTTTCTCGACCCGTTATGAACCTTGCATCGGCATGACTTATCAAGCTATTGGGGTCTGACGTTTACCACCCCTAGGCGAGATATGTGGCATATCAAACGAAGTGACCGGACTGTACGGTAGTGTTACTGATGGGATTCGTAGGAGTATGAGCAGTCTTGCTTGTTGATCTTCTGATCGCTCAATACCCTGGTGGCCGTTATGTTTAGCAGGCCTCTTGCGGCTTATGGATGTTTGATATGATCATCACCTACTGCCGGTGTATTGACGAGTCTTTAGAGTCCTACACAGAGGTTTCCTGGCTCACGAGAAACGGAGTAGGAGCACATATGTGATATGTGCAGGACCGAGATTAATACAAGTATGTGATACCGTATTCTATTCTCGCAATATGTGATATCGGTCGGTTATATGTGATATAACCGGGTTATCGGATCAAGTGTTGATTCGATAAAATGATATATATTATATTAGTCAGTTATATGTGATATAGCCGGATTATTAAATTAAGTGTTGATTTAATAATTTAATGTATAATTATATATTTATATATTAAATTACATTAACTAATATATGCTTACTTAAGTATTTATTTTTTTCTCAATTATTATACATTTAACATATATGTGATATATGTTTATTGTATAGTTTTCTTTTGCTCACAAATTATATATGTGATATATAATATTGTGACATGCTAGGTTATACATGCAACTTGGGTGTATGAGAATCATACCATGCTATATGATAATGGTTAGGTTTTATTTATCTTATTAATTCAAAATTAGTGGAAATTAGTCATGCTTGGAAGCTTGAAGCATATTTGGCCAAGTCCACTTGTTTTGTTTTATCTAAGATATTTATTAACCTAACCCCAATCAATTAGCCATGGTTTATTCTCTACAAGGGTTAGCCATGAAATATACTAACCCATGATTGCATTTCTAACCTCACTCTCATTCTCTTCATCACTTGATCATCTTCTTCTTCATTTGATTCTAGCTCTCTTGATCTTGAGAAAATGATGAAATATTGTGAGAAAAATAAATCTAAAGTGAGCCAATTTCCTACTTCACCATCCTCTATTATTAGCCATTTAGTTTAGGATTTTCTCTTCACAAAGTTCATCACCTAGTGAAGAGGCAGCTTGGGTTTGAGTCTCCTTGACGTAGATCATCTTCGGCCTCGAAAACTTTGAGCAAGCTTATTCTTTTCTCTAAGGGAACCCATACTAAAGTTCGGGAGATCACTACTTGCAGCGAAGGGACTTCTACACGGAGCTTTAGAAGTGAAGGACCGGTCTACAAAGGTTGTATTCCTCATTCACTTCTTGTAATGGTAGATTACATGTTTCATATTGTCTATTCACTCTAGCTTGATCCTAGGTTAGGGTTCATTAGCACTCTAGATTTTTGAAATTGGCATGCTTGATGTCTTGAAAACCCAGTAGGGTGCTAAGGAATCCCAACAACTTTCGCTGGATCCACAGAGATTCCTTCACCCGATACAATATGTCCAAGAAAACCAACTTGATCTAACCAAAACTCGCACTTGTTGTACTTGGCATACAGTTGATGTTGTCGTAGAGTTTACAGGACAATTCGTAGGTGTTCGGCATGTTCTTTCCGACTCTTTGAATACACCAGGATGTCGTCGATAAAGATGACAACAAACCTATCTAAGTACTCCCGGAAAACTTGATTCATCAGGTTCATGAATATTGTTGGTGCGTTGGTCACTCCGAATGGTATCACTAAAAATTCGTAATGACCATAGCGAGTTCTGAATGTCGTTTTGTGAATATCAGATTCCTTGACCTTCACCTGATGATAACCCAAACGAAGATCTAACTTGGAGAAAACACAAGATCCACTTAGCTGATCGAATAAATCGCCGACGCGCGGGAGTGGATACTTGTTCTTTATCGTTACTTCGTTCAAAGCTCTATAATCGATGCACATTCTGTATGAACCTTCCTTCTTCTTCATAAGCAATACTGGTGATCCCCAACTTGAAGTGCTGGGAAGAATCCATCCTTTCTCCAATAATTCATCCAACTGAGTTCGGACTTCCTTCAAACCTTTCGGACTTAGGCGATAAGGTGCCTTAATCACCGGTTGTGCTCTAGGTACTAAATCAATGCTAAATTCAAAAGCTCGATCGGGAGGCAAACCTGATATATCGTCGGGAAACACATCGTCGAACTCTCGAACCACTTCTGGCTTTGATTCTTCCTCCGCTTAAGTTGCTGCAATTACTGCTTTCTTCGGCTTCGCCTTGTAAGTACTTGGCTCCAGAGTACGGTCTCCACTTTTGAAATAGAAAACCGGATGGTCTGGAATCTCGAACACTACCCTCCTTTGACGATAGTCAATGGTAGCGTAGAAGGTTCCTAGCCAATCCATTCCTAGAACCACATCGAAGTTCGGTATGTCTAGCACTTTGAAGTCAGCATAGAATTCTCTACTGCAGACGACTACTGGACACAAGCTGTATCGCATTGTTGCCTTTAGAACGTCGTTCCCTGAACTGACATTCCAGCTGGATACAAGCGGTGTGACTAGAATCGCATGAGTTCGGACGAACCGTTGCGACATAAAGCAGTGAGATGCTCCAGTATCGAAGAGTGCTAGTGCAGGAAGTGCGGCTACTAAGATTGTACCTAAGGTATGTAGGATATGTTTTAGGTATAGGAAAAATATGTAGGTAGGTGTTAAGACTGAAAGAAAAGCTTGAGAAGAAAGGGTTACCAGTGATGACTTGGCCAGTGGCCTCAGCTTCTTCCACGGTCATCGTGAAAGCCTGTCACCATGGTACATTCCTCCTGGCCGGAGGAGCATTCCTTGGAATGTTCTATTGAGCTTGATGGAACTGACGAGGAGGAGGTGCAGTCGGTGGTCCTCTAGGTGGTGGTGCAGGGAGAGCGAGTCTTGGAGCAGGTGCCTGAAGGGCTAGGCTCTGCTGATATGTGATTGCTGGCCTGGGTGCAGCAATTGGGTTGTGTCTTCAGGGATAAGACCCAATATCATGAGTAGCTGAGCCGCAGACTAAGCAAAGACGGTTGGCTCGCTGGTAGTCTTTCATCATATGTCCAGCTCTCTTGCAGTAGGTACAAAAGGCTGGGCTGGGCCTGTTGTTCTGTACTCCCGGTCTCCTTGGCACAAAAGATGGCCTTGATGAGGCTCCTCCTGCCATCTGGTTGGCAGGGCGCTTAAGTCCTGCAGATTGAGATCTTCCTCTCATCTTTATCACTGCCTCATAACGGCGGGCAGCTTTCAGAGCCGATTCATGCGTCGGAAAATCTCCTGTGGCTAGTGCAACCTGGATCTCCGAATCCAAACCTTGTTGAAATCGACGGGCTCTGATCTCATCCGTCGGTATCAGGTGTGCCGCAAATCTGTTAAAGTATTGTGTTAGCTGTGTAATATGTGATTTATTGAAAAAATTGAATTATTGAGACATATCTTACCGACTGAACATGGTGAACTCAGCGTCATATTCATCTACTGACTTGGTCCACATCGAACCCTGTTGCAGATGGATGAACTACTGTTCCATGTCAAACCTGGCAGTCTCAAGGAAGTACTTTGCGTCGAACATGTCACGGAAAGTCTTCCATTTGATGGGTTGATCAAGACGGCTTTCTTCCGCCTTCCACCAAACCCGTGCATTGTCCGTGAGCTGCAGTTTCGCAACACGGACCCAAGCTATCTCTGGCACTTGTGCCGCTGCTAGATCATCTTCGATTCTCTGAGCCCATTTCTCAGCTTCTAGAGGGCTCTCTTTTCCTGAGAACTATTTGGGATGCAAAGCCCTGAATTGCTTCACCCCAGGTGCTTCTGTCTCGAGACGGTTCATTAAAAGAGCAGTCTGCTGATGTTGTCCTTCCAGGAGGTTGCGGATTGCCTCAAGCAGAACCGTATGCTCGTTGATCGGAGAAGGGACGGTAGGTGTGAGTGGTAGTGGTGGAGGTGTGTTGTTGACATTGGTGCTGGTGTTGTTCGGGGAATCCATAACCATGAATGAAAAATTTTGGGTTAGGACAGATTCAAAATATATGAAATGATAAGATTCAAGAAATATGAATTGTAAAGAATGTTATAGTTGCTGGTTCTTGTGTTATATTGCTTAGGTTGTCCACGCAGAACTGAACTGCATGTTAGGGTTCCATACAGCTCTGACCTGCATAGGCCGCCAACAAAACCTGTCACGCTCCGCTTCCCGGTGTACGGGGAAGAGGACGCGACGAGGCCGCTATGTATTTACTCTGAAGTAAATACGCTAAGCGTAACTAAGAAATATAAAAGAAATATACACAAGAGACAAATGTAATGAACAGCAACTTTATTTATTAACATTCTTTTACAATACATGGAAAAGTCAATACATCTGAATGAAAAGCAATGCCTAAACAGTGGCATAACAGAAATGGAAAGTACAGAATGTAAATGTGTACAAGAATCTAAAGCTCTGGGTCGTAAGCTAGCTGGTCCAAATCCTCACTGGTGGGCTCGATCTCCTGAAGATACGAATCACCTGACAACATTCCAAAGAAGAAAGCAAGGGAATGTCGTCAGCGAACAATCGCTCGGTAAGTCCCAAAAATAAAGGAGAAGTAGAATGGGGTGAGAGAGAGAGAGTATGACTTTTAAAGTTATATTATATTGTTATAATATTGTATTTAGTGTTAACGCTGTTGTTTGTAGTTTGGTACAGAAGATGCTAGTGTATACGAGAGGAGTCTCAGTAGACCAGAGACTAAGGTGAACGGAATGTACAAGAAACCGTTTATGCCACGGTACAACAGCAATGGAATACAGGTTAGGTGTCTTAATGGTTGCAGTCCCATTCCACTTCTAACACCTTCCGTACAAATCTACCCCTTAAACCCCCGATATCTTGATTGTATTGTTTGTATTGTATTGTAAATTGTATTATAGATTGTATAGATGGATGACTTGTCGAAACCATGATATCAGTAAATGGATGTAACTGGAGAATCATGTAGATGGATGTATAACCATGGTTCGGTTCTGTAACATTTTAAAAATATAAATAAATAAACAAAATAAATAAATAAAATCCTTTAGATGAATTTTCTGATAATCGGTAAAATAAATCGTATTTTTCCGTAAAACTTAACTATAATTATTTTTCATCATAAACTTAAATATGCCTATTTTAACTATGTAAATTCTAGTATTTGGTACTTATTTAGTCACTTATAAATTGTTAGTTTATTTAAATATTTTTCCTTAATTAATTATTTTAAATATTATTAATAAGCTTTCAATTATATATTTAATTAGTGATAATTACAAATTAAGATGGGTTAATCATTCATTAGTGAACCAGGACAACTTAGGATCAAGTTTGTGTCATGCTCATTTCTTCTCAAATTGTCTCCAAGTTTCTAGAGGTTTCTAGGTTTAAGATAATTAGAAAAATAAATTAATTAAGAAATAAATTGATATATGTAATAAAAGGACTTTGCTTGACTTGGAAACTTGTACATACACAAACACACACACCCTTACCTCTTTGGCCGAGCTATGATTCTGCAGCCTCCTCCCCTTCTCTCTCTTCAACATCATTTCCTTGCAAAATAACATGAAAAGAAATAGATTAATTAAAGAAAGGAAATAATATATAGTATAAGTGGGAAGTTTCTACACATGACCATACATCTCTCTCTCTCTCTCCTTCTCTCTTTATTTTGGCCGACCCTCATCCAGCAGCAGCCCCTCTCATGTCTCCACTTCATTTCTCTTTAAAAATTCCTCCATTTTGCCTCAAAAAATCAATCCAAAGTCTCACTAATTCATCATTAAATCTTTACCCATCTTTTCCTTGGCCACACTAGCTTGGAATTAGGAGCAAGAGAACCATCTTTGGAGGTCAAGTTGCAAGTGTGATCTCAAATCTTAGAGGTATAAATCCTAACCCCATGTTTAATTAGTTGCTAATTACTTCAATCTAGCCTAAGGTGTTTAATTTTGGAATTTATTTCAAGTTTTAAATTTTTCAAGAGAAGGGTTTTGAATCAAGTTAGGGTTTCATTACTTGATTAAGGTTGCAATATGTAGTTTAACTTGTTAAGACTTGCTAAGACCTAATCTAGTTGCTAATTGCTAATTGTTACATTTAAATTGTCTTAAATAAACCATCTTGCAAACTAGATTTTTATAATTAATGTAAATAGGTGAGGTAAAATTCTAGTAAAGGTTTGTGTGGCTTAATTAAGCAATTAAATGATCATTGTGGTCACTAATTTTGTTAAAACATGTAGATTTGAACTAAAATGGTAAATGAATGCTTACTAGGTTTTTATATTAAATCGTTCGAACTAAGTTCGAGGTTTCGGTGATTTACAACCTATTCCATATAATATTCAGTGTGTGGTGAAACCACGATTGGTACGTTTGGGTTTTAGGTTTGGGAATTTTCACGTATAGTGAACCTAGATGTAGTTTGTGGCGTTGTCGCGGCGCGTTTCGTGCACCAAGTGTGTGCGCGTCTAATTAGTGCGTGTAGTTATCTTATATCGTTGTATCCGTGGCCATTGATATATACATCCTCTTATATACTTATGTGTGATTCTAGGTTCTGGTGCAGAGACGTCAGACGCGGAGCGAAAAGATGAGGTTGAGGTCGGATCGGATTAGCCGAGGCGTCCCGGTGAATAGATGTACATATCTATGGGGAGATCGTCTGGATGGCATGAGGGGCCCCATAGTTTAGGATTATTGTAGTACTTGCATTTTATATGCGTAGTTACTAGTTAAATATCTCATTGCATCGTACCATCTCATATATATGCAAATATGCGGTATCATATCATATGACTCTTGCACTATTACCATTGGTTCATGATGCACGTGCACTATTTATGTGAACACACACGCCTTTGGTAATTGCTATGCCACGAACACTCTAGAACTTGCTAGACCAGTATCAAAACATTTGCATCATACATGATGCTTAAACTGGTAGTTGTATTCTCCATTTTATCAAGATTGATACGAAGGATTTCTAGTGGTGTATATACCGCATTTCATCATCATTCATACATAGTTTTCTAGACATAAATTGCATTTCGTGTTATGGATATCATTGACACTATCATTTTCCTACATGTTTATGTATTGTGCTTCTTCTCTAGGATTTCAGTATTTATGAGATTTTCTGGATTTTAGGGAAAACCGCAAGAATTTTATAAAATTATTATCTTTTAAAATGCAAGTTGCGGTTTTCTCGTGATGTATGTGTCGTCCACTATGGGTTTTCCTGATTTCTGTTGGTTTTCGAGACCCGATTCGAGGAGTGGACGAACCCTCTCAGGTACATGGTGGGCCCGGTAAGGTACCTCGGGGCAAGAGATTGTGTGGATGATGAAGAGCCTGGCTGGGGAAGACTACCTACCGGTGATGTCTAGCACAGCGGATTTCCGGAGGATACCGACCGTTGTCGTGAGATTTGATGATATGGGCCGATCCGGACTGACGAAGCCCAAGATATTGAGACATTGATATATTGAGACATTGATATATTAAGACATTGAGACATTGATATATCCATATTTTGTGTCGATGCTTGACACGATTTTCTGATGATTTCATTGATGATACCTCAACTATTTTACAGATGTTTTTCTAAGTTAAGAATACAGATTTTCTCGTACCAAACATATAAAGGTTTCGTATTGATTATGTATTCATGTGCATGCATACTAGTCGCATCGCATCAAATCGAGATATGTTGGTTGTGACGCATTTGCGTGCATGCTTACGATAACCTTATTAAATGTTACTTACTACTCATGAGCTGGCAACTCACCCCGTTGTGCTACAGTATCTTGCAGGTCGGACCCGTCAGCATTGTAGCGGCGGGCGTGTTTTTCTTGGTTTCTTTTGCTCGGACTTACGACCTTGCTCGTAGGTGGGTTGCGAGGATTACTTTGGTCTCCACTTGTATAATTATTTGTATCTAGTATTCTCCATCTAACACTTTCGCCATTGTATATGCGACCTAGTGATGAGACCGTGAGGTTTGTGTATATGTTGTTTTCTGGGGTCGAGCTCACTTGATCCGACGTTATGATTTCTTACTTTTGTGTTTTTATTTTGTTATTTGCTATATGATTATACATATTGCGTGTGGTTGTGATTCCTCCTTGGGTGAAGAGCTAGCTCCCGCTTGGGGATGCCATTATTCTTTTCATATATCTATTCTTGTTTTGTACCCGTTTGGGGGCCAGTATTTACAAAAGAGACTCTGCCAAAATTTTTGGAAAAAGTTGACGATTTAAAAAGTGTTTCATGAAACTTTGTTTTCTTAAAACTCATTTCTTTAAGCAGTTTTCCTCACTCCTTTCCTTTTTATGGTTTAGATTTCTGGGCTTTGGCTTACTTAGATTACGTTACGCCTTTAGACGTCTCGTAATTTAAGTGCCAGTCACGTTCCGTACTTTCGGGTCATGACAAAGTTGGTATCAGAGCCATAGGTTTTACCTTTCTGAGTATAGCATGACCGTTGGTAGATGGAGTAGGTGACTTATGCAGAGTGGCATAGCGTGTGTATGTTCCGCGGCATACTTACGATACGCGCCTAAGTGGCCTTAGGATATATATATATTTGTTTGTATTTCCTTCCTTGATTCCGGAAATCCCTTGATTCAATTGCAATGTTCTTATCAATCATGTTTCTTACTCCAGCTCCTATGCCGCCAAAGACCAGGAGGGCGCAGAGGACTGCCACCAGAGATGAGATTTGAGCGAGTTCGTCTGAGACGAGGGTTGATCAAGGCGGTACGCCTACCCCTCAGGGACAGATTGATCCGCCTTCCCCAGGCTGCATTGCTATGCTAGAGGCCGGTATGCAGGAGTTGCGTCGGACGATGGGGTCTTTTGTTGAGGCCAGTCGGGCACAGAGATCTGAGGATGTTCCCTCCCCCCATTGCACAGACTACGATTGTACCTGTTGCCTAAACAACTATTCCTACTACTACCGAGAATATTCCCGTATCATTGCAGGAGTTCATGAGGATGAACCCTCCAGTCTTTACTGGCACAGATGCAGCAGAGGAACCGCAGGCATTCCTTGACAGAATGGCTAGGATTTGTCATTCGCTGAGATATTCTAACGAGAGATGGGTCGAGTTTACGAGTTTTCGTCTAGAAGTTCTTGCTCAGACGTGGTGCGAGTCAGTCGAGAGAGGCCGAGCTGCCGGTCTACCTCCTATGACTTGGGATGAGTTCACAGCTTTATTTCTTGCTCGTTTCCTTCCGGAGAGCGTTCAAGATGCCCGAGCCCGTAGTTCGAGGCCTTGCACAAGACTCCTGAGATGACAGTGTCCAAGTATGATCTTCAGTTTACTCAGTTGTCCCGATATGCTCCTTACATGGTGGACACTGAAGAGAAGAGGATAAAGAGGTTTGTGCGGGGACTTGACGCGCGGTTATTTCTTGCCATCGGCGCCTAGCAGTTTGACACTTATGCAACCGTGATGGATGCGGCCTTATTGATAGAGCAGTGTATCTCCAAGACTTTGGTCTTTCCTGAACCGGAATAGATTCGTACTGGTGTTCCAGTTCAGAGGCAGTTAGGTAGACGTCGTGGCAGACCCCCTCCAGACTATGGCGATAGCAGAAGCTCGAGACTGAGCCATCTATATAGATTATTTCCGCAAGGTCGAAAACCGTCATCAGGATGTTTGTGGTGTGGGAGTCGGTATTACCACATCAGGGATTGTACCGTGAAGCATCAGGACGAGATAGTCGTTTCACATGCTACCTAACCACCTTCACCAACTCAGAGGGCTTTGCCTCCAAAGTCCGTTACTCTTACACGACAAACCTATGCTCAGAGGGGCCATGGGCGTAGCGGTCCTGTTCAGAAAGGACGAGGCGACAGAGGCGGAGGCGGACGACAGCTGATCGCTGGTGGAGGACATGCCCTAGCTTGTATGTTGACTCCTAGGACGTGCAGGCGTCGAGTGTAGTCATAACAGGTATTTCTAGGGTTTTTTTTACTATTTTATATGCGCTTTTGTTTGACATGGTAGCTACGCGTTCTTTC
Source organism: Agapanthus africanus (assembly GCA_030015575.1). NCBI lineage: Eukaryota > Viridiplantae > Streptophyta > Magnoliopsida > Asparagales > Amaryllidaceae > Agapanthus > Agapanthus africanus. The sequence continues at coordinate 178,198,968 of CM057350.1, read as the reverse complement.
ATATCCACACTTTTGTATCGAGGTCTAGCCGATAGTAGTCCTTGCTCGATTTGTCGCAAATTGTTATCACTCCAGTAGGTGAGTCTTTTGTCGCTAGATGTGTTTCTTGTTGTATTTGTTTTGTTCATATCGGAGATAGGGATTCTTCTTTAAATTTGATTCTTCTCGATATGTTAGACCTTGAAGTTCTTCTGGTCATGGATTGGTTAGCCACGTGTTATGCATACATGGATGGCCGTAAGAGGGCAGTCGGATGTAGTTTTCCGGGTGCGCCAGTTCTTGTCATTCAGGGAGATCGTAGCGCCACCCTTCCCAATTTGATTTCTTCTCTTCGCGCTAGTCAGCCCTTAAGGAAAGGATGTCAGGGAATTCTTGGTGTATGTTTGTGATGATTGAGACGTAGAGGTTCTGTTGGACTAGGTCTCGATTGTGAGAAAAGTTTCCAGATTTCTTTCCTGACAAGTTGCTTGGTTAGTCGCCAGAGTGCGATATTGAGTTCTGCTTGAACTTAATTCCCAGCACGGAGCCTTTTTCTATACCGCCATATCGGATGAACCCAGCGGAGCTAAGAGAACTGAAGGATCAGTTGCAAGATTTGTTGGATAAAAGGCTTGTTCGTCCGAGTGTGTCACTTTGGGGAGCTCCTGTTCGTCAAGAAGAAAGACGGCAATTTTCGTTTGTGCATCGATTTTTGCCAGTTGAATCGGGTTACTGTGCGGAACAAATATCCCTTACCTCGGATCGATGAGTTATTTGATTAGCTTTAGGGTGCGGGACATTTCTCAAAGTTTGATTTGCGATCAGTTTATCGTCATATTTATTGGGGATTTCGTTGCAGACTCTGAGGGAGCACCAGCTATTCGCGAAATTATTCAAGTGTGTTTTCTGGTTGGATGGTGTTGACTTCTTAGGTCACGTAGTTACGAGAGATGGTAAGTATGGAACCGAAGAGGATTGAGCTTGTTCGGCACTGGCCCAGACTTGTATCGGTGATGGAGGTTCGCAGCAATTTGGGTTAGGACGGATACTATTGATATTCGTACAGGATTTTCACATATAGGGCTGCAATGTTGACTGGATTGACCGGAAAGGAGTTTCTTTTCTTTGGACCAAGGCATACGAGTAGAACTATTCCACGCATGATTTAAAGATGGCTGCAGTGATTTTTACATTTAAGATTTGGAGACAAGTCGTGCCAGATATTTATGGACCACAAGAAGCTTAAGTATTTTCTGCAGCGAGATCTAAATATAAGATAGCACCGTTGGATGGAGCTAGTGAAAGACCATGACGGCGAGATTAATTATCATTCGGGCAAGGAGAATGTTGTCGCAGATGTTTTGAGTCGGAGGCCCGGAGGTAGCTGATCTTGCTTGAGCGTAGTTCAGGGACTGTCGACGGCAGATTAGCAGATTCCTTATGACGGTTGAGTACAGTTCGAATTTACGTAGACCGATTGACTAAAGGCAACTCATTTTCTGCCAGTAAGATCACTTTCGGGTTCGCTCAGGATGCTTAGACACATGTTGATGAGATGGTGCGACTATATGGAGTTCCGACTTGTATTATGTCCGACTGGGACACCCAGTTCACAGCCGACGATGGCAGAAACTTCAGGAGGCTTTGGACACCAACTGAGTTTAAGTACAGTTTTCTATCCGCAAACCGACGGTCAATCAGAGAGGACTATTCAGACTATTGAGGATATACTCCGAGCTTGCGTTCTAGATTTCGTGGCATTGGGGTCGTCATGTGCCCTTTATAAAGTTTCCTATAATAACAGCTTCCGGGAAGAGATTCAGATAGCAACCTTTGAGGTATTATATAGGGAAGAACTGTCGATCACTCGTATGTTAGACAAAGAGCAGTAAGAGTAGTTTTTGAGGCCACAGACTGTGCGGGACACGACCGAAAAGATTCAGTTGATTCGGAATAGAATAAGAGCGGCCTATGGCAGGCAGAAGTTAATGCTGAAAGACGTAGTTGCAGACTTGAGTTCACCGTTGGCGATCGTGTTTTCTTGAAGGTTTCTCCGATGAAGGGCATGTTGAGATTCGGAAAGGAAAAGAAGCTTAATCCCAGATATGTAGGTCCCTTAGAGATTCTTGAGTGTATCGGTATAGTTGTGTATCGTTTGGCTCTTCCACCTAGACTACTAGATGTTCACCCCGTGTACAATATATCAATGCTCCGCAAGTACCTTCATGGCCCCTCTCGCGTGATATAGCATCAAGTTGGAGCGCGATCTTTTTTTCGCCAAGCAGCCGATAGTTATTCTAGATCGGCAGGTGAAGAAACCGTGGTCCGAGGTCATACTGACCATAATGGTTCTTTGGCGTGGCCAGAGCGACGAAAAGGTCACGTAAGAAGCCGAGATCGAGATGCGAGTCCCATTTCTTCGAGGGTACGCATAGTTAGGTTTTAAATTCGGGGACCGAATTTTTTTAAGGGGGGAAGATTGTAACGTTTTAAATATATAAATAAATAAACAAATAAATAAATAAAATCATTTAAGTGAATTTTCTGATAATCGGTAAAATAAATCATATTTTTCCGTAAAACTTAACTATAATTATTTTTCATCATAGACTTAAATATGCCTATTTTAACTATGTAAATTCTAGTATTTGGTACTTATTTAGTCACTTATAAATTGTTAGTTTATTTAAATATTTTTCCTTAATTAATTAATGTAAATATTATTAATAAGCTTTCAATTATACATTTAATTAGTGATAATTACAAATTAAGATGGGTTAATCATTCATTAGTGAACCATGACAACTTAGGATCAAGTTTGTGTCATGCTCATTTCTTCTCAAATTGTCTCCTAGTTTCTAGAGGTTTCTAGGATTAAGATAATTAGAAAAATAAATTAATTAAGAAATAATTGATATATGTAATAAAAGGACTTTTCTTGACTTGGAAACTTGTACATACACAAAACACACACACACACACACACACACACACACCTCTTTTGCCGAGCCATGATTCTGCAGCCCCCACCCCCCTTCTCTCTCTTCAACATCATTTCCTTGCAAAATAACATGAAAATAAATTGATTAATTAAAGAAATGAAATATTATATGGTATAAGTGGGAAGTTTTTACACATGACCACACATCTCTCTCTCTCCCTCTCTCTTTATTTTGGCCGACCCTCATCCAGCGGCAGCCCCTCTCATGTCTCCACTTCATTTCTCTTTAAAAATTCCTCCATTTTGCCTCAAAAAATCAATCCAAAGTCTTACTAATTCATCATTAAATCTTTACCCATCTTTTCCTTGGCGACACTAGCTTGGAATTAGGAGCAAGAGAACCATCTTTGGAGGTCAAGTTGCAAGTGTGATCTCAAATTTTAGAGGTATAAATCCTAACCCCGTGTTTAATTAGTTGCTAATTACTTCAATCTAGCCTATTAGGTGTTTAATTTTGGAATTTATTTCAAGTTTTAAATTTTTCAAGAAAGGGGTTTTGAATCAAGTTAGGGTTTCATTACTTGATTAAGGTTGCAATATGTAGTTTAACTTGTTAAGACTTGCTAAGACCTAATCTAGTTGCTAATTGCTAATTGTTACATTTAAATTGTCTTAAATAAACCATCTTGCAAACTAGATTTTTATAATTAATGTAAATAGGTGAGGTAAAATTCTAGTAAAGGTTTGTGTGGCTTAATTAAGCTATTAAATGATCATTGTGATCACTAGTTTTGTTAAAACATATAGATTTGAACTAAAATGGTAAATGAATGCTTACTAGGTTTTTGTATTAAATCGTTCGAACTAAGTTCGAGGTTTCGGTGATTTACAACCTATTCCATATAATATTTAGTGTGTGGTGAAACCACGATTGGTACGTTTGGGTTTTAGCTTTGGGAATTTTCACGTATAGTGACCCTAGATGTAGTTTGGGGCATTGTCGCGGCGCGTTTCGTGCACCAAGTGTGTGCGCGTCTAGTTAGTGCACGTGGTTATCGTGCATCGTTGTATCCGCGACCATTGATATATACATCCTCTTATTTACTTATGTGTGATTCTAGGTTCTGGTGCAGAGACGTCGGACGCGGCGTGAAAATACGAGGTTGAGGTCGGATAGGATTAGCCAAGGCGTCCCGGTGAGTAGATGTACACATCTATGGGGAAATCGTCTGGATGGCGCGAGGTGCCCCATAGTTTAGGATTTTTGTAGTACTTGCATTTTATATGCGTAGTTACTAGTTAAACATCTCATTGCATCGTACCATCTCATATATATGCAAATATGCGGTATCATATCATAGAACACTTGCACTATTACCATTGGTTCATACTGTACATGCACTATTCATGTGAACACACACGCTTTTGGTAATTGTTATGCCACGAACACTTTAGAACTTGCTAGACCTGTATCAAAACATTTGCATCATACATGATACTAAACGGGTAGTTGTATTCTCCATTTTATCAAGATTGATACGAAAGATTTCTAGTGGTGTATATACCGCATTTCATCATCATTCATACATAGTTTTCTAGACATAAATTGCATTTCGTGTTATAGATATCATTGACACTATCATTTTCCTACATGTTTATGTATTGTGATTCTTCTCGAGGATTTCAGTATTTACGAGATTTCTGGATTTTGGGGAAAACCGCAATTTTACAAACTTATTATCTTTTAAAATGCAAGTTGCGGTTTTCTCATGATGTATGTGTTGTCCACCATGAGTTTTCCTGATTTCTGTTGGTTTTCGAGATCCGATTTGAGGAGTGGACGAACCGTCTCGGGTACATGGTGAGCCCGATAAGGTAGGCAAGAGATTGTGTGGATGACGATGAGCCTGGCTGGGGAAGACTACCTACAGGTGATGTCTAGCGCGGCGGATATCCGGAGGATACTGACCGTTGTCGTGAGATTTGATGATATGGGCCGATCCGGACTGACGGAGCCCGAGATATTGAGACATTGAGACATTGATATATCTATATTTTGTGTCGATGCTTGACACGGTTTTCTGATGATTTCATTGATGATACCTCAGCTATTTTACAGATGTTTTTCTAAGTTAAGAATACAGATTTCCTCGTACCAAACATATAAAGGTTTCGTATTGATTATGCATTCATGTGCATACATACTAGTCGCATCGCATCATATCGAGATATGTTGGTTGTGACGCATTTGCGTGAATGCTTACGATAGCCTTATTAGATGTTACTTACTACTCACGAGCTGGCAACTCACCCCCGTTGTGCCACAGTATTTTGCAGGTCGGACCCGTCAGCATTGTAGCGGCGGGCGTGTTTTTCTTGGTTTCTTTTGCTCGGACTTACGACTTTGCTCGTAGGTGGGTTCAGAGGATTACTTTGGTCTCCACTTGTACTATTATTTGTATCCAGTATTCTCCATCTACCACTTTCACCATTGTATATGCGACCTAGTGATGAGACCGTGAGGTTTGTGTATATGTTGTTTTCTGGGGTCGAGCTCACTTGAGCCGACGTTATGAATTCTTACTTTTGTGTTTTATTTGCTTATTTGCTCGATGATTATAAATATTGCGTGTGGTTGTGATTCCACCTTGGGCGAAGAGCTAGCTCCCGCTTGGGGATGCCATTATTCCTTTCATATATGTATTCTTGTTTTGTACCCGTTTGCGGGCCAGTATTTACAAAGGAGACTCTGCCGAAATTTTTTGGAAAAAGTTGACGATTTAAAAAGTGTTTCATGAAACTTTGTTTTCTTAAAACTCATTTCTTTAAGCAGTTTTCCTCACTCCTTTCCTTTTTATGGTTTAGATTTCTGGGCTTTGGTTTACTTAGATTACGTTATGCCTTTAAACATCTCGTAATTTAAGTGACAGTCACGTTCCGTACTTTCGGGTCGTGAAAGGTTCAGTCAATACAGATTGAACAGATTGATTATATGGATTCATATTGAAATGTAGTTTTATACTTGAATCTCATTCAAGTCAGATTGTATATATTGAGACTCGGTCTGAGTCAGACAATTAGAAAAGAAATTGAAATCCTGAATTAAGTTTTGATGTTATCGGTAACCGCTGAACATGGACGGCAGGATTTGTGTCTTTTTCAAGACGATTACCGTGTTGTTAACACCGTTTGTTAAGTTGTCTACCTTAAATAGGCAAGCACCCATATCTCCGGCTCCCTAAGGCTCAAGAGACCGGTCCCGCTTAAACCTATATTTACTTGGGTCCTTATTGTAATTTATACAACTTGAGGGGGTTTTATGTAAAACTAATCTTGTATAATTTTCAAAATACACCTCAAGTATTTAATTATCGTCTTTAGAATTTTCGTGGAGGTAGATTTTATATATGTGACATTTCTAGTGAGTAAAATCTAATTTTGTAATATATGGTATTTAATTGTAAAGTATTGAACTTGTATGGAATTTCATGGTATTTTCATGTAAAGTGATTCTTTTGATTTAGAAAAAGTTGGAATATTTATATTATATCAAAAATTAGGTATTTTGATGATACATATATAGAAAATTTAATTTATTATTTTTCTAGAAATCTCATTTTCTTAAAATATTTGTATTTTTAAATCTTTCAAGACCGTATACTCCCTGCGGAGGTCTGCATCTCGCACTACTAAGGCCGAGAATATGCGATAATCCGCACTATCCTGAACGGCTTCCCCAAAATGGGTTGTAGCGGCGCTTTGCAAAGATTTGTTTAAAATACATAATCTTGTAGAAAATGGTTTTTATAAGTTAAAGGTAGTTTTGTATAAAACCGTATTTTCCCAATTCTATGTTTCTCAATATCATCATGCTATGTTATATATGAGTACTGTGAAGAGATAGATTATTACTTCGTGAACTATCTAAAGGTATAGCATTGGTAATGATGTTTTATGTCGAAGCTAAACTATATGGTATTTTTCTGAAAAAGTGCGATAAAAATTACAATATGAATTCTTTTGCTATGAAACTTGTTCAATATGTTTTTTTAATGTTTAATGGTCATGATGTGCAAGTTTGGTATTGTTGTATTTAAAAAAATTGAAACGTTTTAAAGAAAAACCGAATCGGAAGTCGGATTAACTCTTCTTTCGTCGGGTTTTAGAAATACAAGTTTTTAGAATAGAAAAGAGAAGAGGGAGGAGGGACTTATGGGTTTGTTGATTAGAGAAGAGGACAAGGGAGGGGTAAGAGGTGCCGGTGCGTCGTTTCGTCGCCGGGAGCTCCTAGGGTCGTCGTCGGAAGTTCGCCAGAGCATCGCCCTTCGCTAACTCCACTTGTACACAAAAGTTCTTGGGATTTTTCTTGAGAGTTTAGACAGAGATTTGGAGTGAGGAGGTGGAAAAGAGTGTCGGTATTTATAGGAAAAGATTAGGGTTAGGGTTTGATAGAAAAAATTGCATTTAAATTGCATTAAAATGATTTTAATTACGTTTTTAATTTCTCTGGAATAATGCAGGGAAATTAAACATGACAGGGGTTATGGGGAGGCCAAAAGGCACAGGAGTTAAGAAAGAAGAATTGGAGTTGGGGCGAGTTAACCCGGCGGCGCCGGCCGAGTCAGCCGCGCCGGCCGAGTCAGCCGCGCCGCCGGCCCGATCCGGCCGAGTCAGACCGAGTCTTGGGGCCACATGTCCCTCGAAATTTGGTCTATCCCCTGGGCTAGTTTATTTTATATGTGACTTTTGGTTTTTACGAGTTATGTACGTGTAGGCTCTTGGGCTTCTAAAAATTTAAAAGAAAACTAATTAAAAAAATAATGTGGCTAATGTTATTTGAACTCTGGTGCTTTGGTTCAGCAGTGCAAGATCTTACCAATGAGCTACAAGCTCCTTCTTGCTGTTCAAAAGCAAATTAAATACTTATAGTACTCACAGAAAATGTAAATACCCTAAATATACATTAACTTTAAATCAATTTTATATACATAAGAATTGGAGTTGTTACATAGTAGAACACCTAGAACTTTACACTATATCCTAGAGATCGTGGATTAGCATCCCAAGTTCTCTAGTTGCTCCTTTTGTTACTTAGCAAGTAGCTAGAGCCATGGATCACATCTCTCGGGTGGATCATCCTCGACGGAGGATGACCAAAGAGCAAGCTCGATCCTGGAGTACCGATGGAGCGAGCAAAAGAGATCAAGCGTGATTATGGTGGCCACTTGGAGCGAACGATGAGAAAAGAAGACCGAAGGACTTGGGTCGTTTGGTGAGACTTCTTTTCATAGTAGTTAGCACTCTTTGTTTAGCTAGTTAGGTTTATGGAAAGATCCGTTTTTCTGGGTTATTCTAGCGCCATTTTTAAACTCGTAGAAAAAATTTTGTTCCGCAAACCGCCACGTTTGGTGGCTTGGGCGTTAGGTAACCCGATATTTTGCTCACTTATTTTTCTTCTTTCTCTTTTCTTTTCTCACCTCAAGAAAACTCTAGAGAGAACTTAGGAAGAAGGGGATGAACTTGGACCTAAGAAAGTGAACCATGAGGTGAGTAATGAGATGATGTAGGAAAATATTTATGGATAAAAACAAAAAAAACAAGAGGTGGGTCATGGCTTCTCAAGGCTTCTACAAGCATCTCCAAGTAGAAGTTCTCGGCGAGTTCTGTTCAGTGTATCCATTCTCTAATGAGAACCTATGCACAATCTTTGATGTCAAACACCAATGGTTATGGGATCAACCATCATCCCATACAGGGTCAATAAACGTACACACTAGTCTACTCTAGAATATCGATGCCCTGTCTCGATACTCTCTTGACTAGGAAGTGTTAAAGAATGTGCTTGCGGACTACACAAGCCCCACTTGTATGATCTGCATTATAGTCCTGGTAGTCAAGCCTACAGGTCTTTATCAACATGTATCAGAGAGACAGTATAATAAAACAAGTGTAAATGTTAAGATAAAGAGAAACCAGATAGCATACTATCATGTCGAGCAAGAAAGTCCTCTATATAAGCATCCACTATACCATACAGTAATGGCCTCTAGAGCATACATATTCCTAACAATCTCCCACTTGCACTAAGGCCATTTGTTGTAGTATCGCATGCCTAACATCCCAAAAAGTCTCTTAAACTGTATTTAGTGGAGGGCCTTCATGAGTGGATCCGCCGTGTTTTCCTTCGTATCTTCTCTCCTAACCTCGATCTCGCGGCGATCAACTATCTCCCGAATCAAGTGATACCGCCTCAGAATATGTCTGGATCGCTGCTGGGACCAGGGTTCCTTGGCCAAAGCCACAGCTCCATTGTTATCACAATACAAGGATATTGGATCCTCAATGAATGGAACCATACCAAGTTCAATAATGAACTTCTTCGTCCAGACAGCCTCTTTGGCAGCATCGTTGGCAGCGATGTATTTAGCCTCCATCATCGAGTCTGCTACGGTATCTTACTTGGAACTCTTCCAACATACTGCCCCTCCATTGAGGGTGAAGACAAAACCCGAGACAGACTTGTTGTTGTCCTTATCAATCTGGAATCTCAAATCGGTAAAGGACTCCACCTGGAGTTCTCCGTTACCATACACCAAGAACATCTCTTTAGTCCTTCTTAAGTACTTAAGAATGTTCTTCACAGCTGTCCAGTGCTTCTCCCCTGGCTCTGATTAATATCTACATACCACACTAAGTGCATAAGCTACATCCGGTCTGGTGCATAATATCGCGTACATGAAAGACCCAACTGCAGAACCATAGGGTATCGCATGCAGGCGAACCCTCTCCAAATCAGTCTTGGAAGACATCTCTTTGAAGAGAGTGATTCATGAACAAGCGAGTAAATTACCATGCTTAGATCTTCCATACTAAACCTCTTTAGTATGGTATCTATGTACATGGATTGGGACAATCCCAATATCCTTTTAGATCTATCTCTATAGATCTTTATCCCCAGGATGTAGGAGACATCGCTCAGATCTTTCATGGAGAACTTTTATGATAGGAAGAGTTTGACCGAGTGTAGTATAGGAATATCATTTCCTATCAAGAGTATGTCATCCACGTAAAATACGAAGAAGACAACCTTACTCTCTACAACCTTTTTATATATACAAGGTTCATCTACGTTTTTGATGAAGTCAAACTCTTTGACTGCTATATCAAAACAAATGTTCCATCTCCACGACGCCTGCTTTAATCTGTAAATTGATTTAAGTAGCTTGCACACCTTTACGCTACTCCCACTGTCTACGAAGTCCTCTGGCTATGTCATATATACGTTTTCTTCTAAATCACTATTTAAAAAAGCGGTCTTCATATCCATCTGCTAGATTTCATAGTCATGGTATGCAGCAATGGCAAGTAGGATCCTGATGGACTTAAGCATAGCCACTGGAGAAAAGGTCTCATCATAGTCGACACCTAGTCGTTGACGAAAACGTTTTGCTATAAGTCAAGCTTTGAAGGTCTCAACCTTTCTATCTACACCAATTTTCTTTTTAAAGATCTATTTGCTCCCAATGGGTTTTACTCTTTCAGGAGCAACTTCCAAAGTCCATACTTTGTTGGTGTACATGGATTCCTGTCACGCCCCGCTTCCCGGTATACGGCGAAGGGGACACGACTCGTTCGCTACGTATTTACTCAGAAGCAAATACGCTAAGCGTAGCTAAGCAATATAAAAGAAAATATACACAAGAGATAAGGTATAATAAAAACAGCAACTTTATTTATTAACATTCTTTTGTACAATGCATGAAAAGGAAATACAACTGAAATAAAAGCAATGCCTAAACAATGGCATGCCAGGAAATTAAAGGTACTGAAAAGAAAATGTACAATGTCTAGAGCTCAGGGTCTTCGCTGTACTGATCCAAGTCTTCTGCAGTTGGCTCGATCTCTGACGGTTCCAAATCACCTGACGACATTCAAAGAAGAAAGAAATAGAATGTCGTCAGCGAACAGATCGCTCGGTAAGTCCCAAAGGTAAGGGAGAAATAGACAGAATAAGAGGTATCTTTTAAACTTGTATTATATTATTATATTGTTGTATTTAGTGTTAACGTTGTTGTTTGTAGCTTGGTACCGAAGGATGCCAGTGTATACGAGAGGAGTCTCACTTGCCCCGGAGACTAAGGTATCAGGAACTCAAGGAACCGTTGGGCCACGGTACAACAGCAACGGAATACAGGTTAGGTGTCTTAATCTTACTGTCTAGTGCCACTTTTAACACCTTCCGTACCAATCTACCCCTTAAACCCCATAGTGTTTTGATTGTATTGTTTGTCTTGTAAATTGTATTGATTGTATAATTGGTTGACTGACCGAAACCATGATATCAGTAAATGGATGTAACCGTAGAATCATGTAAATGGAATAACTGGAGAACCATGTAAATGGAATGTATATCCATGGTTCGGTTCAGTCAAGTTATATAGATTGATAATTGGATTCATGGATTCAGGTTGAATTGTAATATTGAAGATTGTAGATTGTAGATTGTACTTGAATCATATTCAAGTCAGATTATACTGAGACTCAAACTGAGTCAGACAATCAGCAAAGTAACTTGAAGTCCTGATTGTTTTTATTAATTTGTCTACCTTAGATAGGCAAGCACCCACTTCTCCAGCTCCCTGAGGCTCAAGAGGTTGGTTCCGCTTAAACCTATGTTTACTAGGGTCCTTAGAGTAATTTATAGAACTTGAGGGGGTTTTATGTAAAAATACATTTATATACTTTTTCAAAATATACCCTAAGCATTTATTATTCATATTTAGGGTTGTAATGAATGTGGATTTTATATTGTGATATTTCTAATGAAAATATCCTAAATTCAGAAATAAAGGTATTTATTTGTAATATTGATTTATATGGAATTCGTGGTATTTTAGTGTAAAATTGATTCTTGTGATTTTTAGAAAAAGGTGGAATATTTATATCATAACAAAATAGGTATTTTAATGATAAATATACATATATTTAAACAAAAATAATTTTAATATATTTTTTTATATTCTAAAAATCTCATTTTCTTAAGATGTCGTATTTTAAATCTTTCGAGACCGAATGCTCCTTGCAGAGGTCTGAATCTCGCACTACTAAGCCCGAGGATGTGCGATAATCCGCACCATCCCGAACGGGTTCCCCAAAATGGGTTATAGCGGTGCTTTGCAAAGATTTTATAAATACTAATCCTTTAGAAAACGGTTTTATAAAGTAAGTGGTATTTATTTGTAAAGATGTCAATTTTCCGTATTCTATGTTCTAGGGTCTCCTAAGTCAACTAGACTATTCCTAACTGGTCCAAAACGACAAGTTGTGAGATGGCTCAAATCGCCTCTTCACCGCCAATTGTGGCCAGGTAAGTACAAGTGAAGAAAGGAGGGATCCGCTCACGAATCACCGTGAGACGGGCCTTTTAAAGTTATCTTTCTCACTTGCCTAGCCTAGACACCACAAAGTCAGATTTAGATAAACGACTGATGTCCACAAATTATCCTATTTTCATAATAAGTGGTATTTATTTAAAAAGTGTATCAATACTAAATATTTTAGAAATGGCTTTATTTAGTAAAGGGTATTTAAATGAAAATGTTTGTTTTTCCCGTATTCTAAGTTTTCGATGGTATCGTATTAGGTTGTATATGAGTATGTGAGGAGGTAGGTCATTACCTCGTGCTCTACTTTAAAGGTATAGCAAGTTTAATAGAGTTAAATGTAGAATTAAAACAATATGGTATTTAAGTGAAAAATACGATAAATTGAAATAGCCATCATTTCATGTGATGAAACTTGATCAATTTGGTTGATTAGTGTTTAATAGTCAATATGAGAAAGTTTAAATATGATTGTATTAGTGAGGAGTGGAATTTTATAAGAAACCGAATCGGAAATCGGATTTGTTCCGATTCCGTCGGGTTTTGTATATCCGTATTTTTTAGTTAGAAGAGATAGATAGAAAATGGGACTTACGGGTTTTAGATCACACAAGAGAGTGAGAGGGAAGTAGAGGAATCGCCGATGTGTTGTGTCGTCGCCGGTAGTTCCTAAAACGATCGCCGGAAGTTTGTCGTAGATTTCGCCGGATCTTCGCCTCGAGCTTGTTTTCAAAGTACACAAGTTTTCTTGGAATTTTGAGAGAGTGGGCTCAGAATTTTAGGGTGAGAGGGTAGAGGGTGGGGGTGGTATTTATAGGGTTAGTCTAGGGTTAAGGTAGGTGAAAGGTTAAAATAAAAAATGTGATAAAATGTATTAAAAATGTATTAAAAGTGGAGTAATTGGAGTTTTAAAAGAGCTCTGGAAATGGTTTGAGACTGAAATTTTGCAGGTGCATAGGGAATATGAAAAGACACAACTTTCATGTTGGGGTCGTCGCCGGAATCGGCCGACTCGGTCGGAGGACTGAGTCGGCCAAGTCGGGGCCGATTTGGCCGATTCCCGGCCGAATCAGGCCGCCGGGATCCCCCCGACGGTTCATCTACCCTCTGGCAATGTTACATCTTTGGGTGTAGTGGGGGTTTTGTGAGATATGCACGTGTAAACTCTTGGTATTCTAAAGGTTCAAAATAAAAACAATATTAAAAATAATGTGGGTTATAAGATTTGAACTCTGGTGGCTTGGTTCAGCAGTGCAAGATATTACCAATGAGCTACAAGCTCCTTCTTGTAATTATAGAGCTAATTAATTACTTAAAATAATAATAGTAAATGTAAATACCCCAAGTATACATTAATTTTAAAGCAAATTTTTGTACACTAAAAATGGAGTTGTTACATTCTTTTAACATGTAATTAAAAAACAAAATAATTACTTATAACTTGTGCTCAGGCTAAAATACCTCTTTATGGATTTTTTGAAAATTTTTTGTAAAAACTTGTATTGGAAATTTGGGGTTGTTACATTCTACCCTCCTTATAAAAATTGCGTCCTCGAAATTTGTAAAAGGAAAGTGTAACAGATTCAAGAAAGTTTAGTGACTGAAGTACTAACAGTGTGTGAAAAAATAACAAAGTGGTGCAAGGGTTTTAAAAATGTGAAAAAGGCTTACCAATGTTATCTTGACCTACAGTCTCGGCTTGTACGGCTGCTAATGTGAAATTATGTCGCCGTGGTACCTTCCTTCTAGCTGGAGGTAAATTCTGTCCTTAGGGCTTGTTTCTCTGCCCTCGAGGCATATTCCTCATTGCCTGTTGGAATTGGCGAGTAGGCTGTGCAGGAGTTCTGTGTGGAGGTGGTGCTGGGAGTGCAGGACGAGTTGCAGAAGCCTGGATAGCTGGCCGCTGCGAGTAATTGGTAGGTGTGTGAGCTGAGTTGTATCTATATGGACAGGTCTCAATTCTGTGATTGGACGCGCCACAAACTAGGCACAGGCCTTTTGCGCACCTACAGTCCTTTATCAAATGTCCATCTCTCTTGTAATGGAAACAGAAATGTGGTCTTGGCTGGTTATTGGGTTCTTCAGTTCTCCTGGGTTCGAACGTTGGCCTGGAAGAGGCTCCTCCTGCCATTTGAGTGGCAGGGCGTTTCAATCCGGCAGATTGAGGTCTGCCCCTTGCTTTTATCACTGCCTCATAACTGCGGGCAGCTTCTAGAGCATCCTTATGAGTTGGAAATTTCCCTGTGGCTAGTGCAGCCTGAATTTCCGTGTCCAAACCTTGTTGAAAGCGACGGGCTCTGATCTCGTCCGTCGGTATCAAATGTGCCGCAAATCTGTTACGGTCTTGTGTTAGCTGTATAGTATGTGATATTAAAAATTTGAAATATTGTGACATATCTTACCCACTGAGTATGGTGAATTCAGCGTCATACTCATCTACTGACTTGTCCCACATCGAACATTGTTGTAGATGAATGAACTGTTGTTCCATGGCAAACCTGGCAGTCACAGGGAAGTACTTCGCGTCGAACTTATCGCGAAAAGTCTTCCATTCAATGGGCTGATCAAGACGGCTTTTTTCCGCCTTCCACCAGTTCCGTGCATTGTCCGTGAATTGCAGCTTCGCAACTCGGACCCAAGCTATTTCTGGCACTTGTGCTGCTGCTAGATCATCCTCGATAATTTGAGCCCATTCCTCAGCTTCCAGTGGGCTCCCCTTTCCTAAGAACTATTTGGGATGTAAAGCTCTGAATTGCTTCACCCCCGGTGCTTCAGCCTCGGAACGGTTCAAGAGCTGCTATTGTCCTTCTAGGAGGCTGCGGATTGCCTCAAGCAGAACCGTTTGCTCGTTGAGTGGCGCAGGAACAGCAGGTGTGAGAGGTAGTGGTGGAGGTGTGTTGTTGACATTGGTGCTGGTGTTGTTTGGTGAATCCATCATCTTGAATGAAAAATTTAGGTTAGGACAGATTCAAAGTATATGAAATGATAAGATTCAAGGAATATGAAATTGTAAGATTTAAGGAACATGAATTGTAAAGAATGTTTTAGTTGCTGGTTCTTGTATTATATTGCTTAGGTTTGTTCACGCAGAACAGAACTGCATAATAGGGTTTCATACAGCTCTGACCTGCATGGGCCGCCAACAAAACCTGTCACGCCCCACTTCCCGGTATACGGCGAAGGGGACACGACTAGTTCGCTGCGTATTTACTCAGAAGCAAATACGCTAAGCGTAGCTAAGCAATATAAAAGAAAATATACACAAGAGACAAGGTATAATAAAAACAGCAACTTTATTTATTAACATTCTTTTGTACAATGCATGAAAAGGAAATACAACTGAAATAAAAGCAATGCCTAAACAATGGCATGCCAGTAAATTAAAGGTACTGAAAAGAAAATGTACAATGTCTAGAGCTCAGGGTCTTCGCTGTGCTGATCTAAGTCTTCTGCAGTTGGCTCGATCTCTGACGGTTCCAAATCACCTGACAATATTCAAAGAAGAAAGAAATAGAATGTCGTCAGCGAACAGATCGCTCGGTAAGTCCCAAAGGTAAGGGAGAAATAGACAGAATAAGAGGTATCTTTTAAACTTGTATTATATTATTATATTGTTGTATTTAGTATTAATGTTGTTGTTTGTAGCTTGGTACCGAAGGATACCAGTGTATACGAGAGGAGTCTCACTTGCCCCGGAGACTAAGGTATCAGGAACTCAAGGAACCGTTGGGCCACGGTACAACAGCAACGGAATACAGGTTAGGTGTCTTAATCTTACTGTCTCGTGCCACTTTTAACACCTTCCGTACAAATCTACCCCTTAAACCCCATAGTGTTTTGATTGTATTGTTTGTCTTGTAAATTGTATTGATTGTATAATTGGTTGACTGACCGAAACCATGATATCAGTAAACGGATGTAACCGTAGAATCATGTAAATGGAATAACTGGAGAACCATGTAAATGGAATGTATATCTATGGTTCGGTTCAGTCAAGTTGTATAGATTGATAATTGGATTCATGGATTCAGGTTGAATTGTAATATTGAAGATTGTAGATTGTAGATTGTACTTGAATCATATTCAAGTCAGATTATACTGAGACTCAAACTGAGTCAGACAATCAGCAAAGTAACTTGAAGTCCTGATTGTTTTTATTAATTTGTCTACCTTAGATAGGCAAGCACCCACTTCTCCAGCTCCCTGAGGCTCAAGAGGTTGGTTCCGCTTAAACCTATGTTTACTAGGGTCCTTAGGGTAATTATAGAACTTGAGGGGGTTTTATGTAAAAATACATTTATATACTTTTTCAAAATATACCCCAAGCATTTATTATTCATATTTAGGGTTGTAATGAATGTGGATTTTATATTGTGATATTTCTAATGAAAATATCCTACATTCAGAAATAAAGGTATTTATTTGTAATATTGATTTATATGGAATTCGTGGTATTTTAGTGTAAAATTGATTCTTGTGATTTTTAGAAAAAGGTGGAATATTTATATCATAACAAAATAGGTATTTTAATGATAAATATACATATATTTATACAAAAATAATTTTAATATATTTTTTTATATTCTAAAAATCTCATTTTCTTAAGATGTCGTATTTTAAATCTTTCGAGACCGAATGCTCCTTGCGGAGGTCTGAATCTCGCACTACTAAGCTCGAGGATGTGCGATAATCTGCACCATCCCGAACGGGTTCCCTAAAATGGGTTGTAGCGGCGCTTTGCAAAGATTGTATAAATACTAATTCTTTAGAAAACGATTTTATGAAGTAAGGGGTATTTATTTGTAAAGATGTCAATTTTCCGTATTCTATGCTCTAGGGTCTCCTAAGTCAACTAAACTATTCCTAACTGATCCAAAACGACAAGTTGTGAGATGCCTCAAATCGCCTCTTCACCGCCAATTGTGGCCAGGTAAGTACAAGTGAAGAAAGGAGGGATCCGCTCACGAATCATCGTGAGACGGGCCTTTTAAAGTTATCTTTCTCACTTGACTAGCCTAGACACCAAAAAGTCAGGTTTAGATAAACGACTGATGTCCACAACTTATCCTATTTTCATAATAAGTGGTATTTATTTAAAAAGTGTATCAATACTAAATCTTTTAGAAATGGCTTTATTTAGTAAAGGGTATTTAAATGAAAATGTTTGTTTTCCCCGTATTCTAAGTTTTCGATGGTATCGTGTTAGGTTGTATATGAGTGTGTGAGGAGCTAGGTCGTTACCTCGTGCTCTACTTTAAAAGTATAGCAAGTTTAATGGAGTTAAATGTAAAATTGAAATAATATGGTATTTAAGTGAAAAATACAATAAATTGTAGTAGCCATCATTTCTTGTGATGAAACTTGATCAATTTGGTTGATTAGTGTTTAATAGTCAACATGAGGAAGTTTAAGTATGATTGTATTAGTGAGAAGTGGAATTTTATAAGAAACCGAATCGGAAATCGGATTTGTTCCGATTCCGTCGGGTTTTGTAAATCCGTATTTTTTAGATAGAAGAGATAGATAGAAAATGGGACTTACGGGTTTTAGATCACACAAGAGAGTAAGAGAGAAGTAGAGGAATCGCTGATATGTCGCATCGTCGTCGGTAGTTCCTAAAACGATCGCCGGAAGTTTGCCGTAGATTTCGCCGGAGCTTCGCCTCGAGCTTGTTTTCAAAGTACACAAGTTTTCTTGGAATTTTGAGAGAGTGGGCTCAGAATTTTGGGGTGAGAGAGAAGAGAGTAGGGGTGGTATTTATAGGGTTAGGCTAGGGTTAGGGTAGGTGAAAGGTTAAAATGAAAAATGTGATAAAATGTATTAAAAATGTATTAAAAGTGGAGTAATTAGGGTTTTAAAAGAGCTCTGGAAATGGTCTGAGGCTGAAATTTTGCAGGTGCATAGAGAATATGAAAAGACACAACTTTCATGTCGGGGTCTTCGCCGGAATCGGCCGACTCGGCCGTGACTCAGCCGTGACTCAGTCGGAGGACGGAGTCGGCCAAGTCGGGGCCGATTTGGCCGATTCCCGGCCGAGTCAGGCTGCCGGGATCCTCCCCCCCCGACGGTTCATCTACCCTCTGGCAATGTTACATCTTTGGGTGTAGTGGGGGTTTTGTGAGATATGCACGTGTAAACTCTTGGTATTCTAAAGGTTCAAGATAAAAATAATATTAAAAATAATGTGGGGTATGGGATTTTAACTCTGGTGGCTTGGTTCAGCAGTGCAAGGTATTACCAATGAGCTACAAGCTCCTTCTTGTAATTATGTAGCTAATTAATTACTTAAAGTAATAACAGTAAATGTAAATACCCCAAGTATACATTAATTTTAAAGCAAATTTTTGTACACTAAAAATGGAGTTGTTACATTCTTTTAACTTGTAATTAAAAAGCAAAATAATTACTTATAACTTGTGCTCAGGCTAAAATACCCCTTTATGGATTTTTTGAAAAAATTTTGTAAAAACTTGTATTGGAAATTTAGGGTTGTTACAATTCCATCTCAGATCGCATTGCATCCAGCCATTTCACAGAGTCCCCACTTGTGATGACCTGCTCGAAACTAGTTGGGTCATCATCTTCCATGATGCAATTCTCACTCCCACCGTCTATGAGAAAACTGTAGCATCTCTTAGGTGGATGCAGAACCCTACTAGATCTGCAAAGTGGCTAAACTTCGTCGGGGACTATTGAATCCTCCGGTTCTACCAAATCATCTGTTGTAGTTTGTATATCTGGAACTTCTTCCAGCTCTACCTCATTACCACTAATTTCTTTTAAGAAATTCTTTTTCTAAAAAGGTGGCATGTTGAGCAACAAATACTTTTTGTTCCTCACCGTGGTAGAATAGATATCCATGTGAGTTTTTTGGATATCCCACAAACTTTCAAAGAACTGATCATGCTTCGAGTTTGTCCGGATTCTGTTTTTTAATATAGGCCGGACAACCCCATATCTTAACTCGTTTAAGATATGGTCTCTTCCCACTCCATATCTCATATGGTATTTTAGTCACAAATTTTGATGGAACTTGATTCAATAGGTATGTAGCTGTCTCAAGTGCATAACTCCAAAAAGAAATAAGTAACTCGGCAATACTCATCATAGAATGCACCATATTTAATAGAGTGTTATTCCTCCGCTCCGATACTCTATTGTGTTGTGGTGTATACGGAGGAGTAAGCTGAGAGAGAATCTCATTCTCTTTTAGATAATCTCGGAATTCCGTGCTTAAGTATTCGCCTCCTCGATCAGATCGAAAGATTTTAATACTTTTACCCGTCTAGTTCTCAACTTTTCTCTTATATTCCTTAAATTTCTCAAAAGTTTCAGATTTGTGTTTTAACAGGAACACGCGTCCGAATCTTGAGAGATCATCGGTGAATGTAATGAAGTATGAGGAACCATTCCTAGCATGTGTAAATATAGGACGCATACATCACTATGTATCAGTCCTAAGAGTTCAGTAGCTCTTTCTCCATGTCCAATAAACGGAGTTTTGGTCATTTTTCCTTTGAGACATGACTTAAAAGTTTCATAAGATGTAAATTCGAACGGATTCAAATATCCATCTTTATATAACTTAGCTAGTCTGGTCGCATTAATATAATCAAGTCTACAATGACACAAGAAGGTTTCATTCATTTCTGAACTTTTCCTCTTATGTATTTTCTGTATATTTAGAACTGTGTTTTGATTTAGAACGTATATACCATTACACAATATACCAAACCCAATCAACACTTGATTTAGGAAAATGTTCATAACATTTTTCTTTAATGCAAAGTTATATCCTTTTTTATCTAATAAAGAAACGGATATTATATTGCACATCATCGACGATACGTAATAACAGTCGTTCAAAATCAATGTATTACCATTTGGCAATACAAGATGATATTCGCCGACCGCTTCGGAAGAAACAATTTCTCCATTCCCTACTCTGAGAGACATATCATCCTTTCTTGGTTCTCTACTTTTCTTTAACCCTTGTAACATATTACAAATGTGGGATCCTGATCTGGTATCTAATACCTATGACGTAGAGCAGACTTAGAAGCAGTTCTCAATAACTAACACCCGAAGAAGGTACATCAAAATGCACTTTTTTGTTCAGAATGCGTAGAAATCCTTGCATTCCCCTATCCCTTGCCCAGTCTTATGACAATTGTCTAAGATAGAGCGGAACAAAAGTTTCCCAGCCTAATATAATAAGCGGGTTCGGTCAATACATCCATATTATTATCTTGATTAAGGCATGATATGGTCTCTACATGGAGAGAGGGAAGAAAATAGTTTAGCGTGCGCTCTTGCAAGATTAAATTGGTTATTATCTTATCTATTCAGGATGGCTCCCACTATTTTTATCAAATCTTCCTTCAAACCCTAAAAGGTAAGATTAGCCGGGATTAATTACACCCTATAAGTTCGCCAATCATTCATCCAGGCAGGTGTTGGTACTCTGAAGGAGTCTCCCATGCTTTCGGATGGAACTAATTAAATAATCTCGTTTCTGCAGGAGCATAACCCCGTTAACACCTTTCTTAGACACCTACTGGATTAGCTAATTGTAAAGTGGAAAACTCTCACAGGAGTAACACTTACTCGCAGTGGGTATCGAGATCCAACTATCATATAGTATGTATGCAATCTCACTGCAAATTTTAACACTTGAAATTCCCAATATCAGTTTTTACCCTATGCGACTTATGACCTTGACATGATCAACAATCCATAAACCGCAAGTCAAGTTCAACTCGTCATTTCGTGATTGAATTAAACCTACCCGTACGACCCTTGACAAGGTCAATAAGGCCGTACGACTACCCTAATCCGATCACATCAATATGCGGCAAATAAGCACTAATCAGCTATTGAACACTACGTCTTGACAAAATCAACAAACGCAGCACGAATACTAAATAGCACTTATCTAAGATGACGGAGGGCTACGACTGGTTTTGAAAAAAATCTTTAGCGTAATAAACTTGATATCGTTGTAGAATCTAGTGATTTGAAAATGAGTGGTTTAAGCTCCACTTTAAAATCAAGTAGTTTTCAAAACAAACCAAGTGGGTTGTAGCATATGCTAGTTTTGCTAAAGAAATCATTCTCGGTGAAGGGATTTAGGCTCTTTCCTCATCGAATGGGGTGATGGATATTCATAATGGAATACCGCTATGCAAAGCAAGAACTAGAGCTATCTTTTTAAAAAATTTGATTCTACAACATCTTTTAGGTTTCTTTTCTTTTCATTAATCTCATTAATGACGTCCTATCATTTATGTTTCCTAAATATCACAAAAGAAACGAAAATAAAACACACATATATGACATCCGCAATCGCCACAGAGACCTGGGTCTTCACCGTAAGATTACTTAACTTATCGCACGGCGGTGTCAGGACTAGCGCAGATGCAAAACATATATAGTGTCTACTATTATATCATATATATAAGTAGCATTCGTCTCAGGCAGATATATGATCACATCATATCACAGAAACAACGGAAGCAAATATATGAAATATAGAATATATTAGGAGGTCCGTTTTTTAGATTAAGCCAGTAATGAAAAACATGGATTTCACGGTCATGATGAATAACCAAGCCCACATCCCTAGACCCCTACGAGAGCGGCAAACAACCCTGCCAATTCTAGAGTTAGGCTGCCGGTCTCGACTCCTCAAGATGGCCTCCCACTGGACTCTAGAACCCGGTTACTTGTGATCCCCGTCTTGGGTCTATCCTAATGTGGAAAAGTAAATAATATATATCGAATGGTGACAGCAATCTCAACCCGGAAGTGTCCCAATAAAAGAATATTACATACAAATATTTACATGAATGAAAATTGAAAACTCTCATCTTACGTAAAAAACCCCGGCTATTCAATCACGACAATCCAATATAACATATCAACAACAACACAATAATATCATATGTCATCAACGTAAGTAAATATGCGCATCCCTAATGTCGTTAACGTATAACAACGAGATCGGGGATACTGCCACATATTACACTTACAGTCACAGAAAAGAAACGAAAACTACAATAATTAGAATCCGCATTATCATTAGACATCATAAATCTAGATTATCACATATTCCGGATTTCATGCCTAACCCTATAAACCTTGCATTTAAGTCTCGAATTGAAAACACTTTTCAAAAAACAAATCGAGTAATTCAACAAGATTCCTGATTATAAGATCGAATACTCGTCGGGAACTTTAGTAGATGGCCGCACCCCTGAGACCGTCAACGAAGTGCACTTGGGCGGAATACCGCGGCTGCGAGCACCCGAGTGGATGATTTTGGCCATGAGGTTCTCCTATAGTCACTTGGTCAGGGCTATGGGGCGTGGCTATCTACTAGTGTCTCCCGGCGACTATTTGCGTATGATACGAGATTACGAGGGAGTTTTGATCCGTATCGAAACTCCGTGGCAATCCATTACTTGAGACTAAAATGCGAGATTTACACCGTTAACTAGTTTTCACAAAACTAATCAATGTGGTTTCCAAAAATTGTATCATATATCCAAAGCTATCTAGACGATGTTAAACATTTCAAATAATACCAATTCACAGAGACGTCAACAACTTGAGCCTCACCAAAAATACCCAGAAAGTCAAAAATGTCACAATGAAATAGCAAAAGAAATACATAACTCCTCATGTTGAAGGCGGGACCGCGGCCAAACCATGATTTAGGCGGCGGTTCCGTGGCCACATAGAGGACTAGTTGTAGGCATCGGCCGTTTATCCTGACCTGACTTTGCGGTGTCTAGGCAAGTGTGTCTAAGGCAAGTGGTTACTTAATTAGGTCCACTACTTGTAGTGGGGAGCCTCCCACTTACCTGGAACTTACCTGGCCGCAATTGGCGGTGAAGAGGCGGTTTGAGGTCCTATTTCTAGCCCTTTGGAACAGTTAGGAGCTGTCTAGCTGACCTAAGTGACCCTAGCTCTATGTGTGTTTGTGCATATTGTGATTGTGATTGTGCTTGTAAATTTTAGTCCCATAATTCCGTATTCTTTCAAACAAACAATTTCAAAAACTCTAAAAAACAAACATTTTTTTTAAAAATTATAAAAAAAAATATATAGATATAAATATAAAAAAATATAAAAAAATCCACATTCTTTTCCCCCTCCTTTTCTCTTCCTTTCTTTCTTTCTCTCTTCATATCATGGGTACTCCACCTAGAAAAACTCTTGCTGAACTTTGGTACGCACAACCAGACATAACTTCCTACGGTTCTTGCTTTGGTCGAATCTCGAACGATCACTCCATGCCAAAAATCTCTTTGAAAGATCGGATAGATGCGTCTAGAACGAACAACTGGACCCCGCAATCCACTTTATATCAACCGTTTCAACCTCCACCGCCTTCTTACGTTGATACCCCTTTTGAAAGTCCGGTTGAAACTCCGAAACCAATGTCTATTGCTGAACATATTGAACAATCTCATAGCCGATCTTTCACTCCTTTCAACACTTCAAATTCTTTGGATCAACAATTCCATTCACCTTCTTATCCAAATGTTGATGCTACCCCTGTCCAGCCATTCAATTCCTACCAGTCCTACCCGACTTTTACACCTTCCCTAGACATTGCTTCTGAACCGCCATTTAGGAGTTTTCAGTATCCAAACAACTTTGAATCTTTTACTGAAACCCCTTCACAACCCATGTCTAGTCTGGAACAGTCATTGGAAGACTTTAGGGTAGAGTCGTACCAACAAATGATGGATTTGAATGCGTCCATAGCCGCCCTCATACAACCTAGTGACCCGGTAGCTAGTTTTCAACTAGCTCCAAATTTTCCAATGTATGAAGAGGCGGTAGGACAGGTTGATAATTTGAGTGGAGAGAGTGAGCTGTACCCCCTTCCGAATCAAGCCTACCCGTTTCAACTTGAATCCCACAACTCCGGTTTTGAATGTCTATCTAGTATTCCAAATGATTCATTGATTAAAGATAGAACAGATAATGAGTTGTGTGACTTTGTAGTGTTTGATTTGCCCGATTGTGAAGGGTCCCTTTCGAGTGAAACCGCACCCAACCCTTTTTACCTCTACACCTCCATCTTAGAACCAAAATTGATTGAAATCCATGCTTTTGATAAAGTGTCTGAGAAAATTGATTTTCACTTGATTGAGGATATTGACGCTGGAAATATTTTGGATGATGAACCCATAAATTTGGCTAAGTTTTTCTCTCCAATTTATCATCCCGAGTCATTAAATGTTTTTCCCGAACCCCATATGCGTCTGGATTTTGAGTATAAATGCAGATGTGCTGAATTTTGAGGATATTTTTGAGGATGAACCAGTTTTGCTTGATGAGTCGGATTTTCCAATTCATCATGTCCCTGTCATTGACTGTGTACACCCTCCAGAACCCTTAACCGATACCCTTCCTCAATCACTTCCCCCCATCCTTTCCATCGTTCCGACATTGCAAGAACCCGTATCATTTTCACTTCCTGTGTCCGGTTTACCAAGTTCGGTGTATCCATGGTTTCTCACGAATCTTGAGGGATTTGACCCAATTTCTCGCCATATTGATAGATTAGTACAATCCATCTTTTCACATCGATCATTACAGATTGTACTAATTTATTCAATCCATTTCCACCCTCAAGTTTGTATTCCACTTCTTTCTCCCTTCCGCCATTCTTCTTCTCATATACCGAGACCGTATCCCGCTTCTATCTCCATACGGTCTCGCGTATTCTCCATTTCTTACCTCTCCACATTCTTTCACCAACCAGCACATTATAGAGATAAAATCTTTGAATGGTTGGTGCTCACTTTTGGCCTGTGTAAGGCCTTGTATAGCTTGATACTGTTCTCCCCCCCTCCCGATCCTGAACTTCAACGCTAAACAGTGGAAACACTGTTTCACTTAAGTTTGGGGGGGAACCTTTTTGTGTATATATTTTTGGTTTTCTTTTTTATTTGATTTTGTATAAAAATTTCTTTTGGAGTGCGCTGACAATTTTGACCCTCTTGGTGTAGCCTGACAGTGAGGGCACTGTCAAGTTTAAGTTTGGGGGTGTGCTCGGTAAGCTTTCTTCCTTCGCATTCATTTGTATATTCTGCATTTGCATACCTTATTAAAAAAAAACCATAAAAAAATCGAAAATTTTCCAAAATATAAAAACTTTGTCGTCAAGTTAGCTAATAGGGTAACTTAGATTTTTATTCTGAAAGTTTAGTTGATATGTTAGAAATAACTAAATTCTAGGCTTAGGAATTGAAAATCCTAAAAATAACCCTCATTCTGTTTAAACTTGGTGATTATACGTCCTTACAGTTTTTTTTATAGAAATAGGTAATCTTGAGCTCAGTTCTTGAGTTAAGTTAAGATGAGGGGAAGTATTGAAGCTTTACTGAAGGATAAGTCTGAAAAATAGTTTCTTTTCTTGAGTTCAAATTTAGAAAGTATGCACCCTACAAACTGCACTTACACGCACCTTGAAACTTGGGATAGTAGAGGATACCTAGAAATACTCTTGCCTAAAAACCTAGTATGAAAGAAAAAACGGTATTTAAAGCTAAACACTAAAAGAGCATTATTGAAAAATATATCCGGTCTTGAAAAAGAAAAAGAAAAAAGAAAAAGAAAAATAGAATAAAGTCAAGACCTGGAAACTGCTATTTACGCTTTAAGTTCACACATTCGGTAATCGGCCGTTAGTGCCTCAAGAAGCATTAATAGTCACATGAAAGGTGTGTGAGCAAATCCGTCCATCCTTAATGAAAAGAAGTAGTATTAGGTATTAGGGCAAGGGTATTATAGCTTGAATTGAATTCTTGAGTGTAAGGGTGAAAATATACACACACGTAGGGGTATACAATCGATGTTTGGATAAAAGATAGAAATAAAAGATAAGATTTATGTTTTCTGTAAAGTTGATAAAAATCCCTGATTTAAGACTACACTGTTAGAAGGAAAACTCAGGAGATACCAACATCTTTCTAAACTTTTTTGGAACGTATAGGATCTAAGGTTAAATAGATAGGAGGTGTAAAACATAAGGGTTGATTATTTCTAACTTAGGATGATAGAATTTCTAACGTAAATACTGAACTGTAGGAATAGAATCGATGTTAACTTATGAAACTGGCTTGACGGGATTTTATGGGTAGTATCCGCTGAAAACCCTCAGGAGACAACACTCCTCCTACTAGGGACACCTAGAGATTTAACGGCTTGTTGCACGAGCTCAGTGCAATCGCGTTCCCTGCGAAAGTGCGGTTATGACTTTTTTGTGAATAATTGGTTTTGCTCGGGACGAGCAAAAGTTAAGTTTGGGGGTATTTGTTCACACCAGAATATTGCATTTAATACCGCCAATTCTTACGCTCGTTTGTTTATAGGTAGGTGCTTTTTATCTGTGTTTGCTACATATTTACAGGCTACAGGTTCCTAGTCCAAAATAACGCAATTGATACAAAATCTCCACTGTTATGCCAAAATCCAGAACATCTGTTGACAACAGATAAAAGCCGGGTTCCGGTCATCCGTATCCGTCCAGTGCCACGTACCAGTTCCAGAGACAAGACATATGACAGTGGTCATTCGTGTCTCGGACAAGCACAGAGCACGAGGGGGGCAGCACAAGAATCAATGGGTGCGCGGAGCTCGAGGGAGAAAAGGTCAAAAGTATTATTTTTGATGCCATTTTGGACCATTGCAGATCTGAAGCAATTGTGGAAGCAATTTGCAATTTGGTACATGTAGAACAATAGAAGATAGCAACACAATGAAACCCCAAAAATACGACATCCCAACTCCCCAGAACGGCCGCGGATCCGCGGCCAACATGGCGACTCGGCCGCGGATCCGCGGCCGAGTTGACTCGGTAGAGGCTGAATTTTTAGGGGTAGTATGGTCTTTTCATGTAGGGTCAGAATGTGGCCCTAGGGTTTCAGCACGCAGCCTATAAATAGCCAAGTTTTGTGCAAGCCAAAGGGCTTCTTCATATCTTGATTTCCATTCTCTCTTTGTTAGGATTTAGCTTAGTTTCTTCTTCTTCTTCATTCTTTCCTCCATGAAAATTGTAGTGAGAGCTTTTTGAGTGGAAGATCAATGAAGATAAGGGTTATTTTTATCTTGTCTCTTTTATTTATTGTCTTGTAATTTTATTATCTTGTATTGTAATTTTATTATTTGTTGTTAACTAGTTATTGTTATTTCTTTTCTTGTTCTCTTTTCTTCTCTTCTTCTATCCGTATTTTCAAGCGATGATACTTGACGGAGTTCCTTGCTAAGGTGAGGACCCAAGAGTTAGCTTGCTTCACTTGTAAAACCGTATTTTCCTCTTTTCTTCCTTCTTGTTTTGTTTTCTTTTCTTTAATGATGTGTGAATAATTTCCCTCTTGTTAAGGCTAAGGAAGGTGGTATGAGGGACGGAGAAATCCCTTGTGCTTCTCTTCGCCAAACATCTTGAAACGAACCCCGACCAGACAACCGCAACCCCCTCGCTTAGGCGCGCTATACATGATATATAGCCGCGACCTAAGTCGAGAAGTCCTTTAAGCGCACTACAACGTGCATGTAGTTGTGACTTAATTGGATACATGGTTGCGGGTGTTTGGCCGAGGGTTGGAAATAAACGTATTTAGCGGACGAACAAGGGGCACTAGGAATGGATTTAGCGTTGGAAAGCTTGCTTAAAACTCGCAAATCCCATTCCTATGTCCTCCTAATCCCCGCTACTTTCGATTATCCCAACACCGTTTTAAGGATGGCAAAAGACAAGCACAAGACTAATCCTAACTCTACTAACCAACCTTAACCTGAACAAGCTTACTTGAACATAAATACGAACACTTAGGATAGAATTGAACAAACATATACACGTTCTTTATTGACTCATCTAAAACTCGAACGGACATACAACCATCTCCCTGCGGATCGACCCATGCTCAACCGGCTAGATGCAAAGCGACACCGTCCTGATCGCGGTTATAACTTTAGAACTTTGAACATCCGACACGCCAAAAGCATGTGATCAAGGACTTAGGCTCTCGTACTTCTTGTGGCTCCATAGAATTACCTGCATGATTTTCTTAGAATTTTTAATTGTGAAAATATCAACTTTTAAAAATTGGACAGAAACCACTAAAAATTGAGTTTTGAAACGCCGATCGAACACTTTAACGTCTTCTAAACTTCTTCTAAGTCTCTAGCTTGGCTCTGATACCATGAGAGCATGTCTTAGCATCGCTACTGGGTTTATATGAGTACAAGTATGCAATTTTAAAAATCTAGAATGCTAATCATACTAACATAGAATCGAACTAGAGAATTAGGGGTTTTAAGTAAAGCAAACAAGTTCTTCTCTAAGTGAAGAGAGTATACAACCTTTGTAGACCAGTCCTTCACTTTTAAAGCTCCAAGTAGTAGTCGCTAGAACTCTTCTTTGATTCCACTTGAAGAAAGGATCGAGCTTGCTTGTTGTCTTCGAGGCCGAAGATGATCCACCTTGAAGTCTCTCTCACTCAAGCTCACTCTTCACTAATCAAGGTATTCGTGAAGCAAACAACCTAAACTAATGGGCTAGAAATGTGTAGCTTGATGAAGTAGAAATTTTGTTCACTTATTTCTCTTCTTTCTCTTTTATTTTCTCGCTTCAAGAAAACTCTAGAGAGAGCTTAGGAAGAAGGAGATGAATTTAGACCTAAGAGACTGAACCATGAGGTGAGTAATGAGATGATGTAGGAAAATATCTATGAATAAAAACAAAAAAAACAAGAGGTGAGTCATGGCTTCTCAAGGCTTCTATAAGCATCTTCAAGTAATGACTCATTCTCCATATTTAATTCATAAATAAAACCATTATCTACTCATCATTTAACCTCATGTGTGATTCTCATACATTCTAGTTCTATGTATTATCAACCATGATACAATATATATATATATATATATATATATATATATCACTCACACACACACACACACACACACATACATATATATATATATATATATAAATGTATATAAAGAGAAAAAAATCTTTAGTGAGCTAAATATTAGTTAATATATATATATATATATATATATATATATCAAATATATAAATAAATATATATATATATATATCAAATTATTAAATCAACACTTGATTCAATAATCCGGTTATACCATATATAACCGACTAATATCATATATATATATATATCAAAACATTAAATAAACATATGATTCAATTATCCGGTTATATCACATAAAACCGACTAATATTCAATATTAGATATTAAATCAACACTTGATTCAACAATCAGGTCATATCATATATAACCGGCCAATATCAAATATATATACATAAATCAAATCATTGAATCAACATTTGATTCAATAATCCGGTTATATCACATATAACCTAACCGATATCAAATATCGCTAGATTAGAATACAGTATCATACACTCGTATTTAATCAAGCTCCCGCACATATCTCCATATGTGCCTTACATCGTTTCACTTGAGCTAGGAAATCTCTGTGTGGGACTCTAAAGACTCGTCAATACACTAGCAGTAGGTAATGATCACATCAGATACCCATAAGCCATCGGCGGTAATAGCTGGACGTAACGGCTATCCAGGTATTGAATGAATAGAAGATCAACAAGCAAACTTGTCCAAACTCCCGTGGAGCCTATAAGCAACACTTACTGTACAGTCTAGTCTCTTCGTATGATATGTCGCATATCGAGTCTGGGGGTGGAATCGTCAGACCCCAATAACTTGATAAGTCATGCCGATGTGTGGCCTATAACCTTTCGAGAAACTACTGATAACACATACTAGTAAATCACATCAGCCCTTACCAGGGACTTGTTGTTATAACCAATCGAGCATAGCGCAACATCAACTCCCAATACCGGGAGAGACGAAACCACTCCTATTGCTCATTGTCTCCATGTGACTCGGGACTGTATCCAAAATCCACCTTGTTTACCCCAATCAGAGCAAAGCTCTGTTCAAATTCCAAGGCGGGATATGAAGCAACGCTTCTGTCTCCCCCAATCAGAGCAAAACTCTGTTTTGAAAATTGAAGTGAAAATTAAAGTTAAAATAAATGAAGCAACGCTTCAGATTCTTTGCGCTGCGTGCAACGCGCCACGTGCAAAAAGCTGATACATCAGCGCAGCGCCCAAGAAAGCGCGCCTAATCAGAGCAAAGCTCTATTACAAACAAAAGGAAGCAACGCTTCAGTTGCGCAGGCACTGCGCTGCGCGACACGTGTCAGCGCAGTTGCGCTAGCGCAGTTACACTGCGCGACACGTGTCAGCGCAGATGCGCTAGCGCAGTTACGCTGCGCTGTGCGCTGCTTGACACGTGCCACGCGCTGGGGCATTTGCGCCAAACAGAATTAAGATTTTAAAGAAATCTTTCTGTTCTTGTTAAAACAAGAAGATTTTCTTCTGTAAAACAGAGGCCCTTGGATCAAAGATCCAACGGTGGGGAAAATTCCCCAAATCACTCAGAGAAAGATCTCTTTAACAAATTTAACTAATTTATGGGCACTATAAAAAGGACCCTAGACCTCAATTCAGGGGGAGGAACATTTTGTGAGAAATTAAACAGAGAGAACTCTGAAGAATTGGAGAGAAATCCCCAAGAACAAAAAAGGTAAAAAAGCCTTTAGAAAAAGAGAAAATTCTCTTATGAACAGATCATTGATCTAAAAACAAGATCAATGATCTTTAATAAAAAAACAAAATAAAAAATAGTGCTTTGCACTTTTTATGAACCTCTGGTTTCTGAAATAAGAAAAACTTGTTTTTCTTTGATCTAAATTAGATCAAGAAATCAAATATTGCTTTGCACTTCGTTTATGAACCATTGGTTCTTGAATCTAAAAGATTCTCAAATTAATAGTGCTTTGCACTTGAAAAACTGCGCTCTTGGGCTAGCGCAAGCCACCAGAGAGCGCCACGTGTTAGCATTTGAACCATTTGCGCTATGCGCTTTTGAAATAGAGCTCTGCTCTC
The DNA here is from genome assembly GCA_030015575.1 of Agapanthus africanus. NCBI lineage: Eukaryota > Viridiplantae > Streptophyta > Magnoliopsida > Asparagales > Amaryllidaceae > Agapanthus > Agapanthus africanus. Next base: position 178,167,647 of record CM057350.1, on the reverse strand, counting down.
TGAAATTGGCGCAACACACCAGAGCGCGCCACGTGTCAGCGGCGCAAGTGCAGCGCACTAGCGCAGTGCACTGCGCTTGCATGACACGTGTCATCACCACAAGCGCTTGCGCTCTTTGATTGGCGCGAAGCTCCTGAAAAATGCAATGCATTTCTTTTGTTAAAGGGCCAGGCCCAAGTCAAAAAGACCTAGCAGGCCAAAACAAATTGCAAAGCAATAAAAAGGGCAGAGCCCAAGTAAAATTGATGCTCTGCATCATTTACAAATGGGCAGAGCCCAAAGCAAATTGATGCTCTGCATCCTTTCTGGGCAGAGCTCAAACAAAAATAAAAAGCAATGCAATGCATTATTTAAATGTGAGCAAAGCCCTAGCACAGGTCTAATAGACCAAAAATAAATAAAAACGTTGAATATTTTTCAACTGGACTTAGCCCAATCATGGCCGTAAGTCCTCAAATTAAATCGACTGAGCACAGCTGCTCTCTCTTAAATCAATTCACGACCGGTTCGAGGGTACATCTCCGAACTCCTTTGACTCCTATCGTTGTAATCCTTCAACGATGTCAGAGAGGTGACGGGTCCCGACAACCACACATTAACACGGACTGCGGGGTCCTTAAACTCGTGAACCGAAACGTCCTTAAACTAATATTGGACCACCATGTCCCTAAATTGGAATATGGACCACCATGTCCCTAAACTGGAATATGGACCACCATGTCCCTAAACTGGAATATAGACCGCAATGTCCTTAAACTACCAATGGACCACCACGTCCCTAAACTGGCAATGGACCACTACGTCCCTAAACTGGAACAATAGAGCTCCCAAATGCTCTTTTGTCGGATCTAAACGATCCCGTTTAAGTTGATCTTAGCCTCAAATATGGCTAACGTATCCTTAAACATTCGAACAGACTTTAGTCCCAAATTGGACTACAAGACCCCCGATCAACTTTGGTTCAATGGTACATCTCCGAACTCTTCTGACACATGTCGTTGTAATCCTTCAACGTCGTCAGAGAGGTGACGGGTCTCGACGGCCATATATTAAATAGACCACCATGTCCCTAAACTGGAAATGGATCTAGACAATCCCGTTAAGTTGATCTTAGTCTCAAATCAGACTAACGTATCCTTAACGAACGTTTAAGTTGATCTTAGCCTCAATACGGCTAATGTAACTTTAAACTAAAAACACCAAACCCAAATCTAAGTAAATACGGATTTGGACTAATCCACGTCCTACGGGCGACGGCATTACTCAGTCTCCATATACAATCCACGGGCAACCACAAACAAAACAAACACCCACGACACGAAGTGAAATTCTGGAGAAGGAGAAAGTTGTTACCGCGATGCGGTAGCGTAATTAACTGCAGGGGCTTGCGCCTGCAGGGAAGAGCGTCCCCACAATCAAAAACCCCTCAAGCGAGGGGGAATCTAACGAAGTCTGCTACATCGGCCGCATCCGTCTAAACCTCCGATACACGGTGCCATAAATCAACTTGGCATCTTCGGAGAGGTAGACGGATAAAACATATAGCATCTTCCCCGAATCTCAGGCTAGACGAACCTACACGGTCGCGTCTGTGTTCGGAGGGGAACAGATTCTGGCATGCCCGGTGGGACCTTTTCCTCTTTCCACTCCACACTTCATGTGTCATGTTCGCGAACAAATCGCGGTTTGCTGTGGTTGCCTATGAATTCGAGGTACTTAGATTTGGTGTCTTGCTCCGTGCAGAAAACAGGAGATCAATGGCTTCAAACTGCACTGCCTACAACTGCAACTGCAACTCTCGCTCTGTCCTCGCTGGAGGAGTGACTTATGGGCTCCAAGCGGCCTCTCTTTTCAAGATGCCAGTGGAGCAAGTAACTCAAGCCACCACTGGACTATTCTTCGGGACCATGTTCCCACCGATGAGCTTCAATGTCCCAATTTCGTTACAAGAAGCCCCAAAGAGGTCAGTCTTTGATCGACTTGCCACTGCTGTGGCCCCTCTCAACGGGTCGCCCAACTCCAAGACCTCAGTGTTAAACAGACTGGGCCAGAGCGTCTACAAGCCCGGATACCCGAAGTTGCCATCCCAAAGCGGATAGCCATCCCGGCTCAAGCGGAAGAAATCATTGGAAAGGCTTCTCCTTCCAAAAAGTCGGTTTTTACGAGGGTGGCCATTCCGGCTCCTGCTCCAGGCGAGGCCCTCAAAGCTGCTTCCTCTGTCCAGAGCAGGGGGCATGATGAAGACACCCTTATAGCTGAAACAGCTCCATCCGCAAGACACACCCGACGTCGCCACTGGCGCCGAGTGAGGAAGGCTGGAGGCAATTCCCCCTCTGGGATAACTCCATCAGCTCCGACGGTGGGGATCGAGGCTGCTGTTCCAACCGGGAACAGCTTTGAATTGCTGAACACGGTGCGCAGAAACTCTCCTATTGCGGTGTTGAAACGAACTCCTTCACCTGTGGGGAATGATATAGATAAGAAGTTGGAGCAGCCCCCTCAGCGGTTGTCCTCTAAGATTCACAAAGTCTGGCGTCAAGTCCAAGACTCAGTTGTTGATCAAGACTACCTCCGCCAACAGAAAAAGATGAAGGTTCGGCAGGAGAGGGACTACTCTGTCAAGCCGGAAAAAGCAACAGCTGGCCAGGTGCCCACTGCAACGGCTCCTTCAACGTCAATCACTCAGAAGAAAAGGAGGCCGCAAAAAGCCCTTGTGAACATGGTGAAACGTAAAAGCGTTGAGCACAAATGCCCCAAGTCTGGGGGCATGGTGGTGCACACTGTTTATATGGCTGCCGGAAAGGAGGAAAGCCGTGCTTTTACGGGCCACCGACCGCTCACCTGATCCGTGACGAAAGCCCAGGAGCAACAACAAAAGCTTCAGGAAATGATGACTGCAATGGCTGCACTTACTGGGCCAAAAGAAAGCTCGGAGTCGTCATCAGAACAGTGTCACGAACAAGAAACTGACGCTGACTTCCTACGTAGAGTCCTCGAAAAGAAGGACAAAGAAGCCGCAGAACAAGCGGCTAACATAAAACAAATGGCGCTCATCTTCCAAGATATGGTAGGGATGATGTTACAGCCGGACCCTCCAACTGAAGACCCTCCGATCATTGTCGGAAACGACGGAGGGGAAACATCTAGTCCTCCTCCGGCTCTTGCAGCAGCCAAGGAATAAACCATTTCCAAGGCCGCACTGGAGGACTATATAGCTCAGCAAATACGAGCTCATCAGGCGAGTGAAGCGGCTGGGCAAATTGTTAGAACTGGACGACCCTATCCGGGCTGGTATGACCAAATCAGTTACCCACCGGGATATACGATCCCTAAATTCCACATATATAAAGGGACAGGGAATCCACATCAGCATGTCGCTCAATTCAGGGCCTTATGCGGCAATACTGGAGGCGATGACAAATTGTTGCTTAGACAGTTTGTCGGCAGCTTAGCAGAAACAGCCTTTGAATGGTATTCAGAGCTACCTAACGACTCTGTCAAAACATTTGCAGAGATGGAGCTACTATTTACACAAAGATTCGCGAGTGCTAGTGAACGCGCCCTGATAACAGCACTGATAAATGCCAGGAAAAGGCCAGGTGAAATGTGGGTCTGATACGCAACACGATGGAGGAACCTATGGTCAAAATGCGAACAACGCATAGAAGAGGCACCTGTGGTAGGCATGTTCGTGGGTACCCTTGACCCTCAAGCGACCATCTCGCAATTCATGATGTTCTTCAGGCCAACCACCTTCCAAGCGTTGATTGACAAGTTAGCCCAAATGGACCAGATGGGCCATGGACCGTCTTTTCCAAAACTCGACTCTCGAAATGAGAAAGGAAAAGGGAAAGCGACTGTCGTTGCCAATGATCAACAACAGCCGAGCAACTCAAAGGCGGTCGTTCGCCAAAATAACGCGCATTCACGCCCGTCCCTCGAGGAGAGACTAAGACGTCCTTACTCGTTTCTTCAGAATAAAACGAGAAGACTGTTTGAACTGGCAGTACGCAACAGACTCATCAACCTGCCCAATCCAAAGCGTCCATCGCAGCCAGGCGATCTCAATAATCCCGATTACGGCCCTTACCACCAAACGGTAAGTCACCCGATCAAGAATTGTTTCGTCTTTAAGGGATGGATCGAGGATCGGTATCTACAAGGCAAGTTTGCGCTGTCTAAAAACTGGAAGGTAAACCCACCACAGCCGCACACTCCAAAGAAGACGGACACGATGGGGGCAGCTTGTTCTTTTGTCGAGGACGAAAATGATGGAGAAGACTCATCAGACGAGTCTGAAGACTACGTAGAGACTTGTCACGTGATCTCTCACTCATTGGCGGATGATAAAGAGGCTCCTTGCGCTGATAAACCGAGGGCGGACCCTGAACCAGAAATTCCACGGCCGTCAGACGAGTTGATCGATGCCTTCCTGAATGAGATTCGTCTGAAAGTTAAAACCAATCAAGAGCATGAGATGGCCATACTGGAAGGAGCTAAACACCGACGACTGGACCAAAGAGTCGAGGCACTCCCGTCAAATCAAAAGCCATCCGCTGCGGATAAAAACAAATTCAAGATGAGGAAAAGGTTCGCTAAAGCCCTGTCAGCGGGAATGGTGCTACCACCCTCTGAAGAAAATACTCTCGGTGAAATAAAGATGCATCCTAACTTCTGCTTATATCATCAGAAGATCACACATCCTACCGAAGACTGCGACTCCTTTAAGTGTTGGTGGCAAGGGTATGTCGCTCAAAAGCAACACTTCAACAGGACAAAGTGTGGAGCTCGTAGACATCAGAAAAATATGATAGATGAGCGCAAAAGAGCCGCCGACGATTGTCATATAGCCGACTCCAAGGGATCGCAAATTATCACCTTTGGATGCGACTCTGACGAGGAAGCTGCCCTCAACCCTCTCCTCAAGGAATCCATTTCAAAGATGAAAGAATTGAGAAGTTGCGATAACGTTCAGCCGTGTAATCGTACGCTACTCGGAAAAAATCTCGGCCCCGCAAACAAGGGATCGAGCAAAAAGGATAAAGGGAATGGAAAAACAGCCCTCGTAGCCAATGCTCAACAGCAATCGAGTGGCCCTAGACCGGTTGTTTGCCGAACAACAAACAGCAACCTCTCCAGGAAAAGTTGAAACGTCCTTACTCGTTTTCGCAAGATAAAACAAGGGGACTGTTCGAGCTGACGTTGCGCAACCAACTCATAAATCTGCCGGAGCCAAAATGTCCGTCGCAACCAAATGACGTCAATAAGCCCAACTACTATCCCTATCACCGAGTACTGGGTCACCTGATCGAGGATTGCTACGTCTTCAAAAACTGGGTTGAAGATCAATACCAACAAGGCAAGTTCGTCATCTCCGAAAACTGGAAAGTGACCCCGCCACAACCGCACACTCTGAGAAAGATGGATACGTCGGGGGCATCATGCTCAGTCATAGAGAAAGCCCCATTGACCGAAAAGTCAATAAACTAGAGATTCGCCTCAAATACGGCGATGGTGGACCAAAACGTCCTTAAACTAATGATGGACCGCAATGTCCTAAAACTTGCAAACGACCGAAACGTCTTTAAACTACTACCGCAGCATCCTTAGGCTGACGAAATGAATAAAAAAGAGAGGAAAAAAAGAGGGGGGAAAATTTTAAGAAATGATGATAAAAACGGTATGTCCATAAGCAAAAAGGGCACGGATGAAAACCCGAAAGGGCTCCGTGAGTAAAAACAGCAGGGCTACCAACGAGTGTTCGTGAAAACACGAAAGGGCGCGACCTTGTAAAAAAAAGAGAAGAAAATAAAAAGAATAAAAAAACGGTATGTCCATAAGCAAAATGGGCACGGATGAAAACCCGAAAGGGCTCCGTGAGTAAAAACAGCAGGACTACCGGCGAGTGTTCGTGAAAACCCGAAAGGGCTCAACCTCGTTAAAAGACACTTATAAGGTCCTTTCGACCTTGTAAGGAGAAACCACCCGCCTGAGATCCTTACGAATCACAAGGGAGCAACACACTTAGGGATCCCCACGATTCCTAAGGAGAAAATACGCTTGCGAGATCCTCACGACTCGTAAGGAGAACTCTCTTATGGGACCCTCACGGCTCATAAGATTTGAAAGTCTTAAGTTACAGAGACCTAAACCTGTGCTTAAGCAATCCCCACAACTTCCGATATTGCCCTACAAGTGGCTCAATACCGACCCTTGTATACAATCCACGGGCGCGAATAAACATTTCCCTAACCAAGTCCCATCCGCGACTGGGGATATGTACGCATGATGAACAACCCTTATAAGTCCTCTCGACTTACAAGGGGAAAACCCTCTTGTAGGATCCTTACGACTTACAGAGGAACATACACTTAGGAATCCTCACGATTCCTAAGGAGAAAATACACCTACACGATCCTCACGACTTGTAGGGAGAAATACCTTTGTGAGACCCTTACGGCTCATGAAGTTAAAAGCCTTAGTTGATAGGACCTTAACCTTGCTCGCTAAGCCACCTTTGTTCAACATCGACGGAGGCAAATGATGATTCGCTCCTGGCAATATCCCAGTTGTAGCGGTGCTGATGCCGAAATCGGTGTCTAATTTTAGGTTTACGGTGAAAAGCCGGTAGGCCGCACGTGCATACGAAATAGCCGAAATGATAGGGCAACTTGTAATAAAAAGCAGCAAGTAAAAACATATGCATACAAAATAGCCGAAATGATTGGGCAACTCGCAATAAAAAGCAGCGAGTGAAAATAAAATAAATAGCCGAAATAATTGGGCAACTCGCAATAAAAAGCAGCGAGTGAAAATAAAATAAATAGCCGAAATGATTGGGCAACTCGCAATAAAAAGCAGCGAGTGAAAATACAATAAATAGCAGAAATGATTGGGCACCGCGAAAAATAGCCGAAATGATTGGGCAATCGCAACTTTCGCGATATAAAAGCTGAAATGATAGAGCATCGCGGAAATAAAACAAAAAAATGATGATAAAACTTTGGCCCTACAGTTGAGATCACATCGATCCCTGTATACAATCCAGGGGCATAAACAAAAAGGGAACCATACCTTCCCGACAGGCTCCATCAGAAAACGAAGCCAAAATCTCGACGGTTCACAGACAACCTAGAGACTATCTTAGTATTCGTCTCATTACAGCAGACGAAATGTTAGCAACGGCGTTCCTTCGCAGTCCATCAAGATGCAGATACAGCGCCAACAAAAGACCTCGTGGTCGAAACAAAGCGAAGCGACGGCAAAATCCCAGCTTCACCTCAACAATCGTCTCGATACAGCAGACGAGATGTTAACAACGGCGTTCCTTCGCAGTCCATCAAGATGCAGATACAACGCCAACAAAAGACCTCGCGGTCGAAACAAAGCGAAGCGACGGCAAAATCCCAGCTTCACCTCAGCATTCGTCTCGATACAGCAGACGAGATGTCAACAAAGGCGTTCCTTCGCAGTCCATCAAGATGCAGATACAACGCCAACAAAAGACCTCACGGTCGAAACAAAGCGAAGCGACGGCAAAATCCCAGCTTCACCTCAACAATCGTCTCGATACAGCAGACGAGATGTTAACAACGGCGTTCCTTCGCAGTCCATCAAGATGCAGATACAGCGCCAACAAAAGACCTCACGGTCAAAACAAAGCGAAGCGACGACAAAATCCCAGCTTCACCTCAACAATCGTCTCGATACAGCAGACGAGATGTTAACAACGGTGTTCCTTCGCGGTCCATCAAGATGCAGATACAACGCCAACAAAAGACCTCGCGGTCGAAACAAAGCGAAGCGACGGCAAAATCCCAGCTTCACCTCAGCATTCGTCTCGATACAGCAGACGAGATGTCAACAAAGGCGTTCCTTCGCAGTCCATCAAGATGCAGATACAACGCCAACAAAAGACCTCGCGGTCGAAACAAAGCGAAGCGACGGCAAAATCCCAGCTTCACCTCAACAATCGTCTCGATACAGCAGACGAGATGTTAACAACGGTGTTCCTTCGCAGTCCATCAAGATGCAGATACAACGCCAACAAAAGACCTCACGGTCGAAACAAAGCGAAGCGACGGCAAAATCCCAGCTTCACCTCAACAATCGTCTCGATACAGCAGACGAGATGTTAACAACGGCGTTCCTTCGCAGTCCATCAAGATGGAGATACAACGCCAACAAAAGACCTCGCGGTCGAAACAAAGCGAAGTGAAGGCAAAATCCCAGCTTCACCTCAGCATTCGTCTCGATACAGCAGACGAGATGTCAACAAAGGCGTTCCTTCGCAGTCCAACAAGACGTAGAAGCAACATCAACAAAAGACCCCATGGTCAAACAAGCGGAGTAACGGCAAAATCCCAGCTCCACCGTGACGTTCGTCTCGATACAGCAAATGAGATGTCACCCCAACGTTCGTCTCGACACAGCAGACGCAACATCATCAAACAAGCGGAGTAACGGCAAAATCCCAGCTCCACCGCGACGTTCATCTCGATACAGCAGACGAGATGTCACCCCAACGTTCATCTCGACACAGCAGACTCAACATCATTAAACAAATGGAGTAACGGCAAAATCCCAACTCCACCACGGCGTTCGTCTCGATACAGCAGACGAGATGTCACCCCAACGTTCATCTCGACACAGCAGACGCAACATCATCAAACAAATGGAGCCACGGCAAAATCCTTAGTTCCAAAACCTCAACAGTTCACCAGCAACCTAGAGACAACTACGACGTTCGTCTCGATACAGCAGACGAGATGTCACTCCAGCGTTCTTCCTCCAGCAGGGTTCAGACGCGACAATCAAACAAATGGAGCCACGGCAAAATCCCTAGTTCCTACCGCGACATTCGTCTCGATACAGCAGACGCGATGCCAGCAAACGAAGCAAAGGCCAAATTCCTAGCTTCAGGGTCTTGACGGCAACTCACATAAAACCTGAAAGACTATAGGAGATCATCTCACACCAGCGCGGAGTGGTTATGACTCATCGGGGCTCGCCAAAATGAGCCTAACCTCAAGTAAAAAGCGGCATGGCAAATTCCTAATGCTTGCTCTTCCGACGGTCAAACTGCCTAAGAAGATTGCTTGAAGACGTCTTGTCCAGCCCCCGAAGGGATCAGAGACACGGCAGTCGCAGGGCTACTCGAACAGCACGATTGCCTATCGAGGAATATATCAGCTTATCGACGGTACGACGGCCAAAACCCTAAGTACCACAGACCCTAACGGACTTCTGTCGTAAAGAGCAGAGGTTAACTGTGACGTTAGGATATTCTTGTGAGAAATGTTCGATTCGTCTCAACTTGTGAAGAAATTGATGTCTTTGCGAGAAATTCTCGATGCGGCTCGACTCGTGAGATAAAGCCTTAGGCAGCAGGCATAAAAGAAGCCTGTTTCCTAAGCACTGGGACCCTGCAAGTTGGCCCAAAACGGTCTCTTGCATACTATCCACGGGTCTCACTCTCCAAACTCGAATCTCGACGAGGAGGGAAACAACCGCTTACGGGTCCTCTCGACTCGTAAGAGGGGGAAATTCTCTTATATGATCCTTACGACTTATAAAAGAAAACGTGCTTAGGAATCCTCACGATTCCTAAGGAGAAAATACACCTATGAAATCCCCTCGATCCGTAGGGAGAAAGTTCTCTATGAGACCCTCACGGCTCATAGAGTTGAAAAGTCTTAGGCAGCAGGTCTGAACCTGCGGCCTAAGCCATCGTTATTTCTTGAAGAAATCAAGACGCTTGCTCTATTATCTGTCAATTATGTCCATCAAGACAACACGCTGATAATAATAGCAAAAAAGAGAGTGACAGAAAGAACATCTGATTAGCATTGGATCAAGCATTCAGGATACACTCATCCATGCATGTGCAAAAGATTCAGAACAAGGAAATCACCAAGCTGAAATGGAAATTTTCTATTCATATCATAAAAAGGGGTTCTTACAATTATTAAAATGATTACAAAGCTATAACCTCAAACCCAGGACATGGATTGAGGAACTCGAAAGTGACCCTATCTATGACTTTCCAAGCCTCGCGGACCATCCTGGTGTGCTTTCTTTCGCGAGCACAAGCGTCAGGGTCCCCCCTAATGTCTTCCACCCTCCGATAAGCAGCGAGTATGGCAGACTGTTGAAAGACCTCGTGCAAGAGATCGACAAGACTGTCTCGCCGTCTCTTCGAGATAAAGTTTATCAGGTACACCGAGTGCACCTTATCCTCAGCGGCATCCAACGCCCTAAGCGGCACACCAGAACAGAATAGGGGAAGCGCTTCCCAGATAGCTCCCACAATAAGCTTAAGAAGAGAGAAACGTCGGGGAAGCAGTGGACCGTTGTATGCATCGAAGCGGCTCATGATTTCAGCACACTCCGCGTTTGTGAACTCTCGATTTTGAGAGCGGCCAAGTCGGCGGATGTCCCCATAAGAGATGATCTCGTTAAGAGCATACATGTGGGCGTCCATTGTTCCTGTAAAAGAAGATCAGCAGAATTAGCAGACCGACTGATTAAGCGAATTCTTGTTTAAAAAAAAGCACAGATAGTTAAAACTCCTCGAGAGCAACGCTCTGCAGACAGGAGTAACACCTATCAAAATCAATAATGAAGATAATTCGAAGAAATTCCCCAAGAACGCGGAGAGCTTTGCTATGAAAAGATGATAAAACCCATCAAAGATAAAACCCCATTTTTGATCTTCATTATTCATGATCAGATTCTTAAGAGTTCTTCGCAGAAGATTAAAATTCTACTTGTATTAAGAAAGCAGAGCTTTGATTCATGGGCTAAGAACTCCCAAGAAAAAAAATCATCATGATCTAAGGCGAGCAAAGCTCTATTAATAAAACCCTAAATGGGTTTCCTTTAGATCAAAGATCTATGAGAGCAAGGCTCCGTTATTTAAAATTAAGTTAATTTAATTTAATTTAATTTTACCTAAAAGTGATTTTAAGTTCTGAAGTTTGAAATTCTCGGGAAGAAACGAGAGCAAGACTCTAAAAATTCTCAAACAAGAGCAAGGCTCTGAAGTTCAAATTCTTGAAGGTGGTAAAAAATTACCAAGGACCGAGGGTCCTATTTATAGGCGCCTGCGCCCCTTCAGATCACCTTTTGATCCAACGGTTGGAATTCTGCCACCGCCGCGCTCACGCTTGGGGCCACATAAGCGCAACGATGGGGGGACATTTGTTTACCCCAATCAGACCAAAGCACTGTTCAAATTCCAAGACGGGAGATGAAGCAACGCTTCTGTCTCCCCCAATCAGAGCAAAACTCTGTTTTGAAAATTGAAGTGAAAATTAAAGTTAAAATAAATGAAGCAACGCTTCAGATTTTTTGCGCTGCGCGCAACGCGCCACGTGCCAAAAGCTGATACATCAGCGCAGCGCCCAAAAAGGCGCGCCTAATCAGAGCAAAGCTCTATTAAAAACAAAAGGAAGCAACGCTTCAATTGCGCAGGCACTGCGCTGCGCGACACGTGTCAGCGCAGTTGCGCTGCGCTGTGCGCTGCTTGACACGTGTCACGCGCTGGGGCATTTGCGCCAAACAGAATTAAGATTTTAAAGAAATTTTTCTGTTCTTGTTAAAACAAGAAGATTTTTTTCTATAAAACAGAGGCTCTTGGATCAAAGATCCAACGGTGGGGAAAATTCCCCAAATCACTCAGAGAAACATCTCTTTACCAAATTTAACTAATTTTTGGGCACTATAAAAAGGACCCTAAACCTCAATTCAGGGGGAGGAACATTTTGTGAGAAATTAAACAGAGAGAACTCTGAAGAATTGGAGAGAAATCCCCAAGAACAAAAAAGGTAAAAAAGCCTTTAGAAAAAGAGAAAATTCTCTTATGAACAGATCATTGATCTAAAAAAAAGATCAATAATCTTTAATAAAAAACAAAATAAAAAACAGTGCTTTGCACTTTTTATGAACCTCTGGTTCCTGAAATAAGAAAAACTTGTTTTTCTTTGATCTAAATTAGATCAAGAAATCAAATAGTGCTTTGCACTTCTTTTATGAACCATTGGTTCTTGAATCTAAAAGATTCTCAAATTAATAGTGCTTTGCACTTGAAAAACTGCGCTATTGCGCTCTTGGGCTGGCGCAAGCCACCAGAGAGCGCCACGTGTCAGCATCTGAACCATTTGCGCTATGCGCTTTTGAAATAGAGCTCTGCTCTCTGAAATTGGCGCAACTCACCAGAGCGCGCCACGTGTCAGCAGCGCAAGCGCAGCGCACTAGCGCAGCGCACTCCGCTTGCATGACACGTGTCATCACCACAAGCGCTTGCGCTCTTTGATTGGCGCGAAGCGCCTAAAAAATGCAATGCATTTCTTTTGTTAAAGGGCCAGGCCCAAGTCAAAAAGACCTAGCAGGCCAAAACAAATTGCAAGGCAATAAAAAGGGCAGAGCCCAAGTAAAATTGATGCTCTGCATCATTTACAAATGGGCAGAGCCCAAAGCAAATTGATGCTCTGCATCCTTTCTGGGCAGAGCTCAAACAAAAATAAAAAGCAATGTGATGCATTATTTAAATGTGGGCAAAGCCCTAGCACAGGTCTAATAGACCAAAAATAAATAAAAACGTTGAATATTTTTCAACTGGACTTAGCCCAATCATGGCCGTAAGTCCTCAAATTAAATCGACTGAGCACAGCTGCTCTCTCTTAAATCAATTCACGACCGGTTCGAGGGTACATCTCCGAACTCCTTTGACTCCTATCGTTGTAATCCTTCAACGATGTCAGAGAGGTGACGGGTCCCGACAACCACACATCAACACGGACTGCGGGGTCCTTAAACTCGTGGACCGAAACGTCCTTAAACTAATATTGGACCACCATGTCCCTAAACTGGAATATGGACCACCATGTCCCTAAACTGGAATATGGACCGCAATGTCCTTAAACTACCAATGGACCACCACGTCCCTAAACTGGCAATGGACCACTACGTCCCTAAACTGGAACAATAGAGCTCCCAAATGCTCTTTTGTCGGATCTAAACGATCCCGTTTAAGTTGATCTTAGCCTCAAATATGGCTAACATATCCTTAAACATTCGAACAGACTTTAGTCCCAAATTGGACTATAAGACCCCCAATCAACTTTGGTTCAAGGGTACATCTCCGAACTCCTCTGACACATGTCGTTGTAATCCTTCAACGTCGTCAGAGAGGTGACGGGTCCCGACGACCATATATAAAATAGACCACCATGTCCCTAAACTGGAAATGGATCTGGATGATCCCGTTAAGTTGATCTTAGTCTCAAATCAGACTAACCTATCCTTAACGAACGTTTAAGTTGATCTTAGCCTCAATACGGCTAATGTATCCTTAAACTAAAAACACCAAACCCAAATCTAAGTAAATACGGATTTGGACTAATCCACGTCCTACGGGCGGCGGCATTACTCAGTCTCCGTATAGAATCCACGGGCAACCATAAACAAAACAAACACTCACGACACGAAGTGAAATTCTGGAGAAGGAGAAAGTTGTTACCGCGATGCGGTAGCGTAATTAACTGCAGGGGCTTGCGCCTGCAGGGAAGAGCATCCCCACAATCAAAAACCCCTCAAGCGAGGGGGATTCTGACAAAGTCTGCTACATCGGCCGCATCCGTCTAAACCTCCGATACACGGTGCCATAAATCAACTTGGCATCTTCGGAGAGGTAGACGGATAAAACCATATAGCATCTGCCCCGAATCTCAGGCTAGACGAACCTACGCGGTCGCGTCTGTGTTCGAAGGGGAACACACCTGTTTGCACAACTCTTTTGAGCCGTGGTAGGGAGGAAATCAAAGCATAGTGGGAACCACACAAGACACTATAGCGATCTCGGGTCTACAGGCTAACCTGTACAAGTGTCATCAGAGAACTGCTATCTGATGATAGGTATGGTACCATCCAGGAGTTCTCGGCGAGTCATGTTCGCTGTACCTATTCTCTAATGAGCACCTGTGCACAATCTTTGATATCAAACACCAATGGTTGTGGGATCAACCATCGCCCCATACAGGGTCAAGAAACGTACACACCGGTCTACTCTAGAATATTGATGCCCTATCTCGATACTCTCTCGGCTAAGAACTATTAAAGGATGTGCTTGCGGACTACACAAGCCCCACTAGTATGATTTTCATCATAGTCCAGGTAGTCAAGCCTACATTCTAAAGGCTTTATCAACATGTATCAAAGTGACAGTATACTAAAATAAGTATACATGTTAAGATAAAGAGCAACCAGATAGCATACTATCATATCGAGCAAGAAAGTCCTCTCTATATATATATCTAAGCATCCACTGTATTATACAATAATGGCCTCTAGGGCATACATATTCCTAACAGTCCATACTCGTACTCATTGGGATGCTGAGACGGCACCGGTTGTGCCCGTCTACGTCTTGTTCATGCATATTTAAAAGAATGGCAGGTGCGGGCATAGCTGGTGGAGGCACGGGTGGTGCAGAGATGGGTGGTGCAGGCATGGCCGGTGTACTGGGTTCCGTAGCACGGCCACTGGGTTTTGGGAGGCATCGATCATGCCGTTTTCAAAAAAATAGCGCGCTAAAGAACCCTAACCTAGAATCTTAACTATAGAATTAGACGAAACTAGGATGTAAACATCTTTACATCTAAGTGAACAAGGAATACAACCTTTGTAGACCGGTCCTTCACTTCAAAAGCTCCGTGTAGTAGTCCTTTCGCTCAAAATAGTGAACTCCCGGACTCTAGAAAGGCACCACAAGATGAAAGAAACAAACTTGCTTGAAGTCTTCGAGGCCGAAGATGATTTACGTCGAGGAGACACCAACTCAAGCTACCTCCTCACTAATTAGGAATTAGTGAAGGAAACAATCTAAACTAAATGGCAAGTCTAGTGTAGGTTGATGAAGTAGGAATTTGCTCATTTTAGAAATATTTTTCTCACTAATTTTCTTCACCTTCCAAAATCTAGAGAGCTTGAGGAAGGAGATGAAGAAAAGCAACAATGGAGAGAAGCAAGTGTAGAATAGAATGAGTGAATCAAGTGAGTGAGAATAGCAACCATGGGTGAGAAAATATCATATACTAACTCATGTAGAGACTTAACCATGGCTAATGATAATGGTTGGGTTAATAAATATCTTAAATAAAACAAAATTAGTGGACTAAGTCAATGGTTCCACAAGCTTCCACAAGCTTCAACCATGTGACTAATTTCTAACTAATTTTGATTTACTTTAAATAAATAAAACCATTCATTATGTTAAGCATGGTGTGAGTCTCATACACTCATGTCTTATGTAGCAACAAGTATGACATAATAATATATATAACATATATATTAAGTGTACACAAGTGAGAAAAAGAAATGCTTAAGTGAGCTAATATTAGTTAATATAAATTAATATATCAAATATATAATTATACATTAAATTATTAAATCAACAGTTGATTTAATAATCCGGCTATATCACATATAACCGACTAATATCATATGTATCAACTTATCGAATCAACACTTGATTCGATAACCCGGCTATATCACATATAACCGACCGATATCACATATCGTGAGAATAGAATACGATATCACATACGCGTATTAATCTCGGTCCCACACATATCACATATGTGCTCCTACTTCGTTTCGCATGAGCCAGAAAACCTCTGTGTAGGACTCTAAAGACTCGTCAATACGCCAGCAGTAGGTGATGATCATATCAGTCACCCATAAGCCGTCAGCGGTACTAGCTGGAAGTAACGGCTACCCAGGTATTGAGCGATCAGAAGATCAACAAGCAAGCCTGCTCATACTCCTGCAAATCCAATAAGTAACACTACCATACAGTCCAGTCTCTTCGTCTGATATGTCGCATATCTCGGCCTGAGGGTGGTAAACGTCAGACCCCAATAACCTGATAAGTCATGCCAATGTAAGGCCCATAACGGTTCGAAAAACTACTGATAACACTTACTAGTAAATCTTAACAACCATGGCCAAGGATTTCCTGTTATGGCCAATCGAGCATAGCGCAACATCAACCCCCACTACCGGGAGAGACGAAATCCCCTCTTATCGCTCATTGCCTCCATGTGACTCGGGACTGTACCCAAAAACCACTGTTTTGCACGTTCTCTTGAACGCGGTAAGGTGGAAATCAAAGCACAGTGGGAATCACACAAGACTCTATGATGATCTTGGGTCTACAGACTAACCTGTACCAGTGTCACCGGAGAACTGCTATCTGCCGATAGGTATAATACCATCTAGGAGTTCTCGGCGAGTCCGTTCAGTGTACCCAGTCTACACTGAGCACCCGTATACCTTCTCTGATGTCAAACACCAACGGATGTGGGATCATCCATCGCCCATCATATGGGTCAAGAAGCGTATACGCTAGTCTACTCTGGAATATCGATGCCCCGTCTCGATACTCTTATGACTAAGAACATTTGAAGGATATACTTACCGACTACTTCTGCCCCACTAGTATGATCTGCACCATAATCCTGGTAGTCAAGTACTCATCCTAAGGGCTTTATCAATATGTAATAGAGAGACAATAAGTATACATGTTAAGATAAAGAGCAACCAGATAGCATACTATCATGTCGAGCAAGAAAGTCCTCCCTATATATGTCCAAGCATCCACTATAATATAAATCACATGTATAATAATGGCCTCTAGGGCATACATATAACTAACAATCTCTCACTTGCACTAAGGCCATTTGTTGTAGTATCTCATACTCAACGTCCTATAAAAGTCTCTCTAGGGAAAGGCCTCTATGAGTGGATCCACCGTGTTATCCTTCGCGTCAACTATCCTTACCTCGATCCCTTGGAGATCAACCATCTCCCTGATCAGGTGATACTGCCTCAGAATTTGTCTGGATCGCTGATGGGACAGGGGTTCCTAGGCCAAAGCCACAATTCCATTGTTGTCACAATAACAGTTATTGGACGCTCATTGCTGGGAACTATGTTCATCTCATGAACAATACAAGTCCAGACACCCACTTTGGCAGCATCATTAGTAGTGATGTATTCAGCTTTTATCGTCTAGTTTGCCACGGTATCTAGCTTGGAACACTTCCAACATACCGTCCCTCCACTGAGGGTAAAGACAAAGCTTGTGACTGACTTTCAGTCGACCTTATCACTCTGGAAGCTCGAATTGGTAAAGGACTCCCACTAGAGTTCACCGTTACCAAACACTAAGAACATTTCTTTAATGCTTCTCAAGGACTTAAGAATGTCCTTCATAGCTGTCCAGTGATTCTCCCAAGATCCGATTGATTTCTTATCACTACACCTAGTGAGTCAGCTACATCTGATCTGGTATATAACATCGCATACATGATAGAGCCCACTGCCGAAGTATAGGGTATCCCTTGCATGCGAGCTCTCTCCAAATCAGTCTTAGGAGACATCTTTTTTGGAGAGAGTGATTCATGAGTAAGTGGGCGAACCATTACGCTTAGAATTCTCCATACTAAACCCCTTTAGTATGGTGTTATTATACCTGGATTTGGGCACTCCCAACATCCACTTAGATCTATCTCTAAAGATCTTAATCCTTAAGATGTAGTAGGTATCATCCAGATCTTTCATGGAGAATCCCCGTGATAAGAGGAGCTTGACCGAGTGTAGTATAGGAAACCATTTCCTATCAAGAGTATGTCATCTACGTACAATACGAGGAAGATAACCTTACTCTCTACAACCTTCTTGTATATACAAGGTTCATCTACCTTTTTGATGAAGTCAAACTTTTTGACTGCTACATCAAAACAGATGTTCCAACTCCACGATGCGTGCTTTAATCCTGATGGACTTAAGCATAGGCAATGGAGAAAATGTTTCATCATAATCCACACCTGGTTAATGAAGAAAACCTTTTACTGCAAGTCTAGCTTTGAAAGTCTCAACTTTTCCATTTACACCAAGAATCTTCTCAAGATACATTTGCTCCCGATGGGTTTTACCCCTTCAGGTGCAACATTCAAAGTCATACTTTGTTGGTGTACATGGATTCCATCTCTGATTGCATAGCATCCAGCCAATTCACAGAGTCCCCACTTGTGATGGCCTGCCTGAACCTGGTTGGGTCATCATCTACCATGATACAATTCTCGCTCCCACTATCATCGAGAAAACTGTAGTATTTCTTAGAGGGATGAGGAATCCTACCAGATTCGTGGAGAGGCTGAGGTTTGTTGGAGACTATTGAATCCTTTGGTTTTACCAAATCATTAGCTGTTAGTTTGTCTAGCTGGAACTCCTTCCAGTTCTACCTCATGACTACTAGTTTCTTCTATAAGAAATTCCTTTTCTGAAAAGGTAGCATGTTGAGAAATAAAACATCTTTTGCTCCTCAGTGTAGTAGAAGATATACCCTCGCAAATGTTCGAGATATCCAACAAACTTACAGAACTGACCTTGCCTCGAGTTTGTCCGGATTTTGCTTTTTAACATAGGCCGGACAACCCCATATCTTAACTCATTTAAGATATGGTCTTTTCCCATACCATATCGCATATGGAGTGGTAGGCACAGATTTGGATGGAACCCCATTCAATAGGTATGCAGCTTCTCAAGTGCATAACTCCAAAAGGAAACAGGCAACCCAGCAGTACTCATCATAGAGTGCACCATATCTAATAGGGTGCGATACCTCCGCCCCGATACACCGTTGTGCTGTGGTGTATACGAAGGAGTAAGCTGAGAGAGAGTCCCATTCTCCGTTTAGAAAATCCAGGAACTCCATATCCAAGTATTCGCCTCCCCGATCTCATCAAGGACTTAATACTTCTACCCGTCTGATTCTCAACTTCAAGCTTATATTCCTCGAATTTCTCAAAAGTTTCAGACTTGTGTTTCAACAGGAACATATGTTCGAATCTTGAGAGATGGTCAGTGAATATAATGAAGTATGAGGAACCAACCCTGGCATTTGTAGACATAGAACCGTATACATCATCATGTATCAGTCCCAAGAGTTCAGTAACTCTTTCTCTGTTTTCAGTAAACATAGTATTGGTCATTTTACCTTTGAAAAAAGACTGGAAAGTATGATAAGATGAAATTTCGAACGGATTCAAATATTCATCCTTATGTAACTTAGCTAGTTGTGTCGCATTGATATGACCCAGTCTACAATAACACAAGAAGGATTCGTTCATTTCTGAACTACTCCTCTTATGTGTGTTCTATATACTTTGAACTGTGGTTTGATTTAGAACGTATATGCCATTACATGACGTGCCGGATCCAATCAACTCTTGATTAAGGAAAATGTTCACAACATTATTCTGTAATACAAAATTATATCCTTCTTTAACTTAATAAAGAAACTAATGTAATGTTGTATATCAGGTTCGGCATATAATAACATTTGTTCAGAATTAATGTATTTACCATTTGGTAATACAAGGTGATATTTGCCAACTGGTTTGGCTGCAACACTTGCATCATTCCCTATATTTAGAAACATATCACCCAATCACAGTTCTCTACCTTTCTGTAGCCCATGTAACAGATTACATATGTATGATCCTGATGCAGTATCTCATACCTAGGACATAGAGGATACTGAGAAACAGTTCTTGGTAACGAACACAACAGAAGAATATGCATCAACATGTTTTTGCCTCAAATAGGTGGCATGGGAATCCTGGTATTCCCCTATTTCATGCTCAGACTTATAACAATTATAAGGTAAAACAGAACCAACGTTCCCTGGATCAGTATAATAAGCAGGTTCGGTCAAAACATCCATATTATTATCTTGATTAAGGAGTGACATGGTCGCTACCAGGAAAGAGAGAGAGAAGAAAACATTCTGCGTATGCTTTTGCAAGATCAGATTGGTTATTATTTTATCTAATCAGGATGGCTCTCACTGTTTTTATCAAATCTTCCTTCAAACCCTAAAAGGTAAGACTAGCCGGGATTAATTACACCCTACAAGTTCGCCAATCTTTTGGCCAGGCCAGTGTCGGTATTTTGAGGGAGGTTCTCCGTGCTTTCGCACGGACCTAATTAAAATAAATCTCGTTTTTCCAGGGGCGTAACCCTGTTAACACCTTTCTAGACACCTACTTGATCGGCTAATTGTAATGTGTAAAACTCTCCTAGGAGTAACTCTTACTCGCAGTGGGTGTCGGGATCCAACTATCTCATAGAAGATATACAATCTCATTACAAATTTCAACACTTGAAATTCTCGATAATATTGTGTCCATTGCTTCCTATGACCTTGACGAAGGCCAACAAACCATAGGCCGCTAGTCAAGTTCAACCCGTATATTTCATGATTGAATTAAACCCACCCGCACGACCCTTGACGAAGGCCAACAAAGTCGCACGACTAACTTAATCCAATCGTATCGCATGCTTTAAGCAGATAAGCACTAATCAGCTACAGCACACTACGTCTTGACGAAGGCCAACAAACGCAGCACAAATACTAAATAGTCCTTATCTGATGACGAAGGGATACGACAGGTTTTTAAGAAAACCTTTTGCGTAATGAACTTGATATCGTTGTAGAATCGAGTGATTTTGAAAAAGGAGTGTTGTTTAGGCTTTTATAGTTTTGCTAAAGAGGTCACTCCCGGTGAAGGGATCTCAGCTCTTTCCTTATCGAATGAGGTGCTGGACATAAACACCACTATACAAAGCATGAACTAAAAAAGCAATCAAAAACAAAACCGAGTGGGTTGTAGCATCTGCCAGTTTCGCTAAAGAGGTCACTCCCGGTAAAGGAATCTCGGCTCTTTCCTTATCGAATAAGGTGTTGGATATTCTATAAGGAATACCCCTATGCAAAGCAAGAACTAGAGCTACCAGTTGTTAAAACAGGATTCTGCAATATCTTTAAGTTTCTTTTATTTCATTAATCTCATTAATGAAGTCCGATCATTTATGCTTCCTAGGTATCATAGAAGAAACGAAAATACAACGTACGCTTATGCCATCAGTATTAGCCACAGTGTCCCGTTATGCACCGTTAGGTTACTTAACTAACGGCATAGCGAGGCGGGATTAGCGCGGGTGCAAAACATAAGCAACGTTTATTATATATCATATATATAATAAACACATTCGTCTCATCATATAAATTGATCACATCACAGAATATCAGCAGCAGAAGTCCACATATGAAATATTAGATATACTAGGAATTCCGTGTTTTAAATTAAGCCAGTAAAAAATACGGATTCCACAATCGTGATGAATAGCCAAACCCACATCCCTAGACCCCTACGAGAGCGGCAAGCAACCCTACCAATTCTAGAGTTAGGAGACCCAGTCTCGACTCCTCGAGATGGTCTCCCACTAGACTCCAGAACCCGGTTACTTGTGCTCCCCACCTTAGGTCTATCCTAATGTGGAAAAGTAAATAATATACATCAATGGTGACATCATCCTCAACCCGGAAGTGCCCCAATAAAAGAATATTACATAAAAGTTTTTACATGAATGAAAAAGAAAAACTCTCATCTCACGCAAAAACCCCCGGCTAATCAAACACGATGATCCAATATAACATATCCCAGCAACATATAACATCGCATGTCATCAACGTAAGTAAATATGCGTATCCCATTTGTCGTTGACATATAGCAACGAAACAGGTGATACACCATATATTACACTTACGGTCACAGAAAAGAAAGTGAAAACTACAATAATTGGAATCCACAACCACCTTAGACATTATAAACCCAATGTATCACATACTTTAGATTTCATGCCTAACCAAATGAATTCCTTAGACATCTCATGCCTAACAATTATAAGCCCTGCATTTTACTCTCGATATTGAAAAAACTTTTCAATAACCGGTCAGGTAATTAAACAAGATTCCCGACAACCTGATCGAATGCTCGTTGGAAACTTTAGTAGATAGCCGCACCCCCGATGCCGTCGACAAAGTGTACTTAGGCGGAACACCGCGGCCGCGAGCACCCGAACGGATGCTTTTGGCAACGGGGTTCTCCTCCAGTCACTTGGTCAGGGCTATAGGGCATGGCTATCTAGTAAGGTTACCCGGAGAGTATCCGCGTACACTACATGATTGTGACAGAGTTTTGATCCACATCAAAATCCCGTGGCAACCGATCAAATGAGATTGAATTGCTAGATTTATTAAATTCAAATTAGTTTTCATAAAACTAAATATTGTGGATTCCAAGTATTGTATCATAATCACAGATAGTTAGATGATGTTAAACTTTTCGATCGAATCAACAAACGCCCACATTTCCCAGAGAGCTTAACACTTGAGCGGAGTTAAAAAAAATACCCAGAACATGCCACAGCAACTATGGACCAACCGTAGAAAGGCCAACTCTTGTCTCACCTATGACGCCGCGGAACTACCACAAACCCTACGGTTTGGTGGCGGTTCCGGCGGTCACAGAATCGAGTTAGGGTTTCGTTCTTCTAGAGGGTCCATAGAAAACACCTACATGATTTTTTGAAGATTTTGAACTTGGAAAATTCCAACTCGTGGAAAATTTCCAGCGAGGGAGAAAAATGGGTATTTGATATTTGTTCGAACTTTTTAACGTCATCAAGATAACCCGAAAAGATGTTGGAATTACGACTACGAAGCACTCCGAATTGCCTTTACACAAAAATAGCATCACATGCAATCTCAGTAAAAACAAGCAACACCTGAAACACCAAAACCCAGAGACTGGAACACCAGAAAAATACGAAGCCCAAACACTTGAACTGGACCGGCCAGGCCGGATTTTTAGCTCATTTCGCTGGGTCAAATCCGGCAAAAATGGTTTGTATTTGTCTCGTGTTCATGTTATATCTCATATAATATTCTGTAGTTGCTTAAAAAATTTTAGACACTCTGAAAAATTCGACAGAAACTTGGTTTTTTGTTTCGATATTTCGGAGTTGTTTCGGTTTCGTAATTCTACAAATATCGTCTAATTCTGTAGCATGGCTCGGATACCACTGCTGGGTTCCGTAGCACGGCCACTGGGTTTCGGGAGGCATCAACCATGCTGTTTTCAAAAAAATAGCGCGCTAAAGAACCCTAACCTAGAATCTTAACTAGAGAATTAGACGAAACTAGCATGTAAACATCTTTACCTCTAAGTGAACAAGTAATACAACCTTTGTAGACCGGTCCTTCACTTCAAAAGCTCCATGTAGTAGTCCCTTCGCTCCAAGTAGTGAACTCCCGGACTCTAGAAATGCTCCACAAGATGAAAGGAAAAAATTTGCTTGAAATCTTCGTGGCCGAAGATAATCTACATCAAGGAGACACCAACTCAAGCTACCTCCTCACTAATTAGGAATTGGTGAAGGAAACAACCTAAACTAAATGGCTAGTCTAGTGTAGGTTGTAGAAGTAAGAATTTTTCTCACTTTAGAAATATTTTTCTCACTAATTTTCTTCACCTCCCAAAAGCTAGAGAGCTTGAGGAAGGAGATGAAGAAAAGCAACCATGGAGAGAAGCAAATGTAGAATAGAATGAGTAAATCAAGTGGGTGAGAACAGCAACCATGGATGAGAAAATATCATATACTAACTCATGTAGAGACTTAACCATGGCTAATGATAATGGTTGGGTTAATAAATATCTTAAGTAAAACAAAATTAGTGGACTAAGTCAATGGTTCCACAAGCTTCCACAAGATTCAACCATGTGACTAATTTCAAACTAATTTTGATTTACTTTAAATAAATAAAACCATTCATTGTGTTAAGCATGGTGTGAGTCTCATACACCCATGTCTCATGTAGCAACAAGTATGACACAATAATATATATAACATATATATTAAGTGTACACAAGTGAGAAGAAGAAATTCTTAAGTGAGCTAATATTAGTTAATATAAATTAATATATCAAATATATAATTATACATTAAATTATTAAATCTACACTTGATTTAATAATCCGGCTATATCACATATAACCGACTAATATCATATGTATCAACTTATCGAATCAACACTTGATTCGATAACCCGGCTATATCATATATAACCGACCGATATCACATATCGCGAGAATAGAATACGGTATCACATATGCGTATTAATCTCGGTCCCGCACATATCGCATATATGCTCCTACTTCGTTTCGCCTGAGCCAGGAAACCTCTGTGTAGAACTCTAAAGACTCGTCAATACGCCGGCAGTAGGTGATGATCATATCGGTCACCCACAAGCTGTTAGCGGTACTAACCGGACGTAACGACTACCCGGGTATTGAGCGATCAGAAGATCAACAAGCAAGTCTGCTCATACTCCTGCGAATCCAATAAGTAACACTACCGTACAGTCCGGTCTCTTCATCTGATATGTCGCATATCTTAGCCTGGGGGTGGTAAACGTCAGACCCCAATAGCCTGATAAGTCATGCTGATGTGAGGCCCATAACGGTTCGAGAAACTACTGATAACACTTACCAGTAAATCTCAGCAATCCTGGCCAGGGATTTCCTATTATACCCAATCGAGCATAGCGCAACATCAACCCCCAATACCGGGAGAGACGAAATCCCCTCCTATCACTCATTGCCTCCATGTGACTCGGGACTGTACCCAAAAACCACCGTTTTGCATGTTCTCTTGAACATGGTAAGGTGGAAATCAAAGCACAGTGGGAATCACACAAGACTCTATGACAATCTCGGGTCTACAGATTAACCTGTACCAGTGTCTCTAGAGAACTGCTATCTGACGATAGGTATAATACCATCTAGGAGTTATCGGCGAGTCCATTCAGTGTACCCAGTCTCCACTGAGCACCCGTATACCTTCTCTGATGTCAAACACCAATGGATGTGGGATTATCCATCGCCCATCATATGGGTCAAGAAGCTTATACGCTAGTCTACTCTGGAATATCGATGTCCCGTCTCGATACTCCCATGACTAGGAACATTTGAAGGATGTACTTACCGACTACCTCTGCCCCACTAGTATGATCTGCATCATAATCCTGCTAGTCAAGTACTCATCCTAAGGGCTTTATCAACATATAATAGAGAGACAATAAGTGTACATGTTAAGATAAAGAGCAACCAGATAGCATACTATCATGTCGAGCAAGAAAGTCCTCCCTATATATGTCCAAGCATCCACTATAATATACATCACATGTATAATAACGGCCTCTAGGGCATATATATAACTAACACGGTGGATGTGTGAATCTGTGCCTCGTCATCACACTCCTGATGAGGGACTTGATGTTCATAAAGCAGCTCGCTAAGTCCCTGGTGCCACTAATCCCCTCATCATCTATATGCTCTAACGCATAAATGGTTTGGACCTATATTGATGATAAATAAGATAATGAATTTCATAAAATAAAATTATAGTTTTAAAAGGTTTGATATAAAGTTACTGAATCTCTCTCTATCGGTTCTCGAGGCATGTATCAGGTGGGCAGAGGGGCGCTGTGATGACGAGTCTATGGGTAATCATCTAATACCAGGTAAGGTACTAGTCTATCGGTATACATGGCTGTATCCCATCGGCTATATGGTGTACCCGACCGTACCATCGACCCATCCAAATTTGATACTCCACGTGCCAAGAATCCCCAACTAGCGCTCCTCCCTGACGCAGTGTCTGCTGCACCGCGCCTGGTATATACTGCCTCAAGCCGAACTGGTGAAGAACACGGTCTGGCACGTGCATCTAAATAACATCATTGCAGACGATCGGCGTCCACGCATGCCAGAATCCGGCGTCTGCTAAGCATAATGGATGTAAAGTGCCCATCAGGTCATGTGTATACGGTGTCCACGTAACTGATGCCTTCTTCATGACATCGAATTCATTGCGGTAGAAGTGGGGGCTATGATCCGGTGTCACATCTCATGACCTGAGCACATTCCACCTGTATAGAGATTACACACAAGTTAATATTCCAAAAAAACTTGAAATTTGAAGTATGCGTTTAGTTTTAATTACTTACTGGAAACCATATGACCTTTGGCCATCTAAAGCGAACTGTGTTGTAATGGTCGGACGACCAATAGAGAGATATGTCTATAACCATATCTGAAATACAATATGATAGAATTATGTTTTACATTGACTATAAATTTAATTACTCAAAATTAGTAGAATAAGGTTTTAAGTATTTTATACTTGAAGAAGCGTCAAACAGCCCCAAAAACTCTTCTGCTCCATCAATACAGCAATCCTCAGCTCGCTGTAGAGGAATGGCGGAACAGCACTCCCCCACGATAAAGTTGCACACTGGTCGAGATCGACTAAAAGAGCCATCCAGGAAAGACTAACTCTGCTTTTGCTTTTATCCGGGAACAAGCGAACCCCTATTTGAAATAAAATGTAGGCTCGTGCGTGCTGCTCGATCGCCGTAGGGGTGACATTCATGGCAGGATCAGCACTAAACGCCTTCCGCAGCCAACTCAAGTTAATACTACTGTCTCTCCTCTGCCCAACAAGCGGAATCCTACCCAACAAGCTGGGACACAAATCTGTCCAATCGCGGCTGTACTCCACAGCAACCACCTCTCCATCTATAAGCAAACCAAGCAGCACAGTGACATCCTAAAGGGTGATAGCTATCTCACGGACTCTAAAATGAAATGTGGAGGTCTTTGGTCTCCATCTATCTACCAAAACCGTAATCAAGTCTTTATCCAGACATATATACTCTAATCTGGATAGAAGATGAAAGCATGTCCGTTGCAGCTCAGCCTACACACGAGCATCTCTAGCTGCGATACTGTTGCTCTAGACTGAGTGGTCAATGCATTTAATCACCCGATCATTCTGCCAATTACAAAAAGAGGACTTATATCGGTAACGTATAAATAACTCATGTAATTAGAAAAAATATTATTATAAAGTTTTACCTGTATTGCTGCGGCGTTGGCTGACCTATGGTCAGCCTGCAAGTACAAAACACTTGTATCTACAGGTCCAGGCTCCACAGGTATATCTGTACAATAAAAAAGTCGAATTATATTATCTTTGAAAAAATGAGCATGTATAAAAAAGAACATATGTGTGCGTGTATGTGTGTGTAAATGTATGTTAGTTTTTTGTGTTTGGACATATGTGTGTATATGCATGTGTGTGTATTTCAAAATATAGGTGGTGATTACCAATGGCGGCGTGGGGCTGGAGGATTTTTACATCATGTCTTGTTATGACCATACTCATTGAAAATGCTGCATTTATTTTGCTTGCGTCCTTCTCGTGAATCATCCATAATACCTTTGATATAAGTAGAACATGGTCATCATGTTTGTCTCCTACCGATATGTGGTAATATCTGTTGGATATAGTACCCTCAAGGCAATTATCATAGTCGCAAGCAGGTGATTATGATGATTGAGGGAGGACCTATACCGGTAGAACAGTCTTACTCGAGATGATAGTATGCTATCTGTTTTGTCTTTATCATCATGTACAGCATTAGGTGGTATTACAGCTCACTATTATATATTGATAGAGCCCATAGGATTCTTACTTGACTGCCAGCATTATGATGGCGATCATATATGTGGGAGCTGGGTAGTCTATAAGCACATCCTTAAATATCCCTAGTCGTGGGAGTTTCAAGACTGGGCATCGATACTCCAGAGTAGACTAGTGTATACTGATCGAGACCCCGACGAGGGGCGGTGGCCGGTCTCACAAGCCATTGGTGTCAGTTTGTTCACCTAAGATGTATACAGGTGCTCATTGGATTATGAGTATACCAGACGGACTTGCCGGGAACATGCTAGTTGGTATTATACCTATTGTCAGATAGCAGTTCCCAGGCGACATATGTACAGGTTAGTCTATCGACCTAAGATAGTCATTTGTCTCGTGTGAGTTCCCAATAAGTTTTGATTACTACCCTACCACGGCTCAAAGGAGTCGTGCAATCAGGTTTTAGTTGGGTACAGTCCCGAGCCATATGGAGGCAGTGAGCGGATTGTCAGGGGATTCGTCTCTCCCGGTATTGGAGGTTGATGTCGCGTTGTGCATGGGTAGCCATCACCAGAAATCCTTGGCCAAGGTAATCGAGAATTACTGATTCGGGTCAGTAGTTTCTCAGTGGGTGATGGGCTTCATACCGACACTAAATATCACGTTATTAGGGGTCTGACTTTATCCACCCCCCTAGACTCGATATACGATATTCATAAACGAACAGACCGAACTGTACGGATATTGTCACTGTCAGGCTCAGTAGGGGTACGGATGAGTTTGCTCTTCAGCCTTCCTTTTGCTCAATACCTGGGTAGTCGTTACGTACAGCTAGTGCCGCTGACGTGCTTGTGGTTAAACCCACTGCCAGCGTATTGACAAGTCTTTAGAATCCCACACAAAGGTTTTTTACGGTTCAGGCGATATGGTGTAGATGACGTATGTTGGTACATACAGGTGTCCGATTAAATATGTATACAGGCTACACAGACTTTAATCGGACGGTTGATAATACTAGCGGCTTAGGATTAAGCCGGATTGTTAAATCAGGTTTTGATTTAATAATTTATATATATATATATATTTATATATATATGTATTCTAGTATTATTGTTCACTATTCATTTTCTCTCTTGGATATTCGTATTTTGGTACGAATACGCGTATATATATTTCGATACATGTACCAGGTTGTATTCCATATTTATACGGAATTACTTCTTGAAGTGGACACTTCATTTGTATGATTTTCTTTTTAAGAAATCATTTTTTTACAAATGAGGTGGAAGGGTGACATGGCATGAACAATGCAATGGCATGTTGTGAAGCATGGTGGGTGTTTGTTTATTAGTTAAATGGAGAGGAGATATTTTGTGTACATTATTAAATAGAGGCAGCCATAAATTTTTCTACAGTACATGCTTTTGTTTTGTTTTTTTACTTGATTCATTACTTGTTGATTCTCACTTGGAGAAAACTTAGCCATTTTTTTAGTTGCTCATGCCATTGTTTCCTCACCTCCTTCTTTATTTTCTATAGTTGCTCTTTGAGTATTTGATGAGAGAAAATAGATAATGAGACATTCCTACACCTCCACTCTCCATTGCCAGCAACCTTGGAGCGTCGGTTGCCTCGCTTGGCGAGGCTGGAGCTTGCATCGTTAACCTCGGGTGGATCATCGCAGATGGAGGAAGACCGGAATCAAATTCGATCCACGACTTCATGGAGCTTGGGAGATGGTAGAAGACCGAAGGACTTGGTTCATTAGGTATAACCATTCTAACTCCTTTGCATGTTTTGTTATCTAGGACTTATGGGTCGATCCAGGTTATCGGGTTGTTCTAGTGCCAGTTTTTGAAAAAATTTGTTCCGCAATGGCAACGGTTTGATGACCCGGGCGCTTGCGTAACCCAACATGGTATCAAAGCCACTCCATAAACCTTAGTTAACTCTTTGCGACATTAGAAATCCGCCGTTTTTGTCATGCAAAAACCGCCGACAAAAATAGTTCCAAAAACTGAAAGTTTGAGAAGTTTGCACACCTCGAGGGCTCACAGTTTGAACTAAGAAGCCGCGGTGTGGTGCATGGGTACCCCAGGGAACCCCCGGGGGGACCGAACAGCTGGGCCTACTCCCCAAGACCACCACAAGGTGGTTTTGGCAGTAGGGACCCGAAACTCAGGTCGGCCTCACCCCTAGCCACCTCGTGGTGGTCTCGGGGGTGGGGTACCCCCTCTAGGCCTCCCGACTCGAAGTTAATTTCATGCTCTAACTCCCCGTGAAGGTTCGGGCGCTTTTCGTTTTGATTTGGACTTCTGAATTAGCTTTAAACGGTCGGTTTTTGGAACTTTAGCTCACTGTTTTTTCATGGTTTTGGAAATTAGTTTAGTTTGCTAATTACGTGCAGAATTCTAATATCATAGTTTTCAGTACATACATTACTATATGCGACCGTGAATGTCATTAGAGTAGTATAACTCGTCTAATTGCTATATGACTTTTAGACAGGTTTGCGAACGTGACATTCACGTTGATGTTCTGTGTTGTGCTGTGGTTGTGGTTGGATCGTCGTGGTGGATAGCTTGGGTGCAATGGTAGTATAGTTTAGTTTCATTTGTACATTGATATTGCGGGGCGAGCATCCGACATGTGGACTGCCGTCACTGCCAGTTTGTATATTATTTGTTTGGGGTACAACCGGGTTGAGGTCGATGTCACCGTTGTACTTATTTTCTTTTCTGTACTAAGATTACCCCGCAGTGGAGTGCACGAATAGCCGGGTTTTAGAGGGCAACGGGCCCGCATCTCATGGCGATGAGACGAAGGGGCCTCACTCTAGAATTGGCGGGCTATTCACCGCACTTGTAGGGGGTATAGGTTGACCCAAGGAGGGGTGCTCAAGTTACCGGATTCCGTAGAGTGCTGGATGGCCCATTCACGTTGTTGATTGGGATTGCCTCGCTTCTGAGATTGGAGGGTAACTTGCCGCGCTCATAGAGGTCATTGCATAGACTATCCACACGACAGGGGAACGTCGGGTCTCATTTGCGGCTCAAATGAAACCCGAGGCTCCAGGATTATCCACTACTTTGTGTTGCTTGGCTGAGATTCTGTGATGTTTTTTTATATCATGCCTGGGACGATTGTTATATATATTTATATATATACTAGTAGATGTTGTATATGTTTTTCACCCACGCTAGTCCACCCCTAGCTCTGTCGTTAGTTATGTAACCTAACAGGTGATGACGGGGCCCAGTGGTGAATGCGGGTAACACATACGTACATTGTAAGTCGATGCTACGCACCCTACGTGTTCGCGGGGAGGCGGAATTTGCAAAAAACGATTTTTATAAGCTTCATAACATCGACTAAACTCCAGGATCGATACTAAACCCTAACTAACAATATATCATAGAGGTTTAACTACTATGTGTGCGTGTTATACCTCAAGTTCTCGCTGTCCTTCACCTCCTCGCTGTCCTCCTCCAAGTCGTGAGCTCCTTGAATTGAGAACGGAATTCACCTCCTCATCGTCTTCTCCGAATCGTAGAAGATCCACCCGAGAGATCCGATTTTGAGCTTTGCCTCTAACTTGAGGCAACTAGGTCACTTGGTGTGCTAAACTTAGTAGCCTAGGATGTGTAGAGAGTGGTGAGGAGTCTAGTAGTCTCACAAACCCTATGGTTTTCAACTCATGAAAAGGTTAGGGCTTGAGATGAGAAGGAGAAGCCTTGAGAAAAATGAGTGGAGAAGAAACTATCTGTTGTTTTTTCTTTTGATAAAGATTAGTGAATAAAGGCTAAGGTTTTGGCATTTAAACCAAGTGATAATATCCTACAAATATCCTACATAATATCTAACAAATATCTAAGTCAACAAACTCCAAAAAGTCAATGCAAAACCCTAATCTTTTTTCACTAAAATACATAAGTTTTCTACTCTCATTTTCTCCAACTTAAAAGGATTTTACTAATAAAGAAAAACCCTAATATGAGGTGTCATTCTCCATGTAGTAATCTTGTCTAAATTACAAGAATACCCCTCTCATCCGTATATACATACCCACATCTATATCCTGAGAGACACAAATACAATGAGACGAAACTAATCCAATAATCATATACGAGGATCCGGATTAAACCAAAGCCCACTAGTAATATCCGGCGGAACATCATATGCGCACAAGTGCACATATGTGATCGAACCCTGTCGTAAAATCATATGACCTCTACACGTTTCGCCCGAAGTCAGGAAACCCTCTGTGTGGGACTCTAAAGACTCGACAGTACTCTGGCAGTGAGTTTAACCACAAGAGCGTCAGTGGCACTAGCTGTACGTAACGGCTACCCAGGTATCTGTCGACAAGAAGGTCGACGAGGAAACTCATCCGTGCCCCTACTGAGTCTGTCTGTGGCAATCTCCGTACAGTCCGGTCTGTTCGTCAAAGAGTATCGCATATCGGGTCTAGGAGGATGGTAAACGTCAGACCCCTAATAGCGGTATAAGTCGTGTCGGAGTGTAGCCCAGAACACCCTGAGAAACTACTGGAATACCTACTGGTAAATCTCACTTGCTCTGGCCATGGACTTTGTGTAATGGCTCTCCAAACACTGCGTGATATCAACCCCCAATACCGGGAGAAACGAATCCTATCTAACCGCCACTGCCTCCAAGCGCTTCGGGACTGCACCCAACTACTACCTGTTTGCACGACTCAGCAGAACCGTGGTAGGGTAGTAATCTAAGAACAGTGGGAACACACTTGAGGCGAAGTAGCAGTGTCAAGTCGATGGACTAAGCTGTACTCATGTCACCTAGGAACTGCTACCCGACGATAGATACATTACCAACCAGCAATTCCCTACGAGTCCGTCCAGTGTAACTCATAATTCAATGAGCACCTGCATACTATCTCCAGTACGACATACTGATGGCTGTGGGACAGACCATCTCCCCTGCTGGGAAGAGAAGCGTATACACTAGTCTACTCTGGAGTATCGATGCCCTATCTCGATAATCCTGTGACTAGGGACCTGTGTAAGGATGTGCTTGTAGACT
This sequence comes from Agapanthus africanus, assembly GCA_030015575.1. Lineage (NCBI taxonomy): Eukaryota > Viridiplantae > Streptophyta > Magnoliopsida > Asparagales > Amaryllidaceae > Agapanthus > Agapanthus africanus. The sequence continues at coordinate 178,135,127 of CM057350.1, read as the reverse complement.
ACCCAGTCCCCACTAGTGTGACTGCCATCACAACGCTGGTAGTCAAGCAAACATCATAAAGGCTCTATCAATATATATTAGCGATACGTTAAAAGAAACATACACACATATTAAGATAGATACAAACCAAGTAGCATACTACTATATCGAGCAAGACTGTCATAAATCCGTGTATATATTCCATGCTTCCAAAATGTAATATACAAACTAGTACTATACAATAATGGCCTCTAGGGCATATTACACTAACATGCATCATATTTTTCGTTATTTTCTGGTGTGATTAATTGGTGGTACTACGTTAATTCTGATCGATGCAAGGATAAAATAAACCAATTTGATGTTGTTGGAACCAAGTTTTTAAAAACAGACATTATAGACGTTTGCTTTTGTTTTGCATCGTGGTATTCAGTTTGGAATATCTCGCACCTCATTCGACGAGGCAAGAGCCGAGATCCCTTCATCGAGAGTGACCCCTTGAGCAGAAGTTTGCGTCAACGTAATAAGTTTATTATAGTCGATTTTTTTTTGCTTTGCATCGTGGTATTCAGTTTGGAATATCCTGCACCTCATTTGATGAGGAAAGAGCCGAGATCCCTTCACCGGGAGTGCTCTTTAGCAAAAGTTTTTGCCACTATCTATTTGTAAAACCACTTGGATTCCTTCAACAATATCAAGTTCATTACGTTAAAAAATTTTCGCCAAAAAACCAGTCGTAGCCCTCCGTCATTTCAGACGGATAGCGTATGGTAGCTATGTGTTACTTTTCTGTTGCATGGATTTGCATTAATCTAGGATAGTCGTACAGCTTTGTTGGCCTTCGTCAAGGACGAGTACTGGTGGGTTTAGATTAATCTGGACAATGACGGGTAGAACTTGACATGTGACTTATGATTTGTTGGCCTTCGTCAAGGTCATAAGAGCATGGGGAAAAAACCACATCGGGAGTTTCACAAATACAGGAAACTTGCCAGGCATGCGCATACCTTCTAAAGTATGATAACTTGAGTGGCTTCCATCAAGTTATTATGCGATGATAGTTGGATCCCGATTCCCACTGATGAGTTGGTTTACTCCTCGGGTGATTTTAGATGATCCCGACTAATTCTCCTTTGGGTTTGGAGGAGAATTCGAGGAAACAATATGAGCCATCCCGATTAGATAAAGTGATTAACCATTCTGATCTAGGTTAGAGTGCACGCTGAGTGTTTCTTTTCTCTCTCTCTCTCTGGCAGCGACTATAGCCTGACCCTAGACTAAAACTCATGAACCAAATTAACCGAACCTTCTTAAATCGCATTGGCTTTTAGATTGTCATAGTTGCATATATCATTGCCACTTCTACTTTTACCCTTTGAATTTCTCTGGAACATTCTGTATCACTACGAAGATCCACATTTATTGGATATGACCATCGTATAGTAACATACGAACTCGAAGAAACTTGTTTTAGATTCGACGATAGTTTCCGGTTCTGGAGAAATTGAATAGGACTATTCAATTGTTTTTTCCCTTTACCTTCTCTCAGGTTGCGTGGGCTCCTGGTATTAGGAGAGTACACCTATTACGCTTATTAGATAGTTTTCTTCTAAATCATAGGCTGATGCCGAAAGGTAAGGAAGGAAGAAAACCAATTAGCCTAAGTGTGGTGTACAGAAAGTAATAAGTAAAGATAAATAAAGGGATTAGAAAGAGAGCAAAGTAAATTGCAACTGCTATTATTCACGACGAAGCCGCGTATATCATCACCACTCCTACATCACCTTTGCATTTCTCCAGAACATTCTGTATCACTATGAAGATCCACATTTATTGGATAAGCTATCGTATAGTTACATACGAACTTGAAGGAACTTATTCCAGTTCGAGGATGGATTCCGGTTCAGGAGAAATTGAATTGGATTATTCGGATTGTCTTTTATTTTTACATTCTCTCAGGTTGCGAGAGCTCCTAGGATTAGGAGGGTACACCTATTACGCTTATTGGATAGTCTTCTTCTAAACCATAGGCCGGTGCCGAAAGGTAGGGAAGGAAGAAAACCATTTAGCCTAAGGGTGGTGTACAGAAGGTAAAAGTAAAGACAAATTAAGGGATTGGAGATATGGAAAGAAAATATACAGTTACAGTCATGAATCTGTATAGTGGAAGAGGTATTACTAGGAATACCCAGATATCCCTTTGAAACATTTTCATGTTTCAGTTTCACTGTGCGTTATTAATTGAAAACTGATTTCCCAATTAGATTCTTACTCCAGGGTATATATTTACCAGACATGACTCTCACATCTGTATAGTATTACAGATGATGAGTGGGAGTAAGATATTAGGAATTAGGTGATTATATCCTCATTATATCAGAATTCGTTGTAATTGGTGATATTTGAGGAAATCGCCTGGGTTTTTGCCTGACGGCAAATATTTGGTTTTGAATATCCATTGTTATGCACCAATTTCAAACCGATATATCTGTACATTTATTTTATAAAGTGAGATATAACTTTTTGAAATTATGTCTATGACATTTACCTATATCAGTTGGTGATTGGGTAAGGAGCATTCAACAACGATGTAATTCTTCTTAACCATAGTACAGTTTTTAACCTACGACATACAGGGTATGAGTTATTTAACTCAGGGGACTTATACAATGTATAGTATGTTGTCCAGTGTCCACTAGAACAAAGGGGTTAATACTCGTACTATACTCTGTTTACTTGTGATTTCTCTAGTTTTTAAATATGTGTTTCACTGAAATATAAGGTCCGAATTTTGAGAAGTTATAGGTATATGAATAAAGTAGAGAACCACATGTTGCAACTATCAGGATTCTTCAAGGTGATCGAAAATGTAGATACTTGTGCTGGGTATTCCATTGATAGTAATGGTTTTGAGAACTTGCTTCTCTTTCAGGTTACTCATATATGGATGCACTCCTAGATGAGTAATGTTGTTTGGCCTCATTCCACTAAGTTGACATGCACTGGAGACAGCTGCATGATTTGAATCTGGTTCCAATTAAATTAGTGCATCTATTTCTCTATTGTATATAGAATGGTTCATATCTTAACGATGTTAAGGTATATGGAGTTGTCCGGCTTATGCTTAAAACCAGACTCTGGATAAACTCAAGGCACGTTTCAATAATGGTTGTTTGTGTGTTATCCCGGGCTATGTCGAGGGTTAACTTTCTACCATCTGGAAGTTCAATAGATATATTGTTCTTCACTCGCCACGGTTTTAGTAAATTGGATTCTTTTCAGAAAACATAAATGGGAGTATGGTAGAACTGGAAGTGATTCCAGAACCATAAATGATTACTGAAAATTTAATAGAACCTAAAAATTCAATTGGTTTTGACATTCCATTAGCCACTCCGCAGATATGGTGGGTAACCTCAGACACCCGAGAGGTACTTCGGTCTTCTCAGAGACGGTGACAGGGAGGTTCTTGTTTACCCAGACTTGCCATTGCTGCTGTTCTAGACTATGAGACCCGACAGGAGGATGAGTATAGCGTCGTTCTAAACTAGCTTTAGAAGTGCACGTGTATATAACTCTGCCAGAGGGTTGCTATAGTTAGTAGGAGCAGCGGAAGCATAGTGGAAAAGTAGCCCGTGTCTATTTATAAACTAGATCAGATATAACAGAGATAGATCATTTATTTTTGATGTGACTGTCATACGCTTTGACCTCATCAGAATAGGAGATGGATCTAGTAAGAAAGTAGTAGGGTGTGATGTCCTAGTATTAGGATGACATGCACTTTATAGGAAGTGAAATTCCTATACTACGATCGGTTATACTGTGGTTGTCACAAAGTTGTTTCTCTACATAGGATATGGATATAATATCATGATTTCTGGTTACTAGATCTATGGTTTTAGATCTGGATTTGGGAAGTGTCCCAATCTGGGTATTTTGACATTATTCTAAAGGTGTTTTAGAATGGTTGACTCCTGGCATGGTGGTGTACCTGCAGGTGATGGAGTCACCCTCTCTAAAGGATGTCTTTCAGGCTGAAGGGGAGATGGATTTGCATGATTGACATATCACTTATTTAGGCAATTAAGTCAATCATGTGATGTCAAGTACCATACCAGATGTTGTTTTTGCACTAGCTGCAATAAGCATATATATTAATCTAATCCTGGAGAAATATTGGGAAGCAGTTTATGAATATAAGTGGATGTTCTACGGATTTGGTAACGGCAGCCTCCTTCGGGAGACGGTTATCATTTCAGGCTTCCAAGGTGACCTGAATAACAAAATGACTGTCAGAGTTTTAGTTTTCCATCTTTTGAGGGACAGTATGTTGGACAGGTGGTCCAAGCGAATACTGAGAAAGGCATGACGCAGGATACTGATTAAATTCAGTGGACAAGATAGTCCAAGAAGTTTGCTGGATTTGGAGTTCATTTGTGAACTGGGTCCCATCAGATATCCAGACATATTCTAAGACAGGTATTGCTCATTTCGGGAGATAGCTTTCTCCGCGAAGTTGAGATATAGAGAGATACAGAAAGAAACATTAGAGCGGATCCACTCACTGAGGCTATTTCTCGAACACAAGTTTCGCAAACAAGCTTTGCGGGACTGATTAGTAGAGGAGTTGGGTGTTCGGTATCACACGGGTTGTGAGTATGCGACATCGCAATAATTAGCCTTAAGTGCAAATGGGAGATTGTTGGATATAGTGCCCTCAAGACAATTATCATAGTCGTAGACAGGTGATTATGATGATTGAGAGAGGACCTATACCGGTAGAACAGTCTTACTCGAGATGATAGTATACTATCTGATTTGTCTTTATTATCATGTACAGCATTATGTGGCACTACAGATCACTATTACATGTTGATAGAGCCCATAGGATTCTTTCTTGACTGCTAGCATTATGATGGTGATCATATACGTGGGAGCTGGGTAGTCTATAAGCACATCCTTAAATATCCCTAGTCGTGGGAGTTTCGAGACCGAGCATCGATATTCCAAAGTAGACTAGTGTATACTGATCGAGACCCCGACGAGGGGCAGTGGCCAGTCTCACAAGCTATTGGTATCAATTTATTCACCTAAGATGTATACAGGTGCTCATTGAGTTATGAGTACACCGGACGGACTCGCCGGGAACATACTAGTTGGTATTATACCTATTGTCAGATAACAGTTCCCAAGTGACATGTATACAAATTAGTCTATCGACCTGAGATCGTCATTTGTCTCGTGTGAGTTCCCACTGTGCTTTGATTACTACCCTACCACAGCTCAAAAGAGTCGTGCAAATAGGTTTTAGTTGGGTACAGTCCCGAGCCACATGGAGGCAGTGAGCGGATTGTCAGGGGATTCGTCTCTTCCGGTATTGGGGGTTGATGTCGCGTTGTGCACGGGTGGCCATCACCAGAAATCCTTGGCCAAGGTAGTCGAGAATTACAGATTCGGATCAGTAGTTTCTTAGTGGGTGATGGGCTCCATACCGACACCAAATATCGCGTTATTAGGGGTCTAACTTTATCCGCCCCCTAGATTCGATATGTGATATTCATAGATGAACAGACCGGACTGTACGGAGATTGTCACTGTCAGGCTCAGTAGGGGTACAGATGAGTTTGCTCGTCGGCCTTTCTTTCGCTCAATACCTGGGTAGCCGTTACGTACAGCTAGTGTCGCTGACGTACTAGTAGTTAAACCCACTGCCAGTGTATTGATGAGTCTTTAGAGTCCCATACAGAGGGTTTTTACGGTTCAAGCGATATAGTGTAGATGACGTATGTTAGTACATACAGGTGTCTGATTAAATATGTGTACATGCTACACGGACTTTATTTAATCGGACGGTTGATAATACTAGCGGCTTAGGATTAAGCCGGATTGTTAAATCAGATTTTGATTTAATAATTTATATATGTATTTATTTATATGTATTCTAGTATTATTGTTCACTATTCATTTTCTCTCTTGGTTATTCGTATTTTGGTACGAATACGCGTATATGTATTTCGATACGTGTACCGGGTTGTATTCCGTATTTATACGGGATTACTTCTTGAAGTGGACACCTCATTTGTATGATTTTCTTTTTAGGAAATCATTTGTTTTACAAATGAGGTGGAGGGGTGACATGGCATGAACAATGCAATGGCATGTTGTGAAGCATGGTGGGTGTTTGTTTATTAGTTAAATAGAGAGGAGATATTTTGTGTACATTATTGGATAGAGGCAGCCACGAATTTTCCTACAGGCCATGCTTTTATTTTTTTTTTACTTGATTCATTACTTGCTGATTCTCACTTGGAGAAAGCTTAGTCATTTCTTTAGTTGCTCATGCCATTGTTTCCTCACCTCCTTCTTCATTTTCTATAGTTGCTCTTTGAGTATTTGATGAGAGAAAATAGATAGTGAGACATTCCTACACCTCCACTCTCCATTGCTAGCAACCTTGGAGTGTCGGTTGCCTCGCTTGGCAAGGCTGGAGCTTACGTTGTTTCTCTCAGGTGGATCATCGCAGATGGAGGAAGACCGGCAACCAAATTCGATCCGCGACTTCATGGAGCTTGGGAGATGGTAGAAGACCGAAGGACTTGGTTCATTATTGCATGTTTTGTTATCTAGGGCTTATGGGTCGATCCGGGTTATCGGGTTGTTCTAGCGCAGGTTTTTGAAATTTTTTGTTCCGTTATGGCCACGGTTTGATGGTCGGGGCGCTTTCATAACCCAACAATATCATTAGACTGTTATATGCCTCCCAATATCGGCTATAAGGTACATGATGGAACAACGGGGCATAAGCAGTTTTGTATTTGGGAATAGAATACCACTTCGAAAAAAGATCGTGATGTGCAATGTCCCCCCACCCTCTGCTCTTATGCATGCTGAAATTACATGTGAACAAGGAAACTTTTGCAACTTAGGAATATTGCATGTACAACTGCAGTTCATACCATCGATGACTAAGCCGTAATTTTTTCCAGCTTTGTCAGTCACCTGCCATTCGGACTGGCTGAACCTCACGATCTAAACATGCCTGCATCAGTAGCCCTTTTTGTCATTAATTGTTCGAACTTAGGACATAACTTTGTCTTCCACTCTTGTCCCTCCTGGCGTCGTGCAAAGAAGTATTTGTTCGCCCTATAAAAAGTCCATCCTACTAAGGCCTGAATAGGCAAATATCGAGATCCTTTTAAGACCCCGTTAAAGATTTCTAAAGTATTCATAGTCATCATGCAAAATCACCTACCACCATCTTTCGAAAGAACTTATCTTTTTCTTCATTTTTAAGATTACTTCCAATCCATGTATCTGCTTTTAGACATAACGTTTAAGTTCCTCTCTCAGCTCTGTATATGTCAGGTTATCTGGTGCACATGCAATTTGAGAGAACAAACTCTGCAAGGTTTTGTCACTAAATCTATCGGTTGAGAAGTTGGCTCTGATATGTCGCATACAATAATGATGATTATGAGGTTCCGGCCATGATTTTCTTAGTATGGTCGGAATCCCTTTCATCCGGTCAGATATAAAAGCAATGTGTCTTTCCCGCACAGATGGAATGTAGAGATGAATGCAAGCAACGAACTACTCCCAATTTTCAGTGGGTTCACCTCCAACTACAGCATATGTCAAAGGATAAAGACCATCATTTGCATCAACACCGGTAGCAATGAGTAAAGTCCCTTTGTATCTGCCATATAAGTGTGTCCCATTAATACTGAGAATAGGATGACAATAAGTGAAACTATCAATGGCCGGTTCGAATGCCCAAAATGCACCGGTAAAATATCTCATTCTTTCTGACATTGAAGCGTCGGTTATCTTGAAGACAGTCCCGGAATTAGTAGATTTAATGGCGGTAAGGTATCGTAGTAAATGTTCATACGAATCTTTCCAATCTCCCTATATTTTAGACAATACCCTGTTCAATGCATTCCATACCTTCATATAATTTATTTCAAAGAATAATGTATCTTTTATAAGCACTTGAATCGTTTTGAGGGTCAAATCGGCATTCGCTTTCACAAAAGGCAATATCCTGTTACATATGAATGTAGAAGTAGTATGTTTATGATTTGAATTCACTACAGGATTCACACGAGTATGATTACCCGCATACTTCTTTATCTGTTAATGTCCCATCGGTGATTTCTTCGATATATATGCATGAAGCCTCCACGGGCAGTTCGCGTCTGATTTATAAACAACGGTGTACTTGGTCGTGGTAGTCTTGATTGGTTTTAAAAAAACTCTGTGTTTAATTGACCAAACGCCGACTGCCTGAATTAACTTCTCCTTATTCTCAAATAAATCGCCGACCTTCAACCCACTTTCAATATCGACTGCCGAAACCTATCAGCACGAAAGTTGACATTCTCCATTACCGCTGTAGATAACATATGGCCATCTGTCATGTTATTGGCAAGTGGATTTTCAAACGCAACGAAATCATTATTAACACATGAATTAGTAATCCACTGCCTATCATTATCATCGTCAAGGATATGTGCAATTTGCATACTATCTTGTGCTTGAATCTCATTCTCATCACTAGCATCATCATCATCATCATCATCATCACTTTCATCTCTATTGTGTTCCAACACCGCTGGATCCGTAGCAGGTACATCGGTTGGATGTGTGGAACCAATATTAGGCGCTTGCATGGTACTTGATATTCCGGTTTCATACCGATAAAATCCTGACCTAGTGTCTGCAAACGGTGTCCATTCCGTATTGTATGACTGCATGTGCTCGGTATTTTTAGGTAGAATATTGAAGCCGAAGCTTGTCGTTGGCATGCAATTAAAACTGAAAGTTGGCATTGGCATGCAATTAAAACCGACCGGTGGTACATAAGAATTGCATACAAATTTATGAATACTTGGTAACTATAGCATATCTCCACTCTCAATAAATAGTGTTCCACTAAATGTACATGCGGTATAAAGATATACAAGGTAATACTTACTTCGTAAACTGCCAATTCACTGGCGTCCCGCTTGATGTGCCTTTACCTACATAATTTTGATCTCTATACCGTTCATCATTGGTGGGAGACATAAAACCGGTAGAATCAGCATTCATATTGAGCATGCGTGTCATTTCTCGTTGCGGGTAATACTTGGATGCTCGAAATGAATGATCAGACACTTCAGAATAAGGTTCAGACAGTTGAGCGGACGTCAATATCTTCTTCTTCACAAACAGCTCGATCGATTTCGATTCCAAGCATGACTTGTGTATCCTCGTTATCGGATACTTCGATGGCGGTATATTCATACCCCGTCATTCATTTGCATATTAAGGAGATATTGAATTCTAACGGATTGATTTTGGTAGCTTTGTACACTACTTGGCACAGCTCATTGTATGTGCTAGATTTCTTGACTCTAATCATCTTAGTTTTTCCTCCGACATATTCAGAAATATTATTTTTTCAATCGATAATGGACCAAAGAAACAGGAAACTAGATGGATGTAATTATCCGTCATTTTTCCACCTGCCAAAAATATTGACGCATGCTTTTAGAGTTCTCATCAAACAACTTATTTATTTATCTTTACATTTATACTCACCTAATTACATGAAATTACCATAAAATCCATATTTATAGCATGTAACAAGTTGCAAGAACTGTATCCTATTCATTGATCCATCACAAGTAAAATCGGGGAAAACCCCTAATATGTACCAAATTTGTTCGAATTACTTTCCCAATACAAAAATTTAACCGAATTTTTTATGAATTATTTTTAAATAAAATTAGAGTTTAGCTAACCTTCTAGATGCTCACGGTGGTGATGACGATGGCGAGAATGAAGATGATTATTCGTCCATGCATTTCCACCTAAATCTGCACATGCGAGAGACTGTGATATCGAAAGAGTTGAGTGAGACAGAGAGACAGAGGGAGAGAGAGATGAGAGAGAGACCAGAGAGGGAGATATCGTTAGTGAGGGAGAGGAGATCGCCGGGGACGAGACAGAGAGGTCTCGGGGTGATGTTGGAAGGAGGAGAACAGAGGAGATAGGTCTTGAGGGGGAGGGGGAGGAAATAAAGGGGGAGGTCAGGGGGAGAGATCGATCGAGAGAGACAGAGAGAGAGAGAGCAGAGAGAGAGAGAGAGTACCTGAGACAAAGAGAGTGTGAGCAACCGAGAGAGAGAGAGAGAGAGAAGAGTACCTGAGATAAAGAGAGTGTGAGCAACCGAGAGAGAGAGAGAATAGTGAGCAATGAGGAAAGTTAATAGATTGTATCTATTTAAGCAGGGAAATGGGCGTACTTTGAAAGTGCGCACCATTATTTTGCATTAAAATATATGAGCATAGTTTAAAACTGTGCCCATAACATTTGTATGGGACGCAATTTGAAACCGCGCCCCATACATTTGTAATGGGCGCGGTTTCAAACTGCTCCCAATACAATTGTAAGGGGCTCGGTTTGGAAGTCCGCCCTCATACATTTGTAATGGACGTAGTTTTAAACTGCGCCTCTTAATAAAAAATTTTATGCACGTCAGCGCCAGCGCCGAGCTGGCACTGGCGTGACGTCTATGATGTAGAAAGTCGCTCTTTTTGTAATATGTTTCGAAAATGGCTTTTGAAAAAAATATTATTTTAATATAAAAAATTGCCCTTCTTTCAATTTGTCTTGGTTCTCTCTGTCTCTCATCACACAAATCCACAAAACACATAGAAGTTAGAAAATATATGCTTTCATTTCTCATTTCTTGCATCTAGAAGACGGCCAAGCTCTTCTTACCTTCTCAAAAATCTAAAATCTAAGAATTATTTTACTTTCAATAACATGTTATCTGAGATGTTTTGCGATAAATTTCACTTGCATACCCATTAGTTTTGTAGGTTTTCACTAGATTCCTTTGAATTCTTGTATTACGGGCGATATCCCTTAAAATTTGGTGTTAAAGGGATTTATTATCCCTAAAATACCCTCAAATATAGTACTTTATGGAACTTTTATTTTATTAAAAAATATAAGATAGTTTGGATGATTTATTTTGGGGTTTTCTCTCTCTGTATCCTCAAAAACATCAATATTTCTAAATTTCGACCCTAAAATTTCATATTTCCAAATTTCATCCTGAAACTTCTCTGCTAACGATTTTTTTTTATCTATGTTTCTTCCAAATTTAACTAGGATTTATTTGTTTTGATCAGAACTTGGATTATAAGTGTGTTTCATCTTTCCCTCCCTTTAAAAATCATGAGATTCATTCCTCTTCTTTCTTCATCTTCGAACTCGTTATTGGACATAATCTTTTTCATAGAATTTGAAACTTACGATCATTTTTATGTTTGGAGTTATCGAAATTGGTAAAAAAGAGAAGCACAATCTATTCTATATATCTACAACTAATGAATGCATGAAGAGGAGAAGCCCTAATTTTTTATGTAAAAAAAAGCCCTAATTTGAAATTGAACAGAATCCTAATCTTAATCCTAGATTGAAAATAAAGAAAATGAGTTTGAAAGGTATTTTTGTCTCTTAGCTAGAGTACTGGAACATTCATATAAAATGCTTTGCAAAACTTATCAAGGAGAGATTTATAAACAACTTAAAGATTTTAGAGATGAAATTTAGAAATATGATTTTTTAAGAGTGAAACTTAAAAATATGAATGTTTTGAGGGTGAGATATAATTTTTTTTAATAATTGAGGTAATTTAATATCTTATATTTAAATATTTTGTTAGGCCCCTCCTCTTTCCAATTCTTTCCTCCTCCTCCATCCTTCTTCCGAGTTAATGATTTCTCCATTTAATTAATTAGTTCTACTTTTTCCACGGGTCCATGGCATGAACTGGGTTTGTACCGAAAGGGGTGCACCAGTACATATACCTCTATCGGGTACGGTTGAAACCGTACCTGGAAAGCCTTCTGGATACGGTTACAACCGTATCACGCTAGGGAACCGTCCGTATCATATGGGCCGATTCTCTGGTTAGGAGTATAGTCAAAACTACAGTATCCAAGTCATCTTACCAATAGGATTTTTTATGAGAAAGAGGTAAGGATATCTAAACTCGGAAATAACTAAAATCAAATGATATAAGTGTAATAAATCTAACTAGTTAAATAGTTACCTTGGTGAACATAATGTCAAATTCAGTTTTGGAGGGGAATTGTTAAAAGGGATAACATGGAGTAAATTAATAGATTTAAGGGATAATAGTAAAAAATTTACGGTGAAGGAAGCGTTTTTTAAATTAAAGTAAATTTTAAAAAGCATCATCAATTTTTTAAAAGTTTAGAGACAACACCATTGAGCTTTGAAAATACCATGTACCTCCTGAACCAGTAATGCCATATGAAAGTGCTATTCGCACCCATCCGTTAAGGCATTCCTATATAGATCAAATCAAAATACGAGGACACGATGACCTTAAAATGAACCAGATATGGATTTCTTAGATGAATTTATCTTGATAAAAAATCCTTTTAAAGGGTAAATGATAATTTTAAAGTTGATTGATGCTATATTAAATATCCTGAAAATTCGACGTTAGTTTATAAATAAAGAATCAATATACATGAAAATACCCCAGGTTTTTTTTTGAAATATTAATATTTTAAAAATTAATTATTAAAATAGGAGGAATCTTTTAAAATTCGTAAAATAAGACGGTTTGCCCCCACCCCACCCCACCCCAGAATAGGGGGCGGGTTCCAGGAACCCGCCCCCCCTTTTTTTAATTATTAATTTTTAATTTTTAATTTTAATTATTAATTATTAATTATATAATAATAATTATAAATATAATTTTAATTTTGATTTTAATTATAATTATAATTATTTTAAAAATAAATAAACGAAAAAAAATTGAAAAAAATAATAAAATTTCATTATATCAATATTTTTTACAGAATGAATCCGTCAAAATTTACAATACCAAAAAATCCTATCTGTTTGTAAAATGTAAATTCTATATCGACGGTCAAATTTATAATAACAAAATGAATCTGTCAAATTTATAATACAAAAAAATCTGAGTGCACTTGTCACGATCCTGAAGGTCCCGCCCCTGATGACTGTCCTGGACATCTGGTCCTATGATGGCCTGGTTGTTTGCATAGGCTACATCTGGCTTGCTTTTGCTGGGGATCGGCATCCATTGTCATTCGATCTCGACGCACCTTAGTTCTTCCGGGCCTTATATTTTTTTCCGGCGGTAATACAGTTGGTGTTTGTCTGTTGGCAGTATAATAGTGCCAATAGCGACTGTCCGGTATAGGATGAAATTTTGGATCGTATACGCATTGGTAATTGGAAACTGTATAGTAATGGGAAACAAAATTGTAATGTGAGTTATGCATGTTGCTCGCAGCAGCAATTGCGTGGGCACAAGGTAAATGTTGTTACTGGAAAAGACCGCATGTACATGAAGAGAGCCCTTCATCTCTAAAGTTCACGGTATATTGATTCCCTTTACCGCCCGTTACCTGAAACTCCGCTGTGTCAAACCTTTCGGATCTGTAGTATTGTGCTCGGCGCTATCTTTTCCGAAAGATATCTTCGTAATACACGGTGAGCGGAGTCTCCATCGCCAAGGACTTTTCTCTTCTGTGCACAAAATAAGTATTCATCCGGAAAAAGGTTCGAACAATCAACCCCTGTATCGGTAAGTCTCTAACCCCTTTAAGGACCCCGTTGAAGCTTTCAGACATATTAGTCGTCATTAGTAGATATCTGCACCCATCATCATGTGCTTGTGACCACATGCATACTGGATACTCATCTAACCACGCTTTCGCGGCTTGACTCATCTCCCCAATTTTCGTCATGTATATGTCGTGAACATTAGGGTCAGGCGTTTCACCGACTCTGTACATAAGCTTATGTAGATCCGAATTTTTAAATTTTCGATCAAAATTTTGCCTGAAGTGTCGTAGGCAAAACCTATGTGGGGTCGTCGGAAATACAGATCTCATTGCAGCAAGTATTCATATATGTCTATTAGATATGATGCATAAATCTGTTCTATGAAGAACAGATGGGATATTTTTGAGTTGACGAAAAAACCATGACCAGGATGATGTATTTTCACCCTCGACAATAGAAAATCCCAACGGAAATATACCGTTATTAGTATCAACACCTGTAGCAATTAACATGCAGCCTCTGTACTTACCGTATAGATACGTACCATCAACGCACAATACCGGCCGACAGTGTGTGAAACCAGCTGCATATGGACCAAAACACCAGAAAATTCTTTGAAACCTGACAGAGCCTTCGACGTCTGTTTCTGTGGTTTTTAACCGGTATACGGTCCCCAGATTTGATGCTTTCATGGCTTCCATAAAAGGGACTAGTGAGTTGTACGAGTTTTCCCAGTCCCTAAATATCTTGCATAAAGCCTTTCTACGAGCATCCCATGCCTTCACATACGAAATCTGAATTCTATGCTCTCCGCTAACCAAGAGCCGTATCTCTCGGGGAGTCATCGCCACATTTGTACGGATTAGTGGCATGATTAGCGAGCAAATGTAAGATGAAGTGCAATTCCGGTGATCTTGTAACATAATAGAATTGATGCAAGTATGTTCTTGGTTGTAGGCCGTGACCTTCCAAGCTTTGGCTCTTTTGGAACAACATGCATGTAATCTCCACTGACATTCAGGAGTTTTCGTACATACCACCGTATAGTACGTCTTATTTGACTCTTCGGTTTTAAATGTAACATTTTGCTGAATAGACCACGACTTCAGCTTACAAATAAGATCTCCTTTTTCCTGAAACAAATCCCCGATACTGATGCAATCTTCGCTTGCTGCTGTCGCGTCCAAATAGGGTGCCGTATTTACTTCTGCCACGGCTAAATCTACCCAACCATCATCTTCCAGCGGATCGAGGCCGGGATCTTCTAGTTCGACAAAATCGTTATTCGCAACCATACCATCAAAGAATGCTACCTTATTCAATCCAGCTGCATATTCCACGCTATCCTCCTCCTGATGACCTGCACCGATTTCATCATCATCACTGCCACACATATCAATATCACCCGTAGCAACATAAGGCTCGGGTGCAATATATGATGGTTGTGGTCGGTGTAATGTGGATGGTTCGGGGTGAGAAGACCGGAAAGATGTGGACGGACATGCTTGGAATGCGCTACTTGGATCGTGTTGGAATGATGCGGAGGTGTGGGGAAATCTGCATTTAGTATATAAATTGTTATTATAATATTATTCCTTAATATTTTCGTGACTAAATCATCACTTGTTTCAGACTTATTTACCTGTGGAAGGTTATGTATGGTAATCCTTGTTGTTCTTCTGGGATGCATGCAACTGCAGCAGTCGACTGGGAGAACCTGGATTTATGGATTTATAAAATATTTGAATATTAGTATCTTGGTATTACTAAAATGTTTGAATATAGGTTTATAAAATGTTTACCCATGAGTTTGAAGGTTTGAATAATGTTATGTATAGTCATATCCACCAACACTGACGGTATCATCGTTAACCATGCGACCGTACCCTCAGGAACTATCTCCAGCATTACCATCAAAATTACCCGTTGGTGGGGCATCTGATACTTCCAATTGCTCCTTCTGAACCAAAAGTTCAAAAGAATGCTGGGTGTTTGAGAGACCGAAATCTATCATCGAAGATATTGATGCATCGTCTATAATTTCAACCAATGCATTTCCACTGAACATAGACCATATACAACTTAACTTAACCCTACTTTCATGGGGATCGTATTTCGTAATTTTGAACACTTTATTCTCTAGTTCATCATAAGTCGTTGATGTTTCTAATCGCATGATTCGTACGGACCCGTCCATATACTCGGGACCTTGTGCACTTGTGATAACCTGGCCATCGTATTTACATACAACAAATAAACTTGGGGATGCCATAATCCTGCACAAAAAACAGTTACTTTTTTTTATGTTGTGTTGAAATTGCAAAAAACTTTCTTTTATGCCAAAATTGCCATTTATTCCTCTGTATAGTTTTAGATCCAATCATTTCTAGCAGGAGTGCCATTTATTGTCGTTAGGTTCATGCAAATTTAATTTGGTTGAATTGCACAAAAAAAATCATTACTATTACAGTTAATTTATCTGTAAAAAAGTAAACTCATAGAAGTGTAATTAAATATTTTTCTTTTAAATTATTATTTCTTACACTTAACAGTTTAATAATCTTGTATAATTTTTTTTTTAGTTTTTTTTATTAATAATGTTGAGCATCGGGCGTACCTTTTTTTATCAAATGTTCCGTCTAGAAAAGATTGCTTACTTCCAATACTTTGTGAACTGTTCCGTCTTGATCCTATCCAGCAGCTCCTCCTGGCAGACTATGGTACTGAACTTGATCTTCTTCTAAAATTCCACACTTACACAAAATTGATAGCGGAGAAAAACTGATAGAGCGTAAATGGATAGTGACTTGTACAGAAGAAAAATTGATAGAGATGAAATGGGTAGTGAAATGTATAGCGGAGAGCTATTTATAGGATATGAGGGCCGACTAATTATTGAAAAGGGCGGGTTCTAACAACCCGCCCTCTTACTTCTGCACAGGACCTGACACACATACACGATGGGACAATACTGGCATAACACATAGTGTACGATGGGACAAGTGCCACGAATAATTATTGAAGAGGGCGGGTTTTAATAACCCGCCCTCTTCCTTCTGATGTCCTGGACAAAAAAACTGATGTGACCATTCATATAATTATTAGAGAGGGCGGGATCTAATAACCCGCCCTTTTTAATCCTGCAACAGACCCACATTTTAAATAAATATATTAAAAGAAAATGATTTGACAAGACACGTTTACAAAAATATATAAAAAAACAAAATTATTGAAGAGGGCGGGTTCCTGGAACCCGCCCTCTTCCTTTGTGAATAGGAAAAACCAAACTGATTTGACACCACAAACATAATTATTGAAGAGGGCGGGTTCCTGAAGGCGGGTTCCTGGAACCCGCCTTCTTCAACTGATTTGACAACCAATACTGTAGCGGGTTTCTAGAACCCGTCCACCCTTCATTATAAAACCCAACCCCCCCTCCAGTGCATTTCATCGAAAAAAATTAACTCTTCATCTAATCTCTGCTTCAGTGCATTTCAATGGAGAATCAACCACTCGACAAATCTCTGCTCGTTCATCAAAACGAACACAGATCGTTTAATATATTACACGGAGAGGAAATATTCTAAACCAATTAATTTTTTTTAATATTTCACCCCTTTCTTTTAATTCTAATATATGAAAATAACATTACTTAATTTTGCAGGAAGGAGATAATCTCACCGTCATCACCCATAGCTCAGACAAATGGATAGTTAGCGACCAATGAATAACCCAGCGGCTTCGACAGGCCGGATTTTATGAAGCTTCATTGATTCGTCATATCCAAATCGACCACGCCCTCGTTACCTCTCTGGTTGAGCGCTGGAGAAAAGAGACCCACACTTTTCATCTAAGATGGGGTGAGGCCACTATCACACTCCAGGATATTGGCCTCTTACTCGGTTTACGGGTCAATGGGCTTGGGTTGGTCGGAGGAAAAATTGTTGGTCCAGATACCGACCACCCATACTGGGATACATATGCCGAGTCTGTTCTCGGACAGGTAAAAAATCTCATTCTGATTCCCCTCGTTAGTGTACCTATTTTATGTTGTACATTATTTCTAGCTTTAATATTTCACAAAAATTGCTAATATCAGGCACCAGGAGGCTACAGTAAGGGGTATAAGATCAGTTTAAACTGGCTAAAAGATACATTTAGTAATATCCCTGATGAAGCCACCGATGAAGTCTTGGATAGACATGCACGTGCCTACATTCTGTACATGATCGGTTCTTGGTTGATACCGGACCAATCAGCAACGCATGTTCATCCGTTATACCTTGGCTTCCTAATGGATTTTGATGTGTGTGGCCAATATGCTTGGGGAGCAGGGGTCCTGGCCTTTCTTTATAAGGAACTCGATAAGGCATGTGCTCCTACGAAGAATAAAATTTGTGGATGCAATACATTACTTCAGGTAGATTCCTTATTTTTCACAGCTAGAAATTTGCAAAATTGTAATATTGGTTTTCTCTCTTATAATCTGAAACTTTATTTATAGATCTGGTCATGGAAGCATATGTATATCGGAAGACCGGAGAATGTTAAAATAACTGGCTTGAATATCCCCGGAAAGCCGCTCGGATGTTGGTGGAATGGGAAGAAAGCGTATAAGGCTCATCGTCGAGTACTTAAGTACTATAGAGATGAGTTGGATCGCATGGAGGCGACTCAGGTAACCATAACTTAGGTAATAAAATTTGTTTTACAATTTTGAAATACCTTTATCACAATTTTTGTACTATGTTATTTGCGCAGTTCCTGTGGACGCCTTATACAGCAGATCGTCTACAACACTTACCCGGCATCTGTATCGAAGGAGAGCCGGTTTGGCGGGCTCGATGCCCACTCCTCTGCATTAATGTCGTTGTCATGCACCTCCTGGACTGGGTGTTGCGACAGTTTGATAGATCGCAACATATTCCTGTCCCGCCGCCTTCGCCTATGACAATAGAGGGAGACATGCGAGGAGGAAAGACGGAGCGTGATTGGAGGGAGCATCATCATCAATATTTGCTGAGATGGGAGGATAGGCAACGTAGTATTGCCTTACAGCAAATAGGTGACCAAACAGCCACCGACGCTACCAAAGCATATCTACAGTGGTATAAACGTGTCACCATAAGATATCTTTCTGCTCCCCCCAACAACTTTCCAAACATCTCGCGGTACGAGCCTAGAGGCCACATGGAACGAGATTTGGTAAGTTGAATTCTTTATATTATATTACTTTTTAACATCCGGCGGTATGATTCAATACTTATTTCTTATTTCTAATGTAACGACAGGCTCGTGGGTTGCATCTCGTACAAACAATGGTGCAGGAACCATACCCGACTGATGCTGGTCCGGCATCTCAGGCTCGATTTT
Source organism: Agapanthus africanus (assembly GCA_030015575.1). Taxonomy (NCBI): domain Eukaryota; kingdom Viridiplantae; phylum Streptophyta; class Magnoliopsida; order Asparagales; family Amaryllidaceae; genus Agapanthus; species Agapanthus africanus. Next base: position 178,116,143 of record CM057350.1, on the reverse strand, counting down.
CAAATGTAGACCAATTAATTGGTGGTGTATTCGGTTCATATGATATTTCTCAACATTTATCGTCGGCACCAGAGCAGCAGTATCAGCCGGCACCGGAGCCGCAGTATGAACCGGCACCGCAGCCGCAGTATGACCCGGCACCAGAGCCGCAGCATCACGGAGATCCAGCGCAGCAGGATCAGTGGTTTGGATCACCATACCGTCAGCAGCAACCCTGGCATACCGGACAAGCGCAACAACACCAGTTTTGGGGATCAGGTTTTGCAGAACAGCCGTCTTGGGGGTCAGGTTTTGCGCAATAACAACCACCTTGGGGGTCAGGATTTGCGTAGCCATGGGGCCAAGGTTTTGTGCAATATCAGCCGCATGAAACCGGGACAAGCTCTCCGCTACAACTGCCCAGTTGGGATACGGATTTATCGTCCTACATGCAGTTGTTGGGAGGCAACACATATCCGACACCTGTCCCACATTCAGGTTCAGGATTTGCGGATCAACAGCCTGTCCAAGACGCTGCTGAAGACGAAGCTGAAGTAGAACCCAAACCCGAAGCAGAAGAGCAGACGCCGCCGTCGCCGCCATCTACCCAAGAAACATGTGGGTCCTCCAGTCATCCCAGGAGGCATAGGCTTATGTCAAGCCTTCTTGGATTTCATAAGGGAAAAGGAAAAGCAAAACGATAGTATTTACATTTTACAAACAGATAGGATTTTTTAACATTGTAAATTTGACGGATTCATTTTGATATTATAAATTTGACCGTCAAGATAGAAATCGGATAGGATTTTTTGGTATTGTAAATTTTGACGGATTCATTCTGTAAAAAACATTGATATAGTGAAATTTTATTATTTTATTTTAATATTTTTTCGTTTATTTACTTTTAATTTTTTTTAGAATTCTAATTATAATTCTAATTATAATAATAATAATAATCATATTATAATTAAAATTATATTTATAATTATATAGTTATAATTAAAATTATATAATAAATAATAAAAAAAAATAAAAAAAAATATGGGGCGGGTTCCCAGGAACCCGCCCCCTATACATGGGGCGGGTTCTGGCAACCCGCCCCCTATACAAATGTATAGGGGGCAGGTTCCCTATTCTGGGGTGGGGGGTTTGGGGTGGGGGTAGGGTGGCAAACCATCCTATTTTTGTAATATTAATTTAATCCCCCTATTTTAATAATTAATTTTTAAAATATTAATATTTCAAAAAAAAAACCCAAAATACCCCAGTAAAAACAAGACAAAGTAAATGCCTCAATTCAACGACATAGAAACGGCCACGTGTGACGTTAGAAACTACCAAACGACGTCGTAGGCACCCCCACGTTGCGCACCTCCTCCTTCTTCAAGCAAAGAGGCCGTTTCATTCTCTCTCTAGGGTTTTAAGCTCGATCGCAATCCTAGGGTTTGATCGAATCTCTGTCCCCCTCTCTCATGATTCTTTAGTGTATGCGATTTAATTTAGCCCTAAAACAACCATGAGAGCTCGCCTAGTTGTTTTCCCAATCAAAGGAAGAAATTGGTGCTTCACTCAATCTCTCGACTCGGCCTCAGCTTCCCAATCCTCTTCGTCTCCTACAAGATTTAGGGATCTTTGGAGAAAGATCAGCTCCAATGGAATGTCAAGCAAGGACAACGTGGAAACTATGGCTGATTTCGTTGCGAATAAGGTTAGACTTTTCAATTTGATTGTTATCGTTGAGTTTGGTAATTTGTATTTTGATTATTGGTTTGGTTTCAGATGAATCGAGCTTGGGTTGGCCTCGAGAAGGCTCCTGAGGGGTCCATCAAGGGCAAACTCCACAGGTTTGTTGTTTGGTTTTGTTTTTAGTGGGAGATGATTAATGAGTTTCTATTTTGTTTTTGTTTTTGTGGGAGATGGTAATTGAGTTCAAATTGCAGTTTGGGCTTGAAATTGTTGTCGCGAGTGAAGCCAACTGAGATTTTCTTGAAATCAGTTTCGGAGGACGTTACCAAGGTGGAAATCACTTATCCTGCAAGGTAAAGAATTTACCCCCTTTTTTTTTGGGGGGGGGGAGCTTGAAATCCTCACACGAGGAAGGAGTTTTGCTTATAAGCTTGAAATCTTTACTATCTCAAATTGTTGGGATTGGCTATATGAAACCATTTCTTCCATTCTGCTATGTTAAGAGTCATCTCCTCGGTTAAATTAACAATTAACAAATTGTTATTAATTGACTCCATCCATGTTCATTTATGTTGTCATTAATTGATTTTTGAATTTGTTGTTCAATTGCTAGCCAGCCAAAACAAATTGCCTTATGAATGCAAAGGTTAGGGAAATCTATAAATTTGATGAAACTAAGTGATGACATTACATTTAGAAAGAATGTCATGAAGCGTGCAATAATATTATTTCCGGGAAACAGTCCTACAATTAAACTTAAAAAAACAATGTTCCTAAGGGTTTTGAGGAAATTTTCTCGTTATAGATGAAGAGATGAGAAATTAGTCACAGATGAAACATCGGTGGGTGCTTGTCACTTTCAAATTTCAAGGAAAATATTCCTGGTTTGGTGGACTGTATACACACACTATCTGGTAAGTTCACGAAGAGAGATGGAGAAATATAGGGGTTTTGTTTATTAAAAGTTTGTTTGAAGGTTATGCTGATTACCACCACCTTAACTACAGTGTCACCTATCTAGCAGTTGAGCAGATAATTTCAGGTTGAAGACAAAACCTTATTCTTTGATAAATCCTAGAATTCGCCGAGACTTTCGAATTTTCAATGTAGAGAATATGGATTTTTTTTATTGTTTTTATTTCATCGATACGAGAGCTAAGTTACTGATACTGAAATATGCCAAATTGGTGTGGCGTCTTATCAAATGGCCCAAAACTCATATATAATGAATCTTCAAATACCAATATTGTGGGGATTTCTGTAGTTTCCTAGATATTAAAAGAATAAGAAACTAAAAGCAGAAAGAGTTCTTACTAAGTTTGAACTTTAAATCAATCCTAGCTTAAACGTGGCACCCAACTTCTCCTACATGCCGATTCATTTTTAGATTTCATTTACTTGGAGAAACCAAGCCCTGAAGAGCAAGTATCGTAGATGTGTGCATGGAATCATAATTTATGGTTTTAGCCATATTATTAATGACATCTCTCTTATGTAGTTGGCATTTGTACTCCCTAATTGTTTTGCAATGATTTACCACAAGCATTACTTATTACTAATTTGTTTGTAGTTTTCTTTATATCCATGGAATCAAGCATTCATACTCCTTTTACAAAGTGTAAATCCACCACTATCTAAAATTGCACATTAGCGTGGGTTCTGTTCTTTTGATTTTACTTGCACCTGTTTTTTCTAACTTTATAAACAGGTCTAATTATAAACTGGTTTAGGTGTAACACAGTGATCTTGAGCAGCGAAAATAAGCATCATCCTTAGCTTAGGATTGGATAGGAGAGATGGAAACAATGCTAAAGTGGTTAAGGAGTAACCCAAAGTGGCAGAAAAAAGTTTATAGCATGATACTAAAGAAATAAACATGAGAAATTCCGCTATGTTTGTAAAACCACTTTCCCATAGAGAGGTCATAGATTTAAAGGACATAAAACATGATTCTGATGTACGTTTTGGCATTACTCATATTCTTTCTATATTATCAGGTTAGCTCCACTTTAGTTTAAATTGTAAATTGCCATACTTAAGGAGATTCTAAGTGCATAGGAACTCAAGAGAAATCCGGTCTGCTTGAAGGCAAATGCCCTGGATCTTGGTTCTACTTTTGTATCTATGACAATCTGTGCCTCACAAATTCTTAGTCGAGGAGATTGTATCTGTGTCGGATTCATATTCATATCACATTTATTTTGGATTCGTGTCTGGTATGCTTGTTGACAACTACTATAATTTCTATTGTAATCTGGATGAAACAAACAAGCATCAATCTCTAAGTCAATAAATTCTATCCATTAACATAATTTAACTTATTCATGAATGTGTCTAATTAATTTGTCCCTTTTTAAATAGATAATATGAAAGGCATTGATTTCTTAAGTATCTATTGTTTAGCATAATAGAATGACCGATTAGCACCCCTAGAATAATATTAACCGAGGGAAAGTCGAGAAAGATAAAGAATGTAGAAATTACATAACATTCCTAGACTTGTGAAACTATTTGTATTTTTAAATTTTCTAAAATAATAATTTATGTCATAATGTATATATATTGTTACAAGGAAAAATTAACCTTCCAACACTAGCATATCCTAGATTTTTGAAAATTGGAAATTGGTGAATCCGACTCTTTTCGTGTCCCATGTTTGAATTAGACTTCATGCTACTTAGATGACGATTAGCATTGGAGAAAGGGAAAACTTGTTGTTATTCGTTGCTTCCTCTTCTTCCTATGTCCTTCTAACTCTTTCTACCTTTTTTTTTTTGACAATTTGCGTGTTTCTTTTAAATTTTTTGCACCATCCTTTTCTTCAGTCTACCTCTAATCATACTACCTTTTCCTTTTGCTCAATATATATTGATCCATTATGACCCGATTTATTAGAATTCCTGTTTTTGCTTGATCTTGGAGACTGCTGATATCGAACTATGTCGATTGCTAGTGATAATTGTACCTATACGATATCTTTCTCACCCCGAGCTCCCCCACCCTCTCCCTGTATGAATTAGAATCTGAATATTGTATGTTATACCATGAAATATTGAAATATATTGCATCTTATATAGAATACACAACATATTGACATGTTGGATTACTTTGCATGAAATATTAGATAACCAGCCTACCTTGGGACATCCGACTAATCAAGATCATGCAAAACAGTAAGGATGTGATGTACTTCATTGCTCCTTTAGAATGTATCATTTTCTCTCTACTATACCATGGAATACATTACATTTGCTCTAGTCCCATTAAATGGATATTTTCCTCTATTGAATGATGTATATGTTTTCTTTGGTTCCTTTTTTTTAAAAATTAAAAACTCCTTTATTGATTTTCCTGGTGCCTAATGTATATGACCATTCGAGTGTAGTAGATTTCTGAGGACCAGCACATTTCCTATTACTTATATTCTTTGTCCTTTTTGCTGTGTAATTTTTTTATGTGCTTGGAGGTCTTCTAGAGTTCTAAATGGGAAGCCATTACAATTGTGGCTTTTGTATAAACATACACATTTCCCCTCTTTCATGCCCTTTGTTTACATTCTAATACATATTTAATATTATATACTTTCTGGGGAAAATGCTTCTAGGCATTGCTTGAAACTGACATATGTTTAGATTCGTACTTTCATAAATATTGATAAACACAATATCTTCTATAACAAATTCTCTCCTACACCCAAATTTCTACTGTTTGGAAAAATGGCTGAACAGCCTAAACTAAACTATTTCACACCCATTAACTTATGGGCGTTGTTGACAATGATCAACTTACTAGTTTCTAGCTTGGATGCACGTGCAGTTAATTCTTTATGTTTAGGCTGAGATCTTACATAACTGGTGGAGTTTCTATTGCCATATCGGCATCCCCCCCCCCCAAACACATTTCAGTGTTTATCTTCCATAGGTCTTGTCGCTCACATCTTTAAAAAAAAACTAGTTGAGGCATCTGTTTATTTCCTTGAAGATTTGGTTTTCTTACACAATTCTCCATTTTGGTTAATTGGTGTCTGAGGTATCTTGATGCATTTATGATTTTATTGGGGTTTCTTTCGAGACTATTGTTTCAATCCCTTTTTGCAAAAAATAGTTATTCTAAGCAATTATCTATGGCTTTTAATAGGATAGAGCATTCTTTCCAAGTGATTCAAGTGATCGACATACATGACAAGGTATATTTGATTCAAGGGTATCCTTGATTCAATTAAATTTAGTAATGGAAATAATTTTTCATTCAAAAATGAAGTAGTGAAGTTTAAAATCTGAAAGAGAACTTATCTGTAAGATATGCCTGAGATGTATTCCCTAAAAGTTATCACATGTATGAGGTATAAGGTTTTGTCAATTTCGAAAATTAATGGGTTTTTAATTATTAGGTTTTATTTAGGTCTGGAATGTATTTTCCCTTGCTTCAATTTATGTTTTTATCACTATTCTAGAGTTGCTATCATTTGCAGTTTTTGCATACCTTTGCCGTTATACACTTGTGTGTTTTGTATGAATTTTGCAGCTTGAACCCTCGCCTTGTTCGCAGAAGATTGCGACATGTGGCATTGAGGTAGCTATTTCCATCCAGATTGAGAGTTTATGTCAGAATTCTGCAGGGTAGTTTTACACAATTTTCTCTTCAATGACATCACATATTGTGGTAACAGGGGATCTGCCATTCATAAGAAGCAGTTTTATGGTTCAGTTGCTCTGTTTCCCATCACAACACTTTTCTCTGTAAGTATAATCTGGGGGAAACATATCTTGATTTGGTGTCATGACTTTGTTAATTATGTCTGGTATTCATGTTAGTCATGTCGGCATGTTACAATATCGCAACTATTTAATGCCGACTCGCTTCGTTATAATTGCCATGAATGATATTATTGTAGTGCATTTTCTTAAAAAGAGCATTCCACTCTCTTCTTCATATGCTGTTGAGAGAGAGAGAGAGAGAGAGAGAGAGAGAGAGAGAGGATTAAGGGAAATGTAATGGATGAATAGGACTAAAGCCTAATCCTCCTCTTTATATAGGCAAAAACCATTTTGCTATTACACCTCAATTAGACATCTAATTATATATAATAAATCCGTGTACACTACGGGTATTCTAACACTCCCTTCAAGCTGGAGCATATATATCATACAATGTCAGTTTGTTATAAATAAAATGCACTCTATTCCTTCCTATAGGCTTTGTGAATAAACCCACAAGATGAGCATATTGGACATAATAAGTATTGATGATCCCATCTTCAAGCTTTTCCCCTACGAAGTGGCAATCCACCTTAATGTGTTTCGTTCGTTCATGGAACACATGATTAGAGACAATATAGAGTGCAACCTTATTATCACAATATAGCCGCATAAAGAAAGTGGGCTCAAAGACAAGTTCTCCGAGCAGAAAGCGAATTCATATAAAGCCCACAAATGGTATTCGTCATGGCTCGGTACTCTGACTCGGCCTTGGAGCGGGATACCACGCTCTGCTTCTTACTTTTCTAGGAGACCAAATCATCTTCTACAAACACGTAATGTCCTGCACTAAATCTGCGATCGGATGGAGACCCGGCCTAATCTGCATCAGCGAAGCCTGACACTCGAGAATGTCCATAATCTGAGTATAGTAGACCCTTCCTTGGAGCATTCTTCAAATAGCGAAGTATCCGAATCACCGCATCCCAATGAGCCACTCGGGAATCGGCCATGAATTGGCTCACAACGCTAACTGGGTATGAAATATCAGGTCGAGTGAAGGTGTGGTAGTTCATCTTACGGACCGACCGTCGGTATATTCCGGGATCTTCAACAAAGTCATCTTGTCCCGGACGCAGCTTAGTATTAGGATCCATTGGACTCTCTATGGGTTTGCACCCTAACATCCCAACTTCAGTCAATATATCAAAGCACATGCTTCCGTTGTAAGATATAGATGCCATTTTTCGATCGAGCAACATCACTGCCTAAGAAATATTTAAGGTTCCTAAGATCCTTAGTTTGAAACTTCGTTTGAAGGTGGTGCCTAAACTGTGCAATACCGGCCATATCATCGCCAATAATTATTATGTCGTCGACATATGCTACCAAAAGAATTCGAGGGCCATTGATGTTATTGCGGTAGAACACCGAGTGATCATGTGCATATCGTCTGAGACCAAACGAAATAACCATCTCAGTAAACTTTCCAAACTATGCTCGAGAAGACTACTTCAAGCTATATAATGACTTCTTCAATTAACAAACTAGACCAGACTCCCCTTGAATAACAAAACCATATGATTGCTCCATATAGACTTTCTCGACAAAAGAACTATGAAGAAATACATTCTTCACATCAAGCTGATGCAGTGGCCAATGATGAGTAGCCGTAAGAAACATAAGCAGATGAACAGAAGTCATTTTGGCTACAGGAGAAAAGGTCTTCTTATAATCAATGCCGTCAGTCTGTGAATACCCTTTAGCAATCAAACGTGTCTTAAAGCAGGAAAGAGTCCCACCAGGGTGAAGTTTCACAGTGTATACCCAGCGGCATCCTACTGCCTTCTTCTCTGCCGGAAGAGAAACCAAATCTCAAGTCTGATTCTGGGCAAGGACAAGTCTGATTCAATTATAGCTTCGGTTCACCCTTTATGAGATAAAGCGTCGGAGAGGGACTTGGAAAAGCATGAGAGTCGAGAGATGAGAGAAATGCCCGATATGCCGGAGATACATGAGAAGTGGCCACATGATGAGCAATAGGGTGAGAAGTACAACTGCGTGTGTCATTCTGTAAGGCAATATAGAAATCAATATCAGCCTCCGATGGAGTTTGAGACTCTGGGAGATAAGCAGCAGGGGCTGAGGTTCAGGAGCCGTACGGACCAGACAAGCATACACCTTTGTAACCGTTGGTGTGGGGCCTAACAATGGGGAATCGGGGGTGGGAGTTGGGTTAGTAGAAACAATACGGGTGACCTCCAACATCGGGGGGAGACTCAACCGACTCAGAAAGGATGTTGTCGTGTGACAAAAGATATGAGATATCTACATGAAAGTCACCGTCCATGTCTACATGTGTGAGATGTAGAAAAGTATAGGGCGGACTCATGGAAAGTCACGTCAGCTAATATGAATCGACGACGTAACCCGGGATTAGAGCACCAATATCCTTTTTGAGTCCGAGAGTATCAAGAAAAATGCTCTTATTAGACTTGGTGTCTAGTTTGAAACCCCCAGGTTGTAGATCATGGACAAAGCAGACACACCTTAAGACCCGTGGAGGAATAGAAAAAGTTACCATTGAAGGAAATGATGTAGAATGAAGAAGCTGTCCATCTAAGACGGAGGGCATACGATTGATCAAGTAATTGGCGGTAAGGACCGCATCCCCAAAAAGATTTAGGCATTCGCATATGAAACAAAAAGGTGCGAATAATCTCTAGCAAATGCCGATTTTTTCTTTCTGCCATCCTATTTTATTGGGGTATAAGGACAAGAAGATTCATAAATGATACCAAGTTTTTCCATATACTCTTTAGAGAGTACTAAAATACTCCTTGGTATTATCATTCCTCAAGTTACCAACGGTGACTCCAAATCGAGTCCAAACTTCAGAACAGAATATCTAGAAATGAGAAAACACTTCTGTCACATCCCGCTTCCTAAAATACTGGAGCGGGGACGTGACGAAGCCCGCAACATAACTATACCAAGAAGTAAATTTCCCCTGATACAGTTATGCTAAGCGTATAGTAATGCATGGGTACACAAAAGCAAGTAAAGAAAAGCATCTTTATTAATTAACCAACATTTATTACAAAAAGATAACAAGAAGTAAAAATATACAATAGGATCCAAAGAGTATAAATACAATATGAAAGATACCGAAATAGGAACTTTACAAGTCTGGCCCATCACAGTCCCACTGCGCACTCCGATGACTGAGACTGGTCCTACAAATCAAGCTATCCAACTTGAAACACAATTTCCAGGGTGTCAGAACACCCACAAGCATAAACAAATAGACAAGATAATGTGATGCAAGTAATAAACATAAATTATGGTAACATGTGAAAACAAGTAAACCAAAAGTATGGGAAATTATGTATGTAAAGTAATGTGAAAACACAACAAAAGTGTACAGTATAAATGATGTCATATGTGTGCAACATAATGATGTCATATGTGTGTAGTTGTAATGATTATCAGGTATTGACTAACGTTGTGCATATACTAGTTTGGTTTAGTAAGGGTACCGGGTTATCGAGATTATTCGTTGGGCCACGGACAACAGTATATTGAAGATATATACGTATATGCATGCATTCATATATGTATGTAACTTCCCATTCATCCTCGGATCCAATGTGAAGTTTAGAAAGGGAATTCGAGACCCTTAATACTGCCTTATTTAAGCCAAACTATCCTCGGTATTGTTCAGTGTCATTCATATATCAGAATCTTCAATAATAATGGTCGTCTGTACATCGGATTGGTCATCCGTAATATCGGGATCTTCTTATACCGGTCACCCGCAATATCGGGATCTTCATATATAATGGTCGTCCGTATATGGGACCGGTCATCCGTAATATCGGGATCTTCAAAGTATTCCATACCTAGGTGCGTGCGTCTAACTCTAACCGTATTAGATGCCATGTCATGTGATGTGTCATGTGGTGTTCGGTATGGAGAAATGCTCATGCGATTGGATTTTCATAATAATTAATGGTATTTTAGTGCAAATATGATTTAGGGATGTTCATGGTATTTCTATCCAAACATAATTCAGGGAAGTTCATTGTATTTTAACGTAAATACAATTTGAGAAGAACCATGGTATTTTAGTGTAAATATGGTTTTTGGGAGGAACCTTGGTATTTTAGTGTTGTTTTATCTCCGGCTTCTCGATGCTCAAGAGATAACGGGTTTCTGAAAATTTAGAGTATTTATTTGAAAACACGAGATTTAGAACTTTAGGGTATTAATGTGAAATAGGGTTTTCGGAACAATAAGGTATATATGTGAAATTGTGATGATTGGAAATCTTAAGATATTTATGTGAAAATATGACTTTTAAAAGAATGGAGATGCCTCGGTTTTAAAGAACAAATGGTTACAGAAAATTCCTGCAGCAGCTTCTCTGTATTTTTTATAACTCTTAAATTGGGATACAATAAAAGTACTGAAAATGAATATAGAACATAACGGAACTTCACACGGGCGTTAACAACCAAACACCACCATATGTCAGAATCTATGATAAATGCAAAACCTTCATATGCGCTGACTATCTATGTCGATTGCTAAAAAATATGAATTCTAACTATCCTGCTTTAATTGTCTGATAAATGTGATGACTAATTTACTGACATTATTAAATGATTTTTTCTGTAACTTTACTTAAAATATAACTTTATTGTAAATTATTATAGTATATCAAATATTGCTGAATATATACCATCATATTAATCAACACAAATAATCAATATAAACAATATGCTTTATAAACTGCATACTTCTACAACATAATGTACTAACAAACTTATACCAATGTATATTGATATAAAAACATGTGTACCTCTATATAACTATCCAATACTATATATAAATCTAACACATAAACTAAAATCTAACTCAAATGAATACAACACTTGAAATACTTATGATATGAGTTTATTCGTTAAATAGTAAATTATGATATCAATACAAAATCATTAAGTGCCAAGTCGTCCGACTTATGCGAGTAAGGGATAAACACTTGCCTCGGGGATCAACGGGTGCGCGGCTCGCGGTTAAGACGCAAGGAAACGTCGAAAAATCTTCTTTGAGGATTTCGTCGAACACCTTCATGCGTAATCTTGAAACGTTGTTGGAATTGAGATCCGGAGGTGTGGAAACGTTCATGACGCTTACGCAGACTCAGGTTTAGCCTTGGAGACACGGTTATTTGCTCGAAACAGCGTTGAATGGGCTGTCGAAGTCGAGCATTTAGTTGGGGCAAAACGTCGAAAATGAGACGGGCTTAGTAGCAAGGGATGAAGTGGGGCAGCGAGGGTGAGGGCGTTGGTCAGCCAAGAGAAAGGGCAGCAAGGGGTGTTGCCAGCGAGGCGACGAGGTTAGTTGCTGGGATGCGATGAAGCGTACGATGATGGGGCCGTCGGAGATGGCGACGACGCGGTTGCTGTCGGGCGAAGAAGATGATGAGGTCGCGGGGTTTGTTCATAGGTGTAGTGATAGTGCTTGGCTGTTGGCAAGAAGTGGACGGTGATGGTGGAGGAGGAGATGGAGTTTGTAAAGAGAAGGGGAGAGAAGAAAGTGAACGAAAGAAGGGAAAGATGGGCCTGCATGGGGTTGGGTTTTGTAGAGAAAAAGGGTATGAGAGGTGACGGATTTTGAGAGGGAGACGAGATGGAGAGTGATGTGGTTTCAACTTTCAACTGTTGGGATTTTAGGGGATTGGGGTTTTAAAATTGGTTTTAAAAAACCCATTTAAATCATAGTTAATACAAATTAATGACTATTAATTAATAATAATTAATATAAATTAATAACAATCAATACCAAATTAATGATCATTAAGAAAAATCAAAATCTGTTTTGGTTTAAAATAAAAAGAAATGAGTTTTGGGCTTGGGCCTTTTAGGCTGAGGAAAAAGAAAGGGAAAAATAGAAAATGGAATTTAGGCTTTAGAAAATTTTTTTTTAATAGAAATTCAAAAACATACGGAAAATGCAAAACCAATAAATACAGTATTGTGCGAACAGGGCATTACAAAAGTATATACGTATAATCATATGCACACAATAATATATTAAATAAATATTCAGCATAACATATATCAAACAGTCAACTAGCTATATGTAATAATGTAAAGACGAAAAATACTAAGGCCCTGTTATTGGTTCTGGATTCTTAAGTCCAGGCAAGACAATTGTTCTAATAGGACTTTTACTTCGACTTAACTTTTTCTTGAACTTTTTCTTGGATTTTGATTTTTTCTTGGACTTGAACTTGGACAATATTGTAGCACTTTTGTATAATATAGAATTATTCTTTCATTTTAATTTTATGACATCATTATTCTTACCAATTTTAAAGTAATATTTTAATTTAAATAATATTAGTTATAATATATTATTACTTAATGTATATTAATAAATGAAGAAATAACACCAAAAATAAAACATCATCACAATGTTAAATTGGGTACTGATTGAATTCAACATGGGTTCCCTTCAATCTCGTCATCCATTAAAACCACGTCACAAATTAACACCCAATCGAACAAAATTCCAAACATCAACACAAAATCTCAAATTGGGCATTACCTGAAATTGGATACCAATTGAAATCATCATGGGTTCTCTTCAATCTAATCACCTAACAAAAACCATACATTACAGATCAACAACCAACAACAACAGGAGAAAGGTGAAGATGGAGAGGTTTTTCTTGAATCTCCAATAGAGAGCAGGGCCTAAGACGCAGAGAGTAGGGTCGGAGGTGAGGCCGGGGCCGGGGTGAGGGCGAGGCCGAGGTTAGGGTCGTGGTTGGGTATCTGACTGATTTGGGGAGAGTCCAAAGTTTTTCTTCTTTTTTTCTTGGACCTTTTTTGGGAGAGAGTTTATATAGTAGGGCTGAAAACTAGGAGTTTAAGAGTCCAATCTAAATCTAAGTCCAAGCAACCAATAACACATAAATTTGAAATCCAAATTTAAGTCCAAAACAAATAATATAAAATGGTAAAGTTCACAAAAAAGTCCAAGTCCAAATGAAAAGTCCTGAACCAATAACTCCTTAAAGGAAAATATAATTTTTTTTATTAAGATATAAACAAAACGCAGACGTTACAATCTACCCTCCATATAACAATTTCCCCCTCGAATTATAAAGGAGGTTGTAAAGACCGAGTTAAAAAAATAATGATAAGAGTAGTGTTGTTTCAAAATAAATTCTTTAAAACAATTTCTCTAAAAGCATTTCTCCTTTATGAAACCAAGTGAACGCAAATGAATAACAATATGAACTAGAAAGATATATATACATTTATTGCAATATATAACCAATAACAACAATACAATAATTCTAACATAGAAAATCATATTCCGTAAACCAAAATAATGAAATTAGATTCTAATGACAAATATGATAAACTAATAATAACACCCAATATACAAAATGTATGAATCATGCAAAATAAACAATATGAATATAAAACAAGTGTTCTAACACATAAATATATTATATAAAGAAAAACACATGATAAAAAATAATGATATTATAAAACTTGAGTGAAATAACCTTTCATTAAAAGAATCTTTTCCTTAAATAAATGAAATCTAAATTTCTGTTCTTGAAAATATTTTAAATAAGAAACTATTAACATTTAAACACAATGAAGAACTATTTTGTTCAAAAAAATAACCTTTATTTACTATATAAAATCACGGTCATTACGATATACTTTTCTTAAGAATTTCGTTCTTGAAATTTTAAAAAGGAGGATGTCGTAATAGGAAAAGAAAAGATAAGGATAACGGAGTTGTGTATCGTCTTCTTGATTCCCAAGTCGACTTACCTGGAGAGTCTTTCTTCCACATAACCCTAACGAGCTGAACGACCTTGTTCCTCGAGGTCTTCTTTTTCCGGTCTAGAATCTCAACCAGCCGCTGCTCATGAGTTAGGTCGGCCCCTACGGCGATTTCTGAATGATCCATAACGTGACTAGGGTCGCCGTCATACTTTTTTAGCCGCGAGACATGAAAAACGCTGTGTACACCTTCCAACGCTGACGGTATGACCAAACGATATGCAACCTCACCCATACGTCCGAGTATGTCGATCAGACCGATGAATCGTGGGCTGAACTTTCCATGCTTGCCTAAACGTATTACTCGATTCAGAAAAATCTTCAGAAATACATAATCACTCGGTTGGAACTCCAGTTATCTTCTCTTCGTATCTGCTCTGTTTATGTCAGTCTTGGGCTAACCGCAGTTGTTCCCCGATTGTTCTTATGACTTCTACTGTTTCTACAATCGCATCAGGCCCTATAAGTTCTCGATATCCAATATCGACCCAACTCAATGGAGCTCGCCACTTCCTCTTTTATAAAGCTCCAAACGGTGTTATGCCGATACTTGCCTGGTAGCTGTTATAAACGAACTCCATTATGTGTAGGTGATCTTCCCAGGACATCTTGAAGTCTAACATACAAGCTTGAAGTATATCATCAATAATCGAAATGACCTTCTTGGATTGGCTATTAGTCTGAGGGTGATAGGCTGTGCTGAAACTCAGACTAGTGCCAATTCTCTCCTGCAGATATTGCTAGAACTGCGAATGAAATCCGGTGTCTCTGTTGGACACTTTTTTTTACGGTACTCCATGCAGCCTGACAATCTCCTTTTCCATGTACTTAGCTAAGCTATCTATAGACTGGCTAACGCGGAACGAAAAGAAATGCGCGGACTTGAAAACCCAGTCCATGATTACTCATACTGCATCACTGCCCTCCATGCTATGAGGAAGCGCAGTCATGTATCCCTTATGATGTTCTTTCACTTCCATTCTGGTATATGCAAGGGTTTAAGTAATCCCCTGGCTTTATAATATTCAACCTTCCTGTTGGCATACTAACCACTTGGCCACATCTGTAGCTTCTCTCTTCACACTGTACCGCTAGTAATTCCGTCGGGGGTCTTTTTGCATCTTAGCTTTCTCGGGATGAACGGGGTATGGGGGATGCGGGTTTCTTTCAGGAACTCTCTCTGATTACCCCCGTAGGCTAATAAATCCCGCTCTCATGTCTAAGAGTCTTATCTTCATGAATGATGAAAACCGCTCGTAGTCCTTCTATGACTTGCCCCCCCGATCTTCTTTAACTTGACGTCATAGATCTGCACTTCCTTGATTCTGTCAACTGAAACGGACTGAATTTGCAGGCTCATCAACGTCGCAAGTACCCCTTACATAATTACCAGTCTCTTAAGGTCCTGTTGAATCCTCCATTAGTTTGTGTGGCTCATAACCTTCGGCTGGCGACTCAAAGCGTTGGGGACGACATTCTTCCTCGGATAGTATTGGAGGTCGATATCATAATCTGTCATCAGCCCCAAACCATTTTCTTGCCTCATGTGGAGGTCCTTCTGGACAAACATGTACTTCAACCATTTGTGATCAGTATGGATCTCCACACGTTCTCCTCAAGATAGTGTCTCTACATCTTCAAGGTGAAGATCAGAGCCACTAGTTCTTGATTGTGAGTAGGGTTGCGTTCATGAGTGTTCGGTTGTCTTGACACAAACGCAACTATTTTACCGAGCTGATACAACACACCACTAAGTCTCCTCCCCGAAGCATTGTAATGGATGAACTTTTGGGTCCGTTAGGGGTGGTAAGGATGGGTGTGATCGTTACGACCTACCTTCCTTAGAATAATTTCATACTTGAAATTTTCAAAGACGGAAGCCGCTACTGGACGTGATCGTCGGTAACGCTGTCGGAATCCTTTCTGCGCTCCAGGTGTCGCTCCCGAGTACTAGTGTATCGTGGACGGAAGGAAAAGGGTCTAGGAAAGGTTGCAACATAAGGAATCGGGAATGCGTAAAGTCAGGAGATGTTTCCGGATAGAAAAAGCTTTGGAATTGAAATAAGATTTTAAGGATCTCTAAGCTAACGAGAAGGTATAATGGGTGTATGTAGGAAATACTCGAAAGACATAAGTATAAAGATAACCAGTCAAAACTAAGGAATCAAGAAAGGTTGCCATTGTCGTCGCTGTTCCTCCTTGCTATTGATCTTCAAAAGAAAATACGGAAGAGACAAATTGGATTCAAAGAATGGTTTTAAGAAGATTACACAAGTAAGTTGAACAAGGATTTGCAAAAAGAACTATGTAAGAGATGCAAGCAAAAATTTAGTTGACTGGCACTTTTAAGGAGACGATGGAGAGTTCGTGTCTTCAGAAGGACAAAGAGAGGTTCAAGATAGATTTCAAGAAATGAGATTCAAAGGAGTTTCAGATTCAAGAGGTTTTAACAAAGGTTGGTTAATGTCTTGTCGTAGTATGCTGGGCTTGCATGGGCCACCACTAAAACCTGTCATACCCAGCTTCCCAAAATACTGGAGTGGAGACGTGACGAGACCCGCAACGTAACTATACCGAGAAGTAGACTTTTCTTGATACAGTTACGCTAAGCGTATAGTAATGCATGGATACATAAAAGCAAGTCAAGAAAAGTATCTTTATTCATTAACCAATATTTATTACAAAAAGATAACAATGAATAAGAATATACAATAGGATCCAAAGGGTACAAATACAATATGAAAGATACCGAAATTGGAACTTTACGAGTCTTGGGCCCAATATGGTTCCGCTGTGCACTTTGATGACTGGGACTGGTCCTACAAATCAAGCTATCCAACTAGGAACACATTTCCTACGGTGTCAGAACACCCACTAGCATAAATAAATAGACGAGATAATGTGATGTAAGTAATAAACGTAAATTATTATAACACGTGGGTAAACCAAAAGTACGGGAATCATGTATGTAAAATAATGTGAAAACACGACTAAAGTGTACATTATAAACGATGTCATATGTGTATAGTGGTTATGATTATCAGGTATTGACTAACGTTGTGCATGTACTAGTTTGGTTAGGCAAGGGTACCGGGTTCTCGAGATTATCCGTTGGGCCACGGACAACAACATATTGAAGATATATACATATATTTATGCATTCATATATTCATATAACTTCCCATTTACCCCCGAATCCAATGTGAAGTGGGAATCCGAGACCCGTGATACTGTCTTAATACAAACTATCCCATCCCGGTTTTGTTCAGTTTCATAGGATTACGGATTAGTGTTGGCGTATATTGTTAGTTATATGTATGCCCTAGATGCCATTATTGTACATGAGATGTATATTGTAGTGGATGCTTGGACATATATAGGGAAGACTTTCTTGCTCGACATGATAATATGCTATCTGGTTACTCTTTATCTTAACATGTACACTGATTGTCTCTTTGTTACATATTGGTAAAGCCCTTAGGATGTGTACTTGACCTGGATTATGATGCGGATCATACTAGTGGGACAAAGGTAGTCGGTAAGTACATCCTTTAATGTCCCTAATCGTGAGTGTATCGAGACGGGGCATCGATATACCAGAGTAGACTAGCGTATAGCTTCTCGACCCATACAGATGGGCGATGGATGATCCCATATCCATTGGTGTTTGACATCAGAGATGATATACGGGTGCTCAGTGGAGACTGGGTACACTGGACGGACTCACCGAGAACTCCCGGATGGTATTATACCTCACGTCAGATGGCAGTTCTCTGGTGACACTGGTACAGGTCAGTCAGTCAATCCGAGACCGTCATAGAGTTTTATGTGATTCCCACCAAGCTTTGATTTTCACCTTACCACGTTCAAGAGAACGTACAAAACGGTGGTTTTTGGGTACAGTCCTGAGTCGCATGGAGTCAATGAGCGATAAAAGGGGATTTCGTCTCTCCAGTTATTGGTGGTTGATGTTGCGCTGTGCTCGATTGGCTATATCAGGAAAGTCCTTGGCCAGGGCTGTTTATGAGATTTACTGGTTAGTATTATTAGTAGTTTCTCGACCAGTTATGAGCCTCATTTCAGCACCACTTAAAGAGTTATTGGGGTCTGACGTTTACCACCCCAAAGGAGATATGCGACATCAGACGGAGACACCGGACTGTACGGTAGTGTTACTGATTAGATTCGCAAGAGTATGAGCAGGCATGCTTGTTGATCTTCTGATCGCTCAATACCCGGGTGGCCGTTACGTTTAGCAGACCGCTTGCGGCTTGTGGGTGTTTGATATGATCATCACCTACTGCCGGCGTATTGACAAGTCTTTAGAGTTCTACACAGAGGTTTCCTGGTTCATGCGAAACGAAGTAGGAGCACATATGTGATATGTGCGGAACCGAGATTAATGCGCGTATTTGATACCGTATTCTATTCTCGTGATTTGTGACATCGGTCGGTTATATGAGATATAGCCGGGTTATCGGATCAAGTGTTGATTCGATAAGTTGTTGCATTTGATATTAGTCGGTTATATGTGATATAGCCGGATTATTAAATCAAGTGTTGATTTAATAATTTAATTTATAATTGTATATTTGATTTACTAGATTACATTAACTAATATTAGCTCACTTAAACATTTCTTTTTCTCACATGTGTGCATTAGTATATATGTGATATATATTAGTGTACATTTTATTGTGTCATGCTTCATGCCACATGCTACATGGGTGTATGAGACACCATACTAATAATAATGTAGGGGTTTATATTTATTTAAGTAAATCAAAATTAGTGTTAATTAGTCACATGCTTGGAAGCTTGGAGAAGCTTGTAGTATCTTTGACTAAGTCCACTCTTTTTGTTTTACTTGTAGATATTTATTAACCAAACATTATTGTTAGACATGGTTTATTCTCTACATGAGTTAGTGTATGACACTAACTCACCCATGGTTGTTATTCTCACCTCATTAGTTCATTCTCATCTCTTTTCTTCATCTTCTTCATCCTTAAGAAAACGCTTTCTTGCTTTTGGAAAAGTGAGAAATATTGTGAGAAAAATAAAACTAAAGTGAGCCCATTTTCTACTTCATCATTCTCTACTACTTGCCATTTAGTTTAGGGTGCTTGCTTCACTAATTTTACAATTAGTAAAGAGGTAGCATGAGCCCGAGTCTCCTCGATGTAGATCATCTTCGTCCTCAAAGACTTCGAGCAAGCTTGTTCATTTCTCTGGGAGAACCTTTTCTAGAGTTCGGGTGTTCATGACCTGCAGCGAAGGGACTACTACACGGAGCATTAGAAGTGAAGGACCGGTTTACAAAGGTTGTATTTCTCATTCACTTAGATGTAAAGCAGTTTACATTTGTTTTCGTCGGATTTTCTAGTAAAGATTCTATGGTTAGGGTTAACTAGAACGACAAATTTTTGAAATTGGTATGGACGATACCTCCTGAAACCTTGCTACCCTGCTAGGGAACCCTGCAGTGGTATCAGAGCCATGCTAGAAAATTTGACGATGTTTGTTAGATTACGAATCCGAAACTTGAAACACGAAAATGTAGTTTCTGTCGATTTTAAAAGGTCTTCAAATTTTTTTTAAACAACTGCATAATGTTGTATGAGATACAACATGAACACTGTGGAAATTTCAAAAGGGTTGCTCGGAATTTGGCCGAGTACATTGAGCTAAAATCCAAGGAGGCTAGCCTATATATGCAGTTTTGACTAGAAATTTTCAGCGTGTTTCAGGAATTGGGTTTTAGGGTTTCACGTGTTTGTTTTTTTTCCAGAAAATGCATGTGATGTTAACTTTCTGCAATGGCAATTCGGAGTGTTTCGCAGTCGTAGTTCTAACATGTATTCGGGTTATTTAGACGATATTAAAAAGTTTGAAAGGATATCAATACCCATATTTTCCCTCACTGAAATTTTCCTAGAGTTAGATTTTTTCCGAGTTTAAAATTTTCAGAAAATCATGCAAGCGATTTTGTGGACCCTCTAGAAGAACGAAACCCAAACTCGACTCTTTGAATCGCGGAACGGCGGTCATACCCTAGGGTTTGCCGCAGTTCCGTGGCGACATGAGTGAGGCATGGGTCGGCCCTTCTACGGATAGTTCATAGGAGCTGTGGCAATTTCTGGGTACTTTTTGAACTCCGCTCAAGTATTGAGCTTGTTGGGAAATTTTGGGTGTTTGCTTATGCGATCGAAAAGTTTAACTTCTTCTAGATATCTGTGATGGGATACAATACTTGGAATCCTCACTAATTTGAATTTTATAAATCTAGCAATTTAGTCTCATTTGATCGGTTGCCACGGGATTTTGATGTGATCAAAAGTCGGTCGCAATCACGTAGCATACACGGATACTCGCCGGGTAACATTATTAGATAGCCACGTCCCATAACCCCGATTAAATGACTGTAGGAGAACCCCGTTGCCTAAAGCATCCGCTCGGGTGCACGCGGCCGCGGTGTTCCGCCTAAGCGCACTTCGTCGACGATATCGGGGGGTGCGGCCGTCTACTAAAGTTTCCGACGAGCATTCGATCAGGTTATCGGGAATCTTGTTGAATTACCCGACTTGATATTGAAAAGTGTTTTCGCTATCGAGACTAAAATGCGGGGTTTATAATTGTTAGGCATGAGATGTCTAAGGAATTCATTTGGTTGGGTATGAAATCCAAAGTATGTGATATATTGGGTTTATGATGTCCAAGATGGTTGCGGATTCCAATTGTTGTAGTTTCACTTTCTTTTCTGCGACCGTAAGTGTAATATGTGGTGTATCGTCGGTTTCGCTGCTATACGTCAACGACAATTGGGATACGCATATTTACTTATGTTGATGATATGTGATGTTATGTGTTGCTGAGATATGTTATATCGGATCGCCGTGTTTGAATAGTCGAGGTTTTTTATGTGAGATGAGAGTTTTTCATTTTCATTCATGTAAAAACTTGTATTTAATATTCTTTTATTGGAGCACTTCCGGGTTGAGGAAGATGTTACCGTTGATGTATATTATTTACTTTTCCGCATTAGGATAGACCCAAGGAGGGGAGCACAAGCAACCGAGATCTAGAGTCCAGTGGGAGACCATCTCGAGTAGTCGAGTCCGGGTCTCCTAACTCTAGAATTGGTAGGGTTTCTTGCCGCTCTCGTAGGGGTCTTGGGATGTGGGTTTGGCTATTCATCACGACCGTGGAATCCGTGTTTTATACAGGCTTAATATAAAACCCGGAAATTCTAGTATATCCAATATTTCATATGTTGTTTTCTGCTGCGATATTCTGTGATGTGATCACTTGATATGATGAGATAGATACTGTATATAGTATATGTGATATATTATATAGACGTTGCTTATGTTTTACATCTATGCTAGCCCTGTCCCGCTCTGCCGTTAGTTACCTAACCTAACACTGCATGACGGGACATCGAGACGAATGCGGATGGCATAAGCGTACGTTGTATTTATCTGTGATACTTAGGTAACTTAAATGATGTGGCATTCATTAATGGGATTAATGAAAGAAAAGAAACCTAAAGATGTTGTAGAAACTTGTTTCAAAAACAGGCAGCTCTAGTTGTTGCTTTGCATAGCGGTATTTCTCATAGAATATCCTGCACCTTATTCGATAATGAAAGAGCCGAGATCCCTTCACCGGGAGTGACCTTTTTAGCAATAACCGACAGATACTACAACCGTCGGTTTCGTCTTTTGATTGCTTTTCTAGTTCTTACTTTGCATAGTTGTATTGTGAATATCCCGCACCTCATTCGACGAGGAAAGAGCCGAGATCCCTTCACCGGGAGTGATCTCTTTAGCGAAACTAGCAAAGGCCTAAAAAACACTCAATTTTAAATCATTTGATTCTACAACGATATCAAGTTCATTACGCAAAAGGCTTTCTTAAAAACCTGTCGTAGCCCTCCGTCATTTCAGATAAGTACTACTCAGTATTCGCGCTACGGTAGTTGGCCTGCGTAAAGGCGTAGTGTGCGGTAGCTAACTAGTGCTTATCTGCTGCATACGATGCGATTGGATTTGGGTATTCGTCCGGCGTTGTTTGTCCTGCGTCAAGGGTCGTGCGGGTAGGTTTAATTCAATCAAGAAATATACGGGTTGAACTTGACTAGCGGACTATGGGTAATTTGGTCTGCGTCAAGGTCATAGCCACGCTAGGGGCAAAATATTATCGGGAATTTCAAATGTTGAAATTTGCAATGCGATTGCATACCTTCTATGAGATAGTTGGATCCCGATACCCACCGCGAGTAAGAGTTACTCCTGAGAGTTTTACACATTACAATCAACCGATCAAGTAGGTGTCTAGAAAGGTGTTAACGGGGTTACGCCCCTGAGAAAACGAGGTTTATTTTAATTAGGTCCGTGCGAAAGCACGGAGAACCTCCCTCAAAGTACCGACACTGGCCTGGCTGAAAGATTGGCGAACTTGTAGGGTGTAATTAATCTCGGCTAGTCTTTCCTTTTAGGGTTTGAAGGAAGATTTGATAAAAAAAAGTGGGAGCCATCCTGATTAGATAAAATAATAACCAATCGATCTTGCAAGAGCATACACCGAGTGTTTTTTTCTCTTTCTCCAGGTAGCGACCATGTCACCCCTTAATCAAGATAATAATATGGATGTATTGACCGAACCCGCTTGTTATACTGAGCTGGGGAACGTTGGTCCTGCTCCAACATATAATTGTTATAAGACCGAGCAGGAGATAGGGGAATACCAGGATTCCCATGCTGCCCAAACGAAGAAAGTGCATGATGATGCATCTTCTTCGGGTGTGTTCATTACGGAGAACTGTTTTCTCAGTATCCTCTACGTTCTGAGTATGAGATACCGGATCAGGATCACATATATATAATCTGTTACATAGGCTACAGATAGGTAGAGAACTGAGAATGGGTGATAAGTTTTAAGAGTTAAAAACGGTGTAATTGTTGCAGCCCAGATGTTCGCAGTTATCACCCTGTATTACCAAATATATTGATTCTGAACGAATGTTATTAGATACCGAACCTGATATGCAACATTATATCAGTCTCTTTATTTAGTAAAGAAGGATATAATTTTGTATTGTTGGATAATGTTTTGAACATTTCCTATATCAATAGTTGATCGGTTCAGGCATGTTATCTAAAAGCATATACGTTCTAAATCAAACTATAGTTCTCAACATACAGAACACACAAGAGGAAGAGTTCAGAAATGAACGAATTCTTCTTGAGACATTGTAGACTAGGTCATATCAATGCGACCCGACTAGCTAAGTTACATTAAGATGCATATTTAAAACAGCTTGAATTTACATCTTATGAAACTTGCCAGTCATGTCACAAAGATAAAATGACCATAGCTCCGTTTACTGGAAACAGAGAAAGAGTTATTGAACTCTTGGGATTAATACATGATGATGTATGTAGATCCCCTGTCTAGACATGCCAGGACTGGTTCTTTGTACTTTATTACATTCACTGACGATTTCTCAAAATTCGGAAATATGTTCCTGTTGAAACACAAGTCTGAAGTTTTTGAGAAATTTAATGAATATAAGTTAGAAGTAGAGAACCAAAACGGGTATAAGTATTATGTCCTTTGATGTGATCAGGGAGGAGAATACTTGAGCACGGAATTCCTGGACTATTCTAAAGAAGAATAAGATTCTCTCTCAGCATTACTCCTCCTTATACACCACAACACGTCGGTGTATCGTGGCGGAGCGATCGCACCCTATTAGATATGATGCGCTCTATGATGAGTACTACTGAGTTACCTATTTCCTTTTGGGGTTATGCACTTGAGAAGCTGCATACCTATTGAATTGGGTTCCAACCAAATCAGGTGCCTACCACTCCATATGCGATATGGTATGAGAAGAGCCTATGTCTTAAGTAAGTTAAGATTTGGGGTTGTCCGGCCTACGTCTAAAAGCAAAATCCGGACAAGCTCGAGGCAAGGTCAGTTCTGTGGAAGTTTGTTGGATATCCCAAGCATTCGCAAGGGAATATCTTCTACCGCACCGAGGAACAAAAGGTGTTTTATTTCTCGGCATGCCACCTTTTTAGAAAATGAATTTCTTATGAATAAATTAATGGTCATGAGGTGGAACTGGAAGGAGTTCCAGCTATACAAATTACAGCTGAGATTTGGTAGAACCGGAAGATTCGATAGCTCCCGACGAACCTCAGCCTCTCCGCCGATCTGGTAGGGTTTCTCATCCATCTGAGAGATACTTCGGTTTTCTCAATGACAGTGGGAGTGAGAATTGCATCATGAGATGATGACCCGACTAGTTTTGAGCAGGCCATCAAGAGTGGGGACTCTGTAAGAATGGCTGGATGCTATACGATCTGAGATGGAATCTACGTGCACCAACAAAGTATGGACTTTGGTTGCTATATTTGAAAGGTTAAACCCCCATCAGGAGAAAGCATATCTTGAGAAGATTACTTGGTGTAGATGGAAAAGTTGAGACTTTCGAAGCTAGACATGTTGTAAAAGGTTCTCGTCATCGACCAGGTATGGATTGTGATGAAACCTTTTCTGGTGCCTATGCTTAAGTCCATCCGGATCCTACTTACCATTGCTACATACCATGACTACGATATCTGGCAGTTGGGTGTCATGTCTGCTTTTCCAAATACTGATTTAGAAGAAAGCGTCTATAAGTACACAGCCAGTGGGTTTCGTAGACAGTGGGAGCAGCAAAAACGTGTGCAAGATGCTTTACAGGTTAAAGCGGGCATCGCGGAGTTGGAACATCTGTTTTGATAGGGTAGTCAAAGCGTTTGACTTCTTCAAAATGGTAGATGAACCTTGTATATAAAAAAAGGTAGTAGAGAGTAAGGTGGTCATCCACGTATTGTACGTAGATGACATACTCTTGATAGGGAAGGTGTTTATGCTACGCTTGGTCAATCTCCTCTTATCACAAGGATTCTCCATATAGGATCAAGGTGATACCATCTAAATCCTGGGTTTTAGATCTATGAGATAAATCTAAGTGGATGTTAAGATTTTCACTAGGTATAGTGAGATGGTATCAATCGAGCCTGGGAAGAATCACTGGATAGCTTGCAGGGTGGTAAGATCGACTGAATGTCAGTCACATGCATTATCTTTACCCTCAGCAGAGGGACAGTATGTCAGAAGAGTTCCAAGCTAGATACCGTGACATACTAGACGATAAAGGCTGGATACATCGCTATCAAAGATGCTACCAAAGAGGCAGTCTGGGTGTATATTAGTTCATGAGATGAACTTCGTTCATACCATTGTGTGACAATAGAGTTGTGGCTTATGCCTAGGAATCCTCGTCCCATCAGTGACCCAGACATATTAGTATCACCTGATCATGGAGATGTTTGATCTCCAGGGAGATCGAGGTTAGGAGAGTAGACTCAGAGGACAACAGGACGGATCCACTCACAAAAGTCTTTTCCCAGAGAGAGATTTTTATGGGATGGTTGAGTATGAGATACTACAACCACCGCTATATGGTGGCCCTAGTGCAAGTGGGAAATTGTTAGTTATATGTATACCCTAGAGGCCATTACTGTACATGAGATGTATATTGTAGTGGATGCTTGGACATATATATGAAGGACTTTCTTGCTCGACATGATAGTATGCTATCTGGTTACTCTTTATCTTAACATATACATTTATTGTCTCTCAGTTACATGTTGGTAAAGCCCGTGGATATGTACTTGACTATCTGGATTATGATGCGGATCATACTAGTGGGACAAAGGTAGTCGGTAAGTATATCATTTAATGTCCTTAGTCGTGGGTGTATCGAGACGGGGCATCGATATACCAGAGTAGACTAACGTATAGCTTCTCGACCCATACAGATGGGCCATGGATGATCCCATATCCATTGGTGTTTGACATCAGAGATGATATATGGGTGCTCAGTGGAGACTGGGTACACTGTACGGACTTGCTGAGAACTCCCGGATGGTATTATACCTCACGTCAGATGGCAGTTCTCTGGTGACACTGGTACAGGTTAGTCAGTCAACACGAGATCGTCATAGATTTTTGTGTGATTCCCACCGTGCTTTGATTTTCACCTTACCACGTTCAAGAGAACATACAAAACGGTGGTTTTGGGTACAGTCCTGAGTCACATGGAGTCAATGAGCGATAGAAGGGGATTTCGTCTCTCCCGGTATTGGGGGTTGATGTTGCGCTGTGCTCGATTGGCTATATCAGGAAAGTCCCTGGCCAGGGCTGTTTATGAGATTTACTGGTTAGCGTTATCAGTAGTTTCTCGACCAGTTATGAGCCTCATATCAGCACCACTTATCGAGTTATTGGGGTCTGACGTTTACCACCCTAAAGGAGATATGCGACATATCAGACGAAGAGACCGGACTGTACGGTAGCGTTACTGATTAGATTCGCAGGAGTATGAGCAGGCATGCTTGTTGATCTTCTGATCGCTCAATACCCGAGTGGCCGTTACGTTTAGCAGACCACTTGCGGCTTGTGGGTGTTTAATATGATTATCACCTACTGCCGGCGTATTGACAAGTCTTTAGAGTCCTACACAGAGGTTTCCTGGTTCATGCGAAACGAAGTAGGAGCACATATGTGATATGTGCGGGGCCGAGATTAATGCGCGTATTTGATACCGCATTCTATTCTCGCGATTTGTGACATCGGTCGGTTATATGAGATATAGCCTGGTTATCGGATCAAGTGTTGATTCGATAAGTTGTTACATTTGATATTAGTCGGTTATATGTGATATAGCCGGATTATTAAATCAAGTGTTGATTTAATAATTTAATGTATAATTGTATATTTGATACACCAGATTACATTAACTAATATTAGCCCACTTAAACATTTCTTTTTCTCACATTTGTGCATTAGCATATATGTGATATATATTAGTGTATATTTTATTGTGTCATGCTTGATACCACATGCTACACGGGTGTATGAGACTCACACCATACTAATAATAATGTGAGGGTTTATATTTATTTAAGTAAATCAAAATAAGTGTTAATTAGTCACATGCTTGGAAGTTTGGAGAAGCTTGTAGCATCTTTGACTAAGTCCACTCTTTTTGTTTTACTTGTAAATATTTATTAATTTAACCATTATTATTAGCCATGGTTTATTCTCTACATGAGTTAGTGTATGACACTAACTCACCCATGGTTATTCTCATCTCATTAGTTCATTCTCATATCTTTTCTTCATCTTCTTCTTCATCGTTGAGAAAAAGCTTTATAGCTTTTGGAAAAGTGAGAAAATATTGTGTGAAAAATAAAACTAAAGTGAGCCCATTTCCTACTTCATCATCCTCTACTACTTGCCATTTAGTTTAGGGTGTTTGCTTCACAAATTTCACAATTAGTGAAGAGGTAGCATGAGCTTGAGTCTCCTCAACGAAGATCATTTTCGGCCTCGAAGATTTCGATTGTTCATTTCTCTGGGAGAACCCTTTCTAGAGTTCGGGTGTTCATGACTTGCAGTGAAGGGACTACTACACGGAGTATTAGAAGTGAAGGACCGGTCTACAAAGGTTGTATTCCTCGTTCAGTTAGATGTAAAGCAGTTTACATTTGTTTTCGTCGGATTTTCTAGTAAAGATTCTATGGTTAGGGTTAACTAAAACGGCAAATTTTTGAAATTGGCATGGACGATACCTCCCGAAACCTTGCCGCCCTGCTCGGGAACCCTGCATATATTTCATCTAAGTATGGAATTTCATCAGTTATATGGTCATCCGTATATTGGAATCTTCAATAATAATGGTCGTCCATATATCGGACTAGTCATCCGTAATATCGGGATCTTCTTATATTGGTCACTCGCAGTATCGGGATCTTATACCGGTCACTCGCAGTATCGGGATCTTATACCGGTCACTCGCACTATCGAGATCTTCTTATATAATGGTTGTTCGTATATGGGACTGGTCACCCGTAATATTGAGATCTTATATAATGGTCGTCCATATATGGGACTGGTCATCTGTAATATCAGGATTTTCTTATATAATGGTCGTCCGTATATGGGACCGATCACCCGTAATATCGGAATCTTCAAAATATTTCATACCTAGGTTCGCACGTCTAATTCTAACCGTATTAGATGCCATATCATGTGATGTGTCATGTGTGGTGTTCGATATGGAGAAATGCTTAAGTGATTGTATTTTCATAATAATTCATGGCATTTTAGTGCAAATATGATTTAGGGATATTCATGGTATTTCTATGCAAACATAATTCATAGAAGTTCATGGTATTTTAATGTAAATACAATTTGAGAAGAGCCATGGTATTTTAGTGTAATTATGTTTTTTGGGAAAAATCATGGTATTTTAGTATAAATATTATTTTAGGAAGGAACCATGGTATTTTAGTGTTGTCTGCTCCCCAAGGCTTAAGAGATAAAAGGATTTCAAAACTTCAAGGTATTTATTTGAAAATATGAGATTTGGAACTTTAGGGTATTAATGTGAAATACGGGTTTTCGAATCCATAGGGTATTTATGTGAAATTGTGATATTTGGAAATCTTAAGATATTTATGTGAAAATATGACTTTTAAAAGAATGGAGGCGCAGCGGTTTTAAAGAATAAATTGTTACGGAAAATTCCGACAGCACCTCATCCGTATTTTCTAAACTCCAATATTGGGATACAATAAAAATAGTGAAAATGAATATAGAATATAACGGAACCCCCACACGGGCGATAACAACCAAATACCACCGCATGTCAGAATCTATGATAAATGCAAAACCTTCATATGCGCTGACTATCTATGCGGATTGCTAAAGAATGCAACTTCTGACTATCATACTCTAATTGTTTGATATATGTGATGACTAATTCACTAACATTATTAGATGATTTTTTTTCTGTAACTTTACTTAAACTACTACTTTATTGTAAATTATTATAGTATATCAAATACCGTTGAATATATTGCTTAATATATACCATCATATTAATCAACATAAATAATCAATATAAACAATATGCTCTATAAACTGCATACTTCTACAACATAATATACTAACAAACATATACCAATGTATATAGATATAAAAACATGTGCTGATTAGTACCTCAATATATATATCCAATAGTATATATATATGTACCACATTATACTAAAATCTAATTCAAATGAATACAACATTTGAAATACCTATAATGTTAGTATATTCGTTAAATAGTAAATTATGATATCAATACGAAAGCATTAAGTGCTAAGTCGCCCGACTTAGACGAGCAAGTGATAAACACTTGCTTCGGGGATCAACAGGTGCACGACTCGCGGTTAAGATGCAAGAAAACGTCGAAAAATCTTCTTTGAGGATTTCTTCGAACACCTTCATGCGCAATCTTGAAACGTTGTCGGAATTAAGATCCGGAGGCGTGGAAACGTTCGTGATGCTCATGTAGACTCGGACCCAGCCTTAGAGCCACGGTTTTATGCTCGGAACCGCGTCGAGTAGGCTGTCGAAGTTGAGGGTTTGGTTGGGGCAAAATGTCAAAAATGTGGCGGGCTTGGTTGCCGCCGGGCGAAGAAGGGGCAGCAAGGGTGAGGGGTTGGTCGGCCAAGAGAGGGCAGCGAGGGGTGTTGCTGGCAAGGTGACGACGACGAGTTGGTGGCTTGGATACGATGAAGCATACGATGACGAGGCCGTCGGAGATGGCGACGATGCAGTTGCCGCCGGGCAAAGAAGATGGGGTCGCGGGGTTTGTTCGTAGGTATGGCGACGGTGCTTGGGTGTTGGCGAGAAGAATTCGATGGTGATGGTGGAGGAGGTGGGGTTGTAGAGAGAGAAGAGGAAAGAAGAAGATGAATGAGAGAAGGGGAAGATGGGTCTGCATGGGATTGGGTTTTGTGGAGAAAAACGAGTGAAGTGATGGAT
This sequence comes from Agapanthus africanus, assembly GCA_030015575.1. NCBI lineage: Eukaryota > Viridiplantae > Streptophyta > Magnoliopsida > Asparagales > Amaryllidaceae > Agapanthus > Agapanthus africanus. Next base: position 178,085,965 of record CM057350.1, on the reverse strand, counting down.
TTTGAGAAGGAAACGAGAGGAGAGGGGCATTTTCAACTGTAGGGATTTTGGGGGTATTTGGGGTTTTAAAAAAACAACCAATTTAAATCACAGTTAATACAAATTAATGACAATTAATTAATAATAATTAATACAAATTAATAACAATCAATACCAAATTAATTATCATTAAGAAAAATAAAAAATTGTTTTGGTTTAAAATAAAAGGAAATGGGTTTTAGGCTTGGGCTAGGAAAAAAGAAAATAGAAAATGGAATTTAGGCTTTAGAAAAAATAGGAAAAATATATTTAATAGAAATTCAAAGACATACGGAAAATGCAAAACCAATAAATACAGTATTGCATGAACGGGGTATTACGAAAATATATACGTATAATCATATGCACACAAAAATATATTAAATAAATATTCAGCATAGCAAATATCAAACAGTCAACTAGTTATATGTAATAATGTAAAGGCGAAAAATACTAAAGGAAAATATGAATTTTTTATTAAGTTATAGACAAAACGTGGATGTTACAACTTCATTTCTAGATTTTATCAAATATAACCATGAGACTCGAGAAAAATCATTGATAAAGGTAACAAAATAGTGAAAGCTTTCTTGGGCTACAACAAGGCACGACCTTCAAACATCAGAATGTACCAAAGAAAAGGTTTATCAACTCTCTTATTTACACGAGATGGGTAGCTAGAGTGATGATGCTTATCCAACCCACATGACTCACACTTTAAGCTAGATAAAGTACCATGAGAAGGAACAATTCTCTTCAAGATCTGTAGGAAAGGGTGACCAAACCGACAATGGACATCAAAGACAGATGTGGATGCTGCTGGGCAGGCCATAGGGTGTGGATGCTCATCGAGGTGGTACAACCAGTTAACCTCAGTCCCTGTGTCAATCGTCCGTCTCGTCCCTGGCTCCTAAAAAACATATCCACCAGAAAAGAGAGTTGCGATACGGTTTAAATCTCGAATCAGCTAATGGAAAGTAAGTTGAAAGGAAACCTAGGTAAATATAAGACAGTAGAGAGAGATAACTATGATGTGGTATGAACATACCCTACTCCCTCTATAGTATAAGTGGTGCCGTTCGCTAAGCTCGTTAGGGTACACCCAATCGTTAGCCTATATGAGGACAATGTTTCTCTCCTAGCATATGATCCGTCGCACTTGTATCAATCACCCATGGGCGACTTACAGAAGTCGAAGTAATAAAGACGGTATGAGTACCTTTCATAAGATCTAAAGTGGTCATAGCTGAGGCCCGAGGTGTGGCTGATCTACCCTGACTACTAGAAACAGATGAGGAAGAAGCCTCAATTGAGCAATCTCCTCCTTCATAGACTTGACAGAACTCTCGGATGATATTGAATCCGTCGAAGTAGTGGAGGATGCTGAAGAAGAAGAGGTCCCAACATGTGCACTAGCAACATGGTGAGGAGGCCTGCCATTCAGCTTCCAGCAGGTACTACGAATATCTCCCTCCTGATAGCAGTAATCATAAAAACGAGGCTTTTCGTTGCCTTTAGCTGCCCTTCGGCCTGTTCCCCCTCTCCCTCGTGGAGAGTAAGATGTGGAGAGTAAGATGTGTGAACTCTCCTGCCTAATGAGCACTGTGATCACCAGATGCCGGCTGCATCTTCGACTGAAATATTTGGTGAAGCGTATGATAGGTGTCTGCAAGAGTAATGTCAACCTTTCCAAGTAAGACCAGACGTGCCAACTGATATTCGGGCCGAAGCCCACCAAGAAAAATGATAACTAGTCTCACGTCGCTTCCTCATCTCCATGATATCACTAGTAATCGGGAACAACTCCAAGACCAACTGTGCAAGACGCCAGAACTTCGAATAATACTGATGAAGTGAGCGAGTTCTCTGTTAAATCTTGTACAACTGATGTACCAAATCATAGGCCTTTGAAGTGGAGATAGAGCTCATGGAGCTGATCCCAAATCGCTTTCATGGATCCAAAATGAACAAGGCCATACATGATACGACGTTCCATTGAACTGAGCATAAGATGACTGAGATGAGCGTCCGCCTTCCAATCGACAGTCATCGGATCAGGTGGAGGTTTCGTCAAGTGATCGCTCTTCCTCCTCTTGATATACATTCCACCATAAGCTTCCAACCATGGAAGTTCTGATCATCAAGCTTGAAGTCCATCTTCTTTGTGGCTAAAACATCCGTCGAAGAGATACGACTTTCCTTCTACTTTGCTATCTATCTCTAACACTTCTCAACTGAGAACCACATCCAAAAAAGAAAGGAATCACAACAATCGATCTCCCAATCTCCAAACAACCAACCAACCACAAATCAAGCAAACATCAACTCGATCGGACTACAATCTCCGAAAGTACAAACTCTTCAACCATATAACAATCCATAGGGAAAATCATAAAACTCCAAGAAACCCCCCAAATCAACCAATAAAACTTCAACTTCAGCCAAGAATCAATACTTGTTCTCCAGATCAACTAACATTACCAAAACCAACAAAAACTTGATCTCCAGAGATTAATACTCACCCCTGCAGCAAGATTTGAAGGCCGTTGCAGCAAGATTCGAAGGGAATCGAAGCATCAGAAGCAAGAACCGAAGGATCCTCAAGGCTAGATCTCAAATCGATCTCCCCACAGAAAGTCGATGCCTCAGATCGATGGCCAGCAGCAAGTCGACGCTTCCAATTGACAGTCGACGCCTCCAATCGATCACCAATAGCAGGTCGACGCCCCCAGATGGAGATCCGAGGCAAAGCAGATCTGAGGAAATACCTTGAAGATTCGAGCTCAAGTCAATCAAATCGAAGAGAAAACCCCAAGTCGAGCTCTCATCAAGCAAATTGCAGCCACAAGATCAGCAAATCTGAAGTCGACGAGAAGATAGGCTTCGATTTGAGTCACAGGGGCTTGATCAGCGTCGATCTACGTCACAAGAGCTCAGGCGAGGTCGATCGACGACTGGCTAGGCTCTGACAAAGGTCGAAGGGTGGTAGCGGCGGCGGTTAGGGTTAGGGTTTGTGTTAGTTTGGTGGTGGTGATGGTGATGAGTGGTTAGGATTAGATCATTAGAAATGAGTGGTTCAGATTTGTTTGCTCTGATACCATAAAAAGAGAGAGAGAGAGAGATTAGATTAGGGGAAATGTAATGGATGAATAGGACTAAGCCTAATCATCCTCTTTATATAGGCAAAAGCTATTACACCTCTATTAAACATCTAATTACATATAATAAATCCGTGTACACTACGTGTATTCTAACACTGTTTAAAGAAACAAACTCTAATGTTGTCCTAGAACTACAAGGTTGGAGGGATGCGCAGTAGAAAAAGATTGAAATAGGCAATATACAACAATTCCTGACCGATAAAAAAATTTGCTTGACAAAATTCCTACTTCCTGCATTTTATTTATAATTTTCAATACACTATCAATTAAACATCCTGCAATAATCTATAATTTTTCTATCTCACCATTTTATCTTTTTCTTTAAAGTAAATGTTTCTACCATGAGCGACTGTCCTCCTTTGTACCCTACACTACAACCTTCTCCGTCCGTATGGTCTGAAATCAATTCTGCCACTGATCCTATGGAGGAAAGCACATCTTGAACCTCCTATAACCTCATTTCTACTTTGTGAATATGAAATTCTGTCCCGTGCTTGGATCTATGCATACATGATCTAGGTCTTATTCTTTCTGTGGCGTTCTTTTCTGGGTCACCCCTTGCTACACATGATGAAAAAGTACATTGATCTTTTTGTGGAAGACAAGACAAATAAGTAGCCCCTCCCCACAAACTGGAGCCCCCCCTCCTCCAAAAAAAAGAGACTTATTAGTAAGATTAAATAACACACGTGCTTTAATACACTTGTAGATCATATTTGTAGTTTTCTTCTTGTTTTCTTCACGTAGTTTATTCATAGACTATTTTAAGAATCTTAAGAACATCTCTCGAATTTGCATCATCAGCTACATACTTTTCTGAATTCATTTTTGTAAAGAGACATTCCCTATTTTTGATAGAGCAAGCGTCATCTGGTTTTTCTACCGACTAATCATGATCTTTTAGGTTTACTCCTAGTACCCCCTAACTTCTTCAACTACGAAGCTATTCTTGTGCCGCACTCATTAGTCTCATGCACACATCAAAACCATTTCAACTAATCTTTAAAATGCAGTCATTTCTTATCCTATGTTAAGCAAATTGCTACATCCATCAGAGCAATCCCATTTCATTAAGCTCTTTTTCTTGTAAGCTCTTTTTCTCCATACGTGTTAATTTCCCCTGAAGTTTCCAAAATTTTGACATTTATACCATGAATGCAATGCATGTATGGACACCTCATAGATTTAATCACATGTTTCAAGCAGAAATGCCATGTTGCGATCGTACTATTTTAGTAGTTGCCAGCTGGGACCTGCTAAGAATGAACTGGGAAGTGCATAACCTTTATAACTAATCTAATATGAAACATGTTTCTCTATAATGAGGTTCCCGATTATGCATGCATCAATCTGAAACTCTGGACGCATCAGCCCAGCAGGTTATCTGCAATTGACTTTTGCTTTCATTTTTTCCCCGCTTTCTGTATTAGCATTCATCTTACTGTTACTTTGCTTAGACTCGATTTATTTCTGAACCATTTGAAGCTAAAGTTTGGAAGCTAGAATTTTCGCCTTTTGTAGATGACCAAAACCTACTATCTAATGCAGTCAATTCTGAAGTTCATATAGAAGTAATAGGAAAATATTCTCTAGATAATCTTCATCAGGTTCTGTACATCTGTATATATGGCATATTGGAATAACCATGAAGTGCTTATTTTTGTGTCTGTAGTACAGTCATGATTATCAGAATAAACAATGACAATCAATCATGATCTAAGACTTTATCGATTAAATGTGGTCTGCTATGGAGAAAAGGCTTTATGACAGGTTTGATGCGATTGATTGTCAATCTGATATCAAACCTCTCTTAATTAGCCCCAAGTCCTTGTCGGCCATAATCCTAGAAGACAGTGGAGTCATGAAATCTCATAGATCAGAGAAAAATGTCCTAGAAGAAGGGAAAGATAAAAGATTATTTATTTGAATTACAGTCACCTCCAAGTGCAAGCTGACCTCTCACAGTGCTATATTTCTTATTGTCTGTAAGTAGATACTGGTACATAGTATAGCTAGTATTTTAATTTCCTTTATTTATCTGTCAATTTTTAGGTTTTGCCATTGCCAAATATACCATTCTTTTGGATCTCATTCCGTGCATATTCCAACTGGAGGGCTCTCAAGGTATCTACAGATATAATGTTCTAAGAAAACATGCTTAGACATGGAAATTTTTATGTATTTTTTCTTCTTTTCACGGGAGCATGCTAAACAACCATAGTAGGTAATCAGCTTTCACATGAGGACATGCCTTTTCCTGGTTTTTATGGCAGTACTTAAACACCATGTATTAGATCACTTGCTAATGTTTTATAATGTGTTTTAATAGTCATTTGACTGTACAGACGGAAAATGTTGATTCTTGATATAGTTTGTCTCATTTATTTCATTTAGCATTTTACTGCAAAAGAGCTTAATGTGTTTTATTTAATGATTTGCTTTAGGATACGTCTTTTGATAATCTTATTGTATTTGGCGTTTTGGATTCCATCTCAAGTGGATTATTTCCGTCATCATCATGATCATCTAAGCTTTTCCCAATCAAATAGCAGCTATGATGCAAGGCTCCATTGGTTTGACAAAGATTTGTGATGACCAGCTGTCGACCTAAATATTAATCATCTCTTTACTATTGCCAAATTAATGTTGACAAAATCTATGTATAAGCAAATAGTTTAGCCTTTAATACTCCAAAATTTCTTAAAGTGAACAAAAACAAATGGTAAAGTCTGAAAGAAGGGGATAGAAGGTCATTAGAGCAAGATATATACTTGTATTGCGAATATGATAATCAACTAGGAGACTTTCCTTGCCTTCATTTGTGACTATTGTCCATTTTCTGCTAAAAATTATTTTGAACTGTCGTACATTAATTTCATATTATAATACTTTCTGTGACAGTTAAGTATAAGAAGCATACACTTTTGGTTTAAGGGTACTATTAAACCATTTGTGGTTTTGATCTTTATATGCTTTGTACAGTTGTGTAATGATATCTTCTACCTCCAACTTGCACTGCAGATATCGATTTATCGGAAATGTTCAATATAACACATGAATCCCTTGCTATCAACATAAATATACCTAGATGAAAGCTGTTATATTAGGTGATAAATATTATATAGGCTTTTGATTTTTGAAATGAAGAGATGGTTATTTCCATATATGCCTTTGCTAGATATCAAAGTGGCTCATTTGGTACACCAAATATTTCTATTAGAAGTTCCGCTTAATTTCACCAGAATGTTCATAGACAATCAAGAGATTTAGGTATAAGTTGAAGCTTCTATTGAACCTTCCGTGTGAACATACATTGGATTAGTCATTTCTGAAAATATATCCATCCTTTAATTTTCACTGTAATTTCCAGGGAAGCGAGAGACTACAGCAGTTGGTTTCAGACTGCCCGAAGACATGGATTTCGCTAGACCGCACTGGAAAGGGAAACGGATCTAAGAATGACTGCAAGCTTTCTTCTCAGTCTCCATGGGTAAATTCAGCCATTTTCATTTTGTATCGATCCAACATCTCCATTTCTCCTAATTAATATAATTTAGAATTTTCGCATAAATATCAATACAAGTTGCTTATAGAAGATAAGTTTGTGTTGTCAACCTGGCCATATTTGATCGACTTTAAGCGATGTATCATGTAGACATCTACATCTTTTAATTCAATCTCTTTTCCTGCTTTGACAGACTAATTGCTATATTTTAGTTCCAAAAACTTCCAAGTTACCTAGAAAAAAGATTTCTACATTTAATTGATAAAGCATGTTATTTCATTGAAGTTGCTTATAGGAGACAATTTATATTGTCAATTAGCGATAATCTGGTCTAGTCTATATGATATATCAGGTACTTTTTATCTGTTAATTCAGCCTTGATTCTCTTGACTTTCTTTTTGTTGGATTATATTGTTTATAGTTCACGAGGCCTATTAAACATCAAGTGTTCTGGACAGAAACCTAATATAATGAACCTATATTTCCAGTTCCTTTTCTTCTTCTTGCTCACCGAAGACAGTATTACCCGTAACTAGAATTTCTCAGTCCTGAACCATACCTGAGATGTCTATTTCTCAAGTAAATTGAGGTAACTTTTGCCTCAGTTTACTTATTTAACTAAAATTAGTACAACCCAATGCTTGGGAGGCCCAACTGATCAAGTTGACAAATTCCTTGAATTTCTGTTGTAGGGACTCAAACTTCTGAAACAAAAAATAGCATTATCAATATTACAAGCCAAGTTGGCTAGGATATCCGCTGCCTTGTCAGCTTCTTGAGAGACATGAAGGAATATAGCCTCCATCGAGAAATAATGTTAAAGTATTTCACTAAACAACTCATACAATGTCCAAGGCAAGAATAGTTTTCATTTTGAATATTTAACAACATTGATTCCATTTCAATCACCAATGTTGCAATGTCATTCTGTAGAGAAAATAGCAATGCCTTTCCTTCAGCAACGTTATATGAACCGTTCCTATGTTTTTGAGCATAGGCATACTATACTTCCTTCACTGATCTTCCAGGATTTCCATTAGATGCATAGTCCGTACTCAGTTTTCTCCAATCAGCGGTCAGAGGCAACTATTTAATCTCTTTCTATTTTCTTTTCACAATATCATTACCACCCAAATTTAGGTTATAAGCTTATAGCTCTGAACAGTTCACTGCCATACTAAGTAACACTTTGGTATCAGTAGCCTCAGCATATCAGCATACAACTAAAGGTGAGTCCCAAGTAACTAAAAGGGGGCAGAGATTTTCTAGAACAGAATCCTCAACATATCTATTATTTAGACTCGTATAAAACCTGTGATCTTTAGTTCATCTGTTGATTTTTACCCCAAAAGGTGCAAACCGGAACTAAATAGAAAGATCCAAATCGCTTTTCAGCATAGAGATGGTTAAAGGATTCAACCTTGCTGTCCAGACAGAAGCAACACCTCAAAACCAACCGAATTCCTATCAAATTATATACAGTATACAGTGATCAGCGGGAAAACTTTTGCGTCACAAGCATCACCAGAAGTACTCACCTTTAGTGGTAAAAATTTAACTCCAAACCTGAAAATACCATCTGAGTTTCAAGTGTTCTACCTGCAGTCCCTGCCAAGCTGACTTGACTATGAAACATCCAGATGCATATGCAGTCCACTTCAGATTACTTCTACCTCTTCAAAGTATGGTTGTGGAACTAAATCCTTTAACCTTAAAATCCGTTTCGAAGTCAGTGAGGCTCCAATGGTGTCCGAGGCGCTGAGCTTCGTCAGAACTCCTATCATCTTCCCCCATAAACCTTCTCTGTTCAGCAATTTCCATGCTAACTTGCATGAAAAACTGTCTAAATGTCTTGAATTCGCTTTTATCCCTGGACCGCTCTCATCTCAAGGTTTTGCAAGAATTCTTCCAAGAAATCCAGTGTTATTTCCTTGTTCATTCACACCCCCACAACATTCGCAAACATCATCCCAGTACTCGAATGATAGCTTTAGGGAAATCAACTGTTGAGAGAAGATATATAGGCATGCTCATGAGAACTGGGATTGTAAGGCTGTCTCTTCCTCCCATACTAAAATAAATGACATCCATCCTTGAATCTTTTTACTTGGCCAATGCTGAATGGTAGTCCAAGATAACGAATTAGCAATATGATTTTGAAAATCCAAATATGCTTCGAATAAATTTCACAGTTGTCCACCATCTCCATTACTATGGTTATCGGCAATCAAACCATTGTTCTACTAATTAAATTTCACAGCTGTCGATATTTAGAAAGTTCTATCTTCTTTTTCTAGATCTCGCTTCCTTTTACTTCCTTCCAAGTACAAAATCAACCTGCTTTTGTTGTTCTTAGTTTTTTTTTAATAAAATTTGATTGTTTATTAATTTAATAACAAATGTAGGCAATCTATTATGGGAAGATCCATGATCTCTGTTGATCTATACTAATTAAATTGAATTGCATCGATCAATCTGTTTTCAAGTTTATGAACATACACTATTTTGTTATTGAATCCTTTATAAACTATGAAATTTCTACAAATAAGAGATTTATTACTTGTTTACGATCGGTAAAGAAAATGACATTTTATCATTTTAATTGAGTTTGAGAGGAAAAATGCTTTTGAAAAGAATGGGCTTTACACTGCCGTCATTCTGATACTTGGATCATTGTACAGCCATAAATACTGTAGACTGTAAAATGGCAATTTTATGCTGATGCTCTACATTTCTGAAACCATTTTTCGTTGTGCTTTCCATCAGGTTTTGAAACCCTCTAAAGACCTTGAGAAGCTCCTTGCTGATAAGAATGGAGATGATGGCCTAAGCAACAGCACCATCTCCAGAATCTGCGAGGCATATCATTTACAGAAGAATGATGTTTTGAAATACAAGAATTGATCGAAGGTTCTTAGGTTTGAGAATAGTTGGGAAATTCTTTTATTTGGAAGGGGTTGAAAATTAAATTCAGTTGATTTAGTTGACAGGGGAAAGTTGGTAAGCAGTGAGGCGGGGAAAGGAATAAAAGCTAGCAGAGAACTGTAGCCCATAATTTATGCGGGGAAATGCTCAATTGTCTCAATTGATTTTAAGTCGAGAGCATTGTCTCCTTTTTTTTTTATTGTTTTAATTTTATCTTCTTATCTTTTGAAATACCATTAGTTCGAAGAAGTAATGGTTATAGGTTTCTTCTAATCTTGTAGGCCTGTTCTTTCTTCGTATGAAAGTTTTGTGGAGTAACATAACGTTGTGATTTGAGGTCAAGAATGTTTCAAACTCCCTTTTTATGCTGAATGTGTCCTACAAATGCATGCACATTGTTTAATTTTTTTTGAATTTTCTTTATGCATGGAATTATGAAGGATGCATGGAATTATGAAGGAATATTGCGTCTAGCTGTTGTCCTTTTTGGCTGGTCGCAATTTATGATCATTTTAAGGTGTTCGCTTGTTAACTTTTTTAGTTGTGAATCGTTATAGAACAGGATAGTTTTAAATGGTGTTGATCATCTAATACACTGGATTACAATTGGACTTCGAAATTTCCAAGCGATGATGTTAATGGTGTTTGGATTGGTGGAATTGGCCTTCACACATAAGTTTGAAGTGTTGCTGCAGTCAAATTGGCAGTTGGCCGTGGACAACTGTTACTTTTAATTTTTATCTTTTCGGATGCGACATGCATCTTTGGGAATCGATCCGGTAAACTAATATTTAGTAGATAAAATTCTTACCGTATGAGCCATGTCCTATTGGATATAAGAGTTTGGTTATAAGAGTTGTATGATCGCTATCTTCAAATAAGATGCAAACATGCTTACAAAAGCTGAAACAAATCAAACGTGTATTTGCAGCCAAAAATTTTTCTATAGACATGGCCTGCAATTTCTTCCAACGTATCCATATTATATCGTAAATATATTTTAGCTTCCTCTCAACCGCCTCCAACGGCCGTGTGGGAGCCGCCACTGCGCCTTGTACTCTGCCGCGGTCCTGGAGTAACTGACCGCCGAGGTGCTGGAGCTCGCCGGAAACGCCAGCAGGGACTTGAAGGTGAAGCGCATCACTCCATGCATGTCGCCTTCAGCTGGCAATTCGCGGGGACGAGGGGCACCATGGCTTAGTCATTCCTCACATTCACAAATCGCCCATCAACAAATCGACCAAAGAAATTCGGTGGTGTTAGATCTAGTTTTTGTTCTCTGTGTCTGGGATTTAGTTGTGGGATAAAGTTTAAAATGTTTAGCGGTGTGGGTATAGCTTGTTTAGAGATTTAACTTTGGTTGAAATTTTTCTTGTTGCACTTCAGGTTTTTTGATGAAATGCTTGACTTAGAAATTCTCAGTTACAGGTACTTCACTGAAGCTATATATGTTGAGGAGTATAATTTTTTTGAAAAAGAAATAGGGAAGAAGAACCTAGTTTCAGATGGTGGGTTGGATTGAGGGTGATGAAGAAATGAAATTTTGATTTGAGGGCGGGGAGAGAAAGAGAGGGAGGAAGGAAGGATGAAAAAAACAAAGCCTTGATTTGACAATCGTCGGTTCATGTGGCAACCATAATATAATTTACAAAACCTACACGTGGAGGATAGGAATTGGCTGGACTGGAAGCTGTCTCCATCAATTTTGCTTGCATTCAGATTCTTACTGTTTAGATGCGCCCCCAAGATTTAAACCCAGGGATCTTTAAACATGACATACTTTTGAAACCATCTAAACCTCACTTTATCCAAAAGTTTATGGTTAAATAACAATGTATATGACATAATTACTATAAAGCAGGAGAAGTAAGTTAAATCATACGACTCCTTGTTCATGCTTCCCTGTTTTCTTATAATAGATTTTTATTTTAACACTACTTGGATGTTATGCTTCTTTGTTCTCGTATAATAGATTTTTATTTCAACACTACATAGATGTTATAGATGTTATATAAGGCTAATCAATTACACAATTAGTTAGATGAAAAACTTAATTCCTTACTGGTAGATTAAAATATAATAAAGAAGAGAAATAGGGGCCTGCGAACCTTCCTTCAAATCTTGCCGTGAATCACACGGATGGGTCCCACAAGCTTCAGTAGGAAGCTGACCCCCTTTTCATCTCCGGTTCATATATGGCACTTGTTCTCTTTTTCTTTTTTTGAACTGGTCCGTAATCCTAACATCCAAACACACATCCAGAAGATCCATGAATTTTGACGTTAAATTGTGGCCACTTAGATCGAACCCTGGGGCATGCCAACCGAGCTATTGCTCATTGGTCCTATATGGACACTTAAAATGATCTTAGATATGCTCAAAACAGCAAGGGTAAATTTTCAAAAAGCCCCTGGCCCGCTTCAAACTTGTGTAAAACCCCAGGCTTTTTGCTCTTGTTAAAAGACCTCAGGTTCAATCAAAACCCCTTGTATACCAGTTGCCTGTAATATCTAAGCGGGTTGCGTGTAATATCTAAACGGTTGCAGTTGCCTGTAATATCTAAGCAGTTTCCAATAATAGTTGAGGGAATTCAAAGCCTAAGGGTATATTTGACAATTGGAAAGTAAAATGAAAGTAGGAAAGTAGTAGAAAAGTGAAATAGAAAAAAAATGAACAGAAAATATTAATTCCTGTTTGTTTTATTCAAAAGAAAGTGGAAAAGAATCTGAGTTGACGCTTATGTGACAATATAAAGTAAGATTGGATTGTTTGATTGAAACGGTAGAAAATAAGAAAGTAACTCAAATATATAGTAGAAATAAAATATTAATAGAATAAAAATATTATTATTTTATTCCACTTTCTTACTCACATCTCACTTTCTTTTTTCTGTGGATTTAAAGAGAGTGAAATGTACCAAAATGAGTACATGTCAAGAAAGTGAAAATTACTTCTTTTTACCAAGTGAAAGTGAGAAAATGTCATCAATTTCTCACTTTCCATTTTATTTTCTCCCAACCAAACATGCCCTAAATGAAGTACTCTAAATGAAATACAGCCTACGAGTTTTTTCACAAAGATTTTAAAAAATAGGTCTTTTCCAACAATTTCGAAAATTACAGAGATTTTTAGACATCTCGCGCTTTTTGACAATCTATCCACATAACAAATGGTGCCCACGGTACATACCTTACGCCTTACGACCCGGACCGTACCTTGATATGATACAAATCCAGGTTTAAAATAGATCTGGTTTGGAGACAAGCAACAAGTATAGGCCGGGCCGGACTCTGACTCACACAAGTATAGCCCAAGCCCAAGCCCAACCCCTTCCCAGCTCCTTACAATTGAAAACTATTGGATCAAGTTAATAAAGCATTATTTTATCTAAAGCTCGGTGACGTTCTCCAACAATATGTACATTTCATTTATCGAATATTTGGATGGTTCAATTCTTCTCATGGTATAAAAGCAAATCACTTTCCTGCCGTTCGTCATCCAACTTCCTCATTTAGAAGAAAAAGTTTATGCTGCCTATCTTCATCATTAGCTCAGGTTCTTCCAATTAGATTGTAAACTCAAACTCACCGTGGGTTTGAATTAGATGATGAGATATATTACTATAATATGATTTGTCACGATTATGAAAAGTAGATAACTTGTTCCATTCATTTGTAATTAGTTAGCGATGGAGGTCGGAATCTCCTTCAGATGTTGTCTTCCGTCGATCTGGCTACGAGCAGTTGAGATTGGGTATGAGAATTGTAGTGTGGATCTCAATGGATTGTAGGATGTGTTGGCACTGCGCTACCTGCAAGGGAAGTCCCGGGATGGGAAAATACCGTAAGACCTTCCGACGATCAAGTTCGTACTGTGGAATAAGAGCAAGGTAGCGGCGTATTAGAATGAGTTTGAGTTACCCGAGTCGTCTGAAAGAGGGGCTTATATAGTGGTCGCATGGAGCGAGCCAGCATGAGGTCCTCGCCGTCAGTTACGTCCCTGTGTTACGTTCACGTTGATGGCGGGATCCGCTCATTAATGGGGGACGCGCCCGCGTGGGACGCGGAACGTGGGGCGGAGGATACCTTGCTTTGGCGAGATACACGGAACCGTTACGGGGGCGCTTGGGCTCTGCGCTCTCGGTTGGTCGAGAAAGCCGAGGAAGCTCGGCTTGATGGATGGCTCGGAGACGAGCCGGGAGATCGAGAAAGCTCTGCAACAGCTCGGAGACGAGCAATAAAGTGGAAGTAAGCTCGGAGTCGAGATGCCGAGGAAAGTCCCTAATGCATCATACTGATTCTACCTCCGCAGCTCCCAAAAGTCTAGTGTGCTTTCGTGGACGACACGTCGTCCGCCACGTGTCGTAATCTGGAAAATTCCCGTTCATGAGTCTTATCAGTTAGTTTTCTCAATACTTCTGAAAGTCTACCCTAGCACCACCATAAGGTTTTAGTAGCATCAAGCATACCGAATTAAAAATTTTTAGATACTAAGTTAGACTTAACCAAGATCGTAACTAGAATTTTAGGGTTTAAACCTATGATGACATGTATACTAAAGAGAAGTGAAGATGACTATACTCTCGTAGATCGAGTCCTTCACTTCATAGTCTCCGTGTAGTAGTCCACGCGACTCCACTAGACTCCACTTGAGAGTTTGGACGAGCTTCCTCCGATGATCTTCGTGCCGAAAATGATCCACGCGAATCCCACTAGCTCAAGCTATCTCTTCACTAATCTTCTATTAGTGAAGTAAGCACGCCACACCAAAGTTCTAGTTTGGTGTGAGAAGGTGAAGTAGGGGATTTGAGGCTCACTTATTTGTGTTCAAGCTTCATGGTTCACATCACATGTGAGGGTTGAAGCTTGAACCATGATGAAGAGGAAGAAGAAGATAGGAGCATGAGAGCAACTCAACTCTAGAGAGCAAGGAGAGCAACACTTCAAAAATGGCTAAGTGTTGAGAATCAAGTGAAGAAAATGGCAACCCCTTGACCCTCACTCATTCAAGCATGGAGATAAATACAATATAAAATTGCAACCATGCTTGAATAGTAAGTCAAGATAAATAAACAAGTGGAAAATGCCATGCCTCACCATGCTCCCATTTTCCACCTCAATTTATATTTTTCTCAAAAATAGAAAATACACCATGCTTCATATATATATATATATATGTATGTATGTATGTATATATATGTGTGTGTGTGTGTGTGTGTGTTTATATATATATATATGTATATATATATATGTATATATATATATATTATGAAGAATAATTAGTGAGCTAATAATATTAGTTAAGATATAATTATATCAAATATAATATATATCACATTATTAAATCAACATTTGATTTAATAATCTGGTTATATCACATATAACCGACTAATATCATTTATTTGTGTATCACATTATCAAATCAACACTTGATTCGATAATCTGGTTATATCACATATAACCTAACTCGATAACAGATAACTACTAGATTACAATACGGTATCGCCTACACGTATTTAATTAGGCCCACACACATATCACATATGTGTCCTACTTCGTTTCGCTTGAACCAGGAAACTTCTGTGTGGGACTCTAAAGACTTGTCAATACGCCATCAGTAAGTGATGATCATATCAGTCACCCACAAGCCGTCAGCGGTACTAGCTGGACGTAACGGCTACCCGGGTATTGAGCGATATGAAGATCAACAAGTAAACTTGTCCATACTCTCCATGAATCCTATCAGTAACACTATCGTACAGTCCGGTCTTTTCGTCTGATATGTCGCATATCATGTCTAGGGGGTGGTAAACGTCAGACCTCAGTAAGGTGATAAGTCATGCCGATGTCTGGCCTATAACGGTTCGAGAAACTACTAATGACTCTTATCAGTAAATCTCAGCAGCGGCCTTGGCCAGGGACTTCTAGTTATAGCCAATCGAGCATAGCACAACATCAACCCCCAATACCGGGAGAGACGAAACCTCTCCTATCGCTCATTGCTTCCATATGATTTTGGACTGTACCCAAAATCCACCTGTTTGCACAACTCCTCTTGAGCGTGGTAGGGAGGAAATCAAAGCACAGTGGGAGCCACACAAGACTCTATGACGATCTCGGGTCTACATACTAACCTGTACCAGTGTCACCAGAGGACTGCTATCTGACGATATGTATACTACCAACTAGAAGTCCTCGGCGAGTCCGTTCGGTGTACCCATTCTCTAATGAGCACCTGTGTACAATCTTTGATGTCATACACTAATGGTCATGGGATCAACTATCGCCCTCCAAGGGACAAGAAACATACACACTAGTCTACTCTAAAATATCGATGCCCTGTCTCGATATCCCCTCGACTAGGAACAGTTAAAGGATGTACTTTTGGACCACCCTGGCCCCACTAGTATGATCTCATTATAATCCTGGTAGTCAAGTATATATCCTAAGGGCTTTATCAACATGTAAGAGACAGACAGTATAAAAATACTAGTTTACATGTTAAGATAAAGGCAACCAGATAGCATACTATCATGTCGAGCAAGAAAGTCCTCTATATATATGTCCAAGCATCCACTTTATCAACAATAATGGCCTCTAGGGTATACCTATTATTAACAATCACCCACTTGCACTAAGGCCAGTTGTTGTAGTATCTCATACCCAACGTCCCAAAAGTCTCTCGAATAGCATCTGGGGGAGGGCCTCGATGAGTGGATCCACTATGTTATCCTCTGTGTCAACTCTCCTGACCTTGATCTCCCGGAGATCAACTATCTCCCTGATCAGGTGACACTGTATAAGAATATGTCTGGATCGCTGATGGAACTGGAGTTCCTTAGCCAAAACCACAGCTCCATTGTTATCACAATGCATATGTATTGGATGCTCAATGGTAGGAACCAAGTTCATCTTATGAACTCTATTCATCCAGACAGCCTCTTTGGCAGCATCGTTGGTAGCGATGTAATCGGCCTCTATCAACGAGTCTGCTATGGTATATAGCTTGGAACTTTTCCAACATACCGTCCCTCCACTGAGGGTATAGACTAAACCCGAGACTGACTATCAGTCGTCCTTATCACTCTGAAAGCTCGAATCGGTAAAGGACTCCATCTGAAGTTCACCGTTACCATACATCAAGAACATTTCTTTAGTCCTTCTCAAGTACTTAAGATTGTTCTTCACAGCTGTCCAGTGCTTTTCCCCAAGATCTTTTTGATACCTGCTCACTACACCTAGTGATCATGCTATATCCGGTCTGGTACACAACATCGCATACACGATTGACCCGACTGCTGAAGCATAGGGTATCCTTTGTATGAGAGCCCTCTCCAAATCAGTCTTGGGAGACATCTCTTTGGAGAGAGTGATTCCTGAACAAGCGGGTGCATTACCATGCTTAGAATCTTCCATACTAAAGCTCTTTAGTATGGTGTCTATGTACCCGGATTGGGACAATCCCAAATCCATTTAGATTTATCTCTATAGATCTATATCCCCAGAATGCAGGAGGCACCAGTTAGATCTTTCATGGAGAACTTGTGTGATAAGAGGAGCTTGACCGAATGTAGCATAGGAACATTGTTTCCTATCAAGAGTATGTCATCCACGCA
Source organism: Agapanthus africanus (assembly GCA_030015575.1). Classification (NCBI taxonomy): domain Eukaryota; kingdom Viridiplantae; phylum Streptophyta; class Magnoliopsida; order Asparagales; family Amaryllidaceae; genus Agapanthus; species Agapanthus africanus. Next base: position 178,068,741 of record CM057350.1, on the reverse strand, counting down.
CAATACGAGAAGGACAACCTTACTCTCTATAACCTTCTTATATATACATGGTTCATCTACATTTTGATGAAGTCAAACTCTTTGACAGCTTCATCAAAACAGACGTTCCATCTCTGCGATGCTTGCTCTAATCCGTAGATGGATTTAAGCAGCTTGCATATGCTTCCGCTGCTCCCACTGTCTACGAAGCCCTCTGGCAGTGTCATATACACGCTCTCTTCTAAATCACCATTTAGAAAAGCGGTTTTGACGTGCAGTCTGCCAGATTTCGTAGTTATGGTATGCAACAATGGTAAGTAGGATCCTGATGGACTTAAGCATAGCGACATGAGAAAATGTTTCATCATAGTTGACGCCAGGTCGTTGACGAAAACCTTTTGCTACAAGTCTAGTTTTGAAAGTCTCACCTTTTTCATCTACACCAATCTTTTTTTTGAAGATCCACTTGCTCCAAATGGGTTTTACCTTTTCAGGAGCAATTTTCAAAGTTCATATTTTGTTGGTGTACATAGATTCCATCTCGGATCTCATAGCATCCCGCTATTTCACAGAGTCTCCACTTGTGATGGCCTGTACGAAACTAGTTGGGTAATCATCTTCCATGATGCAATCCTCGCTCCTACCGTCTACGAGAAAACCGTAGTATCTCTCAGGTGGATGAGGAACCCTACTAGATCTGCGGAGTGGCTGCGGTTCGTCGGGAACTATTGAATCCTCCGGTTCCATCAAATCGTCAGTTATAGTTTGCGTTGCTGGAACTTCTTCCAGTTCTACCTCTTTGCCACTAATTTCTTTCACAAGAAATTCCTTTTCTAAAAAGGAGGCATGTCGAGAAACAAAACACATTTTCTTTCTCGGTGTAGTAGAAGATATACCCTCGCGAATGTTTGGGATTGTAGGGTTGCTAGGCACACGCACAAGGGTCTACGAGGCATCAACCATGCCCGATTAAAATTTTAGCCGTGCCGAACAACCCGAAGCCGGATCTTTAAACTAGGGTTTAGGCGAAAACTAACATGTTAAACACTTTAACACTAAGTGAGAGGGATTACAACCTTTGTAGATCCGGTCCTTCACTTCTAAAGCTCCGTGTTGAAGTCCCTTCGCTGCGATCATCGTGTTCCGGACTCTCGAGAGGTTCCACGAAGAGAAAGATGCAGTCTTGCTTCCAATCTTCGATACAAAGATGATCTACCTTGAAGTTTCGTTAACACAAGCTAACACTCATAATATGAAGTGAACACCCTCATCTAAATGGCAAGGATAGATGAGGATGATGAAGTAGGATTTTTGCTCTCTTTTATGATCTTTTTCTCACTCATTTATCATCACAAAATCAAATCAAGAAAGCTTTTCCATGAAAAGAGAAGGAAGAAGAAGATGTAATCCTTTTGTGATGAATAATGAATAACTCATATGTGAGGTTAGAAATGCAACCATAGTTAAGAATGAAACTTTAACCCTTGTAGAGAAACAACCATGGTCAAGGGTTTGGGTTTGGTTAAGCAAATATCTTCACAAAATATCTTACACAAAACAAAAATAAAAAACCTTCTAGAAACTTCTAGAATAGCTTAACCCTAATCAAACCCTAACCATGTTTAATCTCCGCTAATCATATTGCATTAATAACCATATCATGTTACAATATTATATATCACATATATAATATTTATTGTAACAAAATAAAATAATACATTTAACATATATCGCATATATATCAATATATTACCCGAGTGAGAAAAAGAATCTTTTAGTGAGCTAATATTAGTTAATGTAATTTAATATATCATATATATTATTATACATTAAATTATCGAATCAACACTTGATTCGACAATCCGGCTATATCGCATATAACCGACTAATATTTATCCGTACCGATTCATCGAATCAATACTTGATCCGATGACCCGGCTGATATCAAATATCGCGATAATAGAATACGGTATCTCATATCGCATTATCCTCGGTCCCGCACATATCACATATGTGCCCCTACTCCGTTTCGCCTGAGCCAAGAAACCTCTGTGTAGGACTCTAAAGAATCGTCAATACGCCAGCAGTAGGTGATGATCATATCAAACACCCACAAGCTGCAAGCGGTCAGCTAAACGTAACAGCCACCCAGGTATTGAGCGCTCAGAAGATCAACAAGCAAGCCTGTACATTCTCCTGTGAATCCAAACAGTAACACTCCCGTACAGTCCGGTCTCGTCGTCTGATATGTCGCATATCTCGCCTAGGGGTGGTAAACGTCAGACCCCAGTAGCTCGATAAGTCGTGTCGATATGAGGTCTATAACAGTTCGAGAAACTACTGATAACACTTACCAGTAAATCTCAACAACCCTGGCCAGGGATTTCCGGTTATAGCCAATCGAACACAGCACAACATCAACTCCCTATACCGGTAGAGTCGAATCCCCTCCTATCGCTCATTGCCTCCATGTGATTCGGGACTGTACCCAAAAGCCACCTTTTTGCACGCCCTCTTGGACGTGGTATGATGGAAATCAAAGCACAGTGGGAATCACACAAGACTCTATGACGATCTCGGGTCAACAGACTACTCTGTACCAGTGTCACCGGAGAACTGCCATCTGACGTGAGGTATAATACCATTTAGGAGTTCTCAGCGAGTCCATCCAGTGTACCCAGTCTCCACTGAGCACCCGTACACCATCCTTGATGTCAAACACCGATGGATATGGGATCATCCATCGTCCATCATATGGGTCAAGATGCGTATACGCTAGTCTACTCTGGTGTATCGATGCCCTGTCTCGATATACCCTCGACTAGGAACAGTTATAAGATGTACTCGTCGACTACCGTGGCCCTACTAGTATGATCTCATCATAGTCCCAGTAGTCGAGTACATATCCTAAGGGCTTTATCAACATGTAATATAGAGACAATTAGAGTACATGTTAAGATAAAGTACAACCAGACAGCATACTATCATGTCGAGCAAGAAAGTCCTCCCTATATATATCCAAGCATCCATTACAATATACATCGTATGTACAGTAATGGCCTCTAGGGCATACATATAACTAACAGGGATATCCTACAAACTTGCACAGAACTGGCCTTATCTTGAGCTTGTCCGGATTTTGCTTTTCAACATAGGTCGGACAACCCCATATCTTAACTAGTTTAATAGATGGCCTCTTCCCATTCCATATCTCATATAGAGTGGTAGGCAACGGATTTGGTCGAAACTCTATTCAATAGGTATGCAACTATCTCAAGTGCATATCCCCAAAAGGAAATAGATAACTCAGCAATATTCATCATAGAGCGCACCATATCTAATAGGGTATGATTCCTCCATTCCGATATACCGTTGTACTGTGGTGTATACGGAGGAGTAAACTGAGAGAGAATCTCATTCTCTTTTAAATAATCCCGGAATTCCGTGCTCAAGTATTCTCCTCTCCGATCATATTGAAGGATTTGAATACTTTTAGCCATCAAGTTCTCAACTTCGTACTTAGATTCCTTGAATTTCTCAAAAGATTCAGATTTGTGTTTCAATATGAACACATGTCCGTATGTTGAGAGAACATCGGTGAATGTAATAAAGTACGCGTAACCATCCTTGGCATGTGTAGATATAGGACCGCATATATCACTATGTATCTGTCCAAGAGTTCAGTAGCTCTTTCCCCGTTTCCAGTAAACGGAGATTTGGTCATCTAGCCTTTAAGACATGACTGACAAGTTTCATAAGATGTAAATTCGAACGGATTCAAATATGCATCCTTATGGAATTTAGCTAGTCTTGTCGCATTGATATGACCTAATCTACAATGCCACAAGAAGACTTCATTCATTTCTGAACTGTTCCTCTTGTGTGTGTTCTGTACATTAGAACTGTAGTTTGATTCAGAACGTATATACTGTTATACAACGTACCATACCCAATCAACACTTGATTCAGGAAAACATTCACAATAATTTTGGTACGAAATAACAGTCGCTCAGAATCATTGTATTACCAGTTGGTAACACTAGGTGATATTCGCCAACTGCCTTGGCTGCAACATTTGCACCATTCTCTACTACTAGAGACAATCACCCTTTTCCAGTTCTCTACCTATCTATAGCCCATGTAATAAATTACATATGTGGGATCCTGATCCGGTATCTAATACCTAGGATGTAGAGTAAACTGAGAAACAGTTCTTAGTTATGAACACACCCGAAGATAATGCATCAACATGCTTATTCTTCATTAGGGTGGCGTGGGAATCCGGATATTCCCCTATTCCTTACTCAGACTTATGACAATCATAAGATAGAGCGGAACCTAGTCCAGTATAATAAGTAGGTTCGGTCAATACATCCATATTGTTATCTTGATTAAGGCACGTCATTGGTTGCTACCAGGAGAGAGATAAGGATAATCACTTTGCGTGCACTCTTTGCAAGATTAGATTGGTTTTTATCTAATCAGGATGGCTCCCACTGTTTTTATCAAATTTTCCTTCAAATCATAAAAGGTAAGATTAGCCGGGATAAATTACACCCTACAGGTTCGCCAATCGTTCGGCTATGCAGGTATCGGTACTCCTGAGAGAGGTTCACCGTGCTTTCGCATGGACCTAATTAAAATAAACCTCATTTCCCTAGAGGCATAACCCCGTTGACACTTTTCTAGACACCTACTGGATTAGCTAATTGTAAAGTGCAAAACTCTCTCAGGAGTAATTCTTACTCGCAGTGGGTATCAGGATCCAACTATCATATAGAAGGTATGCAATCTCATTGCAAATTTCAACACTTTAAATTCCCGATAATGTTTTTACCCCTAACCACTTATGACCTTGACAAGGTCAACAAATCATAAGCGCTAGTCAAGTTCTACCCGTCATTTCTTGATTGAATTAAACCCACCCGCATGACCCTTGACAAGGTCAACAAGGCCGCACGACTACCCTAACCCAATAGCATCACATGCGGGCAGATAAGCACTAATCAGCTACCGCACACTACGTCTTGACAAGGTCAAAAAACGCAGCACGAATACTAAATAGTACTTATCTGAAATGATGGAAGACTACGCAGGTTTTTAAGAAAACCACGAGCGTAATAAACTTGATATCGTTGTAGAATCTAGTGTTTTTGAAAAGGAGTGTTTTTTAGGGTTTTGCTAGTTTCTCTAAAGAGGTCACTCCTGGTGAAGGGATCTCGGCTCTTTTCTCATCGAATGAGGTGCTGGATATTCATCAAGAAATACCACTATGCAAAGCAAAAACTAGAGAAGAAATCAAAAGACAAAACCGAATGGGTTGTAGCATTTGCTAGTTTCATTAAAGAGGACACTCCCGGTGAAGGGATCTCGGCTCTTTCCTCATCGAATGAGGTGTTGAATATTCATCAAAGAATACCACTATGCAAAGCAAAACTAGAGCTACCTTGTTTATAAAAATTTGATTCTACAATATCTTTAGGTTTCTTTCTTTTCATTAATCTCATTAATGAAGTCCCATCATTTAATGTTTCCTAAACATTACAGAAAAATGAAACGAAAATAGAACGTACGCTTATGCCATCTGCATTCGCCACTGGGCCCCGTCATGTACTGTTAGGTTACTTAACTACCGGCAGAGCAGGGGCTGGACTAGCGCGGGTGCAAAACATAAACAACGTTTATTATATATCATATTTATAATATAGCATTTGCCTCACGCACTTATATGATCACATCACAGAACCAAGTAGCAGAAGAAACATATGAAATATTGGATATACTAGAATTTCCGTGTTTTAAATTTAGCCAGTAATGTAAAACACGGATTCCACGGTCGTGATGAATGGCCAAACTCACATCCTTAGACCCCTACGAGAGCGAAAAGTAACCCTATCAATTTTAGAGTTAGGAGACCCGGTCTCAACTCCTTGAGATGGTCTCCTACTGGACTCTAGAACCCGGTTACTTGTGCTCCTCACCTTGGGTCTTTCCTAATACGGAAAAATAAATAATATATGTCAATGGTGACATCATCCTCAACCCGGAAGTGTCCCAATAAAAGAATATTACATACAGATTTTACATGAATGAAAAATAAAAACTCTCATCTCACATAAAACCCCCGGCTATTCATTCACGACGATCTAATAAATCATATCACCAGTAACATATAACATCTCATGTCATCAACATAAGTAAATATGCGTATCCCGAAAACTCATTGACATATAGCAACAAGATCGGGATACCCCATATATTACACTTACGGTCGCAGAAAAGAAATGAAAAACTACAATAATTAGAATCCGTATATCCTTAGACATCATAAACCCGGAATATCTCATATTCCGGATTTCATGCCTAACTTATAAATCTTGTATTTTAGTCTCAAATTGAAAACACTTTTCAATTACATTAGTCGGGTAATTCAACGGGATTCCCGACTACATTATCGAATACTCGTCGGAAACTTTAGCAGATGGCCGCACCCCCGATGCCGACAAAGTGCACTAAGGCGGAACACCGTTGCCGCAAGCACCCGAGTGGGTGCTTTTGGCAACGGGGTTCTTCTACAGTCACTTGGTCGTGGCTATAGGGCGTGGCTGTCTACTAGAGTTACCCGGCGAGTGTTCGTGTACAATACGCGATTGCGACGGAGTTTTGATCCGAATCAAAACTCTGTGGCAACCGATTAACCGAGACCAATACACTAGGTTTATAATATAATAACTAGTTTTCCACAAAACTAATTATTTGGATTCTAACAATTGTATCACATATCATTAAGATCTATACAACGTTAAACTTTTCGATCGATTTAGCAAACACCCATAAAATCCAGAGATCTCAACAACTTGTGAAGTATTTAAAATATCCAGAGAGTGCTAAACTATAAAATGGAGCAGCACAGAAAAGATAAGCCCATGACACCCTAAATATGCGGCGGTACGGCGGCCAAAAAGGGGTTTTGGCCGCGGTTCCGCGGTCGTTTAGGGGAGATAGGGGCTCAAATTTTTTGGGGCTCCATAAAAAACCCTGCACGAATTTTTGGATATTTTTAATCACGAAAATTCCAACATTTGAAAAATTCGGCAGAAATTACAAAAATATGCAGGTTTCGAAATTGATCGAACAATTTAACACCGCAAAGACCAACCCAAATGTTCTAGCTTGGTTCTGATACCATGAAAGTCTACCCTAGTACCACCATGAGGTTTTAGTAGTATCAAGCATACCGAATTAAAAATTTTTAGATGCTAAGTTAGACTTAACCAAGATCGTAACTAGAATTTTAGGGTTTAAACCTATAATGATATGTATACTAAAGAGAAGTGAAGATGACTATACCCTCGTAGATCGAGTCCTTCACTTCATAGGCTCCCTGTAGTAGTCCACACGACTCCACTAGGCTCCGCTTAAGAGTTTGGATGAGCTTTCTCCGATGATCTTCGTGCCGAAGATGATCCACGCGAAACCCACTAGCTCAAACTATTTCTTCACTAATCTCCTATTAGTGAAGTAGACACGCCACACCAAAGTGCTAGTTTGGTGTGGGATGGTGAAATAGGGGATTTGAGGTTCACTTATTTGTGTTCAAACTTCATGGATCACATCACATGTGAGGGTTAAAGCTTGAACTATGATGAAGAGGAAGAAGAAGATGAGAGCAACTCAACTCTAGAGAGCAAGGAGAGAAACACTTCAAAATGGCTAAGTGTTGAGAATCAAGTGAAGAAAATGGCAACCCCTTGACCCTCACTCATTCAAGCATGGAGATAAATGCAATATAAAATTACAACCATCATGCTTGAATAACGATTCAAGATAAATAAACAAATGGAAAATGCCATGCCTCACCATGCTCACATTTTCCACCTCATTTTCTATTTTTCTCAAAAATAGAAAATACACCATGCTTCATATATATATTTATATATTAATATATATATATATATATATATATATATATATATTATGAAGAATAATTAGTGAGCTAATAATATTAGTTAAGATATAATTATATCAAATATAATATATATCATATTATTAAATCAACACTTGATTTAATAATTCGGTTATATCACATATAACCGACTAATATCATTTATCTGTGTATCACATTATCGAATCAACACTTGATTCGATAATCTGATTATATCATATATAACCTAACTCGATAATAGATAACTTCCAGATTACAATACGATATCACATACACGTATTTAATCAGGCCCACACACATATCACATATGTGTCCTACTTCGTTTCGCTTGAACCAGGAAACTTCTGTGTGGGACTCTAAAGACTCATCAATACGCCAACAGTAGGTGATGATCACATCAGTCACCCATAAACCGTCAGCGGTATTAGCTGGACGTAACGGCTACCCGGGTATTGAGCGATATGAAGATCAACAAGCAAGCTTGTCCATACTCTCCATGAAGCCTATCAGTAACACTACCGTACAGTCCAGTCTTTTCGTCTGATATGTCGCATATCATGTTTAGGGGTGGTAAACGTCAAATCCCAGTAACGTGATAAATCATGCCGATGTCTGGCTTATAACCGTTCGAGAAACTACTGATAACTCTTATCAGTAAATCTCAGCAGCAGCCCTGGCCAGGGACTTCCAGTTATAGCCAATCGAGCATAGCGCAACATCAACCCCCAATACCAGGAGAGACGAAAACCCCTCCTATCACTCATTGCCTCCATGCGACTCGGGAATGTACCCAAAATCCACATTTTTGCACAATTCCTCTTGAGCGTGGTAGGGAGGAAATCAAAGCAAAGTGGGAGCCACACAAGACTCTATGACGATCTCGGCTCTACAGACTAATCTGTACCAGTGTCACCAGAGGACTGCTATCTGACGATAGGTATACTACCAATTAGGAGTTCTCGGCGAGTCCGTTCGGTGTACCCATTCTCTAATGAGCACCTGTATACAATCTTTGATGTCACACACCAATGGTTATGAGGTCAATCATCGCCCTCCAAGGGACAAGAAATATACACACTAGTCTACTCTGAAATATCGATGCCCCGTCTCAATATCCTCTCGACTAGGAACAGTTAAAGGATGTACTTTTGGACCACCCTGGCCCCATTAGTATGATCTCATCATAATTCTGGTAGTCAAGTACATATCCTAAGGGTTTTATCAATATGTAAGAGACAGATAGTATAAAAATACCAGTCTACATGTTAAGATAAAGGCAACCAGATAGCATACCATCATATCGAGCAAGAAAGTCATATATATGTGTCCAAGCATCTACTATATCAACAATAATGGCCTCTAGGGCATACATATTCCTAACAATTTTTACATATTTTATTCCTAAAAGTTATGAAAAAGTTATTACAAGCTCTGTCATAGCAATGACGTGGTAGATATATCTCTACGGGCATGGAGGAATATCCATGATGCTATTGGATGGAATGTTAAACCTTACGTTAACTAGGAGGCAGAGAAAAACTCTAAATGTAACTGAAATTCCTTTTCTTGATATCTATCTTCAATTTTTGGAAACTTATGAAATTCTTCCACAAAATCATTTGATTTTATCTTATAAATACCTTGTGTTAGAATTTGGGAAATTATTTGGAAGAAAGAAATATTTAAAGGCTTAAATCTAACAAACTCTCATCTGGTTTGAGCCCGTGAAATCAAACTACCTTATAGTTTTTTTTTTGTAGAAAACCATCCTATCTAATAGATCAAGGCCAAAACCGTTAGTTTGGGGAAAAAATTTACCCTCATTTTTTTTTGAGAAATTAAAAATAAAAATTCAAAAATCAAAAGAAAAGGAATTAGAAGAAGAAGAAGGGGGTGGTACCGGTGATGATGTTGATTATGACGATGAAGTGGTGGAGAGAAAAAATTAGAGGAGGAAGAAAAAGAAGGAGAAGATGTTGATGATGATGAAGTTGATGATGATGGAGATGGTGGCGATTTTGGAGATGGAGGAAAGGGGTGGTGGAGTGGAGAGCACGAGGAAAGGTCAGTGAAGAGGGTGGTGATTGCGGTTGGCAGAAGGACGGTGATGGTGGTTGTGGTGGTGATGATGCACATGAGGGTGGCGGAAGGAGGAGGAGGTGGGATGAAGAGGCGTGGTGGAAGGGATAGTGATGATGAAGAAGAAGATGAAGGGGGGTCGGGATGGAGAGGGGGTAGATGAGTGAGGTAGGATGAAGAGGGGTTGTGGATGGGATGATGATGATGATGAAGGAGGGAGCGGGGGAGGGAGCGGTAAAGGGGAAACAGGTGAAGGAGGCGAGAGGAAGATGAGGGAGGTCAGGGGAGACTGGGGAGAAGGTCCGCTCTTGGGGACGGATGAGGATGACGAGGTGGTAGTAAAGTTTAGGTTTAGGGATGAAGATGGGGGTATTTTGAGAATAATTGAATTTTTTGATGACGTGGCAGCTAATACTGACGTGACAATGATATAGACCGTTAATACTAATGAGACACTGTTAGATAGGATAGTCTTCTGCAAAAAAAAACTACAGGGTAGTTTGCTGCCACGGGCTGAAACCTCAGAGGAGTTTGTTGGATTTAAGGCATATTTGAATATAAATCTCATCGATCTTAAAAGAATTATACCATTACTTCTGTTTGTTCTATTCAGCAGTAACTGTTTCCGATATGTCGCTATTAATTTGTAAGAGATATTTATTAATATCTTTTCGATACATTACTAACATGTCAGGAACCAGATTTACAAAAAAAATGTAATAATCCAACCAATCTTGCTTGCTATAGAAAGAGCTATTGGCTTATCTCTGTATCAAATCAAATTAGCCAAAGGCGTGCGTTTCATTAAAACGAAAACCGCTACAAAAGAAGACTAAAACGCTTTTAAATAGTCAAATGCTAACAATCCAATATACGAAAAATTTCTAATTCAAAAATATTAAATAAAAAAAAAAAACCAACTAAACTAGTACTGCTGCAAAATTTGCCCAACAAAATTTAGAGCCTTTGTATATTCTTCATAAGAATTGCAAAAAATCCAAAAACACCGGCGATGTTTTCCCATTGGCCATCTTGTCGGGCTTTGTTGCCGTTTCTGAAAAGGTATAGAATATACCATTCTGACACCTCCAGGAGTTGATCCTAAATACAGTATCACTTATATGCTCGTTTAGGCTTGTTTCGGTTCAAATGATACAAAGATTCCTTGGCAACCTGTCCTCCATCAAACTCATATTCTTATCCGACCATGGATGTTGGTCAAAGCCAGGACAAGAGCCATAAGTCTTATCTTACGACTTTTCTTGTACTTTGATGCATCCATCCAACAATATAATCACATGATCTAAAAGACTTGGAGATGGAAGTAAGTTTGTGGTGGTTTGGCCCCACATGTCCCCCAACACACCAGGTAGCATTGCAATATCAGTGGAGACATTGCCTTTCTTCTTCTCTTTGAGGTGATATCTGACGTCTACTCCATTATCACAAAGCCTTGCCTCCTATTTTTAGGTAACAAATTTAGAATTCAAGTACTAAAAGGTCAATAGATATCGTTGCAGGTATCAGGGGTGATGAATCTAGCCAACCTTCACTTTTAATTTCTTTGATTAGCCACGTAGTTTTCGTTGAAAAGACTGCTAGTCATGACCTAATAACATCTTATCAACTACCATCATTCTTATGGTATTTTCACGTAGACTTTTCTTAATCCTTATCCTAACTTAAGCTTTTTTCAATTAAATCAGACCAATGTTTTGAACGGATGATGCACACGTACTGACTGACATACATATAGCATACCTGATGTGTTATAAAAAAAGATTCGAAAAGAATCGAAACATTAATTAAAAAAATTGAGTTGGATTATGATCCAATCAATAGGATTTGAAAACAAATCTTATATATCAGTATTTTAGCCATTAGATCTTTAAGATATGTGCTGACAATGATATCATAATTAAGACAAACCTGTAATTTGCATGTGAGATGCATGCATATGTCAAATCTCAATTATCTTATATGTGTTTTTTATTTTATTTTTCATTAAAGGCTATAATATAACACATGTAATGGGGCTAATTATTTTTTTATAATAAGTGACGTCGTTAGTTCCGATTATGAATCTTGTTTGAATTATTATGTCTTCTTATTGTTTTTTCTTGGAGAATAAGAATACGGCGTCAGTGATCAATTTCAATATAAAAGGCTTCCTTCCTTTTGCACTACGATAGTAGATAGATTTTTGTTTTTTGAATATATAATAGTAGACAGATAGATGCGAGCATTTACAAATGCCAAAATAAATATAATAGCGAATAACATGCAGTCCTATCGAGTAGATCATAATCTAGCTCTTAAATTGATGTATATAAAAACATTTGAATAGTTACGAATAAAAACTTCGAAATGTTTTTCCTCCTCTTAAAACTATGCGTATCTTTCTTGTCGGTTGTAGTAATACACAAAACCAAGTTGAGATCTTACCGATTGTAGTCATGAAAATACATTATATTAATCACAAGACGTTTAGTACGCACAGGTTTAAGGCTACGTAGACCAGTACGACAGGTGTTGATTTTCGAGCTAAAACATGTGGAGTATGACTTTTTGGTCATCCAACACACATACAAACCCAATACCGTCACTTACTGATATGATATCGAAATTGATGTGATATATCCATGTATTGTATAGGTATACCTAGTGATTTCTTTTACTTCCACGTTTAGGAGACCACCAACCTCTTTACACGTGTACACGTCTCTACACTAATATGTATGACTCCTAATAAGTTCTCTTTATGAAATTTCCACATATTTGACCCTTTTTTGCCTGCGAACTTTACAAGTCTAAAGCTCCAAACATAAATCTTTCTTTCTTCCTCTAAGGAAAGATCACTAGATTAATTAAGAGGAGACTATTAGATTAGATTAGATTAGAAATTAGAGAGAGGTGTCATTCATTACGCAATTGGGCTTAATCAGTGAAGATATATTAAAGCATGTGAAAGGCCACATGTCTAATTAATTAAGAAATAATTAGTAAAGAAAGAAAATCAAAGGCTAGCAGGCAAGTGATTAATTGTGAGTCATGTGAGAGGGACATCAAACCTTTATATTTCAACGCGGAAGGGGTTTAGTAGTCATGAAGTTGAACCTACCGAACATGATATTTTTGCTCTAACTTCCCATTATTTGGGATAAAGGAATGAGAAAAAGCACGTGTTATATTCTTTTCGTTTCTTTTGATCAGTTCTTTTTCCTCTTTATATATATCTATATATATATATAGAGAGAGAGAGAGACACACACACACTAGTTTTTTAGAATATCAAGAAGCGTGTTTGTTCCCTCATAAAATATCAGGAAAAATCCCAATGGGGCATCACGTGCCCACACGTGATCAGGGGTCACGTGCTGACATGTGATGGTTTCCTGAGAATTCTGTTGAAATAAGAATTAAATTCTAATCAAACAATCAATCAGTGGAGTCACGTGTCTACACGTGATGGGTTTTTAAACCCACTGAAAAGAATTAAAACTATAATAAAACAACAAAGAAAAACCCTAATTGGGCATCACGTGCCTACACGTGACCAAGAGTCACGTGCTGACACGTGATAATTCCTGAGTTCTTTAAAACAACAGAATTAAATTCTGGTTAAAAACTTAAACAGTGGGGTTACGTGCTAACACGTGATAGGCTCTTAAATCTTCTAAACTAATAGAATTAAATTCTAAATTAAGAGAAATAAAAAACCCTAATATTTCCTTAGATCTTTCCAAACAAAAAGATTGTGCTTTGTAAAGCGGAGCACCGTTGGATTAAAAATCCAATGGTGATTAAAAATCACCAATTTATGGAAAGATTCTATACAAAGAGATATTTCTATGAAATTTACCAGAAATAACAGACTAAATATCTTTTGGATTTAAAAATCCAATGGTGAATAAAATTCACTGAGTGATCTAAAAGATCATGTTGGTCACGAAAACAAACAAAATCTTTCAATAAAATATTGACTAAACAAACTGATTCTTTTCTTTCTCCTATAAATAGGAGCCAAGAAGAGAAGAGGGGATCGACCTATTTTTTTGAGAGATACAACAACAGAGAGAAAAAAAAGAGAATTTAATTATCCAGAGAGAAAAGAAGACTTTTTCAGAAGAGAAAGAAACACTAGGTGAGAAAGGAAAAGAGATCATAAGCTCCACAAAACAAAAAGAGAATTTAATTCTCAAACTAAGAGTTTAACTCTTCTGAATAAGAACTTAGTTCTTTCTTTGGTTGAGAATCTGCAGAAGCAGATCTCCCCATAAGTTGAGAATTTAATTCTCATCGGGGAGATTCTGCTATGTAGATCCAAAACTTAGAGAGAGAATTGAGTTTAAAGAATTTAATTCTTCCAAATTCATAGAAATTTAATTCCTCCAAACAAAATTAGAGTTTAACCCTATAAAAGAATTTAATTCTTCCAAATACATAGGAATTTAATTACTCTAAATAAAACTAGGGTTTAATCCTACACAAAAATTTAATTCTTAAGATAAGAGACTTAAAACTCTCCATGCACGTAAAGAGATCAGTACCCAACCTGGTCACGTGGTAATACGCGACCCTCCTCCTCAATGAGTAAAAAAGAAAGATTGAGATATGGTCACGTGTTCCCACGTGACCCTTAAATAGACTCCTCAAGATGAGAAAGAAGGAGCTTGGAGGCAATGCCTCACGTGCTCACACGTGATCCTCAAAACAAAATGGATCAAATCCAAAGGTAGTACTAATTTATGGCGCCTCACGTGTCCCCACGTGACCTTTGACAAACACCTTTTTAAAAGGGCAAATGAGGGAAAATAGAGGAATTAATACCCAATACATTGGCACTATCACGTGTCCACACGTGATGATTACAAAGGCTAAGTGTTTAACACTTATTTGCAGATTTGAGAGTAAAATAAAGGAGCTTTGGCCTAATTCTCAGGCGCCCCACGTGACCCCATGTGACCACCTCATTTGTAGTGTTTAACACTATTTTGAGCGTTTTGTCCCTAGTGTTTAACACTGTTTTAAGCACATCACGTGGGAACATGTGATCGCCAAATATGCTTTAGCGTTTAACACTATATTCAAACCAGTATTTAGCCCAAAATGGCTAAGTCTTCCAGAGGCAGACTCCCCTTTGACTGAGCCTCAAATACATCCCTGTCTTCCAAAATTGGTCATCTCATATGACATTTGAGTGCTCAGCACTCTGTAAAAGATAAAATATGGTCAGAACCTAGACCCATACTTAGCATTGCTAAATAATGGGGGGCTGAGCCCAGACAAATGTTCAACAGTCTAAACAAAGGCCCAATATTTCAAACCTAATTGGACTTAGCCCAAGTCGGCCATAAGTCCTCAATTCAGATTTAACTGAGCCCATGTGCTCATAATCTAATTAATTAATCTTAGTTCCAAATTGGATTACAGATTTCCCAATCAACGTTGGTTCAAGGGTACATCTCGTCACTCCTTTGATATTTGTCGTTGTAATCCTTCAATGTCTTCAGAGAGGTGACGGGTCCCGATAACCAATCATTCCATGGACTCTGAGGTCCTTAAACTCATAGATTATGATGTCTTTAAACTTTACAGACTATGACGTCTTTAAACTATGGACTATGATGTCCTTAAACTTCATGGACCGTAATGTCCTTAAACTAATCGACAGCAATATCCCTAAACTAAACAATAGAGCCCAAATGCTCTCTTGTTGGATCTAAACGATCCCGTTAAGTTGATCTTAGTCTAAAATTAGACTAACGTATCCTTAACAAACGTTTAAGTTGATCTTAGTCTTAAATGAGACTAACGTATCCTTAAACACAACCCCAAACCCAAATCTAAGAAGATACGGATTTGGATTAATCCACGCCCTACGGGAGACAATATAAATTAGTCTCCGTATACAATCCATGGGCAACCAAAAAACAAAACAAACACACACGACACAAAGTGACTATATGGAGAAGGAGAAAGTGGTTACCGCGATGCGGTAGCGTAATTAACTGTAGGGGCTTGCGCCTGCAGAGAAGAGCGTCCCCACAATCAAAACCCCTCAACGAGGGGGAATTTAACGAAGTCTGCTACATCGGTCGCATCAGTTTAAACCTTCGATAACTGGTGCAATAAATCAACTGGGCATCTTCGGAGAGGTGGACGGATAGCACCAATTAGCATCTGCCCCTAAATTCAGGCAAGACGAACCTACGCGGTCGCGTCTCTGTATTCGGCGGAGAACAGATTCTGGCATACCCGGTGGGACCTTTTCCTCTTTCCACTCCACACTTCGTGTGTCGTGTTCGCGAAAGAATCATGGTTTAATATGACTGCCCTTGGGTTCGAGGTACTAAGATTTGGTCTTGCTCCGTGCAGAAAGAAGAACATCAATGGCCTCTAACTGCTCCAACTGCAACTGCAACTCCCATTCCGCCTCATCTGGAGGTGTAACCTACGGGCCCCAAGCGGCCTCCCTGTTCAAGATGCTAGTGGAGCAAGTAACTCAGGTCACCACTGGGCTGTTCTTTGGGACCATGATCCCACCGATGGGCTTCAATACCCCGCTGCTGTCGCAAGAAGCCCCAAAAAAGTCGGTCTTTGATCGGCTTGCCACTATTGCGGCCCCTCTTAACGGGTCTCCCAAACCAAGAGCCTCAGTCTTTGGTAGATTGGGCCAAAGCTCATGTGGGCCCTTGAAGAATCCTGCGATACCAGAAAGGGTTATCCCAAAAAAGGATAGCCATTCCTGCTCTCGAAGTCGTCAAGGCGGCTTCTCTTGCCAAAGGGTCGGTCTTCACAAGACTAACTGTTTCAGCTCCTATTCCAGACGAAATCGTCAAGGCTGCTTCCCCTGCTCGGAAGTCTACCTTCGATAGGTTGGCTATCCCCACTCAGCGGACATCAGTCTTCAATAGGCTGACAACGACAACTTCTGACCAGAATAAGGAGCATGATGAGATGACCCCCATAACTGAGCAGATACTAACTGCGATACACTCTCGACGTCGCTACTGGCGCCGAATAAGGAAAGCTGGGGGCAATTCCCCTTCTGGATTGACTCCGCCAGCTCCAACGGTGGAAATCGATACTGCTGTTCCAACTGGGAACAACTTTGAACTGGTAAAGAGGGTGCACAAAAACTCTCCGACTGCCGTGCTTAAAAGATCACCTCCACTAATGGAGAACACTACGAAGGCGAAGCTAGAGCATCCCTCTCAGCGGCTGCCCTCTAAAATTTACAAAGTTTGGCGACAGGTTCAGGAGTCGGTGAATGATCAAGACTACTCTCACCGACAGAAAAAGGTGAAAGTTCAGCGAGAAGAGGATCATCCTGTCACTCCACAAAAGGCGACAGCTACTTGGGTGCCCACTGCAACGGCCCCCTCAACTTCGACCGCTCACAAGAGGAGAAGGCCGGAGAAAATCCCTGAGTCTGCGACGAATCGCAAGACTATTGAACCTAAACGCCCTAAGTCTAGGGGCATGGTGGTGCACACCATCTATATGGCATCCGGAAAAAAGGATAGCCATACCTCCACAGGTCATAGACCGCTTACGCGATCAGTGACTAAGGCTCAGGAGCAACAACAACAAAAGCTCCAAGAAATGCTAACAGCTATGGCCGCACTTACGGGACCGAAAGTAAGCCCGGAGACATCCTCGAAGCAGCACCGTGAGCAAGAAGCTGATGCTGAATTCTTTCGGAGAATGCTTAAGAAGAAGGACAAAGAGGCCGCGGAACAAGCGGCCAATATAAAACAAATGGCTCTTATATTCCAAGATATGGTGGGCATGATGATCCAGTCGGATCCTCCAGCCGAAGATCCTCCAGTAATAATTGAAAATGATAGAGGAGAGATATCACATCCTCTGCCGGCTCTGTCAGCAGCCAAGGAGGAAACCATCTCAAAAGCCACCCTGGATGATTACATCGCTCAGCAGATACGAGTTCATCAGGCGAATGAAGCGGCTGGGCAAATTGTTAAAACTGGACGACCCTATCCAGGTTGGTACGACCAAATAAAGTACCCGCCGGGATATACGATCCCCAAATTCCACGTATATAAGGGGACGAGAAATCCGCATCAGCACGTCGCTCAATTCAGAGCTTTGTGCGGCAACACCGAAGGTGACGATAAGCTACTGCTTCGCCAATTCGTTGGTAGCTTGTCAAAGAAGGCATTTGAGTGGTATTCGGAACTCCTGAATGACTCTGTTAAGACATTTGCAGAGATGGAGCTGCTGTTTACACAGAGATTCGCAAGCGCTAGCGAACGCACCCTAATCACGGCATTGATCAATGCCAGGGTGAAGCCCGGAGAGACATGGGTTCAGTACGCGATACGGTGGTGGAACCTGTGGTCGAAGTGCGAGCAGCGCATCGAAGAAGCGCCTGCGGTAGGCATGTCCACGAACCTCGACCCTCAAGCGACCATTTCCCAATTCATGATGTTCTTCAAGCCGACCACTTTCTAGGCCTTGATTGACAAGCTGGCTCAAATGGACCAGATGGGCCACAGGCCTTCCTCTTCGAAGCCGGAGCCGCAGAATGAAAAAGGGAAAGGGAAAGTGACCTTCGTCGCTAATGCTCAACAGCAGCCCAGTAGCCCAAAACTAACTGACCGCCTAGACGAGAGACAACGATTCTTTAATGAGAAAATGAAGCGTCCTTATTTGTTTCCCTGGGACAAAACAAGGAGATTGTTCGAGCTGGCGGTGTGCAACAGGCTCATCAACTTACCGGATCCAAAACGCCCATTGCAACCCGGTGAGGCTAATAATCCTAATTATTGCCCCTATCACCAAGCGATAGGCCATCCAATCGAAAATTGCTTCATCTTCAAAGGGTGGATTGAGAACCAATACCAACAGGGCAAATTCGCACTGTCCGAGAATTGGAAAGTAAACTCGCCCCAGCCGCACGCTCTCAAAAAGGCGGACACACCGGGGGCATCATGCTTTTTTGTCGAAGAAGCTCCATGGGAGGTCGCTCTTTCAGCCAAAACGAAAAGAATACTGAAGGATCTCCAAACATGCCCGGCAATCAAATAGAAAAGTCCGCTGGAACCCGAAGTCATCGAGGGAATGCTGAAGCCGCGCCCGACGCCAAAAATTGGTAGCGATAATCAAAACGCTCAGGCCCAGCCGTCAAAGTCTTCGAAGAAAAAGAAGAAGACCAATGCCCGTGAAGCCTGGTGACAAGCGCACGGACCTACAAAAACATATCGACGCGCTGGAAGAATATAACCAGAAGGCGCGAACCCCGGTCACATTTCAAGAGTTTCTCAGCCACGTCCTTGAGGACGAAGAGGATGATAATGGAGAAGACTCGTCGGATGAACCTGAGGATTAAGTGGCAAGCTGCCATGTGATCTCTCACTCGTCGATAGACGGTGAAGAAGTTCCTGACGCAGAGAAACCGAGGGCAGATCCTGAGCCGGAACTTCTAGGACCATCGGACAAAATGATTGATGCATTTCTGAACGAAACTCTTCTGAAAAGCAAAGCTGATCGAGAGCGCGAGATGGCCATATTTGAAAAGGCCAAACGCCAGTGACTGGATGAAAGGGTTGAGGCACCCCAACCAGACCGAGGCATGCCCGTGACAGACAAGAGTAGGATTAAAATGAAGAAAATGTTCGCTAAAGCCATATCGATGGGAATGAAGCTGCCACCCTCCGAGGGAAACACTTCTGATGAGATACACCTTAATGAAGAAGATGTTCATCCTAACTACTGTCTATATCATCGAAGGATTGCGCATCTTACCGAAGAGTGCATAGCCTTTAAAAACTGGTGGTAGGGATATGTTGCCCACCGGCAGCATTTCAAGCGGATGAAGCGCAAAACTCGTTAAGAGCAAAGAAGCGCGACAGACGAGTGTAAAAGAACTGCCGGCAACTGTCATATGGTTGACTCTGGGGGATTGCAAGTTCTCACCTTCGGGAGCGACTCTGACGAAGAAATAGCACTTGGCCCTCTCTTCAAAGAATCCATCTCAGGAAAAGAGGAAGAACCAAAGAGCTGCGAGAACATTCAGCTGCGCAATCGTATGCTACCTGAAAAGAATCTCGGACCCGTAAACAAGGGGTCGAACAAAAAGGACAAGGGAAAAGAAAAGGTCCCTGAGGATATCAATGACCAAGCCGTCGAGGAGCTGACAGCCAAGGATCCGCCTAAGAAAAGTAAGGTGGATTACAATGTTCTGGCACACTTGAGGAAGATACCCTCACAGCTAAGCATTCTTGACGCCCTTCTGCTATCCAAAGAGGCGAGGGATTCTTTGATCAAGGCACTACAAGAGCTCGATCAATTTCAAGTTTTCCTCGCCGAAGAAAAGATGAAGGACGAGCTGGAAGAAGTGCACACAGCCGATATCACTTTCGGCGATGAAGATCTCCTCCTCGGGACGTGCGAGCATAACCGTCCCCTCTATGTCTCCGGACACTGTCATGATATTAAGATATGCATGATCCTGGTTGACAACGGGTCCTCTGTCAATCTTCTCAATGTAAGAGTGTTGAAGAAAATCTGCATGAGCGTTCAGCACCTCGCCCGTGATAAAATCACCATCTCCGGGTTCGACTCCCAGTCATCACGGACGCTCGGGTCTGTGATATTGACGTTACGCTTTGGGCTGCTCGTCACGGACATCAAATTTCACGTCATTGATGCTAAGACATGTTACAATGCTTTGCTCAGCAGGCCTTGGTTACACGAGTATAACATCATCCCTTCTACACAACATCAGTGTATGAAGTATTTCAAGGATGGTCTCGAATATACCGTGACAGGGGAACTAAACCCATTCTCCATGAATGAAGGCCGAAAGTACGAAGATGCAAAATACTTATTACCAGATTTCGAATACACGAAAAGATGCCATAAACCGAAGAACAAAGCTATCACTACTATTCCGGTCTTCGGGAATGATACCGAAGAGGAAAAAGAAATAATTCATTCAGGGCCGCCCCAATGCAACAAGCCGGGACCGTCCACCCCTATTCTGGTCTTTGGCAGCGACTCAGAAGATGAGGTCAATGCCATATTTTCTGTACGACCATCGATACAAGCCCTCGCTGGCGATGATCGGAGTTTGCAAATCGCCATGGTTCCGCAAGAGCATTACAAAGAGCTCGACGCGCTTGGTACCTATAGTGTGCAAAAATTGCATACATTCTACGTCCCTTCCAGACGAAAAGATGAAAAGGCGATCCTCTTTTATCAATCCACGGAAACCAAAATGGAGAAAGAAATTTGGCACGGCACCGATTCTGCCCTTGACAGGCTCCAGCCCATCTGTCTGCCCAGATACTACACAGAAGTATTAAAAAGACTGTTGAGGCGCCAAGGCGTACCCTTCAAACAGACTGCTCGACAAGCTCAGTTCTACAACAGGATCCGGGACGTCCTCGGAACTCAGCGAAAATTGCCCAACGGGAAAATAGAAACGATCGGGCTTAGATATATTCGATCCAAGAAACGGGAGCGAGTCCATGGCAGCTACGTCATACATGACTTCGATGAAGAATGAGACGTTCTGTTAAAAGATGCTAAACCTGAACCAAAACAAGGTTCCACCATAAAAATGCCAAGTCCGTCGTTTGAAGAACAGATGGACAAGCTGATAAGGAAAGCGGGTCAAAAGATTCGAGACGACCATAATCGCGAAATGGCCATTTACGAGAAAGCCAGGACGCAGTGCCTCCTTCAACAGGCCGCAGAAAATGACAATGCTCCTTGTCGCCAACCCGTCATGCAAAAGACGGGGCGCAGAGGCAAAAATAAATCAAAGAACGGAAAAAACGTTCGACAGCGGCAAAGCGGGTCCAAGAAGTCATGCGATCAAGAATTGAGCAGCCAGGATCCGTCTCTTATAAAGAAGATGGGTAGAGCATATTCTTTTCCCCAGGACAAGACAAAGAAGATATTCGATCTTATCATAAAACATCAGATGATGACGCTCCCGGAGTCCAAGCACCCCGAGCAAGCAGACAAGGTTTCTCATCCAGACTATTGCTCCTATCACCGAGCAATAGGACATCCTCTCGAAGACTGCTTCACCTTCAAGAACTGGGTTGAAGACCAGTATCAACTCGGCAGATTTGCTCTATAAACAGTTGGAGGGTAAGTCCGCCATGGAAGCATGAATCAAAAGCTACTTATGCAATGAGAGTAGAACCAGATCAACATCGGTCTTGGAAACGATCTCGTACCTATCACGCAATAACGCTGTCAGAAGAAGAACCCGAGAACATAGACGACCTCTCTTGGTGCTTCGAAAACAATGAAGATGAATTGATCTCAGAATTTCCACCGGCGCCAAAAGAGCTGGAAGATGGGATACATACTACTGCAGATGACCTCAGAAAAATCGACTTGGAAACGGCAAACGACCCACGGGCGACATTCGTCAGTGAACTGTTGTCTGAAGAAAAGGAGGCTACGCTTAAAGACGTGCTCATGCAGTATAAAGATTGTTTCGCATGGAACTATTCTGAGATGCCAGGACTAGATCCAGAAATTACTGTGCACAAATTGGCAATATCTCCGGACGTCAAGCCGATCAAGCAAGCACCGAGAAGAATGCGGTTTGAACTTGAAATGAGCATCAACGCCGAGGTCAAGAAGCTAATCGACTCCGGCTTCATCCAAGAGGTTCAGTATCCTGACTGGATCGCCAACATCGTCCCAGTGATGAAGAAAAATGGGACGGTGCGCATATGCGTGGATTTCCGGGATCTCAATAAAGCTTGCCCGAAGGACGACTTTCCAGCACCAGTCACTGAGCTGATGAT
Organism: Agapanthus africanus; assembly: GCA_030015575.1. NCBI lineage: Eukaryota > Viridiplantae > Streptophyta > Magnoliopsida > Asparagales > Amaryllidaceae > Agapanthus > Agapanthus africanus. The sequence continues at coordinate 178,045,938 of CM057350.1, read as the reverse complement.
AGATAATACATCCATTCACGAAGTTTTCTCCTTCATGGACGGCTCATCAGGATACAATCAGATAAAGATGCATCCCGAGGACCAGAAGCATACCGCTTTCCGGACCCCTTTGGGCATATTCTATTATAAGGTGATGCCTTTCGGTCTAAAGAACGCCGGTGCCACCTATCAGAGGGCCATGACGAAAGTTTTTGATGACCTTATATATGAAATCGTCGAATGCTATATCGACGACCTCGTGGTTAAAAGCAAATCATACGAGGAACATCTAGAGCATCTGAAGATTGTGTTTCAGCGCCTTCGGAAATACAACTTGAAGATGAACCTTCTCAAATGCGCGTTCGGAGTTTCCTCGGGCAAGTTCCTAGTATTCGTTGTTCGACACTGAGGCATTGAGATAGACCCGTCGAAGATCAAGGCGATCATGGAAATGCCTCCGCCAAGGACTCTCAAGCAACTGCGGTCTCTCCAAGGAAAGCTCGCGTATATCTGGCGATTCATAGCCAATCTCTCCGGCAAGTGCCATCCTTACAGTCACCTAATGAAGAAGGGAACTCTATTCGTCTGGGATCGCAAATGCCAAAGCGCACTAGACGAAATCAAGCAATACCTGCAGAATCCGCCAATGCTGGCCGTTCCCGTTAAAGGGAAACCTCTCGTCCTGTACACAACAGCCCTCGAGGGTTCCTTAGGCGCACTGTGGGCACAAGAGAACGACCAAGGGAAGGAGAGAGCCCTCTACTACTTGAGTCGAGTTCTCCTGTTGGCAGAAAACAATTACCCCCCTATCGAAAAACATTGCTTGGCGTTAATCTTTGCAATAATGAAGCCCAGACACTATGCTTTGGCACATGAGGTCCACCTCATATCAAAAGTGGATCCTCTCAAATAGTTGATGTCAAAGGCCATATTAATTGGATGACTTTCTAAATGGGCCTTGCTCTTGATGGAGTTCTCGATAACTTATCGTCCCCTTAAGGCAGTGAAAGGCCAGGCCATCGCCGACTTCCTCGCTGAGCATCCGACATCTGCCGATTCTCCTTTGAACTGTGAATTGCCAGACGAGCACGCATTTGACACGATCGATGGGGAGAGAAAAGAGAATGATACCCAGTGGGAACTCTACTTCGATGGAGCATCTTCCATGAAGAAGCGCAAACAAAGCACCCCCATAATCAAATCAGGGGTAGGCTTTATCTTCGTGACTCCACAAGGAGGGATAATGCACTTTGCCTTCTCCTTAACAGAGCCGAGGACGAACAATGAAACCGAATATGAAGCTTTGATAGCAGGTCTTGAGATCGCTGTCGACATGGGAATTGAAAACCTCCTCATATACGGAGACTCCCAACTGGTCGTTAGTCAAGTAAATGGCGACTATCAAACGTGCAAGCCAGAGTTAGTGAAGTACGGTGAAAGAGTGCAGCAACTGCTGACTCAAATCCATGCCTATGCCTTGGAAAGCATAGCGCGCGCGGAAAATAGCAAGGCAGATGCGTTAGCCAAGCTCGCTAAAGAACTGGCTGACGAAAACCTCGATGACGTGAGGATCGTTGTGCAAAACCGTCGGGTTCTTGCACCGGCATAAATGTCTCTAGAGTCGTCCGAAGAAAAAGGAGCGACCGAGCAAGCGACCCTACAAATAAAAGACCAGGAAAATGCTAAGGATTGGAGAGAAGTCTTTATAGACTACTTCAAATCCCGTCGAACGCCTGAAGATGCATCCTCAAGACATCAGCTCATCAAACGAGCTCTGTATTTCGCCTTCGTCAATGATACTCTGTACAAGAGATCGTTCAACTCTCTATGGATAAGATGCCTGGGGCCGGAAGATGCAAAGAGAGTCGTCCAAGAAACTCACGACGGACTCTGCGGTTCTCACCAAGCCGGGCCGAAGATTAAACTAAAGATCAAAAGGATGAGCTACTATTGGCCCACGATGATCCAGGATTGCCTTGAATACGCGAAGAAGTGCCACTCGTGCCAAATTCACGGGGATTTTATCCACCAGCATCTAAATCCACTACATCCAACGGTGTCTAACTGGCCATTCGAAATGTGGGGAACTGACATAATCGGCCCCATCGAACCAGTATCGTCCAGAGGACATCGATTCATTTTAGCGACTACTGATTATTTCTCCAAGTGGGCAGAATTAGTACCACTAAGAGAAGTGAAGACGGAGAATATCCTCCATTTCTTCAAGACACACGTCATTTATCGGTTCGGCACTCCGCGACGGATTATCTCCGATAACGGGACAGCCTATAGAAGCCACAAAATCAGCCGCTTTGCGCAACAACATAACATAGACTGGAGATACTTTTTGGTCTATAATCCCCGAGCCAACGGTCTAGCTGAGGCTTTCAACAAGATCTTGACGAAGATCATGAAAAAGACGGTGTCCAAAAATAAGAAGGACTGGCACGAGAGACTGCATGAAGCTCTCTGGGCGTATCGAACTACGTTCAAAACGGCCACGAACACAACGCCGTATGCATTGGTATTCAGCACAGAAGCGGTACCCTCCCTCAAAATAGAGTTACCCTCTCTACGAATGGCGGTTCATTACGAGCTAACAGACAAAGAAAATGCTTACCTTCGGCTTGAGGAGCTCGACGCCCTTGATGAAACCCGACTCATGGCGCAACAAAACCTGGAGGCTTATAAAGCAAAGATGACGTGCTCATACGAAAGATTGACTAGGCCGAGGACATTCCGCCAAGGCGAACTCGTGCTAGTGGTCAAAAGACTTATGATCCCCAATCGTGCCAAATGGGGAAAATTCGAGCCGAACTATGAAGGTCCGTACATCATAGACAAAGTTTACCGGGGTGGAGCCTATCTACTCATGGACATACATGGTGAAAGACCTTTTAGGCCAATAAACGGTCGCTTCCTAAAAAAATACTACGCTTGACGAGTCATGGCTTAAGTCAACGATAGATGACGACGCCTATTTCCGCTTGCTATCTTCCTAAGCCCAAACTCTATAAGTAGTAGCCGGCTACGGACCGAAACGTCCTTAAACTAATGATGGACCACTATGTCCTAAAACTGGCTATTGGCCGAGACGTCGATAAACTACTACGGACTGCAGCATCCCAAGGCTGACAAAAAAAGGTATGTCCATAAGCGAGATGGGTATGGATGAATACCCGAAAGGGCTCCGTGAGTAAAAACAGCAGGGCTACCGGCGAGTTTTGTGAAAACCCGAAAGGGTGCTCGTTAAAAGATACTTGCAAGGTCCTCTCGACCCTTTAAGGAGAAACCACCTGTGGGAGATCCTTACGACTCACAAGGGAGCAACACACTTAGGGATCCCCACGATTCCTAAGGAGAAATTACACTTGCGAGATCCTCACGACTCGTAAGGAGAACCCTCTTTTGAGACCTTCACGGCTCATAGGATTCAAAAGCCTTAAGCTACAGGGATCTGAACCTGTTTTTAAGCCATCACAACCTCCAATGCTGCCTTACAAGCGTCTTGATATCGACCCTTGTATACAATCCACGGGCGCGAATAAACATTTCCCTAACAAAGTCCCACCAGAGACCGGGGATATGCTCTTATGGCAAAAGACACTTGTAAGTTCTCTCGACTTATAAGGAGAAAGCACTCTTGTAAGATCCTTACGACTTGTAAGAGACCATACACTTAAGACCCTTCACGATTCTTAAGGAGAAAACCCACCTACGAGATCCTCACGACTAGTAGGGAGAAATACCTTTATGAGACCCTTACGGCTCATGAAGTCAAAAGCCTCAGTCGACAGGATCTTAACCCTGTTTGCTGAGCCATCTTTGTTCGATATCGACATAGGCAAATGATGATTCGCTCCTGGCAATATCCCAGTTGTAGCGATGCTGATGCCTAAATCGGTATCAAATCCCAAACTCGCAGTGAAAAGTCAGCGAGCCACAAATGCATACGAAATAGCCGAAATGATGGGGCAACTTGCAATAAAATCAGCAAGTAAAAATATATGCATGCAAAATAGCCGAAATGATTGGGCAACTCGCAATAAAAAGCAGCGAGTAAATAAAACAAATAGCCAAAATGATTGGGCACCGCGAAAAATAGCCGAAATGATTTGGCAACCGCAACTTTCGTGATATAAAAGTTGAAATGATAGAGCATCGCAGAAACAAAAATATATAAAATGAAACTTTTTGCCCTACAAGTGTGATCACATCGATCCCTGTATACAATCCAGGGGCACAAACAAAAAAGAACCATACCTTCTCACCAGGCTCCATCAGAAAAAGAAGCCAAATCTCGACGGTTCACAGACAGCCTGGAGATCATCTCAACATTCGTCTCATTACAACAGACGCAACATCAGCAAAGCGGAACCGTGGCAATTCCCAGTTCCATGACTCGGCGGTGTGCAGACAACCGGGAGTCAACCCCCGACTCCGTGAAATGCGAATAAAGTCAACCTTTCCTGGTCTCTTGGAACACGGCTTATGTCAATCCTGACCCCGTGGGAAGTGTCAAAAGCGGATCCTGGTCCTGTGGAACACGGCTTATGTCAATCCTGACCCCGTGGGAAGCATCCAGAGCAAATCCTGGTCTCGTGGAACACGGCTTATGTCAATCCTGACCCCGTGGGAAGCGTTCAAAGCAAATCCTGGTCTCGTGGAACACGGCTTATGTCAATCTTGACTCCGTGGGAAGCGTCCAGAGCGGATCCTGGTCCTGTGAAACACGGCTAATGTCAATCCTGACCCCGTGGGAATCGTCCAGAGCAGATCCTGGTCCTGTGGAACATGGCTTATGTCAATCCTGACCCCGTAGGAAGCATCCAGAGCAAATCCCGGTCTCTTGGAACACGGCTAATGTCAATCCTGACCCCGTGGGAAGCGTCCAGAGCAAATCCTGGTCTCGTGGAACACAGCTTATATCAATCCTGACCCCGTGGGAAGCGTCCAGAGTGGATCCTGGTCCTGTGGAACACGGCTAATGTCAATCCTGACCCCGTGGGAATCGTCCAGAGCAAATCCTGGTCTCGTGGAACACGGCTTATATCAATCCTGATCCGTAGGAAGCGTCCAGAGCGGATCCTGGTCCTGTGGAACACGGCTAATGTCAATCTTGACCCCGAGGGAAGCATCCAGAGAAAATCCTGGTCTCGTGGAATACGGCTTATGTCAATCCTGACCCCGTGGGAAACGTCCAGAGCAACCTCCGGACTCCGTGAAATGCGGATAAGGTCAACCCCTGACTCCGTAAAATACGGATAAAGTCAACCCTCGACTTCCCCGTCAAAGCAATTCTTTGATTCGGGAGCAAGTTAACTCATCAATCACTTACGGGTCCTCTCGACTTGTAAAGAGAAAATTCTCTTGTGAGATCCTTACGACTCTCAAGAGAAAATACACTTAGAAATCCTCACGATTTTTAAGGAGAAATTACACTTACGAGATCCTCACGACCCGTAAGGAGAAATACTTTTATGAGACCCTCACGGCTCATAAAGTTGGAAAGCCTTAGGAGGCAGATCTAAAGCTGAGTCCTAAGCCATCGCTGTCCTATAAGGAGATCAAAATCGATTATCCACAAAATACATTTACTAAAAGGGACACACCATCATGAAGTAAAATATGTCTTTTATTCATGAATCAAAATGAATACAAAGTACAATTTATGAAAAATCAAAAAATACTCTCATTCATGAGTATGTACAAAAGAAGAATAAAAAAAGAAAAATATACAATTCTTTAAGCCGGCGGACGACTTAATAGATGTGCCAGTTCATCTTTCTTCCACTGGGCCTCGGCTTCATGATTCATTATTATTATAAGACTGGCCTCGGCTTGAGACTGTTGGGCCTGGTACGAGGCAAGCCGACTTTCAAGCTCCTTTTCGGTGACTTTATGAGCCTCAACCATTTCGCGAGTAAAAATGATGGCTTTATCAATGGCTTCCACCTCCCTATAGCTTCTTGAAGCACCTGCCAAAGTTCATACGCCCGAGTGGTCTTGGCTGTAAGATTAGCTTGAAGTTCCCCCAGAGCATTTGAAGCCAACTTCCTCTCCTAGAACTTTCGGCTGAGCCTCTTCTCGCATGACAGCATATTCGCAGCACACCGCTCAATCAGCCCCCGTAAGCTCGCCTTTGCAGCCACAACCTCTGAAGGAAGGCACGTACATTCAAGACTATGCAAGCAAGGCTCCACCCAACGACAAAACTCAACCCAGACTTGCACCAATGTTTCACTATGGTAAGTAGCAAGAAAGGGAAGAGAACCGTTGGTTTCAGCGGCAAATGCTTCGGCCGTGATCAGACTGCCAGCATGAAGGTCTTCAATTAAAGCCGACAAAGAGTGAAGGCTTAACTTTGCTATCCGTTCAGAGGCACGTAGAGCATAGAGGCCGGGTGGCATGACGATGCAAGATTCCAGCGCGGTAAGAACTGGCAAAGCTGTTAAGATTCATAAACAGTCAGCGAGGTTCACAAGCAAAGAGCAGATGGAACAACATCAAAACTTTACTTACCCACAGTCATGCAAGAAGGGTCCAAAAGATCCCCAGGCCCGTCAAGAATCTTAACTTCGTCATCGGCTTTTGGAACTGCAGAAGACATCAGTATTGTTATACGGAATAATGATAATGCCGTGAAGAAGCCAAACAACACTAACCTTGCCCGGAAGATAGGACAATGAGTTGAGGGGATATTGCATGCGGAGCGGTCAGCTCTAGCAGACGCTGAAAAGACTCCCTGGAGGACAGGTCCGCGATAGACGCCGCCAATCCTTGTAGCTCTGAAAAGACAGAAGGGTTCAGATAATGAAGATATTATTAAAATAAAATATAGAAGGCTACTTTCGATGCTCCTCCCACTCTGGGCTGGAGGGGTAGCAGCTTCAGCGGCCTCCTCCATACCCCCAGACACATCATCGGGGACATGGGCCGGTATAACAACTCCCAATTGAGGAGGAGCAGCCACCGCTGCAGGCTCCAATGAAAGGACGGTAGCCTCGACTACCTGTCCCACAGTCTCCGGGCCGTCCCCAGAAAGATCCATTGAACCCGCGGCCAAGGAAGATGCCTCTTCCAGGAGGGCAAGCACCGGGGAAACGGGAACCACCAATGGGAGCTCCGCGATAGGAAGAACAGCTGTATCGACCCATTCCACACTTGATAGTGTCTCATCAGGGATATTTGCAGAGTCCATAGTCAAGGCGCGACTTGAACTCAGATCCTCCGCCATTGCCGAAGTCCCTGCAAAGTTTTCATGGAGATAATATATATATATATATATATATATATATATATATATATATAAGCAGTGCAAAATACTACAAAAAGATATATAAGTATACCAATGCGTAAAGGAGCTTCTAGCATGGCTTGTTCAAGCCAGCGTTCCTTCCCGAGGAGGTATGCTCGCCGGGGTTTGAGGGTAGACTCGTGGCCACCGGTCCACAACGAAAGCGCATCTTCGGCATCAGCCGAGATAGGTTGCTTAAGGGCTATCTCGCCTCCCTCTTCCAAAAGCCCTATAAATATCCACCGTATCGATGGAAGATCTTTGTAGAAGATGACGGTAGGATAAGGCCTCTTCGGGACCCTTACATTCTCAGATTCATCCTGTGAGCGTCTTATAGCCTCAGCCAATTGTGCGGCTTTCTCGGCAGATGAATCCGGAAAAAGTAGACCACCATCAGATTCTTGCATAGCTAGTGGTTCATCTTGAAAGATAGGCTCTGATTCCACTAAAAAGTCGAGCAGATTGGTGACTGTCTTCTTTCGCCGACCCAGAACTAACTGCAGAAGACGATCGCTTCTTTCCCCTCGGTGCTTTAGTGCGACGTTGACCCACTTCGCCTTCAATATCTTCTCTCGGCGGTGGTACCGACGACGACACCGCCATTGCTGACGCTGCAGCTGATGATACTGCTACTGGCGCTTTATTGGCCCTTGCTTGAGCTCTAGTGCACAGCGGCATACCAGCTGTGGGAGTTAGATCCACTTCCGCTGCCTCAGGAATAAACACGATACCAGTATCTTGCAGGGGAGGGCGAACCACTGCCCACGGTCGCGACGGGACTCCCGTAGTCTGGATCGGAGTGGGAGCCCTATATTCGAGGAGCATCCTCCTCTCCTCAGCAATAATGGGACTGACTCGGTGGAGGTACCAGCCCGTGAAAGGCTCCACACATCGAGGAATGTAGTCAGCTTCAGGAATCACGAAGCGAGAGCCGGTGTTCAGCCGCATGAAGTGATGAGCGGCGTCACGAACAACTTCCGACGACGGGCTGGGCTCCACTGTAAACGCCTCAAAGGGGACACCCTGGTCATATCCTAGTTGCCGAGCAAAGCGGTGTGGGTTGTACCGCATAAAAATGGCCACACCGTTTTGACAAAATACTAGATAATCCGGTCTGATCGAATATAAGTGCATGGCTTCCTTGGGCTTCAGGGAGGGTGCTCCCGCTTTCGACGAGTCAAAAAGCTGCTGAATCGGTCCTGAAGGAGCAGAGAGGACTCGATCGTTACAAACCATCCTGCCCACATTGGCATAGGGATTAAGCAGGACACGAATAGCTCCGGACTGAGTCGGATCAGGGGCAGAAGCGTTCACCAACCTCGTGAGCCACGGAAAAGTGTAGGCATCATAAAAGCTGGGCCTCTGATGCACGGCAAATGCCCCTAGCATGTGCATCTCAATTCATGAAGTAAAGTAATGAAGAGAGAAACTCACTACGTTCACGCCTGGGGTTGAGGTATTGGCTGCAGCGCTTAGCCCATGATACAGATGCGCTAGCCCCGCAATGCCCACGGCTAGTCGCATCCCTCCGGCGATGCGATGAGCAGGGTAAATGACCGAAGCTCTCATGAATCGATGGTGCGTTGGAATAACGAACCAACTGAGCCAGACGCTGATAAAACCCACGAAGAAAGTCTCTTCATCTATTCCAGGAGCTGCGATCGACTCAAAAAGTACAGCCGACAGGATTGAAATGTAGAACTGCGGCAAATCCTCTTCTTTAGCCGGTAGCTTATTTAGACCAAACCCGAAGGGGTCATTGATATTCATGAACTTCGGAGCCGTCTTTGATAGAACGTCTCCGAGAAGGAAGCATGCGATAAAGCTTTTGAAAGTGACGCCCTGTTCCTCTGACTCTGTGAACAACTTCTTAAAAATGCCCAGAGCCTTGATTAGACTTGGGTGCTTGTGGCGGACGGCATTTTCAGTCGACAAGACGTCAAGCATAGCAGGCTTAACTTCTAAAAAATACTCATCAGAAGACAGCAGTTCTTCATAGAGCGTCCCCCTGATCGGCAACCCCGAGATCTCGCGAAACTCTTCCAGAAAAATTGAAACTTCATGGTCCCCTAGCAAGAAGGTGTTGGTGGGAAGATTCCATTGATTTAGGAAAGCCTTAACCTACCAGACATTGGGGGACTGATAGTGGAAGAGAGACGCGTACACCGCCTAATAGAGGCCGACCCTCTGCAGTCGCGCATGATGGGCAGACAGGATATAACGAGCCCATAGAAGGTAGCCTGTGGGATGTCGAGGAGTAAGCCCTATTTTGTAAACCTGTCCCAAGGGCTGGGCTTCACCTTGGCAGATACGACGCCCTAAGATGTCTATAGCTGGCATAGGGTGGTTCGGAATCCCAGTTGTCGACGGCTCAAGCCGTCCCGTAGGGGTCCAATTCGACATCTCCACAGCAAAGACGGTCCGTGGACGCTCCATCGGCAAAAATGGGTAGGTAGGCTCTGTTGGTAGCTCGCAAAGAAAGCTGCGGCGGCCCTGAATGATATGACCGTACCAGGTCCCCCATAAAAGTAAATTGGTGTGATCCGGGTCATGAGCCCTAATCATCGCCATCACCTCTTCGTCAGACGGTGACTGAGGAAAGGCAGCCTCTGAGCGGGTGAAAGGGAAGTATGGAAGAGATGCCATCGTTCCTGAAACAAATAAAAGGAAACTGTTAGTGAAGCCTATGGCACCATTGGTTACAAAAGACAGCGAAATATATATATATATATATATATATATATATATATATATTTATATAAAAGATAGTGAAAGAAGGCGACAAGCCGCTTATTTCATGGGACCATTGGTTACAAAACACATGGGCCCCACAAAATCAAGATGGCGGCTCACTAATGATGAGGCAGGGTAATCATCATGAGAACAAAAGGAAGATTCTTAATAAATGAACAGTGGATTTCAAACATCTCTGCAATTCCCCTAAAGAGAAACCCATCTTGGACTCTGCGAAAATCAAACAGAATCTCTACTGAATTTTTCTTTTTGCAAGAACAACTCAGGGTAAGAAAATCCCAAGAAGTTCTCTGTGAAGAACTAAGTTCTTTAGAGGAATTAAATTCCTTTTGAAAAGAGGAGTTAAATTCCCAGGAAAATTTTCAGAGCTAAGCTCTTTGGAATGAAATTAAATTCCAGAGGGAAGACAAGTATCATCATCGATCCCTAAGATCAGAGAAACCTTAGCAAAAGGGGGTTTATTATTTAAAGATTTGACATCGTTTTTTTAAGAACTTGGAAAAATGGGTTCTTTGAAGGGAAAAACCCTTGGTGTGGATTTAAAATCCAAAAAGAGTTCTTTTTATATGAGAAAGTTCTTCGGTTGTTCAAAACCATTACCTGAAGAAAAGATTCTTTCTTGGACAGAGTTAAACTCTGAATATTTTTTTAGAACAGAGAACCGAGCTCTGAGAAAGAGAATTAAATTCTCAAGGCAAGAACAAGGAAGGAAGAAGATGAAAGAGTGGAGGCACTTCTGAAGAGACCCCTGCATTTATAGGATGTGATGGGAAACGGTTCATCTACCTCCTTCCCTAGGCAGATCCAACGGCCACAAAAGGTGACAGCGTTGCACTCACGTGCAAACACGTGAGAACAACGCTGTGGGGGCATTTGTTCCCTCATAAAATATCAGGAAAACCCCCAATGGGGCATCATGTGCCCATACGTGATCAGGGGTCACATGCTGACACGTGATGGTTTCCTGGGGATTCTGTTGAAATAAGAATTAAATTCTAATCAAACAATCAATCAGTGGAGTCACGTGTCCACACGTGATGGGTCTTTAAAACCACTGAAAAGAATTAAAAGTATAATAAAACAATAAAGAAAAACCCCAATGGGGCATCACGTGCCTACACGTGACCAAGAGTCACATGCTGACACGTGATAATTCCTGAGTTCTTTAAAACAACATAATTAAATTCTGCTTAAAAGCTTAAACAGTGGGGTCACGTGCTAACACGTGATAGGCTCTTAAACCTTCTAAACTAATAGAATTAAATTCTAAATTAAGGGAAATCAAAAACCCTAATATTTCCTTAGATCCTTCCAAACAAAAAGATTGCGCTCTGTAAAGCGGAGCACCGTTGGATTAAAAATCCAATGGTGATTAAAAATCACGAATTTATGGAAAGATTCTATACAGGGAGATATTTCTATGAAATTTGCTAGAAATAACAGACTAAATATCTTTTGGATTTAAAAATCCAATGGTGAATAAAATTCACTGAGTGATCTAAAAAATCATGTTGGTCACGAAAACAAACAAAATGTTTCAATGAAAGATTGACTAAACAAACCGATTCTTTTTTTTCTCCTATAAATAGGAGCCAAGAAGAGAAGAGGGGATCAACCTTTTTTTTTGAGAGAGATACAACCACAGAGAGAAAAAAAGAGAATTTAATTCTCCAGAGAGAAAAGAAGACTTTCTCAGAAGAGAAAGAAACCCTAGGTGAGAAAGGGAAAGAGATCATAAGCTCCACAAAACAAAAAGAGAATTTAATTCTCAAATTAAGAGTTTAACTCTTCTGAATAAGAACTTAGTTCTTCCTTTGGTTGAGGATCTGTAGAAGCAGATCTCCCTATAAGTTGAGAATTTAATTCTCATCGGGGAGATTCTGCCATGTAAATCCAAAACTTAGAGGGAGAATTGAGTTTAAAGAATTTAATTCTTCCAAATTCATAGGAATTTAATTCCTCCAAACAAAATTAGGGTTTAACCCTATAAAAGAATTTAATTCTTCTAAATACATAGGAATTTAATTCCTCTAAATAAATCTAGGGTTTAACCCTACACAAGAATTTAATTCTTAAAACAAGGGACTTAAAACTCTCAATGCACGTAAAGATATCAGTACCCAACCTGGTCACGTGGTAACACGTGACCCTCCTCCTCAATGAGTAAAAAAGAAAGAATGAGACATGGTCACGTGTCCCCATGTGACCCTTAAATAGACTCCTCAAGATGAGAAAGAAGGAGCTTGGAGGCAATGCCTCACGTGCTCACACGTGATCCTCAAAACAAAATGGATCATATCCAAAGGCGATACTAATTTATGGCGCCTCATGTGTCCCCACATGACCCTTGACAAACACCTTTTTAAAATGGCAAATGAGGGAAAACAGAGGAATTAATACCCAATACATTGGCACTATCACGTGTCCACACGTGATGATTACAAAGGCTAAGTGTTTAACACTTATTTGCAGATTTGAGAGTAAAATAAAGGAGGTTTGGCCTAATTCTCAGGCACCCCACGTGACCACCTCATTTTTAGTATTTAACACTATTTTGAGCGTTTTGTCTCTAGTGTTTAACACTGTTTTAGGCACATCACGTGGGAACATGTGATCGCCAAATATGCTTTAGTGTTTAACAGTATATTCAAACCAGTCTTTAGCCCAAAATGGCTAAGTATTCCAGAGGCATACTCCCCTTTGACTGAGCCTCAAATACACCCTTGTCTTCCAAAATTGGTCATTTCATATGACATTTGAGTGCTCAGCACTCAGTAAAAGATAAAATATGGTCAGAACCCAGACCCATGCTTAGCATTGCTAAATAATGGGGGGCTGAGCTCAGACAAATGTTCAAAAGTCCAAACAAAGGCCCAATATTTCAAACCTAATTGGACTTAGCCCAAGTCGGCCATAAGTCCTCAATTCAGATTTAACTGAGCCCATGTGCTCATAATCTAATTAATTAATCTTAGTTACAAATTGGACTACAGATTTCCCAATCAACTTTGGTTCAAGGGTATATCTCTTCACTCCTTAGATATTTGTCGTTGTAATCCTTCAACGTCTTCAGAGAGGTGGCGGGTCCCGATAACCAATCATTCCATGGACTGTGAGGTCCTTAAACTCATAGACTATGATGTCTTTAAACTATGGACTATGATATCCTTAAACTTCATGGACCGTAATGTCCTTAAACTAATCGACCGCAATGTCCCTAAACTAAACAATAGAGCCCAAATGCTCTCTTGTTGGATCTAAACGATCCCGTTAAGTTGATCTTAGTCTAAAATTAGACTAACGTATCCTTAATAAATGTTTAGGTTGATCTTAGTCTCAAATAAGACTAACGTATCCTTAAACACAACCCCAAACCTAAATCTAAGAAGATACGGATTTGGACTAATCCACGCCCTACGGGTGACAACATAAATCAGTCTTCGTATACAATCCACGGGCAACCAAAAAACAAAACAAACACACAGGACACGAAGTGACTATATGGAGAAGGAGAAAGTGCTTACCGCGATGCGGTAGCGTAATTAACTGCAGGGGCTTGCGCCTGCAGGGAAGAGCATCCCCACAATCAAAAACCCCTCAACGAGGGGGATTCTGACGAAGTCTGCTATATCGGCTGCATCCGTTTAAACCTTCGATACATGGTGCCATAAATCAACTTGGCATCTTCGGAGAAGTGGACGGATAGCACCAATTAGTATCTGCCCCTAAATTCAGGTAAGACAAACCTACGCAGTCGCGTCTCTGTATTCGGCGGAGAACAGATTCTGGCATGCCCGGTGGGATCTTTTCCTCTTTCCACTCCACACTTCGTGTGTCGTGTTCGCGAACGAATCGCGGTTTAATATGGTTGCCCTTGGGTTCGAGGTACTAAGATTTGGCCTTGCTCTGTGCAGAAAGAAGAACATCAATGGCCTCTAACTGCTCCAGCTGCAACTTCAACTCCCGTTCCGCCTCATCTGGAGGTGTAACCTACGGGCCCCAAGCGGCCTTCCTGTCCAAGATGCCAGAGGAGCAAGTAACTGTAAGTCGATGTACAACACCCCACGACTTGCGGGGAGGCGGAAATATGAAAAACGATCTTGTTCTATACTTAAACATCTACTAACCGCAAGAATCGAAGCTAAACTATAACTAACAAGAAACCATAGAAGTTCTAAACTACTATGTGAAGTGATTATACCTAATGAACCGTGTCCTTCGTCTTTTCGTTTGGTACCTCCTCTTCGCCTTCTCCAAGTAGTAGACGATCCACCCGAGAGCTATATTTCAAGCTTCACCTCAAACTAGAGGTAACTAGGTTTCTTAAAGTGCTAATCTAAGTAACCTAGGTGATATAGAATTGGGTTATGGATTAAGTAGTCTAATCTAATCCTTGATCTCAACACATGAGAGGGGATGATTAGGGTTTGAAGAGAGAGAGCTTGAGGAGAGAGAAAGTGAGCAAGAGAATGAGATGAGATAATGATCTATCATAATATATATCAAGCATTATCATTTATCCAATAAAAGAAAATAAACGATTAATCATCATGCTTCATAAATATCAAAGGGTGATTCATCTTCATGAGTCAATAAGCATTTATGATGCATTAATGACATGGATGAATCACTCATATGACTCACTAATCTCATTTAATGCATATGCCACCTTAACCCCCAAGTCACCATCTTCTAGAAGCTTCTCGCGTAATTACGAGACCGCCCCTCTTATCCGTGAAAACAAGGAAAAACTTTAGACTGTATAAATCCAATAACCGGATACTAGAAACTGGCTTAAACTAAAGCCGGCTAGAAAAAACTGTCCGGATGTCGTACGTGCGTAAACACACGTATGTGTCCGAACCCTTGTCGTAAAACCATACGACCTCTATATCGTTTTGCCTAGAGTAGGGAAACTCTGTGTGTGGGACTCTAGAGACTCGACTACTACGCTGGCAGTGGGTTTAACCACAGACCGCAAGCGGCACTAGCTGTACGTAACGGTCCCCAGGTAGATGTCGATAAGAAGGCCGATGAGGAAACCCATCCGAACTCCTACTGAGTCTGATGTGACAATCTCCGTACAGTCCGGTCTGTTTGTCTAAGACTATCGCATATCGGTCCTAGGGGGCGGCAAGCGTCAGTCCCCTAATAGCGGTATAAGTCGTGTCGGAGTGAAGCCCATTACACCCTGAGAAACTACTGGAACCTACCAGTAAATCTCGCTTGCCCTGGCCAGGGACTTTGCGTAATGGCTCTCTGACACAGCGCGATATCAACTCCCAATACCGGGAGAGACGAATCCTGTCTAACCGCTACTGCCTCCAAGTGCTCGGGACTGCACCCAACTGCTACTTGTTTGCACGACTCCTTTGAGCCGTGGTAGGGTAGCAATCTAAGAACAGTGGGACACACTCGAGGCGAAGTAGCAGTGTCAAGTCTGCGGACTATGCTGTACTCATGTCACCTGGGAACTGTTAACTGACGACTGGTTTAAAACCAACCAACAGTTCCCTGTGAGTCCTGTCCGGTGTACCCGTAAGCTAACGAGCACCTGCATACTATCTCCAGTACGACGTACTGACGGCTGTGGGACAGACCATCTCCCCAACTGGGATGAGAAGTGTACACACTAGTCTACTCCGGAGTATCGATGCCCTGTCTCGATAATCCTACGACCAGGGACCTGAATAAGGATGTGCTTGTAGACTACCCAGCCCCCACTAGTGTGACCGCTATCACAACGCTGGTAGTTAAGCAAGATCCTAAGAGCTCTATCAATACGTATACTCACATATTAAGATAGAAAAACCAAGTAGCATATTACCATGTTTAGCAAGACTGTTATATACATGTGAATATCCCAAGCATCCATTAAGTAATATACAAACTAGTATGATACAATAATGGCCCCTAGGGCATATACACTAACAATCTCCCACTTACACTAGGGCCATGTACTGGGGTATCGAAGACCGATGATCTCGAGTAGCCTCTCGAACTGAATCTGAGGTAGGGCCTTCGTGAATGGATCAGCAATGTTCTCTTCAGTAGCAACTCTCCGAACCTCGATCTCCTGACGATCAATGATCTCCCTGATCAGGTGATACCGCCTTAAGATGTGTCTGGACTTCTGATGGGACCTTGGTTCCTTTGCTAAAGCTATAGCTCCGTTGCTGTCGCAATACAGAGGTATTGGATCAACAATGGTAGGAACCACTTGAAGTTCTGTTAGGAACTTCTTCATCCAGACCGCTTCTTTTGCGGCATCGCAAGCAGCAATATACTCCGCTTCCATCGTCGAGTCAGCAACGGTGTGCTGCTTGGAGCTCTTCCAGCACACCGCCCCTCCATTGAGGGTAAAGACATAACCTGACATGGACTTGGAATCGTCCTTATCACTCTGGAAGCCGGAATCAGCAAAGGCCTCCAACCTGAGGTCTTTTCCGCCGTAAACCAAGAACATCTCCAGTCCTCCTCAGGTACTTGAGAATGTTCTTTACTGCTGTCCAGTGCTTCTCCCCTGGGTCTGACTGATACCGGCTTACCACGCTCAGTGCGTAAGCTACATCTGGTCTGGTGCACAACATCGCATACATTATAGAGCCTACCGCAGAAGCGTAGGGTATAATAGACATGCGTTCCCTTTCCAAATCAGTCTTGGGAGGCATCTTTTTGGATAGGGTGATTCGGTGACAAGCCGGTAGATTACCGCGCTTAGAATCTTCCATACTGAATCTTTTCAGTACAGTGTCGATATACCTGGACTGCGAAAGTCCCAACATCCTCTTGGATCTATCACGATAGATCCGGATCCCCAGAATGTAAGAGGCATCACCCAGGTCTTTCATGGAGAACCTGTGTGACAAGAATCCTTTGACAGATTGTAGCATAGGAATGTCATTTCCTATCAATAGAATGTCATCCACGTACAAGACGAGGAATACGACACTTCTGGCTACAACTTTACTATATATACATGGTTCATCTGGATTTTTGATAAAGTCATATTCTTTGACTGTCTCATCAAAACAGATGTTCCAACTCCGCGATGCTTGCTTTAGTCCATAAATGGACTTAAGCAACTTGCATACTTTCCCGCTGCTCCCACTCTGATTGAAACCCTCTGGCTGATCCATATAGACGCACTCTTCTAAATTACCATTCAGAAAAGCTGTTTTTACGTCCATCTGCCAGATTTCATAATCATGGAAGGCAGCAATAGCAAGAAGGACCCGAATGGATTTGAGCATAGCTACTGGAGAAAAAGTTTCATCATAGTCCAAACCAGGTCTTTGACGAAAACCCTTTGCAACAAGTCTAGCCTTATAGGTTTCCACCTGTCCATCTACACCAATCTTTTTCTTGAAGATCCATTTGCATCCTATGGGTTTTACCCCATCTGGAGCAAAGTCCAAAGTCCATACTTTGTTGGCATACATGGACTCCATTTCGGTCCGCATTGCATCTAGCCATCGTACCGAGTCGCCGCTCTGGATGGCCTGCTGGAAGCTAGTAGGTTCATCATCATCTATGATGCAATCCTCTCTATCCCCATCTATGAGAAAACCGTAGTATCTCTCAGGCAGATGAGATGGCCTACTACTCCTGCGGAGGGGTGCGGGAATGTCCTGTTCTTCTTGAACTACTTGTTCTACCAAACTTTCAGTATTAGTTTGTGGTTCTGGAATTTCTTCCAGTTCTATTTCGCTCCCACTTGTTTCCTTTTCTATAAACTGATGTTCTAGAAAATGGGCATTACGAGAAACAAATACCTTTTGTTCCTCTGCGTAATAGAATAGATATCCCCTGGAGTTCTTTGGATATCCCACAAACTTACACTTTACTGATCGTGCCTCGAGCTTGTCCACATACTTCTTTTTAACAAAAGCTGGACATCCCCAAATCTTTATATACTGAAGATGGGGTTTCTTCCCACTCCACATCTGATATGGAGTGGTAGGCACAGTCTTGGTAGGAACCATGTTCAAAAGATATGCCGCTGATTCTAGCGCATAACCCCAGAAAGATCACGGTAACTCAGCATTACTCATCATGGATCGTACCATATCCAATAGGGTTCGATTCCGTCTCTCCGATACACCGTTATGCTGTGAAGTGTATGGAGGAGTAAGCTGAGAGAGAATTCCTTTCTCTTTTAGGTAACCTAGGAACTCGGCACTCAAGTATTCACCATCTCGATCAGATCTTAGTGTCTTGATACTTTTGCCGGTTTGGTTTTCTACTTCATTCTTATACTCTTGGAATTTCTCAAAAGGCTCGGATTTATGTTTCATCAGATAAATGAATCCGTACCTTGAGTAATCATCCATGAAAGTAATGAAGTAGGAAAAACCACCTCTTGCATGTGTAGACATTAGACCACATACATCGCTGTGTATGAGTCCTAAGAGCTCGCTCGCTCTTACTCCATGTCCAGTAAATAGAGTCTTTGTCATCTTTCCTTTGAGACAAGATTGACAAGTGGCATAAGTTTGATATTCGAACGAGTCCAAATATCCTTCTCTATGTAACTTAGTCAACCTTCTCTCATTGATGTGACCCAGTCTACAATGCCATAAGAAAGCTTTATTTAAATCTGGAGACTTTCTTTTTAGTGTGTTCTGGACATTGAAAATCTGGAGTTGGTTTAAGACATATATACTGTTATTTAGTGTACCGGACCCAATCAAACCATGATTAAGGTGGATGTTGACAACATCACTTACAAACGTGAAATCATAACCTTTATTTGATAACAAGGAAACTGATATGATATTACACGTTAAGCTAGGTACATAAAAACAGTTATGTAAAACCAAAATGTGTCCACTCGTCAATCCCAGGTGATAATCCCCGACGGACACAGCTCCCACGCTAGCTCCGTTAGCAACCTTTAGGGTCATATCACCTTCCTTCAGCACTCTACGGTTTCTCAGTGCCTGCAATGAATTGCATATATGAGATCCTGATCCGGTATCCAATACCCAGGAAGTAGAGTTGATTGACAGACAATTCTCAATTACAAACACACCTGAAGTCGAAGCCACAGCTTGCTTCGGTTCTTGGTTCTTGGCGTTCCATGCCTTGCAATCTTTCTTCCAGTGCCCTTTCCTGTGACAATGGAAGCACTCATCCTGGGCCACTACCGGCACTGTAATCTTTTTCTTTCCCTTTGTTCCCACCTTACTAACACCTCCTCTAGGTCTGGTGGCAGCCTTCTTCTTCCTTCCTTTGGCCCTAGCCTTGGACCCGGAAGAAGAAGCACCGCTAACAAACATAGCGGGTGTTTCCCTTGCCTTCTGCAAGGTGCCCTCTGCACTCCTCAACATATTAAGGAGTTCCGGAAGTTCAACTTCTTTTCTTTGAATGTTGAAGTTCAGAATAAACTGGGCGTAGGTGGAAGGAAGGGACTGGAGAATAAGGTTTGTATAGAGCTCATTATCCAAAGTCGTCCCAAGGTCTGCGAGCTCTTCTATGTAGCCAATCATCTTTAGGACATGTTCTCCTACCGATGATCCGACAGCCAACCTCGCTCGAAACAAGTTCTTAGAGGTCTCGTATCTTGCTATACGAGATTGCTCTCCATAAAGTTCTTTTTGTATGGAGAAATATGGCATCTAGTTCTATATCCTCGTGCCTCCTCTGATGTTCATTGTTCATCGAGGCAAGCATGATGCACTTGGCTTTCGCGCAATCGAAATCCCAGGTTTTGCGGATTTCCTTATCCGCATTACTGGATTTGGGACCAGGGACAGCAGGTGCCTTAACGGTGAGGACGTACCCCAATTTGTCATAGGTCAAATCCATTTTGACATTCCGCAGCCAATCTTTATAGTTTGGCCCTGTCAGTATATTTTTCTCTAAAAGTAACTTAAGTCCAGTCATTTTCAGGATCGCTGCAATTAGGAGAGAGAGAAGAAAACTCTTTAGCATCATGCTCTTGCAAGTTTAGAGTGGTTTTTAGTTTATCTAAACTGGATGGCTCCCACTGTTTCTCGAATTCTTCCTCAAACCATAAAAGAAGAATTAGCCAGGACTATTCTCACTGTACAATACTTGCTTAACCGTTCAGCCAGGCTGGTGTCGGTACTTCGAGGGAGGTTTTTCAACGCTTTCGCGAAGTTCCTTAATTAAATAACCTCTTTTCTCTGGGGGCGTAACTTCGCTGACACCTTTCTAGACACCTACTTGGTTTATAGCATTGATCGTTAAGTGACGATTATTTTGATAATTAGCATATACACATAGTAGGATCAGGATCCAAATATCATCGTCTGATAATGCTGAAGGAATCCTACCAACATTCATCAAACTCCAAATGATATGCATCTCTTTGCAAATTTCAGTTTCTTTATAAATTCCCGATATAAATTTTTGCCCCATGCTCTTATGACCTTGGCGTTAGGTCAAAATGTCATAAGTCACATGTCAAGTTCTACCCATCATTATCTTGTTAATTTGAACCCATCCGTATATATCCTTGACGTTCGGCCAAAATGATAATACGACTGTCCCAAACTAACTCATCTATCTATGCAACAAATGAATACCCAGCAGCTACCAAACACTATGCCTTGGCGTTAGGTCAAAATACATAGCTTGAATACTACTGAATATTCAAATGAAATGACGGAGGGCTACGAATGGTTTTGGCGAAACCGTGAACGTAGTGAACTTGATATAATCGAAGGAACCTGATAGCTTTTAAAAGGAGTGGTTAAAGCTCCGCAATTAAAAATATCTTCTGTTTTAAAATAACCGAGTGGTTTCTTTTAAATTGTTCCAACGATTAAACTTTTTGGTTTATTTTCTTTGCATTAATAATAATGCGTCCCATCATTAACCTATCATTGCAGAAAACAACGAAAATACAACGTCCTCTTATGCCATCCGGATTCGCCACTGGGTCCTGTCATCATCCGTTAGGTTACTTAACTAACGACAGAGCGGGGGCTGGGCTAGCGCGGGTGTAAAACATAAGTGACGTCTAAATAGCTATCATATATAGATATTGTACATTCGTCAGATGCAATAATAGGCATTCCAAATCTCATATGAACTTTATTGGATTTGCACGCAATCCGCGTTTGTTTAGAGCCTGCAACAAACGACGGATTACACAGTTGTGATGAATAGCCATTACCCTACCCTAGACCCTTACGGGTACGGAAAACTACCCGCCAAATACCCGAAGTGAAGCGGTCTCCCTCAACAAAGTGAGTAGGCCACTAAACACTTCAAAGTACCCGGTAGTTTGTGCACCCTATCTTGGGTCTATCCTAGGAGCAAAAACGGTAAAATGAAATAATACAACGGTGGCTACAACCGCAACCTGGATGTGCCCCGCAAAATAATATTACAACATATTACAATTACATTGAATGAATGAATATAACAACCCATCTCAAATCCCGGCAATCATCACAACAGTCCAATACAGTTCACATCCACAAACAGTAAAAACCATTACAGAAATGTGCAACCCCCTGCCAACCGACATACTACCAGTTAGGGGAGGTTTACGAACACATTATACAATCACAGATATAATCATATTAGCAAACATCGTAAAATTTCGATCGAGCAAACACTTTAGATTCAACTCTAAAACTTCTCTGTGCACCTGAGATCCTAGCAGAAAATAAAATATCCCAGAAATATCATTATTAACACATAGGAGTTACTGAGAAATTTGGGCTGACTCGGGCCTAACTCGGCCGCGGATCCGCGGCGGATCGCATGGATCCGCCGCGGTTCCGCGGTGAGTTAGCGGAGTTACAAGTCCAAATTTCTGCAGTTGCCCTATAATTTCCTGCTTGTTATTCTGAAGGTCCCTGAAAAATTTTTAGGGCCTGTTTAAAAATCAACAGAAACTGTGTTAAATCGATGATTTTTCCGGTTCTTTTTGCGTTCGAAATTCTTACGACTTTGCTAATGAGTTAATTATTATTTAGCGAGGCTCTGATACCACTGTAAGTCGATATACAACACCCCACGACTTGCGGAGAAGCGGAAATATGAAAAACGATCTTGTTCTATGCTTAAACATCGACTAACCGCAAGAATCGAAGCTAAACTATAACTAACAAGAAACCATAGAAGTTCTAAACTACTATGTGAAGTGATTATACCTAATGAACCGTGTCCTTCATCTTTTCATTTGGTACCTCCTCCTCGGCCTTCTCCAAGTAGTAGACGATCCACCCGAGAGCTATACTTCAAGCTTCACCTCAAACTAGAGGTAACTAGGTTTCTTAAAGTGCTAATCTAAGTAACCTAGGTGATATAGAGTTGGGTTATGGATTAAGTAGTCTAATCTAATCCTTGATCTCAACACATGAGAGGGGAGGATTAGGGTTTGAAGAGAGAGAGCTTGAGGAGAGAGAAAGTGAGCAAGAGAATGAGATGAGATAATGATCTATCATAATATATATCAAGCATTATCATTTATCCAATAAAAGAAAATAAAGGATTAATCATCATGCTTCATAAATATCAAAGGGTGATTCATCTCCATGAGTCATTAAGCATTTATGATGCATTAATGACATGGATGAATCACTCATAAGACTCACTAATCTCATTTAATGCATATGCCACCTTAACCCCCAAGTCACCATCTTCTAGAAGCTTCTCGCGTAATTACGAGAACACCCCTCTTATCCATGAAAACACGGAAAAACTTTAGACTGTATAAATCATATAACCGGATACTAGAAACTGGCTTAAACCAAAGCCGGCTAGTAAAAACTGTCCGGGTGTCGTACGTGCGTAAACACACGTATGCGTCCGAACCCTTGTCGTAAAACCATACGACCTCTATATCGTTTCGCCTGGAGTAGGGAAACTCTCTGTGTGGGACTCTAGAGACTCGACTACTATGCTGGCAGTGGGTTTAACCACAGACCGCAAGCGGCACTAGCTGTACGTAACGGTCCCCATGTAGATGTCGATAAGAAGGCCGATGAGGAAACCCATCCGAACTCCTACTGAGTCTGATGTGACAATCTCCGTACAGTCCGGTCTGTTCTTCTAAGACTATCGCATATTGGGCCTAGGGGGCGGCAAGCGTCAGTCCCCTAATAGCGGTATAAGTCGTGTCGGAGTGAAGCCCATTACACCCTGAGAAATTACTGGAACCTACCAGTAAATCTCGCTTGCCCTGGCCAGGGACTTTGCGTAATGGCTCTCTGACACAGCGCGATATCAACTCCCAATACCGGGAGAGACGAATCCTGTCTAACCGCCACTGCCTCCAAGTGCTCGGGACTGCACCCAACTGCTACCTGTTTGCACGACTCCTTTGAGCCGTGGTAGGGTAGCAATCTAAGAACAGTGGGACACACTCAAGGCGAAGTAGCAGTGTCAAGTCTGCGGACTATGCTGTACTCATGTCACCTGGGAACTGTTAACTGACGACTGGTATAAAACCAACCAACAGTTCCCTGTGAGTCCTGTCCGGTGTACCCGTAAGCTAACGAGCACCTGCATACTATCTCCAGTACGACGTACTGACGGCAGTGGGACAGACCATCTCCCCAACTGGGATGAGAAGCGTACACACTAGTCTACTCCGGAGTATCGATGCCCTGTCTCGATAATCCTATGACCAGGGACCTGAATAAGGATGTGCTTGTAGACTATCCAGCCCCCACTAGTGTGACTGCCATCACAACGCCGGTAGTCAAGCAAGATCCTAAGAGCTCTATCAATACGTATACTCACATATTAAGATAGAAAAAACCAAGTAGCATACTACCATGTTTAGCAAGACTGTTATATACATGTGAATATCCCAAGCTTCCATTAAATAATATACAAACTAGTATGATACAATAATGGCCCCTAGGGCATATACACTAACAATCTCCCACTTGCACTAGGGCCATGTACTGGCGTATCGAAGACCGATGATCTCGAGTAGCCTCTCGAACTGAATCTGAGGTAGGGCCTTCGTGAATGGATCAGCAATGTTCTCTTCAGTAGCAACTCTTCGAACCTCGATCTCCTGACGATCAATGATCTCCCTGATCAGGTGATACCGCCTTAAGATGTGTCTGGACTTCTGATGGGACCTTGGTTCCTTTGCTAAAGCTATAGCTCCGTTGCTGTCGCAATACAGAGGTATTGGATCAACAATGGTAGGAACCACTTGAAGTTCTGTTAGGAACTTCTTCATCCAGACCGCTTCTTTTGCGGCATCGCAAGCAGCAATATACTCCGCTTCCATCGTCGAGTCAGCAACGGTGTCCTGCTTTGAGCTCTTCCAGCACACCGCCCCTCCATTGAGGGTAAAGACATAACCTGACATAGACTTGGAATCGTCCTTATCACTCTGGAAGCCGGAATCAGCAAAGGCCTCCAACCTGAGTTCTTTTCCGCCGTAAACCAAGAACATCTCCTTAGTCCTCCTCAGGTACTTGAGAATGTTCTTTACTGCTGTCCAGTGCTTCTCCCCTGGGTCTGACTGATACCGGCTTACCACGCTCAGTGCGTAAGCTACATCTGGTCTGGTGCACAACATCGCATACATTATAGAGCCTACCGCAGAAGCGTAGGGTATAATAGACATGCGTTCCCTTTCCAAATCAGTCTTGGGAGGCATCTTTTTGGATAGGGTGATTCCGTGACAAGCCGGTAGATTACCGCGCTTAGAATCTTCCATACTGAATTTTTTCAGTACAGTGTCGATATACCTGGACTGCGAAAGTCCCAACATCCTCTTGGATCTATCACGATAGATCCGGATCCCCAGAATGTAAGAGGCATCACCCAGGTCTTTCATGGAGAACCTGTGTGACAAGAATCCTTTGACAGATTGTAGCATAGGAATGTCATTTCCTATCAATAGAATGTCATCCACGTACAAGACGAGGAATACGACACTTCTGGCTACAACTTTACTATATATACATGGTTCATCTGGATTTTTGATAAAGTCATATTCTTTGACTGTCTCATCAAAACAGATGTTCCAACTCCGCGATGCTTGCTTTAGTCCATAAATGGACTTAAGCAACTTGCATACTTTCCCGCTGCTCCCACTCTGATTGAAACCCTATGGCTGATCCATATATATGCACTCTTCTAAATTACCATTCAGAAAAGCTGTTTTTACGTCCATCTGCCAGATTTCATAATCATGGAAGGCAGCAATAGCAAGAAGGACCCGAATGGATTTGAGCATAGCCACTGGAGAAAAAGTTTCGTCATAGTCCAAACCAGGTCTTTGACGAAAACCCTTTGCAACAAGTCTAGCCTTCTAGGTTTCCACCTGTCCATCTACACCAATCTTTTTCTTGAAGATCCATTTGCATCCTATGGGTTTTACCCCATCTGGAGCAAAGTCCAAAGTCCATACTTTGTTGGCATACATGGACTCCATTTCGCTCCGCATTGCATCTAGCCATCGTACCGAGTCGCCGCTCTGGATGGCCTGCTGGAAGCTAGTAGGTTCATCATCATCTATGATGCAATCCTCTCTATCCCCATCTATGAGAAAACCGTAGTATCTCTCAGGCGGATGAGACGGCCTACTACTCCTGCGGAGGGGTGTGGGAATGTCCTGTTCTTCTTGAACTACTTGTTCTACCAAACTTTCAGTATTAGTTTGTGGTTCTGGAATTTCTTCCAGTTCTATTTCGCTCCCACTTGTTTCCTTTTCTAAAAACTGATGTTCTAGAAAATGGGCATTACGAGAAACAAATACCTTTTGTTCCTCTGCGTAATAGAATAGATATCCCCTGGAGTTCTTTGGATATCCCACAAACTTACACTTTACTGATCATGCCTCGAGCTTGTCCACATACTGCTTTTTAACAAAAGCTGGACATCCCCAAATCTTTATATACTGAAGATGGGGTTTCTTCCCACTCCACATCTGATATGGAGTGGTAGGCACAGTCTTGGTAGGAACCATGTTCAAAAGATATGCCGCTGATTCTAGCGCATAACCCCAGAAAGATCGCGGTAACTCAGCATTACTCATCATGGATCGTACCATATCCAATAGGGTTTGATTCCGTCTCTCCGATATACCGTTATGCTGTGGAGTGTATGGAGGAGTAAGCTGAGAGAGAATTCCTTTCTCTTTTAGGTAACCTAGGAACTCGGCACTCAAGTATTCACCATCTCGATCAGATCTTAGTGTCTTGATACTTTTGCCGGTTTGGTTTTCTACTTCATTCTTATACTCTTGGAATTTCTCAAAAGCCTCGGATTTATGTTTCATCAGATAAATGAATCCGTACCTTGAGTAATCATCCGTGAAAGTAATGAAGTAGGAAAAACCACCTCTTGTATGTGTAGACATTAGATCACATACATCGCTGTGTATGAGTCCTAAGAGCTCGCTCGCTCTTACTCCATGTCCAGTAAATGGAGTCTTTGTCATCTTTCCTTTGAGACAATATTGACAAGTGGCATAAGTTTGATATTCGAACGAGTCCAAATATCCATCTCTATGTAACTTAGTCAACCTTCTCTCATTGATGTGACCCAGTCTACAATGCCATAAGAAAGCTTTATTTAAATCTGGAGACTTTCTTTTTAGTGTGTTCTGGACATTGAAAATCTGGAGTTGGTTTAAGACATATATACCGTTATTTAGTGTACCGGACCCAATCAAACCATGATTAAGGTGGATGTTGACAACATCACTTACAAACGTGAAATCATAACCTTTATTTGATAACAAGGAAACTGATATGATATTACACGTTAAGCTAGGTACATAAAAACAGTTATGTAAAACCAAAATGTGTCCACTCGTCAATCCCAGGTGATAATCCCCGACGGACACAGCTCCCACGCTAGTTCCGTTAGCAACCTTTAGGGTCATATCACCTTCCTTCAGCACTCTACGGTTTCTCAGTGCCTGCAATGAATTGCATATATGAGATCCTGATCCGGTATCCAATACCCAGGAAGTAGAGTTGATTGACATACAATTCTCAATTACAAACACACCTGAAGTCGAAGCCACAGCTTGCTTCGGTTCTTGGTTCTTGGCGTTCCACGCCTTGCAATCTTTCTTCCAGTGCCCTTTCCTGTGACAATGGAAGCACTCATCCTGGGCCACTACCGACATTGCAATCTTTTTCTTTCCCTTCGTTCCCACCGTACTAACACCTCCTCTAGGTCTGGTGGCGGCCTTCTTCTTCCTTCCTTTGGCCCTAGCCTTGGACCCGGAAGAAGAAGCACCGCTAACAAACATAGCGGGTGTTTCCCTTGCCTTCTGCAAGGTGCCCTCTGCACTCCTCAACATGTTAAGGAGTTCCGGAAGTTCAACTTCTTTTCTTTGAATGTTGAAGTTCAGAATAAACTGGGCGTAGGTGGAAGGAAGGGAATGGAGAATAAGGTCTGTATAGAGCTCATTATCCAAAGTCGTCCCAAGGTCTGCGAGCTCTTCTATGTAGCCAATCATATTTAGGACATGTTCTCCTACCGATGATCCGACAGCCAACCGCGCTCGAAACAAGTTCTTAGAGGTCTCGTATCTTGCTATACGAGATTGCTCTCCATAAAGTTCTTTTGTATGGAGAAATATGGCATCTAGTTCCATATCCTCGTGCCTCCTCTGATGTTCATTGTTCATCGAGGCAAGCACGATGCACTTGGCTTTCGCGCAATCGAAATCCCAGGTTTTGCGGATTTCCTTATCCGCATTACTGGATTTGGGACCAGGGACAGCAGGTGCCTTAGCGGTGAGGACGTACCCCAATTTGATATTGATATATTATTCGCATTCATTGTTTTGATATTCAAATTATGAATACTTATGTATATACATGCGTTCCTTATCTTGGTTTTCATATAACATGTATATATATTGTTTATCAATATATCATGCTTTACTTGTGATTTATATATCGATATTGATATTCATATTCATAGTTTCGATATCAAACAATGAATGTTTATATATTGTGTTTATTATCTTGTTTATTTCATAACACTATATATGATGAGCATGGTCGTTTTGAGATTGCATTTCAGGATATCTCACGACACAAGCTTATTGAGGAGGATGGAGAAAATCGAGCTTAAACGTCATATCTAATGGAGGCTGAAGGATATGAACGAGAGCTTCTCAAATTACGATATCTTGCTTGAAGTAGCTGAGAAGCCAAATCCGAGATTGAAGCGTCGAAGTTCGTGATTAGTTCAATTTATTGCACAATTTTATATCACATTTATCGTTTATATTTCGTATTTTTATGCTATTTTGGGTGTTCTTGTGAATAAATACAGATAACATGACTTAATTAGAAAAAGACGGAAAAGTGTGCTAAAGTGAAGACCACATGCATGGAATGTACGTTAAAGAGATAATCACAAAATAACAGAAGATCATATGCGTGTGATGGAAATCAATTCGGAGCCAAATCAAAAACCGAGAATCACTTAGCAGTTTTGGAACAAACTCTGAAAATCTAGAGATTAAAACAAATATTACGGAAGAAACCAAAATATCCCATGTGTCAGAATTTCGGCCGAAATGCCCTTAATAGATGATTCGGTCGGTTTTTCAGAGCATATCAAGTCCAGATTTTCAGCAACGATTCGTATTTTTTAGTTATTTTGTAAAGTTTTTTCCAAGTCTCACAAAAGACTATATCTGTATAGTCTAGGGTTTAAACCATCTCTCTCTTGGCAATAAACTTTTGGGTTTTTTTTTTGAGAGACCAACTACTTGTAACTTCTCTATTTTTCTAAATAAAAGTGTTTAGTTTCTTTTTAACCATGCTTGGCTAAACTTTGCATTTAGGGTTTTGATTTATGTTCTATTGTGGTGGGTATTTCAAATATTCTTTTATTCTTACTTTAATATGAATATCTATTCTAATCTATATTATTCTTTCTTTGTTCTTAGTCTAAAAAATCTAATCTTTATAAAGAAAAGTTGACGCCTTTAACTAAGAATTAGAGATAGATAAGAAACATAGAAACTAATTAGGTTCATGATAGTTGATGCATAGAAATCTAATTAGAGACGGTAGAGATAATTATAAATCATAGATATTCAAATTAGTTATTAATTTGATATAGGAGAAAACTTAAAACATTGTAGTTGTAGTTTCTAGACCTACAAATTCACATAGACAGTTAAACCTAGGTTAAATCTAGTAAACTAGAATTAAAGTTTTAATTAAATTTAAATGATATAATATAATTGATAGGATAAGATTAAATCAAATAATTAGCTTATGCTTTTATGTTGTTGATAGGTAATTAATTAAAACTAGAAAAAAGAACTAAAAATATGATTTAAACTACCACATTAGAAAAACAAATCAAAACCCTAGATATTCCTTTTATAAGTAAATCAATCTTTTTAAATTTCCTTGCTTTTAAATTTCTGCATTTTTAGATTATTACAATTTTATTTTTGTAGGGTGTTTCTCATCACCCCATTGAGATGGGAATACGCGCCGCTTGTCAGGCATACTACAGATTCCCCCTGCTTAGGGTAGGACGGGGTTTATTGATTGTGGGGATCCGAATCTCCGGCAGCCGCGGACTAAGCTGTCGTTAATTACCCCTCGACTTTGGAGCGAGGGAATCTCCGATTGACGGGTTAAACTGGTCATGCAAACTCAATGTGCAGTGTACGTGTGTTTTGTTTTGGAGGGGGCTTGGATATATCGGGAGCCACACAGAGTTTTTACGGGGGTCCCGCTACCCGGATAGCGGGCTGGGGGTCAAGGGGGCTAGCAGCGAGGGGTAGGATTGCTATGCACGCGTACAAGGGTCTACGAGGCATCAACCATGCTCGATTTAAAAAATAGCCGTGCCGAACAACCCAAAGCCGGATCTTTAAACTAGAGTTTAGGCGAAAACAAGCATGTTAAACTCTTTAACACTAAGTGAGAGGGATTACAACCTTTGTAGATCCGGTCCTTCACTTCTTAAGCTCCGTGTTGAGGTCCCTTCGCTGCGATCATCGTGTTCCGGACTCTTGAGAGGCTTCACGAAGAGAAAAATGCAGTCTTGCTTCCGATCTTCGATAACAAAGATGATCTACCTTGAAGTTTCATTAACACAAACTAACACTCACTAAATGAAGTGAACACTCTCATCTAAAGGGCAATGATAGATGAGAATGATGAAGTAGGATTTTTGCTCTCTTTTATTTTCTTATTCTCATTCATTTTCATCACAAAATCAAATCAAGAAAGCTTTTTTCCATGAAAAGAGAAGGAAGAAGAAGAAGATAATGAATCATTCCTTTTGTGATGAATAATGAATTAATTGTAGTGGTTACAAATCTAACCAAGGGTTAAGCATGAAGGAGTTAACCCTTGTAGAGAATTAACTAGAGTTAATGGTTTGGATTGGGTTAACATAATATCTTCACAAAATATCAAGCAAAACACAAAGTCAAAGCTTCATGAAGCTTCGTGGAAGCTTCATGCAAAAGCTAACCCTAATCCAAACCCTAACCAAGTTTAAACCCTAAACCATTGTTAAATTTGTAACCCTAACATGTTACAATATTATATATCATATATACAATATATTTTGTAACAATAGAAAATAATACAATTAACATATATCGCATAGATATCAATGTATTATCCCGTGAGAAAATGAATCTTTTAGTGAGCTAATATTAGTTAATGTAATTTAATATATCATATATAGTATTATACATTAAATTATCGAATCAACACTTGATCCGATAATCCGACTATTTCACAAATAACCGACTAATACGATGACCAGGCTATATCACATATACCCGGCCGATATCTCATATCGTGAGAATCCAATACGGTATCACATACCGCATTATCCTCGGTCCTGCACATATCACATATGTGCTCCTACTCCGTTTTGCCTGAGCCAAGAAACCTCTGTGTAGGACTCTAAAGAATCGTCAATACGCCGGCAGTAGGTGATGATCATATCAAACACCCACAAGCTGCAAGCGGTCAGCTAAACGTAAGAGCCACCCAGGTATTGAGCGCTCAGAAGATCAACAAGCAAGCCTGTACATTCTCCCGTGAATCCAATCAGTAACACTCCCGTACAGTCCGGTCTCGTCGTCTGATATGTCGCATATCTCGCCTAGGGTTGGTAAACGTCAGACCCCAGTAGCTCGATAAGTCGTGTCGATATGAGGTCTATAACAGTTCGAGAAACTACTGATAACACTTACCAGTAAATCTCAGCAACCCTGGCTAGGGATTTCCGGTTATATCCAATCGAACACATCGCAACATCAACTCCCTATACCGGGAGAGACGAATCCCCTCCTATCGCTCATTGCCTCCATGTGATTCGGGACTGTACCCAAAAGCCACCTTTTTGCACGCCCTCTTGGACGTGGTATGATGGAAATCAAAGCACAGTGGGAATCACACAAGACTCTATGACGATCTCGGGTCAACAGACTACTCTGTACCAGTGTCACCGGAGAACTGCCATCTGACGTGAGGTATAATACCATCAGGGAGTTCTCGGCGAGTCCGTCCAGTGTACCCAGTCTCCACTGAGCACCCGTACACCATCCTTGATGTCAAACACCGATGGACATGGGATCATCTATCGCCCATCATATGGGTCAAGATGCGTATATGCTAGTCTACTCTGGTGTATCGATGCCCTGTCTCGACACACCCTCGACTAGGAACAGTTATAGGATGTACTCATCGACTACTGTGGCCCCACTAGTATGATCTCATCATAGTCCCAGTAGTCGAGTACATATCCTAAGGGCTTTATCAACATGTAACACAGAGAAAATCAGAGTACATGTTAAGATAAAGTACAACCAGATAGCATACTATCATGTCGAGCAAGAAAGTCCTCCCTATATATGTCCAAGCATCCACTACAATATACATCGTATGTACAGTAATGGCCTCTATGGCATACATATAACTAACAATCTCCCACTTACACTAGGGCCATCTATTGTGGTATCACATACCCAACAATTAGCTGTGGTTGAAGTATCTCATACTCAACCATCCCATAGAAGTCTCTACTGGGAAAAAGGCCTTTATGAGTGGATCCGCGCTGTTGTCCTCTGTGTCTACTCTCCTAACCTCGATCTCCCTGGAGATCAACCATCTCTATGATCAGGTGATACTGCCTAAGAATTATATCTGGATTTCTGATGGGACGGTAGTTCCTTGGCTAAAACCATAACTCCATTGTCACACATGGTAGGAACGAAGTTCATCTCATGAACTTATTTATTTCCAGACCGCCTCTTTGGTAGCATCCTTGGTAACGATGTATCTTGCCTTTAATCGTCTAGTTTGTCACGGTATCTAGTTTGGAACTCTTCCAACATACCGTCCCTCCACTGAGGGTAAAGACAATGCCTGCGACTAACATTCAGTCATCCTTATCACCCTGGAACCTTTCCAGTGATTCTCTCCAGGATCGATTGATACCATCTCACTACAACTAGTGAGTATCCTAACATCCATTTAGATCTATCTGATAGATCCAAATCCCAGGATTTAGGAGGTATCATTTTGATCCTATATGGAGAATCTTTGTGATAAGCGGAGATTGACCGATCGTAGCATAGGAAACTCCTTCCCTATCAAGAGTATGTCATCCATGTACTCTACGAGGATCACTACCATACTCTCTACTACCTTTTTGTATATACAGGGTTCATCTACCATTTTGATGAAGTCAAACTCTTTGACTACCACATCAAAACAGATGTTCCAACTCCGCGATGCCTGCTTTATCATATAAAACATCTTGCACACGTTTCCGCTGCTCCCACTGTCTATGAAGCCCTCTGGCTGTGTACTTATAGACGCTCTCTTCTAAAACATCATTTAGAAAAGCAGTCATGACACCCAACCGCCAGATTTCGTAGTCATGGTATGTAGCCGTGGCAAGTAGGATCTGGATGGACTTAAGCATAGCTTTGAAAGTCTTAACTTTTCCATGTACACCAAGTAATCTTCTCAAGATATACTTGCTCCTGATGGGGATTTAACCCTTCAGATAAAGCAACCAAAGTCCATACTTTGTTGGTGTATAAGGATTCCATCTCAGATCGATAAGCATCCAGCCATTCTTACAGAGTCTCACTCCTGATGGCCTGCTCGAAACTAGTTGGGTCATCATCTCATGATGCAATCCTTGCTCCCACTGTCATAGAGAAAACCGAAGTATCTCCCAGGTGGGTGAGGAACCCTACTAGATCGGCGGAGAGGCTGAGGTTCATTGGTTACTATTGAATCCTTTGGTTCTATCAAATCATCTGCTGTAGTTTGTATAGCTGGAACCTTTCCATTTTTACATAACAGACCTTGCCTCGAGCTTGTCCGGATTTTGCTTTTAGACATAGTCCGGACAACCCCAAATCTTAACAAACTTAAGATATGGGCTCTTTCCATTCCATATCACATATGAAGTGGCAGGCAACTGATTTGATTTGAACCCTATTCAATAGGTATGCAGCTTCTCAAGCGCATAACACCCAAAAGGAAATAGGAAAATCAGTAGTACTCATCATAGAGCACACCATATCACATAGGGTGCTATTGCTCCGCCTCGATACACCGGCGTGCTGTGGTGTATACGGAGGAGTAATGCTGAGAGAGAATCTCATTCTCCTTTAGAATAGTCCAGGAATTCCGTGCTCAAGTATTCTCCTCCTTGATCACATTAAAGGACATAATACTTTTACCCGTATTTTGGTTCTCTACTTGTAACTTATATTCTGTGAATATCTCAAAAGGTTCGGACTTGTGTTTCAACAGGAACATATGTCTGAATCTTGAGAGATCATCAGAGAATGTAATGAAGTACAAAGAACCGGTCTTGGTATGTGTAGACAGGGGACCTTCATACATCAACATGTATCATCCCAAGAGTTCACTAACTCTTTCTCTGTTTCCAATAAACAGAGCTATGGTCATCTTATCTTTGTGACATGACCGGAAAGTTTCACAAGATGTAAATTCAAACGGATTTAAATATGCATCTAAATATAACTTCAGCTTGTCGGGTCGCATTGATATGACCTAGTCTACAATGCCTCAAGAAGGATTCGTTCATTTCTGAACTCTTCCTCTCGTGTGTGTTCTGTATACTAAGAACTGTAGTTTGATTTAGAACGTCAATGCTTTTAGATAACGTGCCTGAACCGATCAACTCTTGAAATAGGAAATGTTCAAAACATTATCCAACAATACAAAATTATATCCTTTCTTTACTAATAAAGAGACTGATATGATGTTGTATATCAGGTTCGGTATCTAATAACATTCGTTCAGAATTAATGTATTCTGGTAATACAGGGTGATAGTGACCAACAGACTTGGTTGCAACACTTGCACCGTTTCTATCTCATGAAACTTATCACCCGTTCTCAGTTCTCTGCCTTTCTGTAGCCTATGCAACAGATTACATATGCGGGATCTTGATCCGGTATCTCATACCCAGGACGTAAAGGATACTGAGAAACAGTTCTCTGTAATGAACACACCCGAAGAAGATGCATCAGCATGCACTTTCATCATTTGGGCGGCATGGGAAATCTGGTATTCCCCAATTTCCTGCTCTGTCTTATAATAATTATAAGTTGGAGCGGGACCAACGTTCCCCAGCTCAGTATAACAAGCGGGTTCGGTCAATACATCCGTATTATTATCTTGATTAAGGCATGATATGGTCGCTACCTGGAGAGAGAGAGAGAGAGAGAGAAGAAAACACTCAGTGTATGCTCTTGCAAGATTAGATTGGTTATCTAATATATCTAATCAGGATGTCTCCCACTGTTTTAATCAAATCTTCCTTCAAACCCTAAAAGGAAAGACTAGCCGGGATTAATTACACGCTACAAGTTCGCCAATTTTTCAGCCAGGCCAGTGTCGGTACTTTGATGGAGGTTCCTCGTGCTTTCGCATTAAAGTAAACCTCTTTTTTCCAGGGGCGTAACCCCGTTAACACCTTTCTAGACACCTACTTGATCGGCTAATTGTAATGTGTAAAACACTCCCAGGAGTAACTCTTACTCGCAGCGGGTATCGGGATCCAACTATCTCATAGAAGGTATGCAATCTCATTGCAAATTTCAACACTTGAAATTCCCGTTAATTTTGCCCCAAACGTGCTATGACCTTGACGAAAGCGAACAAACCATAGCCCGCTAGTCAAGTTCAACCCGTACATTTCTTGACTGAATTAAACCCACCCGCACGATCCTTGACGAAAGCCAACAAAGCCGTACGACTACCCTAATCCAATCGCATCGTATGCAGCAGATAAGCAGCATATAGCTACCGCACACTACACCTTGACGAAAGCCAACAAATGTAGCACGAATACTATATACAACTTATCTGAAATGACGGAGGGCTACGACAGATTTTTCAGAAAACCTATTGTGTAATGAACTTGATATCGTTGTAGAATCAAATGATTTTAAAATGGAGTGTTTTTTAGGCTTTTACTAGTTTCGCTAAAGAGGTCACTCCCGGTGAAGGGATCTCGGCTCTTTTCTCGTCGAATGAGGTGCAGGATATATCATATATATCACTACGCAAAGCAAAAACTCTAAAAGAAATCAAAAGACAAACCGAGTGTTGTAGCATCTGCCAGTTATTGCTAAAGGGGTCACTCCCGGTGAAGGGATCTCGGCCCTTTCCTTATCGAATAAGGTGCAGGATGTTCTACAAGGAACACCGCGATGCAAAGCAAGAACTGTAGCTACCTATTTTTGAAAATTCGATTCCACAACATCTTTTAGGTTTCTTTTATTTCATTAATCACATTAATGAAGTCCCATCATTTAAATCACCTAAACATCACAGATAAATACGACGTACACTTATGCCATCCACATTCGCCTCGATGTCCCCTCGTGCACCGTTAGGTTAGGTAACTAACGGCAGAGCGGGGTAGGACTAGCGCGGGTGTAAAACATAAGTAACGTCTATATAATATATCATATATACTATATACAGTATCTATCACAACATATCAAATGATCACATCACAGATATCGCAGCAGAAGAACATATATGAAATATCGGATATACTAGGATGTCCGTGTTTTTAATACGAGCCTGTATAAAACACGGATTCCACGGTCGCGATGAATAGCCAAACCCACATCCCTAGACCCCTACGAGAGCGGCAAGTAACACTGCCAATTCTAGGGTTAGGAGACCCGGTCTCGACTCCTCGAGATGGTCTCCCACTGGACCCTAGAACTCGGTTACTTGTGCTCCCCGCCTTGGGTCTACCTAATGCGGAAAAGTAAATAATATACAATGGTGACATCATCCTCAGCCCGGAAGTGCCCCAATAAAAGAATATTACATACAACTGAATTTTACATGAATGAAAAAGAAAAACTCTCATCTCACATAAAACCCCCGGCTATTCAGAACGCGACGATCCAATATAACATATCACAGCAACACATAATATCTCATATCATCAACGTAAGCAAGTATGCGTATCCCGATTGTCGTTGATGTATAGCAACGAAGCCGGTGATACACCACATACTACGCTTACGGTCACAGAAAAGAAAGTGTAAAACTACAACAGTTGGAATCCGCAACCTCTTTAGACATCGCATGCCTAACCAAATGAATTCCTTAGACATCGCATGCCTAACAATTATAAACCCCGCATTTTAGTCTCATTATCGAAAACTCTTTTCAATATCAAGTCGGGCAATTCAACAAGACTCCTGACATTCTGATCGAATGCTCGTCGCAAACTTTAGTAGACGGCCGTACCCCCGGATGCCATCGACGAAGTGCACTAAGGCGGAACACCGCTGCCGCGAGCACCCGAACGGATGCTTTTGGCGATGGAGTTCTCCTACAGTCACTTGGTCGGGGCTATGGGGCATGGCTGTCTATTATGTTTATCCGACGAGTATCCGCGTACGCTACGTGATTGCGACGGACTTTTGATCACATCAAAATCCCGTGGCAACCGATCAAATGAGACTAAACTGCTATGTTTATAATATTCAAATTAGTTATCACATAACTTTTTATGGATTCCAAATATTGTATCACATTCCAGATAAATAGACAATGTTAAACTTTCCGATCGAATAATCAAACACCCAAGATTTCCCAAATAGCTCAACACTTGAGCGGAGTTCAAAAATATCCATCACATGCCACAGTACTGATGGTCCAGCCGTAGAAGGGTCAAGCCAACGCCTCACATGTGGCACGCCGTACTGCCCCAAACCCTAAGGTTCAAAAGGCAGTTCAAGACGGTCACATAATCGAGTTAAGGTTTGTTGTCTTCTAGAGAGTCCATCGCATTACTTGCTCGACTTAGAACGTTCTTAAACAACGGAAAAATCCAACTCTTGGAAATTTTCCGGGTCGGGAAAAAGTGAGTTATTGATATCCGGTCGAACTTTTTAACAGTTTCTAAAAATTATCCGGACAAACTAAACAAAGTTAAATTATCTGATCGAATTAACGAGTCCCCAATACAACCCTATAAAACTCAACACTTGAGTGGAATAAAAATATTCCCAGAAAAAATTGATAAGAAAGGACCTAAGAATAAATATATGAAATATGAGGGACTAAGTCCAAATTTTGGCGACGGAACCGCCGCCAAACCCTTGGTTTGGCCGCGGTTCTGCGGTCATGTCAGGGACTTAGTGGACCGTACTTCACAGTAATTCTTAGTTTTTCCTGCTTGTTTTTCTGAGCATTTTTAATTCATAAAAAATCACATTTTCAAAAAATGTACAGAGAAGGGTTTACATCGGGGTTTTCGGGTTCGATCGGACTTTAAATTTCGTCTAGACTTCGCCTAAAGCTCTAGCTTGGCTCTGATACCACTGTAGGGTTGCTATGCACGTGTACAAGGGTCTACGAAGCATCAACCATGCCCGATTTAAAAAATAGCCGTGCCGAACAACCCAAAGCCGGATCTTTAAACTAGAGTTTAGGCGAAAACAAGCATGTTAAACTCTTTAACACTAAGTGAGAGGGATTACAACCTTTGTAGATCCGGTCCTTCACTTCTTAAGCTCTGTGTTGAGGTCCCTTCGCTGCGATCATCGTGTTCCGGACTCTCGAGAGGCTTCACGAAGAGAAAGATGCAGTCTTACTTCCGATCTTCGATAACAAAGATGATCTACCTTGAAGTTTCATTAACACAAGCTAACACTCACTAAATGAAGTGAACACTCTCATCTAAAGGGCAAGGATAGATGAGAATAATGAAGTAGGATTTTTGCTCTCTTTTATTTTCTTATTCTCATTTATTTTCATCACAAAATCAAATCAAGAAAGCTTTTTTCCATGAAAAGAGAAGGAAGAAGAAGAAGATAATGAATCATTCCTTTTGTGATGAATAATGAATTAATTGTAGTGGTTACAAATCTAACCAAGGGTTAAGCATGAAGGAGTTAACCCTTGTAGAGAATTAACTAGAGTTAATGGTTTGGATTGGGTTAACATAATATCTTCACAAAATATCAAGCAAAACACAAAGTCAAAGCATCATGAAACTTCATGGAAGCTTCATGCAAAAGCTAACCCTAATCCAAACCCTAACCAAGTTTAAACCCTAAACCATTGTTAAATTTGTAACCCTAACATGTTACAATATTATATATCATATATACAATATATTTTGTAACAATAGAGAATAATACAATTAACATATATCGCATATATATCAATGTATTATCCCGTGAGAAAATGAATCTTTTAGTGAGCTAATATTAGTTAATGTAATTTAATATATCATATATACTATTATACATTAAATTATTGAATCAACACTTGATCCGATAATCCGACTATTTCACAAATAACCGACTAATACGATGACCAGGCTATATCACATATACCCGGCCGATATCTCATATCGCGAGAATCCAATACGGTATCACATACCGCATTATCCTCGGTCCTGCACATATCACATATGTGCTCCTATTCCATTTTTCCTGAGCCAAGAAACCTCTGTGTAGGACTCTAAAGAATCGTCAATACGCCGGCAGTAGGTGATGATCATATCAAACACCCATAAGCTGCAAGCGGTCAGCTAAACGTAATAGCCACCCAGGTATTGAGCGCTCAGAAGATCAACAAGCAAGCTTGTACATTCTCCCATGAATCCAATTAGTAACACTCTCGTACAGTCCGGTCTCGTCGTCTGATATGTCGCATATCTCGCCTAGGGGTGGTAAACGTAAGACCCCAGTAGCTCGATAAGTCGTGTCGATATGAGGTCTATAACAGTTCGAGAAACTACTGATAACACTTTCCAGTAAATCTCAGCAACCCTGGCCAGGGATTTCCGGTTATATCCAATCGAACACAGCGCAACATCAACTCCCTATACCGGGAGAGACGAATCCCCTCCTATCGCTCATTGCCTCTATGTGATTCGGGACTGTACCCAAAAGCCACCTTTTTGCACGCCCTCTTGGACGTGGTATGATGGAAATCAAAGCACAGGGGGAATCACACAAGACTCTATGACGATCTCGGGTCAACAGACTACTCTGTACTAGTGTCACCAGAGAACTGCCATCTAACGTGAGATATAATACCATCTGGGAGTTCTCGGCGAGTCCGTCCAGTGTACCCAGTCTCCACTGAGCACCCGTACACCATCCTTGATGTCAAACACCGATGGACATGGGATCATCCATCGCCCATCATATGGGTCAAGATGCGTATACGCTAGTCTACTCTGGTGCATCGATGCCCTGTCTCGATACACCCTCGACTAGGAACAGTTATAGGATGTACTCATCGACTACTGTGGTCTCACTAGTTTGATCTCATCATAGTCCCAGTAGTCGAGTACATATCCTAAGGGCTTTATCAACATGTAACACAGAGACAATCAGAGTACATGTTAAGATAAAGTACAACCAGATAGCATACTATCATGTCGAGCAAGAAAGTCCTCCCTATATATGTCCAAGCATCCACTATAATATACATCGTATGTACAGTAATGGCCTCTAGGGCATACATATAACTAACACTAGGCTCATCGTCTACTCCACGAAAAACATTTCTCGCCCCGGGGAACCATACCCGGTCCACCATGAACCCGCAAACGGATCATCCAACTCCTCGAATCGGGTTTCAAGCACACGTCTTAGAACCGAGAAAACGCATGGTGGATGCACTGAAATATCATATCAAGAGAAACCGAGTTTTTAAAACAATACATACTTTCTTTTAAAATGACCACGGTTCTCAAATTTAGAAATCTCATGAAAGCAGCATATCTCAATGCGTAAAATCATAAAGCATGATATATGTGACATATGATGGAAATGTAAGCACATCCGCATATCATGCAACATGGAACAGTGATATATCATATTAAGGGAAAACCACTCTTTTAAATGATTCTTGTTTTTAAAATATAACATGCGGTTCCCAATTTCCCAATAAAACCAGTTATCTATGTAGGTACAATATGTATATGCGCAAGTATAGATGTACCAATGTATGCGTGCACAAATATGGATATACAATGTGTATGTGCACAAGTATGGGTGTATAAGGTGTATGTCATGATGCAGCAACCCTACTGTGTAGTGACATGGCAATTATCGATGATGAAGTGTGTGAGCCGGCAAATCTGTGTACGTGTAACATACGCATCATTGATAATGGTGCAGGTGTACTAGCACAGGTATAATCAATGCAATGGGAATAATATAAATGCAGCATAAGGGAAATCATATGCAAATGCTGACGGGCATACGTATCTATCATGACCGAGTCGGTGAATCTATCGATCGTCATCTAGCCACATAATGCCACGTACGGTATAATCTATCGTACGACATTCTCTAGTCAAGGGTATGGCCTAATATCACGTAGGCCTATCATCCGTGATTCACAACATTCTATATATGTATATCTATATACCTATGTCGCAGGTCATATCCACAATAATCTCATATCAGGGGACTGGCAGGGTATAAATCACCTCGATCGACTCGCATCCGTATACCAACATAACATCATATCATTATATCCGTCTTATATTCTTTTCATTGCATCTATAACTCATATCAAGCCGAGTTTACCTAAACATTCTATCTCTACTACAAGTATAGGTATCTAATCTAACATACACACCCGAACCATACAATCAGACTTTTAAAGAAGCGAATCGTAGTTTTGAAAATAGGGGTTACGGTGTTTTTAAGAAAAAAGATATCAATTGAAAATCCGTAACATCCCTCAAGGTATATATTTAAAAGATACATACGACTCTTCAATTTAGAAAAAGGTATGATTCGGATGACGCATCTATATCGACTATCTAGTCCTACGGTACCCTAAACTGCAATATCGACAAACGCCGTTCTCGAATTCCGTCACCACATAATAGCCGTATTATATCATTTCTAACTATCCTTAGTTTCTAATATAGTATCACTAACTATCCTTTACTATAACCCTAGTTTCCTAATCTAGGTTTCCTAACCATATTCTATAATCAGTTTTCCATCAATACTTTGCGGGGGTGCTATACGCCATCCACCCGACTCCCCCCATGGATATAGATCCACTCACCTGGTCTTCGCTCGCCGAAATCGATGACGCCACGCTCCGTCACCTCGGAATCCACGTGAAGGTACCTACAATGATAAACAATCGTAATGCGTGTTAAAATCAAGGCGGAAAACCAAAACGGTACACGTTTCGCTCATAGATCAAAACCTATACCTTTGCGTGCAAAACACGACCAAAAACCCTGGTCGTGGACGTCCAAACGCCACATGACGGAAACACAATACCAAATACCAAAATCAAGTCAAAACGAAGTCGTAAAACAATGCATCAACTCATGGAAATGGTCCCAGATTTTATTTTAAGCCAAATTAGTCAATTCTGCATATATGGAGGGCCTAATTTACATCTAAAGGGATCCAAGAACAAATACGGATCAATTATGACCTACCCTGGCCATAAATTGCGGCCAGATTGAATTTATCTGCGGCCTGGGTGCAGGGGATGGGGCTCAGGTCTTGGTGGTAGCTTCCTAGGTGCCTGCACGACTCCCAGTAATTGCAAATTCATTTCTAGTGCCCCCGGGTTGCTCCAGATTCCAAAATACCCTCACAATTCACACATTTATCCGATGTCGGGGGTTTCTAAATCCGTGTTTTGGGATTTCTAAGCTCTGGTCCAGGTCATTAAACAGCCTCCAAGTCTAGTTAACAGCCACAACATCACCAATTTTTCAACAAACACTCAAACCCTTTACTAGGGTTTTCCAAGGTTCACTAAATATCAACATTTCACCTCTAAACTTACTTGAAAGGTAAAGTGAATGAAATACTATGCTAAGGGTGATGAAATTACCTCACTTGGGCAACCCAAGAAAAACCCTAGCTCCTCAAGGTGGTCGAAATCTCACTTTTCTTGGTTCAATGTGTAGAGGGTGTAGGGGATCAATTTTTGTGAATGGGAATTAGGGTTTTGATCAAGGATTTGAGATGATATCATGGAGTGAAGGTGGAGGGAAGAGAGGAAGAAGAAGAAGAAAATGATGGGGGAGGATAAAATTAGGCAGCCCCTCTCTCTCCTCTCTTATTTCCACCCACTCTCTCTCAATATTACCCTTTTACCCTTTCTCTTCTTACCCTTTTCTATTTATTAAAAACCCAAGTCACAAAATACCCAAAATAACACAAGAACACAACATGTAATCACCACATAACATGACATGGTGCACTGGCCATGAAAACTGTAGAAATGCGGATTTGGCTTAATCGCGATTAGCAGTGCACTAATCGGGTTTTTATCAAAATTGCATATAATAAATTTTAAAAATGCCAATTCCTTTAAATATATTTTTAAATGAATAAATCATTTTAATTTCCATTTATTTCACAATTATTGGTATATATTTATACCCTTTTTCGAAAACCCCAATTTCGCAAATCGGGCAGTTTTCGGGAAATATATTATTTTAATATTAAATTCCCAAAAATAATATTTTATATTTTTTGAAATGTTACACAAACGCGTGTTCGTCTGGCAATTCGCATTTCAAGGGAGAATCGGCGGGTATCGGATGCTCAGCGAGAAAGTCGGCGATGGCCTGGATTTTCACTGCCTTGAGGGGACGATAAGTTATCGAGAACTCCATCAAGAGCAGGGCCCATTTAGCGAGCTGTCCTATTAATATGGCCTTCGACATCAAATACTTGAGATGATCCACCTTCGATATGAGATGGACCTCATGTGCCAATGTGTAGTGTCTGAGCTTCGTTATCGCAAAGATCAACGCCAGGCAGTGTTTTTTAATGGGAGAGTAATTGCTTTCTGCCTCCAGAAGGACTCGACTCAGATAATAAAGGGCTCTTTCTTTCCCTTGGTCGTTTTCTTGTGCCCACAGCGCGCCTAAAGAACCTTCAAGGGCTGTTGTGTACAGGATAAGAGGTTTTTCTTTAACAGGAGCGGCCAGTACGGGCGGATTCTGCAGGTATTGCTTGATTTCATCCGGTGTGCTTTGGCATTTATGATCCTAGATGAACGGAGTTCCCTTCTTCATTAAGTGAGTGTAGGGACGGCATTTGCCGCTCGAGACCGACTTACTGTCGTCCTTATCACTCTGGAAGCTCGAATCAGTAAAGGACTCCACCTGGAGTTCACTGTTACCGTACACCAAGAACATCTCTTTAGTCCTTCTCAAGTACTTAAGAATGTTCTTCACAGCTGTCCAAGGGAGCCCCTGGATCTGATTGATACCTACTCACTACACCTAGTGAGTAAGCTACATCCGGTCTGATACATAACATTGCATACATGATAGACCCGACTGCCGAAGCATAGGGATCCCTTACATGTGAGCCCTCTCCAAATCAGTCTTAGGAGACATATCATTGGAGAGAGTGATTCCTGAACAAGCAGGTAAATTACCACGCTTAGAATCTTCCATACTAAACCTATTTAGTATGGTGTCTAAGTACCTCAATTAGGACAATCCCATCATCTGTCTAGATCTATCTTTATAGATCTTTATCCCCAGGATGTAGGAGGCATCACTTAGATCTTTCATAGAGAACTTTTGTGATAAGAAGAGCTTGACCGAGTGTAGCATAGGAACATCATTTCCTATCAACAGTATGTCATCCACGTACTATACAAGGAAGATTACCTTACTCTCTACAACCTACTTGTATATACAAGGTTCATCTACGTTTTTGATGAAGTCAAACTCTTTGACAGTTTCATCGAAACAGATGTTCCAGCTCCGCGATACCTGCTTTAATCCGTAGATTGATTTGAGCAGCTTGCACACGCTTCCATTGCTCCCACTGTCTATGAAGCTCTCTGGCTGTGTCATGTACACGCTCTCTTCTAAATCACCATTTAGAAAAGCGGTCTTGACGTCCATCTGCTAGATTTCATAGTCATGATATGCAGCAATGGCAAGTAGGATCCTGATG
This sequence comes from Agapanthus africanus, assembly GCA_030015575.1. Taxonomy (NCBI): domain Eukaryota; kingdom Viridiplantae; phylum Streptophyta; class Magnoliopsida; order Asparagales; family Amaryllidaceae; genus Agapanthus; species Agapanthus africanus. The sequence goes on along the minus strand of CM057350.1, from coordinate 178,001,476 downwards.
GACCTAAGTATAGCGACAGGAGAAAAGGTTTCATCATAGTCGACACCTGGTCGTTGAAGAAAACCTTTTGCTACAAGTCTAGTTTTGAAAGTCTCAACTTTTCCATCTACACCAATTTTCTTCTTAAAGATCTATTTGCTCCCGATGGGTTTTACCCCTTCAAGAGCAACTTCCAAAGTCCATACTTTTTTGGTGTACATGGATTCCATCTCAGATCACATAGCATCCAGCCATTTCACAGAGTCTACACTTGTGATGGCTTGCTCGAAACTAGTTGGGTCATCATTTGCCATGATGCAATCTTCGCTCCCACCGTCTATGAGAAAACCGTAGTATCTCTCAGGTGGATGAGGAACCTTACTTGATCTGAGGAGTGGCTGAGATTCGTCGGGGACTATTGAATCCTCCAGTTCTACCAAATCGTCGATTATAGTTTGTGTTGCTGGAACTTCTTCCAGTTCTACCTCATTACCACTAATTTCTTTCACAAGAAATTCCTTTTTTAAAAAATTGGCATGTTGAGAAACAAACACCTTTTGTTCCTCAGTGTGGTAGAAGATATACCTTCGCGAATGTTTAGGATATCCTACAAACTTGAACAGAACTGACCTTGCTTTGAGCTTGTCCGGATTTTGCTTTTTAACATAGGCCGGACAACCCCATATCTTAACTCATTTAAGAGATGGTCTCTTCCCATTTCATATCTCATATGGGGTAGTAGGCACGAATTTGGTTGGAACTCTATTCAATAGGTATGCAGCTATCTCAAGTGAATAATCCCAAAAGGAAATAGGCAACTCAGCATTACTCATCATAGAGCGCACCATATCTAATAGGGTGCAATTCCTTCACTCCGATACTCCGTTGTGCTGTGGTATATACGGAAGAGTAAGCTGAGAGAATCCCATTCTCTTTTAAGTAGTCTCTGAATTCCATGCTCAAGTATTCTTCTGCCCGATCAGATCGAAGGATTTTAATACTTTTACCCGTCTGGTTCTCAACTTTGTACTTATATTCCTTGAATTTCTCAAAAGATTTAGATTTGTGTTTCATCAGGAACACATGTTCGTATCTTGAGAGATTATTGGTAAATATAATAAAGTATGAGGAACCATTCCTGGCATGCGTAGACATAAGACCGCATACATCACTATGTATCAGTCCCAAGAGTTTAGTAGCTCTTTCTCCATGTCCAGTAAACAGAGTTTTGGTCATCTTGCCTTTGAGACATGACTAGCAAGTTTCATAAGATGTAAATTCGAACGGATTCAAATATCCATCCTTATGCAACTTAGCCAGTCTTGTCGCATTGATATGAACTAGTCTACAATGCCACAAGAAGGCTTCGTTCATTTCTGAACTGTTCCTCTTGTGTGTGTTCTGTATACTTAGAACTGTTTTGTGATTTAGAACGTATATACCGTTATACAACATACCATACCCAATCAACACTTGATTTAAGAAACATTCACAATATTTTGGTACAAAATAACAGTTGCTCAGAATCATTGTGTTACCACTTGGTAATATAAGGTGATATTCGCCAACTTCTTTGGCTGCAACAATTGCACCATTCCCTTCTCTGAGGGATATATCACATTTTTCTAGTTCTCTACCTCTCTTTAGCCTATGTAAAGGTATCAAATACCCAGGACGCAGAGCAAACAGAGAAACAGTTCTCGGTAACGAACACACTTAAAGAAGATGCATCAAAATGCTCCTTCTTCGTTTTGGGTGGCATGGGAATCCGGGTATTCGACTATTCCTTGCTCAGACTTATGACAGTCATAAGATAGAGCGGAACCTAGCCCAGTATAATAAGTGGGTTCGGTCAATACATCCATATTATTATCTTGACTAAGGCGTGTCATTGGTCGCTACCAGGAGAGAGAGCGGGATAATCACTTTGCGTGCGCTCTTTGCAAGATTAGATTGGTTATTATTTTATCTAATCAGGAAAGCTCCTACTGTTTTTATCAAATCTTCCTTCAAACCCTAAAAGGTAAGATTAGCCAGGATTAATTACACCCTATAAGTTCGCCAATCGTTCGTCCAGGAAAGTATTGGTACTCCGAGGGAGTCTACCCATGCTTTCGCATGGAACTAATTAAATAACCTTGTTTCCGTAGGGGCATAATCCCGTTAACACCTTTCTTAGACACCTACTTGATTAGCTAATTGTAAAGTGGAAAACTCTCCCAGGAGTAACTCTTACTCGCAGTGGGTATCGGGATCCAACTATCATATAGAAGGTATGCAATCTCATTTCAAATTTCAACACTTGAAATTCTCGATAATTAATTTTACCCCCAACGTCCTATGACCTTGACGAAGGCCAACAAATCACAGGCCGCTAGTTAAGTTCAACTCGTTCATTTCTTGATTGAATTAAACCCACCCGCACGACCCTTGACGAAGGCCAACAAAGTAACACGACTACCCTAATCCAATTGCATCACATGCTGTAGATAAGCACAAATCAGCTATCGCACACTATGCCTTGGCTATGGTCAACAAATGCAGCATGAATACTAAATAACACTTATCTTAAATGACGGAGGGCTATGACTGGTTTTTAAAAAAACCTTTAACGTAATGAACTTGATATCGTTGTAGAATCTAATGATTTGAAAAGGAGTATTTTTTGTAGATTTTGCTAGTTTCGCTAAAGAGGTCACTCCCGGTGAAGGGATCTCGGCTCTATCCTCATCGAATGAGGTGCTGGATATTCATCAAGGAATACCACTATGCAAAGCAAGAACTATATAAGCTATTAAAAAAACCAAGTGGGTTGTAACATTTGCTAGTTTTGCTGAAGAGGTCACTCCCGGTGAAGAGATCTCGGCTCATTCATCATCGAATGAGGTGCTGGATATTCAGCAAGGAATACTACTATGGAAAGCAAAAACTAGAGATACCTTTTAAAATTTCAATTCTACAACATCTTTAGGTTTCTTTTCTTTTCATTAATGAAATCCCATCATTTATGTTTCCTTAAACATCACAGAAAAAGAAACAAAAATAGAACGTACGCTTATACCATCCGCATTCGCCACGGGGCCCCGTCATGCACCGTTAGGTTACTTAACTAACGGCAGAGCGGGGGCTGGACTAGCACAGGTGCAAAACATAAGCAACGTTTATTATATATATCATATATATATATATATATATATATATATAATTCATCTCACGCAGTTATATGATCACATCACAGAACACAGCAGCAGAAGTCAACATATGAAATATTGGATATACTAGGAGGTCCGTGTTTTAAATTCAGCCAGTAATGAAAAACATGGATTCCATGGTCGTGATGAATAGCCAAACCCACATCCTTAGACCCCTACGAGAGCGGCAAGCTACCCTGCCAATTCTAGAGTTAGTAGACTCGGTCTCGACTCCTCGACATGGTCTCCCACTGGACTCCAGAACCCGGTTACTTGTGCTTCCCGCCTTGGGTCTATCCTAATGCGGAAAAGTAAATAATATACATCAATGGTGACATCATCCTCAACCCGGAAGTGTCCCAATAATAGAATATTACATAAATTTTTACATGAATGAAAATTTAAAAACTCTCATCTCACGCAAAAAACCCCGGCTATTCATTCACGACGATCCAATATAACATATCACAGCAACACATAACATCATATGTCATCAACGTAAGTAAATATGCGTATCCCAAATTCCGTTGACATATAGCAACGAGATCGGGATTACACCACATATTACACTTACGGTCGCAGAAAAGAAATGAAAAACTACAATAATTAGAATCCGCATTCCTTAGACATTATAAACCCGGAATATCTCATATTCCGAATTTCATGCCTAACCTTATAAACCTTGCATTTTAGTCTCATATCGAAAACACTTTTCAATAATTTAGTCGGGTAATTCAATAATATTCCGAACTACCGGATCGAATACTCGTCGGGAACTTTAGTGGATGGCCGCATCCCCGATGCCGTCTACCAAGTGCTCTTAGGCGGAACACCGTGGCCACGAGCACCTGAGTGGATTCTTTTGGCAACGGGGTTCTCTTAAAGTCACTTGGTCGGGGCTATGGGGCGTGGCAACCTAGTAAAGTTATCTAGCGAGTATTCGCATACGATGCACGATTGCGACAGAGTTTTGATCCGAATAGAAACTTCGTGGCAATCGATCAATAGAGACTAACATGCTAGATTTACAAACAAACCAGTTTTCACAAAACTAATTTAATGTGGATTCCAACTACTGCATCACATATAAAACTTAAACCCGAAACAACGTTAAAATACGACTACGAAACACTCTGAATAGCCCTAATAGAAAAGTTAGCATCACATGCAAAATGGGCTAAACAAACATAACCTGAAACCCTAAAAGCAAGTGAGCAGAACACCACAAAAATTCCATGTTCAAAGTGCTACAGTAAATGGGTGAGATCGGGAAATTTCAAAATGCTTCAAATTTTTCTGGTGTTCTAGACACTTCATAAGTAGCACTCTTCACTTGTTTAAAAAATTTTCAGAGGCTCTGAAAAATTCGACAGAGAATAGGGTTTCAGTGCGACTGTTTCGCAGTTGTTTCGGTTTCATAATTTTAACTACATCGTACAATCTTCTATCTTTGGCTCTGATACCATGAAAATGTTTGTTAGCACCACCACTGGGTTTTACTAGTATCAAGCATTCCAATTTAAAAAAATTTAGGTGCTAATTAACACTAAACAAGAATCGAAACTAAATGATTAGGGTTTAACTATGATATAACAAAAACTTTACACTAAGAGTGAATGATGCTACAATCTTTATAGACCGTGTCCTTCTCTTCTCAAGCTCTGTGTAGTAGTCCACACGACTCCACTAGGCTCCACTTGAAGTTTGATCGAGCTTCCTTTGCGATCTTCATGCCGAAGATGATCCACCCGAAGCTCCGCTAATCCATGCTACCTCTTCACTAAACACTTTAGTGAAGTAAACACACTACACCAAAGTGCTAATCTAATATAGGATGGTGAAGTAAGGGTGTTGTTTGCTCCCTAGAGTTCTCACAAACTCAAGGTTTCACAACTCATCTGAGGGATTGACCTTGGAGGAGGTCAGGAAGAAGATAGAGAGAGCTAGAGAGGAGAACACATCACATGAGCTCAAGTGAGGAAATAGAACAAGTGTTGTAGCCATGTCAAAAATGAAGTGAAGGATGGCTTCTATATTCACACAGTTATTGAAGTATCAATATTTTCCAATAATCAATTGGAACCATGCTTCAATAGTATGACCAAGTGAATAAAGAAATATAAAAGCCATGCTTCATCCCATTCCTCATTTTCCACCTCACATTTCCTATTTTCCAAAAATAGAAAATCCATGCCATGCTTCATAATATATATATATATATATATATATATATATATATATATATATATATATATATATATATATATATATATATATATATTATGAAGAATAATCAGTAAGCAATAATATTAGTTAATATATAATTATATCAAATATAAATATATATCATATTATTAAATCAACACTTGATTCAATAATCCGGCTATATCACATATAACCTACTAATATCATTTATCTGTATATCACATTTTCAAATCAACACTTGATTCAATAATCCGGTCATATCACATATAACCCAATCGATATCAGATAACCGCCAGATTAGAATATGGTATCACATACTCGTATTTAATCTGGCCCCCGCACATATCAGTATATGTTCCCTACTTCGTTTCGCTTGAACTAGGAAACTTCTATGTGGGATTCTAAAGACTCATCAATATGCCAGCAGTAGGTAATGATCATATCGGTTACCTATAAGCCGCCAGCGGTACTAGCTGGACGTAACGGCTACCCAGGTATTGAGCGATTAAAAGATCAACAAGCAAGCTTGTCCAAACTCCCATGAAACCTATAAGTAACACTTACCGTACAGTCCAGTCTCTTCGTCTGATATGTCGCATATCGAGTCTGGGGGTGGAATCGTCAGACCCCAATAACTTGATAAGTCATGCCGATGTGTGGCCTATAACGGTATGAGAAACTACTGATAGCTCTAAACAGTAAATCTCATCAACAGCCCTGGCTAGTGACTTCCTGTTATAGCTAATCGAGTATAGCGCAACATCAACTCCCTATACCGGGAGAGACAAAACCCCTCCGATCGCTCATTGCCTCCATGTTACTCGGGATTGTACCCAAAATCCACCTGTTTACACGACTCCTTTGAGCCGTAGTATGGAGAAAATCAAAGCACAGTGGGAACCACACAAGATTCTATGACGATCTCGGGTCTACAGACTAAACTGTTCTAGTGTCACCAGAGAACTGCTATCTGACGATAGGTATAGTACCATCTAGGAGTTCTCGGCAAGTCCTGTTCAGTGTACCCATTCTCTAATGAGCACATGTGTAAAATCTTTGATGTCAAACACCAACGGATATGGGAACGACCATCGCCCCATACAGGGTCAAGATACGTACACACTAGTCTACTCTGGAATATCGATGCCCTTTCTCGATATTCTCTCGACTAGGAACAATTGAAGGATGTGCTTGTGGACTACCCAAGTCCCAGTAGTATGATCCACATCATAGTCTTAGTAGTCAAGACAACATCCCAAGGGCTTTATCAACATGTATATGAGAGATAGTATAATAATACCATTGAACATATTAAGATAAAGGTAACCAGATAGCATACTATCATGTCGAGTAAGAAAGTCTTCTATATATATGTCCAAGCATCCATTATATCATCCAATAATGGCCTCTAGGGCATACATATTCCTAACACTATTTCCAGGGGAAGCACTGCTTCCGTGCCGAATACCAACGCGTATAGTGTTGTATTCGTGGTCGTTTTGAACGTTGTTCGGTACTCCCAGAGAGTTTCGTGTCGCCTTTCATGCCAGTCTTTTTTTTTCTGGACACCGTTTTTTTATAATCTTTGTCAAGGTCTTGTTGAAGGTTTCAGCTAGACCGTTGGCCCAAGGATTATAGACTGAAGAGTATCTCCAATATATTTTATGTTATTGTGCAAAGTGGCTAATTTTATGGTTTCTATAAGCTGGCCCATTATCCGAGATAATTCATCGCGAAGTGCCGAACCGATAGATGACATGTGCCCTGAAGAAATAGAGGGTATTCTCTGTCTTCACCTCCCTTAGTGGTACTACTTTTGTCCATTTAGAGAAGTAGTCGGTCGTTGCCAATATAAACCGATGTCCTTTTGATGATGCCGGTTCAATGGGGCCAATTATATCGGTTCCCTACATTTCGAACGGCCAGCTAGCCACTGTTGGGTGTAGAGGATTTGGACATTGGTGGATTAAGTCCTCGTGAATTTGGCACGAGTGACACTGCTTCACATATTCGAGACAGTCATGAATCATTGTGGGCCAATAGTAACCCATTCTTTTTATCTTCAGCTTTACCTTTGGCCCAGCTTGATGAGAACCGCAGAGTCCGTCGTGGGTTTCTTGGACGACTTTCTTTGCTTCTTCTGGTCCCAGGCATGTTAGCCATAGACAGTCGAACGATCTCTTATATAGAGTATCATTGACGAAGGTGAATGACAGAGCTCGTTTCATGAGCTGATATCTAGACGACACATTTTTGGATGTTCGTTGGGATTTAAAGTAGTTTATGAAGACTTCCCTCCAATCCTTGACCTTTTCTTCGTCCTCTGCTTGAAGGGCTACTTATTCGGTCGTTTCTTTTCTTTTGGATGGCACTATCAGGTCTTCCAAAGATATATTTGTCGGCGAGAGAATCTTGCGACTTTACATAATGATCCTTACGTCATCGAGGTCTTCATCGGCCAGTTCCTTAGCCAATTTGGCCAATGCATCTGCCTTGCTGTTTTCTGCATGCAGTATACTCTCCAGGATGTAGGAAAGGATTTGTGTCAGCAGTTGCTGCACTCTTTCGCCGTACTTTATCAGCTCTGGCTTGCACATCTGATAGTCGCCATTTACTTAGCTAGCGATCAGCTGGGAGTCTCCATATATGAGGAGGTCTTTGATTCCCATGTCGACAGCGATCTCTAGACCTGCTATCAAAGTTTCATATTCAGCCTCGTTATTAGTCCTTGGTTCTATTAAGGAGAGGGCATAATGCAATATCCCTCCTTGCGGAGTCACGAAGATAAGGCCCACCCCGGCTTTGATTATGGGGGTGTTTTGCTTTCGTTTCTTCATGGAAAGTAGAGTTCCCGTTGGGAATCATTTTCTTCCTTCTCTCCTTCGATTGTGTCGAACGCATGTTCATCCGGCAACTAGCATATTAAAGGGGAGTCGGCAGGTATCGGATGCTCCGCAAGAAAGTTGGAAATGGCCTGGCCTTTAACTGCTTTGAGGGGTCGATACGTTATCGAGAACTCCATCAGGAGGAGGGCCCACTTGGCCAGCCTTCCTGTTAGTATGGCCATTGACATCAGATATTTTAGAGGATCCACCTTTGATATGAGATGAACCTCATGTGCCAAGGCGTAATGTCTGAGCTTTGTTATCGCGAAGATCAGTGCCAAGCAATGCTTTTCGATGGGGGAGCAGTTATTTTCTGTCCCTAGGAGAACTCGACTCAAATGGTACAAAGCTCTCTCTTTTCACTGATCATTCTCTTATGCCCATAGCGTGCCTAGAGAACCCTCAAGGGCCGTTGTATATAGGATAAGGGGCTTTCTCTTAACCGGAGCGGTCAACACCGGCGGATTTTGCACGTATTGCCTTATTTCATCTGGTGCATTTTGGCACTTTTGATCCCAGACGAACGGGGTCCCCTTCTTCATTAGATGACTGTAGGGACGGCATTTTTCGGAGAGGTTGGTTGTGAACCGCAGGATATATGTGAGCTTTCCTTGAAGAGATCGCAATTGTTTGAGAGTTATTGGCGTGGGCATTTGCATAATCGCCTTGATTTTTGAGGGATCAATTTCGATACCCCGGTGCCGTATGATGAATCCTAAGAATTTGTCTGAAGACACTCCAAACGCGCATTTTATAGGATTCATCTTCAGATTATACTTCCGAAGATGTCAGAACACTATTTTTAGGTGTTCCCAATGTTCCTCATGAGATCTGCTTTTAACCACAAGGTCGTCGATGTAGCATTCGACGATCTCATGGATGAGGTCATCGAAGATCTTTTTCATAGCCCTTTAGTAGGTAGCACCAGCATTCTTTAGACCGAAGGGTATTACCTTATAGCAGAATATGCCCAGTGGAGTCCGGAAGGCGGTATGCTTTTGATCTTCCGGATGCATTTTTATTTGATTGTATCTCGAAGACGCATCCATGAAGGAGAAGACCTCATGGGTAGATGTGTTATCGATCATCAGTTCGTTAATAGGTAGTGGGAAGTCATCCTTCGGGCAATCTTTGTTGAGGTCCCGAAAGTCGATGCAGATGCACACCGTCCTATTTTCTTCATTACCGGGATGATGTTAGCGATCCAATCAGGGTATTGAACTTCATGGATGAAGCCGGAGTCTATTAGTTTCTTGATATCGGCGTTGATACTCATTTCAAGTTCGAGCCGCATTCTTCTTGGCACCTGTTTGAGTGGCTTTATGTCCGGCGATATGGCCAGTTTATGTACTGCTGCCTTTGGATCTAGACTCAGCATCTCAGAATAGTTCCATGCAAAGCAGTCTTTATATTGCATGAACACGTCCTTTAACATGGCTGCCTGTTTTTCAGATAGTAGCTCACTGACAAACGTTGGCCTCGAATCGTCTTCCGTCTCTGAGTCAATTTTTCTTAGGTTGTCTGCCGTGGTGTGTATCCCATCTTCCAGCTCCTTTGGTGCTAGTGGAAACTTGGAGTTACCTCATCCTTGTCTTCATTTGCGAAGCACATGTGGAGGTCATCCATAGTCTCGTGCCCTCCCTCTTTTGATAACGTTATCATATGGCAGGTACGAGTTTGCTTCCATTCTTGATGTTGAGCTGATCCTATCTTCACGGTATAGGTCCTCTTTGGCTCATGCTTTTGCGGCGGGGTTACCCTCCAGCTGCCAGATAAAGCGAACATGCCTTGTTAATGCTGGTTTTCTACTCGGTCTTTGAAAGTGGAGTAGTCTTCGAGGGGATGGCCTATTGCTCGGTGGTAGGAAAAATAATCTGGATGATGGGCCTTATTTATTTGTTTGGGGTGCTGAGACTCCAGAAGCGTCACCATTTGATGCTTCATGACAAGGTTGAATATTTTCCTTGTCTTGTCTTGGGGGAAAGAGTATTCCCGAACCATCTTCTTTATAAACGAAAGGTTCTAATCAACCTCTTCTCGATTGCATGGCTTCTTGGATCCTCTTTGTTGTTTTCGAACGTTGTTTGTGTTCTGTACCCTTTTTTTTGCCTTTATTTCGGGATTTTCCCTTTTCGTGAGGACATGCACTGGGCCATGGATGAAGAGCATTATAGTCTTCCTTCTCCGCGGATTGCTGATTGAGGAGCTGCGTCCTGACCTTTTCATAAATGTCTATTTCGCGGCTGTGATTGTCTCGGCTCTTTTGACAAACTTCTTTTATTAGCTTGTCTATTTGTTTTTCGAGTGACGGACTTAACGTTCTTAGAGCGGGATTTCGCTCTGTTTCAACATCACGGCCATTCGGAAGAGCGTTTTCCCCTTCGCTGGAGTTGTTTATGACATGACAGCTATAGAACTGCTCCCGTTTCTTGGACCGAACGTATCCGAGCCTAGTTGTCTCCATCTTCCTGTTGGACATCTTTCGCTGAGTCCCGGGAATATCCCAAATATTTTTGTAGAATTGGGCTTGCCGAACAGTTTGTTCAAGCGGTACACCTTGGCATCTTAACAGCCTTTTCAATCCCTCCACGTAGTATCTTGGCGGACGGATTGGTTGAGGCATGTCGAGTGCCAGACTTCCTTTTCTACTTTGGTCCCTGTAGATTAGTAGAAGGGGATCGCCTTTTCACCCTTTCATCTGGGAGGGACGTAGAAAGTCTGTAGTTCTTGTATGCTGTATGTATCGAGCACATCAAGTTCCTTGTAATGCCGAGGTGGAGCCATTGTGATTTGCAGACTCTGATCTGCTCCGGTAAGGGTTTGCACTGACGGGCGGATTGAGAACACTTCGTTGGCCTCGTCTTCAGAGTCACTGCCAAAGACCATAATAGGAGCAGATGGTCCGGACCTGCTATTTTCTTTCTGGGGTTCTCCCGAATAGACTATTTCTTCATCTTCCTCGAAATCGCTCCCAAAGATCGGGATAGTGGCGACGGACTTCTGTTTATCCTCCGGCCTATGACACCTTTCCGTATCCTCGAAGTCTGGCAGGAAGTACTTTGCGTCTTCATATTTTCGGACCTCGTTTATGGATAACGGATTTAGCTCCCCTGTGACGGTGTACTCCGAGCCATCCTTGAAACACTTCATACACTGATATTGTGTAGAAGGGATGACATTGTACTCGTGTAACCAAGGCCTGCCTGTAAGGAATATGTATGCCCTAGAGGCCATTAGTGTATCTTATAGTGGATGCTTGGACATATATATAGAAGACTTTCTTGCTTGACATGATAGTATTCTATCTGGTTGCTCTTTATCATAACATGTTAACTTGTTTAAGTTTACTGTCTCTATGATACATATTGATAAAGCCCTCAGGATGTTAGCTTGACTACCATGACTATGATGCAGATCATACTAGTGGGGCATGAGTAGTCTATAAGCACATCCTTAATAGGTCTTAGTCGAAGGAGTATTGAGACAGGGCATCGATATTCCAGTATAGACAAGTGTATACGTTTCTTGACCCGGTATTGGGGCGATGGATGATCCTATATTCATTGGTGTTTGACATCAAAGATTGTATACAGGTGCTCATTTGAGACTGAGTACACTGAACGGACTCGCCGAGAACTCCTAGATGGTATTATACTTATCGTCAAATAGCAGTTCTCCAGTAAAACTTGTACAGGTTGGTCTGTAAACCCGAGATCGTTATAATGTCTTGTGTATTTCCCACTGTGCTTTGATTTCCACCCTACCATGGCTCTACTGAGTCATGCCAACAGGCGGATTTTGGGTGCAGTCCCGAGAAACATGGAGGCAGTGAGCGATAGAGGGGTTTCGTCTCTCCCGATATTGGGAGTTGAAGTTGCGCAATGAGCGATTGGCTATGACCGCAAGTCCCTAGCCAGGACTGATGAGATTTACTACTAAGTGTTATTAATAGTTTCTCCATTGGTTATAGGTCATACATTGGCATGACTTATCGAGTTAGTGAAGTCTGACGATTTCTCCCTCAGACTCGATATGCGACATATCAGATGAAGAGACCGGACTGTACAGTAGGTGTTACTTGTTGGATCAATGGGAGTTTGAACAAGTTTGCTTGTTGGTCTTCCATTCATTCAATACCTGGGTAATCGTTACGTTCAGCTAGTACCGCTGATGGCTTGTAGGTATCTGATATGATCATTAACTACTGCTAGCATATTGACGAGTCTTAAGAGTTCCACAAAGAGGTTTCCGAGCTCAAGCTAAACGAAGTAGGGCACATATGGAGATATGTGCAAAAGCTTGATTAACTACGAGTATATAATGTCGTATTTTAATCTAGCGTCTTTTGATGTTAGTCAGGTTATATGTGATATGACCGGATTATTAAATCAAGTGTTGATTTAATAAATTGACTAATTACTCATTAAAATTCCTTTCTTTATATATATATATATCATGGTTGATGATACATGGAACAAGGCAATGCAAGAATCGCATTGGAGATAAAATGATTATTTTGATAAATAAGGAAAATATTTAGAAATGAGTCATGGCTTCTACATGGTTCTAAAAAGATCTAGCAACCATGACTCGCTCTCTTCATATTTGTTTTTATTCACCCTTTCTTATCTATTAAATATCCATCTTATCTCCAAGGTTCATTTAACCTTTGGCCAAGTTCATCTTCTTCATTATTCCTCTCTAGATATTTCTCTAGCTTGGGAAAAGAAATAAAAAGGAAAGTTTTTTGTTAGAAAAAACCCACTTCATCAATCTATACAAGATTAGCAATCTAGTGTAGGTTGTTATCTTCACTTCTTCTTTATACTAGTGAAGTAAGAGTTTGAGTGTAAGAAACTTCATTGTGGATCATCGTAGATAACGAAGGCCCTCAAGCATGCTTAATCCAACTTCAAGTGAAGCCATAGAGGCTCTCAAAGACTTCTACCAGAGCAATTGAAAAGAAGGATTGGTCTACAAAGGTTGTGGTTTCTTTTTCACTTAGAGTTAAACACCTCTTTTTCTTTACTTGTAACCCTAATCTTTAGTTCGATTCATGATTAGTATTCTCAGCTCTCTATAAATTTTTAAATTTCTCACATATTGATGTTTAAACCATAGTAGAGATGCTAAGACATATTTACACTGCCGAGCAAAGCATTATAACAAGTCTTGGCGTCAATGACATGAAATTTGATGTCAGTGACGAGCAACCCGAAGCGCAACGTCAATATTACGGACCCAAGCGTTCGTGAAGACTGTGAGTCGAACCCGGAGATGATAATTTTGTCTCAGGCCAGGTGCTGAACGTTCATGCAAATCTCCTTCAGCACTCTCACGGTGAGAAGGTTGACGAAGGATCCGTTGTCGATGAGGATTTTCCCTATCTTGATGTCATGGCAGTACCCGGTGACGTATAACTGGCGGTTATGTTCGCACATACTGAGGAGAAGATCTTTATCACTAAATATAATGTCAGCCGTGTGGACCTGTCATGACCCGAAATAGCACGTGACTGGCACTTGAATCATATGAAGTCTATAGGACCCCATCTAATTCAAGTAAGCCAAAAATCCTAGAAATCTAAACCATTTTAAATGAGAAGTGAAGAAAACTTGTTTAAAAGCAAGTGGTTTTAATAACATAAGCCGAAGTATTGCATTTTTGAAATCTCAAGTCTTTTTCTGAAAATTTCGGTAGAGTTTCCTTTGTAAATACTGGCCCAAAACGGGGTACAACATGAATAATATAATTAAAGGCATCCCCAAGAGGGAGCTTGCTCTTCGTCAATCAACGGTCACAACCACGCAAGCAATATAATATACAACGCCGAAAGGCGAGGATCAAAACTCAAAAGGAATCTCAAAAAAAAACCAAGAAAACCATAATAATACAACGCGCGACTTTAAGCTCGAAAGAATAAATAACTGGTTTTCTAAGTCTGAAACAATATACAAGTCTGGTTGATGGAGTTTACTAGATACAACTGAATAAAATAAATAGAGTACAATGGTGGTCACGATACAAGTGAACCCACCTACCAAAGCAATCACCCGAAAAAGGACAGTGTGCCAGCAAAGTTGCAACGAACCTATACGGCAAAACCTGCAAGAAACTGTGGCAAAACGGGGGTGAGTTGCCAACTCGTGAGTAGAAAACATCACAGAGCAGAAATCGTATGTATGACTCAATCCTAGGTCAATACGATCAGTAATATATATCCTAAATATGATAAATTCTGAAGTATGATAAGGTGGCAAGGGTAAACATCTAAACATAAATGTAATACCAAGTGCTCGTGTCAGTGCCTCAGGTAGCAACCTATCATAAACATGAGGTGTGATCAATGTAATCATCATGAAATCAGTGTCAACTATATCATGAAGTCTATAACTATATGGATATCATCCAACTATGTTATCAATGTCTGTATGCATGTGGATCTCGTCCACGGGTAAACCAATGACACAAAAACATCATGCATGTAAATATCATAAAAGCATATGCATGAAAGTATGAGAATATAAATCAATGTGTATCCCTCATGACACATCAAAATCATGTAACCTGAGTGCCCAGCATCGACACTCAAAACATCATGAAACCTGTGTCCAGCATCGACACGTAAATCCTCATATCTCGGGCTCCGTCAGTCCGGATTGGCCCATATCATCTCTCGACTCCGGTCGGTATCCTCCGGATATCCGCCGAGCTCAAACACTATCACCGGTAGGTATGGTTCCCCTGTCAGGCTCATCGGCGTGGTCCATCGAAATACATTTCTTGCCCCCGGGGTACCTCCGGGCCCCACCATGTACCCGCACACGGCCCACGACGCCTCCTTACATGGGGTATATATATCAGAACCGATAAAACTCATGGTGGCTGCTGAAATATCATATTAAGAGAAACCGGTTTTTTTTAAAACAATATATACTTTCTTTTGAAATAACCACTGTTCTCAAATCCAGAAATCTCATGAAAACATCATATCTCAAGGAGTATAATCGTAAAGCATGATGTATGCGACATATAAAAGAAATGTAAGCATATCAGTATATCATACAACATGGAATCAGTAACATGCACATGTCGAGGGAAAAACCGCTCTTTCAAATGAATCCGGTTTTAAAATATATCTTGCGGTTCCCAACCTTTCGAAAGTCAAATGCAGCATCGTAAAAAGGTGCATATGTAACTATAACAAGTAAATTATGCATGGAGTCATATCATGATGCAGCAATCCAACTATGTAGTGACATAGCAATTATCGATGATGAAGTGTGTGAGCCGACAAGCAGCTATACGTGGAGCATACGCATCATCAATAATGGTGCTGGTGTCCTGATAGCATGGGTTTAATATAATATAAAACACAGTTAAGCATGCAATGCGATGCGAATAACAAGAATATGCGGAGAATGAATAATAAACGCAACAGTGAAGAATCTGCATCAATAAATATGAGTCATACAGTTTTGCCATTTGAAATAACACGAATCATGGTGTTTAGAAAAATAAGGTCTACGGTGTTTTTAAGAAAAGATGCGTCCTTTGAAAGTATCCGTAGAATCCCTTGGCATGTCTTTAAAATACCCACGATTCGTTAGTTTTGAAATAGGTATGACTCGAGTCTAGTCTAACATCTATAAGTAAACTACAGGACTAAACTAACAGGCTAATCGAAAAGGTAAGGAAACCACCTAAATCTGAGTTGATACATATAAATATAATAGTCGGTGATCCCGCCTCAATAGTATCATATACAATACAATATATAACATGACATTCTCGAGTCAAGAGTGCGGATCTATCGTCAATATAAAGCTCGTATGGTAAATCCATCGTACGGCATCCCAATCTGGGTACGGGTCGAACATCATATTTATCTCATCAATTATCCGGTATCCTTATCATCATATCTCATGAACTGAGGGTACTGATCTAAAGTCTAGTACAAACTGATACCATTTGCATATATATGCGTGTATGAAAACACACGCCTAAAGGCCCGCTAAAATCTCATGTCGTATATCATAATACGAATCAAAGCATATCGCCGATCTCGTGGTATCAAGCCCAATCTCATCGACTCATCTCCAAATACCATCCACTATCCTCATTATCCATGTATAGGTATACGCATATATATATATATATACATAGTCCCATATCTATGTGTGTGTGTGTGTGTATGCGTGTGTGTGTATGTGTGTGTATGTATCCCCATATACGCACAAGTAATGTGTGTGTGCGTGTGTGCAAACCTATTCTATGGTTCGCGACTAAGAAATCAACCACGACACTATTTTCTAAATACACCAACATTTATCACATGATCTTCAAAGATCCTACTTGTTAATCATCCAAATTCACAACACATATGTAAATGTATAACATAACATAAGCTACACTACGAACTGCGGGGGTGCTATATGCCATCCACCCGACTTCCCCTATAGATATATATCTACTCACTTTGATCTTCGCTTGCCGATGCCGATGTCGCCACGCGCTTGCTTGTCGTCTCGAAGTCCACATGGGGGTACCTACATGTCACAACGTATCATATCGCATTAAAATCCAAATCAAAACCAAAATGACAAGCTAAAAGCCTATAGGTTAGAACCTACGGACTACGCCTTCAAAACCACCAAACAACTCTCGATATCGTCGTACAAACGTCAAGTGGTCGAGGTAAAACACAAATACCAAAACTTGAATTCATAAACATCAAGAAACACATGGCAGCAACTCACAAAACTTGCTCCAGATTTTAGTTAAGGTGAAAACAAGATGCACATACAACACTGGGGGTGCTATATAGGGTGCATATGAGCTATGGACACCCTCACCCACCTAGTGGCCGGCCACTTCCCTCAAAAATCTGGCCTCCTCAGTTTTGGGAAGGAGTTGGGGTGTCGAACTTGCAGGGGGGTCTCCTATGGTCTCAAATTGGTCACTGGAGTTATTTATTTTTCTCGTAAAAATCCCAGGTCATCCCAGATTTCCCTGCACCCTCTATTACCTCACAAACCGACATGGAAAGTTTCTGTTTTTGGGTTTCAGGTTTTTGTTTCATGTTTGGTCTGGATTTCTAACATCATAGGGGTCTAAGGTCACCAATACGGTTCAATAACACAATCCCAACTCAAGAAAAACCCTAACCCTTTCTATGAATTTTCAAAGTTCACAAAACCTTGCTCAAACGATTCTAAACATATATAAATGCTAAAGCAAACGTAATATTACTCTAAAGGTAAAGAAAGTACCTCATTTGGAAACTCAAGAATTTTCTTGAGTTGCCCCCAAGTGCCCAAAATCCTTGCTTTCTTGGTCCAAAATGTTTGCAATGGTCTTGTGCATGTTTTTTGTGAAATGGAGATGGACTTTTGAGGTGTTTTTGGTGATGAAATGAGGGTTTGAAGAAGAGGGAGGAGAGAGTGCTGCCATGAGATGAAGAAGAAGAAGAAAAGATGAAGATGAAGAAGTGGGAAAGATGAGCCATGACTATGGTTGACCCCTCACCCTCTCTCTCTCTCATGCCCATACCCCTTTTCTTTATTCATTTTCCTTTTCTTTTCTTTTCATTTCTTTTCTATTCTTCTCTCAATTAAAATCAACAACCATGCATGAACATGAAGAAAACCATGATAAAAAATGTAACAAGTGTGAAAAATGGCACGGTGCATGTCATGTGCACAAAACCAGATTAATGCAAGATTAGTGATACCTAATCGCGGTTAGCATTAAAAGTGAATATAATTAATTATAAAAATTCATAATTTGCTTAACTCATTTAAAACACCCTCAATTCTGTAATTTCAACAATTTTCGAAATTATCCCCAATTTATCTGTATTTTATTATACCGCACTATTAAAATATTGATAATATTTATTACTTAATTAAAAAAATTCCCAAAAATAATATTTTATTTTTCTAAAATGTTACAGTCTTCCCCCCTTAAAGAAATTCGGTCCCGGAATTTAAATTTAAACTCCCCCAATTTCTAAAACATTTCAGCAAAATGATCATGTCGTCGGGGCTCCGAAATCATAAATACATAAAACACATCGTAGCGCGAAGCATGCGCATGAAAAATAAGCATATAGCTCAAAATCAAAACTCCGTCAAGCATCCTGCAATCATCAGAGTTATAGCGAATACACCAATGTCAAAGCCCAAAACGAAAACCAACATGATATACATCAAAACTATAATGCATACATAGTACGCATCGGTGTAATCTCGTCAAAACATCTGAAAGAAATGCATGCCAAACTCTTTTCAAATCGCTGTGCGATGTGCGTATCACTGCACAGTGGCGGACGTTTGTAAGAAAATAACTATATATATGTATATATATATATCCTTTGTTTAACATATATGTCCCGCCGCTTTGAAAAATAATTTAGAAGGGTTTCCTTTGTTAAATGTTTCGTGTCGTCTCAGACACATAGGTAAATACTGAGACTATAGCTCCTTTTTTGCATGCAAAAAAAATATACTCAAGTACTGTCCTCGGATTAGTCCTGCTCAGTACGGAAACAAATAGTAAATATCATAAAAAAACATACTGCCCCATAAGAAATAAATCCTAAAATCTGCATAAGAATGCCTCGTGAGTCTGGTGTGCACGAAAATCGAAATCCATGAATGTACCATACATGTATACAAAACAAAATTTTAGTGCAACGGTTGTGCACGAAACACCTGCCCAAGGCACGGGTGTGCCTGACAGCAATATCAGGTGCATCTGATATGCACGAAGAATCTCGATTTAGTGCATCTGGCGTGTACCAAAATCGCATCAAGAGCCCAAGTATGCGCAAGAATCCAAATCAAGCGCACAAATCAAATCAAAACACTAAAAGTGTATGAAAACTATGCCGAAAGCACAAGTCAAATCATATGCATATCATAGGCATAAAATCAAAATCAACCTCTCGAATGACATCAAATCGAAGTCAAGTGCAACCGTAGTGTACAAAAATCTCAATAATGCAAACAAATCGTCCAAAATACCGAAATCCAAAAATGACGGATGCGTGATATTCGAATCACCAAATCTCAGATTGTAAACACCCTTCCTTCACAGTCGAGAAGGTGTTGGTGCATCCAAAGCTAGCAGATCAAGATATCTACTTGCCTCCTGTTCATGGTCTGGCGCCTGGTGCTTTTAGGCTCTTGTCTCTCACTGCGAATTACTAGATATATAGCTCCTCGGCTCAACGGCACAATATGGAATGACGACGGAAATAGTCCCGCTCTGGCACATCCTCTAAAAATCTCTGGCCAACTATCTCATCGACGATGCCGAACTCTGGCCTGCTTGGTGTGCACAATATGACCACTCCTGGGTCCTAGTATTTTCGTATAATATTCCAGAAAGGTCCTGTCGAGGTCTCTCCCAAATCTCGTTTCTTCCGAACTGTTCGGAGGTTATCACCCTTTACTATATCTGTTTCTTGTTCTGGAATGGCTGCATACTCATCGCGACTCCTTCTGGAAGATATATCCATAAATAATGCCTCTGTATGCGTGTCACATCTCTGATGTCAGCGGAGTGGAACGTTGTCTCGTCAAGATCTCGTACGAACCACTTACTCCACTTTTCTCTAATGTCGACTGATTCGGACTCGTCTCTTCGTGGCTGCATGGACTGCGCTCCTACGGCTATACCCGTATCTGGAGTCTCCCAAGCAATGCATCCCATCATATGATATCCAAATGACGTCGAACCCTTCGATCGATTTGTCAAAGTTCCATAATCCCCCAAGAGCTCAACATCTTAGGTACAGTTTAATAGTATTCCAGTACATACCACAGTACCTGTGGACCAACCGTAGAAAGGCAAACCCAAGCCTTATTAATAGCACCGCGGAACTGCTGTAAACCCTAAGGTTTTGAAGCGTTCTCATGGTCATTATATCGAGTTAGGGTTTCATTCTTCTAGAGGGTCCATAGAATTACTTGCATTGTCTTCAGAATACTTTAAACTTGGAAAATGGGCTTTTGACCTTCGATCGTCTCTATCGACTCTCAACGTGCCTGCGTGAAGTCGTCTCTAGCTGGAATCAATCAATCTGATGACCTCGCATCGGGGTAGGCAACGGATCACGTGTCCTAGTCATTCCTCCTTGGATGACTAGCGATCTTCTATCATATCTCTAACTATAACTCGTGCGGAAATAGATCCAAACCTCTGGGGTGATATCTCGTCAGTCGCAGCAATAACTGAATCATTCGTCCGCATGCTGAACAGTGCCTCAATCATCAAGTATAATCGGTGCATCAACGGTCATCACATTCTGGCTGGCCTCTGGCAGTGGCTCAATCCTCTGGTGGTGATCTGCACGTCCGAGAAATCTCGTAAAAGCGATCCATCAATGCACATGGCGCGAAAACACAATAGGACGATACATCTATGCAATCGGGTGTCCCTGGAATCACGCCCTGGTCAGTCCTCGTCCGTGACGATCTCATGCTGACCGTGACTCTAGCCGTAGCTCTCTCTGCCCGTGTAATCGCGACAGCAAAATCATAAACCAATATCGATGAGAATAGATCATAAGAATGAATATAATATTGTGCAAGGAAATGTACATCCTAAGGCTCCCTAAGCGGAGTAGCGTATCGTAAGTATGCCGCGGAACATATACACGATACGTCACTCTCCTTAAGTCACCTACTCCATCGCCAAGGTCAACCTACGCGACGAAAGTTCAGGTCTAATACCCCCTCGACTAAGTCTAAGTTCCGTAAGGTCAAGCCTAGATTCCGTATATATACAAAAGCCCTAGGCTCCGCATAGTCAAACATTGACTCAAACCTAGGTTAACCTAATGCTCTGATACAAACTTTGTCACGGCCCGAAATGGCACGTGACTGGCACTTGAATCATATAAAGTCTATAGGACCGCATCTAATTCAAGTAAGCCAAAAATCCCAAAAATCTAAACCATTTTAAATGAGAAGTGAAGAAAACTTATTTAAAAGCAAGTGTTTTAATAAAATAAGCCGAAGTATTGCATTTTTAAAATCTCAAGTCTTTTTCTGAAAATTTCGGCAGAATTTCCTTTGTAAATACTGGCCCCAAACGGGGTACAACATGAATAATATAAATAAAGGCATCCTAAGCGGGAGCTATCTCTTCGTCAATCGACGGTCACAACCATGCAAGCAATATAATATACAACGCCGAAAGGCGAGGATCAAAACTCAAAAGGAAACTCAAAAAAAATACCAAGAAAACTATAATAATACAACGTGCGACTCTAAGCTCGAAAGAATAAACAATTGGTTTTCTAAATCTGAAATAATATACAAGTCTGGTTGATGGAGTTTACTAGATACAACTAAATAAAATAAATAGAGTACAATGGTGGTCACAATACAAGTGAACCCACCTACCAAAGCAATCACCCGAAAAAGGACAGTATGCCAGCAAAGCCACAACGAACCTGTACGGCAAAACCTGCAAGAAACTGTGGCACAACGGGGGTAAGTTGCCAACTCGTGAGTAGAAAACATCACTGAGCAGAAATCATATGTATGACTCAATCCTAGGTCAATACGATCAGTAATATATATCCTCAATATGATAAAGTCTGAAGCATGATAAGGTGGCAAGGATAAATATCAAAACATTAGTGTAATACCAAATGCTCGTGTCAGTGCCTCAGGTAGCAACCTATCATAAACATGAGGTGTGATCAATGTAATCATCATGAAATCAGTGTCAACTATATCATGAAGTCTATAAGTATGTGGATATCATCTAACTATGTAATCAATACTTGTATGCATGTGGATCTCGTCCACGGGTCAACCAATGACACAAAAACATCATGCATGTAAATATTATAAAAGCATATGCATGAAAGTATGAGGATATAAATCAACGTATGTCTCCCGTGACACAACAAAATCATTGATCCTGAGTGCCCAGCATCGACACTCAAAACATCAAGAAACCTGTGTCCAGTATCGACACGTAAATCCTCATATCTTGGGCTCCGTCAGTCCGGATCGGCCCATATCATCTCTCGACTCCGGTCGGTATCCTCCGGATATCCGCCGAGCCCAAATACTATCACCGGTAGATATGGTTCCCCTGTCAGGCTTATCGGCGTGGTCCATCGAAATACCTTTCTTACCCCGGGGTACCTCCGGGCCCCACCATGTACCCGTATACGGCCCACAACGCCTCATCGCATGGGGTATATATATCAGAACCGATAAAACTCATGGTGGCTGCTGAAATATCATATCAAGAGAAACCGGTTTTTTTTAAAACAATATATACTTTCTTTTGAAATAACCACGGTTCTCAAATCCAGAAATCTCATGAAAACAGTATATCTCAATGCGTATAATCGTAAAGCATGATGTATGCGACATATAAAAGAAATGTAAGCATATCAGTATATCATGCAACATGAAATCAGTAACATACACATGTCGAGGGAAAAACCGCTCTTTCAAATGAATCCGGTTTTAAAATATATCTTGTGGTTCCCAACCTTTCGAAAGTCAAATGCAGCATCGTAAAAAGGTGCATATGTAACTATAGCAAGTAAATTATGCAGGGAGTCATATCATGATGCAGCAATCCAACTATGTAGTGACATGGCAATTATCGATGATGAAGTGTGTGAGCCGGCAAGCAGCTATACGTGGAGCATACGCATCATCAATAATGGTGCTGGTGTCCTGATAGCATGGGTTTAATATAATATAAAACACAGTTAAGCATGCAATGCGATGCGAATAACAAGAATATGCGGAGAATGAATAATAAACGCAACAGTGAAGAATCTACATCAATAAATGTGAGTCATACAGTTTTGCCATTTGAAATAACACGAATCGTGGTGTTTAGAAAAATAAGGGCTACGGTGTTTTTAAGAAAAGATGCGTCCTTTGAAAGTATCCGTAGAATCCCTTGGCCTGTCTTTAAAATACTCACGATTCGTTAGTTTTGAAATAGGTATGACTCGAGTCTAGTCTAACATCTATAACTAAACTACATGACTAAACTAACAGGCTAATCGAAAGGTAAGGAAACCACCTAAATTTGAGTCGATACATATAAATATAATAGTCGGTGATCTCGCCTCAATAGTATCATATACGATACAATATATAACATGATATCCTCGAGTCAAGAGTGCGGATCTATCATCAACATAAAGCTTGTACGGTAAATCCATCGTACGGCATCCCAATCTGGGTACGGGTCGAACATCATATTTATCTCATCAATTATCTGGTATCCTTATCATCATATCTTATGAACTGGGGGTACTGATCTAAGTCTAGTACAAACTGATACCATCTGCATATATATGCGTGTATGAAAACATACGCCTAAAGGCCCGCTAAAATCTCATGTCGTATCTCATAATACGAATCAAAGCATATTACCGATCTCGTGGCATCATGCCCAATCTCATCGACTCATCTCCAAATATCATCCACTATCCTCATTATCTATGTATAGGTATACACACACATATATATATAGTCCCATACCTATGTGTGTGTGTGTGTATAAATATACGTATCCCTATATACGCACAAGTAATAATAATGCATGCAATGGTGTGTGTGTGTGCGCGTGTGTGCAAACCTATTCTATAGTTCGCGACTAAGAAATCAACCACGACACTATCTTCCAAATACACTAACATTTATCCCATGATCTTCTAAGATCCTACTTGTCAATCATCTAAATTCACAACACATATGTAAATGTAAAACATAACATAAGCTACACTGCGAACTGCGGGGATTCTATACGCCATCCACCCTACTTCCCCCGTAGATATATATCTACTCATTTTGATCTTCGCTTGCCGATGCTGATATCGCCACGCGCTTTCTTGTCGTCTCGAAGTCCACATAGGGGTACCTACATATCACAACGTATCGTATCGCATTAAAATCCAAATCAAAACCAAAACGACACGCTAAATGCCTATAGGTTAGAACCTACGGACTATGCCTTCAAAACCACCAAACAACTATCGATATCGTCGTACAAACGTCAAGTGATCGAGGTAAAACAAAAATACCAAACCTTGAATTCATAAACATCAAGAAACACATGGCAGCAACTCACAAAACTTGCTCCAAATTTAGTTAAGGTGAAAACAAGATGCACAACCAACACTGGGGTGCTATATAGGATGCATATGAGCTATGGAAACAACCTGGACACCCTCACCCACCAAGTGGCCGGCCACTTCCCTAAAAAATCCGGCCTCCTCGGTTTTGGGAAGGATTTGAGGCGTCGAACTTGCAGTGGGGTCTCCTATGGTCTCAAATTTGTCACTGTAGTTGTTTATTTTTCTCGTAAAATTCCCAGGTCATCCCAGATTTCCCTGCACCCTCTATTACCTCACAAACCGACATGGAAAGTTTCTGTTTTTGGGTTTCATGTTTTTGTTTCATGTTTGGTCTATATTTCTAACATCATGGGAGTCTAAGGTCACCAATACGGTTCAATAACACAATCCCAACTCAAGAAAAACCCTGACCCTTTCTATGAATTTTCAAAGTTCACAAAACCTTGCTAAAATGATTCTAAACATGTATAAGTACTAAAGCAAAGGTAATACTACTCTAATGGTAAAGAAAGTACCTCATTTGGCAACTCAAGAATTTTCTTGAGTTGCTCCAAGTGCCCAAAATCCTTGCTTTCTTGGTCCAAAGTGTTTTCAATGGTCTTGTGCATATTTTTTGTGAAATGGAGATAGACTTTTGAGGTGTTTTTGGTGATGAAATGAGGATTTGAAGAAGTGGGAGGAGAGAGTCCTGCCATGAGATGAAGAAGAAGAAGAAGAAAAGATGAAGATGAAGAAGAAGAAGAAGAAAAGATGAAGATGAAGAAGTGGGAAAGATGAGCCATGACTATGGTTGACCCCTCACCCTTTCTCTCTCATGCCCATACCCCTTTTCTTTATTCATTTTCCTTTTCTTTTCTTTTCTTTTCTATTCTTCTCTCAATTAAAATCTGCAACCATGCATGAACATGAAGAAAACCATGATAAAAAAAATGTAACAAGTGTGAAAAATGGCATGGTGCATGTCATGTGCACAAAACCGGATTAATGAAAGATTAGCGATATCTAATCGCGGTTAGCATTAAAAGTGACTATAATTAATTATAAAAATTTATAATTTGCTTAATTCATTTAAAACACCCCCAATTCAGTAATTTCTACAATTTTCCAAATTTTCCACAATTTATCTGTATTTTATTATTCCGCACTATTAAAATATTCATAATATTTATTATTTAATTATAAAAATTCCCAAAAATAATATTTTATTTTTCTGAAATGTTACAGGACCTCTGCCAGTTCATCTTTCATTTTCTCTTCCGCGAGAAAAGCTTGAAACTAATCAGGCTCTTGTAGTGCCTTGATCAAGGAATCCCGTGCCTCTTTGGACATGAAGAGAGCATTCAGTATGCTCAGTTGTGAGGGTATTTTCTTCAGATGTGCTAGGACATTGTAGTCCACTTTGTTTTTCTTAGATGGGTCCCTTGCTGCGAGCTCTTTGACAACTCCATCGTCGAGGGCAATTTCCTCAGAGATTTTTTCTTTTCCTTTATTTTTTTGCTCGATCCTTTGTTTGTAGGTCCGAGGTTCTTTTCAGGTAGCGTGCGGTTACACAGCTGAATATTCTCATAGTTTTTCTCCTCCTCATCTTTTTCGGAGGTGGAGTCTTTGAAGAGAGGGCTGAGAGGTATTTCGTCCTCAGAATCGCTCCTGAAAGTAAGAACTTGGGGTTTTTCCCCTTCCGAACTAGTATCAACCATATGACAATTGCCAGTCGTTTTTTCATGTGTGTTTTTTGCACTATTTTTCCATCGACGAGCTTCACACTTCATCCTCTGGAAGTTTTTTTGATGGGCAACATATCCTTGCCACCACTTCTTGAAGGTACCGCATTCTTCGGTGGGGTGGGTAACCCTCCGATGATATAGGCAGTAGTTTAGATGTGAATCCATTCCGTCGAGGCGTATGACTCCTAGAGAGTTTCCTACGAGAGGTGGCAGCTTCATTCCCGTTGACAGGGCTTTGGCGAACCGCTTCTCTGCCTTGATCATCTTCTTATTTGTCGCAGGTATACTTTGGTTTGGTTGGAGTACTTTACGACTCCTCATTGCCGCAGCTTCTTCATCCTGACGCTGACGCTTAGCCTTTTCGTACATGGATGTTTCGCGTTCTCGGTCGACTTTGCTTTTACGAAAAGCTTCGTTTAACAGCCAATCGATCGGGTCTTATGGCTATTCTGTAGATTTTAGCGCCGATCCTGCCCTCCGTTTCTCTACGTTGTTTTCTGATGCCGAGGGAGTTTCTTCATCATTTAACGACGAATGGGAGACCATGTGGCAACTTGCTATATTCTTCGGTTTCTTCTGATGAGTCATTTTCTTCATCGTTGTCATTATCTTTATTCTCAAGAATATACTTGAGGAACTCTTCGAGCGTGACAGGTTTCCGCACCTTCTCGTTTTACTCCTCCAACGTGTCAATGTAATATTTTAGTTTTGTGCGCTTGTCGTCATACTCGGAAGGTTGCACAGGCTTCTTGGTCTTCTTCTTTTTCTTCGAAGAGTTTGAAGGCTTGACTTGGGGATTTTTCCCTTTGTCAATAATCTTCGGTACGGGACGCGGTTTCAACATCCCTTCGATGATTTCGAGATCAAGTGGGCTTTTCCACCTGACTGCCGGACATGCCTGTAGATCCTTCAGCATTCTTTTAGCTTTAGCTGAAAGAACGACTTCCTATGGAGTTTCTTCCACGAGCTAGCATGATGCCCCCGGCGCATCCACCTTTTTTGGAGTGTGCTTATGTGGTGGGTTCACCCTCCAGTTCTGAGACAGTGCGAACATCCCCTGTTAATACTGGTCCTCGACCCAGTTCTTGAAGATGTAGCGATCCTCAATTGGGTAGCTCACCATTCTGTGATAGGAGTAGTAGTTGAGATTGTTGACGTCGACGGGTTGCGGTGGACGCCGTGGGTCTGGAAATGTGATGAGTTTGTTGCGCACTGCCAACTTAAATAATCTCCTCGTCTTGTCGCAGGGAAACGAGTAAGCGCGTACTATCCTTTCTTCCAGGGATAGGCATAGACACGCATTGTTTTGGTGAGCAGCCGGTTTTGGGCCACTCGGTTGTTGTTGATTGTTGGCAATGAAGGCTGCTTTCCCTTTACCCTTGGCATTTCGAGGGTCCTTATTTGAGGAGGAAGGCCCGCGGCCTATCTGGTCCATTTAGGCCAGTTTATCGATCAGAGCCTGGAAGGTTGTTGGTTTGAAGAATGTCATGAACTTGGACACCGTCATTTGAGGTTCAAGGGTCCCGATGAACATGCCCACGGAAAGGGATTCTTCGATGCGATGTTCACATTTAGACCGTAGGTTCCACACTGGATCACGTATTGGACCCAAGTTTCTCCTGGCCTTACCCTGGCTTTGATTAATGCCGTGATCGGGGTGCACTCGCTTGCGCTGGCGAACAGCTGTGTGAACAGCAGTTCCATCTCTGTGAATGTCTTGACGGAGTCATTTGGGAGCTCCGAGTACCATTCAAAGGCCGTTTCCGACAGGCTGCCAACGAACTGGCGAAGCAACAGTTTGTCATCGCCTCCAGTGTTGCCGTACAGAGCTCTGAACTGTAAGACGTGCTGATGGGGGTTTCTTGTCCCTTTGTATACATGGAACTTGGGGATCGTATATCCCGGCGGGTACTTGATTTGATAATACCAGCGTGGATAGGGTCAGCCAGTTCTGACGATTTGGCCAGCCACTTCATTAGCTCGATGAGCTTTTATTTGTTGAGCTATATAATCATCAAGAGCAGCCTTAGAGATCGTTTCCTCCTTAGCTGTTGATAAAGCCGGAAGAGGATTTGATGTTTCCCCTCTGTCATCCTCGATGATAATTGACGGATCTTCGGCCGGGGGTTCTGGCTCGATCATCATTCCAACCATGTTTTGGAATAAGAAAGCCATCTACTTTATGTTAGCATCCTGCTCAGCGGCTTCCTTATCCTTTCTTTCAAGCACCCTTCGCAGGAACTCTGTATCAGTCTCCTGCTCCTAGCGGTGTTCAACTGTTGTGTCTGGGCTTTCTTTCTTCCCGGTAAGTACTGCCATTTTGGTCAGCATTTCCTGGAGCTTTTGTTGTTGCTCCCGAACTTTTGTCAGCGACCGAGTTTGCGGTCGATGACCTACGGAAGCACGGCTTTCTTCTTTCCCGGAAGCTATGTAAACCGTATGCATGATCATGCCCCCAGCCTTAGGGCATTTGGGTCCGTCGCCTTTTGAGTTTGCCGCCGGCTGTGGGATTTTCTCCGGCCCCATCCTTTTGTGGGAGGTCGAAGTTGAAGGAGCCATTGTAACTGGCTCCCGTGTAGAAGAACCCCCTCGCTGTATGATGGAGGGATGGTCATTCTCTTACCGAGCCTTCAATTTCTTCGATTGACGAGAGTAATCTTTGTTGATCACAGAGTCTTAGAATTTCCGCCAGACCCTTTGAATTTGCGAGGAGAGCCGCTGATAGGGCTGCTCCGTCTTTGCCTGCACTGTGGCTTCTGCAGGCAGCGGCGATTTCTTTAGCACCGCCGTTGGAGAGTTCTTACGCACTCTCCTTAGTATATCAAAACTGTTCCCGGTTGGAACAGCAGTGTCAACTTCCACCATTAAAGCTGGTAGGTTAAGTCCAGAGGGGCAGTTGCCCCAATCTTTTCTCACTCGGCACCAGTGGCGACGTCGAGCATGCCTACCGGAAGGGACCGCTTCAGTTGTGGAAGCGGCTTTATCGTGCCCACGCCTTTACCGAGGGGCTGTTGTTGGTGTCAGCCTGTTGAAGAAAAACGTCCTGACTAAAGTTTGGGGAGGAACGACCAATCTTTCAATGACCGATCTTTCGATGAGGGAAGCGTTTTTTATGGCTTCGCTCGTAGGAGGAGTTGGGAGGGCTATCCATTTTGGGGCAGCCCTTTCAGGTATTACGAGCCTCTTTGTAAGCCCGTTCGAGCTTTTGATCAGCCTGTTAGAAACTGAGACTCCGGTTTTGGATGGCCCATTGAGAGAGGCTGTTGTGGTCGCCGGTCGATCGAAGACCGACCTCTTGGGAGCTTCCTCTTGCGGCGCTGAGCCACCGAAACTCACTGGTAGGAATATGGTCCCGAAGAATAGTCTAGTAGTGGCTTGTGTTACTTACCCCACCGGCATTGAAAAGATAGAGGACGCGTTAGGCCCGTAGGTCACTCCTCCAGCTGGGGTGGAGAGAGTGTTGCTGTTGCATGTTGTGCAGTTGGAAGCCATTTATTTTTTTCTGCACAGGAGCAAGACACCAAATTTTAGTACCTCGAATCCAAGGGCAATCATAGCAAACCGCGATTTTGTTCGCGAAACATGACACACAAAATGTGGAGTGGAAAGAGGAAAAGGTCCTACCGGGTGTGTTAGAATCTGTTCACCACCGGAGATGGGGACGAACCAGGATCGGTCGTCTTGCCTGAATCTATTGGCAGATACTATTTGGACTTATCCATTCACCTCTCCGAAAATACCAAGTTAATTTATGGCACCATATATCGGAGGTTTGGACAGACGCGACCGTTGTAGCAGACTTTATCAGATTCCCCCTCATTTTATAAGGGGGTTTTGATTGTGGGGACGCTCTTCCCTGCAGGTGCAAACCCCATGCAGTTAATTACGTTACCGCATTGCGATAACCACTTTCTCCTGCCCCGGCGGTTCACTTCGTGTCGTGTGTGTTTTTGTTTGCTTAGGTTGCCCGTAGATTGTATATGGAGACTAATTTATATCGTCGCCCGTAGGGCGCGGATTAGTCCAAATCCGTATATCTTAGATTTGGGTTTGTTTTATTTAAGGACTGTTAATCTAGTTTGAGATTAAGATCAACTTAAATATATATGAGCATTTGGGGCTCAATTTGTTTTTGTTAAGGATACGTTAGTCTAATTTAAGACTAAGATCCACTTAGCAACATTTTAGAATCATTTTTACTTTAGATCCAGCAAAAAAGTATTTGGGCACAGCTGCAAGAAAACATCAGAGACCTAGCTAATTTGGGCATAGTCTGCTTTGTCTTTTCTTTTATTCAAAAGTGCTAAGTACTTATTTGGGCTTTAATTGTTCAGCCCTTTTCCTTTTATATAAAAGTGCTAAGCACTTATTTGAACTCTGATGCCCACTTGTATGTCATGTGAAGTATTCAGTCATGGACGCTGCCCAATTAGTGCTAAGCGCTGAGCTGTTTTAGCTGTATGTAAAGTGCTAAGCACTTTTTGTATAGTGCCCATATGAGGTGCACGTGCGGCACTGGGCGCTGCCCAATTAGTGCTGAGCACTCAGCCGTTTTGGCTGTATATGAAGTGCTAAACACTTTTTATATGGCACCCACGTGAGGTGCATGTGCGGCGCTGGGCGCTGCCCAATTAGTGCTGAGCACTCAGCCGTTTTGGTTATATATGAAGTGCTAATCACTTTTTATATGGTGCCCACGTGAGAAGCACGTGAGGCGCTGGCCTTCTGTTTTGGGTGCCCGCGTGTTTTTCACGTGAGGTGCTAGACGCTGTTAAAGAGGGGCGCCCACGTGGGAAGCACGTGAGGCGCTAGTTTTCTTATACGGAGATTTAATCTCTGTTGATGTTTTCAAAGAGGTTAAACCTCTGTCAATGGCATTTTGACCATTAACACTCACCAAAATCACTATTTTTGAAGATTTCGGGTTGAGTTTTTAGAGAACTAAGTTATTGATTTGAATGAACTGAGTTCTTAGAGTATTATGGACTCCATTTTTTTCTTTTTGAATTTTTTCTTCCCTGAATGTTAGATTCTCAAGAATAAGATCTTTCCGATGAGAATTAAATTCTCAATTTATGGAAGACTTGTCTTGTGGATCTCAGATCCAGAGAAAGAACTAACTTCTATTAAAAGAGTTAAACCCTTAGATGTGATAGAGATATTTTGGTCTCTTTTCTTTACCTAGGGTTTTGAGAAGGAAGGTTTTCTTCTTTGAGAATTGAATTCTCTGTTCTCTCCAGAGCTCACTGTATTTTTGCAGAAGCTTATATGGGGTTTTCTCTCTCTTTTGTGAGTGTGTCCCTTTCTATCTTTCCTGTCTATCCGTGAGGCTTGAAGTCTCGGGTCCTTTATATAGTGGAGGCAGATTGTTAATTAGTTTTGAGAAATTCTCTCATTGAGAGATTCCAATTGATTTAATTGATCTCAAAATTGATTTGGGGAATTTTACACACTATTGGATCTTTGATCCAAGGACTTCTGTTTTACAGAATATGTTGTTCTTCTTTTTAACAATATTGGGGAAATATTCTCCCATATACATAATTTATTCTGTCAAGTGGTGATTTTTAATCACCATTGGATTTTTAATCCAAGGGTTCTCTATTTTACACAGAGCAATCTTTTTTTGTTTAGAAAGATTAAGGGAATATATTCCCAAAATATAATTTTATTCTATTATTGGATCATTGATCCAACCGAGAGTATCTTTCTTATTTAGATATGGGAGATATTTTCTCCTAATAGAATTTGATTCTATATTTTGATGATTTATTATCTCCGTTGGATTTTTGATCCAACAGCTCTGTTTAACAGAGAGTATCCCAACTTTTTGTTAGGGAAACATAGAATTTAATTCAACTAATATGAACTTGGGCGCTGCCACTCACGTGTTATTCACGTGGGCGCCACTTAAGAATTTAATTCTTATGATGGGTACTTTTGTGCTTTGCACATTGGCACTAGCGTGAGGAGCACGTGCGGCGCCATCTAAGAGTTTAACTCTTATGTAATGTGTTCTTCTGTGCGGTGCATATTGGCGCCCGTGTGAGGAGCACATGAGGCGCTTCCTTATTAAATCCAACAGAGCTTTGCTCTTTTATTAGGTTTAAATATTGGGGAAACAAAGGTGAAAAGGGCGTGGAAGGAGTTTCGAGTTTTGAGACGATCGCGTGGTCGGTAGCGACTAACGAAATGCGGACTAAATGGACACTAGGGTCCCGAGTCCAAACGGACATAAACTAAACGAGTTTAGTGTAGTCAAAGCGTAGAATGTGAGGGTAAGAAAACATCAATGAAGAAAAAATATTGGTGAATGTGAAACTAACTTGTATCTTAGATTTGCGATAACCACTTTCTCCTGCCCCGGCGGTTCACTTCGTGTCGTGTGTGTTTTTGTTTGCTTAGGTTGCCTGTCGATTGTATATGGAGACTAATTTATATCATCGCTCGTAGGGCACGGATTAGTCCAAATCCGTATATCTTAGATTTGGGTTTGTTTTATTTAAGGACTGTTAATCTAGTTTGAGATTAAGATCAACTTAAATATATATGAGCATTTGGGCTCAATTTGTTTTTGTTAAGGATACGTTAGTCTAATTTAAGACTAAGATCCACTTAGCAACATTTTAGAATCATTTTTACTTTAGATCCAGCAAAAAAGCATTTGGGCTCAGCTGCAAGAAAACATCAGAGACCTAGCTAATTTGGGCATAGTCTGCTTTGTCTTTTCTTTTATTCAAAAGTGCTAAGTACTTATTTGGGCTTTAATTGTTCATCCCTTTTCCTTTTATATAAAAATGCTAAGCACTTATTTGAACTCTAATGCCCACATGTATGTCGTGCGAAGTATTCAGTCATGGACGCTGCCCAATTAGTGCTGAGCGCTGAGCTGTTTTGGCTGTATGTAAAGTGCTAAGCACTTTTTGTATAGTGCCCATATAAGGTGCACGTGCGGCACTGGGCGCTGCCCAATTAGTGCTGAGCACTCAGCCGTTTTGGCTGTATATGAAGTGCTAAACACTTTTTATATGGCACCCACGTGAGGTGCATGTGCGGCGCTGGGCGCTGCCCAATTAATGCTGAGCACTCAGCCGTTTTGGTTATATATGAAGTGCTAATCACTTTTTATATGGTGCCCACGTGAGAAGCACGTGAGGCGCTGGCCTTCTGTTTTGGGTGCCCGCGTGTTTTTCACGTGAGACGCTAGACGCTGTTAAAGAGGGACGCCCACGTGGGAAGCACGTGAGGCGCTAGTTTTCTTATACGGAGATTTAATCTCTGTTGATGTTTTCAAAGAGGTTAAACCTCTGTCAATGGCATTTTGACCATTAACACTCACCAAAATCACTATTTTTGAAGATTTCGGGTTGAGTTTTTAGAGAACTAAGTTATTGATTTGAATGAACTGAGTTCTTAGAGTATTATAGACTCCATTTTTTATTTTTGAATTTTTTCTTCCCTGAATGTTAGATTCTCAAGAACAAGATCTTTCCGATGAGAATTAAATTCTCAATTTATGGAAGACTTGTCTTGTGGATCTCAGATCCAGAGAACTAACTTCTTTTAAAAGGGTTAAACCCTTAGATGTGATAGAGATATTTTGGTCTCTTTTCTTTACCTAGGGTTTTGAGAAGGAAGGTTTTCTTCTTTGAGAATTGAATTCTCTGTTCTCTCCAGAGCTCACTGTATTTTTGCAGAAGCTTATATGGGGTTTTCTCTCTCTTTTGTGAGTGTGTCCCTTTCTATCTTTCCTGTCTATCCGTGAGGCTTGAAGTCTCGGGTCCTTTATATAGTAGAGGCAGATTGTTAATTAGTTTTGAGAAAATCTCTCATTGAGAGATTCCAATTGATTTAATTGATCTCAAAATTGATTTGGGGAATTTTACCCACTATTGGATCTTTGATCCAAGGACTTCTGTTTTACAGAATATGTTGTTCTTCTTTTTAACAAGATTGGGGAAATATTCTCCCATATACATAATTTATTCTGTCAAGTGGTGATTTTTAATCACCATTGGATTTTTAATCCAAGGGTTCTCTATTTTACACAGAGCAATCTTTTTTTGTTTAGAAAGATTAAGAGAATATATTCCCAAAATATAATTTTATTCTATTATTGGATCATTGATCCAACCGAGAGTATCTTTCTTATTTAGATATGGGAGATATTTTCTCCTAATAGAATTTGATTCTATATTTTGATGATTTATTATCTCCGTTGGATTTTTTATCCAACAGCTCTGTTTAACAGAGAGTATCCCAACTTTTTGTTAGGGAAACATAGAATTTAATTCAACTAATATGAACTTGGGCGCTGTCACTCGCGTGTTATTCACGTGGGCGCCACTTAAGAATTTAATTCTTATGATGGGTACCTTTGTGCTTTGCACATTGGCACTAGCGTGAGGAGCATGCGCGGCGCCATCTAAGAGTTTAACTCTTATGTAATGTGTTCTTCTGTGCTTTTCATATTGGCGCCCGCGTGAGGAGCACATGAGGCGCTTCCTTATTAAATCCAACAGAGCTTTGCTCTTTTATTAGGTTTAAATATTGGGGAAACAAAGGTGAAAAGGGCGTGGAAGGAGTTTCGAGTTCCGAGACGATCGCGTGGTCGGTAGTGACTAACGAAATGCGGACTAAATGGACACTAGGGTCCCGAGTCCAAACGGACATACACTAAACGAGTTTAGTGTAGTCAAAGCGTAGAATGTGAGGGTAAGAAAACGTCAATGAAGAAAAAATATTGGTGAATGTGAAAAATGTGGTCAAAATAGCGAACTTGTGTTTTGTTTCATAAGAATATGAAAAAAATGATAGCTCAATCAAACACGGTCACAAATGCACAATCAATACTTAGACTAGGGTCCTTAAAGTCCACTGGACCTGCTCCTAACTATTCCTATGTGACAAGTTGTGAGATAACCCTCAAATCGTCTTTGCACAGCCAATTGTTGCTAGGTAAGCACAAGTGAGATAAAGAGGGTTCCGCTCACGAATCACCATGAGACAGACCTTTTAAAGTTACCTCCTCACTTGTCTACCCTAGACACCACAAAAGTCACGTTTAGATAAACGACCGAATGCCCACAACCTTCCTCTGTCCTATTGAGCGCAACAGGTCCTTAATTGGCTGAGTCTAGATATTTTTTTATTAAGCTCAAGGTAATGCTTATGCAATTAGTGATTTCCGGGGTCTTAGAAAGGGTGATGAAATTCCCACCCAATCTGAATTGGTATTATAGCCCCTTAAGTCCGTATTAATAATGCAATGCGCAATTCAAATCAAAAGGTTTTGTTATCAAACAATCTTTTTTTTTTAATTTAAGTGTGGCGCTACAACAAATACGGTTAGTTTTCCTTTGGCTTTTGGGGCAATATTGCAAAGAATCCTGCAAGGATAAGAATATTGGAACGTCAGATTTGAGAAGGAGTTTAGAAAAAATACACACCAAAAGTGTCAAGTTAAAAAACCCGTGTTGATATCGTCTCCGAATGCTTGAATGGTTCGCTTGCGCGGGTCAAACTACGCCAATATTTGGCACTGTAGTGTTCTATCATCTTATATTTGAAAATGCTTCTTGCTCCGCATGATCGATGTTCGCCAATCCGTCCAAATCTGCAAATGTCAGAAAATACGGATATTTGAGCTAGAAAGTGAAATAGATAGCCAAAGTTCTGCACACAAGAAATTTTGAAAATCAAACAATAAAAATCGAGTACTAACAGAACAATGGAGGTAACCCAAAAATAAATTTTGTAAACACCCTCAAGAAGACTGTAAGTAACGGGTAGAAAGAAGAAGCCGGTGGGCAAATTTTAAAATGAGGTGCTCAATTTTTGAGTGGGTCCTCTATGTTATACTAGTATTCCATTGTTATACATTGATTTTCCAGTTTAATCACAGAGTGTTAGCAGATCAAATTCCAGAGAACAAATGTCACAATTATAGATCTCGTGTCGGTTTTTTTTTAAATTATGTTTTTGTTGAATTTGTTATAAAGCTAGTTTGTTTTATACACAAAATATTAACAAATTAACCCAAGACTACAAGTATAAAAGCATTACCATCTCCCTAGCAACGATGCCATTTGATTAGTATGCATTTTACATGTTGTTTTAAAGTTTGAAATAACCGCAATCAAAACGATGTCGCGTGTAGAGAGCCGAGATGAGTACGGGTCGTCCGCAGGGAGATGGTAGGTTTTAAGATTGTTTTAATGAGCTAAGTCCGTAACTTTGAGTTGTTTTTATTCTAAGTGTCGTAAATATGATATTTTCAAGAAAAATACTTGTTAGGGGTAGTTTTAGATTAGCTTGAGCTAGGATAATGTTTGTCGTTTTCTTATAAACCTAACTTGATATTGATGTTAAGGTAATCGACAACAACGTAAATTAGAGAACTTGATGTACGGGATTTGCGATTGTGCGCTAAATCAGTATTTCTTGTCTCTTGTCCTTCCGTTCTTCTCTCTTGGCCTTTGCCTCCGGCAAACCAATCGCAACCGGTCACGATTAGGAGTCTCCGCTATCGTGGTAGGATAGGATGCCTAACGGAGTGGATTGCAAATCGTTTGGTCGGAGTTTCAATTACAAGTTAGAGTTTTTTAAAGGAATTTAAGAAACACTTATCCTAATAAAAACTAACCATATTCTACCCTTAACAAGTTAAACAATTACTCACACATATTCACAAGAACCAAATAAAACATAAAAAGAGAATGGCACATAGTAAAAATGCAAAAATAAGTAAAGCAAAGGTTTAAAGAAACTAAAAACTGATATATCCGATATGCAATTCTTCATGTGTCCTTGAGTCCAAATCTCACTATGAAATCAAATACCAAATTTTAAACTTGCAAGCTCACTTAAGAGGTTGCAAGATCAAAAAAAGCAAAGGATTTCACTAGATCACAATTGTGGCAAGCAAATGATATGAAATGAGCAAAAGAGAACTTTTTATTGATTGTTAATGAAGATACAAACTAATTTGAATTCAAGAACCTAAAGCTTAAGCTTGTAAGTTCAGTGAAGAAGTTACAAGGTCAAGATAAAGGGCAAGAACTCAAGAGTACAAATGAAAATACAAGTTAACATCTACAAAATGAAAAACTTGCTCTAAAACTAAAAACTTGGACCCTTAGGTTCTCTTCTGGTATGGTATTTATAGGTATCTCCACAGAATAAACAAATAATAAAACAAGGGTGATGTGACAATTTGAAATGACTAGAAGAAAAATGAAATACATTGGAGCTTGTTGGACTGGCGGCGGCAGGAATTATGAAAAAACTGGCGGTTCTTCTAGTGGTGGTGCCCGTCTTCATTTGGTGATCTTATATCCTCTCCATAATCTCTCCAGCATTGTTTGATTCTTTAATAAACATTTGGAGTTTAATCTGTAGATTTTGGAGGGAAATTCTAAACCATCACATTATAACTTTTATCTCTACTCATTACAAGCCCACTTGTACCACAAACCATGATTCTTATAGTCAACTTTGTGTGCCCATTTATGATAGGCTACCCCGCCAGGGTTCATGCATCAAAAAAGATTGTGTTCACACTTATATCATGTTTGACCATTTTGAATAAAAATGTTTACACTTGAATTGTTTTTGCACAAACTTGGATTTTGAATCGGTTTTCCGTTCCGGTTGCAGTGACGGCTCACTAATGTCGTATCCATGCATCTGAGTGTATTTCCAGTGTTTTGTTACGAATACATGTAATCTGTATTTATTAAGCAGACACGGATTAATAGTACCGATACATCACAAAAATGATAATGAATGAGCGGTATTGAAATGCGGTTTTTCGTTATGAACAGGAGGTCTCCATTACCGTACACTAAGAACATATCCTTACTCATTCTCAGGTACTTCAGAATGTTCTTCACAGCTGTCCAATGTTTCTCCCCTGGGTTTTCCTGATACCTACTTACCACGCTAAGTGCATAAACTATATTTGTTACATAACATCACATACATTATAGATCTTACCGTCGAAGCATAGAGTATAATGTTCATGCGAGGCCTCTCTTCATCAATCTTGGGAGACATCTCTTTGGCGAGGGTGATTCTATGACAAGCCAGTAAATTACCATGTTTTGAATCTTCCATACTAAATCTCCTTAGGATGGTGTCAATATACCTGAACTGTGAAAGTCCTAACATCCTCTTAGATCTATCACGATAGATCTTGATCTTCAGAATGTAAGAATCATCACCCAGGTCTTTCATGGAGAACTTCTGAGACAAGAATAGCTTGACCGTGTATAAGAATATCATTTCCTATCAGGATAATATCATCCACATACAATATGAGAAATACCACAGTTCTCCCTACAATTTTCTTGTAAATATAAGGCTCATCTATATTTTTGATGAAGTCAAATTCCTTGACTTTCTCATCAAAACAAATGTTCCAGCTCCGCAATATCTGCTTTAATCCATAAATAGATTTAACTAACTTGCACACCTTCCTACTGCTCCTACTGCCTATGAAGTCCTCTGGCTGATCCATATA
The DNA here is from genome assembly GCA_030015575.1 of Agapanthus africanus. NCBI lineage: Eukaryota > Viridiplantae > Streptophyta > Magnoliopsida > Asparagales > Amaryllidaceae > Agapanthus > Agapanthus africanus. The sequence continues at coordinate 177,962,834 of CM057350.1, read as the reverse complement.
AACACACTCTTCTAAAGTGCCATTTAGAAAAGCGGTCTTTACATCAGACAGACGTCATAGTCATGGAAGGCAGCAATGACAAATAGGATCCGAATGGATTTAAGCATAGCCACTAGAGAAAAGGTTTCGTCATAGTCCATACTGGATCTTTGGCGAAAACCTTTCGCAACAAGTCTAGTCTTATAGGTTTCTACATGTCCATCTACACCAATCTTCTTCTTGAAGATCAATTTGCAGCCGAAGGGTTTTACCCCTGGCGGTGCAACATCCAAATTCTAAAATTTGTTGGTATACATGGATTCCACTTCGGATCGCATAGCATCCAGCCATTTCACAGTGTCCCTACTGAAAATGGCTTGTTCGAAACTAGTAGGATCATCTTCTTCTAAAATACAATCCTTTCGATCCCTGTTTATGAGAAAATCGTAGAATCTCTCGGGCGGATAAGAAATCCTACTGGATCTGCAGAGTGGATGAGGCTCATCAAGGACTATCGAATCCTGAGAGTTCCACCATATCTTCAGTTGTAGTATGTGGTTCCGGAATTTCTTCCAGTTCTATCATACTCACACTAATTTCTTTTGTAAGAAATTCCTTTTCCAAAAAGGTGGCGTGAAGAGCAACAAACACCTTTTGTTTCTTGGTGTGGTAGAAAATATACCCTCGTGAGTGCTTGAGACATCCTACAAACTGGCAGAAAACAGATCGTGCCTCGAACTCTTCCGGTTTTTGTACTTTAACATATACTGGATAACCCCATATCTTAATAAAATTAAGATACAGTTTTTCCCCTCCTATATTTCATATGGAATGGTAGGCATAGATTTGGTTTGAACTCTATTCAATAAATATGCTGCAGAATCTAGCGCATATCCCCAAAATAAAATAAGCAATTCAGCACTATTCATCATGGAGCGAACCATATCCAATTAGGTACAGTTCCTCCGCTCTGATATATCGTTTTGCTGTGATGTATACGGAGTAGTAAGCTGAGAGAGAATTCCATTTTCTTTTAAGAAGTCAAGGAATTATGTGCTCAAGTATTCACCTCCTCGATAAGATCGCAAGATTTTGATACTTTTTCCAATATGGTTCTCTACTTCGCTCTTATATTTTTTGAATTTCTCAAAAGTTTTAGATTTGTGTTTCATCATAAATACATATCCGAATCTAGAAAGATCATCAGTGAATTTAATGAAGTAAGAGAACCTACCCCTTGCATATGTAGACATTGGACCACATACATCACTGTGTATGATTCCCAAGAGCTCTGTTGCTTTTTCTCCGTGTCCGGTGAAAGGAGATTTGTTCATCTTTCCTTTGAGACAAGACTGACAAGTTTCAGGATGAAAATTCGAACGGATTCATATATTCATCCTTACGTAACTTAGCTAGTCTGGTCTCATTGATATGACCAAATTTACAATGCCATAAGAAAGTTTTGTTCAATTCTGAACTCTTCCTCTTGCGTGCGTTTTTTATATTGAAAACTGTGTTTTGATTAAGAACATAGATACCATTACACAGTATACCTTCCGCAATCAATATCTGATTAAGGTAAATGTTCATGATATTTCTATCTAGAACAAACTTATATCCATCTTTATCAAATAAAGAAACCGATATGATGTTGCAAAGTATGAAAGGTATATAGTAGCAGTTGTTCAAAATCATAATATTGCCGCTTGGCAATACTAGATGATATTCATCGACGGCAGCAGTATCAACTTATGTTTCGTTCTCTAGTCCGAAGAACATATCACCAGCTCCAACCATCCTACTTTTTCTCAGTCCCTGTAATAAATTACAGATATGAGATCCTGATCCGGTATCTAGTACCCAAGAGGTAGGACTGACTGGAAAATAGTTCTTAATAACAAGAACACATGAAGGAAATGCATGAGTATGCTTCTTCTTCACCGAGGTCATCAAGGAATTCATGTAATCCTCTTTCCCTTGCTCTTGATTGTGACATTTGTCATAAGTCAGAGCCGAACCGACGTTCCCCAGCCTCGGATAAAAATCCTAGTTGGTCAATCATACATTTTATTATCTTGATAAAGGTATGACATGGTAGCTGCAATTAGGAGAGAGAAAAGAAACACTCAGTATTCTCTTGCAAGTTTATATTGGTTATTAATTTATCTAAACAGGATGGCTCCCACTGTTTCCTTGAATTCTCCTTCAAACCTTAAAAGGAGAACTCGTCAGGATCATATACGCCCCATAAATTTGCTAAACGTTCAGCTAGGAAAATGTTGGTACTCTGAGAAAGGTTTTCCGTGCTTTCGCACGGACCTAATTAAATAACCTTATTTCCACAAAGGTATAACCCCATTAATACATTTCTAGACACCTAATGGATTAGCTAGTTGTGAAATGAAAATCTCTCGGGAGTAATCCTATTCATCAGTGGAAATCGGGACCTAACTATCATCGCGTCATAATCTTGATGGAAGCCACTCAAGTCACCACACTCTAGAAGGTATGCACTCACCTTGCAAATTTCCCTTATATTTGAAATTCCCGATATAGTTTTTACCCATAACGACTTATGAACTTGACGGAGGCCAACAAATCATAGATAGCTGGTCAAGTTCAACCCGCCAATATCCTCGATTAACTCGAACCCACCCGCAGTAGCCCTTGATGGAGGCCAACAAAGCTGTGCGACTATCCCGACCAATCGTATCTCTGTGCACTATATAAGAATCACTTAGCTACCGAACATTATGCGTTGACGGAGGCCAACAAATATAGCATAAATACTAAGTGGTACCTATCTGAAATGACGGTGGGCTACGGCTGGTTTTAGGTGAAAAAACCTTTAACGTAATGAACTTGATATCGTTGATGGAATCTAGTGATTTTGAAACGAGTGGTTCAAGAAATATTTTGAAAACATTTGGTTTTGTAGAAAACCGAGTGGGTTTGAAATTTGAATCCAACATCTTTTTAAGTTTATTTTCTTGCATTAAACAGACTTAATGTGGTCCAATCAATTAAGTTCCTGTGCATTACAAAAATAATCAAAATAGAATGTATGTATATGCTACCCGCATTTGCCACGGGGTCCGGGGACTTCACCGTATAGTTACTTAACTTACGGCAGTGCATGGGCAGGACTAGCGAAGGTGCAAAACATATACAATATTTTTATATATATATCATCACAGGAAGGTAATAAACATCACAGGAATGCAATAATCAAAATGGAATAGCCGATAAACTAGGAGCCTCGTGTTTTTTTTGAGCTACAAACAAAAACCAAAGTTCCCCAATCGTGTGGATAGCTCAAACATCACCTAAACCAAGACCCCTACAAGCGCGGAAAGCTACCCGTCAATTCTAAAAGTGAGGCAACCATCACTCAATGACATGAGTGGGCGACCCGGCACTTCATGGAATCCGGTAACATAAGCAGTCCACCGTGGGTCAATCCTAAAACCCCTACAAATGCGGTGAATAGCCCGCCAATTCTAGAGCGAGGAGACTCGAACTCATCACCATGAGACGACCACCTAACACACTCTAGAACCCGTCTACTCGAGCACTTCTCCATGGGTTTATCCTAATACATGAATAAAAGAATATTCAATGGTAATATCAACCTCAACCCGGTCGTGTCCTAATAAAACAATATGCATCGAGCAGTAACAATGACTACAATCCAGCCGCTCACCCCGAATAAACGAATATACATCAATATACGATGAGGGGCTATCCACCACGACTATTGGGCTAAACCATCACAAAATATATATCAACCACAACACAAGCAAATATGTGCAACCTTGTCCAATCGACCTATAGCAATTAGACGACATTTATAAACACATATATAAACACAAAATTAATCAACGATATTAAAGTTTCGATTTTAAAACTTTTTGTTTTTCCCATAAACAAAGATAACAGCAAATGAAATCTTGGCCAAAACAAATATAACCAAAAATCAAGTTTCCCTGAGAATAAGCCCCTGGAAAAAATCCGAAACCTGAATTAACTATTGGGCCGACTAGGTCAGGAAAATCCCGATTTTAGGCGATCTTAGTTTGGAGTTAGGTCCCCAAGTTTTTTGCCGAGTTTTTATACCTCAAGACAAGACCTCTGATATACTTTTAAAAAAATTCGGAGACCATTTAAAAAATTTCAAGAAACTTGGTTTTGGGTTCTTAAAATATGGAAATTTTTCGTTTCGAAACATAAACATCATCTACTACTAGTTCTAGTGTTTGGGTGGCTCTGATACCATATAAGTAGACGCTCGTGCTCATGCCGCAAATTTGCGGCCAAGGCGAAATGCAAAACGAAAAATTTAAAACCAAGAGCATAAGCTTCTACAAACTAGAATCGATACCAAACACTAAACTAGAAAACTAGAAGGAATTTAACTTCTTGGTAAGGCGTTAGCTACCTTTGTAGTCATTTCCTTCTTCTTCTTTTCAACTTCTTTAGCTCTTAGGTCCACCGGGAACGAGTTTGGGAGTCGGTCTTCCTTATCGAAGATGATTCACCTGAAGGAACTCTGGTAAAGACTCTTGCTTCACACTAAAATGCTAAATGAAGAAACTAGTGAACAAAATTTGCTAAGAATTGATCACTATAGATGTAGTAGTGGTTATTCTCTATGTTTTCTCTTTTTTTTCTTTTTCCTTTCTCAATTTTGAAAACTCAATGGAAGAGAAGAGGAAGATGAAGCAAGCATGGCTAATATCATAATCTTTTTCTTTTCTTTCTTCTTCATTTCTTTTAAGAATGGTTTGAGTGGAATTGTGACTCACAAGGTGAGTCACAAGCTCACACCATTCTTGAAAGACCATGAAAATATGTGAAAGAAAAAGAGGCCACCGCATATGTACACACACACATTTATATACATATATAGAGATAAGTATATGCTACAAATACATACACCCGTATTCGTATCAAAATAAATACACCCGTATTCATATAAAATATGAATACCCGTATTTGTATTAAGATACAAATGCCCATATTTATATCAAGACACAAATACCCGTATTCATATAAATACACGTGTCAAAAAAATACCGTAAAAGAGAGATACGAAAAGAGATATTTAATACTAACTCACATTTTATCCAAATGTGATAATCTGGTTATCTTTCAAACCAGCTAGTATTGACGAAATGTCCGATTAAAAGTTCGTGTACAAAAACACGTATTTAATCAAACCTCCATAGGTATCAAAACATGCACACCACATGATTTCGTCTGAGCCGGAAAACCCTCTATGTGGTACTCTAAAGAATCGATAATACGCTGGCAGTGGGTTTAACCACAAGTACGTCAGTGGCACTAGTTGTATGTAATGGCTATCTAGATATTGAACGAAAGGAAGTTCGACAAGCAAACTCGTCTATATCCCTATTGAGCCTAAAGTGACAATCTCCGTACAGTCCAGTCTCTTCGTCTAAGAGTGTCGCATACCGGATCTAGGGGTGGAAAACGTCAGACCCTTAATAACCTGATAAGTTGTGTCGATGTGGCCTAACTCCATCCCAAGAAACTACCGATCTCGCTATCAGTGAATCTCATCGGCCTTGACCAAGCTCTTATGGTGATGGCCAATCAAACACAGCGCGATATTGGCTCACTATACCGGGAGAGACGAATCTCTGCTATTGCTCACTTCCCCTAAGTCCTTCGGTACTGTACCCATATAAAACCTGTTTGCACGACTCTTTAAAACCGTGGCAGGGCAGTAATCTAAGTACAGTGAGAACACACGCGATACAAATGACGTTGTCAGGTCTAAAGACTAAACTGTACCTATGTCACCAGAGAATTGCTATCTGATGATAAGTATATTACTGTAACATTTCAGAAATATAAAACAATATTTTTGGAATTTAAATAATAAAATAATAAATTTCACGAAAACTATTCGAGTATGAATTTGTTGTTTTCGTAAAATGGTATAATTAAATACTAATATTTGGAAAATAATTGGATATTAATATGTATTATTAATTATAAAGGTATTTATTGGATTTTGGCATTTTATAAATAATTATGCAATTATTTATATGCAAGTTTATACTAAACTTGATTAGTGCACTACTAATCATGCTTTAAGCCAATCCACTTGTGTATTAACCATGGCAAGTGTACCATGACATGTTTCATCTGACACATGCATGGATTCATTTGTTTTGTGGTTGTTATCTTTGTTTTTAAATGAGAGGGAAAATGTGAAAAGAAAAGAAAAGGAAAAGAGGGGACAAGGAAGCATGGCCATGAAGCATGGGCAATGAGAGAGAGTGAGCATGAGAAAGAAAGAGGAGAGAGAGGTTATCAATCAACCATGGCTTCATTCCTTCTTCCTTCAACTCCTTCATTCCTTCATCTTCCTCTTCCTCTACTTCCATTACCACCACCAAAACATCCCTAAATCCTCATCAAAACCCCACACCACCTTTATTAAAAATGACCACCACCTCATCTTACACCCCCTAGTGAGCTCAAGGTTGGATTTTGAGCAACTTTCACCATCTTAGAACTTTCTTCGGTTGCTCCAAGAGATAAAGCTTTCACCTTCTTTCATGTTATCTAGTTTTTTAACTTCCTATTCGTGTTTAGAATTCAATTAAGCAAGTTTAGCGACTTTAGAAATTTATAGAATGATTTTAGTGGGTGATTTGAGTAGTAGAGATGCAATTGAGGTTTAGTTAGTGACCCCCAAGCCATTAGTGATGATATTCTAGATAAACTTGAGACTAGAACCCCCAAAACACGAACTTAGAATTTTCCCGATATCAGATTTTGGTGATTTGTGTTATCTTTGAAAAATTTGCTATAACCCGAGAGCTCCATAAAAAAATTTCCCATCACAAAGAGGTGTGCAGGCCATCTAGAATTTTCCCTAAAAACCCCAGCCCTCATCTCTTTGATCAGGCCGCAGATTTATTCATTGTGGCCGCAATTTGCGGCCACATTATGGAGAATTGCAATGGTTTTTAGACCATGGTTCCCTTATCTGATATGTAGACTAACCGTATATGCAAAATGTCCTAATTTGACCTAGAGTAGAATCTGGGAGTAATTTTCCATGTTGCTGATTTCGGGTTTTCGATTTCTGAAAACTTGGTTTTGGTATTTGAGTTCGGACTTGGTCGTTGAACGTTCGTAAGTCAATGCTGAGGGTTATTTGGTTGTTCTTGCATGTGGGAGCTCTAGGTTCTAATCTATGAGCACTCCGCGTGTCGTATCGGTTTTCGGACTTGGGTTTGATATCGTTATGATGTGCATTGATTTATAGGTACCTTCATGTGGACTTCCGAGACGACGAAGGAGATCAAGATGTTCATCAACTTTGGATAAGCAAAGACATTTCAGGTGAGTAGATCTATATCTACGGAGAAAGTCAGGTGGATGGCGTATACTACCCCTGCAACCATAATAATGGAGAATCGACATATAGAATATATTTTGGAGAAACCTATGCTATGAACTTACAGATATGATCAAAAGATTTAGTATGAGATGACATGATGAAATGAGGATGTGAAGCTATATATATATATATATATATATATATATATATATATATATATATAACTGAAAAGAGGAAAAGTACGAGGTGATATATTGTTATGAGAATATGATTATATATATATAACTGAAAAGAGGACAAGTACGAGGTGATATATTGTTATGAGAATATGATGATATAAGATAACATGAGAGAATATGCTTGATATGAGGATGTGAGGTGATATGAGTACACAAATACATATGCCAAGATATGTTATGAGATTGATATAGATATGAAATAAGATATATGTATGTATGTATGTGTGTGTCTATATATATGTGTATATATATGTGTGTGTGTGTGTGTGTGTGAGTATGAGATGATGTTATGTATTAGGACGATAGATCCTCATTCTGATTGATGGCACCATACGATGGATTATACCGTACGTGATATGATACCGGAAGATATATATATATATATATATATATATATATATATGTATGTATGTATGTATGTATGTCTGTATGTATATATAGAGAGAGATTAATGGAGGAAAGAGGCCATAGGAGGGGATTTCCTCCTATGGCGTGGAAAAAATACAACCTCCACCATTTTTTCCGACAATCAGCACCCATCATCATCATCGTTATCATCTAAGATGTGCGTACACCAAATTTCATGTGATTCAACAACTTTTTCACCGTTGATTTAGTGGGTTCAAAATTAACGGTTTACCGACAATAGAACTTTTTACATTGCTAAATCAACGATGAAAAAGTTGTAGAATCACATGAAATTTGGTGTACCCACATATTAGATGATAACGATGAAGATGATGGGGGCCGATCGTCGAAAAAATTGGTGGAGGTTGTATTTTTTCCATGCCATAGGAGGAAATTTCCTCCTATGGCCTCTTTTCTCCATTATTCTCATATATATATGTATGTATGTATGTATGTATGTATGTATGTATGTATGTATGTGTGTGTGTGTGTGTGTATGTAAGTATGTATGTATATATGAGAGTATGAGATGATGTTATGTATTAGGACGATAGATCCTTATTCTGATTGATGGCACCGTACGATGGATTATACCATAAGTGATATGATACCGGATGATTGATCCGCACTCTCGACTCGAGGATGATGTACGATTATTTTATCGCATCTGATACTATGAGGCTGGATCGACGACTTATGGATTTGTATTCATTCGGAGAATCGTTTCTTCTAAACACCTTAGTGAATAATGGGTTATATTTGATGTATCCAGGGGTAGGTACATATATTATTACCGTTCATGTTATGTTGTATTATTCCCCGTGACATGCATACTATGTTCCCAGCACTTACCTGTATATGTCTTTGTTTACTGGTACACCTGCACTATTACCGATGGTGCGCATGTTACATTTACACAGATTCGCTGGCTCACACATTCATCATCGGTAATTACCATGCCACTTAAACAGTAGAACTGCTATATCATGGTATTACTCTTAACTGTAAAGTAAAATCATTGTTCAGTAATTATCACATGACATGCGTACATGATAATACTTGAGATGCTTACAGTACTGTTATATGTTTGTATATACTGTACTTTATAGTTACATGCATTGAGATATTGTTTTCATGAGATCTCTGGATTTGAGAACCGCGGTTATATTTCAAAGAAAATTATGAATTATTTTAAAGACGCAGTTTCTCGTGATGTGATATTTCTTGTCCACCATGAGTTTTCTCGGTTTTGAGTTATATGATACTCGATTCGAGTAGTGAGGAGGAACCGTCTGCGGGTATATGGTGTACTCGGTAAGGTACCCCGGGGCAAGAAGATCGTGGAGTAGACGATGGGCCTGGCAGAGGATGTACTAACTACCGGTGATAGTTTGGGCTTGATGGTTATCCGGAGGATACCGACCAGAGTCGTGAGATCATATGGTTATGAGGGTCGATCTGAGAATGCGGCGCCCGAGATATGAGGATTTACGTGTCTACGCCGGACACGGGTTTTATGATGTTTCAAGTGTCGATGCTGGAAACTCAGGTTTCATGATGATTGATGTGTCGTTGATGGACACACGTTGGTTGATACTTACATACATACATGCATATGATTTAGATGACTGGATTTTACGTACTGATTACTGGCACGACATTGTTATTGATACTTATGCATACACGATCACCCTAGATACCACATAGTATTACCTTCATGTTACAATGTGACCTAGGGATCGTTGTTCATTCTATTTCTACCTGCTGATGTTTTCTACTCATATGTTGGCAACTCACCCCCATTGTGCCACAGTTTTCTTGCAGATTCGACCGCTTGGATCAGTAGCGGCATCGCTGGCACACAGATTTCTTCTGGGTATTTTGCTTTGGTAGGTGGGATACTCATTTGGATCGTGACCACCCTTGTACCTATTTATTTCTATTATATCTAGTTAAAGCTCCATCAATCAGAAACCATACTTTGTATATTGGTAGACCTAGAAACATACTTGTATATTTACGAGATTTAGAGCGAGATAAGTGTATGTTCGCTATTTGAGCCGGATGATGTCTTGCTTTACTTATTCTCTTTCTGTGTTTGATCTTCGCCGTAGGGCGTCGTATATATGCTTATTGCGTGATTGTGATTCCGCCAATTGGCGAAGAGCTAGCTCCTGCTTAAGGATTCCTTTTAATTGCATGTATGTGATTTTGGATCAAATTATACAAGGGTGGTGCTTCCCAAATTTCAAGGACGAAAATGTTTTCAAGGATAGATTGCAAATTGTTGCATTTTCATATAATGCTATTTATACTTTAAAAGAAGGCTTAAATTCCTTATGCCGGTGTTTCAAAACCGCACCTCCACTATTTTCCGCAAAAAGGTTTTGATTTCTGGGCTTCGGCTTACTTGAATTATGGCAGGGTCCTGTAGACTTCATGTAATTCACATGCCGGTCACGTGCCAATTCCGGGTTATGACAAAGTTGGTATCAGAGCGCTAGGTTTAACCTTGGTTCGAGTTTAGGTTTGAATTTACGGAACTTAGACTTGACTAGGGGGGTTTTCGGACCCGAGATTTCATCTCATAGGTTGACCTTGGTTGATAGAGTAGGTAGCTTGAGTAGAGTGACGTACCGTGTATATGTTCCGCGGTATACTTACAACACGCTGCTCCGCTTAAGTGTCCTTAGGATGTACATTTCCTGAGATCCGTGCATCCAATCCTTCTTTTGATCATACTCCCATTGATTCCATTCCTCCCTATGATCATATTTCCATTTCAGACTTATCGATTCTTTTCGTTCCTTTGATCTATCTTCATCGATATTTGCTTAAGGTTCCTGTCACCATGGCTACGAGAGCAGAAAGAGCTGCTGCTAGAGATACGGTCAGAGTGAGCTCGTCACGGACTAGGACTGACCATGATATTTGACATAGGAACATATCAGTTTATTGGTTGTATTGAGATCTCTCATTTGAGGAAAGTGTTCGGATCTGTAGTGGATGATCAGGCCATTGATAGAGGCTGCCAGATTGAGAGGACTGTTGATATACAGGCTACCCCAGAGATTGCGATGTTGTCTACCGTGCAGACAGATAACCCAGCTGTTGCTGAGATTAATGAGATGTTGCCTCCAGAGTTTTATAAACTGAAACCACAGGAGATTACAGGCAGTGATGTGACAGAAGATCACTAATCCATCTTGAATAGAGTGACTAAGATGATTCATCTAATTGGATGCGCCGACGCAGGCTCGGTAAGTTGAAGAATTCCAGTTGAAGGATCTTACTTAGATCAAGAGTAAATCGATCAAGAGAGGACATTGTTCGTTGGATGCTCCGATGCGAGATCAGTAAGTTGACCATCTTCAGATAGAAGGAACTCACCCAGATGCGCTGTGAGTTGATCAAGGAAGGGCGAATGAAGCATATTCCTCCGACAACATGGACGAGTTTCCGAGGATGTAATCGGCTAGAGATCTTCCACAGAGTGGTGAAGATACCCAAGTTCGTAACTTCGAGTCCTTGTGAGAGACTCCGGATTAACTGTAGCCGAGAATGAATTGCCATACGCAGCTAGCAAGATGTGATTTCGATATGGACGATAATGAAGACAGGTGGAAAAAGAGTTCGTGTGAGATATTAACGAGCTGTTGTTACTCCCCGTTAATACTAAAGGATGGATATGTATGCTGAGGCTTTGGATACGGTCAAATTCCAGAGGAAAGCCATGCTGAAAATGCGTATGTCCGAAAATGAGAAAAGCGTTTAGGAAAGAGTTCCAACCTCCATATAGTTCGGCATAGGTGAGATCGGAAGAGACCTTAAGAAGGTTCTTTCCAGGACATCGCAGCGATAATGATTTGCACCCAGGATCAGTTGTATCGCACATAATCAGAGGGCTAGATGCCTCCATCAATAACGTGCTACCTTACGAGTGGTCATGTTAATTAGCCAAGAGAGGATCAGAGGAGTGCCTGAGTGGAACTGTTCCGTTATTACACCTAACTGGGCCGACAAGTAGAAAGATTGTGGGATTGGTGATCCATAGAGAAAAACAAGGAGCTAGAGACAGAGGACGCTAGACCATGAGCAGGAGGCAAGTGGATATTATTGCTGTACCAGCTTTGGGCGCACCAGCATTTTTCGACATTGGAGAAGGTGTTCCTCAATATCATTTATTGCGATTTGTGTTTTAGTGATCTAATTATCACGTTTGTATAGTTCGGACTTTAAGTTTCGATGATTTGGTTTCATGATATTTGTTTTCGTGCACCATGACTGCACCTACTAGATATTTTCATTTGTGCACAGCTGTTGCACTTGATTTATGCTTTATACATCCGTTACGTTGGTTTATGATTTGTATATATCTGTTGCACATGATATCGATTTTGTGCCTTGGTTGCATGTATTTATGACTCTATGTATTTCGATACAGTCGATTTGATTTCGTGCATGTTGTATGTACTTGACTTGACTTATGCACTCGGTGTAGCTCATATGTGCTTGTAGTGCATTGATATAAATTTTATGCATGCAGTTACACACTTTTATGATTTTTTACACCATGGCACGCTCGGTGTTGTTTTTATGTGCTTTTGGTACATTAACGAGTTTTTGGACACCTAGTGCACCTGATATTTGTTTTCGTACACATGTTGCACTAAATTTATGTTTCCGTGCACCGTGTGCACTTGACGTTTGTTATCTTGTACTCTACTGCACTAGATGTTTCTGTGTGGACCTGACGCACTTGATTTAGATTTTCGCACATACTGGGCGCATGGGATGTGACTTTGTGCACACCGGATGTACTTGATCGAGATTTTTATTCGTACATGTTGGTTGCACTTGGTTGAGATTTTCATACACTCTAGATGCACTTGATATTGTTATCGTGTACAGCTGTTGCACTTGACAGATGCTTTCATGCACACCCGTTGTACGTTTTGCTTTTGTGCACATTCGTGGCAGTTGTATTTGACTTAGATTTCCGTGCGCACCAGACGTATGTGATATTGGATACGTCTTTTGAGGCTGATTTTACTCAAGAGCGTCATATTTTCATGATAGGTACTATATTATATAGTAGCCGAGCAGGACTGATCTGAGGACAGTACCTGAGTAATTTTGCATGCATAAAAATTTACCAAGGGTTTTCAAAAAAAAAGAGTTATAGTCTCGCTATTTCCTACGTTCCCATAGTGGCACGAACCCTTATGAAGGAAAACCTTTTGGGATATTTCAAAAAGATGGGACATATATCTTAAGCAAACATATATAGACATATATATTTCTTTACAAATGAGCGTCTGCCACTTGTACCGTGAGTTACGCATCGCATGGCGATTCGGGAAAGATTGTGCATGTATTTTATTCAGTTTTTAGAGCGTTTTATAAGGATGCGTATTATATATGTATTATGATTTTGACTATAGTATATTTAGATTTCAGTAGTGGATTTCGAGGCTTACATCTCCATTATAACTCCCGTGATTGTGTGACGCTTGATGAAGTTTCAATTTTGAGTTTTGCACTCGTTTTCATGCGCACACGATGCGCTGTGATGTTCTTAAGTATTCCATGATTTTGGAGCCCTGTTGATTTGAACAGATTATCGAAATGTTTTAGTATTTTGGGGTTTAAATTTAAATTCGGGGACCGAATTTATTTAAGGAGGGAAGATTGTAACATTTCAAAAATATAAAACAATATTTTTAGAATTTAAATAATAAAATAATAAATTTCACGAAAACAATTCGAGTATGAATTTAGGATTTTCGTAAAATGGTATAATTAAATACCAATATTTGGAAAATAATTGGATATTAATATGTATTATTAATTATAAAGGTATTTATTGGATTTGGGCATTTTATAAATAATTATACAATTATTTATATGCAAGTTTATACTAAACTTGATTAGTGCACTACTAATCATGTTTTAAGCCAAATCCACTTGTGTATTAACCATGGCTAGTGCACCATGACATATTTCATTTGACACATGCATGGTTTCATTTGTTTTGTGGTTGTTATTTTTGTTTTTAAATGAGAGGGAAAATGAGAAAAGAAAAGGAAAAGAAGAGATAAGAAGGCATGTCCATGAAGGATGGGCAATGAGAGAGAGTGAGCATGAGAAAGAGAGAGGAGAAGGGGGTTATCAATCAAGCATAGCTTCATTTCTTTCATTCCTTCTTCTTTCAACTCCTTCATCCCTCCATCTTCCTCTTCCTCCATCTTCACTACCACCTCCAAAACATCCCCAAATCCTCATCAAAACCCCCACACCACCTTCATTAAAAATGACCACCACCTCATCCTACACCCCCTAGTGAGCTCAAGTTTGGATTTTGAGCAACTTGAACCATCTTGGAACTTTTTTCTGTTGCTCCAAGAGGTAAAGCTTTCACTTTCTTTCATGTTATCTAGTTTCTTAACTTTCTATTCGTGTTTAGAATTCGATTAAGCAAGTTTAGCGACTTTGGATATTTCTAGAATGATTTTAGTGGGTGATTTGAGTAGTATAGATGCAATTGAGGTTTAGTTAGTGACACTCAAGCCATTAGTGATGATATTCTGGCTAACCTTAAGACTAGAACCCTAAAACATGAACTTAGAATTTTCCCGATATCGGTTTTTGGTGATTTGTGTTATCACTGTAGAATCCGCTATGATCCGAGAGCTCTATAAAATAATTTTCCATCACAGAGAGGTGTACAGGACACCTAGAATTTTCCCTAGAAACCCGAGCCCTCATCTCTCTGATCAAGCCGCAGATTTATTCATTGTAGCCGCAGTTTGCGGCCACATTGTGGAGAATTGCGTTGGTTTTTGGACCATGGCTCCCTTATCTGATATGTAGACCAACCCTATATGCTCTTTTCCGGTCTTAACCACCTCAACACCCGAATGTGAAGACCAACAAGTGCCGGTTTCTGATTTCGGGTATAATCTGGGAGTGATTTTCCATGTTGCTGATTTCAGGTTTCCGGTTTTTGAAAACATGGTTTTGGTATTTGAGTTTGGACTTGGTCATTGGACGTTCGTACGTCAACGCTGAGGGTTATTTGGTTTTTCTTGCATGCATGAGCTATAGGTTCTAACCTATGAGCACTTCGCGTGTCGTATCGGTTTTCGGACTTGGGTTTGATATCGTTACGATGTGCTTTGATTTGTAGGTACCTTCGCATGGACTTTCAAGATGACGAAAGAGATCAAGATGTTCATCGACTTCAGATAAGCAAAGACATTGCAGGTGAGTAGATCTATATCTATAGGGGAAGTCGAGTGGATGGCGTATAGCACCCCCGCAACTATAATAATAGAGAATCGACATATAGAATATATTTTGGAGAAACCTATGTTATGAACTTACGGATATGATCAAAAGATTTAGTGTGAGATGACATGAAGAAATGAGAATATATATATATATATATATATATATATATATATATATAATTGAAAAGAGGACAAGTGCGAGGTGATATATTGTTATGAGAATATGATGATATAAGATAACATGAGCAGATATACTTGATATGAGGATGTGAGGTGATATGAGTACACAAATACATATGCCAAGATATGTTATGAGATTAATATAGATATTACATAAGATATATATATATAATATTATGTATGTATGAGAGTATGAGATGATGTTATGTATTAGGACTATAGATCCTTATTCTGATTGATGGCACCGTACGATGGATTATACCGTACGTGATATGATACCGGATGATTGATCCGCACTCTCGACTCGAGGATGATGTACGAGTATTTTATCGCATCTGATACTATGAGGCTGGATCGACGACTTATGGATTTGTATTCATTCGGAGAATCATTTCTTCTAAACACCTGAGTGAATAATGGGTTATATTTGATGTATCCAGGGGTAGTTACATATATTATTACCGTTCATGTTATGCTGTATTATTCCTTATGACATACGTATTATGTTCCAAGCACTTACTGTAGGGTGTTTTTCGTCACCCCATTGAGATGGGAATACGCGCGCGCTTGTCAGGCGTACTACAGATTCCCCCTGTCTAGGGTAGGCCGGGATTTAATGATTATGGGGATCCGAATCTCCGGCAGCTGCGGACTAAGCTGCTGTTAATTACCCTCCCCCCCTCGCCTTTGGGGTGAGGGAACCTCCGATTATCGGGTTAAACTGGTCATGCGAACTTAATGTGCGGTGTACATGTGTTTTGTTTTGAAAGGGGGTTCTGGATATATCGGGGGCCACGCAGAGTTTTTACGGGGGTCCTGCTACCCGGGTAGCGGGCTGGGGGTCAAGGGGGCTAGCAGCCCCCTTACGGGGTGCGGGGCAGCGTCCCGTTAGAAATATTTTTCTAACAGGGACAGCGTCGTGGAGTCTGTGTGTATGTACATATGTATACATATGTATAGATATACATGTATATATATATATAAAAGGGGAAAAGATACCCAAAGGATGCGTTGGGGCAGCACCTTGGGCGCTGTGCGCCTAGGCGCTGTGCGCTCAGGCGCTAGAGTGCCACGTGTCGGCACGTGGGCGCTCTGCGCTTGAGCGCTGGGCGCTTGAGCGCAAGCGCGCCACGTGTCGGCACGTGAGCGTTTTGCGCTTCAGCGCCTGACGCTCGAGCGCAAGTGCGCCACGTGTCGGCACGGGGGCGACTTGCGCTTGAACGCAAGCGCGCCACGTGTCGGCACAGGGGCGACTTGCGCTCGAGCGCTTGCGCTTAAGCGCAAGCGCGCCACGTGTCGGCACCTGGGCGACTTGCGCTCGAGCGCTTAAGCGCAAGCACAAGCGCGCCACGTGTCGGCACGCGGGAGCTCTGCGCTTGAGCGCCGGCTAGAAAAAGAGGCTTTTAGCCTAAAAAATTTTCTCGGAAGAGAAATCAGAGAGGAGTTGGACTCCTGAGTGTGTGTTTTTTTTGGGTTTAGTGAAAGATGTTCTTCTTCCTCCTCTGTTAGCTGGATCTTGAAGATCAAGAGATATGGGATTTTTAAAAATCTCTTCTTTTTGAGATCTAATGGAAGATCTGAGTTCCCCTTTATGAGTTTTGTGGTGAAAAACTAATTTGTTTTATAAAAAGAAGAGTAAAACTCTTGATTTACTTCAAGAGAAAAAGGAAGGTTTTGGAACCTTGAAGAAGGAGAAAAGATCTCATATCTGAAAAATTTTGAGAGAGAGAGAAAAGTTGTTGGGATTTTTTCATTATCTTTACCTTTATAGGCCATACACTTTACACATAGCCCCTTGGGCTTCACAAAATGGCATTTTGCCTATCCCATGGCTCATGTGCCATTTCTTTTTGCACATAAGCCATGGGCTTTACAAAAATTTGGCTTTATGCCTATTTTTCTTACATTTATCCATAAAATAAAATAAAAGAAATACAACAAAATTGTTTATTACAAAATTTTTATCTTGGCGTGGGGGAGGCCGGCCGCTTCATGTTCGGGCTTGACCCGGGCATGGGCCTACTGGATTTGGGCTTGGGCCCACTTGGTTTGGGGTTGACTTTGATTTTGACTTGGTCAACCGGGGTGTAAATTTTTACCCCAACAAATTGCCCCCATCAATAAATACACACCACATATGTAGATCGTGTGCATGAAATTGATGGATCTTCTTTCACGTGGAGGCGACTTGATTCAGTTCCCACCTTTTGGGAAGCTGGCACTGCCCTTTTTACGACAAGGACGGTCGATGCGGCCCTTTTTGCGACTTGGACGGTCGGTTCTGCTCTTTTTGCGACTTGGACGGTCGGTGCTACCCTTTTAGCGACGTGGACGGTCGGTTCTGCCCTTTTAGCGACTTGGACGGTCGGTACCGCCCTTTTAGCGACTTAGACGGTCGGTGTTGCCCTTTTAGCGACGTGGACGGTCGGTTCTGCCCTTTTAGCAACTTGAATGGTCGATACTGCCCTTTTAGCGACTTGGACGGTCGGTGCTGCCCTTTTTGCGACGTGGACGGTCGATGCTGTCCTTTTTGCGACGTGGACGGTCGATGCTGCCCTTTTTGCGACTTGGACGGTCAGTGCTGCCCTTTTAGCGACTTGGACGGTCGGTGCTGCCCTTTTAGCGACGTGGACGGTCGGTTCTGCCCTTTTTGCGACTTGGACGGTCGGTGCTGCCCTTTTAGCGACGTGGACGGTCGATTCTGCCCTTTTTGCGACTTGGATGGTCGATGATGCCCTTTTAGCGACGTGAACGGTCGATGCTGCCCTTTTTGTGACTTGGACGGTCGATTCTGCCCTTTTTACGACATGGACGGTCGGTGCTTGATTTGACTTGCTCTGCTTCTTGCAGTGTCAGGGGTAGACTTGACTTGCTCCGCTTCTTGCGGTGTCGAGATTGGATTCTGACTTGCTCCGCTTTATGCGGTGTCGGAGTGGAAGTTGACTTGTTGATTTTGATTTGGGTTGACATCAGCATCGCTATACTGGAATATGGTACTAGGAGCGAATCATCATCTGTCATTGAGAGGATTTTGAGATTTTAGTTTTTGTTTGGCATCTGTATTGCTGCACTGGAATAATGCCAGGAGCAACTCATCATTTGCCCCGGGAGGATTTGGGAATCGGTATTTTTTATTATTATTTTTTTTATTTTTTTGGTGGGACTTTGAATGTGGTCTCACCGGTAGGACTTGGGAGAGGTTGGGATTGTTTACGCTCGTGGATTGTATACGGTTTTGCAGGATGTATGATCCAGACCGTAGGGCCGGAAAAATTTCGGGACTTTGTCGGCGTCTGCATCACTGCACTGGAATATGGTACCAGGAGCGACTCATCATTCGCCGTTGGGGTATGGGATTTGGAATTTGGTTGGTGTCTGCATCGCTGCACTGGAATATGGTACCAGGAGCGACTCACCATTCGCCATTTGGCGATTGGCGAGCGATGGCTTAGGAGACATGTTTAGATCCCTATCGCCTAAGGCTTTTCAATTTTATGGACCGTAAGGGTCCCATAAAAGCATTTTCTCCCTACGAGTCATAAGGATCCCGCAGGTGTATTTTCTCCTTAGGAGTCGTGAGGATTCCTAAGTGTGTTTTTCCTTTATGAGTCGTAAGGATCCCACAAAGGTTTGTTCTCCTCATATATCGTGAGGACACATGAGTGGGTCTTATCAACGGAGTATCATTCCCAAAGAGGAAACCAGCCGCGTAACTGGTGATTATAGTGGGGCATGGGTATGATGAGAATTATTTGAGCCCGTGGATTGTATACGATGGTCAACTTGGGGACCCACCGTAGGGCCGAGAGAATTTTGAGAATTGGATTTTGGTTGGCGTCTGCATCGCTGCACTGGAATGTGGTACCAGGAGCGACTCATCATTCGCCGTTTGGGGACTTGGAATTTGGATCTTGTTTGGCATCAGCATTGCTGCACTGGAATAATGCCAGGAGCAACTCATCATTTGCCTTGGGAGGACTTGGGATTTGGGTTTTTGGTCGGCATCAGCACCGCTAATACTGAAGCGAAATGCCAGGAGCGACTCATTATTTGCCATTGTCCGTTGGGGAACGATGGCTTAGGAGACAGGTTTGGATCCCTATCACCTAAGGCTTTTCAATTTTATGGGCCGTGAGGGTCCCATAAAAGCATTTTCTCCCTACGAGTCGTAAGGATCCCACAGGTGTATTTTCTCCTTAGGAATCGTGAGGATTCCTAAGTGTGTCGCTCCTTTGTGAGTCGTAAGTATCTCACGCAGGGGTTTTCTCCTCACAAGGTCGAGAGGACTTTGCGAGTGTATTTCATCTCTTTTCACGAGTTTGCGCCCTTTCGTGTTTTCACAGACTCGCGAGTAGTCCTGCTGTTTTTACTCACGGAGCCCTTTCGGGTTTTCATCCGTACCCGTTTTGCTTGTGGACATACCGTTTATTTTTTTATTTCTTTTATTTTTCTTTTTTTCCTTCTCTTTTTCTCTTTTTTTTTGCCGCTGGTGGGACTTTAAAAGCAGTCTCACCGGCAGGATTTGGGAGAGATAGGGGTCATTTACGCCCGTGGATTGTATACGGTTTTGCAGGATGTATGATCCAGACCGTAGGGCTAATGTGCTCAATTCGCCTGCGACTTGGAGCATTCACGTGTAGTATTTCTTGAGATATCGGCCATTGATGGGTGGCATGGGCCTTTCTCCCTCGGCACTTATTAGTTGGTAGGATCCTCCGTCAAACACTTTCTCGATAACGTATGGTCCATCCCAGTTTGGCTCGAATTTTCCCTTGGCATGTCGATTGGGAACGATCGGTCTTTTGAGGACCAATACCAATTCACCTTTCTTGAAAGCGCGGAGACGGGTTATCTTGTCATAGGCCCGTGACATTTGGGCTCGGTATAGCTCTAGACTTTGCTGCACCGCGAGCCTCTTTTCTTCGAGGGCATCGAGTTCTTCAAGTCGAAGGAGCACGTTTTCCTCCTCCGTCAACTCATGCTGAACGGCCATTCTTAAGCTTGGAACTTCGACTTCGAGGGGGAGGACCGCCTCCACTCCGAAGAGCAATGAGTATGGAGTGGACTGAGTTGGAGTACGGTGCGTGGTAGGATATGCCCACAACGCCTCGTGGAGCTTGAGATTCCAATCTCTCTTGTTGGATGAAGCATTTTTCCTCAGGAGCTTGCATAGAGTCTTATTGAAGGCTTCGGCGAGCCCATTGGCTCTTGGATTATAGATGGAGGAATATCTCCAGTCTATCTTGTGCTGAGTAGCGAATCTTGAGACATTGAAGCTCTTGAAAGAAGGCCCGTTGTCAGAAATGATTCTTCTTAGTGTACCGAAGCGGTATAGAATATTATACTGAAAGAATATCAGAATATCTTTTGTCTTGACTTCTTTTAGCGGGACAGCTTCAGCCCATCTGGAGAAGTAGTTTGTCGCGGCCAGTATGAACCGGTGGCCTTTGGATGGCGGAGGATCAATTGGGCCAACAATGTCGGTGCCCCAGACTTCGAAGGGCCACGACGCCACCGTAGGATGCAACGGATTGGGATGCTTGTGAATGAAATCACCATGGATTTGGCAGATCTGACATTTCTTTGCATGCTCTCCGCAATCCCGTATCATGGTGGGCCAGTAATACCCAAGCCGTTTGATTTGAAGTCGCATCTTGGGGCCAGATTGGTGAGCACCACAAACGCCCGAGTGAACATCTTTCATGATCTTTTGGGATTCGGCCAATGACAGACACCTGAGCCAGAGTTGGTGATATGACCTGCGGTATAACGTATCATTTACAAACACGTATCGAAGAGCTCTTTTCTTCAGCTGAATCCTCGCAGATTTTTCTTCGGGCAGCTTGTCGTATCGGAGGTACTCTGTGAAGGGTTCTCTCCAATCAGGCTCGTCTTGGATGATCGAAGCTTCTTCGGCAGGACTGCTCTTCTGTTCCGCACTTTTCTCTTCTCGTAGAGAGACTGGGGGTAGAATTTGCCAGCTCCTGACTGTGATCAAAATTTCGTCCATGTCAGGATCAGCCAGCTCCTTGGCTAGGCGAGCGAGTACGTCAGCCTTTCCATTCAACGCTCTAGGGACTCTCATTAGTTCAATGTGAGTGAACCGTTTCATGAGTTCCACCACTCGGCCTCTGTACCGAGCTAACTCGGGTTTGTATATCTTATAGTCGCCGCTTACTTGGTTGACGACAAGCTGGGAGTCACCGTAAACCCGTAGCCGAAGGATTTCCATTTCTATGGCGAGCTCCAAACCAGCTATCAGGGCTTCATACTCAGCTTCGTTGTTCGTTCGAGGCTCGGTGAGAGCGAAAGAACGCCGTAGGGTTCCCATTGATGGTATGACGAACACCAATCCTATCCCTACTTTTATCTCCGGGACGCTTGATTTACTGGAGGTCCTTATTGATGAGGCTCCATCGAAGTAGAGCTCCCAACATGGCCTATCTTCCTCGAGGTGCAGCACTTGTTCTTCGGGTAACTCACAATTTAGCGGTGACCCTTCTGGTATAGGATGAGCGGCAAAGAAGTCTGCAAGAGCTTTCCCTTTCACTGCTTTCTGAGGAGTATAAACTATGTCAAACACAAGTAGCATGACAGCCAATCTTGCCATTCTGCCGGCTAGGCTTGCTCTGGTCATCAAGTGTTTGAGTGGGTCGACCATGGAGATCAGCATAACCCGATGAGCGAGCAGATAGTGCCTCATCTTCTTCACAGCAAATATCAGAGCCAGGCATTGCTTTTCGATTGGGGAATAGTTGTGTTCCGCCCTGACTAGAGTTCGACTGAGGTAGTAAAGGGCATTTTCTTTTCCCTCCTCGTTATTCTGGGCAAGGAGCGCACCGAGTGACTCATCTAGCGCGGTAGTGTAGAGAATCAGCGGTTTATTTGGAATGGGAGCGGCCAACACTGGAGGGTGGAACAAGTACCGTTTGATGCTTTCGAAAGCTTCTTGACATTCGGCATCCCAGATAAAAGGAGCCCCTTTCTTCATGATCTTTGAGAAGGGCCTACATGTCCCCGATAAATTTGAGATAAACCTCCGTATATAAGCAAGCTTGCCTTGAAAAGATATCAGCTGTGTCAGACTCTTTGGAGGGGGCATCTCCATGATGGCCTTTATCTTTGATGGGTCAACTTCGATCCCTCGATGTCGTACTATAAAGCCTAGGAATTTTCCCGATGACACGCCAAAAGCGCACTTCAGAGGATTCATCTTCAGATCGTATTTCCTCAGTCTGGTGAGAACGGTCCTAAGATCTTGGATATGGTCGGCCTTGGCTTTAGGCTTGACGACCTAATCGTCAACATAGCATTCGACGACTTTATGGATTAGGTCATCAAAGATATTGGTCATTGCCCTTTGATATGTGGCACCTGCATTCTTCAGTCCGAACGGCATCACCTTGTAGCAGTATATTCCGATCGGGGTTCGAAATGTTGTGTGCTTCTCATCCTCAGGCGATATCTTGATCTGATTATACCCAGACGAGCCATCTATAAAGGTGAACAGGTTGTAATTTGAGGTGTCATCGACCATCATTTCCATGACCGGTAGCAGGAAGTCGTCTTTAGGACATGCCTTGTTGAGGTCCCTGAAATCGACACAAACTCGGATCTGCCCATTTTTCTTCTTCACTGGGACTATGCATGCGATCCAGTCCGCATATTTCTCTTCCCAGATGAAGCCGGCATCGATGAGCTTCTTGGTTTTCTCGATGACCTTTTCTTCTAGTTCCCCTCTCATTCTTCGAGAAGCTTGTTTGACTGGCTTAGCATCAGGAGATATAGCCAGCTTATGTACAGCCACTTCATGAGAAAGGCCAGGCATTTCTTTGTATGTCCATGCAAAGCAGTCGACAAACTCATGCAGCAGGGCAATTAGCTGCGCTTTCATTTCCTCTGATAAGAGCGATCTGATGTAGGTCGGCCTTGGATTATCGGGCGTTCCTAAGTCAATCTCGGTTAGCACTTCAAAGGTTGCTTGTCCGCCATCTTCGAGCTCTTGAGGAGCTTCTTCTGGCTCGGCTATCTCGTCATCATCGTTTGATCTTTCGCTGGCCTCACCAACATGGATCATGCAGCACGCTTTGGAATCAGGTTGAATGTAGCCTATGCCCCGTCTATCTGGAATTCTTCCATCGATGAGTGCTCGGACCTGGGGCGGATACCATAGCCCTTCGTAAAACTTTGCTTCAGACTCTGTTTGATATAACCGGCATCCGCACTTCTTAAAGTATTCCCGCATCTCGGGCGCATAGTATCTGGGATTGAGGATGACTCTTATGCCTCTCTCATAGGGAAGGCACGCGACAGAAAGTTCGTCCGGGTGCACAACGGGGTTTGACCTGTAAAACAGGATGCCCTTCTGTCCATTTTTCCTCCCGGGCACGTAGAAAGTTTTCAGCTGGTCCACGGTAGAGACTGACAATGCGTCGAGCTCTTTGCACATCCGTCCCGGCACCCTTGTGATGGCCAGGGACCCTTCTGCGACTTCGAAGGTCTTTCGTAGTTTCTCCTGTTGCATGGTGGGCCAATCTGCACAGCTGTTGCACGGCAGGTCCTCTTCTTCTGACTCTTCAGTGTCACTGCCAAGGTGAAGGCGGACTTTGCTGCTAGATAGGCCTTCAGTAACAGATTCGTCCGTATCACTGCCGAAACGAGGGCTAGTTTTACGGAGGGACGGGCTTCTAGCGTCGGACTCATCAGTGTCGCTGCCGAAATGCGGGCGCACTTGGGCGTTTTTGCTTTTGAATGTGATAGCCGGCGCAGATTTGCTTTTGAGTCTTGGGGCCGGTCTATCCTCAGTCAATTGTGGCTTAGCATTTTGGTGGTTCATAAAGTACCGAGAATCTTCATAGCGGACTTCAAGCACACCGAACGGCTGGATGTCTCCGTTGATGCATTTTTCTTCGCCATTTTTAGTATACTTCATGCATTGATGGAGAGTTGACGGGACGATGCCGTAATCGTGGAGCCACGGCCGTCCCAAAAGAATCTTATAAGATGTGTCGGCGTCGATCACGTATATCTTAGCTTCAGTTTGCAGATCCCCAAATTTGATTGGCAAAGCTATAAACCCCAGAACTTGCTGGCAATTTTGGTTGAAGCCTTGAATGACAATCATTTCCCTTGACAGGTGTCGGACGTCCATTGACAAACTCTTCAGAGTTCGTAAGTTCATGATGTTCACTGAGGACCCCAGATCAATCAATATGCGATTAATTCGATCTCCGTCGCTGTACCCGGTCACGTAAAGCAGCCGATTATGCTCAGCCGTTCCCAGTAGCAAGTCTTCATCCTTAAATGTGACTGCGGAGGCATGCAAAGCGTGCTGGGCTTCTTTCATATTAATTTCCGCAAAGTGAGCCTGATACCGCTCGGGGTTTTGTAGAGCGTGAATGAGAACATCTCTAAGCTCCTTAGATAGGACCAAGGAGTCGTAGATGCTCAGGAGAGACGGAAGCTTCCGGAGATGTGCCAAGACATTATAGTCCACCGAGGAAGGACTTATGTTTTCATCAGCCAGTTCTCTGCCATCTTCTTCATTAGCGACTTGTTTTTCCTTCCCTTTTGGGGCGTTGCCCTGATTTGGCGGTAGAGCCCTGCCGCTTCTGAGCTGGATTTGATTGGCCGTTGTGGCGAGCTCCTCGTCCTCTTTAGGAAAACAGAGCTCCTCTTCCGAGTCGCTGCCAAGATGGGTGGCGTAGCAGGTCACTACTGGGATCTCTTCATTGGAGTCTTCTTCTAACTCCTCCAGAATTTCAGCCGCTTGTACAGGGAAGAACTCCTTCAATTGAATCAATGTTCTTTCTTTTTGTTCATATTCTTCGAGGGAATCGATATATTTTTGAATGGTCGATCTCCCTGCAGACTCTCTTTCGCGCCGAGCTGCACTTTTCTTCTTCTTGAGCTTCTTAGATTTTGAGCATGATGGAGTCGCATTGGCAGATGGACTGGTAGGCTTCTTCTGTCCTTTCCATTCCATCCTGGGCTCTTTCTGAAGCAGCTTTAGCATCTTCTTCGTCTTATTAGATATGTGCGTACTCCATGGAGGCTGTGATGAGTCAGTTTTGTTTGTCAGGGCAGCAGGTTCAGCTGTCTGCTCCCAGAAGGCTTCAACTTCTGTCTGTATAAAGTTGGCGGTTGCAACTTGATTGTTTACCAACACGCTTTTGGACAGCTCGATCTCTCCAGCCTTGTACTGCTTCTCGACCCAGTCTTTGAAGATATAGCAATCCTCGATCGCATGGCTCACTACTCGGTGGTACGGGCAATACAGAGGATTGTCGGTCATTTTTGCTTCTTGGGGTCTTTTCGACTCCGGCAATTGTAGGCCGTTGTTCAAGGCATCTTTAAATATCTTGCGGACCTTGTCCCTTTTGAAAGAGTAAAACTTGTTCTTTTTCTCCTCTAGAGAAGGCCCATCTCCTCCCAGCAATGGCTTTCGAGACCGGTTAGTTTTGGATTCGGCCGCCCTTCGCTTTTCTTCATTGTCAGACGCATTGAAGACATTGGTACTGCTGGAACTCCCGCTTCTATGGTTGTCGTCCCGCTTGCTTTTCCAAGTTTTCTCTCTCTGAGAATCCGGCGGGGACTCTTGCTTCGAGCGTTCTAGCATTTGGACTTTCTTGGTTAGCTCCTGAAATGTCTTGAGGCCCGCTGTACACAAGAATGGGACCATCCAATTGCTGAGGTTCCCAATGAGAAGGCTGATGGACTGGTCCTGCTCCAGCGGCGGTTCGCACTTTACCGTGAGATTACGCCATCGGACGATAAAGTCAGTGTTGCTTTCATTCTTCCCCGGCTTGGTCCTCACAAGGTCGGCAATGGAGATTTTATCACTGACGCTCATGAACCTTTGCCGGAACAGAGACTCCATTTGGGCAAAGGTAATGACGGACCCGTCTGGTATGCTCGCGTACCAGTCGAAAGCGACACCGGTCAGGTTGTTGACAAACTGACGAAGAAGGAGCGCGTCATTGCCCCATGTATTTCCGCACGATGCTTTGAAGTGGGCGACGTGCTGATTTGCATTCCCCGTTCCATCAAATCTTCCGAACTTAGGAATGACGTAGCTGCTTGGGAACTCAATCAGATCGTACTGCACGGGGTATGGCCGCCCACTACTGCCGATTTCTTTCTGAGCTTCAGCTTCGGCCACCAATGTTTTAATCTTGCTGGTGACTAAATCCATTATCCGATCCTGTGTTAGCGGGATAGTGCTATCTGGGGCTAAGGCGTGCCCAGAAGCGGAGTGTGGCCGGCTTTCATGTGGCTCGACCAGTCTTGGACCCGAAGGAACAGGCATTGGCTGCCTCGGATTGTCATCACCCGGCTGATTAGTAGCGGCTTGTGCTTGATTGGGAAGTGCTCGAGAAATTTGAGCCGTAAGCTGCATCACCACGTTCGTTAAGTCGTTAATCTTCGAATAGAGCTTGGCCATCTCTTTATCTTTGCTCCTGAGCTGTTTTCGAAGCTCTTGAAGCAGCTCTTGCTCCGCAATCCTGGGGCGGAAAGTCGGCTCTTCCTCGCTGTCCGAACTTGACTCTGCATGGACCGAGGGGTCTTTATGCCTATCATCCTCATCGAGAGGGTTTTCTTCATCCAGCGGGGGAGGCTGTTCTTGGGCAGCGGCAACCACATTCAGGCTAGATTGGGCTTAGGATGTGGTGGCCCCATCCTTGCTTTTGCTGCGAAGGTTGTCGCTGGGGCGCCCGCCCTCTATATAGACCGTATGGATGATATATCCGGCCGTCTTTCTATCATTGGCAGCTGATTTCACGTATCGCTGTCTTGACCCCCTTATTTCGGTAGCTGGTAGTCGATTGAAGGCGGCTGGCCTAACCAGGTTCTTGAATGGTGCTGGTTCTTCTTTTCTGGGTTTGCCCCGCTGCCTTCGTGCGGCACAGAGTGCTTGATAGACTCTTAAAGAGACAGTGTCATACTTTTTCTGTTGGGGCCGGGGCACGTCTCTTTGTGGCACTGTTCGGACCGCTGTCTTCTTGATTCTGGCGGTCATGGCATTTTTCTGAACCCACTTCAGAGGCTCGAAGGAATTGCTGATTCTTACGTCCGACTCAGCCGTCGTCGCGGGGCAACCCTGCACTTGGAACTTCACACGATTCCATTTGGCCGAAGCCTTGGCCCTCTTGTTGGCTCGATACCTGAGCCGCTTCTGCCTTAACTTCTATGTTCTAAGCACCTGGCAGACTTCGGCTCTTTGGGAAGACGCCGCAGACCGGTCGATGGAGGGCCTTAGAGATACGCTCGATTGTGCATTTGTTGGAGTCATCTCCTGAGCTCGTCCGCAACGTTTGATGTTTCCCTTTGTACCGAAGTTCTTGCCCCCCGCTGGAGCACCAGAGAATCGTTCAGATACCGTCTTAAGTTTCGGTTGTGGTGCCTAGGCGATCACGACATTCGGCCTCTTACCCCTTGAGACCGGCTTGGCCACCTGTTCCGCCGGGATCTCTGCAAGATGAGCGCTTCCGGCAGGGTAGATGATGACGGAGCCAAACTGGCGGGGCGGTTCCTCCCACTGTCGACTGAGGCTTGCGGGGAGAACCACACGAGCGTTGACCTTGACAACGTACGGGATCGGGGTCGCGTTGGATGCCGAATTCATCTTGGGAGACATTGTCGTCGAAAGTTGATTGCTGCACGGGAAAAAAACATCATTTCAGTATAGACAATCGATATGTATATTGATTGAGTTTGCATGAACGTTTAACCCGAAATATGGGAGGAGAGAAAGGTCCCAACGGGCGTGCCAGAATCTTTAGGGTGTTTTTCGTCACCTCATTGAGATGGGAATATGCACGCGCTTGTCAGGCATACTACAGATTACCCCTGCCTAGGGTAGGCCGGGGTTTAATGATTATGGGGATCCGAATCTCCGGCAGCCGCGGACTAAGCTGCCGTTAATTAACCCCCCCTTTGGGGTAAGGGAACCTCCGATTAACGTGTTAAACTGGTCATGCGAACTCAATGTATGGTGTACGTATGTTTTGTTTTGAAAGGGGGTTCTGGATATATCGGGAGCCATGCAGAGTTTTTACGGTGGTCCCGCTACCCGGATAGCGGGCTGGGGGTCAAAGGGGCTACCAGCCCCCTTGCGGGGTGCGGGGCAGCGCCCCGTTAGAAAATTTTTTCTAACAGGGAGAGTGTCGTGGAGTCTGTGTGTATGTACATATGAATACATATGTATAGATATACATGTATATATATAAAAAAAGGGGAAAAGACACCCAAAGGATGCGTGGGGTAGCACCTTGGACGCTGTGCGTCTAGGTGCTGTGCGCTCAGGCGCTAGAGTGCCTCATGTCGGTACGTGGGCGCTCTGCGCTTGAGCGCAAACGCGCCACGTGTCGGCACGTGAGCTTTTTGCGCTTCAGCGCCTGCTGAAGCGCAAGCGCGCCACGTGTCGGCACATGGGCGCTTTGCGCTCGAGCGCTGAGCGCTGGAGTGCAAGCGCTCCACGTGTCGGCACGCGGGCGCTCTGCGCTTGAGCGCCGGCGAGAAAAAGAGGTTTTTAGCCTAAAAAAATTTCTCGGAAGAGAAATCAGAGAGGAGTTGGACTCCTGAGTGTTTTTTTTTTTGGGGTTTAGTGAAAGATGTTCTTCTTCTTCCTCCTTTGTTAGCTGGATCTTGAAGATCAAGAGATATGAGATTTTTAAAAATCTCTTCTTTTTGAGATCTAATGGAAGATCTGAGTTCCCCTTTATGGGTTTTGTGGTGAAAAACTAATTTATTTTATAAAAAGAAGAGTAAAACTCTTGATTTAATTCAAGAGAAAAAGAAAGGTTTTGGAACCTTGAAGAAGGAGAAAAGATCTCAGATCTGAAAAATTTTGAAAGAGAGAGAAAAATTGTTGGGATTTTTTCATTATCTTTGCCTTTATAGGCCATACACTTTACACATAGCCCCATGGGCTTCACAAAATGGTATTTTGCCATCCCATGGCTCATGTGCCATTTCTTTTTGCACATAAGCCATGGGCTTTACAAAAATTTGGCTTTATGCCTATTTTTCTTACATTTATCCATGAAATAAAATAAAAGAAATACAACAAAATTGTTTATTACAAAAATTTTATCTTGGCGAGGGGGGAGGCCGGCCGCTTCATGTTCGGGCTCGACCCGGGTATGGGCCCACTGGATCTGGGCCTGGGCCCACTTGGCTTGGGGTTGACTTTGATTTTGACTTGGTCAACCGGGGTGTAAATTTTTACCCCAACACTTACCTGTATATGGATTTGTCTACTAGTACACCTGCACTATTAACGATGATGCGCATGTTACACTTACACAGATTCGCCGGCTTACACATTCATCATCGCTAATTGCCATACCACTTACACAGCAAAACTGCTATATCACGGTATTACTCTTAACTGTAAAGTACAATCATTGTTCAGTAATTATCACATGATATGCGTACATGATAATACTTGAGATGCTTACAGTACTGTTCTATGTTTGCATATACTGTACTTTATAGTTGCATGCATTGAGATGTTGTTTTCATGAGATCTCTGGATTTGAAAACCGCAGTTATATTTCAAAGGAAATTATGAATTGTTTTAAAGACACGGTTTCTCGTGATGTGATATTTTGTGTCCACCATGAGTTTTCTCGGTTCTGAGCTATGTGATACCCGATTCGAGAAGTGAGGAGGAACCGTTTGCAGGTACATGGTGGACCCGGTAAGGTACCCCAGGGAATGAAGATCGTGGAGCAGACAACGAGCCTGGCAGGGGATGTACTACCTACCAGTGATAGTTTAGGCTCAGCGGTTATCCGAAAGATACCGACCGGAGCCGTACGATTAGATAGATATGAGGGCCGATCTGAGGATGCAGCGCCCTAGATATAAGGATTTATGTGTCGATGCTGGACACGTGTTTTATGATGTTCGAGTGTCGATGCTGGAAACTCAGGTTTTATGATGATTGATGTGTCGTTGATGGACACACGTTGGTTGATATTCACATACATACATGCATATGATTTAGATGACTGGATTTTATGTACTAATTACTGGCACGACATTGTTGTTGATATTTATGCATACACGATCACCCTAGATACCACATAGTATTACCTTCATGTTACAGTGTGACCTAGGGATCATTGTTCATTGAATTTCTACCTGCTGATGTTTTCTACTCATGTGTTAGCAATTCACCCCCATTGTGCCACAGTTTCCTTCCAGGTTCGACCGCTTGGATCAGTAGCGGTATCGCTGGCACACAGCTTTCTTCTGGGTGTTTTGCTTTGGTAGGTGGGATACTCATTTGGATCGTGACCACCCTTGTACCTATTTATTTATATTATACCTAGTTAAAGCTCCGTCAATCAGAAAGCAGACTTTGTATATTGGTAGATCTAGATACGGACTTGTATATTTGCAAGACTTAGAGCGAGATGGGTGTAGGTTCGCTATTTGAGCTGGATGATGTCTTGCTTTACTTATTCTCTTTCTGTGTTTGATATTCACCGTAGGGCATCGTATATATGCTTATTGCGTGGTTGTGATTCCGCCAATTGACGAAGAGCTAGCTCCCGCTTGGGGATGCCTATTTATTGCATGTATGTGGTTTTGGATCAAATTATACAAGGGAGATGCTGCCCAAATGATTAATCATTTGCGAAAGAAGTGCTTTGTAAATAACCGCAATCAAGACAGTATCGCTAGTAGCTAGCCGCGATGAGTACGGGTCATCCACAGGGAAACGTGAACTCTTTTCTTACTTTAGACGAGTTGATGAAAGAAGGGTGATTGTTTGATTATCGTTCTATTTTAATAAGGATATAAAATTTATAATAAAATGGCTTGTAGGGTTCATAGGACTTAATAATAATGGTTGAATAATTAAAAATGACTCTTTAATTTTTTAATAGTTTAAAACTAAATCGATAGTGATGAATGTAGATTAAGGTTCTTGAAAAAACAAGTGTTTCCC
Organism: Agapanthus africanus; assembly: GCA_030015575.1. Lineage (NCBI taxonomy): Eukaryota > Viridiplantae > Streptophyta > Magnoliopsida > Asparagales > Amaryllidaceae > Agapanthus > Agapanthus africanus. Next base: position 177,931,391 of record CM057350.1, on the reverse strand, counting down.
CACTATTAACCCTTATCCTTTCATTGATCTCTATTCATGTCTAGCCCTTAACAAAACAAGTGTTAAACCAATCTCAAATCATGGTCGTGCCTATCAATAAATTGATAGCGCGTCCGATAAGGAGGTTAACATTTATTTTGCTAAAGTTTATAAACTTTAAAATGTATAAAATAAGTTAAAAGGTTTTCTCATTCATTATCCTACCCTATCCTACAACCTTAGCAAGTTAGGAATTACTTGCTCATGGTTAACTTAGAAGAGAGGATGAAGGTGAATGAAAGCATAGTTAAGATGCAAAAAAGTAAAGCGTAAAAGTAAGTGCAGAAATTAAATGCGTAAAATAAATACAAGAAGAATTAAAATAAAAACTAGCTTTATTAATCAACTATTGTATTTACAATTCTCCTTAGAATGTAGATTACAGGAACCCTAATTTGCTCTAGATCTCTCTCTTTGTGGAGATAGATGAATAGATGATAATCACTCGGATACGTGGATATCTTGGATTTCTTGATCTCTTCGGTGATGATTTTGAATGTGCAGCTCTCGGTCTCTTATATAGTCCCTAAAACCAGAAACCCTAGATTCCATACGAGATTATATGCAGTTAAGATCCAAGCCACCAAATATCAAATCCAATGGCCATCAAAGAGCCACGGATCTGCCGCGATTACCCTTATTTGGCCGCCCTTCCGCCGCGCTATGGTGGAATTAGGATTAGGGATTTCTTCTGGTCTCTTGTGTTACCATGTGGAGATCCTTTTGATGTCTAGATTCTGAAAATAATCCTTTGAGTCTCTGCCGTTGCTAGATCTCTCGATTTGCTTCTAAATTTTGGCAGATTCGGTTTTGATGTCCCGATTTGACTCGGATCTCTTACTTGGATTCCAGACCTGGGCTAATATCTGAAATCATAGTGTTAATAGCATTTGGTATTTTTGAGATATTATCCTAACCATTTTATATGATATTAAATTTTAAGAATATTGATTAGAAATATTTGATATGATATGCATATTTTAATTACAAAGATTTCATTTAAATATTATATGCATATATTTTCTCTCATTATGTTAATTAAAATGTAGAAATATATGATAATAAACTTTTTACAAATAAACTCATATATGTTCTATATTTACAATAAACATATTTTAGTACTTAACAATAGTAGGAAAAATGTTCATACAAATGTGCAATATTTTAGACTAATCAAATACCAACAAACTTAACTTTGATCGTTCCGAGCAAACTAATTATTAAAGAGTAAAAGAAAAAGAAAAAGAAAAACCTACCACATTTTCATAGGCAACACGATTGCATTGAGCACGTGCAACAAGCTTTTAAACCTATAGGTGTCCCTTATAGGAGGGGTGTTGTCTCCTGAGGGTTTTCAGCGGATTACACCCACAAAATCCCATAATAAAAGAAAATTGATAAAAGTTACATACAAATATAAAGAACAAATAAAAGAAAGAACTTGAAAATAAGAGTTTCAAACTACACTTGCTTTTTAGTAGCCATGAGCCCTATCTTAATAGTCATGAAAAGATATCAGAAATCACGTCATCCCTCAATAAAATATCGTCTTTAGTCTTCCTTCCTACCTTTCTTCCAAATATCGATCATATATCCCTACGTGTGTGTAAAAGACATCCCTACACTTAGAGAATTCAATTCAAGCTATCATACTCTTATCCATCTTCCTTAGTACTCATTTAGTCGGTAAATATTTCAGATGGAATTGCTCACACATTCTTCATGCGACCGTTAATACTTCTTAAGCTACTAACCAACCGATTACCAAATGTTCTCACTCTTTTTGGCGTAATTAGCAATATCGTGGTCTTGCAACACCTAAGGCTTAGCAGTGACTCCCAAACCAGTTGGTCTAAGGCACTAGGTGATAAGGCACCCTCGCTATATTTTTTTATGCTGTCTTAAGTAGTTACAAAACCAGTGTTCATTTTTCTTCACAATTTTTTTATATTTTTGTTTGTATATTTTTTTTCTTCATACTAAGGCTTTTAGACAAGAGTATTTCAAGGTATCATCTACTATAGTTTCAAGATATGTGCAAGTGCGTATGGTAGGGTATCAACGTTCAGATATTTGGACTCAAGAATATGGACTGTTTTTCAGACTTATTTCTATCCGCAGATTAGTAATTTCCTTCATCTTATTAACCCTTAGGACAACAGCTCATGACTACTTATTAGTAGCTTCGTTTTAAAATATCTAATTTTCATACTTTTCTTGAATCTCTTCCTATCTTTCATATGTATTTTTCACATCCTAACTTTTATTATGAAATTTTTTTTGTGTTTTTATTTAGTATAATGCAAAAATGATGCGTGAATAAGCACAAACCTCCCCCAAACCTATTTGCAGCAGTGTCCTCACTGATGTCATATTTTAAGCTCAAAACCTATGGACTTGGGAGGAAAAAGTTCTCAATTATTAACAAAAGGGGACAAAAAGTCAATGACAGTGAAATCCTCCCCCAAACTTATTTTTGGCTTACAATTGTACGAAAAAAATTCTTTTCTTTCAAGAGCCAAAATACTTTCTTCCCCCCTCCCCCAAACTTGAGTGAAACAGTATTAAGCATTTAAAATTATAAGAGGGGGGTAAAGTTAATGGTCTATGCAAACCTTTACAAAAGACCAAAATTCATCACCAACCCTTCGAATATTCTATCGATGTAACAATATAGTTGGTGGAAGATCATAGATGTGAAGAAATGGGGAGATAAGAAGCGTAATCGATCGGGTTTACCTATCAGTTGGTAGAGATGAAACAGTGATGGTGGATGAAAACAAAAATGTGAATGATTAGGAATGAGTGGAATATTCGCATTCTCGTACATGATAAGAAGAAAGGGTGGTGGTTCAACTTCTCCGGCCTCAAATGGAGGCGCATGAATTTCCGATGGAGATTGATTCATCACAACATCCAAGTCTTTAAGTAACGCGAGTTCTTCGGCGAAATTCATCAATGATGATCGATCAGAAAGAAAAGAATAAGCATATTCTCTAGGAAGACTGAAAGTTTCAAGGTCAATCTTTTTCACATAAGAATTCAACACACTTGATTTGTCATAAATTATGGATGTAGGAGCCTCAAAAAGCTTATCTACCTTATTTTTAAAAGTGTCTAAATCAAATGGTCTTTCAAGAATCATAGAACTCAAAATATCGGAGTGTGATTCATCAAAACTCAGCGGAGTTGAAAGAAAATTTTAGAAGAACCAAACAAAATGGGTGATGAAATGGGTAAACAAATTTGGGTGTCGAGTATTATTGAACCAGATGTGGGAAATGAAGGCTGAATATCATTATGCTTATCGGATAGGTCGGTGGTAAAAATAGGATCGGTTAATTGTACAGGAAGATGTTCGTATTCAATAGAAAAGACATGATAGGTAGGAAAATCCAACTCATCCAACATAACGGATTTATCTTCAACAATATTCTTATCACCGCTCTCACTAACACCTTCGGTCAAATCAAATGAATAGGTATTTAAAAATTCATCAATTATACTATCCTCAATCGATAAATCACTTGGTTCACCTGATGGAATTGGAAGGTTTGAAATATCAAGTGTAGTCGAAAAATGATCGGTTTGATTTGAAGTGGTGTAAAGTTCTCTTTCACGCTCACTATTAGAAAAGTCAAATATATTATTCTCGGGCACCGCATCACTTAGACTATGCAGCAGTTGAACATCGAATATATTCAGTTGGGGTGCAGGATGGAAGGTGTCGAGATAAAAAAAATAGTTTTAGTTTGACTTTGATGGATCTCTTGTTCTTTTTAACTACTCAATTCCTACTCTTCTTCAAGACTGGACATGGGTTGGGAAGAAGTTCTAATGAAGGATTCTCTTTGAACCGTAGAACTTTCTAATTAATTTTCAGAAGCACTATCTAGATAAGGTGAGGAAGTTGAGTATGGTTGGGAAGTGTCTAATTGTTGGCTACGGGCAAGTTCAATGTGTTTCGCAAGCGACATGAGTTTATAATTTTCCGCAAGCCTGAAGAGAAATGTTAAGAAGAGGTGTCTTTAATTGTTGGCTACGGGCGAGTTCAATGTGTTCCGCAATCGACATGTATTTCCGATTTGTCCCATTAGCCTCAAGATAAGTGTCAACATGAGAGCGTGTGAAAATTTGGTACTGTGGATAAGAATTAGAAGGGTGAACCCAAGTTTCATAAACAGAATTAGGATCAACATTGTGATATGAAGAATATTGAGATTGGTTGGTCAGTTGGTGACTTGCAATTGCTATTTGTTCAGCAATGGTCATGGGTGTAAAATATATCATATTCGCCTCAAAACAAGTATCAATATTTTCATATGAAAATGATGGTGTTTGTTGTTCTAACGGTTTTGAATTAGTGAAAGGATTGAAACTTTGGCTTTCAGCCTTCGCAATATGCTCAGCGATGGACATGCGCTTAGGAGTTCCCTCACTCGTCTTAAACGGATTATCAACATAAGAAGATGTTGAATTTTGAAACTGTTGATAGGACCTTGAGTGAGATATCCAACTGTTCTTTTCCGCTTGCTCTACCCTATCTCTTAAAGATATAGTAGAGTCAGATTTTGTACCGAAGCAATTACGAAAACAAGACATATCAGGTTCTAGATAGCAAAGCTCGGCAAGAGTTCGTCTGTTTGGGTCACCCATTATAAGAAAAGAAGGTGAAAAGGTAATGATTTAAGCTCCTTTTGGATTTTGGATTTTTTTTTGCTTTAAAAGAGGGACTTGAGACTCGACAAATCATAAAATACACAATCAATCCCTAGGACTAGGATTTCCTAGGTCAATTCACTAGACCGCTCCTAAACTTCCAAAGGACAAGTCGCAAGATCAATCGTCTGCTACCTCCTTATCAATCTTGTGGCCAGGTAAGTGCCAGGTAAGTGAGAGGTATCCGTTATACGAATCACCGAAAATAGCGGGCCTAATTAAGTAACCACTGTCCTTAGTCACACTTGTCTTACACCACAAGAAAAATAAAGATAAGCAATAGATTACCCATGACCTTCATTTGTCCTAATTGAGCGTGACAGTCTTTAGGGCTTGGTCTAAATATTTTTTATTAATATAGGGTTATGCGTATGCATGTTTGTGATTTGTGGGGTTTAGGAAGGGTGATGAAATCTTCACCTGATCTGAATTTGGGTTTATTGCCCCTTAATGTCCGTTTTAGATATGTAAAACAAACCAAAATCTAAAACACGCAAAAAGATTTTTAGCGGCGATATTTGCAAAGAATTCTGCAGGTAGAATCAATTTATTGGAGTTTTAGAGGAGAAAGAAAGATCTTATGAAAACACTAGAGGATTTGGGGGTCACAATTCACCCAAAGTGTCGCGGTTCCGCCGCCAAACCCCTAGTTCCGCCGCGGTTCCACCGCTGTTTTGAGGGATCTTTTGCCAATATTTTTTCAGCGCTCCCCTATGATCCTCTGGTCTAACTTGAAATCTCTGAATCTCTATTTCCTTACTCCAGTTACTCCAGATTCCCTTGCAAAACTCACACAATAATCGTTAAATATGCAAGATGCAGGTTTTTTTTGTTTTATTTTATGGTTGCCGGATTTTATAAGAAATCAACACGAATAACAAGAAAAAATTACGACCGTTTCCCCGGCAACGGCGCTAATTGATTGATCATTTGCGAAAGAAGTGCTTTGTAATTAACAGCAATCAAGACGGTGTCGCTAATAGCTAGTCGCAATGAGTACGGGTCGTCTGCAGGAAAACGTGAACTTTTTTCTTACTTTAGACGAGTTGATGAAAGAATGGTGATTGTTTGATTATCGTTCCATTTTAATACGAATAAAAAATTTATAATAAAAAGGCTTGTGAGGTTCATAGGACTTAGTAGTAATGGATGAATAATTAAAAATGACTCTTTTATTTTTTAATAGTTTAAAACTAGATCGATAGTGATGAATGTAGATTAGGGTTCTTGGAAAAAATAAGGGTTTCCCCACCATTAACCGTTTTCTTTTCATTGATCTCTAATCATATCTAGCCCTTAACAAAATAAGTGCTAAACCAATCTCAAATCGTGGTCGTGCCTATCAATAAATTGATAGCGCGTCTGATAAGGAGGTTAACATTTATTTTGCTAAAGTTTATAAACTTTAAAATATATAAAAGAAGTTTAAGGGTTTTCTCATCCATTATCCTACTCTATCCTACAAATCCTAGCTAGTTAGGAATTACTCGCTCATGGTTAACTTAGAAGATAGGATGAAGGTGAATGAAAGCATAGTTAAGATACAGAAAAGTAATGCGTAAAAGTAAGTGCAGAAATTAAATGTGGAAAATAAATGCAAGAAGAATTAAAATAAAAACTATCTTTATTAATCAACTATTGCATTTATAATTCTCCTTAGAAAATAGATAACAAGAACCCTAGTTTACTCTAGATCTCTCTCTTTGTGGAGGTAGATGAATAGATGACGATCACTCGGATACGTGAATCTCTTGGATCTCTTGATCTCTTTGGTGATGATTTTGAATGTGCAGCTCTCGGTCCCTTATATAGTCCCTAAAACCAGAAATCCTAGATTCCATATGAGATTATATGCAGTTAAGATCCAAGCCACCAAATATCAAATCCAACGGCTATTAAAGAGCCGCGGATCCGCCGCGATTACCCTTATTTGGCCGCGATTACCCTTATTTGGCCGCCCTTCCGCCGCGCTATTATGGAATTAGGATTAAGGATTTCTTCTGGTCTCTTGTGTTGCCATGTGGAGATCCTTTTGATCTCTAGATTCTAAAAATAATGCTCTGAGTCTCTGTCATTGTTAGATCTCCCGATTTGCTTCTAAATTTTGGCAGATTCAGTTTCGATGTTCCGATTTGACTCGGATCTCTTACTTAGATTCCAGACCTAAGCTAATATCTGTAATCATAGTGTTAGTAGCATTTAGTATTTTTGAGATATTATCCTAACCATTTTATATGATATTAAATCTTAAGAATATTGATTAGAAATATTTGATATGATATGCATATTTTAATTACAAAGATTTCATTTAAATATTATATGCATATATTTTTCCTCATTATATTAATTAAAATGTAGAATCATATGATAATAAACTTTTTACCAATAAAGCCACATATGTTCTATATTTACAATAAACAATTTTTAGTACTTAACAATAGTAGAAAAAATGTTCATACAAATATGCAATATTTCAGATTAATCATCAAATTTCAAGGACGAAAATATTTTCAAGGATAGATTGCAAACTGTTGCATTTTCATATAATACTATTTATACTTTAGAAGAAGGCTTAAATTTCTTATACCGATATTTCAAAACTGCACATCCACTATTTTCCGCAAAAAGGTTTAGACTTATGGGCTTCGGCATACTTGAATTACGGCGGGGTCCTATAGACTTCACATAATTCTCGTGTCGGTCATGTGCCAATTCCGGATTATGACAATTACCATCTAAAAGTTCTTGGCGAGTCCGTCCAGTGTAACTCATAACCTAATGAGCACATGTATACAATCTTTGGTGCTGGACACCAATCGCTGTGGGACATGCTACCTTCCCTCACGGAAATAAAATAACGTATACACTAGTCTACTCTGGAGTATCGATACCCTGTCTCGAAACTCCAACGATTAGAGACAATTTAAGGATGTGCTTATAGACTACTTAGACCCCACGAGTATGATCTCCATCACAACTCTAATAGTCAAGCAAAGTCCTACGGGCTTTACCAACATGTATTAAAGACACGTAATATAAATAGAACATATACACATGTTGAGGCAAACAAAAACCAGAAAGCATACTATCATATCGAGTAAGATTGTCATGTACATATATATCCCAAGTATCCACATATAATATACAATATTGTACAATAATGACCTTTAGGGCATATATATTCAACGACAACAATCAACAAGAGTCGATGATTGGCTCATTGGGTTTTATATTTTTATTCATTTCATTAAGGACCTAATTAAAAGGGGTTAGAATCTAATAAACTTGAGTAAACACATATGATAAATTTTCATGTTGCTTTATGTGTTGAAAAATAGTTATGAGTTATACATTATCTTTCATATAAATTTTTAAAAGGCTTATATTAATATTATTACATGATTTGACTAATTTGAAAAATAACTAGCCGTTGGTTATATATATGGTCAGCGAGCTACCTAAGGGACATGTTTATTTTATTACCTTTTTGTCCCATATTTTGTTATAAACATCAAGGGTTAAACGGCCATGAGAATATCTTTTTCTGCCCCTTGATACTTTTGGAAGGTCTTTAAATTAAAAAAACCATTATTCCTTATAAGACATAAGACATACGGTTAATGTTTTGAGAAAAATCATTTTCAAATTGATTTAAATTTAATCTATATATACTATGGTTTTACTCTCATTATGACTTGAATCTCACTTATGTAAAACATTTTCATATCCAAAATGATATCCAATTTCAAGCTCAATCATTCATCGTTATAGAAATCTTATAAAGTTATTGTGCTAAACATATCCCTCGTCTTGTTCAAGAGAGAAAAAGTTTGTCTACTTGTAAGAGATTGCGAGCTTCGTGGGAAAAAGCAAAAAACTGCAAGGGGTTTCTCTGTCCGATGAAAAGAATGTTACAGTAAAAAGAAAAAGACTTAAGGGCGGGGTCTTAGATAGTGGACTAGAAGAACGGTGCCGAACCACTCTAAATTGGTCATATCACAGATTGCACTTATTTTCTCTTTACTTTATTATCTTGCAAATATATTTTGATACAATTATCATTATCTTATTCTTTTTTAAATTGCTCAAATATTTTGTTGCAAATTTTTAAAGTCAGATTTTTAGTCAAACCCTATTCAAACCCAACCCTCCCCCCTCCCCCTCCCTCCCTCAAGGGTTATTATTAGCGCAATTTCACTTAGAGCATCATGAAATGATCGAGTTTGGAGGTAACATGCAACATTCATTAATGGAGTCATGATCAAAAACATCTTTTGAGGTAACATGCAATATCCATTAATGGAGCCAAGATAAAAAAACATCCACTACGGCCTAGTATCACTGAATGCTCGAGGCTATAAAGACCATGTAAAAGAGAAGATTATTAATTTTAAAGTGGTTGGAATGTTGTGTATTTTGATGATAGTACAAAGACTTTTAATATTGTGAGAGGTTCCATCCAAAAGACTTAAGCTTCATATTACTTTTTAGGGAAAATTGTTTATAGGCTCAGTTTTGAGAACTGTTTTAGTTTTAAATCCACGTATTTTCAAAATCATGGAAAAACCCAATACATATAGAATACGGATGTTGTAAGCCTAAAATGGATCCTATGTGTAATATTTGAGATTTTTTTCCTCCAAAATTCCAAATTTACCCTTAGGCAAATATAAGGGATTTAGGATTTGGGATGGCTATAATCCTGAGATCTCATGAGATATCCTCTTCCCCTTCTCATGCCTCTTCTTCTCCCTTCTCCAAATCCTTTTACCCCAAATAAACTTTCTACAAACCCTAATATTAAATCCTTAAATCTAAAATTAATCAAAAAGTTTCATCCTCAAAACCTATAATTTCTTTAAAAGGTTCAAATCATCCCAATCTCCATATTCATGTGAGGATTTTTCAAAAGCTTCATCTTAATCAATTGATCAAAATTGAGTGATTTTGTTTGCAGATCTTTGTGGCCTGATTTTTGGAAGGTCAATATTGAGTGCTCTTTGTAATTTCTATTTTCAATATTTAAATTATCGTTCTTAATTTCTAATTAACAATTATTCATTCGTGATGGAGGTCCTTTTCGGGTCTCCATCAGATATTGTCTTCCGTCGATCTTCCGATGGATCTTGGAGGTGATCTCCTGTTGCGTGTGGGTCTCAATGAGTTTTGAGAAGATTGGTAGTTTTGAGGAGTTTGCGCCTAGTACCTGCAAGGAAGTCCCGGGATGGTTTGGTACCACCGAGAACCCTCCGACGATCAAATTAGCACAAGATCCGAGCAGAGTAATGGCTAAGTGGGATGAAAAAAGCTTACTTGACCCCTCTGTGATGGGGGTTTATATAGTGGCGGCAGCACGCAGTAGCAGGCGCGAGAATCTCGCCAGCAGTTACGCTCCCGACGTCACGCTCGCGTAATAAGTGGATCGTCCGTTAACGGGGATCGTGATGGCGTGGAACGTGGGATGTTACCGGCGGAGAATCTGCGCATGGCGAGTTTTGCGGAGCGGCGGTTACGCTTGTGAGTGGTGGCTCGGCCGGAGAGCTAGGAAACGAGCGGGAGGGCCGAGATATCTTGGTCCTGTGGTAGCTCAGGGGGCTCTGAGGTGAGCCAGCTTGTGCTTGCAGGTCGGGTACAGGGGTGGCCTGGTCGGCCCCTGTGAGCCATTTCCTCTGAATTATGGGACACGTCATCTGCTACTTGTCCTAATCTGGGAGATCGCCAATATAAAGCATCATCATTAGCTCCTCACTCTTGCCCCGACCAGCTGGCGGGTCGGGTCAAGAGTAGACTGCCGGGCTGCCCGGGGTGAGCTCCCTCCTAAGATTTCGTCGGGATGCGTTTCCGGGCAGTCAGCTGTCTTTTCTGCCTGCGAATCAGGGCGAGATCTCTGCATTTAAGGAAGGTGCGCCGGTTCGTGCATCCTGTCACTGAAGCGACGGTCCGCGTGTCAAGCGTCGGTTGGCCGACACAACGTGTGTAGACCTGTGGCGTCTGAAGGGATGCGGCCCAGTGTGGGAACGACAAGTGGAGCGATCGGAGCCGTTGGACGCGAGGAGGCGCTTTGGCAATAGATGAAGGGCGTCGTTGGATGAGGGCGATTGCGGTGATAAATGGGGGTGGGGCCCACTCCATGGCCTCTAATCCTTCATATTTTTCTTCCTTCTAAGTCTTGGCTGCTCGGCGCTCATCCTCTTTTGGGTTGGATACATGGTTCATTCCCGCTCTTTAGGTTTCTCGTTCCGGAGGAAGGCCAGCGGCGCGGCCGTGCCCCCGGCTGGCTCGTGCCCTGCGCCGAATGTTCCGCCGGCGGCAGAGCCGTCCGCTTCGTTGATGGCTCTTGATGATTGTTCCAGCAGCGGCCAGAGACGTTCATGATCATCCGAGCCCCAGACGAGAGACGTAGGGGAGGATTAGGATGGGGTCCCCCTTAAGAGGAAAAGGACAATCTCTCGTGTGCCGTCGTCGAGGGTTCCTGAGGGGATTCAAGTGCAGGAGGGGGATGCCGTCTTCATGGCTCCATCTTGGCTTCCGTCGCTGCCGGCCTGCTCGCCGGGATGGAAGAGTCGGCCGGGGGGAGGCTTCTGCATGGCACCCTGAGGATCCAAATGGAGGCCATAGCCCATGGGGCGGTCGAGGTATGAACTCCTCCACGCGTTGTTTTTTTGACCTTCCTTTCTTTGGCTTGAGCGTCTCTAAGTTTCTCATCCATTTCCCGTCAGGTCCTTCAACATTGTGCCCTCGTTACTCGTATGGAGGCCGAGGGGGCATTCCACGCACCGAGGCCGGTGGAAGCGTTTCCTTCAGTGGTCGAGGTCCTGCGACGTGACCTGCGTCTGGAGAGCACGAGGGCCGATGTCCTGGCAGCCCGAGTGGAGAGCGCGGAGCTTGCCGTCTCAGCGAACCAGGGTGCCTATCGTCGCTTGAGTGCATCCCACCGAGTTGCTGAGGAGAAGATGGCGGATCTAACCGATCGTTTCGCGGTCATGGAGAAAGAGAAAAACGCCTGCAGGGGGATGCCGAGGCGGCACTTCGGGCGACCGGGATTGCCGAGATTCGGGCTAAGAAGGTTGTGGCTGATTATATGGTGTCAGAGCAGTTTCTCGCCGAGCTTGGTGAGCATTCCGTCGTCGCGTGGAATAAAGCTCTAGATGCCGTAAAGGAGCAGCTTCCTGAGTTCGCTGATGGCGAGCTCCGTGCTCGGGTCCCACTCCCGGTGGCAAAGCCTACGACAGACAGCGATGAGGGAAGCGAGGCGCACCCCTGGTGGCAAAGCCTCCGGCAGGCTGTGATAACAGTGATGAGGGAAGCGAGGCACAGGAGGGGGTTTGTGACTTAGGCCTTTTTGATATTTTCTCGTCCCTCTTTTGTAAGCGTCTGGAATTTTTTAAGGCTGGGGAGCCCCCAATACCCCTGTAAAAACCTTTTGCTTATGCGAATAAAACTCGTGTTGTTTCATTGCCATGCACTTTATCTTTTGGATGTGAGGAGTACTCGTAGAATATCCTTGCTTGCATTGTTACACTTCCATGTCAGGCGATCGTACGTCGAGATGATTTCGATCACTTGTCAAGCATGCCGAGTGCTGCTGAGAAGGAGGTATCCCCATGGCCCCGGAGTTGAGGGGGGATTGCTCAGACTTGAACAGATTTGATGTCTCTCAATGGGGTTTCGGGTCTGCGGAATTTGATGAGCAACATGCTGCCCGCCGCAGAATTGCCGAGCGGAAGGGAGCTCGGTGGCCTCGTTATGAGGGCTTCAAACCAGCAGCGTCTGGTGGGCAGGAGGATGCCCGCTGGGGATGACCGAGAAGGGAAGCTGCTCAGTTGTCTCTTGGCGAGGGCTTTGATCTCTGGCATCGTGGGTAGGCAACTACCATCCGGGGATGAGCAAGCGGGGTAGCCGCTCAGATGCCTCTTGTGAGGGCTTTAATCCCTGGCGTCATGGGTAGGGCGCTGATTAGTCGAAAATATTGTATATTTTAACCGGCAATTTCCTCATCATTTGCATTCATATAGAAGTGTTCGGTATCCGTATTTCACATATTAGCAAATCTATCACAGATTATCAGATTACATGTATTAGACCTTAAAACCGGCATTTCTAGGGAAATTGACTGCATTGCATGGCATCGCAATATTTCTATATGTCGCAACCCGTGTTTCGAAGTCTGTGCAGGAAAAGGAGAAGCTCGCTCAAATTTACACCGCTCAAAAGATACGCCAACTCACTAACTTCAAATCTGGTATCAATCCAAAGTAGCAATCGCAAATCAATATATCAGAAGAAGCCCTAAAATACAGTACAAAGCATCACCAGAAGAATCAAGGCCCAAGCCTCCAACATGGCCGCGGAACCGCGGCCAGAGCCTGCTTGTTCCGCGGTTCCGCGGCCTTCCTGCCACGTCAGCACTTGATCTTTGTACCATAATGCTTCTCTCAGGGCCTACTGCTCAGAAATGTATCTCAGTTTCCAGAAGACTCCAGGGGTTTCTGCCAGATCAGCAAACAAGGGTTTCCAAGCCTAATTAAACCTAGCTTAAACCCTAAGCTAGCTCCTAACAAACTATCTTCTAGAAGACTCAACAAACTTTTGGAGGGAACTACCATTTCAAACCTAAACCTAGGGTTTGGGAAGTCTATAAATAGAAGCCTAGACCTAGGGTGAAGGGGGATCATAAATCATCATATATCATACATCCAAGAGAGGGTGTGGTTCAATTTTAGTTCTTCATTAGTTCCTTAATCTTTACCTCAATTCTCCATCTTCCTCCACAAGTCTAGTGAGAGGGCTTGTGTGAAACCCTAACCTTAAATTCCAATCAAAAAGCCAAGATCCCGAGTACCCATCAAGCAAGAAGCCTTGCAACCTTTTATGAGCCGAGCCGATCTTCAACGGAGCAAGTGGTCAAAGCTGATCCGCGACTCACGGAGCCGAACGACGCCAATTCAACAACTTAGATTCTTCCTCTTGTAGTTCTTGAGCGATTGTAATCAAAGTGTTGATATAAATAAAAGGTGATATTCTTTTATCTTGTTTTCTTTAAATTCTTGCATCATGAATCAATCTAAAATTCTAGTTATAATTCTTGTTGTGATGTTTGAGTAATACTCCGCTCGTCGAGGAGTCGAGACGATCAATAGAATGATGTTGTAACATATCTGAAAACGATTCTTGATTCCTACGAGTTTTGTAAACCCTAGCAAGTTCAAGAATCGACGACCCATTTTGTTGCGATGCTTTCTTGATTGATATCGCTTGAAATTGGGAAGTTACGATCGTTTCTTGAAAATTGCTAGAGGCTAGAGTGTGAATGATATCGACGAAAGAACAAGGGTTAAAAGATGAAACCCTAGTTTCATCAGGAAAGCCCTAACTCTCGTCGATCATCATCGATCTAGTATCAATCCTTCGAAGGACAAGAACACGTTATCTTTAGATTACATCACGTCTATAGATCCGATCGATTCCTACGAGCCTCTTTTAGATTCTTGACTCTTGATTGGAAATATCATCGATACACCGATTCTTGATTGTTTATCATTTTCTTGATTCTTGAATAGAATAGTGACACTTGAAAATCAAAATTCTTGAATCATGTTTTCGTTTATCTTAGGTTAACTTTTCAATTCAAGCATATCATAATACAAACGAATCGTGCAATCCCTGTGGACGATCCGCACTCATTCATGAACTACAATTGACACCGTAGTTTGATTGCGGTCAAAATAATTTTTGGTTGTGATTCTATACATTCTAATTACCGACACAAAGAAACTCATTCGCTTTGTTCGATTTACACAAACAAGAATTCTTTTCAATCAAAATGGCGCCGTTGCCGGGGATCACGCGCTAATTCGTTTCATATTATAGTTTGAATTGAAAGAATTATTCCATTGTTGTTTTTGAGATCAAAATTCGTGCAAACCCTAAACGATTTGCTGTTGTTCATTGCAAGGAAATCTGGAGCTGTTTGGAAATTGAAGAAAATTTTTGGAAAATACCAGAGAGCTGAGGGAGTCTACAGAGACTCTCTGAAGAAAATTGGTGGGGTGATCTCATCAACAGACCGCGTTTCCGCGGTGGGAGTGCCCAAGTGCGGCGGTTCCGCGGCTGGGTAGGGGCTTCTCTCTGCCAAATTGCTTTAGGTAACTTCTTACTCTCTCCTCTCTCCTCTTTTAGCTCCAACTAACACTTTGCTGCAAGATTCTTTGCAAATAATCGCAGCGCCGCAAATTGCAAATTAAAATTGTGCGTGATTTTGATTTCTTGGTTGTTTGCATTATAATACGGAAATTTAAGGGGCACGGCCAAATCCAAATTAGGTGGGGATTTCATTACCCTTCTGATTGTTAGCGATTCTGCGTGTTCAAGTTTTAGTTAAATACCGCAATCAAGACGGTTTCGCTTGTAGCTAGCCGGTTGAGTACGGGTCGTCCGCAGGGAGATGGGAATCTTTTTCTATGTGCTTTAACGAGTTAAGTCCAGTTTTTCAGATTTTGTTGTGATTAATTAAGCGGTAAAATGATATGTAAAGAGAGCTTGTTAGGGTTAGGATTAGGTTAGTTTGAGTTAGGAGTCTCCACATCTTTCGTTGCCCCTCTTAATATCGGTGTTACGGTAATCGGCAACAACGGGGATTAGCACGACTAGGAATGAACTTGCGAGTATAAGCTAGGCTTTCCAACGCATAAGTTCTTCCTTTTGGTGCTTGTCCGTCCGTTCTTGGCTCTTAGCCATAACCTCCGGTTAATTCAACCACAACCGGTCTCACTACGGAATCACCGCTATCATGTAGGATAGGGTGCCGTAAGGAGCGGATTGTGGTTCAATTAACGGGAGTCGAATTAAGCTGTTGGGCAAGGAAAGAGTGAGAGAGATTTCCTTCTCTCAAACTTCCCTTATCCTACCCTAACAAGTATTAAACTACTCACACATCATGATACGGAAAAATAAAACAAAACAAAAGAGGAAGATAGAAAGAAAGAGATTAGAAGATAACGACTAGCTATTTGCGACCTCACCTTGGCGAGGATCGAGCGTAAGCATCATGGTCGTATTAAGGATAAAGAAAAAGAGAGAAGAAAGAAACAACAAGAAATAACAACAACTAGTTAACAAATTAAAATTACAACAATTATAGAAAAAGCAAGACAAGCATGATAATAAAATGATCTTCTTTATTCACCATTCTTCACTCACCAAGCTCATTACAAGTTTTAATGGAGAAGAGATGAGAAGAGAAAGAAGAAACACAACTAAACCTTACAAAAAAGAATACAAGAATATGGACCCTTTCCTTCACAAAGTTCTTGGCTATTTATAGGCTGAAAAATGAAAACCTAGGGCAACCACCAGAACACAAATAAAAAGACCAAAATAACCCTGGAAAATCTTCATCTGCCACCACCATACGGCCGCGGATCCGCGGCCTAGACCCCCTATTGGCCGCGGATCCGCGACCCTATAGTAGAGTTGGGGTCTCGTTTTTCTTGTGGTCCCCTGGTTTGCTTTTCTCTGTAGTTTGGCATATGTGTTTTCTGAAAATACTTCCACATTTCTTCCAGAATTTCTGTTGATGGAAAGGTGATTTGATGTGGACTTTTTTTGTCATGATTGTCTCGAGCTCCGCGTAGATTTCTTGGATCTTGTGCTGCCATTGAGCCTTGTGCATGAAAACGACATTGATTTGTCATTTTGTCTTCCTAAACTGGTATCTGGCAACATACGGATGAAGAGCGGAGACCGTGTTTTCTCAGTGGTTGGCAGGAACCCGGATTTTGTCGTGTTTTCCATGAATTTCACCGTTTTTAGAACCGAGAACCTGTATCCTGCAATTGACTAGTAAACACGGCTCAAGAGTATCTACCGATATGTAATGTGATAAAAATTGGGCGGTATGAAAATGCAAAAATCTGATATGAACAAATACCCCCAAACTTATCATTTGCTCGTCCCGAGCAAAGCCAATTTATTCACAAAAAATTTCCTAACCTCACTTTCGCAGGGAACGCGATTGCACTGAGCATGTGCAACAAGCCGTTAAACCTCTAGGTGTCCCTAGTAGGAGGAGTGTTGTCTCCTGAGGGTTTTCAGCGGATACTACCCACAAAATCCGGTCAAGTAGGTTTTGTAAAATAACTACGATTCAAACCCTAAAGTTTTGTTTCAGAAAATAACAATTCTATAATCCTAAGTCTAGACTATCGAACCTTTATTTTTCACACCTCGCTTCTTATTTAACTACAGATTTTATATGTCTTTACGTGCAGTGCAAATAGTGTCGTTAAGTTCCAGAAGGATCGATTAAAGTCATCATGTCGCACAATAAAGCCCAGATAACAATTTTAAAAGGATCACATAAGTTTTATAAAGAGTTAAGCATTTTTCAAGTTTCGTTTTCCAGTAAGGTTTCAACTTCAGAATTTCTATCTTCCTTAACAGGAAACTCAGTCGTATTTTTCACTCCTCCCTTTTCTTGTTTTCATTTCATACACACCTCTGTGAACGTGCAATAGTCTTTGTCATAGAGTAAAACCTTCATATCTCCGTTAAATTTTTTTATAAAAGCCTGTCTTTTATCAAGATTATTCTCACACAAAGAACCGTTGAGAACACTTGCTTGACTTTGTTTTAATCTGGACTTTCTAGGCTTCTTAGCGAGCTTTGGGCCAATGCACCCAAACCAGTTGGTTTTAGGGCATTAGGTGTAGAAACACCCCAGCGGACTTAATTACTCAAGTTACCTAGGTCCAAAAACAAAAGACAGTTTGGCGTGAAAATCAGATGATTTAATACGAACGGAGATATAACCGGCAGTTCAATTATTTTTTTGGATAAAAGACGTGTTTAGTGGGTTTTGGTGTGTAATCATTCCAATCAAGTTTCGGATGGGTTATTTTTCAGACTTAGTTCCAATTACGGCATCAATAACATTCCTTCATATTCACTCACTTCATAAACTATTCTTGACATTACTTATTTCAGAACAAACCTATTTGATCCTCAGAAAATCATTTATCTGTTTAAAAGTTTTTAAACATAAAAGACTTGTCATCTAATTTCCAAAAACTCATGACACGTGTAGTGTGATGTAAAGACGTATATCAGCTATAGTTAACTTCAAAGGAGAGTTATCTTTCAGGTTTTCAAAATCTAAACATAAGATTTAGTTATTCCTATTTTTTCAAACAAAAACCGTCGAAATGTTGAATCAGAGTTCTTCCACAAGCTAACTTGACAGAAAAGTTTTTATATTTTTTAGAAAATTTTCAGATTTTTATGGATTTTATGGATTTTAATATGCAGATGCAAAATATACATATGAATGCGAAGGTAAGAAATGCGTACCGAGCGTAGTCTCCCCGGCAACGGCGCCATTTGATTGTTAGCGATTCTGCGTGTTCAAGTTTTAGTTAAATACCGCAATCAAGACGGTTTCGCTTGTAGCTAGCCGGTTGAGTACGGGTCGTCCGCAGGGAGATGGGAATCTTTTTCTATGTGCTTTAACGAGTTAAGTCCAGTTTTTCAGATTTTGTTGTGATTAATTAAGCGGTAAAATGATATGTAAAGAGAGCTTGTTAGGGTTAGGATTAGGTTAGTTTGAGTTAGGAGTCTCCACATCTTTCGTTGCCCCTCTTAATATCGGTGTTACGGTAATCGGCAACAACGGGGATTAGCACGACTAGGAATGAACTTGCGAGTATAAGTTAGGCTTTCCAACGCATAAGTTCTTCCTTTTGGTGCTTGTCCGTCCGTTCTTGGCTCTTAGCCATAACCTCCGGTTAATTCAACCACAACCGGTCTCACTACGGAATCACCGCTATCATGTAGGATAGGGTGCCGTAAGGAGCGGATTGTGGTTCAATTAACGGGAGTCGAATTAAGCTGTTGGGCAAGGAAAGAGTGAGAGAGATTTCCTTCTCTCAAATTTCCCTTATCCTACCCTAACAAGTATTAAACTACTCACACATAATGATACGGAAAAATAAAACAAAACAAAAGAGGAAGATAGAAAGAAAGAGATTAGAAGATAACGACTGGCTATTTGCAACCTCACCTTGGCGAGGATCGAGCGTAAGCATCATGGTCGTATTAAGGATAAAGAAAAAGAGAGAAGAAAGAAACAACAAGAAATAACAACAACTAGTTAACAAATTAAAATTACAACAATTATAGAAAAAGCAAGACAAGCATGATAATAAAATGATCTTCTTTATTCACCATTCTTCACTCACCAAGCTCATTACAAGTTTTAATGGAGAAGAGATGAGAAGAGAAAGAAGAAACACAACTAAACCTTACAAAAGAGAATACAAGAATATGGACCCTTTCCTTCACAAAGTTCTGGGCTATTTATAGGCTGAAAAAGGAAAACCTAGGGCAACCACCAGAACACAAATAAAAAGACCAAAATAACCCTGGAAAATCTTCATCTGCCACCACCATACTGCCGCGGATCCGCGGCCTAGACCCTCTCTTGGCCGCGGATCCGCGGCCCTATAGTAGAGTTGGGGTCTCATTTTTCTTGTGGTCCCCTGGTTTGCTTTTCCCTGTAGTTTGGCATATGTGTTTTCTGAAAATACTTCCACATTTCTTCCAGAATTTCTGTTGATGGAAAGGTGATTTGATGTGGACTTTTTTTGTCATGATTGTCTCGAGCTCCGTGTAGATTTCTTGGATCTTGTGCTGCCATTGAGCCTTGTGCATGAAAACGACATTGATTTGCCATTTTGTCTTCCTAAACTGGTATCTGGCAACATACGGATGAAGAGCGGAGACCGTGTTTTCTCAGTGGTTGGCAGGAACCCGGATTTTGTCGTGTTTTCCATGAATTTCACCGTTTTTAGAACCGAGAACCTGTATCCTGCAATTGACTAGTAAACACGGCTCAAGAGTATCTACCGATATGTAATGTGATAAAAATTGGGCGGTATGAAAATGCAAAAATCTGATATGAACACCTTCCTAGGCCCCAAAAATCGCAAAACTTGCATCCGCATTGACCCACATTAACTAAAAGAAACTAGAGAAGACTCTAAGGACTGTCGCGCTCAATTAGGACAAGAGAAGGTCGTGGGTAATTCATTGCTTATCCGCGTTTTCTTGTGGTGCCTAAGGCGAGTGTGTCTAAGGCTAGTGGTTTTTAATTAGGCCCACTACTTACGTAGTGGAGTACCTTCCCACTTACCTGGCACTTATCCGGCCACAGGGGGACAAAGAGGCAGTGGAGGATTCTATCCTGCGACTTGTCTTTTGGCAGTTAGGAGCGGTCTAGAGCCGGACCTAGGTGACCACTAGATTCTAGGGTTGTGTGCTGCATTTGGTTTGTCGCATCATTTTTTCAAAAATCCGTCCCTTTTTCAAAAGCAAGCACCGCATTCATTACCCCTAATTATAAGTCAACGCTGCCACTTGTACTAACCCTTTTTAGTGCAAGATAGGCTGGACACGGGATTCTAGTGCCCGTTTAGTCCGCGTACCCTTTATCGACTCCGAAGTCGATATTTCTTCATTTACCATTTCTTTACCCATTACCACACCCACACCGATGGATTCGAATCCATCAAACTTCTTTAACCCTAATCTGCCGCCGTCCGTTGGTGCGCAGAATCCACCCCGCATCTCTCTCCAGGAGAGGTGCTATCCACTCCGAGGTCCTCTTTCGACCTGCTTATCCACACCACCAGCCAATGGGGATAACTTTGAGATTAAGCCCCAGTATATCGATCTTTTACCCAAATTCCACGGACTCGAGACTGAGGACGCTTACGTTTTCATTACCAAATTTGAAAACGTATGCGCAATGATGGGTACGTCACAACTTTCAGTGGATGCGATGCGTCTACGACTTCTTCCATTTACTTTGTGCGATATAGCCGAGAAGTGGCTATATAACACTACCGCATACTCTATTACGAATTGGGAAGAATTCGTCGCTGCATTCCTTAAGAAATTTTACCCAATCCAAAAGACAGCTCGAATCCGTAGAGAACTGAATCAATTTGCCCAGCTCCCTGCTGAACCATTTTCAAAATGCTTTGAACGTTTCAAGGATCTATTGGTTCAGTGTCCTCATCACGGCATCCCGAGATGGGAGCTTTGCCGAATCATTTATGAGGGCATTAACTCAAACACTAAACAGAGCCTTGAAAACATGTGTCAAGGTACTTTTATGACCAAAGATGATGGGGAAGCTTGGAAGTACTTAGAAGAGTTCGCTGAAAAATCACTACAGTGGGAGAGTGGAACCCAACCATTGAATAGGGGTGGCGTACACCAAATAGATGTGTCCATAGGTGTTCGAGCTGAAATGGCAGCAATGCAAAAGAAGCTCGACGCTATGGAACACAAATTTGCAGCAGCCTCCCTAAACCCAGTGTCACTCCCCAAAACTGTTTGTGGGTGCTGTTCTGATCCGTCTCATTTAACGGAAGAATGTCCATTAAACTCTGCGTTTCAAGGTCACGAGCATTCTAATGCCGCATTTCAAAGACCTCGAAACGATCCATATTCTTCCACGTACAATCAGGGTTGGAGGAATCACCCGAATTTTGCTTGGAACCAAAACCAATCTCAAAACACGGTTCCAAACACGAATCAATTTCAAAGGGTTCTTCCTCCACCACAACAGCAACCCCTTCAACTCACTCAGCACCCCTATCAGTCACAAAATTTTCAAAACCAGGGCAACACTCCTGCACAGTCTAATCCTATGCAGTCCTGTTCTG
Organism: Agapanthus africanus; assembly: GCA_030015575.1. NCBI lineage: Eukaryota > Viridiplantae > Streptophyta > Magnoliopsida > Asparagales > Amaryllidaceae > Agapanthus > Agapanthus africanus. Next base: position 177,909,906 of record CM057350.1, on the reverse strand, counting down.
ACGAGTTCTCTCAATTCACTCAAACCATGAAATCACTTTTGTCAAATTTCATAGAGGTTTCGGCTGAGGTTAGATCTTCCGTCGGTGAGATAAAGAAAAACTCAGCGTCCCAAGCTGAGAGTATCAGAACGATGGAAGCTGAAATCGCACGACTTAAAGCCGAAATGAGTGCGAGAGAAAAAGGGAAACTTCCCTCTCAACCCCTACAGAATCCTGGGCATTACAATGTAAATGCCGTCACAACGTTGAGATCGGGAAGAGTGCTGAACAGTCATGTCGGGGAAGGTATTGATGATACTGAAAATCATATCAACACCCCGGCTGAGACCTTTCCACACACACACACTTCTCCTTCTGATCCTTCTTCTTCTACCACACCACTTTCTCGCGAGCCTATTCTCCATTTCCCACTAGGCTCGACACCTTCTCCCAACCCTTATAGTTCTCCACAGACGGTCCCCACACATCTTTTGGGACCGCGTCTACCCCCTCTTCCTTCTCCTGTGATGGACCCTGCGCTCATTGCGAAAGCTCCTTTCCCGAACCGGTTAAGGGCTAATAGAACGAGTCCTCATATGGAGAAAATTATAGAAATGTTCAAACAGGTTAACATCAATATCCCTCTCCTAGATGTTATTCAGCAAGTCCCCGCTTATGCGAAAATTCTTAAGGACTTGTGCACTAGGAAGAGGAAGACTCAAGTGCCGAAGAAGGTCTTCATGTCTAATAATATCAGCACTGCTTTTATACCCCAGCTTCCAAAGAAAAGAAAGGACTCAGGATGTCCTACAATATCGATTTCGATTGGGGGTAAAAACATAAATCGTGCTCTGTTAGACCTTGGCGCAAGTGTTAACCTGCTCCCTTATTCTGTCTATGAGCAATTAGGGATTGGAGAGCTGAAACCTACTCATTGCACTCTCCAGATGGCAGACCGATCTATCACCAAACCAAGGGGTGAATTAGAGGATGTATTGATAAAGGTCGGGGAATTTGTTTTCCCTGTAGACTTCATTATGCTCGACACACATCCTGTAGCAAACCCCCGGGGCCAAATTCCGGTGATTCTGGGTCGTCCTTTCCTTGCCACTTCCAACGCTGTTATAAACTGTAGAAATGGTTCAATGAACTTATCATTTGGAAATATGACCATTGAACTAAATATCCACAAAGTTGGAAGTCAGCCATCAGAACCCTCTGCTCATATTTTAGATGTGTGCTCTGTCCATGAGATCGCTCCCGATAGTTGTGGAGCTGAGGATCTTTGCTTTACTGATCTCGATGACATTACCACATCTTTGTTTGATTTCACACATGATCTTAGTGAGGACACTTTCTCTACACTTGAGTCCTGCACTTCTGACTTTTCTCCACACGAGTCTGTATCTTTCACAGGCTCTGAACTTCTTTGTAGATCCAAAAATCACTCAATGATCCCTCCTTCTATCATTTCTCCGCCCGAGTTAGATCTCAAAATTTTACCTTCTCACCTGAAATATGCATATCTAGGTGAGAATGAGTCTTTACCGGTTATCATATCCGCTTCTCTTGCATCAGAGCAAGAGAATGCCCTTTTATCGGTATTAAGATCTAACAAAGAGGCGTTTGGTTGGAGTATGGCGGACATCAAAGGGATTAGTCCCTTGATAGTTGAACATCATATACATGTGATGGATGATGCCAGACCGACCCGAGAACCACAGAGACGGTTGAATCCCGTCATGAAGGAAGCGGTCATGAAAGAGATCGTCAAATGCTTAGATAATGGTATTATATACCCCATCTCCGATAGCCAGTGGGTGAGTCCTATACATGTCGTTCTTAAGAAATCCGGCATCACAGTTATAACCAATGAGGCAAATGAGTTGATTCAGACACGCGTCCAAACTGGGTGGCGTGTATGTATTGATTATAGAAAACTCAATGCTGCCACGAGGAAAGACCACTTTCCTCTACCATTCATTGATCAGATGCTGGAACGCTTAGCGGAACGAGAGTATTATTGTTTTATGGACGGATACTCAGGCTACAATCAGGTCCCCATCGCCAAAAAAGATCAAGATAAAACCACTTTTACTTGTCCTTTTGGTACCTTTGCTTACAGTCGCATGCCCTTTGGGTTATGCAATGCTCCCCCTACCTTTCAGCGGTGTATGATGGGGATATTCTCTGATATGGTAGAGAATTTTCTGGAGATCTTTATGGACGATTTCTCGATTTTTGGAGACTCTTTTTCCGATTGCCTAGCGAATCTGGACGCTGTTCTTACTCGTTGCAAAGAGAAGAACTTCACTTTGAACTGGGAAAAATGCCATTTTATGGTCCAAGAAGGAATAGTCCTTGGACATGTCATTTCACAGAAAGGCATTGAGGTTGACAGAGCTAAAGTAGATGTCATTCAAAACCTCCCTCATCCCAAAAGCGTCAAAGATATTCGCTCCTTCCTTGGCCATGCGGGCTTTTATAGAAGATTCATTAAGGACTTTAGCAAAATTGCTAGACCTTTAACTCTTCTCCTGGCCAAGGATACGACCTTCCATTTTGACTCGGATTGCGAGACAGCTTTCGACTCACTTAAACACTCACTCACTTCAGCCCCAGTTTTATCATCACCAAACTGGGACTACCCCTTTGAGCTGATGTGTGACGCATCTGATTTTGCAGTAGGTGCAGTCTTAGGACAGCATATTGAAAAGATGCCACAAGTGATATACTATGCAAGTAAGACCCTGAATGATGCGCAAATCAATTATACAACCACCGAGAAAGAACTTTTAGCGGTTGTATTTGCATTAGAAAAATTCAGGCCTTACTTAATTGGCTCTCCTATAGTTGTGTATACTGACCATTCCGCTTTAAAACATCTTCTGGCGAAGAAAGATGCAAAAGGTCGACTAATACGTTGGATCCTTCTGTTACAAGAATTCGATCTTGTTATCAAAGATAAGAAAGGATATGAAAACGTAGTAGCTGACCATCTTTCACGCATCATTTCTTCCCCTGTGACCCTGCCGATCAATGATTCGTTCCCTGACGAACAACTCTTGAGCATATCCGTTGAACCATGGTTCAGGGATATTGTGAACTATCATGCCACGGGACTTATACCGAGCGATTGGTCAAAACAGGACAAATACCGTTTTCAATCCCAAGTAAAACATTTTTACTGGGACGAGCCCTATTTGTTTAAATATTGTCCTGATCAGATCATTCGCCGGTGTGTCCCGAATGAAGAGTTCAAGAGTGTTCTTTCATTTTGTCATGATCAGGCCTGTGGGGGTCATTTTGGTCCGAGAAAGACAGCGGAAAAGGTTTTGCAATGTGGATTTTATTGGCCGACCTTATTCTAGGACGCATTTGAGTATTGCAAAACCTGTACACAATGTCAGTATACGGGTAGAATATCCCAGAGGAATGAAATGCCTCAGCAACCCATCTTGGTTGTTGAAATATTTGATGTTTGGGGCATAGATTTTATGGGTCCTTTTCCCAACTCCTTTGGGAATCTGTACATATTGCTGGCGGTTGATTATGTCTCAAAGTGGGTAGAAGCCATTCCATGTCGCACTAATGACAAGAAAGTTGTCATTAAGTTCTTAAAAGAGAATATCTTCTCGCGATTTGGACACCCACGTGCTATCATTAGCGATAATGGGACACACTTCTGCAACAGGTCTTTTGAGACTCTGATGCGAAAATACTCAATCAACCACCGACTTTCTACACCCTATCACCCCCAAACAAGCGGGCAGGCTGAAATCTCAAACAGACAAATCAAACTTATCCTGGAGAAAACTGTTGCTAAAAATAGAAAAGACTGGTCGACCAAATTGACGGATGCTCTTTGGGCATTCAGGACTGCATATAAGACCGACCTAGGAATGTCTCCATATAGGATAGTGTTTGGAAAAGCATGTCATTTACCTGTCGAGATAGAGCATAAAGCATTGTGGGCTATAAAAGAAAAAAAATTTGATCTGAACCTTGCTTGCAACTTTCGGAAGCTGCAACTTAACGAGCTAAGCGAACTCCGCGATGAAGCTTATGATAACGCTGTAATCACAAAGAATAGGACTAAGGTTTTTCACGATAAAAATATTTTGAGGAAAACATTTTCACTTGGTCAACAAGTCCTTCTTTATGATTCACGATTACACCTTTACGCGGGTAAGCTCCGATCTCGATGGAAGGGACCTTTTGTTGTGCGGTCTGTATACCCGCACGGGGCGGTAGAAGTTGAAAATATTAAAAACGGCACTGTTTTCAAAGTAAATGGACATAGACTAAAGCCGTATTTTTCCACTGACCCCACGGAGGAGCTCTTGTTCTTACAAGAGCCAGTTTATTTGGATTAAAAGTCCTCCGTCTCACCTTCATGTCCAGTATATCATTGCATCATCTTTTGAATGAAGGTGAGTGAAAAGAGTAAGTTTGGGGGAAGTTCTTCACTTATATATTTTGCCCTCACTAATAATTCCCCCCAGGCTTACAGTTTTGTAGGTATAGCATTTGGCAACAGTGAGGACACTGTTGAAAACAAGTTTGGGGGAGGTTTGTGCTTATTTTTTGCATCATTTGCATATCATCTGCATAAGCACAAAACATTTCTCTTAAAAATCTATAAAAATTTAAAAATTTTCAAAACCCATAAAAATTTAAAAATTTTCAAGTATAAAAATAATTTTAATATTTACACTTTTTTATATATAAATAAAGATAATGAAAGTTTAGATAGTGAAAAGTTACATCCATGAGATTAGAAAAATTTAAGAAAACTAAGAAAATTAGAAGTTTTCTGATACGAACTAGTAATAAGTAGTTATGAGCCGTTGTCCCAAGGGTTAGTAAGATGAAGGACGTCACTAATCTGAGGATAAAAATAAGTCTGAAAAATAGTTTCTATTCTGGAGGCCAAACATTTTGAACATTGCTACCCTGCTATTCGCACTTACACATGTCTTAAAGCCTAGGATAGTAGAGGATACCTTGAAATGCTCTTGTCTTAAAGCCAAAAGTATGAAGGAAATAAAAAAAATGAATAAAAAAATATAAAGTGGTGAGAAAAATGGACACTGGTTTTGTTATTACCGAGGGCAATAAAAAAATGTATAGCGAGGATGCTTCTTCACCTAGTGCCCTAAGGCCAACTGGTCTGGGAGTCACTGCTATGCCTGAGGTGGTGCAAGACGAGGAAAATATACCAAATAAGCAAGCACATGAGTAATCGGTCGGTTAGTACCTCAAGAAGTATTAACGGTCGCATGAAAGTGTGTGAGCAATCTCATCTAAATATTCATTAATTAAAAAGTACTGAGGCTGATGGGCAAGAGTATGATAGCTTGAATTGAATTCTCCGGGTGTAGGGATGTCCTTACACACACGCAGGGTGATATGATCGATGTTTTGGAAGAAAGATAGGAATGAAAAATAAGACGATGTTTTATTGAGGGAGGACGTGATTTCTGACATCTTTTCATGACCATTAAGATAGGGCTGATGACAACCGAAAAACTAGCTTAGTTGGAAACCTTAATTTTCAAGGCTTTTCTTTTACAATTCTTGTCTTTAAATGTAATATTCATGATCTTCCTTTTATTATGGGATTTTGTGGGTGCAATCCGCTGAAAACCCTCAGGAGACAACACTCCTCCTACTAGGGACACCAAGAGGTTTAAAGGCTTGTTGCACGTGCTCAGTGCAATCGTGTTGCCTACGAAAGTGTGCTAGTTAGTTTTTCTCTTTCTTTATTTTCTCCTTCTCTTTTTAATAAAACAGTTCGCTCGAGACGATCGAAATTAAGTTTGGGGGAATTTGATTAGTCGAAAATATTGTATATTTTAACCGGCAATTTCCTCATCATTTGCATTCATATAGAAGTGTTCGGTATCCGTATTTCACATATTAGCAAATCTATCACAGATTATCAGATTACATGTATTAGACCTTAAAACCGGCATTTCTAGGGAAATTGACTGCATTGCATGGCATCGCAATATTTTTATATGTCGCAACCCGTGTTTCGAAATCTGTGCAGGAAAAGGAGAAGCTCGCTCAAATTTACACCGCTCAAAAGATACGCCAACTCACTAACTTCAAATCTGGTATCAATCCAAAGTAGCAATCGCAAATCAATATATCAGAAGAAGCCCTAAAATACAGTACAAAGCATCACCAGAAGAATCAAGGCCCAAGCCTCCAACATGGCCGCGGAACCGCGGCCAGAGCCTGCTTGTGCCGCGGTTCCGCGGCCTTCCTGCCACGTCAGCACTTGATCTTTGTACCATAATGCTTCTCTCAGGGCCCACTGCTCAGAAATGTATCTCAGTTTCCAGAAGACTCCAGGGGTTTCTGCCAGATCAGCAAACAAGGGTTTCCAAGCCTAATTAAACCTAGCTTAAACCTTAAGCTAGCTCCTAACAAACTATCTTCTAGAAGACTCAACAAACTTTTGGAGGAAACTACCATTTCAAACCTAAACCTAGGGTTTGGGAAGTCTATAAATAGAAGCCTAGACCTAGGGTGAAGGGGGATCATAAATCATCATATATCATACATCCAAGAGAGGGTGTGGTTCAATTTTAGTTCTTCATTAGTTCCTTAATCTTTACCTCAATTCTCCATCTTCTTCCACAAGTCTAGTGAGAGGGCTTGTGTGAAACCCTAACCCTAAATTCCAATCAAAAAGCCAAGATCCCGAGTACCCATCAAGCAAGAAGCCTTGCAACCTTTTATGAGCCGAGTCGATCTTCAACGGAGCAAGTGGTCAAAGCTGATCCGCGACTCACGGAGCCGAGCGACGCCAATTCAACAACTTAGATTCTTCCTCTTGTAGTTCTTGAGCGATTGTAATCAAAGTGTTGATATAAATAAAAGGTGATATTCTTTTATCTTGTTTTCTTTAAATTCTTGCATCATGAATCAATCTAAAATTCTAGTTATAATTCTTGTTGTGATGTTTGAGTAATACTCCGCTCGTTGAGGAGTCGAGACGATCAATAGAATGATGTTGTAACATATCTGAAAACGATTCTTGATTCCTACGAGTTTTGTAAACCCTAGCAAGTTCAAGAATCGACGACCCATTTTGTTGCGATGCTTTCTTGATTGATATCGCTCGAAATTGGGAAGTTACGATCGTTTCTTGAAAATTGCTAGAGGCTAGAGTGTGAATGATATCGACGAAAGAACAAGGGTTAAAAGTTGAAACCCTAGTTTCATCAGGAAAGCCCTAACTCTCGTCGATCATCATCGATCTAGTATCAATCCTTCGAAGGACAAGAACACGTTATCTTTAGATTACATCACGTCTATAGATCCGATCGATTCCTACGAGCCTCTTTTAGATTCTTGACTCTTGATTGGAAATATCATCGATACACCGATTCTTGATTGTTTATCATTTTCTTGATTCTTGAATAGAATAGTGACACTTGAAAATCAAAATTCTTGAATCATGTTTTCGTTTATCTTAGCTTAACTTTTCAATTCAAGCATATCATAATACAAACGAATCGTGCAATCCCTGTGGACGATCCGCACTCATTCATGAACTACAATTGACACCGTAGTTTGATTGCGGTCAAAATAATTTTTGGTTGTGATTTTATACATTCTAATTACCGACACAAAGAAACTCATTCGCTTTGTTCGATTTACACAAACAAGAATTCTTTTCATCAGGCGCTACCAGCCGGAGATGACCGAGCAGGGTAACCGCTCGGCTGCCTCTAAGGAGGGCTTCGATCCTTAGCACGGGAGGGGCTGTAAGAAGCCTACTAAGGATAACCGGGCAGTGAAGCCGCTTGGTTGCCTCTTAGCGAGGGCTTTAATCTCTGGCGTCGTGGGTAGGCAACCACTAGCCGGGGATGACCGAGCGGGGTAGCCTCTCAAATGCCTCTTGCGAGGGCTTTAATCCCTGGCGTCATGGGTAGGGAGCTACCAGCCGGAGATGACCGAGCGGGGTAGCCGCTCGGTTGCCTCTTGCGAGGGCTTTGATCCTTCAGGATGGGGACCGAGCAGGGTTACTGCCCAGTGCCTCTTGGCGAGGACTTTGATCCCTGTTGGTTGTGGTAGGAAGCTACCGGTCGGGGATAGCCGAGCAAGTGTCGGGCTCGACTTCCTCAAAGGAGGACTTTGGTCCTTAGCGCGGGAGAGGCTGTAAGAAGCCTACCAAGGACCCTTAGCCGGGCAGGGTTACTGCCCAGTGCCTCTTGGCGAGGGCTTTTGTTCTGAAGGACAGCCGAGCGAGGGTCGGGCTCGACTGCTTCTGGGAGGGCTTTTGATCCCTGTCGGTTATGGTAGGAAGCTACCAGCCGGGGATAGCCGAGCGAGGGTTGGGCTCGACTGCCTCTGGAAGGACTTTTTGATCCCTGTCGGTTGTGGTAGGAAGCAACCAGCCGGGGATAGCCGAGCGAGGGTCGGGCTCGACTTCCTCTGGGAGGACTTTGACCCTTAGCGTTGGAGGGCCGTAGGAGGCCTGCTAAGGATAACCGGGCAGTGAAGCTACGCGGTTGCCTCTTTGGTGTGGGCTTCGGATAAAAAATACAGAACTCTATTTGCAATGTTCTGACGTTCCCTTTATTTGAACGGAAAGGATTTTTAGAAAACATTTACATCGTCTTTGCGAAAGGAGGGGTACACACTCGTTGGCCTTGACCTCATTGGTATAGCTTGAGCTTCTCGGCATTGTAAGGCCGCGGGAACTTGTGTCCGTCCGCATCTTGTAGGCGATAGGCTCCGCCGGGGAGTACCTCAGAGACGAGGAAAGGACCGTCCCACTTTGGGGAGAACTTGTGTAGCCTGCCTTGATCGATGAACTCGTTTCGCCGTAAGACCATATCTCCGGTCTTGAAGGAGCGGCGCTTGACCCGAGCGTTGTAGTATTGGGCCGTTTGTTGTTGATAAGCGACAGCCCTGATCTGTGCCCGGTCTCTCTTCTCCAACAAGATGTCCAGGTTGGTCCGTAGCGCCGAGGTATTCGCATCATCGTCGAAGTGCTCGACCCGATGACTGGGTAGCCTGATCTCTGCTGGGACCATTGCCTCGGTCCCGTAGCAGAGGCTGTAAGGGGTTTCCCCGGTGGGGGTCTACTTTGACGTGCGTAGGGCCCATAAGACCCGGGGCAGTTCTTCGACCCAACTGCCTTGTCACCTTTCCAGGCGGGTCGGGAGACCTCAGAGGACGTCTCGGTTAGCGACTTCGGCATGCCCGTTGCATTGGGAATGCGCAACCACGGCGAACTTCATGAGGATATGGTACTCCTTGCAGAAGTCGGTGATGATACACTTCGGGATGCCGAACCGAAATATCAGATTGTTTTGCAGGAACCTGATGGTCATGGCGACATCCAGTTTCCTGATGGGGACGGCCTCGATCCACTTGGTGAAGTAGTCTACCGAGACGAGGACATATTTGTGCTCGCCCGTACCGGTAGGAAACTGGCCGAACATGTCCAATCCCCACTGGGCGAACGGCCATGGGGATGTTAGGGCGGTCAGCTCGGTAGCGGGGAGGCGAGGGATGCTGCCGTGGAGTTGGCAACTCTTGCATCTCCTGACTAGCTTCTGGGCATCCTCGTGAACAGTGGGCCAGTAGTACCCCTGGAGCAACGCATTTTGGATCAAGGTTCGGGCCCCTTGGTGCACACTGCCAACCTCCTCATGGATTTCACAGAGGACGTAGTCGGCTTCATGGGGGTCGATGCACCGGAGCAGCGGCTGAGTGAAGGATTTCTTGTAGATGTTCCCATTGCTCCAGATGAAATGACGGGCTTTGGCCTGGAGACGGCGGGCGGCTCCCCGATCTTCTGGGAGCGTACCGTCCTTCAGGAATTCTATGAGGGGCTTCCTCCAATCTTGGTCGCCTTCCTGCGCAGCATATACATGGAGTGTCGTCGCTCCGTCTTCCACGCTGGGCTGAGGCAAGGTTTCGAAGAGGATAGACCGATTATTGTTGGCCGAGTATGACGAAGCCAGCTTGCTCAGGGCGTCGGCTTGGGCATTCAGCTGCCTGGGTATTTGTTCTACTTGGACTTCGTCAAACTTCCTCCGGAGTTTCCTTACCTCGTCTAAGTACTTCATCATCAGAGGCTCCCGAGCTTCAAAGCAGCCGGTCACTTGGCCGACAACAAGGGCTGAGTCGCTGCAGATTCGAATTATCTTCAGCCCCAGCCCGGCAGCCATGCGCAGTCCAGCCAGGAGGGCCTCGCACTCTGCTGCGTTGTTCGAGGTTTTGAAACCGAGCTTCAGAGAGTACTCCATTTCTTCCTCGTTCGGGCCCCGGATAATGAGGCCGGCACCACAGCCATCCTCGGTTGAATACCCGTCGACGTAGATGACCCACTCAGGAACCGAGCCAGGCCTTTCCGCGATGGGACACTGAGTTGCGAGGGTCGGCGTAGACTCTGGTTCCTTGCTAGGGATGGTGCATTCAACGACGAAATCGGCCAGGGCCTGCGCTTTGATGGCCTGTCTCGGGCGATATTTTATGTCAAACTGAGATAGTTCCCACCTCCACTTCTCTAAGCGGCCCGAGGATTCCAGTGATGCAAGGATAGCCCCCAACGGGCGCTCAGTGAGGACGAGGATGGTATGTGCTTGGAAGTAGTGCCGCAGCTTCCTTGAGGCCACTACGAGGGCCTAGAAAATCTTCTCTATGGCTGGATACCTCGTTTCTGCGTCCTTAAATACATGGCTCACGTAGTACACCGGCTTCTACACTCCACCAAACTCCCGGACGAGCACCAAACCCGCTGCTTGGTTGTTAGTTATGTATATACCCTAGAGGCCATTGTTGTACATATGATATATATTATAATGGATGCTTGGATATATATAGAGAGGACTTTCTTGCTCGTCATGATAGTATGCTATTTGGTTTCACTTTATCTTAACATATTGACTTGTATATATTTACTGTCTTACTCTCACATGTTGATAAAGCCCTTAGGATCTGTACTCGACTACTGGGACTATGATGAGATCATACTAGTAGGGCCACGGTAGTCGATGAGTACATCCTATAACTATTCCTAGTCGAGGGTATATCGAGACAGGGCATCGATACACCAGAGTAGACTAGCGTATACGCATCTTGACCCATATGATGGGCGATGGATGATCCCATATCCATCGGTGTTTTGACATCAAGGATGGTGTACGGGTGCTCAGTGGAGACTGGGTACACTGGACGGACTCGCCGAGAACTCCCGGATGGTGATATACCACACGTCAGATGGCAGTTCTCCGGTGACACTGGTACAGGGTAGTCTGTAGACCCGAGATCGTTATAGAGTCTTGTGTGATTCCCACTGTGCTTTGATTTCCACCTTACCACGTCCAAGAGGGTGTGCAAAACGGTGGCTTTTGGGTGCAGTCCCGAATCACATGGAGGCAATGAGCAATAGGAGGGGATTCGTCTCTCCCGGTATAGGGAGTTGATGTTGTGCTGTGTTCGATTGGCTATAACTGGAAGTCCCTGGCCAGGGCTGATATAGAGATTTACTGGTAAGTGTTACCAGTAGTTTCTCGACCCGTTATGAGCCTCACATCGACACGACTTATCGGTTACTGGGGTCTGACGTATACCACCCCTAGACTAGATATGCAACATATCAGGCGAAGAGATCGGACTGTACGAGAGTGTTACTGATTGGATTCACAGGAGAATGTACAGGCTAGCTTGTTGATCTTCTGATCGCTCAATACCTGGGTGGCTGTTACGTTTAGCTGACCGCTTGCAGCTTGTGAGTGTTTGATATGATCATCACCTGCTACCGGTGTATTGACGATTCTTTAGAGTCCTACACAGAGGTTTCTTGACTCAGGCAAAACGGAGTAGGGGCACATATGTGATATGTGCACGACCGAGGATAATGTGATATGAGATGTCGTATTATATTCTCACGATATTTAGATATGATCCGGGTCATCGAATCAAGTGTTGATTCGATGAATCGGTACATGATATATTAGTCGGTTATATTCGATATAGCCGGATTGTCGGATCAAGTGTTGATTCGAAGATTTGATGTATAAAAATATATATGATATATTGCATTACATTATCTAATATTGGCTCGCTTTATTATTTCATTTTCTCACCGGTTAATACATTGATATATATGCGATATATATCAATTGTATTATTTTCTTTTATTACAAAATATATTATATATGTGATGTATAATATTGTAACATAATATGATTACTAATGCAACATGTTTAGTGGAGATTAAACAAGGTTAGGGTTTGAATTAGGTTAGTTCTTTCATGAACATTCTAGAAGCTTTTCTTTTGTCACGAGTTAAGATTTATGGTTGATATTTTCTAGTGGCTCATTGTTTAACCCAACCCAAACCCTAGCCTTAGTTAATTCTCTACATAGGTTAGCCTAGTCATGGTTGACCATGGTTACATTATTAATCATATATCATTTCATTATTCAACACAAAAGGAAAAATTCATTCTTCTTCTTCTTCTTCAACCTTGAGCTTTGAGAAAGCTTACTAGGTTTTCATTTTGTGATGTTTAAGTGTGAGAATTTGATATAAAAAGAAAGCATAAATACTACTCCATCATCCTCATCTAATCTAGCCAATTAAATTAGGGTGTTCACCTCATTAGAGTAAGAGAGCTTGAGTTATAGAAACTTCGAGGTAGATCATCGGAGAAAAGGAACACTACAAGCTAGCATGAATCGTTCGTGTTGTGGAGCCTCTCTTGAGTCTGGGAGATCATGGATCGCGGCGAAGGGACTTCTACTCGGAGCTTATAAAGCGAAGGAGCGGACTACAAAGGTTGTAATCCCTCACTATTAGTTGTAAAGATATTTACTTGCATGTGTAACCCTAATTATCTAGCAAAGATCCCGGCTTTGGGTTGTTCGGCACGTCTAAATTTTTATTCGGGCATGGTTGATGCCTTATGAACCCTTGTAAGAGTGCCTAGGAACCCTACAGTGGTATCAGAACCAAGCTAGAGCTTTAGGCGACGTGTATACGAAGTTAAAACTCCGATCGAACCCCGAAACATCGAAAAAGACCTCCTCTCTGGAAATTTTTTTAAAATGTGATTTTTTCTGTATTAAAAATACTCAAAAAAATCAGCAGGGAAATTTAAGCATTACTGTGGAAAACGAGACAGTAAATCGTACGGACCGCCGCGGAACCGCGGCAATACCTTGCTTGTGTCGCGAATCCGCGGCCGTACAGTAGGATTATTCTTTTGTTTTTGCACAGTAATATCAATAGGTCCTTTTATTTGATTATGGGTATTTTTAATCTGACTCAAGTGTTGAGTGTTCTGGGGATTATTTTGTATTCGTTGATTCGATCGGAAAATTTAATTTCGTTCTGTTTTCCGGATTATTTAGAAACTATTAAAATGTTCGAACGGATATCATTAACTCATTTTTTCCCGGCATGAAAAACTTTCAAGTGTTGAATTTTTCTTGAGTTTAAATCTTTCGAAAAAATGTGCAAGTAACGCGGTGGACCCTCTAGAAGAACACAAACCTTAACTCGATTATGTGACCGTCTGAACCGTCTCTAAACCTTAGGGTTTGGGGTAGTACGGCGTGCCACATGTGAGGCGTTGGCTTGACCCTTCTACGGCTGGACCATTGGTACTGTGACATATTCTAGGATTATTTGAACTCCGCTCAAGTGTTTAGCTATTTAGGAAATCTTGGGTATCTGATTATTCGATCGGAAAGTGTAATATTTTCTATTTATCTGGAATGTGATACAATATGTGGAATTCATATAGTTAGGCATGAAATGCGAAGTATGTGATATTTCGGATTTACGATGTCTAAAGTGATTGTGGATTCCAAATGTTGTAGTTTTATAATTTCTTTTCTGTGACCGTAAGCGTAATATGTGGGGTATCACCGGCTTCGTTACTATACATCAACGACAATCGGGATACGCATACTTACTTACGTTGATGATATGAGATATTATGTGTTGCTGTGATATGTTGTATTGGATCGTCGTGTTCTGAATAGCCGGGGGTTTTATGTGAGATGAGGGTTTTTATTTTCATTCATGTAAAATTCATTTGTATGTAATATTCTTTTATTGGGGAACTTCCAGAATGAGGTTGATGTCACCAGTGTATATTATTTACTTTTCCGCATTAGGTAGACCCAAGGAGGGGAGCACAAGTAACCGGGTTCTAGGGTCCAGTGGGAGGCCATCTCGAGGAGTCGAGACCGGGTCTCCTAACCCTAGAATTGGCAGTGTTACTTGCCGCTCTCGTAGGGGTCTAGGGATGTGGGTTTGGCTATTCATCGCGACCGTGCAATCCTTGTTTTATACCGGCTCGTATTAAAAACATGGACATCCTAGTATATCCAATATTTCATATATGTTCTTCTGCTGCAATATTCTGTGATGAGATCATATTACTGCCTGAGACGAATGTTTATACTATATATATATGCTGATATATAAATATTACTGCTTTCGTTTCTTCTGTGATGCTTAGGAAGCATAAGCTGATGGGATTTATTAATGAGATTAATAAAAAGAAAAGAAACCTAAAAGATGTTGTAGAATCAAAACTTTATAAAAAAAGGGTAGCTACAGTTTTGCTTTGCATAGCGGTATATATGATATACCCTGCATCTTATTCAATGAGGAAAGAGCCGAGATCCCTTCACCGGGAGTGACCTCTTTAGCTAAACTGGCAGATGCTACAAACTCGCGGTTTAGTTTTTAACAGCTTAAATAGTTCTTGCTTTGCACCGCGGTATATATGATATACCCTGCACCTTATTCGATGGGGAAAGAGCCGAGATCCCTTCACCGGGAGTGACCTCTTTAGCGAAACTAGCAAAGCCTCAAAAACACTCCTTTTTCAAAAACCACTTGATTCTACGACGATATCAAGATCATTACGCTCATGGTTTTCTTAAAAACCTGCGTAGCCCTCCGTCATTTCAGATAGAGACTAGTTAGTATTCGTGCTGCATTTGTTGACCTTAACCAAGGCGTGGTGTACGGTAGCTAATTAGTATTTATGTGTTAAAACATGAGATGTGATTGGATTAGGGTATTCGTACGGCCTTGTTGACCTTGTCAAGGGTCATGCGGGTGGGTTTAATTCAATCGGGAAATGACGGGTTGAACTTGACTTGCGATATATGGTTTGTTGACCTTGTCATGGTCATAGATCGCTAGGGACAAAGTTTTATCGGGAATTTCAAAGTGTTGAAATTTTCAATGAGATTGCATACCTCCTATGAGATAGTTGGATCCTGATACCCACTGCCAGTAAAAGTTACTCTTGGGAGAATTTTACACAGGACAATTAGCCGATCAAGTAGGTGTCTAGAAAGGTGTTAGCGGGGTTATGCCTTTGGGAAGACGAGGTTTATTTTAATTAGGTCCGTGCGAAAGCACGGGGAACCTCCCACAAGTACCGACACTGATCTGGCTGAAAGATTGACGAAATTGTAGGGTGTAATTAATCCCGGCTAATCTTACCTTTTAGGGTTTGAAGGAAGATTTGATAAAAACAGTGGGAGACATCCTGATTAGATAAGATAATAACCAATCTAATCTTGCAAGAGCATACACTAAAATGTTTCCTTCTCTCTCTCCAGGTAGCGACCAAGTCAGGACTTAATCAAGATAAAAATATGGATGTATTGACTGAACCCGCTTATTATACTGAGCAGGAGATCGTTGGTCCCGTTCTTTCTTATAAGAGTTATAAGACTGAACAGGAAACAAGAGAATATCTGGATTCTCATACCGCTCAAACAAAGAACATGCATGCTGATGCATCTTCTTCGGGTGTGTTAGTTATTGAGAACTGTTTCTCAGTTCTCAATACGTCTTGGGTATTAGATACCGGATTGGGATCCCACATATGTAAAATGTTACGTGGGCTACGTAAAGGTAGAGAACTGGGAAAAGGTGATCATTCCGTACAAGTAGGGAATGGTGCAAGTATTGCAGCCAAAGCAGTTGGCGAATATTACTTTGTATTACCAAGTAGTAATACACTGATTCTGAATGAGTGCTATTATATACTGAACATGATGTGCAACATTATATCAGTTTCTTTATTAAGTAAAGAAGGATATAATTTTGTAGTACAGGATAATGTTATGAACATCTTTCTAGATCAAAAGTTGATTGGATCAGGCTCGTTACATATTGGCATATTCATTCTCAATCAAAATACAGTCCTTAATATACAAAACACACACAAGAGGAAAAGTTCAGAAATGAACGAATCCTTCTTGTGGCATTGTAAACTTGGTCATATCAATACGACACGACTGGCTAAGTTACATAAGGATGGATATTTGAATCCGTTCGAATTATCATCTTATGATACTTGTCATTCATGTCTCAAAGGAAAAATGACCAAAACTCCGTTTAGTGGACACGGAGAAAGAGTTACGGAACTCTTAGGACTGGTACATAGTGATGTATGCGGTCCTATGTCTACGCATGCCAGGAATGGTTATTCCTACTTCATTACATTCACTGACGATCTCTCAAGATTCGAACATGTGTTCCTGATGAAACACAAGTCTGAAGCTTTTGAGAAATTCAGAGAATATAAGCACGAAGTAGAGAACCAAACGGGCAAAAGTATTAAGATCTTTCGATCTGATTGAGGAGGTGAATACTTGAGCAATGAGTTTCCGGACTATCTAAAAGAGAATGGGATTCTCTCTCAGCTTACTCCTCCTTATACACCACAGCACAACGGTGTATCGGAACGGAGGAATCGCACCTTATTAGATATGGTGCGCTCTATGATGAGCACTGCTGAGTTGCCTATTTCCTTCTGGGGTATGCGCTTGAGACAGCCATATATCTATTGAATAGAGTTCCAACCAAATCTGTGTCTGCCACTCCATATGAGATATGGAATAGGAAGAGACCATCTCTTAAAAGAGTTAAGATATAGGGTTGTCCGGCCTATGTTAAAAAGCAAAATCCAGACAAGTTCGAGGCACGATCAGTTCTTTGTAAGTTTGTAGGATATCCAAGCAATTCGTATGGATATCTATTCTACCACAGTGAACTACAAAAGGTGTTTGTTGCTCAACATGCCACCTTTTTAGAAAAGGAATTTCTTGCAAAAAGAATTAGTGGCGATGAGGTAGAGCTGGAAGAGGTTCCAGCACAGCAAACTACAACTGATGATTTATTGGAACCGGAGGATTCAGTAGTACCCGACGAACCCTAGCCTCTCCGCCAATCTAGCAGGGTTTCTCATCCACCTGAGAGATACTACGGTTTTCTCATTTATGGTGGAAGCGAGGATTGCATCATGGAAGATGATGACCCGACTAGTTTCGAGCAGGCCATCACGAGTGGTGACTCTGTGAAATGGCTGGATGCAATGCGATCTGAAATGGAATCTATGTACACCAACAAAGTATGGACTTTAGAAAATGCTCCTGAAGGGGTAAAACCCATTGGGAGCAAGTGGATCTTTAAAAAGAAAATTGGTGTAGATGGAAAAGTTGAGACTTTCAAAGCTAGACTTGTTGCAAAGGGTTTTCGTCAACGACCAGGTGTGGATTATAACGAAACCTTTTCTCCAGTGGCTATGCTTAAATCCATCAGGATCTTACTTGCCATTGCTGCATACCATGACTACGAAATCTGGCAAATGGATATTAAGACCGTCTTTCTAAACGGTGATTTAGAAGAGTGCGTGTACATGACTCAGCCAGAGGGCTTCATAGATAGTGGGAGCAGCGGAAAGGTGTGCAAACTGCTTAAATCCATTTATGGGTTAAAGCAAGCATCGCGGAGTTGGAACATCTGCTTTAATGTTGTAGTCAAAGAGTTTGACTTCATCAAAAATGTAGATGAACCTTGTATATATAAAAGGTTGCAGAGAGTAAGGTTGTCTTCCTCGTATTGTACGTCGATGACATACTCTTGATAGGAAATGATGTTCCTATGCTGCAATCAGTCAAGCTCTTCTTATCATAAAGATTCACAATGAAAGATTTAGGTGATGCCTCCTGTATATTGGGAATTATGATCTATAGAGATAGATCTAAACGGATACTGGGATTGTCCCAATCCAGGTTCATTGACACCATACTAAAGAGGTTTAGTATGGAAGAATCCAAGCGTGTGAACCTACCCACGATCTCTGGACTCACTCTCTCCAAAGAGATGTCTCCCAAGACTGATTTGGAGAGAGCTCGCATGCAAGGGATACCCTATGCTTCGGCAGTAGGCTCTATCATGTATGCGATGCTATGTATCAGACCCGATGTAGCATACTCACTAAGTGTAGTGAGTAGGTATCAAGAAGATCCAGGAGAGAGTCACTGGATAGCTGTGAAGAACATTCTCAAGTACTTGCGAAGGACTAAAGAGATGTTCTTGGTGTATGGTAACGGAGAACTCCAGGTGGAGTTCTTTACCAATTCCAGCTTCCAAAGTGATAAGGACGACTCTAAGTCGCACTCGGGATTTGTCTTTACCCTCAATGGAGGGGCGGTATGTTGGAAGAGTTCCAAACAGGATACCGTTGCAGACTCGACGATGGAGGCTGAATACATCGCTGCCAACGATGCTGCCAAAGAGGCTGTCTGGATAAAGAAGTTCATTAGTGAACTTGGTGTGGTTTCATCCATTGAACATCCAATACCTCTGTATTGCGATAACAATGGAGCTGTGGCTTTGGCCAAGGAACCCAGGTCCCATCAAAAGTCCAGACATATTCTGAGGCGGTATCACCTGATCAGGGAGATAGTTGATCGCCGGGAGATCGAGGTCAGGAGAGTAGATACGAAGGACAACACTGCGGATCCACTCACGAAGGCTATTCCCCAGATACAGTCTGAGAGATTATTCGGGATGCTAGGTATGAGATACTACAGCAGCTGGCCTTAGTGCAAGTGGGAGATTGTTAGTTATGTATATGCCCTAGAGGCCATTGTTGTACATATGATGTATATTATAATGGATTCTTGGATATATATAGAGAGTACTTTCTTGCTCGTTATGATAGTATGCTATTTGGTTTCACTTTATCTTAACATGCTGACTTGTATATATTTATTGTCTTACTCTCACATGTTGATAAAGCTCTTAAGATCTGTACTCGACTACTGGGACTATGATGAGATCATACTAGTGGAGCCACGGTGGTCGATGAGTACATCCTATAACTATTTCTAGTCGAGGGTATATCGAGACAGGGCATCAATACACCAGAGTAGACTAGCGTATACGCATCTTGACCCATATGATGGGCGATGGATGATCCCATATCCATCGGTGTTTTGATATCAAGGATGGTGTACGGGTGCTCAGTGGAGACTGGGTATACTGGACGAACTCGCCGAGAACTCCCAGATGGTGATATACCACACGTCAGATGGCAGTTCTCCGGTGACACTGGTACATGGTAGTCTGTAGACCCGAGATCGTCATAGAGACTTTTGTGATTCCCACCGTGCTTTGATTTCCACCTTACCACGTCCAATAGGGCGTGCAAAACGGTGGCTTTTGAGTGCAGTCCTGAATCATATGGAGGCAATGAGCGATAGGAGGGGATTCGTCTCTCCCGGTATAGGGAGTTGATGTTGTACTGTGTTCGATTGGCTATAACTGGAAGTCCCTGGCCAGGTCTGATATAGAGATTTACTGGTAAGTGTTACCAGTAGTTTCTCGACCTGTTATGAGCCTCACATCGACACGACTTATCGGTTACTGGGGTCTGACGTATACCACCCCTAGACTAGATATGAAACATATCAGGCGAAGAGACCGGACTGTACAGGAGTGTTACCGATTGGATTCACAGAAGAATGTACAGGCTAGCTTATTGATCTTCTGATCGCTCAATACCTGGGTGGCTGTTACGTTTAGCTGACCGCTTGCAGCTTGTGGGTGTTTGATATGATCATCACCTGCTACCGGCGTATTGACGATTCTTTAGAGTCCTACACAGAGGTTTCTTGACTCAGGCAAAACGGAGTAGGGGCACATATGTGATCTGTGCACGACCGAGGATAATGCGATATGAGATACCGTATTATATTCTCGTGATATTTAGATATGAGCCGGGTCATCGGATCAAGTGTTGATTCGATGAATCGGTACATGATATATTAGTCGGTTATATTCGATATAGCCGGATTGTCGGATCAAGTGTTGATTCGATAATTTGATGTATAATAATATATATGATATATTGCATTACATTATCTAATATTGGCTCACTTTATTATTTTATTTTCTCACCGGTTAATACATTGATATATATGCGATATATATTAGTTGTATTATTTTCTTTTGTTACAAAATATATTATATATGTGATGTATAATATTGAAACATAATATGATTACTAATGCAATATGTTTAGTGGAGATTAAACAAGGTTAGGGTTTGAATTGGGTTAGTTCTTTCATGAACATTCTAGAAGCTTTTCTTTTGTCATGAGTTAAGATATTATGGTTGATATTTTCTAGTGCCTCATTGTTTAACCCAACCCAAACCCTAGCCTTAGTTAATTCTCTACATGGGTTAGCCTAGTCATGGTTGACCATGGTTACATTATTAATCATATATCATTTCATTATTCAACACAAAAGGAAAAATTCATTATTCTTCTTCTTCTTCAACCTTGAGCTTTGAGAAAGCTTACTAGGTTTTCATTTTGTGATGTTTAAGTGTGAGAATTTGATATAAAAATAAAGCATAAATACTACTCCATCATCCTCATCTAATCTAACCAATTAGATTAAGGTATTCACCTCATTAGAGTGAGAGAGCTTGAGTTATAGAAACTTCGAGGTAGATCATCGGAGAAAAGGAACACTACAAGCTAGCATGGATCGTTCGAGTTGTGGAGCCTCTCTTGAGTCCGGGAGATCGTGGATCGTGGTGAAGGGACTTCTACTCGGAGCTTATGAAGCGAAGGAGCGGACTACAAAGATTGTAATCCCTCACTATTAGTTGTAAAGATGTTTACTTGCATGTGTAACCCTAATTATCTAGCAAAGATCCCGGCTTTGGGTTGTTCGGCACGTCTAAATTTTTATTCGGGCATGGTTGATGCCTTATGAACCCTTGTAAGAGTGCCTAGGAACCCTACATTGGTTGGATATCGTTAGATACAGCGACAACTCGTCTCCTTCAACTAGTCGGGTGAGGAGTGGTGGCGTCGCGAGGTGCTTCTTCAATTGGTCAAAGGCGGCCTGGCACTCCTCCGACCACTTGAACCTCGGGATCTTCCTCAGAGCTTTGAAGAACGGGAGGCATTTCTCCCCCGACCTTGACATGAAACGGCTCAGAGCAGCGACTCGTCCCGTGAGACGCATGATCTCGACGTTGGTCTTGGGCATAGCCATGTTGAGGATAGCGTCGATTTTCTCTGGGTTAGCTTCGATTCCACGGTGAGTGACCATGAAACTGAGGAACTTTCCCCCGGTGACTCCGAATGCGCATTTGGTGGGGTTTAGCTTCATCTTGAACTTGCGGAGCACTTCGAAGGCCTCGCCCAGATCCTTGGCGTGGTCAGCTGACGAGACGGTTTTGATGAGTATATCGTCAACGTAGACCTCCATATTCCTTCCGATCTGTGGCTTGAACATGCGATTGACCAACCGTTGGTACGTAGCCCCGGCGTTCTTAAGGCCGAAGGGCGTTACCTTATAGCAGCACACACCTCGGTCCGTTGTGAATGCGGTAAGATCTTCATCTTCCGGATTCATACGGATCCGATTATTGCCGGAGAAAGCATCCATGAAACTCAACAGCTCATGGCTGGCCGAGCTGTCGACAAGCTGATCTATCCGAGGGAGAGGATAGTTGTCCTTGGGGCAGGCCTTATTGAAGTCGGTGAAGTCGACACACATGCGCCACTTCCCGCTTGACTTCTTGACCATAACTACGTTCGCCAGCCACTCCGAGTAGGGTACATTCCGGATGAAGTTGGCGGTGAGAAGTCGATCAACCTCGTCTTCGATAGCCTTCTGTTTGACCGGGGCGAAGCTTCACTTTTTCTGTCTGACGGGTCGGGCCATAGGATCAACCCCGAGCTTGTGAGAAATGATTTTGGGGTCGATCCCAGGCATGTCAACAAGCGCCCAGGCGAAGACGTCGGAGTTATTTCTGAGGAAACTGACCAGGTCATCTCGCTGAGTCCCTGTCAGGAGTGATCCGACCCGGACGGTTTTTTCTTCGTCCCCCTCTATCAGGGGCACCTCGGTCATGTTGGCTATAGTGCCCTCAAGGAAATTATCATAGTCGCGGACTTATGATTATGATGATTGAGGCAGGACCTATACCGATAAAACAGTCTTACTCAAGATGATAGTATACTATCTGGTTCGTCTTTATCATCATGTTGATAGAGCCCATAGGATTCTTTCTTGACTGCCAGCATTATGATGGCGATCATATATGTGGGAGCTGGGGTCTATAAGCGCATCCTTAAATGTCCCTAGTCGTAGGAGTATCGAGGCCGGGCATCGATACTCTGGTGTAGACTAGTGTATACTGATCGAGACCCCGACGAGGGGCGGTGGCCAGATCTCACAAGCCATTGGTATTAGTTTGTTCACCTAAGATAGTATACAGGTGCTCATTGGGTTATGAGTACACTGGACGGACTCGCCGGGAACCTGTTAGTTGGTATTATACCTATTATCAGATAGCAGTTCCCAGGTGACATGTGTGTAGGTTAGTCTGCTGACCTAAGATCGTCATTTGTCTCTTGTGAGTTCCCACTGTGCTTTGATTACTACCCTACCACGGCTCAAAGGAGTCATGCAAACAGGTTTTAGTTGGGTACAGTCCCGAGCCACATGGAGGCAGTGATTGAATCGTCAGGGATTCGTCTCTCTCGGTATTGGGGGTTGATGCCGCGTTGTGTACGGGTGGCCATCGCCATAAATCCATGGCCATGGTAGACGAGGATTACCGATCCAGGATCGATAGTTTCTCAGGAGGTGATGGGTTACATGCCGACACTAAATATCGCGTTGTTAGGGGTTTGACTTTATCCACCCCCTAGATTCGATATGCGATACTCTTAGACGAACAGACCGGACTGTATGGATATTGTCACTGTCAGGCTCAGTAGGGGTTCTGCATGAGTTTGCTCGTCGGCCTCCCTTTCGCTCAATACCTAGGTAGCCGTTACGTACAGCTAGTGCCGCTGACGTGCTTGTCGTTAAACCCACTGCCAGCGTAATGACGAGTCTTTAGAGTCCCACACAGAGGGTTTTCACGGTTCAGACGATATGGTGTACATGAGGTATGTTGATACATACAGGTGGCCGATTAAATATGTGCACATGCTGCGCAGACTTTAATCGAACGGTTGATAATACTAGCGGCTTAGGATTAAGCCGGATTATTAAATCGGGTTTTGATTTAATAATTTATATATGTATTTATATATACGTATTCTAGTATTATTGTTCACTATTCGTTTTCTCTCTCGGCTATTCGTATTTTGGTACGAATACGTGTATATGTATTTCGATACATGTACCGGGAAGTATTCTGTATTTTATACGGAATAGCTTCTAGAAGATGCCACCTCATTTATATGATTTTCCATTTATGGAAATTCATTTGTTTTATTAATGAGGTGGAAAAGGTGATGTGACTTCAAGCATGGCATGAACATGGAATTTGGGTATGGTTTAATTTGTTTATTGTAATTTGACTTTATAAAAAGAAATTTGAGTTTTTATGATGGGAAAGAGAGAGGGGGCTGGCCAATTTGATGAAGGGGCTCATTTCATTTGGTTTTAATTAACATTACACACATGCTCACTCTCTCACTCTCTCATGTTCCAAAAATACTTAGCCAATTTTTGTTCATGCCAAGTCTTCATCACCTCCTTCATTCATCTTCTATGGATGCTCTCTCGAGCTTAAGGGATGAGAAAAAATATAGTGACACACTACTACACCCCTACTCTCCATTGCTAGCGACTTTGGAGCGTCGGTTACCTCGTTTGACGAGGTTGGAGCTTACTGTAGGGTTACTAGGCACACTAACAAGGCTCTGCAAGGCATCGACCATGCCAAAATTAAATTTTTATGTGCCGAACAACTCTAAGTAAGATCGTTAACTAGAGATTAGGCGAATCAAATAGCAAGTAAACAACTTTACTCTAAAAGGAATACGAAATACAACCTTTGTAGATCGGTCCTTCACTTCTTTAGCTCCTTGATGAAGTCCCTTCGCTGCGATCGTGGTTCTCCCGGACCCTTGCATGGCTTCACGAGGCGAAAGGTGCGACCTTGCTTGAAGTCTCCGAGGCCGAAGATGATCTACGTCGAGGGAATTCCGACTCAAGCTTCTACTTCACTAACTAGATAATTAGTGAAGCAAACACCCTAAACTAAAGTTCTAGTCTAGTAGAGAATGGAGAAATAGGAAGTGGGTTCTCTTTAGAATTTTATTTCTCACTATCTTTCTCACTTTTTTCAAAACCCTAGCAAGCCTTTTCTTTTGCTCAATGAAGAAGAAGATGATGAACAAAAGAAAAGAAAATGAGGATAATGATTAAGTGAGAAGGCTAACCATAGTGAGTGAGTATCATATACTAACTCTTGTAGAGCCATAACCATAGCTAATTGATTATGGTTGGGTTAAGAAAAAATCTAAGGTGAAGACAAAGGTAGTGGACTTTGTCAAAGCAAAACAAGCTTCTATAAGCTTCATGCTCTTTCCAAAATTCCACCAATTTTGTAATTACCTTAAATAATTATAACCAACCATAAAAATAGAATGGTGTATGTCTTGTACACCCATGTCATTTGTATCATCAACCATGATACTAAAAGAAAACACATTTTAATATATATCACATATATATCAAAATTGTGTTCATGTGAGAAAAAACCTAAAGTGAACAAGTGTTAGTAAATGTAAACTAGTATATCTAATATACAATTATACACTTAATTATTAAATCAACACTTGACTTAATAATACGGTCATATCTCATATAACCGATTAACATCCATTGTATCGACTTATCGAATCAACACTTGATTCGATAACCCGGCTATATCATATACAACCGATCGATACATAAAGTCACGAGAATAGAATACGGTATCACATACACGCATTATTCTCGGTCCCGCACATATCACATATGTGCTCCTATTTCGTTTTGCCTGAGCCAGTAAAACCTCTATGTAGGACTCTAAAGACTCGTCAATACGCCAGAAGTAGGTGATGATCACATCAAGCACCCACAAGCCGTCAGCAGTACTAGCTGGACGTAACGGCTACCCGGGTATTGAGCGATCAGAAGATCAGCAAGCAAGCCCGCTCAAACTCCTGTAAAAGCCTGCCGGTAACACTTCCCGTACAATCCGGTCTCCTCGTCTGATATGTCGCATATCAAGTCTAGGGGTGGTAAACTTCAGACCCCAATAACCGATAAGTCGTGCCGATGTGAGGCTCATAACAGGTCGAGAAACTACTGGTAACACTTACCAGTAAATCTCTAAATCAGCCCTGGCCAGGGACTTCCCTGTTACGGCCAATCGCGCACTGCGCAACATCAACCCCCAATACCGGGAGAGACGAAACCCCTCCTATCGTTCATTACCTCCATGTGACTCGGGACTGTACCCAAAAACCACCGTTTTGCATGCCCTCATGGACGTGGTAAGGTGGAAATCAAAGCACAGTGGGAATCACACAAGACTCTATGACGATCTCGGGTCTACAGACTAACCTGCACAAGTGTCACCAGAGAACTGCCATCTGACGTGAGGTATAATACCATCCAGGAGTTCTCGGTGAGTCCGTCCAGTGTACCCAGTCTCCACTGAGCACCCGTATACCATCTCTGATGTCAAACACCAATGGATATGGGATCATCCATCGCCCATCTCATGGGTCGAGAAGCGTATACGCTAGTCTACACTGGTATATCGATGCCCCGTCTCGATACACCCACGACTAGGGACCTTGAAGGATGTACTTATGGACTACCATGTCCCCACTAGTATGATCCGCATCATAGTCCAGGTAGTCAAGTACACATCCTAAGGGCTTTACCAACATGTAACTATAAGACAGTATAAAGAGACAAGTATACATGTTAAAGTAAAGTGCAACCAGGTAGCATACTATCATATCGAGCAAGAAAGTCCTCTCTATATATGTCCAAGCATCCAATATAATATACATAATCTGTACAATACTGGCCTCTAGGGCATACATACAACTAACAATCTCTCACTTGCACTTGGGCCAGCTGCTATAGTATCGCATACCAAGCATCCCGAAGAGTCTCTCAAACTGTATCTGGGGAATGGCCTTCGTGAGTGGATCCGCTGTGTTGTTCTTCGTGTCAACCCTCCTGACTTTGATCTCCCGGCGATCTACTATCTCCCGGATCAGGTGATACCGCCTCAAAATATGCCTGGACCGCTGATGGTACCTGGGTTCCTTGGCCAAAGCCACCGCTCCATTGTTATCGCAATACAAAGGTATTGGATGCTCAATGGATGGAACCACTCCAAGTTCAGTAATGAACTTCTTCATCCACACAGCCTCTTTGGCAGCATCGTTGGCAGCGATGTATTCAGCCTCTATCGTCAAGTCTGCCACGGTTTCCTGCTTGGAACTCTTCCAGCTAATCGCCCCTCCGTAAAGGGTAAAGACAAATCCCGACTGCGACTTAGAGTCGTCCTTATCACTCTGGAAGCTCGAATCGGTAAAGGACTCAACTTGGAGTTCTCCGTTACCATACACCAAGAGCATCTCTTTAGTCCTTCGTAAGTACTTGAGAATGCTCTTTACAGCTGTCCAGTGACTCTCTCCAGGATCAGCTTGATACCTACTCACTACACTTAGTGAGTATGCTACATCGGGTCTGGTACATAGCATCGCGTACATGATAGAGCCTACAGCCGAAGTATAGGGTATCCCTTGCATGCGAGCTCTCTCCAAATCAGTCTTGGGAGACATCTCTTTGCAGAGAGTGAGCCCTGAGATCGTGGGTAAAAACCCACGTTTGAACTCTTCCATACTAAACCTCTTTAGTATGGTGTCAATGTACCTGGACTGGGACAATCCCAATATCCTTTTAGATCTATCTCTATAGATCCTGATTCCCAATATGCAGGAGGCATCACCTAGATCTTTCATTAAGAATCTTTGTGATAAGAAGAGCTTGACCGATTGCAGCATAGGAATGTCATTTCCTATCAAGAGTATGTCGTCCACGTACAATACGAGGAAGACAACCTTACTTTCTGCCACCTTTTTGTAGATACAAGGTTCATCTACGTTTTTGACGAAATCAAACTCTTTGATAACGACGTAAAAGCAGATGTTCCAACTCCGCGATGCTTGCTTTAATCCATAAATGGATTTAAGCAGCTTGCACACCTTCCCGCTGCTCCCAATATCTACGAAGCCCTCTGGCTGAGTCATGTACACGCACTCTTCTAAATCACCGTTTAGAAAGGCGGTCTTAACATCCATTTTCCAGATTTCTTAATCATGATATGCAGCGATGACAAGCATGATCCGGATGGATTTAAGCATAGCCACTGGAGAAAATGTTTCGTCATAGTCCACACCTGGTCTTTGACGAAAACCCTTTGCAAGAAGTCTAGCTTTGAAAGTCTCCACTTTCCCATCTACACCAAGTTTTTTCTTGAAGATCCACTTGCTCCCAATAGGTTTTACCCCTTCAGGAGCATCTTCCAAAGTCCATACTTTGTTGGTGTACATGGATTCCATCTCGAACCGCATTTCATCCAGCCATTTCACTGAGTCCCCACTCGTGATGGCCTGCTCGAAGCTAGTTGGGTCATCATCAACCATGATGCAATCCTCGCTCCCACCATCCATGAGAAAACCGTAGTATCTCTCAGGTGGGTGAGGAACCCTACTAGATTGGCGGAGAGGCTGAGGTTCGTTAGGAACTACCGAATCCTCTGGTTCCACCAAATCTTCTGTTGCAGCTTTTGTAGCTGAAACCTCTTCCAGTTCTACCTCATGTCCACTAATCTCTTTTGCAAGAAATTCCTTTTCTAAAAAGGTGGCATGCCGAGAAACAAACACCCTTTGTTCCTCAGTGTGGTAGAAGATATACCCTTATGAATTCTTGGGATATCCTATAAATTTGCATAGAACAGACCGTGCCTCGAGTTTGTCCGGATTTTGTCGTTTGACATAGGCTGGACAACCCCATATCTTTATATAGTTAAGACATGGTCTCTTCCTTTTCCATATCTCATATGGAGTGGTAGGCACAGATTTGGTGGGGGCCATATTCAATAGATGTATGGCTGTATCTAGCACATACCCTCAGAAGGAAATAGGTAACTCAGCTGTGCTCATCATAGAGCGCACCATATCTAATAGGGTGCGGTTCCTCTGTTCAGATACACCGTTGTTCTGTGGTGTATATGTAGGAGTCAGCTGAGAGAGAATCCCATTCTCTTTTAGGAAGTCCAGGAATTTATTGCTCAAGTATTCTCCTCCTCGATCAGATCGTAAGATTTTAATACTTTTTCCGGTTTGGTTCTCGACTTCTTGTTTATATTCTCTAAATTTCTCAAAAGCTTCAGACTTGTGTCTTATTAAGAACACATGTCCGTATCTTGAGAGATCGTCAGTGAATGTAATGAAGTACGAAGAACCATCCCTGGCATGTGTAGACATGGGACCGCATACATCACTATGTATCAGTCCCAAGAGTTCGATAACTCTTTCTCCGTGTCCCGTAAACGGAATTTTGGTCATCTTGCCTTTGAGACATGACTGGCAAGTGTCATAAGATGAAAATTCGAACGGTTTCAAATATCCATCCTTATGCAACTTAGCTAGTCGCGTCGCATTGATGTGACCCAGTCTACAATGCCACAAGAAGGATTCGTTCAGTTCTGAACTCTTCCTCTTGTGTGTGTTTGTTATGCTCAGAACTGTTGATTGATTTAGAACATAAATGCCATTGCACAACGTGCCTGATCCAACCAACTTTTGGTTAAGGAAAATGTTCATAACATTATCCTGTAATACAAAATTATATCCCTCTTTACTCAACAAAGAAACCGATATAATGTTGCATATCGGGTTCGGCATGTAATAGCATTCGTTCAGAATCAATGTATTACCAGTTGACAATACAAGGTGATATTCCCCGACGGTTTTAGCTGCAACAATTTCACCATTTCCAACCCTTATGTCTTTATCACCTTCTCCAAGTTCTCTACCTTTCCTAAGCCCATGTAACTGATAATATATATGGGATCCTGACCCGGTATCTAATACCCAGGACGTAGAGTAAATAGAGAAACAGTTCTCTATAACGAACACACCCGAAGAAAATGCATCAACATGTACTTTCTTCATTCGGGTGGCATGGGAATCCTGGTATTCCCCTATATCCTGTTCAGTCTTATAACTCTTATAAGAAAGAACGGAACCAACGTTCCCCAGCACAGTATAACATGCGGGTTCGGTCAATACATCCATATTATTATCTTGATTAAGGCATGATATGGTCGCTACCTGGAGAGAGAGAAGAAAACACTTTAGCGTATGCTCTTGCAAGATCAGATTGGTTATTATTTTATCTAATCAGGATGGCTCCCACTGTTTTTATCAAATCTTCCTTCAAACTCTAAAAGGAAAGACTAGCCGGGATTAATTACATCCTACAATTTCGCCAATCTTTCAGCCAGGCCAGTGTCAGTACTTTGAGGAAGGTTCCCCGTGCTTTCGCATGGACCTAATTAAAGTAAACCTCGTTTTCCCATAAGCGTAACCCCGTTGACACCTTTCTAGACACCAACTTGATCGGCTATTGTCCTGTGTAAAACTCTCCCGGGAGCAACAATTACTCGCAGTGGGTATCGGGATCCAACTATCTCATAAAAGGTATGCAATCTCATTGCAAATTTCAACACTTGAAATTCCCGATAATATTTTGCCCCTGACGTGCTATGACCTTGACGAAAGCCAACAAACCATAGCCCGCTAGTCAAGTTCAACCCGTACATTTCTTAACTGAATTAAACCCACCCGCACGACCCTTGACGAAAGCCAACAAAGCCGTATGACTACCCTTATCCAGTCGCATCATATGCAGCAGATAAGCAGCATATAGCTACCGCACACTACACCTTGACGAAAGCCAACAAATGTTGCACGAATACTATATACAACTTATCTGAAATGACGGAGGGCTACGACGGGTTTTTCTGAAAACCTATTGCGTAATGAACTTGATATCGTTGCAGAATCATGTGAATTTTGAAATGGAGTGATTTTGAGGCTTTTATCAGTTTTGCAAAAGAAGTCACTCCCGGTGAAGGAATCTCGGCTCTTTCCTCATCGAATAAGGTGCGGGATATATCATATATATCGCTATGCAAAGCAAAACTCCAAAAGCAATCAAAAGCAAACCGAGTGTTGTAGTATCTGCCAGTTTTGCTAAAGAGGTCACTCCCGGTGAAGATATCTCGGCTCTTTCCTCATCGAATAAGGTGCGGGATATATCATATATATCGCTATGCAAAGCAAAACTGTAGCTACCTTTTTTTTTTGAAAAATTTGATTCTACAACATCTTTCAGGTTTCTTTTTTTTTCATTAATCACATTAATGAAGTCCCATCATTTAAGTCACCTAAACATCACAGATAAATACGACGTACACTTATGCCATCCGCATTCGCCTCGATGTCCCCTCGTGCACCGTTAGGTTAGGTAACTAACGGCAGAGCGGGGCAGGACAAGCGCGGGTGTAAAACATAAGTAACGCCTATATAATATATCATATATACTATATACAGTATCTATCACAGCACATCAAATGATCACATCATAGATATCGCAGCAGAAGAAACATATGAAACATTGGATATACTAGGACGTCCGTGTTTTATTTTGAGCCTCTATAAAACACGGATTCCACGGTTGTGATGAATAGCCAAACCCACACCCCTAGACCCCTACGAGAGCGGCAAGCAACCCTACCAATTCTAGAGTTAGGAGACTCGGACTCGACTCCTCGAGTTGGTCTCCCACTGGACTCCAGAACCCGGTTACTTGTGCTCTCCTCCTTGGGTCCATCCTAGTGCGGAAAAGTAAATAATATACAAAAGATGACATCAACCTCATCCCGGAAGTGCCCCAATAAAAGAATATTACATACATTTAATTTTACAAGAATGAAAATAAAAACTCTCATCTCACATAAAAAACCCCGGCTATTCAAAACGCGACGATCCAATATAACATATCCAGCAACACAGAACATCACATGTCATCAACGTAAGTAAATATGCGCATCCCTATTGTCGTTGACATATAGCAACGAAACCGGTGATATCACATATTACACTTACGGTCACAGAAAAGAAAATGTAAAACTACAACATTTGGAATCCACAATCTCTTTAGACATCGTAAATCCGAAATATCACATATTTCGCATTTCATCCAAACTGTGTGAATTCCATATATTGTATTACATTCCAGATAAATAGACAGTATTAAACTTTCTGATCGAATATTCAAATACCCAAGATTTCTTAAATAGCTCAACACTTGAGCGGAGTTCAAAAATTCCAGAATACGTCACAGTAGCAACGGTCCAGCCGTAGAAGGGTCAAGCCAACGCCTCACATGTGGCACGCCGTACTGCCCCAAACTCTAAGGTTCAAAGGGCAGTTCAAGACGGTCACATAATCGGGTTAAGGTTTGTTGTCTTCTAGAGGGTCCATCGCGTCACATGCACGTTTTTCCGAAAGATTTAAACCCGAGAAAAGTTCAACATTTGAATGTTTTTCGTGCAGGGAAAAATTGAGTTAATGATATCCGTTCGAACATTTTAATACTTTCTAAATTATCCGGAATAACAGAACAAAATTAAATTCTCCGATCGAATCGACGATTTCAAAATAAACCCCAAAATACTCAACACTTGAGTCAGAATAAAAATACCCAGAAAGATGCTGGAATGCTATTGGATATTACTGCAAAAAGCTCTGTCTCCAATTCAATCTATCTGTCGCGGAACCGCCGCCATAAGTGGGGTGGGACCGTGGTTCCGCAGCGATAGTACGGAATTAGTGTCTCGAACTTTCTGGTAATTCTTAAAATTACCTGCTGTTATTTTTAGATATTTTTAATTCAGAAAAAACACAGATTTTAAAAAATGTACAGAGAGGGGTTCATTTTGACGTGTTCGGGTTCGTTCGGAGTTTTAACTTCGTTAACACATCGCCTAATGCTCTAGCTAGGCTCTGATACCACTGCAGGGTTACTAGGCACACTAACAAGTCTCTACAAGGCATCGACCATGCCAAAATTAAATTTTTATGCGCCGAACAACCCTAAGTAAGATCGTTAACTAAAGATTAGGCGAATCAAATAGCAAGTAAACAACTTTACTCTAAAGGGAATACGAAATACAACCTTTGTAGATCGGTCCTTCACTTCTTTAGCTCCTTGATGAAGTCCCTTCGCTGCGATCATGGTTCTCCCGGACCCTTGCATGGCTTCACGAGGCGAAAGGTGTGACCTTACTTGAAGTCTCCGAGGCCGAAGATGATCTATGTTGAGGGAATTCCAACTCAAGTTTCTACTTCACTAACTAGATAATTAGTGAAGCAAACACCCTAAACTAAAGTGCTAGTCTAGTAGAGGATGGAGAAATAGGAAGTGGGTTCTCTTTAGAATTTTATTTCTCACTATCTTTCTCACTTTTTTCAAAACCCTAGTAAGCTTTTTCTTTTGCTCAATGAAGAAGAAGATGATGAACAAAAGAAAAGAAAATGAGGATAATGATTAAGTGAGAAGGCTAACCATGGTGAGTGAGTATCATATACTAATTCTTGTAGAGCCATAACCATAGCTAATTGATTATGGTTGGGTTAAGAAAAATCTAAGGTGAAGACAAAGGTAGTCGACTTTGTCAAAGCAAAACAAGCTTCTACAAGCTTCATACTGTTTCCAAAATTCCACCAATTTTGTAATTATCTTAAATAATTATAACCCACCATAAAAATAGAATGGTGTATGTCTTGTACACCCATGTCATTTGTATCATCAACCATGATACTAAAAGAAAAAACACATTTTAATATATATCACATATATATCAAAATTGTGTTCATGTGAGAAAAAACCTAAAGTGAACAAGTGTTAATAAATGTAAACTAGTATATCTAATATACAATTATACACTTAATTATTAAATCAACACCTGACTTAATAATCCGGTCATATCTCATATAACCGACTAACATCCATTGTATCGACTTATCGAATCAACACTTGATTCGATAACCCGGCTATATCATATACAACTGATCGATACATAAAGTCATGAGAATAGAATACGGTATCACATACACACATTATTCTCGGTCCCGCACATATCACATATGTGCTCCTATTTCGTTTTGCCTGAGCCAGTA
Source organism: Agapanthus africanus (assembly GCA_030015575.1). NCBI lineage: Eukaryota > Viridiplantae > Streptophyta > Magnoliopsida > Asparagales > Amaryllidaceae > Agapanthus > Agapanthus africanus. The sequence continues at coordinate 177,876,472 of CM057350.1, read as the reverse complement.
AAACCTCTATGTAGGACTCTGAAGACTCGTCAATACGCCGGCAGTAGGTGATGATTACATCAAGCACCCACAAGCCGTCAGCGGTACTAGCTGGACGTAACGGCTACCCGGGTATTGAGCGATCAGAAGATCAGCAAGCAAGCCCGCTCAAACTCCTGTAAAAGCCTGCCGGTAACACTTCCGTACAGTCCGGTCTCCTCGTTTGATATGTCGCATATCAAGTCTAGGGGTGGTAAACGTCAAACCCCAATAACCGATAAGTCGTGCCGATGTGAGGCTCATAACGGGTCGAGAAACTACTGGTAACACTTACCAGTAAATCTCTAAATCAGCCCTGGCCAAGGACTTCCCTGTTACGGCCAATCGCGCACTGCGCAACATCAACCCCCAATACCGGGAGAGACGAAACCCCTCCTATCGCTCATTGCCTCCATGTGACTCGGGACTGTACCCAAAAACCACCGTTTTGCATGCCCTCATGGACGTGGTAAGGTGGAAATCAAAGCACAGTGGGAATCATACAAGACTCTATGACGATCTCGGGTCTACAGACTAACCTGCACAAGTGTCACCAGAGAACTGCCATCTGACGTGAGGTATAATACCATATGGGAGTTCTCGGCGAGTCCGTCCAGTGTACCCAGTCTCCACTGAGCACCCGTATACCATCTCTGATGTCAAACACCAATGGATATGGGATCATCCATTGCCCATCTCATGGGTCGAGAAGCGTATACGCTAGTCTACACTGGTATATTGATGCCTCGTCTCGATACACCCACGACTAGGGACCTTGAAGGATGTACTTATGGACTACCATATCCCCACTAGTATGATCCGCATCATAGTCCAGGTAGTCAAGTACACATCCTAAGGGCTTTACCAACATGTAACTATAAGACAGTATAAAGAGACAAGTATACATGTTAAAGTAAAGTGCAACCGGATAGCATACTATCATATCGAGCAAGAAAGTCCTCTCTATATATGTCCAAGAATCCAATATAATATATATCATCTGTATAATACTAGCCTCTAGAGCATACATACAACTAACACTTGCGCCGTTTCCCTCGGGTGGATCATCGGAGATGGAGGAAGACCGGCAACCAAACATCATCAAAGAACCGCTGGGAGCTTGGAATGAAGACCGAAGGACTCGTATCATCTCGGTATAACAATTCTAACTCTTTGTTTAGCTTTCTAGTTTAGGATTTAAGGTCGATCCGGGATTCGGGTAGCAGTAGCTCCGGTTTCAGAAATTTTTGTTCCGCATTTTGGCCGCGTTTCGATGGCCGGGGCGCTGCCGCGACCCAACAGGTCAGTAGTTCGACCGGTGTCCCCCGGACCTTCTTCTCCTCGTCTCGGGTGTCCAGAGAACCCTTGATGTTGTCTTTTACCTCAGCGTCGTCGGTCGGCTGCTCGGACGAAGATGTTTCAGTAAGGCATACCTCCGCGACCCGCTGGTCTCCATAGACCTAACCTATCCCGTCCTTATCGAGAGGGAACTTCATTGCCAGGTGGTAGGTCGATATCTGGGCCTGGAGGGAGTTCAGCGTCGGGCGGCCGAGGAGGACATTGTAGGCCGATGGGACCTTTGCTATGATAAAGTCCACAGGAAACGTACGGGTGCGGACGGGCTCCCTGACGTTGAACTGCAGGGTGACCACCCCTTCCGCCAGGATGGAGTGGTTGGTGAACCCTGAAAGGACGTGGAGGTCGGTTTCAAGTCTGCTGGGGTGAGCCCCATGCACAGAAAACAGCCGTGGAAGAGGATGTCTGTCGAGCTGCTCGAGTCGACAAGTATCCGGTGGACCTCGTACCGGTGGATTCGAGCCGTGATCACCAGAGGGTCGCTGTGGGGCATGGATATGCCATGGAGACCCCCGTCGCCAAAGGTGATAGGCTCGTGGTCCCTGGCCTTTTTGCTCAGGCGGCCGTTGGCCTCCGTTGCCGGCGTGGGGTGCTGAGTCTCGCAGGCGCTCGACTGCCCCCTTGTCGTCATGACCATAGTTCTTGATGGGCCTCGGTTCCTACCGGCGAGGTCCTTTAGGTCCCGTGGTGAGGTTGCCTTCGGGCTGCCTTGCCTCGAGGTTGAATGGGACGGATCGAGGGACCTGCGACCGCTGGAGTCTGTGAGGCAGTGGCCGGCAGAGGAGTTGATGACATTCGGCGGAGGTTCACCCGTGCCTTCGTTGAGGGGGAGGCGGCGGGTGCTTGGATCTTCAAGGTGATCGCTTGTCATGTGGATGGAGATCGGAAGGCCAACTTTGTTTTTTGTGAAGTCTTGTTCCCACAGACGGCGTCAACTGATAGAGGTCCTTTTCGGGTCTCCGTCAGATGTTGTCTTCCGTCGATCTTTCGGTGCATCTTGGAGGTGATCTCCTGTTGCGTGTGGGTCTCAATGGGTTTTGAGGAGATTGGTAGTTTTGAGGAGTTTGCGCCGAGTACCTGCAAGGAAGTCCTGAGGTGGTTTGGTACCACCGAGAACCCTCGGACGATCAAGTTAGCACAAGATCCGAGCAGAGTAACGGCTAAGTGGGGTGAAAAAAGCTTACTTAACCCCTCTGTGATGGGGGTTATATAGTGGCGGCAGCACGCAATAGCAGATGTGAGAATCTCGCCGGCAGTTACACTCCCGACGTCACGCCCACGTAATAAGCGGATCGCTCGTTAACAGGGATCGTGATGGCGTGGAACGTGGGATGTTGCCGGCGGAGAATCCGCGCATGGCAAGATTTGCGGAGCGGTGATTACGCCTGTGAGTGGTGGAGTTGGTCGGTCGGAGGGACCGAGGAAGATGGCCTCGGCGGGAAAGCTCGGGAACGAGCAGGAGGGCCGAGATATCTTTGTCCTGTGGTAGCTCGGGGGCGAGCTGAGAGGCCGAGGAGACCAATTTGCAGGGGGCTCTGAGATGAGCCAGCTTGTGCTTGCAGGTCGGGTATAGGGGTGGCCTGTTCGGCCCCTGTAGGCCCTTTCCTCTGAATTCTGAGACACGTCATCTGCCACATGTTCTAATATGGGAGATCACCAATATAGAGCATCATCAATTCGGTTTTCTAGTTCTTTATTTGTTAAATTTTATTATAGATTCATTATTTATCTCATCTCTAAATTATCGATTTTATTTGCTAAATTTTATTGCAGGTCACAAAAGTTGCTAAATTTTATCTTTTATATTTTAACCATAATTGCAATTACTTGTTTTCTCCTTGACATTCTTTTCATTTATTTAATTGGGCATAAATTCACTACATTGACGATTATATCATTGTTGCTTGGAGGTAAATGCAGTATAAATTCGGACTCAATCTACCAATAAAAAGAATTACAACACCAATTAACAATATCCTTAAATAAAAACATATGTTGACAAATCATAACATAATGATAAAGAAATTGGTTTCTTACTTTGAAGATCGAAGATATGATGACCGAAGATATGATGACTAAAACATTTTTTCCAACAGAATTTAGAAACAAGATGAGTTGAGAGAAGAAATTAGGACAAATAATAATAAAAAAAAAGCAATAAAGAAGCCACAAGAAACTTTAGACGTGTAACCAAAAATCTCACCTTCCAATATCTTAAGAATCTAAAATATCTCATGTTCTAATATCTTGGAAAATCTTATAAGGGTATTATAGGCAACACATATATATAGTAAGTATACAAACCAGGTTTTGGGTTTAAAATAATGTCAAAGTATATTTTTGGAGGTTTTCATAATTTTTTAACTTCGTGGATTTAAAAATAAATCAGAATATGAAACTGGGTCCAGAAAAAAAATTCCTTAATTTTTAAGTAATTAGAGTGTCATGCTTTTCAATAAGAGGACATTGGCTCTCAACATAGTGAGGTTACATCCAAAATACTTACTGCTTGGTGGGATATCAATCTAAATTTTATACCAATATAACTCTCTTTGGTACCATGTGGTACTATTGTTCCTATTAGCTATTGGGCTTCACCGGCTCAATATCTGTCCCTTCTAGTGACCCCTATATATAGATATGAAATATAGTGGTAGGGTTAATAAATTAAGAGATTAATTAAGAGAAACCTAGAGGGTCTAGGAGATCCAACATGTGAGCTGTCTTCTTCTTCCATCTTCCTTGTTCTATTTCGGGTGGTTAGAGGGGTGATTACATGGGGGATTCTCGCTCGATTAAAGTATGGATTCCATCCGGCTATTGCGTGGAGATGAGAGAATTAGGATTAAGAATGTGACGTGGACGGGAATAACAATCCCATCATCGGATCAGGTATTCCGGTAAAACCCTCGCATAGATATGTAATTGTTTCCGATGCCAAGATTGTGACATGTTTATGTATCTATACACCTTTTTGCATCATTGGTATCAGAGTCATGTATGCCTACATTCATAGATCTTAGATCTGGTTTTTTTAAATGTTGCAACTTGAAAGTTGCGGGTGTTTTTGGTCTAAAGTTATATCAAAATTTTATTTTTTATTGATTTAATAAATCATGACTAATAGGGTTAATCGTTTGTTATGGATTTTTTTATAGATCTATCAATTTTTATTGCATCATAGATCATACTAAATTAGATCTATTTTTTTCATTGATGCTTTGATATATAGCTCTTGTTTCTTGATGTGGAATTGGCCATAAAACAAATTATGAGAATTATTTTCAAAAATATTGGATCTTGGTTTTATGGAAAAAAAAATTATTTATTTTAGTGAGAATTTTATGACGGATAGATCGCAAAAGTTTCAAAAGCCTAACCCTATTTTTAAATAAACTTGTGGCATTGTTTTTGGATTTTGGCAGTGACCAAATATTTTTTTTAACAAAAAAAATTTTTTGGATGAAAGGAAATCTTCTCGGTTTTTTTGGGAAGGCCAAATATTTTTTTTTGAAAGAAAATAAATTTAAAATCTAAATAAGCTTTTTTTCTGGATTTTATTTTTTTCGGTTTTATCCGAATTTTTTAAAACGATTTTTAAACTCTTTTTCTAAAAAAAATAGGATCGGATGGGCCAGGCCCGCTCGAGACTGGGCGCAACAGGTTTGGTCTGCCATGCCTAGGCCTGATCTGGGCCTGCGAGTGCAGGCGAGCCAGCAAGCTAGGCTTACTGGGTCGGTCAGCCTACAATAATAAAAAAAATTATTAAAAAAAATGAAAGAGCTGCTTTAGGCCGTCTGGGCCAAGAGACCGCTTGAGCCGGGCTCGGGTTCCCTTGGGCTCAGCTTGGCTCGGGTTTACCCGGCCGGGCTCGGGTTTACTTTAGGCCGAGATGCACTTGGTTTAACCAGAAATATTTTTTTTATTTATTAAAAAAATTCCAAAAAATTAAGTGAAATTATTTCTTATTTTTTCTCTTTTTTTTTGGATTTCCCATTCGCGTTTAGGATTAGCTATAGGGTTTTTGCCTTTAACTCTGAGAGTTATTTTTTTCGAAAAATTTTATTGCTCACCAAAACTTCAAAATTTTATTCTCACATAAAATCTTGAAGATTTGATGGAATAGACAAGATTTCTTGAGAAACAGAAAACCCTAATAAAACAGACAAGATTAAATAGATTAGTTTAATAAACAGTAAAATTTGTTAGATTTTTTGTTATATATTATGGAGTTGCATACTTAATGAATAAAGACACATCCTGCATTCATTAATAAAATTCTGAAAATTTTCAAGTCGGAGATTTCATGAGGAGACATGAGTCTAGATTCAACTACCCAATCTACTCCGGTTTTAGGAAATCTATAATTTGTTATTCGTTTATCTTAATATAATTTTAAACTTTACATTTTTGGAGAATGTTGTTGGGGCCTTAGGCCTTCATCTCTTATTTTAAGGTGTAGGTTTATTATTGTTGATAAGAGGAATTGAAAATTGAATGTTCTTTTGGAAAGAACGATACCCCAGCAAATGCCGATAGTCTTAACGATCCATAATAAATTCAAGATATCGTCTGCCTCACCAGAGTTGAGATGGTAGATGAAGATAACATAATAAAACAAAAATATTAATTTAATGTTACTTGAACAAGCTGAAAGAATTAGACAATAGTGACAACAAGGTGGCAGCGATGTAGTGGGGCTTCACGACGCAGCACCATCGAGATGCAGCGATTTTCGGAGGATTGATGCATCTATGATCGTTCTACACGTTGGACGCGATGAAGAGCGATGTCATTAGTGATCATAGGATTTATTGCCAAGCACTCTTTGAGAGGTTGTCATGTCCCGCTTCCCAAAAGAGCGGTAATGGATACATGACAAGTCCACGGCGTATTTATTCTGCGAAGGTATTTTCTCAAAACAAATATGCTAAGCATTTATAAACAATATAAAATGTATATGAATAGACAAGTGATATAAAATCCAATATCTTTATATTTACTTTCAAAGAGTTTATAATTGATTACAAGATATCAAAGTACAATACCAAGAGCCTTAAACATGAGGCGTACTGAAAAACTAAAATGCTGAAAGGAAACTAGTAGTCGGCCTGTGACGACAGCCAGTTGTATTCCTCTTCTATCAGTTCCATCTCCTCCGTCCTTAAGCCATCTAATGACCATTCCTAAGATAGAAAAGAAAACAGGGTGGAATGCCCGTCAGCGAACTTGCGCTCGGTAAGTCCCAAGAAAGGTGGGATATGAATGTATATAAATGAATATGCAAGGTAACATGTGATATAGTATAAATTAAAATAATAAAACATAAACAAGCATAACATGGCAATGTTAATGACAACTATATAAGCATGGCAATGTAACACGAGCATGGAAAACAAGTATAGTATGGTCGTGTAGTGTAGGTCTGGTGAACATGAAGTGTACTGTTAATGTGTTCTAAAGAGGTCACTAATAAGGTAAGCTAACTAACATGAGTTCAAGATGTGGGTATCAACCAAATCTCAAAAGTGTTCTCGAACCCAACAGGCTGTAATTCAGGGGTAAAGAACCATGGGCCCTCATGATGGTTAGTAACGAGATTTCGATCTTCGTCAAAGTATTCCAAACTCAACAGACTATAATCTAAGAGCAAGAAAATATGGGCCCTCATGATTGTTAGTATTCGTGATGTCTAGTATTTATGATTGTAGCATGGGACTCTTGAGATTTTATTGAACTCACAACTCAAACTACCCCAACACTCCATGTATATTACTTTATAGTTAAAGTTACAAGTCTTGCCCGAATTCATGAATACAACAAATTTTCAAGATTGAATTCATGTCAAGATCAAGTATTCATGTCAAGTGTTCAAGTATTCATATCAAGTTCAAGTATTCATGTCATTTTGTATTCATGTCATTTTGTATTCATGATTCGGGTCAAGTCAAGTCTATCATGCAATGGGTTTTATCACACAAGTTATGTAGATACAATAAATAAGTAGTCACAGAGTATGATATGAGACAATTATATTATTCAAATAACATCTAGAAACAATGCTGTAAAGAAATGATGTGTGCAACTAATTAATCAAGTTAATTGAAGTCAGAATATAAACGGAAAATATAGCCCTAAGTGTTATACACCAATGAGTTCCAATCATGCCTAAATAAGACTGCTGATTTGGGAGATATACCCATTTTCATATCATCGCACAGAACAGATCAGAATCTGTTCAACACCTTCACATATTTTTAAAATACAGTTTGGGTCAATTTCTATCAGGTTTCAAGTTACGAAGATTATTAGAAACTTGTACATATTTCGGTGAAAATATCCAAACAACTATGTTTCGCATGATTTGGACTCTTGAAGTTGTAGTTACGGTCATTTTAAAATCAGCGTTTAAAACATAAATTCAGATTTCTGGACAACAACTATATATTGTATTGCAAAGCATATATCGGGTTGGTTCATGCATTTATAAGTAATCTAATATACAGAAAATTATAGTTCTATCAATTTTGCATCTACATATCTAAAGTTTGTCATGATCGGACATCGAGAGTTCGACTTATGCCCTATTTAAAAACATTGTGCGAATCAGGACAGATTCTGTCCAGATTCGTCACTAAATATTGTAACGCAGTTTTCTATATTTATTTCGGTTTTCAATAAAAACTTAAAACTAAGAAAATCTAGACCTTTCAATTTAGATATCTAAAACACCTGACTTTGCTCAATTTGAACATCTGCAGACCAAGTTATATATCCTAGAAGTTGACCAATAAATACAGTTTTCAGTTTTTACGAACAGTGAATAAAAACGATATAATTCCTAAACCGTTAAGCGATTCGATCTGAAATTTTTACAACGTGTACACAAAAATATATTCTATCATAAATAAATTTCTTGAAATTTCCAGAAGCAAAAACTGATTTATAAAAACTATTTTAAAGGTAAAGAAATTGATATGTCATATGTGAGAATGAAGAAACTATAGTATTTATTCGTAACCTCATTTTCTTTTACAAAATTTAAATAAAATAATTTAAAATACAACGACAAACGATGAAATCCTAATTAGTCTATAAAATCTTAACATATGAATTGAGAGTAATGAAAAAGACTTATACAAACTATGTGTGTGTGTGTGTGCGCGCGCGCGCGCGTGCTTATTATTTATATATGTATCCATTTAATTAATTATTTAGAGACTATGATATGAAGAGAGCATTGGGTTCATGAAGCATGATAAGAGGAGGAGAGATAGAAAGAGACGGAAGAGAAGAGTTAAGGGAATTACAGGATGTGTGAGCTGATAAAACAACCGGCTCATTGATTCGATTATGTGGAAAGCGATATATTTTAGCGACAAAGTTGTCAGCGGTAACGATACTCGATTCGTTTCATCTGAAATCCTATCGAATGGAAGTATTCCAAACACACCGGAATTATGATAGCTCTAAAAATAAAGGTGGCTAGATTTTATTTAGGGTTTTTCTTCTCTAAAATTTTAGTATGAAAAAAGAAGAAGGGGAAAACAAATAATGATGAAATCCACATAAGAAAGGGAGAGAATTATGAGTGGAGGTTTTGAAGAAAATGAAGGAGGAGCGAGAAAACATATAATGTTCACCATAATTCTAATTTATGATGGATTCATTTAGGAGTTAAAGAAAATGAAAAGTCTCATGAGAGCGTTTAAAACATAGATAAAAAGTAATTGCAAGACTCGGGATTCAAACTTGTGGCCTATGAAATAATAATGCAAAGACTTAACCAATGAACTACAAGGTTGTTCATACACATATTTAACAAGAATTAAATATATGATGTTTCTTAAAAAGAAAATGGGCTAAGAAAAAAAAACAAAAGAAAGAAATCAAATGGAACAATTTTAGGTTAGGTTTTGGTCTTGGAAAAATTATAGAATAGGAAAAATAGAAGGAGGGATAAAGTAATATATTTAATAGAGAATAAAATATACGAGAATACCCCAAAAACTAAATACAGTATTTTTTAAAAAGAAGAATGATATGAATATATAAGAACTTTAGGGTCATTATAGCGGTAGTTACATGGTATTTACGCGCCAAGAGATAAGTTGTGCGTTGATTACGGGGTAATCTACGCGTCGTAGAAACGTTACATTATTTCTCGGTTTGACCTTATTTTAACATAAGAAGTCGAACCACATAATTTGGATATACTTCAGAGTTATATCTTTATCGATCTAGGATCTGAAGAGTTTTGTTTCAGTTAGACTGTTGAGTGATAGCAATAGACGGTTACATGTTTTTCTACTCGATATATGAAGCAATTAGTTAAACAGGAAGCGAATGTGATGGCGTTTGCTAGTACGTTTGAGGAACTGAAGCTTAAGGTTTAATCGTCAGGGAGATAGAACCAAGGGCACTGCTGATATGTTGACGAGGTCAATAATGCACAAAGGCAGGTGTCCTAACGCGAAAAGAGTTCAATCGAGCTAAGAAACCAGGAATAATGCGCCAACAATTTAAGTGATCTAGCATGGGAAAATATGCTGGCAATAATGAAAATAATAAGTCTAAATGTTTGTGTCGAGAATTTCCCCTGCGCACGCCTTGAGTTTAAAAGAATGAGTTAAGTCGGAAATCGGCGCACACGAGCTAGGTCTTGTTTTAAAATATTTATAACAGTAAGTACATAGCTCGTTGTAGTTAGCCGGCAAGTACGGGTCGATTCATAGGGAATTGATGACTAAGAGTTGTTATGGAAAGTTCAAGAGAAAATAATCGATTTGGTTTGTTTGCGTCACGGTTTAAGAAATACAAAATTATAAGCAAGGGTAAAAACGGCCGTGGCTCCAATTCGGATGAATGAATCGTCGCAATATTTTCGACTCTCTCTTGATCATGAGTGATCCCTCCTCTTGTTAGAACCGATTATGAAGCATGGCTTATCAAGCGGATCTCAAGCATAAACCATCAAGACAAGGAATTCACAACATGGGGAATGAAACTAATCTGTTAAGTTCTCACATACCGTTTGTATGTCCAAACAGGTATCATCAAAGAAAATCACTAAGGATCACAAAGCATACCACATCAACAAACACCAATTAGCATATAAGAAGTAAAATTAACATTAAACTTGCTAAGTAGGTAGGTGATGGTATAACATATATGCTTAAAAATGGGTGTCAAACAACATTAAGCAAAATACCATATCTAAACAATTTAGATAGCTTAACACTAATATTGATTCTAAGTTTAACATTTCTTATGGATGTATTGAGAGAATAGGGCATAAGCTAACGTTACCAAGTAACCATTGAAAACTAAATACCCTATCAAACAATAACCATATAACAATCTTAAAGTTATAATCACATTTGAACACAATAAACAGTCACTAGTGATTAGAAGAAGCTTTTGCCATTCATCTCTCAACTTTTCCATCACCATAGCCAGGAAATACTACTCAATCATCATCACAAAAATAGAAAAGAGAAATACAAAAGCATGAAAACAGAATGAGCAAAGAAATTACACAAGTAAATTAAAACAAAAGAGTTCAAGTGTATTAACAATTGGAGGGCCTTAAGCTATAAGATTACAACTTTAACCTTCTTCATGGAGCTCTCAAATGAGAGCTTCAAAAGGGAAGAAGAAGAAGCAACCATGAAGCATACAGTCAAAATTCCAACTCAAAAGCTAACCCAGAATTTCATCTCTGATCTGCTCCTTATAAATGTTCTTACAGAAAAAAAAGAAATATAAAAGTGGCATTATATGACAGATATAGAGCCATGCCAGGAGAACGAAGCAATTTTGGCAATGCCAGGCCGCCCCAGGTATCTAAGATGATTTCTTGGTCGGCCAAGTTATGGTCTCTAGGACCCAGCTTCTTTCAGTGTTCTTCCAAAATCTTCAATTGATTTTAGGATATTTCTTTTCTTCTGAATCTCACTCGTTTGCTCTCTGGTGTTTGAAAGTTCAAAATAGTGTCAAGTGGGCATACATTTTCACACTTCACATCATTGCTTTACATTGTGATCATTGCACACCATGAGTCATGCCCACTTGTATACCATGGTTGATCCATTTGCATCCACTTGCATCGAAGTTGCTCAAAAATGATTATTTGGTTTTCAAAACTCATATCTTGATTATTTTTCTGTCTGGTTGCAGTTTTGGTCTGAATTTGTCACAACTATGCATAATGTGTTATGTTTTCCATTTAATTGCCCGGAGTACCTGAAATATGTACTTATGTAGCAGTCACGAATTAATAGCATTTGTTTATTAAAAAAATGATATAAAATGAGCAGTATTTAAATGTAATTAATCGTGATGAACAGTTTGACTATAGGAATTTGAGCCATTCCACTGGTCAGGGTACTGAGTGGAAGTAGGCCTTCTGTTAGAAACAAAAAAGTTTATGGAAGAAAATTATTTGTCGGAGACATATGAGTCTATTCTATATCAGAGATACAGATAGCTATCCATAAATCATCTTCCTATCGGTTATAGTTTTCAGTTTCCACTTAGGGTATTTGGTTAGCTTAATGGGACATTCTATCTTATGAGTTCTTTATGATTTTAAGGATTGACCCATCTATGAATGTTATGAGTAACATAATAGATTGGGTCAATAAGTATATGAGATGACTTAACCACCTGGGGTGGATTAGTTGGTATTTTTGCCAAAGTCAAACCATCTACTTATAAGAGTTGCATTGGAAGCAAAACTACCAAAGGAAGACCATTTAGATATCTGTTGCAGATAATTCACTCTGATAAATACGGACCAACAAACATAAAGCCACATAGTGGAGTTTCCTAATGCAACACTTTCATTAATAATTACTCAATATGGTTATTGAACTCATATAGAACTGAAGTTTTGGTTTGTATCAAACATTGTATCAGTGAAGCGAAGATTCAGTTCACACAAATAGGGTTGTGCGTGTTTTATAGAGCAGCTATGGGAACTGCATGCAAGCCATGAGTATTTATTTTAGCATTTCAAGGAACTGCATTAAGGAAAAGGAGTCGTTCGATAGCTAATGACACCGTAAACTCTATAAAAAATGATGTTGTGGAGAGAAGAATTAGGAAACCGCTAGATATGACAAAAGAACATGATAGCGAGGGCTAATCTTACATAATGTTTGGAAGATGCACTGTTTACCATGGCTTATGTTATTAATCATGTATTTTCAAAGTAAATACATTCAATACCCTTTGAATAGTGGATGAACGAGAGACCTAATAGGTCATTTGTGTCCATGAGTATGTGATAGGACTATAATTGACATTTGGTCAAGCGACGTTGATTTTCTCACAGAGAAAACAACGAACGATTTCTTCGGGAAGGAATTTTCGCAAAAAGCAAAAGTAAGTTAGGATTTGGGATTTTACGAAATTGAGGAGCCTCCTAGTCGATCACTAGTACATAAGGAATTAGTTCCTTCAGCAGCTGGCGAAAGTGGGAGCGATACTTTCGTTGATGGATCGGAGCCTATCACGGATCCTCAAGAGATATGTAGATAGTGTTGTGGATTGACACCCTGACAAAGTTTCGATATCAAAGGGGAGACATCTATGGTAAATCCGCATTGTTGAATAACCTAAGTCATTTGAGGATGCTATTTTTGGGCGTACTGCGAAGAAGTGAATAGAGATAATGGAAGAGGTGGAAATGTCAACGCTAAGGATCAAGTCTGGAATTGGTCAATTATCCTACCGGACGAAAGATTGTTGATAAAAACTGGATTTTTCGAAGTCTTACAAAAAGAGGACGATACTGTAGAGAGATACGATGCACACTTGTTGGCGAAGGGATTCACCTAGTGTAGGTGAAAAAGAAATATACACTTTCACCCGGGTGATGATTATGTCTATTTCACCTTCCTTAACGAATCGTTATACATAAAGATCTTGATCTAATCCTGGGCATATTTTCTCTATGGAGATTTAGATAAGGAGATCTGAGATATCAGCCTACGGATTTCAAAGCCAATATGACTCGAGTCGACTTAGAGAGTCCATTTATGGCTTGAAACACTTATCCAAGTAATTATCGGTTCGATGTCATCAATTTATATCAAATATGGACTGACAATGATTGAATGCGACAACTATAAGTTTAGAGATCTTGTTGTGAACGATATTTTGATGACCAAAAGTGGCTTGGAGATAATGAATGCCACTTAGAGTAGTTGTTCTCGCTATAGAGGACATGTGAGATGTTGAGTTTGTGCTTGGGAATTTGATCCATGAGGAGCCGTTTCAAAAGCGTCCTATGTTTTTCTTCGGAGACTCACATGTGATATGCCTTAAAATGGTTCAGCCCGCATGATCACTTTCCAATTTATTACTCCAGTCACTAATGAACATTTTTTAGCCTTGATCTTTGCTATAAAACTCTTGACGAAGAAAGACAGAGTTTGTGGGTTCCATTTTGCAAAGTCGGTAGTCAATGTATGCATGGTGTGCACTTGACCAGACATATAACCCTTGCCGTTAGACTTGGTGTTGTGGGTCTTCCTGTTGGGATGAAGTGACGAGAATTTTGTAGGTATTTACATGGAATTGATCCACTATACCTTGTGCTATGAGAGATCAGACTTGCAGTTATGTGGACATACAAATGCCGACTGGGCCTGCAATCTGGATATGATAGTATCTATGTCCGCACGTGCTTTCTTCCATAATGGCAGGGTCATCACTCGGAACAGCAAGAAGAAGGTTGTGTAGAATTTTCACCAAGGAGATGGAACATGCGGCTACCTCAGAAGCAAGCCAAAGAGGCTACTAGACTGCAGTGATTACTCGGGAGTCTGCGCGTGATTCTGCACGCAAAGGAAATATGGTTTCTCTCTATCATGACATCATGTCAACTATAGCATACTCAAACAATCCCATATATATGGGAACTTGAAACACTTACAGATCTAACGACTGTTAGGAATATGTATGCCCTAGAGGCCATTATTGTATGATATAGTGGATGCTTGGACATATATATAGAGGACTTTCTTGCTCGACATGATAATATGCTATCTGGTTGCTCTTTATCTTAACATGTAAACTTGTATTATTATAATGTCACTCTGATATATGATGATAAAGCCCTTAGGATGTTTGCTTGACTACCAGGACTATGATGCGGATCATACCACTGGGACTTGTGTAGTCCACAAGCACATCCTTTAACATTTTCTAGTCGAGAGAGTATCAAGACAAGGCATCGATATTCCAGAGTTGACTAGTGTGTACGTTTCTTAGCCTTGTAGGGGGCGATGGTTGATCACATAACCATTGGTGTTTGATATCAAAGATTGTACACAGGTGCTCATTAGAGAATGGTTACACCGAACAGGACTCGTCGAGAACTCCTAAGTGGTACTATACCTATCGTCAGATAGCAGTTCTCTGGTGACACTGGTACAGGTTAGTCTGTAGACCCGAGATCATCATGGTGTCTTGTGTGGTTCCCACCGTGCTTTGATTTCCTCCCTACCACGACTCAAAGGAGTCGTGCAAAAAGGTGGATTTTGGGTACAGTCCCGAGTCACATGGAGGCAGTGAGTAATAGGAGGGGTTTCGCCTCTCCCGGTATTGGAAGTCGATGTTGCGTTATGCTCGATTGGCTATAATAGTAAGTCCCTGGCCAGGGCTGATGAGATTTGCTGATAAGTGTTGTCAGTAGTTTCTCGAACCGTTATGAGCCATATATCGGCATGACTTATCAAGTTACTGGGGTCTGACGATTCCACCCTTAAACTCAATATACGAAATATCAGACGAAGAGACCGGACTGTACGATAAGTGTTACTTATAGGCCTCATGGGAGTTTAGACAAGCTTGCTTGTTGATCATCTAATCGCTCAATACCTGGGTAGCCGTTACGTCCAGCTAATACCGCTGACGGCTTGTAGGTAACTGATGTGATCATTACCTACTACTGGCGTATTGACGAGTCTTTAGAGTCCTAAACAGAGATTTCATAGTTTAAACGAAGTAGGGCGCATATGATGATATGTGCAGGGGCCTGATTAAATACGAGTATGTGATACCGTATTCTAATATTCAGACAAATGATATTAGTCGGTTATATATGATATAACCGGATTATTGAATCAAGTGTTGATTTAATAATATGATATAATTTTTTTTCCTTCTCTTAATATATATATGTGTGTGTGTGTGTGTGTGTGTGTGTGTGTGTATATATGTATGTATGTGTGTGTGTGTGTGTGTATGTATATATGTATGTATATGTATGTATGTATGTAATATATATATACATATATATACATATACATACATACATACATACATACATATATATATATATATATATATAGAGAGAGAGAGAATAATGGAGAAAAGAGGCCATAGAAGGGAATTTTCTCCTATAGCGTCGAAAAAATACATCCTCACTCATTTTTTCCGACGATTGGCACCCACCGTCGTCATCGCTATCATCTAAGATGTGGGCACACCAAATTTCATGTGATTCTATAACCTTTTCACTGTTGATTTAGTGGGTTCAAAATTGACGGTTTACCGACAATAGAACTTTTTACATTGCTAAATCAACGGTGAAAAGGTTGTAGAATCACATGAAATCAATAAAGATAAGAATTGATTAACAAAACATACAAGAAACAACGATAAGAATCTTACTTGTGAACTATCAGGAGAAGACGCGCCTTTAATCAAACCAAATATTTATTTCTTAAACACCATTACAAACTATCAAGCTATCAGCTTGTACAAGAGAGATTGTAAGAAAGGAGTAAGAGATTTTATTTTTCGATGTCTTCCCTCTGAGTTCTCAGTCCTTATTTATAGCTGAGGGAGGGTCTTGAGGAAGGCTCTAGAGATGCTGCTCTGTCCCTATGAGCTGTCCTCTATGATTAGCCTTGTCAGCCATATCCCTTTATAAAAGGTATCCAGTTATAAGTGCTCTGTCTTTACTTATAAAACGTCATTGAGTGCGTTACTGCCACTTATAAGTGCATCACTAAGTGCGTTACTAGGTCTGGTTTGATGAAACCATGTGCTGGTTTTAATGAGTACCGGTAAATACTGCTTCGTTTTATGAAAACCACGGGCCAAAAACTTTTACTAAAATTCGTGTGCTCTATTTTTGCAGTCGTTCCTTTTTTAGTAAAAGTTTATTACAGGCTTTTATTTCATTAGGCCCTTTCCTTTTCCTGTATCGCCTCCTTTGTTCTGGCCCAATGTTGAGCCCATCAAGTCATCCCAAAGTTGATCTGCGGATTTCATATCTTGATCTGGGTCTTGGGCTTCTTGAAAATTGTCTTTCATGTCTACCGATTTGGTAGTTTTATCAGATATTGATGAACTGGTATCAGATACATCAAATATTTGCTCGAACTGTTTTTTCATATGTTCTAAACAATGTTTCATCAATTCTTCTTCAGAGATATTTGGATACTTTCTCTGAAATGAAATCTTTAGTTTCTACATAGGATTATCTGTGGCTAATTCAGTATTAATCCTTTTTTCTAGAATAATATGATTATTCTTTATAGTTGTTTTTATTTCAACTATTTTCTGTACTTCTATAATTCCAGACCACCATTTTAAGAGGAAATTTCTAGAAAGAACAGGAATATTTTTCTCGTTAAATTCTATTATTATAGTCCATCTGAATATAAATGGAATTTTATTTTCAATAAAGTAGTATAATGTACTCTCCCCTTCTTTGATAGAGGTATCTTCTGTGTTATGAAATTTTGGATGAGATTCCATCCATGGAACGAATAAATTAATAATAAGATTAGGCAAAATTTTTAATTCTACTCTTATTTTCTGCCACCATTGGATAAACCAATTGGGTATTCCTGTTTTTAAAATATCATATCTGATCAAAATAAACCAGGAGTGTTTTTTTGCAGGATTTTCATAATAAAGAAAATTATTGAATGCCATGATATAATCCCAATAATTGCATTCATGTTTTGCATCACCCAATTTAAAAGATCTTGCCCTATTAGGGTGTAAGGCCCATTCATGTGGGCTTAAGACTTTCTTTATAATAACCTTAGAGAAGTTTATAACCTCTCCCCCTTCTCTATTATTTGGGTAGTAATGCTTAATCTCTACTGAGCTGGAAACTATTAACAAGGCTTCATAAATTTGTCTTATCTTTCCTGCTTGAGAAGCATAAGCAGAGGACTCTATATATTTTTCTTTTAGAGTCCATGGATCTTCCATTCTGGAGATATCATCTCTTTCTAAACAAATAATTTGTTCAGATGTTCTCTTTTTAATGTAATCCTCATCAGCATTTTCCGTTGCCTTTTTAAAGGATTGATTTTGTTCAGGAAAACTCTCTAAGGTTTCTCCCTCACCTTTAGTGTTATAAACACCCTTTCTGGCCACTTTATCTGGCGTCTTCTATTCAGTTGGAGCGTATGGCGCTTCTGATTCTACATCCATACTAATTGTTTTTGGTTTTTGCATTTTTAACCAATTAGCATACGGGGAATTACTTGGAGTATGACTCATTCCCCTTCCTCGGCTTCTCCCGGGCACCTGACCCCTTGAGGGGTTCTGCATAAGCAGAATCTTGAAGGAATTCCCTGGTGAGAAAATCAGGAAGACAGTTATTAGTACCTTTAATATATTCAATATCGAAGTCAAAAACAGCCAATTCAGCTTGCCATCTAGCAAATATTTGCTTTGATGTTAAATTTTTAACATCTTTTTGCAAAACAGATTTTGCAGCACTGCAATCAATTTTCAGCAGGAACTTTTGATTTAATAAATCATCATGAAATTTATATATATATTTTATAATAGAAAGAATTTCTTTCTTAATGGTTGAGTAATTCAACTGTGCTGAATTCCATTTTCCGGAAGTGAACCTTACAAGTGTATTCCTTATTATTATTAGGATCAACTTGTTTTAAGATACCTCCATAACCTATGTTTGAGGCGTCGGTTTCAACAATCTTTTGCCAACTAGGATTGGCAATATGGAGACATGGTAGATTTTTTACATTCTCTTTAATTTTTTGAACTGCTTTCGTATGACTGTCAGTCCAAGGTAGAGGGTTTTTCTTTAGCCTATTATATAATATGGTTGCATCTATAGCTAGATTTTTATAATAATCTGCTACATAATTTAAAGCACCTAAAAACCTTTGCAGGTGCTTTATATCTGGTATATAATCTGAGAATTTAGAATCAAATTCTATACTTCTTTCAATAAGAATAATGGTACCATTATTAATGTTATGGCCCAAAAACCAAATAGTTGTTTGGAATAATTTCATTTTTGGAGCAGATATAACTAGTCCATTTTTTATAATAAGATGTTTAAATATATTCAAGTGTTTAAAATGTTGATCTATGTTATCAGAGTAGATCAAAACATCATCTATATATGATAGAATGAATTCTGTATAAGAATTAAAGATAGAGTTCATAATATTTTGAAATTCTGATGGTGCATTCTTTAAACCGAATGGCATTACATTCCATTCGAAATGCCCAATGGGTACAGTGAAGGCAGTTTTGTATTTTTCAGATTCATTAATCTGTATCTGCCAGTAACCTGATTTTTGGTCAAATTTCGAAAATATTTTTGCTTTATTAATTCTATTAAGCAAATCCCTTTGATTAGGGAGAGGATATCTAATCCACTTAAGAACCTTGTTTAAAGGTTTGTAATCAATAATAACAAGACGTGGAACACCTCGTTCTTGTTCAGCAACATTATTAACATAAAATGTTGTGCAACTCCATGGAGAAGAGGATTTTCTAATTAGTTTTTTGTCTATAAGACTACTAATCTCTTTCTTACAAAGTTCAAGATATTCTTGATTCATTTGGCATGGTCTTGCCTTAGTAGGAATTTTTTCCTCTAAAAAAAACCTTCTATATAGGGAAGAGCAACAATATGCTGCTTTTATTTCCAGAATACATTAGGAAAGTTACTGCAGGTTTGAGTTATAAACCCATTTTCAATTGTTTTTATTCTAGTTTTTATTGTACTAGAATCTAACTGCTTGTTTATTTGTATAGAAGTTATTTCTTCTTTAATAAAATTTATTTGATTTTCTTTAAGGTAAATATCCTTTACTTCATTTAGGATTTTTACCATGGGATCAGTTATAAACTGAAACAAGATTTCTTTTCCTTTGTAAGAATTATAAATGCCTTGTAAGTCTATTCTTTTTATAGGCATTATTTTACTAAGGAACGGTGTCCCGAGTATCACATGCTGTGATATTTCTTTTACTATAATGAAGGGAGAGGGAAATATCTTCATTGCAAATGTTTGCATTCAACACCTTATATGGTGTAGTTAAAGTGCTCTTATCAGCAGTACTCAGAGTCTGAGTAGTTCTCTCGCAATATTTGATTGGAATAATTCCTTCCTTTATGCAGTTTAAATCTGCACCACTATCAACGAGAGCTATAAGATTGGGTATAACCAAATCGTTATTTACTATTAGAGTAATTCTAATGTACCATTTTTGATTTAATACTAACTCAATAGTTTGTAAGAATTTATTAGGAACTACTTCTCTTTCTTTAGTAATTTCTTCAATAAATTCTTCTTCTTCATTTGAAGATTCACCATGTATTATGGTGTTATTTTCAATAGCAGAAATTCTTTGTACAATCTCTTTGTTATGAGTCTTTAACTCTTTAATTTCAATTTTGAGGTTATTAACCTCTTTTTGTAAAGCCGCAATAGTTACTGGATTTCCTTCTTTTAGTTGTTATCTCTTAAAGACTTCCAATAGTCTATAAACGTTATCAGTTACATGAGATTTCTCCTTTTCTTCTCCTAGAAGAACTTCAACCAACTTAGACATTAGTTCTGGCTGAATATTATCATCTTCTATGATTTTCAGAATGGCTTTTTTATCATCTTTACTTATTGCATTGAAATTTAGCCCATTCATATCTACAATAGATTTCCAGTAATTTCCATCTTTGTTGATATTACAACATTTACTGGAGCATTCTTTTTTGCATTATCCTTCTTCATCTTCTGATGAAGATAAATTTGATGATTCTGTTGAGTCAGACTCAGAGGATTCTGATGAATTAATCATTATTTTATATAATTATTTTTTTAACTCTTCATCTTCAATTTCATTTATCCTCTTTTTTGTGTAACATTTGTTCGTAAAATGACGTACTTTTCCACACTTATAACATGTGGCTGAAGAAGCAGATTTTTTCTTAAATCTGTGGTTTTGTTTCTTCTTCTCTTCTCCCCCTTTATCCTTAGGAGGATGATATTTTCTTTTGTACTTCTTTTTATAATGAGGACGACGAGATTTTAATTCTCTCGTTCTTCTATTATCTTTTCGCTCCTTATGCGGATCTTCCATAGCGAATTGGCTACAAAATTCTCCCAATTCGTGTTTACCAGTCAATCTCTGGCTTTTTAATTGGTTTCTTAATTTTATGTCATTACACAAAGATAGACCTTCTTTAACACAGGTGCTTATTAAGCGACCATAAGTAAATGTGTTATAAGGTATAACCCCATCATACTGCATTCGAAGGTTTGTTCTAACTCTTTCAGCGAACAAATTTGGTAAACCATCAATAAATTTAGCTTTACAATGAGAGTTGTTTGCATCTTCTAACTGCATAACTCTGCTGAGAAAAGTATCTTTATACCATCTAAAATTTGTTAATGTAGGACATCTTAGATTCTGTAATAAAGTTCTTACTTTCTCGGCTTGATCACTTACATCTCCGGTAAAATGATCGAGGATAGTAAGGATTAATGTATAAATAACGTCAGACACAGGAGAATTGTTCTCCATCTTTGCTGCGCTAAAAATTTCTATTTTCTGCGTGGGAGATAAACAATGATCCCACCAGCCTTTTAAGGTTCCTGTGAATCCACAAGAAATAAACCTTGCACCATCAGCATCTGAATTTCCCTGCTGTTTTGAAACTGTTGCATACATCATAATACGATGTAAGGTGTCATGAATCTGCTTATCTGCTAATCCATCAATGTTCCATTCATAAATGGCTCGTCCTGAGAATGAATTTGTTATAACAGCTTCATTTTCTTCATATAGGATATCTAACGGAGTTGGTCTTTTATAATAATACTTACCCAAAAATTTTTGTGGGTATTTTATAACATTTATCTCATCTTTGCTATTATTATCAGACATATTAATCTGATCTTCTGACATCTCATTTATATTAGAGTTTTCTTCTGATATTTCAGAAGGTTCTCCTTCGAGAATATTTAGTCTAGCACTATTAAACTTTTTCTCTCGAGCAGTTATAATATCTGAAGATATATTTTTGTGTTTAGATAATTTATACCCCGAAATATCTAAGAATGGTTTAATTGGTATATAACTATTTTCATTGGTCATTCTTATAGTAGGAGCTTCTATTATAGCAAGAGCTTGTAATTTATTAATCAAGCTTTCAAGAGTAGATTCTACTATAGTCAATTGCTAACCAATAACTTGTATATGGATATTAGTAAAATTGTTTTGCTTAAAGTCCTTTTGTAGTTCTTTTAGCATATTTTCCATTTTATCGTCTACAAGAGGCTTTATAAAAGCCGTTGTCTCTAAATTAGAGCTTGATATTCCAGACAACCTTAATGGTTCTGTTGGGGGATATATAGATCTTACCGTTTTTCCACTTATAGTAGACCATTGTTTATAATATTCTTCAAGAACATTAATCTTACTTTCTTGTTCTGCATGAAAGTATTCTAGAAACCAATTTACGAAATATTTTAAACATTGGTTTTCTTCAAGATATTTATAATAATGATCTTTATAGGAATACATTTGATCATTAGAAAATGTTTTTGCAAACCATTCTCTGAAAGCTTCATGATTTTTCTTCATAAATTCCTTATTAAGGAATTTTCTTAAAGAACTATTAGGTGTCAAATACATTAACTTATATATGGAAACTCATCTTCTGATGAGGTAGGAGAAGTTTTATTATCATTCTCATATATTTGATGGGATATATTTTCTTGTGAAATATTTATCTCTTTAACCTCTCTATAAGAGGAATTTGGTCTTGAAAAAGACCTTCTTCTATTATAAACGGAAGAAGTGGTATTACTTTCCATATATGGCTTCCCTGATATTCTGGCTATATTGTTTGAGCCAAATTTCACCTCAATATTTCCATCGTCAGTTTGTATTATCTGATCGATGTCTGTATCAATAATAGGTGCAGGTGGAACTGCTGACGTTATAACCCAGGATTCAGGAAAGTCTATTTCTTCCCATTTTATAATCCTGTTAGTACCAGCACTAGATGACAATAAATTAGTCTCAATTACAGTGGTTTTACCACTTTCAGTTTTTGCCTTAACCTTTGGAGCCATAGTAATTAAGACCTTGTAATGAATTCTGTAGATTATCGATATAGTCTTCGATCCCTTCATGAAATTATAACCATGTATTTTAAGATTTAAGGTAACTGCCTCAAGGATATTTAGGTCAGTTAAAGATAAGGTTAAATTAGGGTAAACATCGAAGTAGACCGGTCCATGGCAAAGACTTGTTTGCATGATTCCCATTAGGGAAGGGATCCAGTCAAGACATCTAGCATCTCTTAGTGATGTTAAAATAGAGGCATTAAGGCCTTGGAGAGTAAGAGGCTTAAAAGCCACTTGAATAAGACCTATATGAAGGTACTTATAATTTTTCTCAAACCTATAAACTTCCTTTTCTGAAAGGAGTTGAATGGTTTGTTCTGTGCTATCCACAGAAAGAGTTTTTTCCATGCTTTTGATGGAAAGTCTAGACGAGAGATCAAACGTCCCAATATTGTATATCTCTTTAGCTGGAACGATTGGAATAGTCCATTTGTTCAGCTGCTCCTCATCTGAGGGATACTCTACCAAATTAGAGTTTTTCACATGTTTGCTCTTATTACGAGCAATCTTAGCAGAAATAGCTGTCGAAGAGGTAGACATAAAGATCTAATTCAAGATTTCGATGACATTAACTTAGTAAAATAAGATGTTCTTCTATTATATGCAATACTGTATATTCTTCTCTGATTTCTACTTCGAAGATATCTGACTGAATTTTTAATTACACGACTGTCAACGATTTACGAGCCACCAAGACGCCAATCTCTGGCATAATATGGGATCCCCTACACGACTTTGATGTCGTTCCATAATTAATTATTCAGAAAAATATTTTCTAAGTAAGTGACTTAGTCTGTCATCAAAGAATTATACCCGATTGCTTGGCTTAAAACATCTTACTTTATAGGTTAATGGATCTCCATCTTGAAGAAGAAAATATTTAGCTAATCATGGCTCTGATACCAATCAATAAAGATAAGAATTGATTTACAAAATATACAATCAATAAAGTAGTATAACGTACTCTCCTCTTCTTTGATAGAGGTATCTTCTGTGTTATGAAATTTTGGATATATGTATGGTGTGTGTGTGTGTGTGTGATATATGTATGTATATATATATAGAAAATAATGGAGGAAAGAGGCCATATGAGGGAATTTCCTCCTATGGCGTCGAAAAAAGTACGTCTTCCATCGTGTTTTTCGACGATCGGTGTATGATGTATATATACATATATGTATATATATGTATATGTATATATATACATATACATATATGTATATATATGTAAATGTATATGTATACATATACATATATGTATATGTATATGATATATATATATGTATATATATACACATATACATATATATGTATATGATATATGATATATGGTATATGTATATATATATATGTATATATATATATATAGAAAGAGAGAGAGAGAGAGAGAGAGAGAGAATAATGGATGAAAGAGGCCATAGGAGGGAATTCCCTCCTATGGCGTCGAAAAAAATACGTCTTCCATCGTGTTTTCGACGATCGGAATCCATCATGTTCATCGCTATCATCTAAGAAGTGTGTATGCCAAATTTCATGTGATTCTACAACTTTTTCACCGTTGATTAGCAATGTAAAAAGTTCTATTGTCGGTAAACCGTTAATTTTGAACCCACAAATTCAACGGTGAAAAAGGTGTAGAATAACATGAAATTTGGGGTGCTCATATCTTAGATGAAAACGATGAAGATGATAGGTGCCGATCGTCGAAAAATATGATAGAGATTGTATTTTTTCGACGCCGTAGGAGGAAATTTCCTCCTAAAACATCTTTCCTCCATTATTCTCATATATATATATATATATATATATATATATATATATAAAGAGAGAGAGAGAGAGAGAATAATGGAGGAAAGAGACCATAGGTGGGAATTTCCTCCTACGGCGTCGAAAAAACACATCCTCCATCGTGTTTTTCAACGATCAGAATGCATCATCTTCGTCGTTATCATCTAAGATATGCGTACACCAAATTTCATGTGATTTTACAACTTTTTCACCGTTGATTTAGCAATGTAAAAAGTTCTATTTTCGGTAAACTGTTAATTTTGAACCAATAATTCAATGGTGAAAAAGTTGTAGAATCACATGAAATTTGGTGTACCCATATCTTAGATTATAATGATGAAAATGGTGCATTCCAATCATCGGAAAACACGATGGAGGGTGTGTTTTTTCGACGTCATAGGAGGAAATTCCCTCCCATGGCCTCTTTCCTCCATTATTCTCTATATATACATCTTTCCTCCATTATTCTCATATAATGGAGGAAAGATGTATATATAGAGAATAATGGAGGAAAGAGGCCATAAGAGGGGATTTCCTCCAATGGCGTCGAAAAAATACGCCCTCCGTCGTATTTTTTGACGATCGGGATCCATCATCTTCATCGTTATCATCTAAGATGTGGATACGGCAAATTTCATGTGATTCTACAACTTTTTCACCGTTGATTTACCATTGTAAAAAGTTCTTTTGTCGGTAAACCATTAATTTTGAACCCACTAATTCAACGGTGAAAAAGTTGTAGAATCACATGAAATTTGGTGTACCCATATCTTAGATAACAACGATGAAGATGATGGGTGCCGATCGTCGGAAAATGCGATGGAGGGTGTACTTTTTCGACGCCATAGGAGGAAATTCCCTTCTATAGCATCTTTCCTCCATTATTCTCACACACACACACACACATACATACATGTACATATATATACATACATGTACATATATCATATATCATATATATACATACATATATGATATATGATATAAGCGTGTGTGTGTGTAGATACATACATACATACATACATACATACATATATCATGTGTGTGTGTGTGTATGTGTGTACATAAGAATAATGGAGGAAAGAGGCCATAGGAGGGAATTTCCTCCTATGGCGTCGAAAAAATAAGCCTTCTATCGTGTTTTCCGACGATCGGAATCCATCAACTTCAGTGTTATTATCTAAGATGTGGATACGCCAAATTTCATGTGATTCTACAACTTTTTCGCCGTTGATTTAACAATGTAAAAAGTTCTATTATCGGTAAACCGTTAATTTTGAACCCACTAATTCAACGGTGAAAAAGTTGTAGAATCACATGAAATTTGGTGTACCCATATCTTAGATGATAACGATGAAGATGTTGGGTGCCTGATGGATCTCTGGATCTCCTTCAGATGTTACCTTCCGTTGATCTACAGCGAGCGCTGATGGATGACTAAGATTGAGTTGGAGGGTTGCCTCCTGAAGCGTGTGGATCTCAATGGGTTTTATGCAGTTGAGGCTGAGCTACCTGCAAGGAAGTCCCGGGGTGGTTGTGCCACCGAGGACCCTCCGACGATCAAGTTAGACGGGGTATTTAGGCAGAGTAACGGCCTATTGGAGATAAATTGACTTCTCTGAGTCGTCTGAGAGAGGAGTTTATATGGTGGCATCCATGGGCAGGCGGGCGCGAGATTCACGCCGACCGTTATGCCCCTAGCGTTACGCCCGCGTGATAGACGGGATTCCTCATTAATGACGAGATATGCTTGTTAATGGGGGATCGTGATAGCGTGGAATGCGGGATCATGGACGGAGGATATCTTGCATCTAGCGAGATTCGCGGAGCCATGGCGGAGGCGCCTGTGATCGGTGCTGTTGATCGGTCGGTGAGACCAAGGAAGCTAAGCTCGGTGGGTGGCTCGGGAACGAGCGGGCGACCGAGGCATCTTGGATATGCAGTAGCTTGGAGGCGTGCTGGAGGGCTGAGGAAACTCAGCGTGCGGGAGTGCTCCGAGGAGAGCCGATGGTCGTTTGTAAGGTGATCGTAGGGGTGGTCTGGAAGGCCACCGAAGGTCGAGAACATCCTCGGGTCAAAGGCCTGGGGTATGCTTCCGACGTATCGATCTTGATCCTTTCTCGTAAGCCCTGGGATATGTCGTCTGCCATGTGTCATGATTTAGGGAAACACCGGTATCTAGTCATCCAGGGTAAGCTCTTATTTGAAGATATCGTCGGTGTGTATTCCCGGGCAACTAGTTGTATTACCTTGATGACGTCAGCGGATCAGGGGAGAGATCTCGCATTAAAGAGGAAGCGCCAGTTCGTGCGTACATTCGACGAAGCGCCAGCCCACGTGTCCGGCACTGGTTGGCTGACGAGACGGGCCGCAGGTGTTCCCACGCCCGATGGGATGCAACCAATGCGCGTGCGACAGGTAGAGTGCCGATAGCCATCGAATGCGAAGTGTTGTTTTGGCGGGAGACGATCGGTGCCGTAGGATGTGTATGCTGGCTACTATAAATAGAGGTGGGATCCTCTTCAGTGGTCCATACCTCATCATAATTTCCTCGTCCCTTTGGTGTCAGATCGGCGTTCTTTTCTTTAGGCCGACATCCCTGCGTTTTCTCTTCCGAGGACTTCATCCTTTTGATCAGGTTAGATGTATTTAACCGAGGAGTCTATAGAAATAGTCCGGGAAGAGTTTAGGAGTCCTCTGTAGCTTTCTCCTCTTCTTCTTCCACTTCTGCTTCTTCGTCTTCCTCGTCTCAGTCGAAGTCCCCCCGGGAAGTTAGGGTCAGTCATGCTTCCGGGTCGTGCGACGGGGGCGGTCCCCAGAGCGCAGGTTATGGGTGCTCTTGGCGCGTCATCCATGCTCAGGCATGCGTATAAGCTCGCCACCATCCGGACTCATTTCCACATTCCTCCCGGCTACTCGCTTCGTCTGGCCAAGGAGGGGGAGAGGGCAGACCAGGTACGGGGCAAGAAGATTGCCTTTTACCTGGAAGCCTTTTGGGCTGGGATGCGCCTGCCATTTTCCCCCGAGGTGAGTGCGGCGTTGAATTATTTTGAGTTAGCCCCGGGATAGCTAGTGCTGAAATCTTGGAGGATCCTCCTTGGGTTCCTGGTCCGGTTGAAATTACGTCAGATCCCTTTGAGCCGAAGCCTTCTCATTTCTTCTCTCTGCTACAAAAACCACCCCGCCACTCGCAAGGGCGAGCCGAGCTAGGTGTACATCTTTTTTAGAAAACAACGGGGAGGCGCTGCCGGGTCGGGGATCGTCGTAGTACCTTCTTCCATTCACGAATGGAAGAAGAAGTTTTTGTTTATTAGGCCACCCGAGGGTGAGGACTGGCCGGTGCCCATCAAGTGGCACAGGGCCAACTGCCCGCGGGTTAGACGGTCGAATGATCGACGGTGTCGGAGTGGGAGCCCCTCCCCCGGGCTGATGTGTTGCTGTCTGAGCAGGCCATCAGTTGTGCCGGGCTCAGCCCCGCCTAGTTCGCGGGCAAGTTAGGAGTTTTCAGGCGGTTTATTTAGACTTGTGTATTCTTCTTTTTTCTGTCATTGCTGAATCCTTTGTACTTTTGTCTTATGCAGAACCCATGGACTTAGAAAAATTTCGGGCAGCCCTGGGCGAACCGAAAAAGAGGAAGAAGGCCATAGGCGCCGGCTCCTCTCTCCCGTCGTCGGCTCCGGCCCCACCGGCGGCCGCCCCTGCCAGGCGCTCGAGCACGCCCCGGGCCCCATAGTCCATCTAAGTGCCGAGCCGAAAACGTGCTTGGTAGTAAGAGCCCAGAGCTCTGGAGGTGGGAGGTGAGACTGGTTCCCCTGCGTCTCTCCTCAAGAGGTTTCATAGGACGACGACCCGCTCCCCGGCTTCCTCGATCATCATGGACGATGGGAAGCTTCGCTTTGAGGTGCCCTCGGGGCTTTCCGTCGTCGACAGCCTGCTATCAGAGATAAAAAGGTCGGCCGGGGGAAGAATCTCTCATGGGACCCTCCGGGCCCTAATGGCGGCCATAGCTCAAGAGGCCATGCAGGTTAGTGTTCGCATCCCACTCGGGTCTTCATTCAGTATTTTTGTTCGCGAGATTGGGTGCCCCCTTCTTTATTAAGCCTCCTTTGTTTTCTTCATGTCCTCCAGCACGTCGCCCCCGTCGTCAACATGGAGGACGAGAAAATTGCGCCGGCGATGCAGGTCGCGGACGAGTTCTCCTCGCGGGAGGAGAGCTCAAGGCTGGAGCTGCGGGCGGCGATGGAGAGGGTTGCTGCCCTCGAAGACGGGTGGCGGCCGGGGATCGAGAGATCGCCAAGTGCCGGGACGCCGCCCGAGCCGCCGAGGCCAAGTTGGAAGATTCCAGGGTGCTTGTCACCATACTGAAGAAGACGACGAACACCTTCTGGAAGGAGAACGAGGCGGCGAAAGAGGGAACAAGGCATGCCAAGCTCTGAGCATCGAAGGCGGTGGAGAGCTACAAGAAGTTAGGACAAGTACTACACCGACCTCGATTCAGCCACTACCGTCGTTTGGCACGACGTCCTCGACGCCGTCAAGGCCTAGATGCCGGAGTTCCCAGATGGTGAGCTCCGGGGTGAGTACCCCTTCGGGGATGGGACGCAGGGGGATGCCTCCGGAAGTGCTGCAAGGGAAGAGGCCCCTGGTTGGATCGTTGGGGAGAAGTCGGTCGTCCCGGCCACCGGCGCCAAGGCTCCTATGGTTGGCGCAGCCATCAAGATGCCACCCCGGTTGTCGCGGTGGAGGCGCAGCCCGTCAAGGTTCTCCCCGGCCCCGAGGCCTGAACCTCCTCACCTCCTTATTTTTTTTCTTTTTGTGCTCAAATTTTGTAAGCCTCCAAGCATTTTTGTAAGGCTGGGGAGCCCATAATACCTCTGTAAAGATTTCGGGCCTTGTGAATAAAATCTTTTTGCGGTGATCTTTGCATGCACATTTTCCCTTTGTTTGCACCCGTAAAATTTTATTTGCGCGGTATTGCTTTCATGATGCGTCAGGTCAAAGATCAGTTTTTTGTCTAGTGATCGCAGACCGAGCTGAATTCAATCACTTGCTAAGTGTGCAAAGACCGGTGTAAGGTCAATGTTTCTATGGCCCTGAAGTCGACGTGGGGATCGCGTAGTGAAGACGTGCAGGAGGTCACCATCTAAGGATGGACCGAGCAGAGAAGTTACTCGGTTTCCCCTCGATGAGGGCTTTGACCCTTAGCGAGGGAGGGCATTGAGTTTCCTGTTAAGGATGGACCGAGCAGGGTAGCTGCTTGGTGGCCTCTTGATGAGGGCTTAGATCCTTGGCACCGTGGGGTAAGAGATTACCAGCCAAGGATGGACCGAGAAGGGTAGCTGCTCGGTGACCTTTTCATGAAGGCTTTGATCCTTGGCGTCGTTGGGTAAGAGATTACCAGCCAAGGATGGACCGAGCAGGGTAGCTGCTTGGTGGCCTCTTGATGAGGGCTTTGATCCTTAGTGCGGGAGGGCATGGAGTGGCTTGCTAAGGATGGACCGAGCAGGGTGGCTGCTCGGCGGCCTCTTGATGAGGGCTTTGATCCTTGGCTCCGTGGGGTAAGAGATTACCAACCAAGGATGGACCGAGCAGGGTAGCTGTTCGTGGCCTCTTGATGAGGGCTTTGATCCTTAGCGTAGGAGGGCATGGAGTGGCCTGCTAAGGATGGACCGAGCAGGGTGGCTGCTCGGCGGCCTCTTGATGAGGGCTTTGATCCTTGGCGTCGTGGGGTAAGAGATTACCAGCCAAGGATGAACCGAGCAGGGTAGCTGCTCGGTGGCCTCTTGATGAGGGCTGTGATCCTTAGCACGGGAGGGCATGAAGTGGCCTGCTAAGGATGGACCGAGCAGGGTGACTGCTCGGCGGCCTCTTGATGAGGGCTTTGATCCTTGGCGTCGTGGGGTAAGAGATAACCAGCCAAGGATGGACCGAGCAGGGTAGCTGCTCAGTGGCCTCTTGATGAGGGATTTGATCCATAGTACAAGAGGGAATGGAGTGGCCTGCTAAGGATGGACCGAGCAGGGTGGCTGCTCGGCGGCCACTTGATGAGGGCTTTGATCCTTAGCTTCGTGGGCTAAGAGATTACCAGCCAAGGATGGACCGATCAGGGTAGCTGCTCGGTGGCCTCTTGATGAGGGCTTTGATCATTAGCGCGGGAGGGCATGGAGCGGCCTGCTAAGGATGGACTGAGAAAGGTGGCTGCTCGGTGGCCTCTTGATAAGGGCTTTGATCCTTGGCGTCGTGGGGTAAGAGATTACCAGCCAAGGATGGACCGAGCAGGATAGCTGCTTGGTGGCCTCTTGATGAGGGCTTTGATCCTTAGCGTCGTGGGGTAAGAGTTTACCAGCCATGGATGGACTGAGCAGGGTAGCTGTAAGCCAACGGTAGCGCCCCGGCCGTCTAACAGACGCCATATGCGGAACAAAAACTTTTAACGAAACTGGCGCTATCGTGTACCGTAACCCGGATCTGCCATTAAAGCGAAACTAACAAACTATAAAGTGGGTAGAAGGGTTATACCGAACGATCCGAGTCCTTCGGTCTTCAACCATCATCCCACGCTTGTTGCGGCTGCTCCGATCTCCTCGATCTCCAGTCTTATCGTCCAGGTGGCACCACATCGACGGATCTTTAAACGGGCTCCCGCCTCTGAATCGAGGCAACTCGATCATCAAGTTTGCTAAAAGAGACGACCAAGATGAAGTAGAGAATGAGTAGAACACTTTGTCTCGTTACGTCCAAGGCTATGGACGAACGGTTAATGAAGTTTCCTTTTGGATCGATACGAAATGAGAAATGAATTATATCGATTTCCATGAACCAAAATCCTTAATCTTTTCAAACAACAACCATGATCCAAGAGAGGAGGGAAGGCCGGCCTTTTATAGGAGAGGAGGGAGGTGAGTGTAGGAGCTAGGAGGTGACAATAAGCAAAAATATCTAGTGTGAACACAAAGTATGAATGCATTAAAATCAAACCAATCAAAATTAACTTAGTCACCATGTCATTAATTACACCATTAATGACCTAATGACTCACAAGCCTAGTCACCCTCTCTAGAACCTTCTAGAACATTGACTCACCTCATCA
Organism: Agapanthus africanus; assembly: GCA_030015575.1. Lineage (NCBI taxonomy): Eukaryota > Viridiplantae > Streptophyta > Magnoliopsida > Asparagales > Amaryllidaceae > Agapanthus > Agapanthus africanus. The sequence goes on along the minus strand of CM057350.1, from coordinate 177,844,781 downwards.
AGAAAAGATAAATCCGTCTTTAACCGAATGTTAAAAGACGGCTAATAGAAAACTGAAAACTGGCAACTTCCAAAAGTGATCCTGAAACGAATTTCAGGATAACCCCGTATCAGTATAAACATACCCGCATTTGTATTATGACCGAATACAAATGCAACTGAGACAAAGATATTATATCTAAACAGTATAATACTGGGTTCCGGCTTAAACCAAAGCCTACCGGTATTATCTGCCCGAAAAACGACACGTACGAAAACGCACGTGCTTTTTCCGAACCTTGCCATAAACCTATACGGCCTCTACAACGTTTCGCCCGAACTTGGGAAAGTGTCGGTGGGGGACTCTAATGACTCATCAACACACTGGCACTGGGTATAACCACTAGCACGTCAGAGGTACAAGCCGCACGTAACATTTTGCCTATGGATTGATTGAAAGGGAAGCTGACGAGCGAACTCATCTATAAACCCTACTGAGTCTGACAGTGACAATGTATATACAGTCCGGTCCATTAGTCTAAAGAGTATCGCATATCGAGTCTAGGGGTTGGATAAAGTCAGACCCCTAATAACGCGATAAATCGTGTCGGCATGAAGCCCATCACCACCTGAGAAACTACAGATCCAAATCAGTAATTCTCCACTACCTCGGCCGAGGGTTTCTAGTGATGGCCATCCGTGCACTGCGTGACATCAACCCCCAATACCGGGAGAGGCGAATCCCCGAGATCCGCTCACTTGCCTCCAATGTGGCTCGGGACTGTACCCAACTAAAACCTGTTTGCACAACTCCTTTGAGCGTGGTAGGATAGTAATCTAAGAACAGTGGGAACTCACATGAGACAAACGACGATCTCAGGTCGATGAACTAACCTGTACACATGTCACCAGGGAATTGCTATCTGACGATATGTATAATACCAACTAGCAGATTCCCGGCGAGTCCTGTCCGGTGTACTCATAACCCAATGAGCACCTATATACATCTTAGGTGAACCAACTGACACCAATGGCTTGTGAGACCGGCCATCGCCCCTCGTCGGGGTCTCGACTGTATACACTAGTCTACTCTGGAGTATCGATGCTCTGTCTCGAAAACTCCCACGACTAGGCACATTTGAAGGATGTGCTTATAGACCCCAGCTCCCACGTATATGATCACCATCATACTGCTGGCTGTCAAGCAGAATCCTATGGGCTCTATCAATCATGCAATAGCATGTATACGATGATAAAGACAAACCAGATAGCATACTATCATCTTGAGTAAGACTGTCATATCGGTATAGGTCCTGCCTCAATCATTGCAATCACGTACCTGCGATCCAATAATTGACTTTGAGAGCACTATCTCCAACAATCTCCCACTTGCACTCAAGGCTAATTATTGTGATGTCGCATACTCACGGCCCGTGTGATACCGAACATCCAACTACTCTACTAATCAGTTTCACAAAGCTAGTTTGTAAAACTCTTGTGTTCGAGAAATAGCCTCAGTGAGTGGATCCGCCCTGATGTTTCTTTCTGTGTCTCTCTAAATCTCAAGTTCGCGGAGAAATCCATCTCCCGAATCGAGTAATACCTGTCTTAGAATATGTCTGGATATCTGATGGGACCTAGTTCATAAATGAACTCCAAATCCAAACTTCTTAGACTGTATCGATAACTGAACCTAATCAGTTTCCAGCACCATGCCTCCCACAGTATCCTCTTGGACTACCTGTCCATAATACTGTCCCTCGACTAGGGAAAACTATAACTGTGACAATCACTCTGTCATCCATGTCACCTTGGAAGCCTGGAATGATAACCGTCTTCTGAAGGAGGTTGCCGTCATCAAATCCGTAGAACATACACTTATGTTCGAAAACTGCTCCCTTATGTTTCTTCAGGATTGGATTAATATAAACTTATCGCATCTAGTGCAAAAACAACATCTGGTGTGGTACTTGACATCTCATGATTGACTCAATTGCCTAAGCAAGTGATCTGCCAATCATGTACATCCCTCTCTCCTTTAGTCTCTAAGACACCTTTAGAGAGGGTGACTCCATCATCTGCAGGTACACCACCATGCCAGGAGTCAACTATTCTAAATACCATTAGAATACTGTCACTGTACCCACATTGGGAAACTACCCAAATCCAGATCTAAAACCATAGATCTAGAAACCAGAATGTTTTATATTATATCCATGTCCTGTCTAGAGAAACAACTGTGTGACAACCATAGTACAACCGATCGTAGTATAGGAATTTACTTCCTACTCTGTGTATGTCATCCAAATACCAGGACATCACACCCTACAACCTTCTTAACAGATCCATCCCCTATTCTGATGAAGTCAAACCCATGACTGTCACAACAAAATCAGATGATCTTATCTCCGCTATAACTGCTCGAGTCTATAAATAGACATAAGCTACTTGCCCACTATGCTTACGCTGCTCCCACTGACTACGACAACCCTCTGGTAGAATAATATCTACGTACACTTCTAAAACATGTTTTAGAACGACGTTATACTTATCCTCTTGCCGGGTTTCATAGTCTGGAACAACAGTAGTGTCAAGGCTGGGTAAACAAGAACCTCCCTGTCACCGTCCTTGAGGCTACCGGAGTACCTCTCGGGTGTCTGAGGTTACCCACCATATCTGCGGAGTGGCTAATGGAATGTCAAACCTGATTGAATATATAGGTCCTATTAAATTTTCCGTAATCGTTTGCGGTTCTGGAATCACTTCCAGTTCTATCATACTCCCACTACTGTTTTCTGAAAAAATCCATTTCTACTAAAACTATGGCGAGTCCAGAACAATATCACTATTGATCTTCCAGATGGTAGAAAAGTCAACCCTCGTCGAAGCCAGGGTCAACCCATAAACAGCCATTACAGAAACGTGCCTTGAGTTATCCAATGTCTGGTTTTAAGCATAAGCTGGACAACTCCCATTATCTTAACATCGTTAAGATATGAACGATTCTATATCCAATATAGAAACAGAGGCACTAATTTAATTGGAACCAGATTCAAATCATGCAGCTGTCTCCAGTGCATGACAACTTAATGGAAAAAGGCTAATCATCATTACTCAATTCAGGAATCCATCCAATTATGAGTAACCTGAAAGAGAAACAAGTTTCTCAAAACCATTACTATCATCTAAATATCAATCACAAGAATCTATATCTTCAATCTCTTTTAAGAATCCCGATACTTGTGATACCTGGTTCTCTACTTCATTCTTATACCCACAACTTCTCAAAACTTAGACTTTGTATTTCTACGAAACACTTGTCTAAAAACTAGAGAAGTCATAAGTAAACAGAACACAGTACGAGGACTTACCCCTTTGTCCTGACGGACTCTGGACAACATACAATACTCTGTATAAGTCCGCTGAGTTGAATAACTCAAAACCTGTGCATCGTAGGTTGAAAACTATACCCAGGCGATTTCCTCAAATATCACCAATTACAACGAATTCCGATATAATGAGGATGATCACCTTAATTCCCAATAACTTACTCCCACTCATCATCTGTAAAACTATACAGATATGCAAAATGAAACCTAGTAAATACATACCCTGGAGTAAGTATCTAATCGGGAAATCAGTTTTCTTTTAACAATGCGTAGTGTAACTGAAACATGAAAATGTTTCGTAGGTGTATTCTGGTATTCTTAGTAGTGCCTCTTCCATAATCCAATTCATGACTATAACCGTATATTTCTTTGCCATCTCTCCAAATCCCTTTATTTGTCTTTAGTCGTTACCTTCTGTACACCTTCGTTAGGCTAAATGGTTTTCTTCCTTCCCTACCGTTCGGCACCAGCCTATGGTTTGGAAGAAGACTATCCAGTAAGCATAACAGGTGTACTCTCCTAATCCTAGGAGTACTCGCAATCTTGAGAGAAGGTGATGATAAAAGACTACTGAATAATACCTTATTCTTGTAAAGGTGAAATAGGAGTGGCGATGAAGTACGCGGTTTGGTCGTGAATGATAACAGTCGCAATTTACTTTGCCCTCTTTCTAATCCCTTTATTTTGTCTTTAGCTATTACCTTCTGTACACCCTACTTAGGCTAATTGGTTTGCTTCTTTCCCTACCTTTCGGCACCAGCCTATGGTTTGGAATAAGACTATCCAATAAGCGTAATAGGTGTACTCTCCTAAACTAAGGAGCCCTCGCAACCTGAGAGAAGGTGATAATAAAAGACAACTGAATAAACCAATTCTATTTCTCCTGAACCTGGATCCATCCTCGAAGAAGTCCCTTCGAGTTCGTATATAACCATACGATGGATCTATCCAATGGAAGTGGATATCCGTAGTGATACGGGGTGTTCTGAGAAATGCAAAGGGTAAAAGAAGGAGCGGCAATGATTTATGCAACTAAGACAATCCAAAAGCCAGTATTTTAAGAAGATTCGGTCAACTTGGTCACTGAGTCATAGTCTAGGGTCGGTCAAAGGTCGCTGCCAAAGAGAGAGAGAAAAGAAACACTCTGCGTGCACTCTAACCTAGATCAGAATGGTTACCACTTTATCTAATCAGGAAACCTCCCACTGTTATCTCAAATTCTCCTCCAAACCAGAAAGAAGAATTAGTCGGGATCACCCGAAGAGTAAACCAACTCATCAGTGAGAATCGGGATCCAACTATCATCGCATGATAACTTGATGGAAGCCACTCAGGTTATCACACTCCAGAAGGTATGCGCATGCCTGGCAAGTTTCAGTTTCTTTAGAAACTCCCGATGTGATTTTTGCCCCATGCTCTTATGACCTTGACGAAAGCCAACAAATCATAAGTCACATGTCAAGTTCTGTCCGTCATTGTCCAGGTTAATTTGAACCCACCCGTACATACCCTTGACGAAAGCTAACAAGGTAATACGACTGTCCCAAACCAACACATTTATCTATGCTACAAATGAATATCCCAGCAGCTACCAAGCACTATGCCTTGGCGAAAGTCAACAAACATAGCTTGAATACTACTTGTTCCCCTCCGAAGGACGGTGACCGAGACTGCGATGTCCTGACGCTGAGATTCGGGACAGATGCTATTTGGTTTTATCCGTTTACATCTCCGAAGGTGCCAAGTTGATTTATGGCACCGTGTATCGGAGGTTTAGACGGATGCGGCCGATGTAGCTGACTTCGTCAGATTCCCCCTCAGGGTGAAGGGTTTTTGATTGTAGGGACGCTCTTCCCTGCAGGCGCAAGCCCCTGCAGTTAATTACGCGACCGCATTGCGGTAACAACTTTCTCCTTCTCCAGAATTTCACTTCGTGTCGTGGGTGTTTGTTTTGTTTGTGGTTGCCCGTAGATTGTATACGGAGACTGAGTAATGCCGTCGCCCGTAGGACGTGGATTAGTCCAAATCCGTATTTACTTAGATTTGGGTTTGGCGTTTTTAGTTTAAGGATGCATTAGTCGCGTTGCGGCTAAGATCAACTTAAACGTTCGTCAAGGATACGTTAGTCCTGTTTTGGACTAAGATCAACTTGACGTGATGATCGATTTAATAGATATGGTCGTCAAGACTCATCACCTCTCTGACGTCGTTGAATGATTACAACGATAGGTGTCGGAGGAGTTCAGAGATGTACCCTTGAACCAAAGTCGATTTGAAGTTTTATCGTTCATTTAAATGCTTAAGGATACGTTAGCCGTATTTGGGGCTAAGATCAACTTAAACGGGACCGTTTAGATCCGAAAAAGAGCATTTGGATGCTCTATTGTTCCAGTTTAGGGACGTGGTGGTCCACCGCCAGTTTAGGGACGTGGTGGTCCAATATTAGTTTAGGGACGTTTCGGTCCAATATTAGTTTAGGGATGTTTCGGTCCAATATTAGTTTAGGGACGTTTCGGTCCATGAGTTTAAGGACCCCGCAGTCCATATTGATATGCGGTTGTCGAGACCCGTCACCTCTCTGACGTCGTTGAAAGATTACAACGACATGTGTCAGAGGAGTTCAGAGATGTACCCTTGAACCGGTCGTAAATTGATTTAGGAGAGCATTCTTGCTCAGTCAATTTAGTTTGGGGACTTACGGCCATGATTTAGGAGAACATTTTTCTTGATCTTTGGCCTATTAGGCCTGTGCTAGGGCTTTGCCCATATTTAATAATGCACTGCATTTTATTCTGGCCTGCCAGGCCTTTTTGATTTGGGCTTTATCCCTTTATTTATGATGTAGAGCATCTGTTTTGGTTTGGGCTCTGCCCTTTTTAAAATAATGCATTGCATTTTATTAGGCCTGTTAGGCCTTCTTTAATTGGGCTTGGCCCTTTTGTAAGCAATGCAGTGCATTTGTCTGGCGCTTTGCGCCAAGTAATGAGCGCAAGCTCATATGGTGATGACACGTGTCATGTTCTGGCGAGCGCAAGCGCAACAGCGCTGTTCTAGTGCGCTGCGCTTGCGCTGCTGACACGTGGCGCGCTGTGGTGAATTGCGCCAGTTTCAGAGAGCAAGGCTCTGTTTCAAAAAGCGCATAGCGCAATTGGTTCAGATGCTGACACGTGGCGCTCTCTGGTGGCTTGCGCCAACCCAAGAGCGCAACGGTGCAGCTTTGCATGTGCAAGGAACTATTAACTTGAGAATCTTTTAGATTCCAGAACCAATGATTCATAAGTGCAAAGCATTACTTGGTTTCTTGATCTAATTTAGATCAAAGAAAACAAGTGTTTCTTATTTTTCTTGATCTTAGAGAACCAATGGTTCACAAGTGCAAAGCACTATTTTTATTTTGTTTTTTATTAAAGATCATTGATCTTGTTTTTAGATCAATGATCTATCAGAAGAAATTCTTCTATCTAAAAGGTCTTTTACCTTTCTTCTTGAAATTTCTTCAGAGTTCTCTTTTTTTTTCTCAGAAAATATTCATGCCTTTGAATTGAGGCTTGGGGTCCTTTTCATAGTGCCCATAAATTAGTTAAAGAGATCTTTCTCTAAGTGATTTGGGGAATTTTTCCCACCGTTGGATCTTTGATCCAAGAGCTTCTGTTTTACAGAAGAAAATCTTCTTGTTTTAACAAGAACAGAAAAGATTTCTTTAGAATTTTAATTCTGTTTGGCGCAGATGCCCCAGCGTGTGACACGTGTCGCGCAGCGCATCTGCGCTAGCGCATCTGCGCTGACACGTGTCGCGCAGCGCACCGCGCAGCGCAACCGCGCTAGCGCATCTGCGCTGACACGTGTCGCGTAGCGCAGTGCGCAAAGCGTTGCTTCCTTTAAATAGAGCTTTGCTCTGATTGGGCGCGCCTTCTTGGGCGCTACGCTGATGCGTCTGCGCCTGACACGTGGCGCGTTGCGCGCAGCGCAAAGAATCTGAAGCGTTGCTTCATTTATTTTAACTTTAATTTTCACTTTAATTTTCAAGACAGAGGTTTGCTCTGATTGGAGAAAAACAGAAGCATTGCATCTTTTCCCACCTTGGAATTTGAACAGAGCTTTGCTCTGATTGGGGTAAACAAATACCTCCCCACCGTTGCGCTTACGTGGCCTCCTAACGTGAGCGCAGCGGTGGCAGACTCCGAACCGTCGCGCCATCCCTTGGAAGCTGAAAGGGCACTTGATGCTTATAAATAGGACCTTTGGTCCCTTAGATGATTTTCATCTCTAAAATTTTACTTTCAGAACTCAGAGCCCTGCTCTTTATTTTCAAGAACTTCAAGAGTTAAACTCTTAAAACTTTTAGGTGAAAATTTTAATTTGGATTAAATTAAATTAAATTAATTTTCATTGATAGAGTCTCGCTCTCAATAGATCCCTGATCTAAAGGAAACCTATTTAGGATTTCACATAGCAGAGCTTTGCTCTACAGGTCTTAAAGGGATCTAAAGAGAACTAAAGGGGACCCTACTAGGGTTCCATAGAGCTCTGCTCTCTGAAAGATTTTTCTTGGATTTTCTTAATTCATTAATGGAGTTTTGCTCCTCCCAAATCATATAGAAGAACTCTTAAGAATTCTTCATGGATCTTGGAACTTAAAGATGGCATTTTATTCCTCAGTGCATTATATCGTTTTGCTTAATCAGTCTTTCTGATAATTTTTGTTGATTTTCTTTTGCAGAAACAATGAACGCCCACATGTACAATCTTGACGAGATCATCTTTTACGGGGATATACGCCGACTTGGCCGCTCTCAAAATCGAGAGTTCACAAACACGGAGTGTGCTGAAATCATGAGCCGCTTCGACGCGTACAACGGTCCTCTGCTTCCCCGGCGTTCCTCCCTTCTTAAGCTTATCGTGGGAGCCATCTGGGAAGCGCTTCCCCTGTTCTGTTCCGGTGTGCCGTTTAGGGCGCTGGATGCCGCTGAGGATAAAGTGCACTCGGTGTACTTGTTGAACTTTATCTCAAAGAGACGGCGATACAGTCTTATCGATCTCTTGCACGAGGTCTTTCAACAGTCTGCCATACTCGCTGCTTATCGGAGGGTGGAAGACATCAGGGGGGACCATGACGCTTGTGCTCGCGAAAGAAAGCACACTAGGATGGTCCGCGAGGCTTGGAAAGTCATAGATAAGGTCGCTTTTGAATTCCTCAATCCATGCCCTGGATCTGAGGTTATTCCATTGTAACTTTCGTTTATTGTTTTTATGACTGTAAGAACTTCGGGCAATATTAATGGAAATTTTTTTTTATCCCAGCTTGTCTTTATTATATATCTTTTGTCCTGAGTCTTTTTGCCCATGCATGAATGAATGTGTCTTGAACGCTTGATCAAATGTAAATCGGATGCTCTTTCTGTTGCTTTTCTTCTTTCTCAGCATGTCGTCACAATTAGCAGGTAATAGAGTAAGCTTCTTGATTTCTTCACGAGATAGCGAGGGCTTAGGGCGCAGGTTCAGATCTGCTGCCTAATACTTTTTAACTCTATGAGCCGTGGGGGTCTCGTAGAGATTTTTCTCCCTATGGATCGAGGGGATCTCGTAGGTGGGTTTTTCTCCTTAGGAATCGTGAGGATTCCTAAGTGTGGTTTTCTCTTATAAGTCGTAAGGATCCTATAAGAGAATTTTTCCCTCTTACGAGTCGAGAGGACTTGTAAGCGGTTGTTTCCCTCCTTGTCGAAGTTCGATGTTGGAGAGTGAGACCCGTGGATGGTATGCAAGAGACCGTTTTGGGCCAACTTGCGGGGTCCCAGTGCTTAGGAAACAGGCTTCTTTTATGCCCACTGCCTAAGGCTTTATCTCACGAGTCGAGCCGCCTCAACAATTTTTTCACAAGTCGAGACGAATCGAGCGTTTCTCGCAAGAACATCTTAACGTCGCATTTAACCTCTGCTCTTTACGACAGAAGCCCATTAAGGTTGGTGGTACTTAGGGTTTTGGCCATCATACCGTCGCATAAGCTGATATAGTCCTCGATAGGCAATCGTGCTGTTCGAGTAGCCCTGCGACTGCCGTGTCTCTGATCCCTTCGGAGGCTGGACAAGACGTCTTCAAGCAATCCTCCTTGGCAGTTTGACCGTCGGAAGAGCAAGCGTTAGGAATTTGCCATGTCGCTTTTTGCTTGAGGTTAGGCTTATTTTGGCGAGCCCCGATGAGTCATAACCACTCCGCGCTGGTGTGGGGATGATCTCCGATAGTCTTTCGGGTTTTATGTGAGTTGCCGTTAAGACCCTGAAGCTAGGAATTTGGCCTTTGCTTCGTTTGCTGGCATTGCGTCTGCTGTATCGAGGCGAATGTTGCGATGGGAACTAGGGATTTTGCCGTGGCTCCGTTTGTTTGATGACGTTGCGTCTTCTGTGTCCAGACGAACGTTGGGGTGACATCTCGTCTGCCGTATCGAGACGGACGTCGAGGTTGTCTCTAGGTTGCTGGTGAACCGCCGAAGTTTGGAACTAGAGATTTTGCCATGGCTCTATTCGTTTAATGACGTTGCGTCTGCTGTGTCGAGACGAACGTCGAGGTGGTGACCATTCCACACTGGTGTGAGATGATCTCCAGTTGTCTTTCTGGCTTTATATGGGTTGCCGTCAAGACCTTGAAGCTAGGAATTTTAGCCTTTGCTTCGTTTGCTTTGTCATGTTCGAAGCTTGTTGGAGGAAGAACGTTATTGTTGAAATTGCGTCTACTGTGTCGAGACGAACGTTGAGATGGTGACCATTTCATGCTGACATGAGACGATCTCCAGTTGTCTTTCTGGCTTTATATGACTCGCAGTTAAGACCTTGAAGCTAGGGATTTGGCCTTCGCTTCGTTTGCTTTGGTGTGTCCAAATTCTGTTGGAGGAAGGACACTGTTGTTGACATTGCATCTGCTGTATCGAGATGAATGCCGCGGTGGAGCTGGGATTTTGCCGTTACTCCGCTTGTTTGATGATGTGGTCTTTTGTTGACGTTGTATCTGCATCTTGATGGACTGCGAAAGAACGTCGTTGTTAACATCTCGTCTGCTGTATCGAGACGATTGTTGAGATGAAGCTGGGATTTTGCCGTCGCTTCATTTTGTTTTGACCACGAGGTCTTTTGTTTGCGTTGTATCCGCATCTTAATAGGTTGCGAAGGAACACCTTTGTTAACATCTCGTCTACTGTATTGAGACGATTGTTGAGATGAAGCTGGGATTTTGCCGTGGCTCCGTTTGTTTGATTGTCGCATTCGAAACCCGCTGGAGGAAGAACGCTGGGGTGAAAACTCGTCTACTGTATCGAAACGAATGTCGAGGTGGAGCTGGAATTTTGCCGTGGCTCCGTTTGTTTGATTGTCGCGTCCGAATCCCGCTGGAGGAAGAACGCTGGGGTGACAACTCGTCTACTGTATCGAAACGAACGTCGAGGAGGAGCTGGAATATTGCCGTGGCTCCATTTGTTTGATTGTCGCATCCGAATCCCGCTGGAGGAAGAACGCTGGGGTGACATCTCGTCTACTGTATCGAAACGAACGTCGAGGTGGAGCTGGAATTTTGCCGTGGCTCCGTTTGTTTGATTGTCGCGTTCAAATACCGCTGGATGAAGAACGCTGGGGTGACAACTCATCTACTGTATCGAAACGAACGTCGAGGTGGAGCTGGAATGTTGCCGTGGCTCCGTTTGTTTGATTGTCGCGTTCGAATCCTGCTAGATGAAGAACGCTGGGGTGACAACTCGTCTACTGCATCGAAACGAACGTCGAGGTGGAGCTGGAATTTTTCCGTGGCTCCGTTTGTTTGATGACGTTGCGTCTGCTGTGTCGAGACGAACGTTGGGGTGACATCTCGTCTGCTGTATCGAGACGGACGTCGAGGTTGTCTCTAGGTTGCTGGTGAACCGCCGAGGTTTGGAACTAGGGATTTTGCCGTGGCTCCATTCATTTAATGACGTTGCGTCTGCTGTGTCGAGACGAACATTGGGGTGACATCTCCTCTGCTGTATCGAGACGGACGTCGAGGTGGTGACCATTCTGTGCTGGTGCGAGATGATCTCCGATTGTCTTTCCAGTTTTATATGAGTTACCGTCAAGACGTTGAAGCTAGGAATGTGGCCTTCGCTTCGTTTGCTTTTGTGTGTCCAAATCCTGTTGGAGGAAGGACACTGTTGTTGACATTGCGTCTACTGTATCGAGGCGAATGTCACGGTTGTCTCTAGGTTGTTGTTGAACCGTCGAGATTTGGCTTCGCTTTTTGGCGGAGCCTGTCGGGAAGGTATGGTTCCCTCATGTTTGTTTACGCCCTTGGATTGTATACAGGGATCGATGTGATCTTAACTGTAGGGCATGAATTTCGTTACATATATATATTTTTTATTTTATTTCTTCCCGCGATGCTCTATCATTTCAGCTTTTATATCGCGAAGGTCGCGATTGCCCAATCATTTCGGCTATTTTTCACGGTGCCCAATCATTTCGGCTATTCATTTTATTTTTACTCGCTGCTTTTTATTGCAAGTTGCCCAATCATTTCGGCTGTTTATTTTATTTTTACTTGCTGCTTTTTATTACGAATTGCCCCATCATTTAGGCTGTTTATTTTATTTTTACTCGCTGCTTTTTATTGCGAGTTGCCCCATCATTTCGGCTATTTCGCATGCATACATTTTTACTTGCTGCTTTTTATTGCAAGTTGCCCCATCATTTCGGCTATTTCGCATGCATGAGCGGCCTACTGGCTTTTCGCCGTAAACCTGAAATTAAACACCGATTTCGGCATCAGCACCGCTACAACTGGGATATTGACAGGAGCGAATCATCATCTGCCTCTGTCGATATTGAACAAGGGTGGCTTAGCGAGCAGGGTTAAGGTCCTGTCAACTAAGATTTTTGACTTCATGAGCTGTAAGGGTCTCACAAAGGTATTCCTCCCTACAAGTCGTGAGGATCTTGTAAATGTATTTTCTTCTTAGGAATCGTGAGGAATCCTAAGTGTTTGTGTCCTCTGTAAGTCGTAAGGATCCTACAGGAGGGTTTTCTCCTCATAAATCGAGAGGATTTACAAGGGTTGTTCACCATGCGAATATATCCCCAGTCACGGATGAGACTTGGTTAGGGAAATGTTTATTCGCGCCCGTGGATTGTATACAAGGGTCAGTACTGAGCCACTTGTAGGGCAATATCGGAAGTTGTGGGGGTTGCTTAAGCACAGGTTTAGGTCTCTGTAACTTAAGACTTTCAAATCTTATGAGCCGTGAGGGTCCCATAAGAGAGTTCTCCTTACGAGTCGTGAGGATCTCGCAAGTGTATTTTCTCCTTAGGAATCGTGGGGATCCCTAAGTGTGTTTCTCCTTTGTGAGTCGTAAGGATCTCACGCAGGTGGTTTCTCCTTACAAGGTCGAGGGGACCCTGTAAGTGTCCTTTAACGAGGTTGCGCCCTTTCGGGTTTTCACAAACACTCGCCGGTAGTCCTGCTGTTTTTACTCACGGAGCCCTTTCGGGTTTTCATCCGTGCCCACGTTTATTTTTTTTATTCTTTTTTCTTTTTATATACATTTTTCCACGAGGTCGCGCCCTTTCGGGTTTTCACGAACACCCGCCGGTAGTCCTGCTGTTTTTACTCACGGAGCCCTTTTGGGTTTTCATCCGTGCCCATTTTGCTTATGGACATACCGTTTTTTTTAAATTATTTTTATTCTTCTTATTTTTATTTTATAAACGAGGTTGCGCCCTTTCAGGTTTTCACAAACACTCGCCGGTAGCCCTGCTGTTTTTACTCACGGAGCCCTTTCGGGTTTTCATCCGTGCCCATTTTGCTTATGGACATACCGTTTATTATATATTTTTATTTATTTTTTTTTATATTCTCGTCAGCCTGAGGATGCTGCGGTAGTAGTTTAGAGACATTTCGGTCATTTGCAAGTTTTAGGACATTGCGGTCCATTATTAGTTTAAGGACATTTCGGTCCGGGGTCGCCGTATTTGAGGCGAATATCTAGTTTATTGACTTTTCGGTCTATGGGTCCTTCCCCATGAATGAGCATGATGCCTCTGGCGTATCCATCTTTCTCCGAGCGTGCGGTTGTGGTGGGTTCACTTTCCAATTTTCGGACAACGCGAACTTGCCCTGTTGGTATTGGTCTTCAACCCAGTTCTTGAAGACGTAGCAATCCTCGATCAGATGACCTACCGTTTGATGGTAAGGGTAATAATTAGGATTATTAACATCGCCTGGCTGCAACAGACGTTTTGGACCAGGCAGATTGATGAGTCTGTCGCACACTGCCAGCTCGAACAGTCCCCTTGTTTTATCTTGTGGAAACGAGTAAGGACGTTTCAACTTTTCCTGGAGAGGTTGCCGCTTGTTGCTTTGGCGAGCAACCGGTCTAGGGTCACTTAATTGTTGTTGAGTGCTGGCGACGAAGGCCGTTTTTCCTTTTCCTTTATCCTTTTTGTTCGCTCCGTTGTTTGCGGGGCCGGGATTTTTTTCGAGTAGCGTGTGATTGCATGGCTGAACGTTCTCGCAGCTCCTCAATTCCTTCATTTTTGAAGTAGATTCCCCGAGGGAAGGGTTGGGGGTAGCTTCTTCGTCAGAGTCGCTTCCAAAGGTAATAATTTACGATACCTTAGAGTCGGCTATATGACAATCTTCGGCGGCTCTTTTGCGCTCATCTATCACATTTTTTCGACGTCTACAAGCTTCACATTTTGTCCTGTCGAAGTGTTGCTTTTGAGCGACATACCCTTACCACCAACAGTTAAAGGATTCGCAGTCTTCGGTAGGATGTATGATCTTCTGATGATATAAACAAAAGTCAGGGTGCATCTCTACCTCAGCGAGAGTATTTTTTTCAGAGGGCGGTAGCTTCATTCCTACTGATAGAGCTTTGGCGAACCTTTTCCTCGTCTTGAATTTGTTTTTACCCGCAGTGTATGGCTTTTGATATGACGGGAATGCCTTGGCTCTTTCCAGTATGGCCATTTCATGCTCTTGATTGGCTTTTACTTTCAGACGAATTTCATTTAGGAAGACATCGATCAGCTCGTCTGATGGCTGTAGAATTTCCGGTTCGGGGTTCGCCATTGGTTTCTCGGCGCAAGAAGCCTCTTCATCATCTGCCAGTGAGTGAGAAATCACATAACAAGTCGCTACGTAGTCTTCGGATTCATCTGATGAGTTTTCTCCATCGTTTTCATCCTTGATTAAAGAACAAGCTGCCCCCGACGTGTCCGTCTTCTTTGGAGAGTGTGGCTGTGGTGGGTTTACCTTCCAGTTTTCCGACAGCGTGAACTTACCTTGTAGGTATTGATCCTCGATCCATCCCTTAAAGACGAAACAATCCTCAATTGGGTGACTTACCGTATGGTGGTAAGGGCAATAATTGGGATTATTAATATCGCCTGGCTGCGACAGACGCTTTGGACTCGGCAGATTAATAAGTCTGTTGTGCACTGCCAGCTCGAACAGTCTTCTCGTTTTATTCTGAGGAAACGAGTAAGGACGTTATAGCCTCTCTTCGAGGGATGGGCGGGGACGCACGTTGTTTTGGCGAACGACCGGCTTTGAGTTGTTCGACTGTTGCTGAGCATTGGCGACGACGATCGCTTTCCCTTTTCCTTTCTCATTTCGGGGATCGGGTCTTGGAGGAGACGATCCATGGCCTATCTGGTCCATTTGGGCTAATTTGTCAATCAGGGCCTGGAAGGTAGTCGGCCTGAAGAACATCATGAATTGCGGGATGGTCGCCAGCGGATCGAGGGTGCCCATAAACATGCATACCACAGGTGCCTCTTCTATGAGTTGTTCGCATTTCGACCATAGGTTTCGCCATCGTGTTGCGTATTGGACCCACGTTTCTCCTGGCTTTATCCTGGCATTTATTAGTGCTGTTATCAGGGTGTGTTCACTGGCGCTTGCAAAACGCTGAGTAAACAGCAGCTCCATCTCTGCAAATGTTTTGACAGAGTCATTAGGTAGCTCCGAATACCATTCAAAGACTGTTTCTGCTAAGCTGCCGACGAATTGACGTAGCAACAATTTGTCATCGCCTCCAGTATTGCCGCATAAGGCCTTGAATTGAGCGACATGCTGATGCGGATTCCCTGTCCCTTTATATACGTGGAATTTAGGGATCGTATATCCCGGCGGGTAACTGATTTGGTCGTACCAGCTCGGATACGGTCGTCCAGTTCTAGCAATTTGCCCAGCCGCTTCATTCGCCTGAGGAACCCGGATCTGCTGAGCTATATATTCGTCCAGGTCAGCTTTAGAGATTTCATTCTCCTTGGCTGTTGACAATGCTGGTGGAGGATTTGACGTTTCTCCCCTGTCGTCTTCAAGGGCGATCGGAGGATCTTCAGCAGGAGGGTCCGGCTGTAACATCATCCCTACCATATCTTGGAAGAGGAGTGCCATCTGTTTTATGTTAGCCGCTTGCTCTGCAGCTTCTTTGTCCCTCTTTTCGAGGACTTTGCGTAAAAAGTCAGCATCGGTTTCTTGTTCGTGTCGCTGTTTTGATGATACTTCCGAGCTTTCTTTTGGCTTGGTAAGCGCAGTCATTGCAGTCATCATTTCCTGAAATTTTTGTTGTTGCTCCTGGGCTTTCGTCACGGATCTAGTGAGTGGTCGGTGGCCCGTAGAAGCACGGCTATCCTCCTTCCTAGCAGCCATATAAACAGTGTGCACCACTATACCCCCAGACTTGGAGCGTTTGTGTTCAATGCTTTTATGCTTCGCCATGTTCACAGGGGCTTTCTGCGGCCTCCTTTTCTTTTGAGTGATTGGAGTTGAGGGGGCCGTTGTAGTGGGCACCTAAGTAGCTGTTGCTTTTTGTGGCTTGACGGAGTGATCCTTCTCCTGCCAAACCTTCATCTTTTTCTGTTGGCGGAGATAGTTTTCATCAATCACCGACTCTTGAACCTGTCGCCAGACTTTGTAAATTTTAGAGGACAGTCGTTGAGGGGGCTGCTCTAACTGCTTCTCTGGAATATTCTTCACAGGTGAAGGAGTTCGCTTTAGCACCGCAATAGAAGAGTTCCTGCACACCGTATTCAGCAATTCAAAGCTGTTCCTGGTTGGAACAGCAGCATCGATCCCCACCGTTGGAGCTGGAGGAGTGAATCCAGAGGGGGAGTTGCCCCCGGCCTTCCTCACTCGGTGCCAGTGGCGACGTCGAGCATGTCGTGCTGATGGAGTTGTTTCAGCTATAGGGGTGACCTCATCATGCCCCCTGTGTTGGTCAGAATCTGCTGGTACCAGCCTTTTAAAGACCGACGTCCGTTGAACGGGGACGGCCAACCTGTCAGAAGCGGACTTCCGAGCAGGAGAAGCAACCTTGGTGATTTCGCCTGAAACTGGAGTAGGGAAAGCTATCCGCTTCGGGATAACGCCTTCTGGTATTGCAGGCTTCTTCATGGGCCCGTTAGAGCTCTGGCCTGAAGCAGTGGAGTTGGGCGACCCGTTGAGAGGGGTCGCGGCAGTGGTAAGTCGATCGAAGACCGACTTCTTTGGAACTTCTTGCGATGTCATTAGGGCGTTGAAGCTCATTGGTGGGAGTATGGTCCCAAAAAATAGTCCAGTGGTGGCTTGAGCCACCTGCTCCACCGGTATTTTGGAAAGGGAAGCCGCTTGGGGCCCATAAGTCACTCCTTCAGCAATGACGGAGCGAGAGTTGCGGCTGCAGGCGGTGCAGTTCGAAGCCATCGATCTTCTATTTTCTGCACGGAGTAAGACACCAAATCTTAGTACCTTGAATCCACAGGCAACCACAGCAAACCGCGATTTGCTCGCGAACACGACACACGAAGTGTGGAGTGGAAAGAGGAAAAAGTCCCACCGGGCGTGCCAGAATATGTTCCCCTCCGAAGGACGGCGACCGAGACTGCGATGTCCTGACGCTGAGATTCGGGGCAGATGCTATTTGGTTTTATCCTTCTACCTCTCCGAAGGTGCCAAGTTGATTTATGGCACCGTGTATCGGAGGTTTAGACGGATGCGGCCGATGTAGCAGACTTCGTCAGATTCCTCCTCAGGGTGAGGGGTTTTTGATTGTGGGGACGCTCTTCCCTGCAGGCGCAAGCCCCTGCAGTTAATTACGCTACCGCATTGCGGTAACAACTTTCTCCTTCTCCAGAATTTCACTTCGTGTCGTGGGTGTTTGTTTTGTTTGTGGTTGCCCGTGGATTGTATACGGAGACTGAGTAATGCCGTCGCCCGTAGGACGTGGATTAGTCCAAATCCGTATTTACTTAGATTTTGGTTTGGTGTTTTTAGTTTAAGGATGCATTAGTCGCGTTGCGGCTAAGATCAACTTAAACGTTCGTCAAGGATACGTTAGTCCTGTTTTGGACTAAGATCAACTTGACGTGGTGATCGATTTAATAGATATGGTCGTCAGGACTCATCACCTCTCTGACGTCGTTGAAGGATTACAACGATAGGTGTCGGAGGAGTTCAGAGATGTACCCTTGAACCAAAGTCGATTTGAAGTTTTATAGTTCATTTAAATGTTTAAGGATATGTTAGCCGTATTTGGGGCTAAGATCAACTTAAACGGGACCGTTTAGATCCGAAAAAGAGCATTTGGATGCTCTATTGTTCCAGTTTAGGGACGTGGTGGTCCAATATTAGTTTAGGGACGTTTCGGTCCAATATTAGTTTAGGGACGTTTCGGTCCACGAGTTTAAGGACCCCGCAGTCCATATTGATATGCGGTTGTCGGGACCCGTCACCTCTCTGACGTCGTTGAAGGATTACAATGACATGTGTCAGAGGAGTTCAGAGATGTACCCTTGAACCGGTCGTAAATTGATTTAGGAGAGCATTCTTGCTCAGTCAATTTAGTTTGGGGACTTACGGCCATGATTGGGCTAAGTCCCGTTGAGCATATTCAACATTTTTCTTGATCTTTGGCCTATTAGGCCTGTGCTAGGGCTTTGCCCATATTTAATATTGCACTGCATTTTATTCTGGCCTGCTAGGCCTTTTTGATTTGGGCTTTATCCCTTTATTTATGATACAGAGCATCTGTTTTGGTTTGGGCTCTGCCCTTTTTAAAATAACGCATTGCATTTTATTAGGCCTGTTAGGCCTTCTTTAATTAGGCTTGGCCATTTTGTAAGCAATGCAGTGCATTTGTCTGGCGCTTTGCGCCAAGTAATGAGCGCAAGCTCATATGGTGATGACACGTGTCATACTCTCGCGAGCGCAAGCGCAACAGCGCTGTTCTAGTGCGCTGCGCTTGCGCTGCTGACACGTGGCGCGCTGTGGTGAATTGCGCCAGTTTCAGAGAGCAAGGCTCTGTTTCAAAAAGCGCATAGCGCAAGTGGTTCAGATGCTGACACGTGGCGCTCTCTGGTGGCTTGCGCCAACCCAAGAGCGCAACGGTGCATCTTTGCAAGTGCAAGGAACTATTAACTTGAGAATCTTTTAGATTCCAGAACCAATGGTTCATAAGTGCAAAGTACTACTTGGTTTCTTGATCTAATTTAGATCAAAGAAAACAAGTGTTTCTTATTTTTCTTGATCTTAGAGAACCAATGGTTCACAAGTGCAAAGCACTATTTTTATTTTGTTTTTTATTAAAGATCATTGATCTTGTTTTTAGATCAATGATCTATCAGAAGAAATTCTTCTATCTAAAAGGTCTTTTACCTTTCTTCTTGAAATTTCTTCAGAGTTCTCTTTTTTTTTCTCAGAAAATGTTCATGCCTTTGAATTGAGGCTTGGGGTCCTTTTTATAGTGCCCATAAATTAGTTAAATTTGTTAAAGAGATCTTTCTCTGAGTGATTTGGGGAATTTTCCCCACCGTTGGATCTTTGATCCAAGGGCTTCTGTTTTACAGAAGAAAATCTTCTTGTTTTAACAAGAACAGAAAAGATTTCTTTAGAATTTTAATTTTGTTTGGCGCAGATGCCCCAGCGTGTGACACGTGTCGCGTAGCGCACAGCGCAGCGCAACTGCGCTAGCGCATCTGCGCTGACACGTGTCATGCAGCGCACAGCGCAGCGCAACTGCGCTGACACGTGTCGCGCAGCGCAGTGCTTGCGCAACTGAAGCGTTGCTTCCTTTAAATAGAGCTTTGCTCTGATTGGGCGCGCCTTCTTGGGCGCTACGCTGATGCGTCTGCGCCTGACACGTGGCACGTTGCGCGCAGCACAAAGAATCTGAACCGTTGCTTCATTTATATTAACTTTAATTTTCACTTTAATTTTCAAGACAGAGCTTTGCTCTGATTGGAGAAAAACAAAAGCATTGCTTCTTTCCCACCTTAGAATTTGAACAGCGCTTTGCTCTGATTGGGGTAAACACTACTGACCATCCATAAGATACGACGGAGGGCTACGACTGGTTTTTGGCGAAAAACCTTTAACGTAATGAACTTGATCTCGTTGATGGAACGTGATAGCTTTTTATAAAAATATAGCGACGAAAAACCATTGCTTAAGAGGTCACTCCCGGTGAAGGGATCTCGGCTCTTTCCTTGTGGAATGAGGTGCAGGATATTCCAACTGAATACCGCGATGCGAAGCAACTTGTAATCGACTATATTGAAGTTATTACCCTGACGTAAACTTCTGCCCAAGGGATCACTCCCGGTGAAGGGATCTCGGCCCTTACCTCGTCGAATGAGGTGCAGGATATTCTAACTGAATACCGTGATGCAAAACAAAAGGAAATATCTTTGCAATAACACCTTTTAAAATTTGTTCCAACAACATCAAATATAGGTTTGTTTTATCCTTGCATTGATAAGAATCAATGCTGTCCTATCATTCAATCACACCAGAAAAGAACGAAAATAAAATGTACGTATATGCCATCCGTATTCGCCACTGGGTCCCGTCATCACCCGTTAGGTTACTTAACTAACGACAGAGCGGGGGCTGGACTAGAGCGGGTGTAAAACATATACAACATCTAATAGTATATATACCAATATACAATAATCGCTCCAGGCGTGATAATATGCAACATTACAGAAAAGTAATAAGCATCACAGAACAAAACAGATAATCTGGGATCCCCGGGTTTCACAGAGCCGCTGCTGAAACCTGACGTTTCCCTGGTCGTGTAGATAGCTTGTGCAATGAAACCTAGACCCCTACGGGTGTGGCAAGTTACCCGCCAAAACCTGAAGCGAGGTGGTCCCCACAGCATAGTGAATGGAACACCCGGCACTTCACGGAATCCGGTAAATTGAGCACCCCTCCTTGGGTCAACCTGTACCCCATACGAGTACGGCGAATAGTCTGCCAATTCTAGAGTGAGGTCCCTCTGCCTCTCAAAGCCATGAGATACGGACCCGTTGCCCTCCAGAACCTGGCTATCCGTGCACTCCTTCGCGGGATAAACCTAGTACAGAAATGAAAAATATACAACGGGTACATCGACCTCGACCCGGTCGTGCCCCAAAAGAATATTATACAAACAGGCAGTAACGGCAGTCCACATGTTGGACGCTCGCCCCGCAATATCAAATGTATAAATAAATCCAAACTGCACTATCACTACACACTGCTATCCACCACGACATATCCGCAACAATACAGCACAACACAGAACATCAACGCGAATGTCACGTTCGCAAACCCGTCTAAAAGAACTATAGCAATTAGACGTGGTTTACCGCTCGAATGACATTCCCGGTCGGAGATATAATGTAAATACTGTAAACCAACAAGTTTAAAATTTCGATCGACTAAATATCACGAAGTGGGCCCCACGTACATCTGGTGTACAGTAACAAAATCTGGGCCCAAAACATATATATCAAAAACCACAATTTCCACACAAGAAGTCACTGTGCAAATTTGGAGCACAGATCTCACAGAATGGCCGCGGAAGCGCGGTCAAACCCTAGGTTTGACCGCGATTCCGCGGCGGTCTTGAGAGATCACGTGACCAAATTAGTACGGTGAGCTTAGAAAACCCTGCTGAATATTATGTGATGTGTAGAATTATTTTTAGACACTGTTTAAAATCAACAGAAACTCAGAACATGGATTTTTGCGGATTTTTGAAAATCCGTTCAATCGATATTTTAAACGCGTTAGCACAACTTAGTATAGCTTAACAGTGAGGCTCTGATACCACTGTAAGTCCATGGTAGCGCCCCGGCCGTCTAACAGACGTCAAATGCGGAACAAAAACTTTTAACGAATCTGGCGCTATCGTGTACCGTAACCCGGATCTGCCATTAAAGCTAAACTAACAAACTATAAAGTGGGTAGAAGGGTTATACCGAATGATCCGAGTCCTTCGGTCTTCAACCATCATCCCACGCTTGTTGCGGCTGCTCCGATCTCCTCGATCTCCAGTTTTGTCGTCCAGGTGGCACCACGTCGACGGATCTTTAAACGGGCTTCCGCCTCTGAACCGAGGCAACTCGATCGTCAAGTTTGCTAAAAGAGACGACCAAGATGAAGTAGAGAATGAGTAGAACTCTTTGTCTCGTTACGTCCAAGGCTATGGACGAACGGTTAATGAAGTTGCCTTTTGGATCGATACGAAATGAGAAATGAATTATATCAATTTCCATGAACCAAAATCCTTAATCTTTTCAAACAACAACCATGATCCAAGAGAGGGGGGAAGGCCGGCCTTTTATAGGAGAGGAGGGAGGTGAGTGTAGGAGCTATGAGGTGACAATAAGCAAAAATATCTAGTGTGAACACAAAGTATGAATGCATTAAAAGCAAACCAATCAAAATTAACTTAGTCACCATGTCATTAATTACACCATTAATGACCTAATGACTCACAAGCCTAGTCACCCTCTCTAGAACCTTCTAGAACACTGACTGACCTCATCAAGAAAAGATAAATCCGCTTTAACCGAATATTAAAAGACGGCTGATAGAAAACTGGAAACTGGCAACTTCCAAAAGTTATCCTGAAACGAATTTCAGGATAACCCCATATCAGTATAAACATACCCGCATTTGTATTATGACCGAATACAAATACAACTGAGACAAAGATATTATATCTACACAGTATAATACTGGGTTCCGGCTTAAACCAAAGCCTACCAGTATTATCTTCCCGAAAAATGACACGTGCGAAAACGCACGTGCTTTTTCCGAACCTTGCCATAAACCTATACAGCCTCTACAACGTTTCGCCCGAACTTGGGAAAGTGTCGGTGGGGGACTCTAATGACTCATCAACACACTGGCACTGGGTATAACCACTAGCACGTCAGAGATACAAGCTGCACGTAACGTTTTGCCTATGTATTGATTGAAAGGGAAGCTGACGAGCGAACTCATCTATAAACCCTACTGAGTCTAACAGTGACAATGTATATACAGTCCGGTCGATTCGTCTAAAGAATATCGCATATCGAGTCTAGGGGGTGGATAAAGTCAGACCCCTAATAACGCGATAAATCGTGTCGGCATGAAGCCCATCACCACCTGAGAAACTACTGATCCAAATCAGTAATTCTCCACTACCTCGGCCGAGGGTTTCTAGTGATGGCCATCCGTGCACTGCGCGACATCAACCCCCAATACCGGGAGAGACGAATCCCCGAGATCCGCTCACTTGCCTCCAATGTGGCTCGGGACTGTACCCAACTAAAACCTGTTTGCACAACTCCTTTGAGCGTGGTAGGGTAGTAATCTAAGCACAGTGGGAACTCACATGAGACAAACGACGATCTCAGGTCGATGACCTAACCTGTACACATGTCACCAGGGAATTGCTATCTGACGATATGTATAATACCAACTAGCAGATTCCCGGCGAATCCTGTCCGGTGTACTCATAACCCAATGAGCACCTGTATACATCTTAGGTGAACCAACTAACACCAATGGCTTGTGAGACCGGCCATCGCCCCTCGTCGGGGTCTCGACTGTATACACTAGTCTACTCTGGAGTATCGATGCCCTGTCTCGAAAACTCCCACGACTAGGGACACTTTAAGGATGTGCTTATAGACCCCAGGTCCCACGTATATGATCACCATCATACTGCTGGCTGTCAAGAAGAATCCTATGGGCTCTATCAATCATGCAATAGCATGTATACGATGATAAAGACAAACCAGATAGCATACTATCATCTTGAGTAAGACTGTCATATCGGTATAGGTCCTGCCTCAATCATTGCAATCACGTACCTGCGATCCAATAATTGACTTTGAGGGCACTATCTCCAACAGTAGCTGCTCGGTGGCCTCTTGATGAGGGCTTTGATCCTTGGCGTCGTTGGGTAAGAGATTACCAGCCAAGGATGGACTTGTTAGTTATGTATATGCCCTAGAGGCCATTGTTGTACATACGATGTATATTATAGTGGATGCTTGGATATATATAGAGAGGACTTTCTTGCTCGACATGATAGTATGCTATCTGGTTGCTCTTTGTCTTAACATGTTGACTTGTATTGTGTTACTGTCTTGCTCTCACATATTGATAAAGTTCTTAGAATGTGTACTTGACTACTAGGACTATGATGGAGATCATACTAGTATGGCTAGGGTTGTAACATTTCAGAAAAATAAAATATTAATTTTGGGAATTTTTATAATTTAATAATAAAATATTGAATATTTTAACAAGGCGGTATAATTAAATACCGATAAATTGGGAAAAATTTGGAAAATTATGAAAATTACTAAAAAGAGGATGCTTTATGTGATTTATCCAAATTATGAAATTTTATGATTTATTATGCACTATTTTAGTGCTAATCGCGATTAAAAATCGCTAATCGGGCTTTAAGTGTGTTTTGTGCACATGACATGCACATGTCATTTTAACACTTGTAACATTTTTCCTACATGTTTTGGGTGTATGGTTATTGTTTTGGGTTTACTATTGTAATGAGAAGGAAATAAAAGAAAAGAAAAAGAAAAGATAAAGAATAGAATAGTGTAAGGTATGGGCATGAGAGAGAGAGGGTGAGGGGTCAACCATTGGTCATGGCTCCCATTTCTTCCTTCATCATTCCTTCATTTCCTCTCCTCCCTGAACCATGGCAGCACCCCCTTTTCCCTCCACTTCAAACCCCCACTTCATCACTAAAAACTCACAAAAACCTCATCCCCACTTCATAAAAATTGTGCACAAGCTCACAAGCTACTCTTTGGACTAAGAAAGTTTGCATTTTGGCGCTGTAGAGGATTCATGAGTGTCAAATGAGATAATCCCTTCACACTTAGTGTAGTTTTTCCTTCACTTTAAACCATTTATGTGTTTAGTGGTGATTAAGTGGTGATTGGGTGAACTTTGAAAATTCTAGTTAGGGTTTAGGGTGTGATTTGAATAGAGATTGTGTAATTGAACTCTTTTGGTGACCTTAAACCCCTCCCAATTGATAGAAACCCAGACCAACCCAAATGAAACCCAAAATACAGATTTACAGAAACTTAATATGTCGGTTTGTGAGGTTTTCGCATGTGCAGAGAAATCTGGGATGACCTGGGTTGATTATAAGATGAGCAAACAAACCCAGTGGACTAGAATTGACCCTAGGAACCCCCTGTAGCAAGACGAACCACAAAGGAGCCCCCAGGGCCGGCGAGCTCGGATTTTAGAGGGAGGGGATCGGCCATTTGGTGAGGGTTGGGGTCCTGGTTGCTTCCATAGCTCATATACCATATATATATCACCCCAGTGTTGTTTTGGAACATTGTTTACACCTTAATCAAAATCTGGGACTGAATACATGTGTTGCTGTTTTGATTCGAGTTATGGTTTTGTGTATTTTAAATTCTGGATTTTTGTATTTGTACTTTATCTTGATCACATGACGTTTGTACGTCTACATCGAGTGATATTGGGTTGAGTTGCGAGATGCAAACCATAGGTTCTAACCTATAGGCTTTTAAGCGTGTCGTTTTGGTTTTCGTGTGTTGTTTCGTCTTCGAATTTGATTTTAACGCGATACGATACGTTATGATGTGTAGGCACCCTAAGTGGACTTCGAGACGACAAGCAAGCGCGTGGCGACGTCAGTATCGGCAAACGAAGATCAGGTGAGTAGATTTATATCTATGGGGAGAAGTCGGGTGGATGGCGTATAGCACCCCCGCAAAGTCATAAGAAATGATGTGATATGTTATAGATATACATTTATATGTTATGGAGAGATTGAACACTTAGCAAAGGGAGCTTTAGGTGATCATGGGTTTAGTGTTAGCGAGAATTGAAGAAGGACTTTAGTCGATTTCTTAGTCACAAAAACCCTAGGGTAAAGATTTGCATACACGCACATACACATACTCACATACATTGATATCCTTATGCGTATTGGAGACATATTTATATTGGTATATTCATATGCTTGGATGACGAGAATGTTATATGATACTCAGGAATGAGTCGATCTGATCGGGCATGATGTCGTGAGATATTTAATGTGTAACCGAGATATGTCATGACGTTATAACGGGTCGTTGGACGGCGATACTATGTTGTTGGTATATATGATGATAATTGACATGTGATCGAGATATGAGATATGATATATTAAGATATTTATAATGGATCGCTTGGGCGACGTATACTTCTATATGATGATATGTGTTGATGACATCGGATTGTTTGAGACTGTAGATTCCTAGCCAGATCATGATTATGTTGATGATATTGTATTGTACTAGACTTAGATCAGCACCCCCTGATATGTGATGATAAGGATATCAGATGAGTAATGAGATAAATATGATATTTGACCCGTACCCAGATTTGGGATGCCGTACGATAGATTTACCGCACGAGAGATAGTTATGAGGATAGATCCGCACTCTTGACTCGAGGATGTCATATTATTTATTGTATCGTACGTGATACTGTTGAGGCGAGATCACCGACTACTAGGTATGTATGTATGTATAGATCGACTCAGACTTAGGCGGATTCGCTTACCCTTTTGACTGGGCTCGAGTCACACTAGTTTTCAAAAGTGGAGGATTGTGAGTATTTTAAATACCAAATTGTATGACTCGTACATTGGGTAGGATTATTCTTCAGTGTTGCTGTTATCATATCGCTTTCTGTATATTCATGATATTTCATCGCATTGCATGCTTATACACATGTTATCTGTAATTATCATGAAACCCTGCTGTCAGGACACCAGCACCATTACCGATGATGCGTATGTTCCACATACACTTACTTGCCAGCTCACACACATCATCATCGGTAATTGTCATGTCACATACACTTTAGAGAATGTTACTCATTGACATAGCTTGTTTACTGATAGTTCGATATGGTATTAGCGTACTCGTCTTTATATGCTAGATTAGACGTTGCAGTTACTACTTGCTACTGCATGCATATTATTATTCACTGTTTACTTGCTATTGATGATTGGATTTCGGATTTCCATGAGATTTTCTGGATTTGGAAACCCCATGTAAAAGTTTTATAAACTGATGTGTTATTTTAAAGAGAAAAATGCGGTTTTTCTTGATATGATGTTTTCTCGGTTATAAGATGGATTTCGATACCCGATTTGAGGAGGCGTAGGAACCGTCTCGGGTACGTGGTGGACCCGGTATGGTACCCCGGGGCTAGATTGTTTATTCATGGTAGATGATGAGCCTGACAGGGGCAGACTGCCTACCGGTGATTGCATTTGGACCTGGTGGTTATCCAGAGGATACCGACCAGAGTCATGAGATGCAGATAGGCCGACCCGTACTGCCGGAGCTCGAAGGCCGATCCCGCAGATGATACGGAGCCTGAGATAAATGAGGATTTACGTGCCAATGCTGGGCACAGATTTATGTTTTGTGTCGATACTTGACACTGACTTCTCTATTGATTTCGTGATGTATTCTGTTTCTATTCGTCATGCATTCATACATCATATATCTGATATGTTGCTATCTGAGATACTGATATGAGCATGTAGCATTACACTCATAAATAGATGGACAAGGATGTTTATTTAAGAATATTACCTGATATGACCTAGGTTAGCGTTGTGCATGCGATTTCTACTCGTAAATGTTTTCTACTCACGAGTTGGCAACTCACCCCCGTTGTGCCACAGTTCTTGCAGGTTTTGCCGTACAGGTTTCGTTACGGCTTTGCTGGCACACTGCTTCCTTTCCGGGTGATTGCTTTGGTAGGTGGGTTTTTTTGCATCAGGACCACCATTGTATATATGTTATTCAGTTGTATCTAGTAAACTCCATCAACCAGACATGTATATTTTATTGACTCAGAAGACCAGTGTATATTCTATTGACTCAGAAGACCAGTGTATATTCTTTCGACCTTAGAGTCGCGTGTTGTATTATTATGGATTTCATGTTGTTTAGAGTTTCCTTTCAGTTTTGATTCTCGCCCTTTGGCGTTGTATATTATATTGCTTGCATGGTTGTGGCCGTCGATTGACGAAGAGCTAGCTCCTGCTTGGGGATGCCTTTTATCATTGTTGCATATATTTATCATGTTGTACCCCGTTCGGGGCCAGTATTTACAAAGGAAACTCTGCCGAAATTTTCAGAAAAAACTTGTGATTTTAAAAATACATACTTCGGCATATGTTGCTAACTACTTGATTTAAATTGGTTTTTCCTTCACTCTACTGCTTTACTTGGTTTTGATTTCTGGGTTTTAGCATACTTAGATTACGTACGCCTCGAGACGTTTCGTAATTTAAGTGCCGGTTATGTTCCGTACTTTTCGAGTCATGACAAAGTTGGTATCAGAGCGTTAGGTTTTACCTTCGGAGTGTAGGATGACTCTTGGTTGATGGAGCAGGTAGCTTGAGTAGAGTGACGTACCGTACGTATGTTCCGCGGCATACTTACGATACGCTACTCCGCTTAAGATGCCTTAGGATGTACATTTCCTTGCACAGTATTATATTCCTTCCTATGATCTAGCCTCATCGGTACCAGTTTCGGTTTTGTTACCACGGTTGTACGGGCACAGAGAGCTACGACTAGAGTTGCGGTCAGCACGAGCTCGTCACGCGCGAGGACTGACCAGGGCGTGATTCCAGGGACATACGATATGCATAGATGCGCTATGTTATTGTGTTTTCGTGCCATGAGTGTTTGATGGATCACTGTTATGAGGTTTCTCGGGCGTGCAGATTGGCACCGGAGGATTGAGCCACTGATAGAGGCCAGCCAGAATGTGATGACCATTGATGTATTGCCTATTCATGATGATTGAGGCACTGTTCAGCATACGGACGAATGAGCCAGTTGTTGCTGCGAACGACGAGATATCGCCCCAGAGATTGGAGCTATTGCAGTACGAGTTACACTCAGAGATATGATAGATGGTCGCTAGTCACACGAGGATGAATGACTAGGACATATGGTTCGTTCTCTTACCCCGATGCGAGGTCATCAGATTGATTGATTCCAGCTAGAGATGACTTCACGCAGGTACGTTGAGAGTCGATAGAGGCGATCGAATGTCAGAAACCCATATTCCAAGTTTAAAGTATTCGGAAAGACATGCAAGCAATTCTATGGATCCTCTAGAAGAATGAAACCCTAACTCGACATAATGACCGTGTGAAAGCCTTTGAACCTTAGGATTTGCGGCAGTTCCGCGGTGCCATTAGTGAGGCTTGGGTTTGCCCTTCTACGGCTGGCCCACCGATGCTGTGGTATGTACTCGATACTATTTAACTGTACCCAAGATGTTGAGCTCTTGGGAGATTATGATGTTTTGAAGAATCGATCGAATGGTTCGACTTCATTTGGATGCTATGCGATGGGATACATTGCTTGGGAGACTCCAGATACGAGTATGGCCATTGGAGCACAGTCCATGCAGCCACGATGAGACGAGTCCGAAGCAGTTGACATTAGAGAAAAGTGGAGTAAGTGGTTCGTACGAGATCTTGATGAGATGACGTTCCACTCCGCCGATATCAGAGATGTGATACGCATGCAGAGGCGTTGTATATGGATATATCTTCCAGAAGGAGTCGCGATGAGTATGCAGCCGTTCCGGAACAAGAAACAGATTTAGTGAAGGGTGATAACTTCCGGACAGTTCGACAGAAACGAGATTTGGGAGAGACCTTGATAGGATCTTTCTGGAATGTTATGCGAGAAGACTTGAACCCAGGAGTGGTCATTTTGTGCACACCCAGCAGGCCAGAGTTCGACACCGTCGACGAGACATGTCATGAGTGACCACGACAGTTGGTCAGAGATTCTTAAAGGATGTGATTGAGCGGGACTATTCCGCCATACTTGATTTCGGTATTTTGGGCGATTTATTCACATGATTGAGTTTTGATGACCGAGTTTTATGATATTTGTTTTCGTGCACCATGGTTGCACCTACTGGGTATTTATATTTTGTGCGCAGTTATTGCACTTGAGATATACTTTATACACCGTTGTATTGATTTATGATTTGTGCGCAGTTATCTCACTTGATATCGTTTTTGTGCCTTGGCTGCACATGCTTATGACTTCATGGATTTCATACAGTGGGGTTGATTTTGTGCATACGGTACGCACCCGATTTGATTTTTGCACTCGGTATAGTTCATATATGCTTGCAGTGCAGTGATACGTATTTTGTGCACTACAGTTGCACAGGACTTCGATTAGATGTTATTTGAGGTATTGATTTTGAATTCATGCCTAGGGCATGCATATGATTTGACTTATGCTTACGACATAGTTTTCATGCACTTTTAGTGTTTTGATTAGATTTTGTGCATGCTAATGCACATGGTTGTGAGATTTGATACTACGGTATACCTGATTTGGAGTTGAGATGTGTTGTATACCGCCGATTTCGATTGTGATACTCGATATTTGTTTTGTGCTCCTTGTGCACCTGATTGGATTCTTATGCATATTTGACGCGCTTGGATTGGATTTTGCGCAAATTTGACGTGCTTGATATTGGATTTCGTGATTTCGAGCATGTTGGACGCACATGATTTAGATTTTTATTCGTGCATGATGGATGCACCTGATTTGGATTTTCGCGCATGTTGGGCGCATGATTTGAGATGCAATTTTGGTGCATGATTAGTCTAAAAATTTATGTTAATCGTAATCAGAAACGGCGTCGCTTTGCAGCTAGCCGGTGAGTACGGGTCGATCCACAGAGATGGGTAGTTTTCTTAATGTGTCTTTACGAGTTGATTCCAAATGTTGTATTGGATTGATTAAATCTAAAATCTAGATCTATCACTAAACTAAATTAATCTAAATTAAAGTCTTGCTAGGGTTAGGTTTAGGGGAAGTTTGAAGATTAAAGGTTTCCTCACCGCTTTCATTGCCCTATTTTTGATCTATTAGATGTTGTGGTAATTATCAATAAAATGGATTAGAATCTTTTGGGAAGATATTTCTTCCTCTAGATTCTTATCCTTCCTTTATCGATAATTACCCTAATCCCCATGGAAAACACGCGCAACCGGGCCTTCATACTACGGTGTCACCGTTACCTCGAGGGGCAGGGTGCCGTAGGGAGCGGTTGATTAGTCCAAAAATTTATGTTTACCGCAATCAGAAACGGCGTCGCTTTGTAGCTAGCCGGTGAGTACGGGTCGATCCAAAGAGATGGGTAATTTCCTTAATGTGTTTTTACGAGTTGATTCCAAATGTTGTATTGGTCGGTTTATTAAATCTATAAAAACCTAGATCTATAACTAAACTAAATTAATCTAAATTAAAGTCTCGCTAGGGTTAGGTTTAGGGGAAGTTTGGAGATTAAAGATTTCCTCACCGCTTTCAATGCCTTATTTTAGATCTCTTAGATGTTATAGTAATTATCAATAAAGTGGATAAGAATCTTTTGGGAAGATGTTTCTTCCTCTAGATTCTTGTCCTTCCTTTATCGATAATTACCCTAACCTCCATGGAAAACGCGTGCAACCGGGCTTTTATACTATGGTGTCACCGTTACCTCGAGGGGTAGGATGCCGTAGGGAGCGGTTGTGCGTGTATGCATGGAGTTCTAATTCTTGTGAAGGGGCATGAAAGGGGTGAGAGATCTTATCTCTCAAACCTTTTCCTACGGCTAACCCTAACAAGCGAGGAGATTACTCGCTCATTAGGGGATTAATAAACATTCTAAAGTAAAAGAGAATTAAAACAAAGCTGTGAAAAATAACTTACTAATTGTATTGATGGCTCCCTCCAAGCAAGAAAAACAGAACAGATCTGAATAAACTCCCAACAATTCTGAATTTTATTGATTGAAAAGAGGCATAGGGTTTTACAATTTTCGATTACAATTTATAAGTAAACAGGAGAATTTAGGGTTACAGACTCTCGCACATGTGCAATTACAGATTTGCCCACGGAAAATCCCAACACCCGCACCGACGCACCGACAGAAGAAGTCTACGCCGACACGGGCATTAGACGGCCGCGGAACCGCGGCGCCAGCCTATGTTTGGCCGCGGTTCCGCGGCCAAACTAGGAAGTTAGGTTGTAAAACTTTTGGGCTTCCTTTGATGCATCATGGGCCTTCCACTTTTATACTTCTTTTCTCTTTTTGGTATCTGGGTCTTCTCCAGATCTTCAGTGAAACTTGTAAGGATCTTTTGACCGTTTCACTTTCGTCTTTTTGGACCTTGCACTGTTCTTCGTCTCGGCTTGAGTGAGATCCGTCTGCTTGTTGGTCAAAAGTCCCTTTTTCTGTATCAACTTTCGTCTTTTTCACTGTATTCGCTCCAAGAGCCTGTATCCTGTAATATGCAACAAACGTGCGTCAAGAGTATCTGTTTATTTATAAAAAGGATAAGAATAGGGGAATGAAAAATGCAATATTATGGTCTGAACAAATACCCCCAAACTTATCTTTTGCTCGTCCTCGAGCAAACTTATTTTTATTCACTAAAATCCTAACCGCACTTTCGCAGGGAAACGCGATTGCACTGAGCACGTGCAACAAGCCTTTAAACCTCTAGGTGTCCCTAGTAGGAGGAGTGTTGTCTCCTGAAGGTTTTCAGCGGATTACACCCACAAAATCCTATCAACTTGGCCCATTGACTTTTGTTTTCCAATTAGGTTTTCTAACAAGGAATTCTATTATCGTCGACTCGTAAATTATCCACCCATATTCTTCACACTTCCTAATCATCTAACTTAAGATTATATATGTTATGTAGACCTACTCAGCTTTCGGCATCTCTTAAGTTTTCCTTCTAGGGTTCCATCTCCACTTAGGAATTTCTATCAACTCTACTAGAGATACAAGTTCTATTTTTCATCCTTTTCTCTCATCTAAACTCTAATCACATATCCCCACGTGTGTGTAACTATCACCCCTACACTTGGAAATTCAAATCAAACAATCGTACTCTCGTCCATTGTCCAAAGCACTTATTAATTAGTGAATTTTTAAATGAAATTTGCTTACACATCCTTCATGCGACCGTTGATACTTCTTGAGGTACCAACAACCGATTACAAGACGCGTTAGCATTTTAAAGCGTACTTCCTAGTTTTGCAACACCCAAGGCTTTAGCAGTGACTCCCAAACCAGTTGGTCTAAGGCACTAGGTGATAAGGTACCCTCGCTAAATATTTTTTCTATTTTTACTGCCTTAAGTAATCATAAAATCCAGTGTCCATTTTTTCTTTATTCACTTTTTTTTTCATTGTACTAAGGACTTTAGACAAGAGCATTTCAAGGTTTCTTCTACTATTCCAAGTTTCAAGGTGCGTGATTGTGCATTTTGTAGGGTATATGTTTTCAGAATCTAGACTTAAGCTAGGAACTATTTTTCAAACTTATACTCTAATAAGAACATCAATACTCTTCCCTTGTTTCGACTTAGCCCAAAAAGTGAACCCAAAATTTGCCTATTTCTAAATAAACTACAAGGCATATACTTTCTACCGTTAAACTTTAAGGAATGTTATTTTTAGGGTTTTTAATTCACTAAGTCTAAGATCTAGTTGTTCCTAGCCAGTTAACCTATCTGTCAAACTCTAGTCAAATAAGCCAAAATTGAATACAATAATTTTTATAATTTTTGAAATTTTTCAAAATTTTTTTATGGGTTTTCAAATAAGTATGCAAATGCAAAAATATGTACAAATGAATGTGAAGGAAGAAGACGTACCGGGCATACCCGCAAACTTGAACTTGACAGTGTCCTCACTGTCATACTAAACCAATATGGTCAAAATACCGGCATTTCCCTGTTTATTTATTTATAATTATTTTTTTTATTGTTAAGAAAAACAAAAATATATAAAGAAAGGCCCTCCCCCCCAAACTTCATTTAAACAATGTTAGACATTACTGCCAAACCTTGCATAGACCAAAAGTCAACACCAACCAGTTGAAAAATTTATCAGTAAAGAGTATCAGTTGGTGGAAGAATAAGTCGTAGCGATCCATAAAGAATTGGGGAAGATAGAAGTGGTGGTAT
The DNA here is from genome assembly GCA_030015575.1 of Agapanthus africanus. Taxonomy (NCBI): domain Eukaryota; kingdom Viridiplantae; phylum Streptophyta; class Magnoliopsida; order Asparagales; family Amaryllidaceae; genus Agapanthus; species Agapanthus africanus. The sequence goes on along the minus strand of CM057350.1, from coordinate 177,811,059 downwards.
GGAAGGTATGGAGGTGAATAGACAGGAGGTGGTGATGAATCAAAACGAGAATGCGAATGATCAGCAATCAGTGGAATGTTGGCATTCTCGTAGCTTCTTAAAAGAAATGGGGGTGGTTCAACTTCTAAAGGAGGAGGTTGACTAACCACAATACCCCCAAAATGTTCCTGTGGGTCCTCAATTGACTTGGCATCATCCATCAATTGCATATGATATTCAATTATAAGGGAACTGATCTCCTCGATGTCCGCCATAGTCCAACCGAAAACTTGCCGCCTATCTTGTAAGACTTTTAAAATAGCGTTCTCTTGCTCGAAGGCTAGAGAGGTTGATATTATACTGGGAAAAGTCTCATTCTCACCTATGTAAGCATATTTAAGGTGAGGCGGTAAGGACATGAGTTCGAGTTCCGGAGGCGAAAGAATCATTGCGGAATCTACCTCGAACTCAAAGGACTCCAACACAGGTTCGAAATCAATGCAAACAACCGATTCGGATGGTTCGACTAACTCATCCAAAAATTCAAAAGACTCATATTTGGGCTGTGAGTCGTCATCATCCGAAAAAGTGAAACGTTCATAATCCATATCGGTTGTGTCAACGGTGGTAGGCTCAAGGAGGGACGCACTAGTGGCGTCAAAACTGTCTTCATCAAATAAAAATCTTTCAAGCTCGCAGTCCTCCTGCGTGATTTCGTGAATAGAGCAAACTTCTCGTGTACTAGTTTTAGGCACGAGGGGCAGACTTCCTATCTTATAAATATTGAACTCACTAGACATCTTCCCAAAGGATAGAGTCATGGAGCCATTGCGACAGTTTATTACAGCATTGGAAGTGGCCAAAAATGGTCGACCGAGGATCACCGGAATTTGGTTCCGTGGGTTAGCAACAGGTTGTGTATCCATAACAATAAAATCAACAGGCAATATGAACTCCCCAACTTTGATCAACACATCCTCTAGCTGACCCCTTGGATGGGTGATTGATCGATCAGCCATTTGGAGAGTACAACGAGTGGGTTTCAACTCTCCAACCCCTAATTGTTCATACACGGAGTAGGGAATCAGGTTAACACTAGACCCAAGATCTAAAAGTGCTCGATTAATTTTCTTATCCCCAATTGTGATTGAAATCATAGGACAGCCGGGGTCCTTTCGTTTTTGGGGTAAGGTTTGATGGTGGTTAATAGCATTGCTCACTGCACTAGCCACTAGCACTTTCTTGGGTACTTGAGATGCCTTTCTCTTCGAGGTGCATAAGCCTTTTAAGATTTTCACGTATGAAGGGACTTGTTGGATTACATCCAAGAGAGGTAAATTTATGCTAACCTGCTTAAATATCTCCACAATCTTCTCCACTTGTGCAGTTGGTTTATTAGGACTCAACCTGTTTGGGAATGGAGCATTTTGAAAATTCGTTGAGTCAAATGTCTGTGGAGTAGAATGTGGAGTAGGAACGGATCCCGGTGTGGATGTGTTCATGTTGTGAGAAATGGGTCCGTTCGAGCTAGAAGAAGTAGAGCCGTGTGAAGGGTGGAGAATAGGCTCTAAAGAAAAAGGTGAAGAAGAAAGTGAAGAAAATGAAGAAGGGGAAGATGACGATGGAGAAAAAGAAGAAGAAGAAGAAGAACCACCGGCGGGGATGTCATCACTAGTTCCCACATTATTTTGCAGCACTCTTCCGGATCTCAACGTGGTCACCGCATTTACATTGTGATTGGGATATGCGTTTTGTGTGTGACCGGGATTTGACAATGGTTGAGATGGAAGCTTTCCCTTTTCTCTCTCGCTCAACGCAGCAGTTAATTGTGCTATTTGTGCCTCAATAGATTTGATACTTTGATCGTGTGAGGCATTGTTATGCATCAAAGACTGAACATAATTTTCAAATCTTGCTGCGGATGCTGTAGATTGCTTGAGAAATGCATCTAGACTTTTTTCGAGCGAGATAACCTTATCATCATTTGGTTGAACCAAATTGTTCATTTGATTTGTATAAGGTTGTTGTTGGAAAGGTTGCTGGTTTTGAGTTTGTGAAGGTGCTTGTTGTTGTTGTGGAGGAGGAGGTATTTGAAAATTGTTATTTCCTTGGACTTGTTGATTTTGGTTCCAAGCGAAATTTGGGTGACTCCTCCACCCCGGATTGTATGTTGAAGAGTACGGATCGTTTCTTTGTCGTTGCTGAAATGCAGCATTGACTTGATCCTGTCCTTGAGTAGATGCATTATAAGGACACTCTTCGGTTAGATGCGATGGATTCGCACAACAAGCACAAACAGTTCGTGGAGGCATAACAGGGGCAGGAGAAGACGATGAGATTTTGGTCTCAATGGCTTCTAGCTTTTTCATAAGTGCGGCCATCTCGGCCTTCATAGCAATCGACATATCTACTTGATATATGCCTGCCCTAGATTGACCAACAGAAGAAGATGATGTGGTCTTGGCACTCTCCCACTGAATTGTTTGCTCACTAAGATCCTCAAGAAACTGCCAAGCTTCGTCGCTAGACTTGGAGAGAAAATGACCTTGACATATGGTTTCTAGCAACTGCTTCGTTGCGGAGTTCAATCCCTCATATAATCTTTGGCAAAATTACCAACTTTCGATCCCATGATGGGGGCATTGAACAAGTAGGTCTTTAAATCTCTCGAAGCACTTCCAAAATGGTTCGGAAGGAAGCTGTGAAAATTGTATAATCTCATTACGGATTCTAGCAGTTTTGTGATGAGGATAGAACTTTTTCAGAAAAGCTCTCACAAACTCATCCCAATTTCTAATGGAATGTGATGCGGTGCTGTATAGCCACTTCTCGGCTAGGTCACATAAGGTGAAAGGAATGACCCTTAGCCTTATAGCGTCATCACTTAATTGGGTCGTTTTCATCATAGCGCACACATTTTGGAATTTATTGATAAAGATATACGCATCTTCAGATTCCAAACCATGAAATTTTGGCAGCATATTGATGAAATGTGGTTTTATTTCAAAATTGTCCCCATTTGCCGGTGGGGGTGAAAGACATGTAGGTAAAGAAGTGCGGACGGGGTAGAAGAGATCCTGGAGCGCAACTCGTGCGGGCGCTACAACAGGCGGATGATTCGGGTTATTCGCACCTAACGGAAGTGGAATCATTCCCGTCGGTAAGGTATCGTTAGGGTTGAATCCCGACATACCTTTGAAAGAAGAATTTGAAGGTGGAGGTAAGGAAATGGACGGAATGTCGACGAAGGGTTCGTCGAAGGGTTCGTCGGTCGGTACCAACGAAACACGGACTAATCGGGTGTTAGTATCTCTTGTCCAAAGTGACATACACTAAAAGGGGTAGTGCAGTCAGAAAAAAGAAAAAACAGAATGTGGAGGTAAGATAACGTCAATGAGAAGAAATGGTGGAAGTGAGGTGCAAGTTTTCTTGGCGACAAGTTGCAAGTTTTGAAAAGAGTTTTCTTTTTTTTTTTTATGTGAGAGTTTTGCAAAGAAGTTTTTGAAAAGGACTCGTGACACAAATGTATCAACCACACATGCACAATCAGGCCTAGATCTAGGGTCACCTAGGTCTGCTAGACAGCTCCTAACTAGGGCTAGTAATAGGACCTCAAACCGCCTCTTCACCGACACTGCGGCCAGGTAAGTGCCAGGTAAGTGGGAAGGAACCACATTAGTGGGCCTAATTAAAAACCACTAGCCTAGACACACTTGCCTAGACACCGCAGAGTCAGTTAGGATAACCGGTCGATGCCTATACTAGTCCTTTTCCTATTGAGCTCGATGTCCTCAGGGCTGAGTCTAATATTTTTTAATTAATTGTGGTCGATGCAAATGCTTTAAGTGTTTTCTGGGGTCCTGGGAAGGGTGATGAAATCCCCACCCAATCTGAGTTTGGTCAATTAGCCCCTTAAAGTCCGATTAAATTACGCAAAACAATAAATTCACTTGCAATCAAATTTTTTAGTGCGGCGCAAAGAAACCTGCAGAAAATCTGTTATCTAGAAAGGGAGAGAAGATTTTTAGCGCAAAGAAATCCTGCAGAAAATTTCGCAAAAGATATATCGAGAGATTTCAGAGGGAAGAAAGAGGAAACAAACGGTGTAATTTCCACGAGATGATGTCAGATTCCTGCCGCGTTTCCGCGGTCCAAGTGCTTTAATACCGAGTTTCCGCGGCCAACTAACCGGCACGATTCCCCAGAAAAAATTCCAGATGATGAAGACACTAAATCACCGCCCTTCCGCGGTCTGAGGGGGGTTTTAGCCGCGTTTTCGCGGTCAAACGGCAGGATCAGGTCTCTGGAAAATTTGTACAGTTCTGCTGTGGACTTTCCCTTCTGTTCTGATGTGCACTTTTCTGATTTGCCCTCTGTAAATTTCCAGATCCGTGATTCTTCACTGTTCTGCAAGATTCAAACAATACACCTTTCAAACAGATCAAAATTGATAATTTTTATTTCCTTTTTTTTATTTTCAGATTTTTATAATTTTTTTTTATAAAATTTATATCAACCCGAAATTACACAGAAAAAAAAATTTACGCCATCCCCGGCAACGGCGCCATTTGATTAGTCCAAAAATTTATGTTTACCGCAATCAGAAACGGCGTCGCTTTGCAGCTAGCCGGTGAGTACGGGTCGATCCACAGAGATGGGTAATTTCCTTAATGTGTTTTTACGAGTTGATTCCAAATGTTGTATTGGTCGGTTTATTAAATCTATAAAAACCTAGATCTATAACTAAACTAAATTAATCTATATTAAAGTCTTGCTAGGGTTAGATTTAGGGGAAGTTTGGAGATTAAAGATTTCCTCACCGCTTTCAATGCCTTATTTTAGATCTCTTAGATGTTATAGTAATTATCAATAAAGTGGATAAGAATCTTTTGGGAAGATGTTTCTTCCTCTAGATTCTTGTCCTTCCTTTATCGATAATTACCCTAACCTCCATGGAAAACGCGCTCAACCGGGCCTTTATACTACGGTGTCACCGTTACCTCGAGGGGTAGGGTGCCGTAAGGAGCGGTTGTGCGTGTATGCATGGAGTTCTAATTCTTGTGAAGGGGCATGAAAGGGGTGAGAGATCTCATCTCTCAAACCTTTCCCTACGGCTAACCCTAACAAGCGAGGAGATTACTCGCTCATTAGGGGATTAATAAACATTCTAAAGTAAAAGAGAATTAAAACAAAGCTGTGAAAAATAACTTACTAATTGTATTGATGGCTCCCTCCAAGCAAGAAAAACAGAAAAGATCTGAATAAACACCCAACAATTCTGAATTTTATTGATTGAAAAGAGGCATAGGGTTTTACAATTTTCGATTACAATTTACAAGTAAACAGGAGAATTTAGGTTTACAGACTCTCGCACATGTGCAATTACAGATTTGCCCACGGAAAATCCCAACACCCGCACCGACGCACCGACAGAAGAAGTCTGCGCCGACACGGGCATTAGACGGCCGCGGAACCGCGGCGCCAGCCTATGTTTGGCCGCGGTTCCGCGGCCAAACTAGGGAGTTAGGTTGTAAAACTTTTGGGCTTCCTTTGATGCATCATGGGCCTTCCACTTTTATACTTCTTTTCTCTTTTTGGTATCTGGGTCTTCTCCAGATCTTCAGTGAAACATGTAAGGATCTTTTGACCGTTTCACTTTCGTCTTTTTGGACCTTGCACTGTTCTTCGTCTCGGCTTGAGTGAGATCCGTCTGCTTGTTGGTCAAAAGTCCCTTTTCTGTATCAACTTTCGTCTTTTTCACTGTATTCGCTCCAAGAGCCTGTATCCTGTAATATGCAACAAACGTGCGTCAAGAGTACCTGTTTATTTATAAAAAGGATAAGAATAGGGGAATGAAAAATGCAATATTATGGTCTGAACAGTGCACACGAGATGCACTAAATCGGGATTCTTCGTGCATGTCAGATGCACCTGATATTGCTGTCAGGCACACATGTTGCTCTTGACAGATGTTTCATGCACACCCGTTACACTTAGATGTTGTTTCTGTGCACATGTATGGCACATTCATGGATTTTGATTTTCGTGCGCACCAGACGCACGCGGTATTCTTATGCACCTTTTGGGATTGATTTCTTATGGAGCAGTACGTTTTTATGATATTTACTATTGATATAGTAGCTGGGCAGGACTAGTCAGAAGACAGTACCTGGATATATTTTGCATGCATTGATAGTTATCGAAGGGATTTCCAAAAAAAAAAGTGAGCTATAATCTTAGTATTTACCTACGTGTCTGAGATGACACGAAACGTTTAAAACAAGAAACCCTTCTAAATTGTTTTCAAAACGGCGGTATGTGCATGTAAACAAAGGATATATATATATATATGGAGAGAGAGTTATTTTCTTACTAGAGACGTCTGCCACTGTGCAGTGTTATGCGCATCGCACAGCGACTTAAAATGGTTTGGCATGCATTTTCTTCAGGTGTTTATATGTATAGTGTTAATGTATATCATGTTGATTTCGTTTTGGATTTGACCTTGGTGTCTTCACCATGACTCCGATGATTGCGGGATACTTGACGGAGTTTTGTTTTTGAGCTATCTGCTCATTGTTCATTCGCATGCATTGCGCTATGATGCGTTTTATGTATTGATGGTTCCTGGACCCCGACGGCTTAGTCTTTTACTGAAATGTTTTAGTATTGAGGGGTTTAAATTTAAATTCAGGGACCGAATTTCTTTAAGGGGGGAAGACTGTAACATTTCAGAAAAATAAAATATTATTTTTGGGAATTTTTGTAATTTAATAATAAAATATTGAATATTTTAATAAGGCGGTATAATTAAATACCGATAAATTGGGAAAAATTTGGAAAATTATGGAAATTGCTAAAAAGAGGGTGCTTTATGTGATTTATGCAAATTATGAAATTTTACAATTTATTATGCACTATTTTAGTGCTAATCGCGATTAAAAATCGCTAATCGGGCTTTAAGCGTGTTTTGTGCACATGACATGCACATGTCATTTTAACACTTGCTACATTTTTCCTACATGTTTTGGGTGTATGGTTATTGTTTTGGGTTTACTATTGTAAAAAGAAGGAAATAAAAGAAAAGATAAAGAATAGAATAGTGGTATGGGCATGAGAGAGAGAGGGTGATGGGTCAACCATTGGTCATGGCTCCCATTTCTTCCTTCATCATTCCTTCATTTCCTCTCCTCCCTCAACCATGGAAGCACCCCCTTTTCCCTCCACTTCAAACCCCCACTTCATCACTAAAAACTCACAAAAACCCCATCCCCACTTCACAAAAATTGTGGACAAGCTCACAAGCTACACTTTGGATCAAGAAAGTTTGCATTTTGGCACTGTAGAGGATTCATGAGTGTCAAATGAGGAAATCCCTTCACACTTAGTTTAGTTTTTCCTTCACTTTAAACCATTTATGTGTTTAGTGGTGATTAAGTGGTGTTTGGGTGAACTTTGAAAATTCTAGTTAGGGTTTAGGGTGTGATTTGAATAGAGATTGTGTAATTGAACTCTTTTGGTGACCTTAAACCCCTCCCAATTGATAGAAACCCAGACCAACCCAACTGAAACCCAAAATACGGATTTACAGAAACTTAATATGTCGGTTTGTGAGGTTTTGGTGTGTGCAGAGAAAACTGGGATGACCTGGGTTGATTATGAGATGAGAAAACAAACCCAGTGGACTAGAATTGATCCTAGAAAACCCCTGTAGCAAGACGAACCATAGAGGAGCCCCCAGGGCCGGCGAGCTCGGATTTTAGGGGGAGGGGATCGGCCATCTGGTGAAGGTTGGGGTCCTGGTTGCTTCCATAGCTCATATACCGTATATATATCACCCCAGTTGTAACGTTTTGAAAATCGTTTCGGTGAAATTTCGAAAAAACGGTAAAATAAGGGGGTTTTCTATAAAAATTCAAAATGCAAATATCTTTATTATAAAATTAAATATACATATTCTAGCTATGTAATTGCTAGTATTTGGTGTTTATTGAGCCACTGCTGAAATTTCAAATTTTCTGAAAATTTTTCCGAAATTAATTATTTTAATATTATTTTAAGCCGGTAAGAAAATACATTAAATTAGCGATAAATACAAATTTAAATGGGCTAATTTTAATCTTTAAAATCATGTTAATTAAAATCTAGTTGTAATATAATTTTTTAGTATTTTATTTCAGGTTTTAATTGATTTATTATATGGAAAACAAAAATATAGTTATTTTGAACTAAAACTTGCAAATATGGTATTGTGGGGGGTCTTTTTGCATAGAATTTTTTTGTAAAGTCTCTCACACTCACCCTCACTCCCCTTGGCCGGCCCCACACTATTGTAGCAGCCCAAGAATTTTATTTCCCTCTTTTTGACGTTAAATCATGTGAGAAATGGGTTAAAATAAGGTTTTTATATATAGTAAAGTAGGTGGGGGTATTATGGTAATTTGGGAGGGGCTTTGACATGGATTCTTTTCCACAACTCCCCCACACCTCTCCCCACTCCCTCCTCAGCCGAAATTCTGCTACAACATCCCCCATCTTTTCCCCCCATTTTCCATCTCTTTTGCTTCAAAAATTGCCTCAAAATCCATCAAATAAATCCCAAAATCCAAATCCAACTCCTACCCATTTCTCATTAGCCAAACTTACATGGATCTAGGAGCATGGAAGCTACTTTTGGAGGCTAGAATTTGCATGCTAGATCCTTGATCTTGTGAGGTATAAATCAAGACCTCTTGTTAAATTGTTGTTTGAATACCTTAAATCAAGCATTATTAGTTATTAATTTGGGTTTAATTGTATGTTTGGAAAAACTTAGTAAGGGTTTATGAAATTCAAGTTAGGTTTTTGTGTATGTAATTGTGGTTGCAATTGTAGTTCTTCATATTGTGAAATGAAAACCTAATCAAATTTCTAGTTGCAAATTGTTAGTTTGGAATTGTAATATTTAAGCTATATTGCGAGCTAGGTTTTTGTAAACCATGAATTTGATTATGAGAAAAATATAATTAGGTTTTTTCATGACTTCATTAACATTATTAAGTGTATTTTAATACTTTAGTTCATGAAAATCCAAGATAGATTGTAGTTTGTGCATTTTGCTATAAAATTGTTAAAATTGGTTAATATTGCAAACTAGGTTTTTGAAATCGAATTAAATTGTGGGTTTAAAATTTACGTAATGGTTTCTATGGCATAATTAAGATATTAAGTTATCATCTTGGTCACTAGAATTGTTAAAACATCATGTTTTGTACAAAAACGGCGAATTGTGCTTGCTAGATTTTCGGAAAAATGACTTTTTAAGTGAAATTGGGGTTTTTGTGAATTTTAACCTATTTTATATTAAAATTAGTGTTCGTGAATGTGCAAATGAGTGTGTTGGGAGTTTTCTTGATGGTTTGGCGTTTGTACGCCGACGTCGAGAGTTTTTGGCTTGATTTGTGAAAGCAAACCATAGGTTTTGACCTATGTGGGATTCGTGAGTCGTTTTGGTCATGAGTCGGATTTTAATGCGGTATGGTGCGTTATGATATGTAGGTACCCCATGTGGACTTCGAGACGACAAGCAGGCACGTGGCGACGTCGGCACCGGCGAACGAGGACCAGGTGAGTAGATTTATATCTACGGGGAGAAGTCGGGTGGATGGCGTATAGCACCCCCGCAGTCCGTGGTGGTGTATACGGATGCGTATACACACCAACAATTTATTATATATGTTATTTGGGATTAATAACGATGTTTAGGATGGATATTGGTGTGTTGGATTATTTTAGTGTTGCGAACCGTAGGGTAGTGTTGCACTACACATACACACATATATACTTGCATACATTCCTATTTATATGTGCTCATGGGATTCTTTATAGTTATGTGTTCACATGGGTATGGGACTATGTGTTCACATACGGATTTGAGGATGATACTTGGGATTGAGCTGAGTCGATGAAATTTGTTTTGTGGTTGTGATATCGGTGATATGGCAGGATTCGTACTTGAGGTACGTCCTGGTGTTATAGCGGATCCTGGGACGACGATACGGGTGAATAGTGTTATTAATAAAATGGTCGACATGTGATCGTGATATAAGATATGATATGCTAGGATATTGATACTAGGCCGTATTGGGCGATGTATACCCCTTGATGATGATATGTGCTAATGATATCGGTTTGTACGAGATTGTCAATCAGTAGTCAGATCATGAGTATCTTGAGGATATTAGTATTGTACTAGACATAGGTCAGTACCCTAGACTATGATCTTGAATAAAGAGGATACCAGAGGAATGGTGTGAGGAATATGATATTGACCCGTACCCAGATTTGGGGATGCCGTACGACGGATTTACGTACGAGCTATATCTTGATGATTGATCCGCACTCTTGACTTGGGATGGCTGATTGTAGATATGGTATCGGATATGATATTATTGAGGCGGGATCACCGACTAATATATATACAGGTATGTATATGGATCGACTCAGATGTTAGGCGGATTCCTTACCTGTAGTCTAGCTTGTTAGCTTAGCCCTTTAGTTTAGTTTAGTTGTTAGATTAGATTCGATTCTTACCTATTTCAAAAACTAACGAATCGTGGGTATTTTAAAAGACAGCCCAAGGGATCCTACGGATATTTCAAAAGACGTATCTTTTCATAAAAACACCGTAGCCCCTATTTTCAAAACCCCATGATTCGTGTTATTTCAAAAGGCACCATTTGTAGGACTTATATTAGATTAATGCAGGCTAGTTACAGTTGCGTCTAGTATTCAGCTCCCGCTTATTATTGTGGTTCGCTTCGCATCGCATACTTATGTTATAATTTCTTATTGCAATGTTGATATCATATTGTTAGGACACCAGCACCATTTCCGATGATGCGTATGTACCACGTACACTTACTTGCCGGCTCACACACATCTTCATCGGTAATTGCCATGTCACGTACACCTTAGAAAATATTATTGCTTGACTTAGCTTGTTAGTTAGTAATTTGACATGATATTAGTGTGCCTGCCTTATATGCCAGCTTAAAATTGTAGTATTTACTTGTCACTTCATGCATACTGTTATTCATTGTTATGCCTATATTCATGGTTTTTACATGCTATTGATGATTTGGATTCGGATTTCCATGAAATTTTCTGGATTTGGGGGGAAAACCGCAAAACTTATATAAACTGATTTCTCTCTTTTTAAATAAAAAGTGCGGTTTTTCCCATGATGTATGAGTCGTCCACCATGAGTTTGCTGATGGATTTCGAGACCCGATTCGAGGAGACGGATGAACCGTTTCGGGTACATGGTGGACCCGGTAAGGTACCCCGGGGCAAGAAGCGCGTGATGATGACGATGTGAGCCTGGCAGGGGAGCACTACCTACCGGTGATTTTACCCGACGCGTCGGATATCCGGAGGATACCGTCGTGGTCTTGAGATGGATAGTAGGGGCCGGTCTGGACTGACGGCGCCCTAGATATTGTGATTGAGACATTGAGATTTCGAGATATTGAGGTACAGAGACTGTGATATAGAGATATCGAGATTTTGGGATTACGTTTTGTGCCGATGCTAGGCACTGTTTTATGCTGATTTCATTATGATACCTCATTTTAAAAATACAAAGGAAATCTCACTAAATTATGAAAACAGTTCTTCATTTACATGTATTCTATTTTCATGCATTCATACCTCATTCATATGATATATTGCTACTTGAGGCACTGACACGGGCACATGAGATTACACTCGGGTTAGATATTTACCCTAGCCTTGTTATAGGCTACGTGTTATTCATATATTTGAGGATATATTATGATCATTGACCTAGGTTGCGTTATTTATGCGATTTATGTGCGTAGATATTTTTCTATTCACGAGTTGGCAACTCACCCCCGTTGTGCCCCAGTTTCTTGCAGGTTTGCCGTACAGGTTTCATTACGGCTTTGCGGGCATAGTTTCCTTCGGGTGATTTGCTAGTAGGTGGGTTTACTTGTATCGTACCCCCATTATATATCTTGTATATCATTATTCTGTTGTATCTAGAAGTTCCATCAACCAAACATGTATTTATTTGAGATAGAGACCAGTGATGTTTATTCTTTCGACCTTAGAGTCGCGCGTTGTATTTATGTGGTTTTCTTGTGGTTTTTGAGTTTCCTTTTGAATTTTGATCCTCGCCCTTGGCGTTGTATATTATATTGCTTGTGTGGTTGTGACCGTCGATTGACGAAGAGCTAGCTCCCGCTTGGGGATGTCCTTTTATTGATTTCGTATACTATTCATGTTGTATCCCGTTTGGGGGCCAGTATTTACAAAGGAGACTCTGCCGAAATTTTCAGGAAATATTTGATGTTTTTTTTAAACGCATAATTCGGCTATGCTATTAAAACTACTTGATTTAAATTGGTTTTCCTTCACTCTACTACTTTTCTTGGTTTGGATTTCTGGGTTTTCGGCTTACTTAGATTACGTACGCCTCGAGACATTCGTAGTTTAAGTGCCGGTCATGTTCCGTACTTTCGGGACGTGACACCAGTGTTGTTTTGGAACATTGTTTACACCTTAATCAAAATCTGGGACTGAATACATGTGTTGCTGTTTTGATTCGAGTTATGGTTTTGCGTATTTTAAATTCTGGATTTTTATATTTATGCTTTATCTTGATTACATGACGTTTGTAGGTCTACATCGAGTGATATTGGGTTGAGTTCCGAGATGCAAACCATAGGTTCTAACCTATAGCTTTTAAGCGTGTCGTTTTGGTTTTCGTGTGTTTTTTCGTCTTCGAATTTGATTTTAACGCGATACGATACGTTATGATGTGTAGACACCCCAAGTGGACTTCGAGACGACAAGCAAGCGCATGGCGACGTCAGTATCGGAAAACGAAGATCAGGTGAGTAGATTTATATCTACGGGGAGAAGTCGGGTGGATGGCGTATAGCACCCCCGCAAAGTCATAAGAAATGATACGATATGTTATAGATATGCATTTATATTTATGGAGAGATTGAAAACTTAGCAAGGGGAGCTTTAGGTGATCATGGGTTTAGTGTTAGCGAGAATTGAAGAAGGATTTTAGTCGATTTCTTAGTCACAAAAACCCTAGGGTAAAGATTTGCATACACGCACATACACATACTCGCATACATTGATATCCTTGTGCGTATTTGAGATATAATTATATTGGTATATTCATATGCTTGGATGACGAGAATGTTATATGATACTCGGGAATGAGTCGATCTGATCGGGCATGATGCCGTGAGATATTTAGTGTGTGACGGAGATATGTCATGACGTTATAACGGGTCGTTGGACGGTGATACTATGTTGTTGGTATATATGATGATAGTTGACATGTGATCGAGATATGAGATATGATATGTTAAGATATTTATAATGGATCGCTTGGGCGACATATACTTCTATATGATGATATGTATTGATGATATCGGATTGTTTGAGACTATAGATTCCTAGCCAGATCATGATTATGTTGATGATATTGTATTGTACTAGACTTAGATCAGTACCCCCTATTCACGATATGTGATGATAAGGATATCAGATGAGTAATGAGATAAATATGGTATTTGACCCATACCCAGATTTGGGATGCCGTACGATAGATTTACCGTACGAGAGATAGTTATGAGGATAGATCCGCACTCTTGACTCGAGAATGTCATATTATTTATTGTATCGTACGTGATACTGTTGAGGCAAGATCACCGACTACTAGGTATGTATGTATGTATAGATCGACTCAAACTTAGGCGGATTCCCTTACCCTTTTGACTGGGCTCGAGTCACACTAGTTTTCAAAAGTGGAGAATTGTGAGTATTTTAAATACCAAATTGTATGACTCGTACATTGGATATGATTATTCTTCAGTGTTGCTGTTATCATATCGCTTTCTGTTTATTCATGATGTTTCATCGCATTGCATGCTTATACACATGTTATCTGTACTTATCATGAAACCCTACTATCAGGACACCGGCACCATTACCGATTATGCGTATGTTCCACATACACTTACTTGTCGGCTCACACACATCATCATCGGTAATTTCCATGTCACGTACACTTTAGAGAATATTACTCATTGACATAGCTTGTTTTCTGATAGTTCGATATGGTATTAGCGTACTCGTCTTTATATGCTAGATTAAACATTGCAGTTACTACTTGCTACCGCATGCATATTATTATTCACTATTTACTTGCTATTGATGATTGGATTTCGGATTTCCATGAGATTTTCTGGATGTGGAAACCACATGTGAAAGTTTTATAAACTGATGTGTTATTTTAAAAAGAAAAATGCGGTTTTCCTTGATATGTTGTTTTCTCGGTTATGAGATGGATTTCGATACCCGATTCGAGGAGGTGTAGGAACCGTCTCGGGTACGTGGTGGACCCGGTATGGTACCCCGGGACGAGATTGTTTATTCATGGTGGATGATGAGCCTGGCAGGGGCAGACTGCCTACCGGTGATTGCATTTGGACCTTGCGGTTATCCGGAGGATACCGACTAGAGTCACGAGATGCAGATAGGCCGACCCGTACAGCCGGAGCCCGAGGGCCGATCCCGCAGATGATACGGAGCCTGAGATATATGAGGATTTACGTGCCGATGCTGGGCACAGATTTATGTTTTGTGTCGATGCTTGACACTGACTTCTCTATTGATTTCGTGATGTATTCTGTTTCCATTCATCATGCATTCATACATCATATATCTGATATGTTTCTATCTGAGGTATTGACACGAGCATGTAGTATTACACTCATACATAGATGGACAGGGATGTTTATTTGAGAATATTACCTGATATGATCTAGGATAGTGTTGTGCATGCGATTTCTACTCGTAGATGTTTTCTACTCACGAGTTGGAAACTCACCCCCGTTGTGACACAGTTCTTGCAGGTTTTGCCGTACAGGTTTCGTTACGGCTTTGCTGCCACACTGCTTCCTTTCCGGGTGATTGCTTTGGTAGGTGGGTTCTTTTGCATCAGGACCACCATTGTATATATGTTATTCAGTTGTATCTAGTAAACTCCATCAACCAGACATGTATATTTTATTGACTCAGAAGACCAGTGTATATTCTTCGACCTTAGAGTCGCCGTTGTATTATTATGGATTTCACATTGTTTAGAGTTTCCTTTCAGTTTTGATCCTCGCCCTTTGGCGTTGTATATTATATTGTTTGCGTGGTTGTGGCCGTCGATTGACGAAGAGCTAGCTTCCGCTTGGGGATGCCTTTTATCATTGTTGCTTATATTTATCATGTTGTACCACGTTCGGGGCCAGTATTTACAAAGGAAACTCTGCCGAAATTTTCAGAAAAGACTTGTGATTTTAAAAATACATACTTCGGCATATGTTGCTAACTACTTGATTTAAATTAGTTTTTCCTTCACTCTACTGCTTTACTTGGTTTTGATTTCTGGGTTTTGGCTTACTTAGATTACGTACGCCTCGAGAAGTTTCGTAATTTAAGTGCCGGTCATGTTCCGTACTTTTCGGGTCGTGACAAGGGTAGTCCAAAAGTACATCCTATAATTGTTCCTAGTCGAGTGTGTATCGAAACAGGGCATCGATACTCCACAGTAGACTAGCGTATACACTTCTTGACCCATATGATGGGCGATGGATGATCCCGCATCCATTGGTGTTTGACATCAAAGATGGTATACGGGTGCTCAGTGGAGACTGGGTACACTGAACGGACTCGTCGAGAACACCTAGATGGTATTATAGCTATCGTCAGATAGCAGTTCTATGGTGATACTGGTACAAGTTAGTCTGTAGACCCGAGATCGTCATAGAGTCTTATGTGATTCCCACTGTTCTTTGATTTCTCCCTTACCACGTTCATGAGAACATGCAAAACGGTGGCTTTTGGGTATAGTCCCGAATCACATGGAGGCAATGAGCGATAGGAGGGGTTTCGTCTCTCCCGGTATTTAGGGTTGATGTTGCGCTATGCTCGATTGGCTATAACAGGAAGTCCCTGGCCAGGGCTGATATGGAGATCTACTGGTAAGTGTTATCAGTAGTTTCTCGACCTGTTATAAGCCTCATATCGACATGACTTATCGGTTACTGGAGTCTGACGTTTACCACCTCTAAACTAGATATGCAAAATATCTGACAAAGAGACCGAACTGTACGGTAAGTGTTGCTAGTTGGCTCGACGGGAGTTTTTGACAACTTCGCTTTTTTTTTCTTCTGATCGCTCAATACCCGGTTGGCCATTACGTTTAGCTGACCGCTTAAGGCTTATGGGTGTTTGATGTGATCATCACCTACTGCCACGTATTGATGAGTCTTAGAGTCCCACACAGGAGTTTCCTGGATCAGACGAAAAGATGTGGTGTGCATATGAGATATGTGTGGGAGCTCGATTAGATCCATGTATGTGATATCGTATATTAATCGGGCATTTTTCTATTGGTCGGGTCGTATGGGATATGACTGGTTTGTTAAATCAAGTGTTGATTTAACATTGACTTTATAGCTCACTTTTATTAAACCCTTTTCTACTTTGATGTATGCATGCATGTATGCATAGATTTTTGTTCATGCACATGATGATGTGAATGCACACATATATACATACATGGTGTCATGGTTGTTGATACATATAAGATGGCAATGCAAGACTCACATGGAAATAAATATCTATATATATATTTATTATTTGAGAAAAGAAAATGGATTAATTCATGGTTGATATTTATCTACACTCTTCTAAACTTGACCACACTTGACCTAATTATTAACCATGGATTAATTTTCCATTTGGCTTTTGACTCCAAAATAAATATCTAGATATTTATTAACCGATGGTTAATGAGAGTGTGAAATGATTTATATTTTCTATTCTCATTTCATTTATCATTATCACAACATTGAGCTCAAGCTTGCCATCTTCTTCTTCCTGCTCTCTCTTGCTCTTTTGAGATTTTTAGTGAGTGAGTTAGTTAAAAAGAAAGGGTTTTGAAGTGAGAAAACAAACCACATCACCATTCTACACTACTCTAACCCATTAGTGTAAAGTGTTTGCTTCATCTTCATTCTTGATCAAGTGAAGCAAGGAGCTTTGAGCAAAGGGATTTTGAGTGGATCATCGTGGACTTGGAAGGTCTCTAGCGAGCCGGTTCAAACTTTCAAGGATCCAAGGAGACATTAAAGAAGGACTACAAAGGATGTATTCTTCCCTCTTAGTGTTAGTTAACCTCTAGTATGCGATACTATTTAGTTGTTACCCTAAAATTTCTAGTTCGATTCATGGTTAGATTGCTTAGCACCTCCCCAAAAATTTTATTGTGGCATGTGCGATGCTTGCAAACCCTAGGCATGGTGCTAAGGAATCCCAACAGGACTGAGCAGGGAAGCTGCTTGGTTTTGCGAGGTTCTGTCCGACCTTCCCTACTGTTTGAACATTGGGAAGAGTGACCGTCGCGGATGACACGTGACATGAACGCATAGGGGGAGGTGAAGCGTTTAGAAGAGCCACGTCGCTCCGGCTTCGGTTCGCTGAGAAAAGCGGGATATCCTGTAACAACTACATTTTTTATGTACAAAGAATTGATTTAAATTCAATATATACTAGGAGTATTTATTGTTGCTGATATCTCTTTAAGGATTTATTTCACTCCATAATTACAAGAAGGAGCTTGTAGCTCATTGGTAACACCTTGCACTGCTGAACCAAGCCACCAGAGTTCGAATCCCCTGCCCCACATTATTTTTAATATTATTTTGTTTTGATTTTTTAGAATACCAACCGTTACACGTGCGTTTCTCACAAAATTCCTTCTACACATAAAAACTTAGATGCACTAAAAGTCCCCCCTCGAGATTCCCCGGCCCCCGACACCCCGACTCGGCCGACTCGGGCAGGCGCCGCCGGCCGGACGGCCGAGTCGTCAACATAGAAGAGGAGCATCTTGACTTGGTCTTCTCACCTGCACACACTAAATTCCTTGACCGGTTACAGAAAGCCCAATAAATCTCTTTTACTCCAAATTTAATGATTTTTAATGATTTTTTATATATTTTTTATATATTTTTAAATTAAAACTCTAACCCTAGCCTAACCCTATATATACCCCCATACCCTCTACCCTCTCATCCTAAATTTCTAAGTCCACTCTCTCAAAATTCTAAGAGAACTTGGTACGTTAGAAAATGAGCGAAAGGCGAAGCGCTGACGAAATCGACGGCGACATTCCGGTGATCGTGCTAGGAGCTCTCAACGACGATTCGACGCGCCGGCAAACCCTCTACTTCCCTCTCACTCTCCAGCGTTGTCCAAACCCGTAAGTCCCTCTTTTTTACCTTTCTTTTCTTTCATAAAAATACGACTTTACAAACCCGACGGAAATCGGAACAAACCGATTTCCGATTCGGTTTTCTATCAAATCTCACTTATCACCAATTCCATAATACTTAAACATCTTTATGTTGACTATTAATCACTTAACAACTAATTTGAATAAGTTTTCTCACATGAAATGATAACGTTTCCATTTATCGTATTTCTTTCACTTAAATACCACAATGTTTAGTTCTCACATTTAACCCCTTAACATTGCCATACCTTAAAGTAGATCACGAGATAATAACCTACCTCCACATACACGCAAATACAACCCTAAATAATATCATCAAAACTTAGAATACGATAATACAAGATTTTACATTTAAATACCCTTTTCTTCTAAAACCTTTTCTAAAAGTTTTAGGTTTGATACACTTTCAAAACAAATATCTTTTAATAGGCAAATACGATATGTCGTGGACATCGATCGTTTATCTAAACCTGACTTTGTGGTGTCTAGGCTAGGCAAGTGAGAAAAGGTAACTTTAAAAGGCCCGTCTCACGATTCGTGAGCGGATCCCTCCTTTTCTCATTTGTACTTACCTGGCCACAATTGGCGGTGAATAGGCGATTTGAGGCTTCTAATGACTTATCGTTTATACCATTTAGGAATAGTCTAGTTGAAATATAAAACCCTAGAATCTAAAATACGGAAAATCGACTTTTGCAAATAAATACCTTTTACTTTATAAAACCGTTTTCTAAAGGATAATATTTATAAAATCTTTGCAAAGCGCCACTACAACCCTAGAATCTAAAATACGGAAAATCGACTTTTTCAAATAAATACCTTTTACTTTAAAAAACCGTTTTCTAAAGGATAGTATTTATAAAATCTTTGCAAAGCGCCACTACAACCCACATTTGGAGAACCCGTTAGGGATTGTACGGTTTATCGTGCACCCTCGGCTTAGTAGTGCGAGATTTAGACCTCCGCAAGGAGCATTCGGTCTCGAAAGGTTTAAAATACGATATCTTGAGAAAATGATATTTTTAGAATATAAAATATTTATTGAAATTATTTTGTATAAATATATGTATATTATCATTAAAAGATCTATTTTGTTATAATATAAATATCCTACTTTTTCTAAAAAAATCACAAGACTAGATTTTTACATTAAGATACCATGAATTTCAAATAAATCAATATTACAGATAAATACCTTTATTTATGTAATTAGGATATTTTCACTAAGAAATATCACAAATAAAATTTACACTCATTATAACTATAAAGATGAATAATAAATACTTGGGGTGTATCTTGAAAACTATACAAAAATATTTTTACATAAAACCCCTCAAGTTTTATAAATTACAATAAAGACCCTAACAATTATAGAACATCGACTTACATTTATTTTGGTCTGACTCGGGTTTGAGTCTGATTATTTCTGACTTGAATATGATTCAAGTCAATCTACATTCTTAATATTCCAACTCAACATGAACACATGAATCCCAGAATCCAGTTAACAATCTATACAACTTGACTGAATCAAACCATGGATATACATCCATTGTTCCGTTATTCCATTTACCTGATTATGCAGTTACAATCTGTTTACTGATATCATGGTTTTGGTCAGTCATCCAACTTACACAATACAATACAACAATACAATCAAAACACTACGGGGTTTAAGGGGTAGATTGGTGCAGAAGGTGTTAGAAGTGGCACGAGACGGTAAGATTAAGACTCCTAACCTATATTCCGTTGCTGTTGTACCGTGGCTTAACGGTTCCGTGTACATTCCATTTGCCATGGTCTCTCGCATACTGAGACCCCTCTCGTATACACTAGCATCCTTCCGTATCAAGCTACAAAC
Organism: Agapanthus africanus; assembly: GCA_030015575.1. Lineage (NCBI taxonomy): Eukaryota > Viridiplantae > Streptophyta > Magnoliopsida > Asparagales > Amaryllidaceae > Agapanthus > Agapanthus africanus. The sequence continues at coordinate 177,790,840 of CM057350.1, read as the reverse complement.
AACAGTGCAAACAAAATATTCTACAACATTATAATTTAGAAGATACCTCTTATTATGTCTTTTCTAATTCTTCTTTATCTTTGGGACTTACCGAGCGACCTGTTCGCTGACGACATTCTATTTCTTTCTTCTTTGAATGTCGTAAGGTGTTTTGGACCCAGCAGAGATCGAGCCCACCGGTGAAGACTTGGATCAGTTTCATGTAGACCCCGAGCTCTAGAAATTGTACCTTGTTCTATTCAGTATTTTCATTTTCTGTTATGCCATTGTTTAGGCAACGCTTTTCATTCCAGTTGTATTTACTTTTCATTCATTGTACAAAAGAATGTTATTAATAAAGTTGCTGTTATTTCTATATCTCTTGTCTCTTGTGATTTACTTTTATATTGCTTAGATACGCTTAGCGTATGTACTTCTAAGTATATACGTAGCGGACCTCGTCGCATCCCCTTCGCCGTACACCGGGAAGCGGGGCGTGACAGGTTTTGTTGGTGGCCCATGCAGGTCCGAGCTGTATGAATCTCTATCATGCAGTTCTTGTCTGCGTGAACAACCTAAGCAATATAACACAAGAACCAACAACTAAAACATTCTTTACAATTCATATTTCTTAAATCTTACAAATTTCTATTCCATGAATCTTATCATTTCATGTATTTGAATCTGTCCTAACCCAAAATTTCAAAATTTTTCTTCAAGGTTATGGATTCCCCAAACAACACCAGCACCAATGTCAACAACACACCTCCAGCACTACCTCTCACAACAGCTGTTCCTGCGCCACCCACCGAGCAAACAGTGTTACTTGAGGCGATCCGCGGCCTTCTCGAGGGACAGCAGCAACTCATGAACCGTCCCGAGACCGACGCACCAGGGGTAAAGCAATTCAGAGCTTTGCACCCAAAGCAGTTCTCTGGAAAAGGAAGCCCTCTTGAAGCGGAAGAATGGGCACAAAGCATAGAAGACGATCTGGCAGCAACTCAAGTGCCAGACATCGCTTGGGTCCGTGTGGCAAAACTACAACTCACGGACAATTCTCGCAACTGGTGGAAGGCGGAAGAAAGCCGTCTAGTACAGCCGATTGAATGGAAGACTTTTCGCGAGAAATTCGACGCGAAATACTTCCCTGTGACTGCCAGGTTTGCAATGGAGCAGCAGTTTATTCATCTACAACAGGGTTCAATGTGGGACAAATCAGTAGATGAGTACGACGCTGAATTCACTATGCTAAGCCGGTAAGATATGTCACAACAGTTCAATTTTTAAATCACACATACTACACAGCTAACACCATCTTTAAACAGATTCGCGGCACATTTGATACCGACGGACGAGATCAGAGCCCGTCGCTTTCAACAAGGACTGGACACGGAGATTCAGGCCGCTCTAGCCACGGGAAAATTTCTGACTCATGAGGATGCTCTGGAAGCTGCCCGCAGTTATGAGGCAGTGATAAAAGCAAGGGGCAGACCTCAGTCTGCAGGAGTCAAACGCCCTGCCAATCAAATGGCAGGTGGAGCCTCGTCCAGGCCACCTTTCGTGCCAAGGCGACCCGAAGTACCGAACCATCGTCCCAGCCCATCCTTTTGCACTTACTGCAAGAGAACTGGACATGTGATGAAAGACTGCCGTCGAGCCAACCGTCTTTACTTAGTCTGCAGCTCAGCTACTCATGATATTGGGTCTTGTCCCCAAAGACAAAACCCAGTTGCTGCACCCAGGCCAGCAATTACCTATCCGCAGCGACCAGCTCTTCAGGCACCTGCTCCCAGATCTGCACTACCTGCACCAACCAGAGGACCACAAGCTGCACCACCTCCTCGTCAGTTCCATCAAGCTCAAAGGAACGTTCCGAGGAATGCTCCTCAGGCCAGGAGGAATGTACCAAGACGCTAGGCTTTCACGATGTCCGTGGAAGAAGCTGAGGCCACTGGCCAAGTCATCACTGGTACAATCTTAGTATCCTCAATCCCTGCACTTGCACTGTTTGATACTGGAGCATCACACTGCTTTATGTCGCAACGGTTTGTATGATCCCATGCGATTCCAGTCTCACCGCTTGTATCCAACTGGAATGTCAGTTCAGGAAATGGCGTTCTAAAGGTAACTATGGGATACAGCTTGTGTCCAGTCGTCGTCTGCAGCAGAGAATTTTATGCTGACTTCAAAGTGCTGGACATACCGAACTTCGATGTGGTTCTAGGAATGGATTGGCTTGGAACTTTTTATGCTACCATAGACTGTCGTCAAAGGAGGGTAGTATTCGAGATTCCAGACCATCCGGTCTTCTATTTCAAAAGCGGAGACCGTACACTGGAGCCAAGTACCTACAAAGCGAAGCCAAGAGAAGCAGTAGTTACAGCAGCTCAAGCAGAGGAAGAATCAAGACCAGATGTGGTTCAAGAGTTCGACGATGTATTTCCTGACGATATTTCAGGTTTGGCTCCCGATCGAGCTCTTGAATTCAGTATTGATTTAGTACCAGGAGCACAACCGGTGATCAAAGCACCCTATCGTTTAAATCCGGAAGGTTTGAAGGAGGTCCGAACACAGTTGGACGAATTACTGGCGAAAGGATGGATTCATCCCAGCACTTCAAGTTGGGGATCACCTGTACTACTTGTGAAGAAGAAGGAAGGTTCATACAGAATGTGCATCGATTACAGAGCCTTGAACGAAGTCACTATAAAGAACAAGTATCCACTCCCGCACATCGATGATTTATTCGATCAGCTAAGTGGATCTTGTGTTTTCTCTAAATTGGATCTTCGTTCAGGTTATCATCAGATGAAGGTCAAGGAAGCTGATATTCACAAAACAGCTTTCAGAACTCGCTATGGACATTACGAATTTCTAGTGATGCCATTCGGAGTGACCAACGCACCCGCAATATTCATGAGCCTAATGAATTAAGTTTTCCGGGAGTATTTAGACAGGTTTGTTGTCATCTTCATCGACGACATCCTGGTGTATTCTAAGAGTCAGAAAGAATGCAGAGCATCTATGAATTGTCCTGGAAACTCTTCGTCAACATCAGCTTTATGCCAAGTACAACAAGTGCGAGTTTTGGTTAAAGCAAGTTGGTTTTCTTGGACATATCGTATCGGGAGAAGGAATCTCTGTGGATCCAGCGAAAGTTTCAGCAGTTAGCGAATGGCCTACACCAAAGTCAGTGAAGGATATTCGGAGTTTCTTGGGTTTAGCTGGATATTACAGAAGGTTTATTGAAGGCTTTTCGAAGATAGCAATGCCCCTGACCAAGCTCACACGTAAAGATGAAGAATTTGTGTGGTCAGAAGCATGCGAACAAGCTTTCGTAGAACTCAAGTCAAGGTTGACATCAGCACCTATTATCGTCATACCGGATCAATCTGGAGGATTCGAAGTGCATTGCGATGCATCCGGTAAGGGATTAGGATGTGTTCTACATCAGCACGGTAAGGTTGTGGCTTATGCTTTAAAACAGCTGAAGATTCATGAGCGCAATTATCCGACGCATGATCTGGAGTTGGCAGCCGTCATCTTTGCTCTCAAGATTTGGCGTCATTATTTACTTGGTGAACGAGTGAACATCTACACAGATCACAAAAGTATGAAGTACGTGTTAACTCAAAAGGAGTTGAATATGCGGCAGAGAAGATGATTAGAACTCATGGCGGACTTTGACATCAACTTGCAATATCACCCAAGGAAGGTGAACGTAGTACCCGATGCTCTTAGTCGCCAACCATTATCGATGAATCTCACCGCTCAGTGGAAGCTTCAACAAGACTTGAATCAGATTGAGATTGAAGTAGTCATGCCAGGTAATGCTTCAAGTTTGATGAATTTACAAGTTCAATCAACCATTGTCAATCAGATCAAAGCAGCTCAAGCCAGCGATGCTAAGTTGCAAAAGATCAGAGAACTAGTGGAGAATGGACTCAGAACAGACTTCATCATCCATGAAGACGGATCTTTGAGATACGGCAGCAGATTGTGTGTACCAAAAGGTCCTGTTCGGGAAGAGTTAATGAAAGAAGCTCACAGCTCTCCCTATTCAGTACACCCTGGAGGTACCAAAATGTACAAAGATCTACGTCAGAATTATTGGTGGCATGGAATGAAGCGTGAAGTAGCCAGAAGCGTCGCAAAATACTTGGTGTGTCAGCAAGTAAAGGCTGAACATCACAGGACTGCTGGATTACTTCAACCGTTACCAATCCCAGAATGGAAGCGGCAACACATCACGATGGATTTTGTGACTGCTCTTCCTCGCAGTACAAAGGGTAACAATGCTGTATGGGTCATTATGGATCGACTCACAAAGTCGGCTCACTTCATCCCATTCCGAGTTGGCCAATCAACTGAGACACTAGCGAAGAAGTACATGGAGGAAATTGTGAGACTTCATGGAGTACCGGTCTGCATTGTCTCCGATCGTGACACCAGGTTCCGATCATAATTTTGGCAGAGTCTGCAAGCAAGCTTGGGAACAAGTCTGAACTTCAGCACGGCATATCATCCACAAATAAATGGTCAGTCGGAACGAACTATTCAGATCTTGGAGGATATGCTCAGAGCGTGTATGTTAGACTTCAAAGGATCGTGGAAAGATCACCTATATCTTATGGAGTTTTCGTACAACAACAGCTACCAAGAAAGCATAGGAATGGCACCTTTTGCAGCATTGTATGAAAGGAAGTGTCGTTCGCCATTAAGTTGGGACGACATCGGAGATAGGGAACTTCTTGGACCAGAGATGATAGTAGCGACTGTTGATGTGGTTCGTACTATCAGGGAAAGGATGCGCATAGCCCAAGATCGACAGAAGCACTGGGCTGATGCAAAGAGGCGACACTTGGAGTTCCAGCCAGGAGATCACGTATTCCTGAAGATATCTCCGAACCGCGGAGTGATCCGATTTGGAAGACGGGGTAAATTGAGTCCGAGATATATTGGACCGTTCGACATACTCGAACGAGTCGGTGAAGTGGCATACCGTTTAACGCTTCCACCCTCATTGGAAGGAGTGCATAATGTGTTCCACATATCCTAACTCAGAAAGTATGTGAGTGATCCCAGCCATGTACTCGATCATTCCGAGCTCACGATACAGCCCGATTTGTTTTGTGAGCAACAGCCCGTGGAGATCCTGGACAGGAAAGTGAAGACATTTCGGAACAAGGAAGTTAACTTGGTTCGAGTGATGTAGAGGAAAGACACTCCAGGAGAGTCCACTTGGGAAAGGGAGGATGAAATGCGTACTAGATATCCACACCTCTTTGTAAACTAGTCCTTAAATAAAAGTTGTAAATTTCGAGGACGAAATTTTTGTAAGGAGGGTAGACTGTAACAACTCCATTTTTAATGTACAAAGAATTGATTTAAATTCAATGTATACTAGGAGTATTTATTATTGCTGATATCTCTTTAAGTATTTCTTTCACTCCATAATTACAAGAAGGAGCTTGTAGCTCATTGGTAACACCTTGCACTGCTGAACCAAGCCACCAGAGTTCGAATCCCCTGCCCCACATTATTTTTAATATTATTTTGTTTTGATTTTTTAGAATACCAACCGTTACATGTGCGTTTCTCACAAAATTCCTTCTACACATAAAAAGTTAGATGCACCAAAAATCCCCCTTCGAAATTCCCCGGCCCCCGACACCCCGATTAGGCCAAGTCGGCCGGCTGACCGGCCGACTCGGGCCGGCGCCGCAGGCCGGACTCGGCCGGACGGCCGAGTCGTCAACATAGAAGAGGAGCATCTTGACTTGGTCTTCTCACCTGCACACACTAAATTCCTTGACCGGTTACAGAAAGCCCAATAAATCTCTTTTACTCCAAAGTTTAATGATTTTTAATGATTTTTTATATATTTTTTATATATTTTTTTAATTAAAACCCTAACCCTAGCCTAACCCTATATATACCCCCATACCCTCTACCCTCTCATCCTAAATTCCTAAGTCCACTCTCTCAAAATTTCAAGAGAACTTGGTACGTTAGAAAACGAGCGAAAGGCGAAGCGCTGACGAAATCGACGGCGACATTCCGGTGATCGTGCTAGGAGCTCTCAACGACGATTCGACGCGCCGGCAAACCCTCTACTTCCCCCTCACTCTCTAGCATTGTCCAAACCCGTAAGTCTCTATTTTCTACCTTTCTTTTCTTTCATAAAAATACGACTTTACAAACCCGACGGAAATCGGAACAAACCGATTTCCGATTCGGTTTTCTATCAAATCTCACTTATCACCAATTCCATAATGCTTAAACATCTTTATGTTGACTATTAATCACTTAACAACTAATTTGAATAAGTTTTCTCACATGAAATGATAACGTTTCCATTTATTGTATTTCTTTCATTTAAATACCACAATGTTTAGTTCTTACGTTTAACCCATTAACATTGCCATACCTTAAAGTAGATCACGAGGTAATGACCTACCTCCACACACACGCAAATACAACCCTAAATAATATCATCAAAACTTAGAATACGATAATACAAGATTTTACATTTAAATACCCTTTTCTTATAAAACCTTTTCTAAAAGTTTTAGGTTTGATACACTTTCAAAACAAATATCTTTTAATAAGAAAATACGATATGTCATGGACATCGATCGTTTATCTAAACCTGACTTTGTGGTGTCTAGGCTAGGCAAGTGAGAAAAGGTAATTTTAAAAGGCCCGTCTCACGATTCGTGAGCGGATCCCTCCTTTTCTCATTTGTACTTACCTGGCCACAATTGGCGGTGAAGAGGCGATTTGAGGATTCTAATGACTTATCGTTTATACCATTTAGGAATAGTCTAGTTGAAATATAAAACCCTAGAATCTAAAATACGGAAAATCGACTTTTGCAAATAAATACCTTTTACTTTATAAAACCGTTTTCTAAAGGATAATATTTATAAAATCTTTGCAAAGCGCCACTACAACCCACATTTGAGGAACCCGTTAGGGATTGTACGATTTATCGTGCACCCTCGGCTTAGTAGTGCGAGATTCAGACCTCCGCAAGGAGCATTTGGTCTCGAAAGGTTTAAAATACGATATCTTGAGAAAATGATATTTTTAGAATATAAAATATTTTTTGAAATTATTTTGTATAAATATATGTATATTATCATTAAAAGATCTATTTTGTTATAATATAAATATCCTACTTTTTCTAAAAAAATCACAAGACTAGATTTTTACATTAAGATACCATGAATTTCAAATAAATCAATATTACAGATAAATACCTTTATTTATGTAATTAGGATATTTTCACTAAGAAATATCACAAATAAAATTTACACTCATTATAACTATAAAGATAAATAATAAATACTTGGGGTGTATCTTGAAAACTATATAAAAGTATTTTTACATAAAACACCCTCAAGTTTTATAAATTACAATAAGGACCCTAACAATTATAGAACTTCGACTTACATTTCTTTTGGTCTGACTCAGGTTTGAGTCTGATTATTTCTGACTTGAATATGATTCAAGTTAATCTACATTCTTAATATTCCAACTCAATATGAACACATGAATCCTAGAATCCAGTTAACAATCTATACAACTTGACTGAATCAAACCATGGATATACATCCATTGTTCCGTTATTCCATTTACCTGATTATGCAGTTACAATCTGTTTACTGATATCATGGTTTTGGTCAGTCATCCAACTTACACAATACAATACAACAATACAATCAAAACACTACGGGGTTTAAGGGGTAGATTGGTGCGGAAGGTGTTAGAAGTGGCACGAGACGGTAAGATTAAGACACCTAACCTATATTCCGTTGCTGTTGTACCGTGGCTTAACGGTTCCTTGTACATTCCGTTTGCCCTGGTCTCTAGCATACTGAGACCCCTCTCGTATACACTGGCATCCTTCCGTACCAAGCTACAAACAACAGCGTAAACAAAATATTCTACAATATTATACTTTAGAAGATACCTCTTATTCTGTCTTTTCTAATTCTTCTTTATCTTTGGGACTTACCTAGCGACCTGTTCGCTGACGACATTCTATTTCTTTCTTCTTTGAATGTCGTCAGGTGTTTTTGACCCAGCAGAGATCGAGCCCACCGGTGAAGACTTGGATCAGTTTCACGAAGACCCCGAGCTCTAGACATTGTACCTTGTTCTATTCAGTATTTTCATTTTCTGTTATGCCATTGTTTAGGCAACGCTTTTCATTCCAGTTGTATTTACTTTTCATGCATTGTACAAAAGAATGTTATTAATAAAGTTGTTGTTATTTCTATATCTCTTGTGATTTACTTTTATATTGCTTAGATACGCTTAGCGTATGTACTTCTAAATATATACATAGCGGACCTCGTCGCGTCCCCTTCGCCGTACACCGGGAAGCGGGGGCCATGTGGCGGTACAGTATTGGAAGAAACAAGTGAATATTAGACTCTTGGAGGCGCCGTGGGGATATAAAATAGAGAGGGCATGTTGATCATTCCTTCCTCCATCCCCAAAACGTAAGAATGGATGAATTCCCTTTCTCTATCCCCGAGATCATTTCTTTCGAGGACCTATACTTGTACGACCAGCTGTGCTCCGAGGAGACGCGTCAGACGGTGATTCGGCGCGTTGAGGATCATTTTGGCCGACTGCGTCCTCGGCGATCACCCCTGCTTCAGCTGCTGATGTACTCGATCTGGAGGGCATCGCCGGGGCTACACAACCCCTTGTCCGAGCAACTGAAGGATATGTTGGTTGGTAAGCTGAGATCGCTATGCCGCTTTGGCCTGATCTCGATGAGTCGGCGGGATCGATCGGCGGCACTCGTCCTCGAGTGTTACCAATTGAGGCATCTCACCGATGGGTGACCGCCCGTGGAGCTTTCTGGCCCGTTCGTGGCCACAAAGGTTCGCGGACAGCATCAGAGGCAGAGGTACGAGGCGGCAAGGGCTCGGCTGGCGGAAATATTCTCGGAGTACCACGAGCAATGTTTCCTGCACCCCTTTCCCCCGCTGCTGTAAAAGTTTTTTTTATGTAAGGCTGAGGAGCCCACAATCCCTCTTGAATGAATAAAATTCTTCTTTTTGCAATGCTCTATTGTGTCCTTCTTATTATTTAAGTAAAAAGAAATATCCATTCATAGATATTCTTTTCAGAGGTACAGCTTGAGCTTCTCCGCGGTGTAAGGCCATGGAAATTTGCGACCATTCGCGTCTTGTAAACGATAGGCTCTGCCAGGCAGGACCTCGGAGAAGAGAAAGGGACCATCCTATTTCGGGGAAAACATATGCAGCTTGCCTTGGTCGACGAACTTGTTCCGCCTTAGGACTAAATCTCCGGTTTTGAAGAAGCGGCGCTTGACTCGTGCGTTGCAGTAGCGGGCGGTTTGCTGTTGATAGGCAGCAGCTCTGATCTGAGCTCGGTCCCGTTTCTCCAATAAGATGTCCAGGTTAGTTCGGAGGACCGAGGTGTTTGCTTCGTCGTCGAAGTGCTCGACCCGGTGACTGGGGAGCCCGATCTCCGCTGGGACCATTGCCTCGGTACCGTAGCAGAGGCTGAAAGGGGTCTCCCCGGTGGGGGTTTTCTTCGACGTGCGCAGGGCTTATAAGACCCGGGGTAATTTCTCGACCCAACTGCCTTGGCGTCCTTCTAGGCATGTTTGAAGACCTCGGAGGACGTCCTGGTTAGCGACCTTGGCTTGCCCGTTGCATTGGGGATGCGCAACCGCAGAAAACTTCATGAGGATACGATATTCGTTGCAGAATTCCTTGACTTTTTCGTTTTCGAAATTTCTCCCGTGGTCGGTGATGATACACCTCGGAATGCCAAACCAGAGTATCACATTGTTCTGCAAGAACTTGATAGTCGTTGTGGCATCCGGCTTCCTGATGGGAATAGCCTCAATCCACTTCGTGAAGTAGTCCACCGCGACGAGAACGTACTTGTGCCAGCCCGTACTGGTAGGGAACTGGCCTATCATGTCCATTCCCCACTGGGAAAATAGCCACGGGGAGGTTAGGGCGGTCTGCTCGGTAGCCAGAAGGCGAGATATGTTTCCATGGAGTTGGCAGCTTTTGCATCTCCTGACGAGCTTCTGGGCGTCCTAATGAATCGTCGACCAGTAGTACCCTTGGAGCAGTGCCTTCTGGATTAAGGTGCGGGCCCCTTGGTGCGCGCCACCGACCCCTTCATGGATCTCACAGAGGACGTAGTCAGCCTCGTGGGGGTCGACACACTGGATCAGAGGCTGAGTAAAGGATTTCTTATAGAAGTTCCCAATGCTCCAGACGAAATGGCGGGCTTTGGCTCGGAGACGGCGGGCTTCTCCTCGATCTTCTGGGAGCGTACCTTTTCTTAGGAATTCCATGAGGGGCTATCTCCAATCCCGGTCTTCTTCCTAGGTTGTGTACACTTGAAGTGGCGTTGCTCCGTCTTCTACGCTGGGTCGTGGCAAGACCTCGAAGAGGATGTTCCTCCTGTTGTTGGTCGTATAAGATGAAGCCAGCATACTCAAAGTGTCGGGCTGGGCGTTTAGTTGTCTGGGGATCTGCTCCACCTGGACTTCATGGAAGTCTTTTCACAATCTTCTCACCTCGGCTAGATACTTCACCATCAGAGGCTCCCGTGCCTCGAATCGGCCGGTCCCTTGGCCAACAACTAAGGCGGAGTCGCTGTGGATCCGGATCGTTTTCAGCCCCAGTCCGAAGGCTATGTGCAGTCCGGACAGCAAGGCCTCATATTCCGCTGCGTTATTTGAGGCTTTGAACCCGAGCTTCAGGGAATACTCTATTTCTGCCTCATTCGGGCCATGGATGATGAGGCCGGCACCACAACCTTCCTCGGTCGAAGACCCGTCGACGTAAAGGATCCAGTCAGGGACGGAGTCGGACCTTCCATCGGCTGAAGGTTGAGCTCTAGGGGCCGGTGTGGATTCCGGCTCCTTGCTGGGGATGGTGCACTCGATGATAAAATCGACCAGGGCTTGTGCCTTGATAGCCTGCCTCGGGCGGTATTTTATATCGAACTGGGACAACTCCCACCTCCACTTCTCCAAATGACCAGAAGACTAGGGGGAGGCGAGGATAGCCCCCAAAGGCCGCTCGGTAAGAATGAGGATGGTGTGCGCCTGGAAATAGTGTCGTAGTTTCCTCGATGCTACAATGAGTGCCAAGACGATCTTCTCTATGGCTGGGTACCTCCTTTCCACGTCCTTGAAGACGTGGCTCACATAGTATACCGGCTTCTGGACTCCCTCGACCTCTCGGACGAGCACTGAGCCTGCAGCTTGGTCGGACACCGCTAGATATAGGGCTAGCTCGTCCCCTTCAACTGGCCAGGTAAGCAGCGAGGGAGTCGCAAGGTGTCTCTTTAATTGCTCAAAGGCGGTCTGGCACTCCTCCGACCACTCGAACTTTGGTATCTTCCCTAGAGCTTTGAAGAACGGGAGGCACTTCTCCCCAGACCTTGATATGAAACGACTCAGAGCGGCTACCCGCCCTGTCACCCGCATGATTTCGACGTTAGTCTTAGGCGCGGTCATGTTAAGGATGGCACTGATTTTCTCTGGGTTAGCTTCGATTCCACAGTGGGTGACCATGAAGCCGAGGAACTTTCCACTGGTGACCCCGAATGCGCACTTGGCGGGGTTCGGTTTCATCTTGTATTTGCGGAGGACGTCGAAGGCCTCGCCCAGATCCTTGGCGTATTCGTCTGATGAGACCGATTTGAATATCATGTCATCGACGTAAACTTCCATGTTCCTGCCGATCTGTGGCTTGAACATGCAATTGACCAAGCGTTGGTACGTAGCTCCGGCGTTTTTAAGGCCGAAGGGCATCACCTTGTAGCAGTACACCCCCCTCCGTCCGTTGTGAATGCGGTGAGATCCTCTTCTGCCAGATTCATACGGATCTGGTTGTACCCGGAGAAGGCATCCATGAAGCTAAGTAGCTCGTGGCCTGCCGAGCTATCGACGAGCTGATCTATCCGAGGGAGGGGATAGTTGTCTTTTGGGCAGGCCTTGTTGAGGTCGGTGAAATTGACGCACATGCGCCACTTCCCGCTTGAATTTTTGACCATGAATACGTTCGCCAACCATTCCGAGTAAGGCACGTTCCGAATGAAGTTGGCAGCGAGGAGCCTGTCTACCTCGTCCTCGATCGCCTTTTGCTTGATCAGGGCGAAGCTTCGTTTTTTCTTCCTGACGGGTCGGACCTTAAGGTCCACCCCGAGCTTATGAGATATGATTTTAGGGTTGATCCCAGGCATGTCGGCAGGTGCCAAGGCGAACACATATGAGGAAGTGAACCAGGTCGTCTCGCTGAGTCCCCGTCAAAAGCGACCCAATCTGAACGGTTCGTTCATCGTCCCCTTCTACGAGGGGGATCTCTGTTAGTGGCTCCACCGGGGTCTCTCGGACCTTTTTTGCTCGTCTCGAGTGTCCAGAGAACCCTTGATATCATTCTCTCACTCGAGGTCGTTGTCTGGCCGCTCAGACGTAGATGTTGCGGTGAAGCAAACCTTTGCGGTTTGTTGGTCCCCGTAAGCCCGACCTATCCTGCCTTAGTCGAGCGGAAAATTCATCGCTAGGTGGTAGGTCGATATCTGGGCCTGGAGGGAGTTTAGTGTTGGGCGAACGAGGAGGACGTTGGGATCCTCGCGACGAAAAACTCCATAGGCACGGTGCGCGTACGGCCCGCCTCCCCGATGTTAAATTGGAGGGTGATCACCCCTTCCGCGGGGACGGAGTGGTTAGTGAACCCTGACAGGATGTGGGCGGACGGTCTTAGGTCCGACGGGGTGAGTCCCATCCGCAAAAAGCAGTCATAAAAGAGAATGTCCGCCAAGCTTCCCGAGTCGACCAGTATCCTCTGCACTTTGAAGCGGTGGACCCGAGCTGTGATCACCAGCGGGTCGTTGTGAGGCAGGGATATACCGTGGAGGTCCTCGTCGGTAAAGATGATCGGCTCGGCTGCTTTAATCTTCTTCCTATGGTGGCCGCCTGTCCTCCCGATCGGTGAAGGATGCTGAGTCTCGTCGGTTCCCGTCGTAACCCCTGCTGACACGACCATGATTTGGCCGATTGTCAACTCGCCAGGAGGGGGATGGTGCTCTTGCTCACGGTCGGCTTGCCGCTTATCTCGTAAGTATGTTGCCAGGTGCCCCGAGCAGATTAACTCCTCGATGTAGTCTCGGAGCTGCTTCAGTTCTTGGTGGAGTGGCCCTGCGACCTATGGAAAGCACAGTAGGGGCCCCGGGTGCGTTTTTCTGCCCTATTCGAGACTGGGGGAGTTTGAAGAACCTCTCGATCTTAGCCTCCTCCAACAGTACCATCTGGGAGACGTTAAGCGGAGTGTACTCCTAAAACTTCGGGGAGTAGGGCTTTGGCCGCTCAATCTTCTTTTTCTCCTCTCTGACACTTTTCTTCTGATCGGTTTGCTCTGTCCGTGGCAGATTGGCGTTCACCTCGGACTCGAGATGGATCTCACGTTTGGTCCAGGCCTTTGCCTCGGCCATGGTCTTAGGTTGCGCTAATGCAAAGGAGTGTAGCCACTCCTTATTCTTAAGACCCGATTTGAGGGCCGTGATGACCGTCTCGTCTGGGGGTTCTGGGACCTCAAAGAGGGCGTTGTAGAAGCGGGTGACGTATCCTTTGAAGGATTCTTTGTCCCCGCTCTTGATGGTGAAGAGATGGTCAACGGTCCGCTTCTGCCGTCTGTTCCTGATGAAGTGGCCGAGGAATTGGGTGGCCAACTCATCGAAGGTGGAGATTGAGTGTGGCATGAGTCCTCAGAACCAGTCTCATCTGGAGCGGATGAGAGTGGCGGGGAAAGCGCGGCACTGAGCGGCGTCGGAACAGTCCTGGAAACTCATCCCGGCTGTGAACGCGTCTAAATGGTCCTTCGGGTCGGACTTCCCATCGAAGAGTGGGACTTTCGGGGGCTTGTTCTGGGAGGAGACGTGGACGGCGAGTAACTCTTTGGTGAAGGGCTTCGTGAGCGAGTCGGCGGCATATTTAGCCCCGTCGCTTGAAGGATGATTTTCCCGAAGCATGCCTTCGATCTTCTTTTCGAGGGCGTCGAGTCGGCCGTGGTATCCTGGCGATTCGGCATACTCTGATTTTTGGCCTCTGCTGCCAGAGGCCTGCGCCTGGCTACGGCCCCGGTTCTGTTCAATGAGGTTCCTTAGGTCCCCTGGCGAGGTCGTCTTTGAGCTACCGTGGTAAGTCCCGTCTGCGCGACCCTATCGAGGGAGGGGGTGCCGGTCATGCCTAGCTGCAAACGAGCTGACCGACACCTCCTCGGGAGGGACAGGGGCGTGATGGGCCTCGGGGCGACATTCTCTGGCGTGAGACCTCAGTGTTGAGCTGTGCAGCGCCCAGCGGTTCATTGAATACGATGGCCCGGAGGATCTGTGGCCGCCGAAGATAGCGAGGCGGTGTTCGGTCGTGCCAACGCGGGCAGAGTCTTCTCTCCCTCTGTAGGGGTCCCGGTCCCGATATGGGGGAGCGGCGACCTGGAGAGCTTGCCCGGCCATTTGGACACGGACGAGTGCATCCACGACGGACGCGAGCCGATCTATCCGAGCGGATAGAGCGTGAATGGCGTTCGGGGGAGGAGATTCATCCGCGTCTCCATTATGGGGAAGACGGCGGCTAGCGCTAAGATCGTCGCGGTGATCGCTCGCCATGAAGTTTAGATCGGAAGGTGAACTTTCATTGAGTGGAACTAAGTTCCTACAGACGGCGCCAACTGATGGAACTCTGGATCTCCTTCAGATGTTACCTTCCGTTGATCTGCAGCGAGCGCTGATGGATGGCTGAGATTGAGTTGGAGGGTTGCCTCTTGAAGCATGTGGATCTCAATGGGTTTTATGTGGCTGAGGCCGAGCTACCTGCAAGGAAGTCCCGGGGTGGTTGTGTCACCGAGGACCCTCCGACGATCAAGTTAGATGAGCTATTTTGGCAGAGTAACGGCCTATTGGAGATAAATTGACTTCTCTGAGTCGTCTGAGAGAGCGGTTTATATGGTGGCATCCATAGGCAGGCGGGCGCGATATTCACGCCGGCCGTTACGCCCACGTGATAGGCGGGATTCCCCATTAATGACAAGATATGCTTGTTAATGGGGGATCGTAATGGCGTGGAACGCGGGATCATGGGCGACAGATATCTCACGTCTGGAGAGATTCACGGAGCCGTGGCGGAGGCGCCTGTGATCGGTGCTACGGGTCAGTCGGTGAGACCGAGGAAGCTAAGCTCGGCGGGTGGCTCGGGAACGAGCGGGAGACCGAGGCATCTTGGATATGCAGTAGCTCGGAGGCAAGCTGGAGGGCTGAGGGAACTCAGCATGTGGGAAGGCTCCGAGGCGAGCCGATGGTCGTTTGTAAGGTGATCGTAGGGGTGGTCTGGAAGGCCACCGAAGGTCGGGAACATTCTCAGGTCGAAGGCCCGAGGTATGATTCCGACGTATCGATCTTGATCCTTTCTTGTAAGCCCTGGGACACATCATCTGCCACGTGTCATGATCTGGGGAAACACCGGTATCTATCCTCATCAGTGCCGATCGTCGGAAAATGCAATGGAGATTGTTTTTTTTCAACGCCATATGAGGAAATTCCCTCGTATGACATCTTTCCTCCATTATTCTCTACATACATATATCATATGTATGTATATATATATATATATACACACACACACATACATATATCATATGTCTATATATACATACGATATATGTATGTATCTATATACATACATGTGATATGTATGTATCTGAATATATACATATGATTTATGTATTTATCTGTATATATACATATGATATATGTAGATACATACATATATCTATATATATGATGTATGCATACACACACACACACACACATACATACATACATACATATATTATATAATATATAGAGAGGTTAATAGAGGAAAGAGGCCATATGAGGGAATTTCCTCCTATGGCGTCGAAAAAATACACTCTCTCTTATTTTTTCCGACGATCGGCACCCACCATTTTCATCGTTGTCATCTAAGATGTGGGTACACCAAATTTTATGTGATTCTACAACTTTTTCATCGTTGATTTAGTTGGTTCAAAATTAACGGTTTACCGACAATAGAACTTTTTACATTACTAAATCAACGGTGAAAAGGTTGTATAATCACATGAAATTTGGTGTACCCTCATCTTAGATGATAACGATGAAGATGGTGGGTGCCGATCGACGGAAAAAAAATGAGGAATGGTGTATTTTTTCGACGCAATAGGAGGAAATTCCCTCCTATGGTATCTTTCCTCCATTATTCTCATATGATTATACAACCTTTCTCATTTTTTCCGCCGATCGGCACCCACCATATTCATTGTTATTATCTAAGATGAGGGTACACCAAATTTCATGTGATTATACAACCTTTTCACTATTGATTTAGCAATGTAAAAAGTTCTATTGTCGTTAAACCGTTAATTTTGAACCCACTAAATTAAAGGTGAAAAATTTGTAGAATCACATGAAATTTGGTGTGCCCACATCATAGATGACAACGATGAAGATAGTGGGTGCCGATCGTCGGAAAAATTGAGAGAGTGTATTTTTTCGACGTCATAGGAGGAAATTCCCTCATATGGCCTCTTTCCTCCATTAACCTCTATGTATGTATCTATATATATATATGGAGGAAAGATGCCATGGGAGGGAATTTCCTCCTATGGCGTCGAAAAAATACACCCTCTCTCATTTTTTCCGACGATCGGCATCCACCATTTTCATCGTTATCATCTAAGATATGGGTACACCAAATTTTTTGTGATTCTACAACTTTTTCACCATTGATTTAGCAATGTAAAAAGTTCTATTGTCGGTAAACCGTTAATTTTGAACCCATTGAATCAACGGTGAAAAAGTTATAGAATCACATGAAATTTGGTGTACCCACATCTTAGAAGATAACGATGAAGTTGGTGGGTGCCGATCGTCGGAAAAAATGAGGGAGGGTGTATTTTTTCGACGCCATAGAAGGAAATTCCCTCCTATGGCCTCTTTCCTCCATTAACCTCATATATATATATATATATATATATATATATATATATATATAGATATGTATGTATGTGTTATCACACACTCACACACATAAATATACATACATACATACATACATACATACACACACACACACACACACATATATATAATACACATACATACATACATACATACGTACATATATGATATATGTATGTATCAATATATATATGAGAATAATGGAGGAAAGAGGCCATAGGAGGGAATTTCCTTCTATGGCGTCGAAAAAATACACCCTCCATCATTTTTTCCGACGATCGGCACTCACCATCTTCATCGTTATTATCTAAGATGTCACTAAATTTCATGTGATTCTATAACTTTTTCACCGTTGATTTAGTGGGTTCAAAATTAACGGTTTACCGACAATAGAACTTTTTACATTGCTAAATCAATGGTGAAAAAGTTGTAGAATCACATAAAATTTGGTGTACCCACATCTTAGATGATAACGATAAAGATGGTGGTTGCCGATCATCGAAAAAAATGAGGGAGGGGGTATTTTTTCGACGCCATATGAGAAAATTTCCTCCTATGGCATCTTTCCTCAATTATTCTCTCTCTATATATTATATATATACATACGTACGTATGTATGTACATACATACATACGCATGTATATATTATATATGTATATAGGATATATGTATGATATATACATATATATATGAGAATAATGGAGGAAAGAAGCCATAGGAGGGAACTTCCTCCTGTGGCGTCGAAAAAACACGCGCTTCATCGTGTTTTCAAACGATCGGAATCCATCATCCTCATCGTTATCATCTAAGATTTGGGTACGCCGAATTTCATATGATTCTACAACTTTTCACCGTTGATTTCGCAATGTAAAAAGTTCTATTGTCGGTAAACAGTTAATTTTGAACCCACTAATTCAATGGTGAAAAAAGTTGTAGAATCTCATGAAATTTGGCATACCCACATCATAGTTGATAACGATAAAGATGATGGATTCCGATCGTCGGAAAACATGATGGAGGGCGTGTTTTTTCGATGCCATAAGAGGAAATTCCCTCCTATGGCATCTTTCCTCCATTATTCTCTCTCTCTCTCTCTCTCTCTCTATATATATATATATATATATATATATATATATATAGAGAGAGAGAGAGAGAGAGAGAGAGAGAGAGACATATATATATGATATATAGACACACACACACACATATATATAGACACACACACAGAGAGACATGTATATATAGACACACACACACACACTCACATACACACACACATACATATATATAATATGTACATACATATATACATATATCATATGTACATATATATACATATATCATATGTGTGTGTGTGTGTGTGTGTGTGTGTGTGTGTGTGTGTGAGAATAATGGAGGAAAGATGCCAAAGGAGGGAATTTTCTCCTATGGCGTCAAAAAAGTACGCCATCCATCGTGTTTTCCGACGATCGGCACCCATCATCTTCATCGTTATCATCTAAGATGTTGGTACACCAAATTTCATGTGATTCTACAACTTTTTTACCGTTGAATTAGTGGTTTCAAAATTAACGGTTTACCGACAATAGAACTTTTTACATTGCTAAATCAACGGTGCAAAAGTTTTAGAATCACATGAAATTTGGCGTACCCACATCTTAGATGATAACGATGAAAATGATGGATCCCAATCGTCGGAAAACACGACGGAGGACGTATTTTTTCGACGCCATAGGAGAAAATTCCCTCCTATGGCCTCTTTCCTCCATTATTCTCTATATTTATATGCAGATATCATATGTACGTCTCTCTCTCTCTCTCTCTCTATATATATATATATAAGCAAGGTTGGATTTTCTATTTTGAGAAAATAGAAATAAGAGATGGAAAATGGGAGATATTTTTGGTATGGGGAGGCATGGCTTTTTCCTTTTGTTTATATATATATATATGATATATGTATGTGTGTGTGTGTGTGTATGTATGTATGTATATGTGTGTGTATGTGTGTGTGTGTGTGTATTATGAAGCATGGTTGGATTTTCTATTTTGAGAAAATTGAAATAAGAGATGTAAAATGGGAGATATTTATGGTATGGTGAGGCATGGCCTTTTCCTTTTGTTTATTCATTTATTTACACTATAGAAGTATGGTACAATATATGTATTGTTCTTAATTCATGCTTCAACAGGTGAGAAAAGTGAGAACCCATTCTTCACTTCATTTTTTTGATGCTAGCTCATTAGCTTGCTCTCTCCTTTTCTTCTTCTTCCCCCACTAAGCTCTATTCTTTTCCATGAGTTGGAAAATAAAGAGCTAGAGAATTCTAAGTGAGTTTATAAACCTACTTCATCAATTTACTCAAGATTAGCACTCAAGATTAGGATGTTTCCTTCACTAATGAAAAATTAGTGAAGAGGTAGCTTGACCTAGAGGAATTTTGGGTGGATCATCTTCGGCATGGAAGATCAAGGAGCAAGCTTGATCCTTTTTCAAGTGAAGCTACGAGAAGTCATAGGGACTACTACCCGGAGCTATAGAAGTGAAGGACTCAATCTACAAAGCTTGTTATTTCTTTCACTTAGCTTAGTTCTTTCTATATCATAGCTTAAACCCTAATACTCTAGTTAGATTCTAGGTTAGTGTAGTTTAGCACCAAGAAATTTTTAAAATTGCATGCTTGATGCCGGTTTGTTGGTTATAGTTCCCTCAAGGCAATTATCGTAATCGCAGGCAGGTAATTATAATGATTGAGGGAGGACCTAGACTGGTAGAACAGTCTTACTCGAGATGATAGTATACTATCTGGTTTGTCTTTATCATCATGTACATGTTGATAGAGCCCATAGGATTCTTGCCTGACTACCAGTATTATGATGGCGATCGTATACGTAGGAGCTGGAGGTCTATAAGCACATCCTTAAATGTCCCTAGTCGTAGGAGTATCGAGACTAGGCATCGATACTCCAGTGTAGAGTAGTGTATACTGATCGAGACCCCGACGAGGGATGGTGGCCAGGTCTTACAAGCCATTGGTGTTAGTTTGTTCACCTAAGATAGTATACAAGTGCTCATTGGGTTATGAGTATACTGGACGGACTCACAGGGAACCTGCTAGTTAGTATTATACCTATTATCAGATGGCAGTTCCCATATGACATGTGTACAAGTTAGTCTGTTGACATGAGATCGTCATTTGTCTCGTGTGTGTTCCTACTGTGCTTTGATTACTACCCTACCACGGCTCAAAGGAGTCATGCAAACAGATTTTAGTTGACTGTCCCGAGCCACATGGAGGCAGTGATCGAATCGTCGGGGATTCGTCTCTCCCGGTATTGGGGGTTGATGTCTTGTTGTGGAAGGGTGGCCATCACCCGAAATCCGTGGCCACGGTGGACGGGAATTACCGATCCAGGATCGATAGTTTCTCAGGTGGTGATGGGTTTCATGTGGACACTAAATATTGCATTGTTAGGGGTCTGACTTTATCCACACCCTAGACTCGATATGCGATACTCTTAAACGAATAGACTGGACTGTACGAATATTGTCATTATCAGGCTCGGTAGGGGTTCAGGATGAGTTTGCTCGTTGATCTCCCTTTCACTCGATACCTAGGTAGTCGTTACGTACAGCTAGTGCCGCTGACGTGCTTATGGTTAAACCCACTGCCAGCGTATTGACGAGTCTTTAGAGTCCCACACAAAAGGTTTTCACGGTTCAGGCGATATGGTGTAGATGACGTATGTTGGTACATACAGGTGTCCGATTAAATATGTGCACAAGTTGCACAAACTTTAATCGGACGGTTGATAATATTAGCGGTTTAGGATTAAGCCGGATTATTAAATCAGGTTTTGATTTAATAATTTATATATGTATTTATATATATGTATTCTTGTATTATTGTTCACTATTCGTTTTCTCTCTTGGCTATTCGTATTTTGATACGAATACGTGTATATGTATTTCGATACATGTACCGGGTTGTATTCCGTATTTATACGGAATAGCTTCTAGAAGTGGACACCTCATTTGTTTGATTTTTCTTTTTTGGAAATTCATTTGTTTCACAAATGAGGTGGAGGAGTGAGGTGGCATGAGCATGGGCTTGGTCATGTAGAGAGGCATGGGTCTTAATTGTTTATTGGAAAATTGTGAATGAGATATTTTTCTTTTGTTGCATGAGAGAGAAAAAACGAGGGGGCAGCCACAATTTTTTCTTGGAGGGTTTTGCTCATTTCATTTTCTCCACTTGATTTCTTTGCATGCTTCATCACTCACTCATTCATTCTCACTTGAAGAATAACTTAGCACTTTCTTGAGTTGCTCATGCCACATGTTTCCTCACCTCCTTCATTTTCTTGAGTTGCTCTATTGAGCATATGTGATGAGAGAAAATTATAGTGACACATTCATACACCCCCACACTCCATTGATAGCAACTTTGGAGTGTCGGTTGCCTCGCTCGAAGAGGCTAAAGTTTGCGTCGTTTCCCTCAAGTGCATCATCGTAGATGGAGGAAGACCGGCAACCAAATTCGATCAAGGAGCCACTAAGAGCATGTGGATGATGGTTGAAGACTGAAGGACACGGATCAACTTGGTATAACCATCTAACTTCTTATATATAGCTTGCTAGTTTAGGGTTTAGGGTAGATCCGGGCATCGGGTAATGGTAGCGCCAGTTTAGAAAATTTTCGTTCCGCATTTGACCACGGTTTGATGGCCGGAGCGCTGCCGTAACCCAACATGGTATCAGAGCCAACCCGTAAACCCCTTACTAGCTTGTTTAACAATTTTAAAGTATCGAAATCGAAACAACCCCATAACAGTGCACTGCTGATTCCAGTCTCTGCCGATTTTCAAAGTCTTCAAAAAAAAAATTTAGCAACTGCAGAAGACTATTTGTATGACCACAAGAGCACACACCAAATACGAACAAATTCCACCTGTTTTGGGCCGAGCACATTGCCACATTTTTCGAGCTGGCCGGTTTTCTGGAGGCTTCTGGGTTTGGTATTTTGGGTATGGTCTGGTCTCTGGAATATTGGTGCAGTGGTATTGCTTGTTTTGCCCAGTTTGGATATAGTGTTGTCTTTTGTTCAAGGGCAATTCAGGGTGTTTCGAAGTCGATAATTTAATATTGTTTAAATGTTTACAGTACTTACATTACTATCTGTGACTGTGAATGTCATTAGATCGGTACAACTTGTCTAATTGCTATAGTTCTTTTAGACGGGCTTATGAACGTGACATTCACGTTGATGTTCTGTGTTGTGCTATGTTGTGGTTGGATCATCGTGGTGGATAGCTATGATGCAATATTAGTACAGTTTAGTTTTATTTGTACATTTGATATTGCGGGACGAGCGTCCGACATGTGGACTGCCGTCACTGCCAGTTCGTATATTATTCGTTTAGGGCACAACCGGGTTGAGGTCGATGTCACCCTTGTATATTATTTTCTTTTCTGTACTAAGATTACCCCGCGGTGGAGTGCACGAATAGCCGGGTTATAGAGGGCAGTGGGTCAGCATCTCATGGTGTTGAGATGGAAGGGACCTTACTCTAGAATTGGTGGGCTATTTGCCGCACTCGTAGGGGGTATAGGTTGACCCACGGAGGGGTGCTCAAGTTACCGGATTCTGTAAAGTGCTGGGTGGCCCATTCACATTGTTGAAGGGGGTTGCCTCACTTCTAGTTTTGGCGGGTAACTTGCCACGCTCGTAGGGGTCTAGGTTATCATTGCATAAGCTATCCACACGACAGGGAACGTCAGGTCTCATTTGCGGCTCAAGTGAAACCCGGGGCTTCAAGATTATCCACCATTCTGTGTTGCTTCTGTGATACTTCTGTGATGTTTCATTATATCATGCATGGGACGATTATTATTATTATTATTATTATTATTATTATTATTATTATATACACACACACACACACACACTAGTAGATGTTGTATATGTTTTGCACCCGCACTAGCCCAGTCCCCGCTCTGTCGTTAGTTAAGTAACCTAACTGGTGATGACGGGACCCAGTGGCGAATGCGGATGGCATATAAGTACATTTTATTTTCGTTCTTTTCTGGTGTGATTAATTAATGGGACTGCGTTGATTCTGATCAATGCAAGGATAAGAAAAACCTATATGATGTTGTTAGAACCAAGTTTTTAAATACTGACATTACAGATATTCTCTTTTGCTTTACACAGTGGTATTCGATTATGAATATCCAGCACCTCATTCGACGAGGCAAGGTCCGAGATCTCTTTATCGGGAGTGACCCCTTGGGCAGAAGTTTGCATCAACATAATAACTTCACTATAGTCGATTCTTTTGCTTTGCATCATGATATTCAGTTTGGAATATCCTGCACCTCATTCGACGAGGAAAGAGCCGAGATCCCTTCACCGAGAGTGACCTTGTTAGCAAAAGTTTTCGCCACCATAAATTTTTAAAACCACTCAGTTCCTTCAACGATATCAAGTTCATTATGTTATAGGTTTTTCGCCAAAAACCAGCCGTAGCCCTCCGTCATTTCTTACAAGTATTGCTTAGTATTCATGCTGTGTTTGTTGACTGTGTCAAGGCGTAGTGTGCGGTAGCTAAGTAGTGCTTGTTTGTGGCATATTAATGCGATTGGTTAGGACAGTCGTGCGGCCTTGTTGACTGTGTCAAGGGCTCGTACGAGTGGGTTTAATGCAATCCTGGATAATGACGGGTTGAACTTGACTGGGACTCTTTGATTTATTGACCATGTCAAGGTCACTTGGGTCATAGGAGTAAAAATCATATCGGGTTCAAACATACAGGAAACTTTCCAGGCTTGCGCATACCTTCTGGGGTGTGGTAACTTAAGTAGATTCCATCAAGTTATCATGCGATAATAGTTGGATCCTGATTCCCACTGATGAGTAGCATTACTTCTCGGGTGATTCCAACTAATTCTCTTTTTGGGTTTAGAGGAGAATTCGAGAAAACAGTGGGAGCCATCCTGATTAGATAAAGTGATTAACCATTCTATTCTAGATTAGAGTGCACGCTAAGTGTTTCTTTTCTTTCTCTCTTTGGCAGCGACCATAGCCTGAGCCTTGACTAAAACTCATGCACCAAGTTAACCGAACTTTCTTAAAACACTTTGGCTTTTGGAATGTCACAGTATTGCGTATATCATTGCCACTTCTATATCACCTTTGCATTTCTCCAGAACACCCCATATCACTACGAACATCCACTTCCATTAGATAAATCCATCGTATAGTCACATACGAACTCGAAGGAACTTGTTCCAGATTCGAGGTTGGATTCTAGTTCTGGAGAGATTGAATTAGATTATTCGGTTGTCTTTTCCCTTTACCTTCTCTTAGGTTGTAAGGGCTCTTAGGATTAGGAGAAGGTACATCTATTGAGCTTATTGGATAGTCTTCTTCCAAACCATAGGCAGGTGCCGATAGGTAGGGAAGGAAGAAAACCAATTAAGCCTAAGTGTGGTGTACAGAAGATAATAAGTAAAGACATATAAAGGGATTAGATTAAGGGCAAAGAAAATTGCGACTGCTATCATTCACGACAAAAAACCATGTATACCCCTGCCACTCCCACAACCACTTTGGATTTCTCCAGAACACTCCGTATCACTACGGATATCCACTTCTATTGGATATGCCATTGTAAGCCATCGTATAGTTACATACGAACTCGAAGGAATTCGTTCCAGATTCGAGGATGGTTTCCGATTCAGGAGAAATTGAATAGGATTATTCAGGTGTCTTTTCCCATTACCTTCTCTCAGATTGCAAGGGCTCCTGGCATAAGGAGAGTACACCTATTATGCTTATTGGATAGTCTTCTTCCAAACCTTAGGCTGGTGCTGAAGGGTAAGGAAGGAAGAAAACCAATTAGCCTAAAGGTGGTGTACAGAAGGTAATAAGTAAAGACATAATAAAAGGATTGGAGTGAGGGCATAGAACTATACGGTTATAGTCATGAATCAAGATAGTGGAAGAGGCGTTACTAGGAATACCAGTTAACCCCTTTTGAAACATTTTCATGTTTCAGTTTCACTGTGCGATGTTAATTGAAAACTGTTTTCCCAATTGGAATCTAACTCCAGGGTATGTGTTTACCATATCAGTATCTCACATTTGTATGTTATTATGGATGGTGAGTAGGAGTAAGATATTGGGAATTGGGTGATTAGATCCTCATTATATCGGAATTCATTGTAATTGGTGATATTTGAGGAAATCGTCTGGTTTTTGCCGAATGGAAAATATTTGGTTTTGAATATCCGTTATTATGCACCAATTTCAAACTGATATATCTGTATGTTTATTTTATAAAATGAGATATAACTTTTTGATATTATGTCTGTGGCATTTACCTATATCAGTTGGTGATTAGGTAAGGTGCATTCAACAGCGGTATAATTCTTCTTAACCATAGTACAATTTTTCAACCTACGACGCACAGGTTTTGAGTTATTGAACTCGGGGGACTTATACAAAGAATTGTATGTTGTCTAGTGTCCCTTAGGACAATGGGATTGGTTCTCGTACTATATTCTGTTTACTAATAACTTCTCTAGTTCTAGACAAGTATTTGGTAGAAATTCAAGGTTCATATTTTGATAAGTTATAGGTATAAGAATAAAATAGAGAACCATTTGTTGGAAGTATCAGGATTCTTCGAGAAATTCGAAGATGTAGATACTTGTGTTCGGTATTCTGTTGATAGTAATGGTTTTGAGAACTTGCTTCTCTTTCAGGTCACTCATATATGGATGCACTCCTAGATGAGTAATGCTGATTGGCCTCTTTCCTTTTGGTTGACATGCACTGGAGATAGCTGCATGATTTTGAATTTGGGTCCAATTAAATTAGTATTTTTGTTTCTATATTGGATATATATAGGATCAATTTATATCTTAAAAATGTTAAGGTATAGGGAATTGTCCGGCTGATGCTTAAAACCAGAATCCGGATAAACTCAAGGCACGTTTCAGTAATGACATTTTGTGGGTTATCCCGGGCTTTGACGAGGGTTAACTTTCTACCATCAGGAAGATCAATATTTATATTGTTCTAAACTCGCCACGGTTTTAGTAAAGTGGATTTTTTCAGAAAACAGAAATGGGAATATGGTAAAACTGGAAGTGATTCCAGAACCACAAACGATTACTGAAGATTTAATAGAACCTGAGGATTCGATTGCTTTCGACATTCCATTAGCCACTCCGCAGATTTTGTGGGTAAACTCAGATACCCGAGAAGTTCTTCGGTCTTCTAAGAGAAGGTGACAGGGAGGTTCTAGTTTACGTAGACTTGCCATTGCTGATGTTCTAGACTATAAGACCCGGCAGGAGGATGAGTATAATATCATTCTAAACTAGCTTTAGAAGTGCACGTGTATATGACTCCGCCAGAGAGTTTTTGTAATCAGTGAGAGCAGCGGAAGCCTAGTAAGAAAGTAGGTTATGTCTATTTATAGACTAAAGCAGGTATAACGGAAATAGATCATCTATTTTTGATGTGACAAACATAGGCTTTGACTTCATCAGAATAGGAAATAGATCTGCTAAGAAGGTAGCAGAGAGTGATATCCAGGTATTTGGATGACATGCGCTAGATAGGAAGAGATATTCCTATACTACGATCGGTTATACTGTGGTTGTCACAAAGTTGTTTCTCCATATAGGATATGGATATAATATCAGAATTTCTGGTTACTAAATCTATGGTTTTAGATCTAGATTTGGGAAGTATCCTAATCTGGGTACTTTGACATTATTCTAAAGTTATTTTAGAATGAACGACTCCAGGCATGGTGGTGTACCTACAGGTGATGGAGTCACCCTCTCTAAAGGTGTCTTGCAGACTAAAAGGGAAAGGGATCTGCATGATTAGCATATCATTTGCTTAGGCAATTAAGTTAATCATGAAATATCAAGTACCACACCAGATATTGTTTTTGCACTAGCTGCAATAAACATATATTAATCCAATCCTGGAGAAACATTGGGAAGCAATTATTGAACATAAATGGATGTTCTTGGGAAATTATTACGGTAGCCTCCTTCGGGAAACGATTATCATTTCAGGCTTCCAAGATGACCTGGATGACAGAGTGACTATCAGAGTTATAGTTTTCCATCTTTTGAGGGACAGTATGTTAGACAGGTGGTCCAAGCAGATACTGAGGAATGGCATGGCGCATGATACCGATTAAATTCAGTGGATGATACAGTCTAGGAAGTTTGCTGGATTAAGAGTTCGTTTGTGAACTGGGTCCCATCAGATATCCAGACGTATTCTAAGACAGGTATTGCTCATTTCGGGAGTTAACTTTCTCCGCGAAGTTGAGATATAGAGAGATACAGAAAGAAATATTGGAGCGGATCCACTCACTAAGGCTATTTCTCGAACGCAATTGTTTCGCAAACGGGCTTTGCGAAACTGATTAGTAGAGAAGTTAGGTGTTTGGTATCACACGGGATGTGAGTATGCGACATCGCAATAATTGGCCTTAAGTGCATGTGAGAGATTGTTGGCTATAGTGTCCTCAAGGCAATTATCATAAACGCAGGTAGGTGATTATGATGATTGAGGGAGGACCTACACCGGTAGAACAGTCTTACTCGAGATGATAATATGCTATCTGGTTTGTCTTTATCATCATGTACATGTTGATAGAGCCCATAGGATTCTTGCCTGACTACCAGCATTATGATGGCAATCATATACGTGGGAGCTGGGGGTCTATAAGCACATCCTTAAATGTCCTTAGTCATGGGAGTATCGAGACTGGGTATCGATACTTCAGTGTAGACTGGTGTATACTGATCGAGACCCCGACGAGGGGCGGTGGCCAGGTCTCACAAGCCATTGGTGTTAGTTTGTTCACCTAAGATAGTATACAGGTGCTCATTGGGTTATGAGTACACTGGATAGACTCGCAGGGAACCTTCTAGTTGGTATTTGTCACGACCCGAAATAGAACGTGACTGGCACTTGAATCGTTTGAAGTCTATAGGACCCCATCTAATTCAAGTAAGCCAAAAGCCCAGAAATCTAAACCATTTTAAATAAGAAGTGAAGGAAAACTTGTTTAAACATTTAAAAGCAATATCATATTTTCCCGAAAATTTCGGCAAAGTCTCCTTTATAAATATTGGCCCCAAACGGGTACAAACATGAATAATATGAATAAAGGCATCCCCAAGCGGGAGCTATCTCTTCGTCAATTGATGGTCACGACCACGCAAGCAATATAATATACAACGCCGAAGGGCGAGGATCAAACCTCAAAAGGAAACTCGAAATTATCAAGAAAACCACAATAATATAGGCGCGACTCTAAAGTCGAAAGAATATACAATGGTCTTCTAAGTCTAATGAATATATAAGTCTGGTTGATGGAGTTTTTAGATACAACTGAATATAAATAAAGTACAATAGTGGTCACGATGCGAGTGAACCCACCTACCAAAGCAATCACCCGAAAAGGAGCAGTGTGCCAGCAAAGCCGCAACGAAACCTGTACGGCAAAACCTGCAAGAACTGTGGCACAACGGGAGTGAGTTGCCAACTCGGGAGTATAAAACATCACCGAGCAGAAATCGTATATATGACTCAATCCTAGGTCATACGATCATAATAGCCTCAAATAATAATATGGCCTGAAGTATAATAAAATGGAAAGGGTAAACATCTATGCATAAGTGTAATCCCACATGCTCGTGTCAGTGCCTCAGGTAGCAATATATCATAAATATGATGTATGAATGCATGAAAACAGAATGCATCTAAATGTGGAAACTGTTTTCTTATCTCAATGAGATTTCTGTATAAAATCGAGTATCATCAATGAAATCATGCAGAAAATCAGTGTCAATCATCGACACAAAATATAAATCTCAAATCTCGATATCTCAGGCTCCGGCTATCCGGACTGGCCTATATCATCAAATCTCAATATCTCAGGCTCCGGCTATCCGGACTGGCCTGTATCATCAAATATCAATATCTAAGGCTCCGGCTATCTGGACTGGCCCAAATCCTTAAATAAAAGACCACGTCGGTATCCTCCGGATATCCGGCGTGTCACAATGAAATCACCAGTCAGTAGTGCTCCCCTGTCTCAGGCTCAACGCCATCATCTGCGACCTTCTCGTCCCGGGGTACCGTACCGGGTCCACCATGCACCCACAGACGGTTCCTCCTCCTCCTCGAATCGGGTGTATGATATCGCTCAAGAGCCGAGAAAACTCATGGTGGACATATCTCAAATCATATCAGGAGAAAACCGCACTTTTGTATCTTTAAAAAAGATAATACGTTTTATAAATCCTTGCGGTTTCTCCAAATCCAGTAATCTCATGGAAATCCGAAATAACAATCTCAAGTGTAAATAACAGTGAATACTGGCATCCGGCAATCCGGACTGGCCAATAATATTGCATGACAAATGAATATAAAATGCATGAGTATCTAAATAAAGAATGCAATATCTAAACTAGAACATGACAGCAATAACATATAGGAACTATCAGCTAGCAAGCTATGTCAATAAAATAATATTCTCTAAAGTGTACGTGATATAGTAATTACCGATGAAGATGTGTGTGAGCCGGCAAGCAAGTGTACGTGGAGTATACGCATCATCGGTAATGGTGCTGGTGTCCTAATAACAGGTTTCATAATTATTAACGAAAATACATATAATCATGCAATGTAATGCGAACAGCAGAATAAATGGCAAATGAATAGTAAATGCGGCAATAAAGAAATAACATTCCTATATACGAGTCATACAGTTTTCGGTGTCTGAAATCGCACGAATCGTGGTGTTTAGAAAATAGGGCTACGGTGTTTTTATGAAAGAGTACATCCATTGAAATATCCGTAGTATCCTCTGGCCTGTCTTTAAATTACTCTCGTTTCGTTAGTTTGAAATAGGTATGACTCGTGCCCGGTCTAAATCTACTAAGTAAATTACAGTACTAAACTAACAGACTAATCGAAAGGGGTAAGGAAAACCATCTAAGTCTGAGTCGATATATATACATCTAGTAATCGGTGATCTCGCCTCAATAGTATCACGTACGATACAATTTATATAATATGACATTCTCGAGTCAAGAGTGTGGATCAATCATCATAATTATAGCTCGTACGGTAAATCTATCGCACGGCATCCCAAATCTGGATACGGCTCGAATGTCACATTTATCTTATTATTCATCTGGTATCCTTATCATCATATATCATGAACTGGGGGTACTGATCTAAAGTCTAATACATACTGATACCATCAACATATATATAAGTGTGTGTATGAAAACACATCGCCTAAAAATCCGCTATAATATCATGTCGTATCTTGATTGAAAACGAATTCTTGTTGTGTGTTTAAGAAAATGTATAGAATCACAATCAAAGAATTATTTGACCGCAATCAACTACGGTGTCAGTTGTAGATTGTTAGCGAGTGCGGATCGTCCACAGGGAAAGTGTAATCGTTCGTCTTTTAAATTAGATGAGTCAAAACTTTAATAGAAAGAAAACAAACAATTCATGATTTGAAATTGAAGTTCAAGAATTAGAAAATCTAGATCTAATAAAAGTAAAAGATAGAATCAAGAATTGAGAGTTTATTGATTTTTCCAAACCAAATATCAAGAATCTAAATGAGGTTCGTAGGAATCAATCGGATCCATAGATGTGGTGTAATCTAGAGATGACGTATTCTTATCCTTCGAAGAATTGATACTAGATCGATGATGATCGACGAGAATTAGGGATTTCTTGTGAAACTAGGGTTTCATCATTTATCCCTTGTTCCTTCGTCGATATCATTCACATTCTAGCCTCTAGTAAATTCAAGAATTGATCGTAGATCCCTAATTTCGAGCGATAACAATCAAGAAAGTATCACAACGAAACTAGGTCATCGATTCTTCAATTTGCTAGGGTTTACAAAACTCGTAGGACTTAAGAATCGTTTTAAGATTTGTTACATCATCATTCTATTGATCGTCTCGACTCCTTTACGAGCGGAGTTTTACTCAAACATCACAACAAGAACCACAATTACAAATTGAGATCGAATCATGATGCAAGAATTTAAAGAAAGCAAGATTCAAGAATTTCACCTTTTATTTATATCAACAATTCTGTTACAATCACTCAAGAACTACAAGAGGAAGAACTCGATCGTCGATTTGGCTTCGCTCGTCTCCGTGAGTCGCGGATCGGCTTGGATCACTTGCTCGATTAAAGATCGGCTCCGCTCCTAAAAGGTTGAAGTCTTCTCGATTGATTTGGTACTCGGGATCTTGAATTTGGAGTGGAATTAGGGTTAGGGTTTCGCACAAGTCTTGTCACTAGACTTGTGGAAGAAGATGGTGTAAGAGGTAAAGATTAGATATTAAAGAACTACTAAGGATTCAACCACTAATGATTGATTAAAGATTAACCTCAACCCTTAGATCTAGGCTCCTATTTATAGACATCAAACCCTAGATCTAGGTTTTGAATTTTAAGTTTCCCTCCGAAAGTTTGTTGAGGAAATTTGAATTTCCCTCTAAAAGTTTGTTGAGGAGAAGTTTCTAGATGTGATTAGTTCGGAGGGAGCTTCTAGAAATAGTTTGTTAGGAGCTTAATCAAGATTAGCTTGCTTGATTATCTTTGCTGATCTGGCAGAAGCTTCGAGAGAATTCTGGAATTTGATGTGTCTTTCTGAGATGTGTGCACTGAAATAGGAATTATGACCTAAAAATTAGGTGATGACGTGGCAGAAACGCGGCGGATCGCGGCGCAAGCAGGCTCCCGCCGCGGATCCGCGGCGCTTTAGAGGCTTTAGGTCTTGCAACTTCTGGTACTTCTTTGCGCTGAATTATGGGCCTTTATAGGATATGTGGAATTGTATTTTTCCCTTTGGATTGCTACCAGATCTCAAAACTTGGAGTTGGTATAATATTTGATCAGCAAAATGACAATTTTGGCTTTTCTTTCGGATTTTCCTGCACAATTTCTCAAGACAAGTGTTGCGCAATATAGGGATGATGCGATGCCATGAAATGCGGTCAATTTCCTTTATAGTGCCGGTTTTAGAGTCTAGCATATGCAATCTGATATTTAACGACTGATTTGCTAATATGTGTAATATGGATGCCGAACACTTCTACATGAGCGCAAATGATAGGGAAATTGCCGTGTTAAAAATGCAGTATTTTCGACTGATCAAATTCCCCCAAACTTATTTTCGATCGTCTCGAGCGAACTTTTTTATTAAAAAGAGAAGGAGAAAATAAAGAAAGAAAAAAACTAACTAGCACACTTTCGTAGGCAACACGATTGCACTGAGCACGTGCAACAAGCCTTTAAACCTCTAGGTGTCCCTAGTAGGAGGAGTGTTGTCTCCTGAGGGTTTTCAGCGGATTGCACCCACAAAATCCAATAATAAAAGGAAGATCATGAATATTACATTTAAAGAAAAGAATTGTAAAAGAAAAGCCTTGAAAATTAGGGTTTCCAACTAAGCTAGCTTTTCGGTTTTCATGAGCCCTATCTTAATGGTCATGAAAAGATGTCAGAAATCACGTCCTCCCTCAATAAAATATCGTCTTATTCTCCATTCCTATCTTTCTTCCAAACATCGATCATATCACCCTGCGTGTGTGTAAAGGACATCCCTACACCCGGAGAATTCAATTCAAGCTATCATACTCTTGCCCATCAGCCTCAGTACTTTTTAATTAATGAATATTTAGATAAGATTTCTCACATACTTTCATGCGACCGTTAATACTTCTTGAGGTACTAACCGACCGATTACTCATGTGCTTTCTTATTTGGTGTATTTTCCTCGTCTTGCACCACCTCAGGCATACCAGTGACCCTCAGACCAGTTGGCCTTAGGGCACAAGGTCAAGAGGCACCCTCGCTATATATTTTTTATTGCCTTTGGTGATAACAAAACCAGTGTTCATTTTTCTCACCATTTTATATTTTCTTTATTTTTTTTATTTCCTTCATACATCGGTTTTAAGACAAGAGCATTTCAAGGTATCCTCTACTATCCCAGGCTTCAAGACGTGTGTAAGTGCGAATAGCAGGGTATCAACGTTCAAAATGTTTGGCTTTCCAGAATAGAAACTATTTTTCAGACTTATTTTTATCCTCAAATTGGTGACTTCCTTCATCTTACTAACCCTTGGGACAACGGCTCATAACTACTTATTACTAGTTCGTATAAAAAAACTTCTAATTTTCTTGGTTTTCTTAAATTTTTCTAATCTCATGGATGTAATTTTTCACTATCTAAACTTTTATTATCTTATTTATGTACAAAAAATATTTTTATAGTTTTGAAATTTTTTAAATTTTTATAGGTTTTGAAAAAAATGTTTTGTGCTTATGCAAATGATATGCAAATGATATGCAAATGATGCGAAAATAAGCACAAACCTCCCCCAAACTTGTTTTCAACAGTGTCCTCACTGTTGCCTTCTGCTAAATCTCAAAAACTTGTAAGCCTGGGAGGAAATTTATTAACGGGGGCAAAATATTTAAGTGAAGAACCTCCCCCAAACTTATCCTTAGCTCAAAATTTTGTAAAAATTTCCTTTTCAAGAGCTCGATTATACCCCCCCCCCAAACTTGAGTTAAACAATGTTAAGCTTTGAAAATCATATGAGGGGGTCAAAAATCCTTAGTCGATACCAAGCTTTGCAAAGACCGAAGGTTAACACCAACCATTCAAAAAATTTATCAATGCAGTGCTCTGGTTGGTGGAAGAAGAAGTGGGGAAAGGGTAAGTGGTGGAATAGAATGTGTGTGCGTCTCATTTTGGAGAGACGATGCAGTGAATGTGATGGATTGTTTGCATTCTTTTACAGTTCAGAAGAAGGGGTGGAGGTTCAATTTCAATGATTGGGACATAATTCATCTCAACACCCGTGTCATTCAAAAATGCGAGTTCATCAGCGAAGATTTCCTCAAAAGTTCCATCTATACCCCGATGAATAATGTCATCACAAAGTGCGGGGTGATCTTCAGACTCTAAGAACAGTTCATAATCAGTGTTAATTGTTGACCCGGACATCTCGGTGGAAGAGTCCGTATGTGTATGATACATAGTTGGGTCAAACAATAACGTATGAAAAAAGTCAAGATCGATATCATGAGGATCATCAAATTCGCTGCTGTCGACATCCATTAAGTCGACAGAACAGACCTGAGCGTAGGTTCGGAGGGTACACTTCCCAACTTGTAAATGTTCAGCTCTATTGACCTATTCCCGAAAGATAGGGTCATAGAGCCATTACGACAGTTGATTATTGCATTGGAAGTGGCCAAAAAGGGGCGACCTAAAATCACCGGAATTTGATTCCGTGGGTTCGCTACAGGCTGTGTATCAATTACAATAAAGTCCACAGGGAATATGAATTTCCCGATTTTTATTAACACATCCTCCGGTTCATCCCTAGATTTGGTGATTGATCGGTCAGCCATCTGGATAGTGCAATTGGTTGGCTTCAACTCTCCGATCCCTAGTTGCTCGTAAACCGAATATGGAAGCAAGTTAACACTAGCGCCAAGGTCTAGTAGAGCACGGTTGATGTGTTTCTCCCCAATAGAAATAGAAATAGTAGGACAGCCAGAGTCCTTACGTTTCCGTAGTACTTGTTGGGGGAAAGCCGTGTCTACAGTTTTTGCCATGAATATCTTCTTGGGCACTTGTTTCTTCCTCTTCCTAGTGCACAAGTTCTTAAGAGTTTTCGCATAGGACGGAACTTGTTGGATAGCATCTAGGAGAGGGATGTTGATGTTAACTTGCTTTAAAATGTTCATAATCTTCTCCATATGTGGACTCGATTTGTTAGCCCTTAACCGATTAGGGTAAGGTGCTTTAGTAATAAGCGCTGGGTCCATCATAGGAGAAGGAAGTGTGTGTGGAACCGATCCCAAAATAGAAGTGGGGATCGTCCGTGGAGGAGTAGAAGAGGTGGACTGATGTGGCGAGCCTTTTGGGAAACGAAGAATAGGC
Organism: Agapanthus africanus; assembly: GCA_030015575.1. Taxonomy (NCBI): domain Eukaryota; kingdom Viridiplantae; phylum Streptophyta; class Magnoliopsida; order Asparagales; family Amaryllidaceae; genus Agapanthus; species Agapanthus africanus. The sequence continues at coordinate 177,755,737 of CM057350.1, read as the reverse complement.
TCGGAAGAAGGTGGTGGGGTAGAAGAACTGGGGTCAGAATTAGAAGGGTGTGTGTGAGGAAATGTCTTAGCCGGGGTATTATTGATTGATTTTTCTGTATCATCAAACTCTTCCCCAACGTGATTGTCAAGCACTCTTCCAGATCTCAATGTGATTGCATCCACATGATGTGAATAGCCAGGATTGGGTAAAGGTTGAGCTGGAAGTTTCCCTTTCTCTCTTGCACTCATTTCAGCTTTTAAACGTGCAATTTCTTCTTCCATCGATTTTATAGTCTCGCTTTGGGATGCAGAGTTTTTCTTTATATCATCGACAGAAGTTTTTATTGTCCAAAGCAAATTCATGAATGAAGAGGATTCATCAGCACCGGTCAACTGCAAAGGATTAGTCGATGAAAGTGTGTTGACCGGATTTTGGAAATTTTGTGCTTGAAAGGGGTGCTGACTCAAGTGTGGTGGTTGCTGTTGTGGTGGAGGGACCCTTTGGAAATGATTCGTGTTTGGAACCGTGTTTTAAGATTGGGATTGGTTCCAAGCAAAGTTCGGGTGATTCCTCCAACCCTGATTACATGTGGAAGAAAATGGGTCGTTTCTAGGTCTTTGAAATGCGGCATTGGTATGCTCGTGACCTTGAAACGGAGAATTAAATGGACATTCTTCCGTCAAATGAGAAGGATCAGAATAGCATCCACATACAATTTTGGAGAGTGACATTTGACTTAGGGCGGCAGCTAAATATTTGTTTTCCATAGCGTCGAATTTCTTGTGTAAAGCTGCAATGTCAGCTCTAATTCCTATGGAAACATCATTGCCATCCCTAGACGATTGACTCACACCCTCCCACTATAACGATTTTTCAGCGAAATCTTCTAGGAATTTCCAGGCTTCCCCATCATCTTTGGTCATGAAGTTGCCTTGACACATGGATTCAAGGGTCTGTCTTGTGTTAGGATTAATGCCCTCATAAATGATTCGGCACAGATCCCATCTCGGGATGCCGTGATGTGGACATTGGACTAACAGATCCTTGAAACGTTCAAGACATTTTGAAAATGTTTCATTTGGAAGCTGGGTGAATTGATAGATTTCGCTACGGACTCGAGCTGTCTTTTGATGTGGGTAAAATTTCTTAAGGAATGCTTTGACGAATTCGTCCCAATTTGAAATGGAATGTGCGGTAGTGTTATATAGCCACTTCTCGGCTAAATCACACAAAGTGAATGGGAGAAGACGAAGACGCATAGCATCCACAGACAGCTGTGAGGTACCCATCATTGCGCATACATTTTCAAATTTCGTGATAAACACGTATGCGTCCTCAGACTCGAGACCGTGAAATTTTGGTAGAAGGTTGATGTATTGGGGTTTTATTTGAAAATTCTCCCCGTTGGCTGGTGGAATGGAAAGACAGGTGGAAAGGGGAACACGTAAAGGATAGCACCTCTCTTGGAGAGAGATGCGAGGTGGATTCTGCGCACCAACGGACGGCGGTAAGGTAGTGGAAAAGAAATTCGATGGAGACGGATCCATCGATGTGGGTGTGGTGGTGGGTAAAGAAAAGGTAAGTGTAGAAATACCGACTTTTGGGTCGATCGAAAGGACGCGGACTAAACAGGCACTAGAATCCCGTTGTCCAGCCTATCTTGCACTAAAAAGGATTAGTACAAGTGGCAGCGTGATTTTATAATTAGGGGAATGATATGAATGCGGTGTTTGTTTTGAAAATTGGACGGATTTTTGAAAAAAATGATGCAACACAACAAATGCAACACACAAAACCCTAGAATCTAATGGTCGCCTAGGTCCGGCTCTAGACCGCTCCTAACTGCCAAAAGACAAGCCGCAGGATAGAATCCTCCACTGCCTCTTTGTCCCCCTGTGGCCAGGTAAGTGCCAAGTAAGTGGGAAGGTACTCCACTACGTAAGTAGTGGGCCTAATTAATAACCACTAGCCTTCGACACACTTGCCTTAGACACTACAAGAAAACGCGGATAAGCAATGAATTACCCACGGCCTTCTTCTGTCCTAAGTGAGTGTGACGGTCCTTAGAGTCATCTCTAGATGTTTTTTAGTTAATGAGGGCAAATGCGGATGCAAGTTTGTGATTTTCGGGGCTTAGGAAGGGTAATGAACTCCCCACTTAATCTAGATTTGGTCGTGCCCCTTAATATCCGTATTAATTATGCAAACAACCAAAAATCAAAACACGCACAATTTTATTTTGCTTTTGCGGCGCTGCGATTTATTTGCAAAGAAACCTGCAGAAAATTGTCATTTAGAGTAGACAGGGAAGAAGATAAGAAAGTTAGAGACTCACAGAGGAAAATTGGTGCAGTGAAGAAGCAATCTTGCCGCGGAACCGCCGCAGTATGGGGGTATTTGCCGCGGAATCGCGGTGGAGTGAGGAGATCTCTGCACAAAATTTTAGGTAAATGCTTCTGATGCTCCCCTTAGCTCTCTGGAATATTCAGAAAAAAATTTCCACAGCTCCAGAAGTTCCAGATTTCCTCGCAAAAATCACAACAACTCGTATTAGTGTTTGCGCGAATTTTGATCACAAAATTTGTAATGGAATAAACCTTTCAACTCAAATTTCAAAATACGAACAATTAGCGCACTATCCCCGGCAACGGCGCCATTTTGATTGAATGAATTCTTCGTTGTGTATGTTTGAGAAAATTGTATTTAGAAATCACAACCAAAAATTATTTGACCGCAATCAACTACGGTGTCGGTTGTAGATCGTTAGCGAGTGTGGATCGCCCATAGGGAAAGTGTAATCCTTCGTCTTTTGAATTAGATGAGTCAAAACTTTAATAGAAAGAAAACAAACAATTCATGATTTGAAATTGAAGTTCAAGAATTAGAAAATATAGATCTAATAAAAGTAAAAGATAGAATCAAGAATTGAGAGTTTATTGATTTTTCCAAACCAAATATCAAGAATCTAAATGAGGCTCGTAGGAATCGATCGGATCCATAGATGTGGTGTAATCTAGAGATGACGTATTCTTATCCTTCGAAGAATTGATACTAGATCGATGATGATCGACGAGAATTAGGGATTTCTTGTGAAACTAGGGTTTCATCATTTATCTCTTGTTCCTTCGTCGATATCATTCACATTCTAGCCTCTAGTAAATTCAAGAATTGATCGTAGATCCCTAATTTCGAGCGATAACAATCAAGAAAGCTTCGCAACGAAACTAGGTCATCGATTCTTCAATTTGCTAGGGTTTACAAAACTCGTAGGACTTAAGAATCGTTTTAAGATTTGTTACATCATCATTCTATTGATCGTCTCGACTCCTTTACGAGCGGAGTTTTACTCAAACATCACAACAAGAACCACAATTACAAATTGAGATCGAATCATGATGCAAGAATTTAAAGAAAGCAAGATTCAAGAATTTCACCTTTTATTTATAGTAACAATTCTGTTACAATCACTCAAGAACTACAAGAGGAAGAACTCGATCGTCGATTTAGCTTCGCTCATCTCCGTGAGTCGCGGATCGGCTTGGATCACTTGCTCGATTGAAGATCGGCTCCGCTCCTAAAAGGTTGAAGTCTTCTCGCTTGATTTGGTACTCGGGATCTTGAATTTGGAGTGGAATTAGGGTTAGGGTTTCGCACAAGTCTTGTCACTAGACTTGTGGAAGAAGATGGTGTAAGAGGTAAAGATTAGAGATTAAAGAACTACTAAGGATTCAACCACTAATAATTGATTAAAGATTAACCTCAACCCTTAGATCTAGGCTCCTATTTATAGACATCAAAACCCTAGATCTAGGTTTTGAATTTTAAGTTTCCCTCCAAAAGTTTGTTGAGGAAATTTGAATTTTGAGGAGAAGCTTCTACATGTGATTAGTTATGAGGGAACTTCTAGAAATAGTTTGTTAGGAGCTTAATCAAGATTAGCTTGCTTAATTATCTTTGCTGATCTGGCAGAAGTTTCGAGAGAATTCTGGAATTTGATGTGTCCTTCTGAGATGTGTGCACTGAAATAGGAATTATGACCTAAAAATTAGGTGATGACGTGGCAGAAACGCGGCGGATCCGCGGCGCAAGCAGGCTCCCGCCGCGGATCCGCGGCGCTTTGGAGGCTTTAGGTCTTGCAACTTCTGGTGCTTCTTTGGGCTGAATTATGGGCCTTTATAGGATATGTGGAATTGTATTTTTCCCTTTGGATTGCTACCAGATCTCAAAACTTGGAGTTAGTGTAATGTTTGATCAGCAAAATGAAAATTTTGGCTTTTCTTCCGGATTTTCCTGCACAATTTCTCAAGACAAGTGTTGCGCAATATAGGGATGATGCGATGCCATGAAATGCGGTCAATTTCCTTTATAGTGCCGGTTTTAGAGTCTAACACATGCAATCTGATATTTAACGATGATTTGCTAATATGTGTAATATGAATGCCGAACACTTCTAGATGAGCGCAAATGATAGGGAAATTGCCGTGTTAAAAATGCAGTATTTTCGACTGATCATATCTCAAAATACGAACCAAATCTCATCACCGATCTCGTGGCGTCATGCCCAATCACATCGACTCATCTCCAAGTATCATGTACTATCCTCATCATCCATGTATATGTATACATACATACATACATACATATATATATACATATTCACAACCATATATATATATATATATATATATATATATATATATATGCACAAGAAGGTAAAATGTATGCGAGTGTGCGTGTGTGTGTATGCAAAAACTTAACTCTAGAGTTTCACGACTACGAAACTACACTATAAGCGCTTTCCTACAACTAGGCTAAACTAATCCCAAAGTCACATAATCATTTCCTGCTAAGTATGCACGTCTCATAAAGCACATAAGTGTGTGTGTGTGTGTATCATAACGCATTTGCGTTCTATACTACGAAACTGCGGGGGTGCTATACGCCATCCACCCGACTTCCCCCGTAGATAGATATCCACTCAGCTGGTCCTTGTCTGCCGAAGTCGATACCGCCATCGTCTTCTTCATCGTCCGAAATCCACGTGAGAGGTACCTATATGCAAACATATATAATATCGTATACCGAAATCGTGGACAAAACCAAAACGGCGCACGAAATGCGCATAGGTTAAAACCTATGACCCGCTCATGCAAAAGAACCAAATAACCCTCGATATCGGCGTACAAATGCTAATTGATCGAGAAAAAACCCAAACGTACCAATCGTGGTTTCATAACTCACTAATTATAATATGAAATAGGGTTTAAATCATCAAAACTTCAAATTCACTTTAAAAGCTATTTTTCCGAAAACCTAGTAAGCAAAATTAACTATTTTAATACAAATCTTGATATTTTAGCAAAAGTAGTAGTCACAATATTCACTAATTAGTTTAATTAGGCCACATAAACATTTACTAGATTTTTTATCTCGCTAAATTATATTAATCCAAAAACCTAGTTTGCTCAATTAGCTTAATTAGAAAAAATTTAAAATAACAATTAGCAAACTAGCAACTATGTTAGGTTTTACATATCTTAAAGTGTCAAACTACACATTTAAACCATGATTAAAAGACTTAAACCCTAACTTGATCCAAACCCTTTCTTGCCTATTCAACTTGTACATGAAACCATATTACTAACTAATTGTGTTTGGTTAAGTGTTTAAACAACAATTTAACTAAAGATTTAAGATTTATACCTCCACAAATTTAGAGATCTCACTTGAAATCTAGCCTTCTAAAAAGCTCTCTTGCACCTTGATTCATGCTAGCTTGGGCAAAGAAATAATGGGTAAGAGTTGAATTGAAGAATTTTTGAGGTTTTAGCTTGATTTTTGAGGCAAAATGATGAATTTTTGAAGAGAAATAAGAGGAGAAATTGGAGGGGCTGATGTGGGAGCTGCTGGCCGAGCTAAGGAGAGAGGAGAGAGAGTGAGATGAGGGGAAAAAAACCAAGTGAAGAAAGTCCCAAGTCAACCCAAACTCATACCTCTTTTCTTATTCTTTTTCTTTTGAATTTTCTTTTGTTAGGAAATGAGGTGGGCCTAATGGGGGATTAGGGGCAGCCCATGGTCGACCAGCCAAGGGTGGGCGTGTATGGGTGTGTGGGAAGAAAGTCCAAGTTAAGAAAAATACCCCATGTCTCAAGTATATACCCATACCTCCCTTTAATTTAATTATTTTTCACAATTTAAGCCTTTTTATTTTATATTTTCCAAAACCATCTTGACAACTTCTTTTCATTTCAAAACCATATGTTACACTTTGGTTTAATGTGTCATGATGTACAAAACTTGTATTAACCTATTCCAATTTGTAATTATCACTAATTTAATGTATATTTAAAAGTTTGAAATAGTATTTAAAATAATTAATTACGGAAAATATTTAGTAAACTGGAAATTTTATAAGTGACCCATTAAACACCAAATACTAGCAATTTCATAGCTAGAGTATGCATATTTAAATCTATGAAGAAAAATAATTATATCTGGATTTTTACGGAAAACACCGGTTATTTTACCGATTATCTGAAATTTCACCTAAACGATTTTCAAAACGTTACAATCTTCCCCCCTTAAAGAAATTCGGTCCGCGAATTTAAATTAAAACTCCCCTAAATACTAAAACATTTCAGTAAAATGATCAAGTCATCGGGACTCCGAAATCATAAATACATAAACTATATCGTAGCGCAATGCATGCGCATGAAAACGAGTATATAACTCAAAATCAAAACTCCGTCAAGTATCCCGCAATCATCAGAGTTATGGTGAAGCCACCAATGTCAAAGTCTAATACGAAAACCAACATGATATACTCAAAACTATAATATGTACATAGTACGCATCTTTGTAGACTCGTCAAAAAATCTGAAAGAAATGCATGCCAAACCTTTTTAAGTCACTGTACGATGCATGTAACACTGCACAGTAGCGGACGTCTATTGTAAGAAAATAACTATATATATAACTATATATATATATATATATATATATATATATATTCTTTGTTTAATATGCACGTCCCGTCGTTTTGAAAACAATTTAGGAGGGTTTCCTTTGTTAAATGTCTCGTGTCATCTCGGACACGTAGGTAAATACTGAGACTATACCTCCTTTTTGGAAATCCCTTCGATAACTATCGATGCATACAAAAATCATATTCAAGTACTGTCCTCTGACTAATCCTGCTCATTCACTACCTAATGGTAACTATCATAAAAACATACTGCTCAAAGGAAATCAATCTCAAAATGTATATAAGAATGCCATGTGCGTCTGGTGCGCACGGAAATTGAAATACATGAATGTGTCATACATGTGCACAGAAACAAAATCTAAGTGCAACGGGTGTGCACGAAAACACCTGTCAAGGGCAATGGGTGTGCCTGACAGCAATATCAGGTGCATCTGATATGCACGAAGAATCCCGATTTAGTGCATCTGGTGTGCACCAAAATCGCATCAAACGCGCCAAGTACGTGCAAGAATCCAAATCAAGTGCACAAGGTGTACGAAAACAAATATCGAATATCATAATCGAAATCGACAGTATACAATAAATCTCAATCCAAATCAGGTATACCGCGGTATATAATCTCATAACCATGTGCACCAGCGTGCACGAAATCGAATCAAAATGCTAAAAGTGCATGAAAACTATACCGAAAGCACAAATCAAATCACATACCTGCCATAGGTATGAAATCAAAATCAACATCTCGAATGACATCAAATCGAAATCGAGTGCAACTGTGGTGCACAAAATCTCAATCATGCAAATAAATTGCCAAAAAAAACACTGAAATCCGAAATAATATACATGTGATATTCGAATCACCAAAACGCCAATCGTAAATATTGTCGTCGATATATCCTTCCTTCGTAGTCGAGAAGGTGTCGGTGTATCCAAAGCTAGCAAAGCAAGATATCTTCTTGCCTCCTTTTCATAGCCTGGCGCCTGGTGCCCTTAGGCACTCGTCTCTCACTGTGAATTTCCAGCTACATAACTCTTCGGTTCAACGGCCCAATTTGGAAATGATGACGGGAACAGTTCCGCTCTGGCATATCCTCTAAAAGATCTCTGGCCAACTATCATGGCCGCTCATAACATAGCTCGTCAATGCTGCCGAACTGTGGCCTACTGGGTGTGTGTAATATGACCGATCCTGTGTCCAAGTCTTCTCATGAAGTGTCCCATCATATGATATCCGGATGACGCCGATTTTTTTTTATCGATTCATCAAAGTCCTATAATTTCCCGAGAGCTCAACACTCGCGCACAGTTTAATAATATCCGGTATATGCCACAGTACCTATGGACCAGCCGTAGAAGGGCAAATCCAAGCCTCACTAATGGCACCGCTGAACTGCCGCAAACCCTAAGGTTCCAAGGCGTTCTCATGGTTATTATGTCGAGTTAGGGTTTCATTCTTCTAGAGGGTCCACCGAATTACTTGCATATTTTTTCGAATACTTTAAACTTGGAAAAATGAGTTTCTGACATTCGATCGTTTCTATCGACTCTCAACGTACCTGCGTGAAGTCGTCTCTAGCTGGAATCAATCAATCTAATGACCTCGCATCGGGGTGTGCAAACGAACCACGTGTCCTAGTCATTCATCCTCGATGACTACCGATCTTCTATCATATCTCTAAGTATAACTCATACTGCAATAACTCCAACATCTGGGGCGGTATCTCGTCAGTCGCAGCAACATTTGGCTCATTCTTCAGCACGCTAAACAGTGCCTCAATCCTCAAGAATAGGCGATACATCAACGGTCATCACAATCTAGCCGGCCTCTAGCAGTGGCCCAATCCTCTGGTGCTGATCTACACATCCGAGAAACCTTTGCAAAAGCAATCCATCAAACGCTTATGGCGCAAAACACATAATAAAACGACGTATCTATGCAATCGTGTGTCATCGGAATACATCCTGGTCAGTCCTCGTCCTGATCGCAACTCTAGCCGCAGCTCTCTCTGCCAAAGCAATCGTGGTAACAAAACCACCAACCGATATCGATGAGGATAGATCATAGAAATGAATATAATACTGTGTAAGGAAATGTACATCCTAAGACTTCTTAAGCGGAGTAGCGTATCGTAAGTATGCCGCGGAACATACCCACAGTACGTCACTCTACTTAAGTCACCTACTCCATAAACCAAGGTCAACCTACGTGACGAAAGTTCAGGTCTAATAACCCCTCGACCAAGTCTAAGTTCCGTAAGGTCAAGCCTCGGTTCCGAATAAATAAACGCCCTAGACTCCGCATAGTCAAACATAGACTCGAACCAAGGTTAAACCTGGCGTTTTGATACCAACTTTGTCACGACCCGAAATAGAACGTGACTGGAACTTGAATTGTATGAAGTCTATAGGACCCCATCTAATTCAAGTAAGCCAAAAGCCCAGAAATCTAAACCATTTTAAATAAGAAGTGAAGGAAAACTTGTTTAAACATTTAAAAGCAATATCATATTTTCCCGAAAGTTTCGGCAGAGTCTCCTTTGTAAATACTGGCCTCAAACGGGTACAAACATAAATAATATGAAAAAAGGCATCCCTAAGCGGGAGCTAGCTCTTCGTCAATTGACGGTCACAACCACGCAAGCAATATAATATACAACGCCGAAAGGCGAGGATCAAAACTCAAAAGGAAACTCGAAATCATCAAGAAAACCACAATAATACAGGCGCGACTCTAAGGTCGAATGAATATACAATGGTCTTCTAAGTCTAATGAATATACAAGTCTGGTTGATGGAGTTTCTAGATACAACTGAATATAAATAAATTACAATAGTGGTCACGATGCGAGTGAACCCACCTATCAAAACAATCACCCGAAAAGGAGCAGTGTGCTAGTAAAGCCGCAACGAAATCTGTACGGCAAAAGCTGCAAGAAACTGTGGCACAACGGGGGTGAGTTGCCAACTCGTGAGTAGAAAACATTACCGAGCAGAAATCGTATGTATGACTCAATCCTAAGTCATACAATCATAATATCCTCAAATAATAATATGGCATGAAGCATAATAAAATGGCAAGGGTAAACATCTATGCTTAAGTGTAATCACACGTGCTCGTGTCAATGCCTCAGGTAGCAATATATCATAAATATGATGTATGAATGCATGAAAACAGAATGCATCTAAATGTGGAAACTGTTTTCTTATCTCAGTGAGATTTCTGTATAAAATCGAGTATCATCAATGAAATCATGCAGAAAATCAGTGTCAATTATCGACACAAAATATAAATCTCAAATCTCGATATCTCAGGCTCCGGCTATCCGGACTGGCCTATATCATCAAATCTCAATATCTCAGGCTCCGGCTATCCGGACTGGCCCAAATCCTCAAATAAAAGACCACGTCGGTATCCTCTGGATATCCGGCTCGTCATAATGAAATCACCGATCAGTAGTGCTCCCATGTCTCAGGCTCAACGCCATCATCTGCGACCTTCTCTCCCCGGGGTACCGTACCGGGTCTACCATGCACCCACAGACGGTTCCTTCTCCTCCTCGAATTGGGTGTATGATATCGCTCAAGAGCCGAAAAAACTCATGGTGGACATATCTCAAATCATATCAGGAGAAAACCGCACTTTTCTATCTTTAAAAATAATAATACGATTTATAAATCCTTGCGGTTTCTCCAAATCTAGAAATCTCATGGAAATCCGAAATAACAATCTCTAGTGTAAATAACAGTGAATACTGGGATCCGGCAATCCGGACTGGCCCATAATATTGCATGACAAATGAATATAAAATGCATGGGTATCTAAATAAAGAATGCAATATCTAAATTAGCACATGAAAGCAATAACATATAGGAACTATCAGCTAGCAAGCTATGTCAATGAAATAATATTCTCTAATGTGTACGTGACATAGCAATTACCGATGAAGATGTGTGTAAGCCGGCAAGCAAGTGTACGTGGAGCATACGCTTCATCGGTAATGGTGCTGGTGTCTTAATAACAGCTTTCATAATTATTAACGAAAATACATATAAGCATGCAATGCAATACGAACAGCAGAATAAATGGCAAATGAATAGTAAATGAAGCAATAAAGAAATAACATTCCTATATACGAGTCATACAGTTTTCGGTATCTGAAATCGCACGAATCGTGGTGTTTAGAAAATAGGGCTACGGTGTTTTTATGAAAGAGTACATCCTTTGAAATATCCGTAGTATCCCTTGGCCTGTCTTTAAAATACTCATGATTCGTTAGTTTGAAATAGGTATGACTCGTGCCCAGTCTAATATCTACTAAGTAAACTACAGTACTAAACTAACAGACTAATCGAAAGGGGTAAGGAAAACCATCTAAGTCTGAGTCAATATATATACATCTAGTAGTTGGTGATCTCTTCTCAATTGTATCACATACGATACAATATATATAATATGACATCCTTGAGTCAAGAGTGCGGGTCTATCATCATAATTATAGCTCATACGGTAAATCCATCGCAAGGCATCCCAAATCTGGGTACGGGTCGAATGTCACATTTATCTCATTATTCATCCGGTATCCTTATCATCATATATCATGAACTGGGGGTACTGATCTAAAGTCTAGTACATACTGATACCATCAACATATATATATGTGCATGTGTATGAAAACACATCGCCTAAAGATCCGCTATAATATCATGTCGTATCTCAAAATACGAACCAAGTCTCATCGCCGATCTCGTGGCGTCATGCCCAATCACATCGACTCATCTCCAAGTATCATGTACTATCCTCATCATCCATGTATATATATACATATTCACAACCATATGTATGTGTGTGTGTATCCCCATATATGCACAAGAAGGTAAAATGTATGCGAGTGTGTGTGTGTGTGTGCGCGCGCGTGTATGCAAAAACTTAACTCTAGGGTTTTGCGACTAAGAAACTACACTATAAGCGCTTTCCTAAAACTATGCTAAACTAATCTCAAAATCATATAATCATTTCCTGCTAAGTATGCACATCTCATAAAGGACATAAGTGTGTGTGTGTGTGTATCATAACGCATTCGCGTTCTATACTACGAAACTGCGGGGGTGCTATACGCCATCCACCCGACTTCCCCCGTAGATATATATCTACTCACCTGGTCCTTATCTGCCGAAGTCGATGCCGCCATCCTCTTCTTCATCGTCCGAAATCCACGTGAGAGGTACCTATATGCAAATATATATAATATCATAAACCGAAATCGCGGACAAAACCAAAACGGCACACAAAACGCGTATAGGTTAAAACCTATGACCCGCTCATGCAAAAGAACCAAATAACTCTCGACATCGGCGTACAAACATCAATTGATCGAGAAAAAACCCAAATGTACCAATCATGGTTTTACAACTCACTAATTATAATATAAAATAGGGTTTAAATCATCAAAACTTCAAATTCACTTTAAAAGCTATTTTTCCGAAAACCTAGTAAGCAAAATTAACCGTTTTAATACAAATCTTGATGTTTTAGCAAAACTAGTGGTTACAATATTCACTAATTAGCTTAATTAGGCCACATAAACATTTACTAGATTTTTAATCTCACTAAATTACATTAATCCAAAAACCTAGTTTGCTCAATTAGCATAATTAGAAAAAATTTAAAATAACAATTAGCAAACTAGCAACTAGGTTAGGTTTTTCATGTCTTAAAGTGTCAAACTACACATTTAAACGATGATTAAAAGACATAAACCCTAACTTGATTCAAACCCTTTCTTGCATATTCAACTTGAACATGAAACCATATTACCAACTAATTGAGTTTGGTTAAGTGTTTAAACAACAATTTAACTAAAGGTTTAAGATTTATACCTCCACAAATTTAGAGATCTCACTTGAAATCTAGCCTTCCAAAATGCTCTCTTGCACCTTGATTCATGCTAGCTTGGGCAAAGAAATATTGGGTAAGAGTTGGATTAAAGAATTTTTGAGGTTTTAGCTTGATTTTTGAGGCAAAATGATGAATTTTTGAAGAGAATGAGAAAAGAAATTTGAGGGGGGGCTGATGTGGGAGCTGCTGGCCGAGCCAAGGAGAGAGGAGAGAGAGTGAGGTGAGGGAGAAAAAACCAAGTGAAGAAAGTCCCAAGTCAACCCAAACCCATACCTCTTTTCTTATTCTTTTTCTTTTGAATTTTCTTTTCCTTTTCTTTTCTTTTGTGAGGAAATGAGGTGGGCCAAATGGGGGATTGGGGGCAGCCCATGGTCGGCCAGCCAAGGGTGGGGATGTGTGGGCATGTGGGATGAAAGTCCAAGTTAAGAAAAATACCCCATGTCTCAAGTATATACCTATATCTCCCTTTAATTTAATTATTTTTCACACTTTAAGCCTTTTTATTTTATATTTTCCAAAACCATCTTGACAACTTCTTTTCATTTCAAAAACCACATGTTACACTTTGGTTTAATGTGTCATGATGCACAAAACTTGTATTAACCCATTCCAATTTGTAATTATCACTAATTTAATCTATATTTAAAAGCTTAAAATAGTATTTAAAATAATTAATTACGGAAAATATTTAGAAAACTGGAAATTTTACAAGTGACCCATTAAACACCAAATACTAGCAATTTCATAGCTAGAGTAGGTATATTTAAGTCTATGAAGAAAAATAATTATTTCTGGGTTTTTACGGAAAACACCAGTTATTTTACCGATTATCCGAAACTTCACCTAAACGATTTTCAAAACGTTACAGTATTATACCTATTGTCAGATGACAGTTCCCAAGTGACATGTGTATAGGTTAGTCTGTCGACCTGAGATCGTCATTTTTCTCATGTGAGTTCCCATTATGCTTTGATTACTACCCTACCACGGCTCAAAGGATTCGTGTAAACAGATTTTAGTTGGGTACAGTCCCGAGCCACATGAAGACGGTTATCGGATCGTCGGGGATTCGTCTCTCCCGGTATTGGGGGTTGATGCCGCGTTGTGCACGGGTGGCCATCACCAGAAATCCGTGGCCACGGTGGACGAGAATTACCGATACAGGATCGATAGTTTCTCAGGTGGTGATGGGTTTCATACAGACACTAAATGTCGCGTTGTTAGGGGTCTGACTTTATCCACCCCCTAGACTCGATATGCAATACTCTTAGACGAACAGACCGGACTGTACGGATATTGTCACTGTCAGGCTCAGTAGGGGTTCAGGATGAGTTTGCTCGTCGGCCTCCCTTTCGCTCGATACCTGAGTAGCCGTTACGTACAGCTAGTGCCGCTGACGTGCTTGTGGTTAAACTCACTGCCAGCATATTGATGAGTCTTTAGAGTCCCACACAGAGAGTTTTCACGGTTCAGGAGATATGGTGTAAATAACTTATGTTGGTACGTACAGGTGTCCGATTAAATATGTGCACAAGTTGCACATACTTTAATCGGACGGTTGATAATACTAGCGGTTTAGGATTAAGCCGGATTATTAAATCAGGTTTTGATTTAATAATTTATATATGCATTTATATATATGTATTCTAGTATTATTGTTCACTATTCGTTTTCTCTCTTGGCTATTCGTATTTTGGTACGAATAAGTGTATATGTATTTCGATACATGTACCGGGTTGTATTATGTATTTATACGGAATAGTTTTTAGAAATGGACACCTCATTTGTATGATTTTCCTTTTTTGGAAATTCATTTGTTTCACAAATGAGGTGGAGGAGTGAGGTGGCATGAGCATGGGCATGGACATGTAGAGAGGCATGGGTCTTAATTGTTTATTGGAAAATTGTGAATGAGATATTTTTCTTTGGTTGCATGAGAGGAAAAAAAAGAGGGGGCAGCCACAATTTTTTTTGGAGGGTTTTGCTCATTTCATTTTCTCCACTTGATTTCTTTGCATGCTTCATCACTCACTCATTCAATCTCACTTGGAGAAAAACTTAGCACTTTCTTGAGTAGCTCTTGCCACATGTTTTCTCACCTCCTTCATCTTCTTGAGTTGCTCTATTGAGCATATGTGATGAGAGAAAATTATAGTGACACATTTCTACACCCCTACTCTCCATTGCTAGCAACCTTAAAGCATCGGTTGTCTCGCTCGACGAGGCTGAAGCTTGCGCCGTTTCTCTCAGGTGGATCATCGTAGATGGAGGAAGACCGGCAATCAAATTCGATCAAGGAGCCACTAAGAGCTTGGGGATGATGATTGAAGACCGAAGAACATGGATCAACTCGGTATAACCATCTAACTTCTTATATATAGTTTACTAGTTTAGGGTTTAGGATAGATCCGGGCATCGGGTAATGGTAGCGCCAGTTTAGAAAAATTTTGTTCCGCATTTGGCCACGATTTGATGGCCGGGACGCTGTCGTAACCCAACACGGTTAAAACCCAGTGGTGGTGCTAGGAAACACTTTCAACGACACTTCATCAAAGCGTAAGAGGCATGAGAAGGTAGTCTAGGCTATAGGGTCTTCTTTCTGGTCAGACGATTGTGGATCCGATGACGAAGGAAATAAACGAGTAACGCTATATGCGTATGAGCTTCATCATGAGTGACATGTTGCATTTCAAATAGCTTGATAGACCTTACTCTTGTATTTGACATTTATGGGTGGCGAGTTTATAGATGCATATTTTAAGATTGATGGTATGCAGCTTTCTTTCTTTATTTTATGAGATGGATATATCTATTTTGTTTTACTATTTCGGACATGGAGTATAAGTGTATAAGATACATGAAGTGTACGGGATACACGATATGTGCAGGGCACACATTTAACAAAGATACGTTAGTAGGCAGGAACTTTCTCTCACACGAGAGAGCCCTTTTATATTAGGGAAGCATACGATGGTGAGACTAAGTGCTAAACGTCATCTGCTCGGAGCAGTGACCGTATTGTTGCATATATGGTATGGCGACAGTAGAAGCACTTAACAGAGTCGTCCTGACTGGGTCAGGATGAGGTTGCGATATACTATATGCCAAGCGACCGTAAAGATTATCCCATGGCCACTTTACCTGTTATACATATATCCGAACTAGGAGTCTAACTCGTTGCACGGGGTGCGAGCTTGTCAGGAAATCCCAGAAATATCGCAGGGCGATATAACCGGCAAGTTAATCACAAGGTGATTGGACTTGGATCCGTACGGTATAACTTTAGTGGTGTATGCTCTCAGGGAGAGAATTTTATACTGTAACATGTTGCCATATGACCTGCACTGGACCGTTCACATGAGGAGGTTGAGGGATGGATCCCATCTCCCTCACTGTGTGAGCCCTTATGACAACCTCTTTCACGGAAGGACGGGCAGTCAATATATCCTTAGCGACACTGGATTGTCTGGGTAGGCATGTTATGAGTGCCTGCTATTTTGGATGTCGTTTCCTGCTGCCGTGATTGTGTTATATTTACTGTGAAAAATCAGTATTTTCACAATAAACAGCATAATAAACATAGGTAAGTGCCTGAAAAAACTGGCTAACCTCTTTACATCACTTGCAATATCAGGTAGTAAATTGAGAAGTCAAATTAAAACACCAACCAACTCATAATAATGAGTCGGTTTTTCCAGTGGTTCTTCCATTTCAGGATAGAACTTAGGAACTACATTGAAGAAAAGAAATGAACGAGCGGTTTCTACAATGTGACGATAAGATGCAAAATGACAAGATAACTGAGAAAGATTACCATGATCTTCTAAAATACGATGAAATTTCTGCGAAAGATACTCGCCACCGAGTCTAAACGAAAACCCTAATGGGGCTCTAAAAACTGAAAATGAACCATAGTGATAAATTGAGTTGGAATTATAGTCCTGCACCTTTGAAAATAAGTAATAATCAGTTTTTTCCTTTAGGAAAACAATCAAAAGAACTAAAATATATTCTACCTGAGGGAATTGCAGTTGTTCCTACCATGTCATGCAACCAATAATCTCTCAAAATAATACAACCAGTACTCAAGAAATTCCAACTAAGCATATAGAATTGGCAAGTTGGCAGCATCTTCATAGTCTTCAATCTGAAAGTATATTCTAAAGTAAACAGTGGTTAGATCCCCTTTTGGATCACCATTAGTAATTCAGAAAATTGCCAGGAATCAACTCATCAAAAAAATTACATTTAATATATATTGTAGGTTAAATTTCAGAAATAATTGCAAACAATGGTTCAATCCAAAAATATATTTTATGTCAATATTTGTTTTTGAAATCAATCACCAAAAACAAAGTATAAATAACAAAAAGGTTAGAAAGGAAAGCCTAGTGGAGCGAGACAAGTATATAGCTGTGCTGCCTTAAAAACGTATTACAACTATCCGTAAGTACAACACTCCTTGGCCCGTTCGATTCTCCCGTTGAGTACTAATAACAAGAGAAGCTGTTTTGATCTCGTAGACTTATTGACGGAGATTGATTGTTCTATGTTTGGGATAACTTTTAACAGAGTTTTTCTAATCGAGAGGATATGTAACTCTGTTGCAGTGAACTGGAATAAAGTTTTCTGGTCATGAAAAAATTACACTTAATATATTTACTATCTTTATAAAAATAAAAATAAAAAATCTAGTCTGAGTTCATGTGAAGAAGGGGTTGTCAAATATTTACAATAATTAATCATGTCGGTTTCATTATGTGTCAAAAATTCAAATTTACTTGGTAGCATTAGCCATGCTAAGAAAAAACATTTGACCACAAGAATTCTAATAAATGTTAATTATCATACTCTAAACAAAAGGACCACATAGACCGGATCACGTGTAGCTTCACATCTCTGCATGAGTCTCAATCACACGCTTGCCAAAGAGAACGACCTCACGAAAAATCTATGGACTAGATGCCATAGGAAATTGTTAGACTAGTTTAATCATTTAAAAAAAATCATCTGCGATGCATGTATAATTATTTAGACATCTTAAAAAAGATTTTTAAAGATTTTTACTAAACATATGATATATTATTTGTATTTTTTTCTATTTTTAATAAGACAAGAGATTTGAATATTATTTAGTGTTTACTTATTACTCCAAATAAGTTTTTAGTCTTAAATGACCTTCTATCTTACTGAAAATATAAAAAAAAATGTTGGAATAATATTGCTCTAACCCGTCTCGATATAAGAAGATTAATAACTGTTACGAAAATATTTTTTTACATGTTTATAAAAAAAAGTTGATATATGTAATAACTAAGATAATTCAAATTACAAATATAAAATTCATTTCTTATTCTCCAAGCTTTGATTAGACATGAAATAAACCATGAGCCCACTCCACCGAAGCAGCATAACATCAGATCCGATGCTATTGTAGCAATCATATGCTCCTTTCATTCTTTCGCAGTCACAAAAGAAAAAAAAACCATTTGAGTTTTCTTTTGAGGTTGACAGAGAAATTCGGTGCAATTGACAGCCCCCCACCCCCACCCCCACGCCCCACCAGCCCACCTCTCAGTCAAGATATATAAGTAGAATGGAATAGGAGGAAATTTTGATTTTAGGGTAAGTAATTAAAGTTAGAAGATGAGAAATGAAAGTGTGGTCGTGTTAAGTTTCAGAAATTTTTGAAGTAGAAGGTGAGAAATGAGCGAGGGCTATTTTTATTTTTTTTATTTTGAAGAAAGAGCATGACTCGAAATGAGTCCGTCCCATAAACTTTATTTTAAAAAAACATAAAAGTATAAAAGAATTACAGAAAGTATCTCTAGAAAATATCAAGAGATGAAAGAAAATAGATTAAAAAAACGACCGCATGGTCACCAATTAGGGCAAGGAAGAAAACAAAGTAGCAACAGCTTGAGTAAAAGCAACAAATATATCAATTTCTTTTGTTGAGCCATGCATTGATCCCAGCAGCTCTTCAGAAGCCGAATTGCATATGTTTCCAGCACATCATGCCCAGCAACCAAAATATATTAGATCAAGATTATATGTTGTGCAAGCACCCATCTATGTGCCTACAAACAAAGTAAATGCAAACCAGTAAAAGTGATGCATGCTTAATAAACCTAACTAGACAAATATTTATGTAAATGAGATATAGACAAAAGGCAATAGGTAAATTCTTTAAGTTTTATTTTTCTACGTAGAAGATGAGATTAGGATTAGTTTTTTTATTGATTTCCTTTTTTAAAGGATTTAAAAGAAACTAAATTTGGTAGATGAAAACTATGGATATATAGAAGTTGAAACTAAATGTTTATTTTTCTTTTTGTGGGGAGGAGATGAGAGGACGGAAAGTTAATACGAAGTATTAGGGCTTTTAGTAATTGGCTAAGTTTTGAGAGGGCCTTTTAAGTAATAAACCTACATAATATATATTTTCCCAAATATTTATGCTTTATTGCCGTGTGCTGTGCTAATAATCATATTATAATTTTAATCCGAAGACCCCCTTTCACATGAAAAATTGATGGTCACGCTTGGTACATGGTATTATGGTAATCTTGTGAAAATCCAACATTCTCACGAGACGTTAGCATGCTTATTTTGATACGAATAATATTCCTGAAAATTTAGGATTATCCTTGAAATAAGATTTCTTCGGATCATGGTAATCTTATTCTCACTTAAATTGGTGTCTATCCGATTTACACGAAATATTCCTGATTAACACAGCTACCGATACGCCACTCGGACATAGACCGCCACTGATCCTGACCATCGGCACTCTTCTGCTCGTCGTCCGTCACCGCCGACCGCCGACCGCCGCCTTTGAGCATCAACACTTTGCTCATCTGTTGTCGCCGTCAACTTTCGACTGTCGAACTACTCCGGCCGTCGTGGACGCCACATATTGCAGACTGTCGGCCCTCCATTGACCACAGCCGGTCTCCGCCATCCGTTGACCCTTTTGCACTTGTCGGCTGTAGCCGCCGACCGCCTTCATCATCGACCGGCCCTCCGCCAACCACCGTCAGCTTTCCACCAACTATAATCCCTCCTCTACAGGTCCATAAAAGACAATCGCCGCTGTCATTCGTCATTATCGGTTGTTGTTGGCCGTCACCGCCATCGCCACCGCGATTGTTGTCATTGTTCGGTCGCTGACCATCTCGATTGCATATCAACAATCGTCCACTTCGTGCCTGTCACGACCCAAATGAGAAACGTGACCGACACTTAAATCACGCAACGTCTAAAAGCGTAACGTAATTCAAGTAAGCCGAAACCCAGAATTTAAACCGTGAAATAAAGTAGAGGGATAAAAATTATTGGTTTCAAAATATCAATTTTAAAAGTAGAAGAGTTATATCAAACCTTTTAAATCTCGGATTTTTGTTAAAATTTTCGGCAGCATTTCCTTTGTAAAAACTGATCCAAATCGATACATAAGCATAATATATATAAAAGTATCCCCACTTGGGAGCAATCTCAACGCCATTCGGCGAAACACAATCACATAGCAAGATATACGACACCATAGGCGAAGAAATAAGCAAATACGAGATGCAAAACATTAACCACAACATAAAAGCAAAAGTCGGCTCACACGAGCACGACACCCAGAATTAATATAATACAATCTCTCAGTCTTGTCTCTAAGTCAATATATACATATGGTAGATGGAGTATATTAGATACAATGAAAAGAGTACTAGGTAGAAGACACAAGAATACTCACAACCCATCTATAAAATATCACGCCCAAAAGTAACGGTGGTAGTAGTAGTAGCAAAAGTAGTGTGCCCCGCCGCGACTACGCTGAAAGATCAGCCTAGTAAAACACTGTGGCACAACGGGGGTGAGTTGTCAGCTCGTGAATAGTAAATAATATCATGCGTGGTAATCGCAAACATGAACGTAGCAGCGACACATCCTAAGTGTGTGATTATGATAATATATAACAGTATGGATGCAGCATAAATAATAAGAAAAGTAACAACTATATGAAACTGAGAATGTCATAATAAGTTTTTAATGCAATTTAAAACAGAGGTACTATGGATAAATCATCATAAAACCGGTGTCAAGTATCGACACTCGAAATACAAATATCTCAAGCGTCGTCACTCTGATCGGCTCTCATATCCATCTGATCATATAACTCCGGTCGGTATCCTCCGGATATGCGTCGAGTTTCCACACTATCACCGGTAGGTAGTGTTTCCCTGCCGGGTTCAACGCCTTTCTATACGATCGTCTTGCTCCGGGGTACCGTACCGGGTCCGCCATGTACTCGCAGACGGTGCCTCCTCACTCCTCGAATCGGGTATACTCATCACTTAGAACCGAGAAAACTCATGGTGGACACCAAATATCATATCAAGGGAAAACCGCAATCTTAAATAATTCAAGTTTGAAAATGTATTTTGCAGTTTCCCAAATCTCACGAAAACTGAAATATCACGAAACATCATATGGGAATATGGTGATAATGGCAATGTGCAAGATATGGACATGATGCATGCTAGTACAAATGAACGAAAATCTAACTACCCATAAAGATGTAGTGCAAATATAGGATATCGTGGCAAGTTCTATAGTGTACGTGGCATGACAATTACCAATGGTGTGTCTGTACATATGAGTTAGTGCACATGCGATATGAACTATTGGTAATGGTGCAAGTGTCCTTACAAGGATATGTCAATGCGTAGCAAGTAAGATGGTGCATATTATAATACTTATGCACAAATTATGAATGTACATACATATAATATAAGGTTTTATAACTAGAATCTAGATATCGGCGCTTAACGCCATCCAGACGATTCCCCCATAGATATTAAATCTACTCACCGGAACGGTCTCGAGCTACTCGAATCCGATCAACTCCTTCCCTTTTCTTGCTGTGTCTGAGGTCTCTACAACCGATCCTAACATCAAACAAAAACCTTAACACATGAGGCTAATAAATTCCGATACGGCACGTAAACATACACTACACGAACGAACTAACTCTCACAAGTTATCACGTGTGAACCTAACGTGTTAAACGTGTGCAATAAAGTCTAAGACTATCCCTAAAGGCTGTTAACCACACAAAACACCTAAACTAGAATCGGAATATCCGTATCGCACATTTACATATTGCCTAAAATAGGGTAAAACATTCCTAAATTTTTGTGTATACAAAATTAGAAAAAGTTGCATACACCAGAGGTCTAATTAGAGTCCTAGAGAGCTCTCGACAAAAACTTAAACCCAGAAGCCCTAGAAGGGCCGCAAATTGCGGCCAAAACGGATAAATTGACGGCCAGAAGTTATAGTTGGGGCTCAGGTTTTGAGGGTGCACTTATGGTCCTATAACTAGTTTCCAGTAATCGCAGCTTATCTCTGTGATTACTAGTTTCATAGCAGATTTGATATGAAACCCTAACCTTAACTAAATACAAGTTTTGACACTAATTAAGATATTAAGGTGGTTTAGTGTAAACCTAGTGTTTAAATAAGGATGTTAGCTACACAAGCACTCTTATCTAACCTAGATTAGGTCATAGCTAACCTAATGTCACGCCCCGCTTCCCAAAATACGGAATTTATTGGTATTTCGAATTGTAATAGATAAAATTAGCATGAAGCAAGCAATATACTTGCCTGATGACGTGTTTACGACGGTACGACAGCGGCAATGCGGCTAGGGTTCGCGGCCTCGGCTCGAGCTTGGAGATGGAGCTGCTGCGACTGGAGCTTGGGTGCGAATGAGAAGGGGCCAGCGGGCATCGAGTGCAGAGGGGAGCTGGCCGGCGATGACTCAGGGGTACCCGAGGGCTGCAAGGTGGTGGTGCTGTCGAGGGAAGTTGGGGAGTTCGGTTGCTGGAAGGAGGTGGTGAAGGGAGGAGGTTGTAGTGGCCGGAGGTGGCTAAGGGGTCGCTGGCGACAGAGGAGGAGCTCGGCGGTTTCGTCGGCGATGGTGGTTGGTGGCCGGGTCAGGCAAGGGGTAAGGGCATGGGCTTAGGGTAAGGGCATGGGCTATGGATTTTCTTTTGGGCTTGGAATATTTGTTTAGGAAAAATAAATTTAAAAAATAAAAATGTATGCATCCAATGTTCACAAAAGGTATATAGAGAAATAGACAACATTCAAGGGGAAAATTTTGTATTTACAGAACTGGAAATTTACATCATACCCCCCTTACAAAATTTTGTTCTCGAAATTTAAAAGAGACAACGAAACAACAGCACTACACAAACAGATGTGGAAAACGTGTACGGATATCCTCCTCACGCTCCCAGGTAGATTCTCCTGGGGAACGAACGTCCCAAGACACTCGGACTAACGGAATGACTTTATTCTTCAGCACATTCTCTCTGCGGTCGAGGATAGCGGTGGGCTGCTCCTCGTAAGACAGGTCAGTGCCCAAAACTAACTCCGAATGGTCCAGAACATGGCTGTCATCCCGAACATAACGCCGCAATTGAGATACGTGGAAGGTATTGTGCACACCAGTTAGAGACGGAGGCAAGGCAAGTCGATAGGCCACCTGTCACGCCCCGCTTCCCAAAATACGGAAAACGAGGGATGACTAGGCCAGCCATGCTCTTACGGTCAAGGAATCATCCCGCCGTAGTCACACTTCGGCTTCTAGCATTACATGGTAATCGGTAAATAAAGCACAGTAGTAAAGGAATCACATTACTAATTTATTACATTAAAATTTCAATGTTCACAAATTACAGATAACAAGAACAATTAATAACCGAGTTCAATCTTACGATCACTTTTATGGAAAGCAGTAAATGAAGAAGGTACACCAAACTATATCTCCGTGAACTCGAAGGGTAGATCCGTCTCCTGTGCTGGTCCTCCCGCGGAATCTGAGCATGCATACTCAGGTCGTCAGAGCGACACAATAACGATATTATTGTAATAAGATGAAACAGGTAAATGTGGTAATACTGGTATAAGAACAATGCAAGTAACCACTGTGTCACTATATGATGCAGGATATGTTCTGTGTCCCTATCAGTCTCTAGGTCATATTTGAAATCGCATAGTGGAAGGAGGATCATGTTTAACAGGAGTCTCGTACATACCCGAGACAACGGCCCACATGCCCGGGACATAACACTGTCAGCCGGATCGCTAGATCCTACCCTACATGTATCAGTATCACTGTTCGAATGATCATCCTCTAAAACACGGTCCCGCTAAATACGATACTCTTTCCATTTTGATTTCCCTTTTTCCCCAGGTTTACACTATTAATGATCTTGGTCTAGTCGTGTACGAGTATACCAATGGCACGGTTTTATCACTGTTCACTGTATCAATCACTGTCATGAATATTCACTTTCCATTGGTGTACCCGTCACTCCTAAACGAACATCCATAACGCACGATAATGCAATGTCCACACGCACTAACACTGAGTATATGGCAAGGGTATGATATATGTATGTACCAATAAACTCTGTATGTTATGAAATCGACATGCATGTCATTAACTTACATAAATTGCATAAATTAATACGTTAAGAATTCAGCAAAATGATACAAGTAAGATAAATAGAACACTCAGTCAGCAATTCATCAAAAAAAATTTCAGTTCAATCGGGATTCCGGTTTTCAAGGTATAGCTGTTTCATTTTAAGTGCTCGCGGCTGGAAATTCAGTTTCAGAACTGAACGTCCGTTTCGTGACATGAATTGCACCCAGTTGGGTTCATATTTTAGCGATGTTATAGTTGAATGAAATCTAGGGTTTTCAATAGAGTATTCAACGCAATAGACGGATCCTCAATCGCATCTGTACGTTGAAAGTTATACACGGTTTAACCTCAGTGTGTCATTTCTGGATCTGTACTGGACAGTTATACGTTCTGCCCTTTTGTTTACAGTTTAAAATAGTAAATGGCAATGAAACGGAATGGAACCACTTGTTTTATTTAGATAACAGAATTTTCTTTAATCTACTGTAGAGTTCCGTAACATACGACTTCAAGAACCACAGTGTCACAGGTATTGGGACAGTACACAATAATCAGAAACGCTCTGGACTGCAGTCCAGAGTCGCATTCCGATCTAATTATCATCACGGTTCCAGAACAGAAATCATTGAAATTTTACATAGGGTTAAAGTTCGTCGAGTCGGCTTCGATTTAAGCCCTCGAACGCATCATTCCAGTATGTATGTAATTTACGGTGATTTTATTAATTTTCAGATACGAGAAAATATTAGTTTTAACGGCATATTTGGGGGTATCAATTTTTGTCACTAACAATCGTATTTTCCAGCGAGATTCATACACGATATTTATCATCAAATGGGCCAACAGAAAATATCAGTTTCCGTCAAAATAAACTATTATAATCATTGAGACTAGCATCGAACACTTAGGTCACAATACGTATCGGGAATCGGTAAATTCGTAAACTAGATTATTTAGGTTTGTACCACTGTTATTTTAGCATGAAGCAAGTAAAAACTTGCCTGGAAAATGTCTCGGGGTCGCACGGCAGCAACGGTGTCACGAACGCGCGATGTACGCTGCAAGACGAAATGCGCGAGCTTGGCTCGCGATACGGAATTTGCGTCGGAGTTGCCCGAAGCCGTCAAGTGCTTGCTGGAAGCAGAGGTGGTGCTCTGTGGTTGGCCTGGGACTTGCTGGGGTCGACGATGTCGGCGGTGGTCGCTCCGGCGACGTGCACAGTGAAGTGCTAGGAACAAGAATGGGTTTTGTGTGGGTTTTGGAGAGAGGGAGCAATGGTGGTGTCCAGGTGTGGGTATAGGGGTGTGTGGATGTTGATGCTGATGACGAGGAGGTCGTAGGGTGGTCGGCAATGTGATGGAGAGTTCACCGGCGTCGAGGGTGCAAGGTGGTGGTCGGCTCGGGTGCACTGGATTGGTGTGCGGGGTGCTCGGCAGGGCTTGGGTTGATGAAGGTGGAGTCGCAGAGGGAGAAGATTGGTGGAGGAGGAGTGAGGGATCGCTGAGGGTTGTCAAGGGTCGTCGCCGGCGGCGAAGTGAGGAAAATTTTGTGCTCGGTGAGTTTTTTGTGAGGGAGAGAAATGAGGTATAGATTTGAGATGCAGAGAAGAGAGAGGTGAGGGTGTGAGGAAGGGAACGAGGTTGAAATCGTGGGTGTAACGTTGCGAGAACGGGGGCGAGGGCGTGGGCGTGAGGCGCGGCGGAGGGATAGGATCGCGCGCGGGAATTCGGGATGTTACCGTTGGGAAAAATTAAAGAAGATGAACAGGAGTAGCGGGTCGGGTCTGATGTGGAGGCAGCCGGAGGGAGTGGGCCAGGCCCGCTTGAAAAATAATTCCCTTTTAAAAAAAAGAGTGGGCTGAGAAAGGAACGGGCCGGGAAAATTTTTAAAGGATTTATTAAAAAAAAAACGAGAGTGGGCTGAGGGAAAATTTATTAAGGAATTTATTTAAAAACTGTGTGGGCTTGGTAAAGGAAACGGGCTGAGGAAAAATGAATTTAGGTTCTAAATTTTAAATGGGGATTTCCAATTGGGCTGGGGTTTTGTAAAATAGTTTGTTTGTTTTTAACTTTTGGTTTGAGTTTGGTTTTCCAAATTAGTTTTAAATCTTGGGTTTTAACTTTTAGGGTTTGGAAAAATATAAATATTAAGCTTAAACAACCAATTCAAAATATGAAGGAAAAAGAAAAGAAACCACTGGAAATCAGAGAATAGGAAACTTTTATTAGAATGGAAACGGGGATTTATATCATACCCCCCTTAACAAAAATTTCGTCCTCGAAATTTAACAAAGATACAAGAAACAATGTACTAAACAAAGAGATGTGGATAACAATCACGGATATCTTCCTCCCGTTCCTAGGTGGATTCTCCTGGGGAACGACCGCCCCAAGACACTCGGACTAAAGGAATGATCGTATTCTTCAGCACTTTCTCTCTGCGGTCGAGAATGGTAGTGGGCTGCTCTTCGTACGATAAATCGATACCCAAAACTAGCACTGAATGGTCCAGGACATGGCTCTCATCCCGAACATAACGTCGTAATTGAGACACGTGAAAGGTATTGTGCACACCAGCTAGCGATGGAGGCAAGGCGAGTCGATAGGCCACCTCTCCTACTCGCTCTAGCACCTCAAAAGGTCCGATAAAACGGGGACTGAGTTTACCCCGACCTCCGAACCTGATAACTCCACGAGTAGGGGAAATCTTCAAGAATACGTGATCTCCGACTTCGAACTCAAGTGCCCTTCTGCTGGTATCTGCCCAACTCTTCTGTCGATCCTGAGCCGTCTTAATACGTTGTCTGATCATTTGAACCTTGTCGACTGTCTGAACAATGAGTTCGGGGCCCAGTAATCTTCGTTCTCCCACATCATCCTAACATACCGGGGATCGACACTTCCGCCCGTATAGTGCTTCAAAAGGAGCCATCTGAATACTAGCCTGATAACTATTGTTATAGGAGAACTCGACTAGATGCAGATGGTCCTCTCAGAAACCCTGAAAGTCCAACATACAGGCTCTCAACATATCCTCGAGCGTCTGAATCGTACGCTCGGATTGTCCATCCGTCTGTGGGTGATAAGATGTGCTGAATTTAAGGCGGGTTCCCAAACTCTCCTGTAGGCTCTTCCAGAAGTGTGACAAAAATCTGGTGTCCCGGTCTGACACAATGCTGACTGGAACACGGTGAATTCGTACAATCTCTTGCATGTATCTTTCTGCCAGTGATTCTGTCGACTGTCCCACTCGGAAAGGTAGAAAGTGTGCTGCTTTTGTGAGACGATCGACGATAACCCAAATGGCGTTATTGCCCCTAGGGCTCCGTGGTAAGGCCGTCACAAAATCCATAGTAATGTGCTCCCACTTCCATTCAGTTATCGGCAATGGTTGTAACAATCCTGCTGTCCTCTGATGTTCCGCCTTCACCTGCTGACATACCAAACATCTGGATACAAACCTCGCAATTTCCCGCTTCATTCCGTTCCACCAAAAGTGCTGCTTTAGGTCCTGATACATTTTTGTATCTCCTGAATGCACAGAATAAGCTGAACTGTGTGCTTCAGCCAAAACTTCTTCTCGAACATCTCCTTTAGGTACGCAGAGTCTGCTACCGAATCTCAGAGAGCCATCTTCATGTATAATCAAATCCGTTCTCAGTCCAGCTTCCACTTGCTCTCTGAACTTTTGCAATAGGGATCGTCCGCTTGTGCAATCTTGATGCGATCCACCAGGGAAGATTGCACCTGTAGTTGCCAAAATTGACTGAGTGCGTTCGGCGTAACGACCTCAAGTTCAAGTCTCTGGAAATCCTCGATAATGCCCCTCTGATCGGTCAACATCATGACCGCTGGTTTGCGACTGAGCGCATCTGGTACAACATTGACCTTCCCCGGGTGATACTGAAGGTCCAAGTCATAATCTGCCATTACCTCTAGCCATCGGCGCTGCCTCATGTTTAGTTCCTTCTGAGTGAAAACATACTTCAAACTTTTATGATCCGTATATACCTCCACTTTCTCACCCAATAGATAGTGCCTCCAAATCTTCAACGCAAAGACTACCGCAACTAACTCCAAGTCATGCGTGGGGTAGTTCTTCTCGTGGTTTCTCAATTGTCGAGAGGCGTAAGCAACCACTCGGCCGTGCTGCATTAGGACACAGCCTAATCCCTTCCCTGAGGCATCACTGTGTATCACCAAACCACCGGAATTATCTGGTATTGTAAGTATAGGTGTCGTGGTTAACTTCTGCTTCAGTGTGTCGAATGCCTAAGTGCACTCCTCTGTCCATGTAAACGGCACGTCCTTCCGTGTCAGCCTCATCAATGGTTCCGCGATTATTGAGAAATCTTGGACGAATCTCCGATAATATCTTGCCAATCCCAGAAAGCTCCTGATCTCGGCCACTGACTTCGGCGTTAGCCAATCTCTGACAGATTCTATCTTTGCCGGGTCTACCGAGATGCCTTCGCCCGAAACAATATGTCCCAAAAACTGAACCTTGTCGAGCCAGAATTCACACTTGCTCAGCTTCGTATACAGCTTCTCTTCCCGAAGAATTTGTAGTACCGTGCGCAAATGTTCAGCGTGCTCTTCCCGGGTCTTCGAGTAGACAAGTATGTCGTCGATAAACACAACGACAAACGTGTCCAAGTACTTTGCGAACACTCTGTTCATCAAGTCCATGAATATTGCTGGGGCATTGGTAACATCGAACGGCATCACAAGAAACTCGTAGTGTCCGTATCGAGTCCTGAAAGCCGTCTTGCATACATCCTCGGCTGCTACTCTGATTTGATGATATCCAGAATGGAGGTCCAACTTCGAGAATACCTTGGCTCCACTTAGCTGATCGAATAGGTCGTCAATGCGCAGTATTGGGTACTTGTTCTTTATTGTGACCTTGTTCAGCTCCCGATAATCTATACACATTCGCAGCGATCCATCCTTCTTCTTTACTAACAGAACTGGTGCACCCCACGGTGAAGCGCTCGGCCGAATAAATCCCTTCTCCAAAAGTTCTTCAACCTGTTTCTTCAACTCCGCCAACTCAACTGGTGCCATTCTATATAGGGCTCTGGATACTGGGGTTGTACCTGGAATCAAATCGATTGAGAACTCCAAAATTTGAGGAGGTGGTAGACCTGGTAGATCTTCAGGAAATACGTCCAGAAAGTCCCGAACAATTTCTGGGACTGGGCTCTTATCAATCTCCATAGCTGTCAGCTCCTTAGGCTTTGCTCTGTACTTAGCTGGCTCCAAAGATTCGCTTCCGCCCTCGAAAATAAACTCCGGATGATTGGGAATGCGGAAGATCACATTCCTTGCACGACAATCGATAACAGCATGAAAAGTGCTCATCCAATCCATCCCAAGAATTGCGTCGTAACTGCCTGTCCCAATTAGGAGGAAATTCGCATAGAATTCCCTGCCACACACTACAACCGGGCATAATCTACATTCTCGACTAGATTTTATAATGCCATTACCCGTATGAATTTCCCATCCCCTTGTTAGTGGTTCATGTGGTATTGAGTGTGTATTAGTGAAATGCTCAGACAAGAAACAATGCGATGCTCCCGAATCAAATAGTACTCTAGCTGGCAAGGAATGTACGAGTAGAGTACCTGTAACCACGTCTCCTGACGCCTCTGCCTGCTCGGCGGTCAAGGTGAAAGCCCGTCCCTGATCGCGACCTGTAAATGGTTGTCTCTGCTCCTGCGGCCTCTGCTGTGGCGGTCCAGAACCTCCCTGTATCTCTGCTCGCTCAGGGCAACAGTTAATCCTGTGCTGACTGGAACCGCAAATCAAGCACTGTCCCTTGGCACGGCGACAGTCCTTCTGGGTATGCCCTCCTCTACCGCAATAGCCGCAAACTACGCCCTATCTCTGAGGGCGATGCTGTGGTACGAACGGGCGCTTCATTTGTGTCGTTCCTGCTCTGTGAACCGGTATGGCTCCTCGAGAAGGCGCGTGGGTACATGCTGGAACGACTGGGGATCTTCTGAACTTGTTAATCAATTGCTCCTGAACCCTCGCTGCGTTGAGTACCTGTGCGAAAGTCTGCAAATCTAACGATGCAATCAACTGCTGCAACTCGAAATCTAACCCCTGAAGGAAGCGTCTGGCCCTGGTGGCCTCTGATTTGACCATGTATGGAGCAAAGCGGCTCAGACGGTTGAACTCTGCCGCATATACGTCCACTGGGCATCCATTCCGCTTCAAAAGAATAAACCTTTCCTCCATTTCTGCCTTGGCTGTGGGAGGGAAATAATGATCTAGGAAGCACTCCTTAAACTTGCTCCATTCAATCGGCTCATCAAGTCTGCTTTCTTCCACCGACCACCATGTACGGGCTTCGTCTTCTAATTGAATCTTTATCACGTCCACTCTATCTTCCTCTGGAACCCTGGCGGCTGTCAATAAATTCTCCATGTTCACCAGCCATTGCTCAGCCTCAAGGGGTTCAGCTAGCCCTGTGAATGCAGCTGGGTGTAACCGTCGGAAGTCTGATACGGTACCAGCCCTATCCTGATAAGCTGGTGGAGTAGCGCCCTCGGGGGCGGTAATAAGTGCGGAGGGTCCTCCTGCAGCGGTAATCGCCCTGAGTCCCTCGGTGAGTAAATCTGTCTTTCTCTCCTGAGCTTCCGCGAGAGTGGTCAGTGCACTAAGTATTCTTTCCGTGCGGTCCTGAGAGCTGGAGTCCGAGGAGGGGTCGTTCGGGGACGTCATATCACTGGAAGATTCAAAAGGATAGGATCATATTCAAGGATGAAAATTAAGAGTAGTGAAACAAGAATAACGTAATACAGTATAGTTAATGTTATTCCTTGATACTAAACACAGGCTCTGATACCATTCTGTCACGCCCCACCCCCAATACAGAGAGTATTGTCCGCTTTTGCCGAAACCGCACGGTTTTTCCCTTTAGAGCGAACCGGACCCGACCAGGGGCCACTTCCCAGGAGGTCACCCATCCTAAGACTTCCCTGGCCCGAGCACGCTTAACTACGGAGTTCTCAAGCTCCTGTAGTTCCGATTCACTTTAAAGGCGCCTCTGTATTGAAGAGTGGTATCATTTCATTTATAATACAGATCTGCCCCCTTTCGGAATGTATTCCGAAGAGTCCCCATTGTTCTAAATTGGGTCCCACGGACTCAAGAGGTGGCCCCCGTCTACTTAACACGACACTTGGTGTGGCACTTTGTTCCGTGTAGCACTTTGCTCCGTGAGCAAGAACCGGGTCCCGACACCACCTCTCCTACTCGCTCTAGCACTTCAAAAGGTCCGATAAAATGGGGACTGAGTTTCCCGCGACCTCCAAACCTGATAACTCCGCGGGTAGGGAAAATCTTCAGAAATACGTGATCTCTGACTTCAAATTCTAGTGCTCTCCTGCTGGCATCCGCCCAACTCTTCTGTTGATCCTGAGCCGTCTTAATGCGCTGTCTGATTATTTGGACTTTGTTTACCGTATGAACAATGAGTTCAGGGTGCAGTAATCTTCGTTTGCCCACATCATCCCAACAAACAGGGGGTCGACATTTACGCCCGTAAAGTGCTTCGAAAGGAGCCATCTGGATGCTAGCCTGATAACTGTTGTTATAAGAAACTCAACTAGATGCAGATGATCCTCCCAAGAACCCTGGAAGTCCAACATATATTCCCTCAACATGTCCTCGAGCATCTGAATCGTGCGCTCGGATTGTCTGTCCGTCTGTGGATGATACGCTGTGCTGAACTTTAGGCGGGTACCCAGACTCTCCTGTAAGCTCTTCAAAAAATGCGAAATAAATCTGGTGTCTCGATCTGACACAATACTAACCGGAACTTCGTGAAGTCGCACTATCTCTTGCATGTATTTATCCGCCAGCGTCTCTGTCGACTGTCCCACCCGGAAGGGTATAAAGTGTGCAGTTTTCGCAAGGCGGTCGACAATAACCCAAACGGCGTTGTTGTCTCCGGGGCTCCGTTGTAAGGCAGTCACAAAATCCATAGTAATGTGCTCCCACTTCCATTCTGGTATCGGAAGCAGTTGTAACAGCCCCGCTGTTCTCTGGTGTTCCACCTTCATTTGCTAACATACCAAACACTTGGATACAAACCGTGCAATCTCTCGCTTCATCCCGTTCCACCAAAAGTGTTGCTTCAGATCTCGATACATTTTCGTGCCTCCTGGATGCACAGAATAAGCTGAACTATGAGCCTCAGCTGGTACCTCTTCTCGAATATCCCCTTTAGGTACGCAGAGTTTGCTACCGAATCTTAGTGAACCGTCTTGATGTATGAGTAAGTCTGTTCTCAGCCCGGTTTCCACCTGCTCTCTGAACTTTTGCAATCGAGGATCATCAGGTTGCGCAGCCTTGATGCGATCTACAAGAGAAGACTACACCTGTAGTTGCCAAAACTGCCTGATTGCACTCGGCGTAACGACCTCTAGCTCGAGCTTCTGAAAATCTTCAATGATGCTCCTCTGGCTGGTCAACATCGTGACCGCTGGCTTGCGACTGAGTGCATCGGGTACAACATTTACTTTTCCCGGATGATACTGCAAGTCTAAGTTATAGTCCGCCATTAATTCTAGCCATCGGCGCTGCCTCATATTCAGTTCCTTCTGAGTGAAGACGTACTTCAGACTTTTGTGATCTGTGTACACCTCTACCTTCTCGCCTAACAAGTAATGCCTCCATATCTTCAATACGAAAACCACTGCGGCTAACTCTAAGTCATGAGTAGGGTAGTTCCTTTCGTGATTCCTCAGCTGTCGTGAGGCGTAAGCAACCACCCGACCGTGCTGCAACAAAACACAGCCTAAGCCCTTCCCTGAAGCATCGCTGTGTATCACCAACCCACCGGAATTATCTGGCACTGTAAGAATAGGCACAGTGGTCAATTTCTGCTTCAGTGCTTCAAAAGCCCGAGTACACTCCTCCGTCCATACATATGGTACATCCTTCCGTGTCAGCTTCGTCAAGGGTCCAGCGACTCGTGCAAAGTCTTGAACGAACCGTCGATAATATCCGGCCAGTCCCAGGAAGCTTCTGATCTCGGCCACTGACTTCGGTGTTGGCCAATCTCTAACAGATTGTATCTTTGCCGGGTCCACTGAGATACCTTCGCCCGAAACAACGTGTCCCAAAAACTGCACCTTGTCGAACCAGAACTCACACTTGCTCAATTTTGCGTACAGTTTCTCTTCCCGAAGAATTCATAATACTGTTCGCAAGTGTTCGGCATGCTCCTCTCGAATCTTAGAGTAGACTAGTATGTCGTCGATGAATACAACGACAAACGTGTCCAAGTACTTCGCAAATACCCGATTCATCAGATCCATAAATATAGATGGAGCATTGGTAACACCAAACGGTATCACAAGAAACTCGTAATGCCCATATCAGGTCCTGAAAGCCGTCTTGCATATATTCTCGGCCGCTACTCTGATCTGGTGATAGCCCGAACGGAGATCCAACTTCGAAAATACTCTGGCCCCACTTAACTGATCAAATAAGTCGTCGATGCGCAGAATGGGGTATTTGCTCTTTATCGTGACTTTGTTCAGCTCCCGATAGTCTATGCACATCTGTAGTGATTCATCCTTTTTCTTTACCAACAAAACTGGTGCACCCCACTGTGAAGCACTTGGGCGGATAAATCCTTTCTCCAGGAGTTCTCCAATTTGTTTCTTCAATTCTGCCAACTCTACCGGTGCCATTCTGTACGGGGCCTTGGAAACTGGTGTTGTACCTGGAATCAAGTCAATCGAGAATTCCAAAACGCGGGGAAGTGGTAGACCTGGTAAATCTTCAGGAAACACATCCAAAAAATCCCGAACAATCTCTGGGGCTGGGCTCTCATCAATCTCCATAGCTGTTAACACTTTTGGCTTGCCTCTAAACTTGGCTGGCTCCAAAGATCCGCTTCCGCCTTCAAAAATAAACTCTGGGTGATTGGGAATGCGGAAAGTCACGTTCCTTGCTCAGCAATCAATAATTGCATGGAATGTACTCATCCAATCCATCCCGAGAATTGCGTCATAACTTCCCATTCCGATTAGAAAGAAATTCGCATAGAATTCCCTGCCACACACTACAACTGGACAGGATCCACATTCTCGACTGGATACTATAATACCATTACCCGTATGTATTTCCCAACCATTGGTTAATGGTTCATGTGGTATGGAGTGTGTATCAACGAAATGTGCAGATATGAAACAGTGTGATGCTCCAGAATCAAACAGTACTCTAGCTGGGATGGAATGTACGAGTAGAATACCTGTAAAAACTTCACCTGAAGGCTCTGCCTACTCGGCGGTCAAGGTGAAAGCTCGTCCTTGACCGCGGCCTGTGTAGGGTTGCCTATGCTCCTGTGAACTCTGCTGCTGCGGTCCAGACCCTCCCTATAGCTCTGTTCGTTCGGGGCAACCGCTGACTCGGTCTGGCTGGATCCGCAAATCAAACACTGTCCCTTGACACGGCGACAGTCCTTCTGGGTGTGCCCATCCCTGTTGCAGTAGCCGCAAACTAAGTTTTTACCCTGGTGGCGATGCTGGGGTGCGAATGGACGCTTCATCTACGTTGTCCCTGGCCTGTGAACTGGTATGACTTCTCGAGACGGTGTGTGAGTACGCGCTGGAACAACTGGGGGCCTCCTATCACTCGAACTAGGGCCCCTAAATTTATTGATTAGCTTCTCCTGAATTCATGCCGCGTTGAGCACCTGCGCAAAAGTCTGCAACTCGAGTGACGCGATCAACTGCTGTAGCTCAAAATCAAGTCCTTGCAAGAAGCGCCTGGCCTTGGTGGCCTCTGAAGCGACCTTATACGAAGCAAATCGGCTCAGATGGTTGAATTCTGCCGCATATATGTCCACGGGACGGCCATTCTACTTCAGTAAGATGAATCTCTCTTCCATCTCTGCCTTGGCGGTGGAAGGAAAGTAGTGGTCTAAGAAGCACTCCTTGAATTTGCTCCGTTCGATTGGCCCTTCTAGTCTTCTTTCTTCAACTGACCACCAAGTACGGGTTTCGTCCTCCCACTGGATCTTTATCACATTCACTTTCTATTCATCGGGTACCCTTGTGGCCGTCAGTAGGTTCTCCATATTGACCAGCCATTGCTCGGCCTTGAGTGGTTCGGCTAGTCCCGTAAATGCAGCTGGATGTAACCTCCGGAAATCCGACACTGTGCCAGCCCTGACAGAAAAAGCTGGTAGAGTAGTGCCCTCGGGGGCGGTAATGAGAGCGGAGGGTCCCCCTACTGCGGTAATTGCCCTGAGTCCCTTGGTGAGTAGGTCCATCTTTCTCTCTTGAGCTTCTGCGAGGGTCGTCAATGCACTCAAGATCCTCTCCGTGCGATCCTGAGAACTTAAGTCTGAGAAGTGGTCGTTCGGGGACGTCATGTCGCTGGAAGACATTTAAACGGATATGATTAGATACAAGAATGAAAATCAGGGATAGTGAAGCGAAAATAATGTAATAAGGTGTAGTTAATGTTATTCCTTGCTACTAAAAACGGCTCTGATACCAACAAAACCATGCGACGCCCCACTTCCCAAAATACGGAATTTATTGGTATTTTGAATTGTAATAGATAAAATTAGCATGAAACAAGCAGTATACTTGCCTGAAGACGTGTTTACGACGGTACGGCAGTGGCAACGGCAACGGCGCGATCGCGACGCACGCGCGGCTAGGGTTCGGGGCCACGGCTCGAGCTTAGAGATGGAGCTGCTGCGACTAGAGCTTGGGTGCGAATGAGAACGGGCCAGCGGGTATCGAGTGTAGAGGGGGGGCTGGCCGGCGATGACTCAGGGGTATGTCGAGGGCTGCAAGGTGGTGGTGTTGTCGAGGGAAGTTGGGGAGTTCGGTTGCTGGAAAGAGGTGGTGAAGGGAGGAGGTTGTAGTGGCCGGAGGTGGCTGAGGGGGTCGTTGGCGACAGAGGAGGAGCTCGGCGGTTTCGTCGGCAATGGTAGTTGGTGGCCGGGTCGGGCAAGGGGTAAGGGCATGGGTTTGGGGTAAGGGCATGGGATTTGGATTTTCTTTTGGGCTTAGAATATTTTTTTTAAGAAAAATAAATTAAAAAAAATAAAAATGTATGCATCCAATGTTCACAAAAGGTATACAGAGAAATAGACAACATTCAAGGGGAAAATTTTGTATTTACGGAACTGGGAATCGCAACTTATCTCTGTGATTACTGTTAGTGTATATGCCCTAGAGGCCATTACTGTATCATACTAGTTTGTATATTACTTAATGGAAACTTGGGATATTCACCTTGTATATACAATCTTGCTCAAAATTGTAGTATGCTACTTGGTTTGTTTCTACTTCAATGTGTACATGTGTTTATTTTAGTATATCACCTATACACATTAGTGGAGCCCTTAGGATCTTTGCTTGATTACCAGCGTTGTGATGGCAGTCACACTAGTGGAGGCTGGGTAATCTATAAGCACATCTTTATGCAGGTCCCTAGTCGCAGGACTATCGAGACAGGGCATCGATACTCCGGAGTAGACTAGCGCATGCGCTTCTCATCCCAGAGTGGGAGATGGTCTGTCCCACAGCCATCAGTACGTCGTACTGAAGATAGTATGCAGGTGCTCGTTGGGTTACGAGTACACTGGACAGGACTCATCGGGAACTGACCGGTTGGTATTATACCTATCGTCAGTTATCAGTTCCCAGGTGACATGAGTACAGCTTAGTCCGCTGACTTGACACTGTCACTTCGCCTCGAGTGTGTTCCCACTATACTTTGATTACTACCCTACCACGGCTCAAAGGAGTCATGCAAACAGGTAGTAGTTGGCTGCAGTCCCGAAGCACTTGGAGGCAGTGACGGTTAGACAGGATTCGTCTCTCCCGGTATTGGGGGTTGACATCGCGCTGTGTCTAGGAGAGCCATTACACGAGTAGTCCCTGGCCAGGGCAAGCGAGATATACTGCTAGGCTTCTAGTGCTATCTCAGGGTGTTTTGGGCTTCACTCCGACACGACTTATACCGCTATTAGGGGACTGACGTTTACCGCCCCCTAGGCCCGCCATGCGATGTATCAGACGAACAGACCGGACTGTACGGAGATTGTCACATTCAGGCTCAGTAGGAGTTCAGATAGGTTTCACCTCGTCAGTCTTCTTGTCGGCATCTACCTGGGGACCGTTACGCACAGCTAGTGCCGCTTGCGGTCTGTGGTTAAACCCACTGCCAGCGTAGTGTCGAGTCTTTAGAGTCCCACACAGAAAGCTATTCGCCTTTAGGCAAAAGAGTAGTGGTCGCATGGTTTTGCGACAGGTCGCATGGTTTTGCGATAGGGTTCGGTCACATCCGTGCACTTATGCACGTACAGTGTCCGGACAGTTAACACTAGCGGGCTTTGGTTTAAGCCAGATCCTAGTGTACGTTTTGGGATTGGTTTTATCCAGTATGTATTCGTGTTCCTCGGAACGCGGATACGAGTTTGTATGCACAGTTGACGGAGAGACAGAGGCAGAGGATTCTCATTAGGGTTGTTGACCGTTGACTGTTGACTATTGACTTTTTGCTCAACCCTAATGAGAATATGATATGTAATTAACAA
The DNA here is from genome assembly GCA_030015575.1 of Agapanthus africanus. Lineage (NCBI taxonomy): Eukaryota > Viridiplantae > Streptophyta > Magnoliopsida > Asparagales > Amaryllidaceae > Agapanthus > Agapanthus africanus. Next base: position 177,717,791 of record CM057350.1, on the reverse strand, counting down.
TAATATTAATTAAGTATTATAGTGACATGGTTGTTGAGGGGTTGACTTTGTTGACTTGTTGACTTTGTTGACCGGTTGACTAGGTTGGACTAGTTGACCATCATGATGACAATGGCTATCATTTCATGGCAAAGACTTTTGCTTGCTTGTTCTCTTGTGCAAAATGAGTGCATGAAATGATATGGCTATTGTAGCTTAAACCATCACTAATACTTGATTGCTATTATGGGTTACGATGGTTTTGGATTATGAGAGCCAAAAGAAAAAAGTCTTTCTCATTCTTTCATTTCCTTTCTCTCTCTTGTGTTTTGAGCTCTCATCTTCTTCCTCTTGCTCTCCCTCTCTTTAGTCTATGGTTCACTTGTCTCATGTGTTGAGAACCAAGAAGCATAGAGAAAAATCCTAACACACTCTCCTCTACTCACTCTAGTTCACAAGGTTTAGCAAACCGAGTGAACTAGTTTCTTCAAAGTTCGAAGAAGAAGCCAAAGGTAGAAGCTTTCAGGTGGATCGATCTTCGGCGCAAGGAGACGACGGGGTGAAGCCGATCCAGACAACCATCGAGGCTTGAAGACGAAGGAGTTCAAGAAAGAAAGGTATAACCCCCTAACCGAGTAGTTAACAACTCCTAATTAGGTTGTTAGTTAGATGTTTAACAAAGATCCGGTTTTGAGTCCATGTTACCGCCTCTAGAAAATTGTTTTTCACCAAATTCTGCATGCCTGAAAGTACCGGGCGAGGTAGCATGGACTTACAGTGGTATCAGAGCCAAGTTAAACTCTATCTAACATGTTAGCATAGTAGCTAGAAATTCGATCGGAGAAAAAGTCCCGAAATGAACCCGGATTTCAAACTTGCTGTCGATTTTCAAAGTGCTGTAAAAGTAATAAATCATGCTTCAAAAATCGACTCAGGGTTTTTATATTGCACTGAAGAAAAACGATCAAGTGATCTCATCAAAGCGCCGCAGAAACGCGGCAATAGCTTGCTATTGCCGCGGAAACGCGGCCACTTTAACTCCTCTGTGAATTTTCTTCACTGCAGTATACTTAGTGGGGTATTTTGGGAATTTTGGTATATGTTTTTTCAGCCCAGATTTTCCAGAAAGAAAATTTTGTTTTTGGGGCTTTAAAAACCGTATTTTGATCGAGTTTCTAAAGACTTAAGCTGACGGGTTTTTATCTGTGATGTGATATTTGTATTGAACGTCTGCTAATCGCTATATGTAGATTAGTGGGGGTTATACAAATCTGTGATCTGTAATGCCATTGGAATGTGTATATGAATTCATTGGATTGTCGCGGGTGAATAGCCGGGGGTTGTGAGACGAGAGTTTTCTTTTCTTTCAATTCATGTAAATTTGTAAATTGATGTAATAATTATTTGTATGGCCGCACAACCGGGTCGGGGTTGTAGCCGTCATTGTATAATTTCTTTTTCCTGTTTTTGCTCCTAGGATAGACCCATGGAGGGGGTGCACAAACTACCGGGTATGCCGAAGTGCCGAGTGGCCTACTCACGGAGATGAGGGAGGTTGCTTCGCTTCGGGCACTTGGCGGGTAGTTTGCCGCACCCGTAGGGGTCTTGGGTGGGGTATTGGCTATTCACCGCGACCGTGTAATCTGCTTTTCGTTACAGGCTCGTACGAATTGCGGATTCCTAGTATATCCAATGTGTTCATCTGTGATCTGAAATGGCTATCATTGCAATATATCTATATATGATATTATTTAGGCGTTGCTTATGTTTTACAGCCGCGCTGGCCCAGCCCCCGCTCTGTCGTTAGTTAAGTAACCTAACGGGTAATGACGGGGCCCCGTGGCGAATGCGAATGGTATAAGCGTACGTCATATTTTGGTTGTTTTCTGCAATGGTAGGATTAACTGATGGGACGCATTAAAAGAACTAATGCAAGAATATCACGCATTAAAAGAACTAATGCAAGAAAAATAAACCAAGTAAAAGTCGTTGGAACACTTTCGAAAAAACACTCGGTTCTTTTCAAAACCAACTTTTAAATGCGGAGCTTGAGCCACTCCTTTTAAAAGCTATCTCGTTCCATCGATTATATCAAGTTCACTACATTCACGGTTTTGCCAAAACCATTCGTAGCCCTCCATCGTTTCACATGAATAGTTAATAGTATTCAAGCTATGTATGTTGGCCAAAGTCAAGGCATAGTGATTGGTAGCTATTGGGTATTCATGTGTAGCATAGATAGATGCGTTGGTTTGGGACAGTCGTACTGCCATTTTGGCCAAAGTCAAGGGTAGGTACGGGTGGATCTAAATTAACCTGGAGAATGACGGGTAGAACTTGACATGTGACTTATGATATTTTGGCCAAAGTCAAGGTCATAAGAGCATGGGGCAAAAATCCACATCGGGAGTTTCAAAAGAACTGAAACTTGCTAGTGTTGCATACCATTTAGAGTGTGATGATTCTGGTAGGATTCCTTCAGTTTCGTCACGCGGTAATATTTGGATCCCGATCCTACTGTGAGTATATGCTACTCCTCGTGAAATTTCTCACTTAACGATCAATGCTATAAACCAAGTATGTGTCTAAAAAGGTGTTAGCGGGGCTACGCCCACAGGGAAAAGAGGTTATTTAATTAAGAAACTTCGCGAAAGCGTTGGAAAACCTCCCTCGAAGTACCGATACTGGCCTGGCTGAACGGTTAAGCAAGTATTGTACGGTGAGATTGATCCTGACTAATTCTTCCTTTTTGGTTTGAGGAAGGATTCGAGAAACAGTGGGAGCCATAGTGTTTAGACAAACTAAAAACCATTCTAAACTTGCAAGAGCATCATGTTGAGTGTTTCTTCTCTCTCTCCTAATTGCAACGACCAATCGACATAACTGGACTTAAGTTACTTCTAGATAAAAACATACTGACAGGGCCAAACTACAAAGATTGGTTCAGGAATGTCAAGATGGCAATCACTTACGACAAGCTGGGGTATCTTCTTACCACCAAAGCTCCCCCTGTCCCAGGTCCCAAAACTAGCGTCACGGATAAGGAAATCCGTAAGACCTGGGAACTAGATTGCGCGAAGGCCAAGTGCCTCGTACTTATCTTGATGGACAACGAACATCAGAGGAGGCACGAGAATATGGACCTCGAATCCATATTTCTCCATACAAAAGAACTGTATGGAGAGCAGTCTCGTATCGCAAGATACGAAGTGTCGAAGAAGTTATTTTCGGCAAGGTTGGCCGTCGGATCATCGGTAGCGGAACACGTGCTTAAGATGATTAGCTACATAGAAGAGCTCGCGGACCTTGGGACCACGTTGGAGAATGAGCTCTATACGGACTTGATTCTCCAGTCCCTTCCTTCCACTGACGCCCAGTTTATCCTGAACTTCAACTTACAAGAAAAGGAAGTTAAACTTTCAGAACTCCTCAACATGCTGAGGAGCACAGAGGGCACCCTACAGAAACGTAGGGAAACATCCACTTTGTTTGTAGGAGGATCTTCCTCTTCTAGGTCCAAGGCGAAAGCCAAGGGAAAGAAGAAGAAAGCCCCCGCCAAACCAAGGGGCGGTGTTAGTAAAGTGGATACGAAGGGAAAGGCAAAAGCAACAAAGAAAGTGGGAAAGCTTGTGGATAAGGAAGAATGCTTCTATTGTCATAAGAAGGGACACTGGAAAAATGATTGCAGGGCTTGGAAGGCCAGAACACAGGAACTGAAGCAGGTTGCGGCTTCAGCTTCAGGTGTGTATGTTATTGAAAACTGTCTTTCAATAAACTCTACTTCCTGGGTATTGGATACCGGATCAGGAACTCATATCTGTAATTCTTTGCAGGCGTTGAGAAACCGTAGGATTTTGAAGGCAGGTGACATGACCCTCAAAGTTGCAAACGGAGCTAGCATGGATGCTAAGGCCGTGGGGGACTATCACCTGGGAATGTCAGATGGACATGTTTTGGTTTTGCGTAATTGCTTTTTTGTACCCAACGCAACTTGTAATATCATTTCTGTATCTTTGGTTTCTAAAGAAGGTTATGAATTTGCGTTTGTAAGCAATGTTGTAAACATTCACCTTAATCAAGTTCTTATTGGGTCAGGTACATTGAGCAATGGTATATGCGTATTAAACCAACCACAGATTTTCAATGTCCAAAATACATACAACAGAAAGTCTCCGGAAATAAATCAGACTTTCTTATGGCATTGTAGACTGGGTCACATCAATGGGAGAAGGTTGACGAAGTTACATACAGAAGGATTTTTGAATCCGTTCGAATATCAATCGTATGCCACTTGTCAATCCTGTCTCAAAGGAAAGATGACAAAGACTCCGTTCACTGGACATGGAGTAAGAGCGAGCGAGCTCTTGGGACTCGTACACAGCGACGTGTGCGGTCCAATGTCTATACATGCGCGAAGCGGTTATTCTTACTTCATTACTTTTACGGATGAATTTTCAAGGTACGGTTATGTCTTCTTAATGAAACATAAGTCCGAAACCTTTGGAAAATTCCAGGAATATAAGAATGAAGTAGAAAAACAAATCGGAAAAAGTATCAAGATTCTAAGATCGGATCGAGGTGGTGAATACTTGAGTGCCGAGTTCCTGGACTATTTAAAAGAGAACGGAATTCTCTCTCAGCTTACTCCTCCATACACTCCGCAACATAACGGTGTATCGGAGAGACGGAACCGAACCCTATTGGATATGGTACGGTCCATGATGAGTAACGCTGAGTTACCGCGATCATTCTGGGGGTATGCGCTAGAATCAGCCGCATACCTTTTGAACCGAGTTCCCACTAAGACTGTGCCTACTACACCATATGAGATGTGGTGTGGGAAGAGACCCTATCTTAATCACATTAAGACATGGGGAAGTCCAGCTTTTGTCAAAAAACAGCATGCGGACAAGCTCGAGGCACGCTCAGTACAGTGCAAATTTGTGGGATATCCAAAGAACTCCAAGGGATATTTCTTCTACTGCGAGGAGGAACAAAAGGTTTTTGTTTCTCGTCATGCCTACTTTCTAGAACACCAGTTCATAGAAAAGGAAATTAGTGGGAGCGCAGTAGAACTGGAAGAAATTCCAGAACCACAGACTATTACTGAAAGCTTAGTGGAACCAGAGAGTTCAAAAGAACAGGACATTCCTACGCCGCTCCGCAGGAGTAGTAAGCAGTCTCATCCGCCCGAGAGATACTATGGTTTTCTCATAGACGGGGATAGAGAGGATTGCATCATAGATTATGATGAGCCTACTAGCTTCCAGCAGGCTGTTCAGAGCGTTGACTCGGTAAAATGGCTGGATGCAATGCGGACCGAAATGGAGTCTATGTACACCAACAAGGTATGGACGTTGGACATTGCTCCAGACGGGGTAAAACCCGTAGGATGCAAGTGGATCTTCAAAAGGAAGATTGGTGTAGATGGACAGGTTGAGACCTATAAAGCAAGACTTGTTGCAAAGGGTTTTCGTCAAAGACCTGATTTGGACTATGACGAAACCTTTTCTCCAGTGGCTATGCTGAAATCCATTCGGATCCTTCTTGCCATTGCTGCCTTCCACGATTATGAGATTTGGCAGATGGACGTAAAGACCGCTTTTCTAAATGGAAATTTAGAGGAGTGTGTCTATATGGACCAGCCAGAGGGTTTCATTCAGAGTGGGAGCAGCGGAAAGGTGTGCAAGTTGCTTAAGTCCATCTACGGACTAAAGCAGGCATCGCGGAGTTGGAACATCTGTTTTGATGAGACGGTCAAGGAATTTGGCTTTATCAAAAATCCAGATGAACCATGCATCTATAGTAGATTTGTAGCGAGAACTGTAGTATTCCTCGTTTTATACGTGGATGACATTCTCTTAATAGGAAATGACATTCCTATGCTACAATCTGTCAAGGGGTTCTTGTCACACAGGTTCTCCATGAAAGACCTGGGTGATGCCTCATACATCCTGGGGATCCGGATCCATCGTGATAGATCCAAGAGGATATTAGGACTTTCACAGTCCAGGTACATCGAAACCATACTGAAAAGATTCAGTATGGAAGATTCCAAGCGCGGTAACCTACCGGCTTGTCACGGGATCACCCTTTCTAAAGAGATGTCTCCCAAGACTGATTTGGAGAGGGATCGCATGTCTATTATACCTTACGCTTCTGCGGTAGGCTCTATAATGTATGTGATGTTATGTACCAGACCGAATGTAGCTTATGCACTGAGTGTGGTAAGCCGGTATCAGTCAAACCCTGGGGAGAAACACTGGATAGCGGTAAAGAACATTCTCAAGTACATGAGGAGGGCTAAGGAGATGTTCTTGGTGTATGGCGGAAAAGACCTCCAGATCGAGGTCTTTGCTGACTCCAGCTTCCAGAGTGACAAGGATGATTCCAAGACCATGTCGGGTTTTGTCTTTACCCTCAATGGAGGGGCGGTGTGTTGGAAGAGTTCCAAACAGGAAACCGTTGCAGACTCGACGATGGAAGCGGAATACATCGCTGCATCTGATGCCGCAAAAGAAGCTGTCTGGATGAGGAAGTTCTTGAAAGAACTTCAGGTGGTTCCGTCCATTGTTGATCCAATACCTCTGTATTGCGACAACAACGGGGCTATAGCTTTAGCGAAGGAACCCAGGTCCCATCAGAGATCCAGACACATCTTGAGGCGGTATCACCTGATCAGGGAGATCGTGGATCGCCAGGAGATCGAGGTTCGGAGGGTTGCTTCAGAAGATAACAATGCAGATCCATTCACCAAGGCCTTGCCCCAGACTCAGTTCGAGCGGCTGATCGAGATGATAGGTCTTCGATACGCCAGTACATGGCCTTAGTGCAAGTGGGAGATTGTTAGAGTATATGCCCTAGAGGCCATTACTGTATCATACTAGTTTGTATATTACTTAATGGAAGCTTGGGATATTCACCTTGTATATACAATCTTTCTCAAAATAGTAGTATGCTACTTGGTTTGTTTCTACTTCAATGTGTACATGTGTTTATTTTAGTATATCACCTATACACATTAGTAGAGCCCTTAGGATCTTTGCTTGATTACCAGCGTTGTGATGGCAGTCACACTAGTGGGGGCTGGGTAATCTATAAGCACATCCTTATGCAGGTCCCTAGTCGCAGGACTATCGAGACAGGGCATCGATACTCCGGAGTAGACTAGCGAATGCGCTTCTCATCCCAGAGTAGGAGATGGTCTGTCCCACAGCCATCAGTACATCGTACTGAAGATAGTATGCGGGTGCTCGTTGGGTTACGAGTACACTGGACAGGACTCGTCGGGAACTGACTGGTTGGTATTATACCTATCGTCAGTTATCAGTTCCCAGGTGACATGAGTACAGCTTAGTCCGCTGACTTGACACTGTCACTTCGCCTCGAGTATGTTCCCACTGTACTTTGATTACTACCCTACCACGGCTCAAAGGAGTCGTGCAAACAGGTAGTTGTTGGGTGCAGTCCCGAAGCACTTGGAGGCAGTGACGGTTAGACAGGATTCGTCTCTCCTGGTATTGGGGGTTGACATCGCGCTGTGTCTAGGAGAGCCATTAAACGAGTAGTCCCTGGCCAGGGCAAGCGAGATATACTGGTAGGCTTCCAGTGCTATCTCAGGGTGTTTTGGGCTTCACTCCGACACGACTTGTACCGCTATTAGGGGACTGACGTTTACCGCCCCCTAGGCCCGCCATGCGATGTATCAGACGAACAGACCGGACTGTACGGAGATTGTCACATTCAGGCTCAATAGGAGTTCAGATGGGTTTCACCTCGTCAGTCTTCTTGTCGGCATCTACCTGGGGACCGTTACGCACATCTAGTGCCGCTTACGGTCTGTGGTTAAACCCACTGCCAGCGTAGTGTCGAGTCTTTAGAGTCCCACACAGAAAGCTATTCGCCTTTAGGCAAAAGAGTAGTGGTCGCATGGTTTTGTGACAGGTCGCATGGTTTTGCGACAGGTCGCATGGTTTTGCGATAGGGTTCGGTCATATCCGTGCACTTATGCACGTACAGTGTCCGGACAGTTAACACTAGCGGGCTTTGGTTTAAGCCAGATCCTAGTGTACGTTTTGGGATTGGTTTTATCCAGTATGTATTCGTGTTCCTCGGAACGCGGATACAGGTGCGTATGCACAGTTGACGGAGAGACAGAGGCAGAGGATTCTCATTAGGGTTGTTGACCGTTGACTGTTGACTATTGACTTTTTGCTCAACCCTAATAAGAATATGATATGTAATTAACAATAATATTAATTAAGTATTATAGTGACATGGTTGTTGAGGGGTTGACTTTGTTGACTTTGTTGACCGGTTGACTAGGTTGGACTAGTTGACCATTATGATGACAATGGCTATCATTTCATGGCAAAGACTTTTGCTTGCTTGTTCTCTTGTGCAAAATGAGTGCATGAAATGATATGGCTATTGTAGCTTAAACCATCACTAATACTTGATTGCTATTATGGGTTATGATGGTTTTGGATTATGAGAGCCAAAAGAAAAAAGTCTTTCTCATTCTTTCATTTCCTTTCTCTCTCTTGTGTTTTGAGCTCTCATCTTCCTCTTGCTCTCCCTCTCTTTAGTCTATGGTTCACTTGTCTCATGTGTTGAGAACCAAGAACCATAGAGAAAAATCCCAACACACTCTCCTCTACTCACTCTAGTTCACAAGGTTTAGCAAACCGAGTGAACTAGTTTCTTCAAAGTTCGAAGAAGAAGCCAAAGGTAGAAGCTTTCCGGTGGATCGATCTTCGGCGCAAGGAGACGACGGGGTGAAGCCGATCCGGACAACCATCGAGGCTTGAAGACGAAGGAGTTCAAGAAAGAAAGGTATAACCCCCTAACCGAGTAGTTAACAACTCCTAGTTAGGTTGTTAGTTAGATGTTTAACAAAGATCCGGTTTTGAGTCCATGTTACCGCCTTTAGAAAATTGTTTTTCACCAAATTCCGCATGCCCGAAAGTACCGGGAGAGGTAGCATGGACTTACAATTACTGGTTTGATAGCAAATTTGATATGAAACCCTAACCTTAACTAAATACAAGTTTTGACACTAATTAAGACATTATGGTGGTTTAGTGTAAACCTAGTGTTTAAATAAAGATGTTAGCTAAACAAGCACTCTTATCTAACCTAGATTAGGTCATAGCTAACCTAAGAACTTTCATAACCCCAAAACCACCTCAACTTCACTTTAAAACTCAAAACACCACAAGATAAGAACTTTATTTAAAATTAGGAGTTGTTTAAGCAAAATCTTTGTTAAAACAAGAGTCTTCTAGAGCATACTCAAGGGTTTGATCCTTACCTCACAAAGACTTGAAGGAAACCCTAATCATGCAAAGCTCTAAGACTCTTGAAGAGACTAAACCATGATTAAATGAGGGTTAGTGATGGTTTGTGGTGATGAGGTTATTTGTGTGGGATGAAATTTCAAGAGAGGAGATGAAAGGGATAGAAGAAGAAGAAAATGAGAGGAGAAGGGATTAGAATGAGAAGGAAAGAGGAATGAAAGGGAGGGAAGAGATGGTTCATGAGAGCCATGCCTATCCTTTCTCTCTTCATTTAATGCCCATCACCTGAATGTTCCCCCATCACATTTTTCTCTTTTCTTTTCTTTTATTAAAACTATTTAATTACTTAAAATAATTTAAGGAGCAAAATAAATGTGGTCAAGTTGTCATGGTCACAAAACATGTTTTAACTTAAATTAGCATGTTGTTAAAACTAGAATAGCATATACATATGTGTGTGCATATATTTAACAAAATAAATAAATAATAATTAAATAAAAATATGTGAAAACAATTACTTATTAAGCTTTATCGAAAACCCATGTTATATCGCTTAATTAACGTATAATTAACTCTAATTACGTTTTAGGACGTTACAATCTTCCCCCTTAAAGAAATCTGGTTCCGGAATTTAAAATCTAACTACGCGTATTTTCGAAGAGATGGGAAATTTCTTCCGTATCTCGCTCTCGGCTTCCCATGTGATCTTTTCGTTGTTCGGGCCACGCTATAGAACCTTCACGGACGGTAATAGTTTCAACCACAATTTCTTCACCTGCCGATCCAGGATGACTACCGGCTACTCAATGAAAGAAAGATCGCGCTCCTGCTGGAGAATCGCGTGACAAGGGTCATGAAGGTACTTGCGAAGTATAGATACATGAAATATAGAGCGTACATCCGGAAAACTGGACGGAAATGCTAAACGATAGGCGACAGTACTGACTCGCTTAAGAATCTTAAAAGGACCCACATATCTGGGAAAAAGTTTCCCCTTCCTTCCGAATCTCATCACACCCTTCATCGGAGAGACCCGTAAGAAAACAAGCCCACCCACAGTGAACTCAAGTATGTGACGATGACGATCGGCATAAGACTTCTGCCTGCTCTAGGCTGCTCTCAACCTATCTTGAATCAACTGAATTGTTGGGGTCAAAATTTGCACCCCAGTTGACCAAGTCAAAGTCAAGGTCAACCCAAGTAAGCGGGCCCAAGCCCAAAAAAGTAGGCCCATGCCCAAGTCGAGCCCTGCGACCGGCTTCCCCGTGCCGAAATAAAAAATCATGTAATAAATAATTTTGATGTAATTTTTTATACATGAATGTAAGAAAATGGGCATGAAGCCAAATTTCTGTAAACCCCATGGCTCATGTGCAAAAGAAAAGAGCACATAAGGCATGGATGGGCAAAATGCCATTTTGTAAAGCCAAAAGGGCTATATGTAAATGTGTAAGCCTATATAAAGCAACATGATGATGAAATAAAGAATACAATTCATTCTCCTCAAAAACTAGGGTTTGTGCCTCCATCCTCTCTTTCCCAAGTTCTTCCTCTTCCTTTCATTTTCCAATTAAATCAAGAGCTTAGCTCTCCTTTTTTTTAGAAACTAAATAAAGTTTTACCATAAACCCATCTTCCAAGACTCCATCAAGAGAAGAAAAAGGGTCTCTTTTTTTATCATCTAAGATCTAGATTTTGGAGTTTCAAGAGAACCCATTTTGGGTTTCTTCTCAGAAAAGAAAGGAGAAAATCTTTTGGATTTTAACCCTACAAATAAAATTATTTTGGAGTTTAACTCTATAATAAAAACCTTTTTTTGGAGTTTAACTCCGAATAAAATTGTTTTGGGAGTTTAACTCCAAATAAAAAAATTTGGAGTTTAACGACATCAAAAAAAAAATCTTTTTGGAGCTCCTGCTTCCTCTCACGTGAGGGAGAGGGGAGCTCCCACTAAGTGGGAGCTTTCCCTCCTTCTCACGTGAGGGGAGGGCTCCCCATTTAGTGGAGTTTAACTCCACACCAAATAAAAATATTTTTGGAATTGAACTCCATTTAAAATTCTTTTGGAGTTTAACTCCACTACAAAAATTCTTTTGGAGTTTAACTCCACAATAAAAATCTTATTTAGGGAGTTTAACTCCATATTAAATTTTTTTAGGAGTTTAACTCCATTTAAAATTCTTTCGGAGTTCAACTCCACAATAAAAATTCTTTCGGAGTTCAACTCCATTTAAATTCTTTCGGAGTTTAACTCCACAAATAAAAAATTCTTTCGGAGTTTAACTCCATACAAATGTTTTTAGAGTCTAACTCTTTATTTAAAAATAAATAATTAAATAAAAAAAAATTCCTTTGGAATCCATTTATTCGCTCTCATGTGGAGGGGAGGCTCCCATTTTGGAAGTCATTTTCTTCCTCTCATATGAGAGGGAGGCTCCCATTGTGCGTTGCTCCCTCTCATGTGAGTGGGAGGCTCCCATTTTGGGAACCCCTTTATTCCCTCTCAGGTGAGGGGGGGGCTCCTATTTTGAGTTGCTCCCTCTCATGTAAGTGGGAGGCTCCCATTTTTGGGAGTCCCTTTCTTCCTCTCATGTGAGGGAGAGGCTTCCATCTTGGGGCCCCCTTTTCTCCCTCTCACATGAAAGAGGGAAACTCCCACTCTGTGGGAGCTTCCTTTGAAAAGGAAAAAAATAAGGGTTTTGTTTTTGGAGTTCAACTCCACAATAAAAATTATTTTGGAGTTTAACTCCATTTAAAACTATTTTGAAGTTTAACTCCGCATTAAATTTCTTTAGGAGTTTTACTCCATTTAAAATTCGTTTGGAGTTTAACTCCACAATAAAAATCATTTTGGAGTTGAACTCCACAATAAAATTCTTTTAGACTTTAACTCCGCAATAAAAATCTTTTTGAAATTGAACTCCATTTAAAATTCTTTTGGAATTTAACTCCACATTTAAAGTTCTTTTGAAGTTTAACTCCATTTAAAATATTCTTTTGGAGTTAAACTCCATGTAAAAAAATAATAAAAAGAAAAATTTATAAAAAAAAATAAAAAAATTTGCCCCCCACGTGAGGGGAAGGCTCCTATTAAATAGGAGCCTTTCTCCCCCCATCACGTGAGGGGGAGGCTCCCATTTAGTGGGAGCCTTTTTCCCCGGGGGGGCTCCCATTTTGTGAGAGCCTTCCCCTTCCCCTCCCGAATGGTAGGCTCCCACTAAATGGGAGCCTCTTTCCTCCCCTCACGTGAGTGGGGGGAGCCTCTTTTTCTTTTTTTAAATCTTTTTATTTAAAATTATATTATAAATAATATTTTTTTTAAAAAACATTTCTCTAAATATTTATTCTTCTTTTATATATATAAATATATATATATATCCTTTTTTTACAAATGGGACAAAAAAATGAACACGTCTCCATTGTAATATGTTAAACACACACACACACACCAATGCATCGCATTGAGTTCGCATAACCAGTTTAACCCGTCAATCGGAGGTTCGCTCGCTCCAAAGATGAGGGGTAATTAACAGCAGCTTAGTCCGCGGCTGCCGGAGATTCGGATCCCCACAATCAATAAACCCAAGCATACCTTAGGAAGGGGGAATCTGAATGCACCTGACCAGCGCGCCCGTATTCCCATCTCAATGGGATGACGAAAAACACCCTACAGATTCTTGCACGCCCGGTGAGACCAATCTCTCGTCCCATATTTTGGGTTAAACGTTCATGCGAGCTCAATCAATGTACATATCGATTGCCTGTACTGAAATCATGTTTCTATTTGCAGGGGGATTAACAATTTTCAATTGCCATCTTCGAACGCAAATCGGTATTTAAACGACTTTTCTTGGCCTTAACTGGGGGTAAGGCCATCAACATGGACAAAATAATAAGGCATCTTATGCAAGCTCCAGCGGTGCCTCTGACAACTGCTCGATCGAGTATCTTCTCTAAGCTCCCGGTCAGATGACCTCTAAGTCGTTAAACTGGAAACAGATGTCCACCACGTCGTTAAACTGGAAACAGATGACCTCTAACTTGTTAAACTGGAAACCGTAGACCTCTAAGGCTTTAAACTGGAAACAGATGACCACCACGTCGTTAAACTGGAAACAGATGACCACCACGTCGTTAAACAGGAAACGGATGACCTCCAGGTTGTTAAACTGGAAACAGATGACCACTAAGTCGTTAAACTGGAAATAGATGACCTCTAAGTCGTTAAACTGGAAACAGTAGACCTCTAAGTCTTTAAACTGGGAACAGCTGACCACCACGTCGTTAAACTGGGAACCGCTGACCACCATGTCATTAAACTGGGAATAATCGACCTCTAAGTCGTTAAACTGGGGATGTAAAAATGTGTAAATAAAACAAAAAAAATAATTAAAATATATATATATAAAAAGCCGAAATGATGGGGCAACTCACAATAAAAATCAGCGAGTAAAAATAAAAATGAAAATAAAGCCGAAATGATGGGGCAACTGCGAATAAATAGCCGAAATGATAGGGCAATCGCGACCTTCGCGATAAGAAAAGCTGAAATGATAGAGTAACCGCGGTAAAAAAAACGGCGAATGATGAGTCGCTCCTGGTACCATATTTCAGTGCAGCGATGCAGACGCCGTCTAAAATTCAAATCTCCAACGGTGAATGATGAGTCGCTCCTGATACCATATTCCTGTGCAGCGATGCAGACGCCGTCCAAAACTCAAATCCTCAACGGCAAATGATGAGTCGCTCCTGGTACCATATTCCAGTGCAGCGATGCAGACACCAACCAAACTCTGAATGTCCCAACGGCGAATGATGAGTCGCTCCTGATACCATATTCCAGTGCAGCGATGCAGATGCCAACCAAATTCTAAATCCCCAAACGGCGAATGATGAGTCGCTCCTGGTACCATATTCCAGTGCAGCGATGCAGACGCTGACAATTTCCCAAAATTCTTCCAGCCCTACGGGTGGTCCCCAAACTGACTACCGTATACAATCCACGGGCTCAAATAATTCTCATCATATCTATACCCCACCGCAATCACCAGTCACGCGGCCTGTCTCCGCCATCGGAATTATGCTCCATTTGGGAAGACCCACTCGTGTGTTCTCACGATGCATGAGGAGAACAAAACTTGCGAGATCCTTACGACTCATAAGAAAACGCCTTCGTGGGATCCTTACGACTCACAAAGGAAAAACACACTTGGGGGTCCTCCGACTCCTAAGGAGAAAATGCACCTACGGGATCCTTACGACTCGTAGGGAGAAAATACTTTTATGGGACCCTTACGGCTCATAAAATTGAAAAAGTCTTAGGTGATAGGAACCTAAATCTGTCTCCTAAGCCATCGCACCCCAACAGGCAAAGGCAAATGATGAATTGCTCCTGGCATCTGTGCTTCAGTGTTAGCAATGCTGATGCCGACCCCTACCCTAAAATTCTAAGCTTCCGATCCAATAGACCCCTAAGTCTTTAAACTGGGAGCAGATGACCCCTAAGTCGTTAAACTAGGAACGAGGGAAATCCCCTCACAGCAAATGATGATTCGCTCCTGGTACCATATTCTAGTGCAGCGGTGCTGATGCCAAACCAAAACCAAAATCCCCAAATCCTGTCATGGAAGATGATGATTCGCTCCGGGTACCATATTCTAGTGTAGCGGTGCTGATGTCAACCTAAATCAAACAAACAACCTCTGCGGCGGAATCATGCTTCGTCCCAGAATGTACCCCGTGTCGAAATCATGCTTTGCCTCGGGATATCTATCTTCCCAGCCGGAATTATGCTCCGCCTCGGAATCAAGTCAACCAGCGATACTCCGTGCTGGGGACAAGTCGACCAGCGACACTCCGTGCCGGGGACAAGTCGACCAGCGACACTCCGTGCCGGGGACAAGTCGACCAGCGACACTCCGTGCCGGGGACAAGTCGAAAATCCAGCGACACTCCGTGCCGGGGACAAGTCGACCAGCGACACTCCGTGCCGGGGACAAGTCAACCAACGACACTCCGTGCCGGGGACAAGTCGAACAGCCAGCGACACTCTATGCCGGGGACAAGTCGAACAGCCAGCGACACTCCACGCTGGGGACAGGTCGAACAGCCAGTGACACTCCATGCCGGGGACAAGTCGAACAGCCAGCGACACTCCGCGCTAGGGTCAAGTCGACCAGCGACACTCCACGCAAGGGACAAGTCGACCAGCGACACTCTGCGCAAGCGACAAGTCGATCAGCGACCTCCCTGTCGGAATCATGCTCCGCCTCAGAATCAGGTCAACGAGCGACACTCCGTGCAGGAGACAAGTCGACCAGCGACACTCCGTGCCGGGGACAAGTCGAACAACTAGCGACACTCCGTACCGGGGATAAGTCGAACAACCAGCGACACTCCGTGCCGGGGACAAGTCGAACAACCAGCGACACACCGTGCCGGGGATAAGTCGATCAGTGACACTACATGCCAGGGACAAGTCGAATAGCGACACTCCATGCCGGGGACAAGTCGACCGGTGACACTCCGTGCCGGGGACAAGTCGAACACCAACACACAGTGCTGTCGACTGTCCATGTCGTAAAAAGGGCACTACCAGGTTCCCACAAAGCGAGAACCAAATCACTCTATATCGGGGAAACGTTTACCATGGACACTCTGTCTTGGAGACGTGCCAAGCGTCGACCGTCCATGTCGTAAAAAGGGCAGTGCCGGCTTCCCACAAAGCGGGAACCAAAACACTCCATGCCGGGGAAACGTCCACCATGGACACTCCGTCTCGGAGAAGCATCATGTATTGACCGTCCATGCCGTAAAAAGGGCAGTGTCGGCTTCCCACAAAGCAGGAACCAAATCAAGTCGTCTCCACGTGAAAGAAGATCCATCAATTTCATGCACACGACACACATGTGCGATGTGCATTCAATGATAGAGGCACATTGTTAGGGTCAAAATTTGCATCCTAGTTGACCAAGTCAAAGTCAAGGTCAATCCCAAGTAAGCGGGCCCAAGCCCAAGCAAGTAGGCACATGCCCAAGTCGAGCCCCGTGACTGGTTTCCCCCATACCGAAATAAAAAATTATGTAATAAATAATTTTGATGTAATTTTTTATGCATGAATGTAAGAAAATGGGCATGAAACCAATTTTTTGTAAAATGCATGACTTATGTGCAAAAGAAAAGAGCACATGAGGCATGGGTGGGCAAAATGCTATTTTGTAAAGCCCAAGAGGCTATATGTAAATGTGTAAACCTATATAAGGCAACATGATGATGAAATAAAGAATACAGTTCATTCTCCCTAAAAACTAGGGTTTGTGCCTCCATCCTCTCTCTCCCAAGGTCTTCCTCTTCCTTTTCATTTTCCAATAAAATCAAGAACTTAGCTCTCTTTTTCTTAAAACTAAATAAAATTTTACCATAAACTCACCATCCAAGACTCCATCAAGAGAAGAAAAATGGTTTCTTTTTTTATCATCCAAGATCTAGATCTTGGAGTTTCAAGAAAACCCATTTTGGGTTTCTTCTCAAAAGAGAAAAGAGAAAATCTTTTGGATTTTAACTCCACAAATAAAATTATTTTTGAGTTTAACTCTATAATAAAAACCTTCTTTTGTAGTTTAACTCGGAATAAAATTGTTTTGGGAGTTTAGCTCCAAATAATTTTTTTTGGGGTTTAACTTCATCAAAAAATAAATAAATAAATTCTTTTTGGAGCTCCTGCTTCCTCTCACGTGAGGGAGAGGGAAGCTCCCACTAAGTAGGAGCTTTCCCTCCTTCTTCCATGGGAGGAAGGCTCCCCATTTAGTGGAGTTTAACTCCACGCCAAATAAAAATATTTTTGGAGTTGAACTCCATTTAAAATTCTTTTGGAGTTCAACTCCACTAAAAAAATTCTTTTAGGGTTTAACTCCACAATAAAATTCTTTTTTGGGGAGTTTAACTCTACATTAAATTTTTTTAGGAGTTTAACTCCATTTAAAATTCTTTCGGAGTTCAACTCCACAATAAAAATTCTTTCGGAGTTCAACTCCACAATAAAAATTCTTTCAGAGTTTAACTCCATTTAAATTCTTTTGGAGTTTAACTCCACAAATAAAAAATTCTTTCGAAATTTAACTCCATACAAATTTTTTTAGAGTCTAACTCCTTAATTAAAATAAATAAATAAATAACAATAAAAATAAAAATAAAAAAAATCTTTTGGAATCCCTTTATTCCCTCTCAAGTGAAGGGGAGACTCCCATTTAGGGAGTCTCTTTCTTCCTCTCATGTGAGAGGGAGGCTCCCATTATGAGTTGCTCCCTCTTATATGAGTGGGAGGCTCCCATTTTGGGAGCCCCTTTATTCCCTCTTATGTGAGGGGGAGGCTCCCATTTTGGGGCCCCCTTTTCTCCCTCTCATGTGAGAGGGAGGCTCCCATTTTGGGGCCCCCTTTTCTCCCTCTCACATGAAAGAGTAAAGCTCCCACTCTGTGGGAGCTTCTTTTGAAAAGAAAAAAAATAAGGGTTTTGTTTTTGGAATTCAACTCAACAATAAAAATTATTTTGGAGTTTAACTCCATTTAAAACTATTTTGAAGTTTAACTCCGCATTAAATTTCTTTAGGAGTTTTACTCCATTTAAAATTCGTTTGGAATTTAATTCCACAATAAAAATCATTTTGGAGTTGAACTCCACAATAAAATTCTTTTGGAATTTAACTCCGCAATAAAAATCTTTTGAAGTTGAACCCTATTTAAAAAAAATTTGGAGTTTAACTCCACATTTAAATTTCTTTTGGAGTTTAACTCCATTTAAAATATTCTTTTAGAGTTGAACTCCATGAAAAAAAATAATAATAAAAAGAAAAATTTATATAAAAAAAAAATTGCCCCCCACGTGAGGGGGAGGCTCCCATTTAATGGGTGCCTTTCTCCCCCTATCACGTGAGAGGTAGGCTCCTATTTTGTGGGAGCCTTTCCCCCCACGTGACGGGGAGGTTCCCGCTAAATGGGAACCTCTTCCCCCCCCCCCCCCACGTGAGTAGGAGAACCCCTTTTTCTTTTTTTAAATCTTTTTATTTAAAATAAATAAAAATATTTTATAAATAATATTTTTTAAAAAAAAACATTTATCTAAATATTTATTCTTTTATATATATATATATATATATATATATATATATATATATATACTTTTTTCTTACAAATGGAACAAAACAAAATGAACACGTCTCTATTGTAATATGTTAAACACACACACACAAACACACACACACACACATACACCAATGCATCGCATTGAGTTCGCATGACCGGTTTAACCCGTCAATTGGAGGTTCCCTCGCTCCAAAGGCGGGGGGTAATTAACGGCAGTTTAGTCCGCGGCTGCTAGAGATTCGGATCCCCACAATCAATAAACCCCAGCCTACCCTAAACAGGGGGAATCAGTAATGCGCCTGACCAGCACGTGCGTATTCCCATCTTAATGGGGTGACATAAAAAACCCTGCATGGATCTTCTCCTTAGTCTCCTGAACTAGCCGCGGTCCCAAAATCCTGCTCTCACTGAGCTCGGTCCGACATACTGGCGATCAACACTTCCTCCCATACAAAGCCTCGAAAGGTTCCATCTGAATCGTCTCCTGAAAACTGTTATTATAGAATAACTCTATCAAGGGCAAGTGACGATCACAACTACCATCAAAATCTAGTATGCACACCCGAAACATATCCTCGAGAGTCTGGATAGTTCGCTCTGACTGACCATCGATCTATGGGTAGAAAGCGTTACTGAAACTCAAACGAGTGCCCAAACCCTCCTGAAGTTTCTGCCAGAGTCGAATGGTAAACTGAGCGCCTCTGTCTGAAACAATGCATTTCGGAATGTCGTATAGCCACATAATCTCATCAATGTATAGCTGAGCGTACTGAGCAAGCCCGAAAGTGGTCTTCACTGGAAGGAAGTAAGCCGTCTTACTCAACAGATCTACAATCACCCAAATGGAGTCATACCCTCGACTGGACTTAGGTAGACCCATAATGAAATCCATGGAGATATGCTCCCATTTCCACTCTAGAATGGGTAAAGGATGTAACTCTCCGACGGCCTCTGATGCTCAGCCTTGATTTGCTGGCAAGTCAGGTATCTAGAAACAAAATCAGAAATATCTCTCTTCATCCCTTCCCACTAGTAGACATTTCTCAAATCACGATACATCTTGGTGGAACCCAGATGAACAATGTACACTGACTGATGTGCCTCATCTAAGATCCCACGTCTTAGCCCCTCTGAATCGGACACACATAGACGAGTCCCAAATCGTAGCACTCTCTAGCCATCAATCACGAACTCGGAATCTCTCCCCTGCCGAACATGCTATATAAACTCAGACAAACGAGTATCGTCGGATTGTGCTTCCCGGATGCGATCAAGTAAAAGTGGACGGGCGCGTACATGAGAAAATTGTCCTCCTGTGGAAGTAAACTCAAACTGTACTCCGCTGTCACTTAAGATCTGCCAATCTGTAGAAAATTGTCTCTGAACTACGCTCAAATTAAACAAACTACCTCCGGGCCTCCGACTCAAAATATCAGCTACAACATTCGTCTTGCCCGAGTGATTAAGGATTTCACAATTATAGTCCTTTACGAGCTCCATCCAACGGCGCTGCCTCAAATTTAGATCCCACTGCTGGAAGATGTATTTCAGGCTTTTATGGTCCGTAAAGATCTGACACGACACGCCGTACAAGTAATGCCTCCAAATCTTGAGCACAAAGACCACCACGGCCATCTCTAAATCGTGAGTGTGATAGTTCTGCTCGTTCTTCTTCAACTGCCTAGAAGCATAAGCTGTGAATCTACCGTGCTGCATCAACACGCAATCTTGACCAACTCAAGAAGCATCACAATAAAAACCATAACCGCCTGAGCCTGAAGGTAAGGATAAAACTGGTGCAGTCGTCAAAAGAGTCTTCAACTGCTGAAAACTCTTCTCACATGCTTTGGTCCAAAGAAACGGAACTCCTTTCCGGGTCAGCCCGGTCATTGGTGCAGCGATACAAGAGAAATCCTATACGAAACTCCGTTAATAATAGGCTAAGCCCAAGAAGCTGCGAACCTCTATCACTGAAACAGGTCTGAGCCAATGTTGTACGGCCTCGATTTTCTTCGGATCCATTCGTGTACCATCTCTCGTAACCACATGACCCAAGAAGTCAACACTGTTAAGCCTGAAAGCACATTTCGAGAATTTAGCAAACAGCTGGTGCTCTCTCAATGTCTGCAATGTAATGCTCAAGTGCTGCTCATACTCCTCTCGACTCCTGGAGTACACCAGAATGTCGTCTATGAATATGATGATAAACTTGTCAAGGAACGGCCTGAAGATTCGAGTCATCAAATCCATGAATGCTGTTGGGGCATTGCTGAGCCCGAACGACATCACCAAGAACTCGTAATGCCCGTAGCACGTCCGAAAAGTAGTCTTCTGAATGTCATCATTCCGGACTCGCAACTGATGATAACCTGACCGCAAATCAATCTTCGAAAAGTATCCTGCTCTCTGAAGCTGATCGAATAAATTGTCAATGTGAGGTAAAGAATACCTGTTCCGCACCGCAACTCGGTTCAGCTGACGATATTTGATACACAATCTCCTACTGCCGTTCTTCTTCTTAACGAACATGATAGGAGCTCCCCAAGAAGGCACACTCGGTCGTATAAGTCCCCTGTCAAGCAAAACTTGCAACTGACCCTTAATCTCTTTAAGCTCTGCCAGAGCCATCCGATAAGGCGGTATAGAAATAGACCCCCTGCCGGAGATCAAGTCGATGCAGAACTCAATATCACGCTCTGGCGGCAACCCAGGTAACTCATTTGGAAATACATCGAGGAACTCTCTCATAATCGGAACCTGATCCAACAGGACCGTTGTGGCTCCAGTATCACGAATATAAACTAAGAATCCCTGATATCCTTTCCTCAAGAGCCGACTAGCATAAAAATCAAAAATCAGAATGTGAGGGGCGGCACTGCGGCCTCCCTGCACGACAAGAACTGGCTCTCCCGGAAAACAAAATCTGACTACCTTCTCGCAGCAGTCCACGGACGCATAACAAGTGGCTAACCAGTCCATGCCGAGCAAAACGTCGAAGTCTAACATATCAAGAAGGATCAGATCAACGGAAGAATCTCTATCCCTAATACAAACGGAACATGACCGAAACACATATCGAGCGATGAAAAACCCTCCTACGGGGGTGAGCACAACGAGAAGCTGATCTAACAAGGATGAATCTCGACACAATATCGGTATGAAATGTGTGGATACATAAGAGTGTGTGTAAATAGGGT
The DNA here is from genome assembly GCA_030015575.1 of Agapanthus africanus. Taxonomy (NCBI): domain Eukaryota; kingdom Viridiplantae; phylum Streptophyta; class Magnoliopsida; order Asparagales; family Amaryllidaceae; genus Agapanthus; species Agapanthus africanus. The sequence continues at coordinate 177,696,177 of CM057350.1, read as the reverse complement.
CAAACAATATACGCGCGTCAGAGGAACACACAGAAAGAGTACCTGTCAGAACAGCATTCAATGCCTGAGCATCCTGAAGAGTTAAAGCGAAAACTCTGGCATGTCCTCTACCGGTATCCTGCTATCCTCTGCCTCTGCCACCTCGTCCCCTCTGAACAGGACCGCCACGACCACGGCCCCTTTGAGTATCTGTCCGGTGCAGAGTAGCGACGGGTGGAAGTAATGCTCGCAAAGGAGGAGGTGAAGGGGTAGAGTGACCTGTGGAACTGTTGTCCCACCCTGGCGTATTACAGTACAATGTCTGGTGCGGTGGTGCAGACTCCCACACTGATAACATCCTGGCGAAGGCTGCTAACCCTGTAGGTAAAAGCTATATAACTGGCCCCGTATCAAGCCTCTGCCGCCGCCACGGCCTAGAAAGAATCCGCGGCGGCCTCTGCCTGCCATATCTCTGCCAAACGTCCCAGAAGATAATACACTAGTAAAAATCCGCTTCAGTATCGGAACAGTCATAGTCTCGGTAATATGATCCTCCACTGGCGTGGATGCATCCATCGCCGCTGCATAAGTATCAAGGTGCTGGGTTCCAATAGAGAGGAACAACTGTGTATCTAGACCTCGCATGAATCTCTTGACGCGCTTCTCTTCGGTGTCCACCAAATAAGGAGCATATATGGATAGCTGGATGAACTGGATATCATCCTCGGTCGCCGTCATACCGGGAGTCTTGCGTAAAGACTCAAAACTACGAGCTCGAGCATCCTTGACGTTCTGCGGAAGAAAACGAGCAAGAAAAATCGTCATGAACCTATCCCATGTCATATGAGGAAGACTTGGAGCTCGGCCTCTCTCAACGGACTCACACCAAGTCTGGGCAAGACCCTCCAGACGGAAACTAGTAAGCTCAACCGATCTCGCATCAGAAAACCTCAGGGAATGACAAACCCTGGCCATCCTGTCGAGGAACAACTGTGGATCCTCTGCTGTATCTGTGCCAGTGAAAACTGGAGGCTTCAGCCTCATAAACTCCGATAGTGATACGACAATAGTTTCAGTAGCAGCAGGTGAAAATGTCTGAGAAGTAGGTACTATCACGGTCCCCGTAGCAGGCGGAACATCATCTGATCTCTGTGCTCGGCTGGCCTCAACCAAAGATCCAACTATCTGGTGCAAATCCTGAATACTCGCCTCCAGCCTAGCAATCCAGCCTGGAGAAGGTGGATCAATCTGCTCCTGAGGGGTAGACGTACTGCCCTGGTCAATCCTCGTCTCGGACGAGCCTGCCCTGACCTCGTCTCTAGCAGCAGCCCTCTGGGCCCTCGTAGTCTTTGGTGGCATGGTGGCTGGAACAAGAAACAGGATTTTGGGAGAACACAATAACCGAAACAAAGTATGTATGGAATCAAGGAAAGGAATCACAAAACATATACCCTAAGGTCACTTAGGCGGAGTATCGTATCGTAGTATGCCGCGGATCATACACACACTATGCTACTCTGCTTAAGTTACCTACTTCATCATACCAAGGGTCATCCTACACTCTGAGAGGTAAAACCTAGCGCTCTGATGCCAACTTTGTCATGACCTAAATGAGGAACGTGACCGACATTTAAATCACGCAACGTCTAAAGGCGTAACGTAATTCAAGTAAGCCGAAACCCAAAATCTAAACCATGAAATAAAGTAGAGTTGTAAAAATTATTTGTTTCAAAACATCAATTTTAAAAATAGAAGAGTTATATCAAAACCTTTTTAAATCTCGGGTTGTTGTTAAAATTTTCGGCAACATTTTCTTTGTAAAAAATGATCCAAACCGATACATAAGCATAATATAAATAAAAGTATCCCCACTTCGGAGCAATCTCAATGCCATTCGGCGGAACATAATCACATAGCATGATATACGACACTATAGGCGAAGGAATAAGCAAATACGAGATGCAAACCAATAACCACAACATAAAAGCAAAAGTTGGCTCACACGAGCATGACACCCAGAGTTAATATAATACAATCTCTCGGTTTCGTCTCTAAGTTAATATATACATATGGTAGATGGAGTATACTAGATACAATAAAAAGAGTAAAAGGTAGAAGACACAAGAATACTCGCAACCCACCTAGAAAATATCACGCCTAAAAGTAACGGTAGTAGCAGCAGCAAAAGTAGTGTGCCTCACCGCGACTACGCTGAAGGATCGGCTCTGCAAGACACTGTGGCATAACAGGGGTGAGTTGCCAGCTCGTGAGTAATAAATAATATCATGCGTGGTAATCACAAACATGAACGTGGCAGCGACACATCCTAAGTATGAGATTATGATAATATATAACAGTATGGATGCAGCATAAATAATGAGCAAAGTATAATATCAGGGTGTAACAGCTATATGAAACTGAGCATATCATAATAAGTTTTTAATGCGGTTTAAAACAGAGGCACTAGGGATAAATCATCATAAAACCGGTGTCAAGTATCGACACTCGAAATCCAAATATCTCAGGCACTATCACTCTGATGGGCCTTCATATCTATCTGATCATATAACTCCGTTCGGTATCATCCCGATATCCACCTAGTTTCCACACTATCACCAATAGGTAGTGTTCCCCTTCCGGACTCAACGCCTTTCTATACAATCTTCTTACCCCGGGATACCGTACCGGGTCCACCATGTACCCGCAGGCGGTGTCTCCTCACTCCTCGAATCGGATATACTCATCACTCAGAACCGAGAAAACTCATAGTGGACACCAAATATCATTTCAAGGGAAAACCGCGTTCTTAAATAATCCAAGTTTTGAAAATGTATTTTGCGGTTTCCCAAATCTCAGGAAAACCGAAATCTCATGAAACATCATATGGGAATATGGTGATAATAGCAATGTGCATGATATGGACATGATGCATGCTAGTACAAATGAACGAAAATCTAACTACCAATAAAGAAGTAATGCAAATATAGGATATCGTGGCAAGTTATATAGTGTACGTGGCATGGCAATTATCAAAGGTGTGTCTGTACATATAAGTTAGTGCACGTGCGACATGAACCATTGGTAATGGTGCAACTGTCATGACAAGGATATGTTAATGCGTAGCAAGTAATAGGATGCACATTATAATGCTTATGCACAAAATTATGAATGTATATGCATATAATATAAGGTTTTATAACTAGAATCTAGACATCGGCGCTTAACGCCATCTAGGCGATTCCCCGGTAAATGTTAAATCTACTCACCGGAACGGTTTCGAACTACTCGAATCCGCTCACCTCCTTTCCTTTCCTTACTGCGTCTGATAACTCCGCAACTGATCCTAGTATCAAACAAAAACCTTAACACATGAGGCTAATAAATTCCGATATAGCACGTAAACATACACTACATGAACGAACTAATTCTCACAAGTTATCACGTGTGAACCTAGCATGTTAAACGCGTGCAACAATGTTTATGACTACCCCTAAGGGCTGTTAACCATACAAAACACCTAAACGAGAATCGAAATATCCGTATCACACGTTTACATATCGCCTAAAATAGGGTAAACGTTCCCAGATTTTTGTGTATACAAAATTAGAAAAAATTGCATACACCAGAGGTCTAATTAGAGTCCTAGAGAGCTCTCGACAAAAACTTAAACCCAGAAGCCCTAGACGGGACGCAAATTGCGTCCAAAACGAATAAATTGGCGGCCAGAAGCTAGAGATGGGGGCTCGGCTTTTGATGGTGCACTCAGGGTCCTATAACTAATTTCCAGTAATCGCAACTTATCTCTGTAATTACTAGTTTGATAGCAGTTTTGATATGAACCCTAACCTAAATTAAATACAGGTTTTGACACTAATTAATACATTATGGTGGTTTAGTATAAACCTAGTGTTTAAACAAAGATGTTAGCTACACAAACACTCTTATCTAATCTAGACTAGGTCATAACTAACGTAAGAACTTTCATAACCTCAAAACCACCTCAACTTCACTTTAAAACTCAAAACACCACAAGATAAGGACTTTATTTAAAATTAGGAGTTGTTTAAGCAAAATCTTTGTTAAAACAAGAGTTTTCTAGAGCATACGCAAGGGTTTGATCCTTACCTCATAAAGACTTGAAGGAAACCCGAATCATGTAAACCTCTAAGACTCTTGAAGAGATTAAACCATGATTAAATGAGGGTTAGTGACGGTTTGTGGTGATGAGATTATTTGTGTGGGATGAAATTTCAAGAAAGGAGGTGAAAGGGAAAGAAGAAAAAGAACAAGAGAGGAGAAGGAATTAGAATGAGAAAGAAAGAGGAATAGGGGGACGGAAAAGAGATGGCTCATGATTCATGCCCATCCTTTCTCTCTTCATTTAGTGCTCATCACCTCAATGTTCCCCCATCATATTTTTCTCTTTTCTTTTCTTTTATTAGAACTATTTAATTACTTAAAATAATTTTAGGAGCAAAATAAATGTGGTCAAGTTGTCATAGTCACAAAACATATTTTAACTTAAATTAACATGTTGTTAAAACTAGATTAGCATATACATATGTGTGTGCATATATTTAACAAAATAAATAAATAAATAAATATAAATATGTGAAAATAATTACTAATTAAGTTTTATCGAAAACATATGTTATATCGCTTAATTAACGTATAATTAACTCTAATTACATTTTAGGACGTTACAGTGCCAATCACCGCCACCAGATAACGTTTCACTTTGTTGTGCATATGTATTGCCACTAATGATTGCAAGCATGTTAATGCAATATTTTTTGAAATCGGATGCCTTGGCATGGCATTCCGAGAAATACGTGGAGCTCCAGTAATCTTTAATTCCATGAACCAACCACCAACCTCAACCTCAGAACTTAAGAGAATAAAAAATATAATGTTGAAATTAATGACCGAATGATGTTAATATCCCAACAACATTGATTTGAGCCTCATCTCCTACTCCGTCGAGCATGTGAACTATATATATTTCTTGGCTTAGATACCTTCCACAACCTAATATTAAGGTTTAGGATTACAAATTAAATAAAATGGGACTTAGATTATTCACTATGCATGTCACATGCGAATTTTTCTATATGCTTGAAGTTGAACATGCATATGTATCTTAAAGACTATTGATTATAAACTAAAAAACATCCGCAAGCAATCCCATCAATATCTAAAGAATGCATGCAACATAATATATACCATAACACGATATTGTATTAGAAAACAATAAACGGAATCTAAATACGGAGGGTGTCATGAGCTTATTTGAAGCCTTATATATATGAAGAAAGTCTACATATGGAAAGAATCAATTGTGCTTCCATCTTGTTGATCCCAACAACAACGATGTTAGGACCATGAAGGATTAAAGACCAACTAGTCTGGTCAAATGCTTCGTTAAAATTATCAGTAGTCTTGGCCAATAAGCTAAAGAAGGTGGTCGCCGGTATTATTAGCAAAGCTCAAACAAGGCTTGTTCCTGGCACACATGTTATGGAGGGGATACTCAAAGGGCTTTTGCTCGAACAGTAATGACACTCTCCCGTTTGGGGAGAGATCTTGGGTTCGGAACCCTCACTTGCAACGGTAAGAGGGATTTTCAACAAATTGTGAGAAGAAAGTTCTTACGGGCTTAGAGCCCCCCAACCCCCCTCGTCCCGTCCACATTGCCTACAGGCTTTTCAGCAAGTAACTAAGAAAAGAAAATAAAATAAAAGGTCATTCATGATTCAGGATTGTAAGATGAGAAACACGGGAAATTATCTGCTAACGTTGGATTCCGAAAAATATCACGTCCCAAATTGATGAAAGGTCGGAATCTCTCTCAGATGTTATCCTCCGTAGATCTTGTGGCCAGCAGGACTGAAGGCCTGAAATTTAAAGAGAGAGTGTGGATCTTAATAGGCTGTTGATTGATATTGACACCGAGTTACCTGCAAAAGAAATCCCGCGGTGGGAAACCACCATACGACCCTCCGACGATCAAGTAAGTACCGGGAAATATTTAAACAGGATAGCGGCGTATTGAAATGAGTTCGAGTTATCTGAATCTTATGGAGGTGTGGTTAATATAGGGGTTGTCTGAGGGTGAGCTGATACAGGATTCTTGCCGCCCGTTTCGCCCATGAGTAACATCTATATTGATGGTGAGATATGAAAGTATGTCTTAGCACCTCTACTAGATTTCAATAAGTATCAAGTATACAATTTTAAAAAGTCTAGAGTGCTAAGTATACTAATCGAACTAGAGAATTAGGGTTTTGTAGAAAGCAAATAAGTTCTAAACTGAGTGATAGGAGTTTACAACCTTTGTAGACTGGCCCTTCAGTTCTAAAACTCCATGTAGTAGTCCCTAAAACTCTTCTTAAGGCTCCGCTTGAAGAAAGGATCGAGCTTGCTTGTTGTCTTCGATGCCGAAAATGATCCACCTTGAAGTGTCTCTCACTCAAGTTCACTCTTCACTAATCAAGGTATTAGTGAAGCAAACAATCTAAACTAATGGGCAAGATTAGTGTAGGTTGATGAAGTAGGAGATTTGCTCATTAAGAATATTTTTCTCTTTTCTTTTCCCAACTCAAAATAAACCAAGAGAGAGATGAAGAAGGAGATGAACTTGGATGTGAGAATGAACCATCAACCAAGAAATAAGATATGGATGATTAAATATCTAAGAATAAAACAAAAAATAGGAGATGAGTCATGGCTTCTCAATATTTCTCCAAGCATCCAAAGCCATGACTCATTTTCCCTTTTTTATTCTTTTTCTTAAATTATAAATCATTCTATTTATCCATTGCTCTTGTGTGATTCTCATACATCCCAATCCTATGTATCATCAACCATGATACAATATCAAATACATACATATATATATCACATATATATAAATATAAATATATATAAAGAGAAGAAAATTTTAAGTGAGCAAAATATTAGTTAATATATATATATATATCAAATTATTAAATCAACACTTGATTCAATAATCTGGTTATATCATATATATCCGACATATATATATATATATATATATATATATATATATATATATATATATATATATATATATATCAAAACATTAAATCAACTCTTGATTTAATTATCCGGTTATATCACATACAACCGGCTAATATTCAATACTAGATATTAAATCAACACTTGATTCAATTATCCAGTTATATCATATATAACCGGTCAATATCAAATATAAACACACACACACACACACACACACACACATTAATTAAATTATTGAATCAACACTTGATTCAATAATCTGGTTATATCACATATAATCAGGCTGATATCAATTACGGTATCATATACTCGTATTTAATAAAGCCCCTGCACATATCTCCATATGTGCCCTCCTTCGTTTCGCTTGAGCTAGAAAACCTCTGTGTGGGACTCTAAAGACTCGTCAATACGCCAGCACTAGGTAATGATCACATCAGATACCCACAAACCGTCAGCGGTACTAGCTGGACGTAACGACTACCCAGATATTGAACGAATAGAAGATCAACAAGCAAACTTGTCCAAACTCCCAAAGAGCCTATAAGAAACACTTACCGTACAGTCTGGTCTTTTCGTCTGATATGTCGCATATCGAGTCTAGAGGTGGAATCTTCAGACACCAATAACTTGATAAGTCATGCCGATGTATGGCCTATAACCTTTCAAGAAACTACTGATAATACTTAGCAGTAAATCTCATCATCCCTGGCGAGGGACTTGTTGTTATAGCCAATCGAGTATAGCGCAACATCAACTCCCAATACTGGCAGAGACAAAACCCCTCCTATCGCTCACTGCCTCCATGTGATTCGAGATTGTACCCAAACTCCACCTGTTTGCAAGACTCCTTTGAGTCGTGGTAGGGAGGAAATCAAAGCACAATAGGAACCACACAAGACACTATGACGATCTCGGATCTACAGACTAACCTGTATAAGTGTCACCCGAGAACTGCTATCTGACGATAGGTATGGTACCATCTAGGAGTTCTCGGCGAGTCCTGTTCAGTGTACCCATTCTCTAATAAGCACCTGTGTACAATCTTTGATGTCAAACACCAATGATTATGGGATCAAGCATCGCCTCATACAGGGTAAAGAAATGTACACACTAGTCTACTTTGGAATATTAATACCCTGTCTCGATATTCCCTCGACTAGGAACTGTTGAAGGATATGCTTGTGGACTACACAAGCCCTACTAATATGATCTGCATCATAGTCTTGGTAGTCAAGCCAACATCCTAAGGGCTTTATTAACATGTATCAGAGAGACAGTATACTAAAACAAGTTACATGTTAAGATAAAGAGCAACAGGATAGCATACTATCATGTCTAGCAAAAAGTCCTCTATATATATGTCCAAGCATCCATTATATTATACAATAATGGGCTCTAGGGCATGCATATTCCTAACAATTTCCCACTTGCACTAAGGCCAATTGTTGTAGTATCACATACCCAACATCCCAAAAAGTCTCTCAAACTGTGTCTGGGGGAGGAGGCCTTCGTGAGTGGATCCATCGTGTTATCCTTCGTATCTACTCTCCTGATCTCGATCTCCCAACGATTAACTATCTCCCGGATCAGGTGATACCGTCTCAGAATATGTCTGGATCGCTGATAGGACCGAAGTTCCTTGGCCAAACCAACAGCTCCATTATTATCAAAATACAAAGGTATTGGATCTTCAATGGATGGAACCACACCAAGTTCAGCAATGAACTTCTTCATCCAGACAGCCTCTTTAGCAGTATCGTTGGCAGCTATGTATTCAGCCTCCATCGTCGAGTCTGCAATGGTATCCTGCTTGGAACTCTTCCAACATACCACCCCTCTATTGAGGGTGAAGACAAAACCCGAGACAGACTTGTTGTTGTCCTTATCACTCTGGAAGCTCGAATCGGTAAAGAACTCCACTTGGAGTTCTCTGTTACCATACACCAAGAACATCTCTTTAGTCCTTCTCAAGTACTGAAGAATGTTCTTCACAGCTATCCAGTGGTTCTCCCCTGTGTCTGATTGATACATACTTACCACACTAAGTGCGTAAGCTACATTCGGTCTAGTGCATAATATCGCATACATGATAGACCTAACTGCAGAAGCATAAGGTATCACGTTCATGTGAGCCCTCTCTAAATCAGTCTTGAGAGACATCTCTTTGGAGAGAGTGATTCCTGAACAAGCGGATAAATTACCACGCTTAGAATCTTCTATACTAAACCTCTTTAGTATGGTGTCTATGTACCTGGATTGGGACAATCCCAACATCCTTTTAGACCTATCTCTATAGATCTTTATTCTCATGATGCAGGAGGCATCACCCAGATCTTTTATGGAGAACTTTTATGATAGGAAAAGTTTGACCGAGTGCATCATAGGAACATCATTTCCTATCAAGAGTATATCATCCACGTACAATACGAGGAAAACAACATTACTCTCTACTACCTTTTTATATATACATAGTTCATCTACGTTTTTGACGAAGTCAAACTCTTTAACTGCTACATCAAAACAGATGTTCCAACTCCGTGATACCTGTTTTAATCCGTAAATTGATTTAAGCAGCTTGCACACCTTTCTGTTGCTCCCACTTTCTACGAAGCCCTTTGCCTGTGTAATATACACGCTCTCTTCTAAATCACCATTTAGAAAAGCGGTCTTGACGTCCATCTGTCAGATTTCATAGTCATGGTATGAAGCAATGGCAAGTAGGATCCTGATGGACTTAAGCATAACCACTGGAGAAAAGGTCTCAACATAGTCGACACCTGGTCGTTGATGGAAATATTTTACTACGAGTCTAGTTTTGAAGGTCCCAACCTTTCCATCTGCACCAATTTTCTTCTTAAAGATCCACTTGCTTCCAATAGGTTTTACCCCTTCAGAAGCAACTTCCAAAGTCCATACTTTGTTGGTGTATATGGATTCCATCTCAGATCGCATAGCATCAAGCCATTTCACAGAGTCTTCACTTGTGATGGCCTACTCGAAACTAGTTGGGTCATCATCTTCCATAATGTAATCTTTGCTCCCACCATTTAGGAGAAATCCATAGTATCTCTCAGGTGGATGATGAACCCTACTAGATCTGCGGAATGGCTGAGGTTCGTCTGGGACTATTGAATCCTCCGGTTCTACCAAATCTTCTATTGCAGTTTGTGTTTCTGGAACTTCTTCCAGCTCTACCTCATTACCACTAATTTCTTTTACAAGAAATTCATTTTCTAAAAAGGTGGCATGTTGAGCAATAAACACTTTTTGTTCCTCACTTTGGTAGAATAGATATCCATGTGAATTTTTTGGATATCCCACAAACTTGGAAAGAACTGATCGTGCTTCGAGTTTGTCCAGATTCTATTTTTTAACATATGCCAAAAAACCCCTTATCTTAACTCGTTTAAGATATGGTCCTTTTCCACTCCATATCTCATATGGTGTTTTAGGCACAGATGTTGATGGAACTTGATTCAATAGGTATGCAGCTGTCTCAAGTGGATAACTCTAAAAAGAAGTAGGTAACTCAGCAATACTCATCATATAGCGCACCATATCTAATAGGGTGCGATTCTTTCGCTTTGATACTCCATTGTCCTGTGGTGTATACGGAGGAGTAAGCTGAGAGTGAATCCCATTCTCTTTTAGATAATCTCGAAATTCCGTGCTTAAGTATTCTCCTCTTCGATCAGATCGAAGGATTTTAATACTTTTACCCATCTGGTTCTCTACTTCGCTCTTATATTCCTTGAATTTCTCAAAATCTTCATATTTGTGTTTCAACAGGAACGCATGTCCGAATCTTGAGAGATCGTTGGTGAATGTAATGAAGTACGAGGAAGAATTCCTGGCATGTGTAGACATAGGACCGCATACATCACTATGTATCAGTTCCAAGAGTTCAGTAGCTCTTTCTCCGTTTCTAATAAACGGAGTTTTGGTCATATTGCCTTTGAGACATGACTGACAAGTTTCATAAGATATAAATGCGAACAGATTCAAATATCTATCTTTATGCAACTTAGTTAATCTGGTTGTATTGATATGATCTAGTCTACAGTGTCACAAGAAGGTTTCGTCCATTTCTGAACTTTTCCTCTTGTGTGTGTTCTGTATATTTAGAACTGTATTTTGATTTAGAACGTATATACCATTACACAATGTACCAATCCCAATCAACACTTGATTTAAGAAAATGTTCATAACATTTTTCTCTAATGCAAAGTTATATCCCTCTTTATCTAATAAAGAAACGGATATTATATTGCACATCATCGATGGAACGAAATAATAGTCGTTCAAAATCAATATATTACCGTTTGGCAATACTAAGTGATATTCGCCGACAGCTTCGGCAGCAACAATTGCTCCATTCCCTACTCCGAGAAACATATCACCCTTTCCTAGTTCTGTCCTTCTCTTTAACCCTTGTAATAGATTACAAAGATGGGATCCTGATCCGGTATCCAATACCCAGGACGTAGAGCAAACTAAGAAACAGTTCTCAATAACTAACACACCCGAAGAAGATGCATCAGAATGCTCTTTCTTCATTCGGGTTGCGTAGGAATCCTTGCATTCCCCTATCCCTTGCCCAGACTTATGAAAATTTTCATAAGATAGAGCGGAACCAATGTTCCCCAGCTCAGTATAATAAGCAGGTCAATACATCCATATTATTATCTTGATTAAGGCATGACATGGTCGCTACCTGGAGAGAGAGAGAAGAAAACAGTTTAGCGTGCGCTCTTACAAGATTAGAATAGTTATTATCTTATCTAATCAGGATGGCTTCCACTGTTTTTATCGAATCTTCCTTCAAACCCTAAAAGGTAAAATTAGCCGGGATTAATTACACCCTACAATTTTGCTAATCGGTCAGCCAGGCAGGTGTTGGTACTCCAAGGGAGTCTCACCGTGCTTTCACATGGAACTAAGTAAATAACCTCGTTTCCGCAGGGGTATAACCCCGTTAACACCTTTCTTAGACACCTACTGGATTAGCTAATTGTAAAGTGGAAAGCTCTCCCATGAGTAACACTTACTCACAGTGGGTATCGGATCCAACTATCTCATAGAAAGTGTGCAATCTCATTGAAAATTTCAACACTTGAAATTCCCAATATATGTTTTTACCCCATGCGGTTTATGACCTTGACAAGGTCAATAAACCATAAACTGCAAATCAGGTTCAACCAGTCGTTTTGTGATTGAATTAAACCCACCCGCACGATCCTTGACAAGGTCAACAAGGCCGTACGACTATCCTAATCCAATCGCATCAACATGCAGCAGATAAGCTCTAATCAACTATCGAACAATATGCCTTGATAAGGTCAACAAATGCAACACGAATACTAAATAGTACTTATCTGAAATGACGGAGATCTACGATTGGTTTTGCAGAAAACCTTTAGTGTAACGAACTTGATATCGTTGTAGAATCTAGTGAGTTGAAAAGCAGTGGATTAAGCTCCGCTTTAAAATCGAGTAGTTTTCAAAATAAACCGAGTGGGTTGTAACATATGCTATTTTTGCTAAAGAGGTCATTTTAGGTGAAGAGATCTAGGATCTTTTCTCATCGAATGAGGTGCTAGATATTCATAATGGAATACTGCTATGCAAAGCAAAACTAGAGTTACCTTTTTGAAAATTTTGATTTTACAACATCTTTTAGGTTTCTTTTCTTTTCATTAATCTTATTAATGATGTCCCATCATTTATGTTTCCTAAATATCACAGAAGAAACGAAAATAAAACACACATATATACCATTCGCATTCGCCACAGGGACCCGGGTCTTCACCGTAAGATTACTTAACTTACGGCAGGGTGGGGTCAGGACTAGCACGGATGCAAAATATATATAGTGTCTACTAGTATATCATATATATAAATAGCATTCATCTCACGCAGTTATATTATCACATCACATCACAAAAATAGCAGAAGCGGATATATGAAATATAGGATATACTAGGAGGTCCGTATTTTAGATTAAGCCAGTAAGGAAAAACACGGATTCTACGGTCGTGATGAATAGCCAAGCCCACACCCCTAGACCCTTACGAGAGCGGCAAGCAACCCTACCAATTCTATAGTTAGGCGACTGGTCTCGACTCCTCGAGATGACCTCCCGCTGGACTCTAGAACCCAGTTACTTGTGCTTCCTGCCTTAGGTCTATCCTAATGCGGAAAAGTAAATAATATACATCAAATGGAGACAACAACCTTAACCCGGAATTGTCCCAATAAAAGAATATTATATACAAAAATTTACATGAATGAAAATTGAAAAACTCTCATCTCACGTAAAACCCCACAGCTATTCAATCACGATGATCTAATATAACATATCAATAGCAACACAATAACATCGCATGTCATCAACGTAAGTAAATATGCGTATCCCTAATGTCATTGACGTATAGCAACGAGTTCAGGGATACTGCCACATATTACACTTACGGTAGCAAAAAAGAAATGAAAACTACAATAATTAGAATCCGCATCATCTTTAGACATCATAAACCCGGATTATCACATATTCTAAATTTCATACCTAACTCTATAAACCTTACATTTAAGACTTGAATTGAAAATATTTTTCAAAAATAAAGTTGGGAAATTCAACAAGATTCCCGATTAATGATCGAATACTCATCGGGAACTTTAGTAGATGGCCGTGAAAGTATGTCTTAGCAGCTCTACTAAGTTTCAACAAGTATCAAGTATGAAATTTTAAAAAATCTAGAGCGCTAAGTATACTAACCTAGAATCGAACTAGAGAATTATGATTATAATGTAAGAAAACAAGATCTAAACTAACTGAAGAGGGTTTACAATCTTTGTAGACCGGTCATTCACTTTTAAAGCTCTAAGTACTAGTCCCTAGAACTCTTCTTTAACTCCACTTGAGAAAAGAACGAGCTTGCTTTGTAGTCTTCGAAGCCGAAGATGATCCACCTTGAACTCTCTCACTCAAGCTCACTTTTCACTAATCAAGGAATTAGTGAAGCAAACAACCTAAACTAATGGGCTAGAAAAGAGTAGGTTGATGAAGTAGGAATTTTGCTCACTTATTTTTCTTCTTTTCTTTTCTTTTCTTTTATTTTTCTCACCTCAAGAAAACTCTAGAGTGCAAGAAGGAGAAGATAAACTTGGATGGGAGAGAATGAACCATGAGGTGAGTGATGAGATGGTGTGGAAAATATCTATGAATAAAACAAAGAATAAGTGAAGAGGCATGACTTCTCAAGCTTTCTACAAGCATCTTAAGAAAATGACTCATTTTCCATTTTCTTTAATTCATAAATAAAACCATTATCAACTCATCACAATCCTCATGAGTGATTCTCATTCATCCTAGTTCTATGAATCATCAACCATGATACAATAATAAATACATATATTTATATATCACACACACACACACACACGTATAAAGAGAAGAAAATCTTAAGTGAGCTTGATATTAGTTAATATATGTATATATCAAATATATAAATATATATCAAATTATTAAATCAACACTTGATTCAATAATCCGGTTATATCATATATAACCGACTAATATCAATTATATATATGTATATCAAACTATTAAATCAATACTTGATTTAATAATCTGATTATATCATATACAGCCGGCTTATATTCAACATTAGTTTATATATATATATATATATATATATATATATATATATATCAATCAAATTATTAAATCAACACTTGATTCAATAATCCAGCTATATAAAATATAATCCGGCTAATATCAAATATATATAAACAACATATACATATATATAATCAATGCATAGCACGTGAGTATCAGCGTCTAAATTAAAGCGGGTTTGCTTGGGTAGAATTAAATTCTATATGGGAAAATATTTTCTTAATCCTGTTAAAAATAAGAAAATATATTATGTTAAATAGAAAATCACTGGATCAAAAATTCAACGGTGGATAATATTCCCCGAATAATCTTTGATACCAAATAAATCAATTGGTATCTCTCAATGAGAGATTTTTTTAAAAATGATCAACAGTTTGCAATCTCTATATAAAGGACTTAAGACTTCAAGTCTCGGGAGGGACAGATATATAGAAAGAGTCCCCCCGCAAGCTTTGCAGCTACAACCGAGAAGTCAATTCTTCAGCTGAAGAAAAGCTTCTGCTCCTCTCAAAACCCTAGGTAAAGAAAACAGAGATCAAAATATCTTCATTTCCTTACACATAAAAATATACAAGGGTTTAACCCTCCAAAAAGAACTTTGTTCTTTCTTTGGATCTGAGGTCCACACGGCAAATCTCTCATAAGTTGAGAATTTAATTCTCATCGGGATAATTTTGTTATTCAGACTCAAGATCTAGGGGAAAGACTAGGTATGAGAAAAGAAATAAAAAAGAAGAGAAGATATGGAAGTTATAACTCAAGAATTTAATTTCTCTGAAAACGGGGCTTAACCCTATATGAAGAACTGAGATCTTACAAAAAAAAAGAACAAAAAAAATTTAGTTCTCAAAAAAGAAAATCTATTCACCAGATCCTCAAAGAAACGATCTCAGTGATCATTAATGGTCAAATGCCATTAATAGAAACTTAACTTCTTTTTTTTAAATATATACAGAGAGTAAATCTCTAAAGGGCTCAGCGCCCCTTCAAAAGAAAACTTAGCGCCTTACGTGAAACACACGTGAGCGCCAAAAAGAAAAAATGATCAGTGCTTAGCACTATTGCAGCGTCTTATGTGAAATGCACGTGAGCATCAAGAAACTCAGCACCGTACGTAATAGTACGTGAGTATTAAGAAACTCAGTGCCTCACGTGAAACACACATGAGCGTTAAGAAATTCAGCGCCTCAAGTAGCAACACGTGAGCACTGAACAGAAGTGCTTAGAACTATATAGTCAAAAGACTAAGTGCTTAGCACTGCTGAATGAAGGAAAAGCATAGGACTGACCTAAATTGGCTAAGTGCTTTTCCCTCATTCAGCAGTGCTAGAAACTTCTTTACAACCGAGCTCATGTGCTCTGTTCATGAATCTTAACAAAATGTAATGATCCCCAAATATATTTCTAAGTTGATCTTAGTCTCAAACAAGACCAACGTATTCTTAGTCAAAATAAATTGAGCCAAAATGCTTATATATTTAAGTTGATCTTAAGCACAAACCAAATTAACGGTCCTTAAATAAAATAAAAGATCCCTTAAACTGACGGAACATACAACCTAGGTTCAAAACCCAAATTCATATATATATATATGTGTGTGTGTGTGTATATGTATATGTATATATATATATGTATATGTATATATATATACACACACACACATACGGATTTGGACTAATCCGCGCTCTATGAGCGACGACATAAAATAGTCTCCGTATACAATCCACGAGCAACCATAATAAACAAAATACAACATAACACGAAGTGAACTACCGGAATAGGAGAAAGTGGTTATCGCAACACGATAACGTAATTAACTGCAGGGGCTTACGCCTGCAGGGAAGAGCGTCCCCACAATCAAAACCCCCTTACAAACGAGAGAGATCTGATAAAGTCTGCTATATCGGTTGCATCTATCCAAACCTCTGATATACGGTGTTATAAATCAATTTGGCATCTTCGGAGAGGTGGATGGATATGTCCAAATAGTATCTTCCTCCAAATTCAGGCAAGACGTTCAATCCTAATTCGTCTCTGTTTTTGGCAGTAAACAGATTTGGGCACGCCTGATGGGACCCTTTTCTCTTTCCACTCCACACTTCATGTGTCATGTTTCGCGAAAAAAATCATGGTTCGCTATATGTTGGTTGCCCTTGGGTTGGAGGTCCTAAAACTTGTTGTCTCGCTACTGTGCAGAATCGATGGCTTCCCACTGCATTTCTTGCAACAACAACTCTCTCTCTCCACCCCAGCTGGAGGGGTAGCTTACGGGCTTAACATGGCCTCTATTTTCTCAATACCGGTGGGGCAGGTTACTCAAACCACTACTGAGTTTTTCTTCGGGACCATTCTACTACATGTGAGCTTTAGTGCCTCAATGCCACAAGAAGAAGCTCTCTAAAGGTTGGTCTTTGATCGGCTGACGACCATGGCGGCTCCTATCAGCAAGCCGTCCAAATCTGACATCTCGGCCTTCAACAGGATGGGGAACAAATCGAGCGGGCTCGTAAAGAAGCCTATGATACCAGAGGGAGCTGCCCTAAAACGGCTAGCTTTCCCAACTCCTGCTACGGGTGAAGCCGGTAAAAGTGCTTCCCCTCCAAGACAGTTGGTCTTCGAAAGATTGGCCAATTTTACTCCAACTCCAACAAGGACATCGGTCTTTAACAGGCTGACACCAAGTGAAGCTCCCCAGCAATGCTGCAGGTATGATGAAAGTGCCTCTAATACGGAGGCAGTTCCTGCTATAAGGCATGCTCGACGTCGCTACTGGCACCGAATGAGACGACCTGGGGGCAACTCCCCCTATGGGCTCACCCCACCAGCTCCTGTGGTGGATATCGACGTTGTTGATCCAATTGGGAATAGCTTTGACCCACTTATGAGGGTGCGCAAGAACTTCCCGACAGCGGTACTGAAAAAATCACCTCCACCGGCAAAAGCCTCAGCACAGAAGCGGCCGGAGTAACCTCGCCAATGGCTCTCCTCGCAAATACATAGAGACCGGCAAAAAGTCCAAGAATCCGTGCTTGACAAAAGCTACTCTCGTCGACCTAAGAAATCAAAGAGCCGACGAGAAAAAGACTGATCCTCCACCATATAACAGGGGAGTTCTCCTAAACAGGTGCCTGTTATAGAGACTCCTTCAGCTTCAACCTCTAATAAAATAACGAGGCTAGAGAAAACTCTACCGCCAGAGGAAAATTTCAACGACGAAGGATCTAAACACCCTAAGTCTGGGGGCATAACTGTACATAAGGTCTATATGGCCAACGGGAAAGAAGAGAGCCGTGCTTCAGTGAGTCACCGACCGCATACTCAGTCGCTGAAAAAAGATCAGGAGCAATGTAGTCTAAAATATTGCATATTTGAATGAACATTTTTTTCTACAATTGTTAAGTACTAAAAGGTGTTTATTATAAATATAGAACTGTTGAGTTCCCTAGTGTCGCCGCTGGATTTTGGGAGGCATCGACCATGCCGTTTTCAAAAAATTGGTGCGCTAAAGAACCCTAACGCTAGAATTTAAACTAGAGAATTAGACGAACAAGCATGTAAACATCTTTACATCTAAGTGAATAAGAAATACAATCTTTGTAGACCGGTCCTTCACTTCAATAGCTCCGTGTAGTAGTCCATTTGCTCCAAATAGTGATCTTCCGGACTCTAGTGAGGCTCCACAAGGTGAAATGAACAAGCTTACTTGAAGTCTCCGAAGCCGAAGATGATCTACGTCGAGGAGACACTAACTCAAGCTACCTCTTCACTAAGTGATGAACTAGTAAAGAAACAACCCAATCTAAATGGCTAGTAGAGAAGAGATTGATGAAGTAGGAATTTTGCTCACTTTAGAAATAATTTTCTCGCTAATTTTCTTCACCTCCCAAAAAGCTAGAGAGCTCTTGGAGATGAGGAAGAAGATGAAGTGTGAATGGAATAATGAGTGCGAATAGCAACCATGGGTGAGTTGGTATCATATACTAACTCATGTAGAGACTAAACCATGGCTAACAATAATGGTTAGGTTAATAAATATCTAGAGTTTGACAAAATTAGTGGAGTAAGTCAATGGGTTCTACAAGCTTCCACTAAACATCAACCATGTGACAAATTTCCAAACTAATTTTGATTTACTTTAAATAAATAAAACCCTTCATTATTATTTACATGGTGTGAGTTTCATACACTCATGTCACATGCGGCATCAAGCATGACACAAAAGATATACATTAATATATATCACATATATACTAAGTGTACACTGGTGAGAAAAAGAAATCTTAAGTAAGCTAATATTAGTTAATGTAAGATAATATATCAAATATATAATTATACATTAAATCAACACTTGATTTAATAATCTGGTTATATCACATACAACCGGCTATATCACATACAACTGACTAATATCAAATGTATCATCTTGTCGAATCGACACTTGATTCGATAGCCCGGTTATATCACATATAACCGACCGATATCACATATCACGAGAATAGAATATGGTATCACATACGCGTATTAATCTCGTTCCCACACATATCACATATGTGCTCCTACTTCATTTCATTTGAGCCAGGAAACCTCTGTGTAGGACTCTAAAGACTCGTCAATACACCGGCAGTAGGTGGTGATCATATTAGTCACCTAAAAGACGCAAGCGGTCTGCTAAACGTAACGGCTATCCGGGTATTGAGCGATCAGAAGATCAACAAGGAAGTCTGCTCATACTCCTGCGAATCCAATCAGTAACACTACCGTACAGTCCGGTCTCTTCGTCAGATATGTCGCATATCACAGCCTGGGGTGGTATAACGTCAGACCCCAATATCCTGATACATGCCGATGCAAGGTCCATAATGGTTCAAGAACTACTAATAACACTTACCACTAAATCTCAGCAACCCTGGCCAGGGATTTCCTATTATGGCCAATCGAGCATAGCGCAATATCAACCCCCAATACCGGGAGAGACGAATCCCCTCCTATCGCTCATTTCCTCCATGTGACTCGGGACTGTACCTAAAAACCACCGTTTTGCATGATCTCTTGAGCGTGGTAAGGTAGAAATCAAAGCACAGTGGGAATCACACAAGACTCTATGACAATCTCGGGTCGACAGACTAACCTGTACCAGTGTCACTAGAGAACCGGTATCTGACAATAGGTATAATACCGTCTAGGAGTTCTCGGCGAGTCCGTTCAGTGTACCCAGTCTCCACTGAGCACCCGTATACCATCTCTGATGTCAAACATCAATGAATATAGGATCATCCATTGTCCATCATATGGGTCGAGAAACGTATACACTAGTCTACTCTGGAGTATCGATGCCCTGTCTCGATACTTCCACGACTAGGAACAATTGAAGGATGCACTTACTGACTACCTCTGCCCCACTAGTATGATCTACATCATAATCATGGTAGTCAAGTACTCATCCTAAGAGTTTTATCAATATGTAATAGATAGACAATAAGTGTACATGTTAAGATAAAGTGCAACCAGATAGCATACTATCATGTCGAGCAAGAAAGTACTCCCTATATATGTCCAAGCATCCACTATAATATACATCGCACGTACAGTAATGGCCTCTAGGGCATACATATAACTAACAATCTCCTACTTGCACTAAGGCCATTTGTTGTAGTATCTCATACTCAACGTCCTATAGAAGTCTCTCTAGGGAAAGGCCTTTGTGAGTGGATCCGCCGTGTTATCCTTCGCGTCAACTCTCCTTATCTTGATCCCTTGGAGATCAACCATCTCCCTGATCAAGTGATACTGTCCTCAGAATATGTCTAGATCGCTGATGGGACCGGCGTTCCAAGGCCAAAGCCACAACTCTATTGTTGTCACAATAACAGTTATTATACACTCAATGGTAAGAACCATGTTCATCTCATGAACAAGAAATGCCCAGACATCCACTTTGGGAGCATCGTTGGTAGCGATTTATTCAGCTTTTACGTCTAGTATGCCACGATATCTAGCTTGGAACTCTTCCAACATACCGTCCCTCCACTGAGGGTAAAGACAAAGCCTGTGACTGATTTTCAGTCGACCTTATCACTCTAGAAGCTGGATTGGTAAAGGACTACCACTGGAGTTCACCGTTACCAAACACCAAGAACATTTCTTTAGTGCTTCTTAAGTACTTAAGAATGTCCTACACAGCTTTCCAATGATTCTCCCAAGATCCGATTAATTCCTTATCACTAGACCTAGTAAGTCAGCTATATCTGGTCTTGGTACATAATATCGCATACATGATAGAGCCTACTGCCGAAGTATAGGGTATCCCTTGCACGCGGGCTCTCTCCAAATCAGTCTTGGGAGACTGCTTTTTGGATAGAGTGATTCCTGAGTAAGTGGGCGAACCACCACTCTTAGAATCATCCATACTAAACCCCTTTAGTATGGTGTTAGTGTACCTGGATTTGGGACACTCCCAATATCCACGTAAATCTATCACCATAGATCATAATCCATAAGATGTAGTAGGTATCATCCAGATCTTCCATGGAGAATCCTCATGATAAGAGGAGCTTGACCGAGTGTAGCATAGAAAACCATTTCCTATCAAGAGTATGTCATCTACGTACAATATGTGGAAGACAACCTTACTCTCTACAACCTTCTTGTATATACAAGGTTCATCTACCTTTTTGATGAAGTCAAAACACTTTTACTGCCACATCAAAACAGATGTTCCAACTCTGCGATGCATGCTTCAATCCTAATGGACTTAAGCATAGCCACTGGAGAAAAGGTTTCATCATAAACCACGCCTGGTTATTAACGAAAACCTTTTACTATAAGTCTAGCTTTGAAAGTCTCAACTTTTCCATTTACACCAAGAATCTTCTCAAGATCCACTTGCTCTCGATGGGTTATACCCCTTCAGGTGCAATATGCAAAGTCATACTTTGTTGGTGTACATGGATTCCATCTTTGATCGCATAGCATCCAGCCTTTATACAGAGTCCCAACTCGTGATGGCCTTCCTGAACCTGGTTGGGTCATCATCTACCATGATGCAATTCTCTCTCCCACTGTCATCGAGAAAACCATAGTATCTCTCAGGGGGATAAGAAACCTTACCAAATTAGAGGTTGAGGTTCGTTGGAGACTATTGAATCCTTTGGTTTCACCAAATCATCAGCTGTTAGTTTGTCTGGCTGGAACTCCTTTCAGTTCTACCTCATGTCCATAAATTTCTTCAGAAGAAATTCCTTTTCTAAAAAGGTGGCATGCTGAGAAACAAAACACCTTTTGCTCCTCAGTTTGGTAGAAGATATGCCCTCGCAAATGTTTGGGATATCCAACAAACTTATACAGAACTGACCTTGTCTCGAGCTTGTCCGGATTTTGTTTTTCAACATAGGCCGGACAACCCCATATCTTAACTCGTTTAAGACATGGTCTCTTCCCATTCTATATCTCACATGGAATGGTAGGCACTGATTTGGATTGAACCCCATTCAATAGGTATGCAGCTTCTCAAGTGCATAACCCAAAAAGGGAAACATGTAACTCAGCAGTACTCATTATAGAGCCCACCATATCTCATAGGGTGCGATACCTTCGCCTCGATACACCGTTGTGCTGTGGTGTATACGAAAGAGTAAGCTGAGAGAGAATCCCATTCTCTGTTTAGAAACACCAGGAACTCCATGCGTAAGTATTCTTCTCCTCGATCACATAGAAGGACTTAATACTTCTACCCGTTTGGTTCTCAACTTCAATCTTATATTCCTTGAATTTCTCAAAAGTTTCAGACTCGTGTTTCAACAGAACATATGTCCGAATCTTGAGAGATCGTCGATGAATGTAATGAAGTACAAAGAACCAACCCAGGCATTTGTAGACATAGGATCGTATACATCATTATGTATCCATCCCAAGAGTTCAATAACTCTTTCTCTGTTTCCAATAAACGGAGTATTGGTCATTTTACCTTTGAGACAAGACTAGTAAGTATCATAAGATGAAAATTCGAACGGATTCAAATATTCATCCTTATGTAACTTAGCTAGTTATGTCGCATTGATATGACCTAGTCTATATTGCCACAAGAAGGATTCGTTCATTTTTGAACTATTCCTCTTGTGTATGTTCTATATACTTTGAACTGTGGTTTGATTTATAACGTATATGCCATTACATAACGTGCCTGATCCAATCAACTCTTGATTAAGGAAAATGTTCACAACATTATCCAACAATACAAAATTATATCCTTCTTTAACTTAATAAAGAAACCGATGTAATGTTGTATATCAGGTTCAGTACGTAATAATATTCGTTCAGAATCAATGTATTTGGTAATACAAGGTGATATTTGCCAACTGATTTAGCTGCAACATTTGCACCATTCTCTACACTTAGAGACATATCGCCCAATTTCAGTTCTCTACCTTTCTATAGCCCATGTAATAAATTATATATATGGGATCCCATTCTGGTATCTCATACCTAGGACGTAGAGTGTACTGAGAAATAGTTCTTGATAATAAACACACCCGAAGAATATACATCAACATGCTCATTCCTTGTATGGGATGCGTGGAAATCCGGATATTCCCCTATTTTCTACTTGGACTTATAACAATTATAAGATAAAGCGGAACCAACGTTCCCCAGTTCAGCATAATAAGCAGGTTCGGTCAAAACATCGATTTTATTATCTTGATTAATGCATGATATGGTCGCTACTAGAAGAGAGGGAAGAAGACACTTTGCATGCGCTCTTGCAAGATTAGATTGGTTATTATTTTATCTAATCAGGATGGCTCCAACAAATTTTATCAAATCTTCCTTCAAACCCTAAAAGGTAAGACTAGCCGAGATTAATTACACCCTACAAGTTCGTCAATCTTTTGACCAGGCTAGTGTCGGTACTTTGAGGGAGGTTCCCCGTGCTTTCGCACGGACCTAACTAAAATAAACCTCGTTTTCTCAGGAGCGTAACCCCGTTAACACCTTTCTAGATACCTACTTTGATCGGCTAATTATAATGTGTAAAACTCTCCCAAGAGTAACACTTACTCGCAGTGGGTATCGGGATCCAACTATCTCATAAAAGTATGCAATCTCATTGCAAATTTCAACTCTTGAAATTCCCGATAATATTTTACCCCTAGCGTCCTATGACCTTGACGGAGACTAACAAACCATAGGCTGCTAGTCAAGTTCAACCCGTACATTTCATGATTGAATTAAACCCAACCGCATGACTCTTGACGGAGGCCAACAAAGTCGCACGACTACTCTAATCCAATCTCATCTTATATTGCAGATAAGCACTACTTAGCTACTGCACACTACGCTTTGACGGAGGCCAACAAACGTAGAACGAATACTACGTAGTACTTATCTGAAATGACGGAGGGCTACGTCAGGTTTTTAAGAAAACCCTTTGCATAATGAACTTGATATCGTTATAGAATCGAGTGAATTTTAAAAGAAGTATTTTTTAGGCTTTTACTAGTTTTGCTAAAGAGGTCACTCCAGGTGAAGGGATCTCGCTCTTTCCTCCTCGAATGAGGTGTTGGATATTTCACAAATACCACTATGCAAAGCATGAACTAAAAAAGCAATCAAAAGACAAAACCGAGTGGGTTGTAGCATATGCCAGTTTCGCTAAAGAGGTCACTCCCGGTGAAGAGATCTCGGCTCTTTCCTTATCGAATAAGGTGCTGGATATTGTAAAAGGAATACCGCTATGCAAAGCAAGAACTAGAGCTACCAGTTTTTAAAACAAGATTCTGCAACATATTTAGGTTTTTTTTATTTCATTAATCTCATTAATGAAGTGCCATCAATTATGCTTCGTAAGCATCACAGAAGAAACGAAAGCAGCAATATTTACTATATATCATATATATAATATAAGCATTCGTCTCAAAATATCAAGTGATCACATCATAGAATATCAGCAGCAGAAGAACATATATGAAATATTGGATATACTAGGAATTCCGTGTTTTATTTAAGCCAGTAAGAAACACGGATTCCACAGTCGTGATGAATAGCCAAACCCACATCTTTAGACCCCTACGACAGCGGCAAGCAACCCTCCTAATTCTAGAGTTAGGTGACCCGGTCTCGACTCCTCGAGATGGTCTCCCACCGGACTCTAGAACCCGGTTACTTGTGCTATCCTCCTTGGGTTTATCCTAATGCGGAAAAGTAAATAATACACATCAATGGTGACATCATCCTCAACCCGGAAGTATCCCAATAAAACAATATTACATATAAGTTTTTACATGAATGAAAATGAAAAACTCTCATCTCACATAAAAAAAAACCCCGGCTATTCAAAACACGACGATCCAATATTATATATCACAGTAACACATAACATCACATATCATCAACGTAAGTAAATATACGTATCCCAATTATCGTTGACATATAGCAACGAAACCGGCAATACACCACATATTACACTTACGGTCGCAGAAAATAAAGTGAAAACTACAACAATTGGAATCCGCAACCACCTTAGATATCATAAACCAAATGTATCACATACTTTGGATTTCATGCCTAACCAAATGAATTCCTTAGAGATCACATGCCTAACAATTATAAACCCCGCATTTTAGTCTCGATATTGAAAACACTTTTCAATAACTAGTCGGGTAATTCAACAAGATTCCCGACAACCTGATCGAATGCTTGTCAGAAACTTTAATAGACAGCCGCACCCCCGATGCCATCGATGAAGTGCACTTAGGAGGAACATCGCGGCCGCGGGCATCCGAACGGATGCTTTTGGCAACGGGGTTCTCCTACAGTCACTTGGTCGGAGCTATAGAGCATGGCTATCTGGTAAGGTTACCCGGCGAGTGTCCGCGTACACTATGTAATTACGACGGACTTTTGATCCACATCAAAATTCCATGGCAACCTATCAAATGAGACTAAATTGCTAGATTTATAAAATTCAAATTAGTTTTCATAAAACTAAATTTTGTGGATTCCAAATATTGTATCACAATCACAGATAGCTAGACAATGTTAAACTTTTCGATCGAATCAACAAACACCCAAAATTTCCCAAAGAGCTCAACACTTGAGCGGAGTTTAAAAAATACCCAAAACATGCCACAGCACCAATGGACCAACTGTAGAAGGGTCAACCCTTGCCTCACCTGTGGCGCCACGGAACTACCACAAACCCTAGGGTTCGATGGCGGTTCCGATGGCCACAAAATCGAGTTATGGTTTCGTTCTTCTAGTGGGTCCATAGAAAACACCTGCATGGTTTTCTGAAAATTTTAAACACGGAAAAATCCAACTCTTGAAAAATTTCCAGCCAGGAAGAAAATGGGTTATTAATATCCGTTCGAACTTTTTAACGTCGTCTAAAATAACCGATAATGATGTTAGAATTACGACTACGAAACACTCCGAATTTACTTTACAAAAATATAACATCACATGCAATATCAGTAAAAACAAGCAACACCAGAAACACCAAAACCCAGAGACTGGAACACCAGAAAAATTCGAAGCTCGAACCATGAACAGGGCCGGCCAGGCCGGATTTTAAGGTGATGTCGCCGGCCAAAATCCGGCGAGGGGGGTTAAATTTTTTGTGGTGTTCATGTTACATCTCATATAACATTCTGCAATTGCGTAAAAAATTTTAGACACCTTAAAAAATTCGACAGAAACTTGGTTTTTGTTTCGAGTGTTTCGGAGTTGTTTCAGTTTCGTAATTCTACAAACATCATCTAATTTTCTAGCTTGTCTCTGATACCACTGTTAGGTTCCTTAGTGTCGCCGCTGGGTTTCGGGATGAATCGACCATGTCGTTTTCAAAAAATTGGCGCGGTAAAGAACCCTAACGGTAGAATCTATACTAGAGAATTAGACGAAAAAGCATGTAAATATCTTTGCATCTAAGTGAACAAGGAATACAACCTTTGTAAACCGGTCCTTCACTTCAATAGCTCCGTGTAATAGTCCCTTCGCTCTAAGTAGTGATCTCCCGGACTCTAGTGAGGCTCCACAAGGTGAAATGAACAAACTTGCTTGAAGTCTTTGAGGCCGAAAATGATTGTTCAGTTGATAAAACTGCACATTTGTTATTACATTTTTCCTACTATTTCTATATTAGAAAAGGTGTTTATTATAATATATGATACATATGAGGGTTTATCTATAAAAAGACTATTTTCATGTATTTATATATTATAATTAGCATTTGGTAGGAAAATGTATGCAAAAAATATCATTGACCAAATCTTAATAAAACAAACTCTTCTAAATATTATTTGTTGAGATTGCGCAGAATTTTTCAGGGCTAAAAATCAAGGGAATCAAAGTTGTTAAGAGCAAACCTGCCTAAATAAGAAAGCAAACTAAGAAATCAAGTCTGGCAGAAATAAAGAAAAGATTTCCAATTTCCAAAAGTTCCAGAGATCTCCACGTATCACAAGAAGAAAAGCCCAGAAGACCAAATCCAACGATCTACATACAAGACCCTACCCTTTGACCGCGGATCCGCCGCGGTTTGGAGGATTTATGAGCTGCGATTTTTCTGGGTGAATCTTTACTGTTTGCTTCCAAATTAGGAAGCTAAGTTTCTGGCTTTTAGAGTATAAATGAGGACCGAGAGCCTCTTGGAAAATTTATCAAGTCGACGAGATCACGAAGTCTAAGGCAGCTCACGCATCTAGGCTGATCATCAACGGTTCATCTACCTCCTTAGAAGAGATCGAGAAGCAAAACTAGGATTTGTAATCATTTTCTAAGAAATCAAAGTGTAATGAATATTGTTGATTAATAAAGGTAGCTCTTTTTCCTATTCTATTTCTTTGTAGTTTAATTATGCATTTTCTCTCCATCTCTTTTTCTCCCAACATGCGCGAGTAATTCTCCGCTTGTTAGGGTTCGTAGGATTAGGGTAGGTTAATGGATGATGAAGATCCTTAAACTCTTTTTAAGTCCTATAAAGTTTATAAACTTTATCAAGAGAATCATTAACATCCTAATCGGGTGCGCTACCAGTTCATTGTTAGTCTCGACCGCGATTAGAGATTAGATTAATGATTGTTTTGGTAAAGGCTATATATGAACGAAGTTCCGTGTCGAGATAGGGGTTAAGAGTGGGATTCCTTTTCCCTCCAGAAACCCTAATCTACATGCATCTCTGTCGTTCTATTTTTAAATCTATTAAAGGATAAAAAGGGTAATCTTTAATTAATAATCCATAACTACTAAATCCTATTGAACCGTACAAGCCCTCTTATTATATAAACTTACATCCGTAGTTAATCTAGATCTATATTTTGCATCAGTATTTAACGTAGATTTAGATCCTACAACCATTCTACAATATTCTTTATCCTTCCTCCTCCCCTTTCTCAACACATCTAAAGTAAGAGTAGAATATTCAACGTTTCCCTGAGGACGACCCGTACTCATCTCGGTCTAGCTACGCGTGACACCGTTATTGATTGCGGTTAACTACAAACACACTTTTTCACACCAATCAAATGGCGTCGTTGCCGGGGATACGTGCGTAATTTTTTATTCTTACTATTTGTGTTGAATTCTTATACGATCAATATCATAAATAAAACAAAACTGCAAATTATATATTTAACGATTATTGTGTGAATTTTGCGAGGGAATCTGGAGTCACAGACTTAAGGATACAGAGAGATAGAGACATCCATCAAGATCCAGAGGAGTGCAGGAGGACACGTAGCAAAAATCAACACCTGATCCCTCTTTATCGCGGCGGAAACACGGCAATAAGATACATTTGGCGGCGGAAGCGCGGTAGGAGAGGGGATTTAGGGTTCTAAACTTCTCTGGTATATTTCCTCTATCTTTCTCTCTCCTCTGAAATCCAATAAAATATCATTTCTGCAGGATTCTTTGCAAAATATCGCCGCTCAAAAAAATCTTTTTGTAAAGTTTTGTGATTGGTTATGTTTTGCATATTCTAATACGGACTTTAAGGGGTAAAGACCAAATCCAGATTAGGTGGGGATTTCATCGACCTTCCTAAGCCCCACAAATCACAAACTGAGCATCTGCATCAACCCTACATTAATTTAAAAAATATCTAGACCAGACTCTAAGGACTGTCGCGCTCAATAAGGACAGAGGAAGGTCGTGGGTAATCTATCGCTTATCCGCATTACTTTTGTGGTGTCTAGGCAAGTGTGTCTAAGGTAAGTGGTTACTTAATTAGGACCACTACTTTCGTAGTGGGGAGCCTCCCACTTACCTGGCACTTACCTGGCTACAATAGTAGTAAAGAGGCGGTAGAAGATTGATCATGCGGCTTATCTTTTGGAAGTCTAGGAGCGGTCTAGAGACTGGACCTAGGTAACCTTAATTCTAGGGTTGTTTGTGCATTTTTGTGTGATTTGTCTTGAGTCCCACTTTATTCAAAACAGACCAATTTTAAAACACACACACGCTGCCATTTGCACTAAACCCGCTTAGTGCATGCTCGGCAGGACACGGGATTCTAGTGCCCGTCTTGTCCGCGTTCCTGCTATCGACGCCGAAGTCGGTACTTCATCTTCTTTTCCCCCACCACACACCATGACCGAGATGGACGGTACTCCATCGGATTATAACACCACGCTGCCACCGCCCGTAGGTGCGCAGAATCCACCGCGCATCTCTCTCCAAGAGAGATGCTATCCTATCCGTGGTCCCCTTCCTACTTGTCTATCCATTCCACCAGCTAACGGGGATAATTTTGAAATTAAACCCCACTACATCAATCTGTTGCCCAAATTTCACGGGCTTGAGTCGGAAGACGCGTACGTTTTCATCACCAAATTCGAAAACGTATACGCAATGATAGGTACTTCACAATTAACTGTGGATGCTATGCGCTTACGTCTTCTCCCATTCACACTGTGCGACTTGGCAGAAAAATGGCTTTATAATACTGCCGCACACTCTATTACTAACTAGGATGAATTTGTAATAGCATTTCATAAGAAGTTTTACCCAAACCATAAGACCGCCCGTGTTAGGAGCGAGATAAACCAGTTCACCCAGCTTCCCAATGAACCATTTTAGAAGTGCTTTGAACGTTTCAAAGATCTGCTTGTCCAATGTCTTCATCATCCCGAATTATATATGAGGGCATTAATCCAGCGACAAAGCAGATACTTGAAACAAATTGTCAATGCAATTTCATGTCTAAAGACGACGTTGAAGCTTGGAAATATCTGGAAGACCTTGCTGAACACACTTTGCAGTGGGAAAGCGTAAGACCACCTTCTTCTAAGGGAAGTATTCATCAGCTCGATATTTCCATCGCAGTAAAAGCCGAAATGGCAGCGATACAGAAGAAACTCGACGCTATTGAGAACAAGTTCTCATCATTCTCCCTAAATCAGGTCAAGCTTCCTAAGACCGTCTGTGGTTGCTGTTCAGATCCTTCACACTTAACGGAAGAATGTCCTATGAATGCATCGTTTCAAACTAATGCTGCTTTTCAGCAGCGACCTAAAAACGATCCTTATTCTTCCACGTACAATCAAGGATGGAGGAATCATCCTAACTTTGCTTGGAATCAAAACCAACCCCAAAATCAAAATCAGTTCCAAAGCAATTATCAAAGACCTCCTCCACAGCAACCACAACCACAAAGTCAGCTCCCCTTTCAGTCACAAAATTTTCAAAATCCGGCCAAAACTTCTTCACCACAAGTGGCCGGTACTGATAACTCTTCACTCGCACAAACTTTGGATATGTTTATGAAACATACCATTCAAATGTCGGTTGAGATGAAGTCTTCTATTGATACCATAAAGCAAGATTCCGCCTCCCACGGCGAAAGTATTAAATCAATAGAAAACAACCTTGCACATTTAAATGCCGCAATGAGTGCAAGAGAGAAAGAGAAACTCCTATCTCAACCCATACCTAATCCTGGCCACTCACAAAGTTATAATGTGAGTGCCGTTACTACGTTGAGATCGGGAAAAGTGCTGAATAACCGAGTGGGCGAGCAATGTGATGATGTTAGTGACACCAATGATACCCCAGCTTATACTTCTTCCCCTAATTCATCTAGTCTCCCACCTACTTCCGAGCCTATTCTCCATTTTCCCCAAGGCCCGAACCCTTCGCCCATTTCCTCGAATCTACCTAAAACGATCCCCACTCCAATTCTGGGATCCACTCCATCCCCACAATCCTCTCCAATGTTGGACCAAACCCTTATTGATAAAGCACCTTATCCAAACAGGTTAAGGGGCAACATACCAAGTCCACAAATGGAGAAGATTGTGGAAATTTTTAAGCAAGTTAACATAAACATTCCTCTCCTAGATGCTATTCAACAAGTTCCGTCATATGCGAAAATCCTAAAGGACTTGTGCACTAGGAAGAGAAAAGTTCAAGTACCTAAAAAAGTTTTCCTTGCGAGTAATGTGAGCACTGCTTTTACACAACAACTACCCAAGAAACGAAAGGACCATGGAAGTCCTACAATTTCTATTTCCATTGGGGGTAAAAATATCAATCGTGCTCTACTCGATTTAGGTGCTAGTATTAACTTGCTTCCGTATTCTGTTTATGAGCAATTAGGGATCGGAGAATTAAAACCTGCGCATTGCATTCTTCAGATGGACAATCGATCTATCACCCAACCTAGGGGTGAGCTAGAGGATGTGTTAATCAAAGTCGGGGAATTTATATTTCTTGTGGACTTTATCGTTATTGATACACAACCTGTGGCAAACCCACGCAATTAAATCCCGATGATACTCGGTCGACCCTTTTTGGCCACTTCCATCACAGTAATCAATTGTAGAAACGGCTCTATGACCCTATCCTTTGGAAAGAAGTCAATTGAGCTTAACATTTACAAGTTGGGAAGTGAACCCTCCGAACCCTATACTCATGTGTGTTCTGTCGAATTAATGGATGTCGACAGCAGCGAATTTGATCAACCTCATAATTCTGACTCTTTTCATATGTTGTTGCTTGACACGGGCTCTTCCACCGAGTTGTCCAGGTCAACATCTAACACTGATGAGGAACTTTTTATAGAGTCTGACGATCACCCCATTTTTTCTGATGACATTATTCTTCGGGGTATCGACGAAAGCTTTGAGGAAATTTTCGCTGATGAACTCGCATTTTTACAAGACACGGGTGTTGAGATGAATCAACTCCAAGACAAAGAAATTGAACCTCCACCCCTTCTTCTGGACAATCATGATAATGCGAGTAATCCATCACCACTATCACTGTGTCGTCTCTCCAAATTGAGATGCAATCCTTTTCCATTACACCTCTTATCACCTCCCCACTTCTTCACGTCGAAAGGTGACATGTTCTTCCACCAACCTTGGTGCTTCATCGATAAAATTTTTGAATGGTTAGTGTTGACCTTCGGTCTTTACAAAGCTTGGCATTGACCAATAACTTTGACCCCCTCGTGTGATTTTAAAAAATTAACATAGTTTAACTCAAGTTTGGGGGGGATATTTTGGCTCTTGAATGAAAATGATTTTTACAAAATTGTGAGCCAAAAATAAGTTTGGGGGAGGATTTTCACTTTCATATATTCTTACCCCCATTAATAATTTCCTCCCAAGTTTACAGATTTTTGAGCTTAACAGATGACATCAGTGAGGACACTGCTGTAAACAGGTTTGGAGGAGGTTTGTGCTTATTTACACATCAATTTGCATCATACTTTGCATAAGCACAACATTTTCAAAAATTTTAAAAAAATTCTTTTATAATAAAAGAATAGAAAGTGAAAAATTATATATGAAAGATAGGAATAGTTTAAGAAAACCAAGAAAATTAGAAGTTTTCTTAAACGAACTGGTAATAAGTAGTTATGAGCCGTTGTCCCAAGGGTTAGTAAGATGAAAGAAGTCACTAATCTGAGGATAAAAATAAGTCTGAAAAAATAGTTTCTATTCTGGAAGCCAAACATTTGAATGTTGATACCCTACTATATGCACTTACACACGTCTTGAAACTCAGGCTAGTAGAGGATACCTTGAAATGCTCTTGTCTAAAAGCCAAAGTATGAAGAAGAAAAAAATGAACACTGGTTTTGTTATTGCCAAGGAAGCAATAAAAAAAATATAGCGAGGGTGCTTCATCACCTAGTGCCTTAGACCAACCGGTTTGGGAGTCACTGCTAAGCCTTAGGTGGTGCAAGACGAGGAAAATACTATTACCTAATTAGCAAGCACATGAGTAATCGGTCGATTAGTACCTCAAGAAGTATTAACGGTCGCATGAAAATGTGTGAGCAAATATAAATATTCATCAAATTAAAAAGTACTGAGGTAGATGGACAAGAGTATGATAGCTTGAATTGAATTCTCCGAGTGTAGGGATGTCTATTACACACACGCAGGGTTATATGATCGATGTTTGGATGAAAGGTAGGAATGAAGAATAAAGACGATGTTTTATTGAGGGATAATGTGATTTCTAACATCTTTTCATAACTAGTGAGATAGGGCTCATGACAACTGAAAAGCTAGTGTAGTTGGAAACTCTTATTTTCAAAGTCTTTCTTTTATGGTTCTTATCTTTATATGTAAATTTCACAATCTCCCTTTTATTAGAGGATTTTGTGGGTGTAATCCGCTGAAAACCATCAGGAGACAACACTCCTCCTACTAGGGACACCTAGAGGTTTAACGGCTTGTTGCACGTACTCAGTGCAATCGTGTTGCCTACGAAAGTGTGCCTAATTTTCTCCTTTCTTTTTCTCCTTCTCTTGAATAAACTAGTTTGCTCGGGACGATCAAAGATAAGTTTGGGGGTATTTGTTCAGTTGATAAAACTGCACATTTGTTATTACATTTTTCCTACTATTTCTATATTAGAAAAGGTGTTTATTATAATATATGATACATATGAGGGTTTATCTGTAAAAAGACTATTTTCATGTATTTATATATTATAATTAGCATTTGGTAGGAAAATGTATGCAAAAAATATCATTGACCAAATCTTAAGAAAACAAACTCTACTAAATATTATTTGTTGAGATTGCGCAGAATTTTTCAGGGCTAAAAATCAAGGGAATCAAAGTTGTTAAGAGCAAACCTGCCTAAATAAGAAAGCAAACTAAGAAATCAAGTCTGGCAGAAATAAAGAAAAGATTTCTAATTTCCAAAAGTTCCAGAGATCTCCACGTATCACAAGAAGAAAAGCCCAGAAGACCAAATCCAACGATCTACATACAAGACCGCGGATCCGCGGTCAAACCTACCCTTTGACCGCGGATCCGCCGCGGTTTGGAGGATTTATGAGCTGCGATTTTTCTGGGTGAATCTTTACTGTTTGCTTCCAAATTAGGAAGCTAAGTTTCTGGCTTTTAGAGTATAAATGAGGACCGAGAGCCTCTTGGAAAATTTATCAAGTCGACGAGATCACGAAGTTTAAGGCAGCTCACGCATCCAGGCTGATCATCAACGGTTCATCTACCTCCTTAGAAGAGATCGAGAAGCAAAACTAGGATTTGTAATCATTTTCTAAGAAATCAAAGTGTAATGAATATTGTTGATTAATAAAGGTAGCTCTTTTTCCTATTCTATTTCTTTGTAGTTTAATTATGCATTTTCTCTCCATCTCTTTTTCTCCCAACATGCGCGAGTAATTCTCCGCTTGTTAGGGTTCGTAGGATTAGGGTAGGTTAATGGAAGATGAAGATCCTTAAACTCTTTTTAAGTCGTATAAAGTTTATAAACTTTATCAAGAGAATCATTAACATCCTAATCGGGCGTGCTATCAGTTCATTGTTAGTCTCGACCGCGATTAGAGATTAGATTAATGATTGTTTTGGTAAAGGCTAGATATGAACGGAGTTCCGTGTCGAGATAGGGGTTAAGAGTGGGATTCCTTTTCCCTCCAGAAACCCTAATCTACATGCATCTTTGTCGTTCTAGTTTTAAATCTATTAAAGGATAAAAAGGGTAATCTTTAATTAATAATCCATAACTACTAAATCCTATTGAACCGTACAAGCCCTCTTATTATATAAACTTACATCCGTAGTTAATCTAGATCTATATTTTGCATCAGTATTTAACGTAGATTTAGATCCTACAACCATTCTACAATATTCTTTATCCTTCCTCCTCCCCTTTCTCAACACATCTAAAGTAAGAGTAGAATATTCAACGTTTCCCTGAGGACGACCCGTACTCATCTCGGTCTAGCTACGCGCGACACCGTTATTGATTGCGGTTAACTACAAACACACACTTTTTCACACCAATCAATGATCTACGTCGAGGAAACACTAACTCAAGCTACCTCTTCACTAAGTGATGAACTAGTGAAGAAACAACCCAATCTAAATGGCTAGTAGAAAAGAGATTGATGAAGTAGGAATTTTGCTCACTTTAGAAATAATTTTCTTACTAATTTTCTTCACCTCCCAAAAAGCTAGAGAGCTCGTGGAGATGAAGAAGAAGATGAAGTGTGAACGGAATAATGAGTGGGAATAGCAACCATGGGTGAATTAGTATCATATACTAACTCATGTAAAGACTAAACCATGGCTAACAATAATGATTAGGTTAATAAATATTTAGAGTGAGACAAAATTAGTGGACTAAGTCAATAGGTTCTGCAAGCTTCCACTAAGGTTCAACCAAGTGACAAATTTCCAACTAATTTTGATTTACTTTAAATAAATAAAACCCTTCATTTTTATTTGCATGGTGTGAGTATACACCCATGTCACATGTGGCATCAAGCATGACACAAAAGATGTACATTAATATATATATCACATATATACTAAGTATACACTGGTGAGAAAAAGAAATCTTAAGTGAGCTAATATTAGTTAATGTAAGATAATATATCAAATATATAATTATACATTAAATCATTAAATCAACACTTGATTTAATAATCTGGTTATATCACATACAACTGACTAATATCAAATGTATCACCTTGTCGAATCGACACTTGATTCGACAGCCCGGTTATATCACATATAACCGACCAATATCATATATCGCGAGAATAGAATACGGTATCATATACGCGAATTAATCTCAGTCCCGCACATATCACATATGTTCTCCTACTTCATTTCGTTTGAGCCAGGAAATCTCTGTGTAGGACTCTAAAGACTCGTCAATACGCCGGCAGTAGGTGGTGATCATATCAGTCACCTATAAGCTGCAAGCGGTCTACTAAATATAACGGCTACCCGGGTATTGAGCGATCAGAAGATCAACAAGGAAGCCTGCTCATACTCCTGCGAATCCAATCAAGTAACACTACCGTACAGTCCAGTCTCTTCATCAGATATGTCGCATATCACAGCCTGGGGGTGGTATAACGTCAGACCCCAATAGCTTGATAAGTCATGCCGATGCAAGGTCCATAACGGTTCGAGAAACTACTGATAACACTTACCAGTAAATCTCAGCAACCCTGGCCAGGTATTTCCTGTTATAGCCAATCGAGCATAGCGCAACATTAACCCCCAATACCGTGAGAGACGAATCCCCTCCTATCGCTCATTGCCTCCATATGACTCAGGACTGTACCCAAAAACCGCCGTCTTGCACGATCTCTTGAACGTGGTAAGGTGGAAATCAAAGTACAGTGGAAATCACACAAGACTCTATGACGATCTCGGGTCGACAAACTAACCTGTACCAGTGTCACCAGAGAACCGCTATCTGACGATAGGTATAATACCATCTAGGAGTTCTCGGCGAGTCCGTTTAGTGTACCCAATCTCTACTGAGCACCCGTATACCATCTCTGATGTCAAACACCAATGGATATGGGATCATCCATCGCCTATCATATGGGTTGAGAAGCGTATACGCTAGTCTACTCTGGAGTATCGATGCCCTGTCTCGATACTCCCACGACTAGGAACAATTGAAGGATATACTTACTGACTACCTCTGCCCCACTAGTATGATCTGCTTCATAATCCTGGTAGTCAAGTACTCATCCTAAGGGCTTTATCAACATGTAATAGAGAGACAATAAGTGTACATATTAAGATAAAGTGCAACCCGATAACATACTATCATGTCGAACAAGAAAGTCCTCCTTATATATGTTTAAATATCCACTACAATATGCATCGCATGTACAGTAATGGCCTCTAGGGCATACATATAACTAACAAGAACATATATGGGTTTATTTGTAAAAAGATTATTATCATATATTTCTATATTTATAATTAATATAATTAGGGAAAATATATGCATTTAATATTTAAATGAAATATTAGTAATAAAAATATGCATATCATATCAAATATTTCTATTTAATATTCTTAAGATATAATATCATATAAATGGTTGGAATAATATCTCAAAATACCAAATACTATTCATACTTTGATTTGAGATATTATGTAGATATTGGCTCAGGTCTAAGGTCCAAATAAGAGATCCGAGTCAAATCGGGATATCGGAACTGAATCTGCCAAATTTAGGAAGCAAATCGAGAGATCTAGTAAGAGCAGAGACTCGTAGCATTATTTTCAGAATCTAGACATCAAGAGGATCTCCAAATATCAACACAAAATAGCAGAAAAAATATACAAACCTAGTTCCACTATGTTACAGCTGAACCGCGGCCAAAGGGGGTAATATGCGGCGGAACCGCGGCACAATCAGAGCCATAGGATGTGAGATTTTGTGGATTTGATCGTAACTGTATATTCTCACATATGAAATCTAGGGTTTCTGGTTTCAAATACTATATAAATGACCAAGAGTTGTACATTCAAAATCATCATCGAAAAGATCAAGAGATCCACGTATCCGAGTGATAATCATCTATTCATCTATCTCCAACAAGAGAGAGATTTAGAGCAAAGTAAGGTTCTTGTAATCTACTTTCTAAGAAGAATTGTAAATGCAATAGTTGATTAATAAAAGTAGTTTTTATTTTAATTCTTTTTGCATTTATTTTTCTGCACTTACTTTTACACATTACTTTTCTGCATCTTAATTATGATTTCTCTCTTCTTCAACCTTTCTTCACTAACCATGAGCGAGTAATTCCTTACTTGCTAGGGTGTGTAGGATAATGGATGAAGAAATCTTCTAACTTCTTTTAAACATTTTAAAGTTTATAAACTTTAGCAAAACTAAATGTTAACCTTCTAATCGGGCGCGCTGTCAAATTATTGATAGTCACGACCACGATTTGAGATTGGTTAAACAATTGTTTTGTTAAAGACTAGACATGAATAGAGATTAATGAAAAGACAAGACTTAGTAGTGGGAAACCATATTCCCTCCAAGAACCCTAATCTACATTCATCACTATCAATCTAGTTTTAAACTATTAAAATATAAAAGAGTCGTTTTTAAATATTCATCCATTAGCTGTTAAGTCTTATGAACCCTACAAGCCATTTTATTATAAATATTATTTCCGTCTTAAAATAGAACGAGGAAAATCACCCATCTTTTTATCAACACGTCTAATGCAAGAGAAGGGTTCATGTTTCCCTGCGGATGACCCGTACTCATCGCGACTAGCTACATGCGATACCGTTTTGATTGCGGTTATTTACAAAACTTCTTTTCGCAAGATCAATCAAATGGCACCGTTGCTGGGGAGACGGTCGTAATTTTTTTCATGTTATTTGGCTTGATTTCTTATAAAATCCAGCAACATAAAATTAAAAAAGAACCAAAACCGTATCTTGTGGTTTTAACAATTATTGTACGAGTTTTACAAGGGAATCTGGAGTAACTGGAGTAAGAAAATAGAGATTCAGAGATTTAAAATTTGGACCAAAGGAGCATAGGGGTGCTCAGAAAAAAAATTAGCAAAAAAACCCTCAACACGGCGGCAGAACCGCGGCCCTATTGAGGAATTGGGCCCTCAATCTTCTGTGGTATTTTCCTTTGGCCTTTCTCTCTCCTCTAAAGCTCCAATAAACTGATTTTATTTGCAGAATTCTTTGCAAATATCGCTGCTCAAAAATCTTCTTGCATGTTTTGATTTCGGTTTGCTTTTGCATATCTAATCTGAACTTTAAGGGGCAATAAACCCAAATTCATATTAGGTAGGGATTTCATCATCCTTCCTAGGCCTCACAAATCACTAGCGAGCTTACTTTCACCCTACATTAATAAAAAAATATCTAGACCAAATCTCTAAGGACTGTCACGCTCAATTAGGACAGAGGATGGTCATGGGTAATCTATTGCTTATCCGCATCTCTCTTATAGTGTCTAGGCAAGTGTGACTAAGGAAATTGATCACATAATTAGGCTCGCTATTTCGGTGATTCGTATAGTGGATACCTCCCACTTACCTGGCACTTACCTGGCCGCAAGATTGATAAGGAGGTAGTAGATGACTTATCCTACGACTTATCCTTTGGAAGTTTAGGAGCGGTCTAGTGACTTTACCTAGGTGACCCTAGCTTTAGGGATTGATTGTGCATTTTGTGATTTGTTGAGTCAAGCCTCACGTCCGAAATTTTTTCAAAACAAACCCTCTTTAAAAAATTCTCACACACACTGCCACGTGCACTAAACCCGCTTAGTGCATGATCAGCTGGACACGAGATTCTAGTGCCCGTCATGTCCACGTTTTTGCTATCAACTCTGAAGTCGGTGCTTCTTCATCTTCTATTTCTCCTCCACCCACCACATCTCTCGAAATGGATAGATCTCCATCAAATTTTAACAACAACACCCCGCCACCACCAGTAGGTGCACAGAATCCACCACGCATCTCTCTTCAAAAAAGATGCTACCCCGTACGCGGGCCCCTTCCTACTTGTATGTCTTTTCCACCAGCCAATGGGGATAATTTCAAAATTAAACCCCACTTCATCAACCTGTTGCCCAAATTTCACGGGCTTGAATCCGAAGACGCATACGTTTTTATAACCAAATTCGAAAACGTATGTGCAATGATGAGTACAACCCAACTTTCAGGGGATGCTCTGCGATTATGTCTTCTCCTTTTTATCTTGTGTGATCTAACAGAAAAATGACTTTATAACATTGCCGCACATTCTATCGCTAAATGGGATGAATTTGTTATAGCATTCCTTAAGAAATTCTATCAGCATCACAAGACTGCCCGTGTTCGAAGCGAGATTAACCAGTTTACCCAACTTCCCAACGAACCATTTTGGAAATGCTTTGAACGATTTAAAGATCTTCTTTGTCCAATGCCCTCATCACGGAATCGATAGATGGAAACTTTGCCGAATTATATATGAGGGTATTAATCCAGCCACGAAATAAATGCTTGAAACCATTTGTCAATGTCATTTCATGTCTAAATATGATGGCGAAACTTGGCAATTTTTGGAAGATCTCGCCGAACAGACATTACAGTGGAAGAGCACTAGACCAACCACATTTTCTTCATCTAGGGCAGGTGTCCATCAGCTCGATATTTCCATCGTAGTAAAAACCGAAATAGCCGCGATACAAAAGAAACTCGAAGCTATAGAAAACAAATTCTCGTCAGCCTCCCTAAACCAAGTTACGCTCCCCAAAATCATGTGTGGTTGCTGTCCTGACCCATCACATTTAACGGAACAATGTCCTTTGAATCATCTGTTTCAAGGTCAAGAACAAACTAATGCTGCTTTTCAGCAACGACGTAGAAACGATCTATATTCCTCCACATATAATCAGGGATGAAGGAATCATCCTAATTTTGCTTGGAACCAAAACCAAACTCAAACTCAAAATTAGTTTCCAAGCCAAAATAACTATCAAAGACTTCCCCCACAACAACAACATCCCCCACAACAAATTCAGCAGCCCTTTCAATCGCCAGCTTTTCAAAATCTGGCCAACAACTCTGTCCCGTATAATAATTCTTTCCAAACCCAGAGTAATATTCCAACGGTCGGTACCAATAAAACCTCTGCACTCGAACGAAACTTAGAAACGTTTATTAAACAATCCACATAAACGACGACTAATTTAACGTCTTCTATCCAAATATTAGTGTCACACTGCTTTCCACGGAGAAAGCATAAAATTGATAGAAGCAAAACTTGCACAGTTAAATGCCGTGATGAGTGTGAGAGAGAAAGGGAAACTTCCATCTCAACATCTACCAAATCCTGACCACTCACAAAGTGCAAATTTCATCCGTCACCAACAAAATCATAATGTAAGTGCCATAACCACGTTGAGATCGGAAAGAGTGCAAAATAACTAAGTGGGTAAAAAATTTGATGATATAGATGATATCCCGGCTACTACTTCTACTCCTACTTCGTCTGATCCAACATTTTCTTCCGAGCCTATTCTCCGTTCTTCACTAGGCTCGAACCCTCAGCCCACTTTCTTGAATGAATTACCATCTAAGATCATCCCAAATCCAATTTTGGGATCCATTCCATACCCATAAACTTCTCCATAAATGTTGGACCCAACTATTATTGATAAAGCTCATTTTCCAAACAGGTTAAGGGCCAACAGACCAAGTCCCCAAATAGAGAAGATTGTGGAAATTTTTAAGCAAGTTAACATAAATATCCCTCTCTTAGATTCTATCCAAAAAAATTCCACCCTATGCGAAAATTCTAAATGATTTGTGTACTAGAAAAAGGAAAATTCAAATGCCTAAAAAAATTTTCTTAGCGAGTAATACAAGCAATTCTTTTACCCAACATGTGCCTAAGAAATGTAAGGACCCCAGTTGTCCTACAATATTTATTGCTATTAGGGATAAAAATATCAATCGTGCTCTGCTCAATTTAGATGCAAGTGTTAACTTACTTCCGTATTCTGTTTATGAGCAATTAGGGATCGGAGAATTAAAACCCGCGCACTGCACTCTCTAGATGACTGATTGATCTATCACCCAACCTAAAGGTGAGCTAGAGGACGTATTAATCAAATTCAGAGAATTTATATTCCCTGTGGATTTTATAGTTATAGATATACAGCCTATGGCAAACCTACCGTTCCCTGATAAAATATCAGGAAATTCCCCAATGGGGTATCACATGCTGACACGTGATGGTTTCTGGGACTCTGTTATAACAGAATTAAATTCTAATCAAGCAGGCGATTAGTGGAGTCACGTGCCACCACGTGATGGGCCTTTGAAACCCACCAAAAGGGATTAAAAGATGTAATAAGACACTAAGGAAAAACCCCAATGGGGCATCACGTGCTCACACGTGACCAAGGGTCACGTGCTGACACGTGATGATTTCTTAGCTCTGATTAATAGGTAGAATTAAATTCTGAATAAAATTTTTAATCAAGAGGGTCACGTGCCAACACGTGACAAGTTCCTAAACTCTTTAATTGATAGAATTAAATTCTATTTCAATGATCAAACATTGAGATCACGTGCCAACACGTGATGGGCTTTTAATCCATCTGAACTAATAGAATTAAATTCTAATTAAGTGGGAATTCAGAACCTTAACTGGAAAAAGTCCTCTCTAAATCTTTCCAAACAAGAAGATGGTGCTCTGTAAAGTGGAGCACCGTTGGATTAAAAATCCAATGGTGATTAAGAATCACTAATTTATGGAAAGATTTTATACAAGGAAAGATTTCCTTAAAATTCACTAAGAATAACAGACAGAATATCTTTTGATTAAAAATCCAATGGTGAATAAAATTCACTGAGTGATCTAAAAGATCATGTTGGTTACAAAAACAACCAAAAATCTTTCAATGAAAGATTCACTAAACAAATTGATTCTTTTCTTTCTCCTATAAATAGGAGCCAAGAAGAGAAGAGAAGGGATCTTGGAATTTTGATTTTCTGGAGAAAAAACAACTGTAGAGAGAAAAGAGAGGATCTCAAGAAAAGAAACCCTAGGTGAGAAAAGGGAAAGAGATCTAAGCTCCATAAAACAAAAATAGAATTTAATTCTCAATCTAAGAGTTTAGCTCTTCTGCAAAAGAACTTAGTTCTTCCTCTGGTTGAAGATCTGCAGAAGCAAATCTCCCCACAAGTTAAGAATTTAATTCTCATCAGGGAGATTCTGTCATGCAGATCCAAAACTTAGAAGGAGAATTGAGTTTAGAGAATTTAATTCTCCCAAATTCATAGGAATTTAATTCCTCCAAATAAAACTAGGGTTTAACCCTATATGAGAATTTAATTCTCTCAATTTCACAGGAATTTAATTCCTCCCAAATAAAACTAGGGTTTAACCCTATATGATAATTTAATTCTCCCAAATTCATAGGAATTTAATTCCTCCAAGATAGAACTAGGGTTTAACCCTATATGAGAATTTAATTCTCCCACATACATAGAAATTTAATTCCTCTAAAACATAATTAGGGTTTAACCCTACAGAGAATTTAATTCTTAAAACAAAGAAACTTGAAAGCCTTCCATGCACGTAAAGAACTTGATCACGTGGTAAAACGTGACCCCCATTCTTAATGAGCAGAAAAGAAAAAACAGAACTTGGTCACGTGGTGACACGTGACCCCTATCCTCAATGATCAGAAAAGAAAGAATAAAACTAGATCACGTGCCCCCACGTGACCCCTAAACAGATCCCCCAAAATGAGAAGGAAATTAGCCCAGAGGCAATGCCTCACATGTCCCTCAAAATAAAGGGAACAAAGCCAAAGGCAGAATCGATTTTGGGCGCCCTCACGTGTCCCCACGTGACCCCTAGTAAACACTTTAATAAATCAATGCATGGGTGCCCATCACGTGCCTACACGTGATGGCCTGAAGACCAAAAGTGTTTAACACTTATCTGAATATTCTGATAACAAAATAAAGGAGGTCTGGCCCCACCTTTGGGTGCCCTCACGTGCCACCACATGACCCCTTCCTTTCTAGTGTTTAACACTATTTTGAGCATTTTGTCTCCAGTGTTTAACACTGTTTTAATTACATCACGTGAGGACACGTGACCACCAGATGTCCTCTAGTGTTTAACACTGTTTTAAAGCCAGCTTAGCCCAAATTGGCTATGTTTTCCAGAGGCAAAATCTCCCCTTCAAATGGACTCTAAAATCCAGAGCTACAATGTTTAATGCTCAACCAAAGACAAAAATGTTATCAAAGCTCTCAAACTCTTGTTTAGCATTGCTAAATAATGAGGGGCTGAACCCAGACAAATCATTAATAGTCCAATAAAGGGCCAACATTTCAAACCTAATTGGACTTAGCCCAAATTGGCCATAAGTCCTCAATTCAGGTTTAACTGAGCCAATGTGCTCATAATCTAATTAATTGATCTTAGTTCCAAATTGGACTACAGATCCCCCAATCAACTTTGGTTTAAGGGTACATCTTTGAACTCCTCTGATATTTGTCGTTGTAATCCTTCAACGTCTTCAGAGAGGTGACGGGTCCCGACAACCACACATTTTACAGACTGTGATGTCTTTAAAATGGACTGTGGGGTCCTTAAACTCATGGACTATGATGTCCTTAATCTCGGACTGTGGGGTCTCTTTAAACCCACGGACTATGATGTCCTTAACCTTGGACCGTAATGTCCTTAAACTAACATTGGACCACTATGTCCTTAAACTGGTAATCGACCGCAATGTCCTTAAACTAAACAATAGGGCCCAAATGCCTTCTTGTCGGATCTAAACGATCCCGTTAAGTTGATCTTAGTCTAAAAATAGATTAACGTATTCTTAACAAACATTTAAGTTGATCTTAGTCTCAAATAAGACTAACGTATCCTTAAACCCAACCCCCAAATCCAAATCTAAGAAAATACGGATTTGGACTAATCCACACCCTACGGGTGGCAACATAAATTAGTCTCCGTATACAATCTACGGGCAACCAAAAACAAAACAAACACACACGACACGAAGTGACCATCTAGAGAAGGAGAAAGTTGTTACCGCGACACGGTAGCGTAATTAACTGCAGGGGCTTGTGCCTGCAGGGAAGAGCGTCCCTACAATCAAAAACCCCTCAATGAGGGGGAATCTGACGAAGTCTGCTACATCGGCCGCATCCATTTAAACCTTCGATACACGGTGTCATAAATCAACTTGGCATCTTCGGAGAGGTGGGCGGATAGCACCTAATAGCATCTGCTCTCGGCATTCAGGCCCGGACGTCCCAACATCCCGGTCGCGTCTTTCGGCGGAGAACAGATTCTGGTACGCCCAGCAGGACCTTTTCCTCTTTCCACTCCACACTTCGTGTGTCGTGTTCGCGAACGAATCGCGGTTTGATATGTTTGCTCTTGGATTCGAGGTACTAAGATTTGGTGTCTTGCTCTGTGCAGAAGACGAAGGATCAATGGCTTCTACCTGCACAAAATGCTCCAGCTGCAACTGCAACTCCGTT
Source organism: Agapanthus africanus (assembly GCA_030015575.1). NCBI lineage: Eukaryota > Viridiplantae > Streptophyta > Magnoliopsida > Asparagales > Amaryllidaceae > Agapanthus > Agapanthus africanus. The sequence continues at coordinate 177,651,188 of CM057350.1, read as the reverse complement.
CCGCCTCATCTGAAGGTGTAACTTACGGGCCCCAGGCAGCCTCCCTATTCACGATGCCGGTGGACCAAGTAACTCAGGCTACCACTGGGCTATTCTTTGGGACTATGATCCCACCCATGAGCTTCAATGCCCCGATGCTGCCGTAAGAATCCCCAAAGAAGTCAGTCTTTGATCGACTTACCACTACCGCGGCCCCTCTCAATGGGTCGCCCAACTCCACTGCCTTAGTTTTCAGCAGATTGGTCCAGCACGCTAACAAGCCCATGATACCTGAAACAGCCATCCCTAAGCGGATATCCATCCCAGTTCAAGCGGACGAAATCATCGCGGAGGCTTCTTCTGCCAAGAAGTCAGTCTTCATAAGGTTGGCCATTCCGGCTCCTGCTCCAGGCGAAGTCCCCAGAGCTGCTTCCCCTGCCCAGAGGTCTGTCTTTGACAGATTTGACGTTGCTTCTCAACGGGCATCGGTCTTTAAGAGGCTGACGCCGGCGACAACCCTTCGCCAACACAGGGGGCATGACGAAGTCACCCCTACAGCTGAGACAATCCCATCCGCACGACATGCTCGAAGTCGCCACTGGCGCCGCGTAAGGAAGGCTGGGGGCAACTCCTCCTCTGGGCTAACTTCGCCAACTCCGATGGTGGAAATCAATGCTGCTGTTCCAACTGGGAACAGCTTTGAACCGCTTACGAGGGTTCGTAAAAACTCTTCGACTGCCATGCTGAAGAGATCTCCTCCACCTGTGGAGATTACTATAGAAAAGAAGACAGAGCAGCCCCCTCAGCGGCTGTCCTCCAAAATTTATAAAGTTTGGCGACAGGTCCAGGAATCGGTGATTAATCAGGACTACTCTCGTCGGCCAAAGAAGCTCAAAGCTCAGCAAGAAAAGAGCCATCTCGCGGTACCACAGAAGACGTCATCCGTCTGGGCGCCAGCTGCGACGGCCCCCTCGACTTCAACTGCTTACAAGAGAAGGAGGCCAGAGAAAGCCCCCATGAATGCGGCAAACCGCAAGGACGTCGAATCTAAACGCCCCAAGTCTGGGGGTATGGTAATACATACCGTTTATATGGCTTCCGGAAAAGAAGAAAGCCGTGCTTCCATGGGTCATCGACCGCTTACCCGATCGATAACGAAGGCTCAGGAACAACAGCAGCAGAAACTTCAGGAGATGTTGACTGCAATGGCCGCGCTCACTGGGCCAAAAGAAAATCCAGAAACCTCGGAGCAGCGTCGGGAACAAGAAACTGATACTGAATTCCTCCGAAGGATGCTCGAGAGGAAAGAAAAAGAGGCCGCGGAACAGACAGCCAACATAAAATGAATGGCTCTTTTGTTCCAAGACATGGCCGGGATGATGTTACAGCCGGAACCACCAACTGAAAACCCCCCGATTATCATTGAAGACGACAGAGGGGAGACATCGAACCCTCCTCTGGCTCTTTCAGCAGCCAAAGAGGAGACCATCTCCAAATCTGCCCTGGATGATTACATCGCTCAGCAAATACGAGCTAACCAGGCGAATGAAGCGGCCGGCCAAATTGTTAAAACTGGGCGACCATATCCAGGCTGGTATGACCAAATAAGGTACCCGCCGGGATATACGATCCCTAAATTTCACGTATATAAAGGGAAGGGAAATCCGCATTAGCACGTCGCTCAATTCAGAGCCTTGTGCGGCAACACCGGGGGTGATGATAAACTTCTGCTCTGCCAGTTCGTTGGTAGCTTGTCGGAGACGGCATTCGAGTGGTATTCTGAACTTCCAAACGACTCCGTCAAGACTTTTGCATAGATGGAGCTATTATTCACCCAGCGTTTCGTGAGTGCTAGTGAACGCACCCCAATAACGGCACTGATCAATGCCAGGGTGAAGCCAGGTGAAACGTGGGTGCAATATGCAATACGGTGGCAAAACTTATGGTCAAAATAGGAGCAGCGCGTCGAGAAAGCGCCGGAAGTGGGCATGTTCGTGGGCACTCTTGACCCTCAACCAACTATTTCTCAATTCATGATATTTTTCAAGCCGACCACGTTCCAGGCCTTGATTGACAAACTGGCCCAAATGGACCAGATGGGTCATAGACCGTCTCCTTCAAAGCCAGAGCCACGGAATGAAAAGGGCAAAGGGAAATACTCAACAGCAGCCCAGTGGCCTCTCCGTTCCGCTTCGCTTCACTCGTGAAACCCTATTGTTCACTCTGTTCACTTGCTTCGGATTAACTGGCCCAAAATTAACTGATCGTCTACACGAGAGGCGGCAACTCTATAATGAGAAGATGAAGTGCCCTTATTCATTCCCCTGGGATAAAACGAGGAGATTGTTTGAGCTGGCGGTGCGCAATAGACTCATAAATTTGCCGAATCCAAAATGACCGTTGCAACCTGGTGAGGCTAGTAGTCCCAATTATTGCCCCTACCATCAAACGGTAAGCCATCCAATTGAAGATTGTCTCGTCTTTAAAGGCAGGATCGAAGACCAATACCAACAGGGCAAGTTTGCACTGTCTGAGAATTGGAAGGTGAACCCACTACAGCCACACGCTCCCAAGAAGACAGACACACCGGAGGCATTATGCTCTTTCATAGAAGAAGCTCCATGGGAGGTCGCTCTATCAGCTAAAACTAAAAGAATGCTGAAGGATCTCCAAACATGCCCGGCGATCAGGTGGAAGAATCCACTGGAACCCGAGATTATCAAGGGAATGTTGAAACCGCGCCCAACTCCAAAAATTGGTGGTGATAGTCAAAGTGCTCACGCCCAGCCGTCAAAATCTTCGAAGAAGAAGAAGAAATCCAAGAAGCCCGTGAAGCCTGATGACAGGCGCACGGACCTGCAAAAGCAGATTGACGCGCTGGAAGAGTATAACCAGAAAGCACGGACTCCGGTCACACTCCAAGAATTTCTCAATCACGTCCTTGAAGACGGAGATGATGGAGAAGACTCGTCGGATGAATCTGAAGATTACGTAGCAAGTTGCCATGTGATCTCTCACTCGTCGATAAATGATGAAGAAGCTCCTTACACAGAGAAACTGAGGGCAGAACCTGAGCCCGAACTTCTAGGTCCATCAGACGAAATGATTGATGCATTCCTGAACGAAGCTCTTCTTAAAAGCAAAGCTGCTCGAGAGCGTGAGATGGCCATATTCGAAAAAGCCAAACGCCGGCGACCGGACGAAAAGGTTGAAACACTCCTGCCAGATCAAAGTGCATCCATCGCAAATAAAAGCAGGTTCTAGACGAGGAAGAGATTCGCCAAAGCCATATCGATGGGAATGAAGCTGCCACCCGCCGAAGGGAACGCTCTTGGTGAAGCTGAAACACATCCTAGCTACTGCTTATATCATCGAAAGATTGCGCACCCCATCGAAGAGTGCAACGCTTTTAAAAGATGGTGGCAGGGGTATGTTGCTCACCGACAACATTTCAAGCGGATGAAACGCAAAATTCATCAGGAGCAAAGAAATTTGACCAAGGAGCATAAAAGAACTACCAGCAACTGTTGCATGGTCAACGCTGGGGGATCGCAAGTTCTCACCTTCGGGAGCGACTCTGATGAAGAAATGACTCTTAGCCCTCTCTTCAAAGAATCCACGTCAGGAAAAGAGGAAGAATCGAAGAACTGCGAGAACATTCAGCTGCGCAATCGCACGCTGCTCGAAAAGAATCTTGGGCCTTCGAACAATGGGTCAAATAGAAAAGATAAGGGGAAAGAAAAGGTCCCTGAGGATATCATCCTTGATGACCAAGCCGTCGAAGAGCTGGCAGCCAAAGACCCGCCAAAGATAAGTAAAGTGGACTATAACGTTCTGGCACACTTGAGAAAGCTACCTTCGCAACTAAGCATTATCGACACCCTTCTGCTATCCAAAGAGGCGAGAGATTCATTGATCAAAGCACTACAAAAGCCAGAGCAATTCTAAGCTTTCCTCGCTGAAGAAAAGATGAAGAACGAGCTGGAAGAAGTGCATACAACGGATATAACTTTCGGCAATGAAGATCTCCACCTTGGGACATGCGAGTATAACCGTCCCCTTTATGTCTCCGGATACTGTCATGACATCAAGATAGGCAAAATGTCGATTGACAATGGGTCTTCCGTCAATCTCCTCAACATGAGAGTGTTGAAGGAAATCTGCATGAGCGTTCAGCACCTCGTTCGTGATAAAATCACCATCTCCGGATTTGACTCCCAGTCATCACGGACGCTTGGGTCTGTAATATTGACACTACGCTTTGGGCTGCTTATCACGGACATTAAGTTTCATGTCATTGACGCCAAGACATGCTATAATGCTTTGCTCGGCAGGCCTTGGTTACACGAGTACAACTTTATCCCTTCTACACAACATCAGTGTATGAAGTATTTCAAGGATGGTCTCGAGTATACCGTAACAAGAGAGCTGAACCCATTCTCCGTGAACGAAGTCCGAAAATACGAAGATGCAAAATACTTCTTACCAGATTTTGAGGACACGGAAAGATGTCACAAACCGAAGAACAAAGCTATCACCACTATTCCGGTCTTCGGGAGTGATACCGAGGAGGAAGAAGAGATAGTTTATTCAGGGCCGCCCCAACGCAACAACCCGGGACCGTCCACCTCTATGTTGATCTTCGGCAGCGACTCAGAACATGAGGTCAACGCTATATTTTCTGCTCGGCCGTCAATACAAGCCTTCGCTGGTAATAATCAGAGTTTGCAAATTACCATGGTTCCACAAGAACATTACAAAGATCTCGACGCACCTGAAACTTATAGTGTGCAGGAACTGCAAACATTCTACGTCCCTCCCAGGCGAAGAAATGAAAAGGCGATCCTATTTTACCGATCCACGGAAACCAAAGTGGAGAAAGAAATTTGGCATGGTGCGGATTCTACACTTGACAGGCTCCAGCCCATCCGTCTGCTTAGATATTACACGGAAGGCTTGAAAAGGCTATTGAAGCGCCAAGGGGTACCCTTCAGACAGACTACTCGACAAGCTCAATTCTACAACAGGATTTGGGACGTCCCCGGAACTCAGCGAAAGTTGCCCAACGGGAAAATGGAAATGGTCGGGCTTGGATATGTCCAATCCAAGAAATGGGAATGAGTCCATGGTAGCTACCTCATACATGACTTCGATGAAGAAGGAGACGCCCTATTAGAAGACGCTGACCCTGAACCAAAACAAGATCCTACCATCGAAATGCCGAGTCCGTCGTTTGAAGAACGGATGGACAAGCTAATAAGGGAAGCGGGTCAAAAAGTCTGGGATGACCATAACCGTGAAATGGTCATTTACGAGAAAGCTAGGACGCAGCGCCTCTTTCAGCAGGCCGTGGAGAATGACAATGCTCCTCGTCGCCGGCCCGTCATACAAAAGACCCAGCGCAAAGACAAAAATAAACCAAAGAACAGAAAAAACGTTTGACAGCAGCCAAGCGGGTTTAAGAAGCCACACGAGCAAGAGTCGAGCAGCCGGGATCCGTCCCTTATAAAAAAGATAGGTCGGGAATATTCTTTTCCCCAAGATAAGACAAAGAAGATATTCAATCTCGTCGTAAAGCATCAGATGATGATACTCCCGGAGTCCAAGCATCCCGAGCAAGCAAACGAGGTCTCTCACCCAGACTATTGCTCCTATCACCGGGCAATAGGGTATCCTCTCGAAGACTGCTTCACCTTCAAGAACTGGGTCGAAGACCAATATCAACAAGGCAGGTTCGCTCTATCCAGCAGTTGGAGGGTAAGCCCGCCACAGAAGCATGAACCCAAAGCGACGCATATAACGAGAGTAGAACCAGATCAACATCGATCTTGGAAATAACCTCGTACCTGCCACGTGGTAACGCTGTCAGAAGAAGAGCCTGAGAATATGGATGACCTCCCCTGGTGCTTCGAAAACGATAATGACGAGGTAATCTAAGAGTTTCCACAGGCGCCAAAAGTGCTGGAAGATGGAATACATATTACTGCAAATAACCTCAAGAAAATTGATTTAGGGACGGCAAGTGACCCATGGCCGAGGTTCGTCAGTGAGCTATTATCTGAAGAAAGGGTGGCTACGCTAAAGGACGTGCTCATGCAGCATAGAGATTGCTTTGCATAGAACTATTCAGAGATGCCGGGACTCGATCCAGAGATTGTTGTCCACAGATTGGCGATTTCTCCAGACGTCAAACCGATCAAACAAGCGCCGAGAAGAATGCGGCTCGAGCTTGAAATGAGCATCAAGGCCGAGGTCAAGAAGCTAATCGACTCCGGCTTCATCCAGGAGGTTCAATATCCTGACTGGATTGCCAACATCATCCCGGTGATGAAGAAAAATAGGACGGTGCGCATATGTGTGGACTTTCGGGATCTCAATAAAGCCTGCCCGAAGGACGACTTCTTAGTACCGGTCACCGAGCTAATGATAGATAACATATCCACTCACGAAGTCTTCTCCTTCATGGACGGCTCATCAGGATACAATCAGATAAAGATGCATCCTGAGAACCAGAAGCATACTGCTTTTCGGACCCCTTTGGGCATATTTTGCTACAAGGCAATGCCCTTCGATCTAAAGAACGCCGGCGCCACCTATCAGAGGGCCATGACGAAGAATTTCGATGACCTCATACATGAAATCATCGAATGCTATATCGACGACCTCGTGGTTAAAAGCAAATCATATGAGGAACATTTAGAGCATCTGAAGATTGTGTTTCAGCGCCTTCGGAAATACAACTTGAAGATGAACCCTCTCAAATGCACGTTCGGAGTTTCCTCGGGCAAATTCCTAGGACTCATCGTACGACATCGAGGCATCGAGATAGACCCGTCGAAGATCAAGGCGATTATGGAAATGCCCCCGCCAAGAACTCTCAAATAGCTGCGGTCTTTCCAAGAAAAGCTCACGTATATCCGGCGATTTATAGCCAATCTTTTTGTCTTCACCCTCAATGAAGAGGCGGTATGTTGGAAGAGTTCTAAGCAAGATACCGTAGCAGACTCGACGATGGAGGCTGAATACATCGCTGCCAACGATGCTGCCAAATAGGCTGTCTAGATGAAGAAGTTCATAGCTGAACTTGGTGTGGTTCCATCCATTGAGCATCCAATACCTGTGTATTGTGATAACAATAGAACTGTAGCTTCGGCTAAAGAACCCCGGTCCCATCAGTCATCCAGACATATTCTTAGGCGGTATCACCTGATCAGGGAGATAGTAGATCGCCGGGAGATCAAGTTCAGGAAAGTTGACATGAAGGATAATACAGCAGATCCACTCACGAAGGCCCTCCCCCAGATACAATTAGAAAGACTTTTTGGGATCTTGGGTATGAGATACTACAAAAACTGGCCTTAGTGCAAGTAGGAGATTGTTTGGAATATGCCCTAGAGGACATTATTGTATGATATAGTGGATTCTTGGACATATATAGAGAGCACTTTCTTGCTCGACATAATAGTATGCTATCTGGTTGCCTTTATCTTAACATATTCACTGGTATTATTATACTGTCTCTCATATATGTTGATAAAGCTTTTAGGATGTTGGCTTGACTACCAGGACTACGATGCAGATCATACTACTGGGACCGGGGTAGTCCACAAGCACATCCTTCAATTGTTCCTAGTCGAGGGAATATTGAGACAGGGCATCGATATTCCAGAGTAGACTAGTGTGTACGTTTCTTGACCCTGTATGGGGCGATGGTTGATCCCATATCCAATGGTGTTTGACATCAAAGATTTTACACATGTGCTCATTAGAGAATGGGTACACCGAACAGGACTCGCCGAGAACTCTTAGATGGTACTATACCTATCGTCAGATAGCAGTTCTCTGATGATACTGGTACATGTTAGTCTGTAGACCCGAGATCATCATAGAGTCTTGTGTGGTTCCCACAGTATTTTGATTTCCTCCCTAGCACGGCTCAAAGGAGTCGTGCAAACAGATGGATTTTGGATACTGTCCCGAATCACATGGAGGCCATAAGCGATAGGAGGGGTTTTGTCTCTCCCGGTATAGCGAGTTGATGTTGCGCTATACTCGTTTGGTTATAACCGGAAGTCCCTGGACAGGGCTGTTGATGAGATTTACTAGTAAGAGTTATCAGTAACTTCTCGTACCGTTATAGGCCACACATCGGCATGACTTATCAAGTTATTGGGGTCTGACGATTCCACCCCCAGACTCGATATGCGACATATCAGACGAAGATACCGGACTGTATACTGATATGTGCGGGGGACAGATTAAATACGAGTATGTGATACCGTATTCTAATATGGCGGTTATCTGATATCGATTGGGTTATATGTGATATGACCGAATTATTAAATCAAGTGTTATTTGATAATATGATATACAGATAAATGATATTAGTAGATTATATGTGATATAACCGGATTATTGAATCAAGTGTTTATTTAATAATATGATATATATATTTATATTTGATATAATTATATATTAACTAATATTATCGCTCACCAATTATTCTTCATAATATATATATATATATATATATATATATATATATATATTATATGAAGCATGGCATGAATTTTCTATTTTTGGAAAATTGAAAATGTGAGGTGGAAAATGAGGAATTAGATGAAGCATGGCTTTTATATTTCTTTATTTATTTGGTCATAGTATTGAAGCATGGTTCGAATTGATTATTGGAAAATATTGATGCTTCAATAATTGTGTGAATATAGAAGCCATCCTTCACTTCATTTTTGACTTGGCTACAACACTTGTTCTATTCCCTCACTTGAGCTCATGTGATGAGTTCTCCTTTCTAGCTCTTTCTATCTTCTTCCTCACCTTCTCCAAGTTCAATCCCTCATATGAGTAGTGAAACCTTGAGCTTGTGAGAACCCTAGTGAGCAAACAATACCCCTACTTCTCATTCCTACACTAGATTAGCACATTGATGTAGTGTGTTTACTTCACTAAAGAGTTTGGTGAAGAGGTAGCTTGGATTAGCGGAGCTTCGGGTAGATCATCTTCGGCATGATGATTGCAAAGGAAGCTCGATCCAACTTCAACTGGAGCCTAATGGTGTTGCGTGGACTACTACCCGGAGCTTGAGAAGAGAAGGACATGTTCTACAAAGGTTGTAGCATCCTTCACTCTTAGTGTAAAGTTTTTGTTATATCATAGTTAAACCTTAATCTTCTAGTTTTGATTCTTATTTAGTGTTTATTAGCATCCGAAATTTTTTTAATTGGCATGCTTTATCCTAGTAAAACCCAGTAGTGGTGCTAACAAACACTTTCAAATAGAACTCCCATCACTGCAAGTAGCGGTCCGATACGAGCTGGCAGATGAAGAAAACGCTCATCTTCGGCTTGAGGAGCTCGATGCCCTCGACGAAACTCGCCTTATAGCACAGCAAAATCTTGAGGCTTATAAGGCAAGGAAGACGAGGTCATACAAAAAACTGACCAGGCTGAGAACAATCCGCCTAGGCGAGCTCGTGCTAGTCGTCAAAAGACCTATCATCCCCAATCGTGAAAAACGGGGGAAATTCGAGCCGAACTATGAAGGCCCGTACATCATAGACAAAGTCTACCAAGGTAGAGCCTACCTACTCATGGATATGCATGGCGAAAGACCCTTCCGGCCAATAAACGCCCGATTCCTAAAAAAATACTACACTTGACGAGTCACGAATTAGGTCAATGATAGATGACGACGCTCGTATCCGCTCGCTATCTTCCTGAGTCAGAACTCTGAGAGCAGTATTCAAAGAAGCTCCGTCGCCTCAAACATGGCGATGAAAGACCGAAAAGTCCTTAAACTAGAAATTCGCCTCAAACATGGCGATAACGGACCGAGATATCTCTAAACTAGAAGCTCGCCTCAAACATAGCGATATCGGACCGAGATGTCTCTAAACTAACAATGGACCGAGATGTCCCTAAACTAAAACCTTACTTCAAACATGGTGATAACGGACCGAGATTTCCTTAAACTAGAACTCCGCCTCAAATATGGTGATATCGGACCGAGATGTCCTTAAACAAACTATCTGCCTCAAACATGGTGATACTGGACCGAAAATTCCCTAAACTAAAATGTCATCTCAAACTTGGCGATAATGGACCGGAACGTCCTTAAACTAGCGCATCGCTCCAAATATGGCGATATTCTTTCTTGAGATCTATATTGCAATCAAAGTCTTAGTGTCAAAAATTGCAACTCAAGTCTTACTAGCTACACAGTTACTCCAGCAATGAAGCCACCCCAAGTCCCACCAATAAATTAATGGGCACCTACGGCGAAACTACTCTCAAGTGTTCCATCATTAAAAAAAGGTATGTCCACAAGTGAAATGGGCACGGATGAAAACCCGAAAAGGCGCCGTAAGTAAAAACAACAGGACTACTGGCGAGCTTTTGAAAACCCGGAAGGGCGCAATCTCGTTTAAAATAAACACTTATGAGATCCTCACGGCTCGAAAGGAGAATTCACCCCTATGAGACCCACATAGCCCATAGGATTCATACGCCTTAAGCTACAGGGTTCTAAACCTGATCTTAAGCCGTCATATCCCCCAAGTGCTAAGAATATGTATGCCCTAGAGACCATTATTGTATATTGATATGTATATTATAGTGGATGCTTGGACATATATATAGAGGACTTTCTTGTTCAACATGATGGTATACTTCGTACTCTTTATCTTAACATGTACACTTTGTATTATTATATTAACTCTCTGATACATGTTGATAAAGCCCTTAGGATATTTGCTTGACTACTGTTTACCGCCGAAAGCGGGGAAAGACAGACGTCTTGCCTGAATTTGGGGGCATATGCTATTTGGATTTATCCGTCCACCTCTCCAAAGATGCCAAGTTGATTTATTGCACCGTGTATCGAAGGTTTGGATGGATGCGGCCATTGTAGCAGATTTCGTCAGATTCCTCCTTATTTGCGAAGCTTTTTTTTTTATTATGAGGACGCTCTTCCCTGCAGGCGCAAGCCTCTGCTGTTAATTACGTTCCCGCATAGCGATAACCATTTTCTCCTTCTCCAAATGTTTACTTCGTGTCGTGTATATTTGGTTTTGTTTTAGGTTGCCCGTGGATTGTATATAGAGACTAATTTATGTTGTCGCCCGTAGGGTAGGGATTAGTCCAAATCTGTATTTTCTTAGATTTGGGTTTAGTTTGATTTAAGGATCGTTAATCTCGTTTGAGATTAAGATCAACTTAAATGTTTGTTAAGGATACGTTAGTCTAATTTTAGACTAAGATCTACATAACAAGGTTTTAGGATCATTTAGATCTAACGAAAGAGCATTTGGTCCCTATCATTTTAGTTTATGGACGTGAAGGTCTATAGCTGGTTTAAGGACATCATGGTCCATAGAGTTTAGTTTAGGGACGTTGCGGTCCATTGGGTTTAAGGACATAATAGTTCATGTTTAAGGACATCATAGTCCATAAAGTTTAGTTTAGGAACATTACGGTCCATTGGGTTTAAGGACATCATAGTCCATATTTAAAGACATCATAGTCCATGGAGTTTAGTTTAGGGACATTACGGTCCATTGGGTTTAAGGACATCATAGTCCATGGAGTTTAGTTTAGAGACATTACGGTCAATTGGGTTTAAGAACATCATAGTCCATGTTTAAGGACATCATAGTCCATGGAGTTTAGTTTAGGGACATTACGGTCCATTGGATTTAAGGACATCATAGTCCATGGATTTTGGCTCATCAGTTTGAGGGTAAGCAAAGAATTATTGGTTATTGGGACCCTCCACCTCTCTGAAGACGTTGGAGGATTACAACGATATATATCAGAGGTGTGGAGAGATGTACCCTTGAACCAGATTCCAAATTGAGGAGTTATCAGTTCTGAGCATAGAGGATCAGCTTGTTTGGAGATTTAATCTTAGAAGTAACTTAACCAATTTGAGGTTGGAGTTGGTTCCTTAATATATTTTCAGCGATCACGTTCCCCCACGTGATACTTTGAGGCAGTGTTAAACACTGGAATTTGAGAGTGCTCACGTGTCGCACACGTGATTCTTTTAAAGGTGGTGTTGTTCGCTTGGTTTTATTCCCCATCTTCATATAAGTGTTAAACACTTTTATCCTTGTGGCCATCACGTGTGAGCACGTGAGGCGCCTTAGAGTTAGACATTGTTTCCTTAGGTTTATTCTCTTTTATTTTTTGAAGATGCTAAGCATTTTTAGGAGGGGTCACGTGTGATCACATGATCTATTACAATCTTCTTCTTTTTTTGAGTTCATCACAGGTGGTCACGTGATCGATATGCATGGAATTCTTTCTCTGAGTTTTAAAAAATCTCAAATCCCTTATTATATATTTTTTATAAGGATTTAATTCCTTGGACTTAGTTCTTCTCTTAGGTTTTGGATCTGCATGGCAGAGTCTCCCCGATGATAATTAAATTCTCAATTTGTGGAGAGATCTGCTTCTGCAGATCTTTTACCAGAAGGGAGAACTAAGTTCTTATATGAAGATTAAACCCAAGTTTTATCAGTGGAATTAAATTCCTATATGCCTTTTGGGAGAATTACATTCTCTGAACTTAGATCTTCCCCTTGGTTTTGGATCTGCATGGCAACATCTTCCCGATGAGAATTAAATTCTCAATTTGTGGGGAGATCTGCTTCTGCAGATCCCAACCAGAGGAAGAGCCAAGTTCTTTTGGAAGAGTTAAACTCTTGTGGAGACGAAGAAGAAGTAAGATGTTCTCTTTATTTTGTTCCTTCTTACCTAAGGTTTCTTCTTTTCTTTGAGGAGATCTTCTTCTCTCTAGAGAATTAAATCCTCTTTTCTTTTAAACTTATCAGGGGTTTTTCTTTCTCTGTTTTTTTTTTCCTTTTTGAACTTGAAGTTTATGGGGGGGTTCTTCTGTGTTGGACTTGAAGTCTTGGGGCCTTTATATAGTGGAGGCTGATTTGTTGATTTAGTTGAGAAAATCTCTCATTGAGAGATCTCTTAATTGATTTGGAGAATTTATCCACCGTCGGATCTTTGATCCAAGGACTTCTGTTTTACAGAAGACATTTTTCTTGTTTTTAACAAGATTGGGAAAATATTTTCTCATACAGAACTTATTCTGTATCTTGGTGATTTTTAATCACCATTGGATATTTGATCCAACGGTGCTCTATTTTACAGAGCATAACCTTTCTTATTTAGAAAGATTGGGAAAATATTTTCCCCTACAGAGCTTATTCTGTAGCTTGGTGATTTTTAATCACCATTGGATCTTTGATCCAATGGTGCTCTGATTTACAGAGCACAATCTTTCTTGTTTAGAAAGATTGGGGAAAATATTTCCAAAATAAGGTTCTGATCCCTTTTATATAGAATTTAATTCTATCGAGTCAGAAGATATTAGGAATCCTCACGTGTAGCACGTGACCCAGTGGCACTACGCCGGTTTGCTTATAAGCAGTAGTCCCAAAGAAAAGCATCATGTGTTGGCACGTGATGCGCCTTCTGGCCTGCCATTTGTTTTATGAAGGCGCCTATATACTTTGTATATAGGTGCTCACGTGTGGCACGTGAGGTCCAACTTCTGTCCCATTTGTTAAGTGCGATGCTTTATAATTTTGGCTTTAAAGCGCATCACGTGTGGGCACGTGATGCTTCATTTGGGGAATTTTCCATTGCTTTTTATTTCTGTTTATTTTTCATAAGGGAACAAATGCCCCCACAACGTTGTTCTCACGTGGCTTGCACGTGAGTGCAACACTGTCACCTTTACAGCCGTCGGATGCCTAGGGGAACGGGGAAGTGAACTGCCCCTGTCACGTCTTATAAATGCAAGGGTTTGGCTTTTGGGAAGCCACTGTTCTTTCATCTTCTTCCTTCTTTATTTTCCTTGAGAATTTAATTCTCTTCTTCAAAGCTTAGTTCTCTGCCATTGCAATTCTAGAGTTAAACTCTGTTAGAAAAAGAAACTTTTTCTAGGTAAAGATCTCGAACATTAGATAAACCCTTTTCTTTAAAGAAAACTTCTGGATTTTAAATCCATCATGAGAGCTTTGCTCTCCTCTAAAACCCATCTTTTGGAGATCTAAAGATGTGGTTTTTGAGTAATAACTCTCAATGCTTTAGGCATTCCTCCTCTAACCTTTAAGGATTAATGGCATTTGATTTTTTATTTCCTCTTTATGGGGTTTCTGGAATTTAATTCCATTGCATAAAAGTAATTTAATTCCTCACCGAAGAACTTAGCTCTAAAAGATCAAGAGGGCCTTTCGGGAATTTGATTCCCCTGTGTTCTTAAAAAAATTTTAAGGGATTTTTCCTTTATTTTTACCCATTTGACAGAGTTTGTAATGAGTGTATTTTGTGAGGATATCCCAAGTCGTTTAAACTCCAATGTGCATTTATTGAGAATCTTTTTTTTATTCTCACAATGATTACTCTGCCTCATGATTGGCGAGCCGTCATACTAATTTTGTGGGGTCCATTATTTTTGCAATCAATGGTCCCATGGAATAAACTTCTTGTCGTTTTCTTCTGCTGTTTATATATATATATATATATATATATATATATATATATATATATAGGTTGCATTAATAGTTTTTCCTCCCTTTATTTCAGGAACAATGGCTTCTCTTCCCTACTTTCCTTTTACTCGCTCAGACGCTGCTTTTCTACAATCGCCATCGAATGAAGAAGTAATGGCGATGATCAGGGCCCATGACAGGGACTGTACCAGTTTGCTCTTGTGGGGAACTTGGTATGGACATATCATCTGGGGCCGCCGCAGCTTTATTTACGAAGTGCCAGCAGACGATGGGACCTTTACCTCTTTCCACTCCACACTTCGTTTGTCGTGTTCGCGAATGAATCGCGGTCTGCTATGGTTGCCTATGGATTCGAGGTACTAAGATTTGGTGCCTTGCTCCAATGCAGAGAAAAGAACATCAATGGCTTCCAGCTGCACCAACTGCAACAACAACGCCCGCTCCGCCCCGTCTGGAGGAGTAACTTATAGGTCCCAAGCGGCCTCCATCTTCACCATGCTGGTGGAACAGGTGATTCGGGCCACCACTAGACTGTTCTTTGGGACCATGATCCTACCAGCAGGCTTCAACGCTCCGATGCCATCATCGGAAGCTCCAAAAAAGTCGGTCTTCGATCGGCTTGCAACTACCGGGCGTGCCAGAATCTGTTTACTGTCGAAAACAGGGAAAGACAAACGTCTTGCCTGAATTTAGGGGCAGATGCTATTTGGATTTATCCATCCACCTCTCCGAAGATGCCAAGTTGATTTATGGCTCCGTGTATCGAAGGTTTGGATGGATGTGGCCGTTGTAGCAGACTTCGTCAGATTCCCCCTCGTTTGCGAGGGGTTTTTTTTGCCGCGTTAGCCTGAGGATGTTGCGGTTCGTAGTACTTTAAGGACGTTTTGTTCCGCAACTAGTTTCAGGACGTTTCGATCCGTTGTTAGTTTAGGGATGTTTCGGTCCGTAGCTAGTTTAAGGACATTACGGTCCATAGTTTGTTTAGGGACGTTTCGGTCCGCAGTTAGTTTCAGGATATTGCGGTCCATTGTTAGTTTAGGGATGTTTTGGTCCGTTTTTAGTTTAGGGACGTTTCGGTCCGTAGTTAGCTTAGGGACGGTTCGGTCCGTTGTTAATTTTTTAGGGGCGTTTCGGTCCGTTTTTAGTTTAGGGACGTTTCGGTCCGTAGTTAGTTTTCTGCTGCGAAGTTTTGCCGGATAGCACTTACAAAGTTTGGTACTCAGGAAGACAACGAGCGGACACAAGCGTCGTCATTTATCATTACCCTGGGCTGTGACTCGTCAAGCGTAGTATTTCTTAAGGAATCGGTCGTTTATTGGCCGGAAGGGTCTTTCGCCATGCATATCCATGAGTAAGTAAGCCCCGCCTTGGTAGACTTTGTATATGATGTACGGGCCTTCGTAGTTTGGCTCGAATTTCCTCCGTTTGGCATGATTAGGGATTATAGGTCTTTTGACAACTAGCACGAGTTTGCCTTGGCGGAATGTTCTCAGCCTAGTCAATCTTTCGTATGAGCGTGTCATCCTTGCTTTGTAAGCTTCTAGGTTTTGCTGCGCCATGAGACGGATTTCATCGAGGGCATCGAGCTCCTCAAGTCGAAGATGAACATTCTCTTCATCTGTTAATTCATAATGAACCGCCACTCGTAGAGAGGGTAGCTCTATCTCCAAGAGGAGTACTGCTTCTGCGCCGAATACCAATGCATACGGGGTTGTATTCGTGGCCGTTTTGAATGTAGTTCGATACACCTAGAGAGCTTCATGCAGTCTCTCATGCCAATCCTTTTTATTTTTGGACACCATCTTCTTTATGATCTTTGTCAAGGTTTTGTTGAAAGCCTCAGTTAGATCGTTAGCTCGGGGATTATAGACCGAAGAGTTTCTCCAGTCTATGTTATGCTGCTGTGCGAAGCGGCTGATTCTGTGACTTCTGTAGGCCGGCCCGTTATCGAAGATAATCCGTCGAGGAGTGCCGAACTGATAGATGGCGTGTGTCTTGAAGAAATAGAGGATGTTCTCCGTCTTTACTTCTTTTAGCGGTACTGCTTCTGCCCATTTAGAGAAGTAATCAGCTGTCGCCAATATGAACCGATGTCCTTTGGATGACGCTGGTTCGATGGGCCTAATTATGTCGGTTCCCCACATTTCGAATGGCCAGCTAGCCACTGTTGGGTGTAGTGGGTTTGGATGCTGGTGGATGAAGTCTCCATGAATTTGGCACGAGTGGCACTGCATCGCGCATTCGAGGCAGTCCTGAATCATCGTGGGCCAATAGTAGCCCATCCTTTTGATCTTTAGCTTCATCTTTGGCCCGGCTTGATGAGAACCGCAGAGTCCGTCGTGAGTTTCTTGGACGACTCTCCTTGCTTCTTCCGGCCCCAGGCATCTCAGCCACAGATAGTCGAACGATCTCTTATATAGAGTATCATCGACGAAGGCAAAAGACAGAGCTCGTTTCATGAGCTGATGTCTTGAGGATGGATCTTCAGGTGATCAACGGGATTTGATGTATTCTATAAAGACTTCTCTCCAATCCTTAGCCTTTTCTTGGTCCTCAATTTGTAGGGCTGTTTGCTTGGTCGGTTCCTTTTCTTCAGACGACTCCGGTGATATTTCTGCTGGTGCAAGAACCCGACGGCTTTATACAATGATCCTTACGTCATCAAGGTTTTCGTCAGCTAGTTCTTTAGCGAGTTTGGCTAATGTGTCTGCCTTGCTATTTTCTGTACGCAGTATGCTTTCCAGGACGTAGGAGGGAATTTGAGTTAGTAATTGTTGTACTCTTTCGCCGTATTTTACCAACTCTGGTTTGCACGTCTGATAGGTACTGTTTACTTGGCTAATGACCAGCTGGGAGTTTCCGTATATGAGGAGGTTTTAGATTCTCATGTCGACAGTGATCTCAAGACCTGCTATCAAAGCCTTATATGGTTTTTCCTCGTCTCTGTTAAGGTAAAGGAAAAGCGCATTATCCCTCCTTGTGGAGTCACGAAGATAGGGCCTAACCCAGATTTGATTATGGGGGAGCCGTGATTTAGCTTCTTCATGGAAGATGCCCCATCGAAGTAGAGTTCCCATCGGGTATCACTCCCTCCTCTCTCCCCGTCGATCATGTCAAACGTTTGCTCATCTGGCAGTTCGTAATTTAGGGATGAATCGGCAGGTATCGGATGCTCAACGAGGAAGTCGGTAATGGCGTGGCCCTTCACTGTCTTGAGAGTTCGGTATGTTATCGAGAATTCCATTAAGAGTAGGGCCCATTTAGCGAGCCATCCCATTAGTATGGCTCTTGACATCAAATATTTGAGAGGATCCACTTTTGATATGAGATGGACCTCATGCGCCAAAGCATAATGCCGAAGCTTCGTTATCGCAAAGATTAACGTTAGGCTGTGTTTTTCGATATGGGAGTAGTTGTTTACTGCCCCTAGAAGAACTCGACTCAAATAGTAGAGGGCTCTGTCTTTCCCTTGGTCGTTCTCTTATGCCCATAGCGTGCCCAAAGAACCTTCAAAGGCGATTGTGTACAGGATGAGGGGCTTTCCCTTGACCGAAGCGGTCAATACCGGCGAATTCTGCAGGTATTGCTTGATTTCGTCTAGTGCACTTTGGCATTTATGATCCCAAATGAACGGGGTTCCCTTCTTCATCAGGTGACTGTAGGAACGACATTTTCCGGAGAGGTTAGCTATGAACCGTCGGATATACGCGAGCTTCCCTTGTAGAGACCGCAGTTGTTTTAAAGTTCTTGGAGTGGGCATTTCCATAATTGCATTAATCTTTGATGGATCTATTTCGATGCCCCGATGTCGTATGATGAACCCTAGAAATTTTCCTGAAAAGACTCCAAATGCTCATTTCAGAGGGTTCATCTTCAGGATATACTTACGAAGATGTTGGAACACTGTTTTCAAATGCTCCCAGTGTTCCTCGTACGATTTGCTTTTCACTATGAGATCATCGATATAGAATTCGACAATTTCATGTATGAGGTCATCAAAGATCTTCGTCATGGTCCTCTAATAGGTAGCACCGGCGTTTTTCAGACCGAAAGGAATCACTTTGTAACAGAATATGCCCAGAGGAGTATGGAAAGTGGTATGCTTCTGGTCTTCGGGATGCATCTTTATTTGATTATACCACGATGATTCATCCATGAAGGAGAAGACTTCATTAGTAAACGTGTTATCTATCATCATCTCGGTAACCGGTACGGAAAAGTCCTCCTTCGGATAGGCTTTGTTGAGGTCCCGAAAGTCCACGCAGATACGCACCGTCCTATTTTTCTTTATCACTGGGACAATATTGGCAATCCAATAGGGGTATTGAACTTCCTGGATGAAGCCGGAGTCGATTAGCTTCTTGACTTCGGTGTTGATACTCATTTCGAGTTTGAACCGCATTCTTCTTGGTGCTTGTTTGACTGGCTTGACGCACGGAGATATTGCCAGTTTGTGCACAGCTATTTCTGGATCTAGCCCCGGCATATCGGAATAGTTCCATGCGAAGCAATCTTTATACTGCATGAGCACATCTTTTAGCGTAGCCACCTGCTCTTTAGACAGCAGCTCACTGACGAACGTTGGCCGTGGGTCGTTTGCCGTCCCCAAGTCGATTTTTCTTAGGTCAAATGATGGGCCATAGTCCGTCATTTGATGTTTCATGACGAGGTCGAATATCTTCCCTGTCTTGTCTCGAGGGAAAGAATATGCTCGACTCATCTTTTTCATAAGAGATGGATTCTAGTTGACTCTTTCTTGATTGCGTGGCCTTTTGGATCCGTTTTGCCACTGTCGAATGTTTTTTCCGTTCTTCAACTTGTTTTTGCCTCCGCATCGGACCTTTTTCTTGTCCTGGAAATGCATGGCGGGCTAACAGTGAAGGGCATTATTATCCTCTGTAGCCTGCTGAAGGAGGCGCTGCGTCTTGGCATTTTTGTAAATGGCCATTTCGCGGCTGTGGTCGTTACGAACCTTTTGACTTGCTTCCCTCACTAGTTTGTCCATCTGTTCTTCAAACGGCGGACTCGGCATTTTTATGGCAGGACCCCGTTCTAGTTCAACGTCAGAGTCTTTTAAAAGAGCATTTTCTTCTTCATCGAGGTCATTTATGACATGGCAGCCATGGAATTGCTCCCGTTTCTTGGACTGGACATATCCAAGCCCAATCGTTTATATTTTTCCGCTGGGCAATTTTCGCTGAGTTCTGGGGACGCTCCAAATCCTGTTGTAGTACTGAGCTTGTCGAGCAGTTTGTTTGAAAGGTATGCCTTGGCATCTTAATAACCTTTTCAATCCCTCTGTGTAGTATCTGGGCAAACGGATGGGTTGGAGCCTGTCGAGTGCAAAATCAGCACCATGCCAGACTTCTTTTTCGACTTCAGTCTCCGTGGATCGATAGAATAGTATCGCCTTTTCATCTCTTCACCTGGGAGGGACGTAGAATATCTGCAGCTCTTGTACACTATATGTCTCAAGCGCATCAAGCTCTCTGTAGTGCTGCCGCGGAACCATGGCGATCTACAAACTCTGCTCACCCTCAGTGAGGGCCGGCATTGATGGACGGACCGCAAACACTGCGTTGACTTCGACTTCAGAGTCACTGCCAAAGACCGGAATAGGGGTAGATGGTCCCGGCCTGTTGCATTAGGGCGGCCCCGAATAGCCTATCTCTTCCTCCTCCTCGGTATCGCTCCCGAAGACCGGAATAATGGTGATAGCTTTTTGCTTATTCTTCCGTTTATGGCATCTTTCCGTGTCTTCAAAGTCAGGTAGGAAATTCTTTGCATCTTCGTACTTTCAAACTTCATTTACGGAGAATGGGTTTAGTCCCCCCGTCACGGTATACTCGAGACTATCTTTGAAATACTTCATACACTGATGTTGTGTAGAAGGGATGATGTTGTACTTGTGTAACCAAGGCTTGCCGAGCAAAGTGTTGTAGCAGGTCTTGGCGTCAAAGACATGAAATTTGATGTCAGTGACAAGCAGCCTAAAGCGTAATGTCAGTATTACAGACCCGAGCATCCGTGATGACTGGGAGTCGAACCCGGAGATGGTGATTTTATCCCGAGCGAGGTGCTGAACGCTCATGCAGATTTCTTTTAGCACCCTCATATTTAGGAGGTTGACAGAGGACCCGTTGTCAACTAAGATCTTCCCTATCTTGATGTCATGGCAGTACCCCGTGACATACAAGGGACGGTTGTGCTCGCACGTTCCGAGGAGGAGATCTTCATCGCCGAAAGTGATGTCAGCTGTATGCACTTCTTCCAGATCGCCCTTCATCTTTTCTTCAGCAAAGAAAACTTGAAACTTCTCGGGCTCTTGTAATGCCCTGATCAGAGAATCTCGTGCCTCTTTAAACAACAGAAGGGCATCCAAAATGCTTAGTTGTGAGGGTATCTTCCTCAAGTGTGCCAGGACATTGTAATCCACTTTATTTTTCTTGGGCAGGTCCTTGGCTGCCAGCTCTTCGGCGACTCGATCATCAAGGGCGATATCCTCCGGGATTTTTTCCCTTCCTTTATCTTTTTTTTTCGATCCCTTGTTTGTAGGTTTGAGATTCTTTTAGGGCAACATACGATTGTGCAGCTGAATGTTTTCATAGTTTTTTATATCTTCCTCTTTTCGTGAGGTGGATTCCTTGAAGAGAGGGCCGAGGGCTACTTCTTCATCAGAATCGCTTCCGAAGGTGAGAACTTGGGATCCCCCAGAATCAACCATGCGACAGTTGCCGGCAATTCTTTTGTGCTCATCTTTCGTGCTTCTCTGCTCCCGACGAGTTTTGCGCTTCATCCACTTGAAATGTTATCGGTGAGCAACGTATCCCTGCCACCACTTTTTAAAGGCCATGCATTCTTCGGTTGGGTGTGCAATTCTCTGATGGTGTAAGTAGTAGTTAGGATGTACATCCACTTCGTCAAGGTGTATACTGCCAGGAGTATTTCCATTGAAAGATAGCAGCTTCATTCCCCTTAACAGGGTTTTAGCGAACCGTTTCTTCGTTTTAAGCCTGTTTTTTTTCTGCCGCAGGCGTGCTTCGATCTGGTTGGAGCGCTTTGCGACTCATCCCCACCATGACTTCTTCAACTTGACGCTGATGCATGGCCCTTTCAAATATGGCCATTTCACGCTCTTGATCAGCTTTGCTCTTCTGACGGGCTTCGTTCAACAACATGTCAATCATCTCGTCTGACGGTTCCAAGGATGTTGGCACCGATCCTGCCCCCAGCTTCTCTATATTATCTTTTGATACCGAGTGAGCTTCTTCGTCATTTATTGGTGAATGAGAGATCATGTGACAACTTGCCACAAAATCCTCGGGTTCTTCTGACGAGTCGTTTCCGCCATCATTGTCATTATCTCCGCTCTCAAAGATATGGTTGAGAAACTCTTGGAGTGTGACCGGGGTTCGCGCCTTCTGGTTATATTCTTCCATCGTGTCAATATGCTTTTGCAAGTCCGTGCGCTTGTCATCATGATGCGTGGGCTTCTTGGTCTTTTTCTTTTTCTTTGAAAACTTTGACGGCTGGGCCTGGGTGTTTTGCCCATCGCTACCAACTCTCGGTGTTGGGCGCGGTTTCAGCATCCCTTCAATGATCTCAGGCTCTAGCGGGTTTTTCCATCTGATTGCCGGGCATGCTTGAAGAACCTTCAGCATTCTTTAGGTCTTAGCCGAAAGAACAACTTCCCATAGAGCTTCCTTTATAAATGAGCATGATGTCCCCGGCGTGTCCATCTTTTTAGGAATGTACGGTTGTGGCAAGTTTACCCTCCAGTTTTCAGACAATGCGAATTTGCCTTGTTGGTACTGGTCCTCAATCCAGTTTTTGAAGATGAAGCAATTTTCGATTGGATGGCCCACTATTCGGTGGTAGGGGCAGTAATTGGAATTTTTGACGTCGCCTGGTTGCAGTGGGCGTCTCGAATCTGGCAGAGTGATGAGCCTGTTACGCACAGCCAGTTTGAACAATCTTTTCATTTTATCCTGAGGGAATGAGTAAGAACGTCTCATCTTTTCTCCGAGTGATCGTTGTTTATCGTTTTGGCGAGCAGCTGGTTTCGGATCACTCAGTTGCTGCTGAGCATTGGCGACGAAGGTAGCTTTCCTTTTACCCTTTTCATTTTGAAGCTCCGTTTTTTAGGACGGCCTATGGCCCATCTGGTCCATTTGGGCCAGCTTGTCGATCAAGGTCTGGAAAGTGGTCGGCTTGAAAAACATCATAAACTGGGATATAGTCGCCTGCGGATCGAGGGTCCCTATGAACATGCCCATGGCAGGAGCTTCTTCTATACGCTATTCATATCTCGACCATAGGTTCCGCCACCGAATTGCATACTGAACCCAAGTCTCTCCCGGCTTTACCCAGGCATTGATCAATGCTGTAATCGGGGGGCGTTCGTTGGCGCTTACGAAACACTGTGTGAATAGCAACTCCATTTCTGTGAATGTTTTGATGGAGTCATTCGGAAGTTCTGAGTACCATTCAAATGCCGTCTTCGATAAGCTGCCGACGAATTGGCGAAGCAGCAGTTTGTCGTCACCTCCAGTATTGCCCCATAGAGCCCTGAACTGAGTGATGTGCTGATGGGGGTTGATACATATGAAATTTAGGGATTGTATATCCCGGCGAGTACTTAATTTGATCGTACCAGCTTGGATAGGTTCACCCAGTTCTGACGACTTGGCCAGTAGCTTCACTTGCCTAATGAGCTCGTATTTGTTGAGCTATGTAGTCATCAAGCGCAGCTTTCGAGATCGTCTCCTCCCTGGCTGCTGATAAAGCCGGAAGAGGATTTGATGTCTCCCCTCTGTTGTCTTCGATGATTATTGGGGGATCTTCGGTTGGAGGGTCCGGCTGGATCATCATCCCCACCATATCTTGGAACAGGAGCGCCATTTGTTTTATGTTAGCAGCTTGTTCCGCGGATTCTTTACCTTTCTTTTCGAGCATTCTTCAGAGGAACTCGGCATCGGTATCCTGCTCTTGGTGTTGCTCCGACGATGCTTCCGGGCTTTCCTTCTGCCCAGTAAGTGCGGCCATCTTTGTTAGCATCTCCTGGAGTTTTAGTTGTTGCTCCTGAGCCTTTGTTAAGGACCGGATAAGTGGTTGATGACCCCCAGAAGCACGGCTTTCCTCTTTTTCGAAAGCCATGTAGATGGTGTGCACTATCATGCCCCCAGACTTGGGGCGTTTAGGTTCAGTGCCCTTGAGATTTGTCGTAGGCACGGGGATCTTCTCCGGCCTTCTCCTTTTATGGGTGGTCGAAGTTGAGAGGGCCGTTGCAGACGATACTTTCCATGGTACGACGGCGGGATGATCCTCCTCTTGCCAGCCCTTCATTTTCTTCTGTCGGCGGGAGTAATCTTTGTCGATTACAGAGTCTAGGACTCTTCGCCAGACCCTGTGGATTTCGGAGGATAGCCGCTGAGAGGGCTTTTCCGGGTTTGCCCTTGTAACAATCTTCACAGGTGGAGGAGAATTTTTCAACACGGCAGTTGGAGAGTTCTTGCACACCCTCCTGAGCGGCTCAAAGCTGTTTCCAGTTGGAACAGCAGCATCAACTTCCACTATTGGAGCTGGTAGGGTATGTCCAGAAGGGGAACTTCCCCCAGCTTTCCTCACTCAGGGCCAGTGATGACGTCGAGCATGTCATGTTTCCGGGATCGCCTTTATCGTCGGAGTAGCTTCTTCATGCCCCCTGCTTTGAGGAGAGGCTGTTATTGGCGCCAGCCTGTCAAAGATTGACATCCGCTGGGAAGGAATGGTCATCCTTTCGAAGGCCGATTTTCGAGTAGGGAAAGTAATTTGGACGACTTTGCCCACAGCAGGAGTTGGGATAGCCTTCTTTGGTATTGTGAGCCTCTTCGTGGGCCCATTTGAGCTTAGGCTCAGCCTGTCGAAGACTGAGGTAGTAGACTTGGATGACCCACTGAGAGGGGACGCGGTAGTTGCAAGCCGATCGAATACCGACTTCTTTGGAGCTTCCAATGATGGCACCGGGGCGTTGAAGCCTGCTGGTGGGATCATGGTCCTAAAGAACAGTCCAGTGGTAGCCTGAATCACCTGTTCCACCGGCATGGCGAAGATGGAGGCCGCTTGAGGCCCGTAAGTTACTCCTCCAGACGGGGCGGAGTGGGCGTTGTTGTTGCAGCTGGAAGCCATTGATGTTCTTTTCTCTGCCACGGGAGCAAGACACCAAATCTTAGTAGCTCGAATTCACAGGCAACCATAGCAGACCGCGATTCATTCATGAACACGACACACGAAGTGTGGAGTGGAAAGAGGAAAAGGTCCCACCGGGCATGCTAGAATCTGTTTACCGCCGGAAACTGGGAAAGACAAACGTCTTGCCTGAATTTGGGGGTAGATGTTATTTAGATTTATCCGTCCACCTCTTCGAAGATGCCAAGTTTATTTATGGCACCGTGTATCGAAGGTTTGTATGGATGCGACCGTTGTAGCAGACTTTGTCAGATTCCCTCTCATTTGTGAGGGTTTTTTTATTGTGGGGACGCTCTTCCCTGCAAACGCAAGCCCCTGCAGTTAATTACGTTACCGCGTAGCGATAACCACTTTCTCCTTCTCCAGATGTTCACTTCGTGTCGTGTGTATTTGTTTTGTTTTAGGATTCCCGTGGATTGTATACGGAGACTAATTTATGTTGTCGCCCGTAGGGCGGAGATTAGTCCAAATCCGTATTTTCATAGATTTGGGTTTGGTTGATTTAAGGCTCGTTAACCTCGTTTGAGATTAAGATAACCTTAACAAGGTTTTACGATCATTTAGATCCAACGAAAGAGCATTTAGGCCCTATCATTTTAGTTTAAGGACGTTGCGGTCCGTTGTTGGTTTAAGGACATCATAGTCCATAGAGTTTAGTTTAGGGACGTTGCGGTCCATTGGGTTTAAGGACATCATAGTCCATGTTTAAGGACATCATAAACCATAGAGTTTAAGGACATCATAGTCCATGGAGTTTAAGGTCATCACAGTCCATAGAGTTTAGTTTAGGGTCGTTGCGGTCCATTAGGTTTAAGGACATCATAGTCCATGTTTAAGGACTTCATAGTCCATAGAGTTTAAGAACATCATAGTCCGTAGAGTTTAGTTTAGGGACGTTGTGGTCCATTGGGTTTAAGGACATCACATTCCATAGAGTTTAAGGACATCATGGTCTGTAGAGTTTAGTTTAAGGACGTTGCGGTCCATTGGGTTTAAGGACATCATAGTCCATGGATTTTAAGGACATCATAGCCCATAGAGTTTATGGATATCATAGTCCATATTTAAGGACATCATAGTTCGTAGAGTTTAGTTTAGGGACGTTGCGGTCCATTGGGTTTAAGGACATTATTGTCCATGTTTAAGGACATCATAGTCCATAGAGTTTAAAGACATCATAGTCCATATTTAAGGACATCATAGTACATAGAGTTTAGTTTAGGGATGTTGCGGTCCATTGGGTTTAAGGACATTATAGTCCATGTTTAAGGACATCATAGTCCATAGAGTTTAAGGATATCATAGTCCGTAGAGTTTAGTTTAGGGACGTTGCGGTCCATTGGGTTTAAGGACATCATAGTCCATGGAGTTTAAGGACATCATAGTCCATAGAGTTTAAGGACACCGTAATGTCCCTAAACTAAACTTTATGGACTATGATGTCCTTAAATATGGACTATGATGTTCTTAAACCCAATGGACCGCAACGTCCCTAAACTAAACTCTACGGACTATGATGTCCTTAAACTCTACGGACTATGATGTTCTTAAACTCCATGGACTATGATGTCCTTAAACATGGACTAAGATGTTCTTAAACCCAATGGAACTTAACGTCCCTAAACTAAACTCTACGGACTATGATGTCCTTAAACTCTATGGGCTATGATGTCCTTAAACTCCATAGACTATGATATCCTTAAGCATGGACTATGATGTCCTTCAACCCAATAGACCGCAACGTCCCTAAACTAATCTCTACGGACTATGATGTCCTTAAACTCTACGGACTATGATGTCCTTAAACTCCATGGACTATGATGTCCTTAAACATAGACTATGATGTTCTTAAACCCAATGGACCGGAACGTCCCTAAACTAAACTCTACGGACTATGATGTCCTTAAACATGGACTATGATGTCCTTAAACTCTATGGACTATGATGTCCTTAAACATGGACTATGATGTCCTTAAACTCTATGGACTATGATGTCCTTAAACATGGACTATGATGTCCTTGAACCCAATGGACTGCAACGTCCCTAAACTAAACTCTACGGACTATGATGTCCTTAAACTCTATAGACTATGATGTCCTTAAACCCAATGGACCGCAACGTCTCTAAACTAAACTCTATAGACTATGATGTCCTTAAACTCCATGGACTATGATGTCTTTAAACATGGACTATGATGTCCTTAAACCCAATGGACCGCAATGTCCCTAAACTAAACTCCATGGACTATGATGTCCTTAAACTTTATGGACTATGATGTCCTTAAACATGGACTATGATGTCCTTAAACCCAATGGACCGCAACGAACCTAAACTAAACTCTATGGA
Source organism: Agapanthus africanus (assembly GCA_030015575.1). Classification (NCBI taxonomy): domain Eukaryota; kingdom Viridiplantae; phylum Streptophyta; class Magnoliopsida; order Asparagales; family Amaryllidaceae; genus Agapanthus; species Agapanthus africanus. Next base: position 177,624,087 of record CM057350.1, on the reverse strand, counting down.
CTATGATGTCCTTGAACCAACAACGGACCGCAACGTCCTTAAACTAAAATGATAGGGCCCAAATGCTCTTTCGTTGGATCTAAATGATCCTAAAGCCATGTTAAGTAGATCTTAGTCTAAAATTAGACTAACGTATTCTTAACAAATATTTAAGTTGATCTTAATCTCAAACGAGTTTAATGAGTCTTAAATCAACCAAACCCAAATCTAAGAAAATACGGATTTGGACTAATCCCCGCCCTACTGGCGACAACATAAATTAGTCTCCGTAAAGAATCCACGGGAAAACTAAAACAAAACAAATACACACGACATGAAGTGAACATCTGGAGAAGGAGAAAGTGGTTATCGCTACGCGGTAACGTAATTAACTGTTGTGGCTTGTCCCTGCAGGGAAGAGCGTCCCCACAATAAAAAAATCCCTCAAACGAAGGGGAATCTGATGAAGTCTGCTATAACGGCCGCATCCATCCAAACCTTCGATACACGATGCCATAAATCAACTAGGTATCTTCGGAGAGGTGGACGGAAAATCCTAATAGGATTTGCCCCCAAATTCAGGCAAGACGTTTGTCTTTCCCGGTTTCCAGCGGTAAACGGATTCTGGCACGTCCAGTGGGACCTTTTCCTCTTTCCACTCCACACTTCGTGTGTCGTGTTCGCGAATGAATCGCGGTGTGCTATGGTTGCCTATGGATTCGAGCTACTAAGATTTGGTGTCTTGCTCCCGTGCGGAGAAAAGAACATCAATGGCTTCCAGCTGCACCAACTGCAACAACAATGCCTGCTCCGCCCCGTCTGGAGGAGTAACTTACGGGCCCTAACCGACCTCCATCTTCGCCATGCCGATGGAACAGGTGATTTAGGCCACCACTAGACTATTCTTTGGGACCATGATCCCACCAGCAGGCTTCAACACCCCGGTGCCATCACCGGAAGCTCCAAAGAAGTCGGTCTTTGATCGGCTTGCAACTACCGCGGCCCCTCTCAGCGAGTCGGCTAAGTCTACTATCTCAGTCTTTGACAGGCTGAGCCTAATCTCAAATGGGCCCATGAAGAGACTCGCAATACCAGAGAAGGCTATCCCAACTCCTGCTGCAGGCAAAGTCGTCCAAAATACTTCCCCAACTCGAATGTCGGCCTTCTACAGGTTGACCATTCCTTCTCAGCGGATGTCAGTCTTTAACAGGCTGGCGCCAATAGCATCCTCTCCTCAAAGCAGGGGGCATGACGAAGCTACTCCGACGATAAAGGCGATCCTGGCTACACGACATGCTCGACGTAGTCACTGGCACCGAGTGAGGGAAGTTGGGGGCAGTTCCCCTTCAGGACTTACCCCACCAGCATCAGCAACACAACTTATGGTGGAAGTTGATACTGTTGTTCTAACTGGGAACAGCTTTGAGCCGCTCAGGAGGGTGTGCAAGAACTCTCCAGCTGCTGTGTTGAAAAAGTCTCCTCCACCTGTGGAGAACGTTATAAGGGCAAACCCGGAAAAGCCCTCTCAGCGGCTGTCCTCCGAAATCCATAGGCTCTAGCGAAGAGTCCAAGACTCTGTAATCGACAAAGATTACTCTTGCTGACAGAAGAAAATGAAGGTCTGGCAAGAGGAGGATTATCCCACCGTCGTACCACGAAAAGTATCGTCTGCAACAACCCCCTCAACTTTGACCACCCATAAAAGGAGAAGGCCGGAGAAGATCCCCGTGCCTACGACAAATCTTAAGGGCACTGAACCTAAACGCCCCAAGTATGGGGGCATGATAGTGCACGCCATCTACATGGGTTCCAGATGTTGGATATATGTATGCCCTAGAGGCCATTATGTGATAGTGGATGTATCTATACATATATATATATATTCAGTTTGCATTCTTGCTCGACATGATAGTATGCTATCTGGTTTTTCTTTATCTGACATGTTGATTTGATCATGCTTTTATTCATTCATACATGCTGATAAAGCCCTGAGGATATCAGCTTGACTACTCTGATTATGATGGAGATCATACTAGTGGGACATCTGTAGTCTATAAGCATATCCTGGAACGTCCCTAGTCGTAGGTATATCGAGACGGGGCATTGATATACCAGAGTATACTAGCGTATATGATACTAGACCCATACGATGGGCGATGAATGTTCCCACATTCATCGATGTTTGACATCAAGATCATATACGGGTGCTCAGTGGTGACTGGGTACACTGGACGGACTCACCGAGAACTCCTATATGGAATTATATCTATCGTCGGATAGCAGTTCTCAGGTGACACTGGTACAGGTTATTCTGTAGACCCGAGATCGTCATGGAGTCTTGTGTGTTCTCCCACTGTATTTTGATTGCCACCCTACCACGGCTCTACTGAGTCGTGCAAACAGGTGGCCGTTGGGTACAGTCCCGAGACACACGAAGACGATGAGTGATAGGAGGGGTTTCGTCTCTCCCGGTATTGGGAGTTGATGCTGTGCTGTGCCCGACTGGTTATAACAGCAAGTCCCTGGCCAGGGCTGCTGAGATTTGCTGATAAGTGTTATCAGTAGTTTCTCGATCTGTTATAGACCATTCATCGGCACGACTTATTGAGTTATTAGGGTCGACATGACCATCCCTAGGCTCGATATGCAGCATATCTGACGAAGAGACCGGACTGTACGGTAGTGTTGCCGGATGGCTCGACGGGAGTTGTAGCAGGTTCGCTTGTTTTCTTCTGATCGCTCAATACCCGGGTGGCCGTTACGTTTAGCTGACCGCTTGCGGCTTGGGGGTACCTGATATGATCATCACCCTCTGCTGGCGTATTGATGAGTCTTAGAGTCCCACAAAGGAGTTACCCAGTCCAGGCGAAACGTTGTGGTGCGCGTATGCGATATGCGCAAGCACCCGATTAGAATGTGCGTATATGATACCGAACATTGATCGGGTGAACTGCTTTTGGTGGGGTCATATGAGATATGACTGGATTGATAAATCAAGTGTTGATTTATCATTTAACCATTAGTTTTCTCACTTAAAACCTTTTCTTGGATGATGGATGTGTGCATGCATGTGTGCTTTTCTTTCTTTCTTTCATGCTAGTTTCATGCACATATGGATGTGCATACATGCATACATACATACACCCATCTATCATGGTTGTTAGCATATGGAAATGGTGGCAATATAAGACTCACACCATGGATTAAATAATGGATTATTATTTAATTTTGGTTTTAAAATAAAATGAAAAGGAAAGGATATCATTCTAGCTTCTACATTCTTCCTTTGACCTAACCATGCTCAACTACCACTAACCTAGGGTTATCCTTCTCTTTATCATTTAAAACCCAAGTTAAATTAACTATCCATCATTTAATCATGGTTGAAAGTGAGAAGGAATAAAATATAAAAGGTTATATTTCATTTCTTTTTAACTAAGGGTTATTTTCTTTACCTCTAGTTGAAAAATAGCCACCATCTTCATCCTCCTTCATCTTTTCCTCTCTAGTTTTTTCTAGTGGGTTAAACACAATTAAAGAAAGGTTTTTGAAGTGAGATCCATAGCCACATCATCATTCTACTCAAGTCTAGCCAACTTGATTAGAGTGTTCTCTTTGCTTTTCCAAAGTTACAAGCTTGGACGGGAAACTTCGGGTGGATCGTCGTGGACGAAAGAGGACTACAAGTGGACCTTCTTCCAACACCCTAGAGATCAAGGAGTCAAGCAAAAGGGGAGCTACAAAGGTTGTAGCCTTCAAACCCTAATCTTTTTTAGCTTAAAAGTTTCGAAACCCTAATTTTCTAGGATCGATTCCTTTGCATGTTCGTTTAGCACCATAAAAATTTAAACTTTTGGACATGTGATGCTTCAAAACTCTTCATAGGGTGCTAGACTAACCTTACACCAGAAAAGAGGAAAGTCGTGCTTCTGGGGGTCATCGACCACTTACGCGGTCCATAACAAAGGATCAGGAGCAACAACAGAAACTCCAAGAGATGCTAACAAAGATGGCCGCACTTACTGGGTATAAGGAAAGCCCGAAAGCAACGTCGTAGCAATGCCAGGAGTAGGAAACCGACGCCGAGTGCCTTCGAAGAATGCTCGAAAAGAAAGGTAAAGAAGCCGCGGAACAAGCGGCTAAAATAAAAGAAATGGCGCTCCTGTTCGAAGATGTGGTGGGGATGATGATCCTGCCGGACCCTCCAGCCGAACATCCCCTAATAATTCTCGAAGATGACAGAGGGGAGACATCAAACCCTTTTCCGGCTTTATTTGCAGCCAGGGAGGAGACGATCTCGAAAGCTGAGCTAATGACTACATAGCTCAACAAATACGAGCTCATCAGGCAAGTGAAGCCACCGGCCAAGTCGTCAGAACTGGGCGACCCTATCCAAGCTGGTACTATTAAATTAAGTACCCACCGGGATATACGATCCCTAAATTTCACATGTATAAGGGGACATGCAACCCCATCAGCACGTCGCTCAGTTCAGGGCTCTATGCGGCAATACTGGAGGTGACGACAAACTGCTGCTTCGCTGATTCGTCGGCAATTTAGCGGAGACAGCATTTGAATGGTACTCAGAACTTCCGAATGACTCCATCAAAACATTCACATAAATGGAGTTGCTATTCACCCAGCGTTTCGCAAGAACCTGCGAACGCACCCTGATCACAGCATTGATCAATGCCAGGGGGAAGCCGGGAGAGACTTAGGTTCAATATGCAATTCGGTGGCGGAACCTATGGTCGAGATGTGAACAACGCATAGAAGAAGCTCCTGCCGTGGGCATGTTCGTAAGGACCCTCGATTCGCAGCCGATTATATCCCAGTTTATGATGTTTTTCAAGCCGACAACTTCTAGGCCTTAATCGACAAGCTGGCCCTAATGGACCAGATGGCCCATATGCCATCCTCCTCGAAAACGGAGCTTTGAAATGAAAAGGGTAAAGGGAAAGCTACCTTCGTCGCCAACGCTCAGCAGCAGCCGAGTGATCCAAAACCAGCTGATCGCTAAAACGATAAACAACGATCACTTGGAGAAAAGCTGAGACGTCCTTACTCATTCCCTCAGGATAAAACGAGAAGATTGTTCGAACTGGCTGTGCGTAACTGGCTCATCACTCTGCCGGATCCGAGACACCCACTGCAACCAGGCGATATCAACAATCCAAATTATTGCTCCTACCACCGAATAGTGGGCCATCCAATCGAAAATTGCTTCATCTTCAAAAACTGGATTGAGGACCGGTACTAACAAGGTAAATTCGCGTTGTCTGAAAACTGGAGGGTAAACCCGCCACAACCGCACGTTCTTAAAAATATGGACACGCCGGAGGCATCATGCTTATTTATAGAGTAAGCTCCATGAGAAGTTGTTCTTTCGGCTAAGACCAAAAGAATGCTGAAGTATCTTCAAGCATGCCCGGCAATCAGGTGGAAAAACCCGCTAGAGCCTGAGATCATTGAGGGGATGTTGAAACCGCGCCCAACACCGAGAGTAGGTAGCGATGGGCAAAACACCCAGGCCCAGCCGTCAAAGTCTTCAAAGGAAAAGAAGAAAACCAAGAAGACTACGCATCATGATGAAAAGCGCGCGGACCTGCAAAAGCATATTGACGCGCTGGAAGAATATAACCAGAAGGCGTGAACCCCGGTCACACTACAAGAGTTTCTCAACCATATCTTTGAGAGCGGAGATAATGACAATGACGACGGAAACGACTCGTCAGAAGAACCCGAGAATTATGTGGCAAGTTGTCACATGATCTCTCATTCACCAATAAATGACGTAGAAGCTCACTCGGCATCAGAAAATAATATAGAGAAGCTGGGGGCAGGATCGGTGCCAACTTCCTAGGAACCGTCAGACGAGATGATTGACATGTTGCTGAATGAAGTCCGTCAGAAAAGCAAAGCTGATCAAGAGCATGAAATGGCTATATTTGAAAGGGCCAGGCATCGGCGTCAACTTGAAGAAGTCATGATGGGGATGAGTCGCAAAGCACTCCAACCAGATCGAAGCATGGCTACGGCAGAAAAAAATAGGCTTAAAATGAAGAATCGGTTCGCTAAAGCCCTGTCAAGGGGAATGAAGCTGCCATTTTTAAAAGGAAATGCTCCTGGCAGTATACACCTTGACGAAGTGGATGTACATCATAACTACTGCTTATACTATCAGAGGATTCCACATCCAACCGAAGAATGCATGGCCTTTAAGAAGTGGCGGCAGGGATATACGTTGCTCACCGACAACATTTCAAGCGGATGAAGCGCAAAACTCGTCGGGAGAAAAGAAGCACGACAGATGAGCACAAAAGAATTGCCGGCAACTATCATATGGTTGATTCCGGGGGATCCTAAGTTCTCACCTTCGGAAGCGATTCTGATGAAGAAGTAGCCCTCGGCCCTCTCTTCAAGGAATCCACCTCACAAAAAGAGGAAGAGATAAAAAAAAACTGTGAAAATATTCAGCTGCGCAATCGTACATTGCCCGAAAAGAATCTCGAACCTACAAAAAAGGGGTCGAACAAAAAAGATGAAGGAAAAGAAAAAATCCCGGAGGATATCGCCCTCGATGATTGAGTCGCCGAAGAGCTGGCAGCCAAGGACCTACCCAAGAAAAATAAAGTGGATTACAATATCCTGGCACACCTGAGGAAGATACCCTCACAGCTAAGCATTTTGGATGCTCTTCTGTTGTCTAAATAGGAACGAGATTCTCTGATCAGGGCATTACAAGAGCCCGAGCAGTTTCAAGCTTTCTTTGCCGAAGAAAAGATGAAAGACGAGCTGGAAGAAGTGCACACAACTGACATCACTTTCGGCGATGAAGATCTCCTCCTCGGAACGTGCGAGCACAACCGTCCCTTGTATGTCACCGGGTACTGCCATGACATCAAGATAGGGAAGATCTTAGTTGACAACGGGTCCTCTGTCAACCTCCTAAATATGAGGGTGCTAAAAGAAATCTGCATGAGCGTTCAGCACCTCGTTTGGGATAAAATCACCATCTCCGGGTTCGACTTCCAGTCATCACGGACGCTCGGGTCTGTAATACCGACGTTATGCTTTGGGCTGCTCGTTACTGACATCAAATTTCATGCCATTTACGCCAAGACCTGCTACAACACTTTGCTCGGCAGGCCTTGGTTACACAAGTACAATATCATCCTTTTTACACAACATCAGTGTGTGGAGTATTTCAAAGATGGTTTCGAGTATACCGTGACGGGGGAACTAAACCCATTCTCCGTAAATGAAGTCCGAAAGTACGAAGATGCAAAGTATTTCCTACCAGACTTTGAAGACATGGAAAGTTGCCATAAATCGAAGAATAAGCAAAAAGCTATCACCACTATTCCGGTTTTCGGGAGCGATACCGCGGAGGAAGAAGAGATAGTCTATTCGAGGCCGCCCCAATGCAACAAGCCGGGACCATCTACCCCTATTCTGGTCTTTGGCAGTGACTCTGAAGACGAAGTCAACGCAGTGTTTGCGGTCCGTCCATCAATGCAGGCCCTCAATGAAGATGAGTAGAGATTGCAGATCGCCATGGTTCCGCGGCAGCACTATAAAGAGCTTGATGCACTTGAGACATATAGTGTGCAAGAGCTGCAGACATTTATTGGTGATAAGGAGGATAAAAAAAGGGAAACAAATATCATCAAAATATTTACAATGGTTAGACGCTAAATTCCGAACACAGATTCATGAACTTAGAGGCAAGTTTGAGTAAAGTGCTTCTAGCTTCGTTGACCATCTTCTTATGCATTTTCTAACTAATGCAAGCATCGGGATCCCCGCTAATATTGTCCATCTTCTGGTACGCGGATATTATCGCCTTCTGTTGGAAAACGCGATGCGAAATAGCGACATGATCATCTCTCCACTTCTTTGAGATCAGGCCCATCAGATATACTGAATGCATCTTGTCTTCAGTATCATCAAGTGCATAGCCTCATCAAGCTCAGGAAGTGCTTCCCAAATTTACCCAACGACAATCTTCAAATGACCAGAACGGCGGGAAAGCGATCGACCGTTGTAATCGTCGAAATGACGCATCACCTCAGCGCACTGGGCATCAATAAACTCTTGGCCCTGGCTGGGGCCTTGGATGCGAATCTCCTCATAAGAGATAATCTCTTCAAGATCATATAGATGAGAATCCATAGTATCTGAAAAGAAAAACCAGTAAAGGTTAGCAATCAAAATACCAAAATCATTACAATCTAGAAGAAAAAACAATAGCCCTCACAAAATCAAGGCAATGTCCCATCAATGATAAGGCAGACACTCATTGTAAGAATCCGAAAGGATTCTCATTTAATGAAAAATTTCATTGAACAGTTCAAGACTCCCAATGGCCTCGAAGAACGTGTTCTACAACAGATTCAAATCTGCAAGAAGAACCCTAAAAAGAAAATAAGAAAAATGAATAAAATTCTCAAAAGAAATTTCAAAAAAAAAAATTTCTCAAAGCTAAGCTCTGTAGAACAAACTGGAATTGAATTCCTCTGATAGTGGGATTAAATCCCAGAAATCCCCATGGGAAATATATTGGAAGTAAATTCCGGAGAAACCTTTAGAGATCAAAGTCACTAACAGGGTAAAACCCTAAGATCTCTAAGACACATGGTCTACCCAAATAAAGTCTTTTAAAGATCTCTAAGAGATCATTCCAAGAAAAGAGCAAAGCTCTGTTAATGGGTAAAAATCCAAAACAAACGGGTTGAAATTTGGTCATGATTCTTACTAAGTTTTTTGACAGAGCTCAACTCTAAGAGTTTCTTTGGGGCAGAGATCTAAGTTCTGAAAAGAGAATTAAATTCTCAAGGAAGAAGAAAGAAGATGATGGAACAACAGTCATCTCAAGAGCCAAAGACCCTATTTATAAGATGTGAAGGGACGGTTCAACTCCCTAGAAGATCCAACGGTGGAAAAAGTGACCCCGTTGCACCTATGTGAGAACAACGGTGGGGGGCATTTGTTTCCCCAATATTTAAACCTAATAAAAGAGCAAAAATCTGTTGGATTTAATGAGACAGCGCCTCACGTGCTCCTCATGTAGACGCCAATGTGCAAAGCGCAGAAAAAATTATTACATAAGAGTTAAACTCTTAAATGACACCGTATGTACTCCTCACACAGGTGCCAATGTGCAAAGCACATGAGTACCTATCATAAGAATTAAATTCTTAAGTGGCGCCCACATGCATAACACCGAGAAGGGGTGGTCACCCTCCTTCTTAACATCGGGGAGACAGGCCATACGCGTACCATGCCTGTGTAGTTCATCGTCGCCAGAATTCCATCGGCATACAATATCCTCCTAGGACGCCCGATGCCTAATTCCCTCCGTGCCCAGATTCCTTCCGACCTACCTCGTGGCAATCAAGTTTTCCCTCGACCAAGGCGGGATAGGTCGGGCCTACGGGAACCAGCAAACCGCGAAGATTTTCTTTACAGCGACGTCCATGCCAGAGGAGAGAAATGATGATTTTGAGAGCACGGATGATTTCAGGGGATCTTTGGATACTCGGGGCGAGCATAAAGAGATCCGAGGAGCACCAATGGAGCCGCTCACAGAGGTCCCCCTCGTTGAAGGGGAAAATTAACGAATCGTCCAAATCGGGTCATTATTAACGGGGGCTCGACGTAACAACCTGGTCCACTTCCTCAGAGGAAACTCAGACGTGTTCACTTGGACGCCCACCAACATGCCCGGGATTGACCCCAAAATAATATCACATAAACTCGGAGTCGACCCGGCGGTCCGACCCGTCAGGCAGAAGAAATGAAGCTTCGCCCTGATCAAGCAAAGAGCGATCGAGGACGAGGTCGACAGGATGCTCGCAGCCAACTTCATTCGGAACGTGGCTTACTCGGAGTGGTTGGCAAATGTGATCATGGTTAAAATGGCAAGCGGGAAGTGGCGCATGTGCATCGACTTCACTGACCTCGACAAGGCTTGTCCGAAAGACAACTATCCCCTCCCTAGGATAGATCAGCTCGTCGACAGTTCGCAGGCCACGAGCTACTCAAATTTATATACGCCTTTTCCAGCTATAATCAGATCTGTATGAATCCGGCAGACGAAGAGCTCACCGCATTCACAACGGACCGGGGGGTATACTGCTATAAAGTGATGCCCTTCGGCCTCAAAAATGCCGGGGCTACGTACCAACTCTTAGTCAACAGAATATTCAAACCTCATATCGGCAGGAACATAGAGGTTTACATCAACGACATGCTCGTCAAATTGACCTCGTCAGATCAGCATGCCAAAGATCTGGGCAAGGCTTTCGACGTACTCCGCAAATATAATATGAAACTGAACCCTTCCAAGTGCGCGTTCGGGGTCACTAACGGAAAGTTCCTCGGATTCATGGTCACCCACCGAGGGATCGAGGCTAACCCGGAGAAGATCAGCGCCATCCTCAACATGGAAGTTCCCAAGGCCAACGTCGAAATCATGCGACTCAGGGAGGGTAGCCGCTCTGAGTTGTTTCATGTCAAGATCCGGGGAAAAGTGCCTCCCGTTCTTCAAAGCTGTAAGGAAGATCCTAAGGTTTGAATGGTCGAAGGAATGTTAGATCGCTTTTGAGCAATTGAAAGTGCACCTGGTAACTCCCCCGCTACTCACCCAGCCAGTTGAAGGAGATGAGCTATCACTGTACCTGGCAGCATCCAATCAATCTGTAGGTTTGGTGCTCGTCCAAGAAGTCGAGAGAGTCCAAAAGCCAGTCTACTATATAAGCCACGTCTTCAAGGATGCGGAAACATGGTACTCGTCCATAGAGAAGATTGTCCTGGCACTCATCGTGGCCTCGAGGAAACTAAGGCACTATTTCCAGGCGCACACCATCCTCGTCCTCACCGAACGCCCTTTAGGGGCTATTCTCGCCTCCCCTGAGTATTCTGGTCGTTTGGAGAAGTGGAGGTGGGAGTTGTCCCAATTCGACATCAAATACCGCCGGAGGCAAGCTATCAAGGCATAAGTCTTGGCCGATTTTGTTGTCGAATGCACTATACCTAACAAGGAGGCAGTGCCCGTGCCGGTCCCCGAATCTTAACCCTCGGTCGAAGAGAGGCCCGACTCCATTCTCGATTGGGTCCTTTATGTCGATGGCTCATCAACCGAGGAAGGCTGTGGTGCCGGCCTCATCATTCGGGGCCCGAACGAGGCGGAGATGGAGTATTCTTTGAATCTCGGGTTCAAAGTCTCAAACAACGCAGCAGAGTACGAGGCTCTGCTCGCTGGACTGCGGATCGCTTCCGGAGTAGGACTGAAGACGATCTGAATCCGTAGTGACTCCGCTCTGGTCGTCGGCCAAGTGACCGGCCGTTTTGAAGCACTAGAGCCCCTGATGATGAAGTACTTAGCTGAGATAAGATGGCTTTAAAAGGACTTCGACGAAGTTCAAGTAGAGCAGATCCCCCGACACCTAAACGCCCAGGCCGACGCCCTGAGCAACCCAGCTTCCTCCTACTCGGCCAACAACAAGAGGAATATCCTCTTCGAGGTCTTGCTACGGCCCAGCGTGGAAGAAAGAGCGACATCGCTCCAAGTTTACACAGCCCAGGAAGAGGATCAAGATTGGAGGAAGCCCATCAGGGAATTCCTGAAGGAGGGTACGCTCCCCGGAGATCGTGGGGAGGCCCATCGCGTCCGGGCCAAATCTCGCCATTTCGTCTAGAGCAATGGGAACCTCTACAAAAAATCCTTCACTCAACTCCTGCTTCGGTGTGTTGACCCCCACGAAGCCGACTATGTCCTCTGTGAGGTCCATGAAGGTGTCGGCAGAGCACATCAAGGGGCCCACACCTTAGTCCAGAAGACGCTGCTCTAAGGGTACTACTGGCCGACCGTTTATCATGACGATCAGATGCTCGTCAGAAGGTGCAAGAGTTGCCAACTCCATGACAGCATAACCTGCTTTCCGGCTACCGAGCTGACTACCCTGACCTCCCTATGGCTGTTTGCCCAGTGGGGAATGGACATGATAGGCCAACGCCCTACAGGTATAGGTGGGCATAAATACATCCTCGTTGCGGTGGACTACTTTACGAAGTGGATTGAGACCGTCCCCATCAGAAAACTGGACGCTACCACGACCATCAAGTTCCTGCAGAACAACGTAATATTCCGGTTCGGGATCCTGAGGTGTATCATCACTGACCACGGGACGAATTTCGAGAACGAAAGAGTTAAAGAATTTTGCAGCAAATACCATATACTGATGAAGTTCACCGCCGTCGCACACCCCCAGTGCAATGGGCAAGCCGAGGTCGCTAACAGGGACATCATTCGAGGACTTCGAGCTCGCCTTGAAGGGCGATAGGGCAATTGGGTCGATGAATTACCCCGGGTCTTATGGGCTTTGCGCACATCGAAGAAGACCTCCATCGGAGAGATCCCCTTCAGTCTTTGCTAAGGCACCAAGGCAATGGTCCCAGCAGAGATCAGGCTACCCTGTCATAGGATCGATGTCATGACCCGAAGGTACGAAATGTGACTGACACTTAAACTACGAAACATCTCAAGGAGCAACGTAATCTACGAAGCCAAAGCCCAGAAAACTAAACCGTTTAACAATTAGAGTGAAGGAAAACTTGTTTTAACAAAAATGGTTTTAACAAAATAAGTGGTATTAAACATTTAAAAGCAACATCATATTTTCCCAAAAATTTCGGCAGAGTCTCCTTTGTAAATACTAGCCCCCAAACGGGTACAACACATAAAAATACATAGAAATGATGAATAAGGCATCCCCAAGCGTGAGATAGCTCTTCGCCAATGGAGGAATCACAGCCATAAGCAATATATATAGCAAAAGTGCACAATAAGCATCTGAAAGCAAGAAATAAGAAGATACCGTGTCGGCTCAAGTGAGCATGGACACCGAACACCACAAATACAAGTCTCACGAGTCTCACTGTCTAGTCAAATATACAAGAGTAGATGGAGTATACTAGATACAATAATATACATGATGGAACAAAATATCCTCACAACCCACCTATGAGCAAAGCAGCAAATCGATGCAATGAAGCAAAAGGAGAAAGTACGCCCGTCGCTACTGTGCTGACTGGTCAGACCTGCAAGATACTGTGGCACAATGGGGGTGAGTTGCCAACTCATGAGTAGTAAGAGACATCTAATAAGACTATCGTAAGCATGCATGCAAATGCATCTCAACCTACGCATATCGATATGATACGATGTACTAACATGCATGCAACATGAATGCATAATCAAACACGGAACCTGAACAAGTCTGGTATGAGAAAATCTTTGTTCTTATCTTAGAAAAACCTCTGTGCAATAAACTGAAGTATCATCAATGAAATCAACAGAAAATCCATGTCAAGCATCGACATAATATATATATATATATATATATCAATATCTCAATGTCTCAATACCTCAATGTCTCAATATCTCAGGCTCCGTCAGTCCGGATTGACCCATATCATCAAATCTTATGACAACATCGGTATCCTCCGAATAACCGCCGCGTAAAAATAACCGGTCGTTAGTGCTTCCCTGCCGGGAACAAAGCCATCTGTGCGATCTTCTTGCCCTGAGGTATCGGACCGGGTCCACCATATCCCTGTAGACGGTGCATCCCCCTCCTCGAATCGGGTATATGATACAGCTCAAGAACCGAGAAAACACATGGTGGACGCCTTACACATCATATCATAAGAAAACCGCTACTTACATTTTTTTAAAATGGTAATACGTTCTTAAAATCCTTGTGGTTTCTCCAAAATCCATAAATTTCATAAATACTGAACTCCTCGAGAAGAATCACAATATGTAAGCATGTCAGTGGTGATGGATGTCTATGATACGATAATATATACCATGCGAAATATGGCCAGAAGTTATGCATGAATCATGATGCAATGAGGTATGTAAATATGATTAACAATCCTACATATCCATCCTAATGAAATGACTATACAAGTACAAGTCTACAGATCATATATGATGCAATGCATAGATACTAATTCTAAGAAAGTTCTATAGTGTTCGTGATATAGCAATTACCAAAGGCGTGTGTGTTCGCATGAATGGTGCACGTGTGGCATGAACCAATGGTAACAGTGCAAGTGACTTATGAGATAATATCATGTATATCTATGATGATGCAATGCAATGAGATGAATGACTAGGAGACTACGCATATAAATATAAGCACTACTAGAAATCCTGACTATCGGGTGCCTCGCGCCATCCAAACGATTCCCCGGTAGATGTGTACATCTACTCACCGGGATGCCTCGACTAATCTGATCCGATTTCAGCTCTGCCATTTCCGCGCCACATCCAACGCTTTGCACCCGATCCTAGAAATGTACACAAGTAAATAAGAGAATAAATATACGAATGGTCGTAGAAACAACGATACAAGTAAACCCTGCGCACTAACTAGACGCGCACTTACTTGGTGCACAAAACGCGCTCGCAACAATATCAAAACCACCACTAGGGTTGCTAATACATGACCACTACCAAGTCTAGAATCCAATCGCGATCTCACAACACACTAGACATTATACAAAATAGGTTATAGCTCAATTCAAGCTCAACTCACTTAAAACCTATTTACTCCAGAAACCTAGTAAGCGACCATTAACCATTTTAGTGTGAATCTAGATGTTTTAACAAATCTACTGGCCACAATGATCATTTTATATCATAATTAGGCTACCCAATTATTAACTAGATTTTAATCTCACTTATTTATATCAATCCTAAAAATCTAGTTTGCAAGATTATTTACTTAAGACAATTTTAAAAGTAGCAATTAGCAACTAACAACTAGATTAGATTTTGCATGCCTTAAGGTGTTAAACTACATATTATAACCTTAATGATGTGATAAAAAACCCTAACTTGAATTCAACCCTTCTCTTGAATTTCCAAACTTGCAATAAAAACCATAATTAAACACCTAATAAGCTAGATTAAAGAAATAAACCAACAATTAAACAATAGGGTTAGGATTTATACCTCACAATTTGTAGATCTAGCTTGCAACATAGCCTCTCAAAATAGCTTCCTTGCACCAAGATCCATGGTAGATTAGAACAAGGAATAATAGGTAAGGTTTAATTAGGAGTTTGTGAGGTTTTAGTTTGGATTTTTGATGGAATTTTGGGGATTTTTTTTATGGAAAATGAAGTGGGGAAAATGGGGAGGGGGCTGCTGGAATGGGCTTGGCTAGCACCTTGGGGAGAGAGGGAGAGAGAGTGAGTATGTTGTGTTGATAAATTTCCCTAAGTCAACAAAATCCCAGACCTCTTTGTTTTTCTTTCTTTTCTATAATTTCTTGAAGTGGGAAATGAGATGGAGAATTTTAAGAAGAGAGAGGGGGGCTGCAGCGGTAAGGGGTTCGGCTAAATTGAGAGTGTGAGGTAAGGGTAAGTGAGATAGAGTGGTGAACACACCCCACACACACAACATATGCCTTATGTCTCATCATTTCTTTTATTTTATTTTTCTAATAAAGCTTTGATTAGAAAAGTCTAGAACCCATGAGAAATTTTTTAAAAAGAAACATGTTACACAACTGGGATTTAAATTGTCATGGTGCACAAGTATGTGATTAACCCATTCTAATTTGTAATTAATACTAATTAAATGTATCAGTGAAAGCTTATAATAATATTTAAAATAATTAATTAAGGAAAATATTTTAGTAAAACTATCAAATTTATAAGTGACTAAATAAATACCAATACTAGCCATTAAATATCTAAAATAGTTATAATTAAATCTATGCTGAAAAATAATTATATCTTGGTTTTTACGGAAAACACCAGTTATTTTACCGGTTATCGGAAAATTCCCCTAAACGATTTTCAAAACGTTACAATCTTCCCCCCTTAAAGAAATTCGGTCCCCGAATTTAAAATCTAACTACGCGTATCCTTGAAGAGATGGGAATATTCTTCCTCTTCTCGTCTTCGGCTTCCCACGTGACTTTTTTCGCCACTCGGGCCACGTCAAAGAACCTACGGACGGTATGACCTCGGACCTCAGTTTCTTCACCTGCCGATCTAGAATGACTATCGGCAGCCTGGTGAAAGGAAGATTGCGCTCCAGCCTTATGCTGTATCACGCGAGAGGGGTTATGAAAGTACTTGCGGAGCATTGATACATGAAACATGGGGTGAATATCTGGAAAGCTGGGTGGAAGAGCTAAACGATAAGCAACCGCTCCGACATGCTCGAGAATCTCAAAGGGACCCATATATATGGAACTAAGCCTTCATTTCTTTCCGAATCTCAACACGCCCTTCATTGGGGAAACCCTCAAGAAAACATGATTGCCTACTATAAGCTCAAGTATGTGCCAACGTCAGTTTGTATAAGATTTCTGCTTGCTCTGGGCCGCTCTCATCCTATCCCAAATCAACTGAATCCTTTCGGTCGTCTCTTGCACAATCTGTGGCCCCAAAATACTGCTCTCACTGAGCTTTGTCCAATAAACTGGTGATCGACATTTCCTTCTATATAATATCTCGAAGGGTGCTATCTGAATCTTTCTCCTGGAAGCTGTTATTATAAGAAAACTCTATCAAGGGAAAATGGCGATCCCAACTGACACCGAAATCTAGAACGCAAGCTCGGAGCATGTCCTCAAGAGTCTGAATGGTCCGCTCTAATTGACCGTCGGTCTACGGGTAGGAAGCTGTACTGAAACTCATTCGGGTGTCCAAAGTCTCTTAATGTTTCTACAATAGTCGGCTGGTGAACTTGGTGGCTCTGTCGGACACAATACAAGTCGGAACTCTATGTAGTCGCACAATCTCATCAACATATATCTGAGCATACTGAACGAATCCGAAAACGGTCTTGACTGGCAGAAAATGAGCTGCTTCCGTCAATCGGTATACGATCACTCAAATAGAGCCATATTCTCGACTAATTCTAGGTAGACCCACAATAAATTTCATAGAAATCTGCTCTTATTTCTACTCCGGAATGGGTAAAGGTTGCAATCTCCTACTGGCCTCTAATGCTCAGCCTTGACTTTGCTGACAAGTTAGCATCCCGAAACAAAGTCTGTGACATCTCTAATCATCCCTTCACACTAGTAGACTTCTCTCAAATCATAATATATCTTGGTGGAAACCGGATGAACACTGTATGCTGACTGATGTGCCTCCTCTAAGATCTCGTGTCTCAGTCCCTCCGAATCTGACACACATAGTCGAGTCCCAAATCATAGTACTCCCTGATCATCAATCACGAACTCTGAATCTCTACCCTGTCGAACCTGCTCCAAGATCTCTGACAAACGAACGTCATCGGACTATGCCTCACAGATATTATCAAATAACTGTAGATGTTCACGGACACGGAAAAGTTGTCCCTCGGTAGATGTAAACTCGAACTGTACTCGGCTGTCATATATGAATATGCTAATCTGCCGTCGACAGTCTCTGAACTGTGCTCAAATAAGAAAAGCTATCTCCGGGCCTACGACTCAAAGCATCTGCCACAACATTCGCCTTGCCCGGACGATATAGAATCTCGCAGTCATAGTCTTTCACTAGCTCTATCTATCTGTGCTGTCTCAAATTTAGATCTCGCTGCTGAAAGAAATGTATCTTAATGTAACATTTCAGAAAATATAAAATATTATTTTTGGAATTTAATATTAAAATAATATATTTCCGAAAACTGCCCGATTTGCGAAATTGGGGTTTTCGAAAAAGGGTATAAATATATACCAATAATTGTGAAATAAATGGAAATTTAAAATGATTTATTCATTAAAAAATATAATTAAAGGATTTAGCATTTTTAAGATTTATTATATGCAGTTTAAATGAAAACCCGATTAGTGCACTGCTAATCGCAATTAATCAAAATCCGTGTTTTTACAGTTTTTCATGGTTAGTGCACCATGACAGGTTACATGTTGTTTCATTGTGGTTTTATTTGAAATTATGGGTGTTATGGTGAAGAAAGGAGAAAAGAAAAGAAATGAATTATTGGAGAGAGGGGGGACACAATGATGAGGGGTGAGCATGCTATGAGAGAGAAAAGAGAGTGAGAATAAGTGTGGGAGAGAGAGAGGGGCTGCCTCATTTCCCCTTCCCCTTTTGTTTACTTCATCTTCCTTCAACCTTATATCCCTCCACCTCAATCCCATGAAACCATCTCAAATCCTTTCTCAAAACCCTAAACCCCTTTCACAAAAAATGACCACCTCTTCATCCTCTACAAAATGGACCAAGCAAAGTTGGATTTTGATGACATTGGGAAGCTAGGGTTTTCTCTTGAGTTTCATCCATGAGGTATAATCCCTTCCATTTAGACAGTTTTGAGTTTTCTTGTATTTTAGATAGTTTAGAAGTTGAATTGGTATGGCGGTTGTGAGGATAGAAATCCCTAGTGAGGGTTTAGGTTTAAAAAGTGGATTTGGTGAACCCTTGTGGCTGTTACAAGACCTGGGGTTGAGTATAGAAACCAAAATAAGGATTTAGGAATTCATTATGTCGGTTTTGTATTGAATTGTGAGGGTATTATGGAATCTGGTATCACCCGAGACCTTTGTAAAAGAAGTTCCCTTGACCATGAGACGTGCAAGCAATCTTGAATCAGCCCTAGAAACCTGAGCCCCTCCCTCCATTTTATGGCCACAATTTTAATCATTCTGGCTGCAATTTGCGGCCAGAGCAGTGTGGATCTTGGTGAAATTTGTTCTGTGGCATTGTTTTCGTCTATCTAGAGCAACCCCATATGCAAAATTGGCTAGTTTGACCTGAGTCAAAATCTGGGAGCACATTGGGGTGTTTTTGGCTATGTTTTCTGTATTTTGAAATGTTTGGTTTTACTATTTGGATTTGTTTTGGGTTGTTGGATGTTTGTACATCAACAACAAGGGTTGTTTGATTGTTTTTGCACGCATAGGCCATAGGTTCTAACCTATGAGCGCGCCGTGTGCCGTATCGATTTTCCGGATTCGATTTTAATAGCGATTGCGATTGTGTATTATTGTAGGTGGCTTCGTGTGGATTTCGAGGCATCGGAGCGTGGAGTCATCGACTTCGGCAACCAAGGAGCAAAGTGAGTAGATCTATATCAACGGGGGAAGTCGGGTGGATGACATATAGCACCCCCGCAAAGTTTTGGTGGAAACCGATTTATAGCATATGGTTAAGAAAACCTAGATTAGTAAATTAGGGTTAGAGTTAAAAGATTGTTAGTGAAACCATATTATAAACTAAAGAATAGTTAGAAGTGTTTTTATACGACTAATATGTGATGACGGGATTTGAGGATGATATTTGATGATATTGCCATTTAGTGTACTATAGGACTAGATAGTCGACGTAGATGTGTCATCCGAACCATACCTATTTCCAAACTAAAGAATCTTATGCATCTTTTAAACAGATACCTTGAGAGACGTTACGGATTTTCAATTGATATCTTTTTCTTAAAACACCGTAGCCCCTACTGTCAAAACTACGATTCGCATCTTTCAAAAAACTGTTTGTATGGTTCGGGTGTGTATGTTAGATTAGATACGTATCCTTTTAGTAAAGGTAAATGTATATGTAAACTTGACTTTATGTGAGATATAATTATGATGAAAAGATAATACGATTTGACATGTAATATGATGATATGTTGGTATACGGATGCGAGTCGATTGAGGTGATTGATACCTTGCCGGTCCCCTGATACGAGATTGTTATGGATGTGACCTGGGACACAGGTGTATAGATATATATAGAATGTCGTGAATCTTATGTGATATGTCGTACGAGACGTTAGGTCCGTACCCCTCATTGTTGCATAGGTCGATAGGATCCCCGATAGCGTAATGCCGCCGTGCGATGATTTTCCGTACGTGATGAGTTTGACTTGAGGTCTGATCCATACCCTTGACTAGAGGATGCCGTACGATAGATTATACCGTACGTGGTGTTGTGTGGCTAGATGTCGATTGATAGATTCACCGACTCGGTCATGATAGATACGTATGCCCATTAGTATTTGTATATGATTTACCTTATGCTGCATTCATGTTATTCGCATTGCATTACTTATACCTGTGCTAGTACACCTGTACCATTATCGATGATGCGTATGTTACACGTACACAGATCTGCCGGCTCACACACTTCATCATCAATAATTGCCATGTCACTACACAGTAGGATTGCTGGATCACGATATGACTCTTTGCATAAATTACTTGAGTACATACATATTGTACACCATACCTGCGTGCATACATATTGTACACCATACCTGCGTGCATACATATTGTACACCATACTTGCATGCATACATATTGTAAACCAATACTTACGGATATACACATTTGTACGTCCATACTTGCGTATATACACATATGCACCTTTATACGATATTGCATTCGATTTTGGAGATTTGGGAACCGCATGATATATTTTAAAAACCGGATTCATTTAAAAGAGCGGTTTTCCCTCGATTTGTGCATATTACTGTTCCATGTTGCATGATATACGGATATGCTTACATTTCTGTTATATATCGCATACATCATACTTTATGATTACACGCATTGAGATTTTCATGAGATTTCTGAATTTGAGAACCGTGGCTATTTCAAAAGAAAGCATGTACTGTTTTAAAAACCCGGTTTATTTTGATATAATATTTCAGTGCGTCCACCATGCGTTTTCTCGGTTCTGAGACGTATGACATATGAAACCCGATTCGAGGAGCTGGATGAGGCCGATTGCGGGTATATGGTAGACCCGGTATGGTACCCCGGGGCGAGAACGGATTGCTGTCCAGTAGACGGTGAGCCTGGAAGAGTGACTACTACCTACCGGTGATAGTATTTGGGCTCGGCGGATATCCGGAGGATACCGACCGGAGTCGAGAGATGAGATGGGCCGATCCGGACTGACGGAGCCCGAGAGCCGATCCGGACTGACGGAGCCTGAGATATGAGGATTTACGTGTCGATGCTGGACACGGGTTTCATGATGTTTTTGGGTGCCGATGCTGGACACCCAGGTTCCATGATTTTTGAGGTGTCGCGAGGGACACGCGTTGATTTATATCCTCATACTTTCATGCACATGCTTTTATGATGCATACATATATTGATTATATGGTTGGACAAGATCCACATGCATACATATATTGATTATATGGTTGGACGAGATCCACATGCATACATACATTGGTTATATGGTTGGACGAGATCCACATGTATACATACATTGATTATATTATTGGATGATATCCACATGCTGATTGATATTGATATTAGTGTTGGCACATATACAGACCCGGTCACCTTAGATATCATAGTATTAACTTTATGATATAGTTGACCTAAGAGTCGTTGTTTATTCAATTTCTACTTGTTGATGTTTTTCTACTCACGAGTTGGCAACTCACCCCCCGTTGTGCCACAGTTCTTGTAGGTTGACCGCATGGATCAGTAGCGGCATCGTTGTCACACAGTTGCTTTCGGGTGATTGCCTTGGTTGGTGGGACATTTGTATCGTAGCCACTCTTGTATTTATATTTCATATTGTATCTAGTTAACTCCATCACTCAAACTAGCATTTGTATAAGTATTGAGACTTGTAGTTGCGAGACTTGAGCGATGGGGTTTATGTTCGTGTTTTGGGTTGATGTCTTGCTTATTTCTTTATCTTTGTGGTGATCTTCGCCGTTTGGTGTCGTATACTTATATTTATGCTTTGCGTAGTTGTGATCCACCAGTTGGTGAAGAGCTAGCTCCCGCTTGGGGATGCCATTATTCTTGTTATGTTGTGGTTTTGGATCAAAATATACAAAGGTGGCTCTGCCTAAATTTTTAAAAGACGAAACACGTTTTCAAAGTAGCAAATTTCACTTGCATTTTCATGTTCCTTTTCTATGCATTAAGAAAACTTGATTTCATTATACCTTTATTTCAAAACTTTACCTCCTTTATTCTCTTAAAAAGGTTTAGATTTTTGGGTTTCAGCTTACTTGAATTACGTTACGCGTTTAGACGTTGCGTGATTTAAGTGCTGGTCATGAGCTAATATTTCGGGTCGTGAAAAAGTTGGTATCAGAGCGCTAGGTTTAACCTTGGTTCGAGTCTATGTTTGACTATGCGGAGTCTAGGGCGGGTATGTATTTCGGAACCTAGGCTTGACCTTACGGAACTTAAACTTGAACGGCGGGGGTATTAGACCCGAACTTTTGTCTCATAGGTTGACCCTGATTGATGGAATAGGTAGCTTGAGTAGAGTGACGTACCGTACATATGTTCCACGGCATATTTACGATACAATACTCCACTTAAGAAACCTTAGGATGTACATATTTTTGAGACTTATGATTCTCTTCATACCCATGATTATACATCCATTTGAGATCCTTGATTCTATTCGTTTCCGTGATCATACTCTCATTGATGTTGTTCCTTCTTATGATCATGTATCCATTCTGGATCTGTCGTTTCCTTTCATGTCCTTGATCTGTTTTCTTCGATACACGATTGAGGTTCCTGTCACCATGGTTTGAGCACAGATTGAGCTGCTGCTAGTGATGTGGTCAGGGAGGGCTCGTCATAGACGAGGACTGACCATTGTGTTTTCTGGTAACATGGGAACGTCTCGATATAGTGTTTGTGTTGTGACTTCTTATTGAGGCGAGTGTTTGGTTTTGCACCGGATGATCGGGCCATTGATAGAGGCTGCCTGTTGCAAGAGGACTGTTGATGTACAGCATACCTCAGAGATTGTGATGTCGTCTACGGTGCATACAGACGACCCAGCTGTTGCTGAGAATGATGGGATGTCGCTTCCAGAGCTTATGAACCGAGATCACTGGAGCTTCCAGGCAGAGATGCGATAGGTGATAGCTAGTCCATCTTGAGTTGAGAGACGAAGGAGATTCGTCAGATTTGATGCACCGACGCAGGACCAGTTGAGTTGAAGATTTTCAGTGTGGAGAGTCTTACTCAGATCTAGAGCAGAATCCAGAGATGACCATTGATGTATCGTCTTTCCTGGAGGATTGAGGCATTGTTTAGCATGCGGGCGAAGGGTATTCACATGTTGTATAGGCGAAGCTAAAATTTTTGAACGAATGTCGGAAAACCCATTTTTCCTAAGTTTAAAGTGTTCGGAGGAACATGCAAGTGATTCTGTGGACCCTCTAGAAGAATGAAACCCTAACTCGACATGATGACCATGGAACCGCTTTTGAATCTTAGAGTTTGCGGTAGTTTAGCGGTGCCATCAGTAAGGCTTGGGTTTGCCCTTCTACGGCTGGTCCAGAGGTACTGTGGTATGTACCAGATATTTTTAGACTGTGCTCAGGTGTTGAGCCTTCGGGAAATTATGGGATCTCGATGAATCGATCGAAAGGTTAGACGTCGTCCAGATATCATGTGATAAGAGATCAGCAAGCTAACCAGCTTCGGATAGAGGACCTCACCCAGATGCGTAGTGAGTTGATCGAGGACGGACGAGTATTGAGTATTCCTCCGATGGTTGGGACGAGTTCCCGAGGACATGTTCGGCTAGAGATCTTCTACAGAGTGATGAAGATACCGAGTTCTTGATTTTGAGTCCGTGTGAGAGACTCCGGATTGACTGTAGCCAAGAACAATTGCAGTACGCAGATAGCATGATGTGACATCGAAGTGGACGATGATACAGACGAGTGGAGCCAGAGGTTCATGCAAGATGCTGACGAGCGGTTGCTACTCCCCATCGAGGTCAGAGATCTGATATGCATACAGAGGCATTGGGATACAGCCAGTTCCCGAGTAAATGTTTTGCGGAGAACGCAGATGTCCAGAAGATGAGAAAAGATTATGCAAGAGTATCATGTTCCGTATAGTTCGGCATAGGCGAGATTGGGAGAGACCCTCAGCAGGTTTCTTCCAGGACACTGCCGCAATAAGATTAGCACTGAGGTTTAGAAGTGTGACGTGTATTCGGAGAGCCAGAGGCCGATGCCAGTGACATGCTGCTTTACGAGTGGTCATGATACTTGGCCGAGAGATGACCAGAGAAGTGCCAGAGCGGAATTGTTCCCGTTAGCACACCTAACCAGGATGATGAGCCGATGGATTGCAAGATTGGTAAATCCACAGAAAAGACGAGGACCCAGAGATAGAGGACGCCAGACCGTGAGCAGGAGGCAAGCGGATGTTCTTGCTCTGCCAGTTTTGAGCGCACCGATACATTTTTCGACATTGTAGGGGGTGTACCTCGATATCATTTATTGCGATTTACGTTTTTGATCTGAGTATCACGCTTATATCGCTTGGATTTGAGTTTTGATGATTGAGTTTCATGATATTAGTTTTCGTGCACCATGGCTGAACCTGCTGGGCATTTACATTTTGTGCATAGTATTGCGCTTAAGATATGTTTTATATGCCGTTGTGTTAGGTTGTGATTTGTGCATATCTATTGCACTTGATATTGATTTTGTGTCTTTGCTGCACATGTTTATGATTTCATGGATTTCATATAGTTGATTTGATTTTGTGTATGTGGTACGCACTCGATTTGATTTTTGCACTCGGTATAGCTTATATGTGCTTACAGTGCATTGATATGTATTTTGTGCACGCAGTTGCACACGTTTATGATTTTATAAACCTTGGTACACTCGGTGTTGCTATTTACACATTTGAGTTATTGATTGGTATTTTGTGCCTTTGATGCACCAGATTGGTATTTTATGCACTAGATGCACCAGATTTGTATTTCGTGCACTAGATGCACTGGATTTATATTTCGTGCACTAGATGCACTGGATTCGTATTTCGTGCACAGGATGCACTGTACTTGTATTTCGTGCACTAGATGCACCGTATTTGTATTTCGTGCACTAAGTGCACCGGATTTGTATTTCGTGCACTAGATGCAACGGAATTGTATTTCGTGCACTAGATGCACCGGATTTGTATTTCGTGCACTAGATTTGCATTTCATGCATTTGTCGCACCGGACGGGTATCCGTGCATTAGTTGCACTATATTTATACTCCGTACATTGGTTGCACCCGATTTATGTCTTTGAGCATTTGTATTACCAGATTTAGGTTTTTGTGCGCGTTGCACTTGACGTTCATTTTTCGTGCGCTTTACCGCACTGGGCATTTATATGGACTGACGCGCTTGGGTTGGATTTTTTTTTCTGCCCATATTAAGCACTTGATATTGGATTTTATGCGCATCGGGTGCACTTGAGTGAGATTATACTCGTGCATGTTGGATGCTCTTGTTTTAGATTTCATTCGTGCATGTTGGATGCACTTGATTTAGATTTCTTTTGTGCATGTCAGATGCACTTGATTGGATTTTCGCGCATGTTGGGCACATGATATGAGATGTGATTTTGAGCACAACGGATACACTTGATTGAGATTTTCATTTGTGCATGTTAGTTGCATTGGTTTGAGATTTCATGCACTCTAGATGCACTTGATATTGTTGTCATGCACACCCGTTACACTGGACAGATGCTTTCGTGCATACCCATTGCATATAGTTTTGCTTTCGTGTACGTTCGTAGCACTTGTATTTGGATTTGATTTCCGTGTGCACCAGACACACGTAATTGTTGGATACGCCTTTTGATGTTGATTTTGCTCTTGAGCACTTTGTTTTCATGATGGGCACTATGTTACGTAGTAACCGAACATGACTGATCTGAGGACAGTACCTGAGTACTTTGCATGCATTAAAAGTTAACAAGAGGTTTTCAGAAGGGAGTTATAGTCTCGCTATTTCCTATGTGTCCGTGAGTGACACGAACGTTTACAAAGCAAAACCTTTTGAGATATTTCAAAAACGACGGAACGTATATTTAGCAATACATATATGGACATATATTATTATTTTACAAATGAGAGTCCGTCACTTATGCTGTGATTTATGCATCACACGGCGATTTAAAAAGGATTTTGCATGTGTGTCATTCAGTTTTTGGAGATTTTTCAAGTATGCGTATTATATATATGTATTATAGTATTTGACTAGTGCATATTGGATTTCAGTAGTGGATTTCGAGATCTGTATCTCTATTGTAACTCCGAGGATATGCGTACAAATCCGATGATTTGCGTAACGCTTGACGGAGTTCGGTTTTTGTGTTTTGTACTCGTTTTCATGCGCACTTGACGCGCTGTGTTGTTTTTACATCTTCCATGATTTCGGAGCCCCGTTGATTTGAGCTGATTCTTGAAATGTTTTAGGAATTGGGGGTTTAAATTTAATTTCGTGGACCGAATTTATTTAAGGGGGAAAGACTGTAACATTTCAGAAAATATAAAATATTATTTTTGGAATTTAATATTAAAATAATATATTTCCCGAAAACTGCCCGATTTGCGAAATTGGGGTTTTCGAAAAAGGGTATAAATATATACCGATAATTGTGAAATAAATGGAAATTTAAAATGATTTATTCATTTAAAAATATAATTAAAGAATTTAGCATTTTAAGATTTATTATATGTAGTTTAAATGAAAACCCGATTAGTGCATTGCTAATCGCGATTAAGCCAAATCCGTGTTTCTACAGTTTTTCATGGTTAGTGCACCATGACATGTTACATGTTGTTTCACTGTGTGGTTTTATTTGAAATTATGGGTGTTATGGTGAAAAAAGGAGAAAAGAAAAGAAATGAATTATTGGAGAGAGAGAGAGGGGGGGACACAATAATGAGGGGTGAGCATGCTATGAGAGAGAAAAGGGAGTGAGAATAAGTGTGGGAGAGAGAGAGGGGCTGCCTCATTTCCCCTTCCCCTTTTGTTTCCTTCATCTTCCTCTAACCTCATCTCCCCCCACCTCAATCCCATGAAACCATCTTAAATCCTTTCTCAAAACCCTAAATCCCTTTCACAAAAAATGACCACCTCTTCATCCTCTATAAAATGGACCAAGCAAAGTTGGATTTTGATGACATTGGGAAGCTAGGGTTTTTTCTTGAGTTTCATCCATGAGGTATAATCCCTTCCATTTAGATAGTTTTGAGTTTTCTTGTATTTTAGATAGTTTAGAAGTTGAATTGGTATGGCGGTTGTGAGGATAAAAATCTCTAGAGAGGGTTTAGGTTTAAAAAGTGGATTTGGTGAACTCTTGTGGCTGTTACAAGACCTGGGGTTGAGTATAGAAACCAAAATAAGGATTTAGGAATATATTATATCGGTTTTGTGTTGAATTGTGAGGGTATTATGGAATCTGGTATCACCCGAGACCTTTGTAAAAGAAGTTCCCTTGACCATGAGACGTGCAGGCAACCTTGAATCAGCCCTAGAAACCTGAGCCCCTCCCCCCATTTTCTGGCCAAAATTTTAATCATTCTGGCCGCAAATTGCGTCCAGAGCAGTGTGGATCTTGGTGAAATTTGTTCTGTGGCATTGTTATCGTCTATCTAGAGCAACCTCATATGCAAAATTGGCTAGTTTGACCTGAGTCAAAATCTGGGAGCACATTGGGGTGTTTTTGGCTATGTTTTTCGTATTTGGAATTGTTTGGATTTGCTATTTGGATTTGTTTTCGGTTGTTGGATATTTTTACATCGACAACAAGGGTTGTTTGATTGTTTTTGCACGCGTAGGCCATAGGTTCTAACCTATGAGCGCGCCGTGTGCCGTATCGATTTTCCGGATTCGATTTTAATAGCGATTGCGATTGTGTATTATTGTAGATGCCTTCGTATGGATTCCGAGGTGACGAAGCGTGGCGCCATCGACTTTGGCAAGTAAGGAACAACGTGAGTAGATCTATATCTACGGGGGAAGTCGGATGGATGGCGTATAGCACCCCCGCAAAGTTTTGGTGGAAACCGATTTGTAGCATATGGTTAAGAAAACCTATATTAGGAAACTAGGGTTAGAGTTAAAAGATTGTTAGTGAAACCATATTATAAACTAAAGAATAGTTAGAAGTGTTTTTATACAACTAATATGCGATGACGGGATTTGAGGATGATATTTGATGATATTGCCATTTAGGATACTATAGGACTAGATAGTCGACGTAGATGTGTCATCCGAACCATACCTATTTCCAAACTGAAAAATCGTATGCATCTTTTAAACAGATATCTTGAGGGATGTTACAGATTTTCAAATGATATTTTTTCTTAAAACACCGTAGCCCTACTTTCAAAACTACGATTCGCATCTTTCAAAAAACTGTTTGTATGGTTCGGGTGTATATGTTAGATTAGATACGTATGCTTTTAGTAAAGGTAGAATGTATATGTAAACTTGACTTTATGTGAGATATAATTA
The DNA here is from genome assembly GCA_030015575.1 of Agapanthus africanus. Lineage (NCBI taxonomy): Eukaryota > Viridiplantae > Streptophyta > Magnoliopsida > Asparagales > Amaryllidaceae > Agapanthus > Agapanthus africanus. The sequence goes on along the minus strand of CM057350.1, from coordinate 177,595,804 downwards.
TGATGAAAAGATAATACGATTTGACATGTGATATGATGATATGTTGGTATACGGATGCGAGTCGATTGAGGTGATTGATACCTTGCCGGTCCTCTGATACGAGATTGTTATGGATGTGACCTGGGACACAGGTGTATAGATATATATATAATGTCGTGAATCATGTGTGATATGTCGTACGAGATGTTAGGTCCATACCCTTCATTGTCGCATTGGTCGATAGGATCCCTGATAGCTTAATGCCGCCGTACGATGATTTTCCGTACGTGATGAGTTTGACTTGATGTCTGATCCATACCCTTAACTAAAGGATGCCGTACGATGGATTATACCATACGTGATGTTGTGTGGCTAGATGCCGATTGATAGATTCACCGACTCAGTCATGATAGATACGTATACCCATCAGCATTTGTATATGATTTACCTTATGCTGCAATCATGTTATTCGCATTGCATTACTTATACCTGTGCTAGTACACCTGCACCATTATCGATGATGCGTATGTTACCCGTACACAGATTTACCGGCTCACACACTTCATCATCGATAATTGCCATGTCACTACACAGTAGGATTGCTGTATCACGATATGACTCTTTGCATAAATTACCTGCGTACATACATATTGTACACCATACCTGCATACATACATATTGTACACCATACCTGCGTACATGCATATTGTACACGATACCTGCGTATATACATATTGTACACTATACCTGCGTGCATACATATTGTACACCCATACTTGTGGACATACACATTTGTACGTCCATACTTGCGTATATACACATATGCACCTTTATACGATATTGCATTCGATTTTGGAGATTTGGGAACCACATGATATATTTTAAAAACTGGATTCATTTAAAAGAGCGGTTTTCCCTCGATATGTGCATATTACCGTTCCATGTTGCGTGATATATGGATATGCTTACATTTCTGTTATATATCGCATACATCATGCTTTATAATTACACGGATTGAGATATGTTGTTTTCAAGAGATTTCTGCATTTGAGAACCGTGCATATTTCAAAAGAAAGCATGTACTGTTTTAAAAACCGGGTTTCTCTTGATATGATATTTCAGTGCGTCCACAATGCGTTTTCTCGGTTTAGAGACGTATGATATGTGAAACCCGATTCGAGGAGCTGGATGAGGCCGATTGCGGGTACATGGTGGACCTGGTATGGTACCCCGGGGCTAGAACGGATTGCTGTCCAGTAGACGGTGAGCCTGGCAGAGGGACTACTACCTACCGGTGATAGTATTTGGGCTCGGCGGATATCCGGAGGATACCGACCGGAGTCGAGAGATGAGATGGGCCGATCCGGACTGACGGAGCCCGAGGGCCGATCCGGACTGATGGAGCCCGAGATATGAGGATTTACGTGTCGATGCTGGACACGGGTTTCGTGATGTTTTTGGGTGTCGATGCTGGACACCCAGGTTCCATGATTTTTGAGGTGTCGCGAGGGACACACGTTGATTTATATCCTCATACTTTCATGCACATGCTTTTATGATGCATACATACTTTGATTATATGGTTGGACGAGATCCACATGCATACATACATTGATTATATGGTTGGACGAGATCCACATGCATACATACATTGATTATATTTTTGGATGATATCCACATGCTGATTGATATTGATATTAGTGTTGGCGCATATACAGACCCGGTCACCCTAAATATCATAGTATTACCTTTAAGATATAGTTGATCTAGGATTCGTTGTTCATTTGATTTCTACTTGTTGATGTTTTTTGTTCAGCACGATTTGTTACATTTTAATACAAACCATTTTTTATCATTTTGTTAATAAACAGTGCTATTTAATCCATGTCTGCTCATTTATACAGATTACAGGTACGAAGACGGATGCACTAATTTTTGTACGCAACATGCACAAAAAGACGGATTTTTAGCTGAAACTGCAAACAAGACGGAATACAGATCAAGAATTAAAATGAGTTTGCAACATATACATGTGTGTGTACAAAAAGAATGTGTGAAATGGTCCAACACATACATGTGTGAACATTTGTGAAGATGCATGAACCTTGGGAGCTGCTTGGGTACAATAATGATGAGTGGTGCAAGTGGTAAACTAGTGATTGAAATATGATTTGAAGTGTGAACACACACACACTCACTCCATCTCTCTCTCTGTGATTTAGCCCCAGATTTCACACATGAGCTAAATAAAAAAAGTTGCAATTATAGAGATATACCCATAAGACCAGATGGCTGCTGAAGCAGGGTGGGCCCCAGACTCTTCGTTTTGGCCGCAAATATATCCAATTTGGCCGCAAATTGCGGCCAAGACGGTGGCAAACTATCTAGTTCAAATTATGTGGGTCCCTGGTGGTCTTTTTAGTCTATTGTCACCTGCAACTTTTGATGTTGGATTCTCTATAAATAGCAGATCAAGGCATGAGGCCAAAAGAAAACTTTTTTGCATACTTGTAAACTCTTGTTAAATTTCTTGTACCTTTTGGGATTGAGTTGAGTTCTTTACCTTTCTCTGGTCTTGCAACTTCTCTCTTTGAGCTTGAAAGATTAGATTTTGGTAGTTGAACTCATTTACATGTATTTTGAACCATTGCAATAAATCTTCATTACATTAAAGTTTGATTCTTGTTTCTCTTTTCTATTTTGTCATTTCTTTTTCATTATTCAGTTGTGTTATTTCTATGATGATGTGTGAGTAGTTGTTCTTGGGCCATGGTGAGGTAGGTTGTGGAATGACTTTACTTCCAACCCCTCCCTTGTAATTCTTGCACTTTTTCACTTCTTTTCTTAATATTACAAGTTTATTATGTTTTGCTTGATAGGATATATCGTTTTGAATGGTTGCAAATCAACCTTTAACATATATCCTATTTCTTCTTTACATTTTATCGTTGCTATGTTAAGATTTGAAGTAGGTGTGAATATGGAATTGCAGTACGTCACGCAACTAGCTAGATAGGATATATAGCATTCTTGCATATATTCTATACTTGCTACTTCACTTAACTAAATTCCATATTCACTCCATCTTCAATCACATTCTTGTTAGTTTCCGTTTTTCTTAAGCTTGATATCGTATTTTATCCCGATACATGTTTTCGGATAAATACGGCATACTTTCGCTATTTAAATAGAAACTAAAAAGAATGAATCTTGAATCAAAACGGAGAGTCGGGGGTAAAAGTCGTATTTCACTCTTACTGAACCTTAGCCTAAGTTTCGCATTCCAAAATTTTGCTTCTTTTAAGTATTATACTAAAACGTGACAAAAACACCATTTTCCAACCTATTGATCTATAACTCAAAATGATGTCGTGATATCCACTCCTTATGGTTCAACCCGTGCTTGCCGGCTTGCTTCAACGCACCGTGCACTTGCGGTATTTTTAAACTCGATACTCACGTCGTGCACAATTTTTCCGACAAAAAACCGACATATCCAATATTGACCATATTCTTCAAAAGCACGTCACCGTGGGTTTCGAACAAGTTTTTGGCGCAGTTGCCCGGGAGTGGCAACACCACGAAGATTATTTTTAGTTATCTATGTATATACTTTTTATAAAACAAACAAAATAAAAACGCCAAAAACACCTCAAATATCCGACATTTTGCTCTCTATGTTTTCTGTTCTGCAGTTGATATTATTGTTCTAAAAATAATTTGCATACAAAAAGGGTACACTAACAGAAATAGAAGAAGACACAGAGAAATTGGAGCAATAACACCAGGATCTGGCCGCAAATTTATCTATATTGGCCGCAATTTGCGGCCTAACCCTGGCATTTTGCCCTAATTTTTCTGTTACCTCTCTACTTTTCTGCCATTAGTCCATTTTTATATGCAAAATTTTATAATTATATATCTACAGAACTTTGGCCATAAATATCGTATTGTGCACTAAATATCGTATTTTTTCTCAAATTCCAGATTGCAACGGAAATACGAAATACTATCGTGTGGAGCTGAGAACAAAATTCTGGAGAAAGGCGTTAAGAAGTTAACAGTGCCAAAGATCCGGGTAGATCGACTCGTACAAGCGAACACTCAAGCGATCACGGATCAAGTCAACGGGAGTTTCTAAACTCAAAAATTCAAGGTACGCACATTCCCTAACACCTTCTCCTCAAACCCACGCTCCAATACTTCAATTTTGTGCAGAATTTCTTTCGCAAACTCCGCTGCACAAGTGCCAAAAGAAACTAACCGTATTTTTTGCAGCGCACCGCTTATAACATAAAAAACGATTGATTGATGATTTGAATAATTTTTATTGGTTGCGCATTGCATAAATTTAATACGGACTTAAGGACAAAGAACCCCAACAAGATACGGTAAGGGATTTCATCACCTTTCTCCATGGCCCACAAACCATAAAAAACGAGCATTTTCACACCCTCATTAACTTTGAAAGAAATTAGACTTTCAGCCTCTAAGGACTTCGCGCTCACTAGGGTAAGTTAAGTGTATTTCAAACACCGCCCATCAGTACATTGTTTCGAAAGTGTCTAGAAAACTGTGAAAGGCGCAACCGCCGAAAGAGAGAAGGTTATTCTAATTAAGGAACCTCGCGAAAGTGAGGGAAAACCTCCCTTCCTCTCTGCACTTACCTGGCTTCTCGATCAGTCTATCTTTGGCCCGTTTCGCAGTACATTTTTACTTCAAAAAGCAAGTTTTTTTAGCAGGTCTAGTTGACCTAGGTGACCCTAGACTTTTTAGGTGTGTGCAGTGTGTCTTGTTTGTGATATTGTTGTACCTCTTGTGTGATATTTGTGGTTGTGAATATTTTGGTTGAAAAACATTTTTTTTCCTTCTTTCTTTCGTTTTTCTCATTTTCTCAATCTTTCCCTACCACTTCCGGATAGTGCATGTCAGCTTAGACTAGAGATTCACAATCTCGATTAGTCCGGTTTGTGCCTATATCTTCCGACTCTTCTACACCTTCTGATTCCTCGGAACCTCCCGAGACCTTCTTACCTTCTGCCTCATCGGAGCCGTCCGATTCTACACCTTCACTTTCTTCTCCTACACCACCAACAATGACGGAGCAAACAATCGTTGAGCAACAGGAGGCGGCATTACAGGATAGATGTTACCCACACCGATCATCCTTTCCTTCATGCATAGTGTTGCCCACCATTGCAGCAAACAACTATGAGATCAAACCGCAATTCATACCACTACTCTCCAAATTCCACGGACTCGAGTTCGAAGATGCTTACTTGTTAATCAGTGAATTTGAAGGAGTATGTGCGATGATGAAGATTCATGGAGTGAGAGAGGATGTCGTTAAACTCAAATTCATTCCTTTTGCGCTTAAGGATAATGCGAAAAGCTGGTTAAACAGTTTACCAGCTAGATCAATCACGACATGGGATGACTTTATGAAGGTTTTTCTTAAAAAAATTTACCCTATTCATAAAACCGTGCGAATTCGCAATGAACTCCACAATTTTAAACAAAAAGAGGGTGAAATTTTTTGGAAATGCCTAGAAAGATTTAAAGAAATCTTAATCAAATGTCCCCATCACGGGTTAGAACAGTGGAGGTTATGTCAGATTGTCTATGAAGGATTAGATTCCAGTTCGCGCATAATGTTAGAATCCATGTGTCAGTATAAATTCCTGAGCTATGGTGCTAAGGACGCATGTAACTTTTTGGAAGAACTGGCTGACAAAACCATCCACTGGGAGAGTGTGAGTGAGAAACTATCTGTGACTAGGAGCAGTGTACACGTAGTTGACAGCTCTATAGCTGTCGAAGCCAAAATCGCCGCTCTTGCACGGCGAATGGAAGATTTAGAGGGAAATATTTCATCGCTACCAGTCAATCAAATTTCTCCGACTTTGTGCGCTAACTGTCAGCATCCTAGCCATATAACGAAAGAATGTTCATTTCTCGTTGGGTCCCAGGGACCTGAAAACGTCAATGCGCTATATCAAAACTAGCGTCCCAGGAACGACCCCTTTGCACCGACGTACAACCCTGGTTGAAAGAATCATCCCAATTTTGCTTGGAATCAGACCCTTTTTTCAAAACAACAATTCAAACCCGTCTTTCCAACAATTTCAAAATTCAAATTTTCAATACCAAAAATTAGGATACTCAACCAACCAACCCCAGCAACCCCAACAGCCGAATCAGCACAACCCAACCTTTGCACCCCCTGGGTTCGCCCAAGACGACAAGAGGGTGTCATCCATTGAAAAAGGGTTAGAAGCTTTGATTAAAACTTCTGCGCAGACTTCATCTAGTTTGGCTACTTTTATGCAAACATCCAGTCAATTGCATAGCGCAAACACTCAAGCGATAGCCAAATTAGAAATCCAAATCAGTCAACTGGCTGCAGCAGTTAATGAACGTGAGAAAGGAACATTTCCCTCTCAACCCGTGATGAACCCAAGAGAGCAGAGAAACAACAACGCTCATGTTGTTCAGACGAACAATATTGAGAATGCGAAAGCCGTTACCATCCTCAGATCAGGACGAACGTTTGACAACAAGGTTATGAACCCCAACGACTCATCCAAGCGTGCGGTTGTCGGTTTACCCGCACGAAGTTCACCTTCTGTTCCTCATTGTGATCCGTCGTCATCTTCATCACCTTCTTCTTCTTTTTTTCCTTCTGCTTCTTCTTCGTCGTCTGCTGCACATCCTTCAAAGCAGCTTGAGAATTCGCCGCATGACCACCCTGACTGTCCAGCGAGAATATTCCCGCCTTCTATACCTATTCCATCTGCAGATTCTCCTAACTTAGTGTTCGGACCCAAGGCTTCCTATCCTAATAGGTTGAAATCAAAGAAGCCTTCTGCAAATATGGAAAAGGTGTTAGAAGTTTTTAAACGCTGTGAAGTCAACATTCCTTTGTTGGACGTGGTCCAACAAGTTCCGGCGTATGCGAAATTTCTAAAGGACCTGTGCACGCAAAAACGACGCACAAATGAGCCCAAAACTGTTTTCTTAGCCGCCACTCTGAGCGATGTCTTGTCCAAGTCCATTCCGGTGAAATATAAGGACCCAGGCTGTCCGACTATTTCTTGCACTATTGGGGACAAAAATATCAACCGTGCCTTGCTAGACTTAGGGGCAAGCGTAAAGCTCCTCCCCTACTCAGTTTACAAACAACTGGGATTAGGAGAGCTCAAGCCGACTAGAGTGACTCTGCAACTGACAGATCGATCTACGAAAGTACCGAGGGGGGAAATTGATGATGTTCTAATCAAGGTCAGGGAATTCATATTCCCCATAGATTTCATTGTATTGGAGACTGAGCCCGTCACCAACCCCAGCGGTCAAATTCCAGTCATTCTGGGATGGCCTTTCCTAGTCACATCCAACGCGTTGATAAACTGTCGTAATGGGTCCATGAAACTTTCATTTGGGAACATGACAGTCGACCTCAACATTTTCACGCTAGGAAACCAAGCGAGTGAGAAACATGATGACACTTTTGAAGTCAATGCTGTATACGATATGTCTGAGGAGGGAAAATTTGACTTCAACAATGAGTGTCTTGAAAAAACATTTAAAGAACTGTTTTCTGAGGAGCTTCTTTTCCTTGAGAAGCTATGTCCTGAACAGGCATCCTACGCATATTGGGGACCCCAATTTGAACCACTTCGTAATGAACCGGCCCCTGAAGTGCGACCATCTGTGGAGGAGCCACCAAAACTTGACCTCAAAGTTCTTCCTGACCACCTCAAGTATGCGTACTTGGGAAATAATGAAACGCTTCCAGTAATAATTGCAACCGACCTTGCGCCTGAGCAAGAGTTAGCCCTCATGGACGTTCTGAGAAAGAACATGGAAGCGATTGGGTGGTCAATGGCTGATATCAAAGGAATCAGCCCTGCTATCTGTCAGCACAGAATCCATATAACTGATGATTCCAAACCCTTCAAGGATCCTCAACGCCGGCTTAACCCGGTAATGAAAGAAGCGGTAAGGAATGAAATGCTGAAGTGCCTGGACAATGGGATAATCTATCCCATATCTGATAGCAAATGGGTAAGCCCCATTCACGGGGTACCAAAGAAATCGGGACTCACAGTTGTCACGAATGAAGCAAATGAGCTAATCCCAACCCGCACACAAACAGGATGGAGAGTCTGTATTGATTACAGAAAGCTCAACACAGCAACTCACAAAGATCATTTCCCGCTGCCCTTCATTGATCAAATGCTTAAACGCCTAGCCGGACACGCCTACTATTGCTTTTTAGATGGGTATTCCGGCTATAATTAGATCCCGATTGATCCAGAGGATCAGGACAAGACAACATTCACTTGTCCTTTTGGTACCTTCGCCTACCGCCGCATGCCCTTTGGGCTGTGCAATGCACCCGCAACATTTCAGCGGTGCATGATAAGCATCTTCTCAAATATGGTAGAGCGATTTTTAGAGGTTTTCATGGATGATTTCTCCGTCTTTGGAGATTCATTCTCTGAGTGTTTGAAGCATCTGGAGCTAGTAATGCTACGATGTAGAGAAAAACACGCCACACTCAACTGGGAGAAGTGTCATTTTATGGTCAAACATGGCATCGTGTTAGGCCATATCATTTCTGAAAAAGGTATTGAAGTCGATAAGGAAAAAATCAACGTTATTTCAAGCCTCCCACCACCATGGACTGTCCGTGACATTAGGGCATTCTTAGGCCATGCCGGGTTTTACAGGCGCTTCATCAAGGATTTTAGTAAACGAGCTAGACCCTTGACTTCTTTGCTGGCCAAAGAAAAACCCTTTGATTTTAACTCTGAGTTCCTTCATGCGTTCAAGCTTCTGAAGTCGGAACTCACTTCTGCTCCGATTTTACGTGCACCAGACTGGAGCGAACCCTTTGAGCTAATGTGCGACGCTTCTGACTTTGCGATAGGTGCTGTCTTAGGATAGCGATTTGAAAAGAAGCTGGATGTTATCCATTACGCAAGCAGGACGTTGAATGACGCACAGCTAAATTACACCACCATGGAAAAAGAATTGTTAGCTGTTGTGTCCGCTCTCGAAAAATTCCGTCCTTACTTGATCGGGACCCATGTCATGATTTATACTGATCATTCTGCGCTGAAGCACCTCTTTGCAAAAAAGGATGCTAAGGCCAGACTGATACTTTGGATTCTCCTTCTCCAGGAATTTGACTTAACAATCAAAGATAAGAAGGGAACCAAAAATGTTATGGCCGATCATTTGTCTCGCTTGCCAAATGCACTAATCGAGGAAATTCCAATAAATGAACAGTTCCCTGACGAACAACTTCTTTCCATATCAATCGAACCCTGGTTCGCTGATATCGTGAACTTTTTAGCCATTGGAGAAACACCATCTTTTTGGTCGAATCAGGACAGGTCTAAATTTCTTTCCCAGGTCAAATTCTTTTACTGGGATGAACCATACTTATTCAAATACTGTCCTGATCAGATTATTAGGCGGTGCATCTCCAACTCTGAGACAAGAAGTGTTCTATCCTTCTGCCATGACTAAGCTTGTGGGGGCCATTTTGGACCCAGAAAGACGGCTGAAAAGGTTTTGCACAGCGGCTTTTACTGGCCGACGCTTTTCAAGGATGCTTTTGAATATTGCAAGACCTGTAGCCGCTGCCAGCACATGGGGAAAATTGGAAGGCGAAATCAGATGCCCCTACGATCCATTCTCATTGTAGAAATTTTCGACGTCTGGGACATTGATTTCATGGGGCCATTCCCAAACTCTTTCAGAAATTTGTACATATTGCTGGCTGTGGACTATGTGTCTAAATGGGTGGAGGCTATCCCTTATCGAACCAACGACAACAAGGTTGTCGTGAAATTCTTGAAAGAAAACATTTTTTCTCGGTTCGGTACACCTCGCACCATCATTAGTGATAATGGAACGCATTTCTACAACCGATCTTTTGAATCACTATTGAAAAAGTACTCCATCAGCTACAAGTTGTCAACGCCCTATCATCCTCAAACTTGCGGCCAGGTTGAAGTCTCAAATAGACAAATTAAACAGATTTTGGAAAAGAGTGTCAGCCATAACCGCAAAGATTGGTCATTGAAGTTAAATGACGCGCTGTGGGCATTTTGGACCGCTTTCAAAACAAATCTTGGTATGTCCCCATACTGACTCATCTTTGGGAAAGCGTGTCATTTGGCGGTCGAATTAGAGCACCGCACTTTTTGGGCAATCAAACAGCTCAATATCGACTTAGAAAAAGCGGCGAAGTGCGAAAACTTCAATTGAACGAACTTGACGAGATACACAATGATGCGTATGAGAATGCCAAATTGTACAAAGAAAAGGCGAAAGTCTTTCAAGATAAGGCAATTCTCCGGAAAACGTTCACCGTGGGGAAAAAGGTTCTGCTCTATGACCCGCGACTTCATTTGTTTCCTGGGAAGTTGAAATCACGCTGGACAGGTCCATTTTTGGTGTGCACCGTCTTTCCGCACAGTGCTGTCGAAATTGAAGATCAGCAATCAGGCAATACGTTCAAGGTCAATGACCAACGGCTAAAGCCAATTTTAGAATTGCTCGCGGAAATGGGGGAGCTCATGTTTTTACATGAGCCACGTTACATAGACTAAAACACATCCCCAAGTCTTTTTCCTGTAAATACTCTTTTTGGAGCTTTTTGTAATTATTGATTTTCTTTTACTATATTTTTTTATAAAGGGTTGTTTTTGCAAAGTACCCTTTATAACCATCCCCAACCCAACCCAATACTCATTTTCTGTTTAACCATCCCCAACCCAACCCAATACTCATTTTCTGTTTCTCTCAAAAACCTGCTGCTCTCTCCCCAAATTAAACCCTAGCACCCAACCTCAGCCCCCAACTCCACCGTCAGGCCGCCAAAAAATCCCAGAAAGCCGCAAATTGCGGCCTGCTCTGCTCCAACAGCCCCGATCCCCTTTCTCCTCTACAAGATTTCTTCTCTTCTTGTTCAATTTCTGTGCAAAATTTCAGATCTGAAATGGTAGCTTTTGATTGTGAGAAGAACTTCTTTGAGATTTTCTCCGACGCAACTTACGGACAATATTTCTACGATGAAATCTGTCAAAGAGGGTGGGATTTTTTAATTTACAGAGGCGATGATTTGTTTTCTGTGAGTGAATTGGTAGAAGATTTTTACGAAGCATTAAGACATGGTAAATCGGAATCGGGGTTCGTAGAAATTTTCTTTCAGGGGCGACATCGGATTTTTCAGCCCCAAACCATTTCTAGGGTTACAAATATCCCCATGCGACCAGGAAATCAACAACCGCGAGAATTGGCGGTTTACAGATCATTGTTGGGGGATTTTGTAGAATTAAAAAATAAGGGGCTGAACCCGGCCCAGATGTACAGAAACGTGTTTGCAGTTTGCCGATGGGCAAACCGCAACATTAGGGGAAAGAGCCGTGTTTCTTCCTTTCCGGCTGGTGTAGGACATATTATGCACTGCTGAATGGAAAAAGTGCCGCATTTTTGTGTTGTAACACAATTGTTCAACACAATCATGGAAGGGGTAGCCCAGAAGAAACCCCTACTGCCGGTGCTAGTGACCCAACTTGCAAAGTACTACATGGATAGGATTGAGTTTGATGGGTATGCGACTGTCTATGCAAATTGGCCGGTCGAGCTAGAGAGAATTTCATAAGGATACACCGGCAGCCACTACGAGCAGAAAAACTGGACAAGGGAGGACCCAAGCGAACATTCGGGTCCCGAAAGCTCGACAGAGGCACTTTTAAATGAGCCAGAACCAGACAACGAGAAAGACCTGCAGCGCCTGACGTTTAGGAGTGTACGCCACATGCTCAAGAAACAACAGAAAATGCTGAAGCAGCTGGACCGGATTGAGGCGGCTCAGCAAGCAGCGCATGACGACGCTAGCGGCAGCAAGAAGGGCAAGGGAAAATCCAGGAGACATTGAGGACAATGCCAGTTTCAAGTTGAGGGTGACAGCATATAGTTTGCATTTGCATATTTCCTGCATTTCAGCATTTACTTATTGTATTTTTTCTTTTCTTTTGCATGTAGCTGCATTTCATATCTGCTTTTGTACTGCATTGTATAGAAAAATTAAAAAAATTTATAAAAATTGAAAAAAAATTCCTGAAAATTATAAAAACTGTGTCATGTTGGCTAGCAGGGGAACGTTGATTCAAAGTCTGACGGTTCAACTGATAAGGTATAAATAACTAAATTCTTGCTATGAGACTGACAACTTGAAAAATAACCCGCCTGTGTGTTTAACCTTAGCTGATACACGTCTTTTATATCACTTATACGTGTCGTATGTTTTTAAGAATTTAATGAATGTCTGACATGTCTGTAAAATCTTTTAAAATTGATAAATATGCTTAGGATCAAACAGGTTTGGCTGAGTTAAGTAATATCAAGAATAATTCATACAGTGAAGTAGATATGAAGAATTTTATAGAAGCTTTAACAGAAGCTATAAGTCCGAAAAATAATCCATCTGGAACCCTGTGGAGTAATTACACACCTTATCACATGTAACGTCTTCTGTTTTAAAAGAAAAAGCTGGCTATATCTCCGTTTTACTAAAGTGCTAAAAATTTAAAATAAAATGAGTCGTTTGTTTTATGGTCTTGGTAACTTGGGTAATTAAGTCCTTGGGGTGTCTCCACACCTAATGCCCTAAAACCATCTGGTTTTGGAGTCATTGACCCAAAACTCGCTAAGTTTCCAATCGCCAGATAAAACAAGCTAAGCAAGTGTCATCTTCGAGTTAAAAGTCCGTATGGTTCTTTGTGGGAGAATAATCTTGGCGGTGACAAATTTTCTAGTAAAACTGGTTTTTTCGCGGAGATATGAAAGTTTGTATTTATTAAGACGTTTTACACGATATTGAAGGGTGTGTATGAACAAAAACAGGTGAAAGGTAGGAGTGAAAAATAAGACTTATGGTTCCCTGTTAAAATTGATATATATTCTGACTTGAAACATAACTGGAGAGTTAAACTGAAGAAAATCTTAAGTCTTTTCAAACTCGTTTGATCCTTTAGAGGTCTATCTTGATCCGTATTTTTGACTTGATGACACTAATCTAGTTCTTAGAAACTTATGGACACAATCCACACAAATCACGTAATGACGTATTTGGCTTATGTTAAATAAACAATTAGGAGTGAAAAATAGGGTTGGACATTTTCTAACTTGGATAATAGAATTTCTAGCTTTGATACTTGATCTTAAGATTTGAATCAACTGTTTTCTTGCGAAACTAACTTGACTGGATTTTGTGGGTGCAATCCGCTGAAAACCCTCAGGAGATAACACTCCTCCTACTAGGGACACCTAGAGGGTTAACGGCTTGTTGCACGTGCTCAGTGCAATCGCGTTCCCTGCGAAAGTGGGGCTAGAAATTTTTGTTTTGCTCGGGACGAGCAAAAGATAAGTTTGGGGGTATTTGTTCGGCACGATTTGTTACATTTTAATACCACCCATTCTGTATCATTTTGTTAATAAACAGTGCTATTTAATCCATATCTGCTCATTTATACAGATTACAGGTATGAAGACGGATGCACTGATTTTTGTACGCAACATGCAAAAAAAGACGGATTTTTAGCTGAAACTGCAAACAAGACGGAATACAGATCAAGAATTAAAATGAGTTTGCAACATATACATGTGTGTGTACAAAAAGAATGTGTGAAATGGTCCAACACATACATGTGTGATCATTTGTGAAGATGCATGAACCTTGGGAGCTGCTTGGGTACAATAATGATGAGTGGTGCAAGTAGTAAACTAGTGATTGACATATGATTTGAAGTGTGAACACACACACACTCACTCCATCCCTCTCTCTGTGATTTAGCCCCAGATTTCACACATGAGCTAAATAAAAAAAGTTACAATTATAGAGATATACCCATAAGACCAGATGGTTGCTGAAGCAAGGTGGGCCCCAGACTCTTCGTTTTGGCCGCAAATATATCCAATTTGGCCGCAAATTGCGGCCAAGACGGTGGCAAACTGTCTAGTTCAAATTATGTGGGTCCCTGGTGGTCTTTTTAGTCTATTTTCACCTATGTTGGATTCTTTATAAATAGCAGATCAATGCATGAGGCTAAAGGAGAACTTTTTTGCATACTTGTAAACTCTTGTTAAATTTCTTGTAGCTCTTGGGATTGAGTTGAGTTCTTTGCCTTTCTCTGGTCTTGCAACTTCTCTCTTTGAGCTTGCAAGATTAGATTTTGGTAGTTGAACTCATTTACATGTATTTTGAACCATTGCAATAAATCATCATTACATTCAAGTTTGATTCTTGTATCTCTTTTCTATTTTGTCATTTCTTTTTCATTATTCAGTTGTGTTATTTCTATGATGATGTGTGAGTAATTTTTCTTGGGCCATGGTGAGGTAGGTTGTGGAATGACTTTACTTCCAACCCCTCACTTGTGATTCTTGCATTTTTTCACTTCTTTTCTTAATATTGCAAGTTTATTATGTTTTTCTTCATAGGATATATCGTTTTGAATGGTTGCAAATCAACCTTTAACATATATCCTATTTCTTCTTTACATTTTATCGTTGCTATGTTAAGATTTGAATTAGGCGTGAATACGGAATTGCGTTACGTCTCGCAACTAGCTAGATAGGATATATAGCATTCTTGCATATATTCTATACTTGCTACTTCACTTAACTAAATTCCATATTCACTCCATCTTCAATCTCATTCTTGTTAGTTTCCGTTTTTCTTAAGCTTGATATCGTATTTTATCCCGATACATGTTTTCGGATAAATACGGCATACTTTCGCTATTTAAATCGAAACTAAAAGGAATGAATTTTGAATCAAAACGGAGAGTTGGGGGTAAAAGTCGTATTTTACTCTTACTGAACCTTAGCCTAAGTTTCGTATTCTAAAACTTTGCTTCTTTTAAGTATTATACTAAAACGTGACAAAAACACCATTTTCCAACCTATTGATCCATAACTCAAAATGATATCGTGATATCCATTCCTTGTGGTTCGACCCATGCTTGCCGGCTTGCTTCAACGCACAGTGCACTTGCGGTATTTTTAAACTCGATACTCACGCCGTGCACAATTTTTCCGACAAAAAATCGACATATCCGATATTGACCATATTCTTCAATATCGCGCACTGGTGACAAACTAAGCAACTCATCAGGAAAACATATGGAACTCTCTCCCAAACACGACTTGGTCCAACGGGACCTCTGTGGCTCTAACATCACAAACATATGCTAAGAATTCCTAACATCCTTTTCTCAAAAGCTTACTAGCGCGAAAAGAAGAAATCAAACTGGGAAAGACGACTCTACAGTCTCCCCGAAAACAATCAAGAATTGGCTTACCCGGAAAACCAAATCTGACTGCCCCTTCACGGCAGTCTACGAACGCATAACACGTGGCTAACCAATCCATGCCCAGAAAAACTTCGAAGTCAAACACATCAAGAAATAATCAAATTGACAGAAGAATCTCTATCTCCAATACGAACAAAACCAACAATAATGAGAAACACATAGAGCTACAAAAGACCAGCCTATGGAAGAATCACAACAAGCGGCTGATTTAGCAAGGACTACTATCGGCTAGATTTCGATACAAAATATGCGGATACCATTTCAAACAACACCAAAAAGAAATACGCATCGGAAGAAACACCAAAAGAATACTTGTTACAACTGTGCCTATCAGTCGTCTCTGAGCTGGCATACCGGTACAAATCCGCTTCGGTCCAGAAATGACTGAAGTCTTAGAAATGCGCTCCTCCAACAGTAAGGTTGCGTCCATAGCAGCGACGTAAGTGTCACAATGCTGGACACCAACAGTAAGAAATAACTGCATGTCCAAACTCCACACGAACCTCTTGATCCGTTTCTCTTCAGTGTCCACCAGGTAAGGAGCATATCAGACCGCTGAGTAACTAAATGTCGTACTCGGACACTGTCATCCCTGAAATCTTACGCAAAAACTCGAAGTTACGGGCTCGACATCTCGAATGCTCTCCGGAAGGAAACGAGCAAGAAACACGGCTATGAAATCATCCCAAGTCATAGGATGTAAGTCTGCAGCTCGGGCTCTCTCAATTGACTCGCACCACGTCTGAGGAAGACCTCTCTAGACGAAAACTCGCAAGTTCAATCCATATCTCGTCAGAACATCTCTGTGAACGACAAATCCTAGTCATCCTGTCGAGGATTGTCTACGTATCCTCCGCTGCATCTGTGCTGATAAAAACAAACTGTAGGCCTCAGCCTCAAAAACTCCTATAAGGATACGAAAATAATTTTGGTACAATAGAAACAGCAACCTGAGCAGCAGGTACAATTACAGTCCCTGCAGCAGGAGGGACATCATCGGCTCTCGGAGCTCGGCTAGCCTCAACTAACAATCCATCCATCTGTCGCAAGTCCTAAATACTCGACTCCAGCCTAGCTATCCATCCTGGAGAAGGTGGATCACTCTGTCCCTGAGGGGTAGGCGTACCGCCCCGATCGATCCTCGTCTCAAATGAGTCTACTCTAATCTCATCCCCGGCGGCAGCCCTCTGGTCCTCGTAGTCTCCGGCGGCATAGTGGTTGGAACAAGAAACATGATCAATAGGAACATTGCGATTGAATCAAAGGTAGTACAAGCAAATATATTTCCTAAGGTCACTTAGGCGGAGTACCGTATCGTAAGTATGCCGCAGAACATACACACGCTATGTCACCTTCTTAAATCACCTATTACATCTACCAAGGGTCATCCTACACTCAGAAAGGTAAAACATATCGTTCTGATACCAACTTTGTCACGACCCGAAGGTACAGAATGTGACTGGCACTTAAACTACGAAACTTCTCAAGGCGTAACATAATCTAAGTAAGCCAAAGCACAGAAAACTAAACCGTTTAACAATTAGAGTGAAGGAAAACTTGTTTTAACGCAAATGGTTTTAACAAAATAAGTGGCATTAAACATTTAAAAGCAACATCATATTTTCTCGAAAATTTCGGTAGAGTCTCTTTTGTAAATACTGGCCCCCAAACGTGTACAACACATGAAAATACATATAAATGATGAATAAGGCATCCCCAAGCGAGAGATAGCTCTTCGCCAATGGCGGAATCACAGCCACAAGCAATATATATAGCAAAAGTGCACAATAAGTATCTGAAAGCAAGAAATATGAAAATACCTCGTCGGCTGGAATGAGCATCGACACCAAACACCACAAATACAAGTCTCACGAGTCTCACTGTCTAGTCAAATATACAATTGTAGATGGAGTACACTAGATACAATGATATACATGATGGAACAAAATATCCTCTCAACCCACCTATGAGCAAAGCAACAAATCGATGCAATGAAGCAAAAGGAGAAAGTACGCCCGCCGCTACTGTACTGACTGGTCAGACCTGCAAGATACTGTGGCACAATGGGGGTGAGTTGCCAACTCGTGAGTAGTAAGTAACATCTAATAAGGCTATCGTAAGCATGCACGCAAATGCATCTCAACCTACGCATATCGATATAATACGATGTACTAACATGCTTGCAACATGAATGCATAATCAAACACGAAACCTGAACAAGTCTGGTATGAGAAAATCTTTGTTCTTATCTTAGAAAAACCTCTATGCAATAAACTGAAGTATCATCAATGAAATCAACAGAAAATCCGTGTCCAGCATCGACATGAAATCAACAGAAAATCAATGTTCATAGCTAGTATGCTTTTAACTAATATCTATCTATATAATATCAAACCAACAATAAGGATTAAGGATGTTGCCATCTCACATCTGGAATTCGAAGTAGGATTCTTCCACATGGCTTTTTATATTTAATTCTTTCTGGAATCATGTGGTGTTTTCTTTAAGAGATGAAAGCCATATTGAAAGAAAATTCATGTTAGATTATGTATTTATTTATTTATTTTAATTTATTTATTGTGATAATAAGTTAAGCCTACCTCACATCTCAATACTTAAATTCAATTCTCATTTATGTTGTTTTGTTTGAAAATTTATAGAACCAAGTTGAGTTTAATGATACTATATATAGAGTTAGAATGTCATGGTTTTTATTCAAACAAATAATTGATTTCAATTTCCATACTAAGTTGGAAACATCCTTCTGATTTACTTGACACAAAAAATGTATTTTTACCTGTATGTCATCTCCAAAACTTAGATAATTTCATATTTCACTCTCAAAACTTTAAACCCAAACAAAAAGAAAATCAAGAACACCCACATTATTTGCTTTCCCATCAGAAACTCTAACTAGGGTTAGAATCTTCTAACCCGGGTTACACATAAATAAGGCGGGATTTGCATTATTTCCTTCTCTATTTTTTATATTTTGCTCAAACACCTTCTTCCCTTCTCTATTTTTTATACTTTGCTCAAACACCTTCTTCCGTTTTACAAAGATTTTCCACCACACCATCTTCCTTCTCCTCATTGAACCGTATTGGAACCATAAATTTCTTGGCAAACTCTTGATCTAGATGGGTCGCTTGACTAAGCTCGACCCACCTTGGATCTGCCCCTGCATAAACCTAACCGTGCTTTATAAAGTTAGGAAGAGGAATAAGAAAACCTTGGAGGGTATATATGTCGGTTTCTAAAGTTTTGAAGGTGAAATGAAATGTACAGGCCCCACCATCAACAGAAGGGTGCATATAGGGTGCCAAATTCCACTACTGGAACTATAAAATATACATAAGACATAAAGTCACCATCTACGAGGCCACCCAAAAAAGCAACTATACGAGGACCTGCCGACGGTGGGCCCTTTGGCTGACGTGTCAGGGACAAGGACAACGTGTGCCAACACTTTACCAACCCTCGCTTCTCATTGCTCCAGCAAGGCCTCGTCCGTACCATTTAAGGGCAATCCCGTAATAAGCTGTTCCTGCGGCCCACTGTAAGCAACTACACGAGCTATCGCGGCCCAAAAACCTCGTGGCGGTTCGTGGGGGGGTTTAAAAGGGCAACCCCAGGCCTATCTTCTTTCCCCTCTCCGCGTGATTACTAGTGGAAAACAGAGAAACCCTCCCCCCCCCCCCCCCCCCACCCACCCAAATTTTTTTTTTAAATCAAAATAATTAATATTATAAATATTAGAGTGAGTGATATTAGAGAGAGGGAGAGAGAATGGATTCAAGGTTCAAAAGGGTGTGTGTGTTTTGTGGGAGTAGCCCAGGGAAGAAGCAGAGCTATCAGCTTGCTGCTATCGAGCTTGGGCATGAATTGGTAAGTGTTGTTTTAATTTTAAAAAAAATATTTTCCTTTTATATGAACGTTTATGGGGATTTTGTTTTTTTTTTCTTTTTTAATTTGATGCGAGCGAGATTTGAATCATGTATCTCTTGCTCAGCTGCAGAAATATCGTATTGATTTGGGTTGGTTGCGTGCAGGTGAAGAGGAGCATAGATTTGGTTTATGGAGGCGGGAGTATAGGACTCATGGGTCTTGTTTCTCAAGCTGTTTTCGATGGCGGCCGCCATGTCCTTGGGTATCTCTCTCTCTCTCTCTGTCTAATATCTACCATTATGATACTAGAACTCAAAAGGGGTCCATGCGAGCGAGCATTCTGTGCTTTTCCTAAGTATAAATTCAGAATATCGTCATGAAAAAAAGATGTTTATGTCATGCGCACAGGAATCTAAAACGGAAACTTATACATAGTTCGGTCGATATTTATTAATTCATACATAATTTTTTAGTTGTGTGATATTTTCTTCATCTTTTCGCACGTGCGTAAAGGTTGGCGAATGAGTATCGGGGACCTTATCTTTGCTATTTTGTTGCAGGGTGATTCCCAAGACTCTTATGCCCAGAGAGGTACAATAAAACTTCTGTCTTGTCTATTTTTAGCATTAATTTCTTTAATTAGACTATGAACAAAAGCCTGACTAAAAGTGGAAGTCTATGATGTTGCGCTTTTGAGTATCAAGTGTCCTTTGCCTTTTTTAGATGGAGCGATTAGTCAGCTATGGTTGTATATTTATTGTAGATTAATTATGATTACTTGTTGATAAGAATGCCGATTTATTTTTTTAAATATCTCTCGGCATCTTATCTTTTTCTACCTAAAAAACAAATTGACATATCCCCTTGCTTTTCCCAAAAAAAGGTCTCAAGTTTTAATTTCACCACCAAATGATTGTGGTATTGTAAAACTTAAGAGTATTGGTGTGCTTATATTATCACCATTTAAAGTTTAGAAGTAAATTTCTTGAAACTTGGCTACTTTTTAAATAAAAGATCTCTCAGGTAACTTTTGTAATGAATCTCGAACTACGCAGATAACCGGAGAGACGGTGGGAGAGGTGAGAGCTGTATCAGGGATGCACCAAAGGAAGGCCGAGATGGCTCGACACGCCGACGCCTTCATTGCTCTCCCAGGTGAGTGTCATTGCATCATAGTAGTAAAAAAGAATTTTTTTTCTTTTGTGAACTTCTCTTCAATTAATATTTGTTGAAGATTTTGATCCCGTTGATAGATACAAAGGGAGGGTCATGAAATGTACTGGGCATGACACCTAGCTTGCACCTACATATATAGGATATGTCCAGATTTCATTGATGATCAAATTATTCTTTTTGTCTCTGAATCCAATTTTATCTAGAATAGTATTGAGCAAGTTGATTTATTAGTGGTTCAATTTAGTGCCTGTGGCCCCTTTACCGCTTGTTTCCATGTGGGCTAATAGTAACGCTCATTAATTAATGATCACATTTTAATTGTATTTTTTTTTGGAAGAAGCAGTACAAGACGTCCCACTCAATAAAGTAAATTGCATTTAATTATTATTATAATCATAATTTTTTTTAAGTACATGGATTATTTAGGTGGCTATGGAACATTGGAGGAACTCCTTGAAGTCATTACATGGGCTCAGCTTGGGATCCATGACAAGCCGGTAATAACTGCACTTTTCATATTTCGGATGGATACGCGCTCTATAGTCTATTGACCTTTTTCAACAAATGGTGGCAAAATCGCACTTAGATTTATTAGTAAAATAAAAGGCTTGAAATTTACAAGAATTTTTGAACCTAGGTGATTGTTATTTAAAGTGTGAAGCTGAGTTTTCCGACCGCTGTACTTTTATGATTGCTGAGATTCCGTTTCTCAATCGGAAAACTAATAGTAAAATTGTAAAATTGTTTAATTAATGATATATAAATTAATTTAAGCAGGTAGGCTTGTTGAATGTCGATGGGTATTACAACACGCTTCTGGCGTTCATCGATACGGCGGTCGACGAAGGATTTATCGCCCCGGCTTCTCGTCACATCATCATCTCTGCCCACAATGCACATGAATTGTTGTCTAAACTTGAGGTTTGTAATTAACAATTCTTTTTCTTTAAATTAGTTAATTTAAAACTAATTAAAGTTC
The DNA here is from genome assembly GCA_030015575.1 of Agapanthus africanus. Classification (NCBI taxonomy): domain Eukaryota; kingdom Viridiplantae; phylum Streptophyta; class Magnoliopsida; order Asparagales; family Amaryllidaceae; genus Agapanthus; species Agapanthus africanus. The sequence goes on along the minus strand of CM057350.1, from coordinate 177,574,387 downwards.
AATGAAATTTAGGAGTATAAAGCAATGGATGATGAGGTGGCACCTAAGCTGAGCTGGGAAACGGAGCCGTTAGAGCTCTCCACAAAGGGGAAATCGGGCGTTGACTAGGCTTTTATGTAAATATATTATATTATATTATATTATATGCTTTTAATATTATAAGTATCTCTCATTTTGACAAGTGTAGAATTGATCCTCGTCAATTCCTTTCCTTTCTCCTCTAGCTAGATAGCTAATGTCATTTGACCTAGCTAGGCGCCCACTTGTACGCTTCTTATTTTTCAATTGTAATTCTAATCTTATTGTACAAATTGGTTAGTCCCACGTGAACTTGTCCTCTTTACCCTTTTTCTTTGGATGTTTGACTTTACTGCTGAAATTAAGTACAACTCTTTTTGTCGATAAATTATTTGTTATGCTGGATGTAATGCATCCGCACATGAAAAAGTAAGAGATAGGATTGATCAGATCTAACAAATATAGAGATAATCGTAGTGCAAATTAAATCTGTTATAATCATTGCAACTGCATTTGTTAGTACAGTTTAAAGTTGAGATAAGGATAGAGGTATTTGCGACAACTAGATCATGTATATCCTTTGTTATATTTCTTACAAAATAAAAATCGATCTCTACATCCTTCTTTCTTGCATGGAACACGGAATTTGCTATTAAATATGTTGCACCAATATTATCACACCATAAATTGGTGGATATTGTAAATATATTCCAATATCATTGACCTAGAACCCGAAGTACGTTGTCGGCACAAATATGACAGAAGTCATGAATTGAGTCATTTCAGACATCCGCCGCACATCTATTCATGTTCCTTAGTTTGCCGACATGCATACTCGAACAATCAGACCTCCATCCCGGCCATATCTTCTATTTTCACGCATCTTTCCATAGCTGGTTTGTCTTCTAAGTGTTGCATCTTTGCATTCGATCCACTGCTACATTCTATTCGCATCTAGGTCACTACGAAGTTCTGAGGAGTCGAAGTACTAGTACGATATCGGTAGCTTCAATAACCTATCCTAAGTTCATGGTCCATGTTGGATATAGTGCCCTCAAGGCAATTATTCTAATTACAAGTAGGAAATTATGGTAATTGAGTGAGGACCTATACGGGTAGAGCAGTCTTACTTAAGATGATAGTATATTATCTGCTTTGTTTTTATCATTCATGTATATACGTTTTATTACGTATCGTGAATACATAATGATAAAGCCCATAGGATTTTTGCTTGACTATCAGTATTATGATGGCGATCATATACGTGGGAGCTGGGAAGTACATAAGCACATTCTTAAATATTCCTGGTCATGGGAGTATCGAGACTGGGTATCGATATTCTAGGATAGACTAGCATATACTTTCTAAAACCCGACGAGAGGCGGTGGCCGGTCTCACAAGCCATTGGTGTTTTGGCACCTAAGATTATATACAGGTGCTCATTAGAGGTGCGGCTGCTCCACTCCGCAGCGGTCTCTTGAACTGAACTTCGTTGCCTTCCCGCGCGCGAAGCGAATGCCGAACGAACTTGCTGAAAACTTGTACATAGTATTACACATATCGTCAGATAACAGTTCTCTGGTGACATAAGTACATGGTAGTTTTTAGATCTGAGATTGTCATTTGTCTCGTGTGAGTTTCCTCTATACTTAGATAACTACCTACCACAGCTCAAAAGAGTCGCACAAGCAGATTTTAGTTGGGTACAGTCCCGATCCACATAGAGGCAGCGATCGATTGAAAGGGATTCGTCTCTCCTGGTATAGACAGTTGATGTTGTTGGAGTCCAGTGCCCGTGCCGCAGAGGTCGCGAGCGAGACGAAAGCGTAAACAAAAACTTTTTCCGGGTACCGGACGCACAAACCCAAGAATTCGATCCAAATTCCCTAAACTAGAAAACTAAAACAAGGAATGTTGAGAAATTACAACCTTTGTCGCGTGTCTACCCAATTGAGGAAGACCCCTCCAAGCTCGTAGCCGTTGAGATCGCGCTTGAGAATCGACCACTCTTACCAAAGACGATCTATCCGAGGGGATCCGGAAGGGTCTCTAACCGACGATCCAAACCTGCTAGATTTGGATGATCGGTGATGTAGAAATACTTCACTAAATTTTCTCTCTTGAACCATGCTTAAAAATGGAGAGTAAGAAGAAGAAGGTGAAGGAGAAGAGGAAACATGAAGCATAAGCTCATAGAGCATGAACTCAAGTGTAGAGCCAAAAAAACCATCCAAGAAAAAATAAGTGAGAGAATGGCTATCAAATCTTGCAACCATGATGCAATAATGCATAATAAATGCACAGCCAATCCAAGCCATCCCTCCAAACCATGCTTCATTAATTCCTCCTTTACACCTCATTCCTTTTTATTTTTCTAAATAGAAAAATGAATATGAGGCGTCCTTCTTTGAGAAGCATTGCCGTATAAATACGGAATACTTCACCCGGTATATGTATCGCTGCATATACGCTTATCTGTATAAAAATACGGATAGCACCAAAGAGAGAAAATGAATATTGAACAATAATACTAAAATATATGTATAAGAATAAATATATATAAATTATTAAATCAAATCCTGATTTAATAATCCGGTTTAATCATAAGACGGCTAGTATTATCAACCGCCAGATTAAAGTCCGTGAATCCCGTACACGTATTTGATCGGACCCCTGCACGTACCAACATACGGCTCCTACATCAGTTGCCTGAACCGAGAAAACCCTCTGTGTGGGACTCTAAAGACTCGATGATACGTTGGCAGTGGGTTTAACCACAAGCACGTCAGCGACACTAACCGTACGTAACGGCTATCCAGGTACTTATCGAAAGGGGGGTCGACAATCAAGTTCGTCCTTACCCTACTGAGCCTGAATGTGACAATCTCCATACAGTCCGGTCTCTTTGTCAAAGAGTATCGCATATCAGGTTAGGGGGTAGATAACGTCAGACCCTTACTAACCCGATAAGTCGTGTCTGAGTCAAGATCATTACCAACAGAGATACTACTGATCAACTATCAGTAAATCCTACCCACCGTGGCCACGGATTTCAAGTGATAGCCAACTGAACACAGTGCGATATCAACTCCTAATACCAGGAGAGACGAATCCCTGACAGTCGACCACTACCTCTATGTAGCTCGGGAATGTACCCAACTATAACCTGTTTGCATGACTCTTTTGAGCCATGGTAGAGTAGTAATCAAAGTACAGTGGGAACTCACACGAGACAAATGACGACATCAGGTCGAAAGACTAACCCGTACTCATGCCACCTGAGAACTTCCATCTGACGATAGATATAATACCATCTAAAAGTTCTCGACGAGTCCGTCCGATGTACTCATCTCCAGTGAGCACCTGTATACTATCTTAGGTGACACAACACCAATGGCTTGTGAGATCGGCCACCGCCCCTTATCGGGGTCTAGAAGCGTATACACTAGTCTACTCCGGAATATCGATGCCCGGTCACAATACTCCCGTGACTAGGGACATTTAAGGATGTGCTTATAAACAACCCAGCTACCACATATATGATCGCCATCATAATACTGGTCGTCAAGCAACAATCTTACAGGCTTCATCAATGACGAAGATAAACTAGATAGCATACTATCATCTCGAGTAAGATTGTTATACCTGTATAGGTCCTTCCTAAATTATCATAATCGCCTACTCGCAATCATAATAATTGCCTTGAGGGAACTATATCCAACAATCTCCCACTTGCACTTAGGGCCAATTATTACGGTATCGCATACCCACAGCTCGTGTGCTACCGAATACCCAACTTCTCTACTAATCAGTTTCACAAACTATATTTGTGAAACTTAGCGTGTTCGAGAAATAGCCTCAGTGAGTGGACTCGCTACAATATTCAACTTCATCTCTCTATATCTCCATTTTGAGGAGATTACCAATCTCCCAAACTGAACGATACCCTACCTCAAGAATTTGTCTGGATACCTGATGGGACCAAGTTCATCAATGAACAACTCCATCCAACAAACTTCTTTGGCTGTATCCTCTATTGAGTTATAACCGGAATTCTGCACCATGATTACTTAAATATCCCTATTGGAACACTATCTAATATACTGATCCTCAGTAGAGTCTAAACTCAAAACTTGACAGCATTTCTGTCATCCAGGTCACCTTTGAAGCCTGAACTGATAACCGCCTCCCAGAGGAGGCTGTCGTTATCTTATACTAAGAACATCCTCTTATGTTCTTTACTGATTCCCTTTGTTTCTCGAGAATTGGATTAATATATGCTTGTTGCATCTAGTGCAAAAGCAATATCTGGTGTCGTACAAGACATTGCATGATTGACTTAATTGCCTAAGCAAATGATATGTCATTCATGCCAGCCCCTCTCTTCATCAGTCTGGATAACATCTCTTTAGTGAGGGTGACTCCATCACCTGCAAGGTACACCACCACGCCAGGAGTCGTCCATTCTAAAATACTTTTAGAATGCTGTCCAAGTATCTGATTGGGGAATTTCCCAAATCTAGATCTAAAACTATAGATCTAGTCACCAAAACTTCTGAAATGCTATCCATATCCAACGTGGAGAAAACATTGTGTGACAACCAAAATCTGACCGATTGTAGTATAGGAACATCACTTCCTATCTGGAGTATGTCATCCAAATTCCAGGACAATACTCCCTACATCCTTCTTACTACGTTCATCATTTGTTTTGATGAAGTCAATCATTTTGACTGTCAAATCAAAATAGATGATCTGTCTCCACTATCCATGCTTCAGTCTACGAATAAACATAAGCAATTTGCACACCTTCCGCTGCTCCCATTGATTACGATAACCCTCTGGCAAAGTCATATACACGTGCACTTCCTCAATTCCATTTGGAAAGACGTTATAGTCATGTACTTGCCAGATACCATAGCCATGAGCTGCATCAGCGCCAAATCATATTCATATGGACTTCAGCGTAGACACTGAAGTAAAAGCACATTACAATCCACAACGGGTATTTGATGAAAACTCTTTACAACAAGTCTAGCCTTATTAAGTTAGTACCTTTCCACATACACAGATCTTGAAAGATCTACTTACTCCTAATGGGTTTTACCCCTTCAAGAGTACCCAGCAAAATCCAAAATTCATAACTTGCTGAAGTGCGTGGAGTCCATCTCGGGTATGAAATACCCGGTCACCTGGAAGTTACCACCTCCTATGACCCGCTGATAACAAGTAGTGGGAATACCAGTGTCAAGTCATATTCGTACGGACTTCAGCATAGACACTAAAGTAAAAGTCTGATCACAATCCACAATGGGTATTCGATGAAAACTCTTTACAACAAATCTAGCTATATTAGGTTAGTACATTTCCAGCTGCACAGATCTTGAAAGATCTACTTGCTCATAATAGGTTTTACCCCCTCAGGAGCACCCAGCAAAATCCAAAATCCATAATTTTGCTGAAGTGCGTGGAGTCCATCTTAGATATGAATATCTTGTCACCTGGAAGTTACCACGTCCTATGACCTATTGACAATTAGTAGGGTCATCATCACCATGATGCTGACCTCTTTGTTACCGTCTACGAGAAAACCAAAGTATCTCTTGGGTGTCTGAGATCACCTACTAAAATCTACGGAGTGGCTTACGGTCTGTTAAGTCCAATTGAATCCTTAAGTTCTACTAAATTTTCGGTAACCGTTTGTGGTTCTGGAATCACTTCCAATTCCACCATACTCCCACTAGTTTCTTTTGCAAAAAGATCCTTTTATAAAATGGTGGCGAGTCAAGAACATATAACTATTGATTTTGAAATTGGTAGAAACAAAATCCTAGCGAATGCTTAGGATAATCCACGAACCGCCGTTACCGAAGCATGTCTCGAGTTTTTCCGGATTCTGCTTTTAAACAGAAACCAGATAACTCTATATCTTAGCAATCTCAAGATATGTTACCATTCTATATCCAAATAGAATCAATACACTAATTTAGATGGAACCAGCTTCAAAATGTCATGCAGCTGTTTCCAGTGCATATTACCTAATGGAAAAGGGCTAATATAGTATTACTTATCATGGAGCACACCCATGGATGAGTAACCTGTGAGACAATCAAGTTCTCGATATTACCATGATGGAATACCTAACATAAGTATCTACATTTTCGATCACCTCGAAGAATTCCGATACTTCCAACGTATGGTTCTCTAATTTATTCTTATATCTATAAACTTCTTAAAATCTTTGGACCTTGCATTACAACGAATGCGTGTCTAAAACCAGAGAACTCATAGGTAATCCTGAATGAAGTAAGAGTACTAACCCCTTGTCCCGAAGGACAACGAATAACATACATTTCCATGTATAAGTCCTGAGAGTTTACCAACTCAAATTCTGTGTTTTGTAAGTTGAAAACTGTATCTGGGTTAAGAATATTTTACACCGTTATTCAATACACTTTACCTTATCCTCAATTGATAAAGGTAAATGTTTACAACATAATTTTCAAAATGTATATCTCACTTTATAAAATAAAGGTATAGATATTTAATTTAAAAATTTAGTTCATAACAACGGTTATTCGAAACCAAATATTTGTCATCAGGTAAAAGCCATGCGATTTAATCCAATATCATCAATTTCAACGAATTCCGATATTTGAGGATCAAATCGCCCGTTTCCCAATATTCTACTCCTACTCATCATCTGTAACACCGTACATAAGTGAGATCTAAATCTGATAAATACATACCCCGGAGTCAGAATTAATTGGGAAAACAGTTTTCTTTTATAAGTACACAGAAATACTGAAACATGAAAATGTTTCATAGGGGATGGTCAGGTATTCCCAGTAATGCCTTATCCATTATCCAGATTCATGACAGTAGTCGCAATTTCCTTTTCCCTCACTTCAATCCCTTTATATGTCTCTACTTCTTACCTTCTGCACACCATCCCTGCGCTAACTGGTTTTCTTCATTCCCTACCTTTCAGCACCAGCCTGAGATTTGGAAGAAGACTATCTAATAAGCGTAATGGGTGTACTCTCCTAATGCAAGGAGCTCTCGTAACCTGAGAGAAGGTAAAGGGAAGAGACGATCGAATAATCCCATTCAATTTCTCCAGAACCTGTGGCCATCCTCGACTGAAATAACTTCTTTGAGTTCGTATGTAACTATACGATGGCCATTCCAAGCAATATGGATCATCGTAGTGATACGACGTGTTTTGAAGAAATACAAAGGGTAGAGAAGGAGTGACAAGGTTATGTGCGACTTTGTCGCGAATCAAGACAAGCCAAAACCAAGGGTGTATAAAGGTTCGGTCAAATTGGTTCATGAGTTTTTAAGGTAAGTCATGGGTCGTTGTACTAAAGAGAGAGAAAACAAATATTCAGCGTGCACTCTATCAAGATTAGATCAGTTTTCACTTTATCTAATCAGGATGGCTCCCACCGTTTCTTCGAATTCTCCTTCAAACCCTAAAAGGAGAACTGGTCGGGATCATTTACACTTTACAAGTTCGCTAACCGTTCAGCCAGACCAGTGTTGGTACTCCGAGGGAGGTCCCCCGTGCTTTCACATGGACCCAATTAATAACCTCATTTTCGCAAAGGCATAACCTCGTTAACACTTTCTAGACACCTAATAAATTAGCTAATTGTGAAGTGAAAAATCTCCCGAGGAGTAATACATACTCATCAGTGGGAATCGGGACCCAACTATCATTGTGTGATAACTTTGACGGAAACCGACCAAAATTACCACACTCCAGAAGGTATACGCAAACTAGGTAAGTTTCCCGTATGTTTGAAACCCCCGATATGGTTTTTTCCCCAAGCTTCTCATGACCTTGACGAAGGCTAACAAATTATAAGTCGCAAGTCAAATTCTATCCGTCATTGTCCTAATTAATCTAAACACACCCGTACTTGCCTTTGACGAAGGCCAACAAGGCTGTACGACTGTCCTAGATTAATGTATATCCATGCAATAGAAAAGTAACACATAGCTACCATACACTATGCCTTGACGAAGGCCAACAAATATAGCATGAATATTATGTGCTACCCGTCTGAAATGACGGAGGGCTACGACTAGTTTTTGGTGAAAAACCTTTAATGTAATGAACTTGATATCGTTGAAGGAACTCGAGTGGATTTGAATGGAGTGGTTTATCTCCACTTTTTAAAACTATAACATAAGCTTTTACTTAAGAGCGAACTCCCAGTGAAGGGATCAAGGCTCTTCCCTCATAGAATGAGGTGCGCGATATTCCTAATTGAATACCTCTATGCAAAGCAAAAGAATATGACCGTGAGTTTTGAAGAAAACCGAGTTGTTTTAAAATTGGTTCCGACAAAATCATTTAGGTTTATTTTTCCTTCCATTATTCAGATAATGCATTCCCATCACTTTATGTTTCCAAGCCATAAAAGAAACAACCAAAATAACATGCTTTTTATATACCATCCACATTCACCATGGGGCCCCGTCATGCACTGTCAGGTTACTTAACTAACGGCAGAGCGGGAGCAGGACTAGCATGGATGCAAAACATATAGAAGCATATACTAAATATATATAATATATATGTCTTAACATCGTAGGCAGATAATAGTCATCACAGCAAATAAAAATCATCACAAGCATGCGAACAACAATATGGAATAATGGATAATCTAGGAGCCCCGCGTTTCATTTGAGCCTTAAATGAGATGCGACATTCCCCATTCATATGGATAGCCAGTGCAATGAAGATCCTAGACCCCTACGAGTGCGGCAAGTTACCCGCCAATCCCCGAAGTGAGGCAACCCCAATCAACAAAGTGAATGGGCCACCCAGTACTTCATGGAATCCGGTAACTTGAGCACCTCTCCGTGGGTCAACCTATACCCCCTACAAGTGCGGTGAATAGCCTGCTAATTCTAGAGTAAGGCCCCACGGTCTCAACGCCATGAGATGCGGGCCCGTTGCCCTCTAGAACCCGGCTATTCGAGTACTCCTCCGCGGGGTAATCCTAATACAGAAAAGAAAATATATATACAACGGCGACATCGACCTCAACCCGGTCGAACTCCAATAAAAGAATATACAAACTGGTAGAAACGGCAGTCCACATGTCGGACGCTCGCCCCGCAATAATGAATATATAAATGAATCTGAACTGTACATCTAACATTGCACACAAGTCTATCCATCATGACAATCCGCACAAACCATAACCATATATATATATATATATATATATATATATATATATATATATATATATATATATATATATATATATATATATAACTGCAGAAGAAAGAAACACCAGAATGTGTGCAACCCTGTCTAAATGAACATATAGCAATTAGATGATGTTCAGCAACACATATATCACAGATACCGACGATGCAAAAGTTTCGAGTTTTTAAAACTCCCGAATTGTCCCAAAGATATGATGACACAAATAGAAATCTGGGACAAATCAAACAACACCAAAAATACTAATTTACAAAACCCAAGACATAGCATGAAAATGAGGTCCAAAGGTGAAATAGTGAAAAGGTGAGGCCAGCCAAAATGGAAATTTGAGCGGTTCAAACTTGATGGAATCCTCCCGTTTTCATTGGGTGTCACTATCTAGTCTAGAGTAAGCTTCTGCACTCGTTTTAAAAAAATTTTAGAGACCAAAAATATTTCGAACAGAAACTGGGTTTTGAAAAAGGAGTTTTCGGTTTTGAAACTTAAAGTATCGTCCAACATTAGCTTGGGGTGTTTGGGTTGCTCTGATACCATGTTAGAGTTTAGCGCCCGTGCCGCGGAGGCCACGAGCGAGGCGGAAGCGCAAACAAAAACTTTTTCCGGCACCGGACGCGCAAACCCAAGAATTCGATCCAAACTCCCTAAACTAGAAAACTAAAACAAGAAAGGTTGAGAAATTACAACCTTTGTCGCGTGTCCACCTACTTGTGAAAGACCCCTCCAAGATCGTATCCACTGGGATTGCACTTGAGAATCGACCACCCTTGCCGAAGATGATCCACCCAAGGGAATCTGGAGGAGGTTCTAACCGACGATCCAAACTTGCTAGGTTTAGATGATCGGTGATGTAGGAATACTTCAATAAATTTTCTCTCTTGAACCATGCTAAAAAATGAAGAGCAAGAAGAAAAAGGTGAAGGAGAAGAGGAAGCATGAAGCATAAGCTCATGGAGCATGAACTCAAGTGTAGAGGGAAAAAACGCATCCAAGAAAAAATGAGTGAGAGAATGGCTATCAAGTCTTACAACCATGATGCAATAGTGCACAATAAATGCACAAGCCAATCCAAGCCATCCCTCAAAACCATGCTTCATTAATTCCTCCTTTCCACCTCATTCCTTTTTATTTTCTAAATAGAAAAATGAATATGAGGTGTCCTTCTTCAAGAAGCATTCCCGTATAAATACAGATTACTTCACCTGGTATATATATCGCTGCATATACGCGTATCTGTATAAAAATACGGATAGCATCAAAGAGAGAAAATGAATAGTGAACAATAATACTAAAATATATGTATCGGAATACATATATATAAATTATTAAATCAAACCCTGATTTAATAATCCGGTTTAATCCTAAGCTGGCTAGTATTATCAACCGCCCGATTAAAGTCCGTATATCCCGTACACATATTTGATCGGACCCCAGCACGTACCAACGTACGGCTCCTAAATCAGTCGCCTGAATCGGGAAAACCCTCTGTGTGGTACTCTAAAGACTCGACAATACGCTGGCAGTGGGTTTAACCATAAGCACGTCAGCGGCACTAACCATACGTAACGGCTACCCAGGTACTTGTCGAAAGGGGGGTCGACAATCAAGTGCGTCCTTACCCTACTGAGCCTGAATATGACAATCTCCGTACAGTCCGGTCTCTTCGTCAATGGGTATCGCATATCGGGTCTAGGAGTTGGATAACTCCAGACCCCTACTAACCCGATAAGTCGTGTCTGAGTCAAGCTCATCACCAACAAAGATACTATCGATCAACTATCAGTAAACCTCAACCACCGTGGCCATGGATTTCAGGTGATAGCCAACTGAATACAGTGCGACATCGACTCCTAATACCAGGATAGACGAATCCCTGACAGTCGACCACTGCCTCCATGTGGCTCGGGACTGTACCCAACTAAAACCTGTTTGCACGACTCCTTTGATTCGTGGTAGGATAGTAATCAAAGTAAAGTGGGAACTCACACGAGACAAATGACGACTTCAGGTCGAAAGACTAATCTGTACTCATGCCACTTGAGAACTTCCATCTGACGATAGATATAATACCATCTAGAAGTTCTCGACGAGTTTGTACGGTGTACTCACCTCCAGTGAGCACCTGTATACTATCTTAGGTGACACAACGCTAATGGCTGTGAGACCGGCCACCGCCCCTTGTCGGAGTCTAGAGGCGTATATACTAGTCTACTTTGGAATATCGATGCCCAGTCTCGATACTCCCGCGACTATAAACATTTAAGGATGTGCTTATGGACAGCCTAGCTCCCACATATATGATCTCCATCATAATGCTGGTCGTCAAGCAACAATCCTACAGGCTTCATCAATGACGAAGATAAACTAGATAGCATACTATCATCTCGAGTAAAATTATTATACTTGTATAGTTCCTCCCTCAATTATCATAATCGCCTACTCGCAATTATAATAATTGCCTTGAGGGCACTATATCCAACAGATATCGCGCTGTATTCGGTTGGCCATCACCATAAATCCCTGGTCAGGATGGATGAAATTTACTAATAGGAGATCAGTAGTTTCCCGGTGGATGATGAGTTGACACCGGAACGACTTATCGGGTTATTAGGGCTCTGACGTTATCCTCCCTTTAGACCCGGTATGCGACACTCTTAGACGAAGATACCGGACTGTATGGAGATTGTCACTTATAGGATCAGTAGGGTTTAGACGGACTTGATTGTCGACCTCCCTTTTGACATATACCTGGATAGCCATTACGTACAGCTAGTGCCGCTGACGTGCTTATGGTTATATGTACTAGGATGAACCCGCGGAGAAGTGCTCGAGTTGTCGGGTTCTAGAATGCGGTTGGTGGCCATCTCATGGAGTTGAGATTGGGTTCCCTCGCTCTAGAATTGATGGATTGCTCGCTGCACTTGTAAAGGTTCTAGGATAGATCCAAGGAGGGGCGCTCAAGTTATCGGATTCTCAAAAGCGCCGGGTGGCCCACTCATGACATTGAGGACATGTTGCCCTGTTTCTAGGATTGGCGGGTGGCTTTTTGCGCCCGTAGGGGTCTTGGTTCGATATTGTATGGCCTATTCACATGACTGGGGAACGTCACATTTTATTTGTGGCTCAAATGAAATGCAGGGCTCCTACTTTATCCGATATTCCATTTTGTTATTACATGCTTATGATGATGATGATATATATATATATATATATATATATATATATATATATATATCAGTTACTTCTATATATTTTTCATCCGCGCTAGCCCTGCCTCCTTCCTGCCATAAGTTAAGTAACCTTACGGTGAAGACCCAAGGCCCCTTAGCAAATGTGGATGGCATATAAAATTATGCTATTTTGGTTGTTTTTGTTGTGGCTAGAAACTTAAAATGATGGGACTGCATTATATGTTTAATGCAAACAAATAAACCTAATATGATGTTACGGGAACCAAATTTTAAAAGGCATTTATAGCCATATTCTTTTTCTTTGCATAGAGATATTCGGTTAGAAATATCTTGCACCTCATTCAATGAGGAAAGTGCTTTGATCCCTTCACGGGGAGTAAGCTCTTAGGAAAAAGTTATGTTATTATAAACCACTCGATTTTCTTCAAAACCACTTGTTTTAAAAGAAGAGCCTAAACCACTCATTTTCAAAGCCACTTGAGTTCTTTCAACGATATCAAGTTCATTACGTTAATGGTTTTTCGCTAAAAAGCAGCTGTAGCCCTCCATCATTTCAGATTATCAGTACTTAGTATTCATGCTACGTTTGTTGATCATTCAGGAATGTATAGTGTGCGGTAGCTAAGTGGCGATTTTTTGTCGTATAGATACATGGATTGGTTAGAACAGTCGTACGACTTTGTTGATCATTCGTCAAGGGTCGTGTGGATGGGTTTAATGCAATCAAGATAATGATGGGTTGAACTTGACTATGACCCTTTGATTTGTTGATCATTCGTCAAGGTCGCTTGGGTCCTAGGGATAAAAACCATATCAGGAATTTCGAATATAAGGGAAACTTCTCAAGTATGCGCATACCTTCTGAAGTGTGATAATTTTGGTTGGCTTCCATCAAGGTTATCACACGATGATTGTTGGGTCCTGATTCCCACTGATGAGTAGGTATTACTCCCGGAAGATTTTCACTTCACAACTACCAAACCCATTAGGTATCGAGAAAAGTGTTAACGGGGTTATGTTTCTGCAAAAACGGGGTTATTTAATTGGGTACGTGCGAAAGCATGGGGGACCTCCCTTGGAGTACCAATAATGGCCTGGCTGAATGGTTAGCGAACTTGTAGAGTGTACATGATCCCGACTAGTTATCCTTTTAGGGTTTGAAGGAGAATTTGAGGAAACAGTGAGAGCTATCCTGATTAGATAAATTAATTAACCAATCTAATCATGATAGAGAGCACGTTGAGTATTTCTTTTCTCCCTCTCGGGTTTGCGACTATGACTGGCCTTAAACTAAAACTCATAAACTAAGTTAACCGAACCTTTTTACCATCAGGCTTTGGATTGTCATGATTCACGACAAACTCGCATATATACATGCTACTCCTACTTTCCCTTTACCTTCTACAGAATAATCCGTATCACTTCGATGATCCATAATACTTGGAAAGGCCATATCGTATAGTTACATACGAACTCAAAGAAATTTATTTCAGTCCGAGGATGGTCACAAATTCTAGAGAAATTGAATTGTACAATTATGTTGTCTCTTCCTGTTACCTTCTCTCGAGTTAAGAGCTCTTAATATCAGGAGTGCACACCAGTTAGGCTTGTTGGATAGTCTTCTTCCAAACCTTAGGCTGGTGCTGAAAGGTAGGAAAGAAGAATACCAACTAGCCTAAGTATGGTGTACCGAAGGTAAGATGCAAAGACATATATGTTAGTTATATGTATGCCCTAGAGGCCATTACTGTACATAGGATGTATATTGTAGTGGATGCTGGGACATATATAGGGAGGACTTTCTTGCTCGACATGATAGTATGTTATCTGGTTGATCTTTACCTTAACGTGTATGCTGATTGTCTCTCTGTTACATGTTGGTAAAGCCCTTAGGATCTGTACTTGACTACCTGGACTATGATGCAGATCATACTAGTGTGGATATGGTAGTCCATAAGTACATCCTTCAAAGTCCCTAGTCGTGGGTGTATCGAGACGGGGCATCGATATACCAGAGTAGACTAGCGTATGCCTTCTCGACCCATACAGATGGGCGATGGATGATCCCATATCCATTGGTGTTTGACATCAGAGATGATATACGGGTGCTCAGTAAAGACTGGGTACACTGGACGGACTCGCCGAGAACTCCCAGATGGTATTATACCTCACGTCAGATGGCAGTTCTCTGGTGACACTGGTACAGAGTAGTCTGTTGACCCAAGATCGTCATAGAGTCTTGTGTGGTTCCCACTGTGCTTTGATTTTCATCTTACCACGTCCAAGAGGGCGTGCAAAATGGTGGTTTTTGGGTACAGTCCCGAGTCACATGGAGGCAATGAGCGATAGGAGGGGATTCGTCTCTCCCGGTATAGGGGGTTGATGTTGCGCTGTGTTCGATTAGCTATAACAGGAAATCCCTGGCCAGGGTTGCTGAGATTTACTGGTAAGTGTTACCAGTAGTTTCTCGAATTGTTATAGACCTCATATCGACACGACTTATTGAGCTATTGGGGTCTGACGTTTACCACCCCTAGGCGAGATATGCGACATATCAGACGATCAGACCGGACTGTACGGTAGTGTTACTGGTCGGATTCACTGGAGTGTGAGCGGGCTTGCTCGTCGATCTTCAGATCGCTCAATACCCGGGTGGCCGTTACGTTTAGCAGACCGCTTGCAGCTTGTGGGTGCTTGATATGATCATCACCTGCTGCCGGCGTATTGACGAGTCTTTAGAGTCCTACACAGAGGTTTCCTGGCTCAAGCGAAACAAAATAGGAGCGCGTATGAGATATGTGCGGGACCGAGAATGATACCAGTATGTGATACTGTATTTGATTCTCGCGATGTGACATTGATCGGTTATATGCGATATAGCCGGGTTATCGGATCAAGTGTTGATTCGATAAGTTGTTACTAAAGATACTAGTCGATTATATGCGATATGACCGGATCGTTAAATCAAGTGTTGATTTAATGATTTGATGCATAATTATATATTTGATATATTACTTTGCATTAACTAGTATCGGTTCACTTTAAATGGATTTTCTCACTCGGTTGTGCGCATTGTATATGCGATATATTTTTGTGCACTTGTTTGTATCATGTTTGATGATACATGTTTACTTGGTTAAGTGTAAAGAATTAAACCATGTTTAAACTTATGATTAGGGTTTTATTTCCTTTTCTCTTTTCCTTTATCTATTTATTCATTTTGGAAAATGAATGGAAAAGAGAAAAAGAATGGTGGCTTTTTTTGTTGTTTAGTGGAAGCTTCATGTAACCTTGACCCTAACCATTTATTTAACCTAAGTTAATTCTCTACACTTTACCATGGTTACTTTGATGATAAGAATGATTATTCTTTTCTTTTCTAATTAATCTTATCATAATGTTCTTCTTCTTCTTCCTTGAACTCAAGAAGAAACCTTCACTTCATCAATGGTGGATTGATGAAATGAGTGAGAAATCCAATTCTAAAGTCTACCCACTTCCTATTTCTTCATCCTCTACCTCTTGCCAAGTAGTAGAGTGTGTTTCCTTCACAAGTTTTCATGACTTGGTGAAGGTGGAGCTTGATCTTTCGATGCCTCGACGTAGATCATCTTCGGCATGGACATCGACGACCTAGCTTGCCCATTCTCCGACGAAGCCGACGCTTGAGCCCGGATTTGATTTGGACAGTGGAGAGGACCTCGTTGCGGAGCTATGGAGGTGGAGCACCGGATCTACAAAGGTTGTATTTCCGTATCTTGTAGTTAAGTGTTAACTAGTTAGCTTTTTCGCCTAGTTTTCTAGCAAACGATCCGTAGTCGGGTCTCTCGGCACCTAGAATTTTTGAAAATGGCATGTTCGATGCCTTGTGAGACCTCACTAGAGTGCCTAGGAACCCTACAATATAAAGGGGTTGAAGTGAGAGCAAAGGAAATTGCAACTAGTGTCATGAATATGGGCAATAGAAGAGGCATTACTTGGAATACCCGGCCATCCCTTTGAAATATTTTTTTTATGTTTCAATTTTTTTGTGTTGTTGCAATTGAAAACTGTTTTCCAGTTAATTATGAATTTTGGGTATATGGATACTGGTTTAGAATCTCATATCTGTAGAGCATTACAGATGCTGAGAAGGAGTAGAATATTAGGAAATAGGTGATTTGATTCTCAATATCGGAATTTGTAGCAGTTGATGATATTTGATTAAATCACCTAATTTTGTCTTAACGGTAAATATTTGGTTTTGAATAACTGTTGTTATGCACAAATTTTTAAAACTGAAATATCCGTCTCTTTATTTTATAAAGTAAGATATAATTTTTTAAAAATATTTAACTTTATCAGTTGAGAATAAGTTAAGGTGCATTAAATAACAGTGTAAGATATTCTTAACCAAAATACAGTTTTCAACTTACAACATATGAAATTTGAGTTATTAAACTCTTAGGACTTAGACATGATAATGTATGTTGTCCGGTGTCCTTTAGGACAAATGGTTGGTACTTATACTTTATTCGTTTTACCTATGAGTTCTCTGGTTTTAGACACGCACTCGTTGAAATATAAGGTCCAAAGATTTTGAGAAGTTCATATGTATAAGAATAAAGTACAGAACCAAATGTTGGTAGTATCAAGATTTTTCAAAGTAATCGAAGATGTGCATACTTATGCTAGGTATTCCACAGATGTATATTCGAGAATCTTATTCTCTCTCAGATTACTCATCCGTGGGTATGCTCCTTAATGAGTAATGTTATATGGCCTTTTTCTATTTGGAGATATGCACTAGCTACAGCTGCATAACATTTGAATATGGTTCTATTTAAATTAGTGCTTTTGATTCCATATGGACATAGAATGGTAGCATATCTTAAGGAAGTTAACATATGGAGTTATCCTGTTTCTGTTTAAAAGCAGAATCCAAAAAACTCAAGGCATGTCTTAATAATGGCAGTTTATGGATTATCCCAAGCATTTGCAAGGGTTTAACTTCTACCATTTTCAAGAGCAATAGTTGCATTGTTCTTAACTCGCCACATTTTTTTATAAAAGGAATCTTTTTGCAAAAGAAACTAGTAGGAGTATGGTAGAACTGGAAGTGATTCCAGAACCAAAAATGGTTACTGAAAATTTAGTAGAAACTGGGGATTCAATTAGACCTGACAAATTTTAGCCACTCCGCAGATCTTAGTTACTGACATCAGTCACCCAAGAGATACTTCGGTTTGCTCATAGACGGTGACAGGGAGGTCAGTATCATGGTGATGATGGCCCAACTAGTTATCAGTTCATAGGAAGTGGTGACTTCTAGATGGTCAGATGCAAGAAATCCAAACCGGACTCTACACACTACATCAAATTATGGATTTTGGACTTTGCTGGATGCTCTTGAAGAGGTAAAACCCATTAGGAGCAAGTGGATTTTTCGAGATCAGTGCAAGTGGAAAGGTAGTGACTTAATAAGGATAGACTTGTAGCAAAAGGTTTTTATCAAATACCCGCTGTGGATTGTGATGAAACTTTTTCTTCAGTGTCTGTGCTAAAATCCATACGGATATAACTTGCCATTATTGTTTTTCCATGACTATGAGATCTGGGAAGCAGATGACTATAACGTCTTTCTAAATGGGAATTTGGAAGTGCACGTGTATATGACTCTGCCAGAGAGTTATCGTAGTCAGTGGAAACAGCGAAAGGTGTGCAAGTTGCTTATGTCTATTTATAGACTAAAGCAGGCACAACGAAGATAAATCATCTATTTTGATATGACGGTCAGAGTGTTTGACTTCATAAAAACAACAGATGATTCTGGTAAGAAGAATGTAGGGAGTACTGTCATAATATATGGATGACATACTCCTAATAGGAAGAGATGTTCTTATGATACAATCAGTCAAAGTTTGGTTGTCATGGATATTTCTCCACATAGAATATGGATAATATATCAATGATTCTAGTAACTAGATCTATGGAAATAGATTTAAATTTAGGAAGTGTCCCAATTAGGATACTTGGACACAATTCTAAAGGGGTTTTAGAATAGACGACTCCTAGCATGGCGGTGTACCCTGTTAGGACTTTACACGCGCGCTTTTATAGTTTTGAAAGAAAAGGTTTTGGAAATACGGCGCACACGAGCTAGGTCTCGTTTTAAAATTTATAAACCACAAGTGCACGGTGCGTTGTAGTGTGCCGGCAAGTACATGTCGATCCATAGGGAATTGGTGATTAGAAATTGTTGTTAAAGGTTCAAAGAGAAAGAATTTAGGTTTTGTCACAAATAAAACAAGAAAATACGAAAATATAGAACAAGGTTAAGAAAAGTGGCCGTGGCTCCGGTTCGTATGGTTGAGTCGCGGCGATTTCTTCGACGCTCCATTGATCATGAGTTGTTTCCTCCTTGTGTTGATTCCGACGTAAAGCATGGTTTGTCAAGGCGGTGGCGAAGCACAAACCATCAAGATATCGAAGTTGCAATGTGCAGAATGAAACTAGTCCGTTACGTTCTCACTTACCATTTGTGTTGGGTTTCAGTGTCCATGCTGCGAAAACCGCGGTCGAGGCAGAAGTGAAAACAAAAATTTTAGCGAATATCGAACACCCGTAAAACCCAAGATTCGATCCATAGACCTAAACTAGCTAACTAAAAGTGCAATAGTTGGGAAAATACAACCTTTGTCTTGTATCCACCCAATTGTGGAAGACCCCTCCAAGCTCGTAGCTTTCAGGATCGTGCTTGAGAATCGACCACCCTTGCCGAAGACGATCCACCCAAGAGAATCCGGAGGAGGCTCTAACCGATGATCCAGACTTGCTAGGTTTGGATGGTCGATGATGTATGAATGCTTCACTAAATTTTTCTCTCTAAAATCTATGCTAAAAAATGGAGAGCAAGAAGAAGAAGAAAGAGAAGATAAGTGAATGAAGCAACCATGGATCATGAAGCTCAAGTGTGGAAAAACTCATCAAGTGCAAAAATGAAAGAAAGGAAGGCTACATAAGCTTGCAACCATGATGCAATAGTGCACAATAAATGCACATCACCATCCAAGCTATCCCTCATCACCATGCTTCATAATTCCTCATTTCCACATCATTTCTTTTTATTTTTTTAAATAGAAAAATAAATATGAGGCGTCCTTCTTCTAGAAGCATCCCCGTTTAAATACGGAATACTTCACCCGGTATATATATCGCTACACATATGCATATCCGTATAAGAATATGGATAACACCAAAGAGAGAAAATAAATAGTGAACAATAACACTAAAATATATGTATCAAAATACATACACAAATTATTAAATCAAAACCTGATTTAATAATACGGCTTAATCCTAAGCCGGCTAGTATTATCAACCGTCCGATTAAAGTCCGTATATTGCATACACGTATTTAATCGGACCCCTGCATGTACCAACGTACGGCTCCTACATCTGTCACCTGAACCGGGAAAAACCTCTGTATGGGACTCTAAAGACTCGACAATACGCTGGCAATGGGTTTAACCACAAGCACGTCAGCGGCACTAGCTGTATGTAACGGCTACTCGAGTACTTGTCAAAAGGGGGGTCAACAATCAAGTACGTCCTTACCCTACTGAGCTTGAATGTGACAATCTCCGTACAGTCCGATCTATTCGTCAAAGATCATCGCATATCGGGTCTAGGGGGTGGATAATATCATACCACTACTAATCGGATAAGTCGTGTCTGAGTCATGCTCATCACTAATAGAGATACTACCGATCAACTATCAGTAAATCACATCCACCGTGGGCACGGATTTCTGGTGATAGCCAACTGAACACAGCGCGACATCGACTCTTAATACCAGGAGAAACGAATTCCTGACAGTCGACTACTGCCTCTATATGATTTGGGACCGTACCTAACTAAAACCTGTTTGCACGACTCCTTTGAGCCGTGGTAGAATAGTAATCAAAGTACATTGGGAACTCACAAGAGGCAAATGACGACTTCAGGTCAAAAGATTGACATGTACTCATGCCACCTGAGAACTTCCATCTAACGATAGATATAATAACATGTAGAAGTTCTCGACGAGTCCGTCCAGTGTACTCACCTACAGTGAGCACCTGTATACTATCTTAGGTGACATAACACCAATGGGTTGTGAGACCGACCACCGTTCCTCATCGGGGTCTAGAAGCGTATACACTAGTCTACTCCGAAATATCGATATCCAATCTCGATATTCCCACGATTAGGGACATTTAAGGATGTGCTTATGGAAAACCCAACTCTCACATATATGATCGCCATCATAATACTGGTCGTCAAGCAATAATCCTACTGGCTTCATCAATGATGAAGACAAACCAGATAGTATACTATCAACTCGAGTAAGACTGTTATACCTGTATAGGTCCTTCCTCAATTATCATAATCGCCTACTTGCGATCACAATAATTGCCTTAAGGGCACTATATCCAACAATCTCCCACTTGCACTTAAGACCAATTATTGCGATATCGCGTACCCACAGCTCGTGTACTACCGAATACCCAACTTCTCTACTAATCAGTTCGCAAACCATGTTTATGAAACTTAACTTAATTTGTTCGAGAAATAATCTCAGTGAGTGGATTCGCTACAATGTTCCAACTTCATCTCTTTGTATCTCAACTTTGCTGAGATTAACAATCTCCCAAACTGAGTGATACCCTGCCTCAAGAATTTTTCTGGATACCTGATGAGACTAAGTTCATCAATGAACAACTCCATCCAACAAACTTCTTGGGCTGTATCCTCTATTGAGTTATAACCGGTCATCCTGCACCATAATTACCTCAGTATCTCTATTGGAACACTATCTAATATACTGATCCTCAAAAAAGGCTAAACTCAAAACTTGACAGCATCTCTGTCATCCAGGTCACCTTGGAAGCCTGAACTGATAACTGCTTCCCAGAGGAGGCTGCCGTTATCAAGAACTCCTCTTATGTTCTTTACTGCTTCCCTTTGTTTCTTGGGAATTGGATTAATATATGCTTATTGCAACTAGTGCAAAAGCAATATCTGGTGTTATACATGACATTACATAATTGATTCAATTGCCTAAGCAAATGATATGTCTTCATGTCAGTCCCTCTCTTCATCAGTCTTGAAAACATCCTTTTCAAAGAGGGTGACTCCATCACCTGCGGATACACCACTACGCCAAGTGTCGACCATTCTAAAATACTTTTAGAATGCTATCCAAGTACCCCATTGGGAAACTTTCCAAATTTAGATCTAAAACCAGAATCATCTATCTGGTATTATACAAGATATTGCATGATTGACTTAATTGCTGTTCACATCATAATATTGCAATTCATACGCCCCATTTTTGTGCAATTTATAAGTAAACAGGTGCTTTTGACGATCGTTTGTTACATGATACAGGATACAGACTTTTGAAGCAAATACAGTGAAAAAAACAAAGATGATACAGGAAATGGACTTTTGACCAACCAGCACACGGATCCTACTCAAGCCGAGACGAACGTCAAGAAAAACGGTCAAAAAGATCCTTACAAGGTTCACTGAGAATCTGGAGACTACTAGAAAACCCAACAGAGAAAAGAACAGTGAAAACAGAGAGCCCAAAAGAAGATCAACCAAGCACAGAAAGATGGTGGGCCCAGCCCACCAAATGGCCGCGGATCCGCGGCCAAAGGCATGTATTTGCCGCGGAACCGCGGCCATATGATACCCGTGTCGGCACCGACTTCTTGTGTCGGTGTGTCGTTTCATGTGTTGGGATTTTTAGGGGGTAAATCAGTAAATTCATGTCTACGAGAGTCTGTAACCCTAGCTTCACTAGTTACTTATAAATTGTAATCTAGATCTAAAAAATTGTATGCCTCTTTATATTCAATAAAAGTGAGATTTGTTGGAGGAATCAAGAGCATCATCTTCTTCTTGTAAGTCTTTAGTTTATTTAATTCCTGCCTTAGTATAATTGTTTTACTTGCCCTAGGAATCATTTAATTGCTAGTTAGCTAATTTTTAATCTGTCGTAAGATAACTATTTAAAACATAAAACACAAAAATGTTTCTTACTTATAATTCCCTAATGTGCGAGTAAAAATTCTCGCTCGTTAGGGTTAGGAACAAGGGAGTGAGTGAGAGACGGATGTCTCTCACCTCCTTCAATATCAACTTATTTTTTAAAAACGAAACCTTCATGCACACATATACGATCCGCCCCCTACGGCACCCTACCTACAAGGTAACGGTGTTCCGTAGTATAAAAGGCCGGACTTATATGATGTCCATGAAGATCACATCAATGAATAAGAAAAGACGGACAAGGATCTAGAGGAAGAAACTTTGTTTCTTCCCGATCATCCTAATCCCTTTTCCTATTGATTGTTGTGATTTTCCTAAAAGCTTAAATCACGGCATTGAAAGAGGTGAACACATTGATCTCAACACACCTACCTTCGACCTAACCCTAATGAGTTCTTTCTCATCACATAAATTCGTCTTAAACTCAATCGATAAAAACCAAACAACGATTTGAATCAACTCGTTATAACAAAAAATCAGAAATTAACCATCCCTGCGGATCGACCCGTATTCACCGGCTAGCTGCGAAGCGACGCCGTTTCTGATTACGGTAAACTACAAATTTTTGGATTAATCAAATGGCGCCGTTGCCGGGGATGGCGTAATTTTCTCTTTTTGTATGATTTCGGGTTGATATAAACTTTGAAAAAATTATAAACAATCTGAAAATACAAAATACAAAAATATTCTTTTCATTATCTTTATCTGTTTGAAGGGTTTCCCGTTTGAATCTTGCAGGAACGACAAGGAATTTTGGACCTGGAGTTTTACAGAAGGTGAAAACAGAAAAGAGAACATAAAAACAGAGAGGAGTTAACAGCCCAGAGCAGCAGAAATTTTTACAGAGCCCGATCCCTTCATCAGACCGCGGAACCGCGGCCAAGGAGCACCCAAGACCGCGGAAACGCGGCCATCTGTTGGACTCACTGCTTGAATTTTTCTAGGGTTAGTTATCTCTTTCTCTCCCCTCTGAAACCTCCATATCTCCACTGTAAACTTTTCTGCAGGGTTCTTTGCGTAAAAAAGTCTTTCTCCCCCTTCTAAATAACAGATTTCTGCAGGTTTCTTTGCGCCGCGCTAAAAAAATTGATTGCAAGTGAATTGTTGTTTTGCATATTTTAATCGGACTTAAGGGGCTATTTGACCAAATTCAGATTGGGTGGGGATTTCATCACCCTTCCCAGGACCCCAGAAAACACCTAAAGCATTTTGCATCGACCACCTTTAATTAAAAAAGATTAGACTCAGACCTAAGGACGGCGAGCTCAATAGGAAAAGGACTAGGGTAGGCATCGGCCGTTTATCCTAACCGACATTGCGGTGTCTAGGCTAGTGGTTATTAATTAGGCCCACTGTAGTGGTGGTTCCTTCCCACTTACCTGGCCGTATTTGTCCGTGAAGAGGCGGTTTGAGGTCTATTTCTAGCCCTAGTTAGGAGCTGTCTAGTAGACCTAGGCGACCCTAGATCTAGGCCTGATTGTGCATGTGTGGTTGATACAGTTGTGTCACGAGTCCGTTTTCAAAAACCTCCTTGCAAAACTCACACACAAATAAAAAATATTAAAAAAAAAAAAAACAAATAAAACTTTTCAAAAACTTGCAACTTGTCGCAAAAAGAAAAACCTAAAAATTCACCACACCACTTTCCCTCACTGACGTTATCTTACCCCCACATTCTGTTTTTCTTTTTTCTGACTGCACTATCCCTTTTAGTGTATGTCAGTTTGGACTAGGGATACAGACGCCCGATTAGTCCGCGTTTCGTTGGTACCGACCAGCGAACCCTTCGACACCGAAGTCGAAAATCCGTCCACTTTCTTACCCTCACCTTCAACTTCTTTAACCGAAGGTATGTCGGGTTTCAACCCTAATAATACCTTGCCGACGGGAATGATTCCACCTCCACCAGGTGCGAATAACCCGAACCAACCGCCTGTTGAAGCGCTCGCACGAGTTGCGCTCCAGGACCTATTCTACCCCATCCGCACTTCTTTACCCACTTGTCTTTCACCCCCACCGGCAAATGGGGACAATTTTGAGATTAAACCACATTTCATCAATATGCTGCCGAAATTTCACGGTTTGGAAACTGAAGACGCATATATCTTTATTAATAAATTCCAAAATGTGTGCGCAATGATGAAAACGACCCAATTGAGTGATGACGCTATAAGGCTAAGGGTCATTCCTGTCACCTTATGTGACCTAGCCGAGAAGTGGCTATATAGCACCGCATCACATTCCATAAGAAATTGGGACGAGTTTGTGAAGGCTTTTCTGAAAAAGTTCTATCCTCACCATAAAACTGCCAGAATTCGAAATGAAATAATTCAATTTTCACAACTTCCTTCCGAACCATTCTGGAAGTGCTTCGAGAGATTTAAAGACCTACTAGTTCAATGCCCTCACCATGGGATAGAAAGTTGGCAACTTTGCCAAACATTATATGAAGGATTGAACTCGGCAACGAAGCAGTTGCTAGAAACCATCTGTCAAGGTCATTTTCTCTCTAAGTCTAATGATGAGGCGTGGCAGTTTCTCGAGGATCTTAGTGAGCAGACAATACAGTGGGAGAGCACCAAGACCACATCAACTTCTAGTGGTCAATCTAAGGCGGGCATACATCAAATAGAGATGTCGATTGCTATGAAGGCCGAGATGGCCGCTCTGACGAAAAAGCTAGAAGCGATCGAGAACAAAATCTCGTCGTCTTCTCCTGCCCCTGCTATGCCCCCACGAACTGTCTGTGCTTGTTGTGCGGATCCATCGCACTTAACTGAAGAGTATCCTTATAATGCATCTACTCAAGGACAGGATCAAGTCAATGCTGCATTTCAGCAACGACAAAGGAACGATCCGTACTCTTCGACGTATAATCCGGGGTGGAGGAGTCACCCAAATTTCGCTTGGAACCAAAATCAACAATTCCAAGGAAATAATAATAATTTTCAAAGACCTCCTCCTCCACAACAACAACAAGCACCCTCGCAAACTCAATATCAACCGCAACAATTTCAACAACAACCTTACCCTAATCAGGTGAACAATTTTGTGCCGAACAATGCTTACCAGCCAAACAATTATGTTCAACCTAATAATGATAAGGTTAGCTCGCTCGAGAGAAGTCTAGATGCATTCCTTAAGCAATCTACACAGTCTACAGCAAGACTTGAGACTTCTATTCAATCTCTAGTGCAAAATAGTGCCTCCCACGATCAGAGTATCAAATCTATTGAGGCACAAATTGCACAACTTAATGCAGCTTTGAGCGAGCGCGAAAAAGGAAAACTCCCGTCTCAACCGTTGCCCAACCCCGGTCACGCACATGCTGCACACAATCAGCAAAATCATAATGTGAATGCGGTGACCACGTTGAGATCGGGAAAAGTGTTGCGGAACAATGTGGGCATTAACAATGACACCCCTGCCGGTGGGTCTTCTTCTTCTTCTTCTTCACCATCTTCTTCTTTAGAGCCTATTCTCCATCCTTCACATGGCTCTACCTCTTCTAGCTTGAACGGACCTAATTCTCACGACACGAACACATCTACACGAGGTACCGTTCCAACTCGACAATCTGATCCACAAAAGTTGGACTCAACCACCTTTCAAAATGTTCCTTTTCCTAATCGGTTGAGATCCAATAAACCAACTCCTCAAATGGAAAAGATTGTCGAGTTGTTCAAACAGGTTAGCATAAACATCCCTCTCTTGGATGCAGTTCAGCAAGTTCCTTCATATGCCAAAATTTTAAAGGACTTGTGCACCAAAAAGAGGAAATCGCAAGTGCCAAAGAAAGTTTTTGTGGCTAGTGCTATTAGCGATGCTCTTGTAAATTCCCTTCCCCCAAAACAAAAGGACCCCGGGTGTCCTACCATTTCGATAACAATTGGGGACAAGAACATCAATAGAGCACTATTAGATCTTGGTGCGAGCGTCAATTTGCTACCCTATTCTGTGTACGAGCAATTGGGCGTTGGAGAGCTTAAGCCCACTCACTGTACTCTCCAAATGGCTGACCGGTCGATCACCCATCCTAGGGGAGAGCTGGAGGATGTGTTAATAAGAGTAGGGGATTTCATTTTCCCCGTAGACTTTATAGTGATGGATACACAACCTGTTGCGAACCCCCGGAACCAAATTCCGGTTATATTAGGTCGACCATTTTTGGCTACTTCCAACGCAGTGATCAATTGTCGTAACGGTTCAATGAACTTATCTTTCGGCAATATGACAATTGAGCTCAATATTTTCAAGTTGGGAAGTCAGCCTGCTGAGCCCAATGCTAGCGTACTAGACGTTTGCTCGATCAATGAGATCGCGGAGGAGGACCGTGAGTTCGAGAATTTTTTATTCGACCACAGCAATGTTAACGCCACTAGTGCGTTCCTCCTAGAATCAGACTCAGTTTTTGCGGCGGATAATGATTTTGAATGTTTTACATTCGTCGACGACTTCGAAGACTCATCACCTGATTTGGAGTCTTTTGCTTTTGCGGATGAGTTAGTAGAACCATCCGACACTATTGCATACACTCAGTTCGAACCTTTGATGGAATCATTCGAGTTTGAAACAACTACCCCATTGTTACCATCTATTGTTTCACCCCCTAAACTCGAATTAAAGCTTTTGCCGACACACCTAAAATATGCATATCTAGGTGATAATGAGACCTTACCTGTCATTATATCAACTTCTCTAGCTCTTGAGCAAGAGAAGGCTCTCTTGACGGTCTTACTTAATAATCGGCAAGCTTTCGGCTGGTCTATGGCGGACATTAAGGGGATTAGTCCCCTCATAGTCGAACATCATATACACTTAATGGATGATGCCAGGCCAGCACGAGATCCACAAAGGCGCATCAACCCCATCATGAAAGAGGCGGTTAAGAAGGAAATTGTCAAATGTCTGGATAGCGGTATCATTTACCCTATCTCGGATAGCCAATGGGTTAGCCCAATCCACGTCGTGCCCAAGAAATCGGGCATTACGGTCATTGCAAACGAGGCAAATGAGTTGATTCCCACTCGCACCCAAACTGGGTGGCGAGTCTGCATAGACTATAGGAAACTCAATGCCGCTACAAGGAAAGACCACTTTCCTTTACCTTTCATTGACCAAATGCTCGAGCGATTGGCAGGGCACGAATTCTATTGCTTCCTCGATGGCTATTCCGGTTACAATCAAGTCCCCATCGCCAAAGAGGACCAAGACAAGACAACATTTACTTGTCCCTTTGGCACCTTTGCTTATCGTCGCATGCCCTTCGGGTTATGCAACGCGCCCGCTACATTTCAGCGGTGTATGATGGGGATCTTTTCAGACATGGTCGAAAAGTTCTTGGAGATTTTTATGGACGATTTCTCCATCTTTGGCGACTCCTTCGACGAGTGTTTACGCCATCTTGATGCTGTTCTTACCCGCTGCAGGGATAAGAACCTAACATTAAATTGGGAGAAGTGCCATTTCATGGTACGAGAGGGCATTGTTTTAGGACATGTCATCTCGCAAAACGGCATCGAGGTAGACAGGGCTAAAATCGAAGTTATTTCTAACCTACCTCCCCCAAAATGCGTCAAAGATATTAGAGCCTTCCTTGGCCACGCCGGTTTCTACAGACGATTTATCAAGGACTTTAGCAAGATTGCTAGACCCTTGACCCTCTTACTGGCCAAGGACACGACCTTCGCTTTTGACTCCACATGCACTGAAGCATTTGAGTCTTTAAAACATTCACTCATCACTGCACCCATCCTCCCATCTCCCGACAGGACGCACCCTTTTGAAATCATGTGCGACGCATCAGACTTTGCAATTGGCGCTGTTCTTGGACAGCACATTAATAAGATGCCGCACGTGATTTATTATGCTAGCCGAACACTAAATGAGGCCCAACTTAATTACACAACAATAGAGAAAGAATTTTTAGCTGTTGTGTTTGCACTCGAGAAATTTCGGCCTTATTTAATCGGCTCTCCAGTCGTTGTTTATACTGATCATTCGGCTCTTCGCCACCTCTTTGCGAAGAAGGATGCTAAGTCTAGGCTAATACGTTGGATCCTCTTATTGCAAGAATTTGACCTTGTCATTAAGGACAAAAAGGGATGTGAAAACGTAGTAGCTGATCACCTATCACGACTTCCTTCTTCGCCCACGCTCGATCTTCCAATCTCTGACGTTTTTCCCGACGAGCAGCTCTTGACCGTTTCTTGCGAACCATGGTTCGCCGATATTGTAAATTATTTAGCCACCGGCCTGATTCCTAATGATTGGTCGAAACAGGATAAGCTTCGATTTTTGTCCCAAGTAAAGCATTTTTACTGGGATGAACCCTATCTTTTCAAATACTGTTCCGACCAAATCATTCGTCGGTGTGTGCCCGAGAGTGAGGTCAAGAGCATGCTGTCTTTCTGCCACGATCAAGCATGTGGCGGGCACTTTGGCCCAAAGAAGACAGCCGAAAAAGTTTTGCAGTGTGGTTTCTATTGGCCACGACTCTTCAAGGATGCATTTGAATACTGCAAAACTTGCTCCCGGTGTCAACATTTGGGCCGGATTTCGCGGAGAAACGAAATGCCACTCCAACCCATTTTGGTAGTGGACATTTTTGATGTTTGGGGTATAGATTTTATGGGACCATTTCCTAACTCTTTTGGAAATGTGTATATTTTGTTGGCGGTTGACTACGTTTCTAAGTGGGTCGAGGCTGTGCCCAGTCGAACGAACGATAATAAAGTTGTCGTTCGATTCCTTAAAGAACACATATTTTCTCGATTCGGGCACCCTCGTGCGATTATAAGTGATAATGGTTCTCATTTCTGCAATAGGACTTTTGAGTCCTTGATGCGTAAATATTCTATCACCCACAAATTGTCAACGCCATATCACCCCCAAACATGTGGGCAAGCCGAGGTTTCAAATCGGCAAATAAAGCAAATTTTGGAGAAAACGGTTTCTAAAAACCGTAAGGATTGGTCGCTTAAATTGATAGATGCACTATGGGCTTTCCGTACTGCATATAAGACCGACCTTAGTATGTCTCCATATCGGCTTGTGTATGGGAAGGCCTGCCACCTCCCAGTGGAGATCGAGCACAAAGCTTTCTGGGCTATCAAAGAGCTAAATTTTTCTTTAGGAGATGCGGGCAGCAACAGAAAGCTGCAACTGAATGAGTTGGAAGAGCTAAGGGATGAGGCATATGACAATGCCATAACTGCTAAAAACCGAGCCAAGGTGTTCCACGATAAACACCTTTTACGAAAAACTTTTGAACCTGGTCAACAGGTTCTACTTTATGACACTCGGTTACACTTGCATCCTGGTAAGCTCAGGTCCAGATGGAGAGGACCTTTTGTGGTCCGCACCGTTTATCCATACGGTGCGGTTGATCTTGAGAACCCTGAAGACGGTACCTTATTTAAGGTAAATGGGCATCGACTAAAACCGTTCTTCACTGTGGATCCTTCGGAGGAGCTCCTGTTTTTGCAGGAGCCGCTTTACACTGATTGATCTTCCTCCGCTTTCACCCCCAAACTTTGTTTCCCAGTGACACTATTTCAGATAAGTTTGGGGGTGTGTATATCATTTGTATGTACATTTCCAAAATACCATAAAAATAAAATAATATAAATAAATAAAAAATAATAATAATAATATTTTTTGGCCTTAATTGCAAATTTGCAGATTAATAGCTGCATTTACAAATAAAACCCTCACCTTAGAGGGTGTTTTTTGTAAATCATCCCTTTCCCCCTATATAATGGAACCCGAGCCCTCCTGCCCTCATACCCTAAACATTTTCTCCTCATAAAAACCCTAGGCGCCTCCCCTGCCCTCTGCAGAAATCTCGAGACGCGCCGCCACCAGAGCGCCGCGCATCCGCCGCGCCTGCCGTCTCCCACCGCTCTTCCGCCGCCGATCTGCCTCGTCACCCCCTGAAATTTTCAGGGGAGGTAAACCTGAACCCTTACTCTCCTTTTCTGCATAGACTTTCTCTGTAAACTTGTGATGGCCCATAAAATGCAGTACGAGAGAGATTTCTCACCGGTGTTCGCACACGAGATCTATGGATCATACTTCCCACACGAAATTGCACAGAGGGGATGGAATTACCTCCTTTATAACCATGGATCTGCATTTGCTGTCCCTAGCTTAGTTACCCAATTTTATGAGTCAATGGAAGAAAATAGCCTAGACAACCTAGGTTATATTAAACTGATTTGGGGAAATAATGAAATTCGCATTGATAGGGATATGATACACGAGGTGACACTAATACCACGTGTACCGGCACACGAACAACCCCTTCGCTTTGAAGATTATATTCCTTTAATGGGTAATGACTGTGCGCGAGAACCGCGTAAGGGGATCCAAGCACGGACCCTCTTCGCAAATGTTTTAACTGTGTGCCGGTGGGCACAAAACAATATTTTTGGAAGTTCTCACAACACAACCTTTTTCACCCTTTCCTTACATGTCGTTCATACTTTAATGACGAAAAACCCTAGATTCGACATGTGCACAGTTTTGCTATACTCCATAGGTTCGGGTAAACGAGGTAGTGTATATCCATGTCCCATGCTCGTGACCCAACTTTGCCGTTATTTCCTCCCGGCCGAGGAATTTGACTCTTATTTGACAGACGGTACCATAGTTCGACCACTTTTAGAGGGCGTCTCGTCGTCTTACTCTAGACTGACGGATATTTGGACACGGACAGAGCCGGGAGAAAACATACCTGCACACACCCCCAGCTCGAGCTCGACTTCGAGCGGGGAAGAGCTAACTCCCCAAGAACATGCGCGATTAATGAGAAGAACAGTGAGGAGATTAGACTCTTTGCGGGATGAGTTTCGGGCATCGGCACGAGAGTACGACCGTCGATTGACGGAGATTGAGAGAGGGATACAAACACTTCTGGCTAGGGGGGAGAGATCACGTTCACGCTCACGAGCGCGACGTGGGGCCGGGCAGTGAGGGCACTGCTTTGCTCAAGTTTGGGGGAGAGGGTAGTGTATATAGTTATCTTTTGCATAGCATATTGTATATATTTTTTTTTCCTTTTTGCATATTTAAGTTCTGCATTGCATTTTTATAAAAATCATAAAAATTTGAAAATTTTGAAAACATAAAAAAAATTTAGAAAACAGAAAAACCCATAAAAATTGGAAAAATTCAAAAATTATAAAAATTAATGTATTCAATTCTGGTTAATTGACTTGAGTTTGATAAATAGGTTAACTGGCTTGGAAAAACTAAATCTTAGACTTAGCAAATTAAAAACCCTAAAAATAACCTTCCTTAAAGTTTAACTGTGGAAAGCATATGTCTTTGTAGGTTATTTAGAAATAGGCAAATTTTGGGTTCAGTTCTTGGGCTAAGTCGAAACGAAGGAAAAGTATTAAAACTCTTATTAGAGTATAAGTTTGAAAAATAGTTCCTAACTTAAGTCTAGATTCTGAAAATGTATACCCTACAAATTGCACAAACACGCACCTTGAAACTTGGATTAGTAGAAGAGACCTTGAAATACTCTTGTCTAACGTCCTTAGCACAATGAAAAAGAAAAAAAGAGTGGATAAAGAAAAAAATGGACACTGGTTTTTGTGATTACTTAAGGCTAAAAAAAAATAAAAAAAAAATAGAAAAATATTTAGCGAAGATGCTACTGCTAAAAGCCTTGGGTGTTGCAAAACTAGGAAGTACGCCTTAAAGTGCTAACGCATCTGGTAATCGGTTGTTGGTACCTCAAGAAGTATTAACAGTCGCATGAAGGATGTGAAAGCGAAGTCTCACAAGTGCTTTGGACAATGGGCTGGAGTACGATTGCTTGATTTGAATTTCCAAGTGTAGGGGTGATATTTACACACACGTGGGGATATGTGATTAGAGTTTAGATAAGAGAAAGGAATGAAGAATAGAACTTGTGTCTTTAATAGAGTTGATAGAAATTCCTAAGTGGAGATGGAACTCTAGAAGGAAAACTTAAGAAATGCCGAAAGCTAGGTAATTCTACAGGATATGTGTAATCTTAAGTTAAATAATGAGCAAGCGTGAAGAATATGGGTGGATAATTTGCGGGTCAACGATAATAGATTTCCTTGTTAGAAAACCTAAATGGAGAACAAAAGTCGAGAAACCAAGTTGATAGGATTTTGTGGGTAGTATCCGCTGAAAACCCTCAGGAGACAACACTCCTCCTACTAGGGACACCTAGAGGTTTAACGGCTTGTTGCACGTGCTCAGTGCAATCGCGTTTCCCTGCGAAAATGTGGCTAGGTTAGAATAAACTAATAAATTTGCTCGAGGACGAGCAAAAGGTAAGTTTGGGGGTATTTGTTCACATCATAATATTGCAATTCATACGCCCCATTTTTGTGCAATTTATAAGTAAACAGATGCTTTTGACGATCGTTTGTTACATGATACAGGATACAGACTTTTGAAGCAAATACAGTGAAAAAAACAAAGATGATACAGGAAATGGACTTTTGACCAACCAGCACACGGATCCTACTCAAGCCGAGACGAACGTCAAGAGAAACGGTCAAAAAGATCCTTACAAGGTTCACTGAGAATCTGGAGAATACTAGAAAACCCAACAGAGAAAAGAACAGTGAAAACAGAGAGCCCAAGAGAAGATCAACCAAGCACAGAAAGATGGTGGGCCCAGCCCACCAAATGGCCGCGGATCCGCGGCCAAAGGCATGTATTTGCCGCGGAACCGCGGCCATATGATACCCGTGTCGGCACCGACTTCTTGTGTCGGTGTGTCGTTTCATGTGTTGGGATTTTTAGGGGGTAAATCAGTAAATTCATGTCTACGAGAGTCTGTAACCCTAGCTTCACTAGTTACTTATAAATTGTAATCTAGATCTAAAAAATTGTATGCCTCTTTATATTCAATAAAAGTGAGATTTGTTGGAGGAATCAAGAGCATCATCTTCTTCTTGTAAGTCTTTAGTTTATTTAATTCCTGCCTTAGTATAATTGTTTTACTTGCCCTAGGAATCATTTAATTGCTAGTTAGCTAATTTTTAATCTGTCGTAAGATAACTATTTAAAACATAAAACACAAAAATGTTTCTTACTTATAATTCCCTAATGTGCGAGTAAAAATTCTCGCTCGTTAGGGTTAGGAACAAGGGAGTGAGTGAGAGACGGATGTCTCTCACCTCCTTCAATGTCAACTTATTTTTTAAAAACGAAACCTTCATGCACACATATACGATCCGCCCCCTACGGCACCCTACCTACAAGGTAACGGTGTTCCGTAGTATAAAAGGCCGGACTTATATGATGTCCATGAAGATCACATCAATGAATAAGAAAAGACGGACAAGGATCTAGAGGAAGAAACTTTGTTTCTTCCCGATCATCCTAATCCCTTTTCCTATTGATTGTTGTGATTTTCCTAAAAGCTTAAATCACGGCATTGAAAGAGGTGAACACATTGATCTCAACACACCTACCTTCGACCTAACCCTAATGAGTTCTTTCTCATCACATAAATTCGTCTTAAACTCAATCGATAAAAACCAAACAACGATTTGAATCAACTCGTTATAACACAAAATCAGAAATTAACCATCCCTGCGGATCGACCCGTATTCACCGGCTAGCTGCGAAGCGACGCCGTTTCTGATTACGGTAAACTACAAATTTTTGGATTAATCAATTGCCTAAGCGAATGATATGTCACTCATGCCAGTCTCTCTCTTCATCAGTCTGGAAGACATCTCTTTAGAGAGGGCGACTCCTTCACTTGCCGGTACACTACCATGTCAGGAGTCATCCATTCTAAAATATTTTTAGAATGTAAGCACCCGATTTGGGAAACATCCCAAATCTAGATCTAGTCACCAGAATTCCTAATATACTACCCATATCTAATGTGGAGAAAACACTATGTGACAA
Organism: Agapanthus africanus; assembly: GCA_030015575.1. Taxonomy (NCBI): domain Eukaryota; kingdom Viridiplantae; phylum Streptophyta; class Magnoliopsida; order Asparagales; family Amaryllidaceae; genus Agapanthus; species Agapanthus africanus. The sequence continues at coordinate 177,539,935 of CM057350.1, read as the reverse complement.
TCAAATTTTGACCGATTGTAGTATAGGAACATCACTTCTTATCTAGAGTACGTCATCCAAATCTAGGACAGTACTCCCTACAACCTTCTTACTAGGTTCATCTTTTGTTTTGATGAAATCAATTACTGTGACTGTCACATCAAAACAGATGATCTGTCTCCTCTATCCATACTTCATTCTACGAATAGATATTAGCAACTTGCACACCTTCCGCTGCTCCCACTGACTACGATAACCCTTTGGTAGAGTCATATACACGTGCACTTCCAAAATCCCATATGGAAAGATGTCATAGCCATCTACCTGCCAAATATCATAGCCATAAACTGCATCAAAGCCAAAACATATCCATATGAACTTCATCATAGACACTGAAGTAAAAGTCACATTACAATCCACAACAGGTATTTGATGAGAACTCTTTACAACAAGTCTAGCCTTATTAGGTTAGTACCTTCTACCTGCACAGATCTTGAAAGATTTATTTTCTCCTAATGGGTTTTACCCTTTCAGGTGCACCAGCAAAGTCCAAAATCCATGATTTGCTGAAGTGCGTGGAGTCTATCTCGGTTATGAAATATCTGGTCACCTGGAAGTTACCACTTCCTATGACCTGTAGATAACAAGTAGGGGGAATAGCAGTGTCAAGTTATATCCATATAGACTTCAGCATAGATACTGAAGTAAAAGTCTCATCACAATCCACAACGGGTATTTGATGAAAACTTTTTACAACAAGTCTAGCCTTATTAGGTTAGTACATTTCCACCTGCACAGATCATGAAAGATCTACTTGCTCCTAATGGGATTTACTCTCTCAGGAGCACCCAGCAAAATCCAAAATCCATAATTTGCTCAAATGTGTGGATTCCATCTTGGATATGAAGCATCTGGTCACTTGAAAGTTACCAATTCCTATGACCTACTGATAACTAGTAGGACCATCATCACCATGATGCAGACCTCTATGTCACCATCTGCGAGAAAACCGAAGTATCTCTCGGGTCTTTGAGGTCACTAACTAAAATCTGCGGAGTGGCTAACGGTTTGTCAAGTCCAATTGAATTCTTAGGTTCTATTAAATTTTCGGTAACCGTTTGTAATTCTGGAATTACTTCCAATTCTACCATACTCCCACTAGTTTCTTTTGCAAAAAGATCCATTTATAAAATGGTGGCGAGTCAAGAACAATGTAACTATTGATTTTGAAAATAGTAGAAACAAAATCCTACCGAATGCTTGGGATAATCCACAAACCACCATTACCGAAGCGTGCCTCGAGTTTGTCCGGATTCTGCTTTTAAACAGAAACCAGATAACTCCATATCTTAACAACTTCAAGATATGCATCCATTCTATATCATATAGAATCAAGGCACTAATTTAGATGGAACCAGATTTAAAAGTCATGCAGCTGTTTCTAGTGCATATTACCTAATGGAAAAGGGCCAATACAGCATTACTTATTATGGAGCGCGTTCACGGATGAGTAGCCTGTGAGAGAATCAAGTTCTCAATATTACTATAATGGAAAATCTAGCATAAGTATCTACATTTTCGATCACCTTGAAGAATCCCGATACTTCCAATGTATGGTTCTATAATTTATTCTTATACCCACAAACTTCTCAAAATTTGTAGACCTTGCATTACTACGAATGCGCGTCTAAAACCAGAGAACTCATAGGTAATCCTGAATGAAATAAGAGTACTAACCCTTGTCCCGAAGGAAACTGGACAACATACATTTTCATGTATAAGTCCCAAGAGTATACCAACTCAAATTCTATGTTTTGTAAATTGAAAACTGTATCTTGGTTAAGAATGTCTTACACTGTTATTCAATGCACCTTACCTTATCCTGAACTGATAAAGATAAATATTTACAAAACAATTTTCAAAATGCTTATCTCACTATATAAAAATAAAGGTTCAGATATTTCATTTTAAAATTTGGTGCATAACAACGGATATTCGAAACCAAATATTTGTCGTCAGGCAAAAGCCAGGTGATTTAATCCAATATCACCAATTACAACGAATTCCGATATTGAGGATCAAATCGCCCATTTCCCAATATTCTACTCCTACTCATCATCTGTAACACCGTACATATGTGAGATCCAAATCTGGTAAATACATACTCTGGAGTCAGAATTGATTAGGAAAACTGTTCTTTTTTACAAGTACACAAAAATACTGAAACATGAAAATGTTTCACATGGGATGGTCATGTATTCCTAGTAATCTCTTTTCCATTATCCAGATTCATGACAGTAGTCGCAATTTCCTTTGCCCTCAATTCAATCCCTTTATATGTCTCTACTTCTTATCTTCTGCACACTGTCACTGTGCTAACCGGTTTTCTTCCTTCCCTTTCTTTCGGCACCAGCCTGAGCTTTGGAAGAAGACTATCCAATAAGCATAATGGGTGTACTCTCCTAATGCAAGGAGCTCTTGCAACCTAAGAGAAGGTAAAGAGAAGAGAAAACCGAATAATCCTATTCAATTTCTTCAGAACCTGTGGCCATTCTCGACTGAAGTAATAACTATGAGTTTGTATGTAACTATACGATGTCCGTTCCAAGCAATATGGATCATCGTAGTGATACGACGTGTTTTGAAGAAATGAAAAGGGTAGAGTAGAAGTGGTAGGGATATATGCGACTTTGTCGCGAATCAAGACAAGCAAAAGTCCAGGGTGTAAAAAGGTTCGGTCAAATTGGTTCATGAGTTTTTAAGGTAAGTCATGGGTCGCTGTACCAAAGTGAGAGAAAAGAAACACTCAGCGTGCACTCTATCAAGATTAGATTGGTTATCACTTTATCTAATCATGATGGCTCCCACTGTTTCCTCGAATTCTCCTTCAAACCCTAAAAGAAGAACTAGTCGGGATCATTTACACTTTTACAAGTTCGCTAACCGTTCAGCCAGGCTAGTGTTGGTACTCCGAGGGAGGTCCCCCGTGATTTCGCACAGACCCAATTAATAACCCCGTTTCCACAGAGATGTAACCTCGTCAACACTTTCTAGACACCTAATAGGTTAGCTAATTGCGAAGTGAAGAAATCACCCGAGGAGTAATACATACTCATCAGTGGGAATCAGGACCCAACTATCATCATGTGACAACCTGACGGAATCCACTTAAGTCACTACACTCTAGAAGGTATGCGCATGCCTGGCAAGTTTTCCGTATATTTGAAACTCCCAATATGGTTTTTGCCCTTAGAACCCAAGGACCTTAACGCTTGCCAACAATCAAGGGTCCTAGTCAAGTTAACCCGTCATTATCTTGATTGCATCGAACCCAACCGCACTAGCCCTTGACGCTTGCCAACAAAACCGTGTGACTGTCCTGATTAATCGCATATCCATGCAACAGATAAGTAGCACTCAACTACCGTACACTATACCTTGACACTTGCCAACAAACATAGCATGAATACTAGGCACTACTTATCTGAAATGACGGAGGGCTACGGCTGTTTTTTGGCAAAAAACCTTTAACGTAATGAACTTAATATTGTTGAAGGAACTCGAGCGGCTTTGAAATGGAGTGGCTTAAGCTCCGTTTTTTAAAACTAGTAACATAAACATTTGCTTAAGAGCGAACTCCTAATGAAGGGTTCAAGGCTCTTACCTCATAGGATGAGGTGCGGGATATTCCTAACTGAATACCTCTACACAAAGCAAAAGAATACAACCATGATTTTTGAAGAAAACCTAGTAGTTTTAAAATTGGTTTCGACAACATTATTTAGGATTATTTTTCTTGCATTATTCAGATAAAGCGTTCCCATTATTTTATGTTTCCAAGCCACAAAAGAAACAACCAAAATAACAAGCTTTTTATATGCTATCCGCATTCGTCATGGGGCTCCGTCATGCACCGTTAAGTTACTTAACTAACGGCACAGCGGGGGCAGGGCTAGCGCGGATACAAAACATATAGAAGCATCTACTAAATATATATAATATATATCAATATCGCAGGCAGATAATAGTCATTACAGGCAGATAATAGTCATCACAGGCAGATAAAAATCATCACAAGCATGCGAACAACAATATGGAATAGCGGATAATTTAGGAGCCCCGCGTTTCATTTGAGCCATAAATGAGATGCAACATTTCCCGGTCGTATGAATAGCCAGTGCAATGAAGATCCTATACCCCTACGAGTGCGGCAAGTTACCCGCCAATCCTCGAAATGAGGCAACCCCAATCAACAAATTGAATGAGCTACCCAGCACTTCACGGAATCGGTAACTTGAGCACCCCTCCATGGGTCAACCTATACCCCCTACGAGTGCGGCGAATAGCCCGTCAATTCTAGAGTAAGCCCTCTAGTCTCAACGCCATGAGATGTGGGCCCGTTTGTCACGCCCCGCTTCCCAAAATACGTAAATACGACACGCGATAGAGCCAACCATGCTACCTGTGGCTAGAAATCATCCCTCCACAGTCACATTACGGCTGTCAATTGGATATCAAGAATAGTAAAATATATAATCTAGCTAACACATGTCCATCTGCCATAATAAGTAGAATTAAGAAAATGCATAAAGCGGAAACAAATCTAGATCCAATAAATAATAGTATCTGAAGCACGTCCCAATATGGGCTCACATCAATAGAAATAAAACTGCTGAAATAAATAAAGTAAGAGTCTCTAAACTAAATATTTAGCTCCTCATTGCTCGGCTTGATTGCCAAAGTACTCTTGATCTGCCTGCGATAAAGGTAGAGGAACTAGGCCATGTAAAACCCAGGCGTTAGTGCGTCATAAATACCGCAATAATAGTAATAACCAGGATATGATGCTATGATTAAACATGCATGTAAATAAATAACACATGTATAAAAAATGAGGTATATGTATGTGATGTGTATCCTAAAGTCTGTGCTTCTAGGTTATCTATTCTACAAGTCTTTGAAATCAATTTAATGTAATCGTCGATATAACTCAATAGTATCCCGTGCGTGCCCGGGACTACGGTCAAGATTCTCGGGCTGAATCCGAGACGTGCCGCTAAGCAGTAAACAGGTAGCATGTATAAATGAATGATGTCAGCAGCATCAGTCCAGCCCGTAAAGACTGATCAGTATAAGTATCGAACTGTTGAGTTACAAATCAGGTTTCATTATTGATTTCCTCTTACCTTCAAGGTTTTGTGTTCAAGTCAGGTATTGATGATATAAATCTAATGCCAACACAGGATCAAGCAGGTACGAGTCTTGTCTATGCAGACAACAAGTTACGTCCATCAGGACAACAATCAGAATTGTTGGCATTAGCAATAAGATCCAAGAAACAAATCTGGTAATAAGTCATGAACATGCCATGTAATGTATATTAACCAAAACAGAAACCAATGTAAAATTGTAATTAATATCGAAACACGGTAAACACAACTAATGCCATGATGCATATGTATCTATCTGTAATAACTGTTATACGTCCATTACCATGTATGATGCAATCTAGATAACATATTGAACTGATATAGTAGTATGATAATATCGTGATGTTCCGGAATGTAACTAGATAAACTAGTATCAGTACGGATACAGACGGATGTTATAAAACTGTAAATCGGTAATTTCTGCTGAATAGTAAAACACATGCACTATAATTTACCAAATAGATATTGATATAATAACATAGCATGTTGCAAGTTTAGAACTTGCCTGATAGGATCTCACATCGAGATACGGATGTCACATTTCGACGTCGAAATAAAGTTACGATGCAAAACTTATGTGCGCAAGACTGGACCTGGCTGAGCAGCCGCGTGACTTGGTAACTGGGTTAGACGACAACGATGACAGGGTCGTCTGGATCATTGGCGACGCGCGCAACCCCGGTGATCGATCGGAAAAGAAAAGAAAGAAAAGAAAGAAGAAGAAGAAGAAGAGGAAGACGTGGAGGTTGCTGTTGGGGTTCTGGGTAGGTGGTGGAAGAGGAGATGGTGGCGATGAGGTGACGGTGACGAGGCGAAGTTGTCGGCGGCGAGGTGATGGTGATGTGGGTGTGGGTTCTGGTGTGATCAGGATTGACAGAGGAGAGAAGCGGTGTGGTGGTGGTGTGATCGGTTGATGGGAGTTGAAAGGAAGTGACGGGGGTGCTAGGGTGGTGGTCGGGTTCCGGTGATGATGAGGTTGCCGGCGAGGGAGGGTTTGGATGAGATGGGTTCTTAGGTTAGGACGAGGGGTCGTCGGGGAGGAGAAGATAAGAGGAGGAGGAGATAGGGTGATGGAGGTGAGGAAGAGGAGATGAGGACGTGGACCAGGGGGACAACGACGAGGGGCGACGATGAGAGGCTGCGACGATGGGGGTCGAGGGTTAGGGTTCGCGTTGGAGTGTTGAGGAGAAGAAACGAGGGAGAGAGAGAGAGTGTTTTGGGTTATATATATATATATATATATATATATATATATATATATATATATATATATATATTAGAGAGAGAGAATGAGGTGGCGCCGAGAGACAGAGAGAGAGGCAAGAGAAAGAGAGAGAGATTTTATTTTTTTAAAATAAATTAATATATTATATATATTTATAACAGTTATATATACTGTATATATATATATATATATATATGGTGAGATTCTACAAATAATACCGGATCTCTCCAAATATTACTCGTACCCCTTCAAAAATCTAGTTTTTCAATATGGAGAATATACGTAAGAACTTAAACCATAATGTGATATCCAGTAAATAAAAACATATACCCCCAAATACAGATCTATGTAAATATACGTAGCAATCAAATACTAGTCTGTTTAACAATTAAGACATGAATCATGATATATGGGTGCAACCACATGATATGGGGTACTATGACATGCAAGGCTAGATAAGAAAATATATTATTTGGTTTTATATTGTATTTTAAAAAAATATTTAGATTCTAAAATATATTATATATGTATATAAAATCTAGATTTGCATGGATCCTCTGTACTAGAAATTATTTGATGTAATCTTGAACTATGACGAGTTTCAAATATGCGGGTTGGGTCGGATAATAATCACAGCTACCAATTTCACCATCCTCAACCCAAAAGAAACAATAGGAAAGAAATTTACCGCAAGATTTGAAATACCCCAAATATATAGTATACATGCACTAGGGTATTGCACCGTTGCCCTCTAGAACCCGGCTATTCGAGCACTCCTCCGCGGGATAATCCTAGTACAGAAAAGAAAATATATATAAATTGGTGACATCGACCTCAACCCGGTTACCCGGTCGTGCCCCAATTAAAGAATATACAAACTGGCAGAAACGGCAGTCCACATGTTGGACGCTCGCCCCGCAATAAACAATATACAAATGCTTCTGAACTGTACATCTAACAATTCACACAAGGCTATCCATCATGACAATCCAGCCATAACATCAGTGCAACACAGAACATCAACGTGGATATCATGTCCGTAAACCCATCTGATTGTACATATAGCAACCGATCGGATTATACCGCGCTATGATATTCACGGTCGTAGAAACTAACAAACGCATTGAAAGCCACAAATTCAAAATTTTGATCGATTAAAACTTTCCGCATTGTCCCCAAGTACAAACCAGTACTCAAAAAAATCTAGGCCAAAACCAAATATCCCAAAAATCACATTTCCATACCATAGAGCACCAGAAAATTTTTGAGGAACAACGTCCAAAATTTGGCATGTTTGGCGGCGGTTCCGCGACCAAATTTTAGGTTATGTGCCCAAAATTTTTCCTGGTCACTACATTTGCCTGCACATAATTTTAAGGCAATCTGAACAATTTTTTGAACAACTTTAAAATTCGAATAGCGGGCATACAAAATGGAAATGCAATTCGGAAAAATCCGTCGATCGAAATTCTAAACAAGTGCAAAGTAGCTAGTTAAGGTTTATAGAATGGCTCTGATGCCATGTTGGGTTTCGATGCCTATACCGCAGAAACCGCGGCCGAGGCGGAAGAGAAAACAAAAATTTTAGCGAACACCAAACACCCGTAAAACCCAAAATTCGATCCATAGACATAAACTAATTAACTAAAAGTGCAATGGTTGAGAAAATACAACCTTTGTCGCGTGTCCATCCAATTGTGGAAGATCCCTCCATGCTCGTAGCCACCGGGATTGTGCTTGAGAATCGACCACCGTTACCGAAGACGATCCACCCGAGGGAATCCGGTGGAGACACTAATCGACGATCCAGATTTGCTAGGTTTGGATGGTTGGTGATGTAGAAATACTTCACTAAATTTTTCTCTCTAAAATTTATGCTAAAAAATGGAAAGTAAGAAGAAGAAGAAGGAGAAGATGAGGGACTGAAGCAACCATGGAGCATGAAGCTCAAGTGTGGGAAAAATCATCTAGTGCAAAAATGAAAGAGAGAATGGCTATATAAGCTTGCAATCATGATTCAATAGTGCACAATAAATGCACATCACCATTCATGCTATCCCTCATCACCATGCTTCATAATTCCTCGTTTCCACCTCATTTCTTTTTATTTTTCTAAATAGAAAAATAAATATGAGGTGTCCTTCTTCTAGAAGTATTCCCATATAAATATGGAATATTTCACCTGGTATATGTATCGCTACACATATGCATATCCGTATAAAAATATGGATAGCACCAAAGAGAGAAAATAAATAGTGAACAATAATACTAAAATATATGTGTCAAAATACATACACAAATTATTAAATCAAAACCCGATTTAATAATCCGGCTTAATCCTAATCCGGCTAGTATTATCAAACATCTGATTAAATTCCGTGTATTGCGTACACGTACTTAATCGGACTCTTGCACGTACCAACGTATGGCTCCTACATCTGTCGCCTGAACCGAGAAAACCCTCTGTGTGGAACTCTAAAGATTCGACAATACGCTGACAGTGGGTTTAACCACAAGCACGTCGGCGGCACTAGCTGTACGCAATGGCTACCTAGGTACTTTTCGAAAGAGGGTCGACAATCAAGTAAGTCCTTACCCTACTGAGCCTGAATGTGACAATCTCCGTACAGTCCGGTCTCTTCGTCAAAGAGTATCGCATATCGGGTCTAAGGGGTGGATAACGTCAGACCCCTACTAACTCGATAAGTCATGTCTGAGTCAAGCTCATCACCAAAAGAGATACTACAGATCAACTATCAATAAATCTCATCCACCGTGGCTACGGATTTCTGGTGATAGCCAACTGAACACAGCGCGACATCGACTCATAATACCAGGAGAGACGAATCCCTAACAATTGACCACTGCCTCCATATGGCTCGGGACTGTACATAACTAAAACCTATTTGCATGAATCCTTTGAGCCGTGGTAGGGTAGTAATCAAAGTACAGTGGAAACTCACACGAGACAAATGACGACTTCAGATCAAAGGACTAACCTGTTCTCATGCCACTTGAGAACTTCCATCTGACGATAGATATAATGCCATCTAGAAGTTCTTGGCGAGTCCGTTCAGTATACTAACCTGTAGTGAGCACATGTATACTATCTTAAGTGACACAACACCAATGGCTTGTGAGACCGGCCACCCCCTCGTCGGGGTCTAGAAGCGTATACACCAGTCTACTCCGGAATATCGATGCCTAATCTCGATATTCCCACGACTAAGAACATTTAAGGATGTGCTTATGGACAACCCAACTCTCACATATATGATCGCCATCATAATATTGGTCATCAAGCAACCATCCTACAGGCTTTTTCAATGATGAAGACAAACCAGATAGCATACTATTATATCGAGTAAGACTGTTATACTTGTATAGGCCCTCCCTCAATTATCATAATCGCCAACTTGTGTCATACCCCGCTTCCCAGTGTATGGTAAGGAGACGTGACGAAGCCCGCTATGTATTTATTCAGAAGTAAACACGCTAAGCGTAACTAAGCAATATAATGTAAATATACACAAGAAGACATGAAGTGTAAATGAACATCAACTTTTATTTATTAAACATTTCTTTACAATACAACTGAAAATGTAAATACAGGAATGGAAAGCAATGCCTAAAGAATGGCATGAACTGAATGAAAAGTAATTACAAGTAAAGTCTAATAGTCGTGCTACTCAGTGGTCTACTTCAAGTGCTCCTGGCTGGTCTTGAACTCCTCGGAGTCGGGTCCTCCTGACAACATTCCAAAGAAAGAAGAGAAATAGGAATATAGTCAACGAACAATCACTCGGTAAGTCCTAAAGAAAGAAAGAAATAGAATAGATAGGTGGGAGAATATAACTATTATGATGTTTGATTGTTATGTTAATGCAGTTGTTTATAGCTTGGTACAGAATATGCATGTGTATACGAGAGGAGTTCAACTTACACCGTCGACTTTGGTAACTCATAGTACATGGCTCCGTTGATAAAACCACGAAACAACGACATAGATGTATAGTTATGCCTTTTAGTGACCACCTCGTGCCTCCTTTAACATATTCCGTACTAGTCTACCCCTTTAAAACCCCGTAATATCTTTTGTATTATTTGTATTGTTGAAATGAATGGTTGTATACGAATTGCCGAATCTATGATATCATGTAAACGGAATGGATATAAATGGATAGTCATGTAATCAAAGTATATCTATGGTTCGGTTCAGTTGAGTCATATTGATATAGATTGAATTCTGGTATAAATGGATTCATATTGTATTGTAGTTATACTTCAATTGAATTCAAGTCAGATTGATTTCATATTAGATTAAGACTCTGTCTGAGTTAGACACTTTAAAACAAATTGAAGTCCTGAATTAGTTTTGATGCTATTGGTAACTGCTGCACATGAACGGCAGGATTTGTGTCTTTTTCCAAGACAATAACCGTATTGATAACACCGTTTTTAGGTTGTCTACCTTAGATAGGCAAGCACCCATATTCTCCGGCGCCCTGAGGCTCAAGAAAACAGGTCCCGCTTAAATCTATATTTACTAGGGTCCTTATTGTAAATTGATATAATTTGAGGGGGTTTTATGAAAAATAGTTTTGATATATTTTCAAAATACACCTCAAGTATTTAATTATCGTCTTTAGGGTTTTCATAATTGTAATTTTTATAAAATGAAATATTCTAGTGGATATAACCTAGATTTCAATGTATATGGTATTTTAGTGTAATATTGGACTTGTATTGATTTGTAATGGTAGTTTCATAAAATTTATGATTCCTTTGATTTAGAAAACATGGAATATATATATATATATATATATTATATATATATTTAAAGTAGATATTTTGATAATATATATATATATATATATATATATAATAGAAATCACATTTTTCTTAAAAATTCCATCGACATCGGATGCTCCATGAGGAGGTCTGCATCTCGCTCTAATAGGCCCGAGGACATGCGATAACCCGCACCATCCCGATCGGGGTTCCCTAAAATGGGTTGTATAGGCGCATTTGCAAGGAATTAAATAATACACTTTTAAAGAAAACGGTTTTTGAATGTTTATGGTATTTAAATGTAAATTCGTATTTTCCCACAACCTAATGTTCCAAAAGTCATCATGCTATGTCAAAAATGTGTGTTGTGAAGAGGCAGGTCATTACCTTGTGAGTTTTCTAAAGGTAATATGGGTAAAATGAATAAGCAATGTCATATGTAAACATGATGGTATTTTACCGTAAAAATTAAATAGAAGTTGCAATACATATTATTTTCAATTGAAACTTATTGTGAATGGTGTTTCATGTTTGTTAAACAATATAAGAAGAGATGGTAGTTTGTTGTTTAAGAAAAATTTGAGTTTTTAAAGAAAAGAGAATCGGAAGTCGGAATAACTCCGCTTTTGACGAGTTTTGAAAAGGGGAAGTTTTAGACTAGAGATTGAGAAGGGGAGAGGGGACTTACAGGTTGGAATTAGAGAGAGGAGGTAGAGGGAGATTTTGGGATCGTCGGGGAGTCGTTTCGTCGCCGGATTCTTGCTGAAACGTCGCCGGAACTTCGATCTTTGCTAACTCCAGGTGTACAACTTTTGAACTTAGAATTTTTTAGAGAGTTTTAGCATGGGATTTCTGAATGAGGAGGGGTAAAATGTAGTGTGATATTTATAGCGAAAATTAGGGTTTAGGGTAATGAAGAAAGAATTTTAAAAAAATGCATTAAAATGTAGATTACTGCCTCATTTTAATTTCTATGTTAATGTGCAGAGAAATCAAATAGACTGGGGTTAATGGGGGGGGAGTACAAGGGGTATTAGGGCAAAAAAAAAATTGCATTTCACACTGCTAAAACCGGCGGCGCCGGACCATTCTTGAATCTTGCCGGTCCAATATGGTGGGTTGGGTGTGGATCTCTGCCACGTGTCCATGTCTGTTAGTATATCATTTCTCACATGTTTGTTTTCTTTGTGACTTTTTATTTTACGTGTTTTGCACGTGTAAACTTTTGAGCCTCTAAGAGTTTTAAAGAAAAGTCAATAAAAATATATGTGGCTGGGGGGATTCGAACACAGGGGCTATGTCACAGCAGTGCAGGGCTTTACCAATGAGCTACAAGTGATTTCTTGCTGTTCAAAAGCATATTAAATTTATAACTTGTGCTCAAGATTAGGTTCTCCTTTCTGTATTTTTGAAAAAATTCTGTACAGAAAGTTTAAGGTTGTTACATTCTATCCTCCTTATAAAAATTTCGTCCTCGAAATTTATAGAAGGAAAGTGTAACAGATTCAAGTAAAGTTTAGTGATAGAACTAATGATAATGCATAAAAATATTTAGAAGAATGAAAGAATGCAAAGGTTTTGGAATGATTGAAAAAGTTGTGAGGGAATTACCAGGGTTACCTTGGTCTACAGTCTTGGCTTCTAAGGCCGCTAAAGTGAACGCCTGACGCCGAGGTACATTCCTCCTAGCTGGAAGCACATTTCTCTGTCCTTGGGGCATATTTCTCTGCCCTCGAGGCATGTTCCTCAGTGCCTGATGAAATTGGCGATTAGGCTATGCAGGAGGTCTACATGGAGGTGGAGTTGGAAGAGCAAGACGAGGTGCAGGAGCCTGGATAACTGGCCGCTGTGGATAGTTGGTATGTGCTAGAACTGGGTTGCGTCTATAAGGACATGTTCCAATTCCATGATTGGATGCGCCACAAACTAAGCACAAGCCTTTTGCACGCCTACAGTCCTTCCACAGGTGTCCATCTCTCTTGCAGTAGAAGCAAAAATCTGAACTTGGCCAGTTATTGGTTACTTCCGGTCTCCTGGGTTCATGATTTGGTATTGAAGAGGCTCCTCCTGCTATCTGGGTGGCGGGGCGCTTCACACCAGTAGATTGAGATCTGCCCTTCTTCTTCACTACTGCCTCGTATCGACGGGCAGCTTTCAGAGCTAGGTCATGGGTTGGGAAATCCCCTGTAACTAAGGCAGATTGGATCTCCGGATCCAACCCTTGCTGAAATCGTCTGGACCTGATCTCAGCAGTCAGTATCAGGTGTGCTGCGAACCTGTTAAGGTCTTGTGTTAGTTGTTTAGTATGTAATATTTGAAAATCGAATATTGAGACACATCTTACTTACTGAGCATGGTAAACTTAGTATCATACTCATCCACAGATTTGGTTTACATTGAACCCTGTTGTAGGTGCATGAATTGCTGCTCCATGTCAAATCGAGGAGTTTCTGGAAAGTACTTCGCGTCGAACATGTCGCGAAAAGTTTTCCATTCGATTAGCTGGTCAAGATGGCTTTCTTCCGCCTTCCACCAAACTCGAGCGTTGTCGGTGAGTTGCAGATTGGCAACCCGTACCCAAGCGATCTCTGGCACTTTTTCTGCTGCCAGATCATCCACAATACTCTGAGCCCATTCTTCCGCTTCTAAAGGGCTATCTTTCTCCGAAAATTGCTTTGGGTGCAATGCCCGGAATTGCTTTACTCCGGGTGCTTCTGCTTCTGGGTGGTTCAATAAGATAGTAGTCTGCTGCTGCTGTCCTTCCAGGAAGCTTTGAATTGCCTCAAGCAGTACTGTCTGCTCATTGATCAGAGCAGCAACGGTAGGAGTAAGCGGTAGAGGTGATGGTGTGTTGTTGAAGTTGGTGCTGGTATTGTTTGGAGAATTCATAACCTTGAAAGAAAAATAGGGTTAGGATAGATTCAAAGTATATGAAGTTGTAAGATTCAAGGAATATGAAATATAAAGAATGCTTTTAGTTGCTGATTCTTGTGTTATATTGCTTAGGACTTCATGCAGAATTAACCTGCATGTCCATGCAGAACTGACCTGCATAGTAGAGTTCCATGCAGAACTGACCTGCATGGGCCACCAACAAAACCTGTCATGCCCCGCTTCCCAGTGTATGGTAAGGAGACGTGACGAGGCCCGCTATGTATTTACTCAGAAGTAAATACGCTAAACATAACTAAGCAATATAATGTAAATATACACAAGAAGACATGAAGTGTAAATGAACAGCAACTTTTAATTATTAAACATTTCTTTACAATACAACTGAAAATATAAATACAGGAATGGAAAGCATTGCTCCGTGACATCGGATGCTCCGTGAGAAAGTCTGCATCTCGCTCTACTAGGCCCGAGAACGTGTGATAACCTGCACCATCCTGATCGGGGTTCCCAAAAATGGGTTGTAGAGGCGCATTTGTAAGGAATTAAATAATACACTTTTAAAAAAAACGGTTTTTGAATGTTCATGGTATTTAAATGTAAACTCGTATTTCCAACAACCTAATGTTCCAAAAGTTATCGTGCTATGTCAAAAATATATGTTGTGAAGAGGTAGGTCATTACCTCATGAGTTTTCTAAAGGTAATATGGGTAAAATGAATAAGCAATGTCGTATGTAAACATGATGGTATTTTACTGTAAAAATGAAATAGAAGTTGCAATACATATTATTTTGAATTGAAACTTGTTGTGAATGTTGTTTTATATTTTTTAAACAATATAAGAAGAGATCATAATTTTTTGTTTAAGAAAAATTTGAGTTTTTAAAGAAAAGTGAATCGGAAGTCGGAATAGCTCCGCTTCCGACGAGTTTTGAAAAGGGGAAGTTTTAGACTAGAAATTGAGAAGAGGAGAGGGGACTTAAAGGTTGTAATTAGAGAGAGGAGGTAGAGGGATATTTTGGGATCGTCGGGGAGTCATTTCCTCGCTGGATTCTTCCTGAAACGTCACCGGAATTTTGACCTTTGCTAACCCCACTTGTACAACTTTTGAACTTAGAATTTTTTAGAGAGTTTTAGCATGGGATTTCTGAATGAGGAGGGGTAAAATGTAGTGTTGTATTTATAAGGAAAATTAGCGTTTAGGGTAATGAAGAAAGAATTAAAAAAATGCATTAAAATATGGATTACTGCCTCATTTTAATTTATCTGTTAATTTGCAGAGAAATCAAACAGACTGGGGTTAATAGGGGGAGTCTAAGGGGTGTTAGGGCACAAAAAAAATTGCATTTCACCCTGCTTAAACCGGCGGCACCGACCTATTCTTGAATCTCGCCCGTCCAATCCGGTGGGTTGGGGTGTGGATCTCTGCCATGTGTCCATGTCTGTTAGTATATCATTTCTCACATGTTTGTTTTCTTTGTGACTTTTCATTTTATGTGTTTTGCACGTGTAAACTTTTGAGCTTCTAAAAGTTTTAAAGAAAAGTCAATAAAAATATATATGGCTGGGGTGATTCGAACACAGGGGCTATGTCACAGCAGCGCATGGCTTTACCAATGAGCGACATATGTTTTCTTGCTGTTCAAAAGCATATTAAATTTATAACTTATGCTCAGTCTTAGGTGATCCTTTCTGTATTTTTGAAAAATTATATACAGAAAGTTTAGGGTTGTTACATCTTGCGATCACAATAATTGTCTTGAGGGCACTATATCCAACAATTTGTATGTCCGAGCATGGTGTATCAACACTAAGCACAAGGGTTAGTAAGAATACAACATCATAGATAAACAAATTATCTTATAAGAAGTAGAGTTAGGATTAAACTTGCTATGTGTGGGGTGATATTATAGGATATATGCTAATGAAGGGTGTCAAGCAACGTTAAGCAACATACCCTATCTACACACTTAGCAATCTTAACACTAGTTGATTCTAAGCTTAACATTGCATAAGGGATCAATTGAGAGTATAGGGTATAAGTTGTAGGTTGCCAAGTAACCATAGAAACTAAATACCATATCAAACATTTATCTTTAAGCAATCTTGAACTTACAATCCCATGTTAAATGCATTAAACATTCACAAAAGGAGGAGGAAGGAAAAACCATTCATCTCATATCCTTACTATCACCACAACCATAAAATTACACAAACATTTCTTAAAAGAGAAAACAAAACACAAAAGAAATGAAGAACATGAAACAAGTGGAGGAAATTGTTCGGCACGATTTATTACATTTTAATACTGCCCATTTCCTATCATTTTTTCAATAAAAAAGCTATCTAATCCGTGTCTACTTATTAGTACAGAATATAGGTACATAGGAAAGAACACTAGAGACGGTACACAACATGAACGGAAACGACGATTTTTAGTCGGAACGGCAGATGGAATAGAATACAGATCAAGTCAAATGAGTTGGCATCAAATAAAGTATACAAATAAATTCATTCTTTTTGGTCTAACATGGTACATGTGTGAACACATAGTATTGCAAGTTGGCACAAAAATGAGCACACATGATACGCAAGTGGCCATGATTCATGATTTGGAAAAGTTTGACTGTGATATGCAAGTGGGCATAATTCATGATTTGGAAATGTTTGGATGTGATATGCAAGTGGGTACACAATTGGTACAGCCATGATTCTTATGAATCATGACTTGTGCAAGTTGCACCATTGGATCATATAAGAAAGTTGTGATATGAAGTATTGGAAATTGTTTTGCACTTCTGTCTTCAAATTCGTATAAGCAATCCAGTGTGAATTAGAGAATATAATGATATCCAAAAATCATCATTTCATGTCAGAAGAACACCCAAGAAATTTGGTAGCCTAACTCCAAAATACGATCGCGGAATCGCAGTTTTATGTGAAGAATGGCGGCAGAAGCGCGGCCATTTTAGCTCCGGAGGCGTGGCCATGTTGGCGCTAAATATCTCCGTGTTTCAGGGGTATTCTTGTAACTTTATATTATTTTAGAAAACACCTCTGGACTTTCATTTCAAAGCCTGTAAATACAACAATTCAAAACTGAAAGGGGGTTCATTCTTTTGTTCAAGATTATTCATAAGTTTTAGTTTAGTTTGAGAGGAGAGTTGTGTGGAGCTCAAGCTATGGTTTTCTTCTTCTTTTTCCCTCTTGGAGCTCTCATTTGAGAGCTCCATTAAGGAGGTTGAACAAGTAACCTAACAATGTATCTCAACTTCTCCAATTGTTAATAAAGACTTTTTTTTTTCTTTGCTTTTAATTGCTTCTTGTTCTTAACCTTATTTTAGTTTTTTAATTCTTTCTATGATGATGCTTGAGTAATATATTTGGTGGTGGTGATGGTTAGGGTGGTGATGAAAGGCAAGGCTTTCCCTATTCTTTTGTAATTATTCCCTCTCATCCCATCAGGGTACAAACGCGACGTCAATAAAAGCTCCAACGAGACAAATCAAAATGGAGTAATGGAAAACTCCTAGCTCCAAGTCTTGACGGTTCATATATAACCTAAAGACTACTCCGACGTTCCTTCTCATTCCATCAGGGTGCAAACGCGACGTCAATAAAAGCGCCAACGAGCCAAATCAAAATGGAGCAATGGCAAACTCCTAGCTCTAAATCTTGACGGTTCATATATAACCTAAAGACTACTCCGGCGTTCCTTCTCATTCTATTAGGGTGCAGACGCGATGTCAACAAAAGCTCCAACGAGCTAAATCAAATTGGAGCAAAGGCATATTCTCAGCTTTGGACTTCAACTGCAATACATACAGCATAGAGGTCCTACAGATATCTACCATACTTCAGCAAAGAAACGGTATAGTATCGTCAAAACAAAAAAACGGGTCTCGACGACAACTCATATAAAGCCTCAGAGACTATCGAAGATCATCCCACACCAGCGCGGAGTGGTTATGACTCATTGGGGCTCCAACTTAAGCCTAATCTTAAGCAAAAAGCGATATGGCAAATTCCTAATGCTTGCTCTTCCAACGGTCATATAGCCTAAGGAGATTACTTGAAGACGTCATGTCTAGCCCTCGAAGGGATCAAAGACACGACAGTCGTGGGGCTATTCGAACAACGGCTTAAAGACCGCATATCAAGGAATACATCAACCAACGCGACGGTACCATGGACCAAATCCCTAGTACCACAAAATCTAATGGACCTCTATCGTAAAGAATGGAGGTTATCTATATACAATGTTAGGACAAGTTTGCCTGTAAACCCGAGGAAGGTAAACTAAACAAACTCCGAAATGAGTTCATAAACTTGTTAGTGATATGTATGCCCTAGAGGCCATTATTGTATGATATAGTGGATGCTTGGACATATATATGGAGGACTTTCTTGCTCGACATGATAGTATCCTATCTGGTTGCCTTTATCTTAACATGTAGACTGGTAATATTATTCTGTCTGTCTCTTATATGTTGATAAAGCCCTTAGGATATGTACTTGACTACCAGGATTATGATAAGAACATACTAGTGGGGCCAGGGTGGTCCAAAAGTACATCCTTTAACAATTCCTAGTCGAGGGGATATCATGACAGGGCATCGAAATTCCAGAGTAGACTAGTGTGTACGTTTCTTGTCCCCTTAGAGGGCGATTGTTGATCCCACAACCATTGGAGTGTGACATCAAAGATTGTACACAGGTGCCCATTAGAGAATGGATACACCGAACGGACTCGCCGAGAACTCTTAGTTGGTAGTATATCTATCGTCAGATAGCAGTCCTTTGGTGACACTGGTACAGCTTAGTCTGTAGACCCGAGATCGTCATAGAGTCTTGTGTGGCTCCCACTGTGCTTTGATTTCCTCCCTACCATGCTCAAAAGGAGTTAGGCAAACATGTGGATTTTAGGTACAGTCCCGAGTCACATGGAGGCAATGAGTGATAGGAGGGGTTTTGTCTCTCCCGGTATTGGGGGTTGATGTTGCGCTATACTCGATTGGCTATAACTGGAAGTCTCTGGCCAGGGCTGCTAAGATTTACTGATAAGAGTTGTCAGTAATTTCTCGAACCGTTATAGGCCAAAAATCAGCATGACTTATCAAGTTACTGGGGTCTGACGTTTACCACCCCAAAACTCGATATGTGACATATCAGACGAAGACACCGGACTGTACGGTAATGTTACTGATAGGTTTCATGGAGAGTGTGGACAAGCTTGTGTTGGATATATGTATGCCCTAGAGGCCATTATATGATAGTGGATGTATTTATACATGTATATATATACAGAAGACATTCTTGCTCGACATGATAGTATGCTATCTGGTTCTTCTTTATCTGACATGTAGACTTGATCATGCTTTTATTCATTTGCACATGTTGATAAAGCCCTGAGGATATTTGCTTGACTACTGTGATTATGATGGAGATCATACCAGTGGGACTTCTGTAGTTTATAAGCATATCCTAAAATGTCCCTAGTCGTAGGAGTATCGAGACGGGGCATCGATATACCAGAGTAGAGTAGCGTATATGATACTAGACCCATATGATGGGCGATGGATGTTCCCACATCCATTGATGTTCGACATCGGGATCATATATGGGTGCTCAGTGGAGACTGGGTACAGTGGACAGACTCGCCGAGAACTCCTATATGGTATTATATCTATCGTCGGATAGCAGTTCTCAGGTGACACTGATACAGGTTAGTCTGTAGACCCGAGATCGTTATAAAGTCTTGTGTGTTTTCCCACTGTACTTTGATTATCACCCTACCACTGTAAGTCCACGTTGCCCACCCCGGTGCTTGCGGGGAGGCGGAAAATGGAATAAAAATCGGATTTTTACTACTCTAGGCAACATGGACTAGACAAAGTCGGGATTTTTGCTAAACAAAAACTAGCTAAAGCAAACTAGAAACTAGCTAAAGGGTAGAATGGTTATACCTAAGGCTTTATGTCCTTCTCTCCTTGCTCCTTGGAGTAGTAGAAAGGGATCACCTTTGTCGTCTTCTTGCGTCGAAGAAGGATCCACCCGAAAGCCTCAACCTTTGGCTTCAACTTCAAGCTAGAAGTAACTAGGGTGCTAGAAGTGCTAATCCTAGAACCCTAGATGAGAGTAGAGATTACTATGGAATGGTTTTTCTCAAGCTCAAGTGTTTCTCAACACATGAGAGGGGAGAGCTTGAGGAAGAAGAAGAGCAAGAGAGAAAAACTATATGATAGAATGAGAGAAATATGAAGCATTCTCACATATATGTGTGAATTATTGTGAATTGATAATTAGTGAGATAATTGTCATGGCTTAATCAAGACATGACCATTATCATTTCATTTTTAATGCAAATTGCAAGAATCAAAGAGCATCTTCCAAATGAAATGATGATGGTCAAAGTGACAACCTAGGTCAACAAGTCAAGAATGTCAAATGGTCAACAACCATAACCATACACAATTATATTAAACTAATATCAATTAACCATAATACACACATAAGCATTAGGGTTAATAAAATGACAATGGTCATTAACCCTAATCAAAGTCCTCTCCCTCTGTCTCAAGCAACTGTGCATACGCACCCGTATTCGTGATCCGAGGAACACGAATACAAAGAGATAAAACCAATCCGAAATCATATACTAGGATCTGGCTTAAACCAAAGCCCGCTAGTATAAGTTGTCCGGACAGCAAACGTGCACAAGTGCGCGGATGTGAACGAACCCTGTCGCAAAACCATGCGACCTCTACTCATTTTGCCTAATGGCAAATAGCTCTCTGTGTGGGACTCTTAAAGACTTGACACTACGCTGGCAGTGGGTTTAACCACAGACCGCAAGCGGCACTAGCTGTACGTAACGGTCCCCAGGTAGATACCGATAAGAAGACCGACGAGGTAACCCATCTGAACTCCTACTGAGCCTGTATGTGACAGTCTCCGTACAGTCCGGTCTGTTCGTCTGATACATCGCATGGCGGGCCTAGGGGGTGGTGAACGTCAGTCCCCTAATAGCGGTACAAGTCGTGTCGGAGTGTAGCCCAGAACACCCTGAGATAACACTGGAAACCTACCAGTATATCTAGCTTGCCCTGGCCAGGGACTACTCGTGTAATGGCTCTCCTAGACACAGCGCGATGTCAACCCCCAATACCGGGATAGACGAATCCTGTCTAACCGTGACTGCCTCCAAGCGCTTCGGGACTGCACCCAACTACTACCTGTTTGCACGACTCCTTTGAGCCGTGGTAGGATAGTAATCAAAGTACAGTAGGAACACACTCGAGGCGAAGTGACAGTGTCAAGTCAGCAGACTAAACTGTACTCATGTCACCTGGGAACTGATAACTGATGATAGGTATAATACCAACCAACAGTTCCCGACGAGTCCTGTCCAGTGTACTCGTAACCTAACGAGCACCCACATACTATCTCAAGTACGACGTACTGACGGCTGTGGGACAGACCGTCTCCCATGGTGGGATGAGAAGCGCATACGCTAGTCTACTCCGGAGTATCGATGCCCTGTCTCGATAGTCTAACGACTAGGGACCTGTATAAGGATGTGCTTATGGATTACCCAGCCCCCACGAGTGTGAGCGCCATCACAACGCTGGTAATCAAGCAAAGATCCTAAGGGCTCTACTAATATGTATATAAGCGATATGCTAAAAGAAACACATGCACATATTAAAGCAGAGACAAACCAAGTAGCATACTACCATTTCGAGCAAGATTGTATATACAACTGTGAATATCCCAAGCTTCCATCAAGTAATATACAAACTAGTATGATACAGTAATGGCCTCTAGGGCATATACACTAACAATCTCCCACTTGCACTAAGGCCATGTACTGGCGTATCGAAGACCTATCATCTCGATCAGCCGCTCGAACTGAGTCTGGGGCAAGGCCTTGGTGAATGGATCTGCATTGTTATCTTCTGAAGCAACCCTCCGAACCTCAATCTCCTGGCGATCCACGATCTCCCTGATCAGGTGATACCGCCTTAAGATGTGTATGGATTTCTGATGGGACCTGGGTTCCTTCGCTAAAGCTATAGCCCCGTTGTTGTCGCAATACAGAGGTATTGGGTCAACAATGGACGGAACCACCTGAAGTTCTTTCAAGAACTTTCTCATCCAGACAGCTTCTTTTGCGGCATCAGATGCAGCGATGTATTCCGCTTCCATAGTCGAGTCAGCAACGGTTTCCTGTTTGGAGCTCTTCCAACACACCGCCCCTCCATTGAGGGTAAAGACAAAACCCGACATGGACTTGGAATCATCCTTGTCTCTCTGGAAGCTAGAGTCAGCAAAGGCCTCAATCTGGAGGTCTTTTCCGCCATACACCAAGAACATCTCCTTAGTCCTTCTCAGGTACTTGAGAATGTTCTTTACCGCTATCCAATGTTTCTCCCCAGGGTTTGACTGATACCTGCTTACCACACTCAGTTCATAAGCCACATCCGGTCTGGTACACAATATCGCATACATTATAGAGCCTATCGCAGAAGCGTAGGGTATAATAGACATGCGATCCCTCTCCAAATCAGTCTTGGGAGACATCTCTTTGGAGAGGGTGATCCCGTGACAAGCCGGTAGATTACCGCGCTTGGAATCTTCCATACTGAATCTTTTCAGTATGGTGTCGATGTACCTGGACTGTGAAAGTCCTAAAATCCTCTTGGATCTGTCACGGTAGATCCGGATCCCCAGAATGTATAAGGCATCACCCAGGTCTTTCATGGAGAACCTGTGTGACAAGAACCCCTTGACAGATTGTAGCATAGGAATGTCATTTCCTATTAAGAGAATGTCATCCACGTATAAAACGAGGAATACTACAGTTCTCGCAACAAATCAACAATAGATGCATGGTTCATCTGGATTTTTGATAAAGCCAAATTCCTTGACCGTCTCATCAAAACAGATGTTCCAACTCCGCGATGCCTGCTTTAGTCCATAAATGGACTTAAGCAACTTGCACACCTTTCTGCTGCTCCCACTCTGAATGAAACCCTCTGGCTGGTCCATATAGACACACTCCTCTAAATGTCCATTTAGAAAAGCGGTCTTTACGTCCATCTGCCAAATCTCATAATCGTGGAAGGCAGCAATGTCAAGAAGGATCCGAATGGATTTCAACATAGCTACTGGAGAAAAGGTTTCGTCATAGTCCAAACCAGGTCGCTGACGAAAACCCTTTGCAACCAGTCTAGCTTTATAGGTCTCAACCTGTCCATCTACACCAATCTTCCTTTTGAAGATCCACTTGCATCCTACGGGTTTTACCCCATCTGGAGCAATGTCCAACGTCCATACTTTGTTGGTGTACATGGACTCCATTTCGGTCCGCATTGCATCCAGCCATTTTACCGAGTCGACGCTTTGAATGGCTTGCTGGAAGCTAGTAGGCTCATCACAATCTATGATGCAATCCTCTCTATCCCCGTCAATGAGAAAACCGTAGTATCTCTCGGGCGGATGAGACTGCCTACTACTCCTGCGGAGTGGCATAGGAATGTCCTGATATTTTGAACCCTCTGGTTCTACTAAGCTTTCAGTAATAGCTCGTGGTTCTGGAATTTCTTCCAGTTCTACTGCGCTCCCACTAATTTCTTTTTTCTATGAACTGGTGTTCTAGAAAGTGGGCATGGCGAGAAACAAAAACCTTTTGTTCCTCTTCGCAATAGAAGAAATATCCCTTCGAGTTCTTTGGATATCCCACAAACTTGCACTGTACTGAGCGTGCCTCGAGCTTGTCTGCATGCTGCTTTTTTACAAAAGCTGGACATCCCCATGTCTTAATATGATTAAGATAAGGTCTCTTCCCACACCACATCTGATATGGTATAGTAGGCACAGTCTTACTTGGAACTCGGTTCAAAAAGTATGCAGCTGATTCTAGCGCATATCCCCAGAACGATCGCGGCAACTCAGCGTTACTCATCATGGACCGTACCATATCCAATAGGGTTCGGTTCCGTCTCTCCGATACACCGTTATGTTGCGGAGTGTATGGAGGAATAAGCTGAGAGAGAATTCCATTCTCTTTTAAGTAACCCAGGAACTCGGCACTCAAGTATTCACCACCTCGATCAGATCTCAGTGCCTTGATACTTTTGCCTGTTTGTTTTTCTACTTCATTCTTATATTCCTGGAACTTTTCAAAAGCTTCGGATTTATGTTTCATTAAGAAGACATAACCGTACCTTGAAAAGTCATCCGTAAAAGTAATGAAGTAAGAATAACCGATTCGTGCATGCGTAGACATTGGACTGCACACGTCGCTGTGTACGAGTCCCAAGAGCTCGCTCGCTCTTACTCCGTGTCCAGTAAACGGAGTCTTTGTCATCTTTCCATTGAGACAGGATTGACAAGTTGCATACGATTGATATTCGAACGGATCCAAATATCCTTCTGCATGTAACTTAGTCAAGCTTCTCTCATTTATGTAACCCAGTCTACAATGCCATAAGAAAGTTTTATTGATTTCTGGAGACTTTCTTTTATGTGTATTCTGGACATTGAAAATCTGTGGTTGGTTTAATACGTATATACCGTTGTTCAATGTACCTGACCCAATCAAAACTTGATTAAGGTGAATGTTCACTACATTACTTACAAATGCAAATTCATAACCTTCTTTAGATAATAAAGATACATAAATGATATTACAGATTGCATTTGGTACAAAAAAACAACTACGCAAAACCAAAAAGTGTCCATCTGATAATCCCAGGTGATAGTCCCCAACGGCCTCAGCATCCATGCTAGCTCCGTTTGCAACTCTGAGGGTCATGTCACCTGCCTTCAAAACTCTACGCTTTCTCAACGCCTGTAAAGAATTACAGATATGAGATCCTGATCCGGTATCCAATACCCAGGATGTAGAGTTTATTTATAGACAGTTTTCAATAACATACACACCTGAAGCTGAAGCCGCAACTTGCTTCAGATCCTGGGTTCTGGCCTTCCAAGCCTTGCAATCCTGTTTCCAGTGTCCACTTTTGTGATAGTAGAAGCATTCTTCCTTCCCCACCATCTTTCCCGCTACCTTTGTTGCCTTTCTTTTTCCCTTCGTATCCAGTTTACTGACACCGCCTCTTGGTTTGGCGGGGGCTTTCTTCTTCTTGCCCTTGGCTTTTGCCCTGGACATAGAAGAGGAAGATCCTCCTACAAACAAAGTGGATGTCTCCCTACCTTTCTGTAGGGTGCCATCTGCACTCCTCAGCATATTGAGTAGCTCTGAAAGTTCAACTTCCTTTTCCTGTAAGTTGAAGTTTCAGAATGAACTGGGCGTAAGTGGAAGGAAGGGACTGAAGAATCAAGTCCGTATAGAGCTCATTCTCCAATGTGGTCCCAAGTTCCGTGAGCTCCTCTATGTAGCCAATCATCTTAAGCACGTGTTCCGCTACCGATGATCCGACGGCCAACCTTGCCGAAAACAACTTCTTCGACACTTCGTATCTGGAGATACGAGACTGCTCTCCATACAGTTCTTTTGTATGAAAAAATATGGACTCTAGGTCCATATTCTCGTGCCTCCTCTGATGTTCGTTGTCCATCGAGGCAAGTACGAGGCATTTGGCCTTCGCGCAATCTATTTCCCAGGTCTTACGGATTTCCCTATCCGCGACACTGGTTTTGGGACCTGGCACAGGGGGAGCTTTGGTGGTAAGGAGATACCCCAACTTGTCGTAAGTGATTGCCATCTTGACATTCCTGAGCCAATCTTTGTAGTTTGGCCCTGTCAGTATGTTTTTATCTAGTAATAACTTAAGTCCGGTCATCTTGAATGGTCGCTGCAATTAGGAGAAAGAAAAGAAACACTTTAGCATGATGCTCTTGCAAGTTTAGAGTGGTTTTTAGTTTGTCTAAACAGGATGGCTCCCACTGTCTCTCGAATCCCTTCTCAAACCGTAAAGAAAGAATTAGTCGGGATCAATCTCACTGTACAATAATTGCTTAACCGTTCAGCCAGGCCAGTGTCGGTACTTCGAGGGAGGTTTTCCAACGCTTTCGCGAAGTTCCTTAATTAAGTAACCTCTTTTCCCTGTGGGCATAGCCCCGCTAACACCTTTCTAGACACCAACTAGGTTTATAGCATTGATCGTTAAGTGAGAGTTTTCCCGAGGAGTAGCATATACTTACAGTAGGATCGGGATCCAAATATCATCGCGTGATAAAACCGAAGGAATCCAACCAGAATCATCACACTCCAAATGGTATGCAGCGCTAGCAAGTTTCAGTACTTATGAAACTCCCGATGTGGATTTTTGCCCCATGCTCTTATGACCTTGACTTTGGCCAAAATATCATAAGTCACATGTCAAGTTCTACCCGTCATTCTCCTGGTTAATTTGGACCCACCCGTACCTACCCTTGACTTTGGCCAAAATGGCAGCACGACTGTCCCAAACCAACGCATCTATCTATGCTGCACATGAATACCTAATAGCTACCAATCACTAAGCCTTGACTTTGGCCAAAATACAAAGCTTGAATACTTTTTGACCATTCATGTGGAATGACGGAGGGCTACGAATGGTTTTGGCGAAACCGTGAACGTAGTGAGCTTGATATAATCGATGGAACGAGATAGCTTTTAAAAAGGAATGGTTCAAGCTCCCCGTTTAAAAGTTTAATTTTGAAAAGAACCGAGTGGTTTTCAAAGTGTTCCAATCGACTTTTACTTAGTTTATTTTCTTGCATTAGTTCTTTTAATGCGTCCCATCATTTAATCCTACCATTGCAGAAAACAACCAAAATATAACGTACGCTTATGCCATTCGCATTCGCCACGGGGCCCCGTCATCACCGTTAGGTTACTTAACTAACGACAGAGCGGGGGCTGGGCTAGCGCGGTTGTAAAACATAAGCAACGCCTAAATAGTTATAGTATATAAATATATAGCAATGATAGACATTACAGATCACAGATGAATACATTGGATATACTAGGAATCCGCAATCCGTTCGAGCCTGCAAGGAAAAACGGATTACACGGTCGCGGTGAATAGCCAATACCCCACCCAAGACCCCTACGGGTGCGGCAAACTACCCGCCAAGTGCCCGAAGCGAAGCAACCTCTCTCAACCCCGTGAGTAGGCCACTCGGCACTTTGGCATACCCGGTAGTTTGTGCACCCCCTCCATGGGTCTATCCTAGGAGCAAAAACAGTAAAAAGAAATTATACAATGACGGTTACAACTCCGACCCGGTTGTGCGGCCATACAAATAATTATTACATCAATTTACAAATTTATATGAATTGAAAGAAAAGAAAACTCTCGTCTCACAACCCCCGGCTATTCACCCGCGACAATCCAATGAATTCATATACACATTCCAATAACATTACAGATCACAGATTTGTATAAACCCCACTAATCGACATATAGCGATTAGCCGACGTTCAATACACATAAACATCACAGATATAACCCTTTAGTCAAAGTGTAGTGAAGTCCGATCAAAAATACGGATTTATAGACCTCCAAATACAAATTTCTTTTCTGGAAAATCTGGGCTGATATAAACCATCTTAAAAATCCCAAAACCATAACCTAAAAACATTGCACCAAACTCGGTCATGAACCGAGTCAAAACGGCGGCGGTTCCGCGGCAAAAGTATACCCATTGCCGCGGAACCGCGGCGCTTTGAAGGGATCACTCGATCGTTTTTGGTTGGCTTCTTCACAAAACCCTGAGATGATTTTTGGAGTATGACTTTTTATTTTTAGAGCAGAAAAAATTTTAACAGAAACTTGGGTTTTGCATGTCGTAGTTTTGCGATTTTTCCGATCGAACTTCTATACACTTTACTACTTAGCTAGTTTATGTTTAGTTAGGCTCTGATACCACTGTAAGTCCACGTTGCCCACCCCGGTGCTTGCGGGGAGGCGGAAAACGGAATAAAAATTGGATTTTTACTACTCTAGGCAACATGGACTAGACAAAGTCGGGATCTTTGCTAAACAAAAACTAGCTAAAGCAAACTAGAAACTAGCTAAAGGGTAGAATGGTTATACCTAGGGCTTTATGTCCTTCTCTCCTTGCTCCTTGGAGTAGTAGAAAGGGATCACCTTTGTTGTCTTCTTACATCGAAGAAGGATCCACCCGAAAGCCTCAACCTTTGGCTTCAACTTCAAGCTAGAAGTAATTAGGGTGCTAGAAGTGCTAATCCTAGAACCCTAGGTGAGAGTAGAGATTACTATGGAATGGTTTTTCTCAAGGTCAAGTTTTTCTCAACACATGAGAGGGGAGAGCTTGAGGAAGAGGAAGAGCAAGAGAGAGAAACTATATGATAGAATGAGAGAAATATGAAGCATTCTCACATATATGTGTGAATTATTGTGAATTGATAATTAGTGAGATAATTGTCATGGCTTAATCAAGACATGACCATTATCATTTCATTTGTAATGCAAATTGCAAGGATCAAAGAGCATCTTCCAAATGAAATGATGATGGTCAAAGTGTCAACCTAGGTCAACAAGTCAAGAATGTCAAATGGTCAACAACCATAACCATGCACAATTATATTAAACTAATATCAATTAACCATAATACACACATAAGCATTAGGGTTAATAAAATGACAATGGTCATTAACCCTAATCAAAGTCCTCTCCCTCTGTCTCAAGCAACTGTGCATACGCACCCGTATTCGTGATCCGGGGAACACGAATACAAAGAGATAAAACCAATCCGAAATCATATACTAGGATCTGGCTTAAACCAAAGCCCGCTAGTATAAGCTGTCCGGACAGCAAACGTGCATAAGTGCGCGGATGTGAACGAACCCTGTCGCAAAACCATGCGACCTCTACTCATTTTGCCTAAAGGCGAATAGCTCTCTGTGTGGGACTCTAAAGACTCGACACTACACTGGCAGTGGGTTTAACCACAGACCGCAAGCGGCACTAGCTGTACGTAACGGTCCCCAGGTAGATGCCGATAAGAAGACCGACGAGGTAACCCATCTGAACTCCTACTGAGCCTGTATGTGACAGTCTCCGTACAGTCCGGTCTGTTCGTCTGATACATCGCATGGAGGGCCTAGGGGGGCGGTGAACGTCAGTCTCCTAATAGCGGTACAAGTCGTGTCGGAGTGTAGCCCAGAACACCCTGAGATAACACTGGAAACCTACCAGTATATCTCGCTTGCCCTGGCCAGGGACTACTCGTGTAATGGCTCTCCTAGACACAGAGCGGTGTCAACCCCCAATACCGGGAGAGGCGAATCCTGTCTAACCGTCACTGCCTCCAAGCGCTTCGGGACTGCACCCAACTACTACCTGTTTGCACGACTCCTTTGAGCCGTGGTAGGATAGTAATCAAAGTAAAGTGGGAACACACTCGAGGCGAAGTGACAGTGTCAAGTCAGCGGACTAAGCTGTACTCATGTCACCTGGGAACTGATAATTGACGATAGGTATAATACCAACCAACAGTTCCCGACGAGTCCTGTCCAGTGTACTCGTAACCTAACGAGCACCCGCATACTATCTCAAGTACGACGTACTGACGGCTGTGCGACAGACCGTCTCCCACGCTGGGATGAGAAGCGCATACGCTAGTCTACTCCGGAGTATCGATGCCCTGTCTCGATAGTCCAACGACTAGGGACCTGTATAAGGATGTGCTTATGGATTACCCAGCCCCCACGAGTGTGAGCGCCATCACAACGCTGGTAATCAAGCAAAGATCCTAAGGGCTCTACTAATATGTATATAAGCGATATGCTAAAAGAAACACATGCACATATTAAAGCAGAGACAAACCAAGTAGCATACTACCATTTCGAGCAAGATTGTATATACAACTGTGAATATCCCAAGCTTCCATCAAGTAATATACAAACTAGTATGATACAGTAATGGCCTCTAGGGCATATACACTAACAACCACGGCTCTACTGAGTCGTGCAAACAGGTGTCTTTTGGGTACAGTCCCGAGACACACGAAGACGATGAGCGATATGAGGGGTTTCGTCTCTCCCGGTATTAGGATTTGATGCTGTGTTGTGCTCGATTGGCTATATCAGTAAGTCCCTTGCCAGGGCTGTTGAGATTTACTGATAAGTGTTATCAGTAGTTTCTCGATCTATTATAGACTATTCATCGGCACGGCTTATTGAGTTATTGGGGTCGACGTTACCATCCTTAGACTCGATATGCAGCATATCTGACGAAGAGACCGGACTGTACGGTAGTGTTGCCGGTTGGCTCGACGGGAGTTGCGACAGGTTCGCTTGTTTTCTTTTGATCGCTCAATACCCGGGTGTCCGTTACGTTTAGCTGACCTCTTGCGGCTTGGGGGTGCTTGATATGATCATCACCCACTGCCGGTGTATTGACGAGTCTTAGAGTCCCACAATAGAGTTACCTAGTCCAGGCGAAACGATGTGGTGTGCATATGTGATATGCGCGGGGACCCGAATAAATGCGCGTATGTGATACTGTATATTAATCGGGCTGTTTGCTATTGGTCGGATCGTATGAGATATGACCGGTTTGCTAAATCAAGTGTTGATTTAACATTGACCATTAGCATTTTCACTTTGGACCCTTTTGCCTTTTGTTGTATGCATGCATGTATGCACATGTTTACATTGATGCACATATGGATGTGCATGCACACATACATGCACACACATTTCTATCATGATTGTTGATACATTGGATGGTGGCAATATAAGACTCACAACATAATAAATATGTTGATATTTATATTTGGATTAATGGAAATGGAAAAATCTATCATGGTTGATTATTTTATTCATCCACTAAACCGTTTGTTAACCTTGAGTTATCTTTCCATAGCCATTATTGTTCCAAATGAAATATCTAGATATTTATTAACTAGGGTTAAGAATGAGAAGAAGAAAATATATATATTTTCTTTTCTCATTTTTATCCTAACACTTATCATTATCTTGAGCTCTCATTTGCCATCTTCTTCTTCCTCTCTCTCTTGCTCTCTAGGTTTTGATAGTGAGTGTATGAGTGATCTAGTTAGGGTTTTTAAGTGAGAAATCAAACACTTCATCATTCTATACCACTCTTGCCCACTAGTTTAGAGTGTTAGCTTCAACTTCATCATCTTGATCAAGTGGAGCTTTAAGCTTGGACAAAGAGAACTCCGGGTGGATCGTCGTGGACTTGGAGGATCTCAAGCAAGCTTTTTTCAATTCTCAAGTAGCCAAGGAGTCTAGAGAAGGGAGCTGTAAAGGTTGTATTCTCTAAACCTAGTACTGTACTACTTATGGATAGTGATAGTTTTAGTATTACCCTAGCTTTTCTAGTTTGATCCTTAGGATGGTTTCTTTAGCACCCTATAAAATTTGAATATGGCATGTGTGATGCTACCAAACCCAAGTAGTGGTGCTAGAGAAATCCCTTCATGGTATCAGAGCCTAACTAGAAACGTGGACGATGTTACGATAATTCGAAACCGAAAAACTCCGCAAAATACGATTTTAGAAAACCCATGGAAATGCTCTCTGTAAATATTTTAAAAAGTGGTCTAAAAATTATTTCAGCAATTGCAGAGTGACATTTAAGATGACATAAGAACACAGGTGAAAAACGAGCGGGGGTGATCGGTTCCCGGCCGGCCACCAAGGCAATTTTTCCGGCGACGCCGACTTGTTTTGCTCCCCTCCTCCCCGTTTTGCACCAGTGCTCTTTTATTCATGATTTGGGGTTTCTGGTATTGTTTTGAAGTCCAAATTTGCATGTAATGTTAGTTTGGAAATGGGCTCTTTGCAGAGTATTTTGTATTCGTATTTTTATAGCATTGTATTGGTAACTTTGGCGACGTTAAACAGATCGAACGAATTATCAAACACTGGTATTTTCCAGGTTGAACGTACTCGATATATAATGCAGGTATTCCTATGGACCCTCTAGAAGAATGAAACCCTAACTCGAGATATGACCACCAAACTGCGACTAAACCTTAGGGTTTACCGTAGTTAGCGGCGCCACAAATGAGGCTTGGGTTTGCCCTTTTACGGCTGGTCCATTAAATACTGTGGCATGGACTTTGGGTATTGTTTAACGGCGCTCAAGTGTTGAGCTTGCTCGGGAATGCGGGTGTTCGTTAATTCGATCGAAGGGTTTAACATCGCCTAGTAGTATGTGATACTTGTTTCTGCGACCGTAAGCGTAGTATGCGAAACGCCGGTTTCGTTGCTATATGTCAACGGCAATTGGGGCACGCATACTTACTTATGTTGATGACATGTGATGTTATGTGTTGTCGTGCTATGATATATAGGATTGTCGTGATTGAATGGCCGGGGGGTTTTATGTGAGATGAGAGTTTTACTTTTCATTCATGTAAAATTCATTTGTAATGTATTATTTTTTTATTTGGGGCACATCCGGGTTGAGGGTGATGTCACCATTGATGTATATTATTTACTTTTCCGCATTAGGATAGACCCAAAGTGGAGAGCACAAGTGACCGGGTTCTAGAGTCCAGTGGGAGACCATCTCGAGGAGTCGAGACCGGGTCTCCTAACTCTAGAATTGGTAGGGTCGCTTGCCGCTCTCGTAGGGGTCTAGAGTGTGGGATTGGCTATTCATCACGACCGTGGAATCCGTATTTTCTATTGTTGGCTAAATACTAAATACGGACGTCCTAGTATATCCTATATTATCATATCTATGTTTCTGCTGCCTATATTCTATGATGTGATCTCTTAATATATCTGAGACGAATGTTATATTATATATGTGATATATAATAGACGTTGCTTATGTTTTTCACCCGCGCTAGTTCCGTCCCGGTATGCCATTAGTTAAGTAACCTAACAGTGCATAACGGAATATTGCGGCGAATGCGGATGGCATAAGCGTACGTTGTATTTTTGTTTCTTTTCTGTAATTGGCTTAAGGACTTAAATGATGGGACTACATTAATATGATTAATGTAAAGAAAATAAACCTAAAAAGATGTTGTAGAATCGGATTTGAAAACCACTCGGCTTTTTACGAAAAAGCTACATTTCAAAACTGCGGAGCTTAAGCCACTCCTTTTGAAAACCATTTGATTCTACGACGATATCAAGTTCAAAGCGTTAAAGGTTTTCTTAAAAACTATCCGCAACCCTCCGTCATTTTAGGAAGTAGAGTACTTAGTCTTTGTGCTACGTTTGTTGACCTTATCCAAGGCGTACTGTATGATAGCTAAGTGATGTCTTCCTACAATGCATATGATGCAGATTAATTGGGATGGGCATGTGACTTTGTTGACCTTAGCCAAGGGTCATGTGAACGGGTCTAATTAATCAAGAAATGACGGGTTGAACTTGACTAGTGCTTATGATTTGTTGACTATAGCCAAGGTCATGAGTGCTAGGAGTAAAAACCATATCGAGAATTTCAAGAGTTGAAATTTGCAATGAGATTGCATACCTTCCATATGATGGTTGGATACCAATCCCACTGTGGACAATAGTTGCTCCCAGGAGAGTTTTGCAATTTACAATTAGCTAACCCATTAGGTGTCTAGAAAGGTGTTAACGAGGCTACGCCTCTGGGAAGACGAGGTTTATATTAATTAGGTCCGTGCGAAAGCACGGGGAACCTCCCTCAAGTACCGACACTGGCCTACCTGAACGGTTAGCGAAGTTGTAGACTGTAATTAATCCTGGCTAGTTTTCCTTTTAAGGTTTGAGGGGAAATTCGATAAAAGCAGTGGGAGAAATCGATTAGATAAGATAATAACCAATTTGATCTTTGCAAGAGCTTTCGCTGAGTGTATTCTTTTCTCTCTCTTAATGGCAGATACCAATGACAGGACTCAAGTTTCTACTAGATAAAAATAAACTGAATGGGACCAATTATAAAGACTAGCTGAGGAACCTTAACATTGCCTTGACTTATGATAAAGTATCATATGTCCTCACGGCTCCAGCCCCGCCCGTCCCAGGTCGTAAATCTTCAGTTGCGGATATTGAAGTCCGCAAGACATGGGACGTTGACTGTGCCATGGCCAAATGCCTCGCGCTTGCATCGATGGATAACACACATCAGAAGCAGCACGAGAATATGGACGTCCAAGCCATATTTCTCCATACAAAGGAGTTGTATGGAGAGCAATCTCGTGTCTTACGATACGAAGCATCCAGAAAGCTGTTTCAGATGTGGATGGCCCCTGGCAAACCAGTAAGAGACCATGTTCTGAAGATGATAGCTCTCATAGAAGAGCTTGAGGAGCTTGGGTGGACAATGGACAATGAGCAATATACTGATATTATTCTGCAGTCTCTCCACTCCACCTTTACTCAATTTATTGTTAACTTCAACATGCACAACATGGAGAAGGAACTACCTGAACTCCTTAATATGTTAAGGAGTGCAGAGAGCACGCTGAAGTCAGTGAAGACTCCCGTTTTGAGTGTTGGGCCATCTTCCTCCTCTCGCTCGAAGGCTAAGGCCAAGGGAAAGATGAAGAAGAAACCCACCAAACCTAAGGGTGGAGTCAAAAAGGCTAAGGGGAAAGACAAGTCCACGGCTGGGGAATCGGGGAAAGGGGAATGCTATCACTGCCACAAAGCGGGACACTAGAAGCGCAACTGCACTGAGTACTTGGAGCTCAAGAAGAAGAAGTATGGGGATGCTTCCGCTTCAGGTGTGTTTGTGACAAAAAACTGTTTTTCAGTAAACTCTGCTTCCTGGGTATTAGATACCGGTTCAGGTTCTCACATTTGCAATTCTATGCAGGGGCTGAGAAATAGCAAGGTTTTGAAGACAGGTGACCATACTCTCCGGGTTGGAAATGGTTCCAATGTACATACAGTTGCAGTGGGAGAGTATCACTTGGGGTTGCCATCTGGATGTATATTGGTTTTGAACCCGTATTATTATGTACCTAGTATGCTTTGTAATATCATATCCATTTCTTTGTTAGACAATGAAGGATATAATTTTGTATTGCAGAATAATGTTATGAACATTCACCTAAATCAAATGTTGGTTGGGTATGGTACACTTAATAACGGGATATACGTCCTAAATCAACACACAGTTTTCAGCACACAACACACTAATAAAAGAAAACTTTCAGAAATAATGAAACTTTTCTTTGGCAATGTAGATTTGGTATATTAACGAACAAGAATAAACAAGTTACACAAAGATGGATATTTAAACCTTTTGAATATAAAATCTTATGCGACTTGGCCAGTCTTGTATCAAGGGTAAAATGACCAAAACTCCATTTATAGGACACAGAGAAAGAGCTACTCAGCTCTTAGTCCTCATACATAGTGATGTATGCGGGTCAATGTCATATACAGGCTAGAGACGGTTTTTCATACTTCATTACTTTCACTGATGATTTCTCAAGATTCGGTCATGTATTTTTATTAAAGCATAAGTCTGAAGCTTTCGAGAAATTCACTGAATATAAACTCGAAGTAGAAAAAACAAACTGGCTTGAGCAACAAAATGCTTCGATCAGTTCGAGGTGGGGAGTATCTCAGTACAGAGTTTGCAGACTTTCTAAAAGGGAATAGGATTCTCTCTCAGCTCACTCTTCCTTACACACCACAGCACAACGGTGTGTCAGAATGATGGAATCAGACCCTATTAGATATGATTCGTTCCATGATGGGTGATGCTGAGTTACCCGTCTCATTTTGGGGGCATGCATTGGAGACTGCAGCGTTTCTACTGAATAGGGTCCTAACCAAAACCGTGTCTACCACGCCGTATGAGATATGGCATGGGAAGAGACCATCTCTTAAACGAATTAAGATTTGGGGTTGTCCGGCTTATGTTAAAAAGCAGAATCCGGAAAAACTCGAGACACGGTCAGTCATGTGTGATTTTGTGGGATATCTAAAGAATTCTTATGGATATCTATTCTACCACAAGGAGGAACAAAAGGTGTTTGTTTCTCAGCATACCACATTTTTAGAAAAAGAGTTTTTTACAAATGATAAAGATGGCAGAGTGGTAGATCTAGAAGAGGTTCTAGAAACACAAACTGCAAATGACGACTTGGTTGAACCGGCTGTTGCAACAAAAACTGATGAACCTCGGCCACTCCGTAGGTCTGGTAGGACTTCTCGCCTACTGGAGAGGTACTACGGTTTCTTCATTGATGGTGACAGAGAAGATTGCATCATATAGGATGATGATCCTACCAGTTTTCAGCAAGCTATCACGAGTGGAGACTCTGTGAAGTGGCTGGATGCCATGAGATCTGAAATGGAGTCTATGTACACCAACAAAGTATGGAATTTGGACATTGTGCCCCCTGGGGTAAAACCCGTGGGGTGCAAATGGATCTTTAAAAGAAAGATTGGTGTAGATGGGCAGGTGGAGACCTATAAGGCAAGATTTGTGGCGAAGGGTTTTCGTCAAAGACCAGGTCTGGACTATGACGAACCTTTTTCTCCCGTAGCCATGCTTAAATCCATTCGGATCCTACTTGCTATTTCTTCTCACTGCGACTATGAAATCTGGCAGATGGACGTTAAAATAGCATTTCTAAATGGAGATTTAGAAGAATGCGTTTATATGGATCAGCCAGAGGGCTTCATTGACAGTGGGAGCAGCGAGAAAACATGTAGATTGCTTAAATCTATTTATGGATTAAAGCAGGCATCACGGAGTTGGAACATCTGTTTCGATGATTTATCAAAGAGTTTGATTTCATCAAAAATCTAGATGAACCTTGTGTTTATAAGAAGACTGTAGGGAGAGCTGTCACATTCCTCGTATTGTACGTGGATGACATTCTTCTGATAGGAAATGATATTCCTATGTTACAGTCGGTCAAATCTTTCTTATCTCTAAGGTTCTTCATGAAGGACCTGGGTGATGCCACATACATTCTGGGCATTCGGATCTATAGGGATAGATCCAAGAGGTTATTGGGATTGTCCCAAACCAGGTACATTAACACCATCCTAAAAAGGTTTAGTATGGAAGACTCCAAGCGGGGTGCCTTACCCGCTTGCCATGGGGTCACTCTCTCTAACAACTTTTGCCCAAAGACCGATGAAGAGAGTGCTCGCATGAGCATTATACCCTATGCTTCGACAGTAGGATCTATAATGTATGCGATGTTATGTACAGCCCAGATGTAGCTTATGCACTTAGTGTAGTAAGCAGGTATCAATCCAACCCAGGAGAGAATCACTGGATAGATGTGAAGAACATTCTTAAGTACTTGCGAAGGACTAAAGAATTGTTCTTGGTGTATGGTGTAAATGCACGGCGGCGCCCCGGCCGTCAATCCGACGCCGGAATGCGGAAGCGGTGATTTACTTTAACTTTTCAAACCGACACCACCGCGCACTAAAACCCGGATCGTGCCATTAAACTAGTCCTAGCTAACTACAAGATGGGGAAGAGAGATATACCGAGTGGTCCGGGTCCTTTGGTCTTCTCGTCGTCGTCCCAATCTCCCGCGGAATCTTCGGTCTCCATCTCCTCGCCGGAAGGGCACCACGTCGCCGGCTTCTTTTACGGGCTCCCACCTCTATACCGAGGCAACTCGGGCACGAAGCTGGCGAGTCGACGTGCCCAAGATTTGCTGTAGAACAGTGTAGTGAGCTATGTCTCATTTGGGGTAGTGGATGTTGCCTTTTAGTGGAGGGATGAACTATGGAGTTGAATTTTGGGATTTTTTTGGTGAAGCAAAAATGATATGAGATCAAAAAACTTTTTCCACCAAAATGGGACAGCCCCCATCTCATTGCTTGGCCGGCCATGTCAAGAGGGATTAGGGAATGGAGTCAAGTGATGGAAAAAAAGAAAATGAGCCACAACAAAATGCAAGAGAGAGAAAGGGTCATAATGGAACATCATCACAAACTAAACCCAACACTCATAAACCGATCATCCATAATCCTCCATCATCACCAAACATCATCATCAAGCATGATGACTACAAAAGGTCAAGCCATCATGATACATCATGAACAAGGAAGTCAATATGATGGTGGAACTATCATGATACAACAAGATGCAAATAACTCCCTCCACAAATGCTTATTTGCACAAATGCAAATAAGCCCTCCTCCACCAATCTTCGGCCAATGAAAGATACAAAGAAATATGGCCGAAACGGAAAGCAAACTGGCAACTCCATAAAACTGGTCCCGTAATAAATTACAGGAAAACCCCGATACTGTGTATACACACCCGCATCTGTATTCTGACCGAAATACAAATGCAATGAGACAAATCTATACTGTACTATACTAGGATCCGGCTTAAACCAAAGCCGGCTAGTATTATCCGTCCGATCCTGATCCGTGCAATACCGCACGTATCTGATCGAACCCTGCCATATCTCCATACGGCCTCTACAGCGTTTCGCCCGAAAACTTGAGCAACTGAATGTGGGAGACTCTAAAGACTCGTCAACACCTTGGTTGTGGATTTAACCACTAGCACGTCAGAGGTATAAGCCAATACGTGACGGGCCACCAGCTATTGACCAAAAGGGACGTCTGTGAGCGAACTCAGCCTGACACCCTACTGAGCCTGTCAGTGACAATATCCATACAGTCCGGTCCGTTCGTCTATGAGCATCGCATGGCGGGCCTAGGGGGTTGGTAAAAGTTAGACCCCCAAAAGCGGTACAAGTCGTGTCGGAGTGTAGCCCAGAACACCCTGAGATACTACTGGAATACCTACCAGTAAATCTCCTGCCTTGGCCAAGGACTTTCATGTAAGGGCTCTCCTAGACACAGCGCGACCTAACCCCCAATACTGGGAGAGACGAACCCCTGAAGATCCGCTCACTGCCTCCATGTGGCTCGGGACTGTACCCAACTAAAACCTGTTTGCACGTCTCCTTTGAGCGTGGTAGGGTAGTAATCAAAGTACAGTGGGAACTCACACGAGACAAATGACGATCCTCAGGTCGATGAACTAACCTGTACACATGTCACCAGGGAACTACTATCTGACGTCAGGTATAAGACCAACTAGCATGTTCCCGGCGAGTCCTGTCCGGTGTACTCATAACCCAATGAGCACCTGTATACATCTTAGGTGAACCAACTGACACCAGTGGCTTGTGAGATCGGCCACCGCCCCTCGTCGGGATCTCGACTGTATACACTAGTCTACTCTGGAGTATCGATGCCCTGTCTCGAAACTCCCACGACTAGGGACCTTTTAAGGATGTGCTTATAGACTACCAGCTCCTACGTATATGATCGCCCTCATACTGCTGGCAGTCAAGCATGAATCCTAGGGGCTCTATCAACGTGTAATAGCGACCTGTCTGGTCACCTAAAGCAGTACACGATGATAAAGATAAACCAGATAGCATACTATCATCTTGAGTAAGACTGTCCTACCGGAATAGGTCCTCCCTCAATCATTGCAATCATGTGCCTGTGATCCAATAATTGACTCTGAGGGCACTATCTCCAACATATGGTAATGGAGATCTCCAAATGGAGGCCTTTACCGATTCGAGCTTCTAGAGTGATAAGAACGACAACAAATCTATCTCTGGGTTTGTATTTACCCTTAATGGAGGGGCGGTAAGTTGGAAGAGTTCCAAACAGGATACCGTTGCAGACTCTACGATGGAAGCTGATTACATTGCTGCGAATGATGCCGCCAAGGAAGCCGTCTGGATAAGAAAGTTCGTCTCGGAGCTAGGAGTAGTTCCAACCATTATTGATCCAATACCATTGTATTGTGATAATAATGGGGCTATGGCGTTAGCCAAGGAGCCCAGGTCCCATCAGCGGTCCAGACACATCCTGAGGCACTTTCATTTGATCTGGGAGATTGTAGATCGCCGCGAGATCGAGATTAGGAAAGTAAACACAAAGAATAACACTGCAGATCTACTCACCAAGGCCCTCCCTCAGCCGCAACATGAGCGACTTTTTGAGATGTTGGGTATGAGATACGCCAATAACTGGCTTTAGTGCAAGTGGGAGTTTGTTGGATATATGTATGCCCTAGAGGACATTATATGATAGTGGATGTATTTATACATGTATATATATACAAAGGACATTCTTGCTCGACATGATAGTATGCTATCTGGTTCTTCTTTATCTGACATGTAGACTTGATCATGCTTTTATTCATTTGCACATGTTGATAAAGCACTGAGGATATTTGCTTGACTACTGTGATTATGATGGAGATCATACTAGTGGGACTTCTGTAGTTTATAAGCATATCCTGAAATGTCCCTAGTCATAGGTGTATCGAGATGGAGCACCGATATACCAGAGTAGACTAGCGTATATGATACTAGACCCATACGATGGGCGATGGATGTTCCCACATCCATTGATGTTTGACATCGAGATCATGTATGGATGCTCAGTGGAGACTGGGTACACTGGACGGACTCGCCGAGAACTCTTATATGGTATTATATCTATCGTCGGATAGCAGTTCTCAGGTGACGCTGGTACAGGTTAGTCTATAGACCCGAGATCGTCATAGAGTCTTGTGCGTTCTTCAACTGTACATTGATTACCACCCTACCACGGCTCTACTGAGTCGTGCAAACAGGTGGCTTTTGGGTACAGTCCCGAGACACATGAAGACGATGAGCGATAGGAGGGGTTTCTTCTCTCCCGGTATTGGGAGTTGATGCTGTGGAGTGCTCGATTGGCTATATCAATAAGTCCCTGGCCAGGGCTGTTGAGATTTACTGATAAGTGTTATCAGTAGTTTCTTGATCTGTTATAGACCATTCATCGGCACGACTTATTGAGTTATTGGGGTCGACGTTACCATCCTTAGACTCGATATGCAGCATATCTGACGAAGAGACCGGACTGGACGGTAGTGTTGCCGGTTGGCTCGACGGGAGTTGTGACAGGTTCGCTTGTTTTCTTCTGATTGCTCAATACCCGGGTGGCCGTTACGTTTAGCTGACCTCTTACGGCTTGGGGTGCTTGATATGATCATCACCCACTGCCGGCATATTAACGAGTCTTAGAGTCCCACAATAGAGTTACCTAGTCCAGGCGAAACGATGTGGTGTGCATATGTGATATGCGTGGGGACCCGATTAAATGCGCGTATGTGATACCGTATATTAATCGGGCGGTTTGCTATTGGTCGGGTTGTATGAGATATGACCGGTTTACTAAATCAAGTGTTGATTTAACATTGACCATTAGTATTTTCACTTTAGACCCTTTTGTCTTTTGTTGTATGCATGCATGTATGCACATGTTTACATTGATGCACATATGGATGTGCATGCACACATACACATTTCTATCATGGTTATTGATACATTGGATGGTGGCAATATAAGGCTCACACCTTAATAAATATGTTGATATTTATTTTTGGATTAATGGAAATGGAAAAATCTATCATGGTTGATTATTTTATTCATCCACTAAACCATTTGTTAACCTTGAGTTATCTTTCTATGGCCATTATTATTCCAAATGAAATATCTAGATATTTATTAACTAGGGTTATGAATGAGAAGAAGAAATATATATATATATATATATATATATATATATATATTCTTTTCTCATTTTTATCCTAGCACTTATCATTATCTTGAGCTCTCATTTGCCATCTTCTTCTTCCTCTCTCTCTTGCTCTCTAGGTTTTGATAGTGAGTGAATGAGTGATTAAGTTAGGGTTTTTAAGTGAGAAATCAAACCACATCATCATTCTATACTACCCTTACCCACTAGTTTAGAGTGTTAGCTTCAACTTCATCATCTTGATCAAGTGGAGCTTTGAGCTTGGACAAAGAGGACTCCGGGTGGATCGTCGTGGACTTGGAGGATCTCAAGCAAGCTTTTTTCAATTCTCAAGTAGCCAAGGAGTCTAGAGAAGGGAGCTGTAAAGGTTGTATTCTCTAAACCTAGTACTGTACTACTTTTGGATTGTGATAGTTTTAGTTTTACCCTGGCTTTTCTAGTTTGATCCTTAGGATGGTTTCTTTTGCACCCTATAAAATTTTAATATGGCATGTGTGATGCTACCAAACCCAAGTAGTGGTGCTAGAGAAATCCCTTCATGGTATCAGAGCCTAACTAGAAACGTCGACGATGTTACGATAATCCAAAATATTCCTAGCGTCAATATTCTCAATTAAGTGAAAGTCAAAATTCTCAGACACCTCATCAAAAGCATGGATTTCAATCAATTATGGTTCTAGGATGGATGTGTAGAAATCAATGGGATTGGGTGTGGTTTCACTTGAAATGGACCCTTGAAAATCGGGTAAATCAAACACTACAAAATCGCACAACTCATCAAACGTTCTATTTTCAATTGATGATTCATGTAGGACACTTGATAGACTTTCAAAACTGGAGTTGTGGAACTCAATTTGAAACGGGTAGGTTTGATTTGTAAGCGTGTACTGCTCACTCTCATGACTCAAATTTTCAAATTTTCCTATCGCCTCATCATACATTGGAAAATTCGGAGCTGGTTGGAACCAGCTACTGGTTTATTAGGTTGTATGAGGGCGGCCATGGACGCATTCAAATCCACCATCTGTTAGCATGACGCTACCCGAAATTCTTTTAATGACTGTTCAAGACTAGACATGGGTTGTGAAGGGGGTTCAGTAAAAGATTCAAAGTCGTGTGGATACGTGAAACTTCTAAATGGTTGTTCAGAAGAAATGTCTAGAGAAGGTGTAAAAATCGGGTAGGATTGATAGGGATCGAATGGACGTGAAAAATGGACAGGATTAGGATCAATATTATGATAAGAAGGTGATTGTAATTGTTTTCCTAATGAATTTGGAGTGATGAAATGAGTGAAAGATCGTCTACGAGATTGTTCAATTTTGTCAGCAATGGACATGGGTTTAGGAGTTACAACATGACTCTCAGATGGGGTATCAACATGACAAGGTGTGAAAGTTTGATATGGTTGATACAAAGTGGAGTGCGGTATCCAGTTGTTGGTCCTAAACGCGTCTATCCGATCATTCAAAGAAATTTTG
Organism: Agapanthus africanus; assembly: GCA_030015575.1. Classification (NCBI taxonomy): domain Eukaryota; kingdom Viridiplantae; phylum Streptophyta; class Magnoliopsida; order Asparagales; family Amaryllidaceae; genus Agapanthus; species Agapanthus africanus. Next base: position 177,496,859 of record CM057350.1, on the reverse strand, counting down.
GGTATGGATGGAACGTTCGAAGTTTGACCAAAGAAAGAACCGTATGAAGAAATTTCTGGTTGTAGGAAACCAAAGTTCAGCAAGAGTTGGTCATTTTGGGGTACCCATGTTATAAAAAGGTTGGGAGGGTGGAAAGTGGGTGAATTTTTATAAATTCACTTTTTAATTTTTTTGGGTGTTTTTGAAATTGTTTGTTTGGTTTTTGAAAAATACAGAATTATGAGACTAAACTTTACAAAAGCACAATCACAATCACAAAATGCACAAAAAATACCTAGTGCTAGAGTCTTCAAAGTCTAACTAGACCGCTCCTAGACTTCCAAGCGACAAATTGCAGGATAACCCTCGAATCGCCTCTTCACTGCCAATTGTGGCCAGGTTAGCACAAGTGAGGTAAGGAGGGTTCCGCTAACGAATCACCGTGAGGCGGGCCTTTTAAAATTACCTCCTCACTTGTCTAGGCTAGGCACCACAAAGTCAAGTTTAGATAAACGACCGATTCCCCGCAACCTTCACTTGTCCTAAATGAGCACGACAAGTCCTCATAGGTTTGGTCTAGATATTTTTTATTAACTCAAGATAATGCGTATGTTTTTTGTGATTTGTGGGGTCCTAGGAAGGGTGATGAAATCCCCACCCAATCTTAATTGGTTTTATAGCCCCTTAATATCTGTATTATTAGATTCAAAGCGTTTAAACAAACAAAATCTAAAACAACAAAAAATTTATTTGGCGGCGGCGCAATCTATGCAAAGAAATCTACAGAAAATACAATTCAGTAGTGTTCAGAGGAGAAGTGTGGAGCAGAGAAGAAGCTAAAAATTTTTTGAGAGCACGAAGATCAAGCTTGGCCGCGGTTCCGCTGCTGTAACCAACTATTGGCCGCGGTTCCGCGGTGGGTTTGATAAGTTAGAGCTCCAAACTTGTTCTGTACACTTCCCTGGTTATACTCTTTTGTATAAAAGCCTCTGTTTCTTGATTAGATCACTGTACTTGCTCCAAATTTGCCTACACATTTGCACAAAAAATATCAAAAATAACAAAATGGTTTTTATTATATTTATTTATTAATATATACAAAAAAATATTAACCTGAATGACAAGAAAGAAATACGTTACCGTCCCCCAGGCAACGACGCCATTTGATTGTGCAGAAAAACCTCTATATGTTTTATGATATACGTTCTACTTTGTTCTCTACTTACCACAATCAAGACGGTTTCGCTTATAGCTAGCCGGTTGAGCACGGGTCGTTCACTGAAAGATGGTTCGTATTTGAGTTCTTTCTTTAGACGAGTTAATTAAAGAATGTATATGTGTATGTTCAAATCTATTCTAAGTGTTCGTATTTTATGTTCAAGTAAACTTGTTAGGGTTAAGGTTGGTTAATAGAGTTAGGATTAGTCTTGTGCTTATTTTTTTCCATTCTTAAAATTACGTTGGGATACTCGGAAGTAGCGGGGATTAGGAGGACATAGAAATGTGATTTGCGAGTTTAAGCAAACTTTCCAATGCTAATTCCATTCCTAGTGCCCCATGTCCTTCTGCTACGTGCGCTTATTTCCAACCCTAGGCCCGCAACCATATATCCAATTAAGTCACAATTACATGTCACGTTGTAGTGCGTCTAAAGGACTTCTCGACTTAGCTTACGGCTATATATCACATATAGCGCGCCTAAGTGAGGGGGTTGTGTTTTTTTGGTCTAGATTCGTTTTAAGATGTTTGGCGAAAAGAAACATAAGGGATTTTTCCGTCCCTCATACCAACCTTCCTTAGCCCTAACAAGAGTGGAAATTATTCACACATTTAAAAGAAAAATGAAACAAGAAAGAAGAAAAGAAAGAATGGAAAATACGGTTTTAACAAATGGTAGCAAGCTAACTACTTGGGCCCTCACCTAAGCAAGGGACTCCATAGAGTATCATGGCTTGAAAATACGGTTTAGAAAAGAAGGAAAATAAAACAATAAATGACAACAACTACTTAACAACAAACAATAAAATTACACTAAGATTTAAAATTACAATACAAGGAAATAAAAATACAAGATAATAAAAACCTTCATCTTCATTGATCTTCCACTCAAATAGCTCTCACTACAATTTTCATGGAGGAAAGATGATGATGAAGAAGAAACAACAAACTAAACTACACTAAATCTAGTGAAGAAAAGGCATCCCTACTTGGCTCAAAACTGGAGTATTTATAAGCAGAGAACTGAAACCCTAAGGTCATATTATGAGCCCTAACATAATTATAAAACTACCCCTAAAATAAGATCTGGAGTTGACATGACTCGGCCGTGGAACCACCACCCAAATGCCATATTGGCCGCGGTTCCGCGGTCGTTTGGAGGCTTTATTGAGTCGTTTTTCTGGGGCTTCTCCATGTTGCTTTCTTTTTCTGTTTAACAGGTCCCAAATTGCAAAGTACTTCCAAAATATGTTCAGATTTTCAACAGTTCAAAATGGCTATACTTTTAATCCATTTGACCTTTATCTCCCTCGAGCTCCGTGCATCTCTTGAATTTTGTGTTGCCCCTCTCGTGCTCTGTGCTTGACCGAGATATGAATGACTACTGTTATTTGTCTTGTCTCTTGAACTGGTAAGCGGCACTGGACGGGTGTAGATGACCGGAACCCAGATTTTATCTGTTTGTGGCAGATGTTCTAGATTTTGGCATAACTGTGGAGATTTTGTATGATTTGCGTTATTTTGGACTAGAAAACTGTAACCTGTAAATATGTAGCAAATACGGATCAAAAGCACATACCTATAAATAAACGAGTAGAAGGATGGGCAGTATTAAATGCAATATTCTGGTGTGAATAGCAGATTATGTGAAGAATCGTGCATAAGATATAATAGTGGAATGCGTTGGATTTGAGAGAAAGTGTTAGAAAAATACTTACCGATATGATCTGGGTAAAGAAACCCCTATTTAAGTGATCCACGAGTACTTAAATGTTCGCTTGTGCGGGTCAAACTACCCGGATGCTTGGTACTGTACTTCACCAACGCCTTGTTATCGAAAATGGACCTTGCTCCGCATGATCGCTGCTCGTAATTCCGTTGAAATCTGAAAACGTCGGAAAATACGATATTTAGTGTAAAAAGCGATATATATGGCCAATTAGCTGCACACACACAATTGTGAAAATTTGCATATAAGAATTGATTAAAAATAGATCAAACAAGAAAACACCAAAAAGTTAGAGCAAATGGGGAAAGTGGGGCCGCAAATTGCGGTCAGAGGGAATTAATTGGTAACCAACTCTTTGAGTTGGTACTCCAACTTTGTACTGTGTGCTTCTAGTCCAATTAGTGTCCCAATGTCCTATACAAAATTTTATAATTAAATTTAGAGTGACAGCAGATCAAGAAGACAGAGAACAAAAGTTAGAAAAGTTAGTTTTGTTTTTGAGAAATTTTGTTAAAATTAGTTTTGTTAGTTTGTATATACAATTGAACTAGAAACAACAACTCCTAATGACTACCGCATCTCCAGCAACGACGCTAAAAACTTGTTGGGACTTTACACGCACGCGCCATTATAGTTTTGAAAGAAAAGGTTTTGGAAATACGGCGCACGCGAGCTAGGTCTCATTTTAAAATTTATAAACCGCAAGTGCACGGTGCGTTGTAGCATGCCGGCAAGTATGGGTCAATCCACAGGGATTTGGTGATTAGAGATTGTTGTTAAACGTTCAAAGAGAAAGAATTTGGGTTTTGTCACAAATAAAATAAGAAAATACGAAAATACAGAACAAGGTTAAGAAAAGTGGCTGCAGCTCCGGTTCGGATGGTTGAACCGCAGCGATTTCTTTGACGCTCTCTTGATCATGAGTTGTTTCCTCCTTGTGTTGTTTCCGACGTGAAGCATGGCTTGTCAAGGCGATGGTGAAGCACAAACCATCAAGATATCGAAGTTGCAACGTGCGGAAAGAAACTAGTCCGTTACGTTCTCACTTACTATTTGTATGTTCGAGCATGATGTATCAACACTGAGCACAAGGGTTACCAAGAATACAACATCGTAGATAAACAAATTAGCTCATAAGAAGTTGAGTTAGGATTAAGATTGCTATGTGTGCGGTGATAGTATATGATATAGGGTGTCAAGCAACGTTAAGCAACATACCGTATCTACACACTTAGCAACCTTAACACCAGTTGATTCTAAGATTAACATTGCGTAAGGGATCAATTGAGAGTATAGGGTATATGTTGTAGGTTACCAAGTAACCATAGAAACTAAATACCATATCAAACATTTATCATTAAGCAATCTTGAACTTACAATCCTATGTTAAACATATTAAACATTCACAAAAGGAGGAGGAAGGCCAAACCATTCATCTCACATCCTCACCATCACCACAACCATAAAATTACACAAATATTACTTAAAAGAGAAAACAAAACACAAGAAAAATGAAGAACATGAAACAAGTAGAGAAAATGAAAACAAGTGCAATTCTTTATTAACAAAATGGAATGATTAGAGCTACAAGTTAGATAACAACCTCAACCTCCTTAATGGAGCTCTCAAATGAAAGCTCAAAGAGAGAAGAAGAGGAAGCTATCAAATGTTACACACTCAAGTTCTTACTCAAAAATCCAACCCAGAACTAAATCTGAGATCTGCTATTTATAGGCAACCCAAAATCTAAAGTTGCATATACAAGTGGACTAAATATATAACAAGGGACCCACCAAACTTAGACGAGCCAAAATGGAAAAGAATTGGCCTAAAATTGCAACCAATATGAATTTATTTTCGGCCATGTTGTGGAGTGTGGGCCCATCATAGTTCTGCAATCTTTTGTGATCAAGAGCATCACTCTGTAGTTGCAATTTCATTTAATTATCACATGGGTGAAATCTGGAGCTAAAACACAGAGAAGAGAGTCAAGTGGGTGTGTTCACACTTCACATCACTTCTTTTTATCACACAATCCACTTGCACACCCACTTGCTTGCACCATGATGGTGTTTGCAACTTGATGCATCATGATGGCTCATGCCCACTTGATCCATGATGGCTCATGCCCACTTGTTGACATGATGGTTCATACTTGATCATGTTAGACTAAAAAAAAGATTTATTTGTACACAACTTTATTTGTTGTAAAAGTTATTTGACTTTGATCTGTATTCTATCCCGTTTGCAATTCCGGCTGAAAAACCGTCGTTTCTGTGCATGTTGTGTACCGTCTCTAGTGTTTCTGCCTATGTACCTATAATCTGTACTAATGAGCAGACATAAATTAAATAGCAGTGTTTATTGACGAAATGATAGGAAATGAGCAGTATTAAAATGTAATAAATCGTGCTGAACATACCCGCATGTGATGGAGTCACCATCTCTGAAGAGATATTTTCTAGACTGATGACGAGATGGACTCGTGTGAATGAAATTTCAATTTCTTTGGCAATAAGGTCAATCATGCGATGTTATATATCAGACCAGATATTGTTTTTGCACTATTTTTAGTAAACAGATATTAATCAAATTCTTGAGAAACAAAGGAAAGCAGTGAAGAACTTATCAGGATGTTCTTGGAGTATGATAATGGCAGCCTCTTATAAGAGGCGGTTACTGGTTCCAGCTTCCAAGGTGACTTGGATGACAGAATGGCTGTCATAGCTATAAGTTTACCTACTTCTGAGAGGCAATATGTTGGAAAGTGTTCCAAGCGAATACTGAGCTAGACATGGTGCAAGATACTGATTAGATTCAGTGGTGGATACAACCCAAGAAGTTTGTTGGATAAAGGTGTTAATTTATGAACTTGGTCCCATCATTTATCCAGACAAATTCTAAGGCAGGTATCGCTCAATTCAGGGGATAGTTGATCTTTGTGAATTTAAGAAATAGAGAGATAAAGTAAGGAACATTGTAACAGATCCACTCTCTGAGGTTATTTCTCGAACACGATTGTTTCTCGAACACGTTTTGCGAAACTGATTAGTAGTGAAGTTGGGTATTTGATAGCATACAGAGCTGTGAGTATGCGATACCAAAATAATTGGTCTTAAGTGCAAGTGGGAGATTGTTGGATATAGTGCACTCAAGGCAATTATTGTAATTGCAGGCAGGCAATTATGGTAATTGAGGAAGGACCTATACGAGTAGAACAATATTGCTCGAGATGATAGTATGCTATCTGATTTGTCTTTATCATTCATGTGTATACGTTTTATTACGTATTATTAATACATAATGATAAAGCTCATATGATTCTTACTTGAATACCAACATTATGATGTCGATCATATAAATGGGAGCTGGGTAGTCTATTATCATATCCTTAAATATTCCTATTCGTGAAAGTATCGAGACTGGGTATTGATATTTCAGAATAGACTAGTGTATACTTTTTAGATCCCGAAGAAGGGCGGTGGCCGGTCTCACAAGCCATTGGTGTTTTGGCACCTAAGATTGTATACAGGTGCTCACTGGAAGTGAGTACACCGAACGGACACGCCGAGAAATTCTAGAGGGTATTATACCTATCGTCAGATAGTAGTTCTCTTGTGATATGAGTACAGGGTAGTCTTTAGACCTGAGATTATCATTTGTCTGGTGTGAGTTCCCACTGTACTTAGATTACTACCCTATCACGGCTCAAAGGAGTCGTGCAAATATGTTTTAGTTGGGTACAGTCCCAACCCACATGGAGGAAGTAAGCGATCGGAAGGGATTCGTCTCTCCCGGTATAGGGAGTTGATATCGCGCTGTGTTCGGTTGGCCATCACCATAAATCGTTAGCCATGGCGGATGGGATTTACTTATTAGAGATCAGTAGTTTCTTAGTGAGTGATGATCTTGACACCGGTATGACTTATCATGTTATTAAGAGCATGACGTTTTCTTCCCCTTAGACCCGGTATGCGACACTCTTAGACGAAGAGACCGGACTTTACGGAGATTGTCACTTACAAGTTCAGTAGGGTACGGACGAGCTTGATTGTCGACCTCCCTTTCGATATATACCTGGGTAGCCGTTATGGACGGATAGTGTTGCTAACGTGCTTGTGGTTATGCATTTATCCAGTAACTTACTGCTAGCGTATTATCGAGTCTTTATAATCGTACACAGAGGGTTTTCCCGATTCAGGAGAAATGATATAGATGACAAATATTGATACATGCAAGTGTCCGATTAAATACGTGTATTGGCTACACAGACTTTAATCGGACATTTGATAATACTAGATGGCTTAAGATTAAGCCGGATTATTAAATCAAGTATTGATTTAATAATTTACATATATATATATATATTTTGATGTGTGTGTGTGTGTATATTCTAGTATTATGTTCACTATTCATTTTCTCTTTCTTGGCTATTCGTATTTTTATACGGATATACGTATATGTATTCGATACATATACCGAGGTTGTATTATGTATTTATATGGAATACTTCTAGAAGGAGGACACCTCATTTTACGGATTTCCTTTTTTAGGAAATTAGAAAATGAGGTGGAGGGTGAGCTGGCATGAGAGCATAGTGAGCATGGTGAGAGGGATGGCTTGGATTTCTTTAATTGAAAATGTTATGTCATAACTTTTATGGTTGGAAAAAAATAAATCTCTCTCAGTCTCTCTCTCTCTCTCTCATTCTACTCATACACTTGATCATTTGTGTTATGATAGCTCTCTCTCATTCTCTTCTCTTCCTTCATGTGAACTCTCTTGAATTTTCAAAATGAGAGATCATGATAGTGGAAAAACTCCTACATCCCTAAGGGTCACAACCTAGTGAACTGTGATCTTTAGGTTGCTTCACTGGAGTTCTTGATGTGAAGCTGGAACTTGGATCGGTTTCCCTTAATTGGAGCATCTTCGGCAAGGGCGATGGACTTTCAAGCTCGTTCCCGAAGGCCTACGGAGTTTAAAGGAGTCTTCCACGACTGGGTGGACATGCTACAAAGGTTGTAGTCTCTATAATCATGCAGCTTAGCTTACTTTAGATTCTAGTTTAGTGTTTGGAATGAATTTTAGGTTGCGGTTTGCTCGCGCTCGCATAAAAAATTTTGTTTGCAGGTCATTTCCGGATTAGCCGTGAGCATTAGGGAACCCTTGTAAGTTCACTATGCTATCTATAATAGGGTTTATAATATGGCAGAAGCGATAATTTTAAAAAAACTAGAGAGCAACTACAAGAAAATATAGGATCATGAAAAACAACTACAACATGCAACAAAACTAGTGAGCTAATTTTATAAGTTTAAAGAGATTACAATCTTTGTAGCGCGTTAGCCACCTCTCTTTGAACTCCGGCTAGTCTCCATGAAGCTCAGAACAAGCTTGCTCGATGATCTCCTTACCAAAGATGATCCACCTTGAGATAACTCCAACACAAGTTTTAGTTTCAAATTGATCTCATCAAAATGAAGCAACCCATTAATTAAACATACTAAGAATGATTAGTAGAAGATATAGAATAATTAGCTCACTTAATTTTTCTCTTTTCTTTTTCCACTTTCTCACTTGAAGAAATCAAGATAGAGAGAGAAATAACTATGGAGATGAGAAAGTATATGAAGATGAGGTTTTAGATAAGAATGGCTAAAAGATGAAAATCCATCATTATCCAAAATGAGTCATCAAAGAAAAAAGACCTCATCAATTCTACAACCATCCAAAAATGCATGACTCATTCTCTTTTCTTCCATATAATTGTCATACTCTCATCTCAAATGTATCAATATACATAATACAATATTTATATCAAATATAAATATTAATAAAGAGAAGAAAATAATAAAGTGAGTATGATATTAGTTAATATATAAATAAATCAATATATAAATATATAAATAATTATTAAATCAACACTTGATTTAATAATCCGGTTATATCATATATATACCGGTTAATATCATTAAACACCCGATTAAAATACGTGTATCAAATACATGTGATTAATCGAACTCCTGCATGTATCCCTATACGTGCCCTACATCGTTTTGCCTGTGCTGGGAAACGTCTGTGTGGGATTCTAAAGACTCGACAATACGCTGGCAGTAGGTTATGATCATATCCATATCCCATAAGCACGTCAGCGGTACTAGTTGCACGTAATGGCTATCCAGGTATTGATCGAAAGAAGGTCAACGAGCAAACTCATTTGAACCCTGCAAAGTCTATCAGTGACATTACTGTACAGTCCGGTCTTTTTGTCAAAGAGTATCGCATATCAGGTCTAGGGTTTGAATATATCAATCCCCAATAATTCGATAAGTCGTGCAACATAGGACTCATAACCAACCGGAGATACAACTAATAACACTTATCAGTTAATCTCCACTGCGATGGACATCGACTTGTGGTTGTACTCATGTCTTGCACAACGTGACATCAACTTGCTATACCGAGAGAGACGAATCCCCTCGACCGCTTATTGCCACCACGTGCATCGGGATTATACCCAATAAAAACCTATTTGCACGACTCCTTTGAGCCGTGGTAGGGTAGAAGTTTAAGTATAGAACACACATGGGACACTATGGCGATCTCGGGTCCTAAGGACTCCCTGTACACATGTTACCAGAGAACTGCTAACTGACATTGGTATATCACCAACTAAGAGTTCTCGGTGAGTCCATCCAGTTTAACTCATCCAATGAGCACCTGTATATAATCCTCGATGTCAAACACCAATATCTGCAGGATCAGTTATTGCCCTTCAACCGGATCAGGAAATGTACACACTAATCTAAAGTGGAGTACCAATACCCAGTCTCGATACTCCTCCGGCTAGAGACTTTTAAGGATGTGCTTATCAACTACCCAGGCCCCACTAGTATGATCTCCATCATCGTCCTGGTAGTCAAGAAAAATCCTAGTGCTTTAACTCATGTCTAAATGATACGTGATAGTGAATAAAACGCATCACATGAAAGATAAAGAAAAACCAGATAACATACTATCATCTCGAGTAAGATTATTTTCTCGTATAGGTCTTCCTACAATTACAATAATTGCCTTGAGAGCACCTATATCCAACAATAATTTCCTTGAGAGTACCTATATCCAACAATCTCCCACTTGCACTTAAGGCCAATTATTGTGGTATCGCATACCCAACTTCTGCACTAACAGTTTCGCAAACTATGTTTGAGAACTAGCCTCATTGAGTGGATCCGGCACAGAGCATCTCTCTGTTTCTCCCTGAATCTCAACTTCGTGGAGATCAAATATCTCCTGAACTGAGCGATACCTGCCTTAGTATTTGCCTGGACAGACGATGGGATCATGTTCATAAATGAACAATTACATCCAGCAAATTCTCAGGCGGTATCCTTTACTAATTCAAAATCAGCATTCAGCGCCATGATTATCTCAGTATCCCACTTGAAACTCTTTCCAATATACTGCTCCTCAAAAGAGGGTGAAATTATAACTCGCGATAGACGCTCTGTCTTTTATGGAAAACTAGAATCGGTAACAACCTCTTTCAGGAAGCTGTCATTACCATACACCAAGAAGATCAAATGCTCTTCACTGCTGCCCTATGTTTCTCCAGGATTGGGCTGACATCCATATCCTGTATGGAAAAACACTTATGATCACCGTTGTTTTACCGATTGCTGCATAGAAACATCATATCCTATCATGAGTATTCTATCCACATACCATATGAGGAATCTGACAATACTCCCTACTACCTTTTTACAAATATCAGGTTCATCTCCCATTTTGATGAAGTCAAACATTTTGACCGTATCATCAAAACAGATGATCTTTCTCCGCTATGCCTGCTTTAGTCTAAAGATGGACTTAAGAAACTTGCACACTTACCGCTGCTTCCACCGACTAAGATAACACTCTGACAGAGTCAAATACAAGTACACTTCTAAATCTAATTTAGAAAGACGTTATAGTCATCCACCTGCGAGATGTCATAGTCATGAAAGACAACAATGTCAAGTTATATTCATATAGACTTCAGCATAGACACTGAAGTAATAGTTTCATCACAATCCACAACGGGTATTTGATGAAAAGTTTTTACTACAAGTCTACCCTTAATAGGTTAATACTTTCCCATTTGCACTAATCTCGTAAGATCTACTTGCTCATAATGGGTTTTACCCCTTCAGGATCACCCAACAAAGTTCACACTTTGTTGCAGTGCATAGAGTCCAACTAGGATAACTCGACATCTAGCCATCAATCGGAAGTCATCACATCCTATGGCCTGCTGATAACTAGTAAGGTCATCATCATATAATGCAAACCTCCTTGTCACCGTCAACAAGGAAACCATAGTATCTCTCAGATGGCTGAGATCACCTACTAAATCTACAGAGTAGGCTAAGGTTTTTCAGGATCAATTGAATCCCAGGTTCTACTAAATTTTCAGTAACCGTTTGTGGTTCTAGAATCTCCAGTTCTACCAAACTCCCATTAATTTCTTATGCAATAAATTCCTTTTCTAAAAAAAATTGGCGTGTCGAGAACAAAACAACTTTTGATCCTGGAAATGGTAGAAAGTTAATCCCTCGTCAATGCCCGGTATAACCCACAAACATCCATTACTGAAACGTGCCTTGAGTTTATCCGGTTTATGACTTGAAGCATAAGCCGGACAACTCAATATCTTAACAATCTTAAGATGATAAACTATTCTATATCACATATAGAATTTGAGACACTGATTTAGGTGGAACCTGTATCAATTGAAATGCATCTATTTCTAGTGTATCCCTAAATGAAAAAGGAAATTCAACATTACTCATTATGGAGCACATCCACGGATGAGCAATCTGAAAGAGAATCAAATTCTCGATTATATTACTACTGAATACCTAGCATAAGCATCCACATCTTCGAACACTTCGAAGAATCTCGATACTTCCATAATTTGGTTCACTACTTTATTCTTTTATCTTATGAACTTCTCAAAATCTTTGGACTTTGCATTTCAACAAGAATGCGTGTCTAAAATCAGAGAACTCATAGAAAAACGGAACGAAGTATGAGTACCAACCTCTTATACATGTGGACACCGGATAACATACATTACTATGTATAAGTCTTATGAGTTCATTAACTCATACTCTGTGTGATGTAATATGAAAACTTTATTTTTGGTTAAGAATGTACATCCCGTTGTTCAATGCACCTTACCCAATCATCAAATGATAAAGGAAAATATTCATAACATAATTTTTGAAAATTTATATCCTACTTTATCAAATAATGAGATGGATATAAGAGTTTCTAAAAGTTGGTACATAATAACAGATATTCAAAACTAAAAGTTTACCGAAAGGCAAAATCAGGTGATTTCCCCAATAGCAACAATTACTCCGATATCCGACATTGAGAATCAAATCACCTTTCCAATAATCTAATCCTTCTCAGCATCTGTAACAACTTACGGACGTGGGATGTTAATTCAGTATCTATATACCCAAAAGTCAGAATTAATTGGAAAACAGTTTTCGGTTACAATCACATAGAAAACATGAAATATCAAAATGTTTCAAGGGGTGGCCAGGTATTCCAAGTAATGCCTCTTTCATTGCCCAGGATCAAAACAGTAGTTGCATTTTTCTTTCCGCTCACTTTTTCCCCTATTGTTGTCTCTCTTTCTTATCTTGTTTATACCGAACTTATACCAGGTGGTTTTCTTTTTACCCTTCCTTTCAGCTCCAGTATCAGGATTGGAAGAAGACTATCCAATAAGTATAACTGGTATATTCTTCTTATTTAAGGAGCTCTCAAACTTGAGATAAGGTGGAGAGAAGAGACAAATGAATTCTATTATATACAATTCACATTCTACAGAACCAGCGGCCATTCTTGACTGAAACGATTTCTTCAAGTTCGTATATAACTATACGATGGCCTTCCAAGTAATATGGATCTCTGTATCGAATACAGAGTGTTCTGGAGGAAGCAAGATGGGACGTGGGAGGGTTGAGGATACATGCGGCTGTATCGTGAAATAAGGCAATCATGACATTTTGAAGCCTTTGATTGTAAAAAGGTTTGGTTATCTTGGTTTACGAGTTTTTAGTTTAAGGTTGGTCTTTGGTCGTTGCCATAGAGAGAAAGAAAAGAAACACTCTTCGTGCACTTTAAATAAAATTAGATTGGTTTATTTATCTAATCAGGATGGCTCCCACTGTTCCGTCGAATCCTCCTTCAAACCCTAAAAGGAGAATTAGCTGGGATTATATCCCGAGAGTAACTATTACTCACAGTGGGAATCGGGATCCAACCTATCATGGCGTGGTAACCTTGATGAATGATCAACAAATTACCCCACTCCATAGAATATATCCAATCTCATTGCAAGTTTCAACATTTGAATCTCCGGATATCGGTTTTTACCCTAGGACCTTGACGGATGATCAAAAAATCAAGGAGTCCTAGTCAAGTTCAACCCGTCATTTCTTGATTAGTTTAGATTTACCCGTATAGGCCCTTGACGAATGATCAACAAAGCCATACGACCGTCCTAACCAATCGCAACACATGCAAGCAGAAAGACATCACTTAGCTACCGTACACTTCGTCTTGACGAATGATCAACAAACGCAACACGTATACAAAGTACTCTACTTCCTGAAATGACAGAGGGGTACGACTGGTTTTTAAGAAAACTTTTAACGTAATGAACTTGATCTCATCGTAGGAACCGAATGGTTTTGCAAATTTATAGTTATGTAGACATTAGATTAAGTGCGGATCCTCATGAAGGGATCATGGCTCTTACCTCATTGAATGAGGTGCAGGATATTCCTAACTGAATACCTTTATGCAAAGCAATAGGATATGGTTATTCAATTTGTAAACTTATAGTAACACAATCTTTTGCTGAAAAGGTCACTCCCAGTGAAGGGATCTAAGCTCTTTCTTCGTCAAATGAGGTGCAAGATATTCCTAAGCGAATACCTCGACGCAAAGCAAAAGAATCGACTATAACACCAATATCTAATATTTGGTTCCTAGAACGTGTTTTAGGTTTATTATCTTTGCATTAATCCGAATCAATGCAATCCCATCAAATAGATAATCTCATATTTTCAAGCATCTTCTCACACCATTACAGATAAAGCATGATATGAAAAGAAAAATAGAATGCACATATACGCCATTCGCATTCGTCACGGGGCCCCGGGTATTCACCGTAAGATTACTTAACTTCCGGCAAGGCGGGGGTAGGTGCAAAATGTATATAGCATATATATATATATATATCATACATATATATATATATCATACATACATACATACATACATATATATATATATATATCATCGCATATATCATACATATATATATATCATCGCAGGTAGATAATCAGCATTATAGGCAAGCGATAAACATAATCATAGGCAGGTAATCATATCACAAGCAAGTAATAAAAATAAAGAGATGGAATGGTCGGATTACCTAGGAATTCTGCGTTTCGTTCGAGCCATCAAACGAAATGTGATATTCCCCCGTCGCGTGAATAGCCCATACGCAGCCAAAAACAGACCCCTATGAGTGCGGCAAGCTACCAGGCAACTCAAGAAACGAGGCAACCCAACATCATCATCATGAGGGGGCCACCCGACACTTTCTCGAATCCGGTGACTTGAGCACTGTTGGGACTTCACTCGCATGCGCTTTTGATGGTTTTAAGAAAAAGGGTTTTAGAAATGCGGCGCACGCAAGCTCGGTCTCATTTTAAAATTTATAAACCACAAGCGCAAGGCACGTTGTAGCATGCCGGCAAGTACGGGTTGATCCACAGGGAATTGGTGATTAGAAGTTGTCGTTAAAAGTCCAAGAGAAAAGAATGAGTTTTGTCATAAAAATTAGAAAATACGAAATTTTAGTTAAGAAAACAGGAAATGGCCATGGTTCCGGATCGGATGGTTGAGTCGTGGAGAAATCTTAGATGGTCCCTTGATCATGAGTTGTTCCTTCTTTGAGTTTGTTCCGATATGAAGCAAGGCTTTTCAAGGAGTTTGTGAAGCATAAACCATCAAGATATTGACGTTCAACGCAAGAATTGAAACAAGTCCATTACGTTCTTACATACCATTTTTATATCCGTGTATGGTGTATCAACACTAAGCACAAAGGTTGGCAAGCATACATCTCAGCACACATCAATTTGAAAATAAGAAGTAAAGGGTTTGCATAACTCTTGCCAAGTAGGTGGATGATAACATATGGTATATGTTGTAAGTGTACGGTAGCGCCCCGGCCGTCAATCTGAGGCCAAAATGTGGAAACACAAAATTTTTCATAAACTTGAAACTGGCACTAACGTATACTTTAAACCCGGATCGAACCATTAACATTAGACTAGCAATCTAAAGAGGGTTAGGAAAGCTATACCGATCGATCCGTGTCCTTCAGTCTTTAGCCACCATCTTTAGCTCCTTGCGGCATCTCCGATCTCGCTCGATCTCCATTCTCCTCGTCGGAAAGGGCACCACATCGACGGATCCTTTTGCGGGATCCCGCTTCGAACCGAAGCAACACGAACACGAAGTTTGCTAGCCGACGTGTCCAAGTTGAAGTAGAGAATGTGTGCGATCATTTTGTCTCAAGCATCCATTGATTCATGAGAGTGTATGGATGGAGGTTGAAGATGATGCCATTAATGGAGATAGTGAGCTCAAGAAGGAAGAGGAAGAAGAAGAGCTTTCTTTTTTCCTTTTGTGTTGTAATGATAATGTGAGAACAAGAATGATAAACACAAGAGCAAACCCCTAAGCCATATGGCCGCCTCCCTATCTCCACTTATCATTTCAACACATAAATCAAACAATAATGCGACATATGCACAAACAAAGAGACCATGAGTCATCACTTGTGCATGTGTCACAATTAATGCTCCTAATCATTCCATTTGCAAACATTAATCCAAATGTTTGCAACAATAAAAAGAGAATGGCATCTACTAAAGTAAACTCGCGACGGATCACAAGGATACCCCTCACCTGTATATACATACCTGTATCCGCATTCCGACTGAATGCCAATGTGATGAGACTAAAGTAATCCAACAAAACTAATACTAGGATCCGGCTTAAACCAAAGACTATTAGAATGATCCGTCCGATCATGATACATGCACAACTGCACGTATATGATCGAACCCTGCCATAAAACCATACGGCCTCTACAACGTTTCGCCCGAAACTTGAGAAACTGTCTGTGGGGGACTCTAAAGACTCGTCAATACACTGGCTGTGGATTTAACCACTAGCACGTCAGTGGTACCAGCTGTACGTAACGGGCTACCGGGTATCGACCAAAAGGGAGGTTGATGAGCGAACTCATCCGGACACCCTACTGAGCCTGTCAGTGACAATATCCGTACAGTCCGGCCCGTTCGTCTATGAGTATCACATGTCGGGCCTAGGGGGTTGGTAAGAGTCAGACCGCCAAAAGCAGTACAAGTCGTGTCGGAGTATAGCCCAGAACACCCTGAGATACTACTGAAATACCTACCAGTAAATCTCCTCCCTTGGCCAAGGACTTCGTGTAATGGCTCTCCTAGACATAGCGCGATCTCACCCCCAATACCGGGAGAGATGAAACCCCTGCCGATCCGCTCACTGCTTCCATGTGGCTCGGGACTGTACCCAACTAAAACCTGTTTGCATCACTCCTTTGAGCCGTGGTAAGGTAGTAATCAAAGCACAGTGGGAACTCACACGAGACAAATGACGATCTCATGTCGATGAACTAACCTGTACACATGTCACCAGGGAATTGCTATCTGACGTCAGGTATAATACCAACTAGCATGTTCCCGGCGAGTCCTGTCCGGTGTACTCAAAACCCAATGAGCACCTGTATACATCTTAGGTGAACCAATTGACACCAATGGCTTGTGAGACCGGCCACCGCCCCTCGTCGGGGTCTCGACTGTATACTCTAGTCTACTCTAGAGTATCGATGCCCTGTCTCAAAACTCCCTCGACTAGGGACCTTTTAAGGATGTGCTTATAGACCCCAGCTCCCACGTATATAATCGCCATCATTGCTGGCAGTCAAGCAAGAATCCTAAGGACTCTATCAACGCGCCATAGTGATCTGTAACATCACCTAAAGCATGTACACGTTGATAATGATAAACCAGATAGCATACTATCATCACGAGTAAGACTGTCCTACCGGCATAGGTCTTCCCTAAATCATTGCAATCGCGTGCCTGCGATCCAATAATTGACTTTGAGGGCACTATATCCAACAATCTCCCACTTGCACTCAAGGCTAATTATTACGATGTCGCATACTCACAACCCGTGTGATACCGAACACCCAACTCCTCTACTGATCAGTCTCATAAAGCCCGTTTATGAAACTATTGCGTTCGAGGAATAGCCTCAGTGAGTGGATCCACCCTGATGTTTCTCTCTATGTCTCTCTTAATCTCAAGTTCGCGGAAAAAGCCATCTCCCGAAATGAGCAATACCTGTCTTATAATATGTCTGGATATCTGATGGGACCTAGTTCATAAATGAACTCCAAATCCAAACTTCTTAGATTGTATCGTCAACTGAACTTAATCAGTATCCTGCACCACGCCTCCCTCAGTATCCGCTTAGACCACTTGTCCAAAATACTGCCCCTCGTCAGAGGGAAAACTATAACTCTGACAGTCACTCTGTCATCTAGGTCACCTTGGAAGCATGGAATGATAACCATCTCCCGAAGGAGGATGTCGTTATCATATCCCTAGAACATCCACTTATGTTCTAAAACTGCTTCCGAACGTTTCACCAGGATTGGATTAATATCAACTTATTGCAACTAGTGCAAAAACAACATCTGGTGTAGTACTTGACATCTCATGATTGACTCAATTGTCCAAGTAAGTGATCTACCAATCTTGCACATCCCTCTCCCCTCTAGTCTGTAAGACACCTTTAGAGAGGGTGAATCCATCACCTGCAGGTACACCACCATGCCAGAAGTCATCCATTCTAAATACCTTTAGAATGCTGTCTAAGTACCCAGATTGGAAAACTACCCAAATCTAGATCTAAAACCATAGATTTAGTAACCAGAATGTCTAATATTATATCTATATCCTATGTGGAGAAACCACTGTGTGACAACCAAAGTATAACCGATCGTAGTATAGGAATATCACTTCCTACTATGTGTATGTCATCCAAATACCAGGACATCACACCCTACTACCTTCTTAATAGATCCATCCCCTATTCTGATGAAGTCAAACGTATAACTGTCACATCAGAAATAGATGATCTATCTCCGCTATATCTTCTTTAGTCTATAAATAGACATAAGCTATTTGTCCACTATGCTTCCGCTGCTCCCACTGACTACGACAACCTACTAGCAGAGTCATATATACGTGCACTTCTAAAGCTAATTTAGAATGAAGCTATATTCATCCTCCTGCCGGGTCTCATAGTCTGGAACAGCAGTAATGGCAAGTCTGGGTAAACAAGAACCTCCCTGTCACCGTCTTTGTGCATATCGAAGTACCTCTCGAGTGCCTGAGGTTACCCACCATATCTGCGGAGTGGCTAATGAAATGTCAACCCTGATTGAATCTTTAGGTTCTTACTAAATTTTCAGTAATCGTTTGTGGTTCTGGAATCACTTCCAGTTCTATCATACTCCCACTACTGTTTTCTAAAAAAATCCATTTTTATTAAAACTGTGGCGAGTCAAGAACAATATCACTATTGGTCTTCCAGATGGTAGAAAGTCAACCCTCGTCATAGCCCGGGTTAACCCACAAACAGCCATTACAGAAACGTGCCTTGAGTTATCCAGAGTCTGGTTTTAAGCATAAGCCGGACAACTCTATATACCTTAATATCGTTAAGATATGAGCCATTCTATATCTAATATAGAAACAGAGGCACTGATTTAATTGGAACCAGATTCAAATCATGCAGCTGTCTCCAGTGCATATTAACTAAATGGAGAGAGGCCGATCAACATTACTCAACTTAGGAGTGCATCCAAACATAACCTGAAAGAGAAACAAGTTTCTCAAAACCATTACTATCAACTGAATACCAAACATAAGTATCTACATCATCGATCACCTTGAAGAATCCTGATACTTGCAACACCCGGTTCTCTACTTTATTCTTATACCTATAACTTCTCAAAATTTTAGACTTTGTATTTCTACGAAACACTTGTCTAAAAACTAGAGAAGTCACAAGTAAACCGAATAGAGTATGAGGACCAACTCCTCTGTCCAAATGGACACTGGACAACATACAATAGTTTATATAAGTCCGCTGAGTTGAATAACTCAAACCATGTGCGTCGTAGGTTGAAAACTGTACTATGGTTCTGAAGAATTACACCGCTGTTGAATGCTTCTTATCTAACCATCAACTGATATAGGTAAATGTCATAGACATAATTTCAAAAGGTTATATCTCACTTTATAAAAATAAACGTACAGATATATCAATTTGAAATTGGTGCATAACAACAGATATTCAAAACCAAATATTTGTCGTCCGAAAAACAACCCAGACGATTTCCTCAAATATCACCAATTACAACGAATCCCGATATAATGAGGATGATCACCTAATTCCCAATAACCTACTCCCACTCATCATCTGTAAAACCATACAGATGTGAGAATCATACCTGGTAAATACATACCCTAGAGCAAGGACTAATTGGGAAATCAGTTTTCTATTAACAATACACAGTGAAAATGAAACATGAATATGTTTCGAAGGGGTATCCGGGTATTCCTAGTAATGCCTCTTCCATTATCCAGATTCATGACTGTAACCGTATATTTCTTTGCCATCTCTCCAAATCCCTTTATTTGACTTTACTCATTACCTTCTGTACACCCTCTTAGGCTAAATGGTTTTCTTCCTTTCCTACCGTTCGGCACCAACCTATGGTTTGGAAGAAGACTATCCAATAAGCGTAATAGGTGTACCCTCCTAAACGTTAGGAGTACTCGTAACCTGAGAGAAGGTGAAGATAAAAGACAACTGAATAAACCTTATTCTATTTCTCCTGAGCCAGAATCCATCCCCGAACTGGAACAAGTTCTTTCGAGTTCGTATATAACCATACGATGGAGTATCCAAATAACTGTGGATCTTCGTAGTGATACGGAGTGTTCTGGAGAAATACAAAGGTGAAGTAGGAGTGGCGATGAAATACTTGGTTTGGTCGTGAATAGCAGTTGTATTTTACTTTGCTCTCTTTGTAATCCCTTTATTTGTCTTTACTTATTACTTTCTGTACACCCTCTTAGGCTAAATGGTTTTCTTCCTTCCCTACCGTTCGGCACCAGCCTATGGTTTGGAAGAAGACTATCGCGTAACAGGTGTACTGTCCTAATCCAAGGAGCACTCGCAATCTGAGAGAAGGTAAAAGGAAAAGACAACTGAATAGTCATATTCATTTTCTCCAGAACCGGAAACCATTCTCGAATCTGAAACAAGTTCCTTCGAGTTCGTATATAACCATACGATGGTTTTATCCAATGGATGTGGATGATCGTAGTGATACGAAATGTTCCGGAGAAAAAGGGTAAAAGTAGGAGTGGCAATGATGTATGCAGCTCTAACAATCCAAAATCCAGTGTTCTAAGAAGGTTCGGTTAATCTTGGTCACTAAGTCATAGTCTAGGGTCGGGCCATGGTCGCTGCCAAAGAGAGAGAAAAAAGAAACACTCTGCGTGCAATCTAACCTAGATCAGAATGGTTATCACTTTATCTAATCAGGAAACCTCCCACTGTATCCTCAAATTCTCCTCTAAACCTGAAAGAAGAATTAGTCGGGATCACCCAACGAGTAAACCAACTCATCAGTGGGAATCGGGATCCAACTATCATCGCATGATAACGTGATGGAATCCACTCACGTTATCACACTCCAGAAGGTATACGCATGTCTGGCAAGTTTCAGTTTCTTTAGAAACTCCCGATGTGATTTTTACCCCAAGCGGTTTATGACCTTGACTTTGGCCAACAAATCATAACCCGCAAGTCAAGTTCTATCCGTCATTGTCCAGGATAATTTGAACCCACCCATACAAGCCCTTGACTAGGGCCAACAAGGCTGTACGACTGTCCTAAACCAACGCATCTATCTATGCAACAGAAAGGTAACAAATAGCTACCATACACTATGCCTTGAATTTGGCCAACAAACATAACATGAATACTAAGTGTTACCCATCTGAAATGACGGAGGGCTACGAATGGTTTTTGGCGAAAAACCTTTAACGTAATGAACTTGGTATCGTTGAAGGAACCGGATAGCTTTTTATAAATATATAGTGGCGAAAAACCTTTGCTAAAGAGATCACTACCGGTGAAGGGATCTCGGCTCTTTCCCCGTAGAATGAGGTGCAGGATATTCCAACCGAATACCGTGATGCAAAGCAAAAAGTAATCGACTATAGTGAAGTTATTACCCTGACGCAAACTTCTGTCCAAAGGGTCACTCCTGGTGAAGGGATCTCGGCCCTTGCCTCGTCGACTGAGGTGCTGGATTTTCATAACCGAATACCACTGTGCAAAACAAAAAAGAACGTCCTTGTAATAACAGATTTTTGAAAATTGTTCCAACAATGTCAAACAGGTTTGTTTAGCTTGCATTGATCCGAATCAACGCAGTCCCATCAATAGATCACACCAATAAAGAACGAAAATACGATGTACGTATATGCCATCCGCATTCGCCACTGGGTCCCGTCATCACCCGTTAGGTTACTTAACTAACGACAGAGCGGGGACTGGACTAGCGCGGATGCAAAACATATACAACGTCTACTAGTATATATATCAATATATAATATTCGCTCATGGCGTGATAAAATGCAACATCACAGAAATGTAATAAGTATCACAAAACAATACAGATAAGCTGGGATCCCCGGGTTTCACTGAGCCGCAACTGAAACCCGACATTCCCCTGGTCGTGTGGATAGCTTGTGCAATGAAATCCTAAATCCTTATGGGCGCGGCAAGTTACCCGCCAAAACCTGAAGCGAGGCAGCCCCCTTCAACAAAGTGAATGGACCACCTAACACTTCACGGAATCTGGTAACTTGAGCACCCCTCCTTGGATCAACCTATACCCCCTACGAGTGCGGTGAATAGCCCGCCAATTCTAGAGTAAAGCCCCCTCCATCTCAAAGCCATGAGATGCGGGCTCGTTGCCTTCTAGAACTCGGCTATCCGTGCACCCCATCGCGGGGTAATCCTAGTATAGAAAATAAAATATGTACAACAGGTACATCGACCTCAACCCGGTCATGCCCTAAAAGAATAATACACAAACAGGCAGCGACGGCAGTCCACATGTCGGACGCTCGCCCCGCAATATCAAATGTACAAATATAACCAAACTGTACTACCATTGCATCCAGGCTATCGACCATGACAAATCCGCAATATCACAGCACAACACAGAACATCAACGTGAATGTCACGTTCGCAAATCCGTCTAAAGGAGCTATAGCGATTAGACAAGATTTACCGATCAAATGATATTCACGGTCACGGGTATAATTTAATGCACTGTAAACTTTAAACAATATTATAAAATATCAAATCCGAAATAACCCCCCGAATAGCCCAGAAAAACTGATAAAACCATATCCAAATTGAGCCAAATAAACAATACCACTGTACTGACAACCCAGAGACCACACAGCAGCCCAAGTACGAAGCCCAAATACATTACCTGGGCCAGCCTGGCCGGAAAAACTTGGTGTGTGGCCGGCTTTTTTCAGGTGACAGGGGCTCGTTTTTGGGCTGTGGATATATGGTCTCATGGGTGGTCTTCTGCACATGTTTGAAATTTTTTTCTGAACACTTTTAAAATCGACAGAGACGGGGACAGCAGTGGTAGTGTTTGGGTTCAGTTTCATTTTCGATAGATTAACATTGTTTAAAACAAGCTAGCTAAGGTTAATGGCGTGGCTCTGATACCATGTAAGTGTACGGTAGCACCCCGGCTGTCAATCCGAGGCCAAAATGCGGAAACAAAAACTTTTTCATAAACTTGAAACTGGCGCTAACGTATACTTTAAACCCGGATCGAACCATTAACATTATACTAGCAATCTAAAGAGGGTTAGGAAAGCTATACCGATCGATCCGTGTCTTTCGGTCTTTAGCCACCATCTTTATCTCCTTGCGGCATCTCCGATCTCGCTCGATCTCTAATCTCCTCGTCGGAAAGGGCACCATATCGACGAATCCTTTTACGGGCACCCGCTTCGAACTGAAGCAACTCGGACACGAAGTTTGCTAGCTGACGTGTCCAAGGTGAAGTAGAGAATGTGTGCGATCACTTTGTCTCAAGCATCCATTGATTCTCATCGCCTGAGAGTGTATAGATGGAGGTTGAAGATGATGCCATTAATGGAGATAGTGAGCTCAAGAAGGAAGAGGAAGAAGAAGAGCTTTCTTTCTCCATTTGTGTTGTAATGATAATGTGAGAACAAGAATGATAAACACAAGAGCAAACTCCAATCCATATGGCTGCCCTCCCTATCTCCTCTTATCATTTCAACACATAAATCAAACAATAATATGACATATGCACAAATAAACAGACCATGAGTCATCACTTGTGCATGTGTCACAATTAATGCTCCTAATCTTGACTTTGAGCTCATTATTTCCATTTGCAAACATTAATCCAAATGTTTGCAACAATAAAAAGAGAATGGCATCTACTAAAGTAAACTCGTGATGGATCAAAAGGATACCCCTCACCTGTATATACATACCTGCATCCGCATTCCGACTGAATGCAAATGCGATGAAACTAAAGTAATCCAACAAATCTAATACTAGGACCCGGCTTAAACCAAAGCCCATTACTATGATCCGTCCGATCATGATACGTGCACGACTGCATGTATATGATCGAACCCTGCCATAAAAGCATACGACCTCTACAACGTTTCACCCGAAACTTGAGAAACTGTCTGTGGGGGACTCTAAAGACTCGTCAATACACTGGCTGTGGATTTAACCACTAGCACGTCAGTGGTACCAGCTGTACGTAACGGGCTACCGAGTATTGAACAAAAGGGAGGTCGATGAGCGAACTCAGCCTGACACTCTACTGAACCTGTCAGTGACAATATCCGTACAGTCCGGTCCGTTCGTCTATGAGTATCGCATGTCGAGCCTAGGGGGTTGATAAGAGTCAGACCCCCAAAAGCGGTACAAGTCGTGTCGGAGTGTAGCCCAGAACACCCTGAGATACTACTGGAATACCTACCAGTAAATCTCCTGCCTTGGTTAAGGACTTCGTGTATTGGCTCTCCTAGACACAGCGCGATCTCACCCCCAATACCGGGAGAGACGAAACCCCTACCGATCCGCTCACTGCCTCCATGTGTCTCGGGACTGTACCCAACTAAAACCTGTTTGCACGACTCCTTTGAGCCATGGTAAGGTATTAATCAAAGCACAGTGGGAACTCACATGAGACAAATGACGATCTCAGGTCGATGAACTAACCTGTACACATGTCACCAGGGAACTGCTGTCTGACGTCAGATATAATACCAACTAGCATGTTCCCGGCGAGTCCTGTCCGGTGTACTCATAATCCAATGAGCACCTGTATACATCTTAGGTGAACCAACTGACACCAATGGCTTGTGAGACCGGCCACCGCCCCTCGTCGGGGTCTCGACTATATACACTAGTCTACTCTGGAGTATTGATGCCCGGTCTCGAAACTCCCTCGACTAGGGACCTTTTAAGGATGTGCTTATAGACCCCAGCTCCCACGTATATGATCGCCATCATATTGCTGGCAGTCAAGCAATAATCCTAAGGGCTCTATCGACGCACTATAGTGATCTGTAACATCACCTAAAGCATGTACACGATGATAAAGATAAACCAGATAGCATACTATCATCACGAGTAAGACTGTCCTACCAGCATAGGTCTCCCTCAATCATTGCAATCACGTGCCTGCGATCCAATAATTGACTTTGAGGGCTCTATATCCAACATATGTTTGATGAAGGGTGTCAAGCAACATAAGCAAAATACCATATCTAAACTACCTAACAAGCATAACACAAATTTGATTCTAACCTTAACATTGCAAATGGTGATAATGAGAGAATAGGGTATATGATAAAGGTTACAAGTAACCATCAAAATAAATATACCATATCAAACATATCCATTAAGCAATCTTAAAGCTACAACCCCGTTTTAAGCACATTAAACATTTACAAGAGAAGGAGAAAGGAAAAACCATTCATCTCACATCCTCACCATCACCACAACCACAAAGATCACTCAAACATCATATAAAAGAAAATGAAACACAAGAGAAAGAACACATAAGAAATCAAGTAAAAGAACTTAAAGAAAAAAGAAATTGCAAGTTCTTTATTAACAAAATGGAGGGATTAGAGCTACAAGTTAGATAACAACCTCAACCTCCGTAATGGAGCTCTCAAATGAGAGCTCAAAGAGAGAAAAAGTGGAAGCTATCAAATGTTACACACTCAAATTCTCACTCAAAAATCCCACCCAGAACTAATCTGAGACCTGCTATATATAGGCAACTTAATATTAGAAATTGCATATACAAGTGGACTGACAAGACCACTAAGGACCCACCAAAATTGAACAAGCCAATTTGGCAATGATGTGCCCGTAATTTGCGGCAAATAGGAATTAATTTGCGGCCCCAAGTTTGAGAGTGGGGCCCACCTTTGGTCTGTGGTCTTCTGGTCTCTTGAGCATCTCTCTATGGTCGCTATTTCTTTTAATTCACACCTGAGTGTAATCTGGAGCAATGTACAGAGAAATGATCAAATGGGTATGTGTTGTGTTCACACTTCAAATCACCACTTTTCTAAATACATATAACCATGCCCATTTGTGTTCCCACTTGCCCATTTGACTTGCAAGACACCATGATGGTGTTTGCCCACTTGATGCATCATGATGGTGCATCCACTTGATGATGATTCACACTTGATGTTGATGTTGTATCATGTTGGACAAAAACCAATTTATTATTGTACACAACTTAATTTTTTTGCAAAATCTAAATGACTTGATATGTTATCTATCCCGTTTGCAGTTCCGGCTGGAAAACCGTCGTTTTTGTGCATATTGTGTACCGTCTCCACTGTTTTTGCCTGTGTACCTGTAATCTGTACTAATGAGCAGACACGGATTAAATAGCACTGTTTATTGACAAAATGATAGGAAATGAAAGGTATTAAAATGTAATAAATCATGCCGAACAAGCACTCCTTTGTAGTTCTATCCTATACCCTCTACAAACGCAGCAATCAACCCGCCAATTTCAGACTCGACTAACACGTTCCCAACTCCTTGAGATGGCCACTCGCTGCAATCTAGAATCCAGCCGCTGTGTGATTCTCCGCAGGGTAAACCTAAACCTGTATTAATACAATGGCAACAACGATCACAACCTAATCGTGTCCTGACAAATAATAATAAATCATACGGTGACAACGTCCACATGTGAACCGCTAAGTCCCGAAACAAAGAATATACATATAGCAGAAACGGCAGCCGTAAGTTAGAGCTCGTCCCGAACTAATGAATATACAAGATGGTTACAAGCATTAATGGAAATAACACTTATCACAATTCCGCACGGGGCTATTCATTTCGTGACAATCTAACACATTCAGAACAAGTATCAAAATATATCACAATATATACATGCAACCCTGTCGAATTAATCGCATCAAATCGACGACGTTAAGCACCACGTAGCGCATACGCCAACGAGTTATATTTATTAAACATTTTAATCTATTCAACTCATCGCAAATGGCCAATAAATCCTAAAATCTTCGAAGCCGAAACGTTAATTTACAACACTTGAAAAATACTATTCACCTCGACAAAAAAATCATCACTTTTTAGCACCGAAACAATTTGAAACGAACCTAAAACGCGCTTAAATTTTTTGTGAATGTAAGTCGATGTCTCACACCCCACGCGGCTTGTTGGGAGGCGGAATTTACAAAACTGATTTTATACTTGCAATATCGACCTTTCATACAGGATCTTTTCGGAAACCTTAACTATCTAAACACTTTAAGGTTTTAAACTATTATGAAAGAGTTTTATATCTCCTAGATATAAGTCCCTCGGGTCTTCTTCTCTTTTGCTTAAGCTCCTTGAAGGTGAAGATCTAGCTCGGTCGTCGGCCTCCTCGTATCGAAGACGATCCACCCGATAGTCTATGGTTCAAGCTCCAACCACAAAAACCGAGGTAACTAAAGTACCTAGTTCGCTAATCTTGGTAGCTTAGGAGATGTAGTGAGTTAATTGGACTATATTATCTCATAAAACCCTAGAATTCACAACACATGTGAGGTTTAGGGTTTTGATGAAGAAGGAAGAGAGCAAAAATGGAAAGAGGGTGAGAATGAACAAATGAACCAAGTGTTGTGTGCAAGTGAAGAATGGCTAATCTTTTCTCACATCAAGCATGTAATATTTTCAATAGAAAATTATAGTCAAGCTTCAATAGTAAGTCTAAACCAATAAACTAAAGAATTAGCCATGCTTCACCCATGCCACAAATATCTCCATTTTCCACCTCATTAATATATTTTCCAAAAATAGATTAAACCAAAATGAGGTGTCCCCTTCTAGAAGCATCTCTTATAAAATTACAAAAATGCCCTCACCGTATATACATACCCGTATTTGTACTCCAACAAATACGAATACAAAGAGATGAAAATAATCCAATAATATAATACTAGAATCCGGTTTAATCCTAAACCCGCTAATATTATCCGTCCGAACAACATCCATGCAGCCAGTACATGTATATGATCGAAACCCTGCACGTAAAACCATATAGACTCTACATCATTTCGTCTGAACCAGGGAAACCATCTATGTGGGAATCTAAATACTCGACAGTACACTGCCAGTGGGTTTAACCATAAGTCCGTCAGCGGCACTTGCTGTACGTAACGGCTATCCAGGTACCGGTCGAAAAGAAGGCCGATAAGCGAACTCATCCGAACCCCTACTGAGCCTATCCGTGACAATCTCCATCCAGTCCGGTCTGTTCGTCTAAGAGTATCGCATATTGGGCCTAGGGGGTTGGTAAACGCCAGACACCTATTAACGCAATAAGTCGTGTCGGTGTAGAGCCCAACACACCCTGAGAAACTACTGGTGTACCTACCAGTAAATCTCACTTGCCCGAGCCAGGGACTTTGTGTATTGGCTAACCGTACACAGCGTGATATCAACTCCCAACACTAGGAGAGATGAATCCCTTCTAACCCCTACTGCCTCTAAGTGGTTTGAGACTGCACCCAACCACTACCTATTTGCATGACTCATTTGAGCCGTGGTAGGATAGTAATCTAAGTACAGTGGGAACACACTCGAGATGAATAGTGATGTCAAGTCAACGGACTAACCTATACTCATGTCACCCGGGAAGTGCTAACTGATGATAGGTATAATACCAACTAGCAGTCCCCAGCGAATCCGTCCAATTTAACGCATAACCTAATGAGAACCTGTATACTATCTCTGGTATCACATACCAATGGCTGCGGGACAATCTACTTCCCCTGATGGGGATAAGAAGTATATACACTAGTTTACTCTGGAGTATCGATGCGCTGTCTCGATAATTCTACAATTAGGGACAAGCTTAAGGTTGTGCTTATAGACTACCCAGCCCCCACTAGTGTGATTACCATCACAACGCTGGTAGTCAAGCAAAGATCATAAGGGCTCTATCAATATGTATTAGCGTTATGCTAAAAGAAACATATACACATATTAATATTGAATCAAACCAGATAGCATACTATCATATTGAGTAAGGCTGTTATTATATCAGTGTATATGTTAAGCTTCCAAAATGTAATATGCAATCCAGTACTATACAATAATGGTCTCTAGGGCATATATCACTAACAGTGAATCCTTAGGGAAAAATTAGATCGAAATTTCGAATGATCGGGGGGTACCATGGGCCGAACCCACCAAAAAATGGGCTCGGGTCATGACTGACTTGAGAGCACCAAAATGGTGCTCTCAGGTGTTCACCCTCCCCCGAGAGCACCAGTTGATGCTCCCTTATGAAGTTGGCCCTTCCCTAACTTCCGTAACACCTTTAAATTCATATTGAACCCTTCAATTAACTCTAGCCGTGACAAAAAACACTAAAAAGAAATGGTTTTTGAAGCACACAAAAAACTGTTTTTAATGTGCATCGTAAAATAGATTTAGGGATTCATTTCGCTACGAAAACACGTTGCAGTCATTGGACCAACTCTGATACCACTGTAAATTTGATATGCTTTCCACAATAGGGTTTATAATATGGCAGAAGCGATAATTTTAAAAAACTAGAGAGCAGCCATAAGCAAATTAACATAGGATCATGAACAACAACTACAACATACTACAAAACTAGTGAGCTAATTCTACAAGTTTAAAAAGACTACAACCTTTGTAGCACGTTAGCCACCTCTCCTTAGACTCCGGCTAGTCTCCACGAAGCCCGGAACAAACTTGCTCGATGATCTCCTTACCAAAGATGATCCACCTTGAGATAACTCCAATACAAGCTTTAGTTTCAAATTGATCTCATCAAAATGAAACAACCCACTAATTAAACTTGCTAAGAATGATTAGTAAGAGATGTAGAATAATTAGCTTACTTAATTTTTTTTCTTTTCTTTTTCCACTTTCTCACTTAAAGAAATCAAGAGAGAGAAAGAACAATGGAGATGAGAAAGTATACGCAGATGAGGATTTAGATAAGAATAGCTAAAAGATGAAAATCCATCATTATCTAAAATGAGTCATCAAAGAAAAAACACCTTATCAATTATACAACCATCCAAAAATGCATGACTCATTCTCTTTTCTTCCATATAATTGTCATACTCCCATCTCTAATGTATCAACATACATAACACAATATTTATATCAAATATAAATATTAATAAAGAGAAGAAAATAATAAAGTGAGCATGATATTAGTTAATTTATCAATATATCAATATATGTATATATATAATTATTAAATCAACACTAGATTTAATAATCCGGTTATATCATATATATACCCGATTAAAATACGTGTATCAAATACACGTGTTTAATTGAACTCCTACATGTATCCCTATACATGCCCTACACCGTTTCTCCTGTGCTGGGAAACTTCTGTGTGGGACTCTAAGGACTCGAAAATACGTTGGCAGTAGATTAGGATCATATCTATATCCCACAAGCACGTCAGCGGTACTATCTGGACGTAACGACTATCCAGGTATTGATCGAAAAAAGGTCAACGAGAAAACTCATTTGAACCGTGCAAAATCTATCAGTGACATTACCGTATAGTCCGGTCTCTTCGTCTAAGAGTATCGCATATCGAGTTTAGGGTTTGAAATCTGTTTGATTCCAATAACTCGATAAGTCGTGTGACAAAGAACTCATAACCAATCGGAGATACAACTGATAACACTTATGAATTAATCTCCACTGCGATGGCCATCGACTTGTGGTTGTAGTCATGTCCTGCACAACGCGACATCAACTCCCAATACCAGGAGAGACGAATCCGCATGACCGCTCACTGCCTTCACGTGCTTCGGGACTATACCCAACAATAACCTGTTTTCACGACTCCTTTGAGCCTTGGTAGGGTAGAAGTCTAAGTATAGTAGGAATACCATGAGACACTATAGCAATATTGGGTCCTAGGGACTACCCTGTACACATGTCACCAGAGAACTGCTAACTGACATTGGTTTATCACCAACTAGGAGTTCTCGGTGAGTCCTTCTAGTGTAACTCATCCAATGAGCACCTGTATACATTCCTCGATGTCAAACACCAATAGTTGCACGATCAGATATCACCTTCCAACCGGGTCAGGAAACGTACACACTAGTATAAACTGGAGTACCGATGTTCAATCTCGATACTCCTACGACTAGGGACTTTTAAGGATGTTTTTATCGACTACTAAGGCCCCACTAGTGTGATCTCCATCATCATCCTGGTAGTCAAGCAAAATCTTAGAGCTTTATCTCATATCTAAACGATACATGATAGTGAATAAATTACATCACATGAAAGATAAAGACAAACCAGATAGAATGCTATCATCTCGAGTAAGATTATTCTCTCGTATAGGTCCTCCTTCAATTACAATAATTGCTTTGAAGGATATATCCAACAATAATAGCCTTGAGGGCACCTATATCCAACAACCCTAACAGCCCCCCATGATGCCAACCATATATGGAATCCAAGATAGGGGAATCAAAACCAAGTTTCAACCACTCCGCCCTATTTTCTGTTGGATATAGGTGCCTTCAAGGAAATTATTGTCATTGAAGAAGAACCTATACGGACAGAACTATCTTACTCGAGATGATAGTATACTATCTGGTTTGACTTTATCATTAATGTTTATACGTTTTACTCATTATCACGTATCACTAACACATAATGACAAAACCCTTAGGATCTTTTCTTGACTACTAGGATTATGATAGGGATCATACTAATGGGGCCTGTGTATTCCATAAGCACATCCTTAAATGTCCCTAGTCATGAGAGTATCAAGACCGGGCATCGATATTCCAGAGTAGACCAGTGTATACGTTTCTTGACCCCGACTGGGGAAATGATTGATCTCATAGCCATTGGTATTTGATACCAAAGATTGTATACATGTGTTCATTAGAGAATGAGTTTCATTAGATGGACTCACCAAGAGAACTCCTAAATGGTATTTATACCTATTGTCAGATAGCAGTTCTTTGGTGACATGAGTACATGGTACTCAATAAACCTGAGATCGTCATAGTGTCTTATGTGTGTTCCTACTGTACTTTGATTACTACCCTACCACGGCTTTAAAGAGCCGTGCAAACAGGTTTTAGTTGGGTACAGTCCCGAAACACATGAAGGAAGTGAGCGATCGAAGGGATTCACCTCTCTTGGTATAGGGAATCGATGTCTTACTGTGCGCGATTGGTTATAACCATAAGTCCTTGGCTAAGGCAGATAAGATTTACTGATAAGTGTTATCAGTAGTTTCTCTAGTGGTTATGAGCTTGACATCAGCATGACTTATCAAGGTTATTAGGGGTCTGACAGTTTCCACCCCTAGACCTAGTATACGACAATTTTAGACAATGAGACCGGACTGTACGATGACTGTCACTTATAGGCTCAGTTGGATTTCGGATGAGCTTGCTTGTCGATCTTCTTTTCTCTCAATATCTGGGTAGCCGTTACGTGAAGCTAGTACTGCTGACGTACTTGTGGGTTATGGATATGATTCTGACCTACTGCCAGCGTATTGACGAGTCTTTAGAGTCCCACACAGAGATTTCTCAGCACAGGCGAAATGATGTAAGGCACGTATAGGACTACGTGCAGGAGTTCGATTAAACACGTGTATTTGATACACGTATTTTAATCGGGCGTTTAATGATATTAACCGGTATATATATTGATATAACTGGATTATTAAACCAAGT
Organism: Agapanthus africanus; assembly: GCA_030015575.1. NCBI lineage: Eukaryota > Viridiplantae > Streptophyta > Magnoliopsida > Asparagales > Amaryllidaceae > Agapanthus > Agapanthus africanus. The sequence goes on along the minus strand of CM057350.1, from coordinate 177,464,306 downwards.
GTTGATTTAATAATTTTATATATATATATATAAACTAATATCATGCTTACTTTTATTTTCCTTCTCTTTATCTTTATTTTTATTTGTATATGATACAAATAAATTATCATGTATGTTGATACATGAAACTTGTGTGTGTGAGACTTACATTGAAATCAGATGAGGATATATATTAGTTTCTTTAATTTATTAAAGAAAAAGAATATGTGAGTCATAAGGAAAGGAAGAGTGGAGAAATCTTTAGATAATTCTTTATCTTATCTTTTTAGATAAAGATAAAGACTTATTTTCTTTTCATGACAACCCCATCTCATTCTCATCCTCTCTCTCTCTCGAGTATTGAAAAAGTGAGAAGAGAAAAGAAAAGAGAAGAAAATTATAAGCTAAAATTCCTTCATCATCTTATAACACTATTTTAGCAAATTAGTGTTACTTGTTTTCTTCACATATACCTAATTTGTGACGTTGGAATTTGTGTTGGGCAAATCTCAAGGTGGATCATCTTTGATAATGAAATCTACATTCAAGCTCGATCCTAGAGTTTAAGAGTGTAGCCGATGTCCAAGAAAAGGTCGCAAACACGCTATAAAGGTTGTAGTTCGCAAACTTGTCGAAATAGCTCTATTTGGTTGTAGTCACTGGTCATAATTCTATGTGTATTTGCTATAGCTCTTTTAAAAATTAAATTTATTGCTTCCTCTATGCTTTAATCCATCTAGTAGAGAGTATAGAAAACCTACAGTGGTATCAAAGCGAGTCCAACTACTACAACTTATTTTGATGACATTAGAATTCCATCGATATCACCATTTTTGTCACTGTTTTTGACAGCCGTCGTTTTCCAAAAAAATTAGCTCCTAAACTGTTTTTTTAAGCTTTTACTTGATCCCCGGAGCTCTTGTTTTGGAATAGTGAATCCGTCAAAGGATCGAGAGGGCGACCCGTAGAGTTTCGGGAAGCCATTTTTCAAACCATTTTTTAATTTTATGGGCTGTTTTTTAAAACCGAAAACTGTTTTTTATTTTCTGTCCAAAACAGGCTATGAACGTATCTTTTTTCGTCATTCGTATTCCCACGTGGTCTAGGTTCAAACAAAGAACCGCGGAAGGGATCGGGGATACCCGGGATATTCCCGGGAGGCCTAGGGTAGGCAAAATGATAGGGTTTTGATTGTTAGAGTACGCTTGATTTTCATCATTTGGAATTTTGAGTGCTCGCTTCGCGGGTGATGAGTTATATAGTCTTGGTTTCCACGATATATATATATATATATATATATATATATATATATATATATATATATATATATTGTGATGTGATAATGATATACGTTGATAAACGTCGCCTAATTTCTATATGATCAATTAGACGAGATTGGGCATTTTTTATTGTGATATTTGTGATTGTTATGCTGTGGTTTAATGGATCATCGTGATGAATAGCCCCTCGTGTGATTTTCTTATACATTTTATTTATGTATATTCATTTATTCAGGACGAGCGGCCGCATTGTGGTCATCGTTACTTCTTATTGTATATTATTTCATTAAGACACGACCTGGTTACAGTCGATATTACCGTTGTATATTTTTCGATTCATGTACTAGGATACCACACGGTGACGCGCTTGAGTCATTAGATTCTAAGATACAGCGGGTGACCATCTTAAGGAGTTGAGACCCACGTCACCTTATTCTAGGATTAGCGGGTGGCTCAACGTGCTTGTAGGGGGTTATGTATGACCCATGGAGGAGTGCCCAAGTTTCTGGATTCTAGATAGCGTTGGATGGCCCACTCATGATATTGAGTGCAGGTTGCCTCACTATTAGGATTGGCGGGTGGCTTGCCATGCTCATAGGGGTCGTGGATCGATGATGTATGGGCTACTCACACAACTGTGGAATTTCGTGTTTTCGTGATCGGTTCATACGAAACTCGTTATTCCTAGCATATCCGCTTTTTCATATAATATGATGTTTATCACTTGCCTGTAATGTGATTATCTGCATGTGATGATATATATGGTGATATATATGATATATAAATAAATGCTGATATATGTTTTACATCCGCGCTAGCCCTGCTTCCGCCCTGCCGTAAGTTAAGTAATCTTACGGTGAACACCCGAGACCCCGTAACGAATGCGGATGGCATATATAGCATTATATTTTTCTTTCCATATCATGCTTTTCTGTAATGATTTAAGAAGATGCTAGATAATATGTGATTATCTAAATGATGGGATTACATTAATTCGGATTAATGAAAAGAAAAAAAATCTAAAATACGTTGTTGGAACCTAATTTTTCCAAAAGAAATTATAGCCGTATTCCGTTGCTTTGCATAGAGATATTCGATTAGGAATATCTGGCACCTCATTCAATGAGGAAAGATCTTAGATCCCTTCACGGGGATTTCTCTCTTAGGCAAAGGTTTATGTCACCAAAAATTTGCAAAACCACTCGGTTCCTTCAATGATATCAAGTTCATTACGTTAATGGTTTTCTTCAAAACCAGTCGTAGCCCTCTGTCATTTCAAGAAATAGAGTACTTAGTATTCGTGCTTCGTTTTTGATCATTCGTCAAGACCACGGTGGGGTGGCGCATAGGCCCCGCCGCTTGAGGGCGCAATGAAGGTTCGAGTTGTCGAAAAAGTGGTTGTTGCCCTTTTGAGTTTCTAAGTGATGTCTTTCTGCCTGCATATGATGCGTTAGGTTCGGACAGTCGTACAACTTTGTTGATCATTCCTCAAAGGTTGTGCGGGTGGATCGAAATCAATCACGAAATGACGGGTTGAAATTGACTACAACCCTTTGATTTGTTTATCATTCGTCAAGGTTCTAGGTTCCTACGGGCAAAAACCTGATCGAGAGTTTCAAGTGTTGAAACTTGCAATGAGATTGCATACCTTCTATGGAGTGGGGTAATTTTTTGATCATTCATCAAGGTTACCACATCGTCATAGTTTGGGTCCCGATTCCCATTGTGAGTAATAGTTACTCTCAGGAGATTTTCTAAAAATTATCCCGGCTAGTTCTGCTTTCAGGGTTTGAAGGAGGATTCTACAAAACAGTGGAAGCCATCCTGATTAAATAAATTAATAAACCAATCTAATCTTGATAGTGTGCATACTGAGTGTTTCTTTTCTCTCTTTCTGTCAGTGACCTAAGACTTGTCTTAAACTAAAACTTATTAACCAAGTTAACCGAAATTTTTTACAATCTTTGGTTATGGAATGTCATGATTGCCATAATTCACGAAAAAGTCACATATGTCTTTACCTATCATACTTCCCTGTTACTTGTTCCAAAACCATCTGTATGCGGTATAGAGATCCATATTTCTTAGAAAGCCATCGTATGGTTAGATACGAACTTGAAAAAATCGTTTCAGTCCGAGAATGGCCACTGGTTCTGGAATAAATGAATTGTTCATTTGTCTCTCCACTACACCTTATCTTAAGTTCGAGAGCTCCTTGCATAAAGAGAGTAAACCAATTATACTTGTTGGATAGTCTTCTTCCAAACCTTAGGCTGGTGTTGAAAGATAGATAAGGAAGAAAACCAACTAGTATAAGTTCGGTGTACTGAAGGTAAGTTAGATAGACATCAAAATGCGTTGAAGTGAAAGCAAAGGAAATCGCAACTACTGTAATAAGCCCGGGCAGAAAAAGAGGCATTACTAGAATACCCGGCTACCCTCTTGAAACATTTTGATGTTTTATGTTTCTTGTGTGATTGTAATTGAAAGCTTTTCTCAATTAAATCTGACTCATGGGTATATGGATATTAGATTAGAATCCCAAATTTGTAAAATGTTACAGATGCTGAGATGGAGCAGAGTATTGGGAAAGGTGATTTGATCCCCCAATGTTGGAAATCAGAGCAATTGATGCTATTGGGGATATCACCTGGTTTTTCCTAGTAGCAAACTTTTGTTTTTGAATAACCGTTATTATGTACCAATTTTTAAAATTGATATACCCGTCTCTTTATTGGATAAAGTGGATAACAGTTTTGAAAAATATGTTCTAAACATTTTCCTTTATCATTTGATGATTGGATAAGATGTATTGAATAACGCGATATACATTATTAACCAGAATACGATTTTCAAATTACAATACACAGAGTATGAGTTAGTGAACTCATAAGACTTATCCATATTGATGTATCTTGTCCGATGTCTGCACGGACAAGGGGTTGGTGCTCGGTATTCCATAATCAAAAATTCGATTCTCTCTCAGATTACTCATTCGTGGGTGTGCTTCTTGATGATTAATGTTATGTGGCTTTTCATTAAGAGATATGGATTGGAAACAGTTGCATATCAATTGAATATGGTTCAATCTAAATAAGTGCATGAGATTCTATATGTGATATAGAATGAGAACATATCTTAAGGTTGTTAAGATATGGAGTTATCTGGCTTATACTTAAAAAAAACAATCCAGACAAACTCAAGACACATTTCGGTAATAGGCAGTTTGTGGGTTATCCCAAACTTTAGCAAGGGTTTAACTTCTACCATTTTTGGGATTAAAAGTTATTTTGTTCTTGACACGCCACCTTTTTAAAAAAGAAATTTCTTACAAAAGAAATTAGTGGGAGTATGGTACAACTGAAAGTGATTCATGAACCACAAACGATTAATGAAGATCTAGTAGAACCTGGACATTCAATTGTCCCTGACAAACCTTAAACACTCCGCAGATTTAATAGGCGACCTTAGTCACCTGAGAGATACATCAATTCTCTCGTAGACAGTGACAAGAAGGCTTGCATGATGTGATGATGACCCTATTATATCAGAAGGCTATAGGAAGTGGTGACTTTCGACAGATGGTTGAATAACAAGTTATCCAAGTTGGATCTCATGCACTGCAACAAAAGTATAGAATTTGTTAGGTGCTTCTGAAGGGGTGAAATTCATCATCAGGAAGTAGATCTTACGAGATCAATGCAAATGGAAAGGTAGAAACCTAATAAGGTTGGACTTTTAGTAAAAAGTTTTTATCAAATACTTAGAGTGGATTGTGATAAAACTTTTACTTCAGTGTTTGCGCTGAAGTCTATACAGATATTGTCACGACCCGAAAGTACGGAACATGACCGGCACTTAAACTACGAACGTCTCGAGGCGTAAGTAATCTAAGTAAACCGAAAAACCCAGAAATCCAAACCAAGAAAAGAAGTAGAGTGAAGGAAAACCAATTTAAAACAAGTAGTTTTAATAGCATAAGCCGAATTATGCGGTTTTTAAGAACATCAAAATTTACTGAAAATTTCGGCAGAGTCTCCTTTGTAAAAACTGGCTCCCAAACGGGATACAACATGAATAGTATACGAAATCAATAAAAAGGCATCCCCAAGCGGGAGCTAGCTCTTCGTCAATCGACGGTCACAACCACACAAGCAATATAATATACAACGCCAACGGCGAGGATCAAAACTCAAAAGGAACTCAAAACCACCAGAAATATAACGAGCGACTCTAAGGTCTAAAGAATAAACAACACTGGTCTCTATCTCAATAAATACATGTTTGGTTGATGGAATTTACTAGATACAACGGAATAATATTATACAAGGTAATATGATGGGTACGATACAAGAAAAACCCACCTACCAGCAAGTCACCCGAATGAAACTGAGCCCGCAAAGCCGTAATGAAACCTGTACGGCAAACCTGCAAGAAACGGGGGCACAACGGGGGTGAGTTGCCAACTCGTGAATAGAAAAATATCTACGCACAGAAATCGCATAAATAACGCAACCTAGGTCAATGATCATAATATATCCTCAAAAATATACATAACAAGCAGCCTATAACAATGGCTAGGGTAATATCTAACCGAGTGAAATCTCATGTGCCCGTGTCAGTGCCTCAGGTAGCAATATATCATATGAATGAGGTATGAATGCATGAAAACAGAATACATGTAAATGAAGAAACTGTTTTCATAAATTAGTGAGATTTCCTTCGTATTTTTAAACTGAGGTATCATAATGAAATCAGTATCAACAGTGTCTAGCATCGACACGAAACATAAATCTCACTGTCTCGAAATATCAATGTCTCAATCTCAATATCTAGGGCGCCGTCAGTCCAGACCGGCCCTTACCATCCATCTCAAGACCACGACGGTATCCTCCGGATATCCGACGCGTCGGGTAATATCACCGGTAGGTAATCCGTCCCCTGCCAGGCTCAACGTCAACACCACATTCATCTTGCCCCGGGGTACCATACCGGGCCCACCATGTACCCGTGACGGTTCCTCCACTCCTCGACACGGATCTCGAAAACCACAGCAAACTCATGGTGGACGACACTTACATCACTAGAAAACCGCAATTTACATATTTTAAAAGGTTAATAAGTTTAGAAATTTTGCGGCTTTCTCCCGAAATCCAGAAATATCATAAATCTCAAGAAGTCATCACAAGTGCATATGTCAATGCTAATGAATGTATACGGTATCAATAACCAAGTTGCAATGTATGATTAATAACTAGGCATGAACAATGGAATAACAGTATGCATGAAGTGACAAGTAATAACTACAATGTCTAAACTGGCATATAACCCAGGTACACTAATATCGTATTAACTACTAACTAACAAGCTAAGCCAAGCAATAGTATTTTCTAAGTGTACGTGACATGGCAATTACCGAGGAAGATGTGTGTGAGCCGGCAAGTAAGTGTATGTGGTACATACGCATCATCGGTAATGGTGCTGGTGTCCTAACAGCATGATATCAATAATGGAGTATGCAGCAAAATAAGTATGCGGGGCAGAGCGAACAGCAATAATGTGCGGAAGCAGAATACTAGACACAACGATAACTAATCAGTATTAAACTAATATAAGTCCTACAAATGGTGCCTTTTGAAATAACACGAATCATGGGGTTTTGAAAATAGGGGCTACGGTGTTTTTATGAAAAGATACGTCTTTTGAAATATCCGTAGGATCCCTTGGGCTGCCTTTTAAAATACCCACGATTCGTTAGTTTTTGAAATAGGTAAGAAGTCTAATCTAATCTAACAACTACACTAAACTATACGGCTGAACTACAGGTAAGGGAACCGCCTATCATCTGAGTCGATACATATACATACCTGTATATGTATAGTCGGTGATCCCGCCTCAATAATATCATATCCGATACCATATCTATAATCAGGCATCCCAAGTCAAGAGTGCGAATCAATCATCAATATAGCTCGTACGTAAATCCATCGTACGGCATCCCAATCTGGGTACGGGTCAATATCACATTCATCATACTATTCACTTGGTATCATCTTTATCAATTATCATGATCGGGGTACTGATCTACGTCTAGTACCATACTGATACCGCCTAGGTATGCATGGACGTGTGTGAAACACTACGTCAAGGACCCGCTACAACGTCATGTCGTATCTAAGATACGAACCCTGCTATATCACCGATCTCACGGTCTCAAATCAAATCTCATCGACTCAGCTCAATCCCAAGTATCATCCTCAAATCCGTATGTGAACACATAGTCCCATACCCATGTGAACACATAACTATAAAGAATCCCATGAGCACATATCAATAGGAAAGTATGCAAGTATGTATGTGTGTATGTGTAGTGCAACACTACCCTAGGGTTCGCAACACTAAGGTAATCCAACACACCAATATCTATCCTAAGCATCGTTATTAATCCCAAATAACATATAATAATTGTTGGTGTGTATACGCATCCGTATACACCACCACGGACTGCGGGGGTGCTATACGCCATCCACCCGACTTCTCCCCGTAGATATAAATCTACTCACCTGCTCCTTGTTTGCCGATGCCGATGTCACCCTCTTCATCTTCAACGTCTCGACATCACGTGGGGTACCTACACATATACATAATCACAAATGCGCATTAAAATCATATCGGAAAACCAAATCGACACGCCAAAGGCCTATAGGTTAGAACCTATGGACCACGCTTTCAAAACCACCACCAACCCTCGATATCGTCGTACAAATGTCAGATCATCGAGTTAAAACCAAACATACCAATCATGATTTCATAAATCACTAAAAATATATGAAATACGATGCAAATCATCAAAACCAATAAATTGATCAAATCGGTTTATTTCACAAAACTTAGAAAACACTTAATTACCGTTTTAATTCGAAACTTGACATTTTAACAAAACTAATGGCCATAATATCCACTAAATATCATAACTAAGTTATATAAACCATTTCCACAATTTAATCTCATTAAATTTCATTAACCCCAAAAACCTAGTTTACAAATTATCCAATTTTAACAATTTTCAAGCAAAAATTCACAATTTATCAATCAAGCTTAGTTTTGCATAACCTAAGGTATTAAACCACTCATTATAATGTTAATAATGCTATGAAACCATAATTAGAATTTTTATCTAACAATTTAACTTAATTTTGAAAACCTAGTTTGCAATATTATGCAATTTGGACAATTTAAAGGTAGCAATTAGCAAGATGTAACAAGATTAAGTTTTACATAACAAAAACATGTTAATCTACTCATTAAGACCACAATCTAATGATAACAACCCTAATAAAATTTTTTACCCTTTTCTAGAATTTCCTAAACTAGCAATCACAACCAAATTAACACTCGAATAAAATAGACTATCATAATTAACCAACAATTTAACAAAAAGGGTCAAGATTTTTATACCTCACAACCCATTGATCCAACTAGAAATCTAGCCCTCCAAATTGAAATCTTTGCACCAAGATCCATGCTATAGGGGCTAAGGAAAAATGGGTAGGAGCTTGATTTTGATTTTGTAGGATTTTTGATCCATTTTTGAAGGGTTTTTGAGGTTGAAGGAGAAGGGGAAATGGGGGAAATGAGAGGGGGCTGCTGTTGCAGCAGTAAGAAGAGAGATTCGGCCACAATATGGGGAGGGGAGGAGAGAGAGTGAGGTGGGGAAATAAGCCAAGTCAACCCACAAAGTCAAAGCCCATACTCTTTTAACAATTTCCCTTCATTTTCTTTGTTTTCTCTTGATTTTTCTTGTAACAATACAAGTGGGAAAATGAGGGGGGACAACTTGGGGCTGCTGATTTGGGGAGAGGAGAGAGGGTGTGGGTGAGTGTGGGTGAGGAAAAAATGATAGATACTATACCCCAAACAACCATTTACACTAAATTCACTAAAAAAAGCCTTTTTTTTTCTTCGATAATTTCTAAACCGTTTTGGCAAACTTTTTCATTTCAAAAACCACATGATAAAATTTTATTTAAAGTTTTATGATGCACAAAATTTGTTTCAACTCATTCCAATTTGTAATTTTCCCTAATTAAATGTATTAGTGACGGCTTAAAATAATAATAAAATAATATTTTTTTCAGAAAATTTAAAATTTCACCAGCGGCTCAATAAACACCAAATAATAGCAATTACATAGCTAGAATATGTATATTTTATTTTTATAATAAGATATTTGTATTTTGACTTTTTACAGAAAACCCCCTTATTTTACCGTTTTTTCGAAATTTCACCGAAACGATTTTCAAAACGTTACAGATATAACTTGCCACTTCTGTTTTTCATGACCATGATATCTAGCATGTGGATGACTATAACGTTTTTCTAAATAAGGATTAGAAGTATACGTTTATATGACGCTACTAGAGAGTTATCGTGGTCAGTGGGGGCAGTGGAATATGTGCAAGTTGCTTACGTATATTTATATACTAAAGCAGGCATTGCGGAGAAAAGATCATCTGTTTTGATATTACGATCAAAGTGTTTGATTTCATCAAAATGATAAATGAACCTGGTATTTTTATGAAGAATATAGGGAATACTATAGGGAATACTGTCATGTTCCTCATTTAGTATGTGGATGACAAACTCCTATAACAAGCGAAGTTCTTATACTACGGTTCGGTCAAACTATGGTTGTCTCAGATGTTTCTCCATATAGGATTTGGATTATATATCAATTTATTCTAGTGACTAGGTCTATAGAAATAGATCTAATAGGAGATTTTAGGATTATTCCAATTCAGGTAAGATGACACCATTCTAAAAAGGGTTTTAGAATGGACGACCCCTAGCGTGATAGTATACCCGCATGTGGTGGAGTCACCCTCTCTGAAGGAATGTCTTTCAGACTGATGAGTAGATGTACTCGCAGGAATAACATTATGCATTTTATTGTAGAAAGGTCAATCATGCGATGTCATGTATCAGACCAGATATTGCTTTTGCATTTGTTGTAGTAAGCAGATATTAGCCTAATCCTAGAGAAACATTGGATATCGGTGAAGAACATATGTGAATGTTCTTGATGTATGGTAATGGCAGCCTCCAATAGGAAGCGTTAACTGATTCCAGCTTCCAAGATGACATGGTTGACAGAATGTCTGTTATGAGTTATAAAGTTTACCTTCTTTTAGACGAGCAGTATATTGGAAAGGGTTCCAAGTAGGATATTGAGATAGTCATGACGCTGTATGCTGATTATGAATCAGCTGTGGATACAGCCCAAGAATTTGCTGATAATATTGTTTATTTATGAACTTGGTCCCATCGTCTACCGAGACAAATTCTAAGGCAAGTATCGCTCATTTCGGGAGGTGGTTGATCTCCGCGAAGTTGAGATGCAAAGAGATATAGAAAGAAACATTGTAGCGGATCCACTCACTGAGCTTGTTTCTCAAACATGGTTTGCGAAACTACTAGCAGAGAAGTTGGGTATACGATACCGTAATAATTGGCCTTAAGTGCAAATGGGATATTGTTGGATATAGATGCCCTCAAGGAAATTTTGTAATTGAAGGAGGACCTATACGGACAGAATAATCTTATTAGAGATGATAGTATGATATCTGGTTTGTCTTTATCATTAATTTGTATACGTTTTACTCATTATCACGTATCGCTAATACATAATAATAAAGCCCTTGGGATCTTTGCTTGACTACCAGGATTATGATAATGATCCTACTAGTGCGGCCTGAGTAGTCCATAAGCACATCCTTAAATGTCCTTAATTGTGGGACTATCGAGACTGGGCATCAATATTCCAGAGTAGACTGGTGTATATATTTCTTGACCCCGACCGGGGCGATGGTTGATCCCATAGCCATTGGTGTTTGAAACCAAAGATTATATACAGATACTTATTGGAGAATTAGTTTCACTAAACGGACTCACTAAGAGAACTCCTAGATGGTATTATACCTATTGTCAGATAGCAGTTCTCTGGTGACATGAGTGCATGTTAGTCTGTAGACCTGAGATCATCATAGTGTCTTGTGTGTGTTCCCACTGTACTTTGATTTCTACCCTACCACGGCTTTAAAAAGCCATGCAAACAGATTTTAGTTGGGTACAGTCCCGAAGCACATAGAGGCAATGAGCGATCGAAAGGATTCGTCTCTCCCGGTATAGGGAGTTGATGTCGTATTATGCGCGATTGGTTATAACCATAAGTTCTTGGCCAAGGCAGACGAGATATACTGATAAGTATTATCAGTTGTTTCTTAGGTGGTTATGAGGTTGACATCAGCATGAATTATCAGGGTTATTAGGGGTCTGATAGTTTCCACTCCCAAGACCCGGTATGCGACACTTTTAGACAAAAAGACCGGACTGTACGATGAATGTCACTTATAGGCTCAGTAGGATTTCGGATGAGCTTGCTTGTCGATCTTCCTTTCATTCAATATCTGGGTAGCCGTTATGTACAGCTAGTACCGCAGACATGCTTGTAGGTTATGAATATGATTCTGACCTACGGCCAGCGTATTGACGAGTATTTAAAGTCCTACACAGAGCTTTCCTAGCACAAACGGTACGATGTAGGGCACATATAGGTATGTGCAGGAGTTCGATTAAACATGTGTATTTCATACACGTTTTTTAATCAGGCGTTTAATTATATTAACCGGTATATATATTAATATAACTGGATTATTAAACAAAATTATATATATATATATATATATATATATATATATATAGATCATGCTTACTTTTATTTTTCTTCTCTTTATCTTTATTTTTATTTATATATGATACAAATAAATTATCATGTATGTTGATACATGAAACTTGTATGTGCGAGACTTACATTGAAATGAAATGAGATGAGGATATATATTAAATTAAAGAAAAAGATATATGAGTCATAAGCATGGTCACATAATTCGCGCATTATTCGGCGAATTCGCGAATAATTCACGAATTTTTTTCGGCCGATTAAATCTCCGCCGTTGCCGAATGCGTCGAATAATTCTCGAATTATTCGCGAATTATTCGAAAAAACAGTGAATAATTCAAAAAAACTGCGAATAATTCACAAATCAAAACTTAGCGTCTCATATATTAATCTCTTGCTCGAAATCCTTCCTGAACATTTCCCGAACACTTGCCGAATGTTTCCCGAATACCTGCCGATTTTTTCCGAATAGTTCTCCGAATTCGAATTTTCGACCTTACCGAATTATATCCGAATCAAGAATTTGTGACCATGGTCATAAGGAAAAGAAAAGTGGAGAAACCTTTAGATAATTCTTTATCTTATCTTTTTAGATAAAGATAAAGACTTCTTTTCTTTTCGTGACAACTCTCTCTTATTCTCAGCCTCACACACACACACACACTCCTCTCTCACTTAAGTATTAAAAATGGGAAAAGAAAAGAAAAGAAAAAGAGAAGAAAATTGTGAGCTAAAATTCTTACATCATCTTCTAACACTGTTTTAGCAAATTAGTGATACTAGTTTTCTTCACATATATCTAATTTGTGAAGTTAGAGCTTGTGTTGGGCAAACCTCGAGATGGATCATCTTTGAAAATGAAATGTACATTCAAGCTCGATCCTGGAGTTTAGGAATATAGCCGAAATCTAAAGAGAGATGGCTAACATGCTACAAAGTTATGAGTTCGCAAACTTGTAGAAATAGCTCTCTTTGGTTGTAGTCATTGGTCATGATTCTATGTGTGCTTGCTATAGCTCTTTTGAGAATTAAATTTATTGCTTCCTCTACGCTTTAGTCCGTCTAGTAGAGAGTATAGCAAACCTGCACTTTCAACCATCTCCTGCAATTAGTTTACACGTATAAGTTGACAACATTCACTACTACAAATGTGCCCAACAATAATGGGAAATTGGTAGCTGTTCAAACCGTTACCAATTGATGGTAACGGTTTTCTTAGATTTAGTATCGGTTATGACCCCTACGAATGTAAAAATATGGTGAGCCCTACAACCACTGGAGATAAAAAAATCCAAAACTCCTATAATTTTTCTTTCGAGCCTCGTATTTTCCCTCTAAATTTTCCTTCGAGAGCAAAATCCCCGTTGCCGTATCGGTTGCCGCTTCCTCCTCCATCACTGGCGCTGCCTCTCCTCGCCTCCGTGGCCTTCGATTCACATCCGTCGCTCGAAGCTTGCCACCGCTCGATCGAAGCTTGCTCGTCAAAGCTCGCCACCACTCGAAGGTTGCTCGTCAAAGCTCGCTGCCGATCATCAAAAGGTAAGTTTAAAACCAGTTAAATTTTAAATTTTTTTGGTTCAATTTTAATTTTTGTGCTCGATCCCAAAAATTTTGTTGATGTTGTGATGTTTTCGTTGTTGATGTTGATGTTGTTGTTGTAATTGTCGGTGTTGGTATTGGTGTTATTATTGTTGTAGGGGAGAGTTAGGGTTTGGGTTAGGGGTTAGAGTTAGGGTTTGGGATATGGTTAGGTGTTAGGGTTAGGGTTCGGGTTCGGGTAATTTAGCAAATTTTCATAAGTAGTTTAGTGAAAAGCAACAATAGTTAAGAGTATTTTAGTTGAAAAGTAACAATAGTCAAGGGTATTTTAGTTGAAAAGTAACAACAGTCAAGGTATTTTTGTGTAAATAAGTAAAATTAAGCAAATAAGGTTTTTTATTAAAAATTTTAATGATAGTTTAGTGAGAAACAACAATAGTTAAAGGTATTTTAGTGAAATTTATAGGAAATCAGTTAATTTAAGAAGATGAATCGTTTAGTTAAATTTTAAGATGGTTTAAGGAAAAACAACAATAGTTAAGGTTGTATTTTAGTGTAATTTAGTAAAATCGAAAAAATAGATTGTTTAGGAAAAATTTTAAGATAGTTTGTGAAAACATAGCAATAGCTAAGGGTAATTTAGTGTAATTAGTAAAATTGAGCAAATTTATATCGTTTAGGAAAAATTTTAAGGTATCGTGTCCGTATCTGAATACATGCCACTTATTATACATACACTAAAACTAAATTGTCAATTGAAACTAAATTTAAAAAAAAAATTCAATTGAACACTAACACTAAAATCATATATACACCTAAACTAAATCGTCAATTGAAACTAAATTACAAACCTTAGAATCCGTCTATCGGTTAACATACGTTTGTTTTCATTGTGACATAGAATTACACAAAGGTTGTCAACATCGAATGGTATCATTCGGTGCTAACAACCGTCGTGTAGTCTATGTGACGAAAAGATTTATCGTATGGTAACTGATAGATTTGTCCAGTGTGCACAAGTTAGGAATTTATAAAGAAAATACGTTCGGTCAGTTTTGTTTTCATTCATTTCGAGATATTTCTTTGGTACCTTTTCGCTGGTTCTCCATATACAAATATAGATTAGATATTCGTTTCAATATTGCTTGACAGTATTGAAATGATCATCTTTTCTATTACAGTGTACTTGGAGAACATCAGTGTGGTGCTGCCGAAATTTTCTCGAAATAGATGAAAGCACAAGTGAATAGGTGTATGCTCTGTACATTCTTAATAGAATATAAACCTTACCTCCGACAGCCATTACCCTCGACATCCAATATAGAACCGTTAATATCATCATTGTCTTTCTTGGAAAAAGAATCCAACTCCCGAGCTATGAGCATTTACTCACTGTCCCTGATAATCTTCATAGCCGTCGAGAACGGTACCGACCAATCTTCCTTCTAATTCTCGTTCTGCGGTAAATCCTCTTTTTGCTCTTCATCCTCAGACCTCTCTTCTTCTTCTTCAAAGAGAGCATAATCGGGGGACAATTTTATAGCTGAACCGTCAATTGAAACTAAACTTAATCAAGTCGTCAATTAAACCTAGTACTAATGCATCTTAATATCCGTCTATCGCGTATTTGTCAAGAAATATTTATTCCATGACTCTTGTCTGCAGAAACCTTGCTTCGTCTGACTTGTTCTAATATGGTATTTCCGTACCTCCACAATAAGAGTTAGATGTACGTCGATACTCCCTCGAGAGTGCATGATTTTTTAATTAACAGTGTTTACTTTTTCATCGATTTTGCTTACACACGTCTTGTGTTATCGAAAGAGTACGGAATCTAGTGTTATTGCTCTAAGTGTATGAACAAGTGATTGCTTAAGAAGATGGAAGTTGAGTTATACATCATGAGAAATGGTTTTGTTAGAGATTACATTATATGGGAATTTCACGGAGAAGAAGAAGTCGTTGTAATGGAAGATAAGGCATCGGTCCAAGAGACGGAAAACGAATTCATTGAAATGGAAATCGAAGAGTGGTAAGGGATGGTAGATTAAGAGGAGGAAGATGAATGGCAGTTTGAAGAAGACGAAGCTATCGAAGAAGATAATTCTGTATTCGCGCCGATCGATGACATGGATGAGCTTATAAATGCCACGGGACTTCCTGATAATACGGAAAGCACTAGACTCTCATAATTGGAGAAGTATAAGGCTGACTCAAGAATCCCGCTATATCCAAATTGCAAAGCTTTTCAATACTGTCCTTTTTCGTACGTCTCTTTCAATCAAGTGCAAGAACAGATGCAGTAACCAGTCTTTCACCGATCTCTTAGCATTGCTGAAGGAAGATTTTCTCGACAGAAATGATGTGCTACCGAACTAGTGCGAGGCGTAAAAGATAATAACAAACATCGTCCAAAAGAGTGAGAAGATCCATGCATGTGAGAATGAATGTGTTTTTTTTCCGAAATGAACATGCCACACTCAGAAACTTTCCCGTGTGTGGGACCAATCGATTCAAGCCTAAGAAAACTCTCATTTGAGTGATGTACCTGTGAAAACTCTTCATCATTTTCATTAATACCGAGTCTGCAATGGTTATTTATGTGTGAGTAGATGGCGTTCGAAATGCAGTGGCACCATAAAGCGTCTTGTGAAGAGGGAAAAATGAGTCATCCTGGAGATTCGATATCATGAAAAGTTTTAGATGAAAAACATTCTACGTTCGGTGCAGACCTTCGTAACGTGTGGCTGTGAATTGCGAGCGACAGTTTCAGTCCATTTGGGATGGTTCAGGGCGAGCGTACTCATAATACTTGGCCCGTTATGGTGACTATATACAACCTGACGCCATGGAGCACTATAACGCAATCTTATTTTACGGTGGTTTCCGGATACAAATTTGAGATCGAAAAGACGGAACGTATTAGAGCTACACAAAATAGCGGCGTTGCAACCGTCAACGATAAAGGAAATCCCTACTACGGTGTTCTTGAGGAAATTATAGCAGTCTCATACATGCATAAGGCTGTCCTATTTTATATATTCCAATGTAGATGGTACGATACCAAGTCTGAACGGGTTATGAAGATCGATGAATATGGTCTCATTTTGGTAAACATCAAATGGACAGCCTACGAATACGATTACTTTATATTTCCCTCAATGAAAACACAAATATATTATTCTCGGGAAATGAAGAAGGTTTACTGGAGTATTTTTTGTCGTTGGAAACCGAGAGATTATTATAATGTGCCAACGTTGAATGACTCTGAAGATGAGAGTGACGAGGAAGAGACGGTAACACGTCTCAGTCCTTCTATTGAACATACCAAGGATCCAAACTATTCTGCACCGTCCATCAATATGTTAGGAAGACTTGATATCAGCCAATTGATTGTCAAAGATCAAGATTTTGAGAATCCACCTAACGAATTTTCATCTACTGTACTGAAGAAATGTGTTAGGTAATGAAATTGAAATAAATCTTTTAAATTGTATAATGATTATAAGTAATGAAATAATATTTGGATATATATAGGGTCTGATGGTAGGATCAGGCTCTAATTGTTATAAGAAAAAACGTCTAGACGAACTTAGCCAAAGCTCCATGCCCGCCGATGAGACTGCCGCTACAACCCTGCCTATCCCTACCAGTGCCCCTATTAGCACCACAGCAGCCCCAGCAGCCCCGCCTATCCTTACTTGCATCCCCTACCAGCGCCCCAGCAGCCACAGCAGTTCCGCCTATCCTTACCTGCATCCCCTACCAGCGCCACAGGACCCCCAGCAGCCACAGTAGCCCTGCCTACCTTTATTAGCGCGGTAGCGGATTCGAACACCCCAGTCACTCATGCATATGGTATATAGTTTACTCATTTAAAATTTAATACATCAGTACAATTTGTTATCTATTGAATTTTTAGTTATCTATTAAATTGTATTGTATCATCAAATAGTTTATTGTTTGATGATCCACATTCTACTGGCGGGATGGCGATTGGCGTCGGTTCTAGCACTACACCAGGGATGGCAGGTACAATCTTTATTGCTTAAAACTTTTAAATAAAGATTTTAATTTAAAATTTTCAAATGCTATATACATGCTTTGAATATTATAATAGTATGTCTGTATATATATCTTTTTGCAGGTTCCAACAGTGGTAGGAAGAGGGGTCATACTGGGCCCACCTGCTCCAGACGATGGTGTTGGACTATGGACACAGATGTTCAACAAGGATGGTGTGCCTGTTGGTCCTAACTCGACCAAGTAGGGGATTATATGGGATCCGAGATCCATACATACACGAAATACCCGCTCCATCTTCAGTGGGATGCGCACCAGGCCGTCAATGTTCAGCAATTTTTTTCGTTAGACACGGTACCACATATCTTTTTAAACATTTAACTTTCAATCGTCGTTATATATATATATATATATATATATATATATATATATATATATATATATATATATATTCAAAGTTTTTAAATTTTAGACCTGGCGACATTACATATTCATCAGTGTTCCCGGTGAGGATGGCTTGCCCCGCCTTTTCGATGCAAATCGTGCCTTTTCCTGGGTCATAGAGGCATGTTAGAACATCAGGAGAAGACACTGAAATAAAGTAAAGAAGAATTACGATGCCTGGGTCGCGGCGACTGAGGAGGAGCAGAGAGCGATGATGGATATCCTAGCGTTGGATGTCCCGAGACCCGATTGGCCACGGCTGGTCAAGTATTATGAGCGCGCCGATATTCGGGTATAAATTTAATTTATAAGATTATAGCAATATAAAATGAAATCATATTCTGAAATATAATATAATTTTCTTTATATTTGCAAGACGGCGTCGATTTACAACACACAGAACCGGAACAACGGCGTGAAAGACCGTGCTGTCCTGATCCAAGGGAAGCGCACGTAGGCCAGCACATAGTACCTCCTCGTGAGTACTTCAATGTTTAAGAACATATGTTTTCTTTGTCACAAATTATTTATTAAAAAAAATACTAATTTTATCATAGAAATAAAAAGACCCCGCCAAATACACTGCTACCAAGGGATGACCGCACGACACAAGGGCACGGGTGAGTACATGGTAAGTTTCATATAATCAAGTCGATTCTGTATTTTAAGTTAACACGTGTTCATATATATCTATATATATTCTTTACAGAGCCAGTTCTAAGAGAGGACAGACGCGTTAGGACTTGGCCTCGATGACCCGATTACCGCCGTTGTCCCTGTCCTAGACGAGCTATCCGACAGGCATCATGGTGGGTATGAGCGTTGGGTTGGTCCTGAGGCCCACCGAATCTTTGCCAGGCGTGCAACCGTCTACGAGTACGCCGTGACCCAGACACGGGCAGGTGCGATAGCTGCGTCGACAGAGGAGATTCTTCAACTCTGCGGGCAGATGGTGCAACATTAGGAGCAGATGGCGCATGTTTAGCGGCGGACCGGCGCTTTCGCTTTCGGTCGTCGCGTGGTTGTGTTTTAATAATATGGTTTGAATGTGTTTGATCCATTACATGAAATTGAGAATAATATTCTTGTATTCAGTAATGATCCAAACAACTCAAGACGTTAGTTCTCTTTAGTTTGTTAAATAAAGGTCATATGGAATGAATATGATTAATTCAATACTCGAAAAATACTGAACCATAAATAGTTCTCTTTATTTGGTATTGAACCAATCAACCCATATCCGTGACATAATTATAGTAAAACTAAAGAAGAAAGGAACAACGGTAAAAATGCAAAAAAATGCCAATTTTTAATGGCGTTAGATTATAAAATAGGGCTAACAAAATTAAATAACCAATCTCTTTAATATAGAGTAGGGACTTTATAGATTATATAATCAATGTCTATAATAGAGTAGGGTTTTTAATAAAGTTGCATAAAACCGTATTTTTATATGTTAAAGAAAGAAAAATAAGAAGGTTAGATTGCACACTTTCTAAACAACAAGTAAACAATATTTTTACAAGTTTGTTTTGTTAATGACATATTTTAAAGAATACCCTCGATTAAGAAAAGAAAATGATAACATATAAATAAAGCGATCCTTAAAGAATTTTCATCCTTGATAAAGAGATAGGTTTTTTTACTAATGGCATTCTATTTGATCACATATAAGACATCAAAATACATAATTGCAAGAAAGGAAAAAGGGTAAAGGTATAGAATTGTCAGGAATTATCCCGACATCTTTACCCTTCTAAAAAATCGAAGAAATCAAGACAAGAATAGAAATGAAACCTTTCTTTTTATTTCTTCAAAATAAAAATGAGATCAAGGGTTTTGAGTAGAGTGTATGGAATGGAATGCATTATGAAAAAGTGAGACATCCACCTTTCTTTTATATGTTAAGGGGTGGCACAAATATAATTAAAAGAAAGGAAAAGTAAACCCACTTTGAATTTAAAATAAATAACTACTCCCTCCAAGACAATGGGAGGGGGTAATTTGAAAAATATATTGTTACATGACAAGTGTAGACTTGTCATATTTACCATTATATTATTTTTTTAAAGTGCCAAACCGGCCCCAAAGTGGGCCGGTGCACCCTATCCGGCCCCCAAAAGGGGGAGGGGCGATCCACCACCAAATCGGCCACGTGGGGGGCTGGTCCACCACCGAGCTGGCCCTGTGGGGGGCTGGTTCGCCATCATGGCTAGACCCTATCGGGGTTCGAGCTTCACTTGATCAGATTTTTTAGGGTCCGGGTTTCTTGGTCGGACTTTAAGAGGTCCGGGTTTCGCTTGATCGTACTTTAAGGGGTCTGAGCTTCTCGGTTGAACGGACATTAAGAGATCCGGGTCTTGATTGACCAGACTTTAATGGGTCCGGGTCATGGTTGACCGTCCATTAAAAGGGCTGGGTCTTGGTTGCCCGGACTTTAAGGGGTTCAGGTCTTGGTTGACCGGACTTTAAGGGGTCTGGGTCTTGGTTGACCGGACGTTGAAAGGTTCAAGGATAAGTTGACCAAATATTGAAAGGGTCGGGGATAAGTTGACCGACCCGTTAAGGGGCCGAGAATAAGTTGACGGGCCGTTGAAAAGGCTAGGAATAAGTTGATCGACCCGTTAAGGGGCCAGGTTTGCTTTGGGCCGATCCCAAGAGAGACCGACTTGAAAGCAGATACATAAGCAGCGGTCGATGATGTCAACCCAAAGCGTCTTTTAAAACTCGAGCTTTTGACACTCAAGTGTAAATTGGTGAGAGAAAGCCAGCGGTGCAGAACTAATAGTTGGGCGATTTTAACTCCGAACTTTTTCTGATGTCTACAGCGCAGCAGCAGCAGGTTCATCAGCAGACGCACCAACTGCTGCAGACGCTTACGGCATAGGTCGAGAAGATGACGCAGACGAATGAGGAGTCCATCAGACGGGTGTTACGAGACGAGATAGGGTGTATCTTTAGGACACGGGACGATGGAGGTGGATCGTTCCAACGACTATAGATATAAACATTTGTTTTGTTGATTTATTGATTATATTTTTTGTATATATATTTTGTTTATAATCGCGTGCGATTTATTGGTTATATTATTATAATTGTGTGAGATTTGGTGATATTATTTTTTTTTATTGCTGGTTGTAAATTAAATCAGAGAGCGTAGGACGTAGAGCTTTTCAGATTTTAAAAAATATATGTGAACAAATTGGTAACGGTTCTAACCGTTACCAAAACCTTTGTGGTAACGATTAGAACCATTACCATATCATTTGGTAATGGTTATCTGGGTAATGATATCTGAAACATATCAGATTATCTGCTACATTTGGTAACGTCAATTTATATGGTAACGGTTTTAACCATTACCAAATGTTGTATATAGTAACGGTTGGAAATGTTACCATATCTATGGTCACGGCCGAAACCATTATTATAGAGGTAGCAAATATCTGATATATTTCAAATATCTGCTAGATATTGGTAACGGGAAACCATACAGTAACGGTTTCAACCATTACCAAATTAGGTCTATCATAACGGTTTAAACAATTATCAGACTTCTGGTGACCGGGGTTATGGTAACGATTGTGTAACGGTTGGAACCGTTATCAATTTGGGTTTCGGCAACGGCTGGAACTGTTACCAAATACATACTATGCAGTAGTGTTTAAATTGGCTACACTTAAAATATGATTATATATATATATATATATATATATATATATATATATATATAAAACTTACCCTATACTTAAAAGACACATCATCTTTGCCTCTGTGCGATTGGATTATATTCTTTTGGATTTGAACTTTTACGTGATAAAATTACAGAGAAATCTACACGACAATAGTAATTAGAATTAAAGAACAAACTAAGATAATAAACTATTAGTTGTAAAGAACTTACCAGATGATAGTAGGCATTCTTTAATGTGCGTTTCCCACCGGTCAAACTTCACCAAATTTTTTGTACTGCTTCAGTTTTGCTTATAATTACGAATTGCTAAATATATTATCATGCATAATTTAAAATGAAACACTACCGGTTTTTCTTTCATCATAAAGTAACCTATCAATGAATTCCCAATGTTGTCGCAGCAGCATCTCTCTGATTGCAATGAGAAGATTGGATTTTTGTTCCGCAGTAGCATTGAGCCTTTGCTGCAAGAAAGCCTTTTTCGGTTCACCTCGCAGTTTTTTCTTCTTATAATCAATCTGTTGTATTGTAAATCTGATAATTTCTTCTACATCGCAGGATGTATATATTTCATCGTTTTTCAATACGCCCGACAAATCTGTAATGAACCATTCTCTGGAATCACAGGAAAAAGGTTAAGAAAAATCTCTAAAAAGGACTCCTATAAGAAAACTTTATAATGAAATTATACCGATACTGATAACTAGTAAGCCGGAACATGCGATAGGTGTGAGGTGTTCCACTTTATATGCAGTGGGTTTCGGTCATAATCTTGGGCCTTCTCTCCAAAGTAGTCGCTAAACTTGGTAGCATTGTCCCTGACTGGGTATCTTCATCATTAATTAGTACAATTGAATAGTTCCCTGCCCTTTTTAGGCATGCATATTTTTAGAATGAAATTTCCCTTTGGTGTATATGTTGAGTTTACCTCGTATTCTCAGAACCCTGAGAGTTGAGCCGGCTTATGACAGTCTTGAGCCGGTTCACAAATCATTTGGAATTATCAACTGTTCTCTGTTTGCAAGAGACGACTCAGGACAATATTGAGCCGACTCGACCCTATGATAAGACGGTGCAAGTGAAGTATGAGACGGATCATAACATGTCTGGAATTACAGATTTTTCTCTGTTCGTTTGAGACGGCTCAAGGTAAGTTTGATCCGGCTTGAAGTCTGTCGGGCCAAATTCTGGGCTATTTTGGGAATCCTGTTTCTAATCTGATTTGTCTCATACTATATATATTGTAGTTTGTAAGGCTAATTGGGTTAACCCTTTATATTTTGTGAGAGGAGATTAGCGTTCTTTGTTAGGGATTTTATGAGACTTGATCCACCGTTATAATCCTTCATATTTGTTCAAATAAGTAAAGCTTCTCTTTCGTCCGTGGTTTTTCACGTAAGGGGTTTTCAGGTAAATCTTGTGTCTTTTGGTTTGTGGTTTATTTCTATCACGTTTTATTATTTGTTTCTTCTCTTTATCGTTTGTTTATTGCTTCGTAATCTTATTTGCCACAATAAACTGGTATCAGAGCTACGTTGGGTTTGGGAGATTTGGTGTGTTGTTTGAACTGTTAGGTCTTCGATCTCACGATCTAAGTTTACGGTGGGTAACGACCCTTGTGTCCTCTTCCCCATCTTCTTAGATTGCGATCTTGAAATTTTAGGGTTTGTAAACACTCAAGATGTCTTTTTTTATCCTACATCATATCTCCCACGATTATGAAGTTCGATATTGAGAAGTTTGATGGAAATATGAACTTTTTTCTATGACAAGTTCGTATGATTGCCGTATTGACACAAAATAATTTGAAGAAGGCGATTCTTAGGAAGGATTCAAGACCTTCCACCATGATGGAGGAAATATGGGAGGAGTTAGATGAAAAGGCTTTCATGGCTATTTAATTGTGCTTGACAAATGATGTTTTGCAAAAAGTTTTGGTGCAGAATACGGCGGCTAGTTTATGGTTGAAGTTAGAGAAGTTATATTTGAAGAAGTATCTCACAAAACGACTCATGTTGAACCAGCGTCTCTACACACTTCGTATGTCATAAAGCTCTCTTTTCAAATCTGTCACGACCCGGAAATGGCACGTGACCAGCACTTAAATCATGTGACGTCGTTTAGATGTCGACGCAATCCAAGTAAGCAAAAAGAAAAGATCTAAACCTTTTAAAAAGAAATAATGGAGGTGAAGTTTTCGAAAGGGTTTATGAAAATGAAATAAAATTTGTTTTAAAGTGTAAGGAAAGTTTAACTAAAAACATTTTCGTCGTTTAAAATTTGGGCATCACCTCTTTTGTAAATTTGAAATAATACATGTATAATGAATCAATATAAAAGAACATCCCACACGAGAGCAAGTTCAACGCCCACAAGGAGGAATCAGAACCACACAGTTCATATACGACGCTCAATGCGAAGGATAATGAAAGCAACTAAGAAATAATACTATATAAACATCATCAAGTCGACTCAATCCAAATTCGACATCCAAGAGAATAATATCCAAGTCTCGACTCGATCTAATACAATGAATATACATATGGTATATAGACTGACACTAGATACCAAAAATAGCATATACAAGAGGCGGTTACTGGACAATTTGTACCCCACCTACCCAAAAATATAAGCAACCCCAAAGAAGATGTACCGGTGAAGCCGCTAAATATTCGAGCGGTCGGTCCTGCAAGAAACTATGGCACAAGAGGGTGAGTTGCCAACTCGTGAGTACAAATAACATACCAAGGGATGTGTGTGTATACTTGCAAATAGATATAAGCGCATCATCAATGGATCGCGCAATCATAGATATCATCATCAATATAAAATCATTATGAAATTCGTGTCAATCATCGACTCAAAATCCAATTCCTTTTTTAGGCATCATCTTTCGGATCAACCCGCTTTTCAATCTCAATATAGCCCCAGTCGGTGTCCTCCAGATATCCGCCGTACTCCATTTCTATCACCGGTTGGCTTCATCCTCGCTAGGCTCACCGTCTTTCTATATGGGCATCTTCCCCTTTGGTACCGTACCGGGTCCACCATGTATCCATAATCGGTTTCTCCTCCTATCTCGATTCGGATTTCATACCATGAATACCAAACAAAACTCTTGGTGGACGTCAAATCATCATATCAAGAGAAACCCGTACTTTTGAAAACACAAGAAAGTTTTTTAAATCATATTGCGGTTTCTCAAAATCCATAGAAAATATCAATTCATCAAAATCAACAACGCATCATTTATCTATGTAGCAGTTGGCAACTATCATACATGAATTTATGTAGCAATGGAATTTGTATATCGAAATCATGATCATCAACCATTTATACTAGCATGGATGTCATTAAATTACGGATAGCATGGTAGTTTCTAAGTGTCATGGCGGTACTAATGATGTGCAGTATAGCATGCGTGTTTGTGATTGTGTCTCATGCCAATTATTAGTATTTGTGCAGTATTCTATCAAGTGTTTATATATAAGGATGGCAATTGGAATATAAACATGTCAATTCAAGCAAATATAGGCAACATGGCAATTATACTTAGTATAGGCAGCATGGCTATTCTAGCAAGTATACTAATAAGTAAAGACAATATGTAAATTCTAGCAAGTGTGTACATATGAGCATGATTTTAAAATCGATACGAAGTTTTATAAAATTTCTGGTAGTCGAGAGTGCTATACGCCATCCGTCCGAGTTCTCACTCATAAATGCTAATCTATTTACCAAAACGGTGACTCGCACTAGTCGGAGCCTACGACCGCCTTGCCATTCTTTATCGCGTCGGAAGTCTCTGCGATCGATCCTATATATTGAAACAATAGTGAAATTGTATAAGAGTCTAAACCTTAATTGATATTAACGAGCTAAGTGTATATAGGTTGGAACCTATGATTAACGTGTGCTAACATATCCTAACTATGTAGAACTACTCTCCGGAGTCATCGTTTAAACGTAAAAAGATCGAATCGAAAATTAGAAATCCATTTTATAAGTTAAAAAGCAAAACAGCCATAAAAAATGAATAGCAGAAGTCTGGAGAAGCACAACCCAAACATCTGAATAACAACCCAAAATAAACTAGACACTTAATGTAGCGTTTTGAAAATCGTTTCGGTGAAATTTCGAAAAATCGGTAAAATAAAGGGGTTTTCTGTAAAAAGTCAAAATACAAATATCTTATTATAAAAATTAAATATACATATTCTAGCTATGTAATTGCTATTATTTGGTGTTTATTGAGCCGCTGGTAAAATTTCAAATTTTCTGAAAAAAATATTATTTTATTATTATTTTAAGCCGTCACTAATACATTTAATTAGGGAAAATTACAAATTGGAATGAATTGAAACAAATTTTGTGCATCATAAAACTTTAAATAAAAATTTATCATGTGGTTTTTGGAACGAAATCATTTGCCAAAACGGTTTAGAAATTATTGAAGAAAAAAGCCTTTTTTTTAGCGTAAATGGATGTTTGGGGTATTGTATTTATCATTTTTCATCACCCCACACCCGTGCCCACACCCACACACCCCCACTTACTTCTCCCCTTAGCTAAATTCAGCAGCCCCCATTTTTTTCCCCACTTGAATTTCAAAGGAAAAGAAATGAAAGAAAGGAAAAGAAAATGGATAAATTAGTTAGACTTTTGACCTTGAATTGACTTTGACTTTCTCCCTATTTTTCTCCACCTCCCTCTCTCTCCTCCCCCACTCATTTTCTGGCCAAAATCTGAACCCCAACAGCCCTTCATTCTTCATCTCCTTCTCTTTAAAAAAGTTCTTCAAAAATGCTTGAAAAATCCACAAAAAATCAAGCAAAAATCCAAATCAAAATCCACCTCCTACCCATTTTCCCTCATCTCCTTTAGCATGGATCTTGGTGCAAGGATTTCAAAATGGAGGTCTAGAATTCAAGTTTGATCATGGTTTGTGAGGTATAACTTTTGACCCATTATTCATTTTTTTGATTTAAATTCCTTAATGAAGCTAATTAGGTGTTAAATTGTGGGTTTAATTGAATGTTTGGAAATTCAATTGGGAATTTTGAATTGAAGCTAGGGTTTGAATTAAATTAGGTTCTTTATCATTAGCTTATGATTGTAATGAGAGGATTAACATGTAATTGAATGCAAAATCTAATTTGGTTACTAGTTGCTAATTTGTTAGTTTAAAAATGGTGATAATTATGCTAAATTGCTAACTAGGTTTTAGAAATTAAATAAAAACGTGGGATTAAAATCTAGTTAGGATTTTTAGCACATCATTAAGGTTTCCATGAGTGGTTTAACCATTTAATATATGCAAAACCAAGTTTAATTGTAAAATTGTGAATTTTACAATAAAAAGTGTTAAAATTGATATTTTTGCAATCTAGGATTTTGGAAATTTTGCAAATTTATGTGATTAAATTATGGAAATGGTTTTTATGACTTATTTAAGTTATTTAATAAGTATTATGGCCGCTAGAATTATTTAAACATCGAGTTTTGCACTAAAACGGGTAATTTTGCTTGCTAGTTTTTCGGAAAAACGGCTTTTAAAGTGAATTTGGGGTTTTTGTGAGTTTTAACCTAGTTTATATTAAAATTAGTGTGCGGGAATGTGCAAATGAGTGTGATTGGATTTTTCTCGATGGTTTGACGTTTGTACATCGACATCGAGGGTTGGTTTGACTATTCTTGCATGCGTAGGCGATAGGTTTGGACCTATGCGTGATACGCGTGCCGATTTGATTTTCGTATGCCGTTTCGATTTCGAATTTAGTTTTAATGCGATACGGTGCGTTATGATATGTAGGTACCCCATGTAGACTTCAAGACGACCAGCAAGCGCGTGTTGACGTCGGCACCGGCGAGCGAGGACCAGGTGAGTAGATTTATATCTACGGGGAGAAGTCGGGTGGATGGCGTATAGCACCCCCGCAGTTCATGGTGATGTATACGGACACGTATACACATATATATATATATATATATATATATATATATATTGGTTATATATTGTTTGAGTTATTGATGATAAATATGGATATTTGGTGTTCTTGGATGATTGAGTGTCGCGAAACCCTAGAGTAGCGGTCGCACCACACTTGCACACACCCACCCATACTTGCATACTTTCTTCTTTCTTTTGTGCTTATTCGGGAATATATAGTTATGTGTTCACATAGGTATGGGACTGTGTGTTCACATACGGATTTGAGGATAGTACTTGGGATTTATGATGAGTCGATGAGATTTGATTTGAGGCCGTGAGATCGGTGATATAGCGAGGTTCGTATTTGAGATACGACATGACGTTGTAGCGGGTCCTTGACATAGTTTTTACACACGTGCATGCATACTTAGGCGATATCAGTATTATACTAGACGTAGATCAGTACCAGATCATAATATTGATAAAGAGGATACCAGGTGAATAGTATGATGAATGTGATTTTGACCCGTACCCAGAATTGGAGGATGCCATACGACGGATTTACGTACGAGCTATATCTTGATGATTGATCCGCACTCTTGACTTGGGATCTCTGATTATAGATATGGTATTGGATATGATATTATTGAGGCGGGATCACCGACTAATATATATACAGGTATGTATATGTATCGACTCAGACGTTAGGCGGTTTCCTTACCTGTAGTCCAGCTTGTTAGCTTAGCCCTTTAGCTTAGTTTAGTTGTTAGATTAGATTCGATTCTTACCTATTTCAAAGCTTACGAATCATGCGTATTTTAAAAGACAGGTCAAGGGATTCTACGGATATTTCAAAAAACGTATCTTTTCTTAAAAACACCGTAGCCCCTATTTTCAAAACCCCATGATTCGTGTTATTTCAAAAGGCACCATTTGTAGGACTTATATTAGATTAGTGCAGATTAGTTATAGTTGCGTCTAGTATTAGCTCCCGCTCATTTTTACTGTTCGCTCCGCATCGCATACTTATATTATAATTTTTTATTGCATTATTAATATCATGCTGTTAGGACACTAGCACCATTACTGATGACGCGTATATACCATGTACACTTACTTGCCGGCTCACACACATCTTCATCGGTAATTGACATGTCACGAACACTTTAGAAAATACTATTTCATTTGACATAGGTTGTTAGCTAATAGTTTAGACATGATATTAGTGTACTTACCTTATATGCTAGTTAGACATTGTAGTTATTGCCTACTACTTCATGCATGTTATTATTCACTGTTGTGTCGCATTCATCGATTCTCATGCCTATATTCACTGTTTACATGCTATTGATGACTTGGATTCGGATTTCATGAGATTTCTTGGATTTGGAGGAAAACCGCAAAAACATAAATAAACCTTTTCTCCCTTTTAAAATAAAAAGTGCGGTTTTCCCATGATGTATGAGTCGTCCACCATGAGTTTGCTGATGGATTTCGAGACCCGATTCGAGGAGTGGAGGAACCGTTTCGGGTACATGGTGGGCCCGGTATGGTACCCCGGGGCAAGAGGAATGTGGTGTTGACGTTGAGCCTGGCTGGGGAGCACTACCTACCGGTGATATTACCCGACACGTCGGATATCCGGAGGATACCGTCGTGGTCTTGAGATGGATGGTAGGGGCCGGTCTGGACTGACGGCGCCCTAGATATTGAGATTGAGACATTGATATTTCGAGACATTGAGATTTATGTTTTGTGTCGATGCTAGACACTGTTGATACTGATTTCATTTATGATACCTCAGTTTAAAAATACAAAGGAAATCTCACTAATTTATGAAAACAGTTCTTCATTTACATGTATTCTGTTTTCATGCATTCATACCTCATTCATATGATATATTGCTACCTGAGGCACTGACACGGGCACATGAGATTACACTCGGGTTAGATATTTACCCTAGCCTTGTTATAGGCTACGTGTTATTCCTATATTTGAGGACATATTATGATCATTGACCTAGGATTGCGTTATTTATGCGATTTCTGTGCGTAGATGTTTTTCTATTCACGAGTTGGCAACTCACCCCCGTTGTGCCCCAGTTTCTTGCAGGTTTTGCAGTACAGGTTTCATTACGGCTTTGCGGGCTCAGTTTCATTCGGGTGACTTGCTAGTAGGTGGGTTTTTCTTGTATCGTACCCATCATATTACCTTGTATAATATTATTCAGTTGTATCTAGTAAATTCCATCAACCAAACATGTATTTATTGAGATAGAGACCAGTGTTGTTTATTCTTTCGACCTTAGAGTCGCTCGTTATATATTTGGTGGTTTTGAGTTTCCTTTTGAGTTTTGATCCTCGCCGTTGGCGTTGTATATTATTTTGCTTGTGTGGTTGTGACCGTCGATTGACGAAGAGCTAGCTCCCGCTTGGGGATGCCTTTTTCTTGATTTCGTATACTATTCATGTTGTATCCCGTTTGGGGGCCAGTATTTACAAAGGAGACTCTGCCGAAATTTTCAGTAAATTTTTGATGTTTTTAAAAACCGCATAATTCGGCTTATGCTATTGAAACTACTTGCTTTAAGTTGGTTTTTCCTGCACTCTACTACTTTTTTTTGGTTTGGATTTCTGGGTTTTCGGTTTACTTAGATTACGTACGCCTCGAGACGTTCGTAGTTTAAGTGCCGGTCATGTTCCATACTTTCGGATCGTGAAAAAGTTGGTATCAGAGCGTTAGGTTTTACCTTCGGAGCGTAGGATGACCCTTGGTTGATGGAATAGGTGACTAAAGTAGAGTGACGTACCGTTGGTATGTTCCGCGGCATATTTACGATACGCTACTCCACTTATGAAGCCTTAGGATGTACATTTCCTTGTTCAGTATTATATTTCTTCCTGATCTAGCCTCATCGGTACCAGTTTGGTTTTGCTACTACGGTTACGGGCAGGGAGAGCTACGGCTAGAGTTGCGGTCAGCACAAGCTCGTCACGAACGAGGACTGACCAGGGCGAAATTCCGGCAACACACGATTGCAGAGATGTGTCTTTTTACTGTGTTTCCGCGCCACGAGCGATTGGCGGATCGCCTTTATGAGGTTACTCGGAGGTGCTGATCGACACTAGAGGATTGAGCCAATGATAGAGGCCAGCCAGATTTTGATGACCGTTGGTGTGTTGCTTACTCCTGATGATTGAGGCACCGTTCAGCATGCAGACGAGTGAGCCAGTTGTTGCTGCGAGCGACGAGATATCGCCCCATATATTGGAGCTATTGCAGTACAGATTGTACTAAGAGATGATAGAAGGTCGCTAGTCACCCGAGGATGAATGACTAGGACATGTGGTTCGTTCGCCTACCCGATGAGAGGTCATCAGATAGATTGATTCCAGCTAGAAACGACTTCACGCAGAGACGTGAGGGTCGACAGAGACGATCGAATGTCGGAAACCTATTATTCCAAGTTTAAAGTAGTCGGAAAGACATGCAGGAAATTCTATGGTCCCTCTAGAAGAATGAAACCCTAACTCGACTTAATGACCGTGTGAAAGCCTTTGAACCTTCGGGTTTGCGGCAGTTCTACGGCGCCATTAGTGAGGCTTGGGTTTGCCCTTCTACGGCTGGACCACCGATACTGTGGTATGTATTCGATACTATTAAACTGTACCAAGATGTTGAGCTCTTGGGGGATTATGAGGTTTTGACGAATCGATCGAATGGTTCGACTTAATTCGGATGCTAGGTGGTGAGATGCATTTCTTGGGAGACTCCTGATACGAGGATAGCCGTTGGAGCTCAGTCTATGTAGCCATGATGAGACGTTTCCGAAGCAGTCGACATTAGAGAAAGTGGAGTAAAGAGGTCCGTACAAGATCTGGATAAGACGACGTTCCACTCCGCCGACATCAGAAATGCGATACGCATGCCGAGGAAGAGTACTGGATATACCTTCCAGAAGGAGTCGCGATGGGTATGCAGCCGTTCTGGAGCAAGATGCAGATATAGGAAAGGACGATGACTTCCGGACAGTTGGCAGAGGCGAGACATGGAAGAGACCATGAGCATGATTCCTTCCAGGACACTGCTGCAATGATACTTGCACCCAGAATCAGATGTGTCACGTATATTCAGAGAGCCAGAGGCCGACGCCAGTAATACGCTGTCTTACGAGTGGTCGCGATGATTGACCAAGAGATGACCAGAGAAGTGCCAGAACGGAATCGTCCCCGTTAGCACACCTGACAGGCCGATGAGCCGATGGACCGAAAGATTGGTAATTCACAGTGAAGACCTTGACCCAGGAGTGGTCATTGTTAGGCACACCAGCAGGCCAGAATTCATGATCATCGACGAGACGTCCCACTAGTGACCGTGACAGTTGGCCGAAATTCTTAGAGGATGCGCTTGAGCAGTACTATTCCGCCATTATTGATTACGATGTTTTGGGTGATTTATTCGTATGATTTGATTTTGATGATTGAGGATTTACGATCTTTGCACAGTGTTGCACTTGATATCGTTTTCGTGCTTTAGTTTCACATGTTTGTGATTTTACGGTTTTAAACAGTTGAGTTGGTTTTGTGCGTATGCATGCACACGATTTCGTTCCTACACTCGGTATAGTTTACAGTGCAGTGATACGCCTTTTGTGTACTTAGATGCACTGGACTTCGATTTCGATTGTGATACTCGATATTTGTTTTGTGCACCTTGTGCACCTGATTGATTTTGCGCAAGTTCGGCGCTTGATATTGGATTTCATGATTTCGTGCACGATGGATGCACCTGATTTGGATTTTCGCGCATGTTGGGCGCATGTTTTGAAGGGTGATTTTGGTGCACACCCGAGGCACTAAATCGAGATTTTTTCGTGCATGTCAGATGCACTTGATTTTGCTGTCAGGCACACATGTTGCCTACGACAGATGTTTCGTGCACACCCGATGCACTTAGATATTGTTTCTGTGCGCATGTATGGCACATTCATGGATTTTGATTTCCGTACGCACCAGACGCACGTAGTATTCATGTGCATATTTTGGGATTGATTTCTTATAGAGCAGTACGTTTTTATGATATTGCTATATGTTTTCGTACTGAGCAGGACTAGTCAGAGGACAGTACCTGAATATATTTTGCATGCATTGATAGTTATTGAAGGGATTTCCAAAAAGCGAGCTATAGCCTCAGTATTTACCTACGTGTCTGATATGACACGAAATGTTTAAAACAAGGAGACCCTTCTAAATTGTTTCCAAAATGGCGGAACGTACATTTCAAACAAAGGTATATATGTATATAGCTATTTTCTTATGATAGACGTCCGCCACTGTGCAGTGTTATACGCGTTGCACAGCGACTTAAGAGATTTGGCATGCATTTCCTTCAGATACTTACAGATATAGATTCGATGTTTACATGTATAGTTTCGAGTTATATCATATTGGTTTGATTTGGATTTGGCATTGATGTCTTCTCCATGACTCCGATGATTGCGGGATGCTTGACGGAGTATTGATTTGAGTTATATACTCATTTTTTTTTCAAGCGCATGCACTGCGCTACGATTTGTTTTATGTATTTACAGTTTCGGAGCCCCGACGACTTGATGGTTTTTCTTAGATGTTTTAGTATTTGGGGAAGTTTGAATTTAAATTCGAGGACCGAATTTCTTTAAGGGGGGAAGATTGTAGCGTTTTGAAAATCGTTTCGGTGAAATTTCGAAAAATCGGTAAAATAAAGGGGTTTTCTGTAAAAAGTCAAAATACAAATATCTTATTATAAAAATTAAATATACATATTCTAGCTATGTAATTGCTATTATTTGGTGTTTATTGAGCCGCTGGTGAAATTTTAAATTTTCTGAAAAAATATTATTTTATTATTATTTTAAGCCGTCACTAATACATTTAATTAGGAAAAATTACAAATTGGAATGAGTTGAAAAAAATTTTGTGCATCATAAAACTTTAAATAAAAATTTATCATGTGGTTTTTGGAACGAAATCATTTGCCAAAACAGTTTAGAAATTATTGAAGAAAAAAGCCTTTTTTTAGCGTAAATGGATGTTTGGGGTATTGTATTTATCATTTTTCATCACCCCACACCCGTGCCCACACCCACACACCCCCACTTACTTCTCCCCTTAGCTAAATTCAGCAGCCCCCATTTTTTCCCCCACTTGAATTTCAAAGGAAAAGAAATGAAAGAAAGGAAAAGAAAATGGATAAATTAGTTAGACTTTTGACCTTGAATTGACTTTGACTTTCTCCCCATTTTTCTCCACCTCCCTCTCTCTCCTCCCCCACTCATTTTCTGGCCAAAATCTGAACCCCAACAGCCCTTCATTCTTCATCTCATTCTCTTTAAAAAAGTTCTTCAAAAATGCTTGAAAAATCCACAAAAAATCAAGCAAAAATCCAAATCAAAATCCACCTCCTACCCATTTTCCCTCATCTCCTTTAGCATGGATCTTGATGCAAGGATTTCAAAATGGAGGTCTAGAATTTAAGTTTGATCATGGTTTGTGAGGTATAACTTTTGACCCATTATTCATTTTTTTGATTTAAATTCCTTAATGAAGCTAATTAGGTGTTAAATTGTGGGTTTAATTGAATGTTTGGAAATTCAATTGGGAATTTTGAATTGAAGCTAGGGTTTGAATTAAATTAGATTCTTTATCATTAGCTTATGATTGTAATGAGAGGATTAACATGTAATTGAATGCAAAATCTAATTTGGTTACTAGTTGCTAATTTGTTAGTTTAAAAATGGTGATAATTATGCTAAATTGCTAACTAGGTTTTAGAAATTAAATAAAAACGTGGGATTAAAATCTAGTTAGGATTTTTAGCACATCATTAAGGTTTCCATGAGTGGTTTAACCATTTAATATATGCAAAACCAAGTTTAATTGTAAAATTATGAATTTTACAATAAAAAGTGTTAAAATTGATATTTTTGCAATCTAGGATTTTGGAAATTTTGCAAATTTATGTGATTAAATTATGGAAATGGTTTTTATGACTTATTTAAGTTATTTAATAAGTATTATGGCCGCTAGAATTGTTTAAACATCGAGTTTTGCACTAAAACGGGTAATTTTGCTTGCTAGTTTTTCGGAAAAACGGCTTTTAAAGTGAATTTGGGGTTTTTGTGAGTTTTAACCTAGTTTATATTAAAATTAGTGTGCGGGAATGTGCAAATGAGTGTGATTGGATTTTTCTCGATGGTTTGACGTTTGTACATCGACATCGAGGGTTGGTTTGACTATTCTTGCATGCGTAGGCGATAGGTTTGGACCTATGCGTGATACACGTGCCGATTTGATTTTCGTATGCCGTTTCGATTTCGAATTTAGTTTTAATGCGATACGGTGCGTTATGATATGTAGGTACCCCATGTATACTTCAAGACGACCAGCAAGCGCGTGGCGACGTCGGCACCGGTGAGCGAGGACCAGGTGAGTAGATTTATATCTACGGGGAGAAGTCGGGTGGATGGCGTATAGCACCCCCGCAGTTCATGGTGATGTATACGGACACGTATACACATATATATATATATATATATTGGTTATATATTGTTTGAGTTATTGATGATAAATATGGATATTTGGTGTTCTTGGATGATTGAGTGTCGCAAAACCCTAGAGTAGCGGTCGCACCACACTTGCACACACCCACCCATACTTGCATACTTTCTTCTTTCTTTTGTGCTTATTCGGGAATATATAGTTATGTGTTCACATAGGTATGGGACTGTGTGTTCACATACGGATTTGAGGATAGTACTTAGGATTTATGATGAGTCGATGAGATTTGATTTGAGGCCGTGAGATCGGTGATATAGCGGGGTTCGTATTTGAGATACGACATGACGTTGTAGCGGGTCCTTGACGTAGTTTTTACACACGTGCATGCATACTTAGGCGATATCAGTATTATACTAGACGTAGATCAGTACCAGATCATAATATTGATAAAGAGGATACCAGGTGAATAGTATGATGAATGTGATTTTGACCCGTACCCAGAATTGGAGGATGCCGTACGACGGATTTACGTACGAGCTATATCTTGATGATTGATCCGCACTCTTGACTTGGGATGTCTGATTATAGATATGGTATTGGATATAATATTATTGAGGCGGGATCACCGACTAATATATATACAGGTATGTATATGTATCGACTCAGACGTTAGGCGGTTTCCTTACCTGTAGTCCAGCTTGTTAGCTTAGCCCTTTAGCTTAGTTTAGTTGTTAGATTAGATTCGATTCTTACCTATTTCAAAGCTTACGAATGTTGCGTATTTTAAAAGACAGGTCAAGCGATTCTACGGATATTTCAAAAAACGTATCTTTTCTTAAAAACACCGTAGCCCCTATTTTCAAAACCCCATGATTCGTATTATTTCAAAAGGCACCATTTGTAGGACTTATATTAGATTAGTGCAGATTAGTTATAGTTGCGTCTAGTATTCAGCTCCCGCTCATTTTTACTGTTCGCTCCGCATCGCATACTTATATTATAATTTCTTATTGCATTATTAATATCATGCTGTTAGGACACCAGCACCATTACCGATGACGCGTATATACCACGTACACTTACTTGCTGGCTCACACACATCTTCATCGGTAATTGACATGTCACGAACACTTTAGAAAATACTATTTCATTTGACATAGGTTGTTAGCTAATAGTTTAGACATGATATTAGTGTACTTGCCTTATATGCTAGTTAGACATTGTAGTTATTGCCTACTACTTCATGCATGTTATTATTCACTGTTGTGTCGCATTCATGGATTCTCATGCCTATATTCACTGTTTACATGCTATTGATGACTTGGATTCGGATTTCATGAGATTTCTTGGATTTGGAGGAAAACCGCAAAAACATAAATAAACCTTTTCTCCCTTTTAAAATAAAAAGTGTGGTTTTCCCATGATGTATGAGTCGTCCACCATGAGTTTGCTGATGGATTTCGAGACCCGATTCGAGGAGTGGAGGAACCGTTTCGGGTACATGGTGGGCCCGGTATGGTATCCCGGGGCAAGAGGAATGTGGTGTTGACGTTGAGCCTGGCTGGGGAGCACTACCTACCGGTGATATTACCCGACACGTCGGATATCCGGAGGATACCGTCGTGGTCTTGAGATGGATCGTAGGGGCCGGTCTGGACTGACGGCGCCCTAGATATTGAGATTGAGACATTGATATTTCGAGACATTGAGATTTATGTTTTGTGTCGATGCTAGACACTGTTGATACTGATTTCATTTATGATACCTCAGTTTAAAAATACAAAGGAAATCTCACTAATTTATGAAAACGGTTCTTCATTTACATGTATTCTGTTTTCATGCATTCATACCTCATTCATATGATATATTGCTACCTGAGGCACTGACACGGGCACATGAGATTACACTCGGGTTAGATATTTACCCTAGCCTTGTTATAGGCTACGTGTTATTCCTATATTTGAGGACATATTATGATCATTGACCTAGGATTGCGTTATTTATGCGATTTCTATGCGTAGATGTTTTTCTATTCACGAGTTGGCAACTCACCCCCGTTGTGCCCCAGTTTCTTGCAGGTTTTGCAGTACAGGTTTCATTACGGCTTTGCGGGCTCAGTTTTATTCGGGTGACTTGCTAGTAGGTGGGTTTTTCTTGTATCGTACCCATCATATTACCTTGTATAATTTTATTCAGTTGTATCTAGTAAATTCCATCAACCAAACATGTATTTATTGAGATGGAGACCAGTGTTGTTTATTCTTTCGACCTTAGAGTCGCTCGTTATATATTTGGTGGTTTTGAGTTTCCTTTTGAGTTTTGATCCTCGCCGTTGGCGTTGTATATTATATTGCTTGTGTGGTTGTGACCGTCGATTGACGAAGAGCTAGCTCCCGCTTGGGGATGCCTTTTTCTTGATTTCATATACTATTCATGTTGTATCCCGTTTGGGGGCCAGTATTTACAAAGGAGACTCTGCCGAAATTTTCAGTAAATTTTTGATGTTTTTAAAAACCGCATAATTCGGCTTATGCTATTGAAACTACTTGCTTTAAGTTGGTTTTTCCTGCACTTTACTACTTTTTTTTGGTTTGGATTTCTGGGTTTTCGGTTTACTTAGATTACGTACGCCTCGAGACGTTCGTAGTTTAAGTGTCGGTCATGTTCCATACTTTCGGATCGTGACACTTAAAGACAGACATCTGATCAAGAGACAGACATCTGAAGCTCTGAATGCCAGACGTCTAAATAACAATTTAAATGCAACTTGAGACTTGAGACCAGACGTCTGAGCAAGGAGGTAGATGTCTGACCAACAAAAACATGGAAAAATATATCATAGGCAGACATCTGAAGTTTCTGAGCCCAGACATCTGCAAAAGAAAATTACTGAAACGAAATTGAAGAAGTTGAAAAATACATTAAAACCTTATAAATCAAAACTCTTGCATCAAAATTTCCTCATCTTTCCCAAAACAAGTAGTACTCACCAAGAACATTACTCTAACACACCACCACCACACATACCTATTACAAAAACCCACTTTTGAAGGATTAAAACTATAAAAAGATGGTTTTTAGCTAAAAACTATATTTTTCATGGCAAGTGTTGCAAAACCCAAGTAAAGATGGAATTTTTACCTCTGTTGAAGTTGGAAAGGAAGAGGATAACCAAGCTTTCGGGAGTCTACAAGACTTGATGAGGCTTCATGGAGGAAAACTTGAGAGAAAACTTGGTTTTTGATGGAGGAAAATTTAAGTTTGGAGGGTTACCATGGCTATGATGATGAGGTTGAGGGTGGAGGAAGTTTTGGAGAGGAAGAGTATGAAGAAGGAAATGAAGATGATAACGTGATAAGGAAAATGGAATGGTGAAAATGGGCATGGGTGAGCCTATGCCCCTCTCCCTCACTCCTAATATTTTATTAGCCCCATACCTCACTCCCCAAAATCCCTGACCTATGTTTCCCTCCCTATCAAACTAAATTAAAAACAAAACACAAATGAAAATGCTAATCCCCTATTTAACTTGCCATGGCACCTTAAGTGCAAATTAGAAAGAAAATCATGGTTTTAATGTAGTAGTAAATATAGTTATATGTTCAAATGCCAATTGGAGAAAACCCAATTAAATAAATGTTCATATATTTAATAAATTCATTTTATTATCAATTAAATTCTAAAATAAATATTTAAATTTTTTGAAATGTTACAAAATCTCACATCGGTAATTTAATTCGATCATTACAGATCTGAGTAAGATCGATATTAAGATTGATAATGAAGATCAAGAACTTTTATTGTTATATTATTTACCACCCTCTTATAAGAACTTTCGTGTCACCATGGTCTATGGAAGAGATATTATCTCGATCAAGGATGTCAAAGAAAATTTGATGAATAAGAAGAAGATCGACATGGAGTTAACTTTTAGCGAAGACGATGATCAATCTTCAAGCTTATTTGTTCGAGGGCGAGCGGAGAAGGGAGATCCGGAAGGTAGCAAAAAGAAGTCAAGGCTGAAGTCCAAGAATAAGAACTTGACCTGCAACTATTGTAAGAAGAAGAGGCACTTCAAAATCGATTGTTTCAAATTGCAGAATAGGCCGAAACATGATGCCAATAAGAAGAATGAGTCTTCAGCTGAAACTAGTATTGCGAATGGAGAAGGAGATCTACTTATGGCTCTTGAAAAAATACATCGATCCAATGATGAATGGATTATGTATTCGGATTGTTCCTACAATATGTGTCCCAATACAGATTTGTTCACCACCTATGAGTCTATTAATGGTGGAGTGGTTTTGATAGGCAACAATAGTTCGTGTCGAGCTATTGGTAAGGGGATGATCCAAATTAAGATGTTTGACGGCATTGTGAGAACATTAGCAGAAGTTAGGCATGTACCTGACTTGAAGAAGAATCACATCTCATTGGGTACACTCGACGTTAAGGGTTATAAATTCTCCGCTGAAGGTGGAGTTTTGAAAGTAACCAAAGGTGCTCTTGTTGTTATGAAGGGATTGAAAATTAGATACTTTTATATTTTGTAGTGTTCGACAACTACCGGGTCGGCGACAGTTTCATCATCTAAATCTATGTTAGATTCAGATGTTACCAAATTATGGCACATGAGATTCGGGCATATGAGTGAGAGAGATATGACCGAGTTATCGAAAAATGGCCTACTTTTGTCACGTCCCGAGAGTACGGAACAAGACCGGCACATAAACTACGAACGTCTCGAGGCGTACGTAATCTAAGTAAACCGAAACCCCAGAAATCCAAACCAAGAAAAGTAGTAGAGTGAAGGAAAACCAATTTAAAACAAGTAGTTTCAATAGCATAAGCCGAATTATGCGGGTTTCTAAAAACCATCAAAAATTTCCAGAAAATTTCGGTAGAGTCTCCTTTGAAAATACTGGCCCCCAAACGGGATACAACATGAATAGTATACGAAATCAATAAAAGGCATCCCCAAGCGGGAGCTAGCTCTTTGTCAATCGACGGTCACAACCACACAAGCAATATAATATACAACGCCAACGGCGAGGATAAAAATTCAAAAGGAAACTCAAAACCACAAGAAAACCACAGAAATATAACGCGCGACTCTAAGGTCGAAGGAATAACATCACTGGTCTCTATCTCAAAATAAATACATGTTTGGTTGATGGAACTTCTAGATACAATAGAATAATGATATACAAGATATATAATGGGGGTACGATACAAATAAACCCACCTACTAGCAAATCACCCGAAGGAAACTATGCCCGCAAAGCCGTAATGAAACCTGTACGGCAAACCTGCAAGAACTGGGGCACAACGTGGGTGAGTTGCCAACTCATGAATAGAAAAACATCTACGAAAAGAAATCGCATAAATAACGCAATCCTAGGTCAATGATCATAATATATCCTCAAATAAATAACCAGCAACCCATAACAATGGTTAGGGCAAATATCTAACCCAAGTGTAAATCCATGTGCCGTGTCAGTGCCTCAGGTAGCAATGTATGAATGCATGAAACAGAATGCATGTACTGAAGAAAATTGCTTTCATAAATCAGTAAGATTTCTGTATTTTAAAAGTGAGGTACCATAAATGAAATCAGCATAAAACAGTGCCCAGCATCGACACAAAACAAGTGTCCAAATATCTCGATATCTCTGTATCACAATCTCTGTACCTCAATATCTCAAAATCTCAATATCTCAATCACAATATCTAGGGCGCCGTCAATCCAGACCGGCCCCTACCATCTATCTCAAGACCACGACGGTATCCTCCGGATATCCGACGCGTCGGGTAATATCACCGGTCGGTAGTGCTCCCCTGCCAGGCTCAACGTCAACAACACGATCCTCTTGCCCCGGGGTACCGCACCGGGCCCACCATGTACCCGAAACGGTTCCTCCACTCCTCGAATCGGATCTCGAAATCCATCAGCAAACTCATGGTGGACGACTCATACATCATGGGAAGACCACACCTTTTATTTTAAAAGAGAGAAAATGTTTATTTATGTTTTTTGCGGTTTTCCTCTAAATCCAGAAAATCTCATGGAAATCCGAATCCAAAACCTCAATAACTTGTAAAATAGTGAATATATGCATGATAATCTATGAATGCGGCATAACAATGAATAACAGTATGCATGAAGTAGCAGGTAATAACTACAATGTCTAAACTAACATATACGGCAAGTACACTAATATCATGTCTAAACTATTAGCTAACAGGCTATGTCAAGCAATAATATTTTCTAAGGTGTACGTGACATGGCAATTACCGATGAAGATGTGTGTGAGCCGGCAAGTAAGTGTACGCGGTACATACGCATCATCGGTAATGGTGCTGGTGTCCTAACAGCATGATATCAATAATGCAATAAGAATTTATAATATAAGTATGCGATGCGGAGCGAACAGTAATAATGAGCGGGAGCTAAATACTAAACATAACGATAACTAATCTGTATTACCCTAATATAAATCCTACAAATGGTGCCTTTTGAAATAATACGAATCATGGGGTTTTGAAAATAGAGGCTACGGTGTTTTTAAGAAAAGATACGTTTTTTTTTGAAATATCCGTAGAATCCCTTGACCTGTCTTTTAAAATACGCACGATTCGTAAGCTTTGAAATAGGTAGGAACCGAATCTAATCTAACAACTAACTAAACTAAAGGGCTAAGCTACAAGCTAGACTACAGGTAAGGAAACCGCCTAACATCTGAGTCGATACATATACATACCTGTATATATATTAGTCGGTGATCCGCCTCAATAATATCATACCTGATACCATATCTATAACCAGACATCCCAAGTCAAGAGTGCGGATCAATCATCAAAATATAGCTCGTACGTAAATCCGTCGTACGGCATCCCCAAATCTGGGTACGGGTCAATATCATATTCATCACACTATTCATCTGATATCCTCTTTATCAAGGATCATAGTCCAGGGTACTGACCTATGTCTAGTACAATACTAATATCCTCAATATACTCATGATCTGACTACAGATCGACAATTTAGTACAAACCGATATCGTCAGCACATATCATCAAGGGGTATACATCGCCCAATACGGCCTAGTATCAATATCCTAGCATATCATGCCTCATATCACGATCACATGTCGACCATTTTAATTATAACACTATTCACCCGTATCGCCGTCCCAAGATCCGCTATAACACCAGGACGTACCTCAAGTACGATTCCTGCCATATCACCGATATCACAACCTCCACAAATCTCATCGACTCATCTCGATCCCAAGTATCATCCTCAAATCCGTATGTGAACACATAGTCCCATACCCATGTGAACACCTAACAATACATTCCCGTATAAGCACAAATGAAAGAAGAAAGTATGCAAGTATGGGTGGTTGTGTGCATGTGTGGTGCGACCACTACTCTAGGGTTTCGCGATACTAAACCATCCATATTTATCATCAATAAACTCAAAACAAAATATAATCAATAAATGTGTGTATACGTATTCGTATACATCACCACGAACTGCGGGGGTGCTATACGCCATCCACCCGACTTCTCCCCATAGATATAAACCTACTCACCTGGTCCTCGCTCGCCGGTGCCGACGTCGCCACGCGCTTGCTTGTCGTCTCGAAGTCCACATGGGGTACCTACATATCATAACGCATTAAAATCCGACTCATGACCAAAACGACACACGAATCCCACATAGGTCAAAACCTATGGTTGCTTTCACAAATCAACCCCAAAACCCTCGACATCGGCGTACAAACGTCGATTGATCAAGAAAAACACCAAACATACCAATCATGGTTTCAAAACTCGCTAACTGTATAAGAAATATGGTTAAATTCATCAAAACCATTAAATTAAAGAAATCGTTTTATTTTCCATAAACCTAGTTAGCAGTCGCTAACCGTTTTAATACCAATCTTGGTGTTTTAGCAAAAACAGTGGTTACAATATTCACTAATTAGCTTAAATAGGCCATATAAACATTTACTAGATTTTTATCTTGCTAAATTATATTAAACCAAAACCTAGTTTGCATAAAAGCTTAATTTGGACATTTTACAATTAACGATTTGTAATTAACAACTAGATTAGCTTTCAACAAGTCTTAAGATGCTAATCCACACCACATAATCATGCACAATTGATCACAACCCCATTTCCAAAACAAAACCCTAACTTGAATTCCTTAACCATGTAATTTGAACTCCTATAAAACCCAATTAACACTTAACTAAGCTAACATAAGCATTAATCAACAATTTAACTATAAGGTTAACATTATACCTCCACAATTTTGTAGATCTCATTTGAAATCTAGCCATCCAAAATACTCTCTTGTCACCCCAATCCATGCATGTTAGGGTAAACTAAAATGGGTAGGAGTTGGATTTGGATTTAGTTTTGAATTTTTGTGGATTTTGAAGCATTTTTGGGTGAATTTTTGAAGGGAAAAGAGAAGGAAAGGAGAGGGGCTGTTGCTGATTTCTCTAGGTGAGGGGCTCGGCCAGCAAGGATGGGGAGGGGGTTGTGGTGTGTGTGGGGGTGTGGGAAGAAGTCAAAGTCAAGATAAAACACCCCCAAGTCAACACACAACTTCTTCTCTCATTAACCTTTTCATTTTCTTTTCTTTTCAATTGCTTTTCACTCCAATCTTTAAGTGGGGAAGAGTGGAAGTGAGGGCTGCTGATTTGGAGAGGGGAGAGAGGGTGTGGGTGAGTGTGGGTGAGGGAAAATGACAAATACAATACCCCAAACATCCATTTACACTAAAAAAAAAGCCTTTTTTTTATAATTTCTAAACTGTTTTGGCAAACGATTTCGTTTCAAAAACCACATGATAAAATTTTATTTAAAGTTTTATGATGCACAAAATTTGTTTCAACTCATTCCAATTTGTAATTTTCCCTAATTAAAAATATTAGTGACGGCTTAAAATAATATTAAAATAATTAATTTCGAAAAAAATTTTAGAAAATTTGAAATTTCACCAGTGGTTCAATAAACACCAAATACTAGCAATTACATAGCTAGAATATGTATATTTAATTTTATAATAAAGATATTTGTATTTTGATTTTTTACAGAAAACCCCCTTATTTTACCGTTTTTTCGAAATTTCACCGAAACGATTTTCAAAACGTTACAATCTTCCCCCCTTAATGAAATTCGGTCCCCGAATTTAAATTAAAACTCCCCCCAAATACTAAAACATCTAAACCAAAACCATCAAGTCGTCGGGACTCCGAAATTGTAAATACATAAAACAAATCGTAGCGCAGCGCATGCGCATGAAAAATGAGCATATAACTCAAATCAAAACTCCATCAAGCATCCCGTAATCATCGGAGTCATGGGAAAGACACGCATGCCAAATCTCAAACAAGACCGATATGCTATAAATCGGAACTATACATGTAAA
This sequence comes from Agapanthus africanus, assembly GCA_030015575.1. Classification (NCBI taxonomy): domain Eukaryota; kingdom Viridiplantae; phylum Streptophyta; class Magnoliopsida; order Asparagales; family Amaryllidaceae; genus Agapanthus; species Agapanthus africanus. The sequence goes on along the minus strand of CM057350.1, from coordinate 177,419,688 downwards.
TATCAGGAGGAAATGCATGCCAAATCCTTTAAGTTGCTGTGCAATGCACATAACACTGTACAGTGGCGGACGTTTATCATAAGAAAATAACTATATACATATATACCTTTGTTTGAAATGTACGTTCTGCCGTTTTGGGAAACAATTTAGAAGGGTTTTCCTTGTTTTAAACGTTTCGTGTCATATCAGACACGTAGGTAAATACTGAGACTATAGCTCGCTTTTTGGAATTCCCTTCAATAGCTATCAATGCATGCAAAATACATTCAGGTACTGTCCTCCGACTAGTCCTGCTTAGTACGAAAACACATCGCAATTATCATAAAAAAAGAAAATGTACTGCTCTATAAGAAATCAATCCCAAAATACGCGTATGAATACTACGTGCGTCTGGTGCGCACGACAATCAAAATCCATATACGTGCCATACACGTGCACAGAAACAAGATCTAGGTGCATCAGGTGTGCACAAAGCATCTGTCGTAGGCAACGTGTGTGCCTGACAGCAAAATCAGGTGCATCTGACATGCACGAAAAATCTCGATTTAGTGCATCTGGTGTGCACCAAAATCGCATCTCAAGACATGCGCTCAACATGCGCAAAAACCCAAAACCAGGGGCATCCATCATGCACGAAATCATGAAATCCAATATCAAGCGCCGAACATGCGCAAAATCAAATCAGGTGCACAAGGTGCACAAAACAAATATCGAGTATCACAATCGAAATCGAAGTCCAGTGTATCTAAGTGCACAAAAGGCGTATCACTGCACTGCAAGCATATATAAACTATACAGAGTGCAGGAACCAAATCGTGTGCGTGCATACACACAAAATCAACTCAAATGTCTAAAACCGTAAGATCACAAACATGTGAAAGCAAAGCACGAAAACGATATCAAGTGCAACACTGTGCAAAGATCGTAAATCCTCAATCATCAAAATCAAATCATGCGAATATATCACCCAAAACATCGAAATCAATAATGGCAGAATAGTACCGCTCAAGCACATCCTCTAAGAATCTCAGGCCAACTGTCGCGGTCACTAGTGGGACGTCTCGTCGATGATCATGAACTCTGGCCTGCTGGTGTGCGTAACAATGACCACTCCTGGGTCAAGGTCTTCACTGTGAATTACCAATCTCTCGGTCCATCGGCTCATCGGCCCTGTCAGATGTGCTAACGGGGATGATCCCGTTCTGGCACGTCTCTTGTCATCTCCCGGTTAATCATGCGAACACTTGTAAGACAGCATATCACTGGCGTCGGCCTCTGGCTCTCTGAATGTACGTGACACATCTGATCCTGGGTGCAAATATCATTGCAGCAGTGTCCTAGAAGGAATCCTGCTCACGGTCTCTTCCATGTCTCGTCTCTACCAACTGTCCGGAAGTCATCGTCCTTTACTATATCTGCGTCTTTCTCTGGAACGACTGCATTCTCATCGCGACTCCTCTGGAAGGTATATCCAAGCACAATGCCTCGTCATGCGTATCACATCTCTGATGTCAGCGGAGTGGAACGTCGTCTTATCCAGATCTTGTACGAACCTCTTACTCCATTTTTTCTCTAATGTCGACCGCTTCGGACTCGTCTCGTCGTGGCTGCAAGGACTGAGCTCCAACAGCTATCCTCGTATCGGGAGTCTCCCAAGAAATGCATCTCACCACCTAGCATCCGAATTAAGTCGAGCCATCCGATCGAGTCGTCAAAACCTCATAATCCCCCAAGAGCTCAACATCTTGGGCACAGTTTAATAGTATCGAGTACATACCACAGCATCGGTGGTCCAGCCGTAGAAGGGCAAACCCAAGCCTCACTAATGGCGCCGTAGAACTGCCGCAAACCCGAAGGTTCAAAGGCTTTCACACGGTCATTAAGTCGAGTTAGGGTTTCATTCTTCTAGAGGGACCATAGAATTGCCTGCATGTCTTTCCGACTACTTTAAACTTGGAATAATGGGTTTCTGACATTCGATCGTCTCTGTCGACTCCCAACGTCTCCGCGTGAAGTCGTCTCTAGCTGGAATCAATCTATCTGATGACCTCGCATCGGAGTAGGCGAACGATCCACATGTCCTAGTCATTCATCCTCGATGACTAGCGACCTTCTATCATCTCTTAGTACAACTCGTTCTGCACTAACGCCAGCATCTGGGGCAATATCTCGTCGTTCGCAACAATAACTGGCTCGCTCGTCTGCATGCTGAAGAGTGCCTCGACCATCATGAAAAAGCAACACACCAACGGTCATCAAAATCTGGCTGGCCTCTGTCAGTGGCCCAATCCTCTGATACTGATCGGCACGTCCGAGAAATCTCATAAAGGCGATCTGCCAAACGCTCGTGGCGCGGAAACACAGTAAAAAGACACATCTCCGCAATCGTGTGTCGCCAGAATTTTGCCCTGGTCAGTCCTCGTTCGTGATGAGCTCGTGCTGACCGCAACTCTAGCCGTAGCTCTCCCTGCCCGTAATCGTGGCAGCAAAACCATAACTGGTACTGATGAGGCTAGATCGGAATGAATATAATACTGAGCAAAGAAATGTACATCCTAAGGCTTCTTAAGTGGAGTAGCGTATCGTAAATATGCCGCGGAACATACCCACGGTACGTCACTCTACTTTAGTCACCTATTCCATCAACCAAGGGTCATCCTACGCTCCGAAGGTAAAACCTAACGCTCTGATACCAACTTTGTCACGTCCCGAGAGTACGGAACAAGACCGACACATAAACTACGAACGTCTCGAGGCGTACGTAATCTAAGTAAACCGAAACCCCAGAAATCCAAACCAAGAAAAGTAGTAGAGTGAAGGAAAACCAATTTAAAACAAGTAGTTTCAATAGCATAAGCCGAATTATGCGGGTTTCTAAAAAACATCAAAAATTTCTTAAAAATTTCGGCAGAGTCTCCTTTGAAAATACTGGCCCCCAAACGGGATACAACATGAATAGTATACGAAATCAATAAAAGACATCCCCAAGCGGGAGCTAGCTCTTCGTCAATCGACGGTCACAACCACACAAGCAATATAATATACAACGCCAACGGCGAGGATCAAAATTCAAAAGGAAACTCAAAACCACAAGAAAACCACAGAAATATAACGCGCGACTCTAAGGTCGAAGGAATAACATCACTGGTCTCTATCTCAAAATAAATACATGTTTGGTTGATGGAACTTCTAGATACAACAGAATAATGATATACAAGATATATAATAGGGGTATGATACAAATAAACCTACCTACTAGCAAATCATCCGAAGGAAACTATGCCCGCAAAGCCGTAATGAAACCTGTACGGCAAACCTGCAAGAACTGGGGCACAACGGGGGTGAGTTGCCAATTCGTGAATAGAAAAACATCTACGAAAAGAAATCGCATAAATAACGCAAGCCTAGGTCAATGATCATAATATATCCTCAAATAAATAACCAGCAACCCATAACAATGGTTATGGTAAATATCTAACCCAAGTGTAAATCCATGTGCCGTGTCAGTGCCTCAGGTAGCAATGTATGAATGCATGAAACAGAATGCATGTACTGAAGTAAACTGCTTTCATAAATCAGTGAGATTTCTGTATTTTAAAAGTGAGGTACCATAAATGAAATCAGCATAAAACAGTGCCCAGCATCGACACAAAACAAGTGTCCAAATATCTCGATATCTCTGTATCACAATCTATGTACCTCAATATCTCAAAATCTCAATATCTCAATCACAATATCTAGGGCGCCGTCAATCCAGACCGGCCCCTACCATCTATCTCAAGACCACGAAGGTATCCTCCGGATATCCGACGCGTCGGGTAATATCACCGGTCGGTAGTGCTCCCCTGCCAGGCTCAACGTCAACAACACGATCCTCTTGCCCCGGGGTACCGCACCGGGCCCACCATGTACCCGAAACGGTTCCTCCACTCCTCGAATCGGGTCTCGAAATCCATCAGCAAACTCATGGTGGACGACTCATACATCATGGGAAAACCGCACTTTTTATTTTAAAAGAGAGAAAAGGTTTATTTATGTTTTTTGCGGTTTTCCTCCAAATCCAGAAAATCTCATGGAAATCCGAATCCGAAACCTCAATAACTTGTAAAATAGTGAATATATGCATGATAATCTATGAATGCGGTATAACAATGAATAACAGTATGCATGAAGTAGCAGGTAATATCTACAATGTCTAAACTAACATATACGGAAAGTACACTAATATCATGTCTAAACTATTAGCTAACAGGCTATGTCAAGCAATAATATTTTCTAAGGTGTACGTGACATGGCAATTACCGATGAAGATGTGTGTGAGCCGGCAAGTAAGTGTGTGCTGGTGTCCAAACAGCATGATATCAATAATGCAATAAGAATTTATAATATAAGTATGCGATACGGAGCGAACAGTAATAATGAGCGGGAGCTAAATACTAAACACAACGATAACTAATCTGTATTACCCTAATATAAATCCTACAAATGGTGCCTTTTGAAATAACACGAATCATGGGGTTTTGAAAATAGGGGCTACGGTGTTTTTAAGAAAAGATACGTTTTTTTTTGAAATATCCGTAGAATCCCATGACCTGTCTTTTAAAATACGCACGATTCGTAAGCTTTGAAATAGGTAGGAACCGAATCTAATCTAACAACTAACTAAATTAAAGGGCTAAGCTACAAGCTAGACTACAGGTAAGGAAACCGCCTAACATCTGAGTCGATACATATACATACATGTATATATATTAGTCGGTGATCCGCCTCAATAATATCATACCCGATACCATATCTATAACCAGACATCCCAAGTCAAGAGTGCGGATCAATCATCAAAATATAGCTCGTACGTAAATCCGTCGTACGGCATCCCCAAATCTGGGTACGGGTCAATATCATATTCATCACACTATTCATCTGATATCCTCTTTATCAAGGATCATAGTCCAGGGTACTGACCTATGTCTAGTACAATACTAATATCCTCAATATACTCATGATCTGACTACAGATCGACAATCTAGTACAAACCGATATCGTCAGCACATATCATCAAGGGGTATACATCGCCCAATACGGCCTAGTATCAATATCCTAGCATATCATGCCTCATATCACGATCACATGTCGACCATTTTAATTATAACACTATTCACCCGTATCGCCGCCCTAAGATCCGCTATAACACCAGGACGTACCTCAAGTACGATTCCTGCCATATCACCGATATCACAACCTCCACAAATCTCATCGACTCATCTCGATCCCGAGTATCATCCTCAAATCCGTATGTGAACACATAGTCCCATACCCATGTGAACACCTAACAATACATTCCCGTATAAGCACAAATGAAAGAAGAAAGTATGCAAGTATGGGTGGTTGTGTGCATGTGTGGTGCGACCACTACTCTAGGGTTTCGCGATACTAAACCATCCATATTTATCATCAATAAACTCAAAACAAAATATAATCAATAAATGTGTGTATACGTATTCGTATACATCACCACGAACTGCGGGGGTGCTATACGCCATCCACCCGACTTCTCCCCATAGATATAAACCTACTCACCTGGTCCTCGCTCGCCGGTGCCGACGTCGCCACGCGCTTGCTTGTCGTCTCGAAGTCCACATGGGGTACCTACATATCATAACGCATTAAAATCCGACTCATGACCAAAACGACACACGAATCCCACATAGGTCAAAACCTATGGTTGCTTTCACAAATCAACCCCAAAACCCTCGACATCGGCGTACAAACATCGATTGATCAAGAAAAACACCAAACATACCAATCATGGTTTCAAAACTCGCTAACTGTATAAGAAATATGGTTAAATTCATCAAAACCATAAAATTAAAGAAATCGTTTTATTTTCCAAAAACCTAGTTAGCGGTCGCTAACCGTTTTAATAGCAATCTTGGTGTTTTAGCAAAAACAGTGGTTACAATATTCACTAATTAGCTTAAATAGGCCATATAAACATTTACTAGATTTTTATCTTGCTAAATTATATTAAACCAAAAACCTAGTTTGCATAAAAGCTTAATTTGGACATTTTACAATTAACGATTTGTAATTAACAATTAGATTAGCTTTCAACAAGTCTTAAGATGCTAATCCACACCACATAATCATGCACAATTGATCACAACCCCATTTCCAAAACAAAACCCTAACTTGAATTCCTTAACCATGTAATTTGAACTCCTATAAAACCCAATTAACACTTAACTAAGCTAACATAAGCATTAATCAACAATTTAACTACAAGGTTAACATTATACCTCCACAATTTTGTAGATCTCATTTGAAATCTAGCCATCCAAAATTCTCTCTTGTCACCCCAATCCATGCATATTAGGGTAAGCTAAAATGGGTAGGAGTTGGATTTGGATTTAGTTTTGAATTTTTGTGGATTTTGAAGCATTTTTGGGTGAATTTTTTAAGGGAAAAGAGAAGGAAAGGAGAGGGGCTGTTGCTGATTTCTCCAGGTGAGAGGCTCGGCCCGCAAGGATGGGGGGGTTGTGGTGTGTGTGGGGGTGTGGGAAGAAGTCAAAGTCAAGATAAAACACCCCCAAGTCAACACACAACTTCTTCTCTCATTAACCTTTTCATTTTCTTTTCTTTTCAATTGCTTTTCACTCCAATCTTTAAGTGGGGAAGAGTGGAAGTGAGGGCTGCTGATTTGGAGAGTGGAGAGAGGGTGTGTGTGAGTGTGGGTGAGGGAAAATGACAAATACAATACCCCAAACATCCATTTACACTAAAAAAAGCCTTTTTTTTTATAATTTCTAAACCGTTTTGGCAAACGATTTCGTTTCAAAAACCACATGATAAAATTTTATTTAAAGTTTTATGATGCACAAAATTTGTTTCAACTCATTCCAATTTGTAATTTTCCCTAATTAAATATATTAGTGACGGCTTAAAATAATATTAAAATAATTAATTTCGAAAAAAAATTCAAAAAATTTGAAATTTCACCAGTGGTTCAATAAACACCAAATACTAGCAATTATATAGCTAGAATATGTATAATTAATTTTATAATAAAGATATTTGTATTTTGACTTTTTACAGAAAACCCCTTTATTTTAACGTTTTTTCGAAATTTCACCGAAACGATTTTCAAAACGTTACAACTTTGTGGTCAAAGTATATCGAAGATGGAGTTTTGTGAGCATTGCTTTTTTGGAAAGTAGAAACGAGTTAGTTTTAGTTCGGCGGTGCACAACACAAAAATTACTCTGGACTATATCCATTCGGATCTCTGGAGACCCTCTTAAGTTCCTTCCCAAGGAAGCGGTGCAAAATATCTGCTTACTTTCATTAATGATTATTTGAGGAAAGTTTGGGTCTACTTCTTGAAGCACAAGAGTAATGTATTTGTTACGTTAAATCTTTGAGAAGCAGACATGCAAGTGGATCAAGAGACAAAAGCGAACAACGGATTAGAATTTTTTGGTGGAGATTTCAATGAATTCTGCAAAAAAGAAGGTATTGTTCAGCATCATACCGTTGTCCAAACACTATAGAAAAACGAAGTCGCGAAGCACATGAATCAGACTCTTTTGGAGAAAGCTCGATGCATGTTATCGAATGCAAGGCCCGGCACGGAGTTTTGGGCAGAGGCAGTAAACACGACATGCTACATGGTGAATCGATCACTTCATACATTCCCTGGTAGTAAAACACCGGAGCAGGTATGCTCTAGGAAGCATGCCGATTATTCTATATTTAAAGTGTTTAGTTGTCCCGCATATGCGCATTGCTGTGAAGGCAAGTTAGATCTCGAGCGAAGAAATGCATTTTTCTCAGTTGTGCTATTAGGGTCAAAGGTTATAGCTTGTGGTATTCAGATCATAAGTCGCCAAAGTTTATGATTAGCAGAGATCTCACTTTTGACGAGTCTGCTATGTTGAAGCCGAAGAATACGGAATCTCCAATTCAAGACGATACACAAAAAGACGAGCCAGGCGTTGAATTTGAGGCCGGTGAAAACCCGAGTTCACAGGAGATCTCTACTTCACTATCGTCGGATGAAGATCAGTCCCAATATGAGTAGTATCTATTCTCTCTAGACTGACAAAGAAGGGACATTAAATCACCACAGAGATATAGCTAAGATGATCTAATGGTGTATGTGTTGTTCATTGCAGAGACAGTTGATAGTAGCGAACCTAGGAGTTATCAGGAAGCTATCTTATCCGATGAGTTAGCTCGTTGGCTAGTCGCTATGAATGAAGAGATTGAGTCTCTTCATAAGAACCAAACATGAAGGCTCGTTAAGCCCGAAGGAAGAAAGAAAGTAGTTGGCTGCAAGTGGGTTTTCAAAAAGAAGGATATAAGGCACGGTTGGTAGCTAAAGACTATTCGTGGGTTTGGAGAGTTGACTTCAATGAAATATTTTCTCCGGTTGTAAAACACACCTTGTTCACCGTCGGAAGACGGATCGGGACGTTAGGACGTCTGGCCTGAATTCTGGGGGCAGATACTACTTCGATTTATCCGTCCACTTCTCTGAAAATGCCAAGTTGATTTATGGCACCGTATATCGGAGGTTTGGATGGACGCGGCCGTTGTAGTAGACTTTATCAGATCCCCCCTCGTTTGCGAAGGGTTTTTGATTGTGAAGACGCTCTTCCCTGCAGGCGCAAGTCCTTGCAGTTAATTACGTTACCGCATCGCGATAACCATTTTCTCCTGCTCCGGAGGTTCACTTCGTGCCATGTGTATGTTTGTTTTTATTTTGGGTTGCTCGTGGATTGTATACGGAGACTAATTTATGTCGTTGCCCGTAAGGCGTGGATTAGTCTAAATCCGTATATTCTTTGATTTGGGTTTGGGTTGATTTGATGACCGTTAATCTGGTTTGAGATTAAGATCGACTTAAACATACGAGCATTTGGGCTCGATTATTTTTAGTTTAATTATCGCCGTGTTTGAGGCGAAGTTTTAGTTTAGGGACGTTTCGGTCCACTATCGCCGTATTTGGAGGCGAATATTAGTTTAAGAACATTTCGGTCCGTTGTCGCTGTATTTGGGGCGGAATTTCAAGTTTAGAGACTTTTCGGTCCATTATCGCCATATTTGGGGGAGAATATTAGTTTAAGGACATTTCGGTCCGTTATCGCCATTTTGGAGGCGAATATTAGTTTTAAGGACGTTTTGGTCCATTATTGCCATTTTGGAGGCGAATATTAGTTTAAAGACGTTTCGGTCTAACATTAAACTTGCGCGCACGTGTATTTGTTACGTGAAGAAGTGAACGTTGTTGATATAAAATGTGCCCAATTTGGGGTACGATCCGATTTGAGGTGTGCACGTTAATTTGGAAGTACATCAATATGGTATGAAAGGAGTTTTTAGTCGTCAAGACCCGCCACCTCTCTAAAGACGTTGAAAATTTACAACGACATATATCAGAGGTGTGAAAAGATGCACCCTTGAACCAAATCCCGTATTTGAGGGAGAAGGGTTAAGGTGGCCTTAAGAATTTTTTTAAGGATACGTTAGTCCAATTTGAGACTAAGATCCACATAATAATATTTCAGGATCTTTTTTATTTAAGACCAGCAACAGAGCATTTGGACTCAGTTGCAAGACTTTAATAACTTAGCCAATTTGGGCTTTAGTCTGCTTAGTCTCCCCTCTTTTTTTGAAAAAGTGCTAAGCATTTGTTTGGGCACTGTTTAATCAGTCCCTTTTTTTATGCAAAAAGTGTTGAGCACTTATATGAGTTCTGACGCCCATATATGAACCTGTGGAGCTTTCAGTCATAGGGATTGCCTAACAAGTGTTGAACACTTTACTCCTTTTGCTTTTATATAGAGTGCTAAGCACTCTTTATGGCGTCCATGTAGGGAACACGTAAGGCGCTGCCCAATAGGTGTTGAACACTCAGCCATTTTGGGCTGTTATAGAGTGCTAAGAACTCTTTTCTTCTCTTTTGCGGCGCACACGTAGGGAGCACATGTGGCACTGGTACGCTAAGCACTACCTAATGAGTGCTATGTACTCTTCCCTTCTGTGGCGCACACGTGAGGAACACGTGCGGCGATGGGTGCTGCCCGGTGAGTGTTGAGCATTCTTCTGTGGCGCCCACTGTTCATATCATATTCTTGCATCATTATATTCCCCATTCTTTTGCATTTTACAAATAAACAGGTGCTTTTGACCCATGTTTGCTACATAGTTACAGGTTACAGGTTCTCGGAACGAAAACAGTGAAAAAGATAAAAGACGATGCAAAAGTGAGACTACGACCAATAAATAGAAGGATCTTGATCAAGCCTACATGAAGAACAGTTCACAAAGAACAAGGCAACACAAGGTTAAAAACTTCGACACAAAGCGAACGGTTAAAGTCCACTACATTACTCACTCTGGAAGCAAAATAGAAGATGTTCTGCAGAACCAACCAGATAAATAGGAAGCCAAAGACACCAGGAAGCAGCACAGGAAAGCACACATTTCAAGACAATCTTTTGGCCGCGGAACCGCGGCCAAACCTGGCCTGCGGCCGCGGTTCCGCGGCCGTGTGATGCCCGCAGTGGCGGAAAAAATTACCATAAGTTATGGTGGCGCTGACTAGTCTTCCTAGGGGTATTTTTGTAAAAGCATACATGCGGCAATTGTAAACCTAGGGTTTTCTATGTCGTATAAATAGAGACCCAAATTCTTGTATTAGGTCATGCCTCCTTTCATTAATAAAATTCAGAATTCTTTTTGGAGAGCATCAAATTTGTAAGTTCTTAATTTATTTTCTCGCCCTAGGTAATTTCTTATCTGCCCTAGTTAAATTTAATTCCTTGCCCTAGTTAGATAGTTAGATCTTTTATTCTCTACCCTAGATAAATGTTCTTCAATTCCCTAATGAGCGAGTAGTCTCCTCGCTTGTTAGGGTTAGCTTTGGGGAAGGCTTGAGAGATGAAGATCTCTCACCCCTTTCTTGCCCATCACATATAATTAATAGGACTCCATACATACATGCACACACCGCTCCCTACGGCACCCTATCCCGCGAGGTAGTGGTGATACCGTAGTATAAAAGCCCGGTTGAGCATGTTTTTCATGGAGGTTAGGGTAAGGATTGATAAAAGAAGGACAAGAACCTAGAGGAAGAAACATCTTCCCGAATGGTTCTAATCCACTTTATTAATAATTACCATAACTCCTAATAGATTTTAATATGGGTATAAAAAGCGGTGAGATTTATTGACTTTCCAAACTTAACATAAACTTAACCCTAGCAAGATTTAGATCTAGATTAATTTAGTTTCTAGATTTAATCAATCCGTTCACACCGTTCGGAATTAACTCGTAAGAACAATTAGGAAATTCACAAAATCTCTGTGGACCAACCCGTACTCACCGGCTAGCTGCCAAGCGACGCCGTTCTTGATTGCGGTTTAGAAATATTTTTGACACACGAATCAAATGGCGCCGTTGCCGGGGATGGCGTGTTATTTCCTTTTTGCAATTTCGGGTTAATATAAATCATAAAAAATCATAAAAAACTGAAAAATTAAAAAATATAAAAATTTATCATCTTTGTATTTTGTGAAGGGTATTTTTTTTTGAATTTTGCAGGATCTACAATCGAGTTCGGATCAGGAAAAATCTATAGATCAAAACAGAAAAAGGCAGATCTGAACAGCAGAGGATTTCAACAACAGAACAGCAGAAAAAAATCTAGAGAACTGAACCCTCCACGCAACCGCCCTTCCGTCGCCAAACCACCCTTGCGACCGCACATCCGCGGCAGCTAGGTGACGTCATCACCTCCAAATTTTTGTCGAGATCTGAACCTACTGTAGCACCGCGTTTCCACCGCTAAAGGGTCGCTTTGACCGCGCATCCTCGGTCATTGGGTGACGTCATCATCTGAAACTGCACTGTATGTCTCCCCTGTTCCTCCTCTGTAAATCCCAATATATCTTTTGTAAAAATTTCGTGCAGGATTTTTTTAGCTTAAAAAAATCTTCTCCCTTCCAATAACAAATCTTGTGCAGGATTCTTTGCGCCGCGCTTAAAATAAAAAACAAAATTTTGATTGCAAGTGATTTTTTTCTGTTTTGCATATCTTTAATCGGACTTTAAGGGGCTTGAGACCAATCAGATTGGGTGGGGATTTCATCACCCTTCCCAGGACCCCAGAAATCACATAAGGCATTTTGCATTGACCAATTTTAATTAAAAATTACTAGACTCAGCCCTAAGGACGTCGCGCTCAATAGGACAGAGGACTAGTTATAGGCATCGGCCGTTAATCCTAACCTGACTTTGCGGTGTCTAGGCAAGTGTGTCTAAGGTGAGTGGTTACTTAATTAGGGCCACTACTTGTAGTGAAGAGCCTCCCACTCACCTGGCACTTACCTCGCCGCAATTGGCAGTGAAGAGGCGGTTTGAGGTCCTATTTCTAGCCATTTGGAACAGTTAGGAGCTATCTAGCTGACCTAGGTGACCCAAGATCTAGGCCTGATTGTGCATTTTTGGTTGATTGAAAGTGTGTTTAAGCCCTTTATCGATAATCTTTTTTGCAAAAAGTTACAAATACAAAAAAAGGGATTTTTTTTTAAAAAGACTTGCAAAATTTTGTCGCTAAGCAATCCTTGCACCACCTACCTTCTTTCTCTTCTCCTTCTTACATCATGGGTACCCCACCTCATAAATCTCTTGCCGAACTTTGGTATCCTGAACCTAACTTTGCTTCGTACGTGAATTGTTTCGGTCGATTTATGGACGATCCCTCCATGCCCAAAATTTCTTTGAAAGATCAAATAGAAGCGTCTAGGAGAAACAGTTCGACGTTGCAATCCACTTTGTGTCAACCATGTCAACCTTCACCACCTTCGTACGTTGATACCACTTTTTCGAGTCCTGTTTTAACTCCTAAACCGATGTCTATTGCTGAGCATATTGCACAATCTCGTAGCCGATCTTTCACTCCTCTCCATACATCCAGTTATAGGGATAAACAAGTCCATTCACCTTTTTATCCAAATGTTGATCCTACTCCTGTCCAACCATCCAATTCCTACCAGTCCTACCCGACTTTCCCACCTTCACTAGACATTGCTTCTCCACAGCCATTTGGGAGTTTCACGTATCCAAACAATTTCGAGTCTTTTACCGAAACCCCTTCACAACCCATGTCTAGTTTGGAACAGTCGTTGGAAGCTTATATTTTAGCAACAAACAAAATGATAAGGAATGTGGATGCGTCCATGGCCGCCCTTATGCAACCTAGTACATGGGTAGCTAGTTTCCAACTAGCTCCAAAAATTCCAATGTATGAGGAGGCGGTTGGACAGAGTGAGAATTTGAGAGGAGAGAGTGAGTTCTACACCTTTCCAAATCAAACCTACCCTTACCAAATTGAAGCCCACAACTCCGGTTTTCCATCGATTGTCCCAAATGATTCACAAGTTGAAAATAAAACATTTAACGAGTTGTGTGACTTTGTAGTGCTTGATTTGCCAGATTGTGAAGAGTCTCTTTCGAGTGAAACCATACCTAATCCTTTTGAACTTTACACCTCCACTCTAGAACCTAAATTGATAAATATCCATGCTTTTGATAAGGTGTCAGAAAAAACTGATTTTCACTTGATTGGGGCTATAGACGCCGGGAATATTTCGGATGATGAACCCGTCGATTTGATTGAAATTTTATGTCCAATTCATCATCCCGAGTCATTAAATGTTTCTCCCGAACATCATATGCATCTTGATTTTGATGATAATGGCATGGATGAGCTAAATTTTGGGGAGAATATTGAGGAAATTATTGAGGATGAACCAGTTTTGTTCGATGAGTCGGATTTCCCAATTCATCATGTCCCTTCCACTGATTGTGTACACTCTCCTGAATCTTTAACTGATACCATTCCTCACTCACTTCCCACCGTCCTCGTTCCGACCTTGCAAGAGACCGTTAAGCTTTCATCTCTAATACCAAGTTCGACGTTTCCATGTTTGCTCACGAATCTTGAGGGATTTAATCTCATTTTTCCGCGGGTTGATAGATTAGCACAATCGCTTTTTACACATCGGTCATTACAAATTGTGCTAATTTATACACTCCATCCCCACCCTCAAGTTCGTATTCCCACTTTCTTTGGTTCTTCTAATCTTCCTTTAATGATACCGAGTGTTGATGAATCACAATCTGATATTTTGAGTTCGATAATTTTCAATTGGACCTTCGATGAAAGTTTTGAAGATATTTTCGCCGACGGACTCGTATTCTTAAACGATACGAATTTTGTGATTAATCAACCTCCACTCGAAGAAGTAGAACCACTACCATTTCTTTTTCCTTCCGTCATTCTTCTCCTCCACTGAGACCATATTCCACTCTTCTTTCCATACGGTCTCATGTGTTTCTCATTTCTTTTCTTTACACTCCATTCTTTCACCAACTCTACTTTTATCACGATAAGATTTTTGAATGGTTGGTGCTAACTTTTGGTTTGTGTAAGGCCTTATATAGTTTGATTTTTCTCCTCCCTAACTCTGAACTTTAACGTTTAAACAATAGAAACACTGTTTCACTTAAGTTTGGGGGGAACCTTGTTGTAAATATATTTTGTTTTTCTTTTAGCAATAAAAAAATAATTAAAATTATTATAAATAAATAAACAGGGAAGTGCCGACATTTTGACCCTCTTGATGTAGCATGACAGTGAGGACACTGTCAAGTTTAAGTTCGGGGGTATGCTCGGTAAGCCTTCTTCCTTCGCATTCATGTGTATATTCTTGAATTTGCATACTTATTTTACAACCCATAAAAAATTGAAAAATTTCAAAAATTATAAAAATTAATGTACTCAATTTTGGCCTAATTGACTTGAGTTTGACAAATAGGTTAATTAGTTAGGAACAACTAGATCTTAGACTTAGTAAATTAAAAACCCTAAAAATAACCTTTCTTAAAGTTTAACGGTAGAAAGTATATGTCTTTGTAGTTTATTTAGAAATAGGCAAATTTTGAGTTCACTTCTTGGGCTAAGTTAAAACAAGGGAAGGGTATTGATATTTTTATTAGAGTATAAGTTTGAAAAATAATTCCTAAGCTTAAGTCTAGATTCTGAAAATGTATACCCTACAACTTGCACAAACACGCACCTTGAAACTTGGAATAGTAGAAGAGACCTTGAAATGCTCTTGTCTAAAGTCCTTAGTACGAAGAAAATAAAATAAAAAAATTCAAGTGTGATTAAAGAGATAATAAAAAAATGAACACTGGTTTTTGTGATTACTTAAGGCTGCAAAAATAGAAAAAATATTTAGCGAGGGTGCTTCATCACCTGGTGCCTTAGACCAACTGGTTTGGGAGTCACTGCTAAAGCCTTAGGTGTTGCAAGACTAGGAATTACGCTTTAATGTGCAAACACATCTTGTAATCGGTTGTTAGTACCTCAAGAAGTATTAACGGTCGCATGAAGGATGTGTGAGCAAACCTCATCTAAAAATTCACCAATTAAGAAGTGCTTTGGACAACGGACAAGAGTATGATTGCTTGATTTGAATTTCCAAGTGTATGGGTGATTTATACACACACGTAGGGGTATGTGATTGGGGTCTAGATAAGAGATAGGAATGAAGAATAGGACTTGTATCTTTAATAGAGATGATAAAAATTCCTAAGTTAAGACAGAACCCTAGAAGGAAAACTTAAAAGATGCCGAAAGCTAAGTAAGTCTACAGAACATATATAATCTTAAGTTAAATGATAAGGAAGCGTGAAGAATATAGGTGGATAATTTACTAGTCGACGATAATAGAATTCCTTGTTAGAAAACCTAATTGGAGAATAAAAGTCAATGGGCCAAATTGATAGGATTTTGTGGGTAGTATCCGCTGAAAACCCTCAGGAGACAACACTCCTCCTACTAGGGACACCTAGAGGTTTAACGGCTTGTTGCAGGAGCTCAGTGTAATCGCGTTTCCCTGCGAAAGTGAGGTTAGGTTTTTGTTGAGAATAAATTTAGGTTTGCTCGAGGACGAGCAAAAGATAAGTTTGAGGGTATTTGTTCATATCATATTCTTGCATCATTATATTCCCCATTCTTATGCATTTTACAAATAAACAGGTGCTTTTGACTCATGTTTGCTACATAGTTACAGGTTACAGGTTCTCGGAACGAAAACAGTGAAAAAGATAAAAGACGATGCAAAAGTGAGAGTACGACCAACAAATAGAAGGATCTTGATCACGCCTACACGAAGAACAGTTCACAAAGAACAAGGCAACACAACGTTAAAAACTTCGACACAAAGCGAACGGTTAAAGTCCACTACATTACTCACTGTGGAGATCTGGAAGCAAAATAGAAGATGTTCTGCAGAACCAACCAGATAAATAGGAAGCCAAAGACACCAGGAAGCAGCACAGGAAAGCACACATTTCAAGACAATCTTTTGGCCGCAGAACCGCGGCCAAACCTGGCCTGCGGCCGCGGTTCCGCGGCCGTGTGATGCCCGCAGTGGCGGAAAAAATTACCATAAGTTATAGCGGCGCTGACTAGTCTTCCTAGGGGTATTTTTGTAAAAACATACATGCGGCAATTGTAAACCTAGGGTTTTTTTATGTCTTATAAATAGAGACCCAAATTCTTGTATTAGGTCATGCCTCCTTTCATTAATAAAATTCAGAATTCTTTTTGAAGAGCATCAAATTTGTAAGTTCTTAATTTATTTTCTCGCCCTAGGTAATTTCTTATCTGCCCTAGTTAAATTTAATTCCTTGCCCTAGTTAGATAGTTAGATCTTTTATTCTCTGCCCTAGATAAATGTTCTTTAATTCCCTAATGAGCGAGTAGTCTCCTCACTTGTTAGGGTTAGCTTTGGGGAATGTTTGAGAGATGAAGATCTCTCACCCCTTTCTTGCCCATCGCATGTAATTAATAGGACTCCATACATACATGCACACACCGCTTCCTACGGCACCCTATCCCGCGAGGTAGCGGTGATACCGTAGTATAAAGTCCCGGTTGAGCGTGTTTTCCATGGAGGTTAGGGTAAGGATTGATAATGGAAGGACAAGAACCTAGAGGAAGAAACATCTTCCCGAATGGTTCTAATCCACTTTATTAATAATTACCATAACTCCTAATAGATCTTAATATGGGTATAAAAAGCGGTGAGATTTATTGACTTTCCAAACTTAACCTAAACCTAACCCTAGCAAGATTTAGATCTAGATTAATTTAGTTTTTAGATTTAATCAATCCGTTCACACCGTTCGGAATTAACTCGTAAGAACAATTAGGAAATTCACAAAATCCCTATGGACCGACCCGTACTCACCGGCTAGCTGTCAAGCGACGCCGTTCTTGATTGCGGTTTAGAAATATTTTTGATACACGAATCACCCACGTGAGGGACACGTGCGGTGCTAGGAGCTGCCAAGAGAGTGCTAAGCACTCTTCTGTGGCGCTTACTTGAGGGACGCATGCGGCGCTGGGCGCTTTTCTCTTCTGCTAATAGCATTTTTGCTCATTAATGATCGATAAGATCTATAACACCCTAGTTCATTTATACCAGTTCTATTTGAGTATTTCTTTATTTAGAGTATTTTCCTGATTTATTGTGTTTTGGGTGCGAATATTGTATTTGACAACTGTATTTTGCATCCGACCTGACCCACTTGCTGGAAACCCGTCTTGATTCATGTTTATAATTTATCCCGGCTTGTTATGTGGATCCGTGCATTTTCATTTTTAATGTATTGCATACTGCATTATATCTCGCATCTGCATTTTTTAATAAAACAAGTAAAGCCAAATAAAATATTTTAAAAATGTCCAGCATGGCCTGCATGATACCCCTAACCCTGTGGTAGCATCCGCGCACCTTGTTCGCGTCCCGTTCAGTGAAACAGACTCGTTTGCATGGCTACATGCACGTGCGTGCACCCGTTCTTGGGGGTATGCATTTTCGTTATCCAGATATCCTGTTTTGGTTTTGGTTACTACGTATATTATTCGTATTTTCAAACCATGATTTTAGACCCGCCCCGGGCGTGTTTTGGACTTTTTTTGTATTAGCCAAAATCTCAAAATTTCCCTAATATTTTATTCTTACCATTTTACCGTTTCAAAAATCATTTAGTTTTAAAATTTATTTGTAAAAGATTTTTTAAACAGATCGCATAGATCTCTCTCTATCTTTCTTTATATATATTATTTCTTTTATATTTTTTTAACACCTGTATATTTTTAAAAAATCCCGTCCCTCTCTCTCCTCTCTCTTCTTCTTCTTCTTCTTTTTATTTTATTTCCCCCGCCTCGCGCCGCGCACCGCGCCGCGCCCCTCGCCTGCGCTCGTCCTCACCGCCGACGATCTCGTTGTCGCCTCCTCCACCCTCGCTCGTCACCTTCGTCTCCCTCTCCGACAACACCACCTCTCTCCTCTCCCCATGACTCCTCTCGCGATGAACCCATGACCCCACGGCCTCATGCCTCACCCGACCTCATCGCGCTCGCCCGAGCACGTCAACGACAACATCACCACCCTCGTCTCTTCGCCCTCGTCACATCCCCTTCCACCTCCTCTTCTCCTCTTTCATCCCCGACCGAACCCTGCAACCCCACGCACCCATCTCCTCCAACTTCACCTTGCCACCGGAGCTCCGACCACCTCGCCGTCGACCTCACACCCTTATCACCACGACCTACTCCTTCTTCCTCTCCACTCTCCTTTTCCGACTCTCCCCTGCAAACCCGACCCCAAGAACCCAAGAAACCCCCACTACACGCCCGCTGCTCATCGCTAGAAAACCCTCGCCTGCATCCTCGCCGTCACCTACCCATCGTTAACGTCTCCCTCGCATCATCTCAGACCCCAGAGCACTTCTTCTTCTATTTCTTCTCTTCTTTCTTCTCTTTCTTCTTTGCTTCTCTTTTCCTTTCTTGATCTGTTTTTCCGGCCATCGCCGGAGCCATGCCGACGCCAACGATCCGGATGAACCATACCATCACCACAGTACCACTACAATACCAAAATCATACCATCACCACTTCCATGTCACGACCGTGTCGGGGCCAGATCGTGTCCAGATCGCGACCAGACCATGCACCAAATCTTGTACAGATTGCGATCAGACCACCACCAGACCATGCACCAGATCGTGTCCAGATCGCGACCAGACCACCACCAGACCATGCACCAGATCGTCTCCAGATCGCGACCAGACCACCACCTGACCATGCACCAGATCACGACCAGACCATGCACCGTACCCAGACCGTGCCATGACCGTGTCATCACCGTACTCGGACCGTGTCGTGCCGTTTCACACACCGTATCGTGTCGTGTCGCACCAGGCCGCCTGCATATCGACCATTGTTTCTGAGGCAAGTTTATCTTGCTACATGCTATAATACTTATCTTGTATTCATATGAATACAAATATTACATGTTGGTTGCATTATACATCCATATTGAAGTTTTACTGTTTTCGGATACCCGTATGCATCCATATCATCTATTATATATGTAGCTGCATCTACAGATCATATTAATTCATGTTATTGTTATAGTAACACCCCATGCTTAATAATGTGCATCCCACTTAGTCTTGGAGCTGTAATTGTAACTCCTGATCGATATTTGTGCATCCATACCATTAATTATATATCTAGTTGCATGCCATGTTACATTATTTCATATTACTGTTATACTAACACCCCATGCTTGATAATGTGCATCCTACATAGTCGTGGAACGGTAGTTATAACCTTTGATAGTTAATTGAGCATCCATGTTTTATTGTGTATCCATACCATTAATTCTGCATACCTAGTTGCATGCCATATTACATTAACTCATATTATTGTTACATTAGTACCCCATGCTTGATAATGTGCATCCTACCTAGTCATGATGTAACCCCTGATAGATATTTGTGCATCTATGTTTTTACCATACATCCGTACTTCTATCATGATTTAATACTTGCTACATTTTAATGTTGGACACCTATATGTTACACTGTACACTACTTGACATGACCTGATATACCACTACTTGACATGTTACCTGATCCTGTTTCTAATGCCGACAATCTTGACATGTTGTCCTGATGGACATATCCTGTTGTCTGTATAGACAAACCTGTACCTGCTTGATCCTGTGTTGGCATTAGCTTCAGATTTATCAATACCTGACTTGAACTCATAACCTTGGGGGTATGGGGAAATCAAAGATGGAACCGAGTGTAACTTAAAAAGGTATTGCTTGATCCGTGGTCTCGTGGGGTAACGGGACAGAATCATTCGTGATTCTTCTTGATCCGTGGTCCCAGGGGGTAACGGGACATAACCATTCTTGGTTCACATATCTTGACCCGTGATCCCGGGGGGTAACGGGACATATTCTTTGATTTACATGAGGAGTACATCAATTGATTTCGAATAACTTTAGAATAGATAACCCAGTAACACAGTTTAGATTATTTACCGCACTTCACCCGCACATATACACTTAACTGATTCATACCCATGTTACTTATTAAACACTCATTACTGTTCATACTCATGCCTGCATATCTCGTGTATCCTGTTCATTTATTATTGTTTGATATTATGACGCACCGACGTCTGGGTTTTGCAAGGCCCAGATCCTTTATCTATTTTGCAGGCTGATCAAGAGTATTTCAGACGACAGGCCGAGCAGTGAGGATCTTGTTAGTATTTAGCTTTATTTAGTTTAGTTTTCTTTCAGCATTTTCATTTCCTGATGTGAGCCCGTATTTGGGACATACTTTCCAGATTGTTATTGTTATTTGGATTTGTTGCTTCCGCATATTATTTCTTGACTCGTTTATTCTAGAATATGGACATATACTAGATAGTTTAATTTAGTTCTATTATTCTTGATATCTTATAGACAGCCGTAATGTGATTGTGGAGGGATGTTTCCTAGCCATAGGTAGCATTGTTGGCTCTGTCACGTGCCGATCTTAGCGCATTTTGGGAAGCGGGGCATGACAGGATCTTTGTTTTGCAGATTTAGGATCAAGCTTTCATTTTAAGAACCAAGTTCTTTTACAAATACTGGATTTCTCTTATACAATTTGTTTTGAGGAATTCAATTCCTATTTCCTTTCTAAGTCTTTGATTCTCAAGAACAAGTTCCTCCCGATGAGAATTAAATTCTCAACTTGTGGGAGACTTGTCATGTGGATCTCAGATCCAGAGAAAGAACTAAGTTCTTCGAGAAGGGTTAGACCCTTAGATATGCAAATGAGATGTTTTTATCTCTGTTTTTTTCCTTTTACCTAGAGTCTTTAAGTGAGATCTTCTTCCTTGAGAATTTAATTCTCTATTCCTTTTTGAAGCTTTCTGTTTTTGTTTTTAGAAGCCTATGGGGGGTTCCTCTTTTTCAGACTTGAAGTCTTCAGTCCTTTATATAGTGGAGGCAGGTTTGTTAATTAGCTTTAAAGAAATCTCTCATTAAGAGATCCCAATCAATTTAGGGAATTTTACCCACCATTGGATTTTTGATCCAAGGGTTTCTGTTTTACAAAACATATTTTCCTGTTTCTAACAAGATTGGGGAAATATTTTCCATATGCAGAGTTTTATTCTATGAACTGGTGATTTTTAATCACCATTGGATTTTTAATTCAAGATTCTTTGCTTTACAGAGGGCAATCTTTCTTGTTTCGAAAGATTGAGATAATATATCCCAAAAATAGAATTTTATTCTATGATCCAATTTTGGGAATGTTTTTTTCTCGACAAAATTTAATTCTGCATTTTTGATAATTTATCATCTCCGTTGGATCTTTGATCTAACGGCTCTATTTAACAGAGAGTAGAATTTAATTCTACCCGCGCGCCGGCGCTCATGTATTGTGCACGTGAGGCGCCACTTGAGAGTTTTAATTTTTTTATGCTTTGCACACCGGTGCCCACGTAAGGAGCACGTGTGGCGCTATATGAGAGTTTTAACTCTTATTTTTAATCTAATAGATTCTTTTGTGCTTTGCACACTAGCGCCCGCGTGAGGAGCACGTGAGGCGCCGCCTCATTAATTTTGAACAGAGCTTTGCTCTTTTATTGGGGGAAACAAATTCCCCCCCCACCGTTGCGCTCACGTGGCTTACACGTGAGTGCAGCGGTGACACCTTTTTCACCATCCGATTTTCTAGGAAATTGAACCGTCTTCTTATGTTTTATAAATAGGGCCTTTGGCCCTTGAGATGACTGTTATTTCCTTCATCTTCTTGAGTCTTCTTCCTTCCTTGAGAATTTAATTCTCTCTCCACAGCTTAGATCTCTGTTTTTAAAGAAACTCTTAGAGTTTTACTTTGTTTCAAGAATCTTGGTGAGGATTCTGACCATTTTTTCCTTGAAAGAGACTCATTTGTCTTGGATTTCTTTCAACCCATTAACAGAGCTTTTCTCTTTTCTTGTAATGATTTATTAGAAATCTAAAACTTTTACTTTAGTAGACCATAGGTCTTAAAGTTCTTTTAGGGTTTTACCCTGTTACTAACCTTGATTTTTTAGGGCTGATTGGAATTTAATTCCACGTCTCGAGCGAATTTCTAGGATTTTATCCCATTGTTCTACAGAGCTTGGCTTTGAGAAAGATTTCTTTTAAAGGAATTCTTTTGGGAATTTTATTCCTTTTCTTATTTTCCTTGCAGATTTCAAATCTGTTCGCAAAACACATTTCTCGAGAGAGTTTAACTCCATAGTTCAATGAGATTTTCTCATTAAATGAGAATCCTTTTGGATTCTTTCAATGAGTGACCGCCTCATCATTGATGGGGTGTTACCTTGATTTTGTCGGGCCCCTTTGTCCCTTTCTCTTTGAACTGTGATGCAGTACAGCTTTTGGTGTAAAAGAATGTTAAAGTCTTGAACATTGTGTCGATAATTAACCCCTCCCCCCTTTTTGTGCAGGCACTATGGCATCCGATTCCTCTTTCCCCTTCGTTCGCTCGGAGAGTGCTTTCGCCGACACACCCATAGATCGGGAAGTCTTCGCACTTATTCAATACTATGATCCAGAGCAAAAGTCTCTTCATCTGTGGGTTCATGGTACAGTCAAATTATCCAAGGTCGACGCTATTTTACTTGCGCAGCGTGTTCGGAACCGATCCACGCGATCCATTACGCTGACTCACCTCAGGTAACTTACGTAGTAGAAGAGGTCAACTGGACCTCGGAAGGTCGTCTTCAGCCTTCCATGACGTCAATATCAGTGCAGCCGCCTATGGCCTTGGACATTTTAGGGCGAAGCATATGCCAAGGAAAGTCGCGTCCTTGGGGGAAGTTTACATGATAGGAATGACTCCCCATCATTCGGCTGGCTATCTACAGTGGGCCTGATATATCCTGTCGGCCAAGAAATCGCTGCTATTGAAGACCGGGTTGTATCCTGCGATCTATGTGTCCCTCTTTCACTACCACACTCCTCATGTGTGGTGGGTCAAATCTTTCCTGGAACAATGGAACATCCCGACCCACACCTTTCTCTTATCAGATCGGGAGGTTTCAATCTGATTAGAGGAGTTTGCGAAGATATCCGGATTACCTACCGAGGGGAACATTATAAGGAGATACTTCCCCCCGACGAGTATATCTTTGCCACCAAATCAGTGGTAATGGGTCTTACTCCGGAGAATGCCGTTCAACGTCAGTTCCTGAGATTGATTAAGGTGTTTAACATGTACGAGAGCTTATTCCTAGAGTCTGGTGGGCACGGAGTTAGCTTCGCAGATTTCATCGCCCGCTTTCTTCGTCTAGAGGCTCTACTTACACAAGCCAGGAAGTTCACCAAACCCGACGACTCGTTCGGATTTGGTTCGGACAACTTGCCAACTGTGGAGGCGAATTTAAAGAAATTCTTTATTCCAGATACTCCAGTCATGCCCTTCGCAGAAATCGCCGCCCCAGACATTGACGAGGAGATGTTCTTTATAGGGTTTATCGGCTTGTGGCTGAGTTGGTTCACGCTTCCGATGCACCCCTGCTACATGAGACTATCTGTTTTTTATCCGGCTCATCGCATCTCCATGGGGATGCGCATGGCCGTTGGGGTCACATTACTAGCTCAATTATATTATGGCCCGAGCTTAGCAGCCGACACTACTCAGCTGGGAGTAAAGCTCGTAAATCTCTCGTTACACTACTTCACCTCATGGATCGAGATGCATGTGATGGGTGCTTTCGGTGTTCATAAACGACCCCAATTTTACGAAGGCTACATTTTTCCACGGGTCATGCACCTAGTCGACGCTTCTGCTCCAGACCTAACACAGCAGGAGGCTCGGCGATTTCTCGTTTGCCCACGCTTGGTTGGGGACAGCATGACCTTTGTTGATAAAGTCATGACCATCGGCAAAGAATCTTCCAAAGTGATCCAACCATTACATGATGTTTTTAAGGACGGTGCTTCTGTGTTGAGAGCTCGAGAGGTTGTACACCTGTATTCTATCAGGCCGGGTTTTCTGGTATTTAGATAGAATGCCTCGGTGTTGTTTATGAGGTATAACCCGCATCGTTTTGCCCAGCAATCGAGTTGCAACCAAGGCATTCCTCTCGAGGCATTCCTGATTGATTCGGTTGCTACGGAAGAGGGCATCCGTAGTGTGGCGCATCATTTCATGCGGTTAAATACGGGGTCCTATTTCCTCATCAGCGAGCCGAGTTGTATTCCAAAGGCTTCGAATGCTTACGTTGCTTGGTTCCAGCATGAGACGGGTGCTGTCATCAGGAAGGAGAGGCGGCTGCTGCTTGACCATAAGGATGCTGTCCCAGCCAGTAATCCAGCGGTCCCACTGAAGCGACGGGCAGTCGTGCTCCCTTCTTTGAGAGAGATCGCCACAATTATAGCCCCGCGTGCTTTTCCTAGTAAGCCTTGACCAGATGTTCCTGCGACAACGGTAACCGTAGTGTCTCCGGAATCAGGCATTGGTTTGGAGATCGGGACCCGCCGTCCGAAGATGTCTGTTAAGCGAAAGCTTTTATCATCGGCTGTTGGTGTCATTTTGCAGAAGAAAAAGAAATCCTTATTTTCTGCTGATGTCGTGTTTGGCCAGGAGCCCCATGCCCCCTATAGCGAGGGCTTGTGCGAGAATGGCACCAATCTTGGTCTGTTTGATGTGCCTATGACTGATACCGATCTTCAGGCTTCCATTGAAGCTTCCAAACGACTGGCCCATGAACAAGCGGCGTTAGCCTCTATTGCGGAGTCCGGTATACTTCATTTATACTCTCTTGTATATACCCCCTCCCTTTTTTTGAATTTATTATTCCTTACTAACTTTCTCTTTCCTAATAGGTATTTTTGCTGAATAGGCTCTCTCGGCTTCCCTCAAGACGTTTGAGGAGGAGGAGAGGCTCCGCGCCTCCTTGGGCCTTGGTATGATCCGTTTCACTACACCTTTATATTTTTAATTCATGATCTTACCCTTTTCTTTATCCTATTACAGGAACCTCCACAACTCAGGTTATTCCGAATGTAATGCCAACCCTGGGTGGTGATGCAGAAAAGCTTTCAGAGACACCGACTATGGCTGAGGCCTTCCAAAGGCCACCGCAGGAGGCGTTGCTGAAGTAGACGATGATGGATGCCACAGCGGATCTAGAGGCTGAGCTCGATTTGGACGATGATGTCCCCCTATCAGAAGTTTTAAGGCGATTAGTTCATACAGCCCAGGCTGAGAGGAAACATAAAAAGCACGCTGCGAGGGAACATCGGGCTCTCTTGGCTACGGGCGTGGGTTCGAGTAATGCTCAACCCCCTGGCATTCTAATGGTGGATGTCCCTTCTGCCCTGTCTACTGCCCATCGACAGGTTGCGTGTGCAGCCCGAGAAGAGGTTGAATGACTAATTCAGGTAGAACAACACACGGTTCTTAATAACAGCCTTTTTCTTGTATCATAACATACGCATTTTTAACACGGCCAAATTTAGGTGATGACGTGACAGGTGAAGTGACGGCGGCTAAAGAGCCTGAAGTGGCCAAGCTTTCTCTAGAATCTGGGATCGTTCCGACTTCCGCTTCTTCTCCCTGTGAATCCTTGATATCGGCGGGTGATGCAAGAATTACAACGGCCTTTATCGAGTCAGGGGATGAAGGTGTGGATGCTGAATCTACTTTCCCAATGGAAACCGAGGATGCCGTCACAACTGGTGATCCTTCGAGCATTATCTCAGTTTTTGCCTTTTCAGGTACTCCTTAGGTTATTATCTTTGAGTTTTAATCCTGCTAGACATCTCCTTTGTTCCGAGAATAGGCGCGGTAAACCCTGATGCTGTACTGACTGAAGAATTACCGCCGGTCATTGACCTGACTGTCATGGTTCCTCCCCTCTCTTCTGCGTCTCCCAAAATTTTGGAAGGTAAAGATTTCTCATTTATTTGATTCTCTATAGATACCATTTCCTTGCATTAACCATATATTATTGCAATCCTGCAGGAGTGCTATTTGATCACTTACACCAAGTGTTAAGCCCGCATTTTGCCTTTCAATCGGAATCCGTTCCCCCTTCCGGCATTGGTTAGTATATTATCTCTTAGTGTCTCTTCTTTCCATGAGTACGCTTTCTGTTGCTAAGCTTTCCTCGTATTGAACACAGTATCACGGCTCGAGGGAGGGAGCGAAGGAATAGCTATTCCGAGCTTCTTGTGCTCCCTGTCTTGCCACTTTCAACAGCTGGTATGGTAGATCTCGTCCATCAACTTTCATCTTTATTTTTCAAGTTGAAATCCGACTCTTATTCGTGCGTGATTTTTTTTGCAGAAACAATACCGGCTTCAGTCCCTGTTGAGTCTCGCATTCCCATGCCTATGGGACCTTTTGCTGAGTGTTCATCACAGAAAACTGCATTTTAATACCCTCATTCATGATCTATTTTGTTATTTATCGGTACTTTTAACCAGTGTCTGCTCGGTAATTACAGATTACAGGTGTTCATGATTAAATACTGGAAACAAACTCAATATCACGGATATAGCGTTTGGGAGCCAACACTGCAAACAGAACAGGAAACTGACCGATATCCAAAGAGCTCTTTTGCAATAAACAAGTGTGCACACAATTTTTGGTCCAACACAATACATGTGTGACACTAGCTTTTTCACATGGACCAGGGGGTTGCCCTTGCACAATTCATGCAAGTTGGCACATGTGTGGTGTGATGGGCAATAAATGCTAAAAGTTTTGATGGGATGCATTGCTTCAAGTTCCCTCCAAATCTCTGAATGCAAACTAGGTTATTTTAGACAAATCAAACATCACCAGGATGATATTGGAGTAGACACAAAACCACCACATCAACCCGACCCCATGTGCTCGGATTGGGACCGGCCACACCCTTATGGAATCCGAGCTCGCCGGCCCCCCATGCCCCATTTGTCCCCATCTTTTCCCTGTCCCTTCCTTGCAGTCATATCACGTCATTATTATTACTTGTTTAATCTTTTTTGGTGCCTATAAAAGTCAGATCAGTGAGCAAGCAAAGGGGTCTCACATACTATGTTATATATACTCATTTTCTTGTTTTCTTTTATTTTTTGTTTAGGCTTGAGAGTTGTGTGAGGTTTACTTGGTCTCTTCTTCTTCTTCCCTTTTGAAGCTTACTTTTGAGAGCTTCATTATGGAAGTTGAACAAGTTACCAATATATTGTACCCCAACCTCAAGTGTTAATAATATTGTTGTTCCTTTTATTTCTTCTTCTTTTTCCTATTTGCTTTTCTTTATCATGCTTAACTAATCTTCTTTGGTTGTGGTAATGGTAAGGAAGTGAGATGAAAGGTTTTGCCTCCTCCTCCTCTTGTGATTGTTTAAAGTGCTTAATTTTGATTGTAAACTTAAGATTTCTAAATGGAAGTGTTCAATACGATATGATGATTTTAATGGTTATTTGTAACCTTTATTTCATATCCTATTCCTTCATATTACCATTTGCAAGGTTAATCTTAGAATCAATTTTGTGTTAAACTTACTAGGTAGTTGAGATATGATATGTTGCTTATGTTTCTTGACACAATTCATTCAAGCATATACCATATACTCTCACTAACCTACATGGAAAGTGTAATACCTACTTTTACTTCTTATTTGCAAATTGATGTGTATTGATATTGTATGCTTGCTAACCCATAAACTTAGTATTGATACATCATTCCTTGACATAAAGATGGTAAATGAGAACGTAACGGAATCGTTTCGTATTTGCGTCGAATATCAGAATTTGATGATTTGTGCTTCGCAACCGCCTTGACAAGTCATACTTCATGCCGGGATCGACGTAAGGACGGGCAACTCATGATCAAGAGAGTGTCGAAGGAATCGTCGTGATTCGACCTTCCGAGCCAAAGCTACAACCACTTCTTTCTTATCTTCTTTCTTTGTTTTTGTATTCTTTCATTTTTAGTGACAAAACCAACCCATTCATTATTTGTTGAACCCTAAACAACAAGACCTAATACACAATTCCTTGCGGATCGACCCGTACTTGCCGGCTTGCTACAACGCGCCGTGCACTTGCGGTTTATAAATTTTAAAATGAGAACGATCTCACGTGCGCAATCCATTTCCTTAAAATCATATCCATTTCCAAAACATACGCGTTTGCGCGCACGGGTGAATTCCCAACACTAAGCGTCAATCTTCTAGGGGCGCGGTGACTAGCAGGTGGAGGTTGAGCGAATTTATCGAAGATCTTGATGCCGAGGCTCTCACCTTTGCTGCTGATTTCGCTGAAGAAGTCAATCCTATGCTAGAGACGCTTGTGAATTTTTATAACGATGATTTCGTCGGCTTTTGGGTCGACTATTGTAAGAGGATCGAGGCTTGTCTATATAAGATCGAGCTCAAGCATCACGCTCCTGAAGTATTAACCTTGAACGCTCAGCGGGTCGCGTGGATCAAGCAAAGTGACGATTTCGTTCAATATTCTGAATAAATGTTGACCCTGAAGAGATAGGAGCATGAGACGGCTTCTGGTGAATCCATCTAATTGCGCACCCAGATCGATGCGATTTCCGCGCAGCTGCAAGTTATTTTCGAAAAACTCTAACAATGTATTTCTGATGGGCTGGAGCTAAGGCAGAAGCTTGACTTTACCGAGTGGGGCATGCAAGATTGCGAAGTTGCCAAGCAGAAAATCGCTGATAAGCTCTCATCATACTTGCAACTGCGGGCTCAAATTGAAGAGGGGCTGGCCGTAGTAGTAGCATGCGAGAAGGAGCTGTGGGGAGCGCGTAAGCGGGTTGCCAATTTGTTGAAAGCCCTGCCTTCTTAACAATTGTAATTGTATTCCCCCTTTTGTATTAATTGTATGTCCTAAACACTTTGATTCGTGAATAAGAATATACACTTTTTTTTTCATGCGCTTATCTGTGTTTTGATATCTTAACGCTGCGCTAATCAGTTTACTTTCTCGTTTCGGAGTCCGTAATTTATTCACTCATTTCGGAATCTCTAGTTTATGTACTCATTTCAGAGTTTGTAGTTTATTCACTCATTTCGGAGTTTGTATTTTATGGACTCATTTCGGAGTTTGTTTAGTTTACTCACTCGTTTCGGAGTTTCTATTTTATTGACTCATTTTGGAGTTTGTTTAGTTTATGGACTCATTTCGGAGTTTGTTTAGTTTACACCTCCCTTAGGTTTACAGGAAAACTTATCCTAACATTGTATATATATAACCTCCATTCTTTACGATAGAGGTCCGTTAGGTTTTGTGGTACTAGGATTTTGGTACGTGGTACCGTCGTGTTGGCTGATGTATTCCTCGATATGCGGTCTTTAAGCCTTTGTTCGAGTAGCCCTGCGACTGTCGTGTCTCTGATTCTTTCGGGGGCTGGACAAGACGTCTTCAAGTAATCCTCTTAGGCTATATGACTGTTAGAAGAGCAAGCATTAGGAATTTGCCATGTCGCATTTTACTTGAGGTTAGGCTCAATTTGTAGCCCGATGAGTCATAACCACTCCATGCCGGTGTGGGATGATCTCCGATAGTCTCTGAGGCTTTATATGAGTTTCCATCGAGACCCAATTTTTTATTTTGACGATGCCATACCGTTTCTTTGCTGAACTATGGTAGACATCTGTAGGGCCTCTATGCTGTATGTATTGTTGTTGAAGTCCGAAGCCGAGAATATGCCTTTGCACCAATTTGATTTAGCTCGTTGGATCTTTTGTTGACGTCGCGTCTGCACCCTAATGGAATGAGAAGGAACGCCAGAGTAGTCTTTAACTTATATATGAACTGTCAAGACTTGGAGCTAGGAGTTTGCCATTGTTCCTTTTTGATTTAGCTCATTGGAGATTTTATTGATGTCGTGTCTGCACCCTGATGGGATGAAAGGGAATGTTGGAGTAGTCTCTAGGTTCTATATGAACCGTCAAGATTTGGAGCTAGGAATTTGCCATAGCTCCTTTTTTTGTTTGACCTTAGGTCTTTGTTGACATCGCATCTGCACTAAGAAGGAACGTCAGGCTGATCTCTAGGCTGTAGATATCGCCATCAAGATCTGGCTCTCCCATTGACGGAACCTGGTGGGAAAACATGGTTTCTTTTTTCATTTGTGCCCATGGATTGTATGCAGGGGTCGGTGTAGACTCACCTGCAGGGCAATAAGGTTTCGTTTTCATTTTTCTTTCTTTTCGCGATGCTCTATCTTTTCTAATTTTGATATCACGAAAGTTGCGATTGCCCAATCATTTTAGCTATTGTCTTTTTTTTAATTCGCTGCTTTTTTTTGCGAGTTGCTTAAACATTTCGGCTGTTTTCTTTTATTTTTTACTCACTGCTTTTTATTGCGAGTTGCCCAAACATTTCGGTTGTTTTTATATGCATATTTTTACTCGCTGATTTTTATTGCGAGTTGCCCCATCATTTCGGCTATTCCATATGCATATTTTTGTTTACTACTCGCTGCTGTTTGTATTACGAGTTTGGGATTTGATACCAACCTTGGCATCAGTATCGCTACGACTGGAATGTTGCCAGGAGAGAATCATCATTTGCTGTGAGAGAACTTAGAGTTTGACACCTGTTTAGGCATCAGCATCGCTGCAACTGGGATATTGTCAGGAGCGAATCATCATTTTCCTTTGTCGATTTGAATAAAGATAGCTTAGCAAATAAGGTTAGGATCCTGTTGACTAAGGCTTTTTGACTTTATGAGCCGTAAGGGTCTCAGAAAGATATTTCTCCTTACGAGTCGTGAGGATCTCGTAGGTGTATGTTCTGTAAGTGCACGGCGGCGCCCCGGCCGTCAATCCGACACCGGAATGCGGAAACAAAACTTTTCTAAAAACTAGAAACCGGCACCACCGTGCACTAAAAACCCGGATCGGGCTATTAACCTAATCCTAGCAAACTAGAAGATGGGTAGGAAGCTATACCGAGCGATCCGTGTCCTTCGGTCATCGGCTTCCACTCCGATCTCCTCGCGGAACCTCTGGTCTTCATCTCCTCGTCGGAACAGGCACCACATCGCCGGGTTCTTTTACGGGCTCCCACCTCTGGACCGAGGTAACTCGGGCACGAAGTTGGCAAGCCGACGTGCCCAAGAAATGTTGTAGGCTAAGTGTAGTAGCTTTATCTCATTGGGGTTGAAGTTGCCTTGTGATGGAGGTGAAGAAAAACTTTGGAGAGAGAGGTAAAGAATTTTGTAGCAAGAAGAATATGAGATGAAGAAATTTTCCCCTCACAAAATGAACCTCTCTCCTCCCTCTAAGAATGTGGCCGGCCTCTCTCCATGGTGGGGGAAAAGAAAGAATTAAATTATCAAGAGAAGAAAAGTCATGATAAATGAGAAGAAAATGGTCACACCATTTTCCAAATCAATCCTTTCAAAATTCCATCAAAATTAATGCAAAGGAAGAGATGGAAAAAGAATCTCATGATGCTAGAACCATCATGAAGCCACATATACAAAAAAAAACCCTTCCACATAGCTAATTTGCAAACTTGCAAATTAGCCCCTCCATCAGAAAAATCCGGCCGTGAAGGAACAAAGGAAAACTGGCCGAAACGGAATGCAAACTGGCAACTTTAGAAAACAGATCCCGTAATAAATTACAGGAAAACCCCACGACTGTATATACATACCCGCATTTGTATTCCCACTGAATACAAATGCAAAGAGACAAAATCTACACTGTACAATACTAGGATCCGGCTTAAACCAAAGCCTACTAGTATTATCCGTTCGATCATGATCCGTGCAATACCGCACGTATCTGATCGAACCCTGCCATATCTCCATACGGCCTCTACAGCGTTTCGCCCGAAACTTGAGAAAACGGTCTGTGGGGGACTCTAAAGACTCGTCAATACTTTGGCTGTGGATTTTACCACTAGTACGTCAGAGGTATTAGCCATACGTAACGGGCTACCAGGTATTGACCAAAAGGGACGTCGATGAGCGAACTCATCCTGACACCCTACTGAGCCTGTCAGTGACAATATCCATACAGTCCGGTCCGTTCGTCTATGAGCATCGCATGGCGGGCCTAGGGGGTTGGTAAAAGTCAGACCCCCAAAAGCGGTACAAGTCGTGTCGGAGTGTAGCCCAGAACACCCTGAGATACTACTGGAATACCTACCAGTAAATCTCCTGCCTTGGCCAAGGACTTCGTGTAATGGCTCTCCTAGACACAACGCGACCTCACCCCTAATACCGGGAGAGACGAATCCCTGAAGATCCGCTCACTGCCTCCATGTGGCTCGGGACTGTACCCAACTAAAACCTGTTTGCACGTCTCCTTTGAGGGTGGTAAGGTAGTAATCAATGCACAGTAGGAACTCACACGAGACAAATGACGATCTCAGGTCGATGAACTAACCTGTACACATGTCACCAGGGAACTGCTATCTGACGTCAGGTATAAGACCAACTAGCAGGTTCCCAGCGAGTCCTGTCCGGTATACTCATAACCCAATGAGCACCTGCATACATCTTAGGTGAACCAACTGACACCAGTGGCTTGTGAGACCGGCCACCGCCTCTCGTCGGGGTCTCGACTGTATACACTAGTCTACTCTGGAGTATCGATGCCCTGTCTCGAAACTCCCTCGACTAGGGACCTTTTAAGGATGTGCTTATAGACCATAGCTCCCACGTATATGATCGCCCTCATACTGCTGGCAGTCAAGCAAGAATCCTAAGGGCTCTATCAACGCGCAATAGTGACCTGTAAGATCACCTGAAGCAGTACACGATGATAAAGGTAAACCAGATAGCATACTATCATCATGAGTAAGACTGTCCTACCGGTATAGGTCCTCCCTCAATCATTGCAATCACGTGCCTGTGATCCAATAATTGACTCTGAGGGCACTATCTCCAACAATCTCCCACTTGCACTCAAGGCTAATTATTGCGATGTCGCATACTCACAGCCCGTGTGATACCGAACACCCAACTCCTCTACTAGTCAGTCTCACAAAACTCGTTTGCGAAACTATTGCGTTCGAGGAATAGCCTCAGTGAGTGGATCCGCCTTGATGTTTCTTTCTATGTCTCTCTATATCTCAAGTTCGCGGAGAAAGCCATCTCCCGAAATGAGCAATACCTGTCTTAGAATGTGTCTGGATATCTGATGGGACCTAGTTCATAAATGAACTCCAAATCCAAACTTCTTAGACTGTATCGACAACTGAACTTAATCAGTATCCTACATCATGCCTCCCTCAGTATCCCCTTGGACCACCTGTCCAAAATACTGCCCCTCGTCAGAGGGAAAACTATAACTCTGACACTCACTCTGTCATCCAGGTCACCTTGGGAGTCTGGAATGATAACTGTCTCCGGAATGAGGCTGTCGTTATCATATCCCTAGAACATCCATTTATGTTCTAAAACTGCTTCCGTTCGTTTCTCCAGGATTGGATCAATATCAATTTATTGCATCCACTGCAAAAACAACATCTGGTGTGGTACTTGACATCTCATGATTGACTCAATTGCCTAAGCAAGTGATCTGCCAATCATGCACATCCCTCTCCCCTTTAGTCTGTAAGACACCTTTAGAGTGGGTGACTCCATCACCTGCAGGTACACTATCGTGCCAGGAGTCGTCCATTCTAAATACTCATAGAATGTTGTCTAAGTACCCTGATTGGGAAAGTCCCCAAATCTAGATCTAAAACCATAGATCCAGTAACCAGAATGTCTTGATATTATATCCAAGTCCCATGTGGAGAAACCACTGTGTGACAACCAAAATATAACCGATCGTAGTATAGGAATATCACTTCCTACTCTGTGTATGCCATCCAAATACCAGGACATCACACCCTACTACCTTCGTAACAGATCCATCCCCTATTCTGATGAAGTCAAACCCATGACTGTCACATCAGAAATAGATGATCTATCTGCTGTATCTGCTTTAGTCTATAAATAGACATAAGCCGCCTGTCCACCAATGCTTCCGCTGCTCCCACTGACTACGACAACCCTCTGGCAGAGTCATATACACGTGTACTTCTAAAGCTAGTTTAGAACGACGCTAGACTCGTCCTCCTGCCGGGTCTCACAGTCTGGATCAACAGCAATGGCAAGTCTGGGTAAACAAGAACCTCCCTGCTACCGTCCTTGAGGCTACCGGAGTACCTCTCGGGTGCCTGAGGTTACCCACCATATCTGCGGAGTGGACAATGGAATGTCAAACCATATTGAATCTTTAGGTTCTTATCAAATCTTCAGTAATCGTTTGCGGTTCTAGAATCACTTCCAGTTCTACCATACTCGCACTTCTGTTTTCTGAAAAAATCCATTTTTATTAAAACTGTGACGAGTCAAGAACAATATCACTATTGATCTTCCTGATGGTAGAAAGTCAACCCTCGTCATAGCCTGGGTCAACCCACAAACAGCCATTACAGAAACGTGCCTTGAGTTATCCAGAGTCTTGTTTTAAGCATAAGCCGGACAACTCCCCGTACCTTAACATCGTCAAGATACGAACTGTTCTATATCCAATCAGAAACAGAGGCACTGATTTAATTGAACCAGATTCAAATCATGCAACTTTCTCCAGTGCATGTCAAGTAAATGGAGAGAGGCCGATCAGCATTACTCAACATAGGAGTGCTTCCAATTATGAGTAACCTGAAAGAGAGGCAAGTTCTCTTAATCATTACTATCAACTGAATACCATACACAAGTATCTACATCTTCGATCACCTTGAAGAATCCCGATACTTGCAACACCTGATTCTCTACTTTACTCTTATACCTATAACTTCTCAAAACTTAGACCTTGCATTTCTACGAAACACATGTCTAAGAACCAGAGAAGTCACAAGCAAACAGAATATAGTACGAGTACCAACCCCTCTGTCCTCATGGACACTGGACAATATACAATCCTCTGTATAAGTCCCCTGAGTCCAGTGACTCATTCACTGTGTGTCGTAGGTTGAAAACTGTACTTATGGTTAAGAAGAATTACACCGCTGTTCAATGCTCCTTACCTAACCATCAACTGATATAGGTAAATGTCATAGACATAATTTCAAAAAGGTATATCTCACTCTATTAAAATAGACGTACAGATATATCAATTTGAAATTGGTGCATAACAACGGATATTCAAAACAAAATATTTGCCGTCCGGCAAACAACCCAGGTGACTTCCTCAAATATCACCAATTACAACGAATCCCGATATAATGAGGATGATCACCTAATTCCCAATAACTTACTCCCACTCATCATCTGTAAAACCATACAGATGTGAGAATCTAACCTGGTAAATACATACCATGGAGCAAGTGTCTAATTGGGAAATCCGTTTTCTTTTAACAGTACAAAGTGAAACTGAAAATGGGGTATCCCAGTATTCCTAGTAATGCCTCTTCCATTATCCAGATTCACAACGGTAACCGTATAATTCTTTTCCATCTCTCCAAATCCCTTTATATGTCTTTAGTCATTACCTTCTGTACACCCTCTTAGGCTAAATGGTTTTCTTCCTTCCCTACCTTTCGGCACCAGCCTATGGTTTGGAAGAAGACTATCCAATAAGCATAATGGGTGTACTGTCCTAATCCTAGGAGCACTCGCAATGCGAGAGAAGGTGAAGATAAAAGACACCTGAATAAACCTTATTCCTATTTCTCCTGAACCAGAATCCATCCCCGAACTGGAACAAGTTCCTTTCGAGTTCGTATATAACCATACGATGGAGTATCCAATAAACTGTGGATCTTCGTAGTGATACGGAGTGTTCTGGTGAAATACAAAGGTGAAGTGGGAGTGGTAATGAAATACTTGGTTTTGGTCATGAATAGCAGTCGCAATTTATTTTGCCCTCCTTCTAATCCCTTTATATGTCTTAACTTAATACCTTCTGTACACCGTTTAGGCTAATTAGTTTTCTTCATTCCCTACCGGTCGGCACCTGCCTATGGTTTGGAAGAAGACTATCCAATTTGCGTAATAGGTGTACTGCCCTAATCCAAGGAGCACTCGCAACCTGAGAGAAGGTAAAAGGAAAAGACAACTGAATAGTCCTATTCGTTTTCTCCAGAACCTGAAACCATCCTCGAATAAATTCCTTCGAGTTCGTATATAACCATACGATGGTTTTATCCAATGGAAGTGGATGTTCATAGTAATACGGGGTGTTCTGGAGAAAAGGGTAAAAGTAGGAGTGGCAATGAGGTATGCGACTCTGACAATCCAAAAGCCAGTGTTTAAGAAGGTTCGGTCAACTTGGTTACTGAGTCATAGTGTAGGGTCGGGTCATGGTCGCTGCCAAAGAGAGAGAGAAAAGAAACACTCAACGTGCACTCTAACCTAGATCAGAATGGTTATCACTTTATCTAATCAGGAAACCTCCCACTGTAAAGTCAAATTCTTCCCCAAACCTGAAAGAAGAATTAGTCGGGATCACCCGAGGAGTAAACCAACTCATCAGTGGGAATCGGGATCCAACTATCATCGCATGATAACGTGACGGAATCCACTCACGTTATCACACTCCAGAAGGTATGCGCATATCTGGCAAATTTCAGTTTCTTTAGAAACTCCCGATGTGATTTTTACCCCATGCTCTTATGACCTTGACTTTGGCCAACAAATCATAAGTCACATGTCAAGTTCTACCCGTCATTATTCAGGTTAATTTGAACCCACCCGTACAAGCCCTTGACTTTGGCCAATAAGGCTATACGACTGTCCCAAACCAACGCATCTATCTATGCTGCATATGAATATCCAATAGCTACCAAACACTGTGCCTTGACTTTGGCCAACAAACACAGCTTGAATACTATTGACTATCCATATGAAATGACGGAGGGCTACGAATGGTTTTTGGCGAAAAACCATTAACGTAATGAACTTGATATCGTTGAAGGAACCGGATAGCTTTAGAAAAATATAGTGACGAAAACCTTTGCTAAAGAGGTTACTCCCGGTGAAGGGATCTCGGCTCTTTCCCCGTGGAATGAGGTGCAGGATATTCCAACTGAATACCACGATGCAAAGCAAAAGTAATCGACTATAGTGAAGATATTGCCCTGACACAAACTTCTGTCCAAGGGGTCACTCCCGGTGAAGGGATCTCGGCCCTTGCCTCATCGACTGAGGTGCTGGATGTTCATAACCGAATACCACTGTGCAAAACAAAAGAGAACGCCCTTGCAATAACAGCTTTTCGAAAAATTGTTCCAACAACATCAGAATAGGTTTGTTTATCTTGCATTGATCCGAATCAACGCAGTCCCATCAATTGATCACACCACAAAAGAACGAAAATAATGATGTACGTATATGCCATCTGCATTCGCCACTGGGTCAGCGCGGATGCAAAACATATACAACATCTACCAGTATATATATCAATATATAATATTCGCTCAAGGCGTGATAAAATACAACATCACAGAAATGTAATAAGCATCACAGAACAATACAGATATCTGGGATCCCCGGGTTTCATAGAGCCGCTACTGAAACCCGACGTTCCCCTGGTCGTGTGGATAGCCTGTGCAATGAAATCCTAGACCCCTACGGGCGCGGCAAGTTACCCGCCAAAACCTGAAGCGAGGCAGCCCCCTTCAGCAATGTGAATGGACCACCCAGCACTTCACGGAATCCGGTAACTTGGGCACCCCTCCTTGAGTCAACCTATACCCCCTACGAGTGCGGCGAATAGCCCACCAATTCTAGAGTGAAGCCCCCTCCGTCTCAACGCCATGAGATGCGGGCCCGTTGCCCTCTAGAACCCGGCTATCAGTGCACCCCTCCGCGGGGGTAATCCTAGTACAGAAAGTAAAAATATATACAACAGGTACATCGACCTCAGTCCGGTCGTGCCCCAAAAGAATAATATACAAACAGGCAGTGACGGCAGTCCACATGTCGGACGCTCGCCCCGCAATATCAAATGTACATATAAAACGAAACTGTACTACCATTGCATCCAGGCTATCCACCATGACAATCCGTAACATCACAGCACAACACAGAACATCAACGTGAATGTCACGTTCGCAAATCCGTCTAAAAGGGCTATAGCAGTTAGACAGGATTTACCGATCAAATGACATTCACGGTCGCAGATATAATGTAAATACTGTGAACTAACATGTTTAAAATTTTTGATCGATTAAATTACCGAAGTGGACCCCAAGCACAACTGTAGCACTCAAAGAAAATCTAGGCCCAAAAAGAATATACCATAAACCCTATTTCCATGTCAGAAGCTCAATGTAAAAATTTGGTGCAGTTTGGACACAAAACGACGGCGGATCCGCGGCCCAAACATGGTTTTGGCTGCTGATCCGCCGCGCTACAGTAATATCAGCCGACCAAATTTTCACAGAATTCATAAAATCCTTGCACGTAATTTTCCAATGTTCCAAATAATTTTTAGAGCACAGAAAAATTTGACAGAAAGTACGACATGGAAACGCGGTTTTTGGAAAATCCGTTCGATCGAACTTGTAAACACGTTAGAGCAAGCTAGACTAGGTTAATGGTGTGGCTCTGATACCAGTGTAAGTGCACGGCGGCGTCCCGGCGGTCAATCCAACGCCGGAATGCGGAAACGAAACTTTTCTAAAAACTAGAAACAGGCACCACCGCGCACTAAAAACCCGGATCGGGCCATTAACCTAATCCTAGCAAACTAGAAGATGGGTAGGAAGCTATACCGAGCGATCCGTGTCCTTCGGTCTTCGTCCTCCACTCCGATCTCCTCGCGGAACCTCTGGTCTTCATCTCCTCGTCAGAACGGGCACCACATCGCCGGGTTCTTTTACGGGCTCCTACCTCTGGACCGAGGTAACTCGGGCACGAAGTTGGCAAGCCGATGTGCCCAAGAAATGCTGTAGGCTAAGTGTAGTAGCTTTGTCTCATTGGGGTTGAAGTTGCCTTGTGATGGAGGTGAAGAAAAACTTTAGAGAGAGAGGTAAGGAATTTTGTAGCAAGAAGAATATGAGATGAAGAAATTTTCCCCTCACAAAATTTACCTATCTCCTCCCTCTAAGAATATGGCTGGCCTCTCTCCATGGTGGGAGGAAAAAAGAATTAAATTATCAAGAGAAGAAAAGTTATGATAAATGAGAAGAAAATGGTCACACCATTTTCCAAATCAATCCTTTCAAAATTCCATCACAATTAATGCAAAGGAAGAGATGGAAAAAGAATCTCATGATGCTAGAACCATCATGAAGCCACATATACAAAAAAAAAACCCTCTACATAGCTAATTTGCAAACTTGCAAATTAGCCATTCCATCAGAAAAATCTGGCCGTGAAGGAACAAAGGAAAACTGGCCGAAACGGAATGCAAACTGGTAACTTCAGAAAACTGATCCCGTAATAAATTACAGGAAAA
Source organism: Agapanthus africanus (assembly GCA_030015575.1). Taxonomy (NCBI): domain Eukaryota; kingdom Viridiplantae; phylum Streptophyta; class Magnoliopsida; order Asparagales; family Amaryllidaceae; genus Agapanthus; species Agapanthus africanus. Next base: position 177,379,829 of record CM057350.1, on the reverse strand, counting down.
ACCCGCGACTGTATATACAAACCCCTATTTGTATTCCCACTGAATACAAATACAAAGAGACAAAATCTAAACTGTACAATACTAGGATCCGGCTTAAACCAAAGCCCACTAGCATTATCCGTCCGATCATGATCCGTGCAATACCGCACGTATCTGATCGAACCCTGCCATATCTCCATACGGCCTCTACAGCGTTTCGCCCGAAACTTGAGAAAACGGTCTGTAGGGGACTCTAAAGACTCGTCAATACTTTGGCTGTGGATTTAACCACTAGCATGTCAGAGGTATTAGCCATACGTAACGGGCTACCAGGTATTGACCAAAAGGGACGTCGATGAGCGAACTCATCCTGACACTCTACTGAGCATGTCAGTGACAATATCCGTACAGTCCGGTCCGTTCGTCTATGAGCATCGCATGGCGGGCCTAGGGGGTTGGTAAAAGTCAAACCCCCAAAAGCGGTACAAGTTGTGTCGGAGTGTAGCCTAAAACACCCTGAGATACTACTGGAATACCTACTAGTAAATCTCCTGCCTTGGCCAAGGACTTCGTGTAATAGCTTTTCTAGACACAGCGCGACCTCGCCCCCAATACCAGGAGAGACGAACCCCTGAAGATCCGCTCACTGCTTCCATGTGGCTCGGGACTGTACCCAAGTAAAACCTGTTTGCACGTCTCCTTTGAGCATGGTAGGATAGTAATCAAAGCACAGTGGGAACTCACACGAGACAAATGACGATCTCAGGTCGATGAACTGACCTGTACACATGTCACCAGGGAACTGCTATCTGACGTCAGGTATAAGACCAACTAGCAGGTTCCCGGCGAGTCCTGTCCGGTGTACTCATAACCTAATGAGCACCTGTATACATCTTAACTGAACCAACTGACACCAGTGGCTTGTGAGACCGGCCACCGTCCCTTGTCGGGGTCTCGACTGTATACACTAGTCTACTCTGGAGTATCGATACCCTGTCTCGAAACTCCCTCGACTAGGGACCTTTTAAGGATGTGCTTATAGACCCCAGCTCCCACGTATATGATCGCCCTCATACTGCTGGCAGTCAAGCAAGAATCCTAGGGGCTCTATCAACACGCAATAGTGACCTGTAAGGTCACCTGAAGCAGTACACGATGATAAAGATAAACCAGATAGCATACTATCATCTTGAGTAAGACTGTCCTACCGGTATAGGTCCTCCCTCAATCATTGCAATCACGTGCCTGTGATCCAATAATTGACTCTGAGGGCACTATCTCCAACATGTTCTCCTTAGAAGTTGTGAGGACTCCTAAGTGGTATTTTCTCTTGCAAGTCGTAAGGATCTTATAAGAGCGTTTTCTCCTTATAAGTCGAGAAGACTTACAAGTGTCATTCACCATATGGGAATATTCCTTGTCATTGGTGGAACTTGTTGAGAGAGTGTTTATTTATGCCCGTGGATTGTATACAAAGGTCAATATTGGACCACTTGTAGGGCATGTTAGGGAATATGAGGGCTTAAGAGCAGGTTTAGATCCATGTAGCTTAAGGCTTTTGAACACTGTGAGCCGTGAGGGTCTCTTGGGGGAAATTCTCCTTACGAGTCGTAGGGATCTCGTAAGTGTATAATAAAAACTTTATTTTACGAGATTGCGCTTTTCGAGTTTTCACAAACACGCTGGCAGTCCTGCTGTTTTTACTCACGGCGCCCTCTCGGGTTTTCATCCGTGCACATTTTGCTTGTGGACGTATCTTTTTTTTACGACGAGATTGCGCCCTTACGGGTTTCCACAAACTCCCTCGTAGTCTTGCTGTTTTTACTCACGGCGCCCTCTTGGGTTTTCATCTGTGCCCATTTTGCTTGTAGACGTTCCGTTTTTTTTTTGCTCTTTTTTTGTATTATAACCCATCTATTAGTCAGTAGTTGTGTAGCCGATAGGACATGAGTTGCAACTCTCGCCGTTGGGGCTTCGATTGCAATAAAAATCTCAAGGGTGGAGATTGCCGTTTTGGACACGACGTGCTAGTTTAGGGACATTCCGGTCTATTATCGCCATTTTTGGGATGAAGTTCTAGTTTAAGGACCTCTCGGTCTGATGTTGCCATATTTGAGGCGAGGTTCTAGTTTAAGGACATCACGGTCCGGTATCGCCGTTTTTTTAGACGAAGTTTTAGTTTAAGGACATCTTGGTCCGATGTCGCCATATTTGAGGTCACCGGTTTTCTTTACGTACTATTCAGAGTTTTTGACTCAAGAAGATAGCGAGCGGACACAAGCGTCGTCATCTATCATTGACCTAAGTCATGACTCGTTAAGCATAGTATTTTTTGAGGAACCGGTCGTTTATTGGCCGGACGGGTTTTTCGCCATGAATATGCATGAGCAGGTAGGCTCAACCTTGGTAGACCTTGTCTATGATGTACAGGCCTTCATAGTTCGTCTTGAATTTCCCCCGTTATTCACGGTTGGGGACCATAGGTCTTTTGACGACTAGCATGAGTTTGCCTTGGCAGAATGTTCTCGGCCTAGTCAGTTTTTCATATGACCGTGTCATCCTTACCTTATAAGCTTCCAGGTTTTGATGCGCTATAAGGCGAGTTTCGTCGAGGGCGTCGAGCTCCTCAAGCCGGAAATGAGTATTTTCTTCATCTGTCAGCTCATATCGAACCGCTACTGGTAGAGAAGGGAGTTTCATTTTCAGGGGAAGCACTGCTTCCGTACCGAATACCAACATGTATGGTTTTGTATTCGTTGCTGTTTTGAACGTCGTTCTGTACGCCTAGAGAATTTCATGCAGCCTTTCATGCCAGTCCTTTTTGTTTTTGGACAATGCTTTCTTTATAATTTTCGGCAGGGTCTTGTTGAAAGCTTCAGCTAGACCGTTGGCACGAGAATTGTAGATCGAAAATTATCTCCAATCTATTTTATGCTGTTATGTGAAGCAGCTGATTTTATGACTTCTATAAGATGGTCCATTATCCGAGATAATTCGTCGCAGAGTGCCGAATCGATAGAGGAAATTTGTCCTGAAGAAATGGAGGATATTCTCCATCTTTACTTTCCTTAGTGGTATTGCTTCTGCCCATTTAGAGAAGTAGTCGGTCGTTGCCAGTATTAACCGGTGTCTTTTGGATAATGCTGGTTCAATGGGGCCTATTATATCGGTTCCCCACATTTCGAATGGCCAGCTCGCTACTGTTGGGTGTAGCGGGTTTGGATGCTGGTGAATGAAGTCTCCATGAATTTGGCACGAGTGACACTGCCTCGCATATTCAAGACAGCCCTGAATCATTGTGGGCCAATAATAACCCAATCTTTTGATCTTCAGCTTCATTTTTAGCCCAGCTTAATGAGAACCGCAGAGCCCGTAATGAGTTTCTTGGACGACTCTGTTTGGTTCTTTTGGTCTCAGGCATCTTAGCCACATGTAGTCGAATGATCTCTTATATAGAGTATCATTGACGAAGGTAAAAGACAAAGCTCGTTTCATGAGCTGATGTCTAGATGACGCATTTTTGGGCGTTCGTTGGGATTTGAAATAGTCTATGAAGACTTCCCTCCAATCCTTGGCCTTTTCTTCATTCTCTATTTGGAGAGCTGCTTGTTTGATCATTTCTTTTCCTTCAGATGGCTCTATTAAATCCTCCGAAGATATTTCTGCTGGCGCGAGAACCCTGCGGCTTTGCACGATGATCCTTACGTCATCGAGGTCTTCGTTGGCCAATTCCTTAGCCAACTTGGCCAATGCATCGGCCTTGCTAGTTTCTGCACGCGGTATACTCTTCAGGATGTAGGAGGATATTTGTTAGCAGTTGCTGCACTCTTTCGCCGTACGTTATCAGCTCTGGTTTGCACATCTGATAGTCACCATTTACTTGGCTAACGATCAGCTAGGAGTCTCCATATATGAGGAGGTCTTTGATTCCCATGTCGACAGTAATCTCGAGACGTGCTATCAAAGCTTCATATTTAGCTTCGTTATTAGTCCTTGGCTCCGTTAAGGAGAGGGTGTAGCGCAGTATCCCTCCTTATGGAGTCATGAAGATAAGGCCCAACCCGGCTTTGATTATGGGGGTGTTTTGCTTTCACTTCTTTATGGAGGATGCTCCATCGAAGTAAATTTCCCATCGGGAATCATTTTCTTCCTTCTCTCCTTCGATGGTGTCGATTGCATGTTCATCCGGTAACCCACAATTTTGGGTGGAGTCGGCTGGTATCGGATGCTCTGCAAGAAATTCGGCAATGGCCTGGCCTTTCACTGCTTTGAGAGGCCGATACGTTATCGAGAACCCCATCAGGAGGAGGGCCCATTTGGCGAGCCTTCCCGTTAGTATGGCCTTCGACATTAGATATTTGAGAGGATCCACCTTTGATATAAGATGGATCTCATATGCCAAAGTGTAGTGTTTGAGCTTCGTTATCACGAAGATTAGTGCCAGACAATGCTTTTCGATGGGGGAGTAGTTGTTTTTTTGCGCCCAAGAGAACTCGACTCAAATAGTATAAAGCTCTTTCCATTCCCTGGTCGTTCTCCTATGCACATAACGCGCCTAGAGAACCTTCAAGGGCTGTTGTATACAGGATCAGGGGTTTTCCCTTCACCGGAGCGGTCATTACCGGAGGATTTTGTAAGTACTGTTTGATTTCATCTAGTGCATTTTGGCACTTTTGATCCCAGACGAACGGGGTCTCCTTCTTCATTAGATGACTGTAGGGACGGCATTTTCCTGATAGGTTAGCTATGAACCATCGGATATACGCGAGCATTCTTTGAAGGGATCACAATTTCTTGAGAGTCCTTGGCATTGGCATTTCCGTAATCACCTTGATCTTTGAGGGGTCGATTTCGATACCCCGGTGCCGTATGATGAATCCTAGGAATTTGTCCAAGGAGACTGCAAACGTGCATTTTAGAGGGTTCATCTTCAGATTATAATTCCGAAGATGTTGAAACACTGTGTTTAGATGTTCCCAAGGTTCCTCGTATGACTTGATTTTCACCACAAGGTCGTCGATGTAGCATTCAACAATCTCATGGATGAGATCATCGGAGATCTTCGTCATGGCCCTCTGGTAGGTAGCGCCAGTGTTCTTCAGACCGAAAGGCGTCACTTTATAGCAGAATATGCCCAACGAAGTTCGGAAGATAGTATGCTTTTGGTCTTCGGGATGCATCTTTATTTGATTGTATCCTGAAGATCCGTCCATGAAGGAGAAGTCCTCATGGGTAGACGTGTTATCGATCATCAGCTCGGTAATAGGTACTGGGAAATCATCCTTCGGGCAAGCTTTGTTGAGATCCCGAAAGTCCACGCAGATGCGCACCGTCCCATTTTTCTTCATCACCGGAACGATGTTAGCGATCCAGTTAGGATATTGAACTTCTTGGATGAAGTCGGAGTCAATTAGTTTCTTTACTTTGGCGTTGATACTCATCTCGAGATCGAGCCGCATTCTTCTTGGCGCTTGCTTGACTGGCTTGATGTCCGGCGATATGGCCAGATTATGTACTGCTACTTTTTGATCTAATCCCGGCATCTTGGAATAATTCCATGCGAAGAGGTCTTTATATTGCATGAGCACACCTTTTAACGTGGCTACCTATTTTCTAGATAGCAGTTCACTGACGAACGTTGGCCTCAGATCGTTTTCTGTTCCTAAGTCAATTTTCCTTAGGTTGTCCGCTGTGGTGTATATCACGTCTTCCAGTTCTTTTGGTGCCGATGGAAATTCTGAGATCACCTCATCCTCGTCTTCATTTGTGAAGCACTTGAAAAGGTCATCCATAGCCGCATGCCCTTCCCCTTCTAAAAGTGATATCACATGGCAGGTACGAGTCTGTTTCTATTCTTGATGTTGGGCTGGTCCTATCCTTGCGATATAGGTTTTCTTTGGCTCATGCATTTGCGGTGGCGTTACCCTCTAGCTGTCGGATAAAGAGAACTTGCCATATTGACACTGGTCTTCAACCCAGTCTTTGAAAGTGAAGCAGTCTTCAAAGGGATAGCCTATGTAGGGTTTCTTTAGCACCTAGCCTAGGGTTTCACAAGTATCATACATGCCATATTAAAATTTTAGGAGGTGCTAAACAAAATAACCAAGGAATCGAACTAGAAATATTAGGATAACAACAAATAGTATCTCATAATAAAAGAAATCTATCACTAAAAGAAGAGAATACAACCTTTGTAGACCTCTTCTCTTGACTTCTTGAATCTTTGAGAGTTTGAATCGGCTCGCTAGAGACCTTCCAAGTCCACGATGATCCACCCGAAGTCCCTTTGCTCAAAACTTCTTGCTTCACTTGATCAATGAGGAAGTGGAGCTAACACTCTAAACTAATGGGCTAAACTAGTATAGAATGATGATGTGGTTTGTTTTCTCACTTCAAAACCCTTTCTTTTTATCTCACTCACTCACTAGAAATCTCATGGGAGTATGAGAGATGAGGAAGAAGAAGATGGTAAGCTTGAGCTCAAAAGATAATGATAATTCTAAGCATAGAAAAATAAATATCAAAGATAAATATCTCATGCCAAACTATGGTTAATAAATATTTAGATATTTTTGTATGTGAGTTAAAGAACAAATGAAATCAAACCATGGTTCAACTTAGGTCAAGTAAAGAATAGTCAACCATGATTTAAATCATTTTTCTTTTTCTCAATATCTAATAAATATAAAGATATTTATATACCATGTGAGTCTTGCATTGCTATCTTCTATGTATCAACAAACATGATACATATGTATGTGTGTGTGTGTGCATGCACATCAACATGTATATATATCCATGAATACATCATAAAGAAAAGGTTTATATAAATGAGATAAAAGTCAATATTAAATCAACACTTGATTTGATAAACCGGTCATATCTCATACGACCCGACCAATAGAAAACGCCCGATTAAAATACGGTATCATATACACGCATTTAATCGAGCTCCCGCGCATATCTCATATACACACCACATCGTTTCGTCTGAGCTAGAAAACTCCTGTGTAGGACTCTAAAACTCGTCAATATGCCGGCAGTAAGTGATGATCACATCAAACACCCACAAGCCGCAATTAGTCAGCTAAACGTAACGGCCACCCAGGTATTGAGCGATCAGAAGAAAATCAAGCAAACCTATCAAAACTCCCGTCGAGCCAACTGGCAACACTTACCGTACAGTCCAGTCTCTTCGTCAGATATGCTCCATATCGAGTCTAGGGATGGTATCGTCGACCCCAATAACTCAATAAGTCATGTCGGTATATGGCATATAACAGATCGAGAAACTACTGATAACACTTATCAGTAAATCTCAGTAGCCCTGGACTTCCAATCGAGCATGGCGCAACATCAACTCCCAATACCGGGAGAGACGAAATCCCTCATATCGCTCATTGCGTCCATGTGCCTCGGGACTGTACCCAAAATCCACCTGTTTGCACGACTCAGTAGAGCCGCGGTAGGGTGGAGATCAAAGTACAGTGGGAGGACACACAAGACTCTATGACGATCTCGGGTCTACAGACTAACCTGTACTAGTGTCACCTGAGAATTGCTATCCGACGATAGATATAATACCAAATAAGAGTTCTCGGTGAGTCCGTTCAGTGTACCCAGTCTCCACTGAGCACCCGTATACAGTCTTTGGTGTCAGCACACCAGATGGATATGGGATCATCCATCGCCCATCATATGGGACAAGAACCGTATACGCTAGTCTACTCTGGTATATCGATGCCCCATCTCGATACACCTACGACTAGAAACTTTTCAAGGATATACTTATAAACTACAGATGTCCCACTAGTATGATCCACATCACAATCCCGGTAGTCAAGAAAATATCCTAAGGGCTTTATCAACATGTATCAAATGAGTAAAAGCATGATCAAGTGAACATGCAAGATAAAGAGTTACCAGATAGCATACTATCATGTCGAGCAAGACTGTCCTCTGAATACACACACACACACATACCGGTACATACACTATCATATATTGGCCTCCAGGGCATACATATATTAAACAATCTCCCACTTGCACTAAGGCCAATTATTGGCGTATCTCATACCCAACATCTCAAAAAGTCGCTCATGCTGCGGCTGAGGGAGGGCTTTGGTGAGTGGATCCGCAATGTTATCTTTTGTATCTACTCTCCTAATCTCGATCTCGTGGCGATCAACTATCTCCCGGATCAAATAATATCACCTCGGGATGTGTCTTGACTTTTGATGGGACTTGGGCTCTTTGGCCAACGCTATAACCCTATTATTGTCATAATACAAAGGTATTGGATCAATAATGGTTGGAACTACTCCTAGCTCCGAGATGAACTTCCTCATCCAGACGGTTTCCTTTGCAGCATCATTTGCAGCAATGGACTCAGCTTCCATCGTAGAGTCTGCAACGGTATCCTGTTTGGAACTCTTCCAACTCATCGTCCCTCCATTGAGGGTAAATGCAAATCCTGAAATAGACTTGCTGTCATCCTTATCACTCTGGAAGCTCGAATCGGTAAAGGCCTCTATTTGGAGATTCCCGTTACCATACACTAAGAACAATTCTTTAGTCCTTCGTATGTACTTAAGAATATTCTTCACAGCAGTCCAGTGATTCTTCCCTAGGTTTGATTGATACCTGCTCACTACACCTAGTGCATAAGCTATATCAGGTCGTGTACAGAACATCGCACACATTATTGATCCTATGGCTGAAGCGTAGGGAATAATGCTCATGCGAGCTCTCCCTTCATCAGACTTTGGGCAAGAGTCCTTGGAGAAAGCGACTCCATGGCAAGCGGGTAAGGCACCCCGCTTGGAGTCTTCCATACTAAACCTCTTTATGACGGTGTTGATGTACTTGGTTTGGGACAATTCCAATAACCTTTTGGATCTATCCCTATAGATCCGTATGCCCAATATGTACGTAGCATCACCCAGGTCCTTCATGGATAACCATTGTGATAAGAATGATTTGACCGACTGTAGCGTAGAAATGTCATTTCCTATTAGAAGAATGTCATCCACGTACAATATGAGGAATGCGACAGTTCTCCCTTTAGTCTTCTTATAAACACAAGGTTCATCTGGATTTTTGACGAAATCAAAATTTTTGATAACATCATCAAAACAGATGTTCCAACTCTGTGATGCCTGCTTTAATCCATAAATGGATTTAAGCAACCTACATGCTTTCCCGCTGCTCCCACTGTCAATGAAGCCCTCTAGCTGATCCATATAAACACATTCTTCTAAATCACCATTTAGAAATGCAATTTTAACGTCCATCTGCAAGATTTCATAGTCGTAGTGTACAGCAATAGCAACTAGGATCCGAATGGATTTAAGCATGTCTACCGGAGAGAAAGTCTCGTTATAGTCCAGTACTGGTCTTTGACGAAAACCTTTCGCTACCAACCTTGGCTTATAGGTTTCCACCGGCCCATCTACACCGATCTTTCTTTTAAAGATCCATTTGCACTCTACGGGTTTTATCCCAGAGGGTAAATCCTCCAAATTCCATACTTTGTTGGTGTACATGGACTCTATTTCGGATCTCATTGCATCCGGCCACTTCATAGAGTCACCACTCGTGATAGCTTGCTGAAAACTGGCAGGGTCATCATCATCTATGATGCAATCTTCTCTATCACTATCAATGAGAAAACCGCAGTATCTCTCCAGTGGGCGATAAGTCCTACCAGATCTACGGAGTGGCTGAGGTTCATCAGATTCTATTGTAATATCTGGTTCAACCATGTCGTCATTTGTAACTTGTGTCTCTAGAAGCTCTTCTAGATCTACCACATTGCCATCAGCATCATTTGGAAAAATCTCATTTTCTAAAAATGTGGCATACTGAGAAACAAACACCTTTTGCTCCTCTTTGTGGTAGAAAAGATACCCAAACGAATGTTTCGGATATCCCACAAATATACATTTGACCGATCGTGTCTCGAGTTTGTGTGGATTCTGCTTTTTGACAAAAGCCGGACAACCCCAAATCTTAACTCGTTTAAGAGATAGTCTCTTCCCATACCATATCTCATATGGAGTGGTAGACATGGTCTTGGTTGGAACTTTGTTCAACAGAAAAGTTGCAGTCTCCAATGCATGCCCCCAAAAGGAGAGAGGTAACTCAGCATCACTTATCATGGATTGTACCATATCTAATAGGGTACGATTCCGCCGCTCTGACACACCGTTGTGCTGTGGTGTGTAAGGGGAAGTGAGCTGAGAGAGAATTCTATTCTCTTTTAGGAAGTTCAAGAACTCAGCACTAAGATACTGTCCACCTCGATCTGATCAAAGTATCTTGATGCTCATACCTGTTTGTTTTTCTACTTCAAGTTTGTACTCCTTGAATTTCTCGAATGCTTCAGACTTATGCTTTAACAAAAACACATGACCGAATCTTGAGAAATCATCAGTAAAAGTTATGAAGTAATAAAAATCGCCTCTTGCATGTATAGACATTGGCCCACATACATCACTATGTATGAGGCCCAAGAGTTCAGTAGCTCTTTCTCCGTGTCCAGTAAACGGAGTTTTGGTCATTTTACCTTTGATACAAGACTGACAAGTCGCATAAGATTTATACTCAAAAGGATTTAAATATCCATCTTTATGAAGCTTGTTTAATCTTGTTTCATTAATATGACTAAGTCTACAATGCCAAAGAAAAGTTTCATTTATATGTGAAAACATTCTTTTACTTGTCTGTTGTATGTAGAAAACTGTATGTTGATTAAGGACGTATATCCCGTTATTAAGTGTACCATAACCAATCAACTCTTGATTTAGTTTAATGTTCATAATATTGTGCTGCACAGCAAAATGATATCCTTCATTGTCTAACAAAGAAACAGATATAATATTACAAAGAATGCTTGGTACAAAATAACATGGGTTCAAAACCAATATACAACTCGACGGCAACCCTAGGTGATACTCTGCCACTGAAACTGCATGTACATTGGAACCATTTCCAACTCGGAGAGTATGATCACCGGTCTTCAAAACTCTACTATTTCTCAACGCCTGCACAAAATTGCAAATATGAGAACCTGAACCAGTATCTAATACCCAGGAAGCAAAGTTTATAGAAAAACAGTTTACAGTCACGAACACACCTGAAGCTGAAGCATCACCATGCTTCTTTTTCTTGAGATCAAGGTACTCAGTGCAGTTCTGCCTCCAGTGTTCCATCTTCTTGCAGTATAAACATTCTCCTTTCCCCGACTCCGCAGTTTTGGATTTGTTTTCCCCCTTCGCCTTCTTGATTCCACCTCTCGGTTTGGTGGATTCTTTCCTATTCTTTCCCTTGGCCTTGGCATTTGGGACGGAAGAGGAAGATTGTCCAACAAGAAGAAAGAGAGAGATTTCGCTTTAAGCGTGCTCTCCGCACTTCTCAATATATTGAGAAGTTCGGGTAGTGATTTCTCCATGTCATGCATGTTGAAGTTCACTATGAATGGAGCAAAGGCGGAGGGAAGGGACTGTAGAACAATATCAGTATACTGTTCGTTATCCATTGTCCTTCCGAGGTCCTCAAGCTCTTCTATAAGATCTATCATCTTCAAAACGTGATCGCCTACTACTGTGCCAGGAGCCATCCGCATCTGAAACAACTTTCGAGATACTTCGTATCTTAGGGTCCGAGATTGCTCCCCATACATATCTTTTGTATGGAGTAAGATGGATTGAACATCTATCTGCTCGTGTTTCTTTTGATGTGTATTGTCCATCGATGCAAGCGCGAGGTATTTGGCAGTAGCACAGTCAATATCCCATGTTTTGCGGATTTCTCTATCCGCAGTAGAAGATTCAGGTCCTGGGCTGGGCAAGGCTTTGGCAGTGAGGACATATGATACCTTATCATATGTGAGACCAATGTTAATGTTCCTCAGCCAGTCTTTATAGTTTGGTCCAGTCAGCTTTCTTTTATCTAGTAAAAGCTTAAGGCCTATCATTGGTATCTGTAATTAAGAGAGAGAAAAGAATACACTCAGCGAAAGCACTTGCAAAGATCAGATTGGTTATTATCTTGTCTAATCGATGCCTCCCACTACTTTTATCAAATTTTCCTAAAAACCTTTAAAAGGAAAACTAGCCAGAATTAATTACATCCTACAACTTCGCTAACCGTTCAGTCAGGCCAGTGCTGGTACTTTGAGGGAGGTTCCCCTTACTTTCGCACGGACCTAATTAGAATAAACCTCGTTTCCCTGAGGCGTAGCCCCGTTGACACCTTTCTAGACACCTAATAGGTTAGATAATTGTAAAGTGCAAAACTCTCCTGAGAGCAACTATTGCTCACAGTGGGATCAGAATCCTACTATCATATAGTAGGTATGCAATCTCATTGCAAATTTTAACTCTTGAAACTCCCGATATGGTTTTTACCCCTAGCACTCTTGACCTTAACTATAGTCAACATATCATAAGTACTAGTCAAGTTCTTCGCGCCATTTCGTGATTAACTAGACCCACCCATATGACCCTTAACTATTGTCAACATAATCATATGAATGTCCTAGCTAATCGCATTAAATGCGATGTAGGAAGACATCACTTAGCTACCATACACTGCGCCTTATCTATAGTCAAAATACGCAGCACAAATACTAAGTACTCTACTTCCTAAAATGACGGAGGGCTGCAGATAGTTTTTAAGAAATCCTTTAACGCTTTGAACTTGATATCGTTGTAGAATGAAATGGGTTTAAAAGGAGTGGCTTAAGCTCCGCACTTTGAAAACTTGCTTTTTCATAAAAAGCCGAGTGGGTTTTAAATCCGATTATACAATATCTTTTAGGTTCATTTTTCTTTACATTAATCTCATTAATGTAGTCCTATCATTTAAGTCCTTAAGCCATCACAGAAAAGAAATGAAAATAGAACGTACGCTTAAGCCATTCGCATTCGTCATGGTGTCCCGTTATGCACCGTTAGGTTACTTAACTAACGACATAGCGGAGTTGGACTAGCGCGGATGTAAAACATAAGCAACGTTTATTATATATCATATATATAATACTATCATTCGTCTCATCATGTAAAGTGATCACATCACAGAACATCCACAACAGAAGCACATATGAAAATATAGGATATCTAGGAGGTCCGTATTTTGTATTTAGCGAACAATAGAAAATACGGATTCCACGGTCGCGATGAATAGCCAAGCTCACACCCCTAGACCCCTACAAGAACGACAGGTGAGCTTACCAATTCTAGAGTTTAGGAGACCCAGTCTCGACTCCTCGAGATGGCCTCTTACTGAACCCTAGAACCCGGTCACTTGTGCTCCCCTCCTTGGGTCTATCCTAATGCGAAAAAGTAAATAATATACAATAATGGTGACATCATCCTCAACCTAGAAGTGCCCCAATAAAAGAATATTACATACAATGAATTTTACATGAATGAAAATAAAAAACTCTCATCTCACATAAAAAAACCCGGTTATTCAATCACGACAATCCTGCACAACATATCTCAGCAACATATAACATCACATGTCATCAACGTAAGTAAGTATGCATACCCTGATTGTCGTTGATGTATAGCAACAAAACCGGCGATACACCATATACTACACTTACCGTCCTAGAAAAGAAAGTGAAAAACAAAAACACTTGCAATCATCACTTTCATATATATATATATATATATATATATATATATATATATATATATATATATATATATATATATATATATATATATAAAGACGATGTTAAACGTTTCGATCGAATCAACAAACACCCACAAATTACCCCGGGAGCTCAACACTTGAGCAAAGTCAAAATACCCAAAAGCGTGCCACAGTGTCTATGGACCACCCGTAGAAGGGTCATCACATATGGCACCACAGGACTATGGAAAACCCTACGGTTTAGCCGCAGTTCCATGGTCATCGGATCGAGTTAGGGTTATGTTCTTCTAGAGGGTCCATAGGGATACTTGCACGATCTTCCGAATATGTTCAACTTGGGAAATTGCAACACTTGAAAATTTCCAGCGAGATTAATTAGGTGGTGTGTGATATTCGTTCGAACAGTTAAACGTCGTCCAAGTTACCAATACAATGTTAAAATTATGACTACGAAACACTACGAAATAGCCCCTAAGCACAATTATCATCACATGAAAAATTGGGTTAAACAAACAATACCTGAAACCCTAAAACCTACACACCAGAGCACAGAAGAATAACAAGACATTTTGGAGCATGTTTGGCCGGCCTCGCCGGATTTTGGGGCTTGGTGCTCGGTTAAAAACCGATGGAATGCCCTCATTTTTCATATGTGTTCTATATGTATCACATACAGTCTTCTGCAGTTGTTTAAATAATTTTTACAGATCGTTTTAAAATCAACAGAGAGCAGATTCTTGGGTTCCAGAAATCCATATTTTTCGTAGTTGTTTCGGTTTCGTAATATTTAACATCGTATTAGTTTCTAGCTTGGCTCTGATACCACTGTAGGGTTTCTTTAACACCTATCCTAGGGTTTCACAAGCATCATACATGCCATATTAAAATTTTAAGAGGTGCTAAACAAACTAACCTAGGAATCGAACTAGAAATATTAGAGTAACAACAAATAGTATCCCATACTACAAGAAAACTATCACTAAGTGAAGAGAATACAACCTTTGTAGACCTCTTCTCTTGACTCCTTGGATCCTTGAGAGTTTGAATCGGCTCGTTAGAGACCTTTCAAGTCCACGATGATCCACCCGAAATCCCTTTGCTCAAAGCTTCTTGCTTCACTTGATCAATGAGGAAGTTGAGCTAACACTCTAAACTAATGGGCTAAACTAGTATAGAATGATGATGTGGTTTGTTTTCTTACTTCAAAACCCTTTCTTTTTATCTCACTCACTCACTAGAAATCTCAAGAGAGCATAGGAGATGAGGAAGAGGAAGATGGCAATCTTGATCTCAAAAGATAATAATAATTCTAAGCATAGAAAAATAAATATCAAAGATAAATATCTCATGCCAAACTATGGTTAATAAATATCTAGATATTTTTGTATGTGAGTTAAAGAACAAATGAAATCAAACCATGGTTCAACTTAGGTCAAGTAAAGAATAGTCAACCATGATTTAAATCATTTTTCTTTTTCTCAATATCTAATAAATATAAAAATATTTATATATCATGTGAGTTTTGCATTGCCATCTTCTATGTATCAACAACCATGATATATATGTATGTATGTGTGTGTGCATGCACATCAACATATACATATATCCATGCATACATCATAAAGAAAAATGTTTATATAAATGAGATAAAAGTCAATAATAAATCAACACTTGATTTAATAAACCGGTCATATCTCATACGTCCCGACCAATAGAAAACACTTGATTAAAATACGGTATCATATACACGCAATTAATCGAGCTCCCACGCATATCTCATATGCACACTACATCGTATCGCCTGAACTAGGAAACTCCTGTGTGGGACTCTAAGACTTGTCAATACGCCGGCAGTAGGCGATGATCACATCAAACACCCATAAGCCGCAAGCGGTCAGCTAAACGTAATAGCCACCCGGGTATTGAGCGATCAGAAGAAAAACAAACAAACCTGTCAAAACTCCTGTCGAGCCAACTGGCAACACTTACCATACAGTCCGGTCTCTTCGTCAGATATGTTTTATATCGAGTCTAGGGATTGTATCGTCGACCCCAATAACTCAATAAGTCATGTTGGTATATGGCACATAACAGATCAAGAAACTACTGATAACACTTATCAGTAAATCTCAGCAGCCCTGGCCAGGGACTTCCTGTTATAGCCAATCGAGCATGGCGCAACATCAACTCCCAATACCGGGAGAGACGAAACCCCTCCTATCGCTCATTGCGTCCATGTGCCTCGGGACTGTACCCAAAATCCACCTGTTTGCACGACTCAGTAGAGCCATGGTAGGGTAGAGATCAAAGTACAATGGGAGGACACACAAGACTCTATGACGATCTTGGGTCTACAGACTAACCTGTACCAGTGTCACTTGAGAACTGCAATCCGAAAATAGATATAATACCACATAGGAGTTCTTGGCGAGTCCGTTCAGTGTACTCAGTCTCCACTGAGCACCCATATACAGTCTTTGGTGTCAGCACACCGGATGGATATGGGATCATCCATCACCCATCATATGGGACAAGAACTGTATACGCTAGTCTACTCTGGTATATCGATGCCCCGTCTCGATACACCCACGACTAGGAACTTTTCAAGGATATGCTTATAAACTACAGATGTCCCACTAGTATGATCCACATCACAATCCCAGTAGTCAAGCAAATATCCTAAGGGCTTTATCAACATGTATCAAATTAGTAAAAGCATGATCAAGTGAATATGTCAAGATAAAGAGTAACCAGATAGTATGCTCTGATGTCGAGCAAGACTGTCCTCTAAATACACACACACACACACACATACCGGTACATACACTATCATATAATGGCCTCTAGGGCATACATATATCCAACAGCCTATTACTCGGTGATAGGAGCAATAATTCGGATGATGGACCTCGTTCATTTTTTTGGGGTGCCGAGACTCCGGAAGTGACATCATTTGGTGCTTCATGACAAGGTTGAATATTTTCCTTGTCTTGTCTTGAGGGAAAGATTATTCCCGGCCCATCTTCTTCATAAAGTACTAGTTCCAGCTGGCTTTTCCTCAAGTGTACGGCTTCTTAGATTTGTTTTGCTGTTTTCGGGTGTTGTTTGCTTTCTTCGCCTTGTTTTTGCCTCTATTTCAGGATTTTCCTTTGAGTCGAGAACGCACATCTGGCTGAGGATGAAGGGTATTGTAGTCTTCTTTCTCCGCAGATTGTTGGTTGAGGCGTTGCGTTATGGCCTTTTCATAAATAGCCATTTCGCGACTGTGGTCATCCCGAATCTTTTGACAGGCCCCTTTTATTAGCTGGTCAACCTGTTCTTCGAACGATGGGCTCAACATTCTTAGAGCGGGTTCTCGTTCTGTTTCAACGTCACAGCTACTTGGAAGAGAGTTTCCTTCTTTACCAGAGTTGTTTATAGCGTGACAACTGTGGAAATTGTCTCATTTCCTGGACCGAACGTATCCGAGCCTGGTTGTCTCTATCTTCCTGTTAGGCATCTTTCGTTGAGTCCCAGGAATATCCTAAATTTTTTTTATAATTGGGCTTATCGAACAGTTTGTTCCAGTGGTACACCTTGGCATCTTAACAGCCTTTTCAATCCCTCCGAGTAGTACCTTAGGAGACAGATTGGTTGAAACCTGTCGGGCGTAAAATCGGCACCATGCCAGACTTCTTTTTCTACTTTGGTCTCCGTCGATTGGTACAAGAGGATCGTCTTTTCACCTCTTCTCCTCAGAGGAACATAGAAAGTCTATAGTTCTTGTACGCTGTATGTATTGAGCGCATCGAGTTCCTTATAATGCCGAGGCGGAACCATGGTGATTTGTAAACTATGATTAGCTCCAGTAACGGTTTGTGCTGACGGGCGAACGGAGAACACGGTGTTGGAATCGTCCTCAGAGTCAATGCCAAAGACCAAAATAGGAGTAGATAGTCCGGGATTGTTGCCTTGGGGTTGCCCCGAGTAGAATATTTCTTCATCTTCCTCGGTGTCGCTCCCAAAGATTGGGACGGGGGCGACGGGCTTCCGTTTATCCTCCGGCTTATGACACCTCTCCGTATCTTCGAAGTCTGGTAGGAAGTACTTTGCGTCTTCATATTTTCGGACTTTGTTTACCAAGAAAGGGTTTAGCTCCCCCGTGAAGGTGTATTCCAAACCATCTTTGAAATACTTCATACACTGGTGTTGTGTAGAAGAGATGACGTTGTACTCATGCAGCCAGGGTCTGCTGAGCAAAGCGTTATAGCAAGTCTTAGCGTCAATAACATGAAATTTGATGTCAGAGACGAGCAATCCGAAGCGAAACATCAGTATTACGGACCTCAGCGTCCGTGACGACTGTGAGTCGTACCCGGAGATGGTAATTTTGTTTCGGGCTATGCTGAACGTTCATGGAGATTTTTTTTAGCACTTTCATGTTGAGAAGGTTGATGGAGGATCCGTTGTCGATAAGGATTTTGCCTATCTTGATGTCGTGGCAATACCCAGTGATGTATAGAGGACGGTTGTGTTCGCACATTCCGAGTAGGAGATCCTCATCGCTGAATGTGATGTCAGCTGTGTGAACCTCTGCTAGCTCATCTTTCATCTTTTCTTCAGCTAAGAAAGCTTTGAATTGATTAGGCTCTTGCAATGTCTTGATCAGGGAATCTTGTGCCTCTTTGGACAGGAGGAGAGCATCCAGTATGCTCAATTGCGAGGGCATTTTCCTTAGATGTGCTAAGACATTGTAATCCACCTTATTTTTCTTAGGTGGGTTCTTGGCTGCGAGCTCTTTGACAACTCGATCGTTGAGGGCAATTTCTTCAAGGATTTTCTCTTTCCCTTTGTCTCTTTTGCTCGAACCGTTGTTTGTAAGTCCGAGGTTCTTTTCATGCAGCGTGCGGCTACGCAGCTGAATGTTCTCGCAGTTCTTCTCCTCCTCTTCTTTTTCGGAGGTGGAATCCTTGAAGAGAGGGATGAGAGTTGTTTCTTCCTTAGAATCGCTCTCGAAGGTAAGAACTTAGAGTTTTGCCTTTTCCGAACTGGTATCAACCATATGACAGTTGCCAGTCATTTTCTCACGCGCATTCGTCGCACCTTTTCGCTGTCGACGAGCTTCACGCTTCATCCTCTTGAAGTGTTGTTGATGTGCGACGTATCCATACCACCACTTCTTGAAGGCACTGCATTCTTTGGTGGGATGAGTAACCCTCCGATGATATAAGCAGTAGTTCAGATATGAGTCCTCTCCGTTGAGACTTATGACCCCAGGCTTGTTTCCTTTTAGAGGTGGCAGCTTCATTCCCACTGATAGGGCTTTGGCGAACCGCTTCTCTGTCTTGATTCAGCTCTTGTTTGCAGCAAGTGTGCTATGGTCTGGTCGGAGTACTTTACGACTCCCCCTTGCCGCAACTTGTTCATCCTGACGCTGACGCTTAGCCTTTTCGTATATGGCTGTTTTGCGTTCTCAGTCAGCTTTGCTTTTCGAAAGGCTTTGTTTAACAGCCTATCGATTGGGTCATCCGACGGTTCCAGGGATTTTGGCGCCGATCTTGTCCTTAATTCCTCTACGTTGTTTTCTGACGTTGAGGGAGCTTCTTCGTCATTTAACGATGAATGGGAAACCATGTGGCAACTTGCTACATAGTCTTCGGTTTCTGATGAGTCATTTTCCTCATCGTTGTCACTCTCTTTGTTCTCAAGAATATGCTTGAGAAACTCTTTGAGGGTGACTGGTGTCCGCGCCTTCTGGTTGTACTCCTCCAGCGCGTCAATATAATTTTATATGTTTGTACGCTTGTCGTCATACTCAGCAGGCTACATAGGCTTCTTGGTCTTCTTCTTTTTCTTCGAAGACTTTGAAGGCTTGACTTGGGGATTTTTTCCTTTGTCGACAGTTTTCGGTATAGGATGCGGTTTCAGCATCCCTTCAATGATTTCTGGTTCAAGTGGGATTCTCCACCTGACTGCCAGACATGCCTGGAGATCCTTCAGCATACTTTTGGTTTTAGGTGAGAGAACGACTTCCCATGGAGCTTTTTTCACGAGCGAGCATGATGCCCCCGGTGCATCCACCTTTTTTGATGTGTGCTTTTGTGGCGGGTTCACCATCCAGTTTTCAGACAGTGCGAATTTCCCCTGTTGATACTGGTCCTCGACCCGGTTCTTAAAGACGTAGCAATCCTCAATTGGGTGGCTCACCATTCTGTGATAGGAGCAGTAGTTAAGGTTGCTGATGTCGCCGGGTTGCGGTGGATGCTGTGAGCCTGGCAATGTGATGAGTTTATTGCGCTGCCAGCTCGAACAGTCTCCTCATCTTGTCATGGGAAATGAGTAAGCGCGTCCTAGCCTTTCTTCCAGGAAAATGCGCAGACGCATGTTGTTTTGGCGAGTAACCGGTTTCGGTTCACTCGGTTGCTGTTGAGTGTTGGCAACGAAGGTCTCTTTCCCTTTACCCTTAGTATTTCGAGGGTCCATTTTTGAGGAGGAAGGCTCGTGGCCCATCTGGTCTATTTGGGAAATCTTGTCGATCAGGGCTTGGAAGGTAGTCGGCTTGAAGAACGTCATGAACTGGGACACAGTCGTTTGCGGATCTAGGGTCCTGATGAACATGCCCACGGCAGGGGATTCTTCGATGCGTTTTTTGCACTTTGACCATAGGTTCTGCCACCGGATCGCTTAATGGACCCAGGTTTGTCATGGCTTTACCCTGGCATTGATTAATACCATGATCGGGGTATGCTCGCTTGCGCTGGCAAACCGCTGTGTGAACAGCAGTTCCATTTCTATGAATGTTCTCACGGAGTCATTTGGGAGCTCTGAGTACCATTCAAAAGCCATTTCTGACAAGCTGCCAACGAACTGGCGTAGCAACAGTTTGTCGTCACCTCCAGTGTTGCCGCACAAAGCTCTGAACTGAGCGGCGTGCTGGTGTGGATTTCTTGTCCCCTTTTACACATGGAATTTGGGGATCATATATCCCAACGGGTAGTTGATTTGATCATACCAGCCTGAATACGGTGGCCCAGTTCTGTCGATTTGTCCAGCCGCTTCATTCTCTTAATGAGCTCATATTTGTTGAAATATATAGTCATCTAGAGCAACCTAGGAGATTGTTTCCTCCTGTACTGTTGATAGAGATGGAAGAGGGTTTGATGTTTCCCCTCTGTTATCCTCGACGATTATCGGTGGATCTTCGGCTGGATGTTCTGGCTGTTTCATCATTCCAACCATGTCCTGGAACAGAAGCGCCATATGCTTTATGTTAGCAGCTTGTTTTGCGGCCTTCTTATCCTTCCTTTCAAGCACCCTTCGCAGGAACTCTGTATCGGTCTCCTGCTCTTGACGTTGTTCAGATGCCGATTCTGGGCTTTCTTTCTGCCCGGTAAGTGCTGAAATTTTGATCAGCATTTCCTGGAGCTTTTGTTGTTGCTCCTGAGCTTTCGTTAATGACCGAGTTTGGTCAATAACCCACGGAAGCACGACTTTCCACTTTTCCGGAAGCCATGTAAACTGTGTGTACGATCATGCCCCCAGACTTGGGGCGTTTGGGTCTAGCGCCTTTGAAATTTGCCATTAGCGGTGGGATTTTCTCCGGCCTCATCCTTTTGTAGGAGGTCGGAGTTGAAGGAGCCGTTGTAACAGGTACCTGTGTGGAAGACATCCCTCGCTGTATGATGAAGGGATGGTCTTTCTCTTGCCTAACCTTCATTTTCTTCAGTCGGCGAGAGTAGTCTTTGTCGATTACAGAGTCTTAGACTTTCCGCCAGACCCTGTGAATTTAGGAGTAGAGCCGTTGGTGGGACTGCTCCGGTTTTGTCTGCATTATGGCTTCTGCAGGCGGAGGAGATTTCTTAAGCACCGCGGTTGAAGAGTTCTTTCGCACCCTCCTAAGCAGATCAAAGATGTTCCCGGTTGGAACAGCAGCGTCAACTTCTACCATTGGAGACGGCGGAGTGAATCCAGAAGGAGAGTTGCACCCAACTTTTCTCACTCAGCGCCAGTAGCGACGTCGAGCATGTCTTGCAGACAGGACCGTCTCTGTTTTGGAAGCGACTGTGGCTTTCCCGTGGTTTTGTTGAGGAGCTCCGACAGTTGTCTGTTAAAGACCGACGTCCTTAGCAAGATTTGATTTGAGACGGTCAGCCTTTCGAAGACCGATTATCTGACCGGTGAAGCACTTTTGACGGATTCATTAGACCCTTCGGGAATCATGGGCTTCTTTGCAGGCCCGCTTGAGCTTTGACTCGGCCTATTAAAGACAGAGACACCCTTTCTGGACGGCTCGTTGAGAGGAGCCGTTGCGGTCGTCAGTCGGTGGAAGACCGACTTCTCGGGAACATCGGGTTGCGGCATTGTGGTACCGATACTCATTGGTGGGAGCATGGTCCCGAAGAACAATCCAATAGTGATTCTGTTACTTGCTCCACCGGTATTGAATAAATGGAGGCCGTGTTAGGCCCATAAGTCACTCCTCCAGTTGGAGCGGAGTGGGAGTTGCTGTTGCAGGTTGTGCAGCTGGAAGCCATTGATCTTTTTCTTCTTCTTCCTGCATAGGAGCAAGACACTAAATATTAGTACCTCGAATCCAATGGCAACCATAACGAACCGCGATTTTGTTCGCGAAACATGACACACTAAGTATGGAGTGGAAAGAGGAAAAGGTCCCACTGGGTGTGCCAGAATCTGTTCACCGCTGGAAGACGGACCAGGACGTCGGGACGTCTGGCCTGAGTTCTAGGGGCAGAAGCTATTTGGATTTATCCTTCCACCTCTCCGAAAATGCCAAGTTGATTTATGGCACCGTATATCAGATGTTTGGACGGACGCGACCGTTGTATCTAACTTTATCAGATTCCCCCTCGTTTGCGAGGGGTTTTAGATTGTGGGGACGCTCTTCCCTGCAGGCATAAGCCCCTGCAGTTTGTAGGACTACGGTAGCGCCCCGGCCGTCTTTCCGAGGCCAAAATGCGGAAACGAAAATTTTTCTTGACTTTAAACCGGCACTACCGCATCCTAAAACCCGGATCGAACCATTAACCCAAACTAGCTAACAAGAGAAAGGGTAGAGAGCTATACCGAGCGATCCGTGTCCTTCGGTCTTCGGCCCCCGTCCCGATCTCCTCGCGGAATCTCCGGTCTTCATCTCCTTATCGGAAAGGGCACCACATCGCCGGGTACTTTTACGGGCTCCCACCTCTGGACCGAGGCAACTCAGGCACGAAGTTGGCGAGCCGACGTGTCCAAGAATGCTGTAGACTAGTGTAGAGTGGTTTGTCTCTAGCGGGTATGAAGTTGCCATAATGATGGAGGAAGGAGATATGGAGATGAATGATTTTTGTAGCAAGCAAAAATATATGAGATGAACATTTTTCCCCACCAAATGAAATGCCCTCTCTCCCCCCACAAAGTGTGGCCGGCCATGCATAAATGGGAGAGGGGAAAAGAAATGCAAGGGAGGTGAGCACAAGAGAGTGTGTGGTGACCATAATGAAAATGAGTGATATCAAGGAAAAATAGTCACACTCAAAACCAAATCAATTCCTTTCAAAATCCATCACATTTAATGCAAGCTATGATCACTAGAAAAAGCAAAGATGCTAGTATTATCATATTCCCTCATTTACAAATAAACCCTTCCACAAATACTAATTTGCTCATTTGCACATTTGCCCCTCCATCAGAAAAATCCGGCCATGAAGGAACAAAGGAAAACTGGCCGAAACGGAATGCAAAGTGGCAACTTCAAAAAAACTGATCCCGTAATAAATTATAGGAACACCCCGCGACTGTATATACATACCCGCATTTGTATTCCGACCAAATACAAATGCAAAGTGACAAAATCTACACTTTATAATACTAGGATCCGGCTTAAACCAAAGCCCGCTAGTATTATCCGTCCGATCATGATCCGTGCAATACCGCACGTATAAGATCGAACCTTGCCATATCTCTATACGGCGTCTACAGCGTTTCGCCCGAAACTTGAGAAACTGTCTGTGGGGGACTCTAAAGACTCGTCAATACCTTTGGCTGTGGATTTAACCACTAGCACGTCAGAGGTATTAGCCATACATGACGGGCTACCAGGTATTGACCAAAAGGGACGTCGATGAGCGAACTCATCCTGACACCCTACTGAGCCTGTCAATGACAATATCCATATAGTCCGGACCGTTCGTCTATGAGTATCGCATGGCGGGCCTAGGGGGTTGGTAAAAGTTAGACACCCAAAAGAGGTACAAGTCGTGTCGGAGTGTAGCCCAGAACACCCTGAGATACTACTGGAATACTTACCAGTAAATCTCCTACCTCGGCCGAGGGCTTTGTGTAATGGCTCTTCTAGACACAGTGCGACCTCACCCCCAATACCAGGAGAGACGAACCCCTGCAGATCCGCTCACTGCCTCCATGTGGCTCGGAACTGTACCCAACTAAAACCTGTTTGCACGACTCCTTTGAGCCGTGGTAGGGTAGTAATCAAAGTACAGTGGGACTCACACAAGACAAATGACGATCTCAGGTCGATGAACTAACCTGTACACATGTCACCAGGGAACTGCTATCTGACGTCAGGTATAAGACCAACTAGCATATTCCCGGCGAGTCCTGTCCGGTGTACTCATAACCCAATAAGCACCTGTATACATCTTAGGTGAACCAACTGACACCAGTGGCTTGTAGGACCGGCCACCGCCCCTCGTCGGGGTCTCGACTGTATACACTAGTCTACTCTGGAGTATCAATGCCCTGTCTCGAAAACTCCCATGACTAGGGATCTTTTAAGGATGTGCTTATAGACCCCAGCTCTCACGTATATGATCGCCATCATACTGCTGGCTGTCAAGCAAGAATCCTAAGGGCTCTATCAACGCGCAATAGTGACCTGTAAGGTCACCTAAAGCAGTACACGATGATAAAGATAAACCGGATAGCATACTATCATCTTGAGTAAGACTGTTTTACCTGCATAGGTCCTCCCTCAATCATTGCAATCACGTGCCTGTGATCCAATAATTGACTCTAAGGGCACTATATCCAACAATCTCCCACTTGCACTCAAGGCTAATTATTGCGATGTCGCATACTCACAGCCCGTGTTATACCGAACACCCAACTCCTCTACTAATCAGTTTCACAAAACCCGTTTGCGAAACTAATGCGTCCGAGGAATAGCCTCAGTGAGCGGATCCGCTTTGATGTTTCTTTCTATGACTCTCTTTATCTCAAGTTCGCGGAGAAAACCATCTCCCGAAATGAGCAATACCTGTCTTAGAATATGTCTGGATATCTGATGGGACCTAGTTCATAAATGAACTCCAAATCCAAACTTCGTAGACTGTATCGTCAAATGAAAATAATCAGTATCCTGCGCCATGCCTCCCTCAGTATTCGCTTGGACCACCTGTCCAAACTACTGTCTCTCGTCAAAGGGAAAACTATAACTCTGACAGTCACTCTGTCATCCAGGTCACCTTGGAAGCCTGGAATGATAATTGTCTCCCGAAGGAGGATGCCGTCATCATATCCCTAGAACATCAACTTATGTTCTAAAACTGCTTCCGAACGTTTCTCCAGGATTGGATCAATATCACCTTATTGCATCTAGTGCAAAAACAACATCTATATCCTATGTGGAGAAACCACTGTGTGACAACCAAAGTATAACCGATCGTAGTATAGGAATTTCACTTCCTACTCTGTGTATGTCATCTTAATACCAAGACATCACACCCTACTACCTTCTTAACAGATCCATCCCCTATTCTGATGAAGTCAAACCTATGACTGTCACATCAGAAATAGATGATCTATCTCCGCTATATCTGCTTTAGCCTATAAATAGACATAAGCTACTTGTCCACCAATGCTTCCTCTTCTCCACTCTGATTACGACAACCCTCTGGCAGAGTCATATACACGTGCACTTCTAAAGATAGTTTAGAACGACGCTATACTCATCCTCCTGCCGGGTCTCACAGTCTGGAACAATAGCAATGGCAAGTATGGGTAAACAAGAACCTCCCTGTCACCGTCCTTGAGGCTACCGGAGTACCTCTCGGGTGCCAGAGGTTACCCACCATATCTGCGGAGTGGCCAATGGAATGTCAATACAGATTGAATCTTTAGGTTCCTATCAAATTTTCAGTAATCGTTTGCGGTTCTGGAATCACTTCCAGTTCTACCATACTCCTACTACTGTTTTCTGAAAAATCCATTTTTATTAAAACCGTGGTGAGTCAAGAACAATATCACTATTGATCTTCCAGATGGTAGAAAGTTAACCCTCGTCATAGCCCGGGTCAACCCAGAAACTGCCATTACAGAAACGTGCCTTGAGTTATCCAGAGTCTGGTTTTAAGCATAAGCCGGACAACTCCCCGTACCTTAATATTGTTAAGATATGAACTATTCTATAACCAATATAGAAACAGAGGCACTGATTTAATTGGAACCGGATTCAAATCATGCAACTGTCTCCAGTGCATGTCAACTAAATGGAAGGAGGCCGATCAGCGTTATTCAACTTAGGAATGCTTCCAATTATGAGTAATCTGAAAGAGAAGCAAGTTCTCTTAATCATTACTATTAACTGAATACCATACACAAGTATCTACATCTTTGATCACCTTGAAGAATCCTGATACTTGCAATACTTGGTTCTCTACTTTATTCATATACCAATAACTTCTCAAATCTTGGACCTTGCATTTGTACGAAACACATGTCTAAGAACTAGAGAAGTCACAAGTAAACTGAATATAGTATGAGGACTAACCCCTCTGTCCTAATGGACACTGGACAACATACAATACTCTGTATAAGTCCCCTGAGTCTAACAACTCAATCCTTGTGTGTCGTAGGTTAAAAACTGTACTTATGGTTAAGAAGAATTGCACCGCTGTTTAATGCTCCTTACCTAACCATCCACTGATATAGGTAAATGTCATAGATATAATTTCAAAAAGTTATATCTCACTTTATAAAAATAAACGTACAGATATATCAATTTGAAATTGGTGCACAACAACGGATATTCAAAACCAAATATTTGCCGTCCGGCAAACAACCTAGGTGATTTCCTCAAATATCACCAATTACAACGAATCCCGATATAATGAGGATGATCACCAAATTCCCAATAACTTTCTCCCACTCATCATCCGTAAAACCATACAGATGTGAGAATCATACCTGGTAAATATATACCCTGGAGTAAGGACTAATTGGGAAATCGGTTTTCTTTTAACAGTACACAGTGAAACTGAAACATTGAAATGTTTCGTAGGGGTATCCGGGTATTCCTGGTAATGCCTCTTCCATTATCCAGATTCACAACTGTAACCGTATATTTCTTTTCTACCTCTCCAAATCCCTTTCTATGTCTTTAGTCGTTACCTTCTGTACACCATCTTAGGCTAAATGGTTTTCTTCCTTCCCTACCGTTCGGCACCAGCCTCTGGTTTGGAAGAAGACTATCCAATAAGCATAATGGATGCACTGTCCTAATCCTAGGAGCACTCGCAACCTGAGAGAAGGTGAAGATAAAAGACAACTGAATAAAACCTTATTCCTATTTCTCCTAAACCAGAATCCATCCCCGAACTGGAACAAGTTCCTTTCGAGTTCGTATATAACCATACGATGGAGTATCCAATAAACTGTAGATCTTCGTAGTGACACGGAGTGTTCTGGAGAAATACAAAGGTGATGTAGAATTGGTGAAGAAATACTTGGTTTGGTCGTGAATAGCAGTCGCAATTTACTTTGCCCTCTTACTAATCCCTTTATTTGTCTTTACATAATACCTTCTGTACACCATCGTTAGGCTAATTGGTTTTCTTCATTCCCTACCGTTCGGCACCTGCCTATGGTTTGGAAGAAGACTATCCAATAAGCGTAACAGGTGTACTATCCCCTAATCCAAGGAGCACTCGCAACCTGAGAGAAGGTAAAAGAAAAAGACAACTGAATAGTCCTATCCGTTTTCTCCAGAACCGGAAACCATCCTCGAATAAATTCCTTCGAGTTCGTATATAACCATACGATGGTTTTATCCAATGGAATTGGACGTTCGTAGGAATACGGGGTGTTCTGGAGAAAAAGGTAAAAGTAGGAGTGGCAATGAGGTATGCAATTCTGACAATCCAAAAGCCAGTGTTATAAGAAGGTTCGGTTAATCTTGGTCACTGAGTCATAGTCAAGGGTCGGGTCATGGTCGCTGCCAAAAAGAGAGAGGAAAGAAACACTCAGCGTGCACTCTAACCTAGATCAGAATGGTTATCAATTTATCTAATCAAGAAACCTCCCACTGTATCCTCAAATTCTCCTCCAAACCTGAAAGAAGAATTGGTCGGGATCACCCGAGAAGTAAACCAACTCATCAGTGGGAATCGGGATCCAACTATTATCGCATGATAACGTGACGGAATCCACTCATGTTATCACACTCCAGAAGGTATGCGCATGCCTGGAAAGTTTCAGTTTCTTTAGAAACTCCCGATGTGTGTTTTTACCCCTAGGACCCAAGTGACCTTGACTGAGCCAACATATCAAAGGATCTTAGCCAAGTTCAACCCGTCATTATCTTGATTGCATTAGACCCACCCGCACGAGTCCTTGACTGAGCCAAAATGACTGTACGACTGTCCTAACCAATCACATATCCATAAGACAGAAAAGCATTATAGAGCTACCGCACACTACGCCTCGGCTGAGCATGACATACGTAGCACGAATACTAAGCAATACTAATCTGAAATGACGAAGGGCTATGGTTGGTTTTTGGCGAAAAACCTTTAACGTAATGAACTTGGTATCGTTGAAGGAACCGGATAGCTTTTTATAAAAAATATAGTGGCGAAAACCTTTGCTAAAGAGGTCACTCCCGGTGAAGGGATCTCGGCTCTTTCCCCGTAGAATGAGGTGCAGGATATTCCGAATGAATACCACGATGCAAAGCAAAAAGTAATCGGCTATAGTGAAGTTATTAACCTGACGCAAACATCTGTCCAAGGGGTCACTCCCGGTGAAGGGATCTCGGCCCTTGCCTCGTCGACTGAGGTGCTGGATATTCATAACCGAATACCACTATTCAAAACAAAAGAGAGGGTCCTTTCAATAACAACTTTTTGAAAAATTGTTCCAACAACATCAGAATAGGTTTGTTTAGTTTGCATTGATCCGAATCAACGCAGTCCCATCAATTGATCACACCAATAAAGAACGAAAATAATGATGTACGTATATGCCATCCGCATTCGCCACTGGGTTCCGTCATCATCCGTTACGTTACTTAACTAACGATAGAGCGGGGACTGGACTAGCACGGATGCAAAACATATACAACATCTACTAGTATATATATATCAATATATAATATTCGCTCAAGGCGTGATAAAATGCAACATCACAGAAATGTAATAAGCATCACAGAACAATACAGATATCTGGGATCCCCGGGTTTCATAGAGCCGCTACTGAAACCCGACGTTCCCCTGGTCATGTGGATAGCCTGTGCAATGAAATCCTACACCCCTACGGGCGCGGCAAGTTACCCGCCAAAACCTGAAGCGAGGCAGCCCCCTTCAGCAACGTGAATGGACCACCCAGCACTTCACTGAATCCGGTAACTTGAGCACCCCTCCTTGGGTCAACCTATACCCCCTACAAGTGCGGCGAATAGCCCGCCAATTCTAGAGTGAAGCCTCCTTCGTCTCAACGCCATAAGATGTGGGCCTGTTGCCCTCTAGAACCCGGCTATCCGTGCACCCCTCCGCGGGGTAATCCTAGTACAGAAAGTAAAATATACAACGGGTACATCGACCTCAGCCCGGTCGTGCCCCAAAAGAATAATATACAAACAGGCAGTGACGGCAGTCCACATGTCGGACGCTCGCCCCGCAATATCAAATGTACATATATAAACAAAACTGTACAACCATTGCATCCAGGCTATCCACCACGACAAAACCGCAACATCACAGCATAACACAGAACATCAACGTGAATGTCACGTTCGTAAATCCGTCTAAAAGGGCTATACCAGTTAGACAGGATTTACCAATCAAGTGACATTCACGGTCGCAGATATAATGTAAATACTGTAAACTAACATGTTTAAAATTTTCGATCGACTGAATTTCCCGAAGTGGGCCCCAAGCACTACTGTAGCACGCAAAATAAATCTGGGCCCAAAAAGAATATACCAAAAATCCCAATTTCAAATCAAAAGGCTACTGTGAAAATTTCGTACAGCGTTGACATTTTCCTGCCGCGGATCCGCGGCTAGAACAGGGGTTTGGCCGCGGTTCCGCGGTCCTACTGTAGCATCACCGTATCGAATTTTCACAGAATGCTTAAAACTGCCTGCATGAATTTCTAAAACACTCAAATTAATTTTTGGAGCAAAAAAAATTTCGACAGAGAACTGGACCTAAAATTAGGTTTTTTAGAAAATCCGTTTGATCGAACTTGTAAACACGCTAGAGCAAGCTAGACTAGGTTAATGGCGTGGCTCTGATACCATGTAAGACTACGGTAGCGCCCCGGCCGTCTTTCAGAGGCCAAAATGCGGAAACGAAAATTTTTCACAACTAGAAAACCGGCGCTACCGCATCCTAAAACCCGGATCGTAACCATTAACCTAATGCTAGCTAACTAGAGAATGGGGTAGAGAGCTATACCGAGCGATCCGTGTCCTTCGGTCTTTGGCCCCCATCCCGATCTCCTCGCGGAATCTCCGGTCTTCATCTCCTCGTCGGAAAGGGCACCACATCGCCGGGTTCTTTTACGGGCTCTCACCTCTGGACCGAGGCAACTCGGGCACGAAGTTGGCGAGCCAACGTGTCCAAGAATGCTGTAGGCTAGTGTAGAGTGGTTTGTCTCTAGCGGGTATGAAGTTGCCATAATGATGGAGGAAGGAGATATGGAGATGAATGATTTTTGTAGCAAGCAAAAATATATGAGATGAACATTTTTCCCCACCAAATGAAATGCCTTCTCTCCCCCCACAAAGTGTGGACGGCCATGCATAAATGGAAGAGGGAAAAAGAAATGCAAGGGAGGTGAGCATAAGAGAGTGTGTGGTGACCATAATGAAAATGTGTGATATCAAGGAAAAATAGTCATACTCAAAACCAAATCAATTCCTTTCAAAATCCATTACATTTAATGCAAGCTATGATCACTAGAAAAAGCAAAGATGCTAGTATTATCATAATCCCTCATTAACAAATAAACCCCTCCACAAATGCTAATTTGCACATTTGCAAATTAGCCTCTCCATCAGAAAAATCCGGCCATGAAGGAACAAAGGAAAACTGGCCGAAACGGAATGCAAACTGGCAACTTCAAAAAAACTGATCCCGTAATAAATTACAGGAACACCCCGCGACTGTATATACATACCCGCATTTGTATTCCGACCGAATACAAATGCAAAGAGACAAAATCTATACTGTACAATACTAGGATCCGGCTTAAACCAAAGCCCGCTAGTATTATCCGTCCGATCATGATCCGTGCAATACCGCACGTATAAGATCGAACCTTGCCATATCTACATAAGGCCTCTACAGTGTTTCGCCCGAAACTTGAGAAACTGTCTGTGGGGGACTCTAAAGACTCGTCAATACCTTTGGCTGTGGATTTAACCACTAGCACGTCAGAGGTATTAGCCATACGTAACGGGCTACCAGGTATTGACCAAAAGGGACGTCGATGAGCGAACTCATCCTGACACCCTACTGAGCCTGTCAGTGACAATATCCGTTCAGTCCGGTCCGTTCGTCTATGAGCATCGCATGGCGGGCCTAGGGGGTTGGTAAAAGTCAGACCCCCAAAAGCGGTACAAGTCGTGTCGGAGTGTAGCCCAGAACACCCTAAGATACTACTGGAATACCTACCAGTAAATCTCCCGCCTCGGCCGAGGGCTTTGTGTAATGGCTCTCCTAAACACAGCGCGACCTCACCCCCAATACCGAGAGAGACGAACCCCTGCAGATCCGCTCACTGCCTCCATGTGGCTCGGGACTGTACCCAACTAAAACCTGTTTGCACGACTCCTTTGAGCCGTGGTAGGGTAGTCATCAAAGTACAGTAGGAACTCACACGAGACAAATGACGATCTCAGGTCGATGAAATAACCTGTACACATGTCACCAGGAAACTGCTATCTGACGTCAGGTATAAGACCAACTAGCATGTACCCGGCGAGTCCTGTCTGGTGTACTCATAACCCAATGAGCTCCTGTATACATCTTAGGTGAACCAACTGACACCAGTGGCTTGTGAAACCGGCCACCGCCCCTCGTCGGGGTCTCGACTGTATACACTAGTCTACTCTGGAGTATCGATGCCCTGTCTCGAAAACTCCCACGACTAGGGACCTTTTAAGGATGTGCTTATAAACCCCAGCTCCCACGTATATGATCGCCATCATACTGCTGGCTGTCATGCAAGAATCCTAAGGGCTCTATCAATGCGCAAAAGTGACCTGTAAGGTCACCTAAAGCAGTACACGATGATAAAGATAAACCGGATAGCATACTATCATCTTGAGTAAGACTGTCTTACCGGCATAGGTCCTCCCTCAATCATTGCAATCACGTGCCTGTGATCCAATAATTGACTCTGAGGGCACTATATCCAACACAGTTAATTACGTTACCGCATCGCGATAACCACTTTCTCCTACTCCGGAGGTTCACTTTGTGTCGTGTGTATATTTGTTTATATTTTGGGTTGCCCGTGGATTGTATACGGAGACTAATTTATGTCTGTCTCCCGTAGGGCATGGATTAGTCCAAATCTGTATATTTTTAGATTTAGTTTTGGTTTGATTTAAGGACCGTTAATCTAGTTTGAGATTAAAATCGACATAAATATACGAGCATTTGGACTCCATTATTTTTAGTTTAAGGACATCCCGGTCCATTATCGCCATATTTGAGGCGAAGTTTCAGTTTAGAGACGTTTCGATCCACTATCGCCGTATTTGGAGGCGAATGTTAGTTTAAGGACATTTCGGTCCGTTGCCGTATTTAAGGCGGAATTTCATGTTTAGGGACTTTTCGGTCCATTATCACCGTATTTGGGGGCGAATATTAGTTTAAAGACATTTCGGTCCGTTATCGCCATTTTGGAGGCGAATATTAGTTTTAAGAACGTTTTGGTCCATTATCGTCATTTTGGAGGCGGATATTAATTTAAAGACGTTTCGGTCCAACATTCAACTTGCGCGCACGTGTATTTGTTACGTGGCGAAGTGAACGATGTTGATATGGAATGTGCCCAATTTGGAGTACGATCCGATTTGAGGTGTGCACGTCAATTTGGATGTACGTCAATATAGGATGAAAGGAGTTGTTGGTCGTCATGACCCGCCGCCTCTCTGAAGACGTTGAAGAATTACAACGATATATATCAGAGGTGTGAAGAGATGTACCCTTGAACCAAATCCCGTATTTGAGGGAGAATAGTTATGGCGGCCTTAAGAATTTTTGTTAAGGATACGTTAATCCAATTTGAAAATAAGATCCACTTAACAACATTTCAGGATCTTCCTTATTTAAGACCAACAACAGAGCATTTGGACTCAGTTGCAAGACTTTAACAACTTAGCCAATTTGGGCTATAGTCTGCTTAGTCTCCCTTCTTTTTTTGAAAAGAGTGCTAAGCACTTGTTTGGGTTTTGTTTAATCAGTCCCTTTTTTATGCAAAAAGTGCTGAGCACTTATATGAATTCTGACACCAGTATATGATCCTGTGGAGCTTTCAGTCATAGGGATTACCCAACAAGTGTTGAACACTTTACTCCTTTTGTCTTTATATGGAGTGCTAGGCACACTTTATAGAGTCTATGTGGGGAACACATGAGGCTCTTGGCGCTGCCCAATAAGTGTTGAACACTCAGCCGTTTTGGGCTGTTTATGGAGTGCTAAGCACTATTTTTTTCTCTTTTGCGG
The DNA here is from genome assembly GCA_030015575.1 of Agapanthus africanus. NCBI lineage: Eukaryota > Viridiplantae > Streptophyta > Magnoliopsida > Asparagales > Amaryllidaceae > Agapanthus > Agapanthus africanus. The sequence goes on along the minus strand of CM057350.1, from coordinate 177,346,230 downwards.
CGCACACATGGGGAGCACGTGCGGCGCTGGGGCGCTAGGCACTACCTAGTGAGTGCTAAGCACTCTTTCCTTCTGTGGTGCCCATGTGAGGAACACGTGCAGCGCTGAGCGCTGTCCAGTAAGTGCTGAGCACTCTTCTGTGGTGCCCATGTGAGGGACACATGCGGCACTGGACGCTGCCCAGTGAGTGCTAATCACACTTCTCTGTGGTGCCCATGTAAGGAACACGTGCGGCGTTGGGCGCTGCCTAGTGAGTGCTGAGCACTCTTCTGTGGCACCCACGTGAGGGACACATGCGGCGCTGGGTGCTTTTCTCTTCTGTTGATAGCATTTTTGCCCATTAATGATCGATAGGATCTTTGTTTTGCAGATCTAGGATCAAGCTCTCATTTTAAAATCCAAGTTCTTTTACAAGAACTGGGTTTCTCTTTTATGTTTTGTTTTGAGGAATTCAATTCCTAGTTCCTTTCTGAGTCTTTGATTTTCAAGAACAAGTTCCTCCCGATGAGAATTAAATTCTCAACTTGTGGGAGACTTGTCTTGTGGATCTCAGATTCAGAAAAAGAACTTAGTTCTTCGAGAAGGGTTAGACCCCTAGATATGCAAATGAGATGTTTTTATCTCTGTTTTTTTTTCTTTACCTAGAGTCTTTAAGGGAGATCTTATTTCTTGAGAATTTAATTATCTATTCCTTTTTGAAGCTTTCTGTTTTTGTTTTTAGAAGCCTATAGGGGGTTCCTCTTTTTCAGACTTGAAGTCTTCGGTCCTTTATATAGTGGAGGAAAATTTGTTAATTATGTTTAAAGAAATCTCTCATTTAGAGATCCCAATAAATTTAGGGAATTTTACCTACCATTGGATCTTTTGATCCAAGGGTTTCTGTTTTACAGAACATATTTTGTTGTTTCTAACAAGATTGGGGAATTATTTCTATATGCAGAGTTTTATTCTATGAAATAGTGATTTTTAATCACTATTGGATTTTTAATCCAAGAGTTCTTTACTTTACAGAGGGCAATCTTTCTTGTTTCAAAAGATTGAGGGAATATATCCCAAAAATAGAATTTTATTCTATGATCCAATTTGGGGAATGTTTTCTCTCGACATAATTTAATTCTGCATTTTTGATAATTTATCATCTCCATTGGATTTTTGATCCAACGGCTCTGTTTAAAAGAGAGTGGAATTTAATTCTACCTGGGCGTGCGGTGCTCATGCGTTGTGCACGTAAGGTGCCACTTGAGAGTTTTAATTCTTTTTGTGCTTTGCACACTAGCGCCCTCTTAAGGAGTACATGCGGCGCTATATGAGAGTTTTAAATCTTATTTTTAATCTAATAGAACTTTTTGTGCTTTGCACACTGGCGCCCGCGTGAGGAGCACGTGAGGCGCTGCCACATTAATTTTGAACAGAGCTTTGCTCTTTTATTGGGGAAACACACCTCAAGTCGTTTCTTTATCGGTTTGATAGCTATGCAAGATTTAGAGCTCAAGCAGCTCGATATTAAGACCGCTTTCTTACACGGTGATTTGGTAGAGAAGATCTACATGCAACAACCCGATGGTTTCGAAATTGAAGGTAAGGAAGACCACATTTGTTTGTTAGAGAAGTCTCTCCATGGTTTGAAATAGTCGCCTAGACGTTGGTACAAGAAATTTGATTCCTTCATGAGGGTTATTGAGTTTATGAGAAGTAAGGGCGATATTTGTGTTTATTGCATGAAACTCACCGATAGTTCTTTCATATACTTGTTGCTTTATGTTGATGATATATTAATAGCAACAAGGTATATGGTTGATATTCAGAAACTTAAGGAACAGTCGAAAGGCAAGTTCAAGACCAAAGATTTGGGAGCGGCCAAGAAAATTCTCGGTATGGAAATTAGGCGCGATCGCAAGGGAGGTAAACTTCACTTGTCTTAACAGCGATACGTTATGAAAGTTATGGAGCGTTTTGGCATGGCAGACGCTAAATCAGTAAGTATCCCTTTGGAAGCTCATTTCAAACTTTCAACTCGTTTATCACCGCAAACAGATGAAAAACTTCAGTATATGTCGCATGTTCTTTAATCGATTGGGGTAGGTAGCAATATATATGCCATGGTTTGTACCCGATCCGATATTTCACATGTAGTTAGTTTTTTAGTCGCTATATGATATCTCCTGGTAAAGCCCATTAGCAAGCAGTGAAATGGATTTTATGATAGCTACGAGATACGTCTGATGTGGGGTTGGGGTTTGGAAAGAACAGTGATAGTTTGGTTGGTTTCAGCGATTCTGACTATGCAAGTGACCTTGACAGGAAAAGATCGATCACCGGCTATATATTCTCTTTATGAGGATGTGCCATTAGTTGTCGTGCTTCGTTATAGCCTACAGTAACACTGTCTACGACGGAGGCAGAGTATATGGCCGTTGTTGAGGCTGTTAAGAAAGAAATCTGGTTGAAGAGACAATTTTCGGAACTTGAAATCGAAAAAGATGTCATAATAGTTTATTATGATAGCCAAAGTACGATTCATTTGACAAAGGACCAGATTCATTATGACAGATCAAGGAACATCGATGTTCAGTATTGGTTCGTTCAGGATGTCGTTGAAGAGGAAGAAATAATCGTAAATAAGGATGGCATAACAAATAATCCAGCCGACATATTGATTAAGTCTCTTTTGTTTGTTAAGTTTGAGTATTGCTTGAACGTAATTGGAGTGTGTCGCACTCATTAATCCCTTGAGGGGTTTTGTGGATAAGGTGGAGCTACTACTAATATTATGGTAGAGTTTTATAGAAAATGGGAGGTAAGGTGAAGATTTGTTGTGTTTACCTCGTATTCTATAATCCCTAGAAGTTAAGCCGACTCATGACAATCTTGAGCCGGCTCACAAATCATTTGGAATTATCAATTGTTCTCTGTTTGCAAGAGACGGCTCAATACAATCATGAGCCGGATCAAGCCTATGATGAGATGGCTCAAGTAAAGTATGAGACGGCTCATAACATGTCTGGAATTACGGATTTCTTTTTGTTCGTATGAGATGGCTCAAGGTAATTTTGAGCCGGCTCGAAGTCTGTTGGGCCGAATTCTGGACTGTTTCGGGAATCTTATTTCTAATCTAATTTTCCTCATACTATATATATTGTAGTTTGTAACCCTAATTGGGTTAACTTTTTGTATTTTGTAAGAGAAGGCCAGGGTTCTTTCTTAGGGATTTTGTGAGAGTTGATCTACCGTTGTAATCCTCCATATTTGTTCAATTAGTAAAGCTTCTCCTTCGTCTGTGGTTTTTCCCGTAAGGGTTTTTTCACGCAAATCTTGTGTATTTTGATTTTTACTTTATTTCTATCGCTTTTGATTATTTGTTTCCTCTCTTTATCATTTGTTTATTGCTTCGTGATCGTATTTGCCGCAACAATATAAAATCACAAGAAAGGATATCAATACCCGCAATTACTTAATGATAAATATGTCAATATTATATTGGTTTGGTTGATTATTAAGGTTGAACATGTCAATTTAAGTACGAAACCTATTACCTGAACCAGAACCCATCGCCTGGCTACTCGAGTCCACACAAGACGAGCTAAGTTGTTGCTGTGAATCAAGTACTGCAAATAATGATATATTAGACGATACAATAAATATACACAATGAAATGTAATATAAAACTAGTTGCTCAGACCCAACATCCTGGGTCCCCGACCTCATAAACGAGGCCTTATGAATACCGGCGAGGAAGAAGCAGGCTCAAGCCCATCCCGTCTCCGCAAAGCGCCCGAAGCTTAAGCGGATCGGCAACCACATACGATCTAACAACCGGTTAGCATCCGCGCTTGGTAATGAGAATATCTCCTTGATACGAGAAGATATGTAGGAAATCCATGCAGATCCTCCCGTGGCCAATCAGGCCAATTCCATAAACAACCTATATAAACCAAACATCCTTCCATCTTAAGGATACTTTCCCATTTTTGCTTAGAAACCGCAATTCTAAAAGCGGGAACTGACTTAGGCATTAGAGGAGGATCCTGGAGAACTATCTTCGAGTGTTCTTTGTCTTGCATGTTGCAGATCTAGAGTTTACCGTCCAGCTCAAAGGCTCACTATACAAATTTCATTGGGGCTCGCTCGTATGATAAGTTCTGTGCAGCATCAAAATGCACTAAAATTTAATCGAAAAAGCTTATACAAGTAATATACATTTTCAATTTAGATAACAAATAATACTCACTCCGTTCACAATTACTTGTCCTTTTATAATTTTTCACGGCATTTAAGCTATGATTTAAAGCCTATTTGAAAGACAATATATAATATTTTCATGCTAGTATATTTTCCTAAATTACTCTCATATTAAATGAATGTTAACTTCTCATCTACCTAAATTTTCTTCAGAACCTTGTACCAAAACATTGAGGTTAGTTTAGACATTTTACAAAAATAAAATAATATATGTGGTGAGAAATTCGATACTATTCACCTCTATATCATAAAACGAAAAGTAAGTTAGGACAAGAAAAACTTCCTAAAAAGACAAGTAATTGTGAACGGAGGTGTCTATGTTTCTAAATGGATGAACATGTGCACAATAATGCCGAAGAATGAAAGTGAAAAAATTATTATGAGTTTGCAGAGGATCTCCAGAATCTTAGTTTCAAGATTCTCTAAATTCTTGACATGGACACTTTTGGAACACAATTCCCAAAAGTATGTGCAAACGTTGTCAAGAACGACCTTAAATGATGGATTTATCGATGTTTTAAGATATTGTAATGACCAAAATTTTCATGTATTGATAAAATACTATTTTAATTTGAAGTTAAACACGTCTTTCATAACATTTTAATGTTAATATTTTTCATTAAACAGATTTTAAATTTATATGGAAGGAAATGATTAGTTAAAACTTTATATTTTTTTGTTGAAATAGTTAATATGTTTTAATTGAAGAGAATTTTATTTTAGAAGATAAAGAGAAGAATTAGAATTGTGGATTTATATTTAGGATTTTGTTAGGTTTTTAAAGATAAATTGTTTAAAAAAAGAAATTGATTGATTCTTTTGGTATTTTAAAAAGTATAAATATTTTTAGGAATATATTTTTTTATTGTTATGTGTTATAAAAGAAATCTCATTTTTAAAGAGAAGGATTTATAAAAGATTGTGTTGGACAAAAAAAAATATTTTAAAAAAAAAGAATCATGATTTTATATTTTATTATATTTTGGTAAAGGGGATTTTTGAAAAGAGAATCATTAGAAAAGTATTTTCAATATAAAATTATTTATTAAGTATTTTTAAGAGTTTAATTAGATTTTGTTCTAATTAATGATATTTTTAAAACAAAACTTTTTTTAAAACCTCTCTTTAAGCCCTTAGATCTAATTTTATTTAATCCTAACCCTTAATTTCTAAAAATCATAATCTCTACTCCTATAAATAAACCTAAGCCTCTCTCTTTCTTCCATCTTCCTTTCTCCAAATTTTTTTCTCCCATCAAAACATTGAAGAACCTTATCTTCATGTAAGCCTTGATTATCGAAGCATCCTTTACAAGACACATATAGTTAGTCTCTCCCCTCACCTTTGATTCTGTTGCCTTATTTCTTTAGAATCCCTGATATAGATAGTGTTAAAGTCTTTTACTTTTTAATTAAAAAGAAATTGTAAAATATCTTGCCATGAAACTGTTTGCTACACCCTCAACATGAAACTTTTGATGACTTGATCTTGTTTATTTTGGACGATGAAGTTATTTACATGTTATGAAACTTGACCCTTAGGTATGCTAATGAGGTTATATATATGCTGTGATTGCTAGGTTATGGATTTATCATGTTAAATTCTTGGATTGTTATCATTGCTACACGAAAACTTCATGAAAATTGTTAAGTTTAGTTTCTGAATTTTATGCACAATCTGAATAAATTAATCATAACTTCCAAACTATATACCCAAAACCTTCAAGTAATGGGTCAAGACACTTTTAAACAGAAAAATCTAGATCTTTCATGAAGCACAGCTCTTCTGAAAATGACTATAATCTCATGATAACATGCCCCTGACTTGTTAATTTGAAATCTGGTCTTTACTAGAATTTTCAGTACAACCACTGTAAACCCCTAAAGGACCATCTGTACTGTAACATTTCAAAAAAAAATAAAATATTATTTTTGGGAATTTTTATAATTTAATATTAATTTTTAATAAATATTTTAATATTTCGGTATAATTACATACTGATAAATAGGGAAAATTCTGGAAAAAAAATTATGGAAATGCTAAAATAGGGTATTTTGTGGAAATATGCTATTTTTTTAAGTTTTTATGGTTAAGTATATACTATTTTAGTGTTAATCGCGATTAAAAATCGCTAATTGGATTTTTGGCTTTTTGTGCAAAAATGTGCACATATCATTTTCCACACTTGTTACACTTATTTCATGTTTTGGATTCATGGTAGCCTAGGGTTAAACCATGCTTAGATAACCATGGTGGCTTAAACCTTTTGGTTAAGATAATGGGATTAATTATGGGTTTTTAGCTTTGTTTAAAGGTGATTAGGATGGGGGTTGACTTGTGGTGAGAGAGTGAGCCATGATGGCTTGTGTATGCTAGCATTTATTGAGAGAGAGAGTGGTGGCTCTAGGGTAGTGTCACACTCCTTTTTATTTCAAAACTTTTTCTTGTCTTTCACCCTCTCATCTAACTCACATATTTCCCTCTCACTCACACACACACACCATCATCATATACTACAACCCCCAACCAAAAAAACAACCCCAAATACTAAAGTAGCTGCTGCAACACCAAAGAAACAGCAACAGCAATAGAAACAGCATCAGCAGCAGCTGCTACATGAGCACCAGCAGCAATAGAAGCAGCTCAGCAGCAGCAGCAGCCTCTTTCTCCTCCTCTTTCTTCTCTTCTCCTTCATCCTAGGACCCCTTGAGGTATAATCTCGCAACCTAACTCCTTTCTTGCTCGATTATGGTCGTTAAAGCTGAAATTTAGTGTTTGCTAGGTGGTTTAGTGCTAGTTTTAGTGATTTTGAGTGAGATGTGGCCAAGTGATGGTTTTGATTGTTAGTGTAGCCTTATTAGGTGTGTTTGAGACCAGTTAAACTAAGATTTGTCCTAGGTTTCACCAAAATCCCAGATTGATTAGAATCGGCGTAATTTACCGTTTTTATGGATTTTCAAGCCTTTCTGGAATCTGCTACCACCCGAGACGTCCTAAAATAATTTTAGCTGGACAGTGAGATGTGCAGGCACCCTGGAACCACCACCCAAAGCCCCAGCCTCTGAACCAACTTCCTGGCCCCAGATAAATCCCATCTGGCCGCAATTTGTAGCCAGAGCATGGGTTCTGGGCTCCGGATTTGTTCTGTAGCTTTTTACCCTGTAAACTTGACTCTTGGTATGTGCAGTTTTGTCTGATTCCAATCAGGGTAGAATCTGGGTTGATTTTCTTGAGTAGGCACATAATTTACGACTTGTTTTAGCATGGATTTTGGTATTTGGTGATTCGTTTCTGTCGGGTGGCGTTTGAACGTCAACGGCAAAGGGTTATTAGCTGTATTTGCACACGAGGCTATAGGTTTTTACCTATAGGCGTAGCGTGTACCGTTTTGGTTTCCGACATGGTTTTCATGTGCTTTAGCGTTTGTGACATCCTTGTAGGTACCCCATGTGACGTCGAGGCGTTGGAGATGCAAATGGCGACGTCGGCACCGGCACGCATAAAGCAAGGTGAGTAGATTTATATCTACGGGGAGAAGTCGGGTGGATGGCGTATAGCACCCCCGCAGTTCGTGGTGATGTATACGGATGCGTATACACACCAACAATTATTACATGTTGTTTAGAAATTATTAATGTTAAAGATGGATATTTGGTGTGCTTGGATGATTTAGTGTCGCGAAACCCTAGAGTAGTGGTCGCACCATACATGCACACACACACCCATACTTGCATACATTCTTATTTCATATGTGCTTATGGGATTCTATATAGTTATTGTGTTCACATGGGTATGGGACCACGTGTTCAGATACGGATTTGAGGATGATACCTGGGATTGAGATGAGTCGATGATATTTGAGCTGAGATTATGATATCGGTGATATGGCAGGATTCGTACTTGAGATACGTCCTGATGTTATAGTGGATCTTGGATGACGATACCATATGAATAGTTATATATATAAAATGATCGATATGTGATTGTGTTACGAGATATGATATGATATGATACGACAAGATCTTTATGATAGGCCGCATTGGGCGATGTATACTCCTTTGTGATGATATGTGCTGATGATATCAATTTATACGAAACTGTCGATCAGTAGTCAGATCATGATTATAGTGATGATATTAGCATTGTACTAGACGTAGATCAGTACCCGGATTGTGATCTTTGATAAAGAGGATACCAGATGAATGATATGATGAATGTGATATTGACCCGTACCCGGATTCGGGATGCCGTACGATGGATTTACGTATGAGCTATATATTGATGTTTGATCCGCACTCTTGACTTGGGAATAACTGATTATAGAGATATGGTATCGGATGTGATATTATCGAGGCGGGATCACCGACTAATATATATATATATATATATATATATATATATATATATATATATATATGTATGTATGTATGTATGTATGTATGTATCGACTCAGAGGTTAGGTGGTTTCCCTTACCTTCAGTTAGCCTATTAGCTCAGACCTATAGTTGGTGTAGCTGTATGACTCTTATGACATTAAATGTAGTTTAGCTATCGTTGTGTTTAGTATTCAGCTCCCGCACATTATTGTTGTTGCTCCGCATCGCATACTTATATTGTGATTCATATTCCATTATTGATATCATGCTGTTAGGACACCAGCACCATTACCGATGATGCGTATGTTCCACGTACACTTACTTGCCGGCTCACACACATCTTCATCGGTAATTGCCATGTCACTACACAGTAGTAATATTGCATCAGGATATGACACTTGTATGTGCATACTATTAGTCCATGTTGCATGATATACTGTTATACTTGTACTTCATTTATATGTCACATACATCATGCTTTCTGATTATGCGCATTGAGATATGTTGTTTCTATGATATTTCAGGATTTGGGAACCATGGGTATTTCAAAGAGATTATGTGATTGTTTTAAAAACCCGGTTACCCTTGATATGGTATTTCAGTGCGTCCACCATGTGTTTTCTCGGTGCTGAGAGTGACATGTGAGACCCGAGTTCGAGGAGTGGAGGAACTGTTTCGGGTACATGGTGGGCCCGGTGCGGTATCCCGGGGCAAGAGGATCGCAGATGATGGCGTTGAGCCTGGCAGGGGAGCACTACCGACCGGTGATTTTACCCGACGCGTCGGATATCCGGAGAATACCGTCGTGGTCTTGAGATTGATGGTAGGGGCCGGTCTGGATTGACGGCGCCCTAGATAGTGAGATTTATCTGAGACTTTGAGATATTGAGGTACAGAGACATTGAGATATTGAGATTGAGGCTATGTTTTGTGCTGATGCTGGGCACAGGTTTCATGATATTTTTCCATGATTTTGACTATATCCTCATATTTACATGCACGATTACATTGAACATACTTCATATGTATATATAACAGGGGATGAGGACGCTGTTATATATGCCCTTATACCAATATTAATGGAATGGGACGCTAATATATGTGTATTGACATCAATTTAAATACTTCATCATACTTTTCATGCATTCATACCTCATCCATATGATATATTGCTACCTGAGGCACTGACACGAGCACTTGGTAATTACCGTTGTTTAGAGGTATACCTTAGCCATTGTCATAGGCTGCTGGTTATATATTTGAGGATTATATATTATGATCGTATGACCTAGGATTGCGTCATACATGCGATTTCTGTTCGTAGATGTTTTTCTATTCACGAGTTGGCAACTCACCCCCGTTGTGCCTCAGTTTCTTGCAGGTTTTGCCGTACAGGTTTTATTACGGCTTGCTGGCACTGCTTCCTTTGGGTGACTTGCTAGTAGGTGGGTTTATTGCATCATACCCATCATTACATTTTGTATATTATTATTCAGTTGTATCTGGAAGTTCCATCAACCAAACATGTACTTATTTCAGATAGAGACCAGTGATGTTATTCTTTTGACCGTATAGTCGCGCGTTACATTTCTCTGGGTTTCTGGCTGCTGAGATTCCTTTTCTGTTGTGATCTTCGCCTTTAGGCGTTGTATATTGTTTCTTGCATGGTTGTGACCGTCGATCGACGAAGAGCTAGCTCCCGCTTGGGGATGCATTTTTCATTATATATTTTATCAGGTTTTGTACCTGTTTGGGGTCAGTTTTTACAAAGGAAACTCTGCCGAAATTTTTAGAAAATACTTATGATTTTAAAATGTGTATTTCGGCGCATGTTGCAAACTATTTGATTTAAAATGGTTTTTCCTACACTCTATTACTTTCCTTGGTTTGGATTTCTGGGTTTGCGGCTTGCTTAGATTACGTACGCCTTGAGACGTTCGTAGTTTAAGTGCCGGTCATATTCCGTACTTTCGAGACGTGACAAAGTTGGTATCAAAGCGTTAGGTTTTACCTTCGGAGCGTAGGATGACCCTTGGTTGATGGAATAGGTGACTAAAGTAGAGTGACGTACCGTGGGTATGTTCCGCGGCATACTTACGATACGCTACTCCACTTAAGAAGCCTTAGGATGTACATTTCCTTGTTCAGTATTATATTCATTCCTGATCTAGCCTCATCGGTACCAGTTATGGTTTTGCTGCCATGATTACGGGCAGGGAGAGCTACGGCTAGAATTGCTGTCAGCATGAGCTTATCGCGAACGAGGACTGACCAGGGCGAAATTCCGGCGACACACGATTGCGGAGATGTGTCTTTTTATTGTGTTTTCGCGCCACGAGCGTTGGATGGATCGCTGTATGAAATTACTCGGACGTGCAGATTAGCACCAGAGGATTGAGCCACTGACAGAGGCCAGCCAGACTTTGATGACCGTTGAAGTATTACTTATTCATGATGATTGAGGCACAGTTCAGCGTGCAGACGAGTGAGCCAGTTATTGCTGCGAACGACGAGATATCGCCTCAGATGTTGGAGCTATTGCAGTACGAGTTGTACTAAGAGATGATAGAAGGTCGCTAGCCACCGAGGATGAATGACTAGGACATGTAATTCGTTCGCTACCCCGATGCGAGGTCATCAGATACATTGATTCCAGCTAGAGACGACTTCACGCGAGGGCGTTGAGAGTCAACAGAGACGATCGAATGTCAGGAACCTATTATTCCAAGTTTAAAGTATTCAAAAGGACATGCAGGCAATTCTATGGACCCTCTAGAAGAATGAAACCCTAACTCGACTTAATGACCGTGTGAAAGCCTTTGAACCTTCGGGTTTGCGGCAGTTCCGCGGCGCCATTAGTGAGGCTTGGGTTTGCCCTTCTACGGCTGGACCATCGATACTGTGGTACGTACTCAATACTGTTAAACTGTACCCAAGATGTTGAGCTCTTGGGGGATTATGAGGTTTTGACAAATCGATCGGATGGATCGACTTCATTCGGATTCTAGGTGGTGAGATGCACTTCTTGGGAGACTCCAGATACGAGGATAGCCGTTGGAGCTCAGTCCATGCAGCCACGACGAGACGAGTCCGAAGTAGTCGACCTTAGAAAAAAAAGTGGAGTAAGGTATTCGTACAAGATCTGGATAAGATGACGTTCCACTCCGCCGACATCAGAGATGCGATGCGCATGCCGAGGCATTATACTTGGATATACTTTCCAGAAGGAGTCGCGATGAGTATGCAGCCGTTCCGGAGCAAGAAGCAGATATAGTAAGGAACGATGACTTCTGGACAGTTGGCAGAGATGAGACTTGGAAGAGACCTTGAGCAAGATTCCTTCCAGGACACTGCTATAATGATATTTACACCCAGGATCAGATGTGTCACGTGCATTCAGAAAGCCAGAGGCCGACGCCAGTGACATGCTGCTTTATGAGTGGCCGTGATGATTGATCGAGAGATGACCAGAGAAGTGCCAAAATGGAATCGTCCCTGTTAGCACGTCTGATAGGGCCGATGAGCCGATGGATCGTGAGATTGGTAATCCACAGAGAAGACTTGGACCAAGGAGTGGTCATGTTACGCACACAAGCAGGCCAAAGTTCAGGATCGTCGACAAGACATGTTATAAGTGACCACGACAGTTGGCCAGAGATTCTTAGAGGATGTACTTGAGCGGGACTATTCCGCCATACTCGATTTCGATGTTTTGGGCGATCTATTTGCATGACTGATTTGATGATTGGGTTTCATGATATTTGTTTTCATGCACCATGGTTGCACTTACTGAGTATTTACGATTTTCGCCCAGTTGTTGCACTTGATATCGTTTCCGTGCCTTGGTTTCACATGTTTGTGATTTTATGGGTTTTAGACAGTGGAGTTGATTTCGTGCGTATGTACGCACACAATTTGGTTTTTGCACTCGGTATAGTTCGCATATGCTTGCAGTGCAGTGATTCGTATTTTGTGCATTTGGATGTGCTGGACTTCGATTTCGATTGTGATGTTCGATATTTATTTTGTGCACCTTGTGCACCCAATTGGATTTTGCGCATGTTGGGCGCATATTATGAGATATGATTTTGGTGCACACCAGTTGCACTAAAATCGAGATTTTTCGTGCATGTCAGATGCACCTGATTTTGCTGTCAGGCACACACGTTGCCTATGACCAATGTTGTGTGCACACCCGTTGCACCTTGATGTCGTTTTGTGCACTTGCTTGGCACATGTATGGATTTTGATTTCCGTGCGCACCGGACGCACAGGGTATTCATATGCATGTTTTGGGATTGGTTTCTTATGGAGCAGTACGTTTTTGTGAGGTTTTATCATTGTTTTCGTACTGAGCAGGACTAGTCAGATGACAGTATCTGGATATATTTTGCATGCATTGGGAGTTATTGAAGTGATTTCCAAAGCGAGCTATAGTCTCAGTATTTACCTACGTGTCTGATATGACACGGAACGTTTAAAATGGGAAACCCTTCTAAATAGTTTTCAAAACGGCGGAACGTACACATTAAACAAAGGATATATACGTATATGGTTATTTTCTTATAGAGACGTCCGCCACTGTGCAGTGTTATGCGCATTGCGCATCGAATTTTAAAGAATTTGGCATGCATTCCCTTCAGATATTTACATGTACGGATTTGATAATTACATGTATAGTTCTGATTTATAGCATATCGGTTTTGCTTTGGATTTGGCATTCGTGTTTTCACCTTGACTCTGATGATTGCGGGATGCTTGACGGAATTTTGATTTTGAGTTATCTGCTCATTACTCATGCGCATGTATTGCGCTACGATGCATTTTATGTATTGATGATTTCGGAGCTCCGTTGACTTGGACATTTTATTGAAATGTTCTAGAATTTGGGGGGTTAAAATTAAATTCGGGGACCGAATTTCTTTAAGGGGGGAAGATTATAACATTTAAAAAAAAATATTATTTTTGGGAATTTTTATAATTTAATATTAATTTTTAATGAATATTTTAATATTTCGGTATAATTACATACCGATAAATGGGGAAAATTATGGAAAAAAAATTATGGAAATGCTAAAATAGGGTACTTTTTGGAAATATGCCATTTTCTTAAGTTTTTATGGTTAAGTATATATTATTTTAGTGTTAATCGCGATTAAAAATCGCTAATTGGATTTTTGGCTTTTTGTGCAAAAATGTGCACATATCATTTTCCACACTTGTCACACTTGTTTCATGTTTTAGATTCATGGTAGCCTAGGGTTAAACCATGTTTAGATAACCATGGTGGCTTAAACCTTTTGGTTAAGATAATGGGGTTAATTATGGGTTTTTAGCTTTGTTTAAAGGTGATTAGGATGGGAGTTGACTTGTGGTGAGAGAGTGAGCAATGATGGCTTGTGTATGCTAGCATTTATTGAGAGAGAGAGAGGTGGCTCTAGGGTAGTGTCACACTCCTTTTCATTTCAAAACTTTTTCTTGTCTTTCACCCTCTCATCTCACTCACATCTCTTTCTCTCACTCACACACACACACCATCATCTTATACTACAACCCCCAACCATAAAAACAACCCCAAATACTGCAGTAGCTGCTGCAACACCAAAGCAACAGCAACAGCAATAGAAACAGCATCAGCAGCAGCTGCTACAGGAGCACCAGCAGCAATAGAAGCAGCTCAGCAGCAGCAGCAGCCTCTTTCTCCTCCTCCTTCTTCTCTTCTCCTTCATCCTAGGACCCCTTGAGGTATAATCTCGCAACCTAACTAATTTCTTACTCGATTATGGTCGTTAAAGCTGAAATTTAGTGTTTGCTAGGTGGTTTAGTGCTAGTTTTAGTGATTTTGAGTGAGATGTGGCCAAGTGATGGTTTTGATTGTTAGTGTAGCCTTATTAGGTGTGTTTGAGACCAGTTAAACCAAGATTTGTCCCAGGTTTCACCAAAATACCAGATTGATTAGAACCGGCATAATTTAGCGTTTTTATGGATTTTCAAGCCTTTCTGGAATATGCTACCACTCGAGACGTCCTAAAATAATTTTGGTTGGACGGTGAGATGTGCAGGCACCCTGGAACCACCACCTAAAGCCCCAGCCCCTGAACCCACTTCCTGGCCGCAGATAAATCCCATCTGGCATCAATTTGCAGCCAGAGCATGGGTTCTGGACTCCGTATTTGTTCTGTTGCTTTTTACCCTGTAAACTTGACCCTTGGTATGTGCAGTTTTGTCTGATTCCAATCAGGGTAGAATCTGGGTTGATTTTCTTGAGTTGGCACATGATTTATGACTTGTTTTAGCATGGATTTTGGTATTTGGTGATTCGTTTCTGTCGGGTGGCGTTTGAACGTCAACGGCAAAGGGTTATTGGCTGTGTTTGCATGCGAGGCTATAGGTTTTTACCTATGGGCGTAGCGTGTACCGTTTTGGTTTCCGACATGGTTTTCATGTGCTTTAGTATTTGTGACATCCTTGTAGGTACCCCAAGTGACGTCCAGGCGTTGGAGAAGCAAATGGCGACGTCGGCACCGACACGCATAAAGCAAGGTGACTAGATTTATATCTACCGGGAGAAGTCGGGTGGATGGCGTACAGCATCCCCGCAGTTCGTGGTGATGTATACGGATGCGTATATGTTCAGTCGGTAAAACTGCACATTTGCATTACATTTTTCCTACCATTTTTATATTAAAAAAGGAATTTATTTTAATATATTATACATATGAGGGTTTATGTGTAAAAACACCATTTTCCATGTGTTAATATATTTTAATTAGTATTTGGTAGAAAAATGTATGCAAATAAATTCATTGACCAAATCCTAGTAGAACTAAACCTACTGAATATTATTTGAGATTATTGTGCAGAATTTTCCAAGTTGTTATGCAGAATTTATCAAACAAATCAATTTGTTGAAGAAAACTTGCCAAATTAAGAAGCAAAACTTGGAGACCAAGTCTGGAAGCAACCGAGAGAAGATTTCTGAATTCTGAAGGTGCCTAGGATTGCCACATGTCACAAGATGCAAGCCCAAGAAAACTCATAAAGAGATCTCACCCTTTGAGCGCGGATCCGCGGCCAAACCCCTCATTGGGCCGCGGATCTGCCGCAATAATAAGGAGCTGGAAGGCAAGATTTTGGGAGATCAATCATTGCTGAATTTTACCAAGTTTCCAGCCTAAAGATTCTGGCTTTGCACTATAAAAGGGCACCGAGAGCCTCTTGGAAAAGTTATAAAGCCGAAAAGATCACGAAGCTCCAGACGCTCACGCATCCAGGCTGATCATCGACTGTTCGACTACCTCCTTAGGAAAGATCGAGAAGCAACTAGTTTGTAATCATTTTCTACGGATTAAAGTGTAGTTTGTTCAAGTCGATTAATAAATTTAGTTATTTTATTTAATTGTTTTTGCATCTTACATTATGTTTTCCCTCTTTGTCTTTTCATCTTCTTCTCCCAACATGCGCGAGTAATTCTCCGCTTGTTAGGGTTCGTAGGATTAGGGTAGGCTAATGGACGATAAAAATAACTAAACCCTTTTTAAGTCCTATAAAGTTTAGGAACTTTATCAAAAGAATCATTAACATCCTAATCGGGCACGCTAGCAATTCTTTGCTAGTTCCGACCGCGATTAGAGATTAAATTAATTATTGTTTTGGTAAAGGCTAGATATGAACGGAGTTCCGTGTCGAGATAAGGGTTAAGAGTGGGATTCCTTTTCCCTCCAGAAACCCTAATCTACATGCATCACCGTCGTTCTAGTTCTAAATCTATTAATGGATAAAAGGGTAACTTTTAATTAATCGTCCATAACTACTAAATCCTAACGAACCCTACAAGCCCTCTTATTATATTATCTACATCTCTAAAATAATCTAGATCTATATTTTACATTCTTGTTTAACGTAGATCTAGAAACCATTCTATAAAAATTCGTTTATCCCTCCTCTCTTTCTCAACACATCTAAAGTAAAAGTAAAAGGTTCCACGTTTCCCAGAGGACGACCCGTACTCATCTCGGTCTAGCTACGTGCGACACCGTTATTGATTGCGGTTAACTACTCTAAAAACACAATTTTTCACATCAATCAAATGGCACCGTTGCCGGGGATCGAACCCGGGTCACCCGCGTGACAGGCGGGAATACTCACCACTATACTACATCGACCGTGATGGATGGCACTCTATCTAATTATAACACCACACTGCCACCGCCCGCAGGTGCGCAGAATCCACCGTGCATCTCTCTCCAAGAGAAATGCTATCCTATTCGTGGTCCCCTTCCTACTTGTCTATCTCTTCCACCACCTAACAGGGATAATTTCGAAATTAAACCCCACTACATTAATCTGCTGCCCAAATTTCATGGGCTTGAGTCGGAAGACGCGTACGTTTTCATCACCAAATTCGAAAACGTATGCGCAATGATGGGTGCTTCACAATTGACTTTAGATGCTATGCGCTTACGTCTTCTCCCATTCACATTGTGCGACTTGGCAGAAAAATTGCTTTATAATACTGCCGCACACTCTATTACTAATTGGGATGAATTCGTCATAGCATTTCTTAAGAAGTTTTACCCAAACCATAAGACTGCCCATATTAGGGCGAGATCAACCAGTTCACCCAGCTTCCCAATGAACCATTTTGGAAGTGCTTTGAACGTTTCAAAGATCTGCTTGTCCAATGCCCCCATCACGGAATACAAAGATGGGATTTATGTCGGATTATATATGAGGGCATTAATCCAGCGACAAAGCAGATGCTTGAAACAATGTGTCAATGCAATTTCATGTCTAAAGATGACGGTGAAGCATGGAAATATCTGGAAGATCTCGCTGAACACACGTTGCAGTGGGAAAGCGTAAGACCACCTTCAACTAAGGGAGGTATTCACCAGCTCGATGTTTCTATCGCAGTAAAAGCCGAAATGGTAGCGATACAGAAGAAACTCGACGCTATTGAGAACAAATTTTCATCATTCTCCCTAAATCAGGTCACGCTTTCTAAGACCATCTGTGGTTGTTGTTCGGATCCTTCATACTTAACGGAAGAATGTCCTATGACTGCATCGTTTCAAGCTAATGCTGCTTTTCAGCAGCGACCCAGAAACGACCCTTATTCTTCCACGTACAATCAAGGATGGAGGAATCATCCTAATTTTGCTTGGAATCAAAACCAACAAAGCAATTATCAAAGACCTCCTCCACAGCAACCACAACCACAGAATCAGCCCCCCTTTCAGTCACAGAATTTCCAAAATCCGGCCAACATTTCTACACCACAAGTGGCCAGTACTGACAACTCACTTGCACAAACTTTGGATATGTTCATGAAACAATCCATGCAAATTTCGGCTGAGATGAGGTCTTCTATTGATGCCCTAACGAAAAACTCCTCCTCCCATGGTGAGAGTATTAAATCAATAGAAAACCAAATCGCACAGTTAAACGCCGCAATGAGTGCGAGAGAGAAAGGAAAACTCCCATCTCAACCCATACCTAATCCTGGCCACTCACAAAGTCATAATGTGAATGCCATTACTACATTGAGATCGGGGAGAGTGCTGAATAACCGAGTGGGTGAGCAATTTGATGATAGTGACACATTTGATACCCCTTCTTCTTCTTCCCCCCTTAATTCATCTAGTCTTCCACCTTCATCCGAGCCTATTCTCCGTTTTCCCCAAGGCTCGAACATTTCGCCAAATCTATCTAAGTCGATTCCCACTCCAATTTTAGGATCGAATCCTTCGCCACAGTCTTCTCCACAAACGTTGGACCCAAAACTTATTGATCGAGCTCCATTTCCAAACCGATTAAGGGCCAACAAACCTAACCTGCAAATGGAGAAGATTGTGGAAATGTTTAAGCAAGTGAGCGTGAATATTCCTCTCCTAGATGCTATTCAACAAGTCCCATCTTATGCAAGAATCCTTAAAGACTTGTGCACTAGGAAGAGAAAAACTCAAGTGCCTAAAAAGGTTTTCATGACGAGTAATGTTAGCACAGCTTTTACCCAACAAATACCAAAGAAACGTAAGGACCCCGGCTACCCTACAATCTCTATTTCTATTGGGGGTAAAAATATTAATCGTGCTTTACTCGATCTAGGCGCTAGCGTCAACTTGCTTCCTTATTCAGTTTACGAGCAGTTAGGAATTGGAGAGTTAAAACCCGCCCATTGTACTCTCCAAATGGCAGACCGATCTATCACCAAACCTCGGGGCGAACTAGAGGATGTGTTAATTAAAGTCGGGGAATTCATATTTCCCGTGGACTTTATTGTTTTAGATACACAACCTGTGGCAAACCCACGCAATCAAATCCCAGTGATACTTGGTCGACCCTTCCTAGCAACTTCTAACGCTGTAATTAATTGTCGTAATGGTTCTATGAACTTATCCTTCGGGAAACTGACAATTGAGCTTAATATTTACATGCTAGGAAGTCAGCCATCAGAACCTTCTGCTCATTTGCTGGATGTTTGTTCCATACACGAGATAGCTTCTGAAAGCTGCATGGATGAGGAACTTTGCTTTGATGTTCTCGACAACACTAATGAGACATCGTTTGATCTTGCACCACTTTATAGTGAGGATATGTTCAATGAGTCCGACCTTGAGATTGAACCCGTTGACTCGTTGCAAAAGTCAGCAGTACTTTCCGAGTCAATATCTTATGCAAGTTTTGAACCTCTTAAGGAGTCCGAATATCATTCCGTTACCCCACCTTCTATTGTCTCTCCACCAATTCTTGATCTCAAACCGCTACCTTCTCATCTTAAATATGCATATTTAGGAGAGAATGAGACTTTGCCAGTGATTATATCCGCTTCTCTAGCCTTAGAGCAAGAGAATGCACTTTTGACAGTGTTGAGATCGAATCGGCGAGCATTTGGTTGGACAATGGCCGACATCAAGGGATTAGTCCCTTAATTGTTGAACATCACATACATCTGATGGATGAAGCTAAACCAACCCGAGACCCACAAAGACGGTTAAATCCCGTTATGAAGGAGGCGGTAAAGAAAGAAATCGTCAAGTGCCTTAATAGTGGAATAATTTACCCCATATCTGATAGCCAATGGGTAAGTCCAATTCATGTGGTCCATAAAAAGTCTGGCATCACGGTCATCACTAATGAGGCTAATGAGTTAATCCAAACACGCACCCAAACTGGGTGGCGCGTATGTATTGATTACAGGAAACTCAATGCCGCGACGAGGAAAGATCACTTCCCTCTACCTTTCATTGACCAGATGTTAGAACGATTAGCTGGACATGATTACTATTGTTTTTTGGACGGATACTCTGGCTATAACCAGGTCCCCATCGCCGAAAAGGATCAAGATAAAACCACTTTTACTTGTCCTTTCGGAACTTTTGCTTATAGACGCATGCCCTTTGGGTTCCCGCTACATTTCAGCGGTGCGTGATGGGGATATTTTCAGATATGGTGGAAAATTTTCTGGAAATTTTTATGGACGATTTCTCCATTTTTGGGGACTTCTTTGAGGACTGCCTTCGTAATCTTGACGCTGTTCTTACCCGCTGTAAGGATAAGAACTTGACTTTGAATTGGGAAAAATGCCATTTTATGGTCCAAGAAGGTATTGTACTTGGTCATATAATTTCACATAAAGGCATTGAGGTTGACAGAGCTAAAATAGATGTCATTCGAAACCTCCCTCGCCCCAATTGCGTCAAAAATATACGATCCTTCCTTGGTCATGCAGGATTTTATAGGAGATTTATTAAGGACTTTAGCAAAATTGCTAGACCCTTAACCCTTCTATTGGCCAAGGACACTACATTTCACTTCGATTCGGATTGTGAGGCTGCTTTTGAATCGCTTAAAGAATCACTCACTACAGCCCCCGTTCTATCATCTCCGGATTGGAACCACCCGTTCGAGCTTATGTGTGACGCATCAGATTTTGCTATTGGTGCTGTCTTAGGACAGCATATTGATAAGATGCCACATGTAATTTACTATGCAAGTAGGACCTTGAATGATGCACAAATAAATTACACAAGTACCGAGAAAGAACTCTTGGCAGTTGTATTTGCATTAGAGAAATTCAGGCCCTACTTGATTGGCTCGCCTATTGTGGTTTACACAGATCACTCCGCCCTACGACATCTTTTATCGAAGAAGGATGCGAAGGCCAGGCTAATACGTTGGATCCTATTGTTACAAGAATTTGATGTTGTCATTCGAGACAAGAGTGGATGTGAAAACGTAGTAGCCGACCATCTTTCACGCATCACTTCTTCGCCAACTGTGACCGTTCCGATAAATGACTCATTTCCCGACGAACAGCTCTTGAATGTATCCTATGAACCTTGGTTCGTGGATATCGTGAACTATCTTGCGACGGGACTTATTCCTAGTGATTGGTCGAAACAAGACAAACTTCGATTTCTATCCCAAGTAAAATATTTTTACTAGGATGAACCATATCTATTCAAGTATTGTTCCGATCAAATCATTCGCAGGTGTGTCCCTAACGATGAATTCAAGAGCGTGTTATCATTTTGTCATGATCAGGCATGCGGCGGTCACTTTGGACCTCGAAAAACGGTGGAGAAAGTGTTGCAATGTGGCTTTTATTGGCCAACATTATTTAAAGATGCATTTGAACATTGCAAAACTTGTCCGCAATGTCAGCATTTGGGTCGGATTTCACGAAGGAATGAGATGCCGCTCCAACCTATATTGGTTGTGGAAATATTTGATGTTTGGGGTATTGATTTTATGGGCCCTTTTCCCAACTCCTTTGGGAATCTATATATCTTGTTAGCGGTTGATTATGTCTCGAAGTGGGTGGAAGCTATACCGTGTCGCACTAATGACAACAAAGTTGTCATTAAGTTCCTTAAAGAAAATATCTTTTTGCGATTCGGACACCCTCGCGCTATCATTAGCGACAACGGGACACATTTCTGCAATAGGTCTTTCGAGGCCTTGATGCGGAAATATTCAATCACCCACAAGCTTTCTACGCCCTATCACCCCCAAACAAGCGGGCAGGCTGAGATCTCAAATAGGCAGATCAAACAGATATTGGAGAAAACGGTTTCTAAGAACCGTAAAGATTGGTCAACCAAATTGACGGATGCTCTTTGGGCATTCCGCGCCGCTTATAAGACCGATCTTGGTATGTCTCCATACCGCCTTGTGTTTGGGAAGGCATGCCACCTTCCTGTCGAGATCGAACATAAAGCAATGTGGGCTATTAAAGAGCTTAATTTTGATCTTGATCATGCAGGGAGCTATCGGAAGCTGCAATTGAATGAGCTAAGCGAACTCCGCGATGAAGCTTACGATAATGCGGTAATAGTAAAGAACAGGACTAAAGTGTTCCACGATAAAAATCTTTCTAGAAAAACCTTCACATCGGGGCAATAAGTCCTTCTTTACGATTCCCGTTTCCATCTTCATCCGGGTAAGCTTAAATCTCGTTGGAAAGGACCTTTTGTGGTGCGGTATGTACACCCGCATGGGGCAGTTGAAGTCGAAAATTTGAAAAACGGTTCGATTTTTAAAGTGAATGGGCATAGATTAAAATCATATTTTTCTGCTGACCCCGCGGAGGAGCTCCTGTTTTTACAGGAGCCGCTTTATCAAAACTAAAATTCCTCCGCCTCACCTCCATGTTTTTATAACATTCTCTCATTTTAAGAATGGAGGTGAGTAAAAATGGATTTGATTGAATATCTGTGCGTGTCAAAGAATAAGTTTGGGGGAATTTTTCATTTAACTATTATTTTACCCCTTGTATCTCTCCCTTAGTATACAGGTCCTTGTTCTTAAAAGGCTACATCAGTAAGGACACTGCTGAAAATAGGTTTGGGGGGGAGGTTTGTATTCACTGAATTATCTTTGACACTGGGCATTAAATTTTTTTTTTATAACAAAAGAGTAGAAAGTGAAAAATTACATCCAAAAGATAGGAATAGTTTAAGAAAACCAAGAAAATTAGAAGTTTTCTTAAACGAACTAGTAATAAGTAGTTATGAGCTGTTGTCCCAAGGGTTAGTAAGATGAAGGAAGTCACTAATCTGAGGATAAAAATAAGTCTGAAAAATAGTTTCTATTCTGGAAGCCAAACATTTGAATGTTGATACCCTACTATATGCACTTACACACGTCTTGAAACTCGGGATAGTAGAAGATACCTTGAAATGCTCTTGTCTAAAAGCCAAAGTATGAAAAAAATGAAGAAAATATAAAAATGGTGAAAAGAAAAAAAAATGAACACTGGTTTTGTTATCGCCAAGGCAGCAATAAAAAAATATAGCGAGGGTGCCTATTTACCTAGTGCCCTAAGGCCAACTGGTCTGAGAGTCACTGCTAAGCCTTAGGTGGTGCAAGACGAGGAAAATATTATCACCGAATCAGCAAGCACATAAGTAATCGGTCTGTTAGTACCTCAAGAAGTATTAACGGTCGCATGAAAATGTGTGAGCAAATATTAATATTCATCAAATTAAAAAGTACTAAGGTAGATGGACAAGAGTATGATAGCTTGAATTGAATTCTCCGAGTATAGGGATGTTCTTTACACACACGTGGGGTTATATGATCAATGTTTGGATGAAAGGTAGAAATGAAGAATAAAGACGATGTTTTATTGAGGGATGATGTGATTTCTAACATTTTTTCATGACTATTAAGATAGGGCTCATGACAACTGAAAAGCTAGTGTAGTTGGAAACTCTTATTTTCAAAGTCTTTCTTTTATGGTTCTTATCTTTATATGTAAATTTTACCATCTCTCTTTTGTTATAGGATTTTGTGGGTGTAATCCGCTGAAAACCCTCAGGAGACAACACTCCTCCTACTAGGGAAACCTAGAGATTTAACGGCTTGTTGCACGTGCTCAGTGCAATCGTGTTGCCTACGAAAGTGTGCTTAGTTTTCTCCTTTCTTTTTCTCCTCTTGAATAAACTAGTTTGCTTGGGACGATCAAAGATAAGTTTGGGGGTATTTGTTCAGTTGATAAAACTGCACATTTGCATTACATTTTTCCTACCATTTTTATATTAAAAAAGGACTTTATTTTAATATATTATACATATGAGGGTTTATGTGTAAAAACACAATTTTCCATGTGTTAATATATTTTAATTAGTATTTGGTAGAAAAATGTATGCAAATAAATTCATTGACCAAATCCTAGTAGAACTAAGCCTACTAAATATTATTTGAGATTATTGTGCAGAATTTTCCAAGTTGTTATGCAGAATTTATCAAACAAATCAATTTGTTGAAGAAAACTTGCCAAATTAAGAAGCAAAACTTGGAGACTAAGGCTGGAAGCAACCGAGAGAAGATTTCTGAATTCTGAAGGTGCCTAGGATTGCCACATGTCACAAGATGCAAGCCCAAGAAAACTCATAAAGAGATCTCACCCTTTGAGCGCGGATCCGCGGCCAAACCCCCCTTGGGCCGCGGATCTGCCGCAATAATAAGGAGTTGGAAGGAAAGATTTTGGGAGATCAATCACTGCTGAATTTTACCAAGTTTCCAGCCTAAAGATTCTGGCTTTGCACTATAAAAGGGCACCGAGAGCCTCTTGGAAAAGTTATCAAGCCGAAGAGATCACGAAGCTCCAGACGCTCACGCATCCAGGCTGATCATCGACTGTTCGACTACCTCCTTAGGAAAGATCGAGAAGAAACTAGTTTGTAATCATTTTCTACGGATTAAAGTGTAGTTTGTTCAAGTCGATTAATAAAGGTAGTTATTTTATTTAATTGTTTTTACATCTTACATTATGTTTTCCCTCTTTGTCTTTTCATCTTCTTCTCCCAACATGCGCGAGTAATTCTCCGCTTGTTAGGGTTCGTAGGATTAGGTTAGGCTAATGGACGATGAAAATAACTAAACCCTTTTTAAGTCCTATAAAGTTTAGGAACTTTATCAAAAGAATCATTAACATCCTAATCGAGCGCGCTAGCAATTCTTTGCTAGTTCCGACCCGATTAAAGATTAGATTAATGATTGTTTTGGTAAAGGCTAGATATGAACGGAGTTCCGTGTCGAGATAAGGGTTAAGAGTGGGATTCCTTTTCCCTCCAGAAACCCTAATCTACACGCATCACCGTCGTTCTAGTTCTAAATCTATTAATGGATAAAAAGGGTAACTTTTAATTAATCGTCCATAACTACTAAATCCTAACGAACACTACAAGCCCTCTTATTATATTATCTACATCTCTAAAATAATCTAGATCTATATTTTACATTCTTGTTTAACGTAGATCTAGAAACCATTCTATAAAAATTCTTTTATCCCTCCTCTCTTTCTTAACACATCTAAAGTAAAAGTAAAAGGTATAACGGTGTCGCACGTAGCTAGACCGAGATGAGTACGGGTCGTCCTCTGGGAAACGCGGTACCCCGGGGCAAGAGGATCGCAAATGATGGCGTTGAGCCTGGCAGGAGAGCACTACCGACCGGTGATTTTACCCGACGCGTCGGATATCCGGAGGATACCGTCATGGTCTTGAGATTGATGGTAGGGGCCGGTCTGGATTGACGGCGCCCTAGATAGTGAGATTTATCTGAGACTTTGAGATATTGAGATTGAGGCTATGTTTTGTGCCGATACTGGGCACAGGTTTCATGATGTTTTTCCATGATTTTGACTATATCCTCATATTTACATGCACGATTACATTGATCATACTTCATATATATATATAACAGGGGATGAGGACGCTGTTATATATGCCCTTACACCAATATTAGTGGAATGGGATGCTAATATATATGTATTGACATCAATTTAAATACTTCATCATACTTTTCATGTATTCATACCTCATCCATATGATATATTGCTACCTGAGGCACTGACACGAGCACTTGGTATTACCATTGTTTAGAGGTATACCCTAGCCATTGTCATAGGCTACTGGTTATATATTTGAGGATTATATATTATGATCGTATGACCTAGGATTACGTCATACATGCGATTTCTGTTCGTAGATGTTTTTCTATTCACGAGTTGGCAACCCACCCCCGTTGTGCCCCAGTTTCTTGCAGGTTTTGCCGTACATGTTTCATTACGGCTTGCTGACACTGCTTCTTTCGAGTGACTTGCTAGTAGGTGGGTTTATTGCATCATACCCATCATTACATTTTGTATATTATTATTCAGTTGTATCTAGAAGTTCCATCAACCAAACATGTACTTATTTCAGATAGAGACCAGTGATGTTATTGTTGGTGTATATGCCCTCGAGGCCATTATTGTATCATACTGGTTTGTATATTACTTAATGGAAGCTTGGGATATTCACAGTTGTATATACAATCTTGCTCGAAATGGTAGTATGCTACTTGGTTTGTCTCTGCTTTAATATGTGCATGTGTTTCTTTTAGCATATTGCTGATATACATATTAGTGGAGCCCTTAGGATCTTTGCTTGATTACCAGCGTTGTGATGGCGCTCGCACTCGTGGGAGCTGGGTAATCTATAAGCACATCCTTATATAGGTCCCTGGTCGTTGGACTATCGAGACAGGGCATCGATACTCCGAAGTAGACTAGCGTATGCGCTTCTCATCCCAGTGTGGGAGACGGTCTGTCCCACAGCCGTTAGTACGTCGTACTTGGGATAGTATGTGTGTGCTCGTTAGGTTACGAGTACACTGGACAGGACTCGTCGGGAACTGTTGGTTGGTAATATACCTATCGTCAGTTATCAGTTCCCAGGT
Organism: Agapanthus africanus; assembly: GCA_030015575.1. NCBI lineage: Eukaryota > Viridiplantae > Streptophyta > Magnoliopsida > Asparagales > Amaryllidaceae > Agapanthus > Agapanthus africanus. The sequence goes on along the minus strand of CM057350.1, from coordinate 177,319,882 downwards.
GACATGAGTACAGCTTAGTCCGCTGACTTGACACTGTCACTTCGCCTCGAGTGTGTTCCCACTGCACTTTGATTACTACCCTACCACGGCTCAAAGGAGTCGTGCAAACAGGTAGTTTTTGGGTGTAGTCCCGAAGCACTTGGAGGCAGTGACGGTTAGACAGGATTCGTCTCTCCCGGTATTGGGGGTTGACATCGCGCTGTGTCCAGGAGAGACATTACACGAGTAGTCCCTGGCCAGGGCAAGCGAGATATACTGGTAGGTTTCCAGTGTTATCTCAGGGTGTTCTGGGCTACACTCCGACACGACTTGTACCGCTATTAGGGGACTGACGTTCACCGCCCCCCTAGGCCCGCCATGTGATGTATCAGACGAACAGACCGGACTGTACGGAGACTGTCACATACAGGCTCAGTAGGAGTCCAGATGGGGTTCACCTTGTCAGTCTTCTTATCGACATCTACCTGGGGACCGTTACGTACAGCTAGTGCCGCTTGCGGTCTGTGGTTAAACCCACTGCCAGCGTAGTGTCGAGTCTTTAGAGTCCCAAACAGAGAGCTATTCGCCTTTAGGCAAAATGAGTAGAGGTCGCATGGTTTTGCGACAGGGTTCGTTCGCATCCGCGCACTTGTGCACGTTTGCTGTCCGGACAGTTTATACTAGCGGGCTTTAGTTTAAGCCGGATCCTAGTATATGATTTGAGATTGGTTTTTCTCAGAGTATTCGTGTTCCTCGGATCACGAATGCGGGTGCGTATGCACAGTTGCTTGAGATTAAGGGAGAGGACCTTGTTTAGGGTTAATGGCTATTGTCATTTTATTAACCCTATTGCTTTTGTGTGTATTATAGTTAATTGATAATTAGCTTAATAATTGTGCATGGTTGTTGTTGTTGACCATTTGACTTCATTGACTTGTTGACCTTGTTGACAACTTGACCATAATCATTTCATTTGGAAGATGCTCTTTGATCCTTGCAATTTGCATTAATATTGAAATGATAATGGTCATGTCTTGATTAAACCATGACAATTTTCTAGCTAATTATTGAATTAAAATAATGCACACATATTAATGAGAATGGCTCACTAATAATTCATTCTCTCATATCATTTCTCTCTCTTGCTCATCCTCTCCCTCAAGCTCTCTCCCTCTCATGTGTTGAGAAACAAAAAGCTTGAGAAAAACCCTCACTTGATCTTCTCTACTCTCTTTTAGGGTTCAAGTCTTAGCATTTCTTGCACTCTAGTTACTCCTAGCTTGGAGTTGAAGCTAAAGGTCGAGGCTTTCGGGTGGATCCTTCTTTGACGGGAGAAGACAAGTAAGGTGACCTCTTTCTACCATTCCAAGGAGCAAGGAGAGAAGGACTTTGAGCTCAAGGTATAACCTTTCCATCACTTAGCTAGTTACTAGTTAGGGTTAGCTTGTTTTTGTTTAGCAAAGATCCTTAAAGCTTGGTCCATGTTGCCTATAGTTGATAAAAATCCAATTTTTATTATGTTTTCCGCCTCCCCGTAAGCACCGGGGTGGGAAACGTGGACTTACAGTGGTATCAGAGCCTAACTAAACATAAACTAGCTAATTAGTAAAGTGTAACGAAGTTTCGAAACCGGAAAATCGAAAAACCAAACTCGCAAAACCCTAAGTTTCTGTTAATTTTTTTTCTGGTCAAAATAAAATTTGTTATACACCAAAAATTATCTCAGGGTTTTGTTAAGAACACCACCAAAAACGAGACAGAGAGTCGACCAAATGGCCGCGGATCCGCGGCAATAGGAAGCTATTTTGCCGCGCATCCGCGGCCGTCTTGTCTCCTCTCTGCCTCGATTTTGGTGCAGTGTGTTTCTGTGTTGGTTTTATAATTTTTAGGATATGTTATATGTGCCCAGATTTTCCAGAACTAAAATTTACTTTTGGGGGCCTATAAATCCGTATTTTTCCGGAACTTCACTACACTTTAACTATATCGGTTGTATCTGTGATGCTTGTATGTATTGAACGTCGGCTAATCGCTATAAGTCGATTAGTCGGGGTTATACATCTCTGTGATCTGTGATTGTTATTGGTTTGTGGATATGAATGGGTTGGATTGTCGCGGATGAATAGCCGGGGTGGATGTGTGATGAGCGTTATTTTTCTTTCATTCATTTGTAACATGTAAATTGATGTAATAATATTATTTGTATGGCCGCACAACCGGGTCGGGGTTGTAGCCGTCATTGTATAATTCTTTTTACTGTTTTTGCTCCTAGGATAGACCCATGGAGGGGGTGCACAAACTACCGGGTATCTCGAAGTGCCGAGTGGCCTACTCACGGTGGTGAGGGAGGTTGCTTCGCTTCGGGTGCTTGGCGGGTAGTTTGCCGCACCCGTAGGGGTCTTGGGTGGGGTATTGGCTATTCACCGCGACCGTGTAATCCGCTTTACGTTGCAGGCTCGAACGCATTGCAGATTCCTAGTATATCCAATGTATTCATCTGTGATCTGTAATGTCTATCATTGCTATATATTTATATATAATAACTATTTAGGCGTTGCTTATGTTTTACAGCCGCGCTAGCCCAGCCCCCGCTCTGTCCTTAGTTAAGTAACCTAACGGGTGATGACGGGGCCCCGTGGCGAATGCGAATGGCATAAGCGTACGTCATATTTTGGTTGTTTTCTGCAATGGTAGGATTAAATGATGGGACGCATTAAAAGAACTAATGCAAGAAATAAACCAAGTAAAAGTCGATTGGAACACTTTGAAAACCACTCGGTTCTTTTCAAAACTAAACTTTTAAACGCGGAGCTTGAACCACTCCTTTTAAAAGCTATCTCGTTCCATCGATTATATCAAGTTCACTACGTTCACGGTTTCGCCAAAACCATTCGTAGCCCTCCGTCATTCCACATGAATGGTCAAAAGTATTCAAGCTATGTATTTTGGCCAAAGTCAAGGCATAGTGATTGGTAGCGTTTGGGTATTCATGTGCAGCATAGATAGATGCGTTGATTTGGGACAGTCGTGCTGCCATTTTGGCCAAAGTCAAGGGTAAGTACGGGTGGGTCCAAATTAACCAGGAGAATGACGGGTAGAACTTGACATGTGACTTATGATATTTTGGCCAAAGTCAAGGTCATAAGAGCATGGGGCAAAAATCCACATCGGGAGTTTCATAAGTACTGAAACTTGCTAGCGTTGCATACCATTTGGAGTGTGATGATTCTGGTAGGATTCCTTCGGTTTTATCACGCGATGACATTTGGATCCCGATCCTACTGTGAGTATATGCTACTCCTCGGGAAAACTCTCACTTAACGATCAATGCTATAAACCTAGTAGGTGCCTAGAAAGGTGTTAGCGGGGCTACGCCCACAGGGAAAAGAGGTTACTTAATTAAGGAACTTCGCGAAAGCGTTGGAAAACCTCCCTCGAAGTACCGACACTGGCCTGGCTGAACGGTTAAGCAAGTATTGTACGGTGAGAATGATCCCGGCTAATCCTTTTCTTTATGGTTTGAGAAGGGATTCGAGAAACAGTGGGAGCCATCCAGTTTAGACAAACTAAAAACCACTCTAAACTTGCAAGAGCATCATGCTAAAGTGTTTCTTTTCTCTCTCCTAATTGCAGCGACCATTCAACATGACCGGACTTAAGTTACTATTAGATAAAAATATATTGACAGGGCCAAACTACAAAGATTGGCTCAGGAATGTCAAGATGGCTATCACTTATGACAAGCTGGGGTATATACTTACCACTAAAGCTCCCCCTGTCCCAGGTCCCACCTCCAGCGTCGCGGATGTAGAAATCCGTAAGACATAGGAGATAGATTGCGCGAGGGCCAGATGCCTCGTACTAGCCTCGATGGACAACGAACATCAGAGGAGGCACGAGAATATGGACCTAGAGTCCATATTTCTCCATACAAAAGAACTGTATGGAGAGCAGTCTCGTATCGCTAGATACGAAGTGTCGAAGAAGCTTTTTTCGGCAAGGTTGGCCATCGGATCATCGGTAGCGGACCACGTGCTTAAGATGATCGGCTACATAGAGGAGCTCGCGGACCTTGGGACCACGTTGGAGAATGAACTCTATACCGATTTGATTCTCCAGTCCCTTCCTTCCACTTACGCCCAGTTCATTCTTAACTTCAACATGCAAGGAAAGGAGGTTGAACTTGCCGAACTTCTGAACATGTTGAGGACTGCTGAGGGCACCCTACAGAAAGGTAGGGAGACATCCACTTTGTTTGTAGGAGGATCTTCCTCTTCTAGGTCCAGGGCGAAAGCCAAGGGCAAGAAGAAGAAAGCCCCCGCCAAACCAAGAGGCGGTGTCGGTAAAGTGGATACGAAGGGAAAGGGTAAAGCAACAAAAGTAGCGGGGAAGCTGGTGGGGAAGGAAGAATGCTTCTATTGTCACAAAAGTGGTCACTGGAAACAGGATTGCAAGGCTTGGAAAGCCAGAACACAGGATTTGAAGCGAGTTGCAGCTTCAGCTTCAGCTTCAGGTGTGTATGTTATTGAAAACTGTCTATCAATAAACTCTACATCCTGGGTATTGGATACCGGATCAGGATCTCATATCTGTAATTCTTTGCAGGCGTTGAGAAAGCGTAGAGTTTTGAAGGCAGGTGACATGACCCTCAGAGTTGCGAACGGTGCTAGCATGGATGCTGAGGCCGTGGGGGACTATCACCTGGGATTATCAGATGGACACTTTTTGGTTTTGCGTAGTTGTTATTATGTACCAAATGCAACCTGTAATATCATTTCTGTATCTTTATTATCTAAAGAAGGTTATGAATTTGCATTTGTAAGTAATGTAGTGAACATTCACCTTAATCAAGTTTTGATTGGGTCAGGTACATTGAACAACGGTATATACATTTTAAACCAACCACAGATTTTCAATATCCAGAATACACACAAAAGAAAGTCTCCAGAAATTAATAAAACTTTCTTATGGCATTGTAGACTGGGTCACATCAATGAGAGAAGATTGACTAAGTTACATACTGAAGGATATTTGGATCCGTTCGAATATCAATCATATGCCACTTGTTAATCCTGTCTCAAAGGAAAGATGACAAAGACTCCGTTTTCTGGACACGGAGAAAGAGCGAGCGAGCTCTTGGGACTCGTATACAGCGACGTGTGCGGTCCAATGTCTACACATGCGCGAAGCGGTTATTCTTACTTCATTACTTTTACGGATGATTTTTCAAGGTACGGTTATGTCTTCTTAATGAAACATAAATCCGAGGCTTTTGAAAAATTCCAGGAATATAAGAATGAAGTAGAAAAACAAACAGGCAAAAGTATCAAGATCCTAAGATCGGATCGAGGAGGAGAATACTTAAGTGCCGAATTCCTGAACTACTTAAAAGAGAATGGAATTCTCTCTCAGCTTACTCCTCCATACACTCCGCAACATAACGGTGTATCGGATAGACGGAACCGGACCCTATTGGATATGGTACGGTCCATGATGAGTAACGCTGAGTTACCGCGATCGTTCTGGGGATATGCGCTAGAATCAGCAGCATACCTTTTGAACCGAGTTCCCACTAAGACTGTGCCTACCACCCCATATCAGATGTGGAATGGGAAGAAACCCTGTCTTAAGTATCTTAAGGTATGGGGATGTCCAGCTTTTGTAAAAAAGCAGCATGCGGACAAGCTCGAGGCACGCTCAGTACAGTGCAAGTTTGTGGGATATCCAAAGAACTCCAAGGGATATTACTTCTATTGCGAAGAGGAACAAAAAGTCCTTGTTTCTCGCCATGCCCACTTTCTAGAACATCAGTTCATAGAAAAAGAATTAAGTGGGAGCGCGATAGAACTGGAAGAAATTCCAGAACCGCAAGCTATTACTGAAAGCTTAGTAGAACCAGAGGGTTCGAAAGATCAAGACATTCCCATGCCACTCCGCAGGAGTAGTAGGCAGTCTCATCCGCCCGAGAGGTACTACGGTTTTCTCATTGACGAGGATAGAGAGGATTGCATCATAGATTATGATGAGCCTACTAGCTTCCAGTAAGCTATTCAGAGCGTCGACTCGGTAAAATGGCTGGATGCAATGCGGACCGAGATGGAGTCCATGTACACCAACAAAGTATGGACGTTGGACATTTCTCCAGACGGGGTAAAACCCGTAGGATGCAAGTGGATCTTCAAAAGGAAGATTGGTGTAGATGGGCAGGTTGAGACCTATAAAGCTAGACTGGTAGCAAAGGGTTTTCGTCAGCGACCTGGTTTGGACTATGACGAAACCTTTTCTCCAGTAGCTATGCTGAAATCCATTCGGATCCTTCTTGCCATTGCTGCTTTCCACGATTATGAGATTTGGCAGATGGACGTAAAGACAGCTTTTCTAAATGGTCATTTAGAGGAGCGTGTCTATATGGACCAGCCAGAGGGTTTCATTCAGGGTGGGAGCAGTGGAAAGGTGTGCAAGTTGCTCAAGTCCATTTATGGACTCAAGCAGGCATCGCGGAGTTGGAACATCTGTTTTGATGAGACGGTCAAAGAATTTGGCTTTATCAAAAATCCAGATGAACCATGCATCTATTGTAGATTTGTAGCGAGAACTGTAGTATTCCTCGTTTTATACGTGGATGACATTCTCTTAATAGGAAATGACATTCCTATGCTACAATCTGTCAAGGGGTTCTTGTCACACAGGTTCTCCATGAAAGACCTGGGTGATGCTTCATACATTCTGGGTATCCGGATCTACCGTGACAGATCCAAGAGGATATTAGGACTCTCGCAGTCCAGGTACATCGACACCATACTAAAGAGATTCAGTATGGAAGATTCCAAGCGCGGTAATCTACCGGCTTGTCACGGGATCACCCTCTCCAAAGAGATGTCTCCCAAGACTAATTTGGAGAGGGATCGCATGTCTATTATACCCTACGCTTCTGCGGTAGGCTCTATAATGTATGCGATGTTGTGTACCAGACCGGATGTGGCTTATGCACTGAGTGTGGTAAGCAGGTATCAGTCAAACCCTGGGGAGAAACATTGGATAGCAGTAAAGAACATTCTCAAGTACCTGAGAAGGACTAAGGAGATGTTCTTGGTGTATGGCGGAAAAGACCTGCAGATTGAGGCCTTTGCTGACTCCAGCTTCCAGAGTGACAAGGATGATTCCAAGTCCATGTCGGGTTTTGTCTTTACCCTCAATGGAGGGGCGGTGTGTTGGAAGAGCTCCAAACAGGAAACCGTTGCTGACTCGACTATGGAAGCGGAATACATCGCTGCATCTGATGCCGCAAAAGAAGCTGTCTGGATGAGGAAGTTCTTGAAAGAACTTCAGGTGGTTCCGTCCATTGTTGACCCAATACCTCTGTATTGCGACAACAACGGGGCTATAGCTTTAGCGAAGGAACCCAGGTCCCATTAGAAATCCAGACACATCTTAAGGCGGTATCACCTGATCAGGGAGATCGTGGATCGCCAAGAGATCGAGGTCCGGAGGGTTGCATCAGAGGATAACACAGCAGATCCATTCACCAAGGCCTTGCCCCAGACTCAGTTCGAGCGGCTGATCGAGATGATAGGTCTTCGATACGCCAGTACATGGTCTTAGTGCAAGTGGGAGATTGTTGGTGTATATGCCCTAGAGGCCATTATTGTATCATACTGGTTTGTATATTACTTAATGGAAGCTTGGGATATTCACAGTTGTATATACAATCTTGCTCGAAATGGTAGTATGCTACTTGGTTTGTCTCTGCTTTAATATGTGCATGTGTTTCTTTTAGCATATTGCTAATATACATATTAGTGGAGCCCTTAGGATCTTTGCTTGATTACCAGCGTTGTGATGGCGCTCGCACTCGTGGGAGCTGGGTAATCTATAAGCACATCCTTATACAGGTCCCTGGTCGTTGGACAATCGAGACAGGGCATCGATACTCCGGAGTAGACTAGCGTATGCGCTTCTCATCCCAGTGTGGGAGACGGTCTGTCCCACAGCCGTTAGTACGTCGTACTTGGGATAGTATGCGGGTGCTCGTTAGGTTACGAGTACACTGGACAGGACTCGTCGGGAACTGTTGGTTGGTAATATACCTATCGTCAGTTATCAGTTCCCAGGTGACATGAGTACAGCTTAGTCCGCTGACTTGACACTGTCACTTCGCCTCGAGTGTGTTCCCCCTGCACTTTGATTACTACCCTACCACGGCTCAAAGGAGTCGTGCAAATAGGTAGTTTTTGGGTGCAGTCCCGAAGCACTTGGAGGCAGTGACGGTTAGACAGGATTCGTCTCTCCCGGTATTGGGGGTTGACATCGCGCTGTGTCCAGGAAAGCCATTACACGAGTAGTCCCTGGCCAGGGCAAGCAAGATATACTGGTAGGTTTCTAGTGTTATCTCAGGGTGTTCTGGGCTATACTCCGACACGACTTGTACCGCTATTAGGGGACTGACGTTCACCGCCCCCTAGGCCCGCCATGCGATGTATCAGACGAACAGACCGGACTGTACGGAGACTGTCACATACAGGCTCAGTAGGAGTGCAGATGGGGTTCACCTCGTCAGTCTTCTTATCGACATCTACCTGGGGACCGTTACGTACAGCTAGTGCCGCTTGCGGTCTGTGGTTAAACCCACTGCCAGCGTAGTGTCGAGTCTTTAGAGTCCCACACAGAGAGCTATTCGCCTTTAGGCAAAATGAGTAGAGGTCGCATGGTTTTGCGACAGGGTTCGTTCGCATCCGCGCACTTGTGCACGTTTGCTGTCCGGACAGTTTATACTAGCGAGCTTTGGTTTAAGCCGGATCCTAGTATATGATTTGAGATTGGTTTTTCTCAGAGTATTCGTGTTCCTCGGATCACGAATGCGGGTGCGTATGCACAGTTGCCTGAGATTGAGGGAGAGGACCTTGTTTAGGGTTAATGGCTATTGTCATTTTATTAACCCTATTGCTTTTGTGTGTATTATAGTTAATTGATAATTAGCTTAATAATTGTGCATGGTTGTTGTTGTTGACCATTTGACTTCATTGACTTGTTGACCTTGTTGACAACTTGACCATAATCATTTCATTTGGAAGATGCTCTTTGATCCTTGCAATTTGCATTAATATTGAAATGATAATGGTCATGTCTTGATTAAACCATGACAATTTTCTAGCTAATTATTGAATTAAAATAATGCACACATATTAGTGAGAATGGCTCACTAATAATTCATTCTCTCATATCATTTCTCTCTCTTGCTCATCCTCTCCCTCAAGCTCTCTCCCTCTCATGTGTTGAGAAACAAAAAGCTTGAGAAAAACCCTCACTTGATCTTCTCTACTCTCTTCTAGGGTTCAAGTCTTAGCATTTCTTGCACTCTAGTTACTCCTAGCTTGGAGTTGAAGCTAAAGGTCGAGGCTTTCGGGTGGATCCTTCTTTGACGGGAGAAGACAAGTAAGGTGACCTCTTTCTACCATTCCAAGGAGCAAGGAGAGAAGGACTTTGAGCTCAAGGTATAACCTTTCCATCACTTAGCTAGTTACTAGTTAGGGTTAGCTTGTTTTTGTTTAGCAAAGATCTTTAAAGCTTGGTCCATGTTGCCTATAGTTGATAAAAATCCAATTTTTATTATGTTTTCCGCCTCCCCGTAAGCACCGGGGTGGGCAACGTGGACTTACAGTTATTCTTTTGACCGTAGAGTCGCGCGTTACATTTCTCTGGGTTTCTGGCTATTGAGATTCCTTTTCTGTTGTGATCCTCGCCTTTAGGCGTTGTATATTGTTGCTTGCGTGGTTGTGACCGTCGATCGACGAAGAGCTAGCTCCCGCTTGGGGATGCATTTTTCATTATATGCTTTATCAGGTTTTGTACCCGTTTGGGGTCAGTTTTTACAAAGGAAACTCTGCCGAAATTTTATGATTTTAAAATGTGTATTTCGGCACATGTTGTAAACTATTTGATTTAAAATGGTTTTTCCTACACTCTATTACTTTCCTTGGTTTGGATTTCTGGGTTTGCGGCTTACTTAGATTACGTACGCCTTGAGACGTTCGTAGTTTAAGTGCCGGTCATATTCCGTACTTTCGGGACGTGACATGTACTTTGTTGGATATGTATGCTCTAGAGGCCATTATTTTATATGTATACATGTGGATACTTGGACATATGTATGTACAGGACAATCTTGCTCGATATGATAATATGCTATCTGGTTTGTCTTTATCTTAACACGTGCATATGTTTTACTTGCTATTACGTATCATTTATACATGTTGATAAAGCCCGTAGGATCATTGCTTGACTACCTGCGTTGTGATGGCGATCATACTTGTGGGAGCTGGGTAGTCGATAAGCACATCCTTAAAAAGTCCCCAGTTGTGCGAGTATCGAGATTGGGCATCTATATTCTGGAGTAGAATAGTGTATACGTTTCTAGTCCCCGACGAGGGGCGATGGTTGGTCCCGTAGCCATTAGTCTTTTGCACCTAAGATCGTATATAGGTGCTCACTGGGGATGAGTACACTGGACGGACTCGCCGAGAACTTCTAGATGGTACTATACCTATCGTCAGATAGTAGTCTCAAGTGACATGAGTATAGGTTACTCTTCAGACATGAGATCGTCATTTTTCTCGTGTGAGTTCCTACTATACTTTGATTACTACCCTACCACGGTTCTACTGAGCCATGCAAACAGGTTTTAGTTGGGTACAGTCCCGAGCCACATGGAGACAGTGAGCGATTGTTGGGGATTCATCTCTCCCGGTATAGGAAGTTGATATCGCACCGTGTTCGATTGGCCAGCACCATAAGACCTTGGCCAAGGCAATTGGAATTTACTGATAGGTTAATCTGTAGTTTCCCGAATTGGTCCTAAGCCACATTAGCACGAATTATCGAGTTATTAGGGTCTGATGTTTACCACCCCGTAGACCCAGTATGCGATACTCACAGACGAAGAGACCGGACTGTACGGAGATTGTCACAGATAGGTTCAGTAGGGATCCGGATGAGTTTGCTCGTCGGCCATTCTTTTCGGCAGATACCCGGGTAGCCGTTACGTACAGCTAGTGCCGCCGACATGCTTGTTGTTATGGATTTATCCAGTAACACACTGCCAGCGTACTATCGAGTGTTTAGAGTCCCACACAGAGGGTTTCCCTGGTTCAGTAGAAATGATATAGTAGCCGTATTGGATACGTTCAGAATTCCGATCGAATGATTATACTATGTACTCGGACTTTCGATCGGACGGTTGATAATATTAGCCGGCTCGGGATTGAGCCGGATTATTAAATCAGGTTTTGATTTAATAATTTACATATAAATATTTGGATATATATATTCTAGTATTATGTTCTTTGTGTTATTCTATCTCTTTGGATATTCATATTTTGATACGAATACAGGTATGTATATACAGTAAAGTGTAATCTGTATTTATACGGAAAACATTCTAGAAGGTGGACAACTCATTTTATTTTTATCCATTTATTTTAAATAGGAAATGTAAAGGTAGTAAAGTGAGTATGGTAAGAGCCATGCTTGAATAATATTGACAAATGAATTGAATATTCATTTGTCAACACTATTCGAGTATGGGTGTATTTTTAAAATGAAAAAAAGGGTTTTACAAAACCATGCTTGTTCTTTTTCTCTCTCATGGGATTTCATTTTTCCATTCTCACCATTTGGTTTCACTCTCCTCGCTAGTTGTCAAGTCCCGAAAGTATGGAACTTGACCGGCACTTAAACTACGAAACGTCTCGAGGCGTACGTAATCTAAGTAAGCCGAAAACCCAGAAATCCAAACCAAGAAAAGTAGTAGAGTGAAGGAAAACCAATTCAAATCAAGTAGTTTTAATAGCATAAGCCGAATTATGCGTTTTTAAAAACATCAAATATTTACTGAAAATTTCGGCAGAGTCTCCTTTGTAAATACTGGCCCCCAAACGGGATACAACATGAATAGTATACGAAATCAATAAAAGGCATCTCCAAGCGGGAGCTAGCTCTTCGTCAATCGACGGTCACAACCACACAAGCAATATAATATACAACACCAAGGGCGAGGATCAACACTCAAAAGGAACTCAAAACAAGAAGAAATCCACAGAAAAAAATAACGCGCGACTCTTAGGTCGCAAGAATAACATTACTGTCTCTAGCTTAAATTAAATACATGTTTGGTTGATAGAACTTCTAGATACAACTGAATAATAATATACAATGTATAATGATGGGTACGATACAAATAAACCCACCTACTAGCAAGTCACCCGAAAGAAGCAGTGCCAGCAAAACCGTAATGAAACATGTACGGCAAAACCTGCAAGAAACTGGGGCACAACGGGGGTGAGTTGCCAACTCGTGAATAGAATACATCTACGAACATGAATCGCATGTATGACGCAATCCTAGGTCATACGATCAATATATATCCTCAAATATATAACCAGCAACCTATAACAATGGCTAGGGTATACCTCTAAACAATAGTAATACCAAGTGCTCGTGTCAGTGCCTCAGATAGCAATATATCATATGGATGATGTATGAATGCATGAAAACAGAGTACATGTACTAAAGAAACTACTTTCAAAACTCAGTGAGATTTCTGTATTTTTTTAAAAATGAGGTATCATAAGGAAATCAGTATAAACCGTGTCTAGCATCGACACAAAAACATAAATCCAAATATCTCAATATCTCAGGCTCCGGCTACCCGGACTGACCTGGATCATCAAATCTCAGTATCTCAATATCTCGAAATCTCAATGTATCAAATCTCAATATCTAGGGTGCCGTCAGTCCAGACCGGCCCCTACCATCCATCTCAAGACTACGAAGGTATCCTCCGGATATCCAACGCGTAGGGTAATATCACCGGTCGGTAGTGCTCCCCTGCCAGGCTCAACGTCAGCAACACGACCTTCTTGCCCCGGGGTACCTTACCGGGTCCACCATGTACCCGAAACGGTTCATCCGTCTTCTCGAATCGGGTCTCAAAATCCATCAGCAAACTCATGGTGGACGACTCATACATCATGGGAAAACCGCGCTTTTTATTTAAAAAGAGAGAAGAAGTTTGTATAAGTTTTGCGGTTTTCCCCCAAATCCAGAAAATCTCATGGAAATCCGAATCCAAAACCTCAATAGCACGTAAAATAGTGAATATATGCATGAGAATCCATGAATGCGGTATAACAATGAATAACAGTATGCATGAAGAGACAAATAATAACTACAATATCTAAACTGGCATATAAGACAAGTACACTAATATCATGTCTAAACTATTAGCTAACAACCTATGTCAATGAAATAGTATTTTCTAAGTGTACATGACAAGGCAATTACCGATGAAGATGTGTGTGAGTCGGCAAGTAAGTGTACGTGGTACATACGCATCATCGGTAATGGTGATGGTGTCCTAACAGCATGATATCAATAATGAAATATGAATTACAATAAGTATGCGATGCGGAGCAACAGCAATAATATGCGGAAGCTGAACACTAGACACAACGATAACTAAACTGCATTACCCTAATATAAGTCCTACAATAGTGCCTTTTGAAATAACACGAATCGCGGTGTTTTGAAAATAAGGGCTACGATGTTTTTAAGAAAAGATGCGTCTTTTGAAATATCCGTAAAATCCCTTCACCTGTCTTTTAAAATACCCACGATTCGTTAGTTTTGAAATAGGTAGGAGTCTAATCTAGTCTAACAACTACACTAAACTATACGGCTGAACTAACAAGCTGAACTACAGGTAAGGAAACCGCCTAACATCTGAGTCGATACATATATTTACCTATATATATATTAGTCGGTGATCCCGCCTCAATAATATCATATCCGATACCAGATCTATAATCAGACATCCTAAGTCAAGAGTGCGGATCAATCATCAATATATAGCTCGTACGTAAATCCGTCGTACGGCATCCCCAAATCTGGGTACGGGTCAATATCATACTCATCACACTGTTCATCCGGTATCCTCTTTATCAAGATCATCATCTGGGGTACTGATCTACGTCTAGTACACTACTAAAATCACTATTCACATGGCATCGTCATCCAAAGATCCACTATAACATCAGGACGTATCTCAAGTACGAATCCTGCCATATCACCGATCTCAAGGCCTCAACTCAAATCTCATCGACTCATCTCAATCCCAAGTATCATCCGCAAATCCAGTATGTGAACACCTAGTCCCATACCCAGGTGAACACATAACACATATCCCCATATACGCACAGGTAATAACATAGATGTATGCATGTGTATGTGTACGTGTGTAGGTGTAACAACTACTCTAGGGTTTCGCAACTAACACTAAACTAATCCATGAACACCTAGAATCTACATTTATCATCAAGTCTCATATCAACATAATATATATAATCAAAATATATGTGTGTATACGTATTCGTATACATCACCACGAATTGCAAGGGTGCTATACGCCATCCACCCGACTTCTCCCCGTAGATCTAAATCTACTCACCTGGTCCTCGCTTGCCGGTGCCGACGTCGCCACGCACTTGCTTGTCGTCTCGAAGTCCACATGGGGTACCTACATATCATAACGTACCGTATCGCATTAAAACCAAATTCGAAATCGAAACGGCATACGAAAATCAAATCGGCACGCGCATCACGCATAGGTCAAAACCTATCGCCTATGCATGCAAGAATAGCCAAACCAACCCTCGATGTCGATGTACAAACGTCAAGCCATCGAGAAAAACCCAAACACTCTCATTTGCGCATTCACGAACACTAATTATAATATAAAATAGGTTAAAATTCACAAAAACCCCAAATTCACCTTAAAAGCCATTTTTCCGAAAATCTAGCAAGCAAAAATTACCCGTTTTAGTACAAAACTCGATGTTTAAACAAATCTAGCGGCCATAATACTTATTAAATATCTTAAATAAGTCATAAAAATAATTTCCATAATTTAATCCCAATAAATTTCATTAACCCTAAAATTCAAGTTTACAATATACCCAAATTTTAACAATTTTATAGCAAAAATGCACAAACAACAATTTAGCTTGGATTTTCATGAACTAAAAGCATTAAACCACTCAATATAATATTTATAATGACAAGGAACCTTAATTAGAATTTTATCTCACCAAAATATAATTATTTTAAAAACTAGTTTACAATTTATATAATTATCACAATTTAAATCAACAAAAATGCAAACTAGCAACTTAATTTGATTTAGCATAACCTTGATATGGCAAATACATCTCACAACCATAGTCTCACAACACAAAACCCTAATTAGATTTTCACAAACCTTAATCTAAATCTTCTCTTGCAAACCCACATCTTTCAATTAAACCATAAATTAGCACATAATAAGCTTCATTAAGGAATTAAACCAACAATTGAACAATGGGTCAAAAGTTATACCTCACAACCATGAATCAAACTTGAAATCTAGACCTCCAATTTGAAATCCTTGCACCAAGATCCATGCTAAAGAAGATGAGGGAAAATGGGTAGGAGTCGGATTTGGATTTTAGCTTGATTTTTGATGGAATTTGGACATTTTTTTGAGGGGAAATGAGGTGGGGTTTTGGGGGAAAATTCTGGACAGCAAGAAGGAGGGGGGCTCGGCTGCAAGTAGGGGGAAAGAGGAGAGAGAGGGAGGTGGGAAAAATGATATCTTGTCAACCTAGTCAAAGTCCACTCTCATTTCTACATTTCCTTTTTCTTTTCTTTTCTTTTGCAACACAAGTGGGGAAAAGATTGAGGGAGGGGCTGCTGAATTCAGCCAAGAAAAAAGAAAAAAGATAAATGGGGGTGTGTGAGTGTGGGTATGGGTGTGGGGTGATGGAAAATGATAATTACTATACCCCCAAACATCCATTAACACTAAATTCACTATTTAAGCCTTTTTCTTCGATATTTTCTAACACCGTTTTGGCAAACCATTTCATTTCAAAAACCACATGATAAAATTTTGTTCAATGTGTTATGATGCACAAAATTTGTTTCAACTCATTCCAATTTGTAATTTTCCCTAATTAAATGTATTAGTGACGGCTTAAAATAATATTAAAATAATTAATTTCGGAAAAAATTTCAGAAAATTTGAAATTTTACCAGTGGCTCAATAAACACCAAATACTAGCAATTACATAGCTAGAATATGTATATTTAATTTTAAAATAAAGATATTTATATTTTGACTTTTTACAGAAAACCCCCTTATTTTACCGATTTTTCCGAAATTTCACCGAAACGATTTTCAAAACGTTACAATCTTCCCCCCTTAAAGAAATTCGGTCCCCGAATTTAAATTAAAACTTCCCCAAAATACTAAAACATCTAAGCAAAACCATCAAGTCGTCGGGGCTCCGAAATCGTAAATACATAAAACAAATCGTAGCGCAGCGCATGCGCATGAAAAATGAGCATATAACTCAAAATCAAAACTCCGTCAAGCATCCCGCAATCATCGGAGTCATGGTAAAGACACAATATCAAATCCAATACCAAAACCAATATGATATAACTCGAAACTATACACGTAAATATCAAATCTATATATGTAATTATCTGAAGGAAATGCATGCCAAATCTCTTAAAGTCGCTGTGCAATGCGCATAACACTGCACAGTGGCAGACGTCTATCATAAGAAAATAACCATATACATATATTCCTTTTATTTGAAATGTACGTTTCGCCATTTTGGGAAACAATTTAGAAGGGTTTCCTTGGTTTAAACGTTTCGCGTCATATCAGACACGTAGGTAAATACTGAGACTATAGCTCGCTTTTTGGAATTCCCTTCGATAGCTATCAATGCATGCAAAATACATTCAGGTACTGTTCTCTGACTAGTCCTGCTCAGTACGAAAACACATAGCAAATATCATAAAAATATACTGCTCTATAAGAAATCAATCCCAAAATACGCATATGAATACTACGTGCGTCTGGTGCGCACGGAAATCAAAATCCATATATGTGCCATACATGCGCACAGAAACAACCTCTAACTGCATCGGGTGTGCACACAACATCTGTCATAGGCAATGTGTGTGCCTGACAGCAAGGACAGGTGCGTCTGACATGCACGAAGAATCTCGATTTAGTGCATCTGGTGTGCACCGAAATCGCTTCTCAAAACATGCGCTCAACATGCGCGAAAATCAAAACCAGGTGCATCCATCATGCACGAAATCATGAAATCCAATATCAAGCGCCGAACATGCACAAAATCAAATCAGGTGCACAAGATGCACAAAACAAATATCGAGTATCACAATCGAAATCGAAGTCTAGTGCATCTAAGTGCACAACATACGTAACATTGCACTGCAAGCATATATGAACTATACCGAGTGCAAAAACCAAATCGTGTGCGTACATACGCACAAAATCAACTCAACTGTATGAAGCCCCTAAAATCATAAACATGCGAAACCAAGACACGAAAATGATATCAAGTGCAACAACTGTGTAAAAATCGTAAATACTCAGTAGGTGCAACCATGGCGCATGAAAACAAATATCATGGAACTCCATCATCAAAATCAATCATGCAAATAGACCGCCCAAAATACAGAAATCAAATATGGCGGAATAGTCCCGCTCAAGCACATCCTCCAAGAATCTCTAGCCAACCGTCGTGGTCACTCATAGCATGTCTCGTCGACGATCCTGAACTCTGGCCTGCCGGTGTGCGCAACATGACCACTCCTGGGTCCTAGTCTTCTCGTAATTCATTCCAGAAAGGTCCTGTCGAGATCTCTCCCAAATTTCGTCTCTGCCGAACCGTCCGGGAGTCATCGTCCTTTACAATATCCGTTTCTTATTCCGGAACGGCTGCATACTCATCGCGACTCCTTCTGGAAGGTATATCCAAGCACAATGCCTCGGCATGCGTATCGCATCTCTGATGTCGGTGGAGTGGAACATCGTCTCATCAAGATCTCGTACGAACCTCTTACTCCACTTTCTTTAATTTCGACTGCTTTGGACTCATCTCGTCGTGGCTCCATGGACTGAGATCCTACGGCTATCCTCGTATCTGGAGTCTCCTAAGAAATGCATCTCACCACCTGGCATCCGAATGAAATCGAACCATTCGATCGATTTGTCAAAACCTCATAATCCCCCAAGAGCTCAATATCTTGGGTACAGTTTAATAGTATCGAGTACGTACCACAGCATCGATGGTCCAGCCGTAGAAAGGCAACCCAAGCCTCACTAATGGCGCCGCGGAACTACCGCAAACCCTAAGGTTCAAAGGCTTTCACACGGTCATTAAGTCGGGTTAGGGTTTCATCCTTTTAGAGGGTCCATAGAATTGCCTGCATGTCTTTCCGAATACTTTAAACTTGGAATAATAGGTTTCTGACATTCGATCGTCTCTGTCGACTCTCAACGTCTCTGCGTGAAGCCGTCTCTAGCTGGAATCAATCTATCTGATGACCTCGCATCGGGTTGGCGAACGAACCACATGTCCTAGTCATTCATCCTCGGGTGACTGGCGACCTTCTATCATCTCTTAGTACAACCCATACTGCAATAGCTCCACATCTGGGGCGATATCTCGTCGTTCGCAGCAATGACTGGCTCACTCGTCTGCACGCTGAACAGTGTCTCAATCATCATGAATAAGCAATACACCAACGGTCATCAAAATCTGGTTGGCCTCTGTCATTGGTTCAATCCTCTGGGGCTGATCTGCACGTCAGAGTAATCTCATAAAGCAATCCACCTAACGCTCGTGGCGCGAAAACACAATAAAAAGACACATCTCCGCAATTGTGTGTCGCCGGAATTACGCCCTGGTCAGTCCTCGTTCGTGACGAGCTCATGCTGACCGCAACTCTAGCCGTAGCTCTCTCTGTCCGTAATCATGGCAGTAAAACCATAACTGGTACCGATGAGGCTAGATCAGGAATGAATATGATACTGAACAAAGAAATGTACATTCTAAGGCTTCTTAAGTGGAGTAGCGTATCGTAAGTATGCCGCGGAACATACCCACGGTACGTCACTCTGCTTTAGTCACCTATTCCATCAACCAAGGGTTATCCTACGCTCCGAAGGTAAAAGCTAACGCTCTGATACCAACTTTGTCACGTCCCGAAAGTATGGAACATGACCGGCACTTAAACTACGAAACGTCTCGAGGCGTACGTAATCTAAGTAAGCCGAAAACCCAGAAATCCAAACCAAGAAAAGTAGTAGAGTGAAGGAAAACCAATTCAAATCAAGTAGTTTTAATAGCATAAGCCGAATTATGCGTTTTTAAAAACATCAAATATTTACTGAAAATTTCGGCAGAGTCACCTTTGTAAATACTGGCCCCCAAACGGGATACAACATTAATAGTATACGAAATCAATAAAAGGCATCCCCAAGCGAGAGCTAGCTCTGCGTCAATCGACGGTCACAACCACACAAGCAATATAATATACAACGCCAAGGGCGAGGATCAACACTCAAAAGGAACTCAAAACAACAAGAAATCCACAGAAAAAAAATAACGCGCGACTCTAAGGTCGAAAGAATAACATCACTGTCTCTAGCTCAAAATTAAATACATGTTTGGTTGATGGAACTTCTAGATACAACTGAATAATAATATACAATGTATAATGATGGGTACGATACAAATAAACCCACCTACTAGCAAGTCACCCGAAAGAAGCAGTGCTAGCAAAGCCGTAATGAAATATGTACGGCAAAACCTGCAAGAAACTGGGGCACAACGGGGATGAGTTGCCAACTCGTGAATAGAATACATCTACAAACATGAATCGCATGTATGACGCAATCCTAGGTCATACGATCAATATATATCCTCAAATATATAACCAGCAGCCTATAACAATGGCTAGGGTACACCTCTAAACAATAGTAATACCAAGTGCTTGTGTCAGTGCCTCAGATAGCAATATATCATATGGATGATGTATGAATGCATGAAAACAGAGTACATGTACTAAAGAAACTGCTTTCATAACTCAGTGAGATTTCTGTATTTATTTAAAAATGAGGTATCATAAGGAAATCAGTATAAACCGTGTCTAGCATCGACACAAAAACATAAATCCACATATCTCAATATCTCAGGCTCCGGCTATCCGGACTGACCTGGATCATCAAATCTCAGTATCTCAATATCTCGAAATCTCAATGTATCAAATCTCAATATCTAGGGCGCCGTCAGTCCAGACCGGCCTCTACCATCCATCTCAAGACTATGAAGGTATCCTCCGGATATCCGACTCGTCGGGTAATATCACCGGTCGGTAGTGCTCCCCTGTCAGGCTCAACGTCAGCAACACGACCTTCTTGCCCCGGGGTACATTACCGGGTCCACCATGTACCCGAAACGGTTCATCCGTCTCCTCGAATCGGGTCTCGAAATCCATCAGCAAACTCATGGTGGACGACACATACATTATGGGAAAACCACGCTTTTTATTTAAAAAGAGAGAAGAAGTTTGTATAAGTTTTGCGGTTTTCCCCCAAATCCAGAAAATCTCATGGAAATCCGAATCCAAAACCTCAATAGCACGTAAAATAGTGAATATATGCATGAGAATCCATGAATGCGGCATAACAATGAATAACAGTTTGCATGAAGTGACAAGTAATAACTACAATGTCTAAACTGACATATAAGGCAAGTACACTAATATCATGTCTAAACTATTAGCTAACAACCTATGTCAATGAAATAGTATTTTCTAAGTGTACGTGACATGGCAATTACCGATGAAGATGTGTGTAAGCCGGCAAGTAAGTGTACGTGGTACATACGCATCATCGGTAATGGTGATGGTGTCTTAACAGCATGATATCAATAATGAAATATGAATTACAATAAGTATGTGATGCGGAGCAACAGCAATAATATGCGGGAGCTGAACACTAGACACAACGATAACTAAACTGCATTACCCTAATATAAGTCCTACAATAGTGCCTTTTGAAATAACACGAATCGCGGTGTTTTGAAAATAAGGGCTACAGTGTTTTTAAGAAAAGATACGTCTTTTGAAATATCCGTAAAATCCCTTCACCTGTGTTTTAAAATACCCACGATTCGTTAGTTTTGAAATAGGTAGGAGTCTAATCTAGTCGAACAACTACACTAAACTATACGACTGAACTAACAAGCTGAACTACAGGTAAGGAAACCGCCTAATATCTGAGTCGATACGTATGCATACCTGTACATATATTAGTCGGTGATCCCGCCTCAATAATATCATATCCGATACCATAACTATAATCAGACATCCCAAGTCAAGAGTGCGGATCAATCATCAATATATATCTCGTACGTAAATCCGTCGTACGGCATCCCCAAATCTGGGTACGGGTCAATATCATACTCATCACACTGTTCATCTGGTATCCTCTTTATCAAGATCATCATCTGGGGTACTGACCTCTAGTACACTACTAAAATCACTATTCACATGGCATCATCATCCAAAGATCCACTATAACATCAGGACGTATCTCAAGTACGAATCCTTCCATATCACCGATCTCACGGCCTTAACTCAAATCTCATCGACTCATCTCAATCCCAAGTATCATCCGCAAATCCAGTATGTGAACACCTAGTCCCATACCCAGGTGAACACATAATACATATCCCCATATACGCACAGGTAATAACATAGATGTATGCATGTGTATGTGTGCGCGTGTGGGTGTAACAACTACTCTAGGGTTTCGCAACTAACACTAAACTAATCCATGAACACCTAGAATCTACATTTATCATCAAGTCTCATATCAACATAATATATATAATCAAAATATATATGTGTATATGTATTCGTATACATCACCACGAACTACGGGGGTGCTATATGCCATCCACCCGACTTCTCCCCGTAGATCTAAAATACTCATCTGGTCCTCGCTTGCCGGTGCCGACATCGCCACGCGCTTGCTTGTCGTCTCGAAGTCCACATGGGGTACCTACATATCATAACGCACCGTATCGCATTAAAACCAAATTCGAAATCGAAACGGCATACGAAAATCAAATCGGCACGCGCATCACGCATAGGTCAAAACCTATCGCCTACGCATGCAAGAATAGCCAAACCAACCCTCGATGTCAATGTACAAACGTCAAGCCATCGAGAAAAACCCAAACACTCTCATTTGCGCATTCACGAACACTAATTATAATATAAAATAGGTTAAAATTCACAAAAACACCAAATTCACCTTAAAAGTCATTTTTCCGAAAATCTAGCAAGCAAAAATTACCCGTTTTAGTACAAAACTCGATGTTTAAACAAATCTAGCGGCCATAATACTTATTAAATATCTTAAATAAGTCATAAAAACAATTTCCATAATTTAATCCCAATAAATTTCATTAACCCCAAAATTCTAGTTTACAATATACCCAAATTTTAACAATTTTATAGCAAAAATGCACAAACAACAATTTAGCTTGGATTTTCATGAACTAAAAGCATTAAACCACTCAATATAATATTTATAATGATATGGAACCTTAATTAGAATTTTATCTCACCAAAATATAATTATTTTAAAAACCTAGTTTACAATTTATATAATTATCACAATTTAAATCAACAAAAATGCAAACTTGCAACTTAATTTGATTTAGCATAACCTTGATATGGATAATACATCCCACAACCATAGTCTCACAACACAAAACCCTAATTATATTTTCACAAACCCTAATCTAAACCTTCTCTTGCAAACCCACATCTTTCAATTAAACCATAAATTAGCACCTAATAAGCTTCATTAAGGAATTAAACCAACAATTGAACAATGGGTCAAAAGTTATACCTCACAACCATGAATCAAACTTGAAATCTAGATCTCCAATTTGAAATCCTTGCACCAAGATCCATGCTAAAGAAGATGAGGGAAAATGGGTAGGAGTCGGATTTGGATTTTAGCTTGATTTTTGATGGAATTTGGACTTTTTTTTGAGGGGAAATGAGGTGGGGTTTTGGGGGAAAATTCTGAACAGCAAGAAGGGTGGGGGGCTCGGCTGCAAGTAAGGGGAAAGGGGAGAGAGAGGGAGGTGGGGAAAATGATATCTAGTCAACCTAGTCAAAGTCCACTCTCATTTCTACATTTCCTTTTTCTTTTCTTTTCTTTTCTTTTGCAACACAAGTGGGGAAAAGATTGAGGGAGGGGCTGCTGATTTCAGCCAAGAAAAAAGATAAATGGGGGTGTGTGAGTGTGGGTATGGGTGTGGGGTGATGGAAAATGATAATTACTATACCCCCAAACATCCATTAACACTAAATTCACTATTTAAGCATTTTTTTTTCGATATTTTCTAACACCGTTTTGGCAAACCATTTCATTTCAAAAACCACATGATAAATTTTTTTTTAATGTGTTATGATGCACAAAATTTGTTTCAACTCATTCCAATTTGTAATTTTCCCTAATTAAATATATTAGTGACGGCTTAAAATAATATTAAAATAATTTCGGAAAATTTTTTAGAAAATTTGAAATTTCACCAGTGGCTCAATAAACACCAAATACTAGCAATTACATAGCTAGAATATATATATTTAATTTTAAAATAAAGATATTTGTATTTTGACTTTTTACAGAAAACCCCCTTATTTTACCGATTTTTCCGAAATTTCACCGAAACGATTTTCAAAACGTTACACTAGCCTTCTTGAGCTTCTCCACCTTCATCTTCAACCTCCTATCTACAATCTCATGTATTGAGAATCAAGAGAGGAATTGAGATAAATACACACTTAGATTTATACACTAGATCCTAGACACTTTAGATTAGCAATCTAATGTCTCTAGTTGCTCTACTGGAATTTTAATATGGAGCTAGAGCCATGGACTACATCTCTCGGGTAGATCATTTTCGACGGAGGAAGACCGATGATCAAGCACGATCCAGAAGATCTCAAGGAGCAAGGAAATGTGATCAAGCTTGTTCAAGGAGATCCTTAGAAGCAAACGAAGAGGATAGAAGACCGAAGAATACGGATCTTTTGGTGAGACTTTTCTATCATAGTTGTTAGCTCTCCTCCTAGTTAGGTAGTTTAGGTTTATGGTAGATTCTAGAACGGTTTTTCTAGCACCATTTTTTAAACCCAAAAAAATTTGTTCCGTAATGGCCACAGTAGATGGTCAGGATGCTAGGAAATCCCAACAAGGTATCAGATCCAGCCCATAAACCCTTACTAGCTAGTTTAGACGTGTTTAAAATATCGATCGACAAAATTTTTCCAATATCGCAATTCCATGTTCATGCTTGCTGTCGATTTTAAAAATTGTTCAAAAATATTTTTAGAGTATCTTAAAAATACGTGCAGGCTATTTTAGAAGGCCAGAAGAAATTTGGGTACATAATCCTTTCATACGGCCGCGGAACCGCCATATAACTTGGTTATTTGCAGCGGTTCCGCGGTCGAAGTGGGGCCGTTGTGCACCAAAATTCTTCTTGCACTCTATTGTTTGGAAATATGACTTTTGGTATGTATGATTTTGGCCTAAATTTGTTTGAGTACTGGTTAGCACTTGGGGACAATACGGAAAAGTTTTTTGTCGATCGAAATTTTAAATACGTATTTATCATTATACATGTTAATATCTATGACGATGAATATCATTGAGCGGTATAACCCGACTAATTGCTATATGTTCTATTAGACGGGTTTGCGAACATGATATTCACGTTGATGTTCTGTATTTTGCTGATATTGTGGTTGGATTGTCGTGGTGGATAGCCTATAATGCAATGGTTATAGTACAATTAAGATTTATTTGTGTATTCGTTATTGTCACGACCCAAAAATTGGCACGTGACGGCACTTAAACTACGTAACGTCTACAGGCGTAACGCAATTCAAGTAAGCCAAAAACCCAGAAGTCTAAACCATCAAAATTAGTAAGTGATAAGAACATTGTTAAAACTTTTGGGAATCTCAAATAAAAATCTTTAACTTAAGTTTCTTTCTTAAAAATTTAGGCAGCACCTCCTTTGTAAAAACTAGCCCCGAAACGGGTACAACATAGAATATAAATATAGCATCCCCAAATGGGAGCAAATCAGACCCAAAGACGGAAACAACCACCATAAGCATATATACGACGCCGTAGCGAAGAAAAATAAATGAAAACAGCATAAGGAGATAAAACTGCAAAGCAAAGGCCGGCTCCCACGAGCACGGCACCCAGAGTCACAAAATAATATACAATATCGTCCTCACATCTCGTCTCTAAGGTAATACATGAAAGTGGTAGTTGGAGAGTACTAGATACAATAAGATATACAATGAGCATCATCGAATAACCACAAAACCCACTTATAGAAAAACTGCTCACAGTCAGCCGTAGCGGTATCCGCTGCAAAAGATGATACGATAAGAAAATGCCATGCCGCTGCTACTCTTTGAGGGACAACCTGCAAAACACTGTGGCACAACGGGGGTGATTTTCCAACTCGTGAATAGAAAATAACATCATGCAGGTAATCGCAGGTATGCACGTACTGCGATAATCTATCACATGCAAACTGATAGTATAATATGGCAATTTGTATATGCAACAGTCATGAAAGATACTCTATCAGGTACTACAAATACATGAAGCAATACATATCAAATAAATACTGAGTATGGGATAAAACATAACATCATCAATGAATCATCATCGTGGAAAATCCTGGTGTCCAGCAACGACACCCCAAATCCCAATACCTCAGGCGCCGTCACCTTGATCGGCCCTAAATCTGTAAATCTCATGGAACCTGAGTGTCCAACATCGACACTCGAAACCTCATGGAAACATATGCCTGTGTGTATATGTGTGTGTATGTGTGTGTCCCTCAACGACACATCAAAATTATGGAACTTGAGTGTCCAATATCGACACTCGAAAACATCATGAAATACTCGTGTCCAACATCGACACGTAAATCCACATATCGTATCTGTATATCTCACGGAACCTGAGTGTCCAACATCGACACTCGCAATCCACGGAACCTGAGTGTCCAACCTCGACACTCACAATCCACATATCATGTCCTTATATAACTCTGGTCGGTATCCCCCAGATAACCGCCAAGTCCAAATACTATCACCGGTAGGTACTAGCCCTCCTACCAGGCTCATCGTCTATACCACGAAAATCACCTCTTGCCCTGGGGAACCATACCGGGTCCACCATGTACCCACAGACGGTGCCTACCGCTCGTCGAATCGGGTTTCTCACACAAGTCTCAGAACCGAGAAAACTCATGGTGGATGCACAGAAATATTATATCAAGAGAAACCGGGTTTTCAAGCAATACATAAATTCTTAAAATACCCCCACGGTTCTCAAATCCATAAATCACATGAAATCCATATCTCAATGCGTAAATCCATGAAAACATGATATATGCAACATAAAACAGTAATATGAGTATATCAAGGGAAAACTGTTATTTAAATGCATCAAGTTTTAAAATATAACATGCGGTTCCCAATTCCTCCGAAATCAAGTGCAGCATCATATAAGGTGTACATGTAACTATAGCAAGATATGTGTATCTACATGTAAGCAGGTATGTATGATACATTTCATAAGCGCAATAGCACAATAATCAACGTCACAATATCAAATGACAATACAATACCACTTAGGGGTATATGTAGCTATAGCAAGGTATGTGAGTGTACATGTAAGTACGAATGCATGATGTACATGTAGCTGTAGCAAGGTATGTGGGTGTACATGTAAGTATGCATGTATGATGTACATGTAGCTATAGAAAGGTATATGTGTAAGCATGTAGGTATAGCATGTATACTACATTTCATATATGCAATGGAATAAAAATCAATATCTCAATGGAAATAACCGATACAATATCACATATGTATATATGTTGTGCGTGTATACCGACGGTGTGGGTGTAGCATAAAATTAGTGCTCGTGCAACACGAACCGTCAATAATAGTATTGTGTTTCATTAATACTATATCCATATGTAATAAGAAAATGAGGTATGCAACAATGGTACACATGCACAATCAATTGTTGGATATAGTGCCCTCAAAGTCAATTATTGGATCGCAGATACGTGATTGCAATGATTAAGGAAGGACATATACCGATATGATAGTCTTGCTCGAGATGATAATATGCTATCTGGTTTGTCTTTATCATCGCGCACATGCTTTAGTTCACTATTGCATGTTGATAGAGCCCATAGGATTCCTGCTTGACTGCCAGCAGTATGATGGCGATCATACACATGGGAGCTGGGGTCTATAAGCACATCCTTAAAGTGTCCCTAGTCGTGGGAGTTTCGAGATAGGGCATCGATACTCCAGAATAGACTAGTGTATACAGTCGAGACCTCGACGAGGGGCGGTGGCCGGTCTCACAAGCTATTGGTGTCAGTTGGTTCACCTAAGATGTATACAGGTGCTCATTGGGTTATAAGTACACCGGACTGAACTCGCCGGGAACATGCTAGTTGGTATTATACATATCGTCAGATAGCAGTTCCCAAGTGACATGTGTACAGGTTAGTTTGTCAACCTGAGATCGTCATTTGTCTCATGTGAGTTCCCACTGTGCTTTGATTACTACCCTACCACGGCTCAAAGGAGTCGTGTAAACAAGTTTTAGTTGGGTACAGTCCCGACCTACATGGAGGCAGTGAGCGGATCGCCGGGGATTCGTCTCTCCCGGTATTGGGGGTGAGATCGCGCTGTGTTTAGGAGAGCCATTACACGAAATCCCTAGAAAGGGTAATCGAGATTTACTGGTAGGTATTCCAGTAGTTTCTCAGGGTGTTTTGGGCTACTCTCCGACACGACTTATACCGCTATTGGGGGTCTGACATTTACCAGCCCCCTAGGCCCTATATGCGATACTCATAGACGAACGGACCGGACTGTACGGATATTGTCACTGTCAGGCTCAGTAGGGTTTCTGGATGAGTTCACTCGTTAGCTTCCCTTCCGATCAATACATGGGCAACCGTTACGTACAGCTAGTATCTCTGATGTGCTAGTGGTTATACCCAGTGCCAGTGTATTGATGAGTTATTAGAGTCCCCCACAGACAATTTCCCAAGTTCGGGCGAAACGTTGTAAAGGCCGTATATTTTTATGGCAGGGTTCGAACATGCACGTGCACTTGTGCACGTGTCATGGTTCGGACAGATAATACTAGTGGGTTTTGGTTTAAGTCGGATACAAGTATTATATGTGTAGGAATATTTTTGTCTCATTACATTCGTATTCGGTCGGAATATAAATGCGGGTATATATATACAGTTGTGGGGTAATCCTGTAATTTGTTACGGGATTACTTTTGAAGTTACCAGTTTTTCTCCGCTTGATTAAGCATTAGTTTTTTAATGTTTAATTATTAATTATGTGTGCATGTCTTTTTGGCAATTTTCGGCCAGTGGGAATTTTTTTGGGCTTTTGTTGATTTTAGAAAGTCAATGCGAGGGATGGGCATGTGTATGAGGTGGCAATTTAGTGAGGCATGGGCAGCATGGGTCTTTAAGTGTGCTGGCATTTTTTTGAGTGGGGTTTTAATTCTTGTGATGGTTTTATTTATGTGTGTCTATTAATTTATTCATGGTTACCATCACCACTCTATTTTGTTACACTCACCTCTCCCTATACATTCACAGATAGCCCATTTCGAAATTAAGGTCAACATTTTTTCACAACTAGTGTCAGAGCCCAATTCCTTGTGAGGAAATTTGTTCATTGCAATTTCCATAGTTCATTTCATCACAACTCCATTTTGGCAACTTCATTAACCTCCATCCAATCGCGTGAGTGTCTTTGGACAAAATATTCCTCTTTCTCTATTTCATTCTTGGACATGTCGACTAGCAGACTTCATGTCCGAGTTGCTTCAGTTTGAAGCGGGAGCCCGTATAAAGAATCCTCGACGTGGTGCCATTCCGACGAGCTAGACCGGAGAGCGGACTTGATCGGGACAGCGGCGAGGAGCTGGGAAAGAGATTGAAGACCGAAGGACACGAATCGATCGGTATAATCTTTAACTCCTTTTACAGATTGCTAGTTTACGGTTAATGGAACGATCTGGGTTTTTGGGTTGCGGTAGCGCAGGTTTTGTAAAAAGTTTTTGTTCCGCATCTGGCGTCGGTTAGACGGCTGGGGCGCCGCCGCATCCCATCACCAATGTCCATATACTTATAACTAATAATCATGTCATTGAATATAGCCCATACGCATAACGCTATACGGGTGATTCCCCTGTAGATGTTAAATCTACTAACCGATGACCTCGAACTAAGTAAATCCGACCACCTGCTTCCTTTTCTTCGCGGCGTCCGAAGTCCCTGCTCGCGATCCTAAAATTTCACAAACACAACACATAAGACTAAATATCCTGCACCGACACAAAAACAACGAAATACAAGGATAGCGTCCACAAGATATATACACTGTGCACTTAGTGCACAAAACGCGTACGATATCGTCACAAACTCAGCTAGGAACGTTAAACGATACAACCACCAAGCCTAGACCCTGATCGTACCGATCGTACAACCACAACACAATATACATCGTGGAAGATAATAAATATAACATCACAACGCCAATTGAAACCCACGCCTAATTTATCC
This sequence comes from Agapanthus africanus, assembly GCA_030015575.1. Classification (NCBI taxonomy): domain Eukaryota; kingdom Viridiplantae; phylum Streptophyta; class Magnoliopsida; order Asparagales; family Amaryllidaceae; genus Agapanthus; species Agapanthus africanus. The sequence goes on along the minus strand of CM057350.1, from coordinate 177,290,243 downwards.
GAAAACCTAGTAAGCATATTTTAATTATTTTAGCTCAAGTCTAGAAATTTAAACAATTCTAGCGATCACAATCATCAAATAATAGCTTGATTAAGCCACACAAATCTTTACTACAATTTTAATATCACCCAAATAAGATTTAGTAAAAACTAGTTTGCACTTAAGCTTAATTAGACAATTAGGAAAATAAAAAATTCACAATCTTATGATTAGGTCAAGTTTACCATGTCTAAACAACTCACTTAACCATTACAAATAATCAAAACCTTAACTTGATCTTCAAAAAGATTTTCTTGAATTCCAAAACATGCTAGTTAAAGATTTATTTAAATATCTAATAACTGGATTATGGTATTTAAACATCAACAAAAGCTTAGGGTTAGGATTTTATACCTCAAACTTGATTCACAAACTTGCAACTAGATCATCAAAATAATCTCCAAAATGCTAACTTTCTTGAAATTCCATGCTTGGTTAAGGCAAAAGAATAATGAGTATGGATTTGTTTTTGAGTTTGTAGGATTATTTGATAATTTTTGATGAATTTTAGAGGCTTTAAAGAGTGGAAATGGGGTGAGAAAATGTTTGGAGCAGCAGCGGGGGTCGGCCAAAGATAGAAGAATGGGGAAAGTTGTGGATGAGTGTGGAAATATCTAGTTTAAACACATTAAAGTTCCATTAAAGCACCTCCCATCCATGCCACCTCTTAATCCCTTTAATTAAAATTTCCATTAAGCTTCAAAATATCTAAATATTTTCCAAGATATTTTGCAAGAAGTCAAAGTTGCTTAATCTTGTGATTAAGTTAGCATGGATTCAATTTAGCATAATTAACCCAATCCAAATTATAATTACCACTAATTAAGTGTATAATTAAAAATTTATAATAATATTTTAATTGAGGAAAAATATTTAAGCGAACTAAAATTTTCAAGCGAGTAACTAAATACCGCAACTAGCAATTTCCTAGTTAAATTGGGTGTAGTGAATTCTATATAGATAAAAGATCACTTCTAGGTTTTTACGGAAATAAACAACGGAAAAATTCACCTAAACGATTTCTAAAACGTTACAGTCTTCCCCCCTTAAAGAAATTCGTCTCCGAATTTAAAATTTTATCTACGTGTACCTTCGAAAGGATGAGGGAAAAATCCTCTGCATCTCGCTCGCAGCCTCCCAAGTGATCTCCTTACTAGACGGGCTACACCAAAGAAGCTCCACAGATGGCAAGACCTTTGACTGAAGTTTCTCCACCTGCCGATCCACTATAACTATCGTCTGCTGGTGAACGAAAGATCGCGTCCTAATTGAATGGTCTGGTGCTAAATCATATGAGATGGGTTATGAAGGTATTTGCGAAATATCGACACAAGGAATACGGGGTGAGCATCCGAAATCTGGGTGGAAGTGCCAACGATAGACAACGATACTAACTCGCTCAAGGATCTCAAAAGGACCTACAATCTGGGACTAAGTTTCCTCTTTATCGAAGAAATCCGTAGGAATACATGATCTCCCACTGCGAACTCAATCCTGCGACGACGACGGTCGGCATAAGACTTCTGTCTGCACTGGGCTACTCTCATCCTGTCCTGAATCAACTGGATTTTCTCTGTAGTCTCTTGACTAGCTGGGGTCCAAAAATCCTGTTCTCGCGGAGTCGGTCTAACAGACTGGCGATCAACACAATCTACCATACAAAGCCTAAAAGTTGCCATCTGAATCGTCTCCTGATAACTGTTATTGTAGGAGAGCTCTATCAATGGCAAGTGACGATCCCAACAGCCAATAACACTAAGCATGTGCACACGAAGCATACCCTCCAGAGTCTGTATAGTCCGCTCTGACTGACCATCAGTCTATGGATGGAAAGCGGAGCGAAAGCTCAACCAGGTACCCAAGGCTTCCTGAAGCTTCTGCCAAAAACGGCTAGTGAACTGGGTGCCTCTATTGGATACAATTCATGAAGGAACTCCTTGCAAACGCACAAACTTATCGACAAACAACTGAGCAAACTGAGCATACTGAGCATAACCGAAAGGGGTCTTCACTGGAAGGAAATGAGCCGCTTTCGTTTACCGGACAACAAAATCACCCAAATGGAGTCATACCCTTGACTAGACCTGGGTAGATCCACAACGAAATCCATGGAGATTTGTTCCTATTCCCACTCTGGAATGGTTAAAGGTTGTAACTCTTCTGCCGGTCTCAAATGCTCAACCTTAGCTCTCTAACAAGCCAGGCACCTTAAAAAAAATCTGAAACACCACTCATCATCCCTGCCCACCCGTAACTAACTCTCAAGTCACGTTACAACTTGGTGGAACTTGGGTGAACACAAAAATCTTACTGATGTGCCTGCTCTAAGATCTCGCGTCTCTACCCATCAGTATCTGGTACACACAAGCGAGTCCCGCAACGTAGCACTCTCTGGTCATCAATTAAGAACTCCGAATCTCTGCCCTGCCGAACCTGCTCAAGAATTTCCGACAAATGGGCATCGGCGGGCTGTGCCTCACGAAAACGATTAAGTAGAAGCGGACGGGCACGGACATGAGCAAGATATACCCCAGTAGAGGTGAACTTAAACTGTACTCAGCTGTCGCACAAGAACTGTAAATCTGCGGAAGACTGTCTCTGTACTGCACTCATCTGGGACAAGCTAACCCCTGGGCCTATGACTCAAACCATCAGCTACCACAATCGCCTTGCCCCGGGCAATAAAGGATCTCACAATTATAATCCTTCACAAGCTCCATACAACGACGCCGTCTCAAAATCAAATCTCGTTGCAGGAAGATTAAGCTCTGGTGGTCCGTGAAAATCTGACACGACTCTCCGTATAAGTAGTGTCTCCAAATCTTCAGCGCAAGACCACCGCGGCCATCTCAAGATCATGAGTGGAATAATTCTGCTCGTGCTCCTTCAACTGTCGGGAAGCATAAGAGATAACTCTATCATGCAGCATCGATACACAATCGAGCCCCACCCGCGAAACATCACAGTAAACGACAAGGTCGCCCGATCTAGAAGGCAAAGATAGAACTGCTGCAGTCGTCAATTGAGTCTTCAACTGCTGAAAACTCAACTCGCATGCCTCAGTCTAAAGAAAAGGAACCCCCTTCCTGGTCAGTCCGGTCAGCGGTGCAGCTATACTCGAAAAATCCTGAACGAAACGGCGGTAAAAACCGGCTAAGCCTAAAAGCTACGGACCTCTGTCACAGATACAGGTCTGGGCCAAAGCTGTATGGCCTCGATCTTCCTCGGGTCCATACGAATACCGTCTCCGATAACCACATGACCTAGGAAGTCAACACAATCAATCCAGAAGGAACACTTCAAGAATTTAGCAAACGGCAGGTGCTCTCTCAATATCTGCAAAGCCATCCTCAAGTGCTACTCATGTTCCTCTCGACTGTTGGAATAGACCAGAATGTCATCAATAACACAATAATAAACTGGTCGAGGAACAGCCTGAAAAATCTGGTTCATCAAATCTATGAACGCTGCTGGGGCATTGGTGAGTCCAAACGACACTACCAACAACTCATAATGCCCATAGCGCGTACGAAAATCAGTTCTCGGAATGTCATCATTCCGAACCCGCTACTGATGATGACCTGATCTCAAATCAAACTTAGAAAAAATGTCCCGCACCTTGGAACTGATCAAACAAATCATCAATGCGAGGTAAAAGATACCTATTCCGCACCGTAACTCGGTTCAATTGACAAAAATCCAAACACAACCTCAAACTTCCGTCCTTCTTCCTGACGAACAGAATAGGAGCTCCCCAAAGCGAAACACTTGGACGTACAAGTCCCCTAACAAGCAACTCTTGCAGCAGATCCTTAAGCTCCGTAAGCTTCGCCGGTTCATCTGGAATAACGTCGGAAAACTCTCGCACGATAGAAACCTGGTCCAACGAATCTACTGTGGCTCCGGTATCACGAATGAAAGCCAAGAATTCTCGACATCCTCTCCTCAAAAGTTGACTAGCGAAAAAGGCTGAAATCAAGCTGTGAGGGGCGGCACCACGGTCCCCCTGCAAAAAAAGAACTGACTCGCCGGGAAAACAAAACCTGACTGTCTTCTCGCGGCAGTCCACAGACGCATAGCACGTAGCTAACCAGTCCATATCCAAGAGAACGTCAAAGTCCAACATATCTAGAAGGATTAAATAGATGGACGAATCTCTATCTCCTATCCGATTGGCACATAACCGAAACATGTGGCGCGCAACCAAAGAATTACTGACAGGAGTAAACACAACAAACGTCTGATCTAGCAAACACAACTCTCGGCCCAATCTCGACACGAAGTGTGTAGAACAAACGAGTGCATAGATCCCGAATTAAACAAAACATGCGCATCAAAAGGACATACGAAAAAAATACCTGAAACCACTACATTGGACGCCTGCGCGTCCAGATGAGTCAAACAAAAGCTCGTGCCTGTCCTCTAACTGCAACCGGCTGTCCTCATCCTCTACCACCCTGTCCTCTCCGAACAAACACTCCGCGACCACGACCTCTCTGAACATAAGTCTGACGCGGATCAACAACAGGCGCAAAAAGCAACTCTCCCTGAGGTGAAGGTGGTAGGATAACATATGGTACGGCTGCCTTTCTCTGGCGTACCAAGGTACAATTCCTGACGAGGTGATGAAAGCTCCCGCACCGGAAATATCCATACGATGACTGCTGACCCTCCTAGGGATAAGAGCTAAACAACTGGCCTCGTCCCAAACCTCTGCTACTCCCGCGACCTAAAAGAAATCTGTCGCGGCATCTAAACATCTGTCTCTGGGATGATACACCCGTACGAGTCCCCCTCGGTTACAGAACTTCCAAAGTCTCTGAAAGACGCTCTTCATCTAGTAGGACTGTATCCACTGCTACAGTATACATGACACAATGCTATGTGCTGATAGTAAGGAATAACTGGGTAACAGGAGTGGCAACCTCCTGTCACTGCGCTCGACTGGCCTCAACCAACGATCCCATCATCTGGCGCAAATCCTGCATATCTGTTTCTAGCCTAGCGATACGATCTATCGAAGGCGGATCAATCTGCTTCTGTACAGCGAGCGTACCGTCCTGGTCAGTCCTCGTCTCAGACGAGCTAACTTTGACCCCGGCACTCGCCGCCTCTCCCTGTGCCCTCGTAGTCTTTGGCGGTGATTGTCAGAGGTTGTTTCTATGCGTGCTTAAATTTTAATTACCGCAATCAAGACAGTTTCTCTTGGTAGCTAGCCGGTTGAGTACGGGTCGATGCACAGGGAGATGGAATCATTTTCTTTATGTTTTAACGAGTTAAATCCGATTAAGTCGGGTTTTGTTTTAAAATCTATGAATGAGAATAAGTTGGTAAAAAGCTTGCTAGGGTTAGGATTAGGTTAGTTCGAGATAGGGATCTTCTCACATCTTTCAATGCCTTAGTTATGAATATAGGTGTTAGGGTAATCGACAACAAAGGGGATTAGCACGACTAGGAAGAAACTTACAAGTCTAAGCTAGGCTTTCCATGCTTAGTTTCTTCCTTTTGATCCTTGTCCGTCCGTTCTTGGCTCTTAGCCCTAATCTCCGGTTTATTCAACCACAACCGGTCTAACTAGGGAATCACCGCTATCATATAGGATAGGGTGCCGTAGTTAGCGGATTGAGGTTGAATTAAAGGGATTCCGTATTTAAAATTATTGGGCAAAGAAAGGAGTGAGAGAGATTTCCTTCTCTCAAACCTTCCTTCTCCTAGCCCTAACAAGTGAGGAATTACTCACCGATTAAAAAGAGATGAAAACAAATTTTTTATATTTTTATTGAAGACCTAAATTGCAGATAATAAAAGAACAAATAAAAATTGCAGATAATAAATTACGGATAAGAAAAAAATGCAAGATAAAATAAAAAAAACTTACTTTATTGATGACCTCTCAAAAACGCATTACAATGGAATTTAAATTTTAGATCTAGAAATTAAAAAGAGGCATAAAATAAAGAGAGGCATCTAAGAAAGGCACCCTAAAAAAGGCACCCTAATTTGGTTTTGAGCTTTCCTATTTATAGATAGGAAAACCCTAGGTTTACATTCTGATCCATACACGAAATTACAAAACTACCCCAAGAGAGCCGAGTCAAAGCACAGACACTGCCACCGAAATGTGCACTGCACGGCCGCGGAACCGCGGCAGAAGTGCCTGTTTGGCCGCGGTTCCGCGGCCATTTGGTGGACTTGGGGCATCAAACTTTCTGGTCTTTTTTATGTTGCTTTTATCTTCTGTTTTATTCTCTTGGTTTCTCATAATCTCTTCAATTTCCTTCCAGATATTTAACGGTGCAAGATAATGTGGAATTTTTCCACGAGCTCCGTATTGAAGTCTTGGACCTTGTGCTGCCCTTGTGCCTTGTGCATTGAAGTGATCAACGATTTTCCATTTTGTCTCTTGAACTAGTAGGCTGCATCATACGAATGGTTAGCAGAGATCAGTATTCATCTGTTGTTCGTCGTAGTCCCACATTTGTTGTGACTTTTCATGAATTTCACTGTAAAAAGCTGAGAACCTGTAACCTGCAACTATTTAGCAGACATGGATCAAAAGTACCTACTTATATGCAATGTGATTAAGAATGGGCGGTATAAAAATGCAAAAATTTGATATGAACAAATACCCCCAAACTTATCTTTTGCTCGTCCCGAGCAAAACCAATTTTATTCTCAAAAAGTCCTAACCTCACTTTCGCAGGGAACGCGATTGCACTGAGCTCGTGCAACAAGCCGTTAAACCTTTAGGTGTCCCTAGTAGGAGGAGTGTTGTCTCTTGAGGGTTTTCAGCGGATACTACCCACAAAATCCGATCAATTTTGCCATTGACTCTAATTCTTCAATTCAGTATTTTAGCAAGAAATTCTATTATCTTCAACTTAGAAACCATCAACCCGTATTTTTCACGCTTCCTTTTCATTTAACTTAAGATCATATACGTTTTGCAAGTTTATAAAGCTTTCAGCATCTCCTAAGTTTTCCTTCTAAGGTGCAATCTTAACTCAGGAATTTTTATCATCTCTATTGAAAATATAAGCCATATCTTTTATTCCTATCTCTCCTCCAAACTTCAATCATATACCCCTACGTGTGTATAATTATCACCCCTACACTAGGAAATTCAATTCAAGATATCATACTCTTGTCCATCTTCCAAAATACTTTTTAGTTGGTGAATTCTAGATGAAATTGCTCACACATTCTTCATGTGACCGTTAATACTTCTTGAGGTACTAAACGACCGATTACAAAACGTGCTTACGCATTTAGACGTAATTCCTCGTCTTGCAATACCTAAGGCTTAGCAGTGACTCCCAAACCAGTTGGTCTAAGGCACTAGGTGATAAAGCACCCTCGCTATATTTTTTATTTATGCTGCCTTAAGTAATTACAAAACCAGTGTTCATTTTTTTATTTATCTCTTTATTCACCACTTATACTTTTATTTTATTTTCCTTCATACTAAGGATTTTAAACAAGAGCATTTCAAGGTATCCTCTACTATCCCAAGTTTCAAGATGTGTGTGTGTCACGACCCGAAAGGTACGGAACGTGACTGGCACTTAAATTACGAAACGTCTCAAGGCGTCCATAAAATAAGTAAGCCAAAACCCAGAAATCAGAACCAAATAAGCAGAAGAGTGAAGGAAAACCAATCAATTGAAAGCGAGTTTATCAAATAAGTCATATCAAACCTTTTTTTGAAACAATATCAATTTTTCCGAAAATTTCGGCAGAGTCTCCTTTGTAAATACTAGCCCCCAAAATGGGTACAACAAGAATATATATGAATACAACAAATAAGGCATCTCCAAGCGGGAGCTAACTCTTCGCCACAAGGCGGTCACAAATCCCACGCAATATAAATCAGCAATGTGCATAAATAAACATAAGAAGCGCAAGTAAAACATCATGTCAACTCGAGTGAGCTCGACCCCAAAATACAGCATAAAAAGCCCACATATCTCACAGTCTAGTCTCTAGGTCAATATACAACAATACTGGTAGATACAGTAGATGGAGTACTCTAGATACAAAGAATATACAAGGTGGTACAAAAATAATAATACAACCCACCTACGAGCAAAAGCCTCGAGTCCAGGCAAAAGAGGCAAAAGAAGCAAGTGCGCTCGCCGCTACTGTACTGACAGAGCGGACCTGCAAAAGACTGTGGCACAACGGGGGTGAGTTGCCAACTCGTGAGTAATAAATAACATCTATATAGGCTATCGTAAGCATGCACACAAGCATCTTAGTATCTATAATACAGGTATGGCAGGATATACTAGCAGATATGTATGCAACATGAAGGTACTAGCAGGTATGAATGCAATATGAATCAACTCGTGATCTGAATATATAGGTACAAGAAGTCATATTTTTCTTTTAGGAATCTCTTTTCTTTTAAAATATCAGCACAATACCAAAAGAATCAACAAGAATCCGTGTCCAGCATCGACACCTCAAAACTGTCTCAATCTCATGTATCCATATCATAGTATCTCTGGCCTCCGCCGTCCGGCTGACCCATCTCAAATGTCAATATCTCATCATCTCGCGGCCACGGTCGGTATTCTCTGGAAATCCGCCGTGCCAAAAAGTCACCGGTAGGTAGTCTATCCCCTGCTAGGCTCAACGTCAGCAACACGACTTTCTTGCCCTGGGATACCTTACCGGGCCCACCATGTACCCGAGACGGTTCATCCAACTCCTCGAAACGGGTCTCGAAAACCACAGCAAACTCATGGTGGATGACACTTACATCACTAGAAAACCGCAATTTGCATATTTAAAAAAAGTAGTAAGTTTTAGAAATTCTGCGGCTTTCCCCCGAAATCCAGAAATATCATAAATCTCAAGAAATCCTCATAAGTGCATATATCAATGATAATGAATGCATATGGTATCAATAATCAAGTTGCGATGTATGATTAATAGACTAGGCATGAACATATGATATGATGAGGTACATGCACATGAATAGCAATCCTACGATTTCATTTTAAGGATTTAAAGGCAATAGCATAGGTTTAAGCATCAATTATAGTAAAAAGGTTTCAAATTATAGGTTATCTAGTGTGGTGGCATGTCAATTACCAGGGCGTGTGTGTACACATGAATAGTGCTCGTGCTGCATATAAAACCCTGGCAATGGTGCAGGTGTCCTATAGAATGGGTTCGCATATGTACGTCAAAATAAAGCATGGATGTAGTTACTAATATCACTAGAAATCTTTAACTACTTAAACTATCGGGCGACCAGCGCCATCCAAACGATAGTCCCCCGTAGATGTTAAATCTACTCACCGGAATCCCCAGCTAGCTATGTCCAATCACCGCCTTTCCTTTTCGTGCCGCGTCCGAAGTCTCCGTGACCGAACCTGGAATTTGCACCAATACAAAACATAAGGTTACATATCCTGAAACGACACAAATCCCAAACAAAAACATCAACATTCACGAGTTAGGCACAACGTGCACAAGGTGCGCGGAACACACACGAAAATCACAAAAACTAACTATAACCGTCGTTTTGGGCGCCCGGCAAAGCTAAAACCCGATAAAACCAAAAATCCGCATTCACACACCCTAAAAGTCGTAGGAGATGCCAATACAATTATCAAGATATCACAAAAGATTCATCACATAATTTTATAAAAAAACTAGTAAGCATTTACATTCCAAAATCGGTGCAAACATCGCCGATTTGCGACAAAAAAGACTACAATCTAGCATAATCACCCAAGTCACACCATTAGATAGCCACTACACAAAATTTCAACACATTAACCATGCTTCAAAACCTATATTCCATAAATAACCCTTTCTTGATTTTTATAACTAACAAAATCCAACCCAAAATATACATGAAACACTAAATTAGCACTAATTTGAAGCCCAAAAAGCAAAGTGACCACTTAGATTAGGCTAACAAAACAACTAGATAGCAAATATAATTTAATTAACTTACTAATGGTTTTCTAAACCCTAATTAAAAGTCAAGCCATGAACTAAAAAAAACTAGATTAGAAATTAACACTAAAACAATTTTCAAAGTTCTAATTAGCACACTTTAAACTACAATTTAACCAAAAATTGAAATTATACCTCACAAGCCCAAACCTTATGTTGCTAAAGCCTCCCAAGATGCCATCTTTCTCCAAGATTTGAACCAATTTAGGTTTGAGAAGAGAGGGAATAAGGTTTTTCTTTGAAATTGTGAAGGAAATTGTTGATTTCAATGAATTTTGATGGAATTTTCTTGATGAAAATGAGAGAAAAGAGAAGGAAAAAATAATGGACGGGGGGGAGCTGCTCTTGGCCAGATGTGGGGATGGGGAGGTGTGTGGGTGATTTGTGGGGAAATTTCAAAGTCAAACCCCTCTCATAACAAGTACACCATACCTCTAAAATTAACATATTATAAACCCTTTTAAAACACATCATTTCACCACATGATTAAAAGTCAAAAAGAGGCAAGGAAATTTTCTTGAGTTGCTGATGGTGGGGCCGGCCTAGGGGTGAGGAATGAGTGAGAGAGATTTTACAAAGAAATTATATGCAAAAAGCCCCCCCCAATATCATATTTGCAAGTTTTAGTTCAAAACAAATATATTTTTGTTTTCCATAATAAAAACCCATTAAAACTTGAAATAAAATACTAAAAATTTATATTACAACTAGATTTTAATTAACATGATTTCAAAGATTAAAATTAGCCCATTTAAATTTGTATTTATCGCTAATTTAATGTATATTTTTTTTTACCGGCTTAAAATAATATTAAAAATTGAAAAATTAGGAATTTTTTTTAAATGACCAGAAATTTATAAGTAACTCATTAGCTACTAAAAACTAGCAATTACCTATCCAAATTAGGTATAATTAGTCCTAAACTGCAAAATAACAAAAAAGACGATTTACGGAAAAATACCAAATTTTCACCGATTTTCGGGAAAACACCAAAACGACTTTTCAAGGCGTTACAATCTTCCCCCCTTAAAGAAATTCGGTCTCCGAATTTAAAAATCTAGCTACGCGTACCTTCAAAGAGATGGGGATACTTCTTCCTCATCTCGTCCTTGGTCTCCCAGGTGACCTCTGTTAGTGCATATGCCCTAGAGGCCATTACTGTATCATACTAGTTTGTATATTACTTGATGGAAGCTTGGGATATTCACAGTTGTATATACAATCTTGCTCAAAATGGTAGTATGCTACTTGGTTTGTCTCTGCTTTAATATGTGCATGTGTTTCTTTTAGCATATCGCTGATATACATATTAGTAGAGCCCTTAGGATCTTTGCTTGATTACCAGCGTTGTGATGGCGCTCACACTCGTGGGAGCTGGGTAATCCATAAGCACATCCTTATACAGGTCTCTGGTCGTTGGACTATCGAGACAGGGCATCGATACTCCGGAGTAGACTAGCGTATACGCTTCTCATCCCAGCGTGGGAGACGGTCTGTCCCACAGCCGTCAGTACGTCGTACTTGAGATAGTATGCGGGTGCTCGTTAGGTTACGAGTACACTGGACAGGACTCGTCGGGAACTGTTGGTTGGTATTATACCTATCGTCAGTTATCAGTTCCCAGGTGACATGAGTACAGCTTAGTCCGCTGACTTGACACTGTCACTTCGCCTCAAGTGTGTTCCCAATGCACTTTGATTACTACCCTACCATGGCTCAAAGGAGTCATGCAAACAGGTAGTTTTTGGGTTCAGTCCCGAAGCACTTGGAGGCAGTGACGGTTAGACAGGATTCGTCTCTCCCGGTATTGGGGGTTGACATCGCGCTGTGTCCAGGAGAGCCATTACACGAGTAGTCCCTGGCCAGGGCAAGCGAGATATACTGGTAGGTTTCCAGTGTTATCTCAGGGTGTTCTGGGCTACACTCTGACACGACTTGTACCGCTATTAGGGGACTGACGTTCACCGTCCCCCTAGGCCCGCCATGCGATGTATCAGACGAACAGACCGGACTGTACGGAGACTGTCACATACAGGCTCAGTAGGAGTTCAGATGGGGTTCACCTCGTCAGTCTTCTTATCGGCATCTACCTGGGGACAGTTACGTACAGCTAGTGCCGCTTGCGGTCTGTGGTTAAACCCACTGCCAGCGTAGTGTCGAGTCTTTAGAGTCCCACACAGAGAGTTGAAGCCAAAAGTTGAGGCTTTCGGGTGGATCCTTCTTCGGCGTGAGAAGACGACAAAGGTGATCCCTTTCTACTACTCCAAGGAGCAAGGAGAGAAGGACATAAAGCCCTAGGTATAACCATTCTACCCTTAGCTAGTTTCTAGTTAGCTTTAGCTTGTTTTTGTTTAGCAAAGATCCTTCTTTGTCTAGTCCATGTTGCCTAAAGTGATAAAAATCCGTTTTTTTATTCCGTTTTCCGCCTCCCCGCAAGCACCGGGGTGGGCAACGTGGACTTACAGTAGTATCAGAGCCTAACTAAACATAAACTAGCTAGGTAGTGAAAGTGTATGGAAGTTTGATAGGAAAAATCAAAAAAAAACCAAAAGATCAAAACCCTAACTTTCTGTTAAAATTTTTCCTGTTCAAAATAAAATATATCATACTCCAAAAATCGTCTCAGGGTTTTGTGAAGAAAGCCACCAAACCCGGTCCAGTGAATCGATCAAAGAGCCGCGGTTCCGCGGCAATAGCAAGCTATTGCCGCGCAACCGCGGCCGAGTTGACTCGGTTCTGGGTCGAGTTTGGTGCAGTGTTCTTCTGGCTTGGTTTTGGGATTTTTAAGATGGTTTATATGTGCCTAGGTTTTTCGAAAAAGAAATTTGTTTTTGGGGGCCTATAAATCCGTATTTTTGATCGAACTTCAATACATTTTGACTAAAGGGTTATATCTGTGATGTTTATATGTATTCAACGTCGGCTAATCGCTATATATCGATTAGCGGGGGTTATACATATCTGTGATCTGTGTTTGATGTTGGTATGTGTATATGAATGCGTTGGATTGTCGCGGGTGAATAGCCGGGGTGGATGTGAGATGAGTGTTTCTTTTTTCTTTCATTCATTGTAACATGTAAATTGATGTAATATTATTTGTATGGCCGCACAACCGGGTCGGGGTTGTAGCCGTCATTGTATAATTCTTTTTACTGTTTTTGTTCCTAGGATAGACCCATGGAGGGGGTGCACAAACTACCGGGTATCTCGAAGTGTCGAGTGGCCTACTCACGGTGTTGAGGGAGGTTGCTTCGCTTCGGGTGCTTGGCGGGTAGTTTGCCGCACCCGTAGGGGTCTTGGGTGGGGTATTGGCTATTCACCGCGACCGTGTAATCCGCTTTTCGTTGTAGGCTCGAACGGATTGCGGATTCCTAGTATATCCAATGTATTCATCTGTGATCTGTGATGTCTATCATTGCTATATATTTATATATTATAACTATTTAGGCGTTGCTTATGTTTTACAGCCGCGCTAGCCCAGCCCCCGCTCTGTCGTTAGTTAAGTAACCTAACGGGTGATGACGGGGCCCCGTGGCGAATGCGAATGGCATAAGCGTACGTCATATTTTGGTTGTTTTCTGCAATGGTAGGATTAAATGATGGGACGCATTAAAAGAACTAATGCAAGAAAATAAACCAAGTAAAAGTCGATTGGAACACTTTGAAAACCACTCGGTTCTTTTCAAAACTAAACTTTTAAAACGCGGAGCTTGAACCACTCCTTTTAAAAGCTATCTCGTTCCATCGATTATATCAAGTTCACTACGTTCACGGTTTCGCCAAAACCATTCGTAGCCCTCCATCATTTCAGTTAAATATTCGGTAGTATTCAAGCTATGTATTTTGACCTCACGCCAAGGCATAGTGATTGGTAGCTGCCGGATATTTATCTGTTGCATAGATAGAATGCGTTGGTTTGAGACAGTCGTACTGCCATTTTGGCCTACGTCAAGGGTAGGTACGGGTAGGTTCAAATTAATCGGGATAATGATGGGAAGAACTTGACATGTGACTTATGACATTTTGACCTCACGCCAAGGTCATAAGAGCATGGGGCAAAAATCCACATCGGGAGTTTCATAAGTACTGAAACTTACTAGTGCTGCATACCATTTGGAGTGTGATGATTCTGGTAGGATTCTTTCGGTTTTATCACGCGATGATATTTGGATCCCGATCCTACTGTGAGTATATGCTACTCCTCGGGAAAACTCTCACTTAATGATCAATGCTATAAACCTAGTAGGTGTCTAGAAAGGTGTTAGCGGGGCTACGCCCACAGGGAAAAGAGGTTACTTAATTAAGGAACTTCGCGAAAGCGTTGGAAAACCTCCCTCGAAGTACCGACACTGGCCTGGCTGAACGGTTAAGCAAGTATTGTACGGTGAGATTGATCCCGACTAATCCTTTCTTTACGGTTTGAGAATGGATTCGAGAGACAGTGGGAGCCATCCTGTTTAGACAAACTAAAAACCACTCTAAACTTGCAAGAGCATCACGCTAAAGTGTTTCTTTTCTCTCTCCTAATTGCAGCGACCATTCAACATGACCGGACTTAAGTTATTACTAGATAAAAACATACTGACAGGGCCAAACTACAAAGATTGGCTCAGGAATGTCAAGATGGCAATCACTTACGACAAGCTGGGGTATCTCCTTACCACTAAAGCTCCCCCTGTCCCAGGTCCCAAAACGAGTGTCGCGGATAGGGAAATCCGTAAGACATGGGAAATAGATTGCGCGAAGGCCAAATGCCTCGTACTTACCTCGATGGACAACGAACATCAGAGGAGGCACGAGAATATGGACCTAGAGTCCATATTTCTTCATACAAAAGAACTGTATGGAGAGCAGTCTCGTATCGCTAGATACGAAGTGTCGAAGAAGTTGTTTTCGGCAAGGTTGGCCGTCGGATCATCGGTAGCGGAACACGTGCTTAAGATGATTGGCTACATAGAGGAGCTCGTAGAACTTGGGACCACGTTGGAGAATGAGCTCTATACGGACTTGATTCTCCAGTCCCTTCCTTCCACTTACGCCCAGTTCATCCTGAACTTCAACTTACAGGAAAAGGAAGTTGAACTTTCAGAGCTCCTCAACATGTTGAGGAGTGCAGAGGGCACCCTACAGAAAAGTAGGGAGACATCCACTTTGTTTGTAGGAGGATCTTCCTCTTCTAGATCCAGGGCGAAAGCCAAGGGTAAGAAGAAGAAAGCCCCCGCCAAACCAAGAGGCCGTGTCAGTAAAGTGGATACGAAGGGAAAAGGAAAAGCAACAAAGGTAGCGGGTAAGCTGGTGGGGAAGGAAGAATGCTTCTACTGTCACAAAAGTGGTCACTGGAAACAGGATTGCAAGGCTTGGAAGTCCAGAACACAGGATTTGAAGCGAGTTGCGGCTTCAGCTTCAGGTGTGTATGTTATTGAAAACTGTCTATCAATAAACTCTACATCCTGGGTATTGGATACCGGATCAGGATCTCATATCTGTAATTCTTTGCAGGCGTTGAGAAAGCGTAGAGTTTTGAAGGCAGGTGACATGACCCTCAGAGTTGCAAACGGTGCTAGCATGGATGCTGAGGCCGTGGGGGACTATCACCTGGGACTGTCAGATGGACACTTTTTGGTTTTGCGTAGTTGTTATTATGTACCAAATGCAACCTGTAATATCATTTCTGTATCTTTATTATCTAAAGAAGGTTATGAATTTGCATTTGTAAGTAATGTAGTGAACATTCACCTTAATCAAGTTTTGATTGGGTCAGGTACATTGAACAACGGTATATACGTATTAAACCAACCACAGATTTTCATTATCCAGAATACACACAAAAGAAAGTCTCCAGAAATCAATAATACTTTCTTATGGCATTGTAGACTGGGTCACATCAATGAGAGAAGGTTGACTAAGTTACATACAAAAGGATATTTGGATCCGTTCGAATATCAATCGTATGCAACTTGTCAATCCTGTCTCAAAGGAAAGATGACAAAGACTCCGTTCACTGGACACGGAGTAAGAGCGAACGAGCTCTTGGGACTCGTACACAGCGACATGTGCGGTCCAATGTCTACACATGCACGAAGCGGTTATTCTTACTTCATTACTTTTACGGATGATTTCTCAAGATTCGGACATGTCTTCTTGATGAAGCATAAATCCGAAGCTTTTGAAAAATTCCAGGAATACAAGAATGAAGTAGAAAAACAAACAGGCAAAAGTATCAAGGCACTGAGATCTGATCGAGGTGGTGAATACTTGAGTGCCGAGTTCCTGGGTTACTTAAAAGAGAATGGAATTCTCTCTCAGCTTACTCCTCCATACACTCCGTAACATAACGGTGTATCGGAGAGACGGAACCGAACCCTATTGGATATGGTACGGTCCATGATGAGTAACGCTGAGTTGTCGCGATCGTTCTGGGGATATGCGCTAGAAACAGCTGCATACCTTTTGAACCGAGTTCCCACTAAGACTGTGCCTACCACACCATATGAGTTATGGAGTGGGAAGAAACCCTATCTTCAATACTTGAAGGTTTGGGGATGTCCAGCTTATGTCAAAAAGCAGCATACGGACAAACTAGAGGCACGCTCAGTACTGTGCAAGTTTGTGGGATACCCAAAGAACTCCAGGGGGTATCTTTTCTATTACGCAGAGGAACAAAAAGTCCTTGTTTCTCGTAATGCCCATTTTCTGGAACATCAGTTCTTAGAAAAAGAAATAAGTGGGAGCGCAATAGAACTGGAAGAAATTCCAGAATCACAAGCTATTACTGAAAGCTTAGTAGAACCAGAGGGTTCGAAAGATCAGGACATTCCCACGCCACTCCGCAGGAGTAGTAGGCAGTCTCATCCGCCCGAGAGATACTACGGTTTTCTCATTGACGGGGATAGAGAGGATTGCAACATAGATTGTGATGAGCCTACTAGATTCCAGCAAGCCATTCAGAGAGTCGACTCGGTAAAATGGCTGGATGCAATACGGACCGAAATGGAGTCCATGTACACCAACAAAGTATGGACGTTGGACATTGCTCCAGATGGGGTAAAACCCGTAGGATGCAAGTGGATCTTCAAAAGGAAGATTGGTATAGATGGACAGGTTGAGACCTATAAAGCTAGACTGGTAGCAAAGGGTTTTCGTCAGCGACCTGGTTTGGACTATGACGAAACCTTTTCTCCAGTAGCTATGCTGAAATCCATTCGGATCCTTCTTGCCATTGCAGCCTTCCACGATTATGAGATTTGGCAGATGGACGTAAAGACAGCTTTTCTAAATGGACATTTAGAGGAGTGTGTCTATATGGAACAGCCAGAGGGTTTCATTCAGAGTGGGAGCAGCGGAAAGGTGTGCAAGTTGCTTAAGTCCATTTATGGACTGAAGCAGGCATCGCGGAGTTGGAACATCTGTTTTGATGAGACGGTCAAGGAATTTGGCTTTATTAAAAATCCAGATGAACCATGCATCTATTGTAGATTTGTAGCGAGAACTGTAGTATTCCTCGTTTTATACGTGGATGACATTCTCTTAATAGGAAATGACATTCCTATGCAACAATCTGTTAAGGGGTTCTTGTCGCACAGGTTCTCCATGAAAGACCTGGGTGATGCCTCATACATTCTGGGTATCCGGATCTACCGTGACAGATCCAAGAGGATATTAGGACTTTCACAGTCCAGGTACATCGACACCATACTAAAGAGATTCAGTATGGAAGATTCCAAGCGCGGTAATCTACCGGCTTATCACGGGATCACCCTCTCCAAAGAGATGTCTCCCAAGACTGATTTTGAGAGGGATCGCATGTCTATTATACCCTACGCCTCTGCAGTATGCTCTATAATGTATGCGATGTTGTGTACCAGACCAGATGTGGCTTATGCACTGAGTGTGGTAAGCAGGTATCAGTCAAACCCTGGGGAGAAACGTTGGATAGTGGTAAAGAACATTCTCAAGTACCTGAGAAGGACTAAGGAGATGTTCTTGGTGTATGGCGGAAAAGACCTCCAGATTGAGGCCTTTGCTGACTCCAGCTTCCAGAGTGACAAGGATGATTCCAAGTCCATGTCGGGTTTTGTCTTTACCCTCAATGGAGGGGCGGTGTGTTGGAAGAGCTCCAAACAAGAAACCGTTGCTGACTCGACTATGGAAGCGGAATACATCGCTGCATCTGATGCCGCATAAGAAGCTGTCTGGATGAGGAAGTTCTTGAAAGAACTTCAGGTGGTTCCGTCCATTGTTGACCCAATACCTCTGTATTGCGACAACAACGGGGCTATAGCTTTAGCGAAGGAACCCAGGTCCCATCAGAAATCCAGACACATCTTGAGGCGGTATCACCTGATCAGGGAGATCGTGGATCGCCAGGAGATCGAGGTTCGGAGGGTTGCTTCAGAAGATAACACTGCAGATCCATTCACCAAGGCCTTGCCCCAGACTCAGTTCGAGCGGCTGATCGAGATGATAGGTCTTCGATACGCCAGTACATGGCCTTAGTGCAAGTGGGAGATTGTTAGTGTATATGCCCTAGAGGCCATTACTGTATCATACTAGTTTGTATATTACTTGATGGAAGCTTGGGATATTCACAGTTGTATATACAATCTTGCTCAAAATGGTAGTATGCTACTTGGTTTGTCTCTGCTTTAATATGTGCATGTGTTTCTTTTAGCATATCGCTGATATACATATTAGTAGAGCCCTTAGGATCTTTGCTTGATTACCAGCGTTGTGATGGCGCTCACACTCGTGGGAGCTGGGTAATCCATAAGCACATCCTTATACAGGTCTCTGGTCGTTGGACTATCGAGACAGGGCATCGATACTCCGGAGTAGACTAGCGTATGCGCTTCTCATCCCAGCATGGGAGACGGTCTGTCCCACAGCCGTCAGTACGTCGTACTTGAGATAGTATGCGGGTGCTCGTTAGGTTACGAGTACACTGGACATGACTCGTCGGGAACTGTTGGTTGGTATTATACCTATCGTCAGTTATCAGTTCCCAGGTGACATGAGTACAGCTTAGTCCGCTGACTTGACACTGTCACTTCGCCTCAAGTGTGTTCCCACTGCACTTTGATTACTACCCTACCACGGCTCAAAGGAGTCGTGCAAACAGGTAGTTTTTGGGTTCTGTCCCGAAGCACTTGGAGGCAGTGGCGGTTAGACAGGATTCGTCTCTCCCGGTATTGGGGGTTGACATCGCGCTGTGTCCAGGAGAGCCATTACACGAGTAGTCCCTGGCCAGGGCAAGCGAGATATACTGGTAGGTTTCCAGTGTTATCTCTGTAGGGTTCCAAGGCACTCTAGTGAGGTCTCACGAGGCATCAACCATGCTCGTTTCAAAAATTACGGTGCCGAGAAACCCTAAACTACGGATCGTCGGCTAGAAATCTAGGCGAAAAAGAAAACTAGTTAACAATTAACTAAGAGTTACGGAAATACAACCTTTGTAGATCCGGTCCTCCACCTCCACGGCTCCGAGATGAGGTCCTCTCCGCTGTCCAAATCAAATCCGGGCTCTAGCGTCGGCTTCATCGGAGAATGGACGGGCTAGGTCGTCGACGACGTGCCGAAGATGATCTACGTCGAGGCATCGCTAGATCAAGCTCCACCTTCACCAAGCCATGAAAACTTGTGAAGGAAACACACTCTACTACTTGGCAAGAGGTAGAGGATGAAGAAATAGGAAGTGAGTTAACTTTAGAATTGGATTTCTCACTCATTTCCATCAATCACCATTGATGGAGCATAGCTTTCTTCACTTGAAGAAAGGAAGAAGAAGAAGAATATTATGATAAGATTAATTAGAAAAGAAAAGAATAATCATTCTTATCATAAAGGTAACCATGGTAAAGTGTAGAGATTAAACTATGGTTAGTGGGAATGGTTAGGGTTAAGGATGAGATAAGAATGGTTGACTTGATCAAAGCTTCAAGAAGCTTCAACATGAAACAAAATTAGCCACCATTCTTTTCTCATTTTCTTTTATTCATTTATCAAAATTAAATGGATAATTAAATAAGATAAATGAATAACAAATAATAAACCCTAACCATTTCATTAACCAAGGTTTAATACTTTACACTTAACCAAAAAGCATGTATCATCAAACATGATACAAGCAAGTGCACAAAATCATATCACATATATAATGCGCACATCCGAGTGAGAAAATCCATCTTAAAGTGAACCGATACTAGTTAATGCAAAGTAATATATCAAATATATAATTATGCATTAAATAATTAAATCAACACTTGATTCAATGATCCGGTCATATCGCATATAACCGGCTAGTATCCAATGTATCGGCTTATCGAATCAATCCTTGATTCGATAATTAGGTTATATCGCATACAACCATTCGACACATTGATCGCGAGAATGAAATACGGTATCACATACACGCATTACTCTCGGTCCCGCACATATCTCATATGCGCTCCTATTTCGTTTCGCTTGAGCCAGGAAACCTCTGTGTAGGACTCTAAAGACTCGTCAATACGCCGGCAGCAGGCGATGATCATATCAAACACCCACAAGCCGCAAGCGGTCTGCTAAACGTAACGGCCACCCGGGTATTGAGCGATCTGAAGATCGACGAGCAAGCCCGCTCACACTCCAGTGAATCCAACCAGTAACACTACCGTACAGTCCGGTCTGATCGTCTGATATGTCGCATATCTCGCCTAGGGGTGGTAAACGTCAGACCCCAATAGCTCGATAAGTCGTGTCGATATGAGGTCTATAACTGTTCGAGAAACTACTGGTAACACTTACCAGTAAATCTCAGCAACCCTGGCCAGGGATTTCCTGTTATAGCCAATCGAACACAGTGCAACATCAACTCCCTATACCGGGAGAGACGAATCCCCTCCTATCGCTCATTGCCTCCATGTGACTCGGGACTGTACCCAAAAACCACCGTTTTGCACGCCCTCTTGGACGTGGTAAGATGGAAATCAAAGCACAGTGGGAACCACACAAGACTCTATGACGATCTCGGGTCAACAGACTACTCTGTACCAGTGTCACTAGAGAACTGCCATCTGATGTGAGGTATAATACCATCTGGGAGTTCTCGGCGAGTCCGTCCAGTGTACCCAGTCTCTACTGAGCACCCGTATATCATCTCTGATGTCAAACACCGATGGATATGGGATCATCCATCGCCCATCTGTATGGGTCGAGAAGGTACACGCTAGTCTACTCTGGTATATCGATGCCCCGTCTCGATACACCCTCGACTAGGGACTTTGAAGGATGTACTTATGGACTACCATGTCCCCACTAGTATGATCCGCATCATAGTCCAGGTAGTCAAGTACAGATCCTAAGGGCTTTACCAACATGTAACAGAGAGACAATCAGTATACACGTTAAGGTAAAGATCAACCAGATAGCATACTATCGTGTCGAGCAAGAAAGTCCTCACTATATATGTCCCAGCATCCACTACAATATACATCCTATGTATAGTAATGGCCTCTAGGGCATATATATAACTAACAATCTCCCACTTGCACTAGGGCCATCTGTAGCAGTGGTTGAAGTATCTCATACTCAACCATCCCATAAAAATCTCTCTCTGGGAACAGGCCTTTGTGAGTGGATCCGCTGTGTTGTCTTCTGAGTCTACTCTCCTAATCTCGATCACCCTGGAGATCAACCATCTCCATGATCAGGTGATACTGCCTTAGAATATGTCTGGATCACTGATGGGACATGCGTTCTTTGGCATAAGCCACAACTCCATTGTCACACAATGGGAGGAACCTAGTTCATCTCATGAACCAATATACATCCAAACAGCCTCTTTGGTAGCATCTTAAGTAGCGATGTATGCTGCCTTTATCGTCTAGTATGTCACGGTATCTAGCTTGGAACTCTTCCAACATACCGTCCCTTTACTGAGGGTAAAGACAATGCCTGTGACTGACATTCAGTCGTCTTTATCACCCTGGAACCCTTCCAGTGATTCTCCCCAGGATCGATTGATATCATCTCACTACAACTAGTGAGAATCCTAACATCCAATTAAATCTATCTCATAGATCCAAAATCCAGGATTTAGTAGGTATCACTTTGATCCTATATGGAGAATCCTAGTGATAAGCGGAGATTGACCAAGCGTAGCATAAGAAACTCTTTTCTTATCAAGAGTATGTCATCCACGTACTCTACGAGGATCGTCACCATACTCCCTACTACCTTTTTGTTTATACAAGGTTCATCTACCATTTTGATGATGTCAACTTCTTTGACTAATCCATCAAAACAGATGTTCCAACTCCGCGATGCCTGCTTTATCCTATAAAGCATCTTGCACACGTTTCCGCTGCTCCCACTGTCTACGAGGCACTCTGGCTGTGTACTTATAGACGCACTCTTCTAAATCATCATTTAGAAAAGCAGTCATGGCACCCAACCGCCAGATATCGTAGTCATGGTATGTAGCCGTGGCAAGTAGTATTTGGATGGACTTAAGCATAGGTATTGGAAAAAGGTTTCATCATTATCCACGCCTGGTCGATGACGAAAACCTTTAACAAGTCTAGCTTTGAAAGTCTCAACTTTTCCATCTACACCAAGTAATCTTCTCAAGATATACTTGCTTCTGATGGGGATTTAACCCTTCAGATATTGCAACCAAAGTCCATACTTTGTTGGTGTACATGGATTCCAACTCAGATCGCTAAGCATCCAGCCATTCTTACAGAGTCTCACTCCTGATGGCCAGCTCGAAACTAGTTGGGTCATCATCTTATGATGCAATCCTCGCTCCCACTGTCATAGAGAAACCGAAGTATCTCTCAGGTGGGTGAGGAACTCTACTAGATCGGCGGAGAGGCTGAGGTTCGTTGGTAACTATTGAATCATTTGGTTTTACCAAATCATCTGCTGTAGTTTGTATAGCTGGAACCTTTCCAGTTCTACATAACAGACCTTTCCTCGAGCTTGTCCGGATTTTGCTTTTAGACATAGGCCGGACAACCCCAAATCTTAACTAGCTTAAGACATGGGCTCTTCCCATACCATATCTCATATGGAGCGGTAGGCAACTGATTTGATTTGAACCCTGTTCAATAGGTATGCAGCTTCTCAAGTGCATAACTCCCAAAAAGGAAATAGGTAACTCAGTAGTACTCATCATAGAGCACACCTTATCATATAGGGTGTGATCGCTCCGCCCCGATATACCATCGTGCTATGGTGTATACGGAGGAGTAATGCTGAGAGAGAATCTCATTCTCCTTTAGAATAGTCCAGGAATTCCATGCACAAGTATTCTCCTCCCTGATCTCATCATAGGACATAATACTTATACCCGTATTTTGGTTCTCTACTTCTCGCTTATATTCTGTGAATTTCTCAAAAGGCTCGGACTCATGTTTCAACAGGAACATATGTCTGAATCTTGAGAGATTATCAGAGAATGTAATGAAGTACAAAGAACCTGTCCTGGCATGTGTAGACAGGGGACCTTACATACATCAACATGTATCATCCCAAGAGTTTACCAACTCTTTCTCTGTTTCTAATAAACAGAGCTGTGGTCATCTTATCTTTGTGACATGACTGGCGAGTTTCACAAGATATAAATTCAAACTAATTTAAATATGCATCTAAATGTAACTTCATCCAGTCGGGTCGCATTGATATGACCTAGTCTACAATGCCTCAAGAAGGATTCGTTCATTTCTGAACTCTTCCCCTTGTGTGTGTTCCGTATACTAAGAACTGTGGTTTGATTTAGAACATTAATGCTTTTAGATAACGTGCCTGAACCGATCAACTTTTGATATAGGAAATGTTCAAAACATTATCCAACAATACAAAATTTTATCATTTCTTTACTAATAAAGAGACTGATATGATTTTGTATATCAGGTTCGGTATCTAATAACATTCGTTCAGAATCAATGTATTGTAATACAGGGTGACAGTGACCAACAGACTTGGCTACAACTCTTGCCCCGTTTTCTGCCTCATGAAACTTATCACCCGTTCTCAGTTCTCTACCTATCTGTAGCCCTATGTAACAGATTACATATCTGGGATCCTGATCCGGTATCATATACCCAGGATGTAGAGGATACATAGAAACAGTTCTTTGTAACGAGCACACCCGAAGATGATGCATCAGCATGCACTCTCTTCGTTTGGGCAGCACGGGAAATCTGGTATTCCCCAATTTCCTGCTCTGTCTTATAACAATTATAAGTTGGAGCGGGACCAACGTTCCCCAGCTCAGTATAACAAGCGGGTTCGGTCAATATTCCGTATTATTATCTTGATTAAGGCGTGATATGGTCGCTACCTGGAGAGAGAGAAGAAAACACTCAGCGTGCGCTCTGTCAAGAATAGATTGGTTATTACTTTATCTAATCAGGATGGCTCCCACTGCTTTTTATCAAATCTTCCTTCAAACCCTAAAAGGAAAGACTAGCCGGGATTAATTACACACTACAAGTTCGCCAATCTTTCAGCCAGGCCAGTGTCGGTACTTTGAGGGAGGTCCCCCGTGCTTTCGCACGAACCTAATTAATGTAAACCTCGTTTTCCCAGAGGCGTAACCTCGTTAACACCTTTCTAGACACCTACTTGATCGGCTAATTGTAATGTATAAATCTCTCCCAGGAGTAACTCTTACTCGCAGCGGGTATCGGGATCCAACTATCTCATAGAAGGTATGCAATCTCATTGCAAATTTCAACACTTGAAATTCCCGATAATATTTTGCCCCTAACGTGCTATGACCTTGACGAAAGCCAACAAACCATAGCCCGCTAGTCAAGTTCAACCCGTACATTTCTTGATCGAATTAAACCCACCCGCACGACCCTTGACGAAAGCCAACAAAGCCGCACGACTACCCTAATCCAATCGCATCGTATGCTTAAGCAGATAAATACTGGTTAGCTACCGCACACTGCGCCTTGACGGAGGTCAACAAACGCAGCACGAATACTAAACAGCACTTATCTGAAATGACGGAGGGCTACGACAGGTTTTTCTGAAAACCTATTGCGTAATGAACTTGATATCGTTGTAGGATCGAATGAATTTTGAAATGGAGTGTTTTTGAGGCTTTTCTAGTTTTGCTAAAGGAGTCACCCCCGGTGAAGGGATCGTCGGTCCTTTCCTCGTCGAATGAGGTGCGGGATATATCATATATATCACTGTGCAAAGCAAAAACACTTAAAAGCTATCAAAAACCAAACCGAATGTGTAGCATCTGCCAGTTATTGCTAAAGGAGTCACTCCCGGTGAAGGGATCTCGGTCCTTTCCTTATCGAATAAGGTGCAGGATATATCATATATACCGCTGTGCAAAGCAAGAACTGTAGCTACCTGTTTTATTTTGAAATTCGATTCTACAACATCTTAGGTTTCTTTTAATTCATTAATCACATTAATGAAGTCCCATCATTTAAATACCTAAACATCACAGATAAATACGACGTACACTTATGCCATCCGCATTCGCCTCGATGTCCCCTCATGCACCGTTAGGTTAGGTAACTAACGACAGAGCAGGGCAGGGCTAGCGAGGGTGTAAAACATAAGTAACGCCTATATAATATATCATATATACTATATAATGTATCTATCACAGAACATCACATGATCACATCACAGATATCGCAGCAGAAGAATCATATGAAATATTGGATATACTAGGACGTCCGTGTTTTCAATACGAGCCAGTATAAAACACGGATTCCACGGTCGCGATGAATAGCCAAACCCACACCCCCAGACCCCTACGAGAGCGGCAAGTAACCCTACCAATTCTGGAGTTAGGAGACCCGGACTCGACTCCTCGAGTTGGTCTCCCACTGGACTCCAGAACCCGGTTACTTGTGCCCTCCTCCTTGGGTCTATCCTAGTGCGGAAAAGTAAATAATATACAAACGGTGACAACTTCCGCAACCTGGAAGTGCCCCAATAAAAGAATATTACATACAAGTTTTTACATGAATGAAAATGAAAAAACACTCATCTCACATAAAAACCCCCGGCTATTCAAACACGACGATCCAATATAACATATCCAGCAACACATAACATCACATGTCATCAACGTAAGTAAATATGCGCATCCCAATTGTCGTTGATATATAGCAACGAAACCGGCGATATCACATATTACACTTACGGTCACAGAAAAGAAAGTGTAAAACTACAACAGTTGGAATCCGCAACCACCTCAGACATCGCATGCCTGACCAAATGAATTACTTAGACATTGCATGCCTAACAATTATAAACCCCGCATTTTAGTCTCATTATCGAAAATTCTTTTCAATATCAAGTCGGGGAATTCAACAGGATTCCCGACATCCTGATCGAATGCTCGTCGCAAACTTTAGTAGGCGGCCGCACCCCCGATACCGTCGACAAAGTGCACCAAGGCGGAACACCGCTGCCGCGAGCACCCGAACGGATGCTTTCGGCGACGGAGTTCTCCTACAGTCACTTGGTCGGGGCTATGGAGTGAGGCTGTCTATTAAGTTTATCCGGCAAGTATCCGCGTACACTACGTGATTGCGACGGACTTTTGATCACATCAAAATTCCGTGGCAACCGATCAAGTGAGACTAAACTGCTATGTTTATAACATTCATTCAGTTATCTCATAACTTATTGTGAATTCCAATTATTGTATCCCATTCCAGATAAATAGAAAATGTTAAACTTTCCGATCGAACAATCGAACACCCAAGTTTTCCCGAAACAGCTCATCACATGAAACAAGTCTAACAACATTCAGTTCGTGCCTCAGTACCAACGGTCCAGCCGTAGAAGGGTCAAGCCAACGCCTCACATGTGGCACGCCGTACTGCCCCAAACCCGAAGGTTCAAAGGGCAGTTCAAGACGGTCACATAATCGAGTTAAGGTTGGTTGTCTTCTAGAGGGACCATCGCATTACTTGCACTACTTAGAACGTCGTTAAACTACGGAAAAATCCAACACTTAGAAATTTCCCGACAGGGGAAAAATTGGGTATTTATATCCGGTCGAACTTTTTTAACATATTCTAAAATTTATCCGGAAAGCCACATAGACAAAATCTGATACTCCGATCGAAACACCGAATCCCCAAAACAACTCCAGAAAATTCAACTCTTGAATAAATTTTAAAAATACCCAGAGAATATAAAAACCAGAGACATGAATTACTGTGCAAAGAACCGTCGCAAATACCATAAATATGCCACGGAACCGCCGCTAAAGTGGGGTCAACGCCGCGGTTCCGCGGTCAAGTAGAGGAATTAGAGGCTTCGTTTTGCACAGTAATTCATAGAAAACCCTGCTTAATTTTCTGCATATTTTTAATTTCGAAAAATCCACAATTTTCAAAAAAGGACAGAGAGCATGGAAATTTTGGACTTTCGGGTTCGATCGAACTTCAAATGTCGTCTAGACTTCGCCTAAGGCTCTAGCTAGGCTCTGATACCACTGTAGGGTTCCTAGGCACTCTAGTGAGGTCTCACGAGGCATCAACCATGCTCGTTTCAAAAATTACGGTGCCGAGAAACCCTAAACTACGGATCGTCGGCTAGAAATCTAGGCGAAAAAGAAAACTAGTTAACAATTAACTAAGAGTTACGGAAATACAACCTTTGTAGATCCGGTCCTCCACCTCCACGGCTCCGAGATGAGGTCCTCTCCGCTGTCCAAATCAAATCTGGGCTCTAGCGTCGGCTTCATCGGAGAATGGACGGGCTAGGTCGTCGACGACGTGCCGAAGATGATCTACGTCGAGGTATCGCTAGATCAAGCTCCACCTTCACCAAGCCATGAAAACTTGTGAAGGAAACACACTCTACTACTTGGCAAGAGGTAGAGGATGAAGAAATAGGAAGTGAGTTAACTTTAGAATTGGATTTCTCACTCATTTCCATCAATCACCATTGATGGAGCATAGCTTTCTTCACTTGAAGAAAGGAAGAAGAAGAAGAAGAATATTATGATAAGATTAATTAGAAAAGAAAAGAATAATCATTCTTATCATAAAGGTAATCATGGTAAAGTGTAGAGATTAAACTAGGGTTAGTGGGAATGGTTAGGGTTAAGGATGAGATAAGAATGGTTGACTTGATCAAAGCTTCAAGAAGCTTCAACATGAAACAAAATTAGCCACCATTCTTTTCTCATTTTCTTTTATTCATTTATCAAAATTAAATGGATAATTAAATAAGATAAATGAATAACAAATAATAAACCCTAACCATTTCATTAACCAAGGTTTAATACTTTACACTTAACCAAAAAGCATGTATCATCAAACATGATACAAGCAAGTGCACAAAATCATATCACATATATAATGCGCACATCCGAGTGAGAAAATCCATCTTAAAGTGAACCGATACTAGTTAATGCAAAGTAATATATCAAATATATAATTATGCATTAAATAATTAAATCAACACTTGATTCAATGATCCGGTCATATCGCATATAACCGGCTAGTATCCAATGTATCGGCTTATCGAATCAATCCTTGATTCGATAATTAGGTTATATCGCATACAACCATTCGACACATTGATCGCGAGAATGAAATACGGTATCACATACACGCATTACTCTCGGTCCCGCACATATCTCATATGCGCTCCTATTTCGTTTCGCTTGAGCCAGGAAACCTCTGTGTAGGACTCTAAAGACTCGTCAATACGCCGGCAGCAGGCGGTGATCATATCAAACACCCACAAGCCGCAAGCGGTCTGCTAAACGTAACGGCCACCTGGGTATTGAGCGATCTGAAGATCGACGAGCAAGCCCGCTCACACTCCAGTGAATCCAACCAGTAACACTACCGTACAGTCCGGTCTGATCGTCTGATATGTCGCATATCTCGCCTAGGGGTGGTAAACGTCAAACCCCAATAGCTCGATAAGTCGTGTCGATATGAGGTCTATAACTGTTCGAGAAACTACTGGTAACACTTACCAGTAAATCTCAGCAACCCTGGCCAGGGATTTCCTGTTATAGCCAATTGAACACAGTGCAACATCAACTCCCTATACCGGGAGAGACGAATCCCCTCCTATCGCTCATTGCCTCCATGTGACTCGGGAATGTACCCAAAAACCACCGTTTTGCACGCCCTCTTGGACGTGGTAAGATGGAAATCAAAGCACAGTGGGAACCACACAAGACTCTATGACGATCTCGGGTCAACAGACTACTCTGTACCAGTGTCACCAGAGAACTGCCATCTGATGTGAGGTATAATACCATCTGGGAGTTCTCGGCGAGTCCGTCCAGTGTACCCAGTCTCTACTGAGCACCCGTATATCATCTCTGATGTCAAACACCGATGGATATGGGATCATCCATCGCCACCCCATCCAATGGGGTCGCCGTGGCACCAACGGGTCCCTCAGCCGCTACTTTTTACGCATGCCCCCTCGCGAGGACTACAACCCGCCGGAACACCTTCCGGTCTCGGGACACCCTGGGGGTAAGAGCCTATGCTTCGCCACACTGTCACACAGTGAGAACCCCCCATAGGTCGACATCCAATGCCTAGTAGCTCTGGTATATCGATGCCCCGTCTCGATACACCCTCGACTAGGGACTTTGAAGGATGTACTTATGGACTACCATGTCCCCACTAGTATGATCCGCATCATAGTCCAGGTAGTCAAGTACAGATCCTAAGGGCTTTACCAACATGTAACAGAGAGACAATCAGTATACACGTTAAGGTAAAGATCAACCAGATAGCATACTATCGTGTCGAGCAAGAAAGTCCTCACTATATATGTCCCAGCATCCACTACAATATACATCCTATGTATAGTAATGGCCTCTAGGGAATACATATAACTAACAATCTCAGGGTGTTCTGGGCTACACTCTGACACGACTTGTACCGCTATTAGGGGACTGACGTTCACCGTCCCCCTAGGCCCGCCATGCGATGTATCAGACGAACAGACCGGACTGTATGGAGACTGTCACATACAGGCTCAGTAGGAGTTCAGATGGGGTTCACCTCGTCAGTCTTCTTATCGGCATCTACCTGGGGACCGTTACGTACAGCTAGTGCCGCTTGCGGTCTGTGGTTAAACCCACTGCCAGCGTAGTGTCGAGTCTTTAGAGTCCCACACAGAGAGTTATTCGCCTTTAGGCAAAATGAGTAGAGGTCGCATGGTTTTGCGACAGGGTTCGTTCACATCCGTATACTCGTGCACGTTTGTTGTCCGGACAGCTTATACTAGCGGGCTTTGGTTTAAGCCGGATCCTAGTATATGATTTGTGATTGGTTTTATCTCATTGTATTCGTGTTCCTCGGATCACGAATACGGGTTCGTATGCACAGTTGCTTGAGACAGAGGGAGAGGACTTTGATTAGGGTTAATGACCATTGTCATTTTATTAACCCTAATGCTTATGTGTGTATTATGGTTAATTGATATTAGTTTAATATAATTGTGCATGGTTATGCTTGTTGACCATTTGACCTTCTTGACTTGTTGACCTAGGTTGACACTTTGACCATCATCATTTCATTTGGAAGATGCTCTTTGATCCTTGCAATTTGCATTAAAAATGAAATGATAATGGTCATGTCTTGATTAACCATGACAATTATCTAGCTAAATATCAATTTATAATAATTCACACATATATGTGAGAATGGTTGTTTTATTCTCTCATTCTTTCATTCACTTTCTCTCTCTTGTTCTTCCTCTCCCTCAAGCTCTCCTCTCTCATGTGTTGAGAAACACTTGAGCTTGAGAAAAACCTCTTCTTGATAATCTTTACTCTCATCTAGGATTTTAGGACTAGCACTTCTAGCACCCTAGTTACTTCTAGCTTGGAGTTGAAGCCAAAAGTTGAGGCTTTCGGGTGGATCCTTCTTCGGCGTGAGAAGACGACAAAGGTGATCCCTTTATACTACTCCAAGGAGAAAGGAGAGAAGGACATAAAGCCTTAGGTATAACCATTCTACCCTTATCTAGTTTCTAGTTAGCTTTAGCTTGTTTTTGTTTAGCAAAGATCCTTCTTTGTCTAGTCCATGTTGCCTAAAGTGATAAAAATCCGTTTTTTTATTCCGTTTTCCGCCTCCCCGCAAGCACCGGGGTGGGCAACGTGGACTTACAACCTCCTCGCTGCTCGGGCCATGCCAAAGGACCTTGACGGTCGGTATAACTTTCGATCTCAATTTCTTCACCTGTCGATCTAGGATGACCACCGGCTGCTCTGTAAAAGAAAGGTCGCGCTCTAGCTGGACTGTCGTGTGCTGAATCGCATGCGAAGGGTCGTGAAGGTACTTGCGGAGCATCGAAACATGGAAGACGGGGTGAACATCGGGAAAGCTGGGTGGAAGAGCCAAACGATATGCAACTGCGCCGACACGCTTGAGAATCTCGAAGAGACCCACAAATCTGGGACTAAGTTTCCTTTTCGCCTAAATCGCATCACTCCCTTCATCGGAGAGACCCTCAGAAAAACATGATCGCCAATTGCGAACTCTAGCCTGCGACGGCGCCTGTCTGCATATGATTTCTGCCTGCTCTGAGCCGCTCTCATCCGGTCTCGAATCAACTGTATCTTCGCGGTCGTCTCCTCAACAAGCTGCGGCCCCAATATACTGCTCTCGCTGAGCTCTGTCTAACAGACGGGCGATCCGCATCTCCTCCCATACAATGCCTCGAAAGGTGCCATCTGAATAGTATCCTGGAAGCTGTTGTTGTAGGAGAACTCCACTAAGGGTAAATGATGATCGCAGCTACCTCCGAAGTCTAAAACGCACGCTCGGAGCATGTCCTCAAGAGTCTGAATGGTCCGCTCTGACTGGCCATCGGTCTGCGGATGAAATGCTGTGCTGAAACTCAAACGGGTGCCCAATGCCTCCTGAAGTCGCTGCCATAGTCGGCTGGTAAACTGGGTGCTTCTGTCGGATACGATACACGTCGGTACGCCATGCAACCGCACGATCTCATCGATGTAAATCTGGGCATACTGAGCAAAACCGAAAGTCGTCTTCACTGGCAGGAAGTGAGCCGCTTTCATTAATCGATCCACGATCACCCAAATGCAGTCGTACCCTCTCCTGGTCTTGGGTAGACCCACAACGAAGTCCATAGAAATCTGCTCCTATTTCCACTCTAGAATGGGCAAAGACTGCAACTCTCCTGCTGGCCTCTGGTGCTCGGCCTTGATTTGCTGACAAGTCAGGCATCTCGATACGAAGTCTGTGACGTCCTTCTTCATCCCGTCCCACCAATAGACATCTCTCAAATCGCGGTACATCTTGGTGGAACCCGGATGAACGCTGTAAGTCGATCTATGCGCCTCCTCAAGAATCTCACGCCGCAGTCCCTCAGAATCTGGTACGCACAGTCGAGTCCCAAATCGCAGTACTCCCTGATCATCGATCACGAACTCGGAATCTCTGCCCTACCTAATCTGCTCCATGATCTCTGAAAGACGGTCATCGCTGGGCTGTGCCTCTCGAATACGGTCAACTAACTGCGGACGTGCACGAACATGCTCAAGCTGTCCCCCTGTCAGAGTGAACTCGAACTCAACCCGGCTGTCGCATAAAGTCTGCCAATCTGCCGACGACTGCCTCTGTACTGCGCGCAAACAAGATAGACTACCCCCGGGCCTCCTGCTCAAAGCATCCGCCACTACATTAGCCTTGCCCGGGTGATACAAAATCTCGCAATCGTAGTCCTTTACTAGTTCCATCCAACGGTGCTGTCTGAGATTCAGGTCTCGCTGCTGAAATATATACTTTAAGCTCTTGTGATCAGTGAATATCTGACACGACTTGCCGTATAGGTAATGTCGCCAGATTTTAAGTGCAAAGACCACTGCATCCATCTCTAAATCGTGAGTGGGGTAGTTCTGTTCATGTTTCTTCAACTGCCGTGAAGCATACGCGAT
This sequence comes from Agapanthus africanus, assembly GCA_030015575.1. NCBI lineage: Eukaryota > Viridiplantae > Streptophyta > Magnoliopsida > Asparagales > Amaryllidaceae > Agapanthus > Agapanthus africanus. The sequence continues at coordinate 177,257,305 of CM057350.1, read as the reverse complement.
CACCCTGTCATGCTGCATCAATACGCACCCTAGCCCCACTCGTGAAGCGTCACAATAAACCACGAATCCGCCTGATCCTGAAGGCAAAGATAACACCGGCGCCGTAGTCAAACAAGTCCGTAGCTGCTGGAAACTGTGCTCGCACTCCTCCGTCTAAACGAAAGGAACTCCCTTCCGGGTCAATCCGGTCAAAGGTGCAGCAATACGGGAGAAGTCCTAAACGAATCGCCTGTAGTAGCCAGCCAGGCCTATTATCAGAAAAAGAAAACAAAATATATTTATATATAAACACACAAAAAAGTCCCCCCAAACTTAAGTGAAACAGTATTTCCACTGTTGCCATTTTTTTTTAAATCTCATAAAAATGTAAACTTGGGAGGAAAAATTTATTAACGGGGACATGAAATATGATCGTGAAAATCTCCCCCAAACTTATTTTTGGCTCACCACTTTGAGTTAAAAAAAAATTATTTTCAAGAGCCAAATTATACCCCCCCAAACTTAAGTTAAACAATATTAAGCTTTTAAAGAGGGGGGTCAAAGTTACCGGTCAATGCCTACCTTTGCAAAGACCAAAAGTCAAACTAACCATTCGAAAATTTATCAGTGAAACGCACTGGTTGGTGGAAGAACATGTTGTATGGAGCCAGGAAGAAGTGGGGAAGAGATAAGTGGTGTAAAAGAAAAGGTTTACGTCTCGATTTGTAGAGACGAAAAAATAATGGTGAACGGAAACGAGAATGTGGATGATTGGGAATGGAAAGAATGGTCACATTCTCATATAGGATAAGAACAAATGGTGGTGGTTCGACTTCTTCAGGTGGAGGTTGATTAATCACAAAATCCGTGTCGTTTAGGAATGCGAGTTCGTCGGCGAAAATATCTTCGAAACTTTCATCGATGGTCCGATTGAATGTTTCAATGTCAATAAGTGTCGCGTCAGAATTCAACACACTTAATTTTTCAAAAATTATGGAGGTAGGAGACTCGTAAGGCTCATCTACCTTATTCTCAAAAGAGTTTAAATCAAGTTGTTTTTCTAGAATTATCGAACTCAAAATATCGGATTGTGATTCATTAACACTCGCTATCATCAATGGAAGATTAGAAGAAGAACAAGAGAAAGTGGGAGAAAGAAGTGGAATACAAACTTGAGGGTGGAAATGAAGTGTATAAATTAGCACAATTTGTAATGACCGATGTGTAAAAAGCGACTGTGCTAATCTATCAACCCACTGAGAAATGAGGTCAAATCCCTCAAGATTCGTGAGAAAACATGGGTAGGTCGAACTTGGTAAACCATACATTGACAATAAAAGTGTAACGATTTCTTGCAAGGTCGGAACGAGGATGGAGGGAAGTGATTGAGGAAGGGTATCGGTTAAAGATTCAGGAGGGTGTGCGCAGTCAATGAAAGGGATAGAATCAATTGGAAAATCCGACTTCTCAAGTAAAACTGCTTCATCCTTAATAATTTCCTCAATACTCTCCTCAAAATTTATCTTATCCATGCAATTCTTATCAAAATCAAGACGCATATGAAGTTCGAGAGAAACATTTAATGTCTCGGGATGATGAATTGGAAAGAAAAGCTTATACAAAACTGATGGTTCATCATTCAAAATATTCCCTACGTCAATATCCTTGATCAAGTGAAAATCAAGTTTCTCAGATACCTCATCAAAAGCATGGGTATCAATTAATTCATGTTCTAGATTGGAGGTGTAGAGGTCAAAAGGATTGGGTGTGGGTTCACTCGTAAGGGACCCTTCACAATCAGGCAAATCAAACACTACAAAGTTGCACAGCTCATTACTCATTCTATCTTCAATTGATGAATCACATGGGACACTCGATAGACATTGAAAACCGGAGTTGTGGGATTCAATTGGGGATGGGTAGGTTTGATTTGGAAAGGTGTACAGCTCACTCTCACCACTCAAATTCTCAATCTGTCCAACCGCCTCATCATACATTGGAAAGTTTGGAGCTAGTTAGAAACCAGCTACCGGGTCACTAGGTTGTATGAGGGCGGTAATGGACGCATTCAGATCCATCATCTGTTAGCATGATACTACCCTAAAGTCTTCTAACAACTGTTCCAGACTAGACATGGGTTGTGAAGGAGTTTCAGCAAAAGATTCAAATTTGTTTGGATACTGAAAACTCCCAAATGGCTATGTAGAAGCAATGTCTAGGGAAGGTGTAAAAGTTGGGTAGGATGGATATGAATAGAATGGTTGGACTGGGGTAGGATCAAACTATAGATAAGAAGATGAATGGAATTGTTGATCCAAAGAATTCGCATTGGTGAAAGGAGTGAAAGATCGGTTACGAGATTGTTCAATATGTTCAGCAATAGACATGGGTTTCGGAGTTACAACAGGACTTAAAAAAGGAATATCAACGTAAGAAGGCGGTGAAGGTTGAAATGGTTGATACAAGGTGGATTGCGGAGTCCAATTGGTTGTCCTGGACGTGTCCATCCGATCTTTCAAAGAAATTTTGGGTATGGAGGGGTCGTTCGAAATTCGACCAAAAAAAGAACCGTAGGAAGTAATGTCTGGTTGTGGGTACCAAAGTTCGGCAAGAGTTTTGCGAGGTGGGATACCCATGATGTAATGAGAGAAAGGAGAAGAAAAAGAATTTGATTTTTTTTTGTTTTTGTAAAAAATTGTTTGTTTTTGGAGTTTAGAAATTTTTGAAAGAGTTTTGCAGGAATGTATACGGACTTACTTCAAATAATCACAGTTAAAACATGCACAATCAAACCTAGAGCTATGGTCTTCTAAGTCCACTAGACTGCTCCTAACTGTTCCAAAGTGACAAGTTGTGAGATATCACTCAAATTGTCTCTTTACTGCCAATTGTGGCCAGGTAAGCACAAATGAAGAAAGGAGGGTTCCGCTCACGAATCACCGTGAAACGGGCCTTTTAAAGTTACCATTCTCATTTGTCTAGCCTAGGCACCACAAAGTCAAGTTTACATAAACGATTGAATGCCCACAACCTTCCACTGTCCTAATGAGCACGACAGTCCTTAGTTGGCTAAGTCTAAGTATTTTTTAATTTAGCTCAAGGGTGATGCATATGCTTTTTAGTGATTTCTGGGGTCTTAGGAAGGGTAATGAAATCCCCACCCAATCTTGATTGGTGTTATAGCCCCTTAGATTCCTTATTTAATTATGCAAAACAGTTAACACACCAAAAATCTAAAATATTTGCAATTTTTTTTTTATTTGGCAGCACAAAGAATCCTGCACAAAAACAATTTATTGGATAGGAGAAAGAGAATCTGTGCAAAGAAATTTGCAGGAATTTTTTTTCGGTGGAGTGTAGAGGAGAGTAGATGAGAAATGAGATACTCACAAAGATGTTTGGGTTGCTGATGTCACCCTTTGACCGCGTTTCCGCGGTCAAATTGTCGATTATGCCGCGGTTCCACGGCTGTTCAGACGTTTGACTGCTTCAAAATTGTTCCTTGTGCTGAGTTTGTTTTCCTCTTTCTGTCTAGATCTCCTGAATATTGATTTGTTCATTGAATTTGCTCCAGATCTGAAACAGAGTTTGCTCCAAGCCTGCACACTTGCACAAAAACCTTTCAAAAATAACAAGATGATTTTTATTTTTGTTTTTTTATTTTTATTTTTATTTTTTTGGTTTTTCAATTTTTATATTTTTAAATTTTTAATTAACCCGAAATTACATAAAGAAAGAAATTACCGTCTCCCCGGCAACGGCGACATTTGATTGTCAGAGGTTGTTTCTATGCGTGCTTAAATTTTAATTACCGCAATCAAGACGGTTTCGCTTGGTAGCTAGCCGGTTGAGTACGGGTCGATCTACAGGGAGATAGAATCCTTTTCTTTATGTTTTAACGAGTTAAATCCGATTAAGTCAGGTTTTGTTTTGAGATCTATGAATGAGAATAAGTTGATAAAAAGATTTCTAGGGTTAGGATTAGGTTAGTTCGAGATCGGGATCTTCTCACATCTTTCAATGCCTTAGTTATGAATATAGGTGTTAGGGTAATCGGCAACAACGGGGATTAGCACGACTAGGAAGAAAATTACAAGTCTAAGCTAGGCTTTCTATGCTTAGTTTCTTCCTTTTGGTCCTTGTCCGTCCGTTCTTGGCTCTTAACCCTAATCTCCGGTTAATTCAACCACAACCGGTCTAAGTAGGGAATCACCGCTATCATGTAGGATAGGGTATCGTATTAAGTGGATTGAGGTTGAATTAAAGGGAGTCCGTATTTAAAATTATTGGGCAAAGAAAGGAGTGAGAGAAATTTCCTTCTCTCAAACCTTCCTTCTCCTAGCCCTAACAAGTGAGGAATTACTCATCCATTAAAAAGAGATGAAAACAAAATTTTTATATTTTTATTGAAGACCTAAATTGCAGATAATAAAATAACAAATAAAAATTGTAGATAATAAATTGCGGATAAGAAAAAAAATGCAAGATAAAATTAAAAAAAAATACTTTATTGATGACCTCTCAAAAACGTATTAAATGGAATTTAAATTTTAGATATAGAAATTAAAAAGAGGCATAAAATAAAGAGAAGCATCTAAGAAAGGCACCATAAAAGAGGCACCCTAATTTGGTTTTGAACTCTCTTATTTATAGATAGGAAAACCCTAGGTTTACATTCTGATCTATACACGAAATTACAAAACTACCCTAAGAGAGCCGAGTCAAAGCACTGACACTGCCACCGACACGTGCACTGCACGGCCGCGGGACCGCGGCAGAAGTTGCTGTTTGGCCGCGGTTCCGCGGCCATTTGGTGGACTTGGGGCATTAAACTTTCTGGTCTTTTTCATGTTGCTTTTATTTTCTGTTTTATTCTCTTGGTTTCTCATAATCTCTTCAATTTCCTTCCAGATATTTAACTGCGCAGGATAATGTGGACTTTTGCCATGAGCTCCGCATTGAAGTCTTGGATCTTGTGCTGCCCTTGTGCCTTGTGCATTGAAATGATCAACGATTTTCCATTTTGTCTCTTGAACTAGTAGGATGTATCATACGAATGGTTAGCGGAGATCAGTATTCATCTGTTGTTGGTCATAGTCCCACATTTGTTGCGACTTTTCATGAATTTCACTGCAAAAAGCTGAGAACCTGTAACATGCAACTATTTAGCAGACATGGATCAAAAGTACCTACTTATATGCAATGTGATTAAGAATGGGCGGTATAAAAATGCAAAAATCTGATATGAACAGGCGGCATAATGGCTAGAAAAGGAAATAGGATCCGATAAGAACACGGAAATCGAATCACAAGGATATATATAATCATGGAAGGAATTTCAAGCAATAAGTACTAAGGTCACTTAGGCGGAGTACCGTGTCGTAAGTATGCCGTGGACATACACACGCTACGTCACTCTGCATAAGCTACCTACTTCATCATACCAAGGTCATCCTACACTCCGAAAGGTAAAACCTAGCGCTCTGATACCAAATTTGTCATGACCTAAAATTTGGCACGTGATGGCACTTAAACTACGTAAAGTCCACAGGCGTAACGCAATTCATGTAAGCCGAAAACCCAGAAATCTAAACCATCAAAAGTAGTAAGGGATAAGAACATTGTTAAAACTTTTGGGAATCTCAAATAAAAATCTTTAACTTAAGTTTCTTTCTTAAAAATTTCGGCAGCACCTCCTTTATAAAAACAAGCCCCGAAACGGGTACAACATATAATATAAATATAGCATCCCTAAACGGGAGCAAATCACGCCCAAAGGCAGAAACAACCACCACAAGCATATATACGACGCCATAGCGAAGAAATATAAATGAAAACAGTATAAGGAGATAAAACCGCAAAGCAAAGGCCGGCTCCAACGAGCATGGCACCCAGAGTCACAAAATAATATACAATATTGTCCTCACATCTCGTCTCTAAGTCAATACATGAAAGTGGTATATTGAGAGTACTAGATACAATAAGATATATAATGAGCATCATCGGATAACCGCAAAACTCACCTATAGCAAAATTGCCCACATTCAGCCGTAGCGGTATCCGCTGTAAAAGATGATACGATAAGAATAAGCCCTGCCGCTGCTACTCTCTGAGAGACAACCTGCAAAACACTGTGGCACAACGGGGGTGAGTTGCCAACTCGTGAATAGTAAATAACATCATGCAGGTACTCACAGATATGCACGTACTGCGATAATCTATTACATGCAAACTGATAGTATAATATGGCAATATGTATATGCAACAGTCATGAAAGGTACTCTATCAGATACTACAAATACATGAAGCAATGCATATCAAATAAATGCTGAGTATGGTATAAAACATAACATCATCAATGAATCATCATCGTGGAAAACCCTGGTGTCCATCAACGACACCCCAAATCCCAATACCTCAGGCGCCGTCACCTTGATCGGCCCTAAATTTGTAAATCTCATGGAACCTGAGTGTCCAATATCGACAATCGAAACCTCATGAAAACATATGCCAGTGTGTGTGTGTGTATGTGTGTGTGTGTGTCCCTCAACGACACATTAAAATCATGGAACCTGAGTGTCCAACATCGACACTCGAAAATATCATGAAATACTCGTGTCCAACATCGACACGTAAATCCACATATCGTATCTGTATATCTCACGGAACCTGAGTGTCAAACATCGACACTCGCAATCCACGGAACCTGAGTGTCAAACCTCGACACTCGTAATCCACATATCATGTCCGTACATAACTCTGGTCGGTATCCCCCAGATAACTGCCGAGTCCAAGTACTATCACCGGTAGGTACTAGCCCTCCTGCCAGGCTCATCGTCTATAACACGAAAATCACCTCTTGCCCCGGGGAACCATACCGGGTCCACCATGTACCCGCAGACGGTGCCTACCGCTCTTCGAATTGGGTTTTTAACACAAGTCTCAAAACCGAGAAAACTCATAGTGGACGCACAGAAATATCATATCAAGAGAAACCTGGTTTTAAAACAATACATAAATTCTTGAAATACCCCCACGGTTCTCAAATCCATAAATCACATGAAATCCATATCTCAATACGTAAATCCATGAAAACATGATATATGCAACATAAAATAGTAATATGAGCATATCAAGGGAAAGCCGTTATTTAAATGCATCAAGTTTTAAAATATAACATTCGGTTCCCAATTCCTCCGAAATCAAGTGCTGCATCATATGAGGTGTACATGTAACTATAGCAAGATATGTGTATCTACATGGAGCAGGTATGTATGATGCATTTCATAAGCGCAATAGCCCAATAATCAACGTCTCAATGTCAAATGACAATACAATACCACTTAGGGGTATATGTAGCTATAGTAAGGTATGTGAGTGTACATGTAAGTATGTATGCATAATGTATATGTAGCTGTAGCAATGTATGTGGGTGTACATGTAAGTATATATGCATGATGTACATGTAGCTATAGCAAGGTATATGTGTAAGCATGTAGGTATAGCATGTATACTACATTTTATATATGCAATGGAATAAGAATCAATGTCTCAATGGCAGTAACCGATACAATATCACATATGTATATATGTTGTGCATGTATACCGACGGTGTAGGTGTAGCATACAATTAGTGCTCGTGCAACATGAACCGTCAATAATAGTATTGTGTCTCTGTTGGATATAGTGCCCTCAAATTCAATTATTGGATCGCAGGCACGTGATTGCAATGATTGAGGGGGGACCTATGCCGGGAGGACAACCTTACTCAAGATGATAGTATGCTATCTGGTTTATCTTTATCATCATGTACAGCTTTAGGTGACTTTACAGATCACTATTACACATTGATTAAGCCCTTAGGATTCTTGCTTGACTACCAGCAGTATGATGGCGATCATATACGTGAGAGTTGGGTAGTCTATAAGCACATCCTTAAAGTGGTCCCTAGTCATGGGAGTTTTCGAGACTGGGCATCGACACTCCATTAGTAGACTAGTGTATACAGTCAAGACCCCGACGAGGGGCGGTGGCCGGTCTCACAAGCCATTGATGTCAGTTGGTTCACCTAAGATGTATACAGGTGCTCATTGGGTTATGAGTACACCGGACATGACTCGCCGGGAACATGCTAGTTGGTATTATACCTGATGTCAGATAGCAGTTCCCTGGTGACATGTGTACAGGTTAGTTCATCGACCTGAGATCGTCATTTGTCTCGTGTGAGTTCCCAATGTGCTTTGATTACTACCCTACCACAGCTCAAAGGAGTCGTGCAAAAAGGTTTTAGTTGGGTACAGTCCCAAGCCACATGGAGGCAGTGAGCGGATCGGCAGGGATTTCGTCTCTCCCGGTATTGGGAGTGAGATCGCGCTGTGTCTAGGAGAGCCATTACACGAAGTCCTTGGCCAAGTCAGGAGATTTACTGGTAGGTATTCCAGTAGTATCTCAGGGTGTTCTGGGCTACACTCCGACACGACTTGTACCGCTTTTGGGGTTCTGACTTTTACTAACCCCTAGGCCCGACATGCGATGCTCATAGACGAACGGACCGGACTGTACGTATATTGTCACTGACAGGCTCAGTAGGGTGTCAGGATGAGTTCGCTCATCGACCTCCCTTTTGGTCAATACCTGGTAGCCCGTTACGTACAGCTAGTACCACTGATGTGGTAGTAGTTAAATCCACAGCCAAGCTATTGACGAGTCTTTAGAGTCCCCCACAGACAGTTTCTCAAGTTTCGGGCGAAACGTTGTAGAGGCCATATGGATTTGTGGCAGGGTTCGAACATACGCGTGCACCTGTGCACGTGTCATGGTTCGGACGGTTAATACTAGCGGGCTTTGGTTTAAGCCGGATCCTAGTATTATACTGTGTAGATTTTGTCTCATTGCATTTGTATTCGGTCGAAATACAAATGCGGGTATGGATATACAGCTGCGGGGTTATCCTGTAATTTATTACGGGATCGCTTTTTGAAGTTGCCAGTTTGCATTCCATTTCAGCCATTTTTCTTTCTTCCCTTCTTGGCTGAAATTCCTTTATTGAAAGGGGGTTTATTTGTAATGTGAAATAAGTGGAAGGAAGGGGTTTTCTGTGGTAGGGGGTTCTCCCGCAGCATGTGGAATGCTCATGAGGGTTCTAGATGTGTTTCGTTCAAGGTTTGCATTAATTTTGATTGGATTGACTTGGATATTGGATGTGAGGTTTTCTTTTTGCTTATGGTCACCTCTATTTGCTCCTACACTCACCACCACCATTCAAATTCAGCCATGGCCGAGCACAATTTGGACAGCCCCCCCATCTTTGAGAAAGTGTGATTGATGATTCATTTCATTTTGCAACAAAATCCTTATCTCCTCTCCAAAGCTCACTTCTCCTTCTCCACTCCAAAAGGCAACTTCGATTAACCCTCGAGACAAAGTGTTCTACACTTAGTCTACATCAACCTTGGACACGTCGGCTAGCAAACTTCGTGTCCGAGTTTCTTCGGATGAGGAGGGAGCCCGTAAAAAGACTTCTTGATATGGTACCCTTCCGATGAGAAGACCGGAGATCGGAGATGCCGCGAGGAGCTTGGGATGGTGGCCAAAAACCGAAGGACATGGATCGATCGGTATAGCCTTTCTAACCCTTCTCTAGTTAGCTAGTTTGTGTTAATGGTTCGATCAGGGAGAAAGTATACGTTAGCGCCAGTTTCAAGTTTAGAAAAAGTTTTTGTTTTCGCATTATGGCCTCGGATCGACGGCCGGGGCGCTACCGTAGACTTACAGTCTCATTAATACTATGTCCATATGCAATAGGAAAATGAGGTATGCAACAATGGTACACATGCACAATCAATGTCCATATACTTATGACTAATAATCATGTCATTGAATCTATCCCAGACGCATAACGCCATGTAGGCGATTCCCCTGTAGATTTTAAATCTATTCACCGATGACCTCGAGCTAAGTAAATCCGACCACCTGCTTCCCCTTCTTCGCAGTGTCCAAAGTCCTTGCTCGCGATCCTAAAATTTCACAAATACAACACATAAGACTAAATATCCTGCACCGACACAAAGACAACGAAATGTAAGGATAACGTCCACAAGATATACACACTGTGCACCTAGTGCACAAAACACGTACGATATCGGCACAACCTCAGCTAGGAACGCTAAACGACACAACCACCATGCCTAGACCCTGGTCGTACCGATCGCGCAATCACAACACAATATACATCGTGGAAGATAATCAATATAACCTCACAACGCCAATTGAAATCCACGCCTAATTTATCCGAAAACCTAGTAAGCATATTTTAATCATTTTAGCTCAAGTCTATAAATTTAAACAATTCTAGTGATCGCAATCATCACATAATAGCTTGATTAAGCCACACAAACCTTTACTACAATTTTAATCTCACCCAAATAATATTTAGTAAAAGCTAGTTGGCACTTAAGCTTAATTAGACAATTAGGAAAACAATAAATTCACTATCTCATAATTAGGTCAAGTTTTCCTTGTTTAAACAACTCACTTAACCATTACAAATAATCAAAAGCTTAACTTGATCTTCAAAAACCTTTTCTTGAATTCCAAAACATGCTAGTTAAAGCTTTATTTAAACATCTAATAACCAGATTAAGGTATTTAAACAACAACAAAAGTTTAGGGTTAGGATTTTATACCTCAAACTTGATTCACAAACATGCAATTAGATCATCAAAATAACCTCCAAAATGCTAACTTTCTGGAAGATCCATACTTGGTTAAGGCTAAAGAATAATGGGTATGGATTTGTTTTTGAGTTTGTGGGATTATTTTATGATTTTTGATGAATTTTAGAAGCTTTAAAGAGTGGAAATAGGGTGAGAAAATGTTTGGGGCAGCAAGGGGGGTCGGCCAAAGATAGAAGAATGGGGAAAGTTGTGGATGAGTGTGGAAATATCTAGTTTAAAACACATTAAAGTTCTATTAAAGCACCTCCCATACATACCACCTCTTAATCCCTTTAATTAAAATTTCCATTAACATTCAAAATATCGAGATATTTTCCAAGACATTTTGCAACAAGTCAAAGTTGCTTAATCTTGTGATTAAGTTAGTATGGATTCAATTTAGCATAATTAACCCAATCCAAATTGTAATTACCACTAATTAAGTGTACAATTAAAAGATTATAATAATATTTTAATTAAGGAAAAATATTTAAGTGAATTAAAATTTACAAGCGACTAACTAAATACCGCAACTAGCAATTTCCTAGTTAAACTAGGTGCAGTGAATTCTATACAGATAAAAGATCATTTCTAGATTTTTACGGAAAACACAATTTATTTTACCTACTAAAGGAAAAATTCACCTAAACGCTTTCTAAAACGTTACAGTTATTGCGAGGCAAGCGTCCGACATATGGACAGCCGTTTCTGCCGGATTGTATATTATTTGATTGGGGCACGACCAGGTTGAGGTCGATGTCACTATTGTACATATATTTTTCTTTTCTATACTAGGATTAACCCACGGTGGAGTGCTCGAATAGCCGGGTCCTTGAGGGCAATGTGCCCGCATCTCATGGCGTTAAGATGGAGGGGGCCTTACTCTAGAATCTGCGGGATATTCACAGCACTCGTAGGGGGTATAGGATGACCCACGGAGGGCCGCTCAAGTTACCGGATCCTATGAAGTGCTGGGTAGCCCATTCACTTTGTTGATTGGGGTTGCCTCACTTCTGGGATTGGCGGGTAAATTTTCGCTCTCGTAGGGGTCTATTTTTTCATTGTACGGGCTATCCACACGACTGGAAACGTCGGGTCTCATTTGTGGCTCAAATGAAACCAGTGGCTCCAAAATTTTCCACTATTATGTGTTTCTTCTTGTTGATCTGTGATGTTGCTTATATCATGCCTGGGATAAATGTTATATATATATATATACATATATATTAGTAGATGTTGTATATGTTTTGCACCAGCGCTAGTTCAGCCCCCGCTCTGCCGTTAGTTAAGTAACCTAACGGTGCATGAAGGGGCCCCGTAGTGAATACGGATGGCATATACGTACATTGTAATTTCGTTCTTTTCTGGTGTGATAGGGATTAATTGATGGGACTGAATTAATTTTGATTAATGCAAGAAAAGAAACCTAAAAGATGTTATTGGAACAAATTTCGAAAAACTATAGTCATATTCTTACGCTTTGCATAGTGGTATTTGGTCATGAATATCCAACACCTCATTCTAGGAGGCAACAGCCTAGATCCCTTTGTGGGGAGTGAACCCTTGAGCAAAAGTTTATACTTTAGATTACTCGGTTTTCTTCAAAACCACTAGTTTTCAAAAGCGGGGCTTAAACCACTCCTTTTCAAAGCTATCCGGTTCCTTCAACAATATCAAGTTCAATACGTTTACGGTTTTTCGCCAAAAACCATCCGTAGCCCTCCGCCATTTCGGATAAATAGCACATAGTATTCATGCGGTGTTTGTTGGACAAAGTCAAGGCATCGTTAATGGTATCTATATGTTGCTTATCCGTAACATAGATAGATGCATTGGTTTAGGACAGTCGTACCACCTTATTGGACAAAATCAAGGGTGTGTACGGGTGAGTCTAAATCAATCTAGACAATGACGTGTAGAACTTGACTTGCGCATTATGATTTGTTGGCCAAAGTCAAGGTCATAAGCGCTTGAGGAAAAAATCACATCGGGAGTTTCAAATATACAGGAAACTTTCTAGTGTTGCATACCTTCAGGAGTGTGGTGACTAGAGTGCCTTCCATTTAGTTTATCACGTAATGATAGTTGGATCCCGATCCCACTGATGAGTAAGATTACTCTTGGGAGATATTTTTCACTTCACAATTTGCTGACCTATTAGGTGTCTAGAAAGTTGTTAACAGGACTACGCCTCTGTGGAAACGAGTTTTATTTTAATTAGGTTCGTGCGAGAGTACGGTGAACCTCCCTCGGAGTACCAACACCGACCTGGCTGAACGGTTAGCAAACTTGTAAGGTGTTAATGATCCCAGCTAGTTCTCCTTTTAAGGTTTGAAAGAGAATTTGAGGAAAAAGTGGGAGCCATCCTGATTAGATAAACTAATAACCAATCTAATCTTGCAAGAGTGTACACTGAGTGTTTCTTTTTTCTCTCTTCAAGTAGCAACCCATTCATGCCTTAATCAAGATAATAAAATGTATCGCTTGAACGACCTGAATTCTTATTCTGGGCTGGGGAACGTCGGTTCAGCTCTAACTTATGACAACAGTCATGAGAACGAGCAAAGGAAAGAGGATTGCATGAATTACTTGATGACCCCAACGAAGAAGAAGCATACTATTGTGTCTCCTTCAGATGTCCTTGTTATTGAAAACTGTTTTTCGGTCAGTCCTATCTCTTGGGTACTAGATACGACATCAGGATCTCATATCTGTAATTTATTGCAGGGACTGAGAAAAAGTAGGATGGTTGGACCTGGTGATATGTCCCTCAGAGTAAGGAACGAAGCACAAGTTGATGCTGCTGCCGCCGTCGGTGAATATCACCTAGCGTTGCCAAATGAAAATACTATGATTTTGAACAATTGCTACTATGTACCTTCCATAGTTTGCAACATCATATCAGTTTCTTTACTTGATAAAGATGGATATATTTTTGTTCTTGATAGAAATATCATGAACATTTATCTTGATAAGGTATTGTTTGCAGAAGGTACACTATGTAATGATGTCTATGTTCTAAATCAAAACACAATTTTCAATATTAAAAACACACGCAAGAGGAAGAATTAGGAAATGAACAAATCCTACTTGTGGCATTTTATACTTAGTCATATCAATGAGAAAAGACTATCTAAATTACATAAAGATGGATATTTGAATCCGTTCGAATTTTCATCTTATGAAACTTGTTAGTCTTGTCTCATAGGAAAGATGACCAAATCTCCATTCACCGGACACGAAGAAAAAGCAGCGGAGCTCTTGGCACTCATACATAGTGATATATGTGGTCCAATGTTTATACATGCAAGGGGTGGGTTCTCACACTTCATCACATTCACTGACGATCTCTCTCGGTTCGGATATGTGTATCTTATGAAACAAAAATCTGAAGCTTTTGAGAAATTCAAAGAATACAGAAACGAAGTAGAGAACCAGACTAACAAAAGTATCAAGATCCTCCGATCTGATAGAGGAGGGGAGTACTTAAACACGAAATTCCTAGAATATCTAAAAGAGAATGGAATTCTCTCTCAGCTTACTCCTCCGTATACACTATAGCACAACGGTGTATCGGAGCGGAGGAATTGTACCCTTTTGGATGTGGTTCGCTCCATGATGAGTAATGCTAAGTTGTCTCTTTCATTCTGAGGGTTTGCTCTTGAATCAGCTGCATTCTTATTGAATAGAGTACCGAACAAATCAGAGCCTACCATCCCATATGAAATATGGAGTGGGAAGAGATCATATCTTAATTACATTAGGATATGGGGCTATCCTGCTTTTGTTAAAAAGCAGAACCTTGAAAAATTCGAGGCAAGATCTGTATTGTGCATGTTTGTAGGATACTCTAAGCATTCAAAGGGATATCTATTCTACCACACTGAGCAACAGAAGGTGTTTGTATCTTGCCACGCTGCCTTTTTGGAAAGCGAATTTCATGCAAAAGAAATTAGTAGGAGTACAGTAGAACTGGAAGAAATTTCTGAACCACAAACTGTAACAGAAAATTTTATAGAACCCCTAGATTCATAAGTACCCGATGAACCTCAGCCACTCCGCAGATCTAGTAGGATTTCTCATCCGTCCGAGAGATACTACGGTTTTCTCATAGACAAGGATCGAGAGGATTGCATCTTGGAAGAAGATGATCTTACTAGTTTCAAGAAGGCCATTATCAGTAGGGACTCTGATAAATGGCTGGATGCTATGCGATCCGAAATGGAGTCCATGTACACCAATAAAGTATGAACCTTGGATATTGCTCCACCTGGGGTAAAACCCATTTGATGTAAATGGATCTACAAAAAGAAGTTTGGTGTAGATGGACAGGTGGAAACCTATAAGGCTAGACTTGTTGCAAAAGGTTTTCATCAAAGACCTGGTGTGGACTATGACGAAACCTTTTCTCCAGTGGCTATGCTCAAATCCATTCAAATCCTATTTTCCATTGCTGCCTTCCATGACTATGAAATCTGGCAGATGGACGTAAAAACGGTTTTTCTAAACGGAAGTTTTGATGAGTGCGTTTATATGGATCAGCCGGAAGGTTTTGTAGACAGTGGAAGCAGCAGGAAGGTGTGTAAGTTGCTTAAATCCATTTATAGATTAAAGCAGGTATCGCGGAGCTGGAACATCTATTTTGATGAAACAGTCAAGAAATTTGACTTCATCAAGAATGAGGATGAGCCTTATATATATAAGAAGATTATAGGATGAACTGTCGTATTCCTAGTCTTGTACATGGACGACATTCTTTTAATAGGAAATGATATTCTTATGCTACAATCGGTCAAGCAGTTCTTGTCATAAAGGTTCTCTATGAAAGACCTGGGTGATGCCTCGTGCATTCTGGGGATTAAGATCTACAGAGATAGATCTAAGAGATTATTAGGACTTTCGCAGTCCGGGTACATAGAGACCGTACTAAAGAGATTTAGTATGGAAGATTCCAAGCACGGTAACATACCTGCATTGAATCACCCTCTTCAAAGAGATGTCTCCCAAGACTAATGAGAAGAGGTTTTGCATGAGCACTATACCCTACGCTTCGGCGGTAGGATCTATAATGTATGCGATGCTATATACCAGACCAAATGTACGTAGCTTACACACTTAGCGTAGTGAGTCGGTATCAGCCAAACCCAGGTGAGAACCACTGAACAGCAGTGAAGAACATTCTTAAGTACCTAAGAAGGACTAAAAAACTGTTCCTGGTATTCGGTAATGAGGACCTCCAGGTGGAGTCCTTTACCGATTCAAACTTCCAGAGTAACAAGGATGACATCAAGTCTGTCTCGGGGTTTGTGTTTATCCTCAACGGAGGGGCAGTCTGTTGGAAGAGTTCCAAACAGGACACCGTCGCAGACTCGACGATGGAGGCCGAATACATTGCTGCCAACGATTCCGTAAAAGAAGCGGTCTAGATTAAGAAGTTAATTACTGAACTTCAGGTGGTTCCATCCATTGTTAACCCAATACCTTTGTATCGCGACAATAATGGATCTATGGCTTTAACGAAGGAACCATGGTCCCATCAGAAATCTAGACACATCTTGAGGTGGTATCACCAGATCATGAAGATCGTTGATCGCTGGGAGATCGAGGTGCGGAGAGTGGACACAAAAGACAACACGGCGGATCAATTCACCAAGGCCCTTCCTCAAGCACAGTTCGAGAGACTATTTGAGATGTTGTGTATGCGATACGCCAACAACTGGCTCTGGTGTAGACGTTGGGTACTCGGTACACCAATATATGGCCTTAGTGCAAGTGGGAGATTGTTGAATATGTATGCCCTAGAGGCCATTGTTGTATATGTATACATGTGGATGCTTAGACATATATATGTACAGGACAATCTTGCTTGATATGATAATATACTATCTGGTTTGTCTTTATCTTAACATGTGCATATGTTTTACTTGCTATTACGTATCATTTATACATGTTGATAAAGCCCGTAGGATCATTGCTTGACTACTTGCGTTGTGATGGCAATCATACTTGTGGGAGCTGGGTAGTCGATAAGCACATCCTTAAAAGGTCCCTAATCCTGGGAGTATCGAGACTAGGCATCGATATTCCGGAGTAGACTAGTGTATACGTTTCTAGACCCCGACGAGGGGAGATAGTTGGACCCGCAGCCATTAGTCTTTTGCATCTAAGATCGTATACAGGTGCTCACTGGGGGTAAGTACACTGGACGGACTCGCCGAGAACTTCTAGATGGTACTATATCTATCGTCAGATAGAAGCTCTCAGATGACATGAGTACAAGTTAGTCTTCAGACCTGCGATCGTCATTTATCTCGTGTGAGTTCCCACTGTACTTTGATTACTATCCTACCACGGCTCTACTGAGTCGTGCAAACAGGTTTTAGTTAGGTACAGTCTCGAGCCACATGGAGAAACTGAGCGATTGTTGGGGATTCGTCTCTCCCGGTATAGGGAGTTGATATTGCACTGTGTTCGATTGGCCAGCACCATAATACCTTGGCCAAGGCAGTTAGGATTTACTAATAGATTGATCAGTAGTTTCTCGGATTGGTCCTGAGTCACATCAGCACGAATTATCGGGTTATTAGGGTCTGACGTTTACCACCCCTTAGACCCGGTATGCGAAACTCACAGACAAAAAGAACGAACTGTACGGAGATTTTCACAGGTAGGCCCAGTAGGGATCCGAATGAGTTTGCTCATCGGCCTTTCTTTTCGGAAGGTACTCGGGTAGCCGTTACATACAGCTAGTGCTGCTGACGTTTTTATGGTTATGGATTTATCCAGTAACTCACTGTCGGCGTACTGTCGAGTATTTATAGTCCCACACAAAGGGTTTCCCTGGTTCAGGAAAAATGATGTAGTAGGTTTATTGGATACGTGCAGGGTTCTGATCTAATGATTGTGCTATGCATCCGAACTTTCGATCGGACGGTTGATAATACTAGCCGGCTCAGGATTGAGCCAGATTATTAAATCAGGTATTGATTTAATAATTTACATATATGTATTTCGATATATATATTCTAGTATTATGTTCTTTGTGTTATTCTATCTCTTTGGGTATTCGTATTTTCATACGAATACATGTATGTATATACAATAGAGTGTAATCTGTAATTATACGGAAAACACTTTAGAAGGTAGACACTTCATTTTAGTTTTATCCATTTATTTTAAATGGAAAATGAGGTGTAAAGGTAGTAAGGTGAGTATGGTGAGAGCAATGTTTGAATAGTATTGACAAATGAATTTAATATTCATTTGTCAACATTATTCAAGTATGGGTGTATTTTTATATTAAAAAAAGGGGTTTTATAATACCATGCTTGGTCTTTTTCTCTCTCATAGGATTTCATTTTTCCATTCTCACCATTTGGTTTCACTCTCCTCACTAGACTTCTTGAGCTCCTCCACCTTCATCTTCAACCTTCTCTCTACAATCTCATGTGTTGAGAATTAAGAGAGGATGTGAGATAGATACACACTTAGATTCATACACTACATCCTAAACACTTTAGATTAGCAATCTAAAGTCTTTAGTTGCTCTACTAGACTCTTAGTGTGTAGCTAGAGCCATGGACTATATCTCTCAGGTGGATCATTTTCGACGGAGGAAGACCGACGATCAAGCACGATCTAGGAGATCTCAAGGTGCAAGGAAAGGTGATCAAGGAGATTTTTAAGAGCAAACAAATAGGATAGAAGACCGAAGGTCACGGATCTTTTGATGAGACTTTTCTATCATAGCTGTTAGCTCTCCTCCTAGTTATCTAGTTTAGCTTTATGGTAGATTCTAGAACGGTTTTTCTGGCGCTAGTTTTTAAACCCAAAAAAAAATGTTCCGCAACGGCCACAATAGATGGTCAGGATGCTAGGAAATCCCAACATACTTATCGGAACCCATCAAATCTTATATGTGCAGTATTGTACACTGAAAGGCAAACAATTCTTATTTTAAAATTATTTTCGGAAAACGACCACAGCCCTTTTAAAACTGCCATTGAAACATAGATTTGTGCGCTGGCCAGAGGCTGAAAGTCTTCGATTAGTCACCTGTTTGATCTTCAATTCCAAATCCAGATAAGATTTTTCAGAACCGCTTTTTCTTAATATACCTGTTTTACACTTTACATAATTTATTTAGAAGTTTACATTAATTTTAGACCTGTAAACTAGCGATAAAAAACTATCCTTTATGTTTCTGGAACGATATGATATACTTATAGTAAAAGCCCAATATCTTCCAACCTAGAAGTTTGTTACTAATAAACCTTATATGCACCATCTTCTATACAGAAAAATACACATTTTCTTAGTTTTACACTTTTCCTAATTTCAAACAAAAAATTATGTGAAATTGCCCCACAACTTTCAAAACTGATCTGAACCTACCCTGCATTGATATTTATAACATTTCATAATATTATTATATTTATTTTATAATTTAATTAATGATATAATAAAATTTATTAAAATTATAACATTTATCGAAGTAGGATTTTATAAATTAGTATTAAAACATAACTAAGGTTTTCTTTTTCTAATTAACATTTACTTTGGCATGGCAAGCATAATGTTTTTAATATTTTCATTTCCCCCCCTAAATTTACAAATAAAATTGGAAAGAGAGGGGAGGCATGGCTAATTTAAATATTAGAAGAGAGGGGGGGCATGGGCACCATCTCCATATCCATTTTCTTCCCCTTTCTTCTCTAAAATTCTCTCACACTCTCTGTCTCTCTCAAATCCCTAATCCCAAAACTTAGCTCTCTCTCACCCTCATCCTCCTTGTCATGGAAACCCTCAAGTCTATGTTTTCTCCATGCAAGCCAATCTCCTCTCTTTGGCTTGAGCATCTTGAAGTCCTCATCTTCCTCTTTGAAGCCTCTTTCAAGCTTGGATCTCCTTTTCCATTCCATTTAAAAGGTAAAAACTCCATCTTTTTAACAAGTTTTAAATACTTTCCATGAAAACAATATCTTTTACCTAAAAATCATGGGTTTTATGGGTTAAATCTTGAAAAGAATAGGTTTTTGACGGATTACTTATTATTGTAGTGTGTCAGTGCAATTCTCTAGTTATTACAACTTTTTTGGATAGTTGAGGGTAGCTTTTAGCAAGAGTTTTGGTTTTAAAGTGTTTTTCAAAACGTTGTTTTTCGAGTAGCAGTTTTTGTTCTTCAGACCTCTGGGACATGTTCCTCAGACGTCTGTGAAGTCTCTGTCTCTTATTCATATTTTTTTGGTAGACGTTTGATTTTAGAGCTTTAGACGTCTAGTAGTTCTCTGGATTTCCTTGAGTCTTTCGTTAGGCGTTTGTTCACTTTTCATCGGCCATCTGCTCTTTCTTTAGGTTTTCTCTGTGTCCTTGGTCAGACGGCTGACACTTGTTCTTCAGACGTCTGTCTACTTTCTAGAACTTTAGATTTCTGTGCTTCAGACATCTGGAGCTTGTTCATCAGACGTCTGACGTACATTTTTGTTCATGTTTGCTTTTCTGCCTATTGTATTGCTCTCTACCCTTCTCAACTAATCTCTGCCTGAGTATACATCGATTTAGGGAGCAATCCTAAGTGGTTTAAGATTGTTAATCATATGTTTAAGCTTGATATGCATTTTTATTATAGTAGTTAGCTTCGATATCGGTATTTATGTTGTGACTCTGGGTGAATAGGATCAACTGCGGAGACTCCCGAGTTGACGAGGATGGTTAAGGTGGTCATTGTCTTCGATTGGTTCGAACCACGTTTCGGTGAGTAGATTAGCATCTACATAGGGGAAATCGGGTGGATGGCGTATAGCACCCCTATAACACCTTAGGATGTGTTTAGTGGCTAATTATATTTAAATAAATGGTTTTTAATAAAAAGTTTACCAAATTGATTTTCAAATATTTTATCAAATTTAATGAATATTTTATTAGAATTTTCCTAGGCTTGCACACACTTGTGCATGTAAACTAGGGTTAAATTTGGGTTAAATCATCTTTAGCAACCATGGAAGACTAACCCATCCTTTTTAAGTTAAATTGGTTTTAATTTAGTATGGTTGTATTTTTTTTTTAATGGAAAATGATTTAAATTGTTGGGTGTTGACTTGGGGAGAGAGAGAGGGAGTGCATCATGGCATGAACCATGCTTGCATTAAATGAGAAAGAGAGAGAGGGAGTGCATCATGGCATGAGCCATGCTTGCATTAAATGAGAGATAGAGAGAGAGATGGGTTGACTAGTGTAGGCTCTCATCCTCTTTGATTTTTGCCTCCCGTTTTTCCCCACATCTCTATCACTCTCACTCACTCTCACACACACACAACAATAACAGTAGCAGCAGCAGAAGATACAGCAGCAGCAGCACCAGCTTCAGCCACAACAACAGAAGCATCAGCAGCAGCTCCAGCACCAGCAGCATCAGCATCAACAGCTGTAGCAGGCAGCAGTAGAACCCCCATCACTTCTTTTACTTCTTCTCCAGCTCCTAGGATCTAGTGGGGGTATAATCTCTAAACTCAACTCCTTTTCTTTGCTTGCATGTGTTGTTTTAGCTTCGGTTAGTGATTAGTGTGAGTTTAAAGCTAGATTTTTGTTTTAGGTAAGATTTAAGCTATGTTAGAGTTATTATAGCTTAATCAACCCTATTAAGTGTTAGTGTTGCTGTTTGTACCCATTAGTTTCACTAGATTTAGCTAGATAGCTTTAAAGTCCCAAACTTGAATTTAAAATACGGTTTTGAAACATATTATAGGTTATATGAAATCTGCTGCATTTCTAATCATTTTCTAGCCTAGCAAACACATGCAGAATAGTGTGCAGGCAGTATAGGCTAGTGTGTCGAAACCCGAGCCCATTCCCTCACCGGAAACCCGGCGACCACCCCACCAAATCCGGCGTCGCCGACCCCCTGTTATTCTGGGTATTTGTGCTTTGTGTAGGGGGTGTCTGTAGGGATTTTCCTGTGTTTGGTATTGTTTAGTTTTTAGGATTTAACAGTGGGAGAAATCTGGGTTGGTTTAGTTAAAGTTTAGTGCTTTTGGTGTTTTGTGGACTTTGACGTTAAAATTGATGGTTTGGTTAGAGACTAGGATGATTCAGGATGGTTTAAGGTTAGACTAACTCATTTATATGCTGTTGGTATCGTTAGATTCCTATAAAATCACCTAGTCCCACAGAAATACCCATTTGTTGCAAACTTAGTGTTTTATAACGCTTTTAAACTAAACCTTATGATACATTGAAACTGCTGCTACTAGGATAGTTTTGTTAGCAAACAAACATATACATTAGGCTATGAATTGTGTTAGAACCCTAGGGTAGAGACCTGGACCCTACCCACCGGTTTTGGGCTGGTATGATACCCCCTTGCCGCCGGCCCAATGGTTGGGTTTTGTGTTGGATTTTGGCAGGTAGATGTCTGTAGGTAATTTGAAAGGTTTGGTTTTGTTTGATTTTCCTTTTTTTGCTCCAGATTAAATCTGGGACCGTTTACCTATTTTTAGCGTAGCGGGACTTGCGCGACACGTACGATGCATGTTGAGTTGGTTTGCTGTGTATCACAGCGTGTCGCGTTGGGTTTTGGCGTATGCACTCACGTTACGTATACACGCGCGTTTAGTTCGCGACGCTAGTTTCTCGTTAAGTTCGATATCGTGTTTTCACGAGATATTTGCTTATATGGATTCCTTGTGTAAATTCCAGGTTCACAGGCGGGTACGTTAGACGCCGGGAAGAAGGGAAAGCAGGTGGTCGGCTACGTGTAGCACGTGACCAGGTGAGTTGATTTAACATCTACGGGGAAATCGCCCGTATGGCGTTAAACGTCAGGGCGTAATAGGATATTTAGTTGTTGGTGTTCAGATATATATATTATAGTAGCATACCATCTCCTGCTGCATATAGAATGGTAGATATAGAACACTGCACTGTCACTAACGGTTCAAGCTACACGAGCACTATTTGTATGTTACACTCACACCGTTAGTGATTGCCATGACACTTGCACTATAGGATTGCTACGCATAATACGTATCGTTTTGAGTGCCGCATCATTGATGATTGTCATGACCTGTCGTATAGTGCACACATATATTGATATCTTCATATCTGCGCACATGCACACTGTATATTCATACCAGTGCACACATATATTGATATCTTCATACCTGTGCACATGCATACTGTATATTCATACCAGTGCACACATATATTGATATCTTCATACCTGCGCACATGCACACTGTATATTCATACCAGTGCACACATATATTGATATCTTCATACCTGAGCACATGCACACTGTATATTCATACCAGTGCACACATATATTGATATCTTCATACCTGCGCACATGCACACCGTATATTCATACAAGTGCACACATATATTGATATCTTCATACCTGTGCACATGCACACAGTATATTCATAGTAGTGCTACACTCATATTCGCGTATATATCCATTTGCACATCCATACCTATATACATACATATGTTACATACATGAATGATATTGATTCGATTTCATGAAAAATAGGGACCGCATGAGATATTTTCAAAACTGGATTCTTTTAAAAGAGCGGTGTTCCCTTTTTATTCTTAGTGTCATACGACACATTGCATGGATTTACGCAATGAGTTTGGATTTTATGGGATTTCTGGATTTGAGAACCGTGGTATTATTTTAAGAAAATACGCACTGTATTAAAAAAACCCGGTTCCTCTTGATATGATATTTCAGTGCGTCCACCATGAGTTTTCTCGGTTCCAGAGAACTTGTGTGAGTATACCCGATTCGAGGAGCGGTAGGCACCGATTGTGGGTACATGGTGGACCCGGTACAGTATCCTGGGGCAAGAAGACTCGTATTGTTTGACGGTGAGCCCGACGGAGGGACTACTACCTACCGGTGATTGGTTAGACCTGACGGTCATCCGGAAGATACCGACTAGAGTCGATAGATGGATACGGGACGACGCATACTGCCGGGGCCTAGGGCCGATTCCGCAGACGGAGCCCGTGGGCCGATCCGACTGACGGAGCCTGATACTTGAAGATTTGCGTGTCGATGCTAGACACGGCGATTTTATGATATTTCGAGTGCCGATGTTGGGCACTCACGATTCTATGAGATTTACGGGATTTGAGGGCTGATGAGGATGACGGGGCCTGAGCTAGTTTTATTAGGATTTGGGTGTATTGATGGACACCGATTATTTTTCCACATTAACATTCCGTGTAGATGTTATTTATTCCCATGCTTAGCATTCAGTATTATACATCTCATCCTGTATCTGTAGTACCTGATAGAGTACATTTGCTATGCATGATTATTGCATACCTGCTCACCCTATATAGATGTTGTTAGATTGCATTTGCTATGCACGATTATTGCATACCTGCTCACCCTATATAGGTGTCATTGATTGCATTGCTATGCACGATTATTGCATACCCTGCTTAACATATAGAGATGTTATTAGATCGCACTTGTTGCATGATTATTGTTCATCTAGTTCATCATATAGATGTTATCTGTTGGCATAGGTTAGAGTATCGCAGCACGTGCATACTCGCTATTACCTTTATATGTTATCTACTATTCACGAGTTGGCAACTCACCCCCGTTGTGCCACAGTGTTGCAGGTTGCCCCTCGGAATAGTCGTGGCAGGCTGTTCCCTTACAACTTTTGACACAGATATCACTGAAGTTGGCGTACTAGCCCTTTTGCTGATAGAGGGGTTTTGTGCGGTATCTGTTTATTTTCCAGTTGTATACATCATTGTATCTTGTATTCTCCATCTACTACTTATGTATTGACTTAGAGACCAGTTGTGAGGATGATGTATATTATTGTACTCTGGTGTCGAGCTCGTTGTGAGCCGATTTTATTTATGCAGTTTTATATTTCATGTTGTCTTCACTTATTTTTACTCGTTCTTCGCTACGGCTTCGTATATTATCATTGTGGTGATTGTTTCCGCCGTTGGGCGTGATTGCTCCCGTTTGGAATGCCTTATCCTTATTGTATATCATTTTGCTCATATATTGTCTTTTACCCGATTTCGGGGCTAGTTTTTACAAAGGAAATGCTGCCAAAATTTTTAAGATAATAACTCGAACTTTAAAGAATTTTACTAAGTCACTTAAAGTTTTCTAAACGTTTTTAACAAATGTTTCTATTAAATGTTTTAACACTCAATACTTTTAATGGTTTTGATTTCTGGGTTTCGGCTTACTTAGTCGCGTTACGCCTGTAAACGTCACGTGGTTAAGTGACGGTCACGGGCCGAACTTTGGGTTGTGAAAAGTTGGTATCAGAGTGTAGGTTTTACCTTCGGAGTGTAGGATGACCCTGGTATGATGGAGTTGGTAGCTGAAGCAGAGTGGCGTAGCGTGCGTATGTTCCGCGGCATACTCACGACACGGTACTCCGCCTAAGCGGCCTTAGGACTTATTGATTGAAATTCCTTCATGATTATCTACATTTTTGCGATTCGATTTCCGTATCCTTATCGAATCCTACTTTCTTTTCAGCCATCATGCCGCCGAAGACTACGAGGGCGCAGAGAGTGGCCGCGAGTACCGAGATTCGAGTTGACTCGTCCGAGACGAGGACTGATCCGGGTAGTACACCAGTTGTATTAGAGCAGGCTGCTCCTCCTACAACAGATCAGATCGCCATGCTAGGGGCCGGTATGCAGGAGATGCGCCAGACGATGGGATCCGGTATGCAGGAGATGCGCCAGATGATAGGATCGCTAGTTGAGATGCTTCGAGCGCAGCGACCCGAGCTAGCTCCACCCGTTACAGGGACCGTGATGGTACCTACAGTACAGGCAGTTGCCCCTGCAGCCACGGAGGTATTACAGTATCGCTATCAGAGTTCATGAGGCTGAAGCCTACAGTCTTTCATTGATAGGATGGCTCGGATATGTCATTCACTTAGATGCTCAGATGCGCGATGGGTAGAGTTCGCGAGCTTTCGCCTGGAAGGTCTTGCGCAGAAATGGTGCGAATCGGTTGATAAGGGCAGAGCAGCCGGTCTTCCTCCTATGACCTGGACCGAGTTTGTGACAGTATTTCTAGCCCGCTTCGTTCCCCAGAGTGTCAGGGATGCCCGAGCACGCAGATTCGAGTGCTTACGCCAGACGCCAGAGATGACAGTGGCAGAGTACGATGTACTGTTCACCGAGCTATCCATTTATGCCTCATACCTAGTGGCGACTGAGGAGATGCGAGTCAAGAGATTTGTCCGAGGCTTGCTTACACCACTGTTCCTTGCGATCAGCGCCCAGCATTGCGAGACGTATGCAGCAGCTGTAGATGCAGCCCTATTGGTCGAGGAGCGCCTTGCAGAGACTTCGGTAGTTTCAGGGCTGAAGAGGGTTCGTACTGATACCGCAGCACGGAGACATCCATTCGTACGTCGTGATAGACGTCGTACAGGTGGCAGAGACTCAGGCGAGGTCAGATGTTTAGCTCTTACCTCCAGGAGAGTCAGCTGTCATCGCTTGGATGCTTTGGATGTGGTAGTCCCCATCACCGCGTCAGAGATTGTACCGAGATACGCCGGAGGGAGCGAGCGGTACCGCGTGTCACACTTCCACCTTCTCCACCCCAGAGGGCGTTGCCTATTGTACCTACTGTTGCTCCACGCCAGACTCATGCACAGAGAGGCCGTGGTCGCGGATGGTTTACTCATAGAGGACGAGGTGGCCGAGGCAGAGGACAGCCAGCTGCCGGCAAAGTACAGCCAGTTGTTAGTAGGGGACCGCCAGTTGCAGGCAGAGGACAAGCACGGGTTTTCGCGTTGACGCATCAGGATGCGCAGGCGTCCAATGTTGTGGTCTCAAGTACCCTATCAGTATGTTCTGTTGACGCACACGTATTGTTTGATCCCGGATCCACGCACTTGTATGTTTCCACACACTTCGTGCCGAGTTTGGGTAGAGATTCCGGTTTACTTGATCAGCCGCTTATTGTGACCACTCCTGTGGGAGAGTCGTTTGTGGCTAGGCACTTGTTCCGATCCTGTGTTGTCCGTATTGGCGAGAGAGAGTTTCCTGTCGACTTGATCCTTCTTGAGATGTTGGACTTCGACGTTCTTTTGGGCATGGATTGGTTAGCCATGTGCTATGCGTCTGTAAATTGCCGCGAGAAGACAGTTAGATTTTGTTTTCCCGGCGAGTCGGCTTTTGTTGTGCAGGGGGACCGTGGTGCCGCCCCTCACATATTGATTTCTTCTCTTCGCGCTGGACAGTTGTTGAGGAAGGGATGTCAGGGATTTCTAGCCTATGTTTGCGATACTAGAGCTACAGATGTTCCATTGGACCAGGGTCCGATTGCATGTGAGTTCCCTGATGTTTTCCCTGACGAGCTTCCTGGGCTACCTCCTGAGCGCGATATTGCCTTCTGTATTGATCTGATTCCCGACATGGGGCCTATTTCTATACCGCCTTATCGGATGGCCCCGGCGGAGCTTAGTGAGTTAAAGGGTCAGTTGCAAGAATTGCTGGATAAGGGACTTATTCGACCCAGTGTTTCTCCTTGGGGTGCTCCGGTTCTGTTTGTCAAGAAGAAGGACGGCAGTTTACGTCTGTGTATCGACTACCGCCAGCTGAACAGGGTTACCGTGCAGAACAGATATCCTTTGCCACGCATCGAAGACTTGTTCGACCAGCTTCAGGGGGCCGGATATTTTTCGAGGATCGACTTGCGATCAGGATACCATCAGCTGCGGGTTCGACAGGAGGATATACCGAGGACAGCCTTCCGCACGCGCTACGGCCATTATGAGTTTTTGGTGATGTCGTTCGGACTCACCAACGCACCAGCAGCATTAATGGACTTGATGAACCGTATATTCAGGCCGTATTTGGACTTGTTCATCATCGTATTCATTGACGATATATTGGTGTATTCCCGGAGCCGAGAGGAGCACGAGCAGCACCTGCGAATCACACTGCAGACTTTGAGGGAGCACCAGCTTTTCGCAAAATTCTCCAAGTGCGCATTCTGGCTTGACAGCGTAGACTTCTTGGGTCACATGATTACATGAGATGGTATATGTGTGGACCCGAAGAAGATCGAGGCCGTTTAGAGTTGGCCCAGACCCGCATCAGTTACGGGGATCCGCAGCTTTCTAGGATTGGCCGGTTATTACAGGTGATTTGTACAGGATTTCTCCCACATTGCTGCACCTTTGACCGGGTTGACCTGGAAGGGAGTTCCTTTCGATTGGACGGAGGAGTGCGAGCACAGTTTTCAGCAGCTACGGACTCGTTTGACTACGGCGCCAGTGTTATCATTGCCTTCAGGATCGGGCGGATTTATGGTCTATTGTGATGCTTCTCGAGTGGGGCTAGGGTGCGTATTGATACAGCATGACAGGGTGATAGCGTATGCTTCACGGCAGTTGAAGAGACATGAACAGAACTACCCTACTCACGATTTGGAGATGGATGCAGTGGTCTTTGCACTCAAGATTTGGCGACATTACCTATACGGCGAGTCGTGCCAGATATTCCCTGATCACAAGAGCTTAAAGTATATATTTCAGCAGCGAGACCTGAATCTTAAACAACGCCGTTGGATAGAACTAGTAAAGGACTACGATTGTGAGATCTTGTATCACCCGGGCAAGGCTAATGTAGTGGCGGATGCTTTGAGCAGGAGGCCTGGGGGTAGTCTATCTTGTTTGAGCACGGTGCAGAGGCAGTCGTCGGCGGATTGGCAGACTTTATGCGACAGTCGAGTGCAGTTCGAGTTCACGCCGATCGGGGGACAGCTTGCGCATGTTTGTGCACGCCCGCAGTTGCTTGACCGTATACACGAGGCCCAGCACAGTGATGACCGTTGTTCAGAGATCATGGCACAGATTGGACAGGGTAGATTTTCTGAGTTCGTGATCGATGATCAGGGGATACTGCGATTTGGGACTAGACTGTGTGTACCAGATGCTGAGGGGACTGCGGCGTGAGATTCTTGAGGAGGCACATCGATCGGTGTATAGTGTTCATCCGGGTTCCACCAAGATGTACCATGATATGAGAGATGTTTACTGGTGGGACGGAATGAAGAGGGACATCGCAGACTTCGGGTCGAGATGCCTCACTTGTCAGCAAGTCAAGGCCGAGCACCAGAGGCCAGCGGGAGAGCTACAGCCGTTACCCATTCCGGAGTGGAAATGGGAGCAGATTTCGATGGACTTCATCGTGGGTCTACCCAGGACTAGACGAGGGTATGACTCCATTTGGGTGATCGTGGATCGTTTGACGAAAGCGGCTCACTTTCTGCCAGTGAAGACGACTTTCGGATTTGCTCAGTATGCCCAGATATACATCGACGAGATAGTACAACTGCATGGAGTCCCGACATGTATCGTGTCCGACCGAGACACCCAGTTTACCAGCCGACTATAGCAGAGGCTTCAGGAGGCTTTGGGCACCCGCTTGAGTTTCAGCACAGCATTTCATCCGAAGACCGACGGCCAGTCAGAGCGGACTATTCAGACTCTCGAGGACATGCTCCGAGCGTGCGTTTTGGATTTTGGAGGTAGCTGGGATCATCATTTACCCTTGGTGGAGTTCTCCTACAACAATAGTTTCCAGGATACTATTCAGATGGTACCTTTCGAGGCTTTGTATGGGAGGAGATGTAGATCGCCCATCTGTTGGGCAGAGCTCAGTGAGAGTAGTATTTTGGGGCCACAGATCGTACAGAAGACGATCGAGAAAATACAGCTGATTCGAGACAGGATGA
The DNA here is from genome assembly GCA_030015575.1 of Agapanthus africanus. Classification (NCBI taxonomy): domain Eukaryota; kingdom Viridiplantae; phylum Streptophyta; class Magnoliopsida; order Asparagales; family Amaryllidaceae; genus Agapanthus; species Agapanthus africanus. Next base: position 177,227,854 of record CM057350.1, on the reverse strand, counting down.
GGACAGCTCAGAGCAGGCAGAAATCATATGTTGACAGACGCCGCCACAGATTAGAGCTCGCAGTTGGAGATCACTGTAGGGTGTTTTTCGTCACCCCAGTGAGATGGGAATACGCACGCGCTTGTCAGGCGTACTACAGATTCCCCCTGCCTAGGGTAGGCCGGGGTTTAATGATTATGGGGATCCGAATCTCCGGCAGCCGCGGACTAAGCTGCCGTTAATTACCCCTCGCCTTTGGGGCGAGGGAACCTCCGATTAACGGGTTAAACTGGTCATGCGAACCCAATGTGCGGTGTGCCTGTGTTCTATTTTGAAAGGGGGGTTTTGGATATATCGGGAGCCACGCAGGGTTTTTACGGGGGTCCCGCTACCCGGATAGCGGGCTGGGGGTCAAGAGGGCTAGCAGCCCCCTTGCGGGGTTCGGGGCAGCGCCCCGGCTCGAAAATTTTTTGGAGGGGGAGAATGTGGCGGAGTATGTGTATGTGTACATTTGTATACAAATGTATATATATACATATATATATATAAATAAAAGGGAAAAGGCATCCAAAGGATGCGTGGGGCAGCACCTTGGGCGCTGTGCGCTTAGGTGCTGTGCGCTCAGGCGCAAGCGCAAGCGCCACGTGTCGGCACGTGGGCGCTTTGCGCATGAGCGCTGCGCGCTTGAGCGCAAGCGCGCACGCGCCACGTGTCGGCACGTGGGCGCTTTGCGCATGAGCGCTGCGCGCTGGAGCGCAAGCGTGCTTTTGCACAAGTGCGCGCGCCACGTGTCGGCTCGTGGGCGCTTTGCGCATCGCGCTGGTGCGCAAGCGCGCGCGCCACGTGTCGGCACGTGGGCGCTTTGCGCACGAGCGCTGTGCGCTGGAGGAAAAGAGGGCTTTTAGCCCCAAAAACTCTCGAAAGAGAAATTAGTGGAGTTGAACTCCTGAAAAAAAAGGAAAAATGTTTTGGTTGGGGAAATGGGTTCTTCTTCTTCCTCCTCTGTTGGCTGGATCTTGAAGATCAAGAGATATGGAATTTTAAAAATCACTCCTTTTTGAGATCTAATGGAAGATCTGAGTTCCCCTTGATGGGTTTTGTGGTGAAAAAACTAATTTATTTTATAAAAAGGAGAGTAGAACTCTTGATTTAATTCAAAAGAAAAAAGCAGGTTTTGGAACCTTGAAGAAGGAAGAAAGATCTCAGATCTGAAACTTTTTGAAGAGAGAAAAAGTTGTTGTGATATTTCATTATCCTTGCCTTTATAGGCCATACACTTTACAAATAGCCCATTGGGCTTCACAAAATGGCATTTTGCCTATTTCATGGCTCATGTGCCATTTCTTTTTGCACATAAGCCATGGGCTTTACAAAAATTTGGCTTTATGCCTATTTTTCTTACATTTATCCATAAATAAAATAAAAGAAATGCAACAAAATTATTTATTACAAAATTTTTTATCTTAGCATGGGGAAGGTCGGCCGCTTCATGTTCGGGCTCGACCCGGGCATGGGCCCACTGGGTCGGGGCCTGGGCCCACTTGGCTTGGGGTTGACTTGGATTTTGACTTGGTCAACCGGGGTGTAAATTTTTACCCCAACAAATTGCCCCCCATCAATACATGCACACCACATATGTGGGTCGTGTGCATGAAATTGATGGATCTTCTTTTACTTGCAGGCGACCTGATTTGGTTCCCGCTTTTGGGAAGCCGGCGCTGCCCTTTTTATGACATGGACGGTCATTGCTTGACATGTCTCCGAGACGGAATGTCCGTGATAGATGTTTCCCTGGCCCGGAGCGATCTGATTCCCGCTTTGTAGAAATCCCGCGCTGCCCTTTTTGCGACTTGGACGGTCGATGCTGCCCTTTTAGCGACGTGGACGGTCGATGCTACCCTTTTTTGCGACTTGGATGGTCGGTGCTGCCATTTTAGCGACGTGGACGGTCGATTCTTCCCTTTTTGCGACGTGGACGGTCGATACTGCCCTTTTTGCGACTTGGACGGTCGATGCTGCCCTTTTAGCGACTTGGACGGTCGGTTCTGCCCTTTTTGCGACGTGGACGGTCGATGCTGCCCTTTTTGCGACTTGGACGGTCGATGCTGCCCTTTTAGCGACTTGGACGGTCGGTTCTGCCCTTTTTGCGACGTGGACGGTCGATGCTGCCCTTTTTGCGACTTGGACGGTCGATGCTGCCCTTTTAGCGACTTGGACGGTCGGTGATGCCCTTTTAGCGACTTGGACGGTCGGTGCTGCCCTTTTAACGACTTGGACGGTCGGTGCTTGATTTGACTTGCTCTGCTTCTTGTAGTGTCAGGGGTAGACTTGACTTGCCCCGCCTCTTGCGGTGTCGAGATTGGATTCTGACTTGCTCCGCTTTCTGCGTTGTCGGAGTGGAAGTTGACTTGTTGATTTCGATTTGGGTTGACATCAGCATCGCCATACTGAAATATGGTACCAGGAGCGAATCATCGTTTATCATGAGAGGATTTGGGGATTGGTTTTTGTTTGGCATCTGCATTGCTGCACTGGAATAATGCCAGGAACAATTCATCATTTGCCCCGAGAGGATTTGGGAATTGATGGCTTAGGAGGCAGGTTTAGATCCATATCACCTAAGACTTTTCAATTTTATAGGCCGTGAGGGTCCCATTGAAGCATTTTCTCCATACGAGTCGAAAGGATCCCGCAGGTGTATTTTCTCCTTAGGAATCGTGAGGATTCTTAAGTGTGTGCCTCCTTTGCGAGTCGTAAGGCTCTCACGCGGGAATTTTCTCCTCTCAAAGTCGAGAGGACTTTGAGAATGCATTTCATCACCTTTTCACGAGTTTGGGCCCTTTCAGGTTTTCACAAACTCGCCGGCAGTCCTGCTATTTTTACTCACGGAGCCCTTTCGGGTTTTCATCCGTGCCCGTTTTGCTTGTGAACATACCCTTTTTTTCTCTTTTTTTTCTTATTTTTCTTCTTCTTTTTTTTTTTCTTCTTTTTTTTTTTGGACTTTGAATGTGGTCTCACCGGTTAGGACTTAGGAGAGATTTGGATTGTTTTACGCCCGTGGATTGTATACGGTTTTGCAGGATGTATGATCCAGACCGTAGGGCCGGAAAAATTTCAGGGCTTTGTTGGCGTCTGCATCGCTGCACTGGAATGTGGTACCAGGAGCGACTCATCATTCGCCGTTGGGGTATGCGATTTGGAATTTGGTTGGCGTCTGCACCGCTACACTGGAATATGATACCAGGAGCGACTCATCATTCGCCGTTTGGGGACTTGGAATTTGGATCTTGTTTGGCATCAGCATTGCTGCACTGGGATAATGCCAGGAGCAACTTATCATTTGCCTTGGGAGGACTTGGGATTTGGGTTTTTGGTCGGCATCAGCACCGCTAACACTGAAGCGAAATGCCAGGAGCGACTCATCATTTGCCGTTGCCCGTTGGGGAACGATGGCTTAGGAGACAGGTTTGGGTCCCTATCACCTAAGGCTTTTCAATTTTATGGGCCGTGAGGGTCCCATAAAAGCATTTTCTCCCTACGAGTCGTAAGGATCCCGCAGTTGTATTTTCTCCTTAGGAATCGTGAGGATTTCTAAGTGTGTTGCTCCTTTGTGAGTCGTAAGGATCTCACGCAGGGTTTTCTCCTCACAAGGTCGAGAGGACTTTGCGAGTGTATTTCATCTCTTTTTACGAGTTTGCGCCCTTTCGGGTTTTCACAGACTCGCCGGTAGTCCTGCTGTTTTTACTCACGGAGCCCTTTCGGGTTTTCATCCGTGCCCGTTTTGCTTGTGGACATACCGTTTATTTCTTCTTCTTTTTTTTTTCTTTTTCTTTCTTTTTTTTCTTTTTTTTTTGCCGCTGGTGGGACTTTAAAAGTAGTCTCACCGGCAGGATTTGGGAGAAATAGGGGTTATTTACGCCCGTGGATTGTATACGGTTTTGCAGGATGTCTGATCCAGACCGTAGGGCTGATGTGCTCAATTCGCTTGCGACTTGGAGCATTCATGTTTAGTATTTCTTGAGATATCGGCCATTGATGGGTGGCATGGGCCTTTCTCCCTCGGCACTTATTAGTTGGTAGGATCCTCCGTCGAACACTTTCTCGATGACGTATGGTCCTTCCCAGTTCGGCTCGAATTTTCCCTTGGCATGTCGATTGGGGATGATCGGTCTTTTGAGGACCAACACCAATTCACCTTTCTTGAAAGCGTGGAGACGGGTTATCTTGTCATAGGCCCGTGACATTTGGGCTCGGTATAGCTCCAGATTTTGCTGCACCGCGAGCCTCTTTTCTTCGAGGGCATCGAGTTCTTCAAGTCGAAGGAGCACGTTTTCCTCCTCCATCAACTCGTGCTGAACGGCCATTCTTAAGCTTGGAACTTCGACTTCGAGAGGGAGGACCGCCTCTACTCCGAAGAGCAATGAGTATGGAGTGGACTGTGTTGGAGTACGGTGCATGGTACGATATGCCCACAACGCCTCGTGAAGTTTGAGATTCCAGTCTCTCTTGTTGGATGAAGCATTTTTCCTCAGGAGCTTGCATAGAGTCTTATTGAAGGCTTCGGCTAGCCCATTGGCTCTTGGATTGTAGATGGAGGAATATCTCCAGTCTATGTTGTGCTGAGTAGCGAACCTTGAGACATTGAAGCTCTTGAAAGAAGGCCCGTTGTCAGAAATGATTCTTCTTGGTGTACCGAAGCGGTATAGAATATTATGCTGGAAGAATGTCAGAATATCTTTTGTCTTGACTTCTTTTAGCGGGACAGCTTCAGCCCATCTGGAGAAGTAGTCTGTCGCGGCCAGTATGAACCGGTGGCCTTTAGATGACGGAGGATCAATTGGGCCAACAATGTCGGTGCCCCAGACTTCGAAGGGCCACGACGCCACTGTAGGATGCAATGGATTGGGATGCTTATGAATAAAATCACCGTGAATTTGGCAGATATAACATTTCTTTGCATGCTCTCCGCAATCCCGTATCATGGTGGGCCAGTAATACCCAAGCCGTTTAATTTGCAGTCGCATCTTGGGGCCAGATTGGTGAGCACCGCAAACGCCTGAGTGAACTTCTTTCATGACTTTTTGGGCTTCGGCCGATGACAGGCACCTGAGCCAGAGTTGGTCATATGACCTGCGGTATAACGTGTCATTTACAAACACGTATCGGAGAGCTCTTTTCTTCAGCTGAATTCTCGCAGATTTTTCTTCGGGCAGCTTGTCGTATCGGAGGTACTCTATGAAGGGTTCTCTCCAATCGGGCTCGTCTTGGATGACCGAAGCTTCTTCCGCAGGACTGCTCTTCTGTTCCATGCTTTCCTCTTCTCGTAGAGAGACTGGGGGTAGAATTTGCCGGCTCCTGACTGTGATCAGAATTTCGTCCATGTCAGGATCAGCCAGCTCCTTGGCCAAGCGAGCGAGTACATCAGCCTTTCCGTTCAACGCTCTAGGGACTCTCGTTAGTTCAACATGAGTGAACCGTTTCATGAGTTCCACCACTCGACCTCTGTACCGAGCTAACTCGGGTTTGTATATCTTATAGTCGCCGCTTACTTGGTTGACGACAAGCTGGGAGTCACCGTAAACCCGTAGCCGAAGGATTTCCATTTCTATGGCGAGCTCCAAACCAGCTATCAGAGCTTCATACTCAGCTTCGTTGTTCGTTCGAGGCTCGGTGAGAGCGAAAGAATGCCGTAGGGTTCCCATTGATGGCGTGATGAATACCAATCCTATCCCCGCTTTTATCTCCGGGATGCTTGATTTACTGGAGGTCCTTATTGACGAGGCTCCATCGAAGTAGAGCTCCTAACATGGCTCATCTTCCTCGAGGTGCAGCACTTGTTCGTCGGGTAACTCACAATTTAGCGGCGACCCTTCTGGCATGGGATGAGCAGCGAGAAAGTCTGCTAGAGCTTGCCCTTTTACTGCTTTCTAAGGAGTATAAACTATGTCAAACTCGAGTAGCATAACAGCCCATCTTGCCATTCTGCCGGCTAGGCTCGCTCTGGTAATCAAGTGTTTAAGCGGGTCGACCTTGGAGATCAGCATAACCCGATGAGCAAGCAGATAGTGCCTCAGCTTCTTCACAGCAAATATCAGAGCCAGGCATTGCTTCTCGATTGGGGAATAGTTGTGTTCCGCCCCGACTAGAGTTCGACTGAGGTAGTAGAGGGCATTTTCTTTTCCCTCCTCATTATTCTGGGCAAGGAGCGCACCGAGTGACTCATCTAGCGCGACAGTGTAGAGAATTAGCGGTTTATTTGGAATGGGAGCGGCCAGCACTGGAGGGTGCAACAAGTATTGTTTGATGCTTTCGAACGCTGCTTGACATTCAGCATCCCAGATAAAAGGAGCTCCTTTCTTCATGAGCTTTGAGAAGGGCCTACATCTCCCCGATAAATTTGAGATAAACCTCCGTATATAAGCAAGCTTTCCTTGAAAAGATCTTAGCTGCGTCAGACTTTTCGGAGGGGGCATCTCCATGATGGCCTTTATCTTTGATGGGTCAACTTCGATCCCTCGATGCCGGACTATAAAACCCAGGAATTTTCCCGATGACACTCCAAAAGCGCACTTCAGAGGATTCATCTTCAGATCGTATTCCCTCAGTCTGGTGAGAACGGTCCTAAGATCTTGGATATGATCGGCCTTGGCTTTAGTCTTGACGACCAGATCATCAACATAACATTCGACGACTTTATGGATTAGGTCATCAAAGATATTAGTCATTGCCCTTTGATATGTAGCACCTGCGTTCTTCAGTCCGAATGGCATTACCTTGTAGCAATATATTTCGATCGGGGTTCGAAATGCTGTGTGCTTCTCATCCTCAGGCGACATCTTGATCTGATTATATCCAGACGAGCCATCCATAAAGGTGAACAGTTCATAATTTGAGGTGTCATCGACCATCATTTCCATGACCGGTAGCGGGAAGTCGTCTTTAGGACATGCCTTATTGAGGTCCCTGAAATCGACACAAACTCGGATCTGTCCATTTTTCTTCTTCACTGGGACTATGCATGCGATCCAGTCTGCATATTTCTCTTCCCTGATGAAGCCGGCATCGATGAGTTTCTTGGTTTCCTCGATGACCTTTTCTTCCAACTCCCTTCTCATTCTTCGAGGAGCTTGTTTGACTGGCTTAGCATCAGGAGATATAGCCAACTTATGTACGGCCACTTCAGGGGAAAGGCCAGGCATTTCATTGTATGTCCACGCGAAGCAGTCGACGAACTCATGCAGCAGGGCAATTATCTGCACTTTCATTTCCTCTGACAAGAGCGAGCTGATGTAGGTCGGCCTTGGATTATCGGGCGTTCCTAAGTCAATCTCGGTTAGCTCGTCAAAGGTTGCTTGTCCACCATCTTCGAGCTCTTGAGGAGCTTCTTCTGGCTCGGCTATCTCGTCATCACCATTTGATCTTTCGCTGGCCTCACCAACATGGATCATGTAGCACGCTTTGGAATCAGGTTGAATGTAGCCTATGCCCCGTCTATCTGGAATCCGTCCATCGATGAGTGCTCGGACCTGGGGCGGATACCATAGCCCTTCGTAAAACTTTGCTTCGGACTCCGTTTGATATAACCGGCATCCGCACTTCTTAAAGTATTCCCGCATCTCAGGCGCATAGTATCTGGGATTGAGGACGGCTCTTATGCCTATCTCATATGGAAGGCACGTGACAGACAAATCGTCCGGGTGCACAACGGGGTTTGACCCATAAAACAGGATGCCTTTCTGTCCACTTTTCCTCCCGGGAACGTAGAAAGTTTTCAGCTGGTCCACGGTGGAGACTGATAACGCATCGAGCTCTTTGCACATCTGCTCTGGTACCCTTGTGACGGCTAAGGACCCTTCTGTAACTTCGAAGGTCTCTCGTAGTTTTGCTTGCTGCATGGGGGGCCGATCTGCACAGCTATTGCACGGCAGGTCCTCTTCTTCTGACTCTTCAGTGTCACTGCCAAGATGAGGGCGGACTTTGCTGCTAGATGGGCCTTCAGTAACAGATTCGTCCGTATCTCTGCCGAAATGAGGGCGAGTTTGGCGGAAGGACGGGCTTCCAGCATCGGACTCATCAGTGTCGCTACCGAAATGTGGACGCACTTGGGCGTTTTTACTTTTGAAAGTGACAACCGGTGCAGATTTGCTTTTGGGTCTTGGGGCCGGTCTATCCTCAGTCAGTTGAGGCTTAGCATTTTGGTGGTTCATAAAGTACCGAGAATCTTCATAGCGGACTTCATGCACACCGAACGGCTGGATGTCTCCGTCAATGCGTCTTTCTTCGCCATTTTTAGTATACTTCATGCATTGATGGAGAGTTGATGGAATGATGCCATAATCGTGGAGCCACGGTCGCCCTAAGAGAATCTTATAAGACATGTCGGCGTCGATCACGTATATCTTAGCTTCAGTTTGCAGATCCCCGAATTTGATTGGCAGAGCTATGGACCCCAGAACTTGCTGGCAATTTTGGTTGAAGCCTTGAATGACAATCCTTTCCCTTGACAGGTGTCGGACGTCCATTGACAAACTCTTCAGAGTTCGCAAGTTCATGATGTTCACTGAGGACCCTGGATCAATCAATATGCGATTAATTCTATCTCCGTCGCTGTATCCGGTCACGTAAAGCGGCCGATTATGCTCAGCCGTTCCTAGTAGCAAGTCTTCATCCTTAAATGTGACTGCGGTGGCATAAAAAGCGTGCTGGGCTTCTTTCATATTAATTTCCGCAAAGTGAGCCTGGTACCGCTCAGGGTTTTGTAGAGCATGGATGAGAACATCTCTGAGCTCTTTAGATAGGACCAAGGCGTCGTAGATGCTCAGGAGAGACGGAAGCTTCCGGAGATGTGCCAAGACATTATAGTCCACCGAGGAAGGACTTATGTTTTCATCAGCCGGTTCTCTGCCCTCTTCTTCATTAGCGACTTGTTTTTCCTTCCCTTTTGGGGCGTTGCCCTGATTTGGCGGTAGAGCCCTGCCGCTTCTAAGCTGGATTTGATTGGCCGTTGTGGCGAGCTCCTCATCCTCTTCGGGAAAACAGAGCTCATCCTCGGAGTCGCTGCCAAGATGGATGGCGTAGCAGGTCACTACTTGGATCTCTTCATTGGAGTCTTCTTCTAACTCCTCCAGAATTTCAGCCGCTTGTACAGGGAAGAACTCCTTCAATTGAATCAATATTCTTTCCTTTTGTTCATATTCTTCGAGGGAATCGATATATTTTTGAATGGTTGATCTCCCTGCAGACTCTTTATCGCGTCGAGCTGCACTTTTCTTCTTCTTGAGCTTCTTGGATGTTGAGCGTGATGGAACCGCATCGGCAGCTGGACTGGTAGGCCTCTTCTGCCCTTCCCATTCTGTCCTGGGCTCTTTCCAAAGTAGCTTTATCATCTTCTTCGTCTTGTTAGATATGTGCGTACTCCACGGAGACCGCGATGGGTCCGTTTTGTTTGTCAGGGCAGCAGGTTCAGCTGTCTGCTCCCAGAAGGCTTCAACTTCTGTCTGTATAAAGTTGGCGGTTGCAACTTGATTGTTCACCAACACGCTTTTGGACAGCTCGATCTCTCCAGCTTTGTACTGCTTCTCGACCCAGTCCTTGAAGATATAGCAATCCTCGATCGCATGGCTCACTACTCGGTGGTACGGGCAATACAGAGGATTGTCGGTCATTTTTGCTTCTTGGGGTCTTTTCGACTCCGGCAATTGTAGGCCGTTGTTCAAGGCATCTTTAAATATCTTGCGGACCTTGTCCCTTCTGAAAGAGTAAACCTTGTTCTTCTTCTCTTCTAGGGAAGGCCCATCTCCTCCCAGCAATGGCTTTCGAGACCGGTTGGTTTTGGATTCGCCCGCCCTTCGCTTTTCATCACCGTCGGACGCATTGAAGACATTGGTACTGCTGGAACTTCCGCTTCTACGGTTGTCGTCCCGCTTGCTTTTCCAAGTTTTGTCTCTCTGAGAATCCGGCGGGGACTCTTGCTTCGAGCGTTCCAGCATTTGTACTTTCTTGGTTAGCTCCTGAAATGTCTTGAGGCCCGCCGTACACAAGAATGGGACCATCCAATTGCTAAGGTTCCCAATGAGAAGGCTGACGGACTGGTCCTGCTCCAGCGGCGGTTCGCACTTGACTGTGAGATTACGCCATCGAGCGATAAAGTCGGTGTTGCTTTCATTCTTCCCCGGCTTGGTCCTCACAAGGTCGGCAATGGAGATTTTTATCACTGACACTCATGAACCTTTGCCGAAACAGGGACTCCATTTGGGCAAAGGTAATGACGGACCCGTCTGGTATGCTCGCGTACCAGTCGAAAGCGACACCGGTCAGGCTGTTGACAAATTGACGAAGAAGGAGCGCGTCATTGCCCCCTGTATTTCCGCACGATGCTTTGAAGTGGGCAACGTGCTGATTTGCATTCCCCATTCCATCAAATCTTCCGAACTTAGGAATGACGTAGCCGCTTGGGAACTCAATCAGATCGTACTGCGCGGGATATGGCCGCCCACTACTGCCGATTTCTTTCTGAGCTTCAGCTTCGGCCACCAATGTTTTAACCTTGCTGGTGACCAAATCCATTATCCGATCCTGTGTTAGCGGGATAGTGCTATCTGGGGCCAAGGCATCCCCAGAAGCGGAGTGTGGTCGGCTTTCGTGTGGCTCGACCAGTCTTGGACCCGAAGGAACAGGCATTGGCTGCCTCGGGTTGTCATCACCCGGCTGATTAGTAGCGGCTTGTGCTTGATTAGGAGGCGCTCGAGCAATTTGAGCCGTAAGCTGCATCACCACATTCGTTAAGTCGTCAATCTTCGAATAGAGCTTGGCCATCTTTTTATCTTTGCTCCTGAGCTGTTTTCGAAGCTCTTGAAGCAGCTCTTGCTCCGCAGTCCTGGGGCGGAAAGTAGGCTCTTCCTCGCTGTCCGAGCTTGACTCTGCATAGACCGAGGGGTCTTTCTGCCTATCATCCTCATCGAGAGGGTTTTCTTCATCCAGCGGGGGCGGCTGTTCTTGGGCGGCGGCAACCACATTCAGGCTAGATTGGGCTTGGGATGTGGTGGCCCCGTCCTTGCTTTTGCTGCGAAGGTTGTCGCTGGGGCGCCCACCCGCCATATAGACTGTATGGATGGTATATCCGGACGTCTTTCTATTATCAGCGGCTGATTTCACGGATCGCTGTCTTGACCCCCTTGTTTCGGTAGCTGGTAGTCGATTGAAGGCGGCTGGCCTAACCAGGTTCTTGAATGGTGCTGGCGCTTCTTTTCTGGGTTTACCCTGCTGCTTTCGTGTGGCACAGAGTGCTTGATAGACTCTTGAAGAGACAGTGTCATACGTTTTCTGTTGGGGCCGGGACACGTCTCTTTATAGTACTGTTCGGACTGCTGTCTTCTTGATTCTGGCGGTCATGGCATTTTTCTGAACCCACTTCAGAGGCTCGAAGGAATTGCTGATTCTTACGTCCGACTCAGCCGTCGTCGCAGGGCAACCCTGCACTTGGAACTTCACACGATTCCATTTGGCCGAAGCCCTGGCCCTCTTGTTGGCTCGATACCTGAGCCGCTTCTGCCTTAACTTTTCTGTTCTAAGCACCTGGCAGACTTCGGCTTTTTGGGAAGACGCTGCAGACCGGGCGATGGAGGGCCTTGGAGATACGCTCGATTGTGCATTTGTTAGAGTTATCGTCTGAGCTCGTCCGCAACATTTGATGTTGCCCTTTGCATCGGAAGTCTTGCCCCCAGCTAGAGCGCCAGGGAGTCGTTCAGATAGCGTCTTGAGTTTCGGTTGTGGTGCCTTGGCGATCACGACATTCGGCCTCTTTCCCCTTGAGACCGGCTTGGCCACCTGTTCCATCGGGATCTCCGCCAGATGAGCGCTTCCGGCAGGATAGATGATGATGGAGCCGAACTGGCGGGGCGGTTCCTCCCACTGTCGACTGAGGCTTGCGGGGAGAACCACACGAGCATTGATCTTGACCACGTACGGAATCGGGGTTACGTTGGAAGCTGACTTCGTCTGGGGAGACATTGCCGTCGAAGGCTGATTGCTGCACGGAAAAAAAATATCATTTCAGTATAGGCAATCGATATGTATATTGATTGAGTTCACATGAACGTTTTAACCCGAAATATGGGAGGAGAGATTGGTCCCACCGGGCGTGCCAGAATCTGTAGGGTGTTTTTCGTCACCCCAGTGAGATGGGAATACGCACGCGCTTGTCAGGCGTACTACAGATTCCCCCTGCCTAGGGTAGGCCGGGGTTTAATGATTATGGGGATCCGAATCTCCGGCAGCCGCGGACTAAGCTGCCGTTAGTTACCCCTCGCCTTTGGGGCGAGGGAACCTCCGATTAACGGGTTAAACTGGTCATGCGAACCCAATGTGCGGTGTGCCTGTGTTCTATTTTGAAAGGGGGGTTTTGGATATATCGGGAGCCACGCAGGGTTTTTACGGGGGTCCCGCTACCCGGATAGCGGGCTGGGGGTCAAGAGGGCTAGCAGCCCCCTTGCGGGGTTCGGGGCAGCGCCCCGGCTCGAAAATTTTTTGGAGAGGGAGAATGTGGCGGAGTATGTGTATGTGCACATTTGTATACAAATGTATATATATACATATATATATATAAATAAAAGGGAAAAGGCATCCAAAGGATGCGTGGGGCAGCACCTTGGGCGCTGTGCGCTTAGGTGCTGTGCGCTCAGGCGCAAGCGCAAGCGCCACGTGTCGGCACGTGGGCGCTTTGCCCATGAGCACAAGCGCAAGCGCCACGTGTCGGCACGTGGGCGCTTTGCGCATGAGCGCTGCGCGCTTGAGCGCAAGCGCACGCGCGCCACGTATCGGCACGTGGGCGCTTTGCGCACGAGCGCTGCGCGCTGCGCACTGGAGCGCAGGCGTGCTGGTGCGCAAGTGCGCGTGCCACGTGTCGGCACGTGGGCGCTTTGCGCATCGCGTCGGTGCGCAAGCGCGCGCGCCACGTGTCGGCACGTGGTCGCTTTGCGCACGAGCGCTGCGCGCGGGAGCGCGAGCGTGCTGGTGCGTAAGTGCGCGCGCCACGTGTCGGCTCGTGGGCGCTTTGCGCATCGCGCTGGTGCGCAAGCACGCGCGCCACGTGTCGGCACGTGGGCGCTTTGCGCACGAGCGCTGCGCGCTGGAGGAAAAGAGGGCTTTTAGCCCCAAAAACTCTCGAAAGAGAAATTAGTGGAGTTGAACTCCTGAAAAAAAAGGAAAAATGTTTTGGTTGGGGAAATGTGTTCTTCTTCTTCCTCCTCTGTTGGCTGGATCTTGAAGATCAAGAGATATGGAATTTTAAAAATCACTCCTTTTTGAGATCTAATGGAAGATCTGAGTTCTCCTTGATGGGTTTCGTGGTGAAAAAACTAATTTATTTTATAAAAAGGAGAGTAGAACTCTTGATTTAATTCAAAAGAAAAAAGCAGGTTTTGGAACCTTGAAGAAGGAAGAAAGATCTCAGATCTGAAACTTTTTGGAGAGAGAAAAAGTTGTTGGGATATTTCATTATCCTTGCCTTTATAGGCCATACACTTTACAAATAGCCCCTTGGGCTTCACAAAATGGCATTTTGCCTATTTCATGGCTCATGTGCCATTTCTTTTTGCACATAAGCCATGGGCTTTACAAAAATTTGGCTTTATGCCTATTTTTCTTACATTTATCCATAAATAAAATAAAAGAAATGCAACAAAATTATTTATTACAAAAATTTTTATCTTGGCATGGGGGAGGTCGGCCGCTTCATGTTCGGGATCGACCCGGGCATGGGCCCACTGGGTCGGGGCCTGGGCCCACTTGGCTTGGGGTTGACTTGGATTTTGACTTGGTCAACCGGGGTGTAAATTTTTACCCCAACAATCACGTTTTTCTGAGGGTCTCTCCGATGAAGCGAGTGATGAGGTTTGGATGGAAAGGGAAGCTTAACCCCAGATTCATAGGTCCCTTCGAGATCCTCGAGCGTGTGGGTGCAGTAGCATATCGTTTGGATCTTCCACCCGACTTCCCAGATGTTCACCCCATATTCCAAGTGTCGATGCTTTGCAGATACCTACATGACCCTTCGCACATGATTCAGCATCAGACCGTTCAGCTCGAGCGCGATCTTTCGTTCACCGAGCAGCCAGTCGTGATATTGGACCGACAGGTGAAGAAACTTAGATCGAAGGTCTTGCCATCAGTAAAAGTGCTTTGGCGCAGCCCGAATGGTGAAGAGATCACTTGGGAGGCCGAGGGCGAGATGCGGAAGAAATCCCCTCATCTCTTTGAAGGTATGCGTAGCTTTATATATTTTAAATTCGGGAACGAATTTCTTTAAGGGGGAAGATTGTAACACCTTAGGATGTGTTTAATGTCTAATTATATTTAAATAAAAGGTTTTAATAAAAAATTTACCAAATTGATTTTCAAATATTTTATCAAATTTAATGAATATTTTATTAGAATTTTCCTAGGCTTACACACACTTGTGCATGTAAACTAGGGTTAAATTTGGGTTAAACCATGTTTAGCAACCATGGTAGACTAACCCATCCTTTTTAAGTTAAATTGGTTTTAATTTAGTAAGGTTGTTTTTTTTAAATGGAAAATGATTTAAATTGTTGGGTGTTGACTTGGGGGGAGAGAGAGGGAGTGCATCATGGCATGAACCATGCTTGCATTAAATGAGAAAGAGAGAGAGGGAGTGCATCATGGCATGAGCCATGCTTGCATTAAATGAGAGATAGAGAGAGAGAGGGGGTCTGACTAGTGTAGGCTCTCATCCTCTTTTATTTTTGCCTCCCGTTTTTCCCCACATCTCTCTCACTCTCACTCACTGTCTCACACGCACAACAATAACAGCAGCAGCAGAAGACACAGCAGCAGCAGCACCAGCTTCAGTCACAGCAACAGAAGCATCAGCAGCAGCTCCAGCATCAGCAACAACTCCAACATCACCAGCATCAGCATCAGCAGCTGTAGCAGGCAGCAGTAGAACACCCCCATCACTTCTTTTACTTCTTCTCCAGCTCCTAAGATCTAGTGGGGGTATAATCTCTAAACTCAACTCCTTTTCTTTGCTTGCATGTATTGTTTTAGTTTCGGTTAGTGATTAGTGTGAGTTTAGAGCTAGATTTGTGTTTTAGGTAAGATTTAAGCTATGTTAGAGTTATTATAGCTTAATCAACCCTATTAAGTATTAGTGTTGCTGTTTGTACCCATTAGTTTCACTAGATTTAGCTAGATAGCTTTAAAGTCGCAAACTTGAATTTAAAATACGGTTTTAAAACATATTATAGGTTATATGAAATTTGCTGCATTTCTAATCATTTTCTAGCCTAGCAAACACATGCAGAATAGTGTGCAGGCGATATAGGCTAGTGTGCCGAAACCCGAGCCCATTCCCTCACCTGAAACCCGGCGACCACCCCATTAAATCCGGCATCGCCGGCCCCCTGTTCTTCTGGGTATTTGTGCTTTGTGTAGGGGGTGTCTGTGGGGATTTTCCTGTGTTTGGTATTGTTTAGTTTTTGGGATTTAACAGTGGGTGAAATCTGGGTTGGTTTAGTTAAAGTTTAGTACTTTTGGTGTTTTGTGGACTTTGACCTTAAAATTAGTGGTTTGGTTAGAGACTAGGATGATTCAGGATGGTTTAAGGTTAGACTAGCTCATTTATATGCTGTTGGTATCGCTAGATTCCTATAAAATCACCTAGTCCCACAGAAATACCCATTTGTTGCAAACTTAGTGTGTTATAACGCTTTTAAACTAAACCTTATGATACATTGAAACTGCTGGTACTAGGATAGTTTTGTTAGCAAACAAACATATACATTAGGCTATGAATTGTGTTAGAACCCTAGAGTAGAGACCTGGACCCCACCCACCAGTTTTGGGCCGGTATGATACCCCCTTGCCGCCGGCCCAATGGTTGGGTTTATGTTGGATTTTGGCAGGTAGATGTCTGTAGGTAATTTGAATGGTTTGGTCTTGTTTGATTTTCTTTTTTTTGCTCCAGATTAAATTTGTGACCGTTTACCTATTTTTAGCGTAGCGGGACTTGCGCGACACGTACGATGCGTGTTGAGTTGGTTTGCTGTGTATCGCAGCGTGTCGCTGTGTGCCACAGCGTGTCGCGTTGGGTTTTGGCGTACGCACTCATGTTATGTATACACGCGCGTTTAGTTCGCGATGCGAGTTTCTCGTTAAGTTCGATATCGTGTTTTCGCGAGATATATGCTTATATGGATTCCTTGTGTAAATTCCAGGTTCACAGGCGGGTACGTCAGACGCCACAAAGAAGGGAAAGCAGGTGGTCGGCTACGTGTAGCACGTGACCAGGTGAGTAGATTTAACATCTACGGGGAAATCGCCCGTATGGCGTTAAGCGTCAGGGCGTAATAGGATATTTAGTTGTAGGTGTTCAGATATATATATTATAGTAGCATACTATCTCCTGCTGCATATAGAATGGTAGATATAGAACGCTGCACTGTCACTAACGGTTCAAGCTGCACGAGCACTATTTGTATATTACACTCACACCGTTAGTGATTGCCATGGCACTCGCACTATAGCATTGCTACGCATCATACGTATCGTTTTGAGTGCCGCATCATTGATAATTGTCATGACCTGTCGCATAGTGCACACATATATTGATATCTTCATATCTACGCACATGCAAACTGTATAATCATACCAGTGCACACATATATTGATATTTTCATACCTGCGCACATGCACACCGTATATTCATACCAGTGCACACATATATTGATATCTTCATACCTGTGCACATGCACACTGTATAGTCATAGTAGTGCTACACTCATATTCACGTATATATCCATTTGCACATCCATACCTACATACATACATATGTTACATACATGAATGATATTAATTTGATTTCATGAAAAATAGGGACCGCATGAGATATTTTCAAAACTGGATTCTTTTAAAAGAGCGGTGTTCCCTTATTCTTAGTGTCATACGACACATTGCATGGATTTACGTATTGAGTTTGGATTTTATGGGATTTCTGGATTTGAGAACCGTGGTATTATTTTAGGAAAATACGCACTGTTTTAAAAAACCCAGTTTCTCTTGATATGATATTTCATTGCGTCCACCATAAGTTTTCTCGGTTCCAGAGAACTTGTGTGAGTATACCCGATTCGAGGAGCTGTAGGCACCGATTGCGGGTACATGGTGGACCCGGTACGGTACCCCGGGGCAAGAAGACTCGTATTGTTATACGGTGAGCCCGGCGGAGGGACTACTACCTATCGGTGATTGGTTAGACCTGGCGGTCATCCGGAGGATACCGACTAGAGTCGATTGATGGATACGGGATGACGCGTACTTTCGGGGCCTAGGGCCGATTCCGCAGACGGAGCCCGTGGGCCGATCCGACTGACGGAGCCCGATACTTGAAGATTTGCGTGTCAATGCTAGACACGGCGATTTTATGATATTTCGAGTGCCGATGTTGGGAACTCACAATTCTATGAGATTTACAGGATTTGAGGGCCGATGAGGATGACGACGCCTAAGCTAGTTTTATTGGGATTTGGGTGTATTGATGGACACCGATTATTTTTCCACGTTGACATTCCGTGTAGATGTTATTTATTCCCATGCTCAGCATTTAGTATTATACATCTCATCCTGTATCTGTAGTAACTGATAGAGTACATTTGCTATGCACGATTATTGCATACCTGCTCACCCTATATAGATATTGTTAGATTGCATTTGCTATGCACGATTATTGCATATCTGCTCACCCTATATAGGTGTCATTGATTGCATTGCTATGCACGATTATTGCATACCCTGCTTATCATATAGAGATGTTATTAGATCGCACTTGTTGCATGATTATTGCTCATCTAGTTCATCATATAGATGTTATCTATTGGTATAGGTTAGAGTATCGCAGCACGTGCATACTCGCGATTACCTTTATATGTTATCTTTTATTCACGAGTTGGCAACTCACCCCCGTTATGCCACAGTGTTGCAGGTTGCCCCTCGGAGTAGTCGCGGCAGGCTGCTCCCTTACATCTTTTGACACAGATATCACTGAAGTTGGCATACTAGCCCTTTTGCTGATGGGGGGTTTTGTGCGGTATCTTTTTATTTTTCAGTTGTATACATCATTGTATCTAGTATTCTCTATCTACTACTTATGTATTGACTTAGAGACCAGTTGTGAGGACGATGTATATTATTGTACTCTGGTGTCGAGCCCGTTGTGAGCCGACTTTATTTATGCAGTTTTATATTTCATATTGTCTTCACTTATTTTTACTCGTTCTTCTCTACGGCGTCGTGTATTATCATTGTGGTGATTGGTTCCGCCGTTGGGCGTGATTGCTCCCGTTTGGGATGCCTTATCCTTATTGTATATCATTTTGCTCATATATTGTCTTATACCCGATTTCGGGGCTAGTTTTTACAAAGGAAATGCTGCCCAAATTTTTAAGATAATAACTCGAATTTTAAAGAATTTTTCTAAGTTGCTTAAGGTTTTCTAAACATTTTTAACAAATTTTTCTATTAAATGTTTTAACACTCAATACTTTTAATGGTTTTGATTTCTGGGTTTCGACTTACGTAGTCGCGTTACGCCTGTAGACGTCACATGGTTAAGTGCCGGTCACGGGTCGAACTTTGGGTCGTGACAACCCTGAAACCAAAGAAAATTTTATGAACACTTATTAGACATTTAATTCATGTCTTATATGCTCATTTTACAATGCCATGTTCCATTTTCTTTATTATACTTGTACGAACACACTTGCTAGAATACTTGCACAATTATTAATGATTACCATGTGGCACCATCACAGACTCACATACGACGCGTACACATCATTAGTACTATCATGATAGGTATAGAACTTGCCATATCTCTTCACGTAGACTTTTGTAAACACACTTGCTAGAACACTATTTACCGCCGGAAACCGGACTGAGGCATGGGGACCGTGTCCAGCCTGAATTTGGAGGAAGATACTATTTGGAACTTATCCATCCACCTCTCCGAACATACCAAGTTGATTTATGGCACCGTATATCGGAGGTTTGGATGGATGCGACCGATGTAGCCGACTTTTCAGATTCACCCTCACGGGTGAGGGGTTTATTAATTGTGGAGACGCTTTTTCCTGCAAGTGCAAGCCTTTGAAGTTAATTACGTTATCAAATGATAACACCTTTCTGCTTCTCCAAACATTGTTTCGTGTGTCGTGTTTTAACTTCTGTTTATTTTGGGTTGCCCTTGGATTGTATAGAGAGACTAATTTATATCGTAGCCCGTAGGGTACGGATTATCCAAATCTGTATATATTAGATTTTAGGGTGAATCTTGATCGCGTTTCTCATATTGATGAGTTCCATCAGTTCAGGGGCTATCTGTTTTATCTAAGAATCGTTGGTCTTTTTTTAAGGTAAAATCAGCTTAGAAGTTTTGACTAAGGATCGTTATTCGTATTTGAGGCTAAAATTAACTTAGTTTTGTTGAAGAACCTTTAGTCTTATTTGAGACTAAGATCAACTTAAACGAGCATATATGGGTCTATATGATCTTAAGATCAAAACACTTAGCTAATTTGAGGCTAAAATTTGTTTGTATATCATAGTCTGGCGCATGCATGTTTGGTACATGCTCATATGGAGCATGTGTATTGACCCACGTATATTGGCGCATGGAGGATTGGCGCTTATCACATGGCGCATGTCCCGTTGGCACATGGGTTTTTGGCGCATATCATGGGTCTGGCGCATGCCCACGTGGCAGATCACATGACGCATGGAAAGAGTATAGGCGGAAATGTCACGTGGATATCGCGTGGCTCACATGTGTATCACGTGGCGCACGGTGGTCATTGGCACAGTTCACGTGCATATCATGTAGCGCATATATGGCATAACCCATTTTTGGCTCTGACACTATGTGTAGAACACGTGGAGCGCAATACTTAAGGATTTTTAGAGATTAATCTCTGTATCTTTTAAAACTTAAGTTTCATGAAGCTTAAGTTTTTGTTAATGGAAATTTTGGCCATTAAATACATCAAGATCAAGACTTTAATGATCTTGAATTTTATTTTGTGCATGGTTCATATCATGGGGGTCTTTGAAGTTTAAACTTCATCTTTTCTTTATGACGATCTTATGATCTTGATGGTTTTCTGATCGTTTTGGTGGGGAATATTTAAGTTTTCTTTCCAAACCATAAATCTTAAGATAAAAAAATCCCTCTGTGAAAGATTAAGTTTTCAACAAGAAGGGGTTTTACATAAGGATCTTAAGATCCGAGAAAAGAACTTAAGTTCTTAATTAAGGTTAACCTTCGTCTTCTAATGGAAATTAATCTCTCTTTTTCTTTACCTTGTTTGTTGAAGAAGGAAGATGGCAGAGAAAATCTTAAGCTTTTTGATTGATCTTAAGTTTATAAGAGGGTCTGTCTATTTTGAGATTAATCTCAAGAAGTCTTTATATAGGGTATGAGAATTGTTGGGCAAGTAGAGAAAATCTCTTTTTGAGATTTTTCTAATTGATCTTAAGATCAAGCCTGGGCGCTTAAGCATCGTTGGATCTTTGATCTAAGGGTCTTTGTTAACAAAGTTGATATTTTTCTTGTTTTTTTAAGAAAAATATTCAAACGATTTCTTGTTAACAAAATATATTCTTTCTGTTTGAGAAAGATATGGAGATATTTTCCCAAATATAGCTTAAGCTATACTGATGTAAGGGCTTCAAAGTTCTGGCGCATCCGGGACTGCATTGGCGCATGCCCTCATGCTTTGCACGTGGGCAGTGCCCAGAAAGTTCTGAAGCTCTTGTGCCTGTGCCAGAACTTAAGTTCTTAGCCAATATTTTTAGCGGGAACAAACACTTGCATAATTACTAATGATTCTCATGAGCCACCATCACCGACTCGCATACTATACGTACACATCATTAGTACTGCCATAACACGTATATAACTTGCCATATCTCTTCACGTAGACTTTTATGAACACACTTGCTAGAACACTTGCACAATTACTAATGATTATCATGAGGCACCATCACCGACTCGCATGCCACACGTATAAATCATTAGTAACTGCCATGACACGTATAGACATTGCCATGTATATTCGCGTTGTATTTACATCCATGCTAGTATCGTATACATTTTATCATGTTCCGCTATTTTGATATAATTGATCCATACATTCTTATATTTTAATTTCCGCTAATGTAAAGTTAATTATGCACTGTGGTTTCCATGAACTCGATGTTTTTCCTGAGATTTGAGAAATCGTGTGATACTATTTTATAAAATTTAGTTATGTTTTCAAATTACAGTTTATTCTTAAGTTGATGATTGTATGTACACCATGAGTTTTCTATGAATTTATGGATGTGTGATCCGAAAACTAGGTGGGGGAGAACTGGTTACGAATACATGGTGGACCCGGTATGATACTAAGGGGTAGAAAGTCCGCATAGAAAGGCGGGGAGCCCAGCGAGATTATTCCATACCAGTGATAGTTTAGAACATGCCAGATATCCAGAAGATACCGACCGGGTCATATGATGATAATGATATGAGGGCTAGTCCAAGAGACAGCGCCTTATGAGATTGAGATTTCAAGTGTCGATGATTGACACAAGATTTGATGATATTTTATTGATGTAGATTTCTATTGTGCACGATCCGTTATGATGCACTTACATTTACTTCTGATATATACATGTTATCACACACCATGTTAATCTTGTACTTTATGATTAGTCTATAGATCGTTATGCATACGATTTCTACATTATGATGTCTTTTTACTCACGAGTTGGCAACTCAACCCCGTTGTGCCATAGCTTATTGCAGTACCGACCGCTTGGGTCAGTACCAGCTTCGTTGGCACATTTCCTTTCGGGCGTGATCGCTTTTGGCTAGGTGGGTTATGAAGTTGTAATCGTAACCGCCTCTATTTGTACTTTGCTTGTATCTAGTTATAAATCCATTTACCACTTATATATTCGTGTGACCTAAATTGAGTCGAGACTTACATGCTATTCTTTTAAGCCGAACTCGAGTAGGGTCGGCTATAAGCTTTTATTTCTATGATCCCTTATATTTTCTTATGTTGTTCTTTGCCTTGGGCGTCATATATTCTTGCGTGGATAGTGTCTCCACCATGTCGGTATCGAGCCAGCTCTCGTGTGGGGATGCTTTTATATTTTATCAGTGTTCAGGAATTTCTTCAAAATTTACAAAGGAGGTGCTGTCAGATTTTTAAACGACAAATGTTTTCAAAAATGTTTTTAAACAAACTTTATTTACATTTTTGTAAAAAAATGTAAAATCTTAAAATTAAGATTTATTTCATTTTATAAATCTTTTCTTAAAACTGCACCTCGAATTTCTTAAAAAGGGTTTAGTTTCTGGGTTTTGCCTTACTTGGGTTGCGTCAACGTCCAAGCGACGTCACACTATTTGAGTGTCGGCCACGTTCCATTTCCGGGTCATGACAATATTATTCACACACTACGATAATCTTGTTCTTGTAACTCATGATTTGCTTCGGTATATGAAATGCATGTTCTCACATGTTGATGATACAATCGTGTATAAATATTGTCTTGAATTCTTACATGAGATAGTTAAATAACGGTTATTCGTGGCAAGAAATGGAATGGTATATGTCATGAATTCGATATCATATTAAGAGATATCACGGTGCACAGTCAAGTCATATATCATGTTATTGCTTGCCATAGATTATGATTGTTATATACATGTATAGTAAAACATAGGGTTGGGGTAGTCTAACGAAGGTAATGAGTTAGATTTCAGGAGTCACCTATCACAGTCGCCGGTCTCAGGCGTATGAGATACCAACAATCACGGTTGAACAGTTGTTGGTCTCAGGCGTGTGGGATGCTAACAATCATAGACATAGTGGTCCCCCGAAATCGACATACATTACCCTTGTTAAGCTTGACGTACGTTGATATGTAAATTCTATTTCCATGCTTATTAGAACTTTATATCTTTTATTCTTCTTTTTTTGGTTCATGTTTATCATACGCTTCATTCTCTATTCTTGTTTATACGAAAATGTAACCTTGAGAGACTTACCCGAGCCAAGCTCATTGACGGATGTTCTTTTTGAATTGTCTGCCATATCTAGAGAAAGATCATGTAGCTACTGCAGAACAGAAACCTTCAGAGGCCAAATTCTCACACTTCTCAGCTTAGCCCGGATTCTAGTTTCCTTTCTTTTGTTATTTCAGTATTTCACTCTTGGTATGCTTTGTTGTTTCTAAGGCTTGAATATTATTATTATTATGTCTTGAACTTTATACTCCTATTGAACTCTTGCTTTGTAATAATACTATGTTGGATTTAATTTTATAGGTATTCTTGTTATAATTATATTGCTTGCCAGAAGTTTAGCATAGTCGTATTTAGAAGGATTCCTCCTTGGTATAACTATATCGCGGGCCTCGTCGCGTCCTCACTATAGTCTTTTTGGAAGCGGGACGTGACAGGTTTTGTTTGTGGCCTATGTAGGTCAAGTCAAATTTGGCCTGTGTGGTTGGTAATCATGATATTACAAGAATTATAAGTCTAACGACATTATTCTCTTGAAAACTCGTTCTCTGAATCCAATTCAGATCCTATTCGTTCCATTTCTTTCATTCCTTTCACACTAGTTTCATGTCATTCTAGACCTAGAAACTTTCCTCATTGCCATAGATACCATCTTAGTAGCCACCATACCAGCCCTTGCGCTCTTTGACAAGAAGCACTGTGATGCTCCTAACTGCTGTGTAGTCTTCATGTCGCAGAGATTCGTGACCACGCCTGCTATTCTTGTGAAGCTCTAGCAATGAGGTGAAATGTGAATGTTAGGAATAGCGTGTTGCGATCAACACTTGGATACAATCTGTGTCCAGTAGTAGTTTGTGGTCGGGAATTTTACGAAAACTTTATGGTCCTCAACATCCCGAGCTTCGACGTTATTCTCGGCATGGATTGGTTAGGAAATTTCTACGCCACCCTCGACTGTCGTCAAAGGAGAGTAGTGTTCAGGATCCCGGATCACCCCACGTTCTTCTTCAAGAGCGCAATCCAATCTTTGGACCTTACCATTTATTGTTGTCCTTCAAATTTTCTTTATTGAATCCAGCTTGAAATCTTTCTTACTTTCCTTGACGATTACGTCTCGACGCGAAAGAAACAGAAGTGCGAACCCTTCATCTTCGTCTTGAGCCTTTCTTATAACTTTTGTGATTTCTTCTTAATTCTTTGACTTCTAATCGGTTTCCTTCCTGCTTACATATCTTATACTATCTCTTGCTTACATCTTGAACCTTTCATTCTAGTAGTCCTGTCTCAGTTTTCAACTTCTTTGATTCGAAAGTATTTCCTGTTATTATGTTCTATGCTGGTCTCAACTCTTCTGATTAGATGGCGTATTTATTGATAAAGCACGAAAGTGATAGGTGACATTGTAACCTTTCCCTTGCCTAGTAGTGGCACAATCCTTGTAGGAATTTCGAGAACGAAATTATTTTAAAAAGGGTAGATTGTAATGACCGTAATTTTCATATAGAAAATAAAAGTTTATTTTAATTTTGAAGTTAAATACATCTTTCATAGTATTTTAATGTTAATAATTTTCATTAAATAGATTTTAAATTTATAGGGAAGGAAATGATTAGTTAAAACTTTATATCTTTTTGTTGAAATATTTGATATGTTTTGATTGAAGAGAATTTTATTTTAGAAGATAAAGAGAAGAATTAGAATTGTGGATTTATCTTTAGAATTTTGTTAGAATTTTAAAGAGAATTTGTTTAAAAAAAGAAATTGTTTGATTTTTTGGTATTTTAAAAAGTATAAATATTTTTAGGAATATATTTCTTTATCGTTTTGTGTTATAAAAGAAATCTGGTTTTTAAAGAGAAGAATTTATTAAAAGATTTTGTTGGAGAAATAAAAGTATACTTAAAAAAAGAATCTTGATTTTATATTTTATTATATTTTGGTTAAGGGGATTTTTGAAAAGAGAATCATTAGAAAATTGTTTTCAATATAAAATTATTTATTAAGTATTTTTAAGGGTTTAATTAGATTTCTTCTTAATTAAAAATATTTTTAAACAAAAACCTTTTTTTTAAAACCTCTCCTTCAGCTCTTAGATCTAATCTTATTTAATCCTACCCCTTAATTTCTAAAAACTCTAATCTCTACTCTTATAAATAAATCTTAGCCCCTCTCTTTCTTCCATCTTCCTTTCTCCATATTTTTTTCTCCCATCAAAATTTTGAAGAACCCTATCGTTGTGTAAGCCTTGATTATCGATGCATCCTTTACACGATGCACACGGTAAGTCTCTCCCCTCACCTTTGAATCTGTCGTCTCATTTTTTTAGGATCCCTGATCTAGATGGTGTTAAAGTCTCTCACTTTTTAATTAAAAAAAGAATTTTTGTAAAACCTATTACCATAAAACCGTTTGATAAACCTTGAAACTCTTGATGACTTGATCTTGTTTATTTTGGATGATGAAGTTATTTACATGTTATGAAACTTGACCTTTATACATGCTAATGTGGTTATATATATATATATATATATATATATATATATATATATATATATATATAACTCTTGATGACTTGATCTTGTTTATTTTGGATGATGAAGTTATTTACATGTTATGAAACTCGACCTTTATACATGCTGATGTGGTTATATATATATATTGTGCTTGCTAGATTGTGGATTTATAATGTTAAATTCTCGGATTGTTATCATTGCTACATGAAAACTCCATGAAAATTGTTAGTTTAGTTTCTGAATTTTATGCGTAGTCTGAATAAATTAATCATAACTTCCAAACTATTTACCCAAAACCTTCAAGTTATAGGTCAGAACACTTTTAAATAGAATACCCTAGATCTTTCATGAAGCACGGTTCTTCTAAAATTGACTATAACCTCATGAAAACACCTCTAACTTATTAATTTGAAATATGGTCTTTGCAAGAATTTTCAGCACAGCCACAGTAAAACCCCCCCATAGGCCCCTATGTACTTATTGAAACCCATCAAACCTTATATTTGCAGTATTGTACACTAAAAGGCAGACAATTCTTATTTTAAAAGTATTTTCGGAAAACGACCACAACTCCTTCAAAACTGCCCTCGAAACAGAGACTTGTGCGCTGGCCAAAGGTTGAAAGTCTTCGATCAGTCACATGTTTGATTTTTATTTCCCAATCCAACTAAGAATTTTTAGAACCGCTTTTTCCTACATATGGATATACTCGTTCTACACTATATATAATTTATTTAGAAGTTTACATTAATTTTAGGCCTGTAAACTACCCTATACGTTTATGGAATGACATGATATACCTGCAGTAAAACCCCGATATCTTCCAACGTAGAAGTCCATTACTGATAAACCTTATATGCATGATCTTCTATACAGAAAAATACACATTTTCTTAGTTATACAATTTTCCTAATTTCAAATAGAAACTATGTGAAACTACCTCAAAAATTTCAGAACTGGTCTGAACCTGCCCTGCATTGATATTATTCACACACAACGATAATCCTGTTATTGTATCTCATGATTTTCTTGTATATATGAAATGCATGTTCTCACATGTTGATGATATGATCGTGTATAAATATTGTCTTGTATTCTTACATGAGATAGTTATATACCGTTTATTCGTAACAAGAAATGGAATGGTATATATCATGGATTCAAGATCATGTTAAGAGATATCATGGTGCACAGTCAAGTCATATATCATGTTATCGCTTTCTATTGATTATGATCGTTATATACATGTATAATAAAGCATGGGGTTAAGGTAGTCTAATGAAGCTAGTGAGTCAGATTTCGGGAGTCACCTATCACAGTTGTCGATCTCAGGCGTATGAGATGCTAACAATCACAGTTGAACACTTGTTGGTCCCAGGCGTATGGAATGATAACAATCACAGATATAATGGTCCCCCGAAATCAACATATATTACCCTCGTTAGGCTTGACATACGTTGATTTGTGAATGGTATTGCCCTGCTCATTTTAGAACTGTATATTTTTTATTCTCGTATTTTTGCTTCATGTTTATCATATGCTTCATGCTCTATTCCTATTTATATTAAAATGTAATCTTGAGAGACTTATCCGAGCCATGCTCGTTGACAGATGTTCATTTTGAATTGTCTGTCAGATCTAGAGAAAGATCGTGTAGCTACTACCAAACAGGAACCCTCAGAGGAAGACTTCTCACACTTCTCAGTTCAGTCCGGATTCTAGTTTCCTTTCTTTTTTTATTTCAGTATTTAACTCTTGGTATGCCTTGTTATTTCTAAGGTTTGAATGTTGTTGTTATTATGTCTTAAACTTTATACTCCTGTTGAACTCTTGCTTTGTAATAATGTTGTGTTGGATTTAATTTTATGGTTATTCTTGTTATAATTATATTGCTTGCCAGACATTTGGCATAGTCGTATTAAAGAGGAGTGCTCCTTAGTATAACTATGTCGCGGGCCTCGTCGCTTCCTCGCCATAGTCTTTTGGGAAGCGGGACATGACAGATATAATGGAAAAAAGATATTGCATCAGTACACGGTAATAATGGCTCATAAGCTCTGTAATTTTCCCTCTTTAATATTGGCTTGATTGGCAAAGTTCAATGAGAAACCGTCAAAAAATTTCAAATATTTCAATACACATAAAAAATCATTATTTCTTCTCTTTATTAAGATTATTGATCACATATGGAATTGAATAATACCCTACTTTACCAGACAAAGGCTGTGGATGCAACTCTTTTCTTAAATCATGTCATGCATTTAGATTGTACTTCGACTTTCCATCTTTAGTTATGAGAATGTTGATGATGTACTGGGTCACACCCTTCTTAATATGCATGACATCCAAATTGTGTCAAAGCGTTAGATCTGGCTAGTATGAAAGTTGAAAGAAACCGTTTAACTTCTTCCATTCGGTTGGGCATGGAAATGTTTTCTCATCGTTCGTTTTCTTGAATGTGATATTTTGATAATTTTCCATTTGACACAATATATCTTTGAAAGACAATGGTTCATGATGTTTACCGATCATTGATTTTCCATTAAACATTTCTTTTTTTTTTCTAAACCTATGTCGTACGGGAAAGAAATGATGGTGATGCATGGGTGCCTCATTCCTACTAAAATATAAGCGGTTGCTACCCATATGAACATGACAGCGAGGGCATGCAACCTTGCCTTGAGTTTTCTATCCCAACAACATACCGCGCATGCAAATCGTTAATAGTCCACAACAATGCAACATTCATCTAGACGAATCGTTATTTTCCAAATGTATCATATGTGCTGACACCAGGGTGCCACAACAGCTATAACTCATCAATCAATGGTTGAATATAAACGTCGATGTGTTTTCTGAATGAAGAACGACCGTCGAGTAGAAGAGTTAGCATCAAATAGGATTGATTCATAACTAGTCACGACGGAAGGTCATATGAAATAACTAAAACGGGCTATGTCTTCTGCTTTGAACCATCTCAAATGGATTGAAACCTTCGCTTGCCACATTATGAGCATCTTCGTTGAACGCGGGATGTTTCCAATCTATAGTTTTCCACAACTCCATATTTTTAGGGTGAATCGTTTTTCGATGTTGTCGAGGTGCAACGGGTTTCATTGCATATATACATCCATCTGATCATATATAAACAATAGTTTCAGTCTTGATATGAGTGAAAAGGAACATATTTCAAATCAGTTTCCTTCTTAAGCTTGTATCTTTCGGCTTTGCAAACTGAACATTTTATGAGCTTTTCATGATCCTTCCAAAATAGAACCCAATCGTTTCTACTTATTTAAACCCAGATTTGAGATTATCTTCTGCTACTCATACCAATTTGAAATTTCTATCAAGAAATGTCATGTTCTGCTTCTCAAAATACTATGGCTCGAACACGATGAGGCCCGCGATGTATCTATACCGAAAAACATATCTTTCCGATATACACTCGCTAAGCGTCTATCATGCTGTAGTATATTAAAATAATTCTACATCATCAAACAAACAACATTTATTAAACAAATTATTTTAGAAAATATACATGATACAACGATTTCTTGAAAATTAAAGAAAATTCTTCTCTAAAATAATGAGGTGTCAAAAGTACAAGAATGATAAAAGAGGCAGCGAAGCTGAACAGAATACTACAGGAACTCTTCTTAGTTTTGGAAGTACGATTTATCTGCTATGTCAGCGACAATAGGTGTATCCTCGTCCTCTACTAATTATAACTGATCTAGATCTGACGGAATATTTCAAAACACAAGAAATATCCATCAGCAAGCTAGACTCGGGTAAGTCTCCCAAAATCCAGTAAATGTAATGAAAATATGATATTGGTAAAACAAGACAACTCAGTAAATATCATGATGGTAAATCAATTGCATACATAGTAAATAACAAGGAAAATATTGCAAGCTCGTATAAAAAGATAGTGACATGTTTATTCCTTTAAAACCATGTTTTATTTTTACGAGTCAGGAAAAATGGAATAGAGCATGCAATATCGTGAGTATTCCATTCAGCATGTCGAAACATCATATGAGAATTCTAGAGTTGGCCCCCATGGATTCAAGAGTTGAACCCTGCCGGCATGGCGTGGCACTTTGTTTCACGTGGCACTTAAATCCGCATACAATAGCATTTATCGTGTTCCCGATATATACAACTCTATACATTTCCTAACTACCCCATTGCCCCATGTCATTAAAAATGTTTGTTGTATCAAGCATGAGTTTTCGAAATCAAGAACCGTGCATGTATCATATGTATCAAGTATATCTAGTATTTTCATGTTGGTAAATGATATTTTCATGTTGATATTCAATCCATATAACTTGATAAATTCCGCTAAAATGCCAAGTAAATCCTTTAGAAAGTTTATAAAAACTGAACATGCAATAGAAATTTAATTACATTGACATGCAGCAAGATAAACTTATGAAAATTAAAGATTTACGGAAAATACGAAAATCGAAAAAACAATCAGAAGACTTACAAGGCTAATAACTCCCAAGATTCAACTCTTTTTTCTGGAATTTCCACATTATCTAGGGCAGGTAATCACCGTGCTCTAAATATGGAGCCATCCGTTATGGATGGTCGACATACATCCAATTCTTGTTGTGAAAGTACCTATGTTCCATCTCTCCTAAAGATGAACTTACACCTAAGTGGCAATAAACGTCAAATTAACAGCTCACATTCCAATTTTAGTTTTTAACAAGATCATACGATTTAACAATGCTAAATCGGCTGTCAGAGATAAGGTTTCTATCTTATCAAGAATGTATAGAGTATGCGTGTAACACACTAGTACGATCATACGATATTAAGTGGTATTTTAAATCTTGCATTATATTTTTTTCTATTCATTTGGTTGCTATTAATTTGAATGGTAGAAGTGGTTATCAGACCCGACCCGCTGTGTGAAACCCAGTATGGTATTTGATTAATATTTTGGTTAATATTTATCAGTAAATCAAATTCATGAGAATCAACTATAACTAATATTTAAAGTATCATAATTATTCATATATCTTTTGCAGCTACCTGCTAGGGATAATTTATATATATTAACTGTCATCATATGGTTAAGCATCCCATGTTTTATTTTGACTCTTATCTTTTACGCTTAAATCTAATATAGCCTGGATATCAAATATTTATTAGGTTTAAATATATTTAAAATCCTTTAAATTTTAAATATTGGGTATGAGATATTTAAATAATATTCTCATATTATGGTTAAAAAGATTACGTATATGTATTATTGTTTCGATATATTTTACAGTGAGATTTTGGTGGAGATAGATCAAAGTTTGGAATTATCTTTTACATATTATTAGTTATAAAATAAATTACAAATCTATATACTTTAAACTATAATATACATATATACAATATTATGTATATACATACTTTATATAATATTTTATTACAAAAACAAAAACTTTCTCTCTCTTTCTTGTATCTCCCCCCATCTTCGTCGTCCCGAGCCCTAGAATCTACGCACCCACCTCGCCGTGCTCAGCTCGTCGCCAACACTTCGCCATCACCGCATCGTATCCTCATCTCGTATTTGATTCCAACCTAACCTCATCTCCATCTCCATCAATCACCTCCTTACAAACCCAGACCTTCGCCCAGACCAAGAACCCATCTCGCTGTCGTCTCCTTCCTTCCCCATCGTCTTCGTCGCCTCCCATCCACCACCTCCCCCCGACCTCTTGTCGTCACCATCCCTATCTCCTCGCATCGGCCATCATCTGAGAGTCCCCACCTCACCATCCTCGTCAACTTCATCTTGCCACCATCGGAAACCAATCATTGCACACTTTTCCTCATCTCATTTTCATCATCATCGTCGACTCCTTCTCCCTCGTCTTCACCGGAACCCCGAGCATCATCATCATCATCGACCTCCTCTCTACACCGCCACCTTCCTCCATCACTAACCTCTCGCCGGCAAAGAACAACCCTCACCCGCAGCCCCAACATCCAAACCCGAGCTCTCTGCAATTTCCCTCGATGAACAGCCAACCCCCCAGCGTTGTCCTATCGTCACGATTGCACAATTTCAGGCCGAGACTTGCTTACATCGAGTTTACTTCGTTGTCATCGTTCAGTGTTTGTAACACGGGTATCCGTATTCGTCGTCGTAATTTTACAGATCAAGGCAAGTTTTAACTTTCTACATGCTAGTTTCATTATACTTACCAATATATATTTATAATGATGCAAATTATTATCAATATACCATTTTATAAAGATAATCCGTATTTTATTAGTTAGTAACACTAGCACGTGTGTAGTTACAATTTTTGAAATTATGAAAATTCTTTATACGAACTATTATACTAGATACAGTTTAATTTATAATAATTAACCACCGTAAAAAGCTATTATAAATATAGTTAGATATATTTTAACAAGTAATAACGCATACATCAAGTTTGTTACAGCTAGATAACCATGACAATTATATTACTGCTTTTATTACGATTAGTTGTGCAAGTAAATATTTCTCCTATTTAATACACAATACCTGACATATATGCGACCTGTTATCTTGCCATTGTTATAGTTATATTGCCTATACTTGTTATCTGTATTATTTACCTATACCAACAATTCTGACTTGTTGACCTGATGTACGTGACTTATTGTCTAAATAGACATAATCTGTACCTGATTGTTCCTGTGTTGACATTAGTTAGATATTACACTTATACATGACATGAACATGAAATCTGGTGAAAAAGTAAATAAAGAATGCAACTGAAATGTAACTCAAGAGGATATTATTGTTGTCGTGATTTCGGGCTTGAATGGAATAACCATTGTTTATTGTACCGTGGTCCCGTGGGGAATGAAAGGGATATATTGTACCGCGGTCCCGTGGAGAATGAACGGGGTATATACTGTTGAGTTTTGATGAAAATTACATTAATTAGTTTTAAATACTTTTAGGTTAGATAACTTAAAAATACAGACTTTAGGATATACGTGACATACTTATTTCCTGCGGATATATCATCGGTGATTGTTTTGTTTATAATTATACAGTATTTTGCACATAACACCCTATATAGTACTTTGCTCGGTTTATTATTATGATATTTATGACGCACTGACGTTTGGGTTTTGCATGGTCCGGTTCCTTTAGGCTTATCGTAGGAAGATCGAGAATATTTTGACCGGCATGCTGAGCAGTGAGGAGCTTTTGTTGATTAGTTTAATGATGTTTAGTTTTATTATTTTTCTAGTTATGGCTTTACATTGTGATCCCATAAGGGACGTAGCAAAGATATTCTTTCTTGTTGGATCTTTATTCATTTCCGCTACCGTTCTTAATGTTATTTAATTGTGACGGTTAGATATGTGATAGTTAGATATTTATTTACTGTTCTTGATATCTGATTGACAGCCAAAATGTGACGATAGAAGGATATTTCCTCACCATAGGTAGCATGGTTGATTTTTTCGCGCACCGTATTTTCGTATTCTAGGAAGGGGGACATGATAATGTTTTGTTGGTATCAGAGCATAGGTTTTAGGATTAGTCGGGTTTGGTTCAATTTGTAGTTGGGTATAGCACCCAACACACTGATCAAAAAACCCGGAATTAGGAACGTGTCCTGCTACATTACTAACTTACCAATCTTGAATTTATAGTTTATCGACTTCTTGTTTTATTGAATCTTTTTTCCATTGCTAATCCTCTTCAGTTTTCTTAGCTTCAGAGTCATGGTAGAAAGAGATTTACGGGCATACTAGAGGCGTGTGGACGACGCCGCTCTACTTGGGATCGTACGTGGTATGCTGAAGAACCAGAAGCGTTAAACAGAGTTGAACCAGCGACAGACCAAGGTTTTCTAAGAGGGCCTGAGGACGTTCCAACAGACTTCTATCATAGCAGCTGAAAGGGCAGCATCTCCCAGACCAACACAGCATGAGGCACCGTGGCGGACTTCAGGAAGTTCGGTCCGGCCACATTTACAGGATTAGAGGAGCCATTACCAGCAGTGCAGTGGCTAGTGGATAAAGATAATTTTCTTGTTGCCGCAAAGATTCCACATGAGAAAAGAGTGGATATAGTACGCATCCAGTTAGTAGATTACGCTCGCGAGTGGTGGCTTGTTGACGAGAACCGTCTGACCAAGCCGATTAGCTGGGCGACTTTTTCACGAAGTTTCTTGGAGAAGTTCTTTCCGCAATCTGCTAGGGAGGAAATGGAAGAGAAGTTTATTAGCTTGAACAAAAATGGCAGATCCGTAGATATACATGGCGCTGGGTGGACCCGGCTCAGTCAATTTGCGGGGCCCTTGGTTGCCAACGAGGCAGATAGGGTAAGGAGGTTTATGCGCAGTTTGGATGTGGAGATTCAGAGGCACATCATATCAATGGGATTGACCACTTTCTTTCAAGTTCTCAAGCAGGCTAGGGAACAACAGAGTTTATCAGGAAGAGTAAAGCGTACTCAACAGCAAGAGGTTGTAGTGCGGAAGACTTTGTATGCACCAACCAGAGTTCCTGGACGTAGAGGCATTCCTATTAACAGACATGGGACAGTACCTATGAAAAGGACCTTTGTTTCAATGCAGAAGAAGAATGTAATTTGTGATTTCTGCCAACGACCGGGTCATTTCCGGAGGGAGCGCCGGATGAGGCTTAGGCAGTGTTTGATTTGCGGAGCTGCTGATCATCAGATTAATACTTGTCCATCGAGAGTTCAGTTGAAAGGTGATACTCTGAGAGTGTTAGTCATATGTATGACCTAGAGGCTATTATTGTACATTATTGTATATTATAGTGGATGCTTGGACACACACACACACACACACACACATATATATAGATATTTCTTGCTCGACATGATAGTATGCTATCTGGTTGCAATTTATCTTAACATATACACTTATTATTATTATGTCTCTCTGATACATGTTGATAAAGCCCTTAGGATGTTAGCTTGACTACCAGGACTATGATGCAAATCATACTAGTGGGGCTTGTGTATTCCGTAAGCACATCTTTTAACAGTTCCTAGTCGAGGGGATATCGAGACAGGGCATTGATATTCCAGAGTAGACCAGTGTGTACGTTTCTTGACCCTGTATGGGGTGATGGTTGATCCTATATCGATTGGTTTTTGACATCAAAGATTGTACACAGGTGCTCATTAGAGAATGGGTACACCGAACATGACTCGTCGAGAACTCCTAATTGGTACTATACCTATTGTCAGATAGAAGTTCTCTGGTGACACTTGTACAGGTTATTATGTAGACCCGAGATCGTCATAGAGTCTTGTGTGGTTCTTACTATGCTTTGATTTCCTCCCTACCACGGCTCAAAGGAGTTGTGCAAACAGGTGGATTTTGGGTACAGTCCCGAGTCACATGGAGGCAATGAGCGATAGGAGGGGTTTCGTCTCTTCCGGTATTGGGAGTTGATGTTGCGCTATACTCGATTGTCTATAACAATAAGTCCCTGGACAGGGATGATGAGATTTACCGGTAAGTGTTATCAGTAGTTTCTCGAACGGTTATAGGCCACACATCGGCATGACTTATCAAGTTATTGGGGTCTGACAATTCCACCCCTAGACTTGATATGCGACATATCAGATGAAGATACCGGACTGTACGGTAAGTGTTTCTTATAGGTTTTGCTGGAGTTTAGACAAGCTTGCTTGTTGATATTCTATTAGCTCCATACCTGGGTAGCCGTTACGTCCAGCTAGTACCGCTGACGACTTGTGGGTGACTGATGTGATCATTACCTACTGTTGGTGTATTGACGAGTCTTTAGAGTCCCACACAGAGATTTCCTAGCTCAAGCGAAATGAAGTAGGTCACATATGTGATATGTGCGGGACCTTGATTAAATATGTGTATGTGATACCGTATTCTAATCTCGCAATATATTATATCGGTCGGTTATATGTGATATGACCGTGTTATTGAATCAAGTGTTGATTTGATAATGTGATATACATATAAATGATATCAGTCGGTTATATGTGATATAACCGGATTATTAAATCAAGTGTTGATTTAATAATTTGATATATATTAATATATTTGATATATAAATATATATTAACTAATATAATGCTCAATAATGATTTTCTTCTCTTGCTTTTATATATAATGATATATATATATATATGATATATATATGTTTATATATATATATATATATAAATTACTATTGTGTCATGCTAGATGATACATAAGATATGGGTGTATGAGACTCAAACTATGACTTAGGATAATATCGAGCATTTATTTTTAAAGTAAATCAAAAATGAAGTGGAAATGAGCATGGCTTAAGATGCTTGTGGAAGTATTTAGAAGCCATGACTCGTTCCACTAATTTTTGTTTTACTTTAGATATTTTTAAACCTAACATTTATCCTTAGCCATGGTTAACTCTCTACAAATATCACTTGTTATATTTTATTCACCATAGTTCTTCATAAGTTCATCATCTTCCTCTTGATTTTTCTTGAGAAGAAAAAGAAAAAGAGAAAAAAAAATTCTAAAGTGAGTAAAATTCCTACTTTATCAACCTACTCTCATCTAGCCCATTAGTGTAGGTTGTTTGCTTCACTAATTCTTTAATTAGTGAAGATGTAGCTTGAGTTAGAGATTCTTCAAGATGGATGATCATCGGCCTCGAAGACAATGAAGCAAGCTCGTTTCTTTCACCAAGTGGAGCCTAAGAAGAGTTCTAGGGACCGCTACTTGAAGCTAAGGGACTACTACTTGTAGCTTTAGAAGTAAATGACCGGTCTACAAAGATTGTATTCTCTATTCACTTAGAGTAAAGTTTGTTTACATGCATAGAAACCCTAATTCTCTGTTAGTTATATGTATACCCTAGAGACCATTATTGTACATATGATGTATATTATAGTGGATGCTTGGACATATATAGAAAGAACTTTCTTGCTCGACTTGATAGTATGCTATCTGGTTGCTCTTTGTCTTAACATGTAGACTTATATTGTGATACCATCTTGCTCTCATATGTTGATAAAGCCCTTAGGATGTGTACTTGACTACCAGGACTATGATGGAGATCATAATAGTGGAGTCAGGGCTGTCCACAATTACATCCTTTAATTGTTTCTAGTCGAGGGTGTATCGAGACAGGGCATCGATATTCCAGAGTGGACTAGCGTATACGCTTCTTAACCCATATGATGGGCGATGGATGATCCCACATCCATTGGTGTTTGACATCAAAGATGGTATATGGGTGCTTAGTGGAGACTGGATACACTGAATATGACTCGCCGAGAACTCCTAGATGGTATTATACCTAGCGTCAGATAGCAGTTATCTGGTGACACTGGTACATGTTAGTCTGTAGACCCGAAATCGTCATAGAGTCTTCTGTGATTCCCACTGTGCTTTGATTTCCACCATACCACATTCAAGAGAACGTGCAAAACGGCGGCTTTTGGGTTCAGTCCCGAGTCACATGGAGGCAATGAGCGATAGGAGGGGATTCGTCTCTCCCGGTATTGAGGGTTGATGTTGCGCTGTGCTCGATTGGCCATAACAGAAAGTCCCTGGCCAGGGCTGATACGGAGATTTACTGGTAAGTGTTATCGGTAGTTTCTCGACCCGTTATGAGCCTCATATCGGCACGACTTATCGGTTACTAGGGTCTGACGTTAACCACCCTTAGACTAGATATGCGACATATCATACGAAGAGATCGGACTGTACGGTAGTATTACTAACAGGCTTTACAGGAGTATGAGCAGGCTTGCTTGTTGATCTTCTGATTGCTCAATACCAGGGTAGCCGTTGCGTCCAGTTAGTACCGCCGACGGCTTGTGGGTGACTGATATGATCATCACTTACTGCCGGCGTATTGACGAGTCTTTAGAGTCCTACACAGAGGTTTCCTGGCTCATGCAAAACGAAGTAGGAGCACATATGTGATATGTGCGGGACCGAGATTAATACGTGTATTTGATACCGTATTCTATTCTCGCGATATGTGATATCGGTCGGTCATATGTGTGATATAGCTGGGTTATCGAATCAAGTGTCGATTCGATAAGTGGATACATCTGATATTAGTCGGTTATATGCGATATAGCTGGATTATTGAATCAAGTGTTGATTTAATGATTTAATGTATAATTATATATTTGATAATTTACATTAACTAATATTAGCTCACTTGTGCATTTCTTTTTCTCACATGTGTACACTTAATATATATGTGATATATATTAATTGTGTTTCTTTTTGTGTCATGCTTGATTATACATGCAACATGGGTGTTTGAGACTTACACCATTCTATAAGATAATTGGGATTTTATTTATTTAAAGTAAATACAAAATTGGTGGAAATTTTTCATGGTTGATGCTTAGTGGAAGCTTGCAGAAAGCTTTGACTTAGTCCACTAATTTTGTCTTGCTATAGATATTTATTAACTCAACCATTATCTTAAACCATGGTCAAGTCTCTACATGAGTTATATGAGATATTTCTCACCCATGGTTGCCATTTACTCTCTTATGATTCATTCACAACATTATTTTCTTCATCTTCTTCTTCATCAAGAGAGCTCTATAGGTTTTGGAGAGGTGAAGAAAATTAGTGAAAAAATTAATTCTAAAGTGAGCAAAAATCCTACTTCATCATACTTTACTACATTAGCCATTTAGTTTAGGGTGTTAGCTTCATTAATCCCTAATTAGTGAAGAGGTAGCTTGGGTTGGTGTCTCCTCGACGTAGATCATCTTCGGCCTCGAAGACCTCGTGCAAGCTTGTTCCTTTCATCTTGTAAAGCCATTCTAGAGTCCGGAAGATCACTACTTGGAGCGAAAGGACTACTACATGGAGCTATTGAAGTGAAGGACCAGTCTACAACGGTTGTATTCCATGTTCACTTTTGATGTAAAGTTGTTTACATGTTGTAATGTCTAATTCTCTAGTTAAGATTCTAGGGTTAGGATTATGTAGCATGGCAAATTTTTGAAAACGGCATGGATGATGCCTCCCGAAACCTTTCTGTTGTGTTAGGCAATCCTACAGTGGTATCATTGCCAAGCTAGAGAATTAGACGATATTTGTAGAATTACAAAACCGAAACAACTCCGAAACACTCGAAACAAAAACCAAGTTTCTGTCGAATTTTTAAAAGCCTCTAAAATTTTTTTAAGCAACTGCAGAATGTTACATGTGATGTAATATGAACACCACAGAAACATAAGCCTTCCTCGCCGGAATATGGCCGGCCACATGCACATAAAACCCGGCCCCATTGGTTTTTTAGAAGGATCCAGGCTTCAATTTTTTGTGGTGTTCCAGTCTCTGGGTTTTGGTGTTTCCGGTGTTGCTTGTTTATACTGAAATTGCATGTGATGTTATCTTTCTTTAAAGGCGATTCGGAGTGTTTTGTAGTCGTAATTCTAACATCGTTTTGGGTATTTTAGACGGTGTTAAAAAGTTCGAACGAATATCAAATACCCAATTTTCTCCCTCGCTGGAAATTCTCCAAATGTTGGATTTTTCCAAATTAAAGAACATTCAAAAATCATGCAAGTACTTCTATGGACCCTCTAGAAGAACGAAATCCTAACTCGATTCTATGACCGTCGGAACTGCCGTCAAACCCTAGGGTTTGCGGTAGTTCCGCGGCGCCATAGGTGAGGTAAGGGTTGGCCCTTCTACAGTTGGTCCATAGGTACTGTGGCATGTACTGAGTATTTTTAAACTGTGCTCAAGTGTTGAGCTCTTTAGTAAATTATAGGTGTTTTTTGATTCGATCGGAATGTGTAATATCGTCTAGCTATTTATGGAATATGATA
Source organism: Agapanthus africanus (assembly GCA_030015575.1). NCBI lineage: Eukaryota > Viridiplantae > Streptophyta > Magnoliopsida > Asparagales > Amaryllidaceae > Agapanthus > Agapanthus africanus. The sequence goes on along the minus strand of CM057350.1, from coordinate 177,188,424 downwards.
CAATATTTGGAATCTACACTAATTAGTTTTGTGAAAATTGACTAGTTGCTTATAAATTTAAGATTTCGGTCTCGGTAGGAATCGGGAATCTTGTTGAATTACCCGATTTCTTTTGAAAAAGTGTTTTCATGAGTGGGACCCAAATGTAAGGTTTACAATGTTAAGCATGAAATCCAAAGTATCCGGGTTAATGATGTCTAAGGGCTGTGTCGATTCCAAATGCTGTAGTTTGACATTTTCTTTTCTGCGACCGTAAGTGTAATATGTGGTGTATCGCCGGTTTCGTTGCTATATGTCTACGACAATTGGGATACACATATTTACTTATATTGATGACATGCGATGTTATGTATTGCTGGGATATGTTATATTGGATCGTCGTGTTTTGAATAGCCGGGTTTTTTTATGTGAGATGGGAGTTTTTTTCATTTTCATTCATGTAAAAACTTGTATGTAATATTCTTTTATTGGGGTACTTTTAGGTTGAGGATGATGTCACCCTTGTTGTATATTATTTACTTTTCCGCATTAGGATAGACCCAAGGTGGGGAGCACAAGTAACCGGGTTCTAGAGTCCAGTGGGAGACCATCTCGAGGAGTCGAGTCCGAGTGTCCTAATTCTAGAATTGGTAGGGTTGCTTGTCGCTCTCATAGGGGTATAGAGATGTGGGTTTGGCTATTCATCGCGACCATGAAATCCGTGTTTTTTACTGGCTTAATTTAAAACACGGAAATCCTAGTATATCCAATATTTCATATGTTGTCTTCTGCTGCTGATATTCTGTGATGTGATCACTTTATATATGTGTGAGACAATGATTTATTATTATATATATGATATATAATAAACGTTGCTTATGTTTTGCACCCACGCTAGCCCCGCTCCGCTATGCTGTTTGTTAAGTAACCTAACGGTGCATAACGGGACACTGTGGTGAATGCCAGTGGCATAAGCGTACGTTGTATTTTCGTTTCCTCTGTGTTGCTTAGGAAGCATAATTGATAGGACTTCATTAATGAGATTAATGAAAAAGAAAGAAACCTAAAAAGATGTTGTCGAATCAAATTTTCAAAAAGGGTAGCTCTAGTTTTTGCTTTGCATAGCGGTATTCCTTATAAAATATCCAGCACCTCATTCGATGAGAAAAGAGCCAAGATCCCTTCACCAGGAGTGACTTCTTTAGCGAAACTAGCAGATGCTACAACCCACTCGGCTTTGTCTTTTAATTGCTTCTCTAGTTCTTGCTTTGCATAGTGGTATTCGTGAATATCCAGCACCTCATTCGATGAGCAAACAGCCGAGATCCCTTCACCGGGAGTGACCTCTTTAGCAAAACTAGCAAAAGCCTTAAAAACATTCATTTTCAAAATCACTAAATTCTACATCGATATCAAGTTCATTACGCAAAAGGTTTTCTTAAAAACCTGTTGTAGCCCTCCGTCATTTCAGATAAATACTACTTAGTATTCGTGCTGCGTTTGTTGACCTTTGTCAAGGCGTAGTGTGCGGTAGCTGACTAGTACTTATCTGCTTAAGCATGTGATGCGATTGGATTAGGGTAGTCGTACGACCTTGTTGGCCTTTGTCTAGGGTCGTGCGGGTGGGTTTAATTCAATCATGAAATGATGGGTTGAACTTGACTAGCATCATATGGTTTGTTGGCCTTTGTCAAAGTCATAGGAGGTTAGGGGCAAAATATTATCGGGAATTTCAAGTGTTGAAATTTGCAATGAGATTGCATACCCTCTATGAGATAGTTGGATCCCGATATCCGCTGCGAGTAAGAGTTACTTCTATGAGAGTTTTACACATCAAAATTAGCCAATCAAGTGGGTGTTTAGAAAGGTGTTAACGGCGTTACGCCCTTGGGAAAACATGGTTTATTTTAATTAGGTCCGTGCGAAAGCACGGGGAACCTCCCTCAAAGTACCGACACTGGCCTGGCTAAAAATTGGTGAACTTGTACGGTATAATTAATCCCAGCTAGTCTTACCTTTTAGGGTTTGAGGAAGATTTGACAAAAACAATGGGAGCCATCTTGATTAGATAAGATAATAACCAATCTAATCTGGTAAGAGCATATGCTAATTGTTTTCTTCTCTCTCTCTCCAGGTAGCGACCATGTCAGGCCTTAATCAAGATAATAATATGGATGTATTGACTGAACCCGCTTATTATACTGAGCAGGGGAACGTTGGTCCCGCTCCCACTTATAATTGTTATATGTCCGAGCTGGAAATAGGGGAATATCCGGATTCCCATGCCACCCAAATGAAGAATAAACATGTTGATGCATCTTCTTCACGTGTGTTAGTTACCGAGAACTGTTTCTCAGTACACTCTACGTCCTGGATATTGGATACCTGATCGGGATCCCACATATGTAATATGTTGCATGGGCTAAGGAAAGGTAGAGTACTGGGAATGGGTGATCATTCTGTAAGAGTAGGGATTGATGCAAATGTTGCAGCCAAAGCAGTTGGCGAATATCAACTTGTATTACCAAATGGTAATACATTTATTCTAAATGAATGCTATTACATACCGAACTTGATATGCAATCTTATATCAGTTTCTTTATTAAGTAAAGAAGAATATAATTTTGTAGTACAGGATAATGTTATAAACATTTTTCTAAATCAAAAGTTGATTGGACCAGGCTCGTTAAATAATGGCATATACGTTCTAAATCAAACCACAATTCTTAACGTACAAAACACACACAAGAGGAAGGGTTCAGAAATGAACGAATTCTTCTTGTGGCATTGTAGACTAGGTCATATCAATACGAAACGACTAACTAAGTTACATAAGGATGGATATTTGAATCCGTTCGTATTATCATCTTATGAAACTTGCCAATCATGTCTCAAAAGAAAGATGACGAAAACTCCGTTTACTAGACACGGAGAGAGAGTTACAGAACTTTTGGGACTGATATATAGTGATGTACGTGGTCCCATGTTTACACATGCAAGGGACGGTTCCTCATACTTCATTACATTCACTATCAATCTCTTAAGATATGAACATGTGTTCCTTTTGAAATATATGTCTGATGCTTTTGAGAAATTTAAAGAATATAAACATGAAGTCGAGAACCAAACGGGTAAAAGTATTAAAATCCTACGATCTGATCGGGAAGGAGAATACTTGAGCAATGAGTTTCTGGACTATTTAAAAGAGAATGGAATTCTCTCTCAGCTTACTCCTCCGTATACACCACAGCACAACGGTGTATCGGAGCGGAGGAATCGCACCCTATTAGATATAGTACGCTCTATGATAAGCACTGCTGAGTTGCCTATTTCCTTTTAGGGTTATACACTTGAGACAGCTGCATACCTATTGAATCAAGTTCCATTTAAATCTGTACCTACCACACCATATAAGATATGGAGTAGGAAGTGACCATGTCTTAAATGAGTTAAGATATGGGGTTGTCCGGCCTATATCAAAAGGCAAAATCTGGACAAACTCGAAGCACGGTCAGTTCTTTGCAAGTTTGTGGGATATCCCAAACATTCACATGGATATCTTTTCTACCACATCGAGGAACAAAAGGTGTTTGTTTCTCGACATGCCACATTTTTAGAAAAAGAATTTCTTGTAAAAAAAATTAGTGGCAAAAAGGTAGAGCTGGAAGAAGTTCCAGCTACACAGACTACAACTGAAGATTTAGTGGAAACAGAGGATTCGATAGTTCCCAACGAAGCTCAGCCTCTCCGTCGATCTAGTAGGGTTCCTCATCCACCTAAGAGATACTACGGTTTTCTCATTGATAGGTGGAGCAAGGTTGCATCATGGAAAATGATGACCCAACTAGCTTTGAGCAGGCCATCACGAATGGGGACTCTATGAAATGGCTGGATGCAATGCGATCTGAGATGGAATCCATGTACACCAACAAAGTATGGACTTTGGAAGATGCTCCTGAAGGGGTAAAACCCATCGAAAGCAACTGGATCTTCAAGAAAAATTTAGTGTAGATGGAAAAGTTAAGACTTTCAAAGCTAGACTTGTTACAAAAGGTTTTCGTCAACGACCAGGTGTGGATTATGATGAAACCTTTTCTCCAGTGGCTATGCTTAAGTCCATCCGGATCCTACTTGCCATCACTGCATACCATGACTACGAAATCTTGCAAATGGATGTTAAGACCGCCTTTCTAAATTGTGATTTTGAAGAGAGCGTGTACATGACTCAGCCAGAGGGCTTCATAGATAGTGGGAGCAGCGGAAAGGTGTGCAAGCTGCTTAAATCAATCTACAGATTGAAGTAGGCATCGCGGAGTTGGAACATCTGTTTTGATGTGGTGGTCAAAGAGTTTGACTTCATCAAAAACGTAGATGAACCTTGTATATACAAGAAGGTGGCAGAGAGTAAGGTTGTCTTCCTCGTATTGTATGGGGATGACATACTCTTGATAGGTAATGATGTTCCTATGCTACACTCGGTCAAGCTCTTCTTATCACAAAGATTCTCAATGAAAGATCTAGGTGATGCCTCTTACATCTTGGGGATTAAGATCTATAGAGATAGATCTAAACGGATACTGGGATTGTCCTAATCCAGGTATATTGACACCATACTAAAGAGGTTTAGTATGGAAGATTGCAAGCGTGGGAATTTACCCACGATCTCAGGACTCCCTCTCTCCAAAGGGATGTCTCCCAAGACTTATTTGGAGAGAGCTCGCATGCAAGGTGTAAGTGTATATGCCCTAGAGGCCATTATTGTATCATACTGGTTTATATATTACTTAATGGAAGCTTGGGATATTCACAGGTATTTTGACAGTCTTGCTCAAAATTGTAGTATGCTACTTGGTTTGTTTCTACCTCAATATATGCATGTGTTTCTTTTAGCATATCGCTTATACATATTAGTAGAGCCCTTAGGATCTTTGCTTGATTACTAGCGTTGTGAAGGCAATCACACTAGTGGGAGCTAGGTAATCTACAAGCACATCCTTATACAGGTTCCTAGTCGTAGGATTGTCGAGATGGGACATCGATACTCCAGAATAGACTAGTGTATACGTTTCTCATCCCAGCAGGGTAGATAGTCTGTCCTACATCCATTAATACATCGTACTGGAGAAAGTATGTTGGTGTTCACTAGGTTACGAGTACACTGGACAGGACTCATCGAGAACTGTTGGTTGGTATTATACCTATCGTCCAGCAGCAGTTCCCAGGTGACATGAGTACAACTTAGTCCGTCGACTTGACACTGCTACTTCGCCTCGAGTGTGTTCCTACTGTACTTTGATTACTACCCTACCACGGCTAAAAGGAGTCGTGCAAACAGGTAGTAGTTAGGTGCAGTCCCGAAGCACTTGGAGGAAGTGGCGGTTAGATAAGATTCGTCTCTCCTGGTATTGAGGGTTGATATCGTGCTGTGTTCGGAGAGCCATTACACAAAGTCCCTGGCCAGGGAAAGCGAGATTTACTGGTAGGTATTCTAGTACTTTCTTAGGGTGTTTTGGGCTACACTCCGGCATGACTTATTGCGTTATCAGGGGTCTGACGATTACCATCCCCTAAGCCCGATATGTGATACTCTTAGACGAACAGACCGGACTGTACAGAGATTGTCACATTTAGGCTCAGTAGGAGTTCAGATGGGTTTCCTCATCGGCCTTCTTATCGACATATACCTGGTTAGCTGTTACGTGAAGCTAGTACCGGTTCCGGCTTGTAAATAAACCCTCTGCCAGCGTACTATCGAGTCTTTAATGTCCCACATAGAGAGTTTCCCTGCATCGGGCGAAAGATGTAGAGGCCGTATGGTTTTACGGCAGGGCTTCGATCACATACGTGCACTTGTGCGCGCATGATGTTCGGGCGGATAATAATAGTGGGCTTTGGTGCAAGCCGGATCCTAGTATTATATTGATAGATCAGTTTCGTCTCTTTGTATTCGTGTTTCTCGGAACACGGATGCGGGTATGTATATACGGATGAGAGGGGCATAGAAAGACACACCTCATTAGGGTTTTGACCATTGACTTGATTAAAACTATTATGAGGTGGATGAAAGTATTTGTTATTTTTGTAAATGATAATTGAGGCATAGCTACTTGTTTTGAGTACTTGACTTAGTTTGACCATTTGACTTGGTTTGACTCTTTGACTTAGATATTTCTTGTGAGATATTTTGAGGCACGAGATATTTTGGATGAGATATTTTCTTGCCATGCTTGTAGTCATATCAAGTGAGCCATCTCATTTTCATCATTATCATTATCAAAAAACCATTTTCTCTTTCCTCAAGTAAGCTCTCTTCTTCTTCCTCTCAACTAAAAAATCATTAAGGTCTCATGAGTTGAGTAAACTAGAGTTCAAACAGACAAATAAATCCATCTTCATTCATTACATCATCTAGGCCATCAATTTTAGAAAGCTTGTTGCCCTAGTTACCTCAGATTTAAGGTTGGAGCTTGGACAATAGACTCTCGGGTGGATCGTCTTTGACACGAGGAAGCCAACGAGGAAGCTACTATCCGGATCGATCCTCGGAGCCTACGATGATGAGGAGGACAGTGGAGAAGACCTGAAGGACTTGTATCATGAGTTATAACATTCTTTCCAAGTAGTTAAATCTTATGTAGTTTGCTAGCTAGGGTTTATGGTCGATCCTTGGTACTAGTCGGTGTTGCGAAGCCCGAAAAAATCATTTTTTTTGCAATTCCGTCTCCCTGCGAACATGTGGGGTGCGCGACATTGACTTACAGTGGTATCAGAGCCTCTCATAAACCCTAGATAGCTTTTAGCGATGTTATAATTCCGCCATTTTGTCGCACAAAAACTGCAGACAAAAACAGTTTTCAAAAATGAAGTTTTGAGTTGTTTGCACTCCCCGCGGGCTCACGGTTTGAACCGAGAAGCTGCGGGGTGAAGCGTATGCACCATGGGGACACTCTGGGGGACTAATGGCCAGGACCACCCCCCAATACCACCACAAAGTGTTCTTGGGGGCCGGTGACCCGAGAGCACCACAGTTTGGTGCTCTCGGGTCTGCCTCCCCTTGGGGGCCACCTCGTGGTGGCCCCTAAGGGTGGGTACCCCCCCCCCCCCCCCCGAAGACCCCAGTTTGATAGTTATTCTTGTGTCTTTGTCTCCGCAAAGATTCGGGCAGGTTTCAAGTTCGTTTCGACTCCCGGATTGGATCAAAACGATCGGTTTTGGAACTTTAGCTCACTGGATTTTCATGTCTTGGAAAATTGGTTAAGTTTGCTAATTGCGTGTAGAATTCTAATGTCGTAGTTACTTTATAAGCTTTGTGTTGTATATATGTGTTTGGAAACGTTGACTAATTGCTATACGTCGATTAGTCAGGGTTGCACATATCTGTGATGATATTATGTTGGTTTGTGTATATGAACTTGTTGGATCGTCGTGGATGAATAGCCGGGGATGTGAGATAAGGGTTTTCATTCTTTCATTCGATGTAAAATTTGTAAAATGATGTAATATTATTTTGCGGGGCACATCCGGGTTGAGGTTATAGCCACCGTTGTATTATTTCTTTTACTGTTTTTGCTCTTAGGATAGACCCAAGGTGGGGTACACAAACTACCGGGTACTTTGAAGTGCCGAGTGGCCTACTCACTTTGTTGAGAGAGGTTGCTCACTTCGGGTATTTGGAAGGTAGTTTGCTGCACCTGTAGGGGTCTAGGGTGGGGTTTGGCTATTCATCACGACCGTAGAATCCGTATTTCATTACAGGCTCAAACGAAACGTGGAATTCCTAGTATATCCAATGTGTTCATCTGTGATCTGGAATGCTTATCATTGCGTCTGACGAATGGATATTATTATATATATATTATATAATAGACGTTGCTTATGTTTTGCATCCGCGCTAGTCCAGCCCCCGCTCTGTCGTTAGTTAAGTAACCTAACAGGTGATGACGGGGCCTCGTGGCGAATGCGGATGGCATAAGCGTACGTTGTATTTTCGTTGTTTTCTGCAATGGTAAGTTAATTGATGGGACTGCATTACATTAATGCAAAGCAAATAAACCAAAGCTGAATCGTTGGAACAATTTTAAAACCACTCGGTTTTTTCAAAACAACAAACTTTTAAAAGGGCGGAGCTTAAACTACTCATTTTAAAAGCTATCAGGTTCCATCGATTATATCAAGTTCATAACGTTCATGGTTTCACCAAAATCATTCGTAGCCCTCCGTCATTTCATATGAATATTCAATAGTATTCAAGCTATGTTAGTTGTCCTCAGTCAAGGCATAGTGATTGGTTGTTGGGTATTCATATGTTGCATAGATAGATCTGTTGGTTTGGGACAGTCGTACTACTTTATTGGCCTTAGTCAAGGGTATGCACGGGTGGGTTCAAATTAACCTAGACAATGACGGGTAGAACTTGACATGTGACTTATGATTTGTTGGCCTTAGTCAAGGTCATAAGAGCATGGGGCAAAAATCCACATCGGGAGTTTCTAAGGAAATTAAAACTTGCTAGTGTTGCATACCATTTGGAGTTTGATAATGTTGGTAGGATTCCTTCAGCATTATCACAAAATGATATTTGGACCCCGATCCTACTGTGAGTATCCGCTACTCATCGGGAAAATTTTCACTTAACGATCAATGCTATAAACCAAGTAGGCATCTAGAACAGTGTTAGCGGGGCTACGCCTCCAGGGAAAAGAGGTTATTTAATTAAGGAACTTCACGAAAGCGTCATAAAACCTCCCTCGAAGTACCGACACTAGCCTGGCCGAACGGTTAAGCAAGAATTGTACGGTGAGATCAATCCTGACTAATTCTTCTTTAATGGTTTGAGGAAGGATTCGAAAAACAGTGGGAGCCATCCTGTTTAAATAAATTAAAAACCAATCTAAACTTGCGACAGCATGATGCTAAGTGTTTTCTTCTCTCTCTTTTAATTGCAGCGACCCAGTGACCAAGACTAGGTTGCATCTAGATAATAAAATGACTGAATCTGACTATAATGACTGGCAAAGGTTTGTCCAGACGTCCATTACCTAAGACAAGATGGGACACCCCTTTACTACTCAAGCCCCCGCTGTCTCAGGTCCAGTTTCCACCGTCACGGATATTGATATCCGTAAGACATCGGTAAAGGACAGTGCGAATGCCAAGTGCCTTGTGTTGGCTTCAGTAGATGGTGTAAACTAGAGGCAGCACGAGAATATGGACTTAGCTTCCATCTTCCTCCATAACAAAGGTTTATATGGAGAGCAATCTCGTATCGCAAAATATGCGAACTCGAAGGAATTGCTTCAAGCGAGGTTGGCTGTCGGGTCATCTGTAGGGGACAACGTCCTTACGATGACTAGCTATATTAAAAAGCTCACAGACCTAGAGACTACGTTGGAGAACGAGTCATATGCTGACTTGATTCTACAGTCCCTACCTCCTACTCACACCCAGAGGAAGAAAGTTATACTTCCAGTTGAGGGCACCCTCAAGGAAACAAGGGAGACACCCGCTCTGCTTATTGAGGAATCTTCCTCTTCTGGATCTCAGGCAGATGCCAAGGGTGAGAAGAAGAAGACCTCCACAAAGCTGATATGCGGTGTCAGTAAGGTAGAAGGACAGGGAAGGGCAAATGTTTCTGGGCTAATAGTAAGGGAGGAGGGATGTTCCTATTGTTACGAGAAAGGATATTGGCAGAGGGATTGCAGGGCTTTGAAAGCCAGAATCTAGGATCTGAAGCATGTTGTAGTTTCGACTTCGGGTGTGTTTATAATCGGAAACCACATGTCAATTAACTCTACTTCCTGGTTACTAGATACTGGATCAGAATCTCATATCTGTAATTCTTACAGGCTTTGAGAAACCGTAGAGTTATCAAGATAGGAGATATGACTCTCAGGGTTGCTAACGGAATGAGCGTGGACGCTGAATACGTAGAGGAATATCACCTTGGATTGACAAGTGGGCAGATATTGATTCTACGTAATTGTTTGTATGTACCTAGTCTAGCTTGTAACATCATATCTGTATCCTTACTTTCTAAGGAAGGATATAATTTTACATTTGTAAGCGATGTGGTCCATATCCACCTAAATCAAGCTTTGATTGGGTCAGGTACAATAGATAACGGTATATACGTATTAAATCAAGTTCAGGTTTTCAGTGTCCAGAACACACTTAAAACAAAGTCTCCGGAATTAAATCAGGCATTCTTATGGCATTGTAGACTGGGTCACATCAATAAAACACGGTTGACGAAGCTACATAGAGAAGGATATTTGGATCCGTTCGAATATCAATCTTATGCAACTTGTCAATCTTGTCTCATGGGAAAGATGACAAAGACTCCGTTCACTAGACACGGAGTAAGAGCGAGCGAGCTCTTGGGACTCATACACAGCGATGTGTGTGGTCCAATGTCTACACATGCACGAAATGGTTATTCCTATTTCATTACTTTTACGGATGATTTCTCTAGGTATGGACATGTCTTCTTGATGAAGCATAAATCTGAGGCCTTTGAAAAATTCCGGGAATATAAGAATGAAGTGGAAAAAAAACAGGCAAAAGTATCAAGACACTGAGATCTAATCGAGGTGGTGAATACTTAAGTGCCGAGTTCCTCGACTACTTAAAAGAAAATGGAATTCTCTCTCAGCTTACTCCTCCATACATACCACAACACAACGGTGTATCGGAAAGGCGGAATCGAACCCTATTGGTATGGTTCGTTCCATGATGAATAAGGCTGAGTTACCACGATCCTTCTGGGGTTATGCACTAGAATCGGCTGCATATCTTTTGAACCAGGTTCCTGCTAAGTCAGTGACTACCACACTATATCAGATGTGGAGTGGGAAGAAACCCTGTCTTAAAAACTTTAAGACATTGGGATGTCCAGCTTTTGTCAAAAAGCAGCATGCGGACAAGCTCGAGGCACGCTCAGTACAGTGTAAGTTTGCGGGATACCTAAAGAACTCCAAGGGGTATCTTTTCTATTACGCAGAGGAGCAAAAGATATTTGTTTCTTGTCATGCCTGCTTCTTGGAAACTAAACTTTTAGAAAATCAGATAAGTGGGAGCGCAATAGAACTGGAAGAAATTCTAGAACCACAAGTTATTAATGAAAGCATGGTAGAACCAGAGGTTTCAAAAGAACCGGACGTCCCCGTTCCACTCGGCAGAACTAGCAGGCAGTCTCATCCGCCCGAGAGATACTACGGTTTTCTCATAGACGGGGATCGAGAGGATTGCATCATTGATACTGATGAGCCCACTAGCTTCCAGCAAGCCATTCAGAGCGGCGACTCAGTAAAATGGCTGGATGCAATACGGACCGAGATGGAGTCCATGTACACCAACAAAGTATGGACTTTGGACATTACTCCTGAAGGGGTAAAACCCGAAAGCTGCAAATGGATCTTCGGAAAAAAGATTGGTGTAGATGGACAGGTTGAAACCTATAAGGCTAGACTTGTTGAAAAAGGTTTTCGTCAAAGACTTGGTTTGGACTATGATGAAACCTTTTCTTCAGTGGATATGCTCAAATCCATTCGGATCTTTCTTGCCATTGCTGCCTTCTACGATTATGAGATCTGGCAGATGGATATAAAGACGGCTTTTCTAAATGGAAATTTGGAAGAGTGCGTCTATATGGATCAGCCAGAGGGTTTCATTCAGAGTGGGAGCAGCGAGAAAGTGTGCAAGTTGCTAAAGTCCATTTATGGTCTAAAATAGGCATCGCGGAGTTGGAACATCTATTTTGATGATACAGTCAAAGAATTTGACTTTATCAAAAGTCCAGATGAACCATGCATATAAAGTAAGATTATAGGGAGAACTGTGGTATTCCTCGTCTTGTACGTGGATGACATTCCCTTGATAGAAAATGACATTCCTATGCTACAATCAGTCAAAAGATTATTTCACAGAGATTCTCCATGAAAGACCTGGGTGATGCCAACTACATTCTGGAGATCTAGATCTATCGTGATAGATCTAAGAGAATGTTGGGACTTTCACAGTCCAGGTACATCGACACCATACTAAAAAGATTTAGTATGAAAGATTCAAAGCATGGTAATCTACCGGCTTGTCACGGAATCACCCTCTCCAAAGAGATATCTCCCAAGACTCATTTGGAAAGGGCTCGCATAACATCTATAGCCTACGCTTCTGCGGTAGGCTCTATAATGTATGTGATGTTGTGTACCAAACCAGATGTCGCTTACGCACTGAGCGTGGTAAGCCGGTATCAGTCAAACCCAGGGAGAAGCACTTGGTAGCAGTAAAGAACATTCTCAAGTACCTGAGAAGGACTAAGGAGATGTTCTTGGTGTATGGCGGAAAAGACCTCCAGATCGAGACCTTTGCTGACTCCAGGTTCCAGAGTGACAATGATGACTCCAAGTCCATATCGGGTTATGTCTTTACCCTCAATGGAGGGGAGGTCTGTTGGAAGAGCTCCAAGAAGGATATCGTTGCTGACTCGGCGATCGAAGCGGAGTACATAGCTGCTTGCGATGCCGCAAAAGAAGTGAAGGAGTTTCTACAGCACCAGTACAAGGGTTTGGTAGCATCACACATGCGATATTTAAATTTTTAGGGTGCTAGAGAAACTAACCTAAGGATCATACTAGAAAAGCTAGGGTAACAAAACTTTAAACACTTTCACAAGAAGTAAAAGTTAGGTTTAGGGAATACAACCTTTGTAGCTCCCTACGCTAGACTCCTTGGCCACTTAGGATTTGAAAGAAGCTTGCTTGAGGTCCCCTAAGTCCACGACGATCCACCCAGAGTCCTCTTTGTCCAAGCTAAAAGCTTTACTAGATCAAGAGAAATAGTTGAAGCCAACACTCTAAACTAGTTGGCTAGAGTAGTATAGAATGTTGATGTGGTTTGCTTTCTCACTTAAAGACCCTAACTTGATCACTCTTTCACTCACTAATGGAAGTTAGAGAGCAAGAGATAGGAGGAAGAAGATGAAGGCAATATGAGAGCTCAAGATAATGATAATCTTAGGTTAAAAATGAGAAAAGAAAATATATATATTTTCTTCTTCTCACCTTTAACCCTAGTTACAAAATATCTAGATATTTTCTTTTGGATGAAAAATGGCCAAGGAAATATAACCCCTAGTTAAGGCAAGGGTAAGTGGATGAATAAAATAATTAACCATGAATTAATTCCACTTTCATTTTCTTTTCCAAAAGGAAATATCATCATATTAAATAACAAGGTGTGAGTCTTATATTGCCACCATCTCATGTATCAACAACCATGATAGAGTAAGTGTATGCATGTATGTGTGCATGCACATCCATATGTGCAACAACAAGAACATGTGCATACATGCATGCATACAACAAAAGACAAGAAGGGTTTAAAGTGAAAAGCTAATGGTCAATGATAAATCAACACTTGATTTAGCAAATCGGTCATATCACATACGACCCGACCAATAGCAGACCGCCCGATTAATATACGGTATCACATACGCGCATTTAATCGGGTCCCCGCGCATATCTCATATGCACACCAAATCGTTTCTCCTGGACTAGGTAACTCCATTGTGGGACTCTAAGACTCGTCAATACGCCGGTAGTGGATGATGATCATATCAAGCACCCCCAAGCCACAAGAAGTCAGCTAAACGTAATGGCCACCCGGGTATTGAGCGATCAGAAGAAAACAAGCGAACCTGTCACAACTCCCGTCGAGCCAACCGGCAACACTACCGTACAGTCCGGTCTCTTCGTCAGATATGCTGCATATCGAGTCTAGGGATGGTAACGTCGACCCCAATAACTCAATAAGTTGTGCCGATGAATGATCTATAACAGATCGAGAAACTACTGACAACACTTATCAGTAAATCTCAACAGCCCTGGCCAGGGACTTACTGATATAGCCAATCGAGCACAGCACTGCATCAACTCCCAATACTGGGAGAGACGAAACCCCTCCTATCGCTCATCGCCTTCGTGTGTCTCGGGACTGTACCCAACAGCCACCTGTTTGCACGACTCAGTAGAGCCGTGGTAGGGTGGTTGTAACAACCTAGTTCATTTATACCAATTCCAGTTCTCGTATTTCCTTAATTGTGGTATTTTCCTGATTTATCGTGTTTTGGGTGCGAATAGTATTTTTACATTTTATATTGCATTCAATTTGACCCGCTTGCTTCAACTTATTTGATTCATATTTATGAATTATCCTGACTTGTTACGTAGACTGGTGCATTTTCATGTTTAGTGCATACTGGCATTTTATCTGGTATTGCATCTTTTACCATATAACATTTTTAGTCACGTAAAATAATTTAAAATTACATAACATGGCCTGCATGATACCCCTAACCCCGTGTAGCATCCGCGCATTTTGTTCTCATTTCGTTCAGCGAAACAGACGTATTTAGATGGCTACGCGCACGTACGTGCATCCGTTCTTCGGGGTATGCATTTTCGTTACCCGAGCATTCATTTTTAATTTGGTCGTTGCATATATTTTTCATATTTTTAAACCGGATTTTTAGACCCGACTCGGGTGTGTTTTGGACTAAGTTTGTATTTGCCAAAATCTCAAAACGTACAAATATTATATTATTTAATTCCTTCTAACTATTAATATACGTTTTTAACTAAAATATATTTTATATATTAAATCTCAACAGTCTCTCTCTCTCCAATCTCACGTCTCCCTCTCTCTCTCCTCTGCATAAATGTATATTTATATTTTATATTCCTTTACCTTATATTTTTTTACCCACGTTCTTCTTTCTTCCTCTTCAAATTTTCGTTCCCGCCTTACCGCCTCGTCTTCGCTCGAACCCACGCCTTCGCGGTCGCCCACGCCGCCGACCACTCTCGTTGGTCCCCACTCATTGCCTGCATTCCCAACTCCTCCTCGACCACCTCCTCCTCACTTCCGTCACATTCGCGACGACCCACGACCGCGAGGAAACCCATGCCTGTCCCAGCCTCATCGTCGCGGCCCATCACCGTCGCGCCCGTCGCCTCGTCGCCACCATCCTCGCCTCTCTCGTCTCCTCCCCTCCCTCGAGTATCTCTCTCTCTCTTTCCACTCTCGGCTCCAACCCCGACGACCCACCTTCTCCAAACCCATCAACCATGCCTCGCTGTCGCCCCATGCCGGTGACCCCTCGTCTTCACCCTCGGCTTTCTTGTCACCCTCTCCTTTCTCCTCCTCGACCTCGTCGACTCTCTTTCCTCCTTCTCATCTCCCCTGGTGATTCCCTGCACACCCCACAACCTAGAACCCGTCACCCTCCTCGCCGGTGATCCCTGTCTCCATCTCGTCGGCCTCACCGCCGACCATTCTCGTCAGCCTCCCCTCTCGAGCACCTCCTTACCTCTCTATCCCCTCACCCGACGAAATTCCCTGCAAACCCTTGCACCCACCTTCTCCGAATCCATTACCTGCACTTCCTACCTCGCCGGAGACCTCCTCGACGACTGTACCCCATCATCGTCGTCATGTTCCCGGCCTCTCCTCACCTCCCTTCTAAACCCAGAACACCAAACCCTAGTTCCCTCTTCTTCTTCTTCTTCTTTTCTCTTTCTTTCTCTTTCTTGATCTTTTTCCAGTGATCGCCGGAGACCCGTTGCCGACGTCACCGACCTCCTCTGACCCAGAGCACCACACCCTAGAGACCACCTTCTCCTTCTTCTTCTCCTTTCTTCTTCTTCCTTTCTTTTCTTCTATTTACTTCTTGATTTCTTGTTTTCCGATCACCGCCGGAGCCGTGCTCGCTGCCGACGATCCGAGCAACCCAGTGGACGTTCCTAGCCAGCGTGGTCACTCTCTTGTATTACCTGGTCCTGTTACGTATGCGCGAGCGTGCATCGAGACTTTTACCAACATTGGATGCTGCGTACGCATCCCGTATTGTGATCCGTTCAGGCAAGTTTATCTTGCTACATGCTGCATTACATTTTATGCATCTATTTTAATAAATATAATAATTGAATTTCAAACCAAGCACCCAAAGTACTCGTTTCATAATTTTTACAATGACCGTATACATCCATCCATATCATTTCAGATCTAGGTCATGAAAACTTATCTTGTTGCATACTATGCAATCATTCTTTGCATCAAATTGAATAGTTACATTTCATATTGCTTAGCTATGTATTCCGCACTTGTTAGTTTATCGTTTTACGGTTATCTGATGTCTGTTTGCATCCATATCATATAGAATATATATAACGGCATCTATAGATCATATTAATACATAATACTGTGAAATTAACACCCCATGTTTAATAAAGTGCATCATATTTCATATTGGAACTATTAATGTAACCTTAATCGATAATTGTGCATCCATATCTTGAATTTATATTTATTAGCATACCACATCACATTATTCCATTTTATTGTTACATTAGTACTCCATACTTGTTTTTGTGTACCCATGCTTATTACAGTTTGATTATGAGCACCCACGTGATACTTGTGCACTCCCCTGACATGACTTGATACACTACTGCTTGACACGACTTGATATTGTGCACTACTTGACATGATTGGATCCATATACACTACCTGAAATGACCTGATGTACCACAGCTTGACCTGTTACTTGATCTTGTTACTAATGCCAACAATCTTGACATGTTGTCCCTACGGACTTTTCCTGTTGTCTATCCAGACAAACCTGTACTTGCCTGATCCTGTGTTGGCATTAACTCCAGATTTATCAATACCTGACTTGAACACATAATTTGGGGGTATCGGGGAAATCAGTGATGAAACTTGACTTGTAACTCGACAGTTCGATGCCTTTACTGATCAGTCTTACGGGCTAGGCCAGCCCCGGGATGATGCGGCTGACATCATTCATCGTTACATACTACTTTTTACTGCCTAGCGGCACGTCTCGGATTCAGCCCGAGAATCTTGACCGTGGTCCCGGGCATGCACGCGATACTATTGAGTTACATCGATGATTTATCAAATTGATTTCAAAGACTTGAGAGTAATTAACCCAGTAGACCAGTTTAGATTACTCACTGCACATCACCTATGCCTTACCCTTCACTGTCCTTATTTACTTTACTGTTATACCTTTATTACTGTTCATACTCGTGCCTTCATGTCTTGCTACCCCCTGATTATATTATTATTGATGTTATGATGCACTGACATCTGGGTTTTGCATGGCCCAGATGCTCTACCTTTTGTCGCAGGCTGATCAGGAGTACTTCCGCCGTTAGGCCGAGCAGTGAGGATCCAGTTGGTATCCAGTTTTACTTTCCAGGTGTTTTGTTTATTGGATCTATTGCTTCCGTATATTATTTTATTCCTGACACGTTTATTTTGGCCTATGGACATGTGTTAGATAGTTTATTATTATTCTTGATATCTTTACAGCCGTAATGTGACTGTGGAGGGATGTTTCCTATCCACAGGTAGCATGGTTGGCTCTGTCACGTGCCTATCTTAGCGCACTCTGGGAAGCGGGGCGTGACAGTAGTAATCAAAGTACAGTGGGAGAACACACAAGACTCTATGACGATCTCGGGTCTACAGACTAACCAGTACCAGTGTCACCTGAGAACTGCTATCCGATGATAGATATAATACCATATAGGAGTTCTCGGCGAGTCTGTCCAGTGTACCCAGTCTCCACTGAGCACCCGTATACGATCTTGATGTCAATCATCAATGGATGTGGGAACATCCATCGCCCATCATATGGGTCTAGTATCATATACGCTAGTCTACTTTGGTATATCGATGCCCCATCTCGATACACCTACGACTAGGGACATTTCAGGATATGCTTATAAACTACAGACGTCCCACTAGTATGGTCTCCATCATAATCACAGTAGTCAAGCCAATATCCTCAGGTCTTTATCAACATGTGTAAATGAATAAAAGCATGATCAAGTCAACATGTCAGATAAAGAAGAACCAGATAGCATACTATCATGTCGAGCAAGAATGTACACTGAATATATATATATATATATATATTTATATACATGTATAAATACATCCACTATCACATAATGGCCTCTAGGGCATACATATATCCAATAATCTCCCACTTGCACTAAGGCCAGTTATTGGCGTATCTCATACCCAACATCTCAAAAAGTCGCTCATGCTGCGGCTGAGGGAGGGCCTTGGTGAGTGGATCCGCGGTGTTATTCTTTATGTCTACTATCCTAATCTCGATCTCACGGCGATCTACAATCTCCCGGATCAAATGAAAACGCTTCAGGATGTGTCTGGACCGCTGATGGGACCTTGGCTCCTTGGCTAACGCCATAGCCCCATTATTATCACAATACAATGGTATTGGATCAATAATGGTTGGAACTACTCCTAACTCCGAGACGAACTTCCTCATCCAGACGGCTTCCTTGGCGGCATCATTTGCAGCAATGTACTCAGCCCCCATCGTAGAGTCTGCAACGGTATCCTGTTTGGAACTCTTTCTACTCACCGCCCCTCCATTGAGGGTAGATACAAACCCAGAGATAGATTTGCTGTCGTCCTTATCACTCTGGAAGCTCGAATCGGTAAAGGCCTCCATTTGGAGATCTCCATTACCATACACCAAGAACAATTGTTTAGTCCTTCGCAAGTACTTAAGAATGTTCTTCACAGCTATCCAGTGATTCTCCCCTGAGTTAGATTGATACCTGCTTACTACACTAAGTGCATAAGCTACATCTGGGCATGTACATAACATCGCATACATTATAGATCCTACTGCCGAAGCATACGATATAATGCTCATGAGAGCTCTCTCTCCATCGGTCTTTGGGCAAGAGTCTTTAGAGAGAGTGACCACATGGCAAGCGGGTAAGGCACCCCGCTTGGAGTCTTTCATACTAAACCTTTTTAGGATGGTGTTGATGTACCTGGTTTGGGACAATCCCAATAACCTCTTGGATCTATCCCTATAGATCCTAATGCCCAGAATATATGTGGTATCACCCAGGTCCTTCATGAAGAACCTTAGTGATAAGAAAGATTTGACCGACTGTAGCATAGGAATATCATTTCCTATCAGAAGAATGTCATCCACGTACAATACGAGGAATGTGATAGCTCTCCCTACAGCCTTCTTATAAACACAAGGTTCATCTGGATTTTTGATGAGATCAAACTCTTTGATAACATAATCGAAACAGATGTTCCAACTCCGTGATTCCTGCTTTAATCCATAAATGGATTTAAGCAATCTACATGCTTTCCCGCTGCTCCCACTGTCAATGAAGCCCTCTGGCTGATCCATATAAACGCATTCTTCTAAATCTCCATTTAGAAATGCCGTTTTAACGTCCATCTGCCAGATTTCATAGTCGTAGTGAGCAGCAATAGGAAGTAGGATCCGAATGGATTTAAGCATGGCTACGGGAGAAAAAGTTTCATCATATTCCAAATCTGGTCTTTAACGAAAACCCTTCGCCACAAGTCTTGCCTTATAGGTCTCTACCTGCCCATCTACACCAATCTTTCTTTTAAAGATCCATTTGCACCCCACAGGTTTTACCTCAGGGGGTACAACGTCCAAAGTCCAAACTTTGTTGGTGTACATAGACTCCATTTCGGATCTCATGGCATCCAGCCACTTCACAGAGTCTCCACTCATGATAGCTTGCTGAAAGCCGGTAGGATCATCATCCTCCATGATGTAGTCTTCTCTATCACCATCAATGAGGAAACCGTAGTACCTCTCCGATGGGCGAGAAGTCCTACCAGACATCCGGAGTGGCCGAGGTTCCTCAGTTTCTGTTGCAGCTGCCGGTTCAACCAAGTCATCATTTGTAATTTGTGTTTCTAGAACCTCTTCTAGATCTACCACATTGCCATCAGTATTTGTAAAAAATTCATTTTCTACAATTTGGCATTCCGGGAAACAAATACCTTTTGTTCCTCTTTGTGGTAGAATAGATATCCATAAGAATTCTTTGGATATCGCACAAATTTACACATGACTGACCGTGTCTCGAGTTTGTCCGGATTATGCTTTTTAGTATAGGCTGGACAACCCCAAATCTTAAATTGCTTAAGAGATGGTCTCTTCACATACCATAACTCATATGGTGTGGTAGACACGGTTTTGGTTGGGACCCTGTTCAGCAGAAACGCTGCATCTCTAATGCATGCCCCCAAAATGAGACGGGTTACTCAGCATCCCTCATCATAGAACGAACCATATCTAATAGGGTCCGATTCCGTCATTCTGACACACCGTTGTGCTGTGGTGTGTAAGGAGGAGTGAGCTGAGAGAGAATCCCATTCTCTTTTAGGAAGTTTGCAAACTCTGTACTGAGGTACTCCCCACCTCGATCTGATCGAAGCATTTTGATGCTCAAGCCGGTTTGTTTTTCTACTTCGAGTTTATATTCAGTGAATTTCTCGAAAGCTTCGGACTTGTGCTTTAATAAAAATACATGACCGAATCTTGAGAAATCATCAGTGAAGGTAATGAAGTATGAAAAACCGCCACTAGCCTGTGTAGACATTGGCCCGCATACATCACTATGTATGAGGCCTAAGAGCTCAGTAGCTCTTTCTCCATGTTCTGTAAATGGAGTTTTGGTCATTTTACCCTTGATACAAGACTGGCAAGTCGCATAAGATTTATATTCAAAGGGTTTTAAATATCCATCTTTATGTAGCTTGTTCAGTCTTGTTTCGTTAATATGACCAAGTCTACAGTGCCAAAGAAAAGCTTCATTTATTTCTGAAAATTTTCTTTTATTAGTGTGTTTTATACTGAAAACTGTGTGTTGATTTATGACGTATATCCCGTTATTAAGTGTATCATACCCAACCAACATTTGATTCAGGTGAATGTTCATAACATTGTTCTGCAATACAAAATTATATCCTTCATTGTCTAACAAAGAAACAGATATTATATTACAAAGCATACTAGGTACATAATAACATGGGTTCAAAACCAATATACATCCACACGGCAACCCCAAGTGATACTCTCCTACTGCAACTGTATGTACATTGGAACCATTTCCAACGCGGAGAGTATGGTCACCTATCTTCAAAACCTTGCTATTTCTCAGCCCCTGCATAGAATTGCAAATGTGGGAACCTGAACCGATATCTAATACCCAGGAAGCAGAGTTTATTGAAAAACAGTTTTCTGTCACAAACACACCTGTAGCGGAAGCATCCCCATGCTTCTTCTTGAGATTCAAGTACTCGGTACAGTTGGGCTTCTAGTGTCCTGTTTTGTGGCAGTGATAGCATTTCCCTTTCCCCGATTCCCCAGTTATAGACTTGTCTTTCCCCTTAACCTTTTTAACTCCACCCCTAGGTTTGGTGGGTTTCTTCTTTATCTTTCCCTTGGCCTTAGCCTTCGGGCGAGAAGAGGAAAATTGCCCAACACTCAAAATGGGAGTTTTCACTGATTTCAGCGTGCTCTCTGCACTCCTTAATATATTAAGGAGTTCAGGTAGTTCCCTCTCCATGTTGTGCATGTTGAAGTTAACTATAAATTGAGCAAAGGTGGAGAGGTGAGACTGCAGAATAATATCCGTATATTGTTCATTGTCCATTGCCCACCCAAGGTCCTCAAGTTCCTCTATGAGAGCTATCATCTTCAGAACATGCTCTCCTACTGGTGTGCTAGGGGCCATTCGCATCTGAAACAGTTTTTTGGATGCTTTGTATCGTAATACGCGAGATTGCTCTCCATACAACTCCTTTGTATGGAGGAATATGGCGTGAACGTCCATATTCTCGTGCTGCTTTTAATGTGTGTTATCCATCGATGCAAGCGCGAGGCATTTAGCCGTGGCACAGTCAGCGTCCCATGTCTTGCGGACTTCAATATCCGCAACTGAGGATTTAGGGCCTGGGACGGGCGGGGCTGGAGCCGTGAGGACATATAATACCTTATCATAAGTCAAGGCAATGTTAAGATTCCTCAGCCAGTCTTTATAATTTGTCCCATTCAGTTTATTTTTATCTAGTAGAAGCTTGAATCATGTCATTGGTATTTGCCATTAAGAGAGGGAAAAGAATACACTCAGCGAAAGCTCTTGCAAAGATCAGATTAGTTATTATCTTATCTAATCGATGTCTCACACTGCTTTAATCAAGTTTTTCTTTCAAACCTTAAAAAGAAAACTAGCCGAGATTAATTACAGTCTGCAACTTCGCCAACCGTTTAGCCAGGCCAGTGTCGGTACTTGAGGGAGGTTCCCCGTGCTTTCGCACGGACCTAATTAATATAAACCTCGTCTTCCCTGAGGCGTAGCCCCGTTAACACCTTTCTAGACACCTAATAGGTTAGCTAATTGCAAACTGCAAAACTCTCCTGGGAGCAACTATTGCCCACAATGGGATCGGGATCCAACCATCATATAGAAGGTATGCAATCTCATTGCAAATTTCAACTATTGAAATTCCCGAAGTGGTTTTTACCCATAGCACTCATGACCTTGACTATAATCAACATATCATAAGCACTAGTCAAGTTCTACCCGTCATTTCTTGATTAATCAGATCCACCCATATAACCCTTGACTATGATCAACATAATCACATGAATGTCCTAACTAATCACATCATATGTTTTGTAGGAAGACATCACTTAGCTACCGTATACTACGCCTTGACTATAATTAAAATACGTAGCACGAATACTAAGTACTCTACTTTCTAAAATGACGGAGGGTTGCGGGTGATTTTTAAGAAAATCTTTAACGTTTTGAACTTGATATTGTTGTAGAATCAAATGGTTTTCAAAAGGAGTGGCTTAAGCTCCGCAGTTTTGAAATGTAGCTTTTTCGTAAAAAGCCGAGTGGTTTTCAAATCCGATTCTACAACATCTTTTTAGGTTTATTTTCTTTACATTAATCATATTAATGTAGTCCCATCATTTAAGTCCTTAAGCCAATCACAGAAAAGAAACGAAAATACAACGTACGCTTATACCATCCGCAATCGCCACAATGTTCCGTTATGCACCGTTAGGTTACTTAACTAACGGCATAACGGGACGGGACTAGCGCGGGTGTAAAACATAAGCAACGTCTATTATATATCTCATATATAATATAGCATTTGTCTCAGATATATTAAGCGATCACATCACAGAATATAGGCAGCAGAAACACAGATATGATAATATAGGATATATTAGGACGTCCGTATTTAGTATTTAGCCAACAATAGAAAATACGGTTTGCATAGTCGTGATGAATAGCTAATCCCACAGCCTAGACCCCTACGAGAGCGGCAAGTGACCCTGCCAATTCTGGAGCTAGGAAACTCGGTCTCGACACCTCGAGATGGTCACCCACTGGACCCCAGAACCCGGTCACTTATGCTCTCCACCTTGGGTCTATCCTAATGCGGAAAAGTAAATAATATACAGCAATGGTGACATCATCCTCAACGCGGAAGTGCCCCAAATAAAAGAATATTACATTACAAATGAATTTTACATGAATGAAAAGTAAAACTCTTATCTCACATAAAAAAAAACCCAGCTATTCGATCACGACAATCCAATACACCATAACACAGCAACACATAACATCACATGTCATCAACGTAAGCAAGTATGCGTACCCCAATTGCCGTTGACATATAGCAACGAAACCGGTGATACGCATACTACGCTTACGGTCGCAGAAATAAGTATCACATACTACTAGTCGATGTTAAACCCCTCGATCGAATTAACGAACACCCATATTCCCCAGCAAGCTCAGCACTTGAGCACCGTTAAACAATACCCAAAATCTATGCCACAGTATTTAATGGACCAACCGTAGAAGGGCAGACCCAAGCCTCATTTGTGGCGCCACTAACTACGGCAAACCCTAAGGTTTAGTCGTAGTTTGGTGGTCACATCTCTAGTTAGGGTTACTTTCTTCTAGAGGGTCTATAGGAATACCTGCATTAGTTATCGAATATGTTCAACCTGGAAAACACGAGTGTTTGAAAATTCGATCGACCTGTTTAACATCGCCAAAGTTACCAATACAATGCTATAAAATACGAATACGAACTATTCCGCAAAGAGCCCAATACCAAACTTACATCACATGCAATTCTATACTACATAAACAAAACCAGAAACCCCAGAACTTAATGTACAGAACACTGGAGCAAAACGAGAAGGAGAGGAGCACAGTGGGTCGGCGACACCGGAAATATTGGCTTGGTCGCCGGCCTAATCCGAGCCCCCCTTCGTATTGTACCTTTGTTTTTGAAACATTCTAAATACCACTCTGCAGTTGTTTAAATAATTTTCAGGTCACTTTTTAAAAAAATTTACAGAGAGCATTTTTCAAAGGTTTCTAATTTCGTATTTTGCAGAAGTTTTCGTTTTCATATTGTCGTAATATCGTCTAGGCTTCTAGTTAGGCTCTGATACCATGAAGGAGTTTCTACAGCACCACTAAAAAGGCTTGGTAGCATCACACATGCCATATTTAAATTTTTAGGGTGCTAGAGAAACTAACCTAAGGATCATACTAGAAAAGCTAGGGTAACAAAACTTTAAACACTTTCACAAGAAGTAAAAGCTAGGTTTAGGGAATACAACCTTTGTAGCTCCCTACGCTAGACTCCTTAGCCACTTGGGGTTTGAAAGAAGCTTGCTTGAGGTCCTCTAAGTCCACGACGATCCACCCGGAGTCCTCTTTGTCCAAGCTAGAAGCTTTACTAGATCAAGAGAAATAGTTGAAGCTAAACTAGTTGGCTAGAGTAGTATAGAATGTTGATGTGGTTTGCTTTCTCACTTAAAGACCCTAACTTGATCACTCTTTCACTCAATAATGGAAGCTAGAGAGCAAGAGAGAGGAGGAAGAAGATGAAGGCAATATGAGAGCTTAAGATAATGATAAGCTTAGGTTAAAAATGAGAAAAGAAAATATATATTTTCTTCTTCTCACTTTTAACCCTAGTTATAAAATATCTAGATATTTTCTTTTGGATGAAAAATGGCCAAGGAAATATAACCTATGGTTAAGGCAAGGGTAAATGGATGAATAAAATAATTAACCATGAATTAATTCCACTTTCATTTTCTTTTCCAAAAGGAAATAGCATCATATTAAATAACAAGGTGTGAGTCTTATATTGCCACTATCTCATGTATCAACAACCATGATAGAATAAGTGTATGCATGTATGTGTGCATGCATATCCATATGTGCAACAAAAAGAACATGTGTTTATATGCATGCATACAACAAAAGACAAGAAGGGTTTAAAGTGAAAAGCTAATGGTCAATGATAAATCAACACTTGATTTAGCAAACCGGTCATATCACATATGACCTGACTAATAGCAGACCGCCCGATTAATATACGGTATCACATACGCGCATTTAATTGGGTCCCCGCGCATATCTCATATGCATACCACATTGTTTTTCCTGGACTAGGTAACTCCATTGTGGGACTCTAAGACTCGTCAATACGCCGGCAGTGGATGATTATCATATCAATCACCCCCAAGCCGCAAGAGGTCAGCTAAACGTAATGGCCAACCGGGTATTGAGCGATCAGAAGAAAACAAGCGAACCTGTCATAACTCCCGTCGAGCCAACCGGCAACACTACCGTACAGTCCGGTCTCTTCGTCAGATATGCTGCATATCAAGTCTAGGGATGGTAACGTCAACCCCAATAACTCAATAAGTCGTGCCGATGAATGGTCTATAATAGATCGAGAAACTACTGATAACACTTATCAATAAATCTCAACAACCCTGGCCAGGGACTTACTGATATAGCCAATCGAGCACAGCACAGCATCAACTCCCAATACCGAGAGAGACGAAACCCCTCCTATCGCTCATCGCCTTCGTGTATCTCGGGACTGTACCCAACAGCCACCTATTTGCACGACTCAGTAGAGCCATGGTAGGGTGGTAATCAAAGTACAGTGGGAGAACACACAAGACTCTATGACGATCTCGGGTCTACAGACTAACCTGTACCAGTGTCACCAAAGAACTGCTATCCGACCATATAGGAGTTCTCGGCGAGTCCGTCCAGTGTACCCAGTCTCCACTGAGCACCCATATACGATCTCGATGTCAAACATCAATGGATGTGGGAACATCCATCGCCCATCATATGGGTCTAGTATCATATACGCTAGTCTACTCTGGTATATCGATGCCCCATCTCGATACACCTACGCTAGGGACATTTCAGGATATGCTTATAAACTACAGATGTCTCGCTAGTATGATCTCCATCATAATCACAGTAGTCAAGCCAATATCCTCAGGGCTTTATCAACATGTGTAAATGATTAAAAGCATGATCAAGTCAACATGTCAGATAAAGAAGAACCAGATAACATACAATCATGTCGAGCAAGAATGTACACTGAATATATATATATATATACATGTATAAATAAATCCACTATCACATAATGGCCTCTAGGGCATACATATATCCAACAAGAAGCTGTCTGGATGAAGAACTTCCTTACAGAACTTCAGGCGGTTCCGACCATTGTTGATCCAATACCTCTGTATTATGACAACAACGGTGCTATAGCTTTAGCCAAGGAACCTAGGTCCCATCAGAAGTCCATACACATATTGAGGCGGTACCACTTGATCAGGCAGATCGTAGATCGCCGGGAGATTGAGGTGAGGAGAGTAGATACGGAGAATAACACTGCAGATCCACTCACGAAAGCCATCCCTCAGACACAGTTCGAGTGGCTGATCGAGATGATAGGTCTGCGATACGCCAGTACATGGCCCTAGTGCAAGTGGGAGATTGTTAGTGTATATGCCCTAGAGGCCATTATTGTATCATACTGGTTTGTATATTACTTAATGGAAGCTCGGGATATTCACAGTTGTATTGACAGTCTTGCTCAAAATGATAGTATGCTACTTGGTTTGTTTCTAACTCAGTATATGCATGTGTTTCTTTTAGCATATCGCTTATACATATTGGTAGAGCCCTTAGGATCTTTGCTTGATTACCAGCGTTGTGATGGAAATCACACTAGTGGGGGCTGGGTAATCTACAAGCACATCCTTATATAGGTCCCTTGTCATAGGATTATCGAGACGGGGTATCGATACTCCGGAGTAGACTAGTGTATACGCTTCTCATCCCAGTAGGGGAGATGGTCTGTCCTACAGCCATTAGTACGCCGTACCGGAGATAGTATATAGGTGCTCATTAGGTTATGAGTACACTGGACAGGACTTGTCGGGAACTGTTGGTTAGTATTATACCTATCGTCGGGTAGCAGTTCCCAGGTGACATGAGTATAGATTAGTCCGTCGACTTTACACTGCTACTTCGCCTCGAGTGTGTTCCTACTGTACTTTGATTACTACCCTACCACAGCTTAAAGGAGTCGTGCAAACATGTAGTAGTTATGTGCAGTCCCGAAGCACTTGGAGGCAGTGGCGGTTAGATAGGATCCGTCTCTCCCGGTATTGGGTGTTGATATCGTGCTGTATTTAGAGAGCCATTACAAAAAGTCCCTGGCCAGGGCAAGCGAGATTTACTGGTAGGTATTTCAGTAGTTTCTCAGGGTGTTTTGGGCTACACTCCGGCATGACTTATTGTGCTATTTGGGGTCTGACGATTACCGCCCCCTAGGCCCGATATGCGATACTTTTAGACGAACAGACTGAACTGTACAGAGATTGTCACATTCAGGCTCAGTAGGAGTTCAGATGGGTTTCCTCATCGGCCTTCTTATTGACAGATACCTGGGTAGCCGTTACGTGCAGCTAGTACCGCTTGCGGCTTATGGTTAAACCCTCTGCCAGCATACTGTCGAGTCTTTAAGTCCCACACAGAGAGTTTCCCTGCATCGGGCGAAAGATATAGAGGCCGTATGGTTTTACGGCAGAGCTTCAATCACGTACATGCACTTATGCGCGCAAGATGTTCGGATGGATAATACTAGTGGGCTTCGGTTTAAGCCGGATCCTAGTATTATATTGATGGATCAGTTTTGTCTCTTTGTATTCGTGATTCTTGGAACACGGATGCGGGTATGTATATACGGATGAGAGGGGCATAGAAGGAGACACCTCATTAGGGTTTTGACCATTGACTTGATTAAAACAATTATGAGGTGGAGAAAAGTAATTGTTATTTTTTTTAATGATAATTGAGGTATGGCTACTTGTTTTGACTACTTGACTTGGTTTGAACATTTGACTTGGTTTGACTCTTTAACATAGATATTTCTTGTGAGATATTTTGAGGCACTAGATATTTTGGGTGAGATATTTTCTTTCCATTCTTGTAGTCATATCAAGTGAGCCATCTCATTTTTATCATTATCATTATCAAAAAACCATTTTCTCTTTCCTCAAGTAAGCTCTCTTCTTCTTCCTCTTAATTAAAAAACCCTTAAAGTCTCATGAGTTGAGTAAACTAGGGTTCCAAGAGACAAATAAATCCATCTTCATTCTCTACATCACCTAGGCCATCAAGTTTAACAAGCTTGTTGCCCTAGTTACCTCAGATTTTAGGTTGGAGCTCGGACTATGGACTCTCGGGTGGATCGTCTTTGACTCGAGGAAGCCGACGAGGAAGTTACGATCCGGATTGTTCCTCGGAGCCTACGATGACGAGGAGGATAGCGAAGAAGACCCAAAGGACTTGTATCATGTGGTATAATATTCTTTCCGAGTAGTTAAATCTCATGTAGTTTGCTAGCTAGGGTTTATGGTCGATCCTTAGTTCTAATCGGTGTTGCGAAGCGCGTAAAAATCATTCTTTTGCAATTCTGCCTTCTCATGAACACGTGCGGTGTGCGATGTCGACATACATAAGGGATACCCTATGCTTCGGTAGTAGGCTCTATCATGTACGCGATATTATGTACCATACTCGATGTAGCGTACTCACTAAGTGTTGTGAGTAGGTATCAAGCAGATCCAGGAGAGAATCACTGGACAGCTGTGAAGAACATTCTCAAGTACTTGAGAAGGACTAAAGAGGTGTTCTTGGTGTATGGTAACGGTGAACTCCAAATGGTGTCCTTTACTGATTCGAGCTTCCAGAGTGATAGGACGACTCTAAGTTGGTCTCGGGATTTGTCTTTACCCTCAATGGAGGGGCGGTTTGTTGGAAGAGTTCCAAGCAAGAAACCGTGGCAGACTCGACGATAGAGGTTGAATACATCGCTGCCAACGATGTTGCCAAAGAGGCTGTCTGGAAGAAGTTCATAACTGAACTTGGAGTGGTTCCGTCCATCGAGCATCCAATACCTTTGTATTGTGATAACATTGGAGCAGTGTCTTTGGCCAAGGAACCCAGGTCCTATCAGCGATCCAGGCATATTCTGAGGCAGTATCACCTGATCCGGGAGATAGTTGATAGACGGGAGATCAAGGTCAGGAGAGTTGACACGAAGAATAACATGGCGGATCCACTCACAAAGGCCATACCCCAGATACAATTTGAGAGACTCTTCGGGATGTTGGGTATGAGATACTACAACAACTGGCCTTAGTGCAAGTGGGAGATTGTTAGTTATATGTATGCCCTAGAGGCCATTATTTACATATGATGTATATTATAGTGGATGCTTGGACATATATAGAGAGGACTTTCTTGCTCGACATGATAGTATGCTATCGGTATGCTCTTTGTCTTAACATGTAGACTTGTATTGTGATATTGCCTTGCTCTCACATGTTGATAAAGCCCTTAGGATGTGTACTTGACTACCAGGACTATGATGGAGATCACACTTGTAGGACCAGGGTAGTCCATAAGTACATCCTTTAATTGTTCCTAGTCGAGGGTGTATCGAGACAGGGCATCGATATTCCAGAGTAGACTAGCGTATACGCTTCTTGACCTATATGATGGGCGATGGATGATCCCACATCCATTGGTGTTTGACATCAAAGATGCTATATGAGTGCTCAGTGGAGACTGGGTACACTGAACAGGACTCGCCGAGAACTCCTTGATGGTATTATACCTAGCGTCAGATAGTAGTTCTCTGGTGATACTGGTACAGGTTAGTCTGTAGAGCCGAGATCGTCATAGAGTCTTGTGTGATTCCCACTGTGCTTTGATTTCCACCTTACTACGTTCAAGAGAACGTGCAAAACAGTGGCTTTTGGGTACAGTCCCGAGTTACATGGAAGCAATGAGAGATAGGAGGGGATTCGTCTCTCCCGGTATTAGGGGTTGATATTTCGCTGTGCTCAATTGGCCATAACAGGAAGTCCCTGGCCAGGGCTGATACGGAGATATACTGGTAAGTGATATCAGTAGTTTCTCGACCCGTTATGAGCCTCACATCGGCACGACTTATCGGTAACTGTGGTCTGACGTTTACCACCCGTAGACTAAATATGCAACATATCAGACGAAAAGACCGGACTGTACGGTAGTGTTTCTGACAGGCTTTACAGGAGTATGAGCAGACTTGCTTGTTGATCTTCTGATCGCTCAATACCCGGGTAGCCGTTACGTCCAGCTAGTACCGCTGATGGCTTGTGGGTGACTGATATGATCATCACCTACCGCCGGCGT
This sequence comes from Agapanthus africanus, assembly GCA_030015575.1. Taxonomy (NCBI): domain Eukaryota; kingdom Viridiplantae; phylum Streptophyta; class Magnoliopsida; order Asparagales; family Amaryllidaceae; genus Agapanthus; species Agapanthus africanus. The sequence continues at coordinate 177,157,921 of CM057350.1, read as the reverse complement.
ATTGATGAGTCTTTAGAGTCCTACACAGAGGTTTCCTGGCTCAGACGAAACGAAGTAGGAGCTCATATATGATATGTGCGGGACTGAGATTAATACGTGTATGTGATATCGTATTCTATTCTCACGATATGTGATATCGGTCGGTTATATATGTGATATAGCCGGGTTATCGAATCAAGTGTTGATTCGATAAGTGGATACATATGATATTAGTCGGTTATATGTGATATAACTGGATTATTGAATCAAGTGTTGATTTAATAATTTAATGTATAATTATATATTTGATATATTTACATTAACTAATATTAGCTCACTTGTGCATTTCTTTTTCTTATATGTGCACACTAATATATGTGTGATATATTTTAATTGTGTTTCTTTTTGTGTCATGCTTGATTATACATGCAACATGGGTGTTTGAAACTTACACCATTCCATAAGATAATTGGGGTTTTATTTATTTAAAGTAAATACAAAATTGGTGGAAATTTGTCATGGTTGATGCTTAGTGGAAGTTTGTAGAAACCTTTGACTTAGTCCACTAATTTTTTCTTACTATAGATATTTATTAACCCAACCATTATCTTAAACCATGGTCAAGTATCTACATGAGTTATATGAGATATTTCTCACCCATGGTTTCTTATGATTCATTCACAACATTATTCTCTTCATCTTCTTCTTCATCAAGAGAGCTCTCTAGGTTTTGGAGAGATGACGAAAATTAGTGAGAAAATTAATTCTAAAGTGAGAAAAAATCCTACTTCATCATCCTCTACTAGATTAGCCATTTAGTTTAGGGTGTTAGCTTCGCTAATCCCTAATTAGTGAAGAGATAGCTTGGGTTGGTGTCTCCTCGATGTAGATCATCTTCAGCCTCGAAGACTTCATGCAAGCTTGTTCCTTTCATCTTGTGGAGCCATTCTAGAGTCCGGAAGATCACTACATGGAGCGAAGGGACTACTACACGGAGCTATTGAAGTTAAGGACCGGTCTACAAAGGTTGTATTCCATGTTCACTTTGATGTAAAGTTGTTTACATGTTGTAATGTCTAATTATCTAGTTAAGATTCTAGGGTTAGGGTTATGTAGCATGGCAAAATTTTGAAAACGGCATGGATGATGCCTCCCGAAACCTTGCTGTCGTGCTAGGCAATCCTACATTCTCTAGTTCAATTCTAAGTTAGTATAGCTTAGCCCACTAGATTTTTTTAAATTGCATACTTGATGTCTCTAGAAACCTAGTAGTGGTGCTAAGACATACTTTCAGAGAGCACAACAGAAGTAGATTACTCAGAGGCCTAATTAGAGGCGGGCCTTCACCTTGAGGGCCGAGGAGGCCAAAACTTCAGACGATGTTGTTTCAGGTATCCTACTTGTTTATGATTTTCCCGCATTGGCATTATTCGATTTTGGTGCATCCCATTGCTTCATGCCGTCTAAGTTTATTAATGCACACTCTATCCCACACACAGCCTTATGTAGTTGTTGGGACATACACATTAGGAATGGGAGAATTATATCTAGTAGTGAGTGCAATGGTTGTTCGATTGTTATTTGTAGACGGGAGTTATTTGCGGATTTCTTGGTAATAGATACTGGCGGTTACAATGTTGTCTTAGGAATGGACTTTCTTGGAATTTTCAACGCTCACATTGATTGTAGGGTGACGAAAGTGATTTTCTAAATTCCTAGACATCCGGAGTTCGTATTCTTAGGGGACAGCAAATCTGCCGGGCCAGTCAAATTTAGGGCTAAGCCGACAAGTGCCACTTTTTCTTCATTAGAGGTAATCAAGGAAGAAGCGCCTGTTGTAGTTTAGGATTTCATGGATGTGTTCGAAGACATCTCGGGTTTACCGCAAAAACGAGATGTGGAGTTCGCGATTGATCTTATTCTATGAGCAATGCCAATTTCAAAGGTTTATTATCCGATGGCACCAGTAGAACTAGAAGTGGTAAAGAGATAAGTTTCCGAATTACCGGAGAAGGGCTGGATTCGTAGCAAGTGTTCACCGTGGGGAACTCCAGTTCTTTTAGTCAAGAAGAAAGATGGCACGCATAGGATGTGCATCGACTATCGAGAGTTAAATCGGTGACTATTAAGAATAAGTATTCAATCCCTCGCATAGGTGAATTATTCGATCAACTAAGTGGTGCGAGAATATTCTCGAAGTTGGATTTGCGATCAGGTTATCACCAAGTTCGGGTGAAAGCAGAAGACATTTGCAAGACAGCGTTCCGAACTCGATATGGGCATTACGAGTATTTAGTGATGCCATTTGGAGTTACTAACCCACCGGGGATATTTATGGACTTGATGAACCGGATCTTTTCACCATTTCTAGATCAGTTCGTCATAGTATTCATTGATGATATTCTGGTCTATTTAAGGAGCAAAGAAGTGCATGAAGAACACTTAAGAATCACACTGCATACGTTGAGACAAGAAAAGCTATCTGCTAAGATGGGCAAGTGTGAGTTTTGGCTCGAAGAAGTGAAGTTCTTGGGTCGTGTTGTGTCCGGAGATGGTATTGTTGTTGACCCTGAAAAGTTTGCAGCTGTTCATGATTGGCCAATTCCAACGAATATAAGGGAGATCAAAAGTTTCCTTGAACTTACTATATATTATAGAAGATTTGTGGAGAACTTCGCTCGGATAGCAGAACCCTTGACCAAGCTAACACAAAAGGATGTATCGTTTGTATGGACTGAGAAGTGTGCGTCAGCTTTTGAAGCTCTGAAACAAAGATTGACAGCCACTTCTATTTTAACAGTGCCCGATGATTCAGGAGGATTAGTTATTTATAGTGACGCATCTGGAAAAGGCTTGGGATGTGTTTTGATGCAGCATGAAAAGGTTGTAGCTTATGCATCAAGGCAATTGAAGATTCATGAGAAGAACTACCCAACTCATGACATGGAGCTAGTAGCAGTTATTTTTGCGCTAAAGATTTGGATACACTACTTATTGGGAGAAAGGGTAGAGGTGTTCACTAATCACAGGAGCTTAAAGTACGTGTTTACACAGAAAGAGCTCAACATGAGGCAGCGTAGATGGTTGGAGCTGATGGCTGATTATGATCTTGGTTTCATGTACCATCTGGGGAAAATTAATGTAGTGTCGGATGCTCTAAGTCGGGTGCCAGCAATACGAATGTTGACTGCACAGAAGGAGATTATAGCAGATTTTCAGAGATTCCAGTTAGAGCACGTACTACCAGATTCTTCGGGAAAGTTGATGCAGTTGCAAGTACAGTCATTATTGATTAATAGCATTAAGGCAGCACAGTTGCACAATCCTAGATTGCAGAAATTTCGTGGACAAGTGAAAGCGGGACTTCGAACGGATTTATTGATTCATGGATATGGTTCTTTAAGATATGGAAGTCATTTATGTGTACATAAAGGAGAAGTTCGTTAAGAAGTCATGAAAGAGGCTCATAGTTCCGTATATTCAGTACATCCAAGAGGCACGAAGATATATAGAGATTTGCGACAAAACTTTTGGTGGGAAGGCATGAAAAGAGAGATTGCTTGTTATGTATCGAGGTGCTTGGTATGTCAGCAAGTCAAGGCTGAACATCAAAGGGTAGCTGGTTTGTTGCAACTGTAAGTGCACGGCAGCGCCCCGGCCGTCGAACCGACGCCGGAAACGCGGAAACGAAAAACTTTGCGAACTAGCAAACCGGCACCACCGCGCACAAAAATCCCGGATCGGGCCATTAACCTAGCTGCTAGCAAACTAAAAGACGGGTAGAGAGTTATACCAAGCGATCCGTGTCCTTCGGTCTTCGTCTCCACTCCGATCTCCCGCGGAATCTCCGTTCGTCACCTCCTCGTCGGAAAGGGCACCACGTAGCCGGGTTCGTTTACGGGCTCCCACCTCTGGACCGAGGCAACTCGGGCGCGAAGTTGGCTAGCCGACGCGACCAAGATTTGCTGTAGATGTAGTGTAGTAGGCTATGTCTCTTTGGGTTTTAAGAAGTTGCCTTAATGTTATGGAGACGAAGAAAGCAACTAAGGAAATGTGCTTAGGAATTTAGGTAGCAAGAAAAGGAGATGAAACAATTTTCCTCACATAATGAAAACCTCTCTCCTCTCTCACCAAAGTGGCCGGCCTCATAAGGAAATGGGTGAGGGAAAAGGGAATAATACAAGTGAGGATAATGTGTGATGATATGAATGGATAAAAGTCACACCATATGCTAATCTCAAGCTAAATCAATTCCCATCCAAATCCTTTCTCATTTAAAGCAAGTGAAGAGATATAAAAAGAATCTCATCATGATGAAGCCACAAGTGCAAGAAACCCCTCCACAATAAGTTATTTGCAAACTTGCAAATAACCCCCTCCATCGAAAAGTCCGGCCGGGAAGGAACAAAGAAAAACCGGCCGGAACGGAATGCAAACTGGCAACTTCAGAAAACTGATCCCGTAATAAATTACAGGAAAACCCCGCTATTGCATATACATGCCTGCATTTGTATTCCCACTGAACACAAATGCAAAGAGACAAAATCTACACTATACAATACTAGGATCCGGCTTAAAACAAAGCCCGCTAGTAAAATCCGTCCGATCACGATCTGTGCAATACCGCACGTATCTGATCGAACCCTGCCATATCTCCATACGGCCTCTACAGCGTTTCGCCCGAAACTTGAGTAACTGTGTGTGTGGTGGACTCTAAAGACTCGTCAATACTATGGCTGTGGATTTAACCACTAGCACGTCAGAGGTATTAGCCATACGTGAAGGGATACCAGCTATTGACCAAAAGGGACGTCGACGAGCGAACTCATCCTGACACCCTACTGAGCCTGTCAGTGACAATATCCGTACAGTCCGATCCGTTCGTCTATGAGCATCGCATGGCGGGCCTAGGGGATTGGTAAAAGTCAGATCCCCAAAAGCGGTACAAGTCGTGTCGGAGTGTAGCCCAGAACACCCTGAGATACTACTGGAATGCCTACCAGTAAATCTCCTGCCTTGGCCAAGGACTTTTCATGTACTGGCTCTCCTAGATACAGCGCGATCTCACCCCCAATACCGGGAGAGACGAACCCCTACAGATCCGCTCACTGCCTCCATGTGGCTCGGGACTGTACCCAACTAAAACCTGTTTGCACGTCTCCTTTGAGCGTGGTAGGGTAGTAATCTAAGTACAGTGGGAACTCACACGAGACAAATGACGATCTCAGGTCGATGAACTAACCTGTGCACATGTCACCAGGGAACTGCTATCTGACGTCTGGTATAATCCCAACTAGCAGGTTCCCGGCGAGTCCTATCCGGTGTACTGATAACCCAATGAGCACCTGTATACATCTTAGGTGAACCAACTGACACCAGTGGCTTGTGAGACCGGCCACCGCCCCTCGTCGGGGTCTCGACTGTATACACTAGTCTACTCTGGAGAATCGATGCCCTGTCTCGAAACTCCCACGACTAGGGACCTTTTAAGGATTTGCTTATAGACTCCAGCTCCTACGTATATGATCGCCCTCATACTGCTGGTAGTCAAGCAAGAATGCTAGGGGCTCTATCAACGTGCAATAGTGACCTATAAGGTCACCTAAAGCAGTACACGATGATAAAGATAAACCAGATAGCATACTATCATCTCGAGTAAGACTGTCCTACCGGTATAGGTCCTCCCTCAACCATTGCAATCACGTGCCTGTGATCCAATAATTGACTTTGAGGGCACTATATCCAACAATCTCCCACTTGCACTCAAGGCTAATTATTGCGATGTCGCATACTCACAGCTCGTGTGATACCGAACACCCAACTCCTCTACTAGTCAGTCTCACAAAGCTCGTTTGCAAAACTATTGCGTTCGAAGAATAGCCTCAGTGAGTGGATCCTCTTTGATGTTTCTTTCTATGTCCCTCTTTATCCCATGTTCGCAGAGAAAGCCATCTCCTGAAATGAGCAATACCTGTCTTAGAATGTCTGGATGTCTGATGGGACCTAGTTCATAAATGAACTCCAAATCCAAACTTCTTAGACTGCATCGACAACTGAACTTAATCAGTGTCCTGCGCCATGCCTCCCTCAGTATCCACCTGGACCACCTGTCCAAAATACTGCCCCTCGTCAGAGGGAAAACTATAACTCTGAGGACCACCCTGTCGTTGATGTCACCTTGGAAGCCTGGAATGATAACCATTTCCCGAATGAGGTTGTCGTTATCCTATCCTTAGAACATCCACTTATGTTCTAAAACTGCTTCTTAATGTTTCTCCAGGATTGGATTAATATCAACTTATTGCATCTACTGCAAGAACAATATCTGGTGTGGTACTTGACATCTCATGATTGACTCAATTGCCTAAGCAAGTGATCTGCCAATCATGTACATCCCTCTCCCCTTTAGTCTGTAGGACACCTTTAGCGAGGGTGACTCCATCACCTGCAGGTATACTACCGTGGCAGGAGTCGTCCATTCTAAATACTCATTGAATGCTGTCTAAGTACCCAGATTAGGAAACCACCCAAATCTAGATCTATAGATCTAGTAACCAGAATGTCTTGATATTATATCCAAGTCCCGTATGGAGAAACTACTGTGTGACAACCAAAGTATAACCGATCGTAGTATAGGAATATCATTTCCTACTCTGTGTATGTCATCCAAATACCAGGACATCACACCCTACTACCTTCTTAACAGATCCATCCCCTATTCTGATGAAGTCAAACCTATGACTATCGCATCAGAAATAGATGATCTATCTCCGCTATATCTGCTTTAGTCTATAAATAGACATAAGCCTCCTGTCCACCAATGCTTCCGCTGCTCCCACCGACTACGACAACCCTCTGGCAAAGTCATATAGACGTACACTTCTAAAGCTAGTTTAGAACGATGCTATACTCATCCTCCTGCCGGGTCTCACAGTCTGGAACAACAGCAATGGCAAGTCTGGGTAATCAAGAACCTCCCTGCCACTGTCCCTGAGCATACCGAAGTACCTCTCAGGTGCCTGAGGTTACCCACCATATCTGCGGAGTGGCCAATGGAATGTCAAACCAGATTGAATATTTAGGTTCTTTATCAAATCTTCAGTAATCGTTTGCGGTTCTGGAATCACTTCCAGTTCTACCATACTCCCACTACTGTTTTCTAAAAAAAAAAATCCATTTTTATTAAAACTGTGGCAAGTCAAGAACAATATCACTATTGATCTTCCAGATGGTAGAAAGTCAACCCTCGTCATAGCCCGGGTCAACCCACAAACAGCCATTACAGAAACGTACCTTGAGTTATCCATAGTCTGGTTTTAAGAATAAGCTGGACAACTCCCCGTACCTTAACAATGTCAAGATATGAACTGTTCTATATCCAATATAGAAACAGAGGCACTGATTTAATTGAACCATATTCAAATCATGCAGCTGTCACCAGTGCATGTCAACTAAATGGGAGGAGGCCGATCAGCGTTACTCAACTTAGGAATACTTCCAATTATGAGTAACCTGAAAGAGAAGTAAGTTCTCTTAATCATTACTATCAACTGAATACCATTCACAAGTATCTACATCTTCGATCACCTTGAAGAATCCCGATACTTGCAATACCTGGTTCTCTACTTTACTCATATACCAATAACTTTTCAAAACTCAGACCCTGTGTTTCTACGAAACACCTGTCTAAAACTAGAGAAGTCATAAGTAAACCGAATACAGTACGAGTACCTACCCCTCTGTCCTAACGGACACTGGACAACATACAATACTCTGTATAAGTCCCCTGAGTCTAATAACTCATTCCCTGTGTGTCGTAGGTTGAAAATTGTACTTATGGTTAAGAAGAATTACACCGCTATTTAATGCTCCTTACCTAACCATCCACTGATATAGGTAAATGTCATAGACATAATTTCAAAAAGGTATATCTCACTCTATAAAAATAGATGTACAGATATATCAATTTGAAATTGGTGCATAACAACGGATATTCAAAACCAAATATTTGCCGTCCGGCAAACAACCCAGGCGATTTCCTCAAATATCACCTATTACAATGAATCCCAATATAATGAGGATGATCACCTAATTCCCAATAACTTACTCCCACTCATCATCTGTAAAACCATACAGATGAGAGAATCAAACCTGGTAAATGCATACCCTGGAGCAAGTGTCTAATTGGGAAATCAGTTTTCTTTTAACAGTACACAGTGAAACTGAAACATTGAAATGTTTCGATGGGGTATCCCGGTATTCCTAATAATGCCTCTTCCATTATCCAGATTCACAACTATAACCGTATAATTCTTTTCCACCTCTCCAAATCCCTTTATATGTCATTAGTCGTTACCTTCTGCACACCACTTTAGGCCAAATGGTTTTCTTCCTTCCCTACCATTCGGCACCAGCCTATGGTTTGGAAAAAGACTATCCAATAAGTATAATGGGTGTACTGTCCTAATCCTAGGAGCACTCGCAATGCGAGAGAAGGTAAAGATAAAAGACAACCGAATAAACCTTATTCCTATTTCTCCTGAACCAGGATCCATCCCCGAACTGGAACAAGTTCCTTTCGAGTTCATATATAACCATACGATGGAGTATCCAATAAACTTGGGATCTTCGTAGTGATACAGAGTGTCCTGGAGAAATACAAAGGAGATTTAGGATTGGCGAAGAAATACTTGGTTTGGTCGTGAATAGCAGTCGCAATTTACTTTGCCCTCTTACTAATCCCTTTCTTTGTCTTTACATAATACCTTTTGTACACCATCGTTATGCTAATTGGTTTTCGTCATTCCCCACCGTTCGGCACCAGCCTAAGGTTTGGAAGAAGACTATCCAATTTGCGTAATAGGTGTACTATCTCCTAAACCAAGGAGTACTCGCAACCTGAGAGAAGGTAAAAGGAAAAGACAACTGAATAGCCCTATTTATTTTCTCCAGAACCGGAAACCATCCTCGAATTCCTTCGAGTTCGTATATAACCATACGATGGTTTTGTCCAATGGAAGTGGACGTTCGTAGTAATACGGGGTGTCCTGGAGAAAAGGGTAAAAGTAGGAGTGGCAATGAGGTATGCAACTCTGACAATCCAAAAGCCAGTGTTAAGAAGGTTCGGTCAACTTGGTCACTGAGTCATAGTCTATGGTCGGGTCAATGGTCGCTACCAAAGATAGAGAGAAAAGAAACACTCAGCATGCACTCTAACCTAGATCAGAATGGTTATCAATTTATCTAATCTGGAAACCTCCCACTGTAACGTCAAATTCTTCCCCAAACCTGAAAGAAGAATTAGCCGGAATTACCCGAGGAGTAAACCAACTCATCAGTGGGAATCGGGATCCAACTATCATCACATGATAACGTGACGGAATCCGCTCACGTTATCACACTCCAGAAGGTATGCGCATATCTGGCAAGTTTCAGTTTCTTTAGAAACTCCCGATGTGATTTTTGCCCCATGCTCTTATGACCTTGACTTTGGCCAACAAATCATAAGTCACATGTCAAGTTCTACCCGTCATTCTCCAGGTTGATTTGAACCCACCCGCACAAGCCCTTGACTTTGGCCAACAAGGCTATACGACTGTCCCAAACCAACGCATCTATCTATGCTGCATATGAATAACCAACAGCTACCAAACACTGTGCCTTGACTTTGGCAAACAAACACAGCTTGAATACTATTGACTATCCATATGAAACGACGGAGGGCTACGAATAGTTTCTGGCGAAAACCTTTAACGTAATGAACTTGATATCGTTGAAGGAACGGATAGCTTTATAAAAATATAGTAACGAAAACCTTTGCTAAAGAGGTCACTCCCGGTGAAGGGATCTCGGCTCTTTCCCCGTAGGATGGGGTGCAGGATATTCCAACTGAATACCACGATGCAAAGCAAAAGTAATCGGCTATAGTGAAGTTATTGCCCTGACGCAAACTTCTGTCCAAGGGGTCACTCCCGGTGAAGGGATCTCGGCCCTTGCCTCGTCGACTGAGGAGCAGGATATTCCAACTGAATACCACGATGCAAAACAAAAGAGAACGTCCTTTCAATAACAGCTTTTTGAAAAATGTTCCAACAACATCAGAATAGGTTTGTTTATCTTGCATTGATCCGAATCAACACAGTCCCGTCAATTGATCACACCAATAAAGAACGAAAATAATGACGTACGTATATGCCATCCGCATTCGCCACTGGGTCCCGTCATTACCCGTTAGGTTAGCTAACTAACGACGGAGCGGGGACTGGACTAGCGCGGATGCAAAACATATACAATATCTACTAGTATATATATCAATATATAATTTTCGCTCAAGGCGTGATAAAATGCAACATGACAGAAATGTAATCAGCATCACAGAACAATACAGATATCTGGGATCCCCGGGTTTCATAGAGCCGCTACTGAAACCCGACGTTCCCCTGGTCGTGTGGATAGCCTGTGCAATGAAATCCTAGACCCCTACGGGCGCGGCAAGTTACCCTCCAAAACCTGAAGCGAGGCAGCCCCCTTCAGCAACGTGAATGGACCACCCAGCACTTCATGGAATCCGGTAACTTGGGCACCCCTCCTGGGTCAACCTGTACCCACTACGAGTGCGGCGAATAGCCCGCCAATTCTAGAGTGAAGCCCCCTCCGTCTCAATGCCATGAGATGCGGGCTCGTTGCCCTCTAGAACCCGGCTATCCGTGCACCCCTCCGCGGGGTAATCCTAGTACAGAAAGTAAAATATACATACAACGGGTACATCGACCTCGACCCGGTCGTGCCCCAAAAGAATAATATACAAACAGGCAGTGACGGCTGTCCACATGTCGGACGCTCGCCCCGCAATATCAAATGTACATATAAAACAAAACTGTACTAATATTGCAACCAGGCTATCCCCACGACCAATCCGCAACATCACAGCACAACACAGAACATCAACGTGAATGTCACGTTCGCAAATCCGTCTAACCGGGCTATAGCAGTTAGACAGGATTTACCGATCAAGTGACATTCACGGTCGCAGATATAATGTAAATACTGTGAACTAGCATGTTTTAAAAAATCCGATCGATCAAAATTTATCGAAGTGGGCCCCAAACACTACTGTAGCTCGCACAGAAAATCTGGGCCCAAAAAGAATGTTCCAAAAATCCTAATTCCATGTCAGAAGCCCACTGGAAAAAATTGGTGAGATGAAGCTATATTACTGCGGCGGAACTGCGGCAAAAGTGGGGTTATGGCCGCGGTTACGCGGCTATATTAAAGGATTAGGTCACCAAATTTCTACAGTGTTCTTAGAATTCTCTGCACATGTTTCTGAAACAACCTGAAAAAATTTTCGAGACAAAAAATAATTCGACAGAAACTTGTGCAAGAAAAATACGGTTTTGGAAATTCGTTCGATCGAAGCTTTAAACATACTAGAGCAAGCTAGACTAAGTTAATGGCGTGGCTCTGATACCAATGTAAGTGCACGGCGGCGCCCCGGCCGTCGATCCGACGCCGGAAAAGCGGAAACGAAAAACTTTGCGAACTAGCAAACCGGCACCACCGCGCACAAAAATCCCGGATCGGGCCATTAACCTAGCTACTAGCAAACTAAAAGACGGGTAACGAGTTATACCAAGCGATCCGTGTCCTTCGGTCTTCGTCTCCATTCCGATCTCCCGCGGAATCTCCGTCCGTCACCTCCTCGTCGGAAAGGGCATCACGTAGCCGGGTTCGTTTACGGGCTCCCACCTCTGGACCGAGGCAACTTGGGCGCGAAGTTGGCTAGCCGACGTGACCAAGATTTGTTGTAGATGTAGTGTAGTAGGCTATGTCTCTTTGGGGTTTAAGAAGTTGCCTTAATGTTGTGGAGGTGAAGAAAGCAACTAAGGAAATGTGCTTAGGAATTTAGGTAGCAAGAAAAGGAGATGAAACAATTTTCCTCACATAATGAAAACCTCTCTCCTCTCTCACCAAAGTGGCCGACCTCATAAGGAAATGGGTGAGGGAAAAGGGAATAATGCAAGTGGGGATAATGTGTGATGATATGAATGGATAAAAGTCACACCATATGCTAATCTCAAGCCAAATCAATTCCCATCCAAATCCTTTCTCATTTAAAGCAAGTGAAGAGATATAAAAAGAATCTCATCATGATGAAGCCACAAGTGCAAGAAACCCCTCCACAATAAGTTATTTGCAAACTTGCAAATAACCCCCTCCATCGAAAAGTCCGGCCGGGAAGGAACAAAGAAAAACCGGCTGGAACGGAATGCAAACTGGCAACTTCAGAAAACTGATCCCGTAATAAATTACAGGAAAACCCCGCTATTGCATATACATGCCCGCATTTGTATTCCCACTGAACACAAATGCAAAGAGACAAAATCTACACTATACAATACTAGGATCCGGCTTAAAACAAAGCCCGCTAGTAAAATCCGTCCGATCACGATCCGTGCAATACCGCACGTATCTGATCGAACCCTGCCATATCTCCATACGGCCTTTACAGGGTTTCGCCCGAAACTTGAGTAACTGTGTGTGTGGTGGACTCTAAACACTCGTCAATACTATGGCTGTGGATTTAACCACTAGCACGTCAGAGGTATTAGCCATACGTGACGGGCTACCAGCTATTGACCAAAAGGGACGTCGACGAGCGAACTCATCCTGACACCCTACTGAGCCTGTCAGTGACAATATCCGTACAGTCCGGTCCGTTCGTCTATGAGCATCGCATGGCGGGCCTAGGGGGTTGGTAAAAGTCAGACCCCCAAATGCGGTAAAAGTCGTGTCGGAGTGTAGCCCAGAACACCCTGAGATACTACTGGAATGCCTACCAGTAAATCTCCTGTCTTGGCCAAGGACTTTTCATGTACTGGCTCTCCTAGACACAGCGCGACCTCACCCCTAATACCGGGAGAGACGAACCCCTACAGATCCGCTCACTGCCTCCATGTGGCTCGGGACTGTACCCAACTAAAACCTGTTTGCACGTCTCCTTTGAGCGTGGTAGGGTAGTAATCTAAGTACAGTGGGAACTCACACGAGACAAATGACGATCTCAGGTCGATGAACTAACCTGTACACATGTCACCAGGGAACTGCTATCTGACGTCTGGTATAATCCCAACTAGCAGGTTCCCGGCGAGTCCTGTCCGGTGTACTGATAACCCAATGAGCACCCGTATACATCTTAGGTGAACCAACTGACACCAGTGGCTTGTGAGACCGGCCACCTCCCCTCGTCGCGGTCTCGACTGTATACACTAGTCTACTCTGGAGAATCGATGCCCTGTCTCGAAACTCCCACGACTAGGGACCTTTTAAGGATTTGCTTATAGACTCCAGCTCCCACGTATATGATCGCCCTCATACTGCTGGTAGTCAAGCAAGAATCCTAGGGGCTCTATCAACGTGCAATAGTGACCTGTAAGGTCACCTAAAGCAGTACACGATGATAAAGATAAACCAGATAGCATACTATCATCTCGAGTAAGACTGTCCTACCGGTATAGGTCCTCCCTCAACCATTGCAATCACGTGCCTGTGATCCAATAATTGACTCTGAGGGCACTATATCCAACAGCAACCACTTCTGATTCCCCAATGGAAGTGAGAACATATAACCATTGGTTTCATGACAGCGTTACCACGAAGCCCAAAGGGCAATAATGCAGTTTAGGTGATTGTCGTTCGACTGACCAAAACAGCTCATTTCATACCATTTCTAGTTGGACAGTTGATGGAGGCATTGGCAAAGTGGTACACGCAGGAGATTTTGAGATTGCATGGTGTACCAGTGAGTATCGTTTCTGATCATGACACCCGGTTCCGGTCACATTTTTGGAGGAGTCTGCAAGAAAGTTTTGGAACTCTCTTGAACTTTAGTATGGCTTATCATCCTCAGACAGATGGACAGTCCAAGAGAACGATCTAAATTCTTGAAGATATGTTGAGAGCTTACATATTAGACTACAAGTGTTCGTGGGAGGATCATTTGCACTTAGTGGAGTTTTCATATAATAACAATTTTTAGGAGACCATAAAGATGGCTCCATTCGAAGTGTTGTACGGTCGTAAGTTTCGCTCGGTTGTATGTTGGAACGATTTTGGAGAAAGAAGATTGTTGGGACCTGAACTTGTTCATCACAAAAAACTGCATTTCAATACCGCTCATTTGTTATCATTTTTGTGTTATATCAGTACTATTAATCCGTTCCTACTCAATAAGTACAGAATATAGGTATTCATGATAAAACACTAGAAACACACTCAAAATGCACGGATACGACATTTATAAGCCGACACTGCAACCGGAACGGAAAACCGATCAATATTCAAGAGTTTTTGCAACAAACATGTGTGCACAACATTTTTTATCAAGAATGGTCCAACATGACATAATTAATTACAAGTGTGAACACATATTTTGGCTTATGGGATAGCCTAGCACAAATGGGCACACAAGTTGTCTACAAAAATCATGGTTTGTGCAAGTGGATGAGCAAGTGGGCATATGTAATGAGTGCTTGAAAAGTGTTGATGTGATTTAAAGCTTGCATTTCCCTCCAAATCTACAGATTAAAACATAAGTTGATATAAAAGAATCAAACAATACCAGAGAGATGGTGGAGAGGTCAAGAAACCATCATAAGAAAACAGGCCCCAATGCCGCCAATTCGACCGCCAGAAAATGCCAAAAAACCGCCAACGGAGGTCCCACTTGCTCATTTTGCCTCTATTTTTCTTCTGGTCATTCCTCTCTGTCACATCATTTCAAGTTTATTGTTTGTTTTTGTTGATGAAGTGCCTATATATACCAGAACAGAGAGAAAGCTTGAGAACCATACTTTGTCCAAGAATTTTCATACCAATCTTCATTTTACATTTTGTAATTTTAGTTCTTTGTGCATAATAGTTAGTAACTTTGAATTCCTTGCCTTCTCCTGATCTTGCAATCTCTTCATTGAGCTTGCAAGTTTAAGTTTTGGTTATTGAACCCATAGCTTGTACCTTGGATTTGAAGATCAATGAAGTTTTAGTTTATTTTGCATTTGGTTCATTTGGTTCCTAGTATCTCTTCTACTTGTTCTTTACTTGCACTTACTTACTTGTAATTTCCTTTGATACTATTTACTTACTTGTAATGTTTTCTTTGATCATTTCTCTCATGTGTTCTCTTTTGATATTTGTGATGGTTTGTGAGTAATCCTTCCTGTTAGGAAATGAAAGGTGATGTTTAAATTAGATTTCTCTTTATGCTTTCCTTTTCCCTTTAACTTACTATTGAACTCCATCCAAACCTCACGCAAGTTCTCTATTAGGCACCCTACCCTACCACGGTAGCGGTGATTTCTAAACGTGACCGGTTGCGTTTGGTTTGGCCGGAGGGAAAAATTAAGAGACAAGAACGGAAGGATAAGGGTCAATAAGCCGGATATCGCAAATACCATGCTTAAGCACCCTAATCCACGTTGTTGTCGATTACCGTAGCGTCAATAGTCAAGTGAGGCACAAAGTAAAGCATACAGATTTTCCTAACCTAAACTAACCTAACTCTATCCCTAAAAAGCTTTATTTTGCATATAAAAACATATAGGTTAGAAACGAAATTTTCTGACCTTTGGCTTAACTCGTGAGAACAAGAACTTAAAACATACCATCTCCCTGCGGACGACTCATACTCATCACGGCTAGCTACACATGACACCGTTTTGATTGCAGTTACTTTAGAACTTAAATACGACATAGAAAAACTCTCATACCAATCAGAACTCATTGTGCAAACTGTGGAGAAAATTAACTTGATTCATGATCATATGAAGGTGGCACAAGATCGACAGAAAAGTTTGACTAATACTAAAAGAAGTCCTTTGGAGTTTGCTGTTGGTGATATTGTGTTCTTGAAGATATCACCGACTAGACGAGTAATCCGATTTGGTAGTCGAGGCAAGCTTAGTTTTCGATTCGTGGGGCCTTTCGATATCATAGAGCGTATTGGATAAGTAGCTTATCGATTGGCTTTACCACCATTCCTGGCCAGTGTTCATGACGCGTTTCATGTATCTCAACAACGCAAGTATGTTCGAGATGAGACACGCGTCATAGATCACTCGAAACTGACTATAAAGGAGGATTTGATTTATGAAAAGCAACCGATGCCTGTTGTGGATCAACGAGAAAATGTTCTCATGAATAAAGCAATCCCTTTTGTAGTTGTTTCATGGGGAAATCATTCGCATGAAGAATCTACTTTGGAACGTGAAAACGAGATTCGACAAAAGTTTCCACACCTCTTTCCTTAGATCTGTATCTTTATTGTTCTTATCTTTTCCTGTTTTGTGAATTTCGAGGATGAAATTCTTTTGTACTTGGGTATAATGTAACACCCTAATACGATCATATGATATTAAGTGCTATTTTTAAATCTTTCTTTATATTTTTTATCTATTCATTTGGTTGCGATTAATTTGAATAGTAGAAGTGGATACCAACCCGACCCGCTGTGTGAAACCCAGTACGGTACTTGATTAATATTTTTGTTAATATTTATCAGTAAACCAAATCTATGAGAATCTAGTATAACTGATATTTATTGTATTATAATTATGCACATATCTTTTGTAGCCACACATTAGGGATAATTTATATATATTAACTATCATCATAAGGTTAAGTATCCTATGTTTTATTTTGACTCTTATCTTTTACGCTTAAATCTAATATAGTCTAGATATCAAATATTTATTAGGTTTAAATATATTTAAAATACTTTTAAATCTTAAATATGGGGTATGAGATATTTAAATAATGTTATCATATTATGGTTAAAAAGGTTATGTATATGTATTATTGTTCCGATATATTTTACGGTGAGATTTTGGTGGAGATAGATCGAAATTTGGTATTATCTTTTACACATTATTAGTTATAAAATAAATTACAAATCTATAAACTTTAAACTATAATATACATATATACAATACTATATATATATATATACACACACGCACATACTTTATACAATATTTTATTATAAAAACAAAAACTTTCACTCTTATCTCTCCCCGTCTTCGTGTCCCGAGCCCTAGAAACCACGCACCTACCTTGTCGTGCTCAGCTTATCGTCGGTATCTTGCCATCACCGCACCCTATCCTCATCTCGTATTCAAACCCAACCTCATCTTCATCTCCATCGATCACCTCCTCACAAACCCAGACCTTCGCCCCGACCAAGAACCCATCTCGCCGCTGTCTCCTTCCTTCCCCGTCGTCTTCATTGTCTCCCATACAACCCCCAACCTCTTGTCATCACCATCACTATCTTCTCACACCGGCCATCATCCGAGAGTCCCTACCTAACCATCCTCGTCAACTTCATCTCGCTACAATCGGAAACCAATCACTGCACACTTTTCCTCACCTTGTTTTCGTCATCGTTGTCGACTCCTTCTCCCTCGTCTTCGCCACAACCCCGAGCATCATCATCATCGTTGACCTCCTCTTTACACCACCACCTTCCACCATCACTAACCTCTCGCTGTAACAACCCTGAATTTTCTGTACAAAAGTTTTCTTCTTAAAGTACAGAAAGGAGTTTGCAAGCCTGAGCACAATTTAAAAGTTATACTTGCTTAATAACAGAAAGAAATAACTTGTAGCTCACTGGTAAAGCCTTGCACTACTATGACGTAGCTTCTGTGTTCAAATCCTATCAGCCACATATATTTTTACTGATTTTTCTTTTAAACCTTTTGGAAGCCTAAAAGTTTACACGTGCAATATACGTATGAAATGAAAAAACAGAAAAATAAACATATGCACAATGTTGTATGAACAGTCGAGGACACGTGGCATCAATCCAAACCCCCACCCCTTCAACTCGACTGGCGAGATTAGCCATATGGCCGGCACCGCTGAGCCCCCTGTAGGGGATAGTCCCCGTTCTCTGCACACTAAAACCCTTGGCCTACCCCACTACCCCAGTACTGTTTATTTTCCCTGCAATTATCTATAGAAGTAAAATGAAGCTTTAAATCCAAATTTTAATGTTTTTCTTAATTCTTTCTTCAATTCCAAAACCCTAATTTTATCCTATAAATACAACCCTATACCCTAGCCCTCTTCTTTCTTAAATCTCTTGTCAAAAATTCTCACAATTTTCTAAGTCAAAGAAGAGTACAAGTGGAGTTTGCCCTAGTTCCTTTTCCGACGAGGATTCGAGGCATTTCTGGCGACTCCACGAAGCTACCAATTACTTCATATACCTCTCCTCTAATCATCTAGTAAGTAAGTCCCTTCTCTTCTCCTCTTCCTACATTAAAATGATCTCTTTTCAAAACATGTCGGTAAGTGGAGTTATACCGGCTTTTGTTTCTAAAATTTTGAAAACTACAATTTTTTTCTTAATAATGACTCATCCATATCACTATATTTTTGTTGTTAATCATTAACTAATGTTTTGAAACAAGTTTCACTTTAAAACTCTATATAAAACAACTTATTTAAGCTTTTACAGTTAAATACCTTGAAATTTACATACGACATCCTTTCATACTTTTGTTTAACCTACCTTTAGAGAACCTCACGGGGTAATGACCTACCTCTCACATACACACATCATGATATAGTACGATTCTCTTGAAACCAATATCTTATGGCAAAATACGACTTTTCAAAAAAATATCTCGAACTATAAAAACCCGTTTTCTTATAAATAGTATTATTTAAATTCCTTGCGATCATGCCTCTACAAGCCATTTTGGGGAAACCGGTCAGGATGGTGCGGATAATCGCACATCCTCGGGACTAGTAGGGCGAGATGCAGACCTCCTTACAGAGAATACGATCTCAATGGAATTTTAATATAATTTTTAAGAAAAACGAGAATTTCTATTTAATAATTAAAAATTAATTTTTAATAATTATATAAATATTATCAAATCATCTATTTTTAAGATACAATAAAAATTCCATGTTTTCTAGAATATAAAAGATTTACAAGTTTCATGAAAATAGCATCAAGAATCAAAGCAACTCAAACTTTACATTAAAATACCTTGAACTATTCAATTATATATATATATATATATATATATATATATATATATTCACTAACATACCTCATTCTATAAAATTTGCATCCATGAAAACCCTATATAACATAAAGAAATACTTTAGGTTTATTTTGAAAGTATATTTATAATATATTTTTCATAAAACCCCCTCAATTATATTAAATTACAATAAGGACCCTAGTAAATATAGGTTTAAGCAGGACCAATTCTCTTGAGCCTGGGGGGGTTGGAGAAAGTGGGTGCTTACTTATTTAAGATAGAAAACTAAAACGGGGTTATCAATGGTAAATGTCTTGGAAAAAGAAACAAATCTTGCAGCCCATGTGCAACAGGTACCGATAACACCAGAACCTAATTCCGGATCCAATTCTGTTTAAGTGTCTGACTCAATCTGATTCTCAGTCTAATCTGAATACAATCCATACATGAATCCAATCATAACTCTAATGCAACATGAATCCAATATACCAAACATGAACACTTGAACCTGAACCTGAATACCAGAACAATATCAATATGCAAATATAACTTGACTTGACCGAACCATGGCTATATCTTGACTTGATTACATTCCTACTTGATACATCCTGAACCGTTTACATAAACAACTTGTATCCATGGTCACGGCAAGTCCGTTAACTATATTTATACAATATATATATATATATATTATGGGGTTTTAACAAGGTAGATTGGTACAGAATGTATTATAAGTGGCACGATGAAGGACACTAAAAGACACCTACCGTACATCCGTGTCGTTGTCCCGTGGGTATTGACGGGGCTTTGTACTTTCCGTTTCTCATAGTCCACGGGATAGTTGGACTCCTCTCGTAAACACTGATATATTCTGTACCAAGCTATAAACAACTACGTTAATATAACAAACATATAATTTACCAGCTCTATTCTCTTTACTTGTCTATTCCATTCTATCTTTTGGGACTTACCGAGCGCTAGTTCGCTGACGACATTCCTTTCTCTTCTATCTTTGGAATGTTGTCAGGAGGACCCGACTCTCAGGAGATTGAGTCCAACCAGGACGATTTGGAGAAGTTTACAGAGGAGTCAGAGTTCTAATTCCTACTTGTACTTACTTTTATTAAGTTTATATGCCATTGTTTAGGCATCGCTTTCTTTATTGTACTTTACTTTTCAGTTGTATGTAAAGAATGGTTATCAATAAAAAGTTGTTGTTTTATTACACATCTTGTCACTCTTGTGTTATTTATTTATATTTCTTATTTACGCTTAGCGTGTTTACTTCTGAGTAAATACGTCGCGGCCTGCCACGTCTCCTTCCCTGTACACCGAGAAGCGGGGCATGACAGGTTTTGTTGGCGGCACATGCAGGTCAGTTCTGCATGGAAACCTAAGCAATATATCATAAGAATTATAAGAATCAGCAACTATACATTCTTTACATTTCAATTCTTTGAATCTATCATAACCCTACTTTTTCTTTCAAGCTTATGGATTCCCCGAACAACACGAGCACCAACGTGAATGGCAACACCCCACCACCTCTTCCACTTACTCCTACCGTAGCAGCTCCTATCAATAAGCAGATGGTATTGCTTAAGGCAATCAAGAGCCTCTTGGAGGGTCAGCAGCAGTAGACTGCTATTCTCTTGCACCGCCCTAAGACCGAGGCACCCAGAGTGAGGCAATTCGGGGCACTGCATCCAAAGCACTTCTTTGGGAAAAAGAGCCCACTGGAGGAAGAAGAATGGACTCAGTCCATCGAAGATAATCTAGCAGCAGCACATGTGCCAAAGTTTGCTTAGGTAAGAGTTGCAAAGCAGCAACTCACTGATAACGCCAGAGTATGGTGGAAGGCTGAAGAAAGACGACTCACTCAGCCGATTGAATGGAAGACATTTCGCGACATGTTCGACGCGAAATATTTTTCTGAGACTGTTTGTTTTGACATGGAACAACAGTTCATCCACTTGCAGCAAGGTTCAATGTGGAACAAATCAGTGGATGAATACGATGCTGAGTTTATCATGCTTAGCAGGTTTGCGGCATATCTTATACCGACTGCAAAGATCAAAGCTCAAAGATTTCAGCAAGGGTTGGACCCGTAGATCCAAGCTGCACTAGCTACAAGGGATTTTCCAACCAATGATCTTGCTCTGAAGGCTGCCCGAAGATATGAGGCAGTTGTGATGAAGAAGGGCGGACCTCAGACTGCCGGTGTGAAGCGCCCTGCCAACCAAATGGCAGGAGGAGCCTCTTCCATACCAACTTTTTCACCCAGGAGACTAGAAGTAACATTTAACCGGCCAAGTTCAGATTTTTGCTTCTACTGTAAGAGGAATGGACACCTGGTGAACGATTGTAGGCGTGTAAACAGCCTGTGCTTAGTTTGTGGTGCATCCACTCACGACATCGTAGCATATCCTCATAGACGCAAACCAAATCTACCTCCCGGACCAGCTAACACCTTTCCGTAGCGGCCAGCTATTCAGGCTCCTGCTCCTTGCTTAGCCCTATCTTCTCTACCTCCGGATCTCCTGCATAGTCTCTTCGTCAGTTCCACCAGGCAATGAGGAACATTCCTCAAAGGCAGATAAACATGCCCCAAGGACAGAGGAATGTGCCTCCAGCTAGGAGGGATGTACCCCGGCATCAAGCTTCCACTTTAGCGGCCGTAGAAGCCGAAACTATAAGTCAACGTAACACTGGTAATTCTTTTTCTTCCAAAATCCTTGCATCCTTTTGTTCTTTCAAACATATTTTTTTCATGCACTTTCAGTAGTCCTTTTCACCAACACTGTCATCAAATTGTTTATGAATCTTTTACAACTTCCTTCTATAAATTCGAGAATGAAATTTTTATAAGGAGGGTAGAATGTAACGACCCTGAATTTTCTGTACAAAATTTTTCTTCTTAAAGAACAGAAAGAAGTTTGCAAGCTTGAGCACAATTTAAAAGTTACACTTGCTTAAGAACAGCAAGAAAAAAACTTATAGCTCACTGGTAAAGCCTTGCACTGCTGTGACGTGACCCCTGTGTTCGAATCTCATCAGCCACATATATTTTTACTGATTTTTCTTTTAAACTTTTTGGAAGCCCAAAAGTTTACACGTGCAATACATGTAAGAAATAAAAAGATAGAAAAATAAACATGTGTACAATGTTATATGAACAGCCGAGGACACGTGGCATCAATCCAAGCACCCACCCTATTAACTTGACCGACGAGATTAGCCATATGGCCGGTACCGCCGGGCCCCCTGTAAGGGATAGTTCCCGTTCTCTGCATACTAAAACCCTTTGCCTACCCTGCTGGGTTCGCTAGGCGGCCGCTGGGTTTCGGGAGGCATCGACCATGCCGTAACAAAGAAATATCATTATTTCTCTCACCTTTTCAAAAAATTGGCGTGCTAAAAAACCCTAGCTCTAGAATCTAAACTAGAGAATTAGACGAACAAGCATGTAAATATCTTTACATCTAAGTGAACTAGGAATACAACCTTTCTAGACCGGTCCTTCACTTCAATAACTCCGTATAGTAGTCCCTTCGCTCCAAGTAGTGATCTCCCGGACTCTGGTGAGGCTTCACAATGTGAAATGAACAAGCTTGCTTGAAGTGTTCGAGACCGAAGATGATCTACGTCGAGAAGACACTAACTCAAGCTACCTCTTCACTTAGTGATGAACTAGTGAAGAAACAACCCAATCTAAATGGCTAGTAAAGAAGAGATTGATGAAGTAGGAATTTTTCTCACTTTAGAAATTATTTTCTCACTATTTTTCTTCACCTCTCATGAAGCTAGAAAGCTTTGAGGAAGGAGATGAAGAAAGCAACCATAGAATGAAGCAAGTGAAGAATGAATCAAGTGTGGTGAGAATAGCAACCATGGGTGAGTTAGTATCATATACTAACTCATGTAGAGACTAAACCATGGCTAACAATAATGGTTAGGTTAATAAATATCTAGAGTGAGGCAAAATTAGTGGACTAAGTCAATGGGTTCTACAAGCTTCCACTAAGCATCAACCATGTAACTAATTTCCTACTAATTTTGAATTTCTTTAAATAAATAAAACCCATCATTATTATTTGCATGGTGTAATTATTTGCATGGTGTAAGTCTCACACACCCATGTCTCATGTATCATCTAGCATGACACAAATGAATGTACATTAATATATATCACATATATACTAAGTGTACACAAGTGAGAAAAAGAAATGCTTAAGTGAGCTAATATTAGTTAATGCAAATTAATATATCAAATATATAATTATACATTAAATTATTAAATCAACACATGATTTAATAATCCGGCTATATCTCATACAACCGACTAATATCAAATGTATCAACTTGTCGAATCAACACTTGATTCGACAGCCCGGTTATAATACATATAACCGACAGATATCACATATCGCGTGAATAGAATACGGTATCACATACTCGTATTAATCTCGGTCCCGCACATATCACATATGTGCTCCTACTTTGTTTCTCTTGAGCCAGGAAATCTCTGTGTAAGACTCTAAAGACTCGTCAATACTCCGGCAGTAGGTAGTGATCATATCAGTCACCCACAAGCCGCAAGCGGTTTGCTAAACGTAACGACCACCTGGGTATTGAGCGATCAGAAGATCATTAAGCAAGCCTGCTCATACTCCTGCGAATCCAATAAGTAACACTACCGTACAGTCCGGTCTCTTCGTAAGATATGTCGCATATCATAGCCTGGGGTGGTATAACGTCAGACCCCAATAGCCTGATAAGTCATGCCGATGTGAGACTCATAATGGTTCGAGAAACTACTGATAACACTTACCAGTAGATCTCAACAACCCTGGCCAGGGATTTCCTGTTATGGCTAATCAAGCAAAGCACAACATCAACCCCAATACTGGGAGAGACGAAATCCCCTCCTATCACTCATTGCCTCCATGTGACTCGGGACTGTACCCAAAAACCACTATTTGGCATGATCTCTTGAACTTGGTAAGGTGAAAATCAAAGCACAGTGGGAATCACACAAGACTCTATGACGATCTCGGGTCGACAAACTAACCTGTACTAGTGTCACCAGAGAACTGCTATCTGACGATAGGTATAATACCATTTATGAGTTCTCGGCGAGTCTGTTCAGTATACCCAGTCTCCACTGAGCACCCGTATACCTTCTCTGATGTCAAACACCAATGGATATGGGATTATCCATCGCCCATCATATGGATCAAGAAGCGTATACGCTAGTATACTCTGGAATATTGATGCCCCGTCTCGATACCCCCACGACTAGGAACATTTGAAGGATGTACTTACCGACTACCTCTGTCCCACTAGTATGATCTACATCATAATCCTGGTAGTCAAGTACTCATCCTAAGGGCTTTATCAACATGTAATAAAGAGACAATAAGTGTACATGTTAAGATAAAGAGCAACCAGATAGCATACTATCATGTCGAGCAAGAAAGTCCTCCCTATATATGTCCAAGCATCCCTTATAATATACATCACATGTATAATAATGGCCTCTAGGGCATATATATAACCAACAATCTCCCACTTGCAATAAGGATATTTGTTGTAGTATCTCATACCCAACGCCCCATAAAAGTCTCTCTAGGGAAAGGCCTCTCTGTAAGTGGATCCGCCGTGTTATCCTCCGCGTCAACTCTCCTTACCTTGATCCCTTGGAGATCAACCAACTCCCTGATCAGGTGATACTGTCCTCAGAATATGTCTGGATGGCTGATAGGACCGGCGTTCCTAGGCCAAAGCCACAACTCTATTGTTGTCACAATAACAGTTATTGGACACTCAATGGTAGGAACCATGTTCATCTCATGAAAAAGAAATATCCAGACATTCTCTTCGGTAACATCGTTGGTAGCGATGTATTCAGCCTTTATCGTCTAGTCTGCCACAGTATATAGCTTAGAACCCTTCCAATATACCACTGAGGGTAAGACAAAACCTGTGACTGACTTTCAGTCGTCCTTATCACTCTCGGAGCTGGAATTTGTAAAGGACTCCCACTAGAGTTCACCATTACCAAACCCCAAGAACATTTCTTTAGTGCTTCTCAAGTACTTAAGAATGTCCTACTTAGCTATCTAGTGATTCTCCTAAGATCCGATTGATTCCTAATCACTACACCTAGTGAGTTAGCTACATCTGTTCTGGTACATAACATCGCATACATGATAGAGCCTACTACCAAAGCATAGGGTATCCCTTGCACGCGAGCTCTTTCCAAATCAGTCTTGGAAGACATCTTTTTGGAGAGAGTGATTCCTGAGTAAGTGGGCGAACCACCACGCTTAGAATCTTCCATACTAAACCCCTTTAGTACGGTGTTAATATACCTGGATTTGGGACACTCCCAACATCCACTTATATCTATCACCATTGATCATAATTCATAAGATGTAGTAGGTATCATCCAGATCTTTCATGGAGAATCCTTATGATAAGAGGAGCTTGACCGAGTGTAGCATAGGAAACCATTTCCAATCAAGAGTATGTCATCTACATACAATATGTGGAAAACAACCATACTCTCTACAACCTTCTTGTATATACAAGGTTCATCTACCTTTTTGATAAAGTCAAACTCTTTGACTGCCATATCAAAACAGATGTTCCAACTCCGCGATGCGTGATTTAATCCTGATGTACTTAAGCATAGCCACTGGAGAAAAGGTTTCATCACAAATCACACATGGTTATTGACGATAGCCTTTTACTATAAGTCTAGTTTTGAAAGTCTCAACTTTTCCATTTACACCAAGAATCTTCTCAAGATCCATTTGCTCCCAATAGGTTTTACCCCTTCAGGTGCAACATTCAAAGTCATACTTTGTTGGTGTACATGGATTCCATCTTTGATCACATAGCATCCAGCCATTTCACAGAGTCCACACTCGTGATGTCCTTCCTGAACCTGGTTGGGTCATCATCTATCATGATGCAATCCTCGCTCCCACCGTCACCGAGGAAACCGTAGTATCTCTCAGGTGGAGGAGGAACCCTACCAGATTCGCGAAGAGGCTGAGATTCGTTGGAGACTATTGAATCTTTTGGTTTTACCAAATCATCAGCTGTTAGTTTGTCCAGCTGGAACTTCTTCCAGTTTTACCTCATGAGCACAAATTTCTTCTCAAGAAATTCATTTTCTAAAAAAGGTGGCATGCTGAGAAACAAAACACCTTTTGCTCCTCAGTTAGGTAGAAGATATACCCTCGCAATTGTTTGGGATATCCTAACAAACTTACAGAACTGACCTTGCCTCGAGCTTGTCCGTATTTTGCTTTTCAACATAGGCTGGAAAACCCCTTACCTTAACTTGTTTAAGACATGGTCTCTTCCCATTCCATATCTCATATGGAGTGGTAGGCACTGATTTGGATGGAACCCGATTCAATAGGTATGCAGCTTCTTAACTACATAACACCAAAAAGGAAATAGGTAACTCAGCAGTACTCATCATAGAGGGCGCCATAGCTCATAGGGTGCGATACCTCCGTCCCGATACACCGTTGTGCTGTGGTGTATTCGAAGGAGCAAGCTGAGAGAAAAACTCATTCTCCATTTTGAAAATCCAGGAACTCCATGCCCAAGTATTCTCCTCCTTGATCACATCGAAGGACTTAATAGTTTTACCCGTCTGGTTCTTAACTTCAAGCTTATATTCCTTAAATTTCTCAAAAGTTTCAGACGCGTGTTTCAACAGGAACACATGTCCGAATCTTGAGAGATCATCAGTAAATATAATGAAGTACGAGGAACCAGCCCTGGCATTTGTAGACTTAGGACCGTATACATCATCATGTATCCGTCCCAAGAGTTCAGTAACTCTATCTCTGTTTCCAGTAAATGGAGTATTGGTCATTTTACCTTTGTGACAAGACTGGAAAGTATTATAAAATGAAAATTCGAATGGATTCAAATATTCATCCTTATATAACTTAGCTGGTCGTGTTGCATTGATATGACCTAGTCTACAATACCACAAGAAGGACTTGTTCATTTCTGAACTACTCCACTTATGTGTGTTCTAGATACTTTGAACTGTGGTTTGATTTAGAACGTATATGCTATTATATAACGTGCCTGATCCAATCAACTCTTGATTCAGGAAAATTTTCACAACATTATCCTCCAATACAGAATTATATTCTTCTTTAACTTAATAAAGAATCTGATGTAATGTTGTATATCAGGTTCGGTGTGTAATAACATTCGTTCAGAATCAATGTATTTGCCACTTAGTAATACAAAGTGATATTTGCCAACTAACTTGGCTGCAACTATTGCACTATTGTCTAACACTTAGAAACATATCACCCAATCCTATTTCTCTACCTTTCTGTAGCCCATGTAACATATTACATATGTAGGATCCTAATCCGGTATCTCATACCTAGGACATAGAGGATACTGAGAAACAGTTCTCGGTAATGCACACCCGTAGAATATGCATCAACATGCTCATTCCTCGTTTGGGTTGCGTGGAAATCCGGATATTCTCCTATTTCCTGCTCGGACTTATACAATTATAAGATAAATCGGAACCAACGTTCTCCAGCTCAGTATAATAAGCAGGTTTGGTCAATGCATCTATATTATTATCTTGATTAAGGCATGACATGGTCGCTACCAGGAGAGAGAGAGAAGAAAACAGTCTGCGTATGCTCTTGCAAGATCAGATTGGTTATTTTTTTTTATCTAATCAGTATGGCTCCCAATGTTTTTATCAACTCTTCCTTCAAACCCTAAAAGGTAAGACTAGCCGGGATTAATTACACCCTACATGTTCGCCAATCTTTTGGCCAGGCCAGTGTCGGTACTTTGAGGGAGGTTCCCCGTGCTTTTGCACGGACCTAATTAAAATAAATCTCGTATTCCCAGAGGCGTAACCCCGTTAACACCTTTCTAGACACCTACTTGATCGGCTAATTGTAATGTGCAAAACTCTCCCAGGAGTAACTCTTACTCGCACTGGGTATCGGGATCCAACTATCTCATAGAAGGTATGCAATCTTATTGCAAATTTCTACACTTGAAATTCCCGATAATATTTTGCCCCTAGCAACTTATGACCTTAACAAGGTCAACAAATCATAAGCGCTAGCCAAGTTCAACCCGTCATTTCCTGATTAAATTAAACCCACCCGTACGACCCTTAACATAGTTAACAAAGTCATACGACTACCCTAATCAGTCGTATCATATGCTTTAGCAGATAAGCACTAATCAGCTACCGCACACTACGCCTTAACATAGTCAACAAACATTGCACGAATACTAAATAGTACTTATCTGAAATGACAGAGGGCTACGACAGGTTTTTAAGAAAACCTTTTGCGTAATGAACTTGATATCGTTGTAGAATCGAGTGATTTTGAAAATGAGTGTTTTTTAGGCTTTCACTAGTTTGGCTAAAGAGGTCACTCCCGGTGAAGGGATCTCGGCTCTTTCCTCATCGAATGAGGTGCTGGATATTTCATAAATACCGCTATGCAAAAAAAGAACTAGAGAAGCAATCTAAAGACCAAACCGAGTGGGTCGTAGCATCTGCCAGTTTCACTAAAGAGGTCACTCCCGGTGAAGGGATCTCGGCTCTTTTTTTATCGAATAAGGTGTTGGATATTCTACAAGGAATACCGCTATGCAAAGCAATAACTAGAGCTACCATTTTTAAAACAAGATTCTTTTCTTTCATTAATCTCATTAATGAAGTCCCATCAATTATGCTTTCTAAGCATCATAGAAGAAACGAAAGTAGCAAAATTTATTATATATCATATATATAATATAAGCATTCATCTCATAATATCAAGTGATCACATCACAGAATAATAGCAGCAGAAGAACGCATATGAAATATTGGATATATTAGGAATTTCGTGTTTTAAATTAAGCCAGTAAAAAACGCGGATTCCACGGTCATGATAAATAGCCAAACCCACATCCCTAGACCTCTACGAGAGTGGCAAGCAGCCCTCCCAATTCTAGAGTTAGGAAACCCGGTCTCGACTCCTCGAGATGGTGTCCCACTGGACCCTAGAACCCGGTTACTTGTGCTCTCCTCCTTGGGTCTATCCTAATGCGGAAAAGTAAATAATATACATCAATGGTGACATCATCCTCAACCTGGAGGTGCCCCAATAAAAGAATATTACATACAAGTTTTTACATGAATGAAAATGAAAAACTCTCATCTCACATAAAAAAAACCCGGCTATTCAAAATACGACGATCCAATATAACATATCATAGCAATACATAACATCACATGTTATCAACGTAAGTAAATATGCGTATCCCAATTGTCGTTGACATATAGTAACGAAACCGGCGATACATCACATATTACACTTACGGTCGCAGAAAAAAAAATGAAAAACTACAACAATTGGAATCCACAACCACCTTAGACATTATAAACCCAATGTATCGCATACTTTGGATTTCATGCCTAACCAAATGAATTCCTTAGACATCACATGCCTAACAATTATAAACCCCGCATTTTAGTCTCGATATTGAAAACACTTTTCAATAACCAGTCGGGTAATTCAACAAGATTCCCGACAACCTGATCAAATGCTCGTCGGAAACTTTAGTAGATGGTCGCACCCCCGATGCCGTCGACGAAGTGCACTTAGGCAGAACACCACGGCCGCGAGCACCCGAACGGATGCTTTTGGCTACGAGGTTCTCCTATAGTCACTTGGTCGGGGCTATGGGGCGTGTCTATCTAGTAAGGTTACCCGGGGAGTATCCGCGTACGCTACGTGATTGCGACGGACTTTTAATCCACATCAAAATTCCGTGGCAACCGATCAAATTAGACTGAATTGCTAGATTTATAAAATTCAAATTAGTTTTCACAAAACTAAATATTGTGTATTCCAAGTATTTTACCACAATCACAGATAACTAGACGATGTTAAACTTTTCGATCGAATCAATAAACACCCAAAATTTCCCAAAGAGCTCAACACTTGAGCGGAATTTAAAAAGTACCCAGATCATGCCACAACACCTATGGACCAGCCGTAGAAGGGTCAACCCTTGCCTCACCTATGGCACCGCGGAACTACCACAAACTCTAGGGTTTGGTGGCGGTTCCGACGGTCACAGAATCGAGTTAGGGTTTCGTTCTTTTAAAAGGTCCATAGAAAACACCTGCATGATTTTCTGAAGATTTTAAACTTGGAAAAATCCAACTCTTGGAAAATTTCCAGCAAGGGAGAAAATGGGTTATTGATATTCGTTCAAACTTTTAACGTCGTTTTAAATAACCCGAAACGATGTTAGAATTACGACTACGAAACACTCCGAATTGCCTTTACAGAAAGATAGCATCGCATGCAATCTTAGCAAAAACAAGCAACACCTGAAACACCAAAACCCAGAGACCAAAACACAAAGCAAAAACGAAGCCCAGAATGCATTCCCAAACCAGCCAGGCCGGAATTTCTGCAAATGTCGCCAGGTCAAAACTGGCCAAATCGGTTGTTTTTGTTTGGTGTTCATGTTACATCTCATATAACATTCTGCAGTTGCTTAAAAAAATTTTAGACACTCTGAAAAATTCGACAGAAACTGGGTTTATGTTTCGAGTGTTTGAGAGTTTTTTCGGTTTTGTAAGACTACAATGTTTCCTGATTTAAAATCAGGAAAGTTTACGGAGGAGGCATCACGTGCTACCACGTGACCAGGGTCACGTGTTGGCATGTGACATTTAAAAACGGCTTCAAAAGCACATCAGTTCCCAGATTAAATCGAAGAAAAGGCTTCAGAAAGGGTCACGTGCTCACACGTGACCGGGGGTCACGTGTTGGCACGTGACGGTTGAACAGCGGCCAGAAGACAGAACGCAGAAAGAAGAAGAAGGCTCGTTCCTAGGGGTCACGTGCCTACACGTGACCAGGGGTCACGTGCCTACACGTGACCAAGGGTCACGTGGCTACACGTGACCGGCTTTCAAAGCCTGTTTGTTTAACAGAATCAAATTCAGAAGAGATCACTTAAATCTTTCCAAAGGAAAATGATTATTCGGAACCGATTGAATTAAAAATTTAAAAGGTGATTAAATATCACCTATCTATGGAAAAATCTTGAACTTGGAAAGATTTTCCCTTAAAATCTAACCGAAACAACAGAAGAATATCTTTGGATTTAAAATCCATTGGTGAATAAAATTCACCTAATAATCCAAAGGTCCAAACGAATGGTGAATACAAATTAAATCTCCCAATGAAAGATTCACCAAAACTAATTGATTCTGCTTCTTCTCCTATAAATAGGAGCCAAGGGACATATACAGAGGAAGAGATAGAGAGAAAAAAAAGAGAGCCTTGATACTTTGAGAGGAATCTGGATCTTCTGCAAAAGAAAACCCTAGGTAAGAAAGGGAAGACTTTTTGAAAGAAAAAAGAGAATTTAATTCTCAACAGAGTTTAACTCTGATATTAAAAACAAGAACTTAGTTCTCTCTTTAGCAGAGGATCTGCAAAGTGCACATCTCCCCATGAATTGAGAATTTAATTCTCATTGGGTTGAGATCCTGCCTTGCAGATCCAAAGCATAGAGAGGGAATGGATGTTTGAGAATTTAATTCTCATAGAACTATAGGAATTTAATTCCTGTGAATTAAAATTAGGGTTTAACCCTATGTCATAGGAATTTAATTCCTTTAAAATGAATAGAACCAGGGTTAACCCAAGTTAATAACTCAAATCTATCAAAATAACAGGAATTTAATTCCTCTAAAGTTTATTGCTAGGGTTTAACCCTATGAAGAATTTGATTCTTAAAAAGATAAACACATCTTCAAACTGGCAGGGTCACGTGCTACCACGTGACCCCTGTAAAGAGCCACCACTAAAACTTTGAGGCAACGCCTCACGTGCTTCACGTGACCCCCAAAGCGCGCAAAGAAAAAGCAAAGGAAAAGAAGCTCTGGGGCGCCCTCACGTGTCACCACGTGACCCCTAATGAATATTCTAACAGATCAAAGCGCAAGCCCCCATCACGTGCCCACACGTGATGGCTTTTAGAATTAAAAGTGTTAAACACTTATCAGTAGAACAAAATAAAGGGAAACAGGGCGCTATCACATGCTACCACGTGACCCCTTGGCTGAAGCTTTAACGGACAAGCACCAAAATACCCATCACGTGACAGCATGTGATGCTCCAAAGTATTCAATACTTTTGACAGAATAGAAGGAAGGGAGGGCGCCCTCACGTGCAACCACGTGACCCCTCTTGCCTTAGTGTTTAACACTAAATTGGAATCCCGGAATCCAGTGTTAAACACTGTTTGGCCTTAGTATTCAACACTAATCAAAGACTTTATTTACAGTGTTTAACACTGATTATTCTTAGTGTTTAACACTAATTTGAAATCCCTGCTGTTAGTGTTTGACATTGATTTGCTCTAGTGTTTAACACTAATTTGAACCCCCTGTTGCTGATGTTTAACACCAACTGCCTTTTAGTGTTAAAACACTAACTTGTTCCCAGTGTTCAACACTGCTGATCTTTAGTGTTTAACACTAACTTCAGCCCAGTTGATTAAATGGCCAAAGGCAAAGCTTCTCCTTCAATGGACCAACAGAAAGCCAGTATTCTAAACATGATGGGACTTAGCCCAAGATGGCCATAAGTCCTCAATTCAAACTTAACTGGGCTAATGGGCTCATAACACAATTAATTGGTCTTGATCCCAAATTGGGCTAAAGACTGTTTAATCCACCCCGGTCCAAGGGTACATTTCTTCACTCCTTTGATACTTGGCGTTGTAATTCCTCAACGTCTTCAAAGAGGTGACGGGTCCCGATGACCACACATTGACACGGGCTGTGGGGTCCTTAAACTCATGGACTATGAGGTCCTTAACCTTGACCGAGATGTCTTAAAACTAACAACGGACTGTGGGGTCCTTAAACCCATGGACTATGACGTCCTTAACCTTGACCGCAATGTCTTAAAACTAACATTGGACCGCAATGTCCTTAAACTACCCACGGACCGCAATGTCCTTAAACTACCTATTGACCGCAATGTCATTAAACTAAACAACAGAGCCCCCCTTTTAATTGCTCTCTTGTTGGATCTAAACGATCCCGTTAAGTTGATCTTAGTCTGAAAACTAGACTAACGTATCCTTAACAAACGTTTAAGTCGATCTTACTCTCGAATGAGGCTAACGTATCCTTAAACCCAAACCCCCAAACCCAAATCTAAGATAATACGGATTTGGACTAGTCCACACCCTACGGGCGACGACATAACTCAGTCTCCGTATACAATCCACGAGCAACTAAATACAAAATAAACACATGCGACACGAAGTGACCACCTGGAGAAGGAGAAAGTGGTTACCGCGATGCGGTACCGTAATTAACTGCAGGGGCTTGCGCCTGCAGGGAAGAGCGTCCCCACAATCAAAAACCCCTCAAGCGAGGGGGAATCTGACGAAGTCTGCTACATCGGACGCATCCGTCTAAACCTTCGATACACGGTGCCATAAATCAACTTGGCATTTTCGGAGAGGTGGACGGATAGCACCAATTAGCATCTGCCCCCGAATCACAGGCAAGACGTCCAGTCGCGTCGTCATTCGAAGGGGAACAGATTCTGGCACGCCCGGTAGGACCTTTTCCTCTTTCCACTCCACACTTCGTGTGTCGTGATTCGCGAACCAATCGCGGTTCGCTAATGGTTGCCCTTGGGTTTCAAGATACTAAGACTTGGCGTCTTGCTTATTGCAGAAAGCAAAGAATCGATGGCTTCTACATCTGCGAAATGCTCCAACTGCTCGGACTGCAATTGCAATCAACGCTCTGCCTCGCCAGGAGGTATAGCCTACGGACCCCAAGCTGCTTCGTTATTCACAATGCCCATGGAACAGGTCACTCTAGCCACCACGGGATTGTTTTTTGGGACCATGCTCCCGCCGACAAGCTTCACCGCTCCGGTGCTGACAAAGGAAGCTCCCAAGAAGTCGGTCTTTGATCGTCTTACCCCTGCCGCGGCCCCTCTCAACGGGTCGCCCAACACCAGCGCCTCGGTCTTCTCTAGATTGGGCCAAGACTCCTGTGGACCCGCAATGGGGCCTGCAATCCCAGAGAAGGCTGCTTCTAAGAAAGTGACTGATCCTGCTCCTGAAGTCGTCAAGGCGGCTTCCCCGGCCAAAAAGTCGGTCTTTACAAGATTGACGGCTTCAGCTCCCGCTCCTGCTACCCAAAGGACATCGGTCTTTAACAGGCTAACACCAGCAACGACCCCCACCTACACAGGGGGCAAGACGAAGCCATCCTCACCGCTGAACCAATGCCATCCGCTCGACACGCTCGACGTCGTCACTGGCGCTGAGTAAGGAAGGCTGGGGGCAACTCCCCCTCTGTGCTAACTCCACCAGCCCCAACGGTGGAAGTCAATGCTGCCGTTCCAACTGGGAACAGCTTCGAGATGCTAAATAAGGTGCGAAGGAATTCTCCTACTGCGGTGCTAAAGAGGTCTCCTCCTCCACTAAAAAAGGTTGCGGAAATAGAGCCAGAACAGCCCCGATCCCCTCAACGGCTGTCTTCCAAAATCTGTAAGGTTTAGCGGCAGGCCCGAGACTCGATGATCGATCCAAACTTCTCCCGCCAGCACAAGAAGCTGAAAATCCAACAGGAAGCCAGTCACCAGGCTAAACCACGAAAGGCTGTCTGGCTGCCCACCTCAACGGCCCCCTCAACTTCCATTGCTCATAAAAGGAGGAAGCCAGAGAAGATCCCCCAGCCTGCAACGACAGCTAAAGGCACTAAGCCCAGACGCCCTAAGTGTGGGGGCATGATGGTCCATACCGTATACATGGCGTCAGGAAAGGAAGACAGCCGTGCGTCTACAGGTCATAGACCGCTTACACGGCCGGTGACCAAAGCTCAGGAGCAACAGCAAAAGCTCCAGGAAATGATGAATGCTATGGCCGCACTTACCGGGGCAAAAGAAAACCCAGAAACGTCCTCGGACGAACGCCAGGAAGAAGAAACTGACGCCGAATTCCTTCGCCGAATATTGGAGAAGAAGGAAAAAGAAGCTGCTGAACAAGCAGCCAACATACAGCGTATGGGCTTCTCTTCCAAGATATGATAGGGATGATGATACAACAAGATCTTCCGGCTGAAGAGCCCCCGATCGTCCTTGAAGACGACAGGGGAGAAACGTCAAATCCACCACCGGCCCTCTCAACGGCTAAGGAGGAGACAATCTCTAAGGCTGATTTGGTCGATTATATAGCCCAGCAAATCCGGGTTCATCATGCGACTGAGGCAGCTGGCCAAGTCGTAAAAACGGGGCGGACGTATCCAAGCTGGTACGACCAAATCAAATATCCGTCGGGTTATACAATACCAAAATTTCATGTGTATAAGGGGACCGGCAACCCCCACCAACATGTCGCCCAGTTCAGGGCCCTTTGCGGTAACACCGGCGGTGATGATAAACTGTTGCTTCGCCAGTTCGTGGGCAGCTTATCAGAAACAGCGTTCGAATGGTATTCGGAACTCCCGAACGATTCTATCAAGACGTTCGCTGAAATGGAGTTGCTATTCACTCAGCGATTCGCAAGCGCCAGCGAACGCACTCCAATAACGGCATTGATTAACGCCAGGGTAAAACCAGGCGAAACTTGGGTCCAGTATGCTATACTCTGGCGGAATTTGTGGTCGAAATGCGAGCAGCGCATTGAGGAAGCGCCCGCGGTGGGCATGTTCGTAGGAACCCTAGACCCTCACGCAACTATCTCCCAGTTCATGATGTTCTTTAAGCCAACCACATTCCAGGCTCTAATCGACAAGCTGGCCCAGATGGACCAAATGGGTCATAGACCGTCTCCCCCGAAGCTCGAGCCTCGGAGTGACAAGGGTAAAGGAAAAGCAACCTTCGTCGCGAATGCCCAGCAGCAACCCAATGCCCCAAAGCTGAAGGATCAACTGGAAGAAAGACGCCGGTATTATAATGAGAAAATGAAGCGTCCCTACTCGTTCCCACGGGACAAGACGAAACGGTTATTCGAGTTGGCAGTACGCAACAGACTTATAAACTTGCCAAATCCAAGGCGACCGCCACAACCCACTGAGGTGAATAACCCTAACTATTGCCCTTACCATCAAACGGTAAGTCATCCGATTGAGGATTGCTTCGTCTTCAAAAGATGGATTGAAGATCAATACCTCCAGGGGAAGTTTGCGCTGTCCGAAAAGTGGAAGGTGAACCCGCCACAGCCGCATACTCCCAAGAAAGCAGATACACCGGGGGCAACCTGTTCCTTTATTGAGGAAGCTCCATGGGAGGTCGTGCTGTCAACTAAAACCAAAAGAATGCTGAAGGACCTTCATGCGTGCCCGGCGGTCGAATGGAAGGACCCGCTGGGACCCCAGATCATTGAAGGAATGCTGAGGCCGCGCCCAACTACAAAGAGCGGTGGTGATGACCCAAGTACTCATGCCCTACCGTCAAAATCTTCGAAGAAAAAGAAGAAGAAATCTAAGAAGCCCGTGAAGCCTGGAGACAAGCGCACGAACTTGCAGAAGCAAATCGACGCGATGGAAGAGTACAATCAAAAGGCGCGAACTCCTGTCACGCTGCAAGAGTTCCTCAACCACATCTTTCAGGTGGAAGATGATGGATAAAGCTCGTCGGATGAATCCGAAGGATATGTGGCGAGTTGTAACGTAATCTCCCTCTCGTTTACCGACGATGAAAAAACTCCTGGCACTAAGAAACTGGGGACAGAGCCTGAACCAGAGCTTGTGTGGCCAACAGATGAAATGATCGACGCCTTTCTAGACGAGATTCGTCTAAAGTGTAAAGCAGATCAGGAGCGTGAGATGGCCGCATCAGAAGAAGCCAAATGCAGGCGACTGAATGAAAGAGTTGAAGTACTCCTGCCAGATCGAAAGACACCCGAAGCAGACAAGAAGATATTCAAGATGAGGAAAAGGTTTGCCAAAGCCATATCAATAGGAATGAAGCTACCACCCTCGGAACAAAACACGCTGAATGGGGCGGAGAGGCACCCTGATTATTGCGCATATCATCGAAAAATTTCACACCCCATGGAGGAGTGCGACGTCTTTAGGATATGATGGAAGGGATATGTTGCTCATCGACAACATTTTAAGCGCATGAAACGCAAGACCCGTCGGGAATGAAGAAGTACTGCCGACGGGCACAACAGAACCACTGGCAACTGTTACATGGTTAACGCCGGAGGGTCACAAGTTCTCACCTTTGGGAGCGACTCTGATGAAGAAATGGCTCTGGGCCCTCTCTTTAAAGAATCCGTTTTAGGGAAAGAGGAGGAACCAGAGGCCTGCGAAAACATTCAGCTGCGCAATCGCACGCTCCCGGAAAAGAATCTCGGGCCCGCAAGTAGAAAAGATAAGGGAAAGGAAAAGGTCGCTGAGGATATCACTTTAGATGACCAAGTCATGAAAGAGCTGACTACCAAAGACCCTTCCAGGAAGGGTAAGGTGGACTACAATATCCTGGCGCACCTAAGGAAACTACCTTCTCAACTTAGCATTCTCGATGCCCTCCTATTATCAAAAGAAGCGCGAGATTCACTAATTAAGGCGTTACAAGAACCCGAACAATTCCAAGCCTTCCTCGCCACGAAAAGGATGAAGGATGAACTGGGGGAAGTGCATACGGCCGACATCACTTTCGGGGACGAAGACCTCCTTCTTGGGACGTGCGACCACAACCGTCCCCTATACGTCTCTGGATACTGCCATGATATCAAGACAAGCAAGATCCTAGTGGATAATGGATCCTCCGTCAATATTCTTAACGTTCGGGTGTTAAAGGAAATCTGCATGAGTGTGCAACACCTCGCTCGTGACAAAATTACCATCTCCGGTTTCAATTCACAATCGTCACGGACTCTCGGATCCGTGATACTAACATTACGCTTCAGACTACTCATCACAGACATCAAATTCCATGTCATTGACGCCAAGACCTGCTACAACGCCTTGCTCTGTCGCCCTTGGTTACACGAGTACAACATCATCCGTTCTACACAACATCAGTGTATGAAGTACTTTAAGGATGGTTTCGAGCATACCGTAACAGGTGAGCTAAACCCATTTTCCGTGAACGAAGTCCGCAAATACGAAGATGCGAAGTACTTTTTGCCAGATTTCGGGGATACAGAAAGGTGCCGCAAGCCGGAGAACAAAGCCGCCGCCACCATCCCTGTTTTCGGGAGCGATACCGAAGAAGAAGAAGAGATAGTTTATGCTGGGCCATCTCAACGCAATAACCCGGGGACGCCCGCCCCCATGTTGGTCTTCGGAAGTGACTCGGAAGATGAGGTTAATGCCGTGTTCTCCAATCGGCCGTCAATACAAGCACTCCCTAGCGATGATCAGAGTTTGCAAATCACTATGGTGCCGCGAGAACACTACAAGGATCTCGACACACTTCAAGCTTACAATGTGCAGGACCTGCAAACGTTTTACGTCCCTCCTAGGCAAAGGGGTGAGAAGGCAATCCTATTCTACCAATCCTCAGAGACGAAAGTAGAGAAGGAGATCTGGCATGGCGCGGATGCTACACTCGACAGGCTCCAACCCATCCGTTTGCCCAGATACTATACAAATGGACTAAAGAGGCTATTGAAGCGCCAAGGAGTACCCTTAAAACAGACTGTTCGACAAGCTCGGTTCTCCAACAGGATTTGGGATGTCCCTGGGACTCAACGAAAATTGCCCAACGGGAAAATGGAAACACTTGGGCTTGGATAAGTGAGAGCCGGAAAACAGGAACGGGCCCACAGTAGCTACGCCATATATACCTTTGATGAAGAAGAGGACGCCCTGTCAGGAAATGCCAACCCCTCATCAAAACTAGATCCCGCGATTGAAGGGCCGAGTCCATCATTTGAAGAACGAATGGACAAGCTTATCAGGAAAGCGGGTCAAAAAGCTCGGGAACACCACAACCGCGAGATGGCCATCTACGAGAAAGCCAGGACGCAACGTCTGTTTCAACAGGCTGCAAAAGACGAAGATGCTCATCCCTGTCAACCCGTTGTACGAAAGGCCCGACGCAGAGGCAGAAATAAATCAAGAAGCGGAAAGAGGAGCCGACAACAACGACGCAGGATTAGAGAGTCGTGTGATCGGGCGTTGCGTGGTCCGGATTTGTCCCTCATGATGAAGATGAGTCGAGCGTATTCCTTCCCTCGAGACAAGACGAAGAGGTTACTCGAGCTCACTATAAAACATCAAATGATCGCGCTTCCAGAGTCTAGACACCCTGAGCAAGCTAACAAGGCTTCTCATCTGAGCTATTGCTCTTATCACCGAGCCATAGGACATCCTACCGAAGACTGCTTCACCTTCAAGAACTGGGTCGAGGACCAGTACCAGAAGGGCAGATTCACTTTATCCAACGGATGGAGGGTAACGCCGCCACAAAAGCACGAACCCAAAGACGCAAGAGCAAAACCGGATCCACCTCAGTCCTGGAAGCGGATTCGCACCTGTTACATGATTACGATATTAAAAGAAGAGCCTAAGGACATGGATGACCTTCCCTGGTGCTTTGAGAACAGCAATGATGAGGTGATCTCAGAATTTCCGCCAGCTCCGAAAGAACTGGAAGATGGCATACATACTACTGCAGATAACCTCAAGAAGATTGAGTTAGGATCGGCAGATGATCCGCGACCGACATTTGTCAGTGAGCTGCTATCTGAGGAAAGGGTGGCTGCGTTAAAGAACGTGCTCCTACAGCATAAAGACTGCTTCGCATGGAACTATTCCGAGATGCCAGGATTAGATCCGGAGATTGCTGTACATAAATTAGCGATATCCCCGAATATCAATCCAGTCAAGCAGGCGCCGAGAAGGATGCAACTCGAGCTTGAGATGAGCATCAACGCCGAAGTCAAGAAGCTGATCGATTCTGGATTTATCCAAGAAGTCCAATATCCCGACTGGATCGCCAACATCGTCCCGGTAATGAAGAAAAATGGGACGGTACGCATATGCGTGGATTTCAGGGATCTCAATAAAGCTTGCCCGAAGGACGATTTCCCAGTACCGGTAACCGAGCTAATGATAGATAACACGTCCACTCACAAGGTTTTTTCCTTTATGGACGGTTCATCAGGGTACAATCAGATAAAGATGCATCCCGAAGACCAGAAGCACACCGCTTTCCGGACCCCTTTGGGTATATTCTGCTACAGGGTTATGCCCTTTGGTCTAAAGAACGCCGGCGCTACCTATCAAAGGTCCATGACAATGATCTTCGACGATCTCATACATGACATCGTCGAGTGCTATATCGATGACCTCGTAGTGAAGAGCATGTCATACGAAGAGCATTTTAAGCATCTTGAGACTGTATTTCAACGCTTTCGGCAATATAATTTGAAGATGAATCCCCTCAAATGCGCGTTCGGAGTCTCCTCGGGTAAATTCCTGGGATTCATCATCCGACACCGAGGTATCGAAGTAGATCCATCTAAGATCAAGGCAATCATGGAAATGCCTCCGCCAAGAACCCTCAAACAATTGCGGTCTCTCCAAGGGAAGCTCGCATACATCCGGCGATTTATTGCCAATCTTTCAGGCAAGTGCCGCCCTTACAGCCACCTAATGAAGAAGGGAACTCCATTCGTTTGGGATCACAAATGCCAAAGTGCACTAGACGAGATCAAGCAGTACCTGCAAAACCCTCCGGTGTTGGCTGCGCCGGTCAAGGGAAAACCCCTCATTCTTTATACAACCGCCCTCGAAGGTTCCTTAGGCGCATTATGGGCACAAGAGAACGATCAAGGAAAAGAGAGTGCACTCTACTACTTAAGTCGAGTTCTGCTGGGGGCAAAAAGCAACTACTCTCCCATTGAAAAACACTGCTTGGCATTGATCTTCGCGATAACAAAGCTCAGGCACTATGCGTTGGCGCACGAAGTCCGTTTCATCTCGAAGGTGGACCCTCTTAAATATTTGATGTCAAAGGCTATATTGATGGGTCGACTCGCTAAATGGGCTCTACTCCTGATGGAGTTCTCGATAACGTATCGACCTCTCAAGGCAGTGAAAGGCCAGGCCATCGCCGACTTTCTCGCTGAACATCCAGTACCTTCCGGTTCTCTTTTGAACTGCGATTTGCCGGACGAACATGCATTTGATGCGATCGGCGGCGGTGATACCCGATGGGAACTCTATTTTGATGGAGCATCTTCCATGAAGAAGAGCAAGCAATGTACCCCCATAATCAAATCGGGAGTAGGCCTCATCTTCGTAACTCCACAAGGAGGGATTATGCGCTTCGCCTTCTCTTTAGCAGAGCCGAGGACGAATAACGAAGCCGAATACGAAGCTTTGATAGCGGGCCTCGAGATCGCCATTGTCATGGGAATTGAAGACCTTCTTATATACGGGGACTCTCAACTGGTCGTTAGTCAAGTAAGTGGTGACTACCAAACGTGCAAACCAGAGTTGGTGAAGTACGGCGAAAAGGTGTGACAACTGTTGACCCAAATTCCCTCCTATACTTTGGAAAGCATACCACGCGCGGAAAATAGCAAAGCGGACGCGTTAGCTAAGCTCGCCAAAGAATTGGCTAACGAGAACCTCGATGACGTTAAAATCATGGTGCAAAGCCGTCGAGTGCTCGCCCCAACAGAAATATCTCCGGAATCATGTGAAGAAAAGGGAGCGACTGATCAGATGACCCTACAGATAAAAGACCGTGAGAAGGCTGAGGACTGGAGGGAAGTCTTTATAGACTACTTTAAGTCCCACCGAATGCCCGAAGAAGCGTCCTCAAGATATCAGCTCATGAAACGAGCTCTATCTTTCGCTTTCGTCAATGATACTCTGTATAAGAGGTCGTTTGATTTTCTGTGGCTGAGATGTTTAGGACCTGACAAAGCAGAAAGAGTCGTTCAGGAAGTTCATGACGGAATCTGTGGTTCTCATCAAGCAGGCCCGAAGATAAAGTTAAAAATTAAACGGATGGGTTACTACTGGCCCACGATGATCCAGGACTGCCTCGAATATACGAAGCAATGCCACTCATGCCAAATCCACGGGGATTTCATCCACCAGCATCCGAATCCACTACATCCGACGGTGGCTAGTTGGCCATTCGAAATGTGGGGGACTGACATAGTCGGCCCCATTGAACCAGCATCGTCCAGGGGACATCGCTTCATCCTGGCGACGACTGATTACTTCTCCAAATGGGCGGAAGCAGTACCATTGAGGGAAGTAAAGACGGAGAATATCCTCCATTTCTTCAAGACGCACATCATCTATCGGTTTGGAACTCCACGGCGGATTATCTCCGATAACGGGCCAGCCTACAGAAGCCATAAGATTAGCCTCTTCACGCAGTAGCACAATATAGACTGGAGATATTCCTCAGTTTATAATCCACGAGCTAACGGTCTGGCTGAGGCCTTCAATAAGACCTTGACAAAGATCATAAAAAAGACGGTGTCCCGAAATAAAAAGGACTGGCATGAAAGACTGCAAGAGGCTCTTTGGGCATATCAAACTACGTGCAAGACGGCCACGAACACGATGCCATACGCATTGGTATTCGGTACGGAAGCGGTACTCCCCCTCGAGATAGAGCTGCCTTCACTACGAGTGGCAGTCCACCACGGATTGACAAACGAAGAAAATGCTCACCTTCGGCTTGAGGAGCTTGATGCCCTCGATGAAACCCGGCTCATAGCGCAACAAAATCTGGAGGCCTATAAAGCAAAGATGACGCGCTCGTACGAAAGATTGACCAGGCCGAGAACATTCCGCCAAGGAGAACTCGTGCTAGTGGTCAAAAGACCTATGATCCCCAATCGCGCTAAGCGGGGAAAATTCGAGCCAAACTATGAAGGCCCGTACATCATAGATAAGATCTACCAGGGTGGGGCCTATCTACTCATGGACATACATGGTGAAAGGCCATTCAGGAAAATAAACGGCCGCTTCCTAAAGAAATACTACGCTTAATAAGCCACAGCCTAGGTCAATGATAGATGACGACGACTATGTCCGCTCGCTATCTTCCTAAAGCTCAAAGCTCTATAAGTAGTAGCCGGCTCTCTCCACGACGGACCGAAATGTCCTTAAACTAACGACGGACCGAAATGTCCTTAAACTAACGACGGACCGAAATGTCTTTAAACTAACGACGGACCGAAATGTCCTTAAACTAACGACGGACCGAAATGTCCTTAAACTAATAGCGGACTGAAACGTCCTTAAACTAATACCGCAGCATCCTTAGGCTGACGAGATAAAAATAATAATAAATAAAAAAATATAATAAATAAAAACGGTATGTCCATAAGCAAAAAGGGCACGGATGAAAACCCGAAAGGGCTCCGTAAGTAAAAACAGCAGGGCTACCGGCGAGTGTTCGTGAAAACCCGAAAGGGCGCGACCTCGTAAAAAAATAATAATAAGAATAAAAAAAACGGTATGTCCATAAGCAAGAAGGGCACGGATGAAAACCCGAAAGGGCTCCGTGAGTAAAAACAGCAGGGCTACCGGCGAGTGTTTGTGAAAACCCGAAAGGGCGCAACCTCGTTAAAGGACACTTGCGGGATCCCCACGACCTTGCAAGGAGAAACCACCCGCGTGAGATCCTTACGACTCACAAGGGAGCAACACACTTAGGAGTCCCCACGATTCCTAAGGAGAAAATACACTTGCGAGATCCTCACGACTCATAAGGAGAACGCTCTTATGGGACCCTCACGGCTCATAAGATTTGAAAGTCTTAAGCCACAGAGACCTAAACCTGTGCTTAAGCAAAATCCCATATACCCTTCGACACTGCCCTACAAGTGGTCCAGTACTGACCCTTGTATACAATCCACGGGCACGAACAAATATTTCCCTAACAAAGTCCCATCCGTGACTAGGGATATGTCCATATGGTGAGCAACCCTTATAAGTCCTCTCGACCTATAAGGAGAAACCCCTCTTGTAGGATCCTTACGACTTGCAGAGGAACATACACATAGGAATCCTCACGATTCCTAGGGAGAAAATACACCTGCGAGATCCTCACGACTTGTAGGGAGAAATACCTTCGTGAGACCGTTACAGCTCATGAAGTCAAAAGCCTTAGTCGACGGGACCATAACCCTGTTTGCTAAGCCATCTTTGTTCAACATCGACAGAGGCAGATGATGATTCGCTCCTGGCCATATCCTAGTTGTAGCGATGCTGATGCCGAAATCTGTGTCTAAATTCAGGTTTATGGTGAAAAGCCAGTAGGCCGCACGTGCATATGAGATAGCCGAAATGATGGGGCAACCTGCAATAAAAAGCAGCAGGTAAAAATGTATGCACGCAAAATAGCCGAAATGATGGGGCAACTCGCAATAATAATAAAAGAAACAGCGTGTGAAAATGAAATAAATAGCCGAAATGATTGGGCACCGCGAAAAATAGCC
The DNA here is from genome assembly GCA_030015575.1 of Agapanthus africanus. Taxonomy (NCBI): domain Eukaryota; kingdom Viridiplantae; phylum Streptophyta; class Magnoliopsida; order Asparagales; family Amaryllidaceae; genus Agapanthus; species Agapanthus africanus. Next base: position 177,113,375 of record CM057350.1, on the reverse strand, counting down.
GAAATGATGGGGCAATCGCGACCTTCGCGATATAAAAGCTGAAATGATAGAGCATCGCGGAAATAAAATAAAATAAAATAAAAAGTTTTAATTTATTCCCTACAGATGATGTTCCATCACACCCTGTACACAATCCAAGGGCGTAAACAAAAAAGTGATCATACTTCTCCCCCAGGTTTCATCAGAAGAAGAAGCCAAATCTCGACGGGCCAAAGGAGACCTAGAGATCGTTTCAACACTCGTCTCGTAACAACGGACACAACTCTAAGCTAAGCGGAACAGCGGCAACTCCCAGTTCCATAGCTCGATGGTATACATATCGCCAACAGTCAAACCTCCATCCCGTGAAATGCGGATACAATCATCAAAATTCCTGGTTACGTGAAACGCGGATAACGTCACTTTTTGACCCCGTGAAAAACGTCCAGAGCGGATCCTGGTCCTCGCAGAGCACGGCAGTGAACCCGTGTGAAGCATCCAGAGCGGAGCCTAATCCTCGCCGAGCACGGCAGTGAACCCGTATGAAGCATCTAGTGCAAAATTCCTGGTTACGTGGAACGCGGATAACGTCACTCTTTGACCCCGTGGAAAACTTCCAGAGCGGATCCTGGTCCTCGCAGAGCACGGCAGTGAACCCGTGTGAAGAATCCAGAACGGAGCCTAGTCCTCGCCGAGCACGGCAGTGAACCCGTGTGAAGCATCTAGTGCAAAATTCCTGGTTACGTGGAACGCGGATAACGTCACTCTTTGACCCCGTGGAAAATGTCCAGAGCAGATCCTGGTCCTCGCAGAGCACGGCAGTGAACCCGTATGAAGCATCCAGAGCGGAGCCTAGTCCTCGCCGAGCACGACAGTGAACCCGTGTGAAGCATCTAGTGCAAAATTCCTGGTTACATGGAACGCGGATAACGTCACTCTTAGACCCCGTGGAAAACGTCCAGAGCGGATCCTGGTCCTCGCGGAGCACGGCAGTGAACCCGTGTGAAGCATCCAGAGCGGAGCCTAGTCCTCGCCGAGCACGGCAGTGAACCCGTGTGAAGCATCTAGTGCAAAATTCCTGGTTACGTGGAACGCGGATAACGTCACTCTTTGACCCTGCGGAAAACGCCCAGAGCGGAGCCTGGTCTTCGCTAAGCACGGTAGTGAACCCGTGTGAAGCATCCAGAGCAAACACCGGACTGTGGAGTCCTTAAAATCCACGGACTATGATGTCCTTAACCTCGACCGTAATGTCTTAAAACTAACGATCAACCGCACCGATTCCCTACGGATTCTACCTTGGTTTAAGGGGTACATCTCTTCACTCCTTTGATACGTGGCGTTGTAATTCCTCAACGTCTTCAAAGAGGTGATGAGTCCCTGCAACCAAACATCGAACTGTGGAGTCCCTAAATCCACGGACTATGAGGTCCTTAACCTTGACCGTGATGTCTTAAAACTAACATCGGACTGTGGAGTCCCTAAATCCACGGACTATGAGGTCCTTAACCTTGACCGAGATGTCTTAAAACTAACATCGGACTGTGGAGTCCTTAAATCCACGGACTATGATGTCCTTAACCTTACCCGCGACGTCTTTAAACTACGATGCCTCGAGCAACCCCCGACCCCGTGAAACACGAATAAGGGTGACTACATCCAGCACTTGCAGGTCCTCACGACCTGTAAGGAAGAAAAACTCTCTGGTGAGATCCTTACGACTCTCAAGGGAAAACCCGCTTAAGAATCCTTATGATTCTTAAGAATAACTTACACCTGTGGGATCCTCTCGACCCATGGGGAGAAAAACTCTTTATGAGACCCTCGTGGCTCATAAGGCGCAAAAGTCTTAGGAAGCAGATCTTAACCCTGAATCCTAAGCCACCGATGCCCTGCAAGGAGATCGAGATAAATTGTCCGCAAACGCATTCAATGAAAAGAGACACGCCGTTGAGAAGAAAAATGTATCTTTTATTTCGTAAACCAAAATGGATACAACTAACAATTCATGAAAGAAACAAAAAGAAGATACTCTCACCCATGAGTATGTACAAAAAAAAGGGAAAAGATACAAGTCCTCAAGCCGGCGGGCGCTGTAGTAATTTTACCAGCTCATCGTTTTGTTACTGAGCCACGGCTTCATGACGCAAGATCTTCAGGAGACGAGCCTCCGCCTGAGCTTGCTGAGCCTGATACGAAGCAAGCCGAGCTTCAAGCTCTTTCTCGGTGGCTTTATGAGCCTCGACCCTTTCACGAGTGAACGTGGCAGCTTTGTCGAGAGCCACCACCTCTTTGATGGACTCCTGAAGCACCCGCCAGAGTTCATACGCTTTGTTGGCTTGGGCGGTAAGAGTGGCGCGAAGCTCACTCAGCGCCTTGGAAGCTAGCTCCCTCTCCAAGAGTTTGTGGCCAAGCCTCTTCTCGCATGACGTCATATTGGCCGCGCATCGTGCTATCAGACCCCGCAACTCCGCTTTTGCAGCCACGGCTTCCGAGGAAAGGCGAGAACATTCAAGGGCGTGTAAGCGAGCCTCCACCTGCCGACAGAACTCCACCCAGACTCGCACCACTTCTTCGCTATGGTAGGTGGCAAGAAAAGGAAGAGAACCGTTAGCTTCGGTGGCAAACGCTTCAGCGGTGGTCGCGCTGCCAGCACGGAGCTCCTCGATCAAAGATGATAAGGAGACAAGGCTTAATTGGGCCAAGCGTTCTGAAGCCCGCAAGGCATAAGGGCCGGGCGGCATCACGATGCGCGACTCCAACGCCGTGGAGACTGGCAGAGCTGTTCAAATTTGGAAGATGTCAGTAAAATTCTTAAGCAAAGAACGAATGAGAGTATGATGAAATGTCGCTTACCGACAGTCGTGCAAGTAGGAGGTGAAGGTTCCCCCGGCCCTTCGAGAACCTCGACCTCATCATCAGCCTCCAAAACTGTAGAAAGCATCAATGTCAATACGCAAAATAACAACGATGCTATGAGAAGTGATGGACGACACCAACCTTGCCCGGATGAGAGGACGATGCGTTGGGGGGATATCGCTTGTGGAGCTGCCATCTCCAGCAGAAGATGAAAGGATTGCCGGGGAAACAGATCGGCAATAGAGGCCGCCAGCTCGCGTAATTCTGAGAAAAACAAAAGAGTTCATACAACGGAAAGGCTGCTAATTTAAAATTCAGAAGGTTACCTTCAACACTTCTCCCGTTCTGAGTTAGGGGGATAGCAGCCTCGACAGCCTATGCCGGAACCTCAGGCTCCAACAGAGGGAGGGTAGTCCCCACTACCTCCATCTCAGCCTCCGGGCAGCCTTCGGGAAGAGCCGTTGGGGCAGCAACCTCCAAAGGAGCCTCCCCCAAAGGGGCAAGCACTCCCTGATCAAGAACCGACGCTGGAGGCTCTACTATAAGAGGAGCAGCCTTATCAGCCCCTCCCCCCCACATCGGGCAATGCTTCATCGGGAATTTCGGCAGGCTTTAGCTTCAATGAGCCCGTAGGGAGCTCCCCCAGCGTCGAAAATTCTGCACAATTCAAATAAGAATAAGGATACACATATACAGGCGTGAATAATCTGAAGAACTACAAAAAGAACAACAACGTACCGATGCGCAAAGAAGCCCTCAATATGGCTTCTTCAAGCCGCTGCTCCTTCTCAAGGAGGCGTGCTCGCCGGGGTTTAAGGGTAGACTCATGGCCGCCGGTCCATAAAGAAAGTACGTCCGCTGCATCTTCTGAAGCGGCCTGCTTCAGGGCCCTTTCCCCCCATTCCTCCAAAGGACCGATAAACCGCCGCCGAATCCACGAAGGGTCTTCGTAAAAGATTACAGCGGGATAAGACTTCTTCGGAACCCTGGCGTTATGAGACACGTCTTTGGAACGCCGTATGGCCTCAGCCAACTGTGCGGCCTCCTCATCGGCCGAACTCGGGAAAGGAAGTCCAGCGTCTGACTCTTGCAGGGCCAACGGTTCGTCTTCAAGAGTAGGCTTAGACTTCGCCAAAGAGTCGAGCAAATTGGTGGCCGCTTTCCTCCGCCGCTTAGACCCATAGCCGGTCGCCGAGGATGACCGCTTCCTCCCCCGCGAAGCCTTAGGGCGGCGCTGACCCACATCGCCTTCGACACCCTCATCCCTATTACCCTCGCCTGGTGCCACGACCGAGGATGACACTGCCATTGTCGATGCCACGGGGGGCGGTGCTGCCACAGGCGGTGGTGCTACTACTGGGGCCCTTCCACCTCGCGAGCGGGAACCCAGGGGCATACCAGCCGTTGGAGTAAGGTTTACCTCCGATTCTCCTGGGATGAGCGCAGTGTCGGTATCCTTTAGAGGGAAGCGGACCGGAGCCCTTGGTCGCAGCTTAGCTCCTGGAACCAGAAGAGGGGCGTCGTGGCCAAGAAGCACCCTCCTTTCCTCAAGAATGATTGGGTTGACCCGATGAAGATACCAACCCGTAAACGCGCCCACACACCGGGGCAGGTATTCGGCTTCAGGGACCATGAAGTGGGAGCCGATGTTTAGCCTTATGAAATGATGAGCGGCATCGCGAACGGCATCGAGCGAAGGGATCGGGGCGACTATAAAAGTCTCGAAAGGAACACCCTGGTCGTATCCAAGCTGTCGGGCGAATCGATGCGGATTGTACCGCATGAAAAGAGCTGCACTGTCCTGGCGAAATACCAAGTAGCCTGGTCTAATAGTGTACAAGTGCGCGGCCTCCCGAGGCTTCAAAGAAGGTGCGTTGTCTTTTGACAGGTCCCAGAGTTGTTGAACTGGACATGAGGGAGTAGACAAGACCCGATCATTAAAAACCATCCCGCCAGCGGCAGCGTAAGGAGAAATCAGCACCCGAATAGCCCCGAGCCGAGTCGGGTCGGCGGCAGAAGCATCCACCAATCGCATAAGTCGCGGGAAGGGATAGGCGTCGTAAAACGCGGGCCTCTGATGCATAGCGAAAGCCCCCAGCACATGCATTTCGACCCAGGACGTGAAATAATGAAGCGAAAAGTTTACTACATCCACGCTAGGAGTAGAGGTATTAGCTGCGGTGCCCAACCCGTGATAAAGATGCGCCAATGCCGGGATACCGACGGCCAACCGCGTCCCCTCAGCTATACAATGAGCTGGATAGATAACCGAAACCCTCATAAAACGACGATGCATGGGGATGACAAACCAACTGAGCCAGACACTGACAAACCCCACGAAGAACGTCTCCTCGTCAATACCGGGTGCTGCAATGGACTCAAAAAACATCGGCGACATGATGGGGATATAGTATTGATGTAGATCCGATTCAGTGGTCGGCAGCTTCTTCGGACCAAACCCAAAGGGGTCTTTAATGTTGGCGAACTTCGGAGCTGTCTTCGAAACGACGTCCTCACGAAGGAAACAAGCAATGAAGCTCTTGAAAGTAACACCCTGCTCTTCGGATTCGGTGAACAATCGGTCGAAGATACCTAGCGCCTTGATCAAACTGGGACGCTTGTGGCGAATGGCGTTCTCAACAGACAAGCCGTCAGCCGGTACAGACTCGGGCTCGAAGACATACTCGTCAGGAGGCAACAACTCCTCATACAGTGCACCCCTGATTGGCAATCCCGAGATTTCATAAAATTCTGCTAGAGAGATCGAGACCTCGCGATCTCTTAGAATGAAAGTGTTGGTGGGAAGATTCCATTGGTTCAAAAACGCCTTAACCCACCAGACATGCGGGGACTTATAATGGAAGAGTGACGCGTATATTGCCTGATAAAGCCCGACCTTCTGCAGCCGCGCACGATGGGTGGCAAGGATGTAGCGAGCCCAGAGAAGGTAGCCCGTAGGGTGTCGGGGAGTGAGCCCTATCTTATAGATCTGCCCCCACGGGTGGACCTCACCCTGGCAAATACGCCGCCCAAAGATATCTATGGCCGGGATCGGATGGTTCGGAATACCGGTCGTTAAAGGCTCGAGCCTCCCCGTTGGAGTCCAGTTGGGCATTTCCACAGCAAAAACCGTTCTCGGAGGGTCTATCGGCAAGAATGGGAAAGTAGGCTCTGTCGGTACTGCACAGAGGAAACTCCGGCGACCCCGGATAATATGTCTATACCAAGTTCCCCATAGAAGCAAGTTGGTGCAGTTCGGGTCATGAGCCCGGATCATCGCCATCACTTCCTCACCGGATGGTGATTGAGGAAAAGCGGCCTCCGAACGAGTAAAGGGAAAACACGGAACAGAAGCCATCGCACCTGAAATCGAATGAAAGAAGACCGTTAAAAGCAAAGTCGGCGATATATATCCATGCATGAACATGAAGACTAGTTAAAGAAAGCAACAGTAGATTTTTCTCGGACCGTTGGCTACAAAACACATGGGCCCCACAGAATTAAGATGACGGCTCATTAATAATGAAACCGAGCAGTTGTAATAAGACAAAGGGGATACCCTCATTAAATAAAAAAAAATGAGTTTCAAGTGGCTCTACACATTTTCCTAAAGGACAAATCTACCTTGGGCTCTACAACAAATCAAACAAGACCAGGAGTAAATTCCCACAAAAGATATCATTGCAACCGTCTTCTTCACTAATTGCAGAAGGACAACCTCGGGCCAAGAGATCCTAAGGAGCCTCCATGTGAAGAAACTGAGTTCTTCTTAGGAATTAAATTCCTTATTAAGAGAAGGGAATTAAATTCCCAAAAGCATTTTTTTTAAACGGAGTTAAACTATATGGATCATCGTCTAAGCCCTAAGAGATCTACTTTTGAAGGCTAAAATGGTTTCATACTTTGGTTAAAAAGCTTGAAGAAAAATGGGTTTTTTGTTAAAAAAGGGGTAAAACCCTTGTTTTGGATTTAAAATCCAGAGGAACGTGAAAGTTCACTGTTTGTCCAAGAACATTACCTGAGGAAAAGGGTCACTTGAACAGAGTTAAACTCTGAAGATGGTTTCAAGACAGAGAACTAAACTCTGGAAGAAGAGAATTAAATTCTCAGAAAAAAGTTTGCAAGGAGGAAGACAAGCAAAGTGGAGGCATCTCTGAAATGACCCCAATATTTATAGGAGGTGATGGGAACGCTTCATCTCCCAAAATCTCTAGAGGAATCCAACGGTCACAAAAGTGACAGTGTTGCACTCACGTGCAGATACGTGAGAACAACGCTGTGGGGGCATTTTTTTCCTGATTTAAAATCAGGAAAGTTTACGGAGGAGGCATCACGTGCTACCACGTGACCAGGGTCACGTATTGGCACGTGACATTTAAAAACGGCTTCAAAGGCACATCAGTTCCCTGATTAAATTGAAGAAAAGGCTTCAGAAAGGGTCACGTGCTCACACGTGACCGGGGGTCACGTGTTGGCACATGACGGTTGAACAGCAGCCAGAAGACAGAACGCAGAAAGAAGAAGAAGGCTCGTTCTAAGGGGTGACGTGCCTACACGTGACCGGCTTTCAAAGCCTGTTTGTTTAACAAAATCAAATTCTGAAGAGATCACTCAAATCTTTCCAAAGGAAAATGATTATTCGGAACCGATTGAATTAAAAATTTAAAAGGTGATTAAATATCACCTATCTATGGAAAAATCTTGAACTTGGAAAGATTTCCCCTTAAAATCTAACCGAAACAACAGAAGAATATCTTTGGATTTAAAATCCAATGGTGAATAAAATTCACCTAATAATCCAAAGGTCCAAACGAATGATGAATACAAATTAAATCTCTCAATGAAAGATTCACCAAAACTAATTGATTCTGCTTCTTCTCCTATAAATAGGAGCCAAGGGACATATACAGAGGAAGAGATAGAAAGAAAAAAAGAGAGCCTTGATACTTTGAGAGGAATCTGGATCTTCTGCAAAAGAAAACCCTAGGTAAGAAAGAGAAGACTTTTTGAAAGAAAAAAGAGAATTTAATTCTCAACAGAGTTTAACTCTGATATTAAAAACAAGAACTTAGTTCTCTCTTTAACAGAGGATCTGCAAAGTGCACATCTCCCCATGAATTGAGAATTTAATTCTCATTGGGTTAAGATCCTGCCATGCAGATCCAAAGCATAGAGAGGGAATGGATGTTTGAGAATTTAATTCTCATAGAACTATAGGAATTTAATTCCTGTGAATTAAAATTAGGGTTTAACCCTATGTCATAGGAATTTAATTCCTTTAAAATGAATAGAACCAGGGTTAACCCAAGTTAAGAACTCAAATCTATCAAAATAACAGGAATTTAATTCCTCTAAAGTTTATTGCTAGGGTTTAACCCTATGAAGAATTTGATTCTTACAAAGATAAACACATCTTCAAACGGGAAGGGTCACGTGCTACCACGTGACCCCTGTAAAGAGCCACCGCTAAAACTTTGAGGCAACGCCTCACGTGCTTCACGTGACCCCCAAAGCGCGCAAAGAAAAAGCAAAGGAAAAGAAGCTCTGGGGTGCCCTCACATGTCACCACGTGACCCCTAATGAATATTCTAACAGATCAAAGCGCAAGCCCCCATCACGTGCCCACACGTGATGGCTTTTAGAATTAAAAGTGTTAAACACTTATCTGTAGAACAAAATAAAGGGAAACAGGGCGCTATCACATGCTACCACGTGACCCCTTGGCTGAAGCTTTAACGGACAAGCACCAAAATACCCATCACGTGACAGCACGTGATGCTTAGAAGGAAGGGAGGGCGCCCTCACGTGCTACCACGTGACCCCTCTTGCCTTAGTGTTTAACACTAAATTGGAATCCCGGAATCCAGTGTTAAACACTGTTTGGCCTTAGTGTTCAACACTAATCAAAGAACTTTATTTGCAGTGTTTAACACTGATTATTCTTTGTGTTTAACACTAATCTGAAATCCCCGCTGTTAGTGTTTGACATTGATTTGCTCTAGTGTTTAACACTAATTTGAACCCCCTGTTGCTGATGTTTAACACCAACTGCCTTTTAGTGTTAAAACACTAACTTGTTCCCAGTGTTCAACACTGCTGATCTTTAGTGTTTAACACTAACTTCAGCCCAGTTGAATAAATGGCCAGAGGCAAAGCTTCTCCTTCAATGGACCAACAGAAAGCCAGTATTCTAAACATGATGGGACTTAGCCCAAGATGGCCATAAGTCCTCAATTCAAACTTAACTGGCCTAATGGGCTCGTAACACAATTAATTGGTCTTGATCCCAAATTGGGCCAAAGACTGTTTAATCCACCCCGGTCCAAGGGTACATCTCTTCACTTATTTGATACTTGGCGTTGTAATTCCTCAACGTCTTCAAAGAGGTGACGGGTCCTGATGACCACACATTGACACGGGCTGTGGGGTCCTTAAACTCATGGACTATGAGGTCCTTAACCTTGACCGAGATGTCTTAAAACTAACAACGGACTGTGGGGTCTTTAAACCCATGGACTATGACGTCCTTAACCTTGACCGCAATGTCTTAAAACTAACATTGGACCGCAATGTCCTTAAACTACCCATGGACCGAAAAGTCCTTAAACTACCTATTGACCGCAATGTCATTAAACTAAACAACAGAGCCCCCCCTTTTTATTGCTCTCTTGTTGGATCTAAACGATCCCGTTAAGTTGATCTTAGTCTGAAAACTAGACTAACGTATCCTTAACAAACGTTTAAGTCGATCTTACTCTCGAATGAGGCTAACGTATCCTTAAACCCAAACCCCCAAACCCAAATCTAAGATAATACGGATTTGGACTAGTCTACACCCTACGGACGACGACATAACTCAGTCTCCGTATACAATCCATGGGCAACTAAACACAAAATAAACACATGCGACACGAAGTGACCACCTAGAGAAGGAGAAAGTGGTTACCGCGATGCAGTAGCGTAATTAACTGCAGGGGCTTGCGCCTGCAGGGAAGAGCGTCCCCACAATCAAAAACCCCTCAAGCGAGGGGGAATCTGACGAAGTCTGCTACATCGGACGCATCCGTCTAAACCTTCGATACACGGTGCCATAAATCAACTTGGCATTTTCGAAGAGGTGGACGGATAGCACCAATTAGCATCTGCCCCCGAATCACAGGAAAGACGTCCAGTCGCGCCGTCATTCGGAGGGGAACATACAACATCGTCTAATTCTCTAGCATGACTATGATACCACTGCTAGGTTCCCTAGGCGGCCGCTGGGTTTTAGGAGGCATCGACCATGCCGTTTTCAAAAAATCGGTGTGCTAAAGAACCCTAACGCTAGAATCTAAACTACAGAATTAGAAGAACAAGCATGTAAACATCTTTACATCTAAGTAAACAAAGAATACAACATTTGTAGACTAGTCTTTCACTTCAATAGCTCCGTGTAGTAGTCCCTTCGTTCCATGTAGTGATCTCCCAGACTCTAGTGAGGCTCCACAAGGTGAAATGAACAAGTTTGCTTGAAGCCTTCAAGGCCGAAGATAATCTATGTCGAGGAGACATTAACTCAAGTTACCTCTTCACTAAGTGATGAACTAGTGAAGAAACAACCCAATCTAAACGGCTAGTAAAGAAGAGGTTGATGAAGTAGGAATTTTGCTCACTTTAGAAATTATTTTCTCACTATTTTTCTTCACCTCTCATGAAGCTAGAAAGCTTGAGGAAGGAGATGAAGAAAGCAACCATGGAATGAAGTATGTGAAGAATGAATCAAGTGTAGTGAGAATAGCAACCATGGGTGGGTTAGTATCATATACTAACTCATGTAGAGACTACACCATGGCTAACAATAATGGTTAGGTTAATAAATATTTAGTGTGAGACAAAATTAGCGGACTAAGTCAATGGGTTCTACAAGCTCCCACTAAGCATCAACCATGTGACTAATTTCCTACAGATTTTGATTTACTTTAAACAAATAAAACACTTCATTATTATTTTCATGGTGTAAGTCTCACACACCCATGTCTCATGTATCATCTAGCATGACACAAAAGAATGTGCATTAATATATATCACATATATACTAAGTTTACACAAGTGAGAAAAAGAAATGCTTAACTGAGCTAATATTAGTTAATGTAAATTAAAATATCAAATATATAATTAAACATTAAATTATTAAATCAACACTTGATTTAATAATCCGGCTATATCTCATACAACCGACTAATATCAAATGTATCAACTTGTCGAATCAACACTTGATTCGACAGCTCGGTTATATCACATATAACCGACCAATATCACATATCGCGAGAATAGAATAATGTATCATATACTCGTATTAATCTCGGTCCCGCACATATCACATATGTGCTCCTACTTCGTTTCGCTTGAGCCAGGAAACCTTTGTGTAGGACTCTAAAGACTCGTCAATACGCCGGCAGTAGGTGGTGATCATATCAGTCATCCACAAGCTACAAGCGGTCTGCTAAACGTAACGGCCACCCAATTATTGTGCGATCAGAAGATCAACAAGCAAATCTTCTTATACTCTTGCGAATCCACTAAGTAACACTACCGTACATTCTGGTCTTTTCGTCAGATATATCGTATATCACAGCCTGGGGGTAGTATAACGTCAGACCCTAATAGCCTGATAATTCATGCCGATGTAAGGCTTATAACGGTTTGAGAAACTACTGATAACACTTACCAATATATCTCAACAACCCTGGCCAGGGATTTTCTGTTATGGCCAATCAAGCATAGCGCAACATCAACCCCCAATACCGGGAGAGACGAAACCCCTCATATCGCTCATTGCCTCCATGTGACTCGGGACTATACCCAAAAACCACCGTTTTGTACGATCTCTTGAACGTGGTAAGGTGATAATCAAAGCACAGTGGGTATCATACAAGACTCTATGACGATCTCGGGTCGACAGACTAATCTGTACCAGTGTCACCAGAAAACTGTTATCTGACGATAGGCATAATACCATCTAGGAGTTCTCGGCGAGTCCGTTCAGTGTACCCAGTCTCTACTGAGCACCCATATACCTTCTCTGATGTCAAACACCAATGGATATGGGGTCATCCATCGCCCATCATATGGGTCAAGAAGCGTATACGCTAGTCTACTCTGGAATATCGATGCCCCGTCTCGATACCCCCACGACTAAGAACATTTGAAGAATGTACTTACCGACTACTTCTGTCCCACTGGTATGACCTGCATCATAATCCTGGTGGTCAAGTACTCATCCTAAGGGCTTTATCAACATGTAATAGAGGGACAATAAGTGTGCATGTTAAGATAAAGAGCAACCAGATAGCATACTATCATGTCGAGCAAGAAAGTCCTCCCTATATATGTCCAAGCATCCACTATAATATATATCACATGTATAATAATGGCCTCTAGGGCATATATATAACTAACATACCCCACTATCCCAGTATTGTTTCCCTGCAATTATACAGAGAATTAAAATTAGGCTTTAAATCCAAATTTTAATGCATTTTAAATTCTTTCTTCAATTTCAAAACCCTAATTTTACCTTATAAATATAACCCCATACCCTAGCCCTCTTCATTATGAAATCACTTGTCAAAAATTCTCAAAATTTTCTAACTCAAAGAAGAGTACAAGTGGAGTTAGCCCTAGTTCCATTTTCGGCGAGGGTTCGAGGCATTTCTGGTGACCCCGCAACTCCACGAAGCTACTAATTTCTTCTTATACCTCTCCTCTAATCTTCTAGCAAGTAAGTCCCATCTCTCTTCTCCTCTTCCTACATTAAAATGATCTCCTTTCAAAACATGTCGGTAAGTGGAGTTATACCGGCTTTTGTTTCTAAAACTTTGAAAACTACAATTTTTTTTCTTAATAACCACTCATCCACATCACTATACTTTACTTGTTAATCATTAACTAATATTTTGAAACAAGTGTCACTTTAAAACTCTATGTAAAACAACTTTATTTAAGCTTTTACAGTTAAATACCATGCAGTTTACATATGACATCTTTTAATACTTTTGTTTAGCTTACCTTTAGAAAACCTCATGAGGTAATGACCTACCTCTCACATACATACATCTTGACATAGCACAATTCTCTTGAAACCAATATCTTGTGGCAAAATACCACTTTTCAATAAACCCCAAACTATAAAAACCCGTTTTCTTGTAAATAGTATTATTTAAATTCCTTGCGATTATGTCTCTACAACCCATTTTGGGGAAATTGGTCGGGATGGTGTGAATTATGACACATCTTCGGGACTAATAGGGCGAGATGCAGACCTCCTCACAGAACATACGATCTCGGTGGAATTTTAATACAATTTTTAAGAAAAACGAGAATTTCTATTTAATAATTAAAAATTAATTTTTAATAATTATATAAATATTATCAAATCATCTATTTTTATTATATAATAAAAATTCAATGTTTTCTAGAGTACAAAAGAATTACAAGTTTCATGAAAATACCATCAAGAATCAATACAAGTCAAACTTTACATTAAAATACCTTGAACTATTCAATTATATATATATATATATATATATATATTCACTAACATACCTCATTCTATAAAATTTACATCCATGAAAACCCTATATAACATAAATAAATACTTGAGGTTTATTTTGAAAGTATATTTAAAATATATTTTTCATAAAACCCCCTCAAGTTATATTAAATTACAATAAGAACCCTAGTAAATATAGGTTTAAGCGGGACCAATTCTCTTAAGCCTCATAAAGCCGGAGAAAGTGGGTTCTTGCCTATTTTAGGTAGAAAACTAAAACGGGGTTATCAATGGTAATTGTCTTGGAAAAAGACATAAATTCTACCGTCCATGTGCAGCAGTTACCGATAACATCAGAACCTAATTCAGGATCCAAATCTGTTTAAGTGTCTGACTGAATCTGAGTCTCTGTTTAATCTGATAAGCCCGATAGAAAGAAAGCAAAATCCTGCTTTCCCGTTAATTAAGTGTGAATAGTTCCAATAACCAGTGCCAAAGAGCATACAATCTAAACATGAATCCAATCATAACTCCAATGCAACATGAATCCAATATACCAAATATGAACACTTGAATCTGAACCTGAATACCAGAACAATATCAACATGAAAATATAACTTGACTTGACCGAACCATGGCTATATCTTGACTTGATTACATGCCTACTTGATACATCCTGAACTGTTTACATGAACAACTTGTATCCATGGTCACGACAAGTCTGTTAACTCTATTTTATATAATATATATATATATATATTACGGGGTTTTAATGGGGTAGATTGGTACAGAATGTATTATAAGTGGCACGATGAAGGACACTAAAAGACACCTACCGTACATCCGTGCCGTTGTCCCGTGGGTATTAACGGGGCCTTGTACTTTTCGTTTCCCATAGTCCACGGGATAGTTGGACTCCTCTCATAAACACTGATATATTCTGTACCAAACTACAAACAACTACGTTAACATAAAAAAAACAGATAATTTACCAGCTCTATTCTCTTTACTTGTCTATTCCATTCTATCTTTTGGGACTTACCGAGCGCTAGTTCGCTGACGACATTTCTTTCTCTTCTATCGTTAGAATATTGTCAGGAGGACCCGACTCTCAGGAGATCGAGCCCAGCCAGGACGATTTGGAGCAGTTTATAGAGGAGTCAAAGTTCTAGTTCCTACTTGTACTTACTTTTATTCAGTTTATATGCCATTGTTTAGGCATCGCTTTCTTTCATTGTACTTTACTTTTCAGTTGTATGTAAAGAATGGTTATCAATAAAAAGTTGTTTTATTATATCTCTTGTCATTCTTGTGTTATTTATTTATATTACTTATTTACGCTTAGCGTGTTTACTTCTGAATAAATACATCGCCGCCCACCACGTCTCCTTCCCTGTACACCGGGAAGCGGGGCGTGACACATGCCGACAAAGAACAACCCTCACCCGCAGCCCCAACATCCAAACCCGAGCTCTCTGCAGTTCCCTCGACGAACAGCCAACCCCCCAGCCCATGTCCCATTGTCATAGTTGCACAAGTTCAGGTCGAGACTTTCTTGCATCGGGTTTACGTCGTTGCCATCGTTCGGTGTTTGTAACGTGGGTATCCGTATTCGTCGTCGTAATTTTACATATCAAGGCAAGTTTTAACTTGCTATGTGCTAGATTCTTTATACTTACCTATATATATTTACAATGTTGCAAATTATTATTAATATACCATTTTATAAAGATAATCTGTAAGTTATTATTTAGTAACACTAGCACGTGTGTAGTTACAATTGTTGAAGTTATAAAAATTCTTTATATGAACAATTATAGTAGATACAGTTTAATTTATAATAATTAACCACCGTAAAACACTATTATAAATATAGTTAGATGTATTTTAACAAGTAATAACGCATACATCAAGTTCGTTACAGCAAGATAACTATGACAATTATATTACTGTTTTTATTACGATTGGTTGTGCAAGTAAATATTTCTCCTATTTAATACATAATACCTGACATGTGTGCGACTTGTTATCTTGCCATTGCTATAGTTGTATTTCCTATACCTGTTATCTGTATTATTTACCGATGCCAACAATCCTGACTTGTTATCCTGATGGACATGACTTGTTGTCTAGATAGACATAACCTGTACCTGATTATCCCTGTGTTGGTATTAGGTAGATATTACACTTATACATGACATGAACATACAACCTGGGGAAAAGGGGAAATCAAGAATGTAACTGAAATGTAACTCAAGAGGATATTGTTATTGCCGTGATTCCGGACGTAAACGGAATAATCATTGTTATTTGTACCGTGGTCCCATGGAGAATGAACGGGATATACTGTACTGTTGTCCCGTGGGGAATGAACGGGATATATACTGTTGAGTTACGATGAAAATTACATTAATTGGTTTCAAATACTTTTAGGATAGACAATCTAGAAATACAGATTTTAGGATACACGTAACATACCTATAGCCTGCGGATATATCATATACAGTATTTTGCACATAACACCATATATAGTACTTTGCTCGGTTTATTATTATGATATTTATGACGCACTGACGTCTGGGTTTTGTATAGCCCAGTTCCTTTAACCTTATCGCAGGAAGATCGAGAATATTTTGATAGGAAAGCTGAGCAGTGAGGAGCATTTACTGATTACTTTAGTGATGTTTAGTTTTATTAATTTTCTATTTATAGTTTTAACATTGTGATCTCATAAGGGACGTAGTTAGGATATTCTTTCTTGTTGGATCTTTATTCGTTTCCGCAACCTTTCTTGTTGTTATTTTATTGTAGTAGTTGGACATGTGATAGTTAGATGTGTATTTACTGTTCTTGATATCTGATTGACAGCCGTAATCTGACTATGGAAGGATATTTTCTCGCCATAGGTAGCATGGTTGGTTTGTCGCGTACCGTATTTACGTATTCTGGGAAGCGGGACATGACAATGCGCGGATCTACTTGCACTTTTATCTATTTCGAGAATATTTCGACAGTATCACCCCACTGTTCTTCGAGTATTATACAATAGACAAGATGAATATTTTTGGCTATCAACATTGAAATGAGCATCTACTCTATATTTATACACATAGAACCAGTGAAAGGTATCGCCAAAACATATCTTGAAATGAATAAAAACGCAAGTGCATATATATATATATATATATATATATATATATATTGTTAGTTATGTATATGCCCTAGAGGCCATTGTTGTACATATGATGTATATTATAGTGGATGCTTGGATATATATAGAGAGGACTTTCTTGCTCGACATGATAGTATGCTATCTGGTTTCACTTTGTCTTAACATGTTGACTTGTATTGTATTATTGTCTTGCTTTTACATGTTGATAAAGCCCTTAGGATATGTACTTGACTACTAGGACTATGATGCAGATCATACTAGTGGGGCCAGGGTAGTCCACGATTACATCCTATAATTGTTCCTAGTCGAGAGTGTATCGAGACAGGGCATCGATACTCCAGAGTAAACTAGCGTATGCGTATCTTGACCCATAGGATAGGTGATGGACGATCCCACATCCATTGGTGTTTGACATCAAAAATGGTATACGGGTGCTCAGTGGAGACTGGGCACACTGAACGGACTCGTCGAGATCTTCTAGATGGTATTATACCTATCGTCAGATAGTAGTTCTCTGGTGACACCGGTACACGTTAGTCTGTAGAACCGAGATCGTCATAGAGTCTTGTGTGATTCCTACAGTGCTTTGATTTCCACCATACCACGTTCATGAGAACGTGCAAAACGGTGGCTTTTGGGTACAGTCCCGAATCACATGGAGGCAATGAGCGATAGGAGGGGTTTCGTCTCTCCCGGTATTGGGGTTGATATTGCGCTGTGTTCGATTGGCTATAACTGGAAGTCCCTGGCCAGGGCTGATATGGAGATCTACTGGTAAGTGTTATCAGTAATTTCTTGACCCGTTATGAGCCTCACATCGACACGACTTATCAGTTACTGGGGTCTGACGTTTACCACCCCTAGACTGGATATGCGACATATCAGACGAAGAGACTGGACTGTACGGTAGTGTTACTGATTGGATTCACAGGAGTGTGAGCAGACTTGCTTGTTGATTTTCTGATCGCTCAATACCCGGGTGGCTGTTACGTTTAGCTGACCGCTTGCAGCATGTGGGTGTTTGATATGATCATCACCTACTGCCGGCGT
Organism: Agapanthus africanus; assembly: GCA_030015575.1. NCBI lineage: Eukaryota > Viridiplantae > Streptophyta > Magnoliopsida > Asparagales > Amaryllidaceae > Agapanthus > Agapanthus africanus. Next base: position 177,095,784 of record CM057350.1, on the reverse strand, counting down.
ATTGACGAGTCTTTAGAGCCCTACACAGAGGTTTCCTGGCTCAGGCGAAACGGAGTAGGAGCACATATGTGATATGTACGGGACCGAGATTGATACGTGTATGTGATACCGTATTCTATTCTCGCGATATGTGATATCGGCCGGGTATATGTGATATAGCCGGGTCATCGGATCAAGTGCTGATTTGATAAAATGATACATATTATATTGGTCGGTTATATGGAATATAGCCGGATTATTAAATCAAGTATTGATTTAATAATTTAATGTATAATTATATATGTGATATATTATATTACATTAACTAATATAGGCTCACTTAAATAATTCTTTCTCACTTAGGATGCATTGATATATATGTGATATATGTTAAATGTATTCTTTTCTTTTATTACAAAATTATATATATGTGATATGTATAATTGTAACATACTAGGTTATACATACAACTAGGGTTTATAAGAATTACACCATGGTTTTTCATTATGATTGGAATTATATTTATTTTGGAAATTCAAAATTGTGGATTAATTGTTAAGATATTTTCTTAGTTGACCAAGTCCACTCTCTTGATATTTTCCAAGATATTTATTAACCTAACCCCAATCACTAACCATGGTCTTTTCTCTACAATGGTTAAGCCATGATACTAACCCTAGGTTGCATTTCTAACCACATAACAATTTTCATTCTCACTTAAGCTTGAGCTTCTTCATCTTCCTCATTTGATATTCTTGCTCTCTTGATTTATTCATGTGATGAAAAATAGTGAGAAATAAATTTCTAAAGTGAGCAAAATTCCTACTTCATCATCCTCTTCTATATTAGCCATATAGATTAGTGTGTTAGCTTCACTAATCCCTAATTAGTGAAGAGATAGCTTGGGTTTATGACTTTTCAAGGTAGATCATCTTGGATTGTGAAGATTTCAAGCTAGCATGGATCATTCACCTCATGGAGCCTCTCTAGAATCCGGGAGCTTGATTATCGCAGTGAAGGGACCACAACTTGGAGCTTATGAAGCGAAGGAATGGACTAAAAGGGTTGTAATCCCTATCACTTAGAAGTAAAGTTGTTTTCTTTATCGATTCCGTATGATTCTTTAGTTAAGAACCTTGGGTTAGGGTTATTTAGAACGCAAAATTTTAATTTGGCATGGACGATACACCCGAAACCTTGCTGTCGTGCAAGATATATATATATAGTGGAGATCCGTTAGGGCGAATTTATGAACTTTTTCGTGTGACGTCCTTTTAACGAATCGCTCTATTAAAGTTGTTTTACATGTCTTACATAGTGTATGGATGAAAAATCACGTTGATTGGAGGCGTTTTGCATGTGAAAAATGTGCAAGTTTGTTTTAGCCGTGTAGATTTTAAGATTTTTAAACTTGGTTTTGTACATGCAAAACATCTCCGATCAACATGATTTTTCATTTATACACTTTCTGAGACGTATAGAACAACTTGAATGGAGCAGATCGTTAAAAAAACATCACACGAAAAAGTTCATGAATTGAAAAAACACGATCCCACCCTAACGGATCCGCAATATATATATATATAATGATCCAGTGAAACGCTTTCTTATGTGAGACAAATGAGACATACTCTACAACACCATACCCTTCGTTTATTTCACCGATCTAGACCATTCACCATGATCTGCATGCCACGCATACCCTACGTATCAATTTTTATGAGATTGCTACACCTCTATCACATGCGAACAAGTGAACGAAAAATGAATGTCTCTCGGTAGTCTGAAAAATGATATCATCGATCGTGTGTGCTAGAGGTGTAAGAATCTCATGAAAGTTGATACGTAAGGTATGCGTGACATGCAGATCATGGTAAATGGTCTGCATCGGTGAAATACACAGGGACAGGGTATTATAGAGTGTGTCTCATTTGTCTCACATAAGAAAGCGTATCACTGAATCATTACCATGTGTGTGTCTATATATATATATATATATATATATATATATATATATATATATATATATATATATATATATATAATTTATGCATTTCTAAGTTGTCTGTACTAGACAAATCTATCAGTTATCATAAGAAAAGTATTCTTGTCGTATAAACTACAAAATGGATGTTAACACCAAACGTACATTTGATGTTGACAACCTTTACGTAGTTTTATGTCACAATGAAAGTTGAAATGATAATTGATATGCAGGGTCTTTCGAACATGTTATTTAGTTTAATAAATGTTTTTCTTTATTTAATTTTTTAATCATAATTTGAACCTATGGTGGTAAAATGGTACTTCTTAAATTAATTTTCCTTTAGTGAAGTTTCCAAATTAGAATTAACATTTAAGTTCTGTTGATCAAGATGCATGTTTTAATGGGTTAATGAAATAATTATGGTTATGGTTTATAATTAATCAAGGTTTCTGTTTACCGTTGTTAAAGGTTTATGATTAATCAATTTGTGGATTAAGCAATATTTAGGTTTAGGATTTCACAATGAAATTTCTAAAATACAGCATCCTTTTAGCCATTTCGCCAAACACCACTCATTTCTAACATCATCAAGTCTATCACAACTTCAAATCTATAATCCCCAAAATAAAGATATTTCATTAGAAATAATTAACATGAATAATTTCAACCGATATTACAAAACCCTGGACTAAAGTATAGGGTTTTTAAAAATGTAAAGAGAAATAACAATAATAATTTACCTTAAAGATGATATTTACTCAAAATATGAAACTTAGAACCCCCTTACTACAAATCAACTAGATCTAGCTAGAAGGAGAGAAAGATAGATCGAGTGATATTGAGAAAGATGGTTAGTGATGGAGGTCTGAATCTTCCTCAGATGTTGTCCTCCGTCAATCTAGCTGCGAGCGGTAACAAGCGGTTGAGATTGAGTACGAGAATTGTTGTGTGGATCTCAATGGGTTGTTGGATGTTGTTGACGCTGAGCTATCTGGAAGGGAAGTCCCGGGATGGGAAACCATCGTAAGACCCTCCGATGATCAAGTTAGTACCGTGGAATAAAAGTAGGGTAGCGGCGTATCAGAATGAGTTCGAGTTACCAGAGTCATCTGAAAAAAGGGGTTTATATAGTGGTCGCATGGAGCGAGCCGGCGCGAGATCCTCGCCGTTTGTTACGCCCCTGCGTTATGCCCGCGTCGATGGAGGGATCCGTCCATTAATGGTGGGATATGTTCATTAATGGAGAGACGTGCCAGTGTGGGACGCGGAACATGGGGCGGCAGATATCTCGCTTTAGCGAGATACACGGGGCCGTGGCGGGAGCGCTTGGGGTCTGCGCTCTCGGTTGGTCGGGAAAGCCGAGGAAGCTCAGCCCTGCAATAGCTCGGAGACGAGCCGGGGGGCCGAGGAAGCTCAGCCCTGCAACAGCTCGGAGACGAATAAAGGGGGTGTAATTTTGACTGCTGGATGGCTCGGGGGCGAGAAGCGGGGGTGTAAGTTCGGAGATGAGGCACCAAGGAAAGACCCAAGACGCCACACTGATTCTACCTCTGTAGCTCCCAGGAGTCTAGTGGGCTTACATGGACGATATGTCATCTGCTACGTGTCGTAATCTGGGGAATTCCCGCTCATGATCCTTATCACTGGCCCCCCACTCTCACCCTGACCTATTTGTGGGTCAGGATCGAGAGTGTTAAGCCCGTTTTTTAACGGTTCAGCCTAGGATTCCCGGGCTGCCTGACGACGGCGGGACATTTGGCGGCTATTCCTCTCGGATGACTAGGCCTACATGGCAGGTCACGGAACGCCTTGATTACCGCGTGTATCTTTGGTGACGTTAGCAGATCGGTGAAATGTTTGCGCTTTTAAAGAAGGGGCGCCATTTCTCTCGACCGTCGGTTAGGCTACGCGCCACGTGCCAAACATTGATTGGCGAGGTGCGAGAGTCTATCTTCAACTTCTGCCGCGAGGGGGTGTTTCCAATGGCCGATCGCCACGTAGAGCCTCGACAGCCGCTAGGTGGGACGCTTCGTTTTGGCGGGAGTCGATTTGGGCCGTAGTATGTCCCCTTTGGAGTGTATAAATAGGAAGGGGCCATCCCAGGGCCGACACTTTGCCTTAGTTGTCTCTCGTTGTTTAAAGATTGCCCGGTGCACCTTCGCTTAGGTCGGATCTTCCGTTGAATTTTCCTCGGAAAACCGTTTCCTTGAATCAGGTTAGATGTCTTCTTCCGAGGTATCTGTGGATGTAGTAGGGGTAGAATCGGATGATGATGCCTCTGTTTCTGGGGCAGAGCCCAGCAGGTCTTCCCCTTCCTCGGCTTCAAATAGCCAAGAGAGTTCTTCTTCTTCATCTATGTATTCTGTGTCGGGCTCACCCCCCAGGGCTAGTGTCACCCTTGTCTCTCGCCGTCGGGCGGAGACAAGGGCTACCAAGGTGCGCATCAGGAATACCCGTGATGCGCCCTCAATCTTGAATCGTCTGGACGAGCTTTCTAGCATCCGGTTTCAATTCCGTATTCCCTCTGGCTATTCACTCCATCTGGCCAGAGAGGGTGAGCGGGCAGACTAGGTGCGGAGCAAGGAGATTGCTCTGTATCTGGAAGCATTCCGGGTAAGGATGAGTCTGCCCTTCTCGTCTGAGGTTTGTATTGTACTCCATTGTTTCCGTCTTGCCCCTGGCCAACTAGCGTCGAACACATAGAGGATCCTCCTCGGGTTTCTGGTCCAGTTAAAAATTGATCGGATCCCCTTCGATTTGAGCATCCTCTTGTGTCACGACCCGAATGTGGCAAGTGACCGGCACTTAAATCACGTGACATCTAAAAACGTCGACGCGGTTCAAGTAAGCCGAAACCCGGAATCTAAAATCTTTTTTAAAATATTGGAGGTGAATTTTAAAATAGTCATCATATGGAATTAGTTTAAAATAAACATTTTAGTTTAACTAAGTACGTTTGAAAAGCATCTATGACATTTTGAAATTCGATAGCACCTCCTTTGTAATTTGAATAAAACCCGCTTGATTGGTTCGAAAAGTGTGTTTTGTAGTTTACCGCAATCAATAACGGTGTCGCGCGTAGCTAGACCGAGATGAGTACGGGTCGTCCTCTAGGAAACGTGGAACCTTTTACTTTTACTTTAGATGTGTTGAGGAAGAGAGGAGAGATAAAGAATTTTATAGAATGGTTTCTAGATCTACGTTAAACAAGAATGTAAAATATAGATCTAGATTAATTTAAAGATGTAGTTAATATAATAAGAAGGCTTGTAGGGTTCGTTAGGATTTAGTAGTTATGGATGATTAATTAAAAGTTACCCTTTTTATCCATTATAGATTTAGAACTAGAACGACGGTGATGCGTGTAGATTAGGGTTTCTGGAGGAAAAAGGAATCCCACTCTTAACCCTTATCTCGACACGGAACTCCGTTCATATCTAGCCTTTACCAAAACAATCATTAATCTAATCTCTAATCGCGGTCGGAACTAGCAAAGAATTGCTAGTGCGCCCGATTAGGATGTTAATGATTCTTTTGATAAAGTTCCTAAACTTTATAGGACTTAAAAAAGGTTTAGTTATTTTCATCATCCATTAGCCTACCCTAATCCTACGAACCCTAACAAGCGGAGAATTACTCGCGCATGTTGGGAGAAGAAGATGAAAAGACAAAGAGGGAAAACATAATGTAAAAAACAATTAAATAAAATAACTACCTTTATTAATCAACTTGAACAATCTACACTTTATTCCGTAGAAAATGATTACAAAACTAGTTGCTTCTCGATCTTTCCTAAAGAGGTAGATGAACCGTTGATGATCAGCCTGGATGCGTGAGCCGTCTTGGACTTCGTGATCTCTTCGGCTTGATGGCTTTTCCAAGAGGCTCTCGGTGCCTTTTTATAGTGCAAGGACAGAATCTTATTGTTGAAAACTTGGAAAAATATAGATTTGATTCACCCCAAAAAAATCCTGTGCTTTAACTCCCTAGACTTGCGGCGGATCCGCGGCCCAAAGGTGGGTTTGGCCGCGGATCCGCGCTCAAAGGTTGGGATCTCTCGATCAAATTTCTTGGGCTTTCTTCTCGTGACATGTGGCAATCCTAGGCACCTTTAGAATTCAGAAATCTTCTTTCGGTTGCTTCCAGACTTGGTCTCAAAGTTTTGCTTCTTAATTTGGCAAGTTTTCTTCAACAAATTGATTTGTTTGATAAATTCTTCATAACAACTTGGAAATATTCTGCACAATAACTCAAATAAGATTTTAGTAGGCTTTGTTCTACTAGGATTAGGTCAATAATATTTGCATACATTTTCCTACCAAATGATAATAAAAATATATTAACACATGGAAAATAATGTTTTTACACATAAACCCTCATATGTATAATATATCATATTAAAGTCCTTTTTTTTAATATAAAAATGGCAGGAAAAATGTAATACAAATGTGCAGTTTTATCAACTGAACACCGCTACAACATAAAAATATATATAGCATCCCAACGGGAGCTAGCTTCCACGCCCAAACGGCCGAGCAACCAAGCAAACAATATACGACGCACAATGGCGAAGAAAAGAAAAGTGAAATAAAATCAACAGTATAAAAAGGTTAACTCCAATGAGTACAATGCCCACAAACACACAATTCTAAGTCTCGTTTCTAAGTCTATAATATACCAGTTCTAAGTCGATGGAGTTTTACTAGATACAAGAAGATATGAATATACAAGTGTGAGTACGATACAACAGTAACCCACCTACCAAAGCAATCACCAAAAAGAATGTGTGCCCTAAGCCACTGATAATCCAAGCGGTAAAACCTGCAAGAAATTGTGGCACAACGGGGGTGAGTTGCCAACTCAGTGAATAAAAGTACATCACAAGGTAGAAATCGAAATGCACAACGATACCTAGGTCATAAGTATAATATTATCATATCCTGCACTAATATAATATATGATATAAATATGTATCATAAATGTAACTCTATCCATTACATAAACCCAAAATAGAATGTATCAATGCAAATGACCTGTATCTAGGTATAAGCCCATAAGTAGCCGAAAATATATAGGTAAAACCTCTTCTTTAAAATAGCCGTGGAATACATATGTCACGGCATAAAAGCAGACGTGATAGTATGAAGTATATAATAGGTATCTTATTTAAGATATATGTCATGCTGTTTTAATGAACAGTGTTAAGAGGTTTACAATTTAAAAGATTCAAATGTCATACCAGACACGTCAAAATAATGAGGCTATAGCTCGAATTTGAAATCCTTTTTATATGCAATAACCCGGAAAAAAATGCAAGTACTGTCCCCCGGATCAGTCCTAGTCGGCTACAATAACTCATAACATAACTGGATACCTCATAAAATAGCAATATATCAACATCTGGATGTCCAGCATCGACACCCGAAATCAGAAATCCCTCGTGTCCATCACCGACACGTTAATCCTCAAATCTCTCGTGTCCATCACCGACACGCAAATGCAGATATCCTCGACACCATATCAACAGATGATCGCCACCCGATATCCTTGGCCCCGGTCGGTATCCCCTGGATATCCGCAGTGCCCAAATCGAGACCCGGTCGGTATACCCTGGATGTCTGTCATGCTCATCTCTATCTCCGGTATCGAGTATCCTCGCTAGGCTCCCCGCCTCATATGTGGCTATCCTGCCCCTCGGTCTCGACCGGGTCCACCATGTATCCGACTGTATACTCTCCCACTCAATCCGGATAAGTAGCAAGTCCGTAACCGTATATCTCCCCCACTCGGTTCGGAATAAAGACAATCAGAAAACATCAAGCTCATGGTGGACGTCAACTCATCATATCCAGAAATACCAATTAAAGCATAAGAATACTTGCATATATCATTCTGATGATATTATTTATATATATATATATATATATATATATATATATATATAGACATATATAACAGTGTCCCATACCACTGATATATATCATCAAAAGTAAAACATACAGAAAACTCATAAGAATCAAATATGAACACCCATAATACTGGTCTTTGCAATACGCAACAGGTAATAAAGGAAAAGTACGTAACTAAGTCATACAGGCAACAAACATATCAATTCTACTGTGTCGTGGCAATACTAATGATGTGTAGTGTAGCATACGCGTCTGTGCCCGTGCAACATGGTAATAATTAGTATTTGTGCGAGTGTTCTATAAGTGCATAATTCAAACTTGTATCAATGGTTACCTACGCATTCGGTAGTGTAACGGTCCTACAGTGATATGGCAGTACCAATGAGGTGTAGTGTAACATATGCGTATGTGCTCGTGCAACATAATACTCATTGGTAGTTGTGCAGTATTCTATCAGAGTGTTCGTGTCACAGAAACGTATAATATCGAATAATACATTGCGAATATGTAAAGTAAATCTAAGCGTAATTAATAAATGTAACTACTTGCTATGAGTTATACCATTATCTTTGAAAAGGAAACGAAACATTGGTTTTGAAATTAGGAAGCTGCCTTGGGTTGAAAATGGATATTTGTTTTGGAAATTGGCATCGCATCCTTGTCTTTAATAATCAAAAAGGGAAACGAATCGTTAGTTTTTAAAAGAGTATAGCTCACTCAAGTATTACGTTCTAAAACGAAATAAAATATTATTTTACGAGTCTAAAGGAAACTTGTCCGTTATTCGGCATACGAATCTCATCATCACCAATACGGTATAATTCCTCGTACAATACCTCACATTATCACTATATCTAAATCATCTCTAGTACGACATGATCTTTCGTACCAATTTACCAAACCATAAATAAACTACATGCAAATGAATATCATGCTAGATGCAAATTAACTCCAATATCAATATCTTGAATAAATACTAAAACTAACTATATATCATACTGCTATTTATAAGGTTGCGGGGGTGCTAACACCATCCACCCGACTTCACCCGTAGATGTAAATCTACTCACCAACTTGTCGAGCTCGTCGAATCCATGATTGTTATGTCCGTCAACTCTATCTCGGAAACCTTCGCAATCGTACCTATAATCGTAGTTATGAAATATCGGTGTAAATATCATATCGAAATCAAAACAACAAGCTAAGCATCCAAGGGTTAGAACCTACAGCTCACTTACCCCAAAAACAAACAAACGCCTATGAAATTAACGTATGAACGTCAATGTTTCAGTCGCAGTACAAAATACGAAAAACCCATATCGGAATATCGAAAACTTGATAAAAACCCTTACTAAAACATTCCCAGATTTCTCTGCAAGAATACTGGAACAAATCAAACAATACAGTAACTCATAAAATACCAAACTAAAGCTAAAGAAGAAAAACCAACACCAAATAGCCTAGGGGGGCCGGTGGTGCCAGAAAATTTGCGAATGTCGTCGGACATGGTAGGGAGTTTGGAGCTCGGACTTTAAGTGTAGTCTCCTAGTGGTCTCATGATACTTATGGTATTGTTAGTTTTTCTAGTGGTTATACCTAGTGGTTCCAGATTCAAGTTCAGTAAGCTAAATATCACAAAACAAACTGTTTTTCTATACTGCACACTAAAAACGGCTATCAAACAGAATTGAATATGCAAAAAAGGAACGAGATATATCAAACAGAATGGTAGTATAAGGAAATCCTGCTCAAGAAGTGTGTGTGAAAGCATCAAGGTTTTGTAGAGGCTCTTGCTTGATGATGTGCACAACTTTGAGGAGAGGGTCAAGGTTTTACTCTTTTGATGTGATGAACACTGATCAGTCGAAAATATTGCATTTTTAACATATCAATTTCCTTACTATTTGGAATAATCTAAAGGTGTTCGGTATGAATATAGCACATATTAGCAAATTGTCTGTAAAATACCAAATAAATTGTGCTATACATTATAACCGGCATTTTGAGGGAAATTGAGTGTTTATTATTGCACGTATGATGTTTGTATATCGCAACACTTGTCTCGAGATTGTATGCAGGAAAATTCCAGGAAAAGAGCCGAAACTGCTAAAAGTGCTGATAAAAATACGCCAAGTCCAAGACTTGTGATCTGGCAGTGAACAAGAAATATTTATAAGATTCGAGACATCAGAAAACATTCCTAAAGTCAGCACCATATATACCTGGAAGTTTGATGCAGCATACCCTCCAAACGGCCGCTGATCCGCGGCCGTAGTGGCCTATTTGCGGCGGATCCGCGGCCATGGTGACACGTCAATGGCAGATTGCAGTCTCAAGGTCTCTTTTCAAATGGAAAACTTCTTCAAGACACTTCAGTCTCCAGAGATCACCAGAAGCTTCCGTCCTAACAGCCAAGCTTCTTGTACAAGCCTAATACCTCCAAGCTTCTCAAGCAAGCTAGCTAAATCTAGAATGTTCTCCTCAACAACCAAGCTTTTCAAGGACGCTAGCTAACTACCTAAATCTAGAAGCTTCCTTCATAACCACCAAGCTTGCAAGAGAAGCTAAACCTAGCTTAAGCTAATCCGAATCAAGCTTCTAGGGGAAGCTAAAGAAGAAGGCTATATAAAGGGACCCAAGGCTTCATTCTAAAGGTTGTTCGTTGTTCAACAATTCACCCACAGGTTGAGTGACACAACTTATGCATCCAAATGCTAGCCCAAATACAATTCAAAATCCAAATCAAGATCACCGAGTACAAAATCAAGCAAGAAGCTATCAAGCCTTTTTAGAGCAACGCCGATCTTCATCCGAGCAAGTGATCCAAGACGATCCGCGACTCACGAAGACGATACGAAGCTAATTCGACGATCGAGTTCTCTCCTCAATTCTTGTAGTCTTGAGTGAATTGTAACGAAATATTGAATAATGAAAGGTGAAAACTCTTGATCTTGCTTTTCTTTACATTTTAGCATTATGATGAGTTCTCAATTCTTGATTGTTTACTTTGTCATGATGTTTGAGTGAAAACTCCGCTCGTGGAGGAATCAAGAAAATAGATAGATGACGATGATTAAATTCTTGAACAATTCTTAAGTCTTATGAGTTTTGTAAACTCGACGAAATTGAATCATCGACAACCTAGTTTCGAGCGAGATACTTTCTTGAATATTTTCGCTCTTAATTAGATATCAACGATCGATAATTGAATTTACTAGAGGCTAGAATTTGAATGCTAATCAACGAAAGGACAAGGGATGTGATGAAGAAACCCTAGTTTCTTCGCTAAATCCCTAATTCTCATTGATTGTCATCGATCTAGCAACAAATCATCAATAAATAAGAATTTGTAATCCTAATTCTTCATCATCACTATCGATTGGATCGATTCCTACGAGATTCTTTACAAATCTTGATAATTCATTTGATTTGGACAATTCTTGATTCTTGATTCTTGATCTATAGTATTTCATGATATTAGATCTAGTTCTTTACAATTCTTGAAACTAAATTTCAAAATTCTTGAATTATTTTCTTTTCTTCTTTAATTTTCAACTCGACTAAAACAATTACGATCAAATCTCACTTTCCCTGTGGACGATCCGTATTCATTAACACGCTACATCGACACCGTTAATTGATTGCGGTATAAATATCTTTGATTGTGAACACTTTACATTTCATCACAACTTAGACGATCAATCAAATAGCGCTGTTGCTGGGGATAGTGTGCTAATTTGTTCATTTTTGAAATTTGAGTTGAAAGATTTATTAATCCATCAGAATTTTTAGATCAAAATTCGCACAAACACTAAACGATTCGTTGTGATTTGTTGCAAGGAAATCTGGAATCGGTGGAGCGAGAGGAAAAATTTTCTGAATATTTCAGAGAGTTCAGTGAGTGAACAAGAGCAGCTGCAAGAATTTTTGTGCAGGTATCTCATTATCTCACCGCGCATCCGCGGTCGGAGAGCGCTAACCGCGGCGGAACCGCGACGTGTCTAGCAGTTCACTGTACCAAACTTCTCTGGTATACTTCTGACTTTCTTATCTCCTCCCTGCTCTGCTCCATTAACCAATTTCTGCAGGTTTCTTTGCAAAAATTCGCAGCGCCGCAAAAAGCAAAATTGTGCGTGTTGATCTTAGTTGTTTGCATTTTTAATACGGAAACTAAGGGGCAAAGACCAAATTCAGATTAGGTGGGGAGTTCATTACCCTTCCTAAGCCCCAAAAATCACAAAACTGCATCCGCATTACCCTCATTAACTAAAAAATATCTAGACATGACTCTAAGGACCGTCGCGCTCACTTAGGACAGAAGGAGGTCGTGGGTAATCTATTGCTTATCCGCGTTTCTTTTGTGGTGTCTAAGGCAAGTGGTTACTTAATTAGGCCCAGTACTTACGTAGTAGAGAACCTCCCACTTACCTGGCACTTACCTGGCCACAGGAGAGACAAAGAGGTAGTAGAGGATTGATCTTGCGACTTGTCTTCTGGAAGTCTAGGAGCGGTCTAGAGACTTGACCTAGGTGACCAATAGAATTAGGGTTTCTTGTGCATTGTTTGTGATTTGTCTTTTTCAAAAATCCGTATCTTTTTCAAAAACCAAACACCAACTCATCTTTTCCTTAATTATCACAACGCTGCCACTTGTGCTAAACCATTTAGTGCATGCTCGGCTGGACACGGGATTCTAGTGCCCGTCTTGTCCGCGTTCCTCCTATCGACTACGAAGTCGGTATTTCTACGTCTACTTCTTCTTTACCCACCACCACACCCACATCGATGGACAATTCTCCATCGAACTTCTTTAACACTACTCTGCCATCGTCCGCAGGTGCGCAGAATCCACCCCGCATCTCTCTCCAAGAGAGATGTTATCCTATGCGAGGTCCTCTTTCGACCTGTCTCACCATTCCACCAGCCAATGGGGATAATTTTGAAATCAAACACCAATACATCAATCTTCTACCCAAATATCACGGTCTCGAGTCTGAAGACGCATACGTCTTTATTACCAAATTTGAAAATGTATGCGCTATGATGGGCACTTCACAGCTTTCTGTGGATGCTATGCGTCTACGTCTTCTCCCATTTACTTTGTGCGATATAGCCGAGAAGTGGCTTTATAACACAGCTGCACATTCTATTTCAAACTGGGATGAATTCGTCGCAGTTTTCCTTAAGAAATTCTACCCCAATCATAAAACAGCTCGAGTCCGTAGCGAAATAAATCAATTTACCCAGCTTCCAAATGAACCATTCTCGAAGTGTTTTAAACGCTTCAAGGATCTGTTAGTTCAATATCCACATCACGAAATTCCTAGATGGGATCTGTACAGAATAATATATGAGGGCATTAATCCTACAACAAAACAGAACCTGGAATCCATGTGTCAAGGCACTTTCATGACTAAAGATGATGGTGAAGCCTGGAGATTCTTAGAAGATTTCGCTGAAAATCTTTACAGTGGGAGAGTGTAAACCAGTCATCGTCTAGGGGTGGCATTCACCAAATTGATGTTTCCATAGGAGTTAGACCTGAAATGGAAGCAATGCAAAAGAAGCTCGAAGTTATGGAACATAAATTTTTAGCAGCCTCTCTAAATCAGATGTCACTCCCCAAAACTGTATGTGTATGCTGTTCTGATCCATCTCATCTTACGGAAGAATGTACTTTAAATTCTCCGTTTCAAGGTCAAGAGTATACCAATGCTGCTTTTCAACAAAGACCTAGTAACGATCCGTATTCTTCCACTTATAATCAGGATTGGAGGAATCACCCTAATTTTGCTTGGAACCAACAACAAAATCAACACACGGTTCCAAATCAAAATAATTTTCAAAGGGCTCCTCCACCACAACAACAACCACTTCAACTGACTCAGCACCCCTACCAGTCACAAAATTTTCAAAACCAGGTCAACACACCTGCACCGTCTAGTTCTTTGCAGTTGACCGGTACTGATGAAACCTCTGCACTCACACAAAATATGAATTTGCTTCTGACAAATTTCATGCAAGTTTCAGCTGAAATAAAGACTTCTGTCGATAAAATCCAGAAAAACTCTTACGCCCATAGTGAGAGTATTAAATCGATGGAAGCATAAATTGCACTATTAAAAGCCGAAAGGAGTGCTAGAGAGAAAGGGAAACTTCCGTCTCAACCCCTACCGAATTCTGGGCATTGCAATGTGAATGCCATCACAACATTGAGATCAGGAAGAGTGCTGAATAATCATGTTGGGGAAGAGATTGATGATACTGGAAAATCTATCAATAATACCCCGGGTGAGACCTTTCCTTCCACACACACTTCTACTTCTGATCCTTGTTCTACTACCCCACTTTCTTGTGAGCCTATTCTTCGTTTCCCCAAGCCTCGACACCTCAGCAAACCTCTTCTAGTCCACCAAAGACAATCCCCACTCCTATTCTGGGATCACGTCCACACACACCACCTTCTCCAATGATGGACCCAGCTCGTATTGCTAAAGCTCCTTATCCTAATCGGTTAAGGAGTAACAAATCGAGTCCACATATGGAGAAGATCATGGAAATTTTTAAACAGGTTAACATCAACATCCCTCTCCTAGATGCTATTTAACAAGTCCCCGCTTATGCGAAAATTCTTAAAGACTTGTGCACTAGGAAGAGGAAGACTCAAGTGCTAAAGAAGGTCTTCATGACTAATAATGTTAGCACTGCTTTACCCCACAGCTACCAAAGAAACGTAAGGACCCAGGATGTCCTACAATCTCGATTTCTATAGAGGGTAAAAACATCAACCGTGCTTTACTTGACCTGGGCGCAAGTGTTAACCTGCTTCCATATTCTGCCTATGAGAAGTTAGGGATTGGAGAGTTGAAACTAGCTTATTGCACTCTCCAAATGGCAGACCGTTCAATCACCAAACCTAGGGGTGAACTGGAGGATGTGTTGATAAAAGTCGGGGAATTTGTATTCCCTGTGTACTTTATTGTTCTCGATACACAACCTGTAGCAAACCCACGGAACCAAATTCCAGTGATTTTGGGTCGACCATTCCTTGTCACTTCCAATGCTGTCATTAACTGTCGAAACGGTTTAATGAACCTATCTTTTGGAAAAATGACAATTGAACTGAACATCTACAAAATTGGAAGTCAGCCATCTGAACCCTCTGCTCATATACTTGATGTTTAGTCTGTCCACGAGATTGCTCCCGAAAGTTACGAAGTTGATGAACTTTGGTTTGAAGATCTCGACAACACTAGCACATCAATGTTTGATCTTGCACATCTTAGTGAGGACACATTTTCCACACTTGAGTCTGACACTCTTGATTCATCACCTTCCGAGTCTGTATCTTTTACAGGCTATGAGCTTCTTTATGAATCCGAAAATCATTCGATGACCCCACCTTCTATTATTTCTCCGCCAGCATTAGATCTCAAAATTTTACCTTCTCATCTTAAATATGCATATTTAGGTGAGAATGAGTCCTTACCGGTGATCATATCAGCTTCTCTAGCATCAGAACAAGAGAATGCGTGTTTGACAGTATTGAGATTTAATATGCAGGCGTTTGGTTGGACTATGGCTGACATCAAAGGGATCAGTCTCTTGATACATTTGATGGATGAAGCCAAGCCAACCCGAGAACCACAGAGACGGTTAAACCCCGTCATGAAGGATGCGGTGAAGAAAGAAATCATCAAGTGCCTTGACAATGGTATCATTTACCCAATCTCCGATAGCCAATGGGTAAGTCCAATTCATATCGTCCCTAAGAAATCTGGCATCACAGTCATTACAAATAAGGCAAATGAGTTAATCCAGACACGCGCTCAAACTGGGTGGCGTGTATGTATTGATTATAGAAAACTCAATGCCGCAACGAGGAAAGACCACTTTCCTCTACCTTTTATTGACCAGATGCTAAAACGCTTAGCTGGACGTGAATATTACTGCTTCATGGACGGATATTCTGGTTATAACCAGGTCCCTATTGCCAAAAAGGATCAAGACAAAACCACATTTACTTGTCCTTTAGGTACCTTTGCTTATAGACGCATGCCCTTTGGGATATGCAATACTCCCGCTACATTTCAGCGGTGTATGATAGGGATATTCTCGGACATGGTCCAGAATTTTTTGGAGATTTTCATGGACGATTTCTCGATATTCGGAGATTCTTTTGCTGACTGCCTATCTTATCTTGACGCAGTTCTTACTCGTTGTAAAGAGAAGAACTTAATCTTGAATTGGGAAAAATGCCATTTCATGGTCCAAGAGGGAATTGTGCTTGGACATGTGATTTCACGAAAAGGCATTGAGGTTGACAAAGCCAAAATAGATGTCATTCAAAACCTTCCTCATCCCAAATGCGTCAAGGATATCCGATCTTTTCTTGGCCATGCGGGATCTTTTCTTGGCCATGCGGGCTTTTACAGGAGATTCATTAAGGATTTTAGCAAAATTGCTAGACCCTTAACTCTTCTCTTGGCCAAGGACACAACCTTTCACTTTGACTCGGATTGTGAGGCAGCATTCGAATCACTCAAACACTCTCTCACTACAGCCCCCGTTCTATCATCTCCAGATTGGAACCACCCTTTTCAGCTTATGTATGATGCATCAGATTTTGCAGTCGGTGCAGTCTTAGGACAGCACATTGAAAAGATGCCACACGTGATCTATTATGCAAGCAAGACCCTGAATGATGCTCAAATTAATTATACAACTACTGAAAAAGAACTTTTGGCAGTTGTATTTGCATTAGAAAAATTCAGGCCTTACTTGATTGGCTCACTTATTGTTGTGTACACTGACCACTCCGTCTTGAAATATCTTTTAGCGAAGAAAGATGCTAAAGGTAGGCTAATACGTTGGATCCTTCTATTACAAGAATTTGATCTTGTTATTAAAGATAAGAAAGGATGTGAAAACGTTGTAGCCGACCATCTTTCGCGCGTCTCTTCTTCACCTGTGACCCTGCCGATCAATGATTCTTTTCCGGATGAACAACTCTTAAATGTATCCGATGAACCTTGGTTCAGGGATATTGTGAATTATCTTGCCATGGGACTTATTCCCCGCGAATGGTCAAAACAGGACAAACATCGATTTCTATCCCAAGTAAAACATTTTTACTGGGACGAACCATATCTGTTTAAGTATTGTCCTGACCAGATCATTCGTCGATGTGTCCTTAATGATGAATTCAAGAGTGTTCTATCTTTTTGTCATGATCAGGCATGTATGGGTAATTTCGGTCCTCAAAAGACGGCGGAGAAGGTTTTGCAATGCGGTTTTTATTGGCCGACTTTGTTCAAAGATGCATTTGATCATTGCAAAACCTGTTCACAGTGTCAACACACGGGTAGGATTTCCCGGAGAAATGAGATGCCACAGCAACCCATCTTAGTAGTTGAAATTTTCGACGTTTGGGGTATTGACTTTATGGGTCCGTTTCTCAACTACTTTGGGAATCTATACATATTGCTTGCGGTTGATTACGTCTCAAAGTGGGTTGAAGCTATTCCTTGTCGCACTAATAACAAAAAAGTTTTCATTAAGTTCTTAAAAGGAAACATCTTTTCCCGATTTGGACACCCACGCGCTATCATTAGCGATAACGGGACACATTTCTGCAATAGGTCTTTAGAGACTTTGATGCGGAAATATGCAATCAACCACAAACTTTCCACACCCTATCATCCCAAACGAGCGGGCAAGCTGAGGTTTCCAACAGACAAATCAAACAAATTCTTGAGAAAACTGTTTCTAAAATTCGAAAAGATTGGTCAACCCAGTTGACGGATGCTCTTTGGGCATTCCGGACTGCATATAAAACCGATCTAGGGATGTCTCCTTACAGACTAGTGTTTGGGAAGGCTTGTCACTTTCTGGTCGAGATTGAGCACAAAGCAATGTGGTCCATTAGAGAAATCAAGTTTGACTTAAATCAAGCCTGCAACTTTCGGAAGCTGCAATTAAACGAGCTAAGCGAACTCCGCGATGAATCTTATGATAATGCTGTAATTGTAAAGAACCAGACTAAAGTATTTCACGATAAAAATATTTTGAGAAAAACTTTTTCACCTGGTCAACAAGTCCTTCTTTATGATTCACGACTCCATCTTCATGCGGGTAAGCTACGATCTCGGTGGAAAGGACCTTTTGTTGTGCGGTCTGTATACCCGCACGGGGCAGTTGAGATTGAAAATGCTAAAAACGGTACATTTTGCAAAGTAAATGGACAGAGATTAAAACCGTATTTTTCCACTGACCCCACGGAGGAGCTCCTGTTTTTATAGAAGCCACTTTATCTTGATTAAAATTCCTCCATCTCACCTCCATGTCTTGTAAATTACCGTATCATCTTTAGAATGGAGGTGAGTGAAAAGAATAAGTTTGGGGGAGGATTTTCATGATCATATTTATTGCCCCAATTAATAAATTTCCTCCCAAGCTTACAGATTTTTGTGATCTAGCGAATAGCAACAGTGAGGACACTGTTGAAAACAAGTTTGGGGGAGGTTTGTGCTTATTTTTTGCATCATTTGCATATCACTTTGCATAAGCACAAAACTTGTAAAAACATATAAAATTTTATAAATAAAATTTCAAAAGATAAAATTATTTAATATTTAATTTTGTAATAAAAGATTAGATAGTGAAAAATTACATCCAAAAGATTGGAAAAATTTAAGAAAACCAAGAAAATTAGAAGTTTTCTTAAACGAACTAGTAATAAGTAGTTATGAGCCGTTGTCCCAAGGGTTAGTAAGATGAAAGAAATCACTAATCTGAGGATAAAAATAAGTCTGAAAAATAGTTCCTATTCTGAAAGCCAAACATTTGAATGTTGATACCCTACTATACGCACGTACATATAGGGTTCCTAGGCACTCTTACAAGGGTCTATAAGGCATCAACCATGCCCGATTCAAAATTTAGACGTGCCGAACAACCCAAAGCCGGGATCTTTGCTAGATAATTAGGGTTTACCATGCAAGTAAACATCTTTACAACTAAGTGTGACGGATTACAACCTTTGTAGTCCGCTCCTTCGCTTCATAAGCTCCGAGTAGTCGTCCCTTCGCCGCGATCCATGATCTCCCGGACTCAACAGAAGCTCCACAACCCGAATGATCCATGCTTGCTTATAGTCTTCCTTTTCTCCGATGATCTACCTCGAAGTTTCTTTAACTCAAGGTCTCACTCACTAATGAGGTGAACACCCTAATCTAATTGGCTAGATTAGATGAGGATGATGAAGTACGATTTATGCTCTCTTTTATTATCAAACTCTCACTCTAATCCATCACAAAATGAAAACCTAGAAAGCTTTTTCAAAGCTCAAGGAAGAAGAAGAAGAATATAAAATGAATAATTCCTTGTGATGAATAATGAAATGTTAATATGATTACAAATGTAACCATGGTCAAGAATGACAAGGCTAACCCATGTAGAGATTTAACCTAGGGTGAAGGGTTTTGGGCTAGGTTAGAAATATGTAGAAAAATATCAAGCATAATATCTTTTGCTAGAAACAAAGAAAAACCTTCTAAAAGTATCAAGAAAGAACTAACCCAAATCAGATCCTAACCTTGTTTAATCTCCACTAAACATGTTGCATTAGTAATCATATCATGTTACAATATTATATATCACATATATAATATATATTTGTAATAAAAGAAAATAATACAATTAACATATATCGCATATATATCAATATATTATCCGGTGAGAAAATGAATCAATAAAGCGAGCCAATATTAGATAACGTAATGCAATATATCATATATATAATTATACATTAAATTATCGAATCAATACTTGATCCGACAATCCGGTTATATCGAATATAACCGACTAATATATCATGTACCGATTCATCGAATCAACACTTGATCCGATGACCCGGCTCATATCAAAATATCACGAGAATAGAATACGGTATCTTATATCGCATTATCCTCGGTCATCCACATATCACATATGTGCCCCTACTCCGTTTTGCCTGAGTCAAGAAACCTCTGTGTAGGACTCTAAAGAATCATCAATACGCCGGCAGTAGGTGATGATCATATCAAACACCCACAAGCTGCAAGCGGTCAGCTAAACGTAACAGCCACCCAGGTATTGAGCGATCAGAAGATCAACAAGCAAGCCTGTACATTCTCCTGTGAATCCAAATAGTAACACTCCCGTACAGTCCGGTCTCTTCGTCTGATATGTTGCATATCTAGTCTAGGGGTGGTATACGTCAAACCCCAGTAACCGATAAGTCGTGTCGATATGAAGCTCATAACAGGTCGAGAAACTACTGGTAACACTTACCAGTAAATCTTAATATCCGCCCTGGCCAGGGACTTCCAGTTATAGCCAACCGAACATAGCACAACATCAACTCTCTATACCGGGAGAGAAGAATCCCCTCCTATCGCTCATTGCCTCCATGTGATTCGGGACTGTACCCAAAAGCCACCGTTTTGCACGCCCTCTTGGACGTGGTAAGGTGGAAATCAAAGCACAGTAGGAATCACACAAGACTCTATGACGATCTCGGGTCTACAGACTAACCTGTACCAGTGTCACCGGAGAACTGCCATCTGATATGAGGTATAATACCATCTGGGAGTTCTCGGCGAGTCCGTCCAGTGTACCCAGTCTCCACTGAGCACCCGTACACCATCCTTGATGTCAAACACCGATGGATATGGGATCATCCATCGCCCATCATATGGTTCAAGATGCGTATACGCTAGTCTACTCTGGTGTATTGATGCCCTGTCTTGATACACCCTCGACGAGGAACAGTTATAGGATGTACTCGTCGACTACCGTGGCCCCACTAGTATGATCTCATCATAGTCCCAATAGTCGAGTACATATCCTAAGAGCTTTATCAATATGTGAGAGTAAGACAGTAAACTAATATAAGTCAACATGTTAAGATAAAGAGAAACCAAATAGCATACTATTATGACGAGCAAGAAAGTCCTCTCTATATATATCCAAGCATCCATTATAATATACTTCATATGTACAACAATGGCCTCTAGGGCATATATATAACTAACAGTACACACGTCTTGAAGTTCGGGATAGTAGAGGATACCTTGAAATGCTCTTGTCTAAAAGCCAAAATATGAAGGAAATAAAAAAATTGAATAAGAGATAAAATGGTGAAGAAAAATGAACACTGGTTTTGTTATCACCAAGGCAGCAATAAAAAAATATAGCGAGGGTGCTTCATCACCTAGTGCCTTAGACTAACTGGTTTGGGAGTCACTGCTAAACCTTAGGTAGTGCAAGAGGAGGAAATATTAATACACCTAATAAGCAAGCACATGAGTAATCGGTCGGTTAGTACCTCAAGAAGTATTGACGGTCGCATGAAAAATGTGTGAGCAAATCTATCTAAATATTCATCGATTAAAAAGTACTGAGGTAGATGAACAAGAGTATGATAGCTTGAATTGAATTCTCCGAGTATAGGGATGTCTTTTACACACACGTAGGGGTATATGATCGGTGTTTGGAAGAAAGATAGGAATAAAGAATAAAGACGATGTTTTATTGAGTGATGATATGATTTCTAACATCTTTTCATGACTATTAAGATAGGGCTCATGACAACTGAAAAGCTAGTATTAGTTGGAAACTCTAATTTTCAAAATCTTTCTTTCACAATTCTTATCTTTACATGTAATTTTCACAGTCTTCCTTTTATTATTGGATTTTGTGGATGCAATCCGCTGAAAACCCTCAGGAGACAACACTCCTCCTACTAGGGACACCTAGAGGATTAAAGGCTTGTTGCACGTGCTCAATGCAACCGTGTTGCCTACGAAAGTGTGCTAGTTAGTTTTTCTTTTTCTTATATTTTCTCTTTCTCTTTTTTAAAACAAGTTTGCTCGAGACGACCAAAAATAAGTTTGGGAGAATTTGATCAGTCGAAAATATTGCATTTTTAATACAGTAATTTCCCTACTATTTGCAATCATCTAAAGGTGTTCGGTATGAATATAGCACATATTAGCAAATTGTCTGTAAAATACCAAATAACTTGTGTTATACATTATAACTTGAATTTTGAGGGAAATTGAGTGTTTATTATTGCACGTATGATCTTTGTATATCGCAACACTTGTCTCGAAATTGTACGCAGGAAAATTCCGGGAAAAGAGCCGAAACTGCTAAAAGTGCTGATAAAAATATGCCAAGTCCAAGACTTGTGATCTGGCAGTGAACAAGAAAGATTTATAAGATTCCAGACATCAGAAAACATTCCTAAAGTCAGCACCATATATACCTGGAAGTTTGATGCAGCAAACCCTCCAAACGGCCGCGGATCCGCGGCCGTAGTGGCCTATTTGCGGCGGATCCGCGGCCATGGTGACACGTCAATAGCAGATTGCAGTCTCAAGGTCTCTTTTCAAATGGCAAACTTCTTCAAGACACTTCAGTCTCTAGAGATCTCCAGAAGCTTCCGTCCAAACAGCCAAGCTTCTTGTACAAGCCTAATACATCCGAGCTTCTCAAGCAAGCTAGCTAAATCTAGAATGTTCTCCTCAACAATCAAGCTTTTCAAGGAAGCTAGCTAACTACCTAAATCTAGAAGCTTCCTTCATAACCACCAAGCTTGCAAGAGAAGATAAACCTAGCTTAAGCTAATCCTAATTAAGCTTCTAGGGGAAGCTAAAGAAGAAGGCTATATAAAGAGATCCAAGGCTTCATTCTAAAGGTTGTTCGTTGTTCAACAATTCACCCACAAATTGAGTGACACAACTTATGCATCCAAACCCTAGCCCAAATACAATTCAAAATCCAAATCAAGATCACCGAGTACAAAATCAAGCAAGAAGCCATCAAGCCTTTTTGGAGAACCGCCGATCTTCATCCGAGCAAGTGATCCAAGACGATCCGCGACTCACGAAG
This sequence comes from Agapanthus africanus, assembly GCA_030015575.1. Classification (NCBI taxonomy): domain Eukaryota; kingdom Viridiplantae; phylum Streptophyta; class Magnoliopsida; order Asparagales; family Amaryllidaceae; genus Agapanthus; species Agapanthus africanus. Next base: position 177,072,972 of record CM057350.1, on the reverse strand, counting down.
ACGATGCGAAGCTAATTCGACGATCGAGTTCTCTCCTCAATTCTTGTAGTCTTGAGTGAATTGTAACGAAATGTTGAATAATGAAAGGTGAAAACTCTTGATCTTGCTTTTCTTTACATTTGAGCATTATGATGAGTTCTCAATTCTTGATTGTTTTCTTTGTCATGATGTTTGAGTGAAAACTCCGCTTGTGGAGGAATCGAGAAAATAGATAGATGACGATAATTATATTCTTGAACGATTCTTAAGTCTTATGAGTTTTGTAAACTCGAGGAAAATGAATCATCGACAACCTAGTTTCGAGCGAGATGTTTTTTTGAATGTTTTCGCTCTTAATTAGAGATCAACGATCTATGATTGAATTTCCTAGAGGCTGGAATTTGAATGCTAATCAACGAAAGGACAAGGGATGTGATGAAGAAACCCCAGTTTCTTCATTGATCCCTAATTCTCGTTGATCGTCATCGATCTAGCAACAAATCATCAATAGATAAGAATTTGTAATCCTAATTCTTCATCATCACTATCGATTGGATCGATTCCTATGAGCCTCTTTACAAATCTTGATAATTCATTTGATTTGGACAATTCTTGATTCTTGATTCTTGATCTATAGTATTTCATAATATTAGATCTAGTTCTTTACAATTCTTGAAACTAAATTTCAAAATTCTTGAATCATTTTCTTTTCTTCTTTAATTTTCAACTCGGCTAAAACAATTACGATCAAATCTCACTTTCCCTGTGGACGATCCGTATTCATTAACGCGCTACATCGACACCGTTAATTGATTGCGGTATAAATATCTTTGATTGTGAACACTTTACATTTCATCACAACTTAGACGATCAATCAAACACTTAGAATTATTTTTGTTTGGAGTTTGAATAAACATATGGTTCAGTTTGAGGAAGGCTTAAGAATTTCTAAGTGTTGATGAGATAAGAAGTTATGTTGTGTGTAGAGAGAGCATGAGGTGGAGGGTTATAAGGTGGAGGTGTCATAGGAGAAGTAGGAGGTGTAAAGTTGAGAATAAGGAGGTGGGGGGAGTTGAGCATGGGTGAGGGTATGGTGTTGTGAGGGTTTAGCCTAGGTTATGATATGACAACCATTAACAAAAGAATTAAAACAAAAGAAACCTTTTTATGTAAAAATCTACATCCTTGTTTAAAAAATGAAATACTTATCATAACACTTAATTATCATCGGCTTAATGTAAAATACAATGTCATGTTAAAATAATTAAAAATATCATTTTTTATGATATCACACACCTTTATTATATTTATCGAAATAACTAAATTTTTTTACGGATATAATTCCGATACCAAAACTTGTATGTGATATCACTTTTATAAACTCATTGTTTTTATATTTAAAATTATAAATTAATATTTATAATTTTTTCCAAAATGTTACAATCTCTCCCTCTTAAAGAAATTCGGTCCGCGAATTTAAATTAAACCCCATCTTAAAACATTTATCTCAATCCATCAACTCAATTCAAAACAATTTGCCGAAGTCCAAAATTTTAAAACATATAGTCTGCTCAATATAACGGAACCCCGAAGTCCTACACGAGCTAAGACGTAACATATCGCAACAGTGTGCTTGAAAACTCAAAAAATATAAAACTCACATAACTATAACTCTAGCGGTTGCTATGAGATTTGCGCCAGTTATGATTCAAAATTCCAAATACGAAAACCGTTGTGTATACCAAATACACAATCAATGCCATAGTCGTAGTGCGATATCAGTAACATACGACCAAGCAAAAATATATAAATCAAATCTATAAGATATTCTCTCAAGTGCAAAGCACGGAAACAAAATTAACCCTAACAGGTTTGCATGCAAATCTCAAATCACACATCACGGTGTGCACGAAAACAAAAACAGCATCAAGTGCAACAAGTGTGCACAAAACAATATCCACTGCATCAAGTGTGCAGTGAGCAATTATCGAGTGCATCTAGAATGCACAAGATCAATATCCAGTGCATCGGAGTGCACAAAACATCAAAATGTGCAACGAGTGTGCACAAAATCATACCAAGTATACTTAGAGTGTGTATATATATATATATATATATAATCTCTTAATCATGTGCAACTGATGTGCACGGAAAATATCAGTGTAGTGCCTCTGGTGTACACGACACTCCAATCGAGTGCAGTCACCTCGCACTGACATCTTAATAAGTGCACCTGGTGTGCACAAAACATCAATCAAGATGCAATCATCGTGCATGGAAATCTCAAACAAGTGCACTTGGTGTGCACAAAACATCAATCAAAGCGCTATCATTATGCACGAAATCTCGACAAGTGCACCTGGTGTGCACAAAACATTTATGTGACCCTCAAGTCCTCAAAATACATAAATCAAAATAACGGACGTTGAGTTGTCCTCTTTTCAACGTTTGAAAACGAAATACTTGGATCAAAAACTGAAGTAACAAAGCAACGGACATCGAAGTATATCTTCTTCAATGTCGAAAAGTGTTTATACACCCGGAACTGGCAGAGCAAAGATTACTACTTGCCTACTGCCCCGGTCTAGCATTCTCTATCTCTGAATTCTGATTCTTCTTGCAGATCTCTAACGCCATAGCCTCTTTTATGCAATCGTCTGGTGAGGAGAAACGACACAATCAGTCCTACTGCTGATACCTCTCACCACATTTTCTTGACCAGTAGTCCAGTCTCTCGCAACTCAACATGTTGATGACGGTAATCTCTAACCTCTGTGTGTGCGCCAACAACTGATCCTTGCTCAAATCTTACTTATCATTAATTTCTAGAAAGAGCCCATCAATTCTCCTGCTGATCTCATCTACTCAGCCCGCCCGGGACTACCACTCATTTCTGAATCCACTTTCTTTTTCGTATCAACTGCCATTTTATCAAGATATTCCTATGAAGTTTGGTCGTACGCGCCTCTGCATATATATCAAATATTCAATATCGACGGTGAAGAAAAATTGCCCACTGAAACTTCACACCAATCTCATGTTCCATTACTCTCCAATATCAATTAATTAAAGAGCATATCGTGATAACCATGCAAATTGCAAGTCATACTCGGTTATGACCAAGCTCGGAATCTTACAAAACTCAAAAACACGAATCCGGCATCTCTGGTACTCTGTAGAAGAATCTGCCTAAGCTCACCTTCGAGAACTCGACTCAATCCGTCGGAGGAAAACTTACTACAAGATCTCTTTCTCGAGCGACTTACACCGGGTCTGAGCAGGACCCATCGGAAGAAGCTAATCAACTTTACCAACCTCGCATCGGAGCTCCACAACGGATTAAAAGTCCTAGTCATCCCTCATTTGAATGACTACGAATCCTTCTGATCCATCTACACCTGTAAACATCTTCAACTTTTAACTTCATGAACTCTGGAAGCAACACCTCGATAACCTCAGCTATGATTAGTACCGCTGTCTGAATAGCACACAATACCACGATCTTCAGAGAGGGAAAAGAATCATGCCTCAAGTCCAGCTGATCTCCAGCAATGACTCGACCATCTGGTGCGGATCCCTAAGAAACTTGCCTCAATATTAAAAACTTTATCAATAAGGATAAACAACATGTCCCTATGTCACCGGAATGTCACCCTGGTCAGTCCTCGTCCCCGACAAGTCTGCCCTGACCGTGTCTCTAACCGCAATCCTCTCGGCTCACGTAGACATGGAGACCAGAACAATCAACATGTATTGATGAGGATAGATCAACGGAAGAAATAGAAGAAAGAACTCAAGACACAAATCCTAAGGTAACTTAGGCGGAGTATCATACCGTAAATATGTCGCAGAACATATGTACGGTACGTCACTCTACTTAGTACCTACTCCATCAACCAAGGTCATCCTATATAACATAACGAAAGTTCGGGTATAAGACCCCCAAAGTCAGGTCTAAGTCCTAAAGGTAAAGTCAGGTAACAATAATGCATGTCTAGACCCCATATAACCAAACCTAGACTCGAACAAAGGTTAAACCAAACGCTCTGATACCAACTTTGTCACGATCCGAATGTGGCATATGGCCGACACTTAAATCACGTGACATCTAAAGACGTCGACGCGGTTCAAATAAGCTGAAACCCGGAATCTAAACCCTTTTTGAAAATATTGGAGTATTGTAACATTTTGGAAAAAATTATAAATACTAATTTATAATTTTAAATATAAAAACAATGAGTTTATAAAACTGATATCACATACAACTTTTGGTATCGGAATTATATCCGTACAAAAATATAGTTATTTCGATAAATATGAATAAAGGTATGTGATATCATAAAAAATGATATTTTTAATTATTTTAACATGACATTGTATTTTACATTAACCTGATGATAATTAAGTGTTATGATAAGTATTTCATTTTTTAAATATGGATGTAGATTTTTATATAAAAGGGTTTCTTTTGTTTTAATTCTTTTGTTAATGGTTGGCATATCATAACCTAGGCTAAACCCTCACAACACCACACTCTCACCCATGCTTAACTCCCTCCACCTCCTTCTTCTCAACTTTACACCTCCTACTTCTCCCATGACACCTCCACTTTACAACCCTCCACCTCATGATCTCTACACATAACATAACTCCTTATCTCATTAACACTTAGAAATTCTTAAGCCTTTCTCAAACTGAACCATATATTTATTCAAACTCCAAACAAAAATAATTCTATGTGTTCATCACATCCAAAGAGTAAAACCTTGACCCTCTCCTCAAAGTTGTGCACATCATCAAGCTAGAGCCTCTACAAAACCTTGATGCTTCCACACACAGTTCTTGAGCAGGATTTCCTTGTACTACCACTCTATAGGTATATATCGTTCCTTCTTTGCATATTCAATTCTGTTTGATAGCTGTTTTTAGTGTGCAGTATAGGAAAACAGTTTGTTTTGTGATATTTAGCCTACTGAACTTGAATCTGGAACCACTAGGTATAACCACTAGAAAAACTAACAATACCATAAGTATCATGAGACCACTGGGAGACTACACTTAAAGCCCGAGCTCCAAAATCCATACCAAGTCCGGCGACATTCACAAATTTTCCGGCACCGCCGGCCCCCCTAGGCTGTTTGGTGTTGGTTTTTCTTCTGTAGCTTTAATTTGATATTTTATGAGTTACTGTATTGTTTGATTTGTTCCAGTATTCTTACAGAGAAATCTGGGAATGTTTTAGTAAGGGTTATATCAAGTTTCCGATATTCTGATATGGGTTTTTCGCATTTTGTACTGCGACTGAAAAATTGACATTCGTACGTTAATTTCAAGGGCGTTTGTTTGTTTTTGGGGTTAGTGAGCTGTAGGTTCTAACCTATGGATGCTTAGCTTATTGTTTTGATTTCTATATAATATTTATGCCGATATTTCATAACTACGATTATAGGTACGATCACGAAGGTTTCCGAGATAGAGTTGAGGGACATAAAAATCGTGGATTTGACGAGCTCGATAAGTTGGTGAGTAGATTTACATCTACGGGGAGTCGGGTGGATGGCATTTAACACCCCCACAACCTTATAAATAGTAGTATTATATATAGTTGGTTTTAGTATTTATTCAAGATATTGATATTGGAGTTAATTTGCATCTAGCATGATATTCATTTGCATGTAGTTTATTTATGGTTTGGTAAATTGGTACGAAGGATCATGTCATACTAGAGATGATTTAGATATAGTGATAATATGAGGTATTGTACGAGGAATTATACCGTATTGGTGATGATGAGATTCGTATGCCGAATAACGGCCAAGTTTCCTTTAGACCCGTAAAATAATGTTTTATTTCGTTTTAGAACGTAATACTTGAGTGAGCTATACTCTTTTAAAAACTAACGATTCGTTTCCCTTTTTGATGATAAAAGACAAGGATGCGATGCTAATTTCCAAAACAAATATCCATTTTCAACCCAAGGCAGCTTCCTAATTTCAAAACCAACGTTTCAATTCCTTTTCAAAGATAATGGTATAGCTCATAGCAAGTAGTTACATTTATTAATTACGCTTAGATTTACTTTACATATTCGCAATGTATTATTCGATGGTATACGTTTCCGTGATACGAACACTCTGATAGAATACTGCACAACTACCAATGAGTATTATGTTGCACGAGCACATACGCATATGTTACACTACACCTCATTGGTATTGCCATGTCACTGTAGGACCGTTACACTACCTAATGCGTAGGTAACCATCTATACAAGTATGAATTATACACTTATAGAACACTCGCACAAATCCTAATGATTACCATGTTGCACGAGTACAGACGCGTATGCTACACTACACATCATTAGTATTTCAATGACACAGTAGAATTGATATGTTTGTTTCCTGTATGACTTAGTTACGTACTTTTCCTTTATTACATATTGCGTATTGCAAAGACCAGTACTATGGGTGTTCATATTTGATTCTTATGAGTTTTCTGTATGTTTTACTTTTGATGATATATATTAGTGGTATGGGACACTGTTATATATGTATATATATATATAATATATCATCAGAATGATCTATGCAAGTATTCTTACGCTTTAATTGGTATTTCTGGATATGATGAGTTGATGTCCACCATGAGCTTGATGTTTTCTGATTGTCTTTATTCCGAATCAAGTAGGGGGGATTTACGGTTACGGACTTGCTACTTATCCAGACTGAGTGAGGGAGTATACAGTCGGATACATGGTGGACCAGGTCGAGACCGAGGGGCAGGATAGCCGCATGTGAGGCGGGGAGCCTAGCAAGGATACTCGATACCGGAGATAAAGATGAGCACGACAGACATCCAGGGGATACTGACCGGGGCTCGATTTGGGCACAGCGGATATCCAAGGGATACCGACCGAGGCTAAAGATATTAGGTGGAGATCATCTGTTGAGATGGTGTCGACGATATCTGCATTTGCGTATCGGTGTTGGACACGAGAGATTTGAGGATTTACGTGTTGGTAATGGACACGAGGGATTTCTGATTTCGGGTGTTGATGCTGGACATCCAGATGTTGATATATAGCTATCTTATGAGGTATACAGTTATGTTATGAGTTATTGTAGCCGACTAAGACTGATCCGGAGGACAGTACCTGCATTTTTTTCGGGTTATTGCATATAAAAAGGATTTCAAATTCGAGCTATAGCCTCATTATTTTGACGTGTCTGGTATGACATTGGAATCTTTTAAATTGTAAACCTCTTAACACAATTCATTAAAACAGCAAGACGTATATCTAAAATAAGATACCTATTATATACATCATACTATCACGTCTGCTTTTATGCCGTGACATATGTATTCCGCGGCTATTTTAAAGAAGAGGTTTTACCTATATATTTTCGGCTACTTATTGGTTTATACCTAGATTCAGGTCATTTGCATTGATACATTCTATTTTGGGTTTATGTGATGGATAGAGTTACATTTATGATACATATGCATATCATATATTATATTAGTGCAGGATATGATAGTATTATACTTATGACCTAGGTATCGTTGTGCATTTCGATTTCTACCTTGTGATGTACTTTTATTCACTGAGTTGGCAACTCACCCCCGTTGTGCCATAGTTTCTTGCAGGTTTTACCGCTTGGATTATCAACGGCTTGGGGCATACATTCCTTTTGGTGATTGCTTTGGTAGGTGGGTTACTGTTGTATCGTACTCACACTTGTAAATTCATATCTTCTTGTATCTAGTAAAACTCCATCGACTTAGAACTAGTATATTATGGACTTAGAAACGAAACATAGAATTGTGTGTTTTGGGCGTCGTACTCATTGGAGTCGACCTTTTTATATTGTTGATTTTTTTCGCTTTTCTTTTCTTTGCCGTTTGGGCATATAAGCTAGCTCCCGTTGGGATGCTATATATTTTTATGTTGTAGCGGGTTTTATTCAAATTACAAAGGAGGTGCTGTCGAATTTCAAAACGTCATAGATGCTTTTTAAACATACTTAGTTAAACTTAAATGTTTATTTTAAACTGATTCCATCTGATGACTATTTTAAACTTCACTTCCAATATTTTTCAAAAGGGTAATAGAAAAAGAAGAGCTTATCCTTCTGTTGCAGCAGGCGGAAGAAAAGGCGGACCTCCTTGACTCACGATTGGTCACCGAAGGCCTGACGGTTTCCAAGTTGAAAGTGTCCCATCGGCTCATAACTGAATCCAACCGGGCTATCCAGGCCTAGATGGAGGAGGAGAACGAGCTTTTCGACGCCACGAAAAGGTCGAGGGACACCCTCAAAAAGGATGTTCGTGCGTCTTGCAAGGCAGCGAAGCTCATGGAGAGCAGGGTGGTGGGGGTCGTGGAGGCATACAAGGCGTCCGATCAATTTTATGTCGACCTCGCTGACTCCGCGGCCATTGGGTGGCACAATGCCTTTGACGCCGTCAAGGAAACTATGCCCGAGTTCGACGACCGCGAGCTCATCGCAAAGTATCCCCTCACCGAGGAAGCACTACAAGAGGGAGCGCCGAGCAGGTCAGGGAAGGCGAGGCGGCTGGCGGAAGCGCTGAGCCTGAAGTCGCCATTGTCGTCGCCGATGGAGGCGCAGAGTAAGGAGAGGTGACGGCCGAGAAGACAGTCTGAGCTATCATTCCTTCTATTCTTTTTATAGAATTTTTAAGCCTCCGGGCATTTTTTCAAGATTGAGTAGTCCACAATACCTTGTATATAATTTTGAACGTAAATAATGTATATATATTTTTTGGCTCAAGTGTTTTTGTTCCGCAAGTACATTTAGCTTGCAAGCCTTTTTATCTCGCAAGTATTTTTAGCTCGCAAGCCTTTTTAACTCACAAGTGTTAGGTGGGTGTGACGTAAAAGCTAGCAAAAGGCTAGGCACAGGTAGACCGGTGTCCATCCTTTCCCCGGAGTCGAGGTGACGATCATGCATCGAGTACGAATCGAGCAAAAGCCAAGTGTAGGAAGACCGGATTCCTTCCTTTCCCCAGAGTCGAGGTGTCGATCGTGCGTCGAGTATGAATCGAGCGATAGCCAAGAGTAGGAAGACCGGAGTCCACCCTTTCCCCGGAGTCGAGGTGTCAATCGTGCGTTGAGTATGAATCGAGCGATAGCCAAGTGCAAATAGGTCGGCGCCCCTTGATTCCTTCTTGGATGAGCCGAGCAGGACATAACTCGGCCGCATTTTGGCGCGTGTTTTGGGCCCATGCCTTCATAGGGTAGAAAGCTACCCATCGCGGATGGACCGAGCAGGAACCTGCTCGGCGGCCTCATGATGAGGGCTTTAGATCCATTTCTTCGTAAGGCAGGAAACTACCCGTTGTGGATGGACCGAGCAGGAACCTGCTCGGCGGCCTCGCGATGAGGGCTTTGGATCCATTTCTTCGTAGGGCAGGAAGCTACCCATCGTGGATGGACCGAGTAGGAATCTACTCGGCGGCTTCGTGATGAGAGCTTTGGATCCACTTCTTCATAGGGCAGAAAGCTACTCGTTGTGGATGGACCGAGCAGGAACCTTTAGGTTGAGAAAAGTCGAGCATGTATCCCCATCACCGTTGCCATCACCGTAGAGGAAGTGAGATGGTAGTTAGGTTTTTGTTTGGGGCTGCAGGTGAAGAAATGGCAGTTTTTGCAGTCCCTAACCTCACAACCCCATGACCTGGGGATGGTAATCATTCCCAATCCTCCCACCTCTGTAGAAGGGTTTGTAGGAGTGGATATGCAAAGATAAAAATAGAGATAATTAAGAATATGTTGCAAAAATTAAAAGCTTACTGAAACTCCATGATATAAATGTAATGTAAATCTAATAATGCAAGTAACATGATAAATTTTTTTTGTTTTTTGGGAAAAGGCGAGCAGGGATCTAAGATTGGAAGTCGTCTCATAAACTTTATTAAAACAAAAAAAAATAGTTACAACCTACTACAACTATTACACAAAAATCAAAAAATTACATTTAAAGAATGAAAAGAAGACATAACTCAAACATAACCACAACAAACAGGAAAGCATTACATAAAGAAAATAACAGAAGAATAGAAGAAGGGGGAATACATGAGAAAACCTCACTACCAACATCTCAGTAACCATGAAATTACCTTATACCCTAAACTTTCCATAAGGGATATCCATTCTTGCCATATGAATGTCAAACATTGTAGCATCTTATTTCCAAATTATAAGATTCCCTAGCTGACCTCTCCCATCCTAACTTCAATGCGGCATCTTTCCTACAAGAAGAAATCTACAAAGCAGTACTAAGAAGGGATAAGTAGCCAACACAGACCAACAGAAGGAAAATGCAAAAAAGAAAAATGATGCTAGTGATACTATAACCATGCACGGATAATTTTGTTTATAGCCAAAACCAAAAGAATAAATTTCAGTAACCTAGATCATATTAGCTACATCATCAGAAAAATCTTGGTTATAAGAATGAAAATACCATAATTATATTATCAGCATGCCAAACAGGAATGATGGATCTCTGGATCTCCTTCAGATGTTATCTTCCATTGATCTGCGGGGAGCTCTGATGTACGGCTGAGATTGAGTTGGAGGGTCGCCTCCTGGAGCGTGTGGATCTCAATAGGTTTTGATTGGTTGTGGCCGAGCTACCTGCAAAGAAGTCTTAGGGTGGTTGTGCCACCGAGGACCCTCTGACGATCAAGTTAGATGGGGTATTTTGACAGAGTAACGGCCTAGTGGAGTAAAAAATGGCTTACCTCGACCGTCTGGGAGAGGGGTTTATATAGCGGTAGCAATGGGCAGGCGGGCACGAGAATCATGCCGGTCGTTTTGCTCCTGGCGTCACGCCCGCATGATAGGCGGGATCCCGCATTAATGATGAGATAGGCTAGTTAATGGGGGATCGTGATGGCGTGGAATTCAGGATCGTGGGTGGCGGATATCTCACGCATGGCGAGATTCGCGGAGCCATGGCGAAGGCGCTTGTGATCGGTGCTGCGGGTCGGTCAGTGAGACCGAGGAGGAAGAGTTCAGCGGGAGGCTCGGGCACGAGCAGGAGACCGAGCATCTTGGTTCTATGATAGCTTGGAGGAAAGCCGGGGGGTGGTCTGGAAGGCCACCGAAGGTCAGGAGACTCCGCGGACTCGGAGGCCCGAGGTGTGATCCTAACTAAAGTTCTCGATCCTTTCTTGTCGATTCTGGGACACATCATCTGCAACGTGTCAGCATCTGGAGAGTCACCGATATCGAGCCTCATCATTAGCCACCCACTCTCGTCTCCACCGGTTTCTGGGTCGAATCGAGAGTGGTCTGACCAATCACCCGGGGTGAGCCCTCACTCGAAGATATCGTCAGTGCGCATTCCCGGGCAAAGAGTGGTATTTTCTTGATGACGTCAGCGGATCATGGGAGAGATCTCGCATTAAAAGGGAAGCGCCGGATCGTGTGTACGTTCATCGAAGCGATAGCCCACGTGTCTGGCGCTGGTTGGTTGGCTAGATGTGCCACAGGCGCTCCCACGCTCGAAGTGACGCGTCCAATTCAAGTGCGACAGGTGGAACGTTGTCAGCCGTTGGTTGCGAAACGTTGTTTTGGCGGGAGGCGATCGGAGCCGTAGGATGCGTATGCCGGCAGTTATAAATAGAGGTGGGATCCCCCATTAGGGCTCATACATCTTCATAATTTCCTTGCTCCTAGTCGTGTTAGCTCGACGCTCTTCTCCTCAGGTCGGATTCCTTGCGTTTTATCTTCTGAGGACACCTCCATTTGATCAGGTTAGATGTCTTCTTCCGAGGAGTCTGTAGATGTAGTCCGGGTAGAGTCTAGGGAGACTTCTAAAGCTTCATTTTCCCCATCTGAGTTGGAGTCCCCCCGGGGAGCTAAGGTTAGTAATGCTTCCCGAGGTCGCACAACGGGGGCGGTCCCCAGAGCGCATGTCGCGGGCGTTCTTGGTGTGCGATCCGCGCTGAGACGTGCGGATGAGCTCAACAACATCAAGACTCGTTTCCTCATTCCTCCTGGCTATTCGCTTCATCTGGCCGAGGAAGGGGAGAGGGCAAACCAGGTACAGGGCAGGGAGATTGCCTTGTACCTGGAAGTCTTTTGGGCCGGGATGCGTCTGCCCTTCTCCCCAGAGGTGAGTGAGGCGTTGAAATGTTTTGGGTTAGCCCCATGCCAACTAGTGCCGAACTCTTGGAGGATCCTCCTCGGGTTCCTGGTCCGGTTGAGATTGAGTTAGATCCCTTTCAGCCTGGGCCTTCTCGTTTCTTCTCTTTGCTATAAAAACCACCCTGGCACTCATAGGGACGAGCCGAGCTGGGTATATCTCTCTTTTAGAAAACAACGGGGAAACGCTGCCGGGTCGGAGATCGTCGTAGTACCTTCCTCCATTCACGAATGGAAGAAGAAGTTTTTCTTTATTGCGCCGCCCGAGGATGAGGATTGGCTTATGCGCACCCAGCGGCAAGGGGCCAGCTATCCACGGGTGAGTAGGTCGAATGATCCCAACGCGGTGGTGGTGTCGAAGTGGGAGCCCCTCCCTCAGGATGATGTGCTGTAGTCTGAGCGGGCCCTCAGTTAGGCCGGGCTCAGCCCCGCCTATTACGCGGGTAAGTTAGCAGCTTTCAGACGACCTGTTTAGACTTGTGCGTTCTTTCATTTTTCCTGGCATTGCTGACTCCTTGTATTTCTGTCTTATGCAGGACCTATGGACCTAAGCAAATTTCGGGCGGCAGTGGTCGACGTGAAGAGGGGGAAGAAGGCTGGAGGCGCCGGCCCTTCTAGCCAGTCGTCGGCTCCGGCTCTACCGGCGACCGCTCTATCCAGGCGTCCAAGCACGCCCCGGGCCCCCAAGTCCAGTCGTGCACTGGTCCGAAAGCATGCTCGGGAGCAAGAGCCCTAGGCTCTCGAGGTGGGGGGCGAGGCCGGTTCTCCCGCGTCGCTCCTTAAGAGATTTCATAGGACGGCGCCCCGCTCCCCGGCATCCCTAATCCTTGTGGACGATGGGGTGCTTCGCTTCGAGGTGCCCTCGGGGCTTTCCGTCGCCGACAGCCTGCTCTCGAAGATGGAAAGGTCGGCCAGTGGCAGAATCCCTCGAGGGACCCACCGGGCCCAAATGGCGGCCATAGATCAAGAGGCCGTGCAGGTTAGTGTTTCCACCCTACTTGGTTCTTCATTTGGTATTTTTTCTCGCGTGATTGGGTGCCTCTCTTTCCTTTTTAACCCTCCTTCTTTTCTTCAGGTCCTCCAGCACGCCGCCCTCATCGTCAACATGGAGAATGAGGAGATAGCCCCAGCGATGCAGGCCATGGGAGAGTTCTCCGCGCGGGAGGAGACCTCGAGGCTAGAGTTGGAGGCAGCGATAGAGAGGGTCGCGACCCTTGAGGACCGAGTGGCGGTTGGGGACTGGGAAATCGCCAGGTGCCGAGAGGCCGCTCGAGCCGCCGAGGCCAAGTTAGAAGACTCCCAGGTGCTTGTCGCCACCTTGAAGAAGACGGCGAACACCCTCCGAAGGGAGAATGAGGCGGCGAAGGAGGGGACGAGGCATGCCGAGCTTCGGGCGTCGAAGGATGTGCTTCTGGCGTCGAAGGCGGTGGAAAGCTACAAGATGTCAGACCAGTTCTACGCCGACCTTGCTGCAGCCGCCGGTGTTATTTAGCATGACGCCCTCGACGCTGTCAAGGCCCAGATGCCGGAGTTCCCTGACGGCAAGCTCCGGGAGGAGTACCCTCATGAGGATGACGCGCAAGGGAACGTCCCTGGAAACGTCGCGGGGGAAGAAGCCCCCGGTGGGAGCGTGGGGGACAAGTCGGTCGCCCCGGCTCCCGGTGCCGAGGCTCCAGCCGTGGGTGCCTGTTAGTGTATATGCCCTAGAGGCCATTACTGTATCATACTAGCTTGTATATTACTTGATGGAAGCTTGGGATATTCACAGTTGTATAGACAATCTTGCTCAAAATGGTAGTATGCTACTTGGTTTGTTTCTACTTTAATATGTGCATGTGTTTCTTTTAACATATCGCTTATACATATTAGTAGAGCCCTTAGGATCTTTGCTTGATTACCAGCGTTGTGATGGCAGTCACACTTATGGGGGCTGGGTAATCTATAAGCACATCCTTATACAGGTCCCTAGTCATAGGACTATCGAGACAGGGCATCGATACTCCGGAGTAGACTAGCGTATGCGCTTCTCATCCCAGCAAGGGAGATGGTCTGTCCCACAGCCATCAGTACGTCGTACTGGAGATAGTATGCGGCTGCTCGTTAGGTTACGAGTACACTGGACAGGACTCGTTGGGAACTGTTGGTTGGTATTATACCTATCGTCAGTTATCAGTTCCCAGGTGATATGAGTACAGCTTAGTCCGTTGACTTGACACTGTCACTTCGCCTCGAGTGTGTTCCCACTGTTCTTTGATTACTACCCTACTACGACTCAAAGGAGTCGTGCAAACAGATAGTAATTGGGTACAGTCCCGAAGCACTTAGAGGCAGTGACGGTTAGACAGGATTCGTCTCTCCCGGTATTGGGGGTTGATATCGCGCTGTGTCTAGGAGAGCCATTACACATAGTCGTCCCTAGCCAGGGCAAGCGAGATATACTGGTAGGTTTCCAGTGTTATCTCAGGGTGTTCTGGGCTACACTCCGACACGACTTGTACCGCTATTAGGGGACTGACGTTTACCACCCCCCTAGGCCACCATGTGATGTTCTCAGACGAACGGACCGGACTGTATGGAGATTGTCACATTCAGGCTCAGTAGGAGTTCGGATGGGTTTACCTCATCGGCCTTCTTATCGACATCTACCTGGGGACCGTTACGTACAGCTAGTGCCGCTTGCGGTCTGTGGTTAACCCACTGCCAGCGTAGTGTCGAGTCTTTAGAGTCCCACACAGAGAGTTTCCCTGCACTGAGCGAAAGGTGTAGAGGCCGTATGGTTTTACGGCAGGGCTACGATCGCTTACGTGCACTTGTGTGTATGCCGTTCGGGCAGACAATACTAGTGGGCTTTGGTTTAAGCCGGATCCTAGTATTGTATGGATAGATTTGTTTTGTCTTCTGTGCATTCGCATTCTACGGAATGCGGATGCGGGTGTGTATGCACAGTTTTGAGGAGCGAAGAAGAAGGAGGTGCCTCATTAGGGTTTTAACAGTTGGTTCGGTCAAAACCATTATGAGGCGGCCTCATTAGGGTTTTGACAGTTGATTCGGTCAAAACCATTATGAGGCGGACTCATTAGGGTTTTGGAAGTTGGTTCGGTCAAAACCAGTATGAGCCGGGGACATTATTTACTAATCTTTTTAGTGATAATTATGTTATGGCTAATTGCTTTGACCATTTGACCATACTTGACTTTGTTGACCGTTTGACCAAAGTTGACTAGCATCTTCATGAGAGGTCTAGAGTCTTCTTTTGTTTTCATTTTCTTTTTGTAATGAAAATGGTCAAGTCAAGGGTAGCCATCAATTTTATCATGAAAAGATTAGTCATGATGATGTTTATGCATTATTGTAACCATAGTTCATTTGCTTTGTTCATTATTCTTTTCTCATTCTCTCTCTTGATATGAGAAAGCTCCATGGTTCCTCCTTCTTCTTCCTCCTCTTGAAATTTCCTTTGATCTCATGTGTTGAGAGAATAAGGAAGTAAGTTGACAAAAACATCCATCTACTACTTCTACACAACCTAGGACATCAAGCCTAGCGATCTTGTTGCCCTAGTTGCCTCGGCTCGAGGTGGAGCTCGGAACACAAACTCTCGGGTGGATCGTCTTCGACTCAAGGAGGCTGCGGAGGTGATCAAGATCCGGATCGATCCTCGGAGCTTGGATGGACGAGCAGGACAGCGGAGAGAAGACCCGAAGGAGCGGTATCGTGAGTTATAATCTCGATGACATAGTAGATAGAACCTCATGTAGTATGTTAGGTTTTTGTTTAGCAAAGATCCTTCTTTTAATCCATGTTGCTTTGTGTCAAAAATCGTTTTTTTTACCGTTTCCGCCTCCCCGTAAGAACCGGGGTGAGCAACGTGGACTTACAGTGCCGACCCTGAAGACGTCGCCCCGGTGGTCGTGGTGGATGCGTGGCTCATCGAGGTTCTCCCCGGCCCTGAGGCCTGAACTTCTTCGTCTCCTTATTTTCTTCGCGCCAAAATTTTGTAAGCCTCCGGGCGTTTTTGTAAGGCTGAGGAGCCCAAAATACCTCTGTAAAGACTTTTGATTTTTATGAATAGAAAATCCATTTTGCAGTGTTCTTTGGTTTGTGGTAAACATTTTTATTTGCATAGTACTGCTTTCATGTCAGGTTGGTTTTCCGTCTAGCGATTGCACGTCGAGTTGAGAGTTGAAGTCGACCATTTGCCAAGTGTGCAAAGACTGGTGAAAGGTCGGTATCTCCATGGCCCCGAAGTCGAGGTGGAGATCGTTTAGACGTGGATGGCCTCTTGACGAGGGTTTTGATCCTTGGCATTGTAGGGTAAGGTATTACCAGCTAAGGATGGGCCGAGCGGGATAGCCGCTCGGTGGCCTCTTGGTGAGGGCTTTGATCCTTGGCGTTGGTGGATAAGAAATTACCATCCAAGGATGCACCGAGCAGAGTTGCTGCTCGGTGGATTCGTGATCTTTAGCACGGGACGGCATTGGGAGGCCTTGTAACGCTTCGAAAATCGTTTAGGCAGTTTTTCGATAATCGGCAAAATAATCAGTCTTTTCCTTAAAAAGTCAAAATAAGTATTTTTCAATATAGGCCTAATTATATAAAATTTAGATAAGATAATACTTGAAATTAGTCACTAAATTGTCGCTTAAAAATTTCTAGTTATTTAAAAAAAATTCCTTAATTAATTATTTTTAATATTATTTTAAGCTTTTAAAAATACATTAAATTAGTGATAAATACAAATTTAAATGGCTAAATTACACCTTAGGAACCACTATAAACTAAAATTTAGTGTAACAAAAATTGTATCAAGACTTTTCAAGATTTTAGTTCTATGGTTTAAAAATTAAAGCAAAAATGAATTAAAAAGGGGCTTTTTTGTAAAAATTGATGTGTTAAGCATTAAAAGCATTTGAGAGTGACTTTTTCTTAGAACTTTCCACACTTTTCTCTCACTTTCTCCCCCTCCCACCCCCAGGCCGAGCTTAGCCTGCTGCAGCCCCCCCTTTTCCCCATTTTCTTGCTTCAAAATTCATGTTAAAATCCACAAAAATCCACAAAAATCAACAATTTCTTCACAAAATTCAAACCTAAACCCTATTCTACCTCTTCCCAAACCCTAATTGGCTTAAGACAAACTGAAAAGAGGCAACTTTGGAAGCTAAGCGCAAGGGGATCAACACTTGGGAGGTATAAGTTCTAATCAAGTTGTTTAATTGTAGTTTAAATAAGCTAATTTAGAATTTTAATGTGTTAATTTCATTGTAATGGTTTGTTTTTGAAAATTCAAGAAAAGGGTTGATGTTGTAATTAGGGTTTGTAGCATGGTAAATGGGTTAAAGTTAGTTTTGTGGCCATCTAGTGGATTAGATTGGATGTTTGTGCGATGTTGCGATCGCTATATCGTTAAATCGCGATGTTTGCATCGAAATTTCTATGTCAATGCTTACTAGATTTTCTAAATTCTTAGGAGGTGAATTAATTTCAATATATTGATGATACTTTTAGCATCTACTACGACTTGTAGGGTATGCGAATGCGGAGTTTGTCTTAGTCGGGTTTTAGTTTTGACGGTTGCCCCGAAACGACGATTTTAGTTAAACTTTTAGCGATTTTCGTGTGTTTTCCGCACACCTAGTGCATGTTGTGCCTAACTTGTGAGCGTCGATCGTTTAATATTTTGACTTGCATCGTTTCATGATATTTAATCTTATGTTGTGTGTTATACAATTTTAGGATCGGTTGCAGAAACATCGGACGCGGCGCGCAAAGGCAAAGCGGTGGTTGGATCAAATTAGCGAGGCGTCCGGGTGAGTAGATGTATACATCTATGGGGAAATCGTATGGATGGCGCAAGGCGCCCCATAGTTAGGATCACTTTATTACTTGCAAATTATATGCATAGTTAGTTAGTTAACCATCTCATTCATATACATACCCGTCTAGTTATTCGTCTGCTGGCATTGTATGGACATCTATATACCTATGTGTGATATCACCCTTTAGGACACTTACACCATTACCATTGGCTCATGTCGCACGCCCATTATTCATGTGAACATACACGCCTTGGTAATTGACATGTCATGAGCACTTTAGAACCTGCTTAGTTTAGTATCACCACTTACATCATACATGATACATCGAATTGCATAGCATGTATATACCTTACATCATCATCATGCTTATATACATTCCTAGTCACAAATCAATTGCATATCTTTGATATCATAAACATTTATCATATACAACATGTTGGGTATTATGATTTTCTTGAGGATTTCAGTATTGATGAGATTTCTGGATTTTGGGGAAAACTTCAAGAATTTAACCAAAGCTTATTATTATCATTTTTAAAATAAAGTTGCGGTTTTCTCGTGATGTATGTGTCGTCCACTATGAGTTTTCATGTTTTCGGTTGGATTTCGAGACCCGATTCGAGGAGTGGATAAACCGTCTCGGGTACATTGTGGGCCCGGTATGGTACCCCGGGGCAAGAAGATCGAGTTGTAGACGATGAGCCTGGTAGGGGAAGACTACCTACCGGTGATGTCTGGTGCGGCGGATATCCGAAGGATACCGACCGTTGTCATGAGATTTGATGATATGGGCCGATCCGGACTGACGGAGCCCGATGTATTGAGACATTGATATAGTGAGATATTGAGACAGATATATTTCCATATTTGGTGTCGATGCTTGATACGGTTTTCAGATGATTTCATTGATGTTACTTTAGCTATTGCACAGATATTCTTTTTCTAAGTTAAGAATGCAGAGCTTATAGTATTTTAAACACTTAAAGATTTCGTAATGATGTTGCATACATGTGCATACATACTAGTGGCATTACATCACATCTAGACATACATGTTGTGACGTATTTGCGTGCATTCTTACGATAGCCTTACTAGATGTTATATTCTACTCACGAGCTGGCAACTCACCCCCGTTGTGCCATAGTGTCTTGCAGGTCGGACCCGTCAGCCTTGTAGCAGCGGGCTTATCTTATCGTTGGCTTTTTTTGCCCAGACTCGTGACATTTGCCCGTAGGTGGGTTGCGAGGACACTTTATCTCTTTTTGTACTTTCTTTGTATCTAGTATTCTCCATCTACCACTTCTTATTTGTATGCGACCTAGTGATGAGACTGAGAGATTTGTGTATATGTGGTTTCTTTGGGGTCGAGCTCACTTGAGTCGACGTTGTGTTTTTCTTATATTTTGCATTTCTTTATGCTTAATTGCTTGATTCTGCATATATATTGCGTGTGGTTGTGATCCGCCTTGGGCAAAGAGCTAGCTCCCGCGTGGGGATGCCATTTTGTTATTACAGGTTTATATATCTTGTTGTACCCATTTTGGGGGCTAGTATTTACAAAGGAGGCTCTGCCGAAATTTTCGGAAAATTTTGATGTTTTTAAAACGGGGTTAATACAACGTAATTGATTTTAAATTCGTTTACATGTTAGGTTTTCCTTCACTCTTGTTGATTTTGGTTTAGATTTTCTGGGCTTTGGCTGGCTTAGTTTACGTTACGCCTTTAGACGTCTCGTAATCTAAGTGCCAGTCACGTTCCGTACATTCGGGTCGTGACAAAGTTGGTATCAGAGTATAGGTTTTACGTTTTTGAGTGTAGGACGACCCTTGGTAGATGGAGTAGGTGACTTAAGCAGAGTGGCGTAGCGTGGGTATGTTCCGCGGCCTACTTACGATACGGTACTCCGCCTAAGTGACCTTAGGACATAATTACTTGTATTTCACCTCTTGATTCCTTGCATTCCTTGATTCAATTGCAATGTCCTTATCGCTCATTTTTCTTATTCCAGTTTCGATGCCGCGAAAGACTACGAGAGCTCAGCGGGCTGCCGCTAGGGATGAGCTTCGATCGGGCTCGTCTGAGGCGAGGATCGAGCGGGATGATACGCCTACCCCTCAGATTCAGATTGATCCGCCCTCTCCAGACCGTATTGCCAGATTAGAGGCCGGTATGCAGGAGTTGCGATAAATGATGGGATCTTTAGTTGAGTCCAGTCAGGCACAAAAATCCGAGGACGTTCCTTCCACCGCACAGACCACGATTGTACCTGCTGCTCAGACGGTTACTCCTGCTACTACTGCGCCTACCCCCGTGTCACTACAGGAGTTTATGAGGCTGATACCTCCAGCTTTTACCGGCACGGATGCGACAGAGGACCCGCAGGCATTTCGTGATAGGATGGCTAGGATTTGCCGTTCGTTGAGGTGTTCTGATGATAGATGGGTGGAGTTCGCGAGTTTTCGTCTGGAGGGCCTTGCCCAGACGTGGTACGATTCAGTAGAGAGGCCGAGCTGCAGGTCTAACTCCTATGACCTGGGACGAGTATACAGCTGCATTTCTTGCCCGTTTCCTTCCGGAGAGTGTCCGAGATGCTCGAGCCCGTAGTTTTGAGTCTTTGCGCAAGACTCCTGGGATGACAGTGTCTGAGTATGATATACAGTTTACCCAGTTGTCTCGATATGCTCCATACCTAGTAGACACGGAAGAGAAGAGAATAAAGAGGTTTGTGCGATGGCTTGACACACAGCTATTCCTTGCCATCGGCATCCAGCACTTTGACACATACACAGCCGCGATGGATGCAGCCTTACTTCTGGAGGAGCGCATTTCTGAGACTCCGGTCGTTTCTGGGCCGAAGCGGATTCGTGCTGATACTCCAGCCCAGTGGCAGGTGGGTAGACACCGTGATAGATTCTTTCCAGGAGATGGCGGCAGCAGAGGATTGAGACAGGGTCAGTTATTTGGTTCATATCCGCAGACCCGGTAGTCGTTGCCAGGATGTTTTCGGTGCGGGAGTTAGTACTATCGTGTCAGAGACTGTACCATGGGGCGCCGGGGCGCGGCGACAGTGCCACATGTGACCTTACCACCCTCACCACCTCCTCAGAGAGCTCTACTTCCTACCCCTGATGATGCTCCACGCCAGGCAGATGCTCCTAGAGGTCATGGGCATGGCGGTCCTGTTCAGAGAGGACGAGGTGACAGAGGCAGAGGCAGAGGACAGCCAGCTAGTAGTGGACAGGCCCGAGTGTTCGTGTTGACTCCTCAGGATGCACAGGCATCTAATACCGTTGTGACAGGTACTCTGCCAGTATGTTCTTTTGATGCACGGGTATTATTTGATCTAGGCTCCACACATTCTTATGTATCCACATACTTTGCACCGAGGTTGGGCCGAGAGTCTTCTTCGTTAGATCGGCCGCTTGTCGTTATTACTCAGGTAGGCGAGTCGTTTGTTGCCCGTTTTGTGTACCGATCATGTCCTGTTAGTATCGGGGAGAGAGATTCTTCAGTTGATTTGGTTCTCCTCGATATGCTAGACTTCGACGTTCTTCTTGGTATGGACTGGCTAGTCACCTGTTATGCATCCGTGGACTGCCGTGAAAAGGCAGTCAGATTCAGTTTTCCTGGTGAGCCGGTTCTTGTTATTCGGGGAGATCGTAGCGCTACCCTTCCAGATTTCTTCTCTTCGCGCTGGTCAGCTCTTGAGGAAAGGGTATCAGGGATTCTTAGCCTATGTTTGTGATACTAGAGCCACAGAGGTTCCGTTGGATCAGGTCCCTGACGTGAGAGAGTTTCCAGATGTATTCCCTGATGGGCTGCCTGGTCTGCCACCAGAGCGTGAGATTGAGTTCTGCATTGACTTGATCCCCGGCACGGGGCTTATATCTATACCGCCTTATCGGATGGCCCCGGCGGAGCTTAGAGAGCTGAAGGATCAGTTACAGGACTTGCTGGATAAAGGGCGTATCCGACCAAGTGTGTCACCTTGGGGTGCTCCCGTCCTATTTCTTAAGAAGAAGGACGGCAGTATGCGCTTATGCATTGATTATCCTCAGCTGAACAGGGTTACTGTGCGGAACAGATATCCCCTACCCTGCATTGACGACTTATTCGATCAGCTCCACGGTGCAGGGTATTTCTCGAAGGTTGATTTACGGTCAGGTTATCATCGGTTGCGGGTTCGGAAGGAGGATATTCCGAAGACCGCTTTCCGTACACGTTATGGTCATTATGAGTTCTTGGTGATGTCGTTCGGGCTCACCAATGCCCCAGCAGCATTTATGGACTTGATGAACCGTGTATTTAGGCCGTATCTTGATCAGTTCATCATTATTTTCATTTACAACATCTTGGTATATTCTCGGAGCCGGGAGGAGCATGAGCAGCACTTACGTATCACTTTGCAGACTTTGAGGGAGCATCAGTTGTTCGCCAAATTTTTCAAGTGCGCATTCTGGCTAGACAGTGTCGACTTCTTGGGTCATGTGGTGACGAAAGATAGTATTTGTGTGGATCCGAAGAAGATCGAGGCAGTGCAGCATTGGCCCAGACCGGCATCAGTTATAGAGGTTCACAGCTTTCTAGGTCTGGCCGGCTATTATCGACTTTTTGTCCAGGATTTCTCCCGTATTGCTGCACCATTGATCGGGTTGACCCGGAAGGGGGTTCCTTTCGATTGGACCAAGGCATGTGAGGATAGTTTCAAGCAGTTGAAGACTCGTCTAACTACTGCACCAGTGTTATCATTGCCTTCGGGATCGGGCGGTTTTGTGGTATATTGTGATGCTTCTCGAGTGGGGCTGGGCTGTGTATTGATGCAGCATGACAGAGTTATCGCGTATGCTTTTCGGCAGTTGAGAAAACACGAACAGAACTACCCCACTCATGATTTAGAGATGGCTTCAGTGGTATTTGCACTTAAGATCTGGAGACATTACCTATACGGCGAGTCGTACCAGATATTCACTAACCACAAGAGCTTGAAGTGTATCTTTCAGCAGCGAGATCCAAATCTGAGACATCGCCGTTAGATGGAGTTGGTGAAAGATTATGACTGCGAGATTCTATACCATCCGGGCAAGGCGAATGTGGTGGCAGATGCTTTGAGTAGGAGGCCCGGAGGTAGCTTATCTTGTTTGAGCGCAGTACAGATGCAGTCGACGGCGGATTGGCAGGTGTTATGTGACAGCAGAGTGCAATTCGAGTTTACTCCTACAGGGGGACAGCTGGCCCATTTCAGAGCACGCCCATAGTTACTTGACCGTATTCGTGAGGCACAGTCCGGTGATGCCCGTATTTTACAGATTATCGAGCAGATTCGGCAGGGCAGAGTTTCCGAGTTCGTGATTGATGATCAGGGGATACTTCGATTTGGGACTTGACTGTGTGTACCAGATTCTGAGGGACTGAGGCGTGATATCCTTAAGGAGGCACATAAATCAGTGTACAGTGTTCATCCGGTTCCACCAAGATGTACCGTGATTTGAAAGAGGTTTACTAGTGGGACGAGATGAAGAAGGATGTTACAGACTTCGTATCGAGATGTCTGACTTGTCAGCAAGTCAAGGCCGAGCACCAGAGGCCATCCGACGAGTTACAACATTTGCCCATCCCTGAGTGGAAGTGGGAACAGGTCTTCATGGACTTCATTGTGGGTCTACCCAGGACCAATCGAGGGTATGACTCTATTTGGGTGATTGTGGATCGATTGACGAAAGCGGCTCACTTTTTGCCAGTGAAGACCACTTTTGGATTTGCTCAGTACGCCCAGGTTTATATTGATGAGATCGTGCGACTGCATGGCGTCCCAACTTGCATCGTGTCTGACCGGGGCACCCAGTTTACCAGCCAATTATGGCAGAAACTTCAAGAGGCTTTGGGCACCCGATTGAGTTTTAGCACAGCTTTTCATCCGCAGACTGACGGTTAGTCAGAGCGTACTATTCAGACTCTTGAGGACATGCTCAGAGCTTGTGTTTTAGATTTCGGCGGTAGCTAGGATCGTCATTTGCCCTTGATCGAGTTCTCCTACAATAATAGCTTCCAGGAGACGATTCAGATGGCACCTTTCGAGGCTTTATATGGGAGGAGATGTCGATGGCCTGTATGTTGGACAGAGCTCAGGGAGAGCAGTATTTTGGGGCCGCAGATCGTACAGAAGACGACTGAAAAGATACAACTGATTCGGGACAGGATGAGAGCGGCCCAGAGTAGGCAGAAATCATATGCTGACAGGCATCGTCGCCGACTCGAGTTCGCTATTGGCGATCATGTTTTCCTGAGGGTATCTCCTATGAAGAGCGTGATGAGATTTGGACGGAAAGGAAAGCTTAGTCCTAGATATATTGGTCCCTTCGAGATCCTAGAGCGTGTCGGTTCAGTGGCTTATCGGTTAGCTCTTCCGCCCAGCTTCCCCGATGTTTACCCCGTGTTCCATGTTTCGATGCTCCATAAGTACCTTCATGACCCTTCCCATGTGATTCAACACCAGACGATCCAGCTAGAGCGCAATCTTTCATTCACCGAGCAGCCGGTGGTCATTTTGGATAGGCAGGTGAAGAAATTAAGGTCGAAGGTTATACCGTCCGTCAAGGTTCTTTGGTGTGGCCCGAACAGCGAGGAGGTCACCTGGGAGACTGAGAACGAGATGAGGAAGAAATATCCCCATCTTTTTGAAGGTACGCGTGGTTAAATTCTAAATTCGGGGACTGAATTTCTTAAAGGGGGGAAGACTGTAACGCTTCGAAAATCGTTTAGGCAGTTTTTCGATAATCGGCAAAATAATCAGTTTTTTCCGTAAAAACTCAAAATAAGTATTTTTCAATATAGGCCTAATTATACAAAATTTAGATAAGATAATGCTTGAAATTAGTCACTAAATTGTCACTTAAAAATTTCTAGTTATTTAAAAAAAATTCCTTAATTAATTATTTTTAATATTATTTTAAGCTTTTAAAAATACATTAAATTAGTGATAAATACAAATTTAAATGGGTAAATTACATCTTAGGAACCATTATAAACTAAAATTTAGTGTAACAAAATTTGTATCAAGACTTTTGAAGATTTTAGTTCTATGGTTTAAAAATTAAAGCAAAAATGAATTAAAAAGGGGCTTTTTTCTAAAAATTGATGTGTTAAGCATTAAATGCATTTGAGAGTGACTTTTTCTTAGAACTTTCCACACTTTTCTCTCACTTTCTCCCCCTCCCACCCCCAGGCCGAGCTTAGCCTGCTGCAGCCCCCCCTTTCCCCCATTTTCTTGCTTCAAAATTCATGTTAAAATCCACAAAAATCAACAATTTCTTCACAAAATTCAAACCTAAACCCTATTCTACCTCTTCCCAAACCCTAATTGGCTTAAGACAAAGTGAAAAGAGGCAACTTTAGAGGCTAAGTGCAAGGGGATCAACACTTGGGAGGTATAAGTTCTAATCAAGTTGTTTAATTGTAGTTTAAATAAGCTAATTTAGAATTTTAATGTGTTAATTTCATTGTAATGGTTTGTTTTTGAAAATTCAAGAAAAGGGTTGATGTTGTAATTAGGGTTTGTAAAATGTTAAATGGGTTAAAATTAGTGTTGTGGCCATCTAGTGGGTTAGATTGGATGTTTGTGCAATATTGCGATCGCTATATCATTAAATCGCGATGTTTGCATCGAAATTTCTATGTCAATGCTTACTAGATTTTCTAAATTCTTACGAGGTGAATTAATTTCGATATATTGACGATACTTTTAGCATCTACTATGACTTTTTGGGTGTGCAGATGCGGAGTTTGGCTTAGTCGGGTTTTAGTTTTGATGGTTGCCCCGAAACGACGATTTTAGTTAAGCTTTTAGCGATTTTCGTGTGTTTTCCGCGCACCGAGTGCACGTTGTGCCTAACTTGTGAGCGTCGATATTTTAATATTGTGACTTGCGTCGTTTCATGATGTTTAATCTTATGTTGTGTGTTATACAATTTCAGGATCGGTTGCGGAAACATCAGACGCGGAGTGCAAAGGCAAAGCGGTGGTTGGATCAGATTAGCGGGGCGTCCGGGTGAGTAGATGTATACATCTATGGGGAAATCTTCTGGATGGCACTAGGCGCCCCATAGTTAGGATCATTTTATTACTTGCAAATTATATGCATAGTTAGTTAGTTAACCATCGCATTCATATGCATACCCGTCTAGTTATTCGTCTGCTGGCATTGCATGGACATATATATATCTATGTGTGATATCACCCTTTATGACACTCACACCATTACCATTGGCTCATGCCTCACACGCACTATTCATGTGAACACACACGCTTTGGTAATTAACATGTCACGCGCACTTTAGAACCTGCTTAGTTTAGTATCACCACTTGCATCATACATGATACATCGAATTGCATAGCATGTATATACCTTACATCATCATCATTCTTATATACATTCCTATTCACAAATCAATTGCATACCTTTGATATCATACACATTTATCATATACAACATGTTGGGTATTATGATTTTCTTGAGGATTTCAGTATTGATGAGATTTCTGGATTTTTGGGAAAACCGCAAGAATTTAACAAAAGCTTATTATTATCATTTTTAAAATAAAGTTGTGGTTTTCTCGTGATGTATGTGTCGTCCACCATGAGTTTTCATGTTTTCTGTTGGATTTTGAGACCCGATTCGTGGAGTGGATGAACCATCTCGGGTACATGGTGGGCCCGGTATGGTACCCCCGGGCAAGAAGATCGAGTTGTAGACGATGAGCCTGGCAGGGGAAGACTACCTACCGGTGATGTCTGGCGCAGCGGATATCCGGAGGATACCGACCGTTGTCATGAGATTTGATGATATGGGCCGATCCGGACTGACGGAGCCCGATGTATTGAGACATTGATATAGTGAGATTTTGAGACAGATATATTTCCATATTTGGTGTCGATGCTTGACACGGTTTTCAGATGATTTCATTGATGGTACTTTAGCTATTGCATAGATATTCTTTTTCTAAGTTAAGAATGCAGATCTGATAGTATTTTAAACACTTAAAAATTTAGTAATGATGTTGCATACATGTGCATACATACTAGTGGCATTACATCACATCTAGACATACATGTTGTGACGCATTTGCATGCATTCTTACGATAGCCTTACTAGATATTATATTCTACTCACGAGCTGGCAACTCACCCCCGTTGTGCCATAGTGTCTTGCAGGTCAGACCCGTCAGCCTTGTACCGGCGGTCTTATCTTATCGTTGGCTTTTTTTGCCCAGACTCGCGACATTTGCTCGTAGGTGGGTTGCGAGGACACTTTATCTCTTTTTGTACTTTCTTTGTATCTAGTATTCTCCATCTACCACTTCTTATTTGTATATGTGACCTAGTGATGAGACTGAGAGATTTGTGTATATGTGGTTTCTTTGGGGTCGAGTTCACTTGAGCCGACGTTGTGTTTTTCTTATATTTTGCATTTCTTTATGCTTAATTGCTTGATTCTGCATATATATTGCGTGTGGTTGTAATCCGCCTTGGGCGAAGAGCTAGCTCCCGCTTGGGGATGCCATTTTGTTATTACAGGTTTATATATCTTGTTGTACCCATTTTGAGGGCTTGTATTTACAAAGGAGACTCTGCCGAAATTTTCGGAAAATTCTGATGTTTTTAAAACGGGGTTAATACAACTTAATTGATTTTAAATTCGTTTTCATGTTAGGTTTTCCTTCACTCTTGTTGATTTTGGTTTAGATTTTATGGGCTTTGGCTGACTTAGTTTACGTTACACCTTTAAACGTCTCGTAATCTAAGTGTCAGTTACGTTACGTACCTTCGGGTCATGACAGGCCTGCTAAAGATGGACCAAGCAGGGTAGCTGCTTGGTGGCCTCTTGTTGAGGGTTTGGATCCTTGGCGTCGTGGGATAAGGAATTACCAGCCAGGGATAACCGAGCAGGGTCACTGCCCGGTTGCCTCTTGGTGAAGGCTTAAATCCTTGGCGTCGGTAGGTAAGAAATTACCAGCCAGGGATAACCGAGCAGGGTCACTGCCTGGTTACCTCTTGGTGAGGGCTTTAATCCTTAGCGCGGGAGGGCATTGGGAGGCCTTCTAAGGATGGACCGAGCAAGGGTTGCTGCTCAATGGCCTCTTAGTGAGGGGTTAGATCCTTGGCGTTAGTGGGTAAGAAATTACCAGCCAGGGATAACTGAGCAGGGTCACTGCCCGGTTGCCTCTTGGTAAGGGCTTTGATCCTTAGCGCGGGAGGGCATTGGGAGGCCTGCTAAGGATGGACCGAGCAGGGTTGCTTCTCAGTGGCCTCTTGGTGAGGGCTTAGACCCTTGGCGTCGGTGGGTAAGAAATTACCAGCCGGGATAACCGAGCAGATTAGCTGCCCGGTGGTCTCTTGGTGAGGGCTTTGATCATTAGCGTCGTGGGGTAAGGAATTACCAGCCAAGGATGATCCGAGCAGGGTAGCTGCTCGGTGGCCTCTTGGTGAGGGCTTTGATCCTTGGCGTCGTAGGATAAAGAATTACCAGCCAAGGATGGACCGAGCAGGGTAGCTGCCCGGTTTCCACTTGGTGAGGGCTTTGATCCTTGGCGTCGTGGAGTAAGGAATTACCAGCCAAGGATGGACCGAGCAGGGTAGCTGCTCGGTGGCCTGTTGATGAGTTTGATCCTTGGCGTCGTGGGGTAAGGAATTACCAGCCAAGGATGGTCCGAGCAGGGTAGCTGCTCGGTTGAGTCGTGAGGTTCTGTCCGATCTTCCCCAGTATTTGAACATCGACCGTCATGGTCAACACGTGGGGAGGCGAAGCGTAAGAGCTGTGTCGTTCCAATTTCGCCGAGAAAGGCGGGGTGTCCGCTGCATGGCAGTAAAGTTGTGGAAGAAACGAGCGACTGTTGGGGTGTTGTAGGGCTATAAAACGGAGGGAGCGTTGATTACTCCTTTCTTCACACCCAAAACGTAAGAATGGAGGACTTCCCTTTTACCATCCCCGACATCATAAACTTCGAGGACGTGTACCTGTACGACCAGTACTGCACCGAGGATACAGTTTAGTTAGTTATAGGCCGCATCGAGGATCATTTTGGCCGACTGCTCCCCTGGTGCTCACCCCTGCTCCAGCTGTTGATGTACTCAATCAGGAGGAGGTCCCCGGGGTTGGACAACCCCTTGTCCGAGCAGCTGAAGGACGAGGCGGTTGGTAAGCTGAGGTCTTTGTGTCGCTTCGACCTGATCTCGGCGGCTCGGCGGGATGGCTTAGTGGCACTCGTCCTCGAGTGCTACCAGCTGAGCCATCATGCCAATGTTCATGGACGGCATCAGCGGCAGAGGTCCGAGGCGGCGAGGGCTCGGCTGGTGGAAATATCCTTGGAGTACACGAGTAATGTTCCCTGCACCCCCTTCCCCCGCTACGGTAATTTTTCTGTTTTTTTTCAATGTTCGGCTGAGGAGCCCATAATACCTTTTTGAATGAATAAAATTCTTCTTTTCTGCAATGCTCTATTGTGTCCTTATTATTTAAGAAAAAGAACTTAGAAGAATTTACATCGCTTTGGTGAAAGAAGGAATATACATTCAATTAGCCAAGCATTGGTGCGTAGCCTCTGCGTTATTGAGGCCGAAGGGCATCTCCTTACAGCAGTATTCCCCCCGGTCCATTGCGAATGCGGTGAGACACTCGTCCGTCGGATTCGTATGGATCTGGTTATAGCCGGAGAAAGCATCCATGAAGCTAAGTAACTCGCAGCCTACCGAACTTTCGATGAGCCGATATATCCGAGGGAGGGGATATCTCGTCGAGGTCCTCGTCTGTCCCTATCATACCCCCCTGCTGACACGACCATGATTTGGCCGATTGTCAACTTGCCAGGAGTAGGGTGGTGCTCTTTTCCATGGTCGGCTTGCCGCTTGTCTCGCAAGTATGTTGCCAGATGCCCCGAGCGGATTAACTCCTCGATGTAGTCTCGGAGTTGCCGGCAGTTCTCGGTGGAGTGGCCCTGCGACCTGTGGAAACCGTAGTAGGGGCCCCGAGTGCGCTTTGCCACCATGGTCGAGACCGGGGGAGCTTGAAGAACCTCTCTCCCTTAGCCTCCTACAGCAGTACCGTCTGAGAGACGTTGAGCGGGGTGTATTCCTGAAACATCGGGGAGTAGGGCTTCGGCCACTCAATCTTCTTTTTCTATTCCCGGGTCCTTTTCTTATGATCAACTTGTTCTGTCCGGGGCAGATTGGCATTTACCTCAAACTCGAGCTGGATCTCGCGTTCGGTCCAAGCCTTTACATCGGCCATAGTCTTAGGTTGCGCTAATGCAAAGGAGCGTAACCACTCCTTTTGCATAAGACTCGACCTAAGTGCCGTAATGACCGTCTCGTCCCGGTATTCTAGGACTTCGAGGAGGGCGTTGTAGAAGCGGGTGACGTACCCTTTGAAGGTTTCTTTGTCCCCACTTTTTATTGTGAAGAGATGGTCGATGGTCCGCTTCTGCCTTCTGTTCCTGACGAAGTGGCCGAGGAATTGGGTGTCCAGCTTGTCGAAGGTAGAGATCGAGCATGGCGTGAGTCCTCGGAACAAGTCTCGTCAGGAGCGGATGAGAGTGGTTGGGAAAGCACGGCATTAGGCGGCGTTGGAACAATCCTGGAAACTCATCCCGGCTTTGAACGCGTCCAAGTGGTCCTTCGGATCGGACTTCCCGTCGAAGAGTGAGACCTTTAGGGGCTTGTTCTGGGAGGAGACATGGACGGCGAGAAGCTCTTCGGTGAAGGGCTTCGTGAGCGAGTCAACGGCGTATTTAGCCCCGTCGCTCAAATGACGACCTTCCCGATGCATACCTTCGATCTTCTTTTCGAGGGCGTCGAGTCGGCCGTGGTATCCCGATGAGTCGGCATACTCTGATTTTTTTCCTCTGGTACCGGAGACCTCTGCCTAACCATGGCCCCGATTCTATTCGATGACATTCCTCAGGTCTCCTGGCGAGGTCGTTTTCGAGCTGCCGTGACGAGTCCCGTATGCGCGACCCCGTCGAGGGAGGGGGTGCCGGTCATGCCTGGGCGCAGGCGAGCTGACCGACACCTCTTCAGGAGGGCCAGAGGCACGATGGGGCTCTAGGCGAGGCGCTCTGGCGTAAGACATTGGTGTTAAGCTGTGCGGCGCCCACCGGGTCATTGAATATGTCGGCCGAGGGGATCTGCGGCCGCCGGAGACAACGAGGCGGTGGTCGCTCGTGCCAACGCGGGAAGAGTCTTCTCTCCCTCTGTAGGGGTCCCGGTCCCGCGGGGAAAGAGCGGCGACCTGGGGAGCTTGCCCAGCCACTTGGAAACGGACAAGCGCATCAACGATTGACGTGAGTCAATCTATCCGAGCGGATAGGGCGTGAATGGCGTTAGGTGGAGGAGGGGATTCCCCCTCGTCTCCACTGTAGGGAGGCCGACAGCTAGTGCTTGGATCGTCGCGGCGACCGCTTGCCATGTAGTCGAGATCGGAAGATGAACTTTTGGTTGAGTGGAACAAAGTTTCCCACATACAGCGCCAACTAATGGATCTCTGGATCTCCTTCAGATGTTATCTTCTGTTGATCTACTGGGAGCGCAGATGGACGGCTGAGATTGAGTTGGAGGGTCGCCTCCTGGAGCGTGTGGATCTTAATAGGTTTTGATTGGTTATGGCCGAGCTACCTGCAAAGAAGTCCCGGGGTAGTTGTTCCACCGAGGACCCTCCGACGATCAAGTTAAACGGGGAATTTTGGCAGAGCAACGGCCTAGTGGAGTAAAAAATGGCTTACCTCGATCTTCTGGGAGAGGGGTTTATACAGCGGCAGCAATGGGCAGGCGGGCGCGAGAATCATGCCGGCCGTCACGCTCGTGTGATAGGCGGGATCCCGCATTAATGACGAGACATGCTCGTTAATGGGGGATCATGATGGCGTGGAATGCGGGATCGTGGGCGGTGGATATCTCGCACATGGAGAGATTCGCAGAGCCGTGGCGGAGGTGACTGTGATTGGCGCTGCGGGTCGATCGGTGAGACCGAGGAGGAAGAGCTCGGTGGGAGGCTCGGGCACAAGCGGAAGGCCGAGCATCTTGGTTCTGTGATAGCTCGGAGGAGAGACGGAGGGTGGTCTAGAAGGCCACCGAAGGTCGGGAGACTCCTGTTGGCTATAGTGCCCTCAAGTCAATTATTGGATCGCAGGCACGTGATTGCAATGATTTAGGGATGACTTATACCGGTAGGACAGACTTATTCGAGATGATAGTATGGTATCTGGTTTATCTTTATCATCATGTACATACTTTAGGTGACATTACAGATCACTATTATATGTTGATAGAGCCCTTAGAATTCTTGCTTGACTACCAGCAGTATGATGGCGATCATATACGTGAGATTTGGGTAGTCTATAAGCACATTCTTAAAGTGTCCCTAGTCGTGGGAGTTTCGAGACTGGGCATCGATACTCCGAGAGTAGACTAGTGTATACGGATCGAGACCCCGACGAGGGACGATGGCTAGTCTTACAAGCCATTGGTGTCAGTTGGTTCACCTAAGATAGTATACAGGTGCTCATTGGGTTATGAGTATACCGTACGGACTTGCCGGGAATATTCTAGTTGGTTTTATACCTATCGTAAGATAGCAGTTCCCTGGTGACATGTGTACAGATTAGTCTATCGACCTGAGATCGTCATTTGTCTCGTGTGAGTTCCCACTGTGCTTTGATTACTACCCTACCACGGCTTAAAGAAGTCGTGCAAATAGATTTTAGTTGGGTACAGTCCCGAGCCATATGGAGGCAGTGAGCGGATCGTCAGGGGATTCGTCTCTCCCGGTATTAAGGGTGATACGCGCTGTGTCTAGAGAGCCATTACAAAAAGTCCCTGTCCAGGGCAAGTGAGATTTACTGGTAGGTATTCCAGTAGTTTCTCAGGGTGTTCTGGGCTACAATCCGATACGACCTATACCGCTATTAGGGGTCTGACATTTTCCACCCCCTAGGCCCGATATGCAATACTCATAGACGAACGGACCGGACTGTACGGATATTGTCACTGTCAGGCTCAATAAGGTTTCAGGATGAGTTCATTCCTCGGCATCCCTTTCGCTCAATACCTGGGCAGCGGTTACGTACAGCTAGTAACAACTGACGTGCTTTTGGTTAAACCCACTGCCAGCATATTGACGAGTCTTTAGAGTCCTACACAGAGAGTTTCCCAAGTTCAGGCGAAACGTTGTAGAGGCCGTATGGTTTTATGGTAGGGTTTGATCATATACATGCACTTGTGCACGTATCATGATCGGACGGATCATACTAGTGGGTTTTGGTTTAAGATGGATCCTAGTATTAGAATGTTTGATTATTTTCGTCTCGTTGTATTCGTATTCAGTCGGAATACGGATGCAGGTATGTATGTACAGATGAGGGGTATTCTTGTAATTCGTTATGAGTTTACTTTAGAAGATGTCATTCTCTTTTTTGGTTAAACTTTTGGTTTAAAGTTTATATGGTGGAAATTGTGAGCATAAGTTTTAACCTAGGGCATTCATGGTGCATGTGCTCATTTGGTGACTCATGGTGTTGGGTCTAGTGTGCATTGATGGTGGCACATGTGCTCTTTGTGACTCATGGTGTTGGGTTCGGTGAAATAATTGTGTAGAGATTATTATTTCTTTACTTGCTCACACAATTATCACACACAACAACTCAAGAAAAATATAGCAGACACTTTTCTTGTGCTCTTTTTCTTGAGCCCGTTTCTTGTGCTCACAAGTTCTTCACCACTTGGCTTCTTCTTCACCTCCACTCATCCCATCTCATGTGTTGAGAATCATTGAGTGTATTGAGACAATATGATCGCACACACTCTCTACTTGATCTTGGTCATCTCGGCTAGCAAACTTGATGTCCGAGTTGCTTCGGTTTTGAAGCGGGGGCCTGTATAAAGAATCCTCGACGTGTATCCTCTTCGACAAGCAAGACCGGAGGGCGAACTTTGTCGAAGCAGCCGCTACAAGTCAAGGACAGAGATTGAAGACTGAAGGACACGGATCGATCGGTATAATCACTAAAACTCCTTTTACATTTACTAGTATAGGGTTAATGGCACGATCCGGGTTTTAGGGTTACGTTAGCGCCGTTTTGAAAAGTTTTGTTCCGCATATGGCCTCGGATTGATGGCCGGGGCGCTGCCGTAAACCTTACAAGGTATCAGAGCCAACCCATTAACCGCATACTAGTTGGTTTAGACAATGTTAAAGTATCGAAACCGAAACAACCCCGAAATATCACACAATGTATTCTAGTTTCTGTCAATTTTTTACGAGTCTTCAAAAATTATTTTTGCAACTGCAGAAGACTACTAACATGACCACTAGACTACACCCCAAACACAAACCCAATCCACCACTATTTGGCCGAGCATATTGGGCTAAAAACCGAGGAGGCCGGCCAAGTTAGGGCTTCTGGGTTTGGAATTTTGGGTGCAGTCTGGTCTCTGGAATATTGGTTCAGCGGTGTTATTTGCTTAGCCCAGTTTGGAAATGGTTTTATCTAGTTGTTTGGGGGCTATTCGGGGTTATTTCGAAGTCGATATTTCTAACATCGTTTAAAGTTTTTAGTACAAGCATTTCTATCTGCGACCGTGAATGTCATTCGAGCGGTACAACTTGTCTAATTGCTATAGTCATTTTAGACGGGTTTGCGAACGTGAAATTCACGTTGATGTTCTTTGTTGTGCTGTGATGTTGCAGATTTGTCGAAGTGGATAGCTTGGATGCAATGATGGTACAATTTAGTTTTATTTGTACATTTGATATTGCGGGATGAGCTTCCGACATGTAGACTGTCATCACTGCCTGTTTGTATATTATTCTTTTGGGGCACGACCGGGTTAAGGTCGATATCACCGTTGTACATATTTTCTTCTCTGTACTAGGATTACCCCGTGATGGAGTGCACGGATAGCCGGGTTCTGGAGGGCAACGGGTCCGCATCTCATGGCGTTGAGAAGGAGGGGGCCTCACTCTAGAATTGGCGGGCTATTCGCCTCACTCGTAGGGGGTACAGGTTGACCTAAGGAGGGGTGCTCAAGTTACCGGATTCCGTGAAGTGTTAGGTGGCCCATTCACCTTGTTGAAGGGGGCTGCCTCGCTTCTGGTTTTGATGGGTAACTTGCCGAGCTCGTAGGGATCTAGGTTCTCATTGCACAGGCTATCTACACGACCAGGGGAACGTCGGGTTTTCACTTGTGGCTCAGTGGAAACCCAGGGTTCCCGGATTATCTGTATTGTTCTGTGATGCTTATTACTTATCTGTGATGTTGCATTTATCATGCCTGGAGCGATTATTATATATTGTTATATATATACTAGTAGATGTTATATATGTTTTACACCCGCGCTAGTCCAGTCCCCGCTCTGTCGTTAGTTAAGTAACCTAACGGGTGATGACGGGACCCAGTGACGAATGCGTATGGCATATACGTACATCATATTTTCGTTCTTTTGTGGTGTGATTAATTGATGGGACTGCGTTGATTCAGATCAATGCAAGGAAAACAGACCTAACTGATGTTGTTGGAACAATTTTAAAAAGTTTTTATTACAAAGACGTTTTCTTTTGTTTTGCACAGAGGTATTCAGTTATGAATATGCAGCACCTCATTCGACAAGGCAAGGGCCGAGATCCCTTCATTAGGAGTGACCCCTTGGGCAGAAGTCTGCGTCAGGGTCATAACTTCACTATAGTCAATTACTTTTTACTTTGCATCGTGGTATTCAGTGAGAATATCGTGCACCTCATTCTACGAGGAAAGAGCCGAGATCCCTTCACCGGGAGTGACCTTTTTAGCAAAGGTTTTCGCCATTATATATTTGTAAAAAGCTATCTGGTTCCTTCAACGACATCAAGTTCATTACGTTAAAGATTTTTTGCCAAAAACCATTCGTAGCCCTCTGTCATTTCAGACGGGTAGCACTTAGTATTCATGCTATGTTTGTTGACCTTCGTCAAGGCATAGTGTATGGTAATTGTTTGTTACTTTTCTGTTGCATAGATATATGTGTTGGTTTAGGACATTCGTACACCCTTGTTGAACTTCGTCAAGGGCGAGTACGGGTGAGTTCAAATTAACCTGGACAATGACGGGTAGAACTTGACATGTGACTTATGATTTGTTGACCTTCGTCAAGGTCATAAGAGCATGGGGTAAAAATCACATCAAGAGTTTCAAACATACAGGAAACTTGCCAGGCATGCACATACCTTCTGGAGTATGATAACGTGAGTGGATTCCATCAGGTTATCATGCGATGATAGTTGGATCCCGATTCCCACTGATGAGTTGGTTTACTCCTCGGGTGATTTTAGATGATCCTGACTAATTCTTCTTTCAGGTTTAGAGGAGAATTTGAGGATACAGTGGAAGACATCCTGATTAGATAAAGTGATTAACCATTCTGATCTAGATTAGAGTGCATGCAGAGTGTTTCTTTTCTCTCTCTCTCTCTTTGGCAGCGACCATGGCCCGACCCTAGACTATAACTCAGTAACCATGTTAACCGAATTTTCTTAAAACATACTGGCTTTTGGATTGTCAGAGTTGCATACTTCATTGCCACTCCAACTTTTACCCTTTGCTTTTCTCCGGAACATTCCGTATCACTACGAAAATCCACAGTTATTGGATATATCCATCGTATGGTTATATACGAACTCGAAGGAACTTGTTCCAGTTTAAGGATGGATTCTGGTTCTGGAGAAAATGAATAGGACTATTCAGTTGTATTTTCCTTTTACCTTCTCTCAGGTTGTGAGGGCTCCTAGGATTAGGAGAGGGTACACGTATTGCGCTTATTGGATTGTCTTCTTCCAAACCATAGGCAGGTGCCGAAAGGTAGGGAAAAAAGAAAACCAATTAGCCTAAGTGTGGTGTACAGAAGGTAATAAGTAAAGACAGATAAAAGAGATTAGAAAGAGGGCAAAGTAAACTGCGACTACTATTATTCACGACCAAACCGCGTATATCATCGCCACTCCTGCTTCACCTTTATATTTCTCCAGAACACCCTGTATCACTATGAAGATCCATATTTATTGGATAATCCATCGTATGGTTATATACGAACTCGAAGGAACTTGTTCCAGTTCGGGGATGGATTCTGGTTCAGGAGAAATAGAATAAGGTTTATTCTGTTGTCTTTTATCTTTACCTTCTTTCCGGTTGCGAGTGCTCCTTGGATAAGGAGGGTACACCTATTACGCTTATTGGATAGTCTTCTTCCAAACCATAAGCTGATGCCGAATGGTAGAGAAGGAAGAAAACCTTTTAGCCTAACGATGGTGTACAGAAAGTAATGAGTAAAGACAAATAAAGGGATATGGAGAGATGGCAAAGAGATATACGGTTACAGTCATAAATCTAGATAGTGGAAGAGGCATTACTAGGAATAACCGAATACCCCTTCGAAACGTTTTTCATGTTTCAGTTTTACTATGCGTTGTTAATTAAAAACTGATTTCCCAATTAGATCCTTACTCCAGGGTATGTATTTACCATATTTGTTTCTCACATCTGTATGGGTTTACAGATGATGAGTGGGAGTAAGTTATTGGAAATTAAGTGATCATCCTCATTATATCGGGATTCGTTATAATTGGTGATATTTAAGGAAATCGCCTGGGTTTTTGTCGGATGGCAAATATTTGGTTTTGAATATCCGTTGTTATGCACCAATTTCAAACTGATATATCTGTACGTTTATTTTATGAAGTGAGATATAACTTTTTAAAATTATGTCCATGACATTTACCTATATCAGTTGATGGTTAGGTAAGGAGAATTAAACAGCGGTGTAATTCTTCTTAACCATAAGTACAGTTTTCAATCTACGACGCATAGAGTTTGAGTTATTCAACTCAGTGGACTTGTACAAAGTATTGTATGTTGTCCAGTGTCCATTAGGACAGAGGGGATAGTCCTCGTACTATATTCTGTTTACTTATGACTTCTCCAGCTTTAGACAAGTATTTCGTAGAAATACAAGGTCCAAGTTTTGAGAAGTTATAGGTACAAGAATAAAGTAGAGCACCATGTGTTGCAAGTATCAGAATTCTTTAAGGTGATCGAAGATAAAGATACTTGTGTTTAGTATTCAGTTGACAGTAATGGTTAAGAGAACTAGATTCTCTTTCAGGTTACTCATATCTAGATGCACTCCTAAGTTGAGTAATGCTGATCGGCCTCCTTCCATTTAGTTGACATACACTGGAGACAGCTGCGTGATTTGAATCTGGTTCTAATTAAATCATGCCTTTGTTTCTATATTGTATATAGAATGGTTCATATCTTAACAATGTTAAGGTATATGGAGTTGTCCGGCTAATTCTTAAAACCGGACTCTGGATAACTCAAGGCACGTTTCTGTAATGGCGGTTTATGGGTTATCCCGGGCTATAATGAAAGATAACTTTCTACCATCTGGAAGATCAATAGTAATATTGTTCTGTACTCTCCACAGTTTTTGTAAAATAGACTTTTTCAGAAAACAATAGTGGGAGTATGGTAGAACTGGAAGAGATTCCAGAACCACAAACGGTTACTGAAAATTTAATAGAACCTAAACATTCAATCAGGTTTGACATTCTATTAGCCACTCCGCAGATATGGTGGGTAACCTCATGCACCCAAGAGGTACTTCGGTATTCTCAAAGGCGGTGACAGGGAGGTTCTTGTTTACCCAAACTTGCCATTACTGCTGTTCTAAACTATGAGACCCGGCAGGAGGATGAGTATAGCATCGTTCTAAACTAGCTTTAGAAATACACGCGTATATGACTCTGCCAGAGGGTTGTTGTAGTCAGTGGGAGCAGCGGAAGCTTAGTGGACAAGAAGCTTATATCTATTTATAGACTAAAGCAGATATAGCGGAGATAGATCATCTATTTTTGATGTGACAGTCATGGGCTTTTACTTCATCAGAATAGGAGATGGATCTGTTAAGAAGGTAGTAGGGTGTGATGTCCTGGTATTTGGATGACATACACACAGTGGTTGTCACACAGTGGTTTCTCCACATAGAATATGGACATTATATCAGGCATTCTTGTTACTAGATCTATGGTTTTAGATCTAGATTTAGAAAGTGTCCAAATCTGAGTACTTAGACAGTATTCTAAAGGTGTTTTAAAATGGACGACTCCCGGCATGGTAGTGTACCTACATGTGATGGAGTCACCCTCTCTAAAGGTGTCTTACAGACTATAGGGGAGAGGGATGCGCATGATTGGCATATCACTTACTTAGGCAATTAAGTCAATCATGAGATATCAAGTACCACACCAGATGTTGTTTTTGCACTAGATGCGATAAGATGATATATTAATCCAATCCTGGAGAAACGTTCGGAAGCAGTTTTAGAACATAAGTGAATGTTCTAGGGATATGATAATGACAGCCTCCTTCGGGAGACGGTTATCATTCCAGGCTTCCAAGGTGACCTGGGTGACAGAGTGACTGTCAGAGTTATAGTTTTCCCTCTTCACGAGGGGCAGTAGTTTGGACAGGTGGTCCAAGCGGATACTGAGGGAGGCATGACGTAGGATACTGATTAAATTCATTGGACGATACAGTTTAAGAAGTTTGCTGGATATGGAGTTCATTTATGAACTGGATCCCATCAGATATCCAGATATATTCTAAGACAGGTATTGCTCATTTTGGGAGATGGTTTTCTCCGCGAACTTAAGATAAAGAGAGGCATAGAAAGAAACATCAGAGCAGATCCACTCACTGAGACTGTTTCTCGAACGCAATAGTTTCGCAAACGAGCTTTGTGAAACTGATTAGTAGAGAAGTTAGGTGTTCGGTATCACACGGGCTGTGAGTATGCGACACCGTAATAATTGGCCTTAAGTGCAAGTGGGAGATTGTTGGCTATAGTACCCTCAAGTCAATTATTGGATCGCGGGCACGTGATTGCAATGATTGAGGGAGGACCTATACCGGTAGGACAGTCTTACTCGAGATGATAGTTTGCTATCTGGTTTATCTTTATCATCGTGTACATTCTTTAGGTGACTTACAGATCACTATTACATATTGATAGAGCCCTTAGGATTCTTTCTTGACTACCAGCAGTATGATGGCGATCATATACGTGAAAGTTGGGTAGTCTATAAACACATCCTTAAAGTGTCCCTAGTCGTGGGAGTTTCGAGACTGGGCATCGATACTCCGAGAGTAGACTAGTGTATACGGGTCGAGACCCTAACGAAGGGCGATGGCTGGTCTCACAAGCCATTGGTGTCAGTTGGTTCACCTAAGATAGTATATAGGTGCTCATTGGGTTATGAGTACACCGTACGAACTCGCCGGGAATATTCTAGTTGGTATTATACCTATCGTCAGATAGCAGTTCCCTGGTGACATGTGTACAGGTTAGTCTATCGACCTGAGATCGTCATTTGTCTCGTGTGAGTTCCCACTGTGCTTTGATTACTACCCTACCACGGCTCAAAGGAGTCGTGCAAACAGTTTTTAGTTGGGTATAGTCCCGAGCCACATGGAGGCGGTGAGCGGATCGTCAGGGGATTCATCTCTCCCGGTATTGGAGTGATATCGCGCTGTGTCTGGAGAGCAATTACACAAAGTCTCTGGCCAGGGCAAGTGAGATTTACTGGTAGGTATTCCAGTAGTTTCTCAGGGTGTTCTGGGCTACACTCCGACACGACTTATACCACTATTAGGGGTCTGACATTTTCCACCCCCTAGGCCTGATATGCGATACTCATAGACGAACAGACCGGACTATACGGATATTGTCACTGTCAGGCTCAGTAGGGTTTCAGGATGAGTTCGCTCATCGGTCTCCCTTTCGCTCAATACCTGGGCAGCCGTTACGTACAGCTAGTACCACTGACGTGCTTGTGGTTAAACCCACTGCCAGCGTATTGACGAGTCTTTAGAGTCCTACACAAAGAGTTTCCCAAGTTCGGGCGAAACGTTGTAGAGGCCGTATGGTTTTATGGCAGGGTTCGATCATATATGTGCACTTGTGCACGTATCATCATCGGACGGATTATACTAGTGGGTTTTGGTTTAAGTCGGATCCTAATATTAGATTGTTGGATTATTTTCGTCTCTTTGTATTCGTATTCAATCGAAATACAGATGCAGGAATGTATATACAGATGAGTGGTATTCTTGTAATTCGTTATGAGTTTACTTTAGAAGATGCCATTCTCTTTTTTGGATTAAACTTTTGGTTTAAAGTTTATATGGTGGAAATTGTGAGCATAAGTTTTAACCTAGGGCATTCATGGTGCATGTGCTCACTTGGTGACTTATAGTGTTGGGTCTAGTGTGCATTGATGGTGGCACATGTGCTCTTGGTGACTCATGGTGTTGGGTTGGGTGAAATAATTGTGTAGAGATTATTATTTCTTTACTTGCTCACACAATTATCACACACAACAACTCAAGAAAAATATAGCAGACACTTTTCTTGTGCTCTTTTTCTTGAGCCCATTTCTTGTGCTCACAAGTTTTTCACCACTTGGATTCTTCTTCACCTCCACTCATCCCATCTCATGTGTTGAGAATTATTGAGTGTATTGAGACAATATGATCACACACACTCTCTACTTCATCTTGGTCATCTCGGCTAGCAAACTTGATGTCCGAGTTGCTTCGGTTTTGAAGCGGGGACCCGTATAAAGAATCCTCGATGTGTATCCTCTTCGACGATCGAGACCGGAGAGCGAACTTCGTCGAGGCAACCGCTACAACTCAAGGACAGAGATTTAAGACCGAAGAACACGGATCGATCGGTAGAATCTCTAAAACTCCTTTTACAGTTACTAATATAGGGTTAATAGCACGATCCGGGTTTTAGGGTTACGTTAGCGCCGTTTTGAAAAGTTTTTGTTCCGCATTTGGCCTCGGATTGATGGCCGGGGCGCTGCCGTAGCCTTACATAGTATCAAAGCTAACCCATTAACCGCATACTAGTTGGTTTAGACAATGTTAAAGTATCGAAACCGAAACAACACCAAAACATCACACAATGTATTCCAGTTTCTGTCAATTTTTTACGAGTCTTCAAAAATTATCTTAGCAACTGCAGAAGACTACTAACATGACCACT
The DNA here is from genome assembly GCA_030015575.1 of Agapanthus africanus. Lineage (NCBI taxonomy): Eukaryota > Viridiplantae > Streptophyta > Magnoliopsida > Asparagales > Amaryllidaceae > Agapanthus > Agapanthus africanus. Next base: position 177,030,875 of record CM057350.1, on the reverse strand, counting down.
AGACTACACCCCAAACATGAACCCAATCCACCACTATTTGGCTGAGCACATTGGGATAAAAACCGAGGAGGCCGGCCTAGTTAGGGCTTCTGGGTTTGGAATTTTGGGTGCAGTCTGGTCTCTGGAATATTGGTTCAGTGGTGTTGTTTGTTTAGCCTAGTTTGGAAATGGTTTTATCTAGTTGTTTGGGGGCTATTCGGGGTTATTTCGAAGTCGATGTTTCTAACATCGTTTAAAGTTTTCTGTACATGCATTTCTATCTACGACCATGAATGTCATTCGAGCGGTACAACTTTTCTAATTTCTATAGTCCTTTTAGACGGGTTTGCGAACGTGACATTCATGTTCATGTTTTGTATTGTGCTGTGATGTTTTGGATTTATCGAAGTGGATAGCTTGGATGCAATGATAGTACAGTTTAGTTTTATTTGTACATTTGTTATCGCGGGACGAGCGTCCGACATGTGGACTGCCGTCACCGCCTATTTGTATATTATTCATTTGGGGCACGACCGGCTTGAGGTCGATGTCACCGTTGTATATATTTTCTTTTCTGTACTAGGATTACCCCGCAATGGAGTGCACGGATAGCCGGATTCTGGAGGGCAACGGGTCCGCATCTCATGGCGTTAAGAAGGAGGGGGCCTCACTCTAGAATTGACGGGCTATTCGCCGCACTCGTAGGGTGTACAGGTTGACCCAAGGAGGGGTGCTCAAGTTACCGGATTCCGTGAAGTGCTGGGTGGCCTATTCACCTTGTTGAAGGGGGCTGCCTCACTTCTGGTTTTGACGGGTAACTTGCTGCGCTCGTAGGGGTCTAGGTTCACATTGCACAGGTTATCCACACGACCAGAGGAACGTCGGGTTTTTACTTATGGCTCAGTGGAAACCCGGGTCTCCCAGATTATCTGTATTGTTCTGTAATACTTATTACTTATCTGTGATGTTGCATTTATCATGCCTGGAGCGATTATTATATATTGTTATATATATACTAGTAGATGTTGTATATGTTTTATACCCACGCTAGTCCAGTCCCCGCTCTGTCGTTAGTTAAGTAACCTAACAGGTGATGACGGGACCTAGTGACGAATGCAGATGGCAAATATGTTTTTTTAAGGTGGCAAATTTGAGAATTGTGTTACTTTGGAGATAAATTCAAGAGAACTTTTGGAGATTTTGGGGACAGCACATAATTCTCTAACTGTATTTGGGGACAACATTTGTTGCAAAGCTTATGGTTGTACTAAAAATTAAAGGAAACAAAAGATGGCAACTCATGGTTGAAAGAAAAAAGGGTTTTTTTTTTACCAAATAAGATGATTATATATTAAGACTATTAAAATAATATAATTTAAATTATATTTAGCAGGCGGGATCTCATAACCCGTCTTATCGAGCCCCACTCCCGTCCATGCAATAAAGAGGGCGGGTTCCCAAAACCCGCCCCCACCCTCCAAATGAGAAGAATTGTTAAAATTTTAAAAAATTAAAATAAATCAAATAATAAATTTAAAAAATAATTTTTTAAATCTCGGTTTAAAAAATCCTTTCTTCAAACGTAAGGTATTAGATTGTTGTTTTTGTTACGGACGTGGTGACAAGTGTTATTACAGTTTATATAAAATTACTATAAATATGAATCTTGTGTACAGTTCATTAACAAAATGAATCCATCAAAATAATAATACAAAAAAATCATATCATACTAAAATGTAAATTGTACAAGTTTCTTTACAAGCGCTAACTAATTTTCCTTCCGTTGCTTTCTCACGATCTCGAAGGTCCCGCCCCTGTTGACTGTCCTAGACATCTGGTCATATAATGACCTGGTTGTTTGCATAGGCTACATCTGACATGCCTTTGCTGAGGATCAGCATCCATTGTCATTCGATCTCGACGCACCTTAGGTCTTCCGAGTCCTATATTTTTGTCTGGCGGTAATACAGTCGGTGTTTGTCTATTCCCGGTATAATAGTGCCAATAGCGACTGTCTGGTATAGGATAAAATTTTGGATCGTATGCGTCTTGGTAATTGGAAACTGTATAGTAACGGGAAGCAAAATTGTAATGTGAGTTATGCATACTGCTCGCAGCAGCAATTGCGTGGGAATAAGCTAAATGTTGTTGCTAGAAAACACCGCATGTGTACGAAGAGAGCCCTTCATCTCTAAAATTTACGGTATAGTGATTCCCATTACTCCCCATAATTTGAAACTCCGCTGTGTCAAACCTTTCAGATCTGTAGTATTGTGATCTGCGCTCTCTTTTCCGGAATATATCTTCGTAATACGCAGTGAGTGGAGTCTTCATCGCCAAAGACTTTTACCTTCTTTGCACAAAGTAAGTATTCACTCTGAAAAAGGTTTGAACAATCAACTCCTGTATCGGTAAGCCTCTAACACCTTTAAAGACCTCGTTGAACCTTTCAGACATATTAGTGGTCATTAGTAGATATCTGCATCCATTATCATGTGATTGTGTCCTGATGCGTACTCGATACTCATCTAACCACGCTTTCGCTGCTTGACTCATATCTCCAATTTTCGTCATGTACATGTCATGAATATTAGGGTCAGATGCTTCACCGTCTTTGTACATAAGCTTATGTAGATATGAATTTTTAAATTTTCTATCAAACTTTTGTCTGAAGTGCCGTAGGCAAAACTTATGTGGGGTCGTCGGAAATACAGCTCTCATTGCAGCTAGTATTCCTAGATGTCTATCAGATATGATGCATAAATATGTTTTATCAATAACGGATGGGATACTTTTGAGTTGACGAAAAAAGCATGACCAGGATGATGTATTTTCACCCTCGACAATAAAAAATCCCAACGAAAATATACCGTTATTAGTATCAACACCTGTAGTAATTAACATGCAACCTCTGTACTTACCATATAGATACGTCTCATCCACGCACAATACCGGCCGACGGTGTGTGAAACCAGCAGCACAAAGAGCAAAGCACCAAAAAATTCTTTGAAACTTGACACGGCCATCGGCATCTGTTTCTGTGGTTTTTAATCGGTATACGGACCCCGGATTTGATACTTTCATGGCTTCCATAAAAGGGACTAGTGAGTTGTATGAGGTTTCCCAATCCCTAAATATCTTGCATAATGCCTTTCTACGAGTATCCCATGCCTTCACATACGAAATCTGAATTTTGTGTTCTCCGCTGACGGAGAGCCGTATCTCTCGGGGAGTCATCGCCACATCTGTATTGATTAGTGGCATGATTAGTGAGCAAATGTAAGATAAAGTGCAATTCCTGTGATATTTTAACATAATAGAATTGATACAAGTATGTTCTTGGTTGTATTTCGTGACCTTCCAAGTTTTGGCTCTTTTGGAACAATATGCATGCAATCTCCACTTACATTCAGGAGCTTTCGTATATACCACGGTATAGTACGTCTTATTTGACTCTTCGGTTTTAAATGTAACATTTTTTTGAATAGCCCATGACTTCAGTTTACAAATAAGATCTCTTTTTTCCTGAAACATATCTCCAACAGTGACGCAATTTTCACTTGCTACAGTCGCTTCTAAATAGGGTTCAGTATTTACTTCTGCCACGGCTAAGTCTACCCAACTATCATCTTCCAGCGGATCGAGGCCGGGATTTTCTAGTTCGACAAAATCATTATTCGCAACCATGTCATCAATCAATGCTATTTCATTCAATCCAGCGGCATAATCCACGCTATCCTCCCCTTGATGACCTTCACCAGTTTCATCATCATCACTGTCACCCATATCAATGTCACCCGTGGCAACATAAGGCTCGGGTGTAATATATGATGGTTGAGGTCGTTATAAAGTGGATAGTTCGGGGTGAAAAGACCGGAAAGATGTGGACGGATATGCTTGGAATGCGCTACTTAGATCGTGTTGGAATGATGCGGAGGTATGGGAAAATCTGCGTTTAGTATATAAATTTTTCTTATATAAATTTTTCTTAATATTTACGTATTACGAAGAATATAAACATAATCACCACTTGTTTCAGATTGATTTACCTTTGAAAGGTTGTATATGATAATCCTTGTTGTTCTTCAGGTGTGCATGCAACTGCAGTAGTCGATTGGAAAAATCTGTATTTAATATATAAAATATATTAGTATTTTGGTATTATAAAAAGACGATTTATAAAATGTTTACCCTTGAGTTTGAAGGTTTGAATAATCATGTGTATAGTCGTATCCACCGAGACTAAAGGTATCATCGTTAACCATCGGATCGTATCCCCAGGAACTACCTCCAGCATTACAATCAAAATTACCTGTTGGAGCGACATCTGATACTTTCAATTGTTCCTTCTGAACTAAAAGTTCAAAAAAATGCTGGGTATTTGCCAGACCGAAGTCTATCATCGAAGATATTGAAGCATCGTCTATAATTTCAACCAATGCATTTCCACTAAACAGAGGCCATATACAACTTAACTTAAGATAATTTCACGGGGATCGTATTTCGTGATTTTAAACACTTTATTCTCGAGTTCATTATAAGTCATTGATAATTCTAATCGCATAAATCTTGCGCACCCGCCCATATACTCGGGACCTTGTGCACTTGTCACACTCTAGCCATCGTATTTACATACAACAAATAAACTTGAATTTACCATTATCTGCATCAAACAATATCAACCCAACAATAAATAAAAAACGTTAACAACTGATATAATGATTATATTCATTGAAAATTAAATAAACGTTAAATTAAATTTACATACATTTGAATTTCGACAGATAGAGCTATAGGGATAGAGAAAATGAGAGGGCGGGTTCCGTTTGAAGAGGTGCAGATGAGATTTTGTTGGAGGTGCAGATGCAAATCGGAGAAGAATGGAGAGCAAATGGGATAAGGTATAACAAGTTTTTATACGTATTTGGTGGTAAAGGGATCACGGGTTCTTGGAACCCGCTATCCCCTTTTGACAACACACTGCGGGAGGGAATAGATGGGTGATTTCACAATGCAAAGGGAGATAAAGGGGTCACGGGCTTGTCTTAAATTAAGTAAAATTATTTAAAATATTAAGGAGGGCGTTTTCCAAGAACCCGCCATCTCCTTTTTAAATGAGAGGGCGGGTTCTTGTAACCTGCTATTCCCTTATGATAAATTCGATTTGACAATACAAGGGGTCAGAGTCATGCGCTATTGGGTTAAGAGTCACGGGCTATTGGTTTAAGTAAAATTATTTAGATTTCTTATTTTTAACTAAGAGGGTAGGTTTTAGGAACCCGCTATCCTTTTTTCGCAAATATGGATGATTTGACAACACAAAGGGGCCACGGGTCACGGGCGTATCTGGCAAGAAAATTATTGAAGGAGGGCGTGTTCTAAGAACCCGCCCTCTCCTTTTAAAATGAGAGAGCAGGGACTTGGAAAGGAGACTGAGATTCTTTTTGAAAAAAAACAAAACATTTATTGTCCTTGTTTACCCCAATCAGAGCAAAGCTCTGTTCAAACTCCGAGGCGGGAGATTAAGCAACGCTTCATCTTCCCCCAATCAGAGAAAAGCTCTGCTTTAAAATTTTAAAAATTTAATAAATGAAGCAACGCTTCAGATTATTTGCGCTGCACAACACGCCACGTGTCAGGCGCAGATGCATCAGCGCAACGCCCAAGAAGGCACGCCCAATCAGAGCAAAGCTCTATTTTTATGAAGCAACGCTTCAGCTGCGCAAGCACTGCGCTGCGCGACACGTGTCAGCGCAGATGCGCTAGCGCCGTTGCGCTGCGCTCTGCGCTGCGCGACACGTGTCACGCGCTGGGGCATCTGCGCCAAACAGAATTAAAATTTTAAGAAATCTTTTCTGTTCTTGTTAAAACAAGAAGATTTTCTTCTGCAAAGCAGAAGCCCTTGGATCAAAGATCCAACGGTGGGGAATTCCCCAAATCACTCAGAGAAAGATCTCTTTAACAAATTTAACTAATTTATGGGCACTATAAAAAGGACCCTAGGCCTCAATTAAAAAGGATCAACATCTTTCTAAAAAAAAGAGAAGAGAACTCTTGAGAACTCCTCAAGAACAACAGAAGGTAAAAAAACCTTTAGGAAAAAGAGAAAATTCTCTTATGGACAGATTATTGATCTAAGAACAAGATCAATAATTTTAAATAAAAAGAAAAATAAGTAATAATAGTGCTTTGCACTTTTTTATGAACCTCTGGTTCTTGAAACAAAAAAGAAAAATTTATTTTCTTTGATCTAAATTAGATCAAGAAATCAAATAGTGCTCTGCACTCCTGTTCTTGAATCTAAAAGATTCTTAGTGCTTTGCACTTCCAAACTGCGCTGTTGCGCTCTTGAGAGAGCGCCACGTGTCAGCTACAAAACAACTTGCGATCTTGAAATAGAGCTTTGCTCTCTGGAATTGACGCAACGCACCAGAGCACGCCACGTGTCAGCAGCGCAACAGCGCAGCGCATTAGCGCAGCGCACTGCGCTATTGCGCTTGCGCTCACCAGAGCGTGACACGTGTCACCACCATATGAGTTTGCACTCATTACTTAGCGCAAAGCGCCTGACAAGCCACGTGGGGCACTGTCAGAGTATTTAATGCTCTGCATTATTAAAGAAAAGGGACAGAGCCCAATTAAAAGGCCTAACAGGTCTAATTAAAAATGCTATGCATTTTAAAAAGGGGGGGCAAAGCCCAAACAAAAATAGATGCTCTGCATCATTTAGGAAAGGGTAAAGCCCGACCAAAACAAGAATAATGCAGTGCATTACTAAAAAGGGGTAAAGCCCTAGCACAGGCCAAAGACAAAAAAAAAATATATTGAAACTGGGCTTAGCCCAATTTTGGCCATAAATCCTTAAATTAAATTGACTGAGCAAGATTGCTCTCTTAAATTAATTTACTACCGGTTCAAGGGTACATCTCCGAACTCCTCTGACACCTGTCGTTGTAATCCTTCAACGACGTCAGAGAGGTGACGGGTCCCGACGACCACATATGAATATTGGACCGAAACGTCCCTAAACTAATATTGGACCGAAACGTCCCTAAACTAATAGCGGACCACCACGTCCCTAAACTGGAATATAGACCACCACGTCCCTAAACTGGAATATGGACAACCACGTCCCTAAACTGAAATGCGGACCACCATGTCCCTAAACTGGAAAATGGACCACTACGTCCCTAAACTGGAATAATAGAGCCTCCAAATGCTCTTTTGCCGGATCTAAATGATCCCGTTTAAGTTGATCTTAGCCCCAAACACGGTTAACGTATCCTTAAATATTCAAATGGACTATAAAACTCCAAATCAACTTTGGTTCAAGGGTACATCTCTGAACTCCTCTGACATCTGCCGTTGTAATCCTTCAACGACGTTAGAGAGGTGACGAGTCCCGATGGCCAGATATTAAATGGATTATCACGTTAAGTTGATTTTAGTCTCAAACAGGACTATCGTATCCTTAACGAACGTTTAAGTTGATCTTATCCGCAACGCGACTAATGCATCCTTAAACTAAAAACACCAAACCCAAATCTAAGTAAATACGGATTTGGACTAATCCACGTCCTATGGGCAACGGCATTATTCAGTCTCCGTATACAATCCACGGGCAACCACAAACAAAACAAACACACACGACACGAAGTGAAATTCTGGAGAAGGAGAAAGTTGTTACCGCGATGCGGTAGCGTAATTAACTGCAGGGGCTTGCGCCTGCAGGGAAGAGCGTCCCCACAATCAAAAAAACCCTCAAGCGAGGGGGAATCTGACAAAGTCTGCTACATCGGCCGCATCCGTCTAAACCTCCGATACACGGTGCCATAAATCAACTTGGCATCTTCGGAGAGGTGGACGGATAAAACCAAATAGCATCTGCCCCGAATCTCAGCGTCAGGACACAGCGGTCCTGTGCGCCGCCTTTCGGAGGGGAACAGATTCTGGCACGCCCGGTGGGACCTTTTCCTCTTTGCACTCCACACTTCGTGTGTCGTCTTCGCGAACCAATCGCGGTTTGTTAATGGTTGCCTTCGGATTTCAAGTTACTAAGATTTGGTCTTTGCCTGGCGCAGAACTCAAGATTCAATGGCCTCTAACTGCACCAACTGCTCGAAGTGCCACTGCAACGGACGCTCCGCCTCACCAGGAGGTGTGGCATACGGACCCCAGGCGGCTTCCTTCCTCGCTCTGCCGGTAGAACAGGTGGCCCAGGCCACTACTGGCCTGTTCTTCGGGACCATGATCCCACCTACAAGCTTCTCTGAGCCAATACCTGCACCGGAAGTGAACAAAAAGTCGGTCTTCGACCGGCTCACTGCTACGACGACCCCTGTCAATGGGTCGCCCACTACCAAACCGACAGCCTCTGTTTTCACCAGGCTAAATCAGAACTCTAAATTGGCTGTCCCAAGGAATGCAATAACTGCTGCTCCAGAAGTCGTCAAGGCGGCTTCCCCTATCAAAGAGTCAGTCTTTTCAAGACTGACGATTCCTGCCCCTGCTCAAGGATCCGTCTTCGACAGGTTGAATATCACCCCTCAAAAGACAACCTCAGTCTTTAAGAGGTTAACACCGGCGGCGCCTCATTCAGACAGGGGGCAAAAAGAAGCTGTCTCTATCTCCGAGCCAGTCCCAACGGCTCGTCATGCTCGACGTCGCCATTGGCGACGAGTGAGGAAGGCAGGGGGCAACTCCCCCTCAGGGCTAACTCCACCGGCTCCAGTGGTGGAAGTCAACGCTGCTGTTCTGATTGAGCAGCTTTGAAGCTACTGAGGATAGCTGAGTAGAAAGTCATCGCGTAAGAAACTCTCCAATCGCTACCCTGCGGAGAGAGTTTCAGAAACCTGAAGAAGTTCAGACCCCTCAAAGGCAGTCCCTCAAGAATCTTCAAAAGTTTAGTGCGGAGGTTCAAGACTCCGTAATTGACCCATGTCACTTTCGTCACTAGAAAAAGGCGAAGGTGGAAAAAGACAAGGACTGCCCTATTAAACAGCAGGGGACAGCAGCTGCGAGGCTGCCCCCTTCACCGGTCCCTTCAACGGCCCACAAAAGAAGGAGGCCAGAGAAAACTCCCGCGTCAGTGGCAAAAGTTAAAAATTAGGAACCCAAACGCCCTAAGTCAGGGGGCATGATAGTTCATACAGTTTATGTGGCATCGGGAAAGGAGGATAGCCGCATATCAACAGGTCATAGACCGCATACGAGGTCAGTGACCAAGGCTCAGGAGCAGCAGCAGAAGCTCCAAGAGATGATGAACGCTATGGCCGCACTTACAGGGCCAAAAGAAACCCCTGAAACGTCCTCGGACGAGCGTCAAGAACAAGAAACGGACGCTGAATTCCTTCGTCGTGTACTAGAGAAGAAGGATAAAGAGGCTGCGGAGCAGGCAGCCAACATAAAGAAAATGGCCCTCCTGTTCCAGGATATGGTGGGTATGATGATTCAACAAGATCCACCCGCTGAAGATCCCCCAATCATTCTTGAAGACGATAGGGGAGAGACGTCGAATCCTCCACCAGTTCTGTCCGCAGCTAAAGAGGATACAATCTCCAAAGCTGATTTAGATGAATACATCGCTCAGCAAATACGGGTTCATCATGCAACCGAAACAGCCGGCCAGGTCGTGAAAACAGGGAGACCATATCCGAGTTGGTACGATCAAATCAAATACCCGCCAGGTTATACGATTCCCAAGTTCCATGTCTACAAGGGGACGGGTAGTCCTCACCAGCATGTAGCCCAGTCAGGGCACTCTGCGGCAATACCAGTGGAGATGACAAGCTTTTACTTCGCCAGTTTGTTGGAAGCTTATCGGATACGGCGTTCGAATGGTACTCTGAGCTCCCGAATGACTCTATTAAAACCTTCACGGAGATGGAGCTGTTGTTTACTCAGCGTTTTGCAAGCGCTAGTGAACGTACCCCGATGACAGCACTGATTAACGCCAGGGTAAAACCCGGCGAGACGTGGGTTCAGTACGCTATACGATGGCGGAACTTATGGTCAAAGTGTGAGCAGCGCATTGAAGAAGCTCCCGCGGTGGGTATGTTTGTGGGAACCCTCGATCCACAAGCAACCATCTCGCAGTTTATGATGTTTTTCAAGCCGACTACCTTCCAGGCTTTGATTGACAAACTAGCGCAAATGGATCAAATGGGCCATAAACCCCCTCTTCCAAGGCCAGACACCCGAAATGACAAAGGAAAGGGAAAAGCGATCGTCGTCGCTAATGCTCAACAACAACTGAGCGACTCGAAGCCGGTTGCTCGTCAAAATAATACGCGACCGTACGTGCCCCTTGAGGATAGGATAGGACGTCCTTATTCCTTTCCCCGTGATAAAACGAGAAGGTTATTCGAGCTGGCGTTGCGCAACAGACTCATAAATTTGCCTGATCCAAAATGTCCGTTGCAACCAAGTGACGTCAATGAGCCCAATTACTGTCCTTATCATCAAGTACTAGGCCATCCGATCGAAGATTGCTACGTTTTCAAGAATTGGCTTGAAAACCAGTACCGACAGGGCAAGTTCGCGTTATCTGACAAATGGAAGGTGAATCCCCCGCATCCCCACACCTCTAAGGGGACGAATACGCCGGGGGCAATATGCTCTGTCATTGAAGAAGCTCCTTGGGAGGTCGTATTATCAGCCAAGATAAAGAGGATGCTAAACGATCTTCAGACATGTCCAGCGGTCAAGTGGAAGAATCCGTTGGAACCGTAGGTCATTGAAGAGATGTTGAAGCCACGTCCAACTCTAAGGACCGATGGTGGTGGTTCAAGCACTTGCAGCCAGCCGTCAAAATCTTCGAAAAAGAAGAAGAAATCTAAGAAGCCCGTGAAGCCTGGTGGCAAACACACGGACTTACAAAAGCAAATTGACGGGTTGGAAGAATACAACCAAAAGGCGCGGACTCCCATTACGATCCAAGAATTCCTCAACCACGTCTTTCAAGAGGAAGGCGAGGGAGAAAGTTCGTCAGATGAAGCTGAAGAATGCGTGGCGAGCTGTCATATAATTTCCCATTCGAACGATGAGGAGACCCCTTATACTGAAACGCTGGGGGCAGATTCTGAACCAAAAGTTCTTGGGCCATCAGATGAAGTAATTAACGCATTCCTTAATAAGGCTCGATTGAAAAGTAAAGCTGACCGGGAGCGCGAGACGGTTATATTTGAAAGGGCCAAGCGTCAGCGACTTGATGAAGGAGCTGAGACGATCCCGTTGGAGCTGAACATCTCCGCTACCAACAAAAGCCAATTCAAGATAAAAAGGAAGTTTGCTAAGGCCATGTCAATGGGTATGAAGCTACCATCCTCCGAAGAAGAAATTACCGGTGAAGCGAAAATGTACCCGTCTTATTGCTTGTATCATCAAAAGATTTCTCACCCCACTCAAGAGTGCAAAGCTTTCGATAGATGGTGGCAAGGATACGTTGCTCACCGACAACACTTTAAGCAGGAAAAGCGTAAAGCTCGTCGAGAGCAAAGAAATATGACCGAAAGGCTTAAAAGAACTGCTGGCGATTGTCGCGTGGTTAACACCGGTGGATCACAAGTGCCTACATTCGGGAGTGATTCTGATGAAGAACTAGAACTTGCCCCTCTCTTCAAAGAGTCCGCTTCGAGAACAGAAGAAGAACCAAAAGTTTGTGAAAATATCCGGCTACGTAATCGCACGCTGCCCGAAAAGAACCTCGGACCCTCGAACAGAAAAGATAAAGGGAAAGAAAAGGTCTCTGAAGATATCATCTTAGATGACCAAGTGGTGGAAGAGCTAGCTGCCAAAGACCCACCAAAGAAGAATAAGGTGGATTACAACATCTTAGCACATCTGAGGAAGCTGCCCTCACAGCTCAGCATTCTTGACGCCCTTTTACTATCAAAAGAGGCGAGAGATCCGTTGATTAAGGCGCTCCAAGACCCGGAACAATTCCAAGCATGCCTAGCCGAGGAAAAGATGAAGGATGAATTAGAGGAAGTGCACACGGCTGATGTTACTTTTGGCGATGAAGACCTTCTACTTGGGACGTGCGAACACAATCGCCCTCTCTATGTCTCGGGATACTGCCATGATATAAAGATAGGCAAAATCCTGATCGATAACGGGTCGTCTGTTAACCTACTCAACGTGCGGGTGTTGAAGGAAATCTGCATGAGCATCCAGCACCTTGCTCGGGACAAGATCACCATCTCCGGGTTTGACTCCCAATCGTCAAAGACTCTTGGATCTGTGATACTGACACTACGCTTCGGGCTACTCGTCACGGACATTAAGTTCCACGTCATAGACGCCAAGACATGCTACAACGCTTTGCTCGGCCGACCATGGTTACACGAGTACAACATCATCCCTTCTACACAACATCAGTGTATGAAGTATTTTAAGGATGGTTTCGAGTATACCGTGACGGGAGAACTGAACCCGTTTTCTGTGAACGAGGTCCGCAAATACGAAGATGCCAAATACTTCTTGCCGGATTTCGAAGACACGGAGAAGTGTCACAAGACGGAGAATAAAACTAATGCCACCATCCCTGTCTTCGGCAGTGACACCGAGGAAGAAGAGGAGATAGTGTATTCGGGTCCGCCCCAACATAACAAGCCAGGACCGTCCACTCCTACATTGGTCTTTGGTAGCGATTCGGAGGACGAGGTCCATGTCGTATTCTCTGCTCGACCTTCAATACAAGCTTCCGCTGATGAAGAGCAAAGTCTGCAAGTCGCCATAGTGCCGCCTAAACATCATAAAGAACTGGACGCACTTAATATCTACAGTGTAGAAGAGCTGCGGACATTCTATATCCCTCCCAGGCGAGAAAACGAGAAAGCAATTCTGTTTTACCGCTCTGAAGAAACCAAGGTGAAAAAAGAAATCTGGCATGGCGCAGATCCTACGCTCGACAGGCTTCAGCCTATCTGTCTTCCCAGATATTATACAGAGGGTTTGAAGAAGCTGCTGAAACGCCAGGGGATATCCTTCAAACAGACCGTTAGAGAGGCCAAATTCTATGACAGGGTCTGGAACGTTCCCGGGACTCAACGCAAACTGCCTAACGGGAGAATGGAAACAAGAGGGCTTGGATACATCCGGTCAAAGAAACGAGAATTACTACCCGGCTGCTACGTCGTGTATGACCTTGATGAAGAAGCAGATGCTCAATGGGAGGACGCTAATCCTAAGCCAGTGAAAGTTCCAGATGCAAAAGAGCCCAGTCCGTCGTTCGAGGAACAAATGGACAGACTTATAAAGAAAGCTGGTCAAAAAGTCCAAGATGATCACAACCGTGAGACGGCCATCTACGAGAAAGCCAAGACGCAACGCCTTCTCCAACAGGCCGTAAAGGATGAAAATGCCGCTCCTTGTCAACCTATTATAAAGAAGGCTCAGCTCAAAAGCAGAAATAAGTCGAAAGGCCAAAAAGGCGCTCAACAACAACAAAGCAGGGCTAAGAAGCCACGCAAACGGGAGTCGAGCGTTATTGATCTATCCCTTATGAAGAAAATGGGGTGAGCATACTCGTTTTCTCGGGACAAGACGAAGAAGATACTTGACCTTGCTCTAAAACATCAGATGCTTACACTGCCGGAGACTAAGCACCCCGAACGAGTAGGCGAAGTCTCACATCTGGACTATTGCTCTTACCATCAAGTAATAGGGCACCCTCTCGAGGATTGCTTTACCTTCAAGAATTGGGTCGAAGATCAGTATCAGCTTGGCAAGTTCGCTCTGTCCGACAACTGGAGGGTAACGCCACCACAAAAGCATGAGCCCAAGGCCACGAAAGAGGAACCAGTTCCACATTGGGATTGGAAGCGAATTCGCACCTGTCACATGATTACAATATTAAAAGAAGAGCCCGAGGACATAGATGAGCTCCCTTGGTGCTTTGAAAATAGCAGCGACGAGATAATCTCAGAATTCCCACCAGCGCCAAAAGAGCTGGAGGATGGAATCCATATCACTGCAGATAGCCTTAAGAAGATTGAGTTGGGGACGGTAAACGATCCGCGACCGACATTTGTCAGCGAGCTGTTGTCTGAAGAAAAGGTGGCTGCGTTAAAGGACGTCCTTGTACAGCATAAAGATTGCTTCGCATGGAACTATTCCGAGATGCCAGGACTTGATCCAGAAGTTGCTGTACATAGACTGGCGATATCCCCGGGTGTCAAGCCAGTTAAACAAGCGCCGAGAAGAATGCGGCTTGAGCTCGAGATGAGCATCAACGCTGAAGTCAAAAAGCTGATAGACTCTGGCTTTATCCAGGAGGTTCAATACCCTGAATGGATTGCTAATATCGTCCCAGTGATGAAGAAAAATGGAACGTTGCACATATGCGTGGACTTTCGGGATCTCAACAAAGCCTGCCCGAAGGATGATTTCCCAGTACCAGTCACCGAACTGATGATAGACAATACGTCCACGCATGAGATTTTCTCATTCATGGACGGCTCATCAGGATATAATCAAGTAAAAATACATCCTGAAGACCAGAAACATACGGCTTTCCAGACTCCTTTGGGAATATTCTGTTACAAGGTGATGCCCTTCGGTTTAAAGAACGCCGGTGCCACCTACCAAAGGGCCATGACGAAGATCTTCGATGACCTTATACACGAAATCGTCGAATGCTATATCGACGACCTCGTTGTTAAAAGCAAATCATATGAGGAGCATCTCGAGCATCTGAAGACCGTATTTCAACGTCTTCGACAATACAATTTGAAGATGAACCCTCTGAAGTGTGCATTGGGGTTTCCTCGGGCAAATTCCTGGGATTCATCGTTCGACACCGAGGTATCGAAATAGATCCGTCCAAGATCAAGGCAATCATGGAAATGCCTCCGCCGAGGACTCTCAAACAGTTGCGGTCTCTCCAAGGGAAGCTCGCATACATACGGCGATTTATAGCCAATCTTTCAGGCAAGTGCCGTCCCTATAGCCACCTGATGAAGAAGGGAACCCCATTCGTCTGGGATCAAAGATGCCAAAGCGCGTTAGACGAGATCAAGCAATACCTGCAGAACCCGCCGGTGTTGGCTGCTCCGGTTAAGGGAAAGCCTCTTATTCTTTATACAACTGCTCTCGAAGGTTCTTTAGGCGCGTTATGGGCGCAAGAGAATGACCAGGGAAAAGAAAGAGCACTCTACTACTTAAGTCGAGTCCTGCTGGGGGCAGAAAGCAACTACTCCCCCATTGAAAAACACTGCTTAGCGTTGATCTTCGCAATAACAAAGCTTAGACATTACGCATTAGCACATGAAGTCCATCTCATTTCAAAGGTGGACCCTCTCAAATACCTAATGTCAAAGGCCATACTGACGGGACGACTCGCTAAATGGGCCTTGCTCTTAATGGAGTTCTCGATAACGTACCGACCTCTCAAGGCAGTGAAAGGCCAGGCCATCGCCGACTTCCTTGCTGAGCACCCGATACCTGCCGATTCTCCCCTAAAGTGCGATTTGCTAGACAAACATGCGTTCGATGCAATCGACAGTGGTGATACCCGTTGGGAGCTTTATTTCGATGGAGCATCTTCCATAAAAAAGCACAAACAAAGTACGCCAATGATCAAATCGGGAGTAGGCCTTATCTTCATGACCCCACAAGGAGGAATAATGTGCTTCGCTTTCTCCTTGACAGAGCCGAGAACGAATAATGAAGCTGAATATGAAGCTTTGATAGCAGGTCTCGAGATCACCATTGACATGGGAATTGAAAGCCTCCTCATATATGGGGACTCTCAACTAGTCGTTAGTCAAGTGAACGGCGATTACCAAACATGCAAACCGGAATTGGTAAAATACGGGGAAAAGGTGCAACAATTGCTGACCCAAATTCCCTCCTATACTTTGGAAAGTATACCACGCGCAGAAAATAGCAAAGCGGACGCGTTAGCTAAGCTTGCTAAAGAACTGGCTGACGAGAACCTCGATGAGGTTAGAATCATGGTACAAAGTCGTCGGGTGCTCGCCCCCGTAGAAATACCTCCGGGATCACGCGAAGAGAAGGGAGTGACTGAGCAAGCGACCTTACAAATAAAAGACCATGAGAAGGTTGATGATTGGAGAGAGGTCTTCATAGACTACTTCAAGTCCCACCGAATGCCTGAAGAAGCGTCCACAAGACATCAGCTCATGAAACGAGCCCTGTCTTTCGCCTTCGTCAACAATACTCTGTACAAGAGGTCATTTGATTCTCTGTGGCTGGGATGCTTAGGACCTGACGAAGCGAAAAGGATCGTCCAGGAAGTTCACGACGGACTCTGCGGTTCTCATCAAGCAGGACCTAAGATGAAGTTGAAAATAAAACGGATGGGCTACTACTGGCCTACGATGATTCAGGACTGCATCGAATATGCGAAGCACTGCCACTCATGCCAAATTCATGGGGACTTCATCCACCAGCACCCAAATCCACTACATCCAACGGTGGCTAGCTGGCCATTCGAGATGTGGGGGACTGATATAGTCGGCCCCATCGAACCAGCATCGTCTAGGGGACACCGTTTCATCGTGGCAACGACTGACTACTTCTCTAAATGGGCGGAAGCAGTACCGTTAAGAGAAGTGAAGACGGAAAATATCCTCCACTTCTTCAAGACGCATGTCATATATCGATTTGGAACTCCGCGACGGATCATCTCCGATAACGGGCCAGCTTACAGAAGCCACAAGATCAGTCGCTTCGCGCAACAGTATAATATAGACTGGAGATATTCCTCGGTTTATAATCCGCGAGCCAATGGACTAGCTGAAGCCTTCAACAAGACATTAACAAAAATCATAAAGAAAACAGTGTCCCGTAATAAGAAAGATTAGCACGAAAGACTGCAAGAAGCTCTTTGGGCATATCGAACTACATTCAAGACGGCCACGAACACAACGCCGTACGCGTTGGTGTTCGGTACGGAAGCAGTACTGCCCCTCGAGATAGAGTTACCCTCTCTACGAGTGGCAGTCCACTACTAGCTGACGGACGAAGAAAATGCCCACCTTCGGCTTGAGGAGCTTGACGCCCTTGATGAAACTATGCTCATAGCGCAGCAAAATCTGGAAGCTTATAAAGCAAAGATGATGCGCTCATACGAAAGATTGACCCGACCGAGGACGTTCCACCAAGGCGAACTCGTGCTAGTGGTCAAAAGGCCTATGATCCCCAATCGCGCCAAGCGGGGAAAATTCGAGCCAAACTATGAAGGCCCGTACATCATAGATAAAGTTTACCAGGGTGGGGCCTATCTACTCATGGACATGCACGGTGAAAGGCCTTTCAGGCCGATAAACGGTTGCTTCCTGAAGAAATACTACGCTTAATGAGCCACAGCCTAGGTCAATGATAGATGACGACGACCATGTCCGCTCGCTATCTTCCTAAGCTCAAGTTTTATAAGCAGTAGCCAGCCTCTCAATAGTGGACCGAAATGTCCTTAAACTAATAACGGACCGAAATGTCCTTAAACTAATAGCAGACCGAAACGTCTTTAAACTAATACCGCAGCATCCTTAGGCTGACGAGATGAATAAAAAAAATAATAAATAAATAAAGAAAAAATATAATAAATAAAAACGGTATGTCCATAAGCAAAATGGGCACGGATGAAAACCCGAAAGGGCTCCGTGAGTAAAAACAGCAGGGCTACCGGCGAGTGTTCGTGAAAACCCGAAAGGGCGCGACCTCGTAAAAAAAAAGAGAGAAAAAGAAAATAAAAAGAATAAAAAAAATGGTATGTCCATAAGCAAAATAGGCACGGATGAAAACCCGAAAGGGCTCCGTGAGTAAAAACACCAGGACTACCGGCGAGTGTTTGTGAAAACCTGAAAGGGCGCAACCTCGTTAAAAGACACTTACAGGGTCCTCTCGACCTTGTGAGGAGAGACCACCTGCGTGAGATCCTTAGGACTCACAAGGGAGCAACACACTTAGGGATCCCCACGATTCCTAGGGAGAAAATACACTCGCGAGATCCTCATGACTCGTGAGGAGAACTCTCTTATGGGACCCTCACGGCTCATAAGATTTGAAAGTCTTAAGTCACAGAGACCTAAACCTGTGCCTAAGCAAACCCCCACAACTTCCAATACTGCCCTACAAGTGGCTCAATACTGACCCTTGTATACAATCCACGGGCGCGAATAAACATTTCCCTAACCAAGTCTCATCCGTGACTGGGGATATGTTTGCATGGTGAACAACCCTTGTAAATCCTCTCGATTTATGAGGAGAAAACCCTCCTGTAGGATCCTTACGACTTACAGAGGAAACGAACACTTAGGAATCCTCACGAGTCCTAAGGAGAAAACACACCTACAAGATCCTCACGACTTGTAGGAAGAAATACCTTTGTGAGACCCTTACGGCTCATGAAGTCAAAAGCCTTAGTCGACAGGACCTTAACCCTGCTCGCTAAGCCACCCTTGTTCGACATCGACAGAGGCAAATGATGATTCGCTCCTGGTAATATCCCAGTTGTAGCGGTGCTGATGCCTAAATCGGCGTCTAATTTCAGGTTTACGGCGAAAAGCCAGTAGGCCGCACATGCATATGAAATAGCCGAAATGATGGGGCAACTTGCAAAAAAAAGCAGCAAGTGAAAATGTATGCATAAAAAATAGCCGAAATGATTGGGCAACTCGCAATAAAAAGCAGCGAGTAAAAAATAAAAAATAGCCGAAATGATTGGGCAACTCGCAATAAAAAATAGCAAGTAAAAATAAAATAAATAGCCGAAATGATTGGGCACCGCGAAAAATAGCCGAAATGATTGGGCAATCGCGACCTTCGCGATATAAAAGCTGAAATGATAGAGCATCGCGGAGATAAAACAAAAAAAATGATGATAAAACTTTGGCCCTACAATTAAGATCACATCGATCCCTATATGCAATCCAAAGGCGTAAACAAAGAGGGAACCATACTTTCCCAACAGGCTCCGCCAGAAGACGAAGCCAAATCTCGACGGTTCAGTCCACCTCCGAAGAAACCAGTGTCTTCAGCAAAACTCCTCGACTCACGGATACAAACACTCCTTGACGAGAGCTTCTGATTCGCGTCGACTCGCAGAGCCACCAGTGCCTCCGTGGGAATCCTCGACTCGTTTCAAACCCCAAGGAAACAAATAATCCTTGGCGCTCGGGAAACAAATAATCCCTAGCAAACTCCTCGACTCACGGATACAAACACTCCTTGACGAGAGCCTCCTGATCCGCGTCGACTCGCAGAGCCACCAGCGTCTCCGTGGGAATCCTCGATTCGTTTCAAACCCCAAGGAAACAAATAATCCTTAGCGCTCGGGAAACAAATAATCCCTAGCAAACTCCTCGACTCACGGATACAAACACTCCTTGACGAGAGCCTTCTGATTCACGTCGACTCGCAGAGCCACCAGTGCCTCCGTGGGAATCCTCGACTCGTTTCAAACCCCAAGGAAACAAATAATCCTTGGCGCTCGGGAAACAAATGATCCCTAGCAAACTCCTCGATTCACGGATACAAACACTCCTTGACGAGAGCCTCCTGATCCGCGTCGACTCGCAGAGCCACCAGCGTCTCCGTGGGAATCCTCGACTCGTTTCAAACCCCAAGGAAACAAATAATCCTTGGCGCTCGGGAAACAAATAATCCCTAGCAAACTCCTCGACTCACGGATACAAACACTCCTTGACGAGAGCCTTCTGATTCGCATCGACTCGCAGAGTCACCAGTGCCTCCGTGGGAATCCTCGACTCATTTCAAACCCCAAGGAAACAAATAATCCTTGGCGCTCGGGAAACAAATAATCCCTAGCAAACTCCTCGACTCACGGATACAAACACTCCTTGACGAGAGCCTTCTGATTCGCGTCGACTCGCAGAGCCACCAGTGCCTCCGTGGGAATCCTCGATTCGTTTCAAACCCCAAGGAAACAAATAATCCTTGGCACTCGGGAAACAAATAATCCATAGCAAACTCCTCGACTCACGGATACAAACACTCCTTGACGAGAGCCTCCTGATCCGCGTCGACTCGCAGAGCCACCAGCGTCTCCGTGGGAATCCTCGACTCGTTTCAAACCCCAAGGAAACAAATAATCCTTGGCGCTTGGGAAACAAATAATCCCTAGCAAACTCCTCGACTCACGGATACAAACACTCCGTGACGAGAGCCTCTTGACCCACGCAGAGCCACCACTGTCTTTGCGGAAGAATTACCGGTTCGTCTCAACTTGCAAAATGAAGCCTCAGGTAGCATGGACTAAGAAAGCTTGCTCCCTGAACAATGGGGCCCTGCAAGTCAATCCAAAATGGTCTCTTGTATACTATTCACGGGTCTCACTCTCCGAAGTCGATTTTCCGACAAGGAGGGAAACAACCGCTTACGAATCCTCTCGACTCGTAAGAGGGAAAATTCTCTTATAGGATCCTTACGACTTATAAGAGAAAACCACACTTAGGAATCCCCACGATTCCTAGGGAGAAAACCCACCTACGAGATCCTCTCGATCCGTAGGGAGAAAAGTCTTTATGAGACCCTCACGGCTTATAGAGTTGAAAAGTCTTAGGCAGCAGATCTGAACCTGCGGCCCAAGCTATCGCTATTTCTTAAGAAAGTCAAGATGCGTGCTCTATTATCCGTCAACCATGTTTATTAAGATAGCATGCCGATAATAAGAGAAAGAAGAAAGCTACAGAAAGAACATCCGATTTACATTTGATCAGGCGTTCGAGACGCATTCATTTATGCATGGGCAGAAGACTCAGGACGAGAAATAAGACAAGCTAAAAAAAAAAGGAGGTTTCCATTCATATTGCTAAAAATTCTTACAATCACAAGAGCAATGAATAAGAAACATTATTCAAATTATTACAACGGTATAACCTCAGATCCGGGGCACGGATTGAGGAACTCAAAAGTAAGGCAATCCAGAGTTCTTCTGGCCTTTCTAATTATTCTTATGCGCAGCCTCTCGCGCTCCTCTGTATCAAGATCCTCGGCAAGCCCTCCCGGCCTTCGATAAGCAGCAACTATTGTCGTCTGCTGGAAGATTTGGTGTAGGATGTCAATGAGGCTGTCCCGCCGTTTCTTCGAGATCAGCCCCGTCAGGTACACTGAATGCACCTTGTCCTCGGCATCATCCAGCGCATTGAGCGGCAGGGCCTCGTGAAGACCCGGAAGTGCTCTCCATATTGCTCCCAGCACGACTTTCAAAAGAGCCGAACGACGGGGGTAGCAGCCAACCACCGCTTGCATTCAGACAACCCATGACCTCTGCACATTGAGCGTCTGTAAACTCCTGGTTTTGTTGACGACCCTGTGCGCGGATATCATCATAGGTGATGAACTCGTGCAAACTGTATAGATGCACCGCCATTATGCCTGGAGGAAATACCACAAGAAGATTAGCGATAGAAGAAAAATAATATACATAGAGGGCTAAATTCCTAGAGAGCAAAGCTCTGTTCAGGGATTAAAACCCATGAACAAAAGCTTAATGAAACCCCAATGGGGATCTCTTTAGATCAAAAGATCTGTGAGAGCAAAACTCTTTGACTGAGATTAATTTAAATTAATTTGATTTACGTTAATTTTACCTAAAGTTTCTAACTTTGAAAATGAGCAAAGCTCTGCTAGTGAAACCCCAATGGGGATCTCTTTAGATCAAAAGATCTATGAGAGCAAAGCTCTGCTGCTTAAGATTAATTAAAATTAATTTAATCGAAGAATCAATTTTACCTAAAGTTTTTCTAAAAACTTTGGAAAGGAGAGCAAAGCTCTGGAGTTCTTGAAGGCAAGAGCAAAGCTCTGAAGTTTTTTGAAAATAAAAATCTGAAAGATGATAAGCATCTGTGGGGGACCAAAGGTCCTATTTATAGGCATCAAGTGCCTTTTCGACTTCCGAAAGTTGTCACGGCGGTTGGAATTCCGCCACCGTTGCGCTCACGTTTGGGGCCACATAAGCGCAACGGTGGGGGGGCATTTGTTTACCCCAATCAGAGCAAAGCTCTGTTCAAACTCCGAGGCGGGAGATAAAGCAACGCTTCATCTTCCCCCAATCAGAGCAAAGCTCTGCTTTGAAAATTTAAAAATTTAATAAATGAAGCAACGCTTCAGATTATTTGCGCTGCACAACACGCCACGTGTCAGGCGCAGATGCATCAGCGCAACGCCCAAGAAGGCGCGCCCAATCAGAGCAAAGCTCTATTTTTATGAAGCAACGCTTCAGCTGCGCAAGCACTGCGCTGCGCGACACGTGTCAGCGCAGATGCGCTAGCGCGGTTGCGCTGCACTCTGCGCTGCGCGACACGTGTCAGCGCAGATGCGCTAGCGCCGTTGCGCTGCGCTCTGCGCTGCGCGACACGTGTCACGCGCTGGGGCATCTGCGCCAAACAGAATTAAAATTTTAAGAAATCTTTTCTGTTCTTGTTAAAACAAGAAGATTTTCTTCTGCAAAGCAGAAGCCCTTGGATCAAAGATCCAACAGTGTGGAATTCCCCAAATCACTCAGAGAAAAATCTCTTTAACAAATTTAACTAATTTATGGGCACTATAAAAAGGACCCTAGGCCTCAATTAAAAAGGATCAACATCTTTCTAAAAAAAAAGAGAAGAGAACTCTTGAGAACTCCTCAAGAACAACAGAAGGTAAAAAACCTTTAGGAAAAAGAGAAAATTCTCTTATGGACAGATTATTGATCTAAGAACAAGATCAATAATTTTAAATAAAAAGAAAAATAAGTAATAATAGTGCTTTGCACTTTTTTATGAACCTCTGGTTCTTGAAACAAAAAAGAAAAATTTATTTTCTTTGATCTAAATTAGATCAAGAAATCAAATAGTGCTCTGCACTCCTGTTCTTGAATCTAAAAGATTCTTAGTGCTTTGCACTTCCAAACTGCGCTGTTGCGCTCTTGAGAGAGCGCCACGTGTCAGCTACAAAACAACTTGCGCTCTCGAAATAGAGCTTTGCTCTCTGGAATTGGCGCAACTCACCAGAGCGCGCCACGTGTCAGCAGCGCAACAGCGCAGCATATTAGCGCAGCGCACTGCGCTATTGCGCTTGCGCTCACCAGAGCGTGACACGTGTCACCACCATATGAGTTTGCGCTCATTACTTAGCGCAAAGCGCCTGACAAGCCACGTGGGGCACTGTCAGAGTATTTAATGCTCTGCATTATTAAAGAAAAGGGACAGAGCCCAATTAAAAGGCCTAACAGGCCTAATAAAAAATGCTATGCATTTTAAAAAGGGGGGGCAAAGCCCAAACAAAAATAGATGCTCTGCATCATTTAGGAAAGGGCAAAGCCCGACCAAAACAAGAATAATGCAGTGCATTACTAAAAAGGGGTAAAGCCCTAGCACAGGCCAAAGACAAAAAAATATATATATTGAAACTGGGCTTAGCCCAATTTTGGCCATAAGTCCTTAAATTAAATTGACTGAGCAAGATTGCTCTCTTAAATTAATTTACTACCGGTTCAAGGGTACATCTCCGAACTCCTCTGACACCTGTCGTTGTAATCCTTCAACGACGTCAGAGAGGTGACAGGTCCCGACGACCACATATGAATATTGGACCGAAACGTCCCTAAACTAATATTGGACCGAAACGTCCCTAAACTAATAGCGGACCACCACGTCCCTAAACTGGAATATAGACCACCACGTCCCTAAACTGGAATATAGACCACCACGTCCCTAAACTGGAATATGGACAATCACGTCCCTAAACTGAAATGCGGACCACCATGTCCCTAAACTGGAAAATGGACCACTACGTCCCTAAACTGGAATAATAGAGCCTCCAAATGCTCTTTTGCCGGATCTAAATGATCCCGTTTAAGTTGATCTTAGCCCCAAACACGGTTAACGTATCCTTAAACATTCAAATGGACTATAAAACTCCAAATCAACTTTGGTTCAAGGGTACATCTCTGAACTCCTCTGACATCTGCCGTTGTAATCCTTCAACGACGTTAGAGAGGTGACGAGTCCCGATAGCCAGATATTAAATGGATTATCACGTTAAGTTGATCTTAGTCTCAAACAGGACTATCGTATCCTTAACGAACGTTTAAATTGATCTTAGCCGCAACGCGACTAATGCATCCTTAAACTAAAAACACCAAACCCAAATCTAAGTAAATACGGATTTGGACTAATCCACGTCCTACGGGCGACGGCATTATTCAGTCTCCGTATACAATCCACGGGCAACCACAAACAAAACAAACACACACGACACGAAGTGAAATTCTGGAGAAGGAGAAAGTTGTTACCGCGATGCGGTAGCGTAATTAACTACAGGGGCTTGCGCCTGCAGGGAAGAGCGTCCCCACAATCAAAAAACCCCTCAAATGAGGGGGAATCTGACAAAGTCTGCTACATCGGCCGCATCCGTCTAAACCTCCGATACACGGTGCCATAAATCAACTTGGCATCTTCGGAGAGGTGGACGGATAAAACCAAATAGCATCTGCCCCGAATCTCAGCGTCAGGACACAGCGGTCCTGTGCGCCGCCTTTCGGAGGGGAACAGTCCTTTTTTAAAAATAGATTTGACAACACACCTCATATTAATTTTTACAACAAACAAAAGGTTCGTAATATCATATCTCATTTTTTAAAGGAAGATTTGACAACACATGGGCATAGATTATTTTTTAAAACAAACAAAAGGTTCTTATTATCACAACTCCTTTTTTAAAGGAAAATTTGACAGCACTTGGGCATGAGATTCTATTTTAAGAAAAAACAAAAGGTTTCTGTGGACAAAGGTGAGGGCGGGTTCTTGGAACACATCATCCTTGCCCTATAAAACCCCGCTTCTTCGCTCTGATTTTTACTATCTCTGTCCAAACTCCTTTCTATACCCACCAACTTTCCCAATTTTTCAAGTAATTGTAATTTCAAAAATATTTCAATGGAGAATCAACAATTCGACTAATCACTACTCGTAAATCAAAACGAGTATAGATCTTTCAGTATATTACACTGGGAGGAAAAATTCAAAACTTATTAAATTTGTTTCAATTGCCCATTTCTTTTTATTCTAATATTTAAAAATAATATGAATAAATCTTGTAGGGGTGGAGATAATCTTACAGCGGTCAGTCATGGTTCTGATAGGTGGAAAGTTACGGATTATCGTATAATCGAGTGGATTCGAAGAGCCAGATTTTATGAAGCTTCATTACTTCATCATATCCAACTCGACCACAGTCTCGTTACCCCTCTTGTTGAGCGTTGGAGAAAAAAGACTCATACTTTTTATCTTAGATGTGGTGAGACCACTATCACACTTCAGGATATTGGCCTTTTACACTGTTTACGGGTGAATGAACTTGAATTAATTGGATGTACAATTGTGGGTCCAGAAACCGAGCACCCATATTGGGATACGTATATTGAGTCTGCTCTCGGGCAGGTATAACTCGTAATTTTTTTAAATAAAAAGTTTAAGTATGTTACAGTGATATTAATTAACAATTATTTCAGATACATAATATTTTTTAATAGCTTGGCATTTGTAAAATTGTAATATTGGTTCTTTCTAATATTATGACACTTTATATATAGATTCGGTCATGGCGAGCACATGTGTATGGGAAGACCAGATCGCATTCATATTTCTGCTGAGAATACCCCTGGAAACCCTCTCGGCTCTTAGTGGAGTGACAAAAAATCTTATAAGGCTCATCGTCGAGTACTTAAATATTATAGAGATGGGTTGGATCGCATGGAGGCGACTCAGGTAACCATACATTAGACAATTAACTTTGTTTAAAAATTTTAATTTAGCTTCATTGCAATTTTTGTATTATATTATTTGCGCAGTTCACGTGAACTCCTTATACAGTAGATCGTCTGTAAGGATTACCCGGCATCTGTATCGAAGGAGAGCCGGTTTGGCGGGCTCGATGCCCACTACTATGCATTAATATTGTGGTCATGCACCTACTGGACCGGGTGTTGCGATAGTTTAGTAGATTGCAACATATTTCTGTTCCGCGGCCTGCGCCTATAACAATAAAGGGAGACATGCGAGGAGAAAAGGCGGAGTGTGATTGGAGGGAGCATCATCATCAATATTTACTGAGATGGGAAGATAGGCAGTGTAATATTGCCTTACAGCAAATAGGTGACCAAACAACTACCGACGCTACATAAACATATCTACAATGGTATAAACGTGTCACTGTAAGATATCTTTCTACTCTGCCTAACGACATTCCAAACATCCGGCAGTACGAGCATAGAGGCCATGTGGAACGAGAAATGGTAAGTTAAATTTTTTAAATTAAATTAGTTTTTAACATCCGGCGGTATGAGTCAATAATTATATCTTATTTTTAATGTAACGACAGGCTCATGGGTTGCATCATATACAATTATTGATACAAAATCCATATCCGACTACTACTGGTCCAGATACTCAGGTTTTATTTTCTGCTGTAGAATCATATATTGGCGGTATATTCAGTTTATATCATATGCTTTCACATTTATCGCCATCGCTAGAGCCGCAGCATGAGCCGGCACCAGAGCCGTAATATGAGCCGGAACCAGAGCCGCAGCATCAGGTAGATCCAGAGCAGCGGGATCAGTTGTTCGGAGCACCATACTGTCAGCAGCAACCCTGGCATATTGAACAAGCGCAACAACTGGAGCAACGACGGTCTTGGAGGACAGGGTTTGCGCAACAATAGCTGTCTTGGGGGTCAGGTTTTGCACAACAACAACAGTCTTGGGGAACAGGTTTTGTGCAACCTTGGGGTCAGGTTTTTTGCAACAGCAGCAGCATGAAACCGGGACAGCTTCTTCGCAACAACAGCCCAGTTTGGAGACAGATTTATCGTCCTATATACAGTTGTTGGGAGGCAGCACATATCCGACACATGTTCCACATTCAGGATTTGCGGAACAACAGCCTGTCCAAGACGATGCTAAAGACGAAGCAGAAGATCCGCCGCCGCCGCCATATGCCCAAGACACGGGAGGGTCGTCCAGTCATCCCAAGAGGCATAGGCTTATGTCAAGCCTTCTCGGATTGGGAAAGGGAAAGGGAAACGAAAAGCGATAATTGTATACTTTTACAAATGGGTGTCAAAGTGTCCAATTCTTTTGATGGATTCATTTTGTTAATGAAGTGTATACAAGATTAATATTTATAGTATAATCTAAATATTGAATTACTTCTATATAAACTGTAATAACACTTGTCACCAGATCCGTAACAAAAACAACAATCTTATACTTTATTCCTCTGAAGAAAAGATTTTTTAAACCGAGATTTAAAAAATTCTATATTGATTTATTTTAATTTATAAAAATTTTAACAGTTCTTAAGGCCGGTTCTAGAAACCCGCCCTTTCCTTTTTAAAGAAAAGGGCAGGTTCTTAGAACCCGCTCCCATCCTCCAAATGAAGAGGGCGGGGTGGGGGCGGGTTCTAGAAACCCGCTCTCTTTAGTGCATGGGCGGGGGTGGGGTCTGATAAGGCGGGTTATGAGATCCCGCCTTTAATAAACCGTCCTATTGTGCTAAATATAATTTAAATTATATTATTTTAATAAATTTAATATATAATCACCCTATTTCGGAAAAAACCCAGGAAAAAACTTATATGTAAGAGCTTGTATGGTGCAGGCGGCTTACAAACTCTTGGATGGATTCTTTTACATAAAATCCAAAACCATTTAAGGGCTTGTAAGTGACTTGCATGGTTCAAGTCCTTGCATGTTAGCCAGTTTTTTCCATGGTTGAATCAAGAATGAATCCCTAGCTAGATAAGGGGAACGGACACGTGTGGGTGGAGGTCGGTGGTTGGGGACCAGGAGATGATGAGGTTGAGGATAAGAGAGAACAGTAGTGGGTGGAAGTGGATCCCTCCTCAATATCCTTTCCCCTCTTTCTGATCTCACACACACGTGAAGGAATCTTGTTGAATCGCACGTCAGGAATGTCAACATCGTCATCGTTAGGTTGACAAAATTGAACCTCCAGCCGTGTCCCTATTATTGGCTCTTATATTTTAGATCCGTTTTGGTACCAATTTACTCTCAGGCCAAGAGAGAGTGACAGTAACTTTGATCCCCAAGGAGTTTGGTTTCAATAAAAACAAAAAAATAAATAAAAAATCTAAGACTCTCCGTCCGTAGGTACAGGTCACTTTCACATTTAACTCAAATAAAATGCTTAAAATGAAGAATAATTCTCAGAGAAAAAGACCTTGCGGATATGGTCTTGTGAATTTGTATGTGAATCGTGGACAGGCATACGAGTTCCATGTACATAAGCGAAGACCCGTTCCGCTGTTTTACTCCCGATTCATATATAGGAGAATGTGCAAAACTCGGTTTGGGACCCATAACATATGGGCCCACGCAAACATGCACATATGTTTTTAATATAGTTCCATCCGAAAGAATAGGCTTATGGTGGTTTATCTCATCTTATATTTTATATCCATATTCATCCCACAATTTCTCCGACTAAATGGTATCCACTTTCAAATTGCAAGGCCTGAATTTTAAAACAATATGTTCACTTTTCATTGGTTTTTAAAAAGGGTACTCTAAAACCTTTTATCAGATAGATGCCCTTATTCAGTATTTTGTAAATAAATATGACATGGAAATTTGTGTGTTTTACAAAGTAATATCTTTAGTCATTTTCAGTTAAATTATTAAAAGATGTCAAAGAAAGTTTCAGGTGTACATTTGCAGCTTACTACTTTAAGGATTTTATTTGTAACAAAATAAAATTAAAATATAAAGAATTATTAAAGAAAAATTCTAAATGCAGTCAACCTCAAGGTAAATTTTATAAACCCCTACCATTGAACTCTTAAAATGCCATGAAACCTTCTTGAATGTATAATGTTTTCTGAAAATGCTAGTTGTTTAACTAATTTAAGACATGACAGGATTGAAAAAACTCAGCACGGACCCTTGTACATAGTGTGAATAGCCCAGATTGACTAAATAATTTTTATGAAAATGCCCTTAATTCAATCTCCTCTCAAACATACCCTTCAACTAGAATTCATAGCAATTTGAAGTTCAATAGGCTTGTCTCTTCCTAAAAATTTGCTGGTGTAGTATAATATGTACATATATATTTATGAGGAAACGGGGTCTGCAGAGACCCTGCAGATCCAAACTGCAGAGGCCTCTCACATGAGCCTGTGGAGTCCGCTAGCTATTTTACAGTAGTGCCATGTATCCCACTGGCCCATGTGAGAGACCACTGCAGTTTTAGGCTTGCATCGTCCCTGCAGGTCCCGTTTTCTCTATATTTATTGCCTCAAACCATTATACTAAGCTCAATTACAGTTAATTTTCCCCCATAAAAGTTTATCAACAAATTTACTTAATATTGATTTTCTTTTTTGCATTGACTTTGACGCAATTGAAAAGGGTTAATATTTGAGCTTCAAATGGACATGAAACTTTATTAATATTTTTATAGAATTCTGCCGAGTAGCTGATTCAATTTCTGACGGAAATGGCTTATATGTTAATTAATATGAATAAATTAACAAACAAAAAGGATTAGATGATGACCACAAAATCTCTTTCATCTCTTCTCCACTAGTATAATGCTAAAGAAGGGCGTAAGAACACATGAAAAAACAAACGTTAAACTTGCGGTCACTTAAGCAATAATGACGTGCCAACTTATTATAGCACCTACGATGCACATAATTAAATTAATAAAATATAAAACAAGCTTATTTCATAGAAACCACTATAGTGGACTCGAGTTTTCTAAAACGACCATATGGTTCAAACTCATCACAGAGACCCGAACTTTCAATTCATCGAACAAAAAACTCCCCTGGTTTGATTTGTAAAGATTTTTTGTATGATTAATGGATAATATGACCAACATTTGATCAATTCTTGTAGTTTTATCCTAAATTATTCATCCTAATCTCATTATATCTGCTCATTTTCTTTAAATTTCGATTCAATTTCAAATTGAAGCTTCTTCTCAAAATCCTCAAATCTAACGTCTCGTTCTCCAAATAAGGAAAAATTTCCCGCTAAACGACATTAAGAGTAAGGTCTACCTTCAATGTATCTTGAGAATCAGTATTTTTATTAAAATAGAAGATTAGATTAGTCAATTTTTGTAATAAATAGCCGCAGAGTGTTTCTGTGTAAAGAAATAAAAGTTTGGGGCTTTTCGTGATTAGTTGAAACAACTAGGTGGTTTTCGAAAATTTGAGTAAACCATAAGGTGATTTCTGTGGAATAAGCCTATAAAAAATAAAGAGATTTGTTAGTTTTTTTTAAATATATTTTAAATCACTTTAATTTTTGGCTTATTTCAAATTGACCACCCTGCATTTTACTCGAGTTTTTCAAAATCATCTTGTAGTTCAAACTTATCACGAACCCCCCTTGAACTTTCAATTTCTTATTAAAAAAACCCTGCAATTATTTATTAAAAAAATTGACTACGGCAACATCTTATTTTAATAAAAATATGGATTTTCTAAATGCTTTGAAGTTAAACCATACCCCTAATGCCGTTTATTGAGCAATTTGCCTTAGTTTGAATAACAAGACTTTAAATTTAAGAATTTGGAGAAAAAGCCTCAATTTAAAATTAAATCAAAATTTAGAGAAAAAGAACTAATATAATAATACTAGGATGGATAATTTAGGATAAAACTATAAGAATCGGTCAATGTGGATCATATGATCCGTTAATCACCAAAAAATCTCTACAAATAAAACCACATGGGTTTTTATACAAGGAATTGAAAGTTCAGGGGGCTTCGTGATGAGCCATGTTGGTTTCTGGGAAATACACGATGCTTTTGGAAAACTCGAGTAAACTACATGGTGGTTTTTGTGAAATAAGCCTTAATTCTTTGTTTGAGAAATATCTTAAATATTTTTTTAAAATATATTTAAAATAGTTAACTTATTAGATTTTTAAAAATAAAACCCTGCAAAAGACCTTTAAAACGTATATTATTTTAACTAATTTTTTCACAAAATCTTCTCAAATCTTTGCTCATAATATCAAAATATACAAATGGGGCACATGCTAATTATTAATACAAATAAAGTAAAGTCTTGGATGATAATGATAATATAAAATGAAGAAATCTTGGAAAGGAATTAACAAAAAGAATTATGCCTAAATGTAGGGTCAAAGGCATAGGAGAAGAACTACTCTGGTAGTTTAACAATCTATCAACTTGTTTAGTGGTTTTTCTAAAGCGTTACAGATGATCAAAACTGTCATAGATAAACGAAAAGAACAAACCAGAGAAAACAGTAATAACTGGTTTCCTTGTGTACGCTATTTTCCACATTTTAATCAACTTTGTTTTCCCAAATTTTATCAATAAATGTTGTTTTAATATTTTCCTATTTTACCCTATATTTCCCTTTTTGTATTATTCCTAATTATATCTAAATTTAGTTAAATCCTTTTCTTCTTTTAAAACCCTATCTAAACTCTAACCCTAACTGAATTATTTCCCTAACCCCTAAACCCGGCCCAAGCCTAATACCCAACCCAAACTCACACCCGAGCCCTGACTCTTTCCTTCTCTTTCTCTCTCCTCTCTCTTTTCCTTCTTCGTCAACCCAACGGCTCTCCCTCCACCTCGCAACCTTTCCCCTATGATCCGCTCCACCCTAACGACCCAGCTCGCCAACGATCTTCTCGAGATCCCCTCAACCTTCCTCTCATCTCTCTCAACGTCTCTCTCTATCTCCATATCACTCACTCTCTTTCGCCTCTCTCTTGCTCTCGCTCCTTATCTCTTTTTCTCTGTTTCCATCACCATGGTCCATTGCAATCCGCTAGCAACGTCGAGCCCCTCTCCTTGACACCACCACCATCCTCCAGTAACCGTCAATTGCCTCCTTTCACCACACCGGCAACCCTCGCTACCCTGAACCGCCGACGAACCCTCGCCTCACCACTGCAACTACCCAACGCCATCAACCCTCATCTTAAGCTCCTCAATGAGCTCCTCATCGCTGCATCCATCTCTAGCGACCACCACCACCACCACCACCACCATAAATTTCCCACTTCCTTCCTCTCAACCCAACACCGAGCTCCACCTTAACCCTTACCGCAACACCACTACGCCAGCAACCCCTCCTCTCGAGCTCCTCAACCCAAACGCCCATTGCACCATCGTCGTCGAACTCCACCTCAGTTATCGCCAGCCTAAGCCCAACGCCGACGAGCCCACTCCTTCTCTTCCATAACCGAGCTCCCCATCAACGACCCCGAGCTCCACTTCCCAGCCGACGAGCTTGCTCCTCCGGTCACCTCGCTGCAAATTCCACCACCGGCGATTCCACGAACCCGAGATCCTCTCCTCTCTGAACTACAGCCACCAACCCTTTACAACCGAGCAGCTGTAACATTTTGGAAAAATATTAAATAATTATTTAATTTTTAAATTTTATTTTTAAATTTTATATTTTGATAAAAAGACTTTTATAAATGAGTATGTCATTTAAATATTATGGTAATTAGTTTAGGTGGCTTTTAGTTTGTAAAAGAAAGTTTTCTAGTGAAGTTTTAATTGCAATGAGAGTTATAGGATTGTATGAGGGTTTAAGTGCATTAGTGAGTAAATAGGTGTTAAGGGTAAACTAAACCTCACACACATCACACCTTGAGGTGTACCTTGAGCCAACACCTTATCCTTACGCACATGCACCTCACCATTTCTTTGTGACACCTCCTCCTTGCCTTCAACACAACACCATTTTCTTTTATTTCAGTTTATCAAACTAAACTAAGTTTTTCCCAACATTTTAGCACCAAAAAGGTATAGCTCTACACCCTCATAAAGAAAGAGTTAGAATTTTCATGGAGGATGATGGTTCAAATCACTCAAGCTAGGACTTATCAACTCCTTGTTGCATATCTTGATTCTTAAAGTTCTGTGTTATTCTTCAAAAGAGGTAAAAACCTAACTTTTTAGGCTTTCGTAAGAGTTCCACTACTACAAATAGGGGTTGCCCCTACGGATTAACCCGTAGGAGCAAACCACTGCCCCTACGGATATGTCCGTAGGGGCAAGAAAATTACCTGTAGGTGCAAACGCCGTAGGTGCAAGTTGAAGCCCTGAACTTGCCCCTACGGACAAAAACCTGCCCCTACGGATTTCACTGTAGGTCCGTTATCCCCTACGGAGTAGGCCGTAGGGGCAAAAACATTATTTTATTTACGGTTTTTTTTAATATATTACTTGTACCTACGGATGAATCCGTAGGTCTAAGTCATAGCCCCTACATGCGTAGGTACATATCCGTAGGGGCTTTTGTTTGCCCCTACGGATATATCCGTAGGGGCACTCCCAACACCCTGATACTGAGATCAGGGGGGAAAATATCAATTAATGCTGATATTTTGCCCCTACGGTTTAATCCGTAGAGGCAACATATGTACCTACGGATTAATCCGTAGGTACATATTATCTTTTTTTTTTAAAAGGGCTGCCTGATTTTTTCTTGCCCTGTGCACAATAATATATGCATCACTCAAATATAAAATTAATCATCACACAACATATATCGCAGTATTCATAATCACATCTTACGCATATAATATACAAAAGAAACCAAAAAACTGAATATGATATAAATATAAACCAATATCAATATCAATATCGTTTCAAAATGTAGTACAATATATATCATATAAATAAATACATGTTTCAAAAAATAAGAATCAAAAAGCTACCCTAGCTCGGTCCAGCTCCCCCTCTGATAAACGCTAGAATCTGGCGTGCCTGCTCCTCGGTCAATAAACCATGCAATTCGGCGCGTGCGGGAGTCTGAGCGGCCTGTGGAGCTGGCGATGTGGTCTGCGCAGCCGCCGTCGAGGTAGTAGCTTGTGGAGCCGCGGCTGCGGGAGTTTGAGCGGGCGGTGGAGCTATAGGAGCTGTCTGCGGAACCGCAGCCGATGTAGTGGCTTGCGGAGCCGCAGCCGAAGGAGATGCATGTGGAGGCTCGGCCGATGTACCCTGTCGCGTCTGGACCTAACGTATGTAATAAGCGTATAAGAACTGTGTATTATTCGAATTCGTATCATTATCAAGTTATTTCGAAACCCCATTTGGATATCTAGTTTGGAAAACCGTTGTTTATTTTAATTAAATATGTATGTATGATTAATCAAACCTAAGTCTACAACCAAATAAGCTCAGGCTACGTACTAATTATGGATATGTTGATATCTATAATATGACATGATATTTTACTATAAAGTAGTATACATACCAGAATCTCCTTCAACTCCTGAACGGTGGCCCTCAAGCTCTCCAGTTTCTGCTGGACACGTCGCTCACTGGAGACGGAGGAAGTAACCGCCGGGGTGGAGTCCAACCTCATATGGGCCCTGCTAGGGCCCAGTCCCCGGCCTCTCTCCCAACCTCCGTGGTGCCCTCCGTGTGCGGCGTCCAGGACTGGGGTCAGCAGCCTCGGATCGCTCTGTCCGGTAAAATCGATCCCCGAGGCCTCGGCCTGCTCAACCACCCGCTCCTACACCCACATTAAGCAGTAAAGTATAAGTATAAAATTTAAATTAGAACCTTCCAAAACTAAAATTTCAAATATGGGTAGAATAAATATTAACACTTATGCAATACTCCTGGGTAGCAACGTCGGGATATCGAAGCTCGCCCGTGGCGGGATCTGTCGAGGTGCCGTGGATGGCAAGATATGCGGATAGCACGCTCGGTGTACCACCTTGCGCCACAGTCTGAGCTGTCTGCAATATTAGAAAATAACTCTTAATATTAGAAATATTAGAAATATTAGAAAATAACTCTTAATATTACAGAATATCACAAAGGTCGGTCTATTGTAATTTACCGATAACTCCATGGCTCGAGTAATATTCCTCGAGCCACCTGTGTAAGTGGGGCGACCCCTCTTCGCCGACTTCCTGTTCTCTGTATTCTGAGCGGCCTGTTTCTGCACAACGCATTAACATTTAGTTTTCTAATTAAGGAACACAAAAAAATAAATTATATTCTAAACAATGAATTGCATTTAAAATACATACATGTTTGCGTTGGGAGTCGAAATATTCGCACAATAGAGGCCATGTCTCTACGTCGACTCTCGCAAACGCTGGAGTAGATAGGAGGGCCGCTCTCTCTGCCTCGGGGGTCGCAATCCACGGGGAGTAGCAGTCGGCCTTCAGCTCATTCCTGTTGTATCGGACCTTGGTCTGCATGTTCTTCATCAGGCTATTGTACAGAGCATGAAGGTCGAGCA
Organism: Agapanthus africanus; assembly: GCA_030015575.1. Classification (NCBI taxonomy): domain Eukaryota; kingdom Viridiplantae; phylum Streptophyta; class Magnoliopsida; order Asparagales; family Amaryllidaceae; genus Agapanthus; species Agapanthus africanus. The sequence goes on along the minus strand of CM057350.1, from coordinate 176,995,636 downwards.
CCCTCCCAGGGTGATCAGGATTGGGTACAGGCTGAAAATCGTAATCCGACTCAAAATACAAAAAAAACATTGTTATTAGATTGCAAGTGTTAATAATAAATATATTGGATAAATCAAATGAAAATATATATTAATACGTACCCGAGCCTGATCAAAGAAGAGGGCGAATGAGCGCCGGTGCTGCTCGCCCCACTCAACGTGAAGTGGATAGTTCTTCACGAGCCGGCTCTCGTCCCCCATATATCGGCCGAACCTCTCGGCATGAGGACCGGTATAGCGATAGTTAAGGGTAAAAAAGAGGGGGAATGCTGCCTCCCCCCTAACTCTGTCAGGCCTCAGCCTATGGGACTGATTCGAGCCTCGAGTCCCCCTCTGGGGATGGGGAGGCCCTGCGTCTGCATGAATATCAAGACAATCAATATTAAGACAAAGTTGTATTAAGAAATCAAGCTTAAACGAAAATTGAAGTGTGATATATACCTCCGGTGACTATCGCACGAGCCTGGGCCCGGGCAGCAGCACGAGCGGGACGATAGTTCCTCCGGTGAAGAACAACCGGGGTCCCGGATGCGGACGCATCCCCTCCAACTAGAAAATAAACATTGACGCTAAATTTCCATGAAGTTCATATTTATTCTATAGAGCATATGTCAAAATGAATAAATATTTTATATTTATTCATACTAACCTGCAGACGATGCGGAGGGTATGGAAGCGGCAGGAGTGGCCCCTGTGGAAGATGTGGACACACCACCTATAATTAGACAATTAAAAATAGATTATATAAGTAATTGCAAAAAGAATGTGTAGATCAATAATATAACGTTCTAAATCAATATGCATGCACTATACGATATATAAACATACCCGCAGGTGCGGTGGTGTCACTACCTACAGCTAGACAATAATAAAAATTGCTAAGTAAGAGCAAAAGGAATGTGTGTATATTTATGATATAGCATTCTAAATCAATATACATGCACTATATGATATATAAACATACCTGGAGGAGCCGGAGTGGCCTCTGTCCCAGATGTGGACGCATCACCAACAACTAGACAATCAAACATTGACAATATAAGTAATTTTGACATAAACAGACATGAATATCTTTAATATTACATTCAAAATGGATATGCGTGCAGTATACCTGGAGGTGTGGCAAAATCCACACGGAAGGAGGCATCCGAAGGGGTCTCCGATCTGGGTGCAAGACCGGCCCTCTGAAGCTCCCTACGCAGCTCTCCGGACGGCAGAACCGCTCTGCTTCTGCCTCTGCCTCTGCCGCGGCTGGAGCTCCTGCCGCCCCTCGCTTCTCCCGACATCATCATCAAATCTAGATAAACGGTTCGTGGACGCATTAGACAATCATTAAAAGTATTGACTATATATGTATAGAGCGTAAAATGTGAAGTAATAATATAACATTACTGATAACCTTTTTCGTTTCGTGGGCGCATTATACATATCTACTTGGATTTCATCGTCGATGTCATTTCTAACCCACGTAACTTCATGATCGGTCGAAGACAACCCGTCCTTTGAAATAGACGGTTGGAGCAATTTAAGCCTTCTCTCTTCTTCGTCCTCATCGCTGTCCTCGAATACTGGGACATCGTAGACATCTCTGGGTTTCCATCGGTATACAACACTCCATCCTGGATGCTTCAAACACTGTGAGTGGTATACTTGGAACGCTTGGTTCAGAAAGATAACGGATCTTCCTGACCGTAAAATCGAAGTGTGTTCACACTGGTTAATCCATATTCATCTTTCCAAGTCCCAAGATTGCTTCTCCACTTGTTCGTATCGGTTCGCGTATCGTACCAAGTACACTGGAATATATAAAAAGGTTCTGATCGTCCGGGATAGTGGATACCGAGTATACAATTTAAGTACCCATAATAAATCACACCGTCCGATCCTACCGTCGCAATCCCACTATTCTGAGTGGTTCTAGATGTTTCTATGTCCTTAACTTCGAATTTTTATCCAAGGACACCAAATCCTTTGTAATATGCAACCTCCATACTAGGAAATTGAGCTAAACATCTTGAATCACTCTCAAATGATGCAGACAAGTTCGGATCATGGATCTAACAAAACAAATTTTACGATAAATACATAACGATACAAGTTTAGATTAAAACTGATAGCAATAAAATGTTATTCGAATAACTTACATGATCTGTGACCCAATCACAAAAATTATCTTGATGATATTTTTCCAATCGTTCTTCGTTCCAATCAGGATGCCCCTCACGTACCTCGTTAAAATGAATTCTGTTTTCGACAAATAATGGTGACATTAATATTATATCATTTCATACACACACAAACACAGATATAACAATTAATCCAAAAAAACTTACTCTCTAATTTGTTCAAGACATGCGCAATTAAGCAAGATAAACCGGTATATCTTGTTGATAAACATAGTGTCTACCCTCTTATACTCGGCTTTACCATATGGCCCGTCTTGAATTCTTCGTGGCCGGTTAAGTCTTATCTCAATGTTCTCGTCCAGATAGCGGGAACAAAATGTGGTTGCTTCATCAAGAAGATAACCTTACATGATAGAACTCTCTGGTCGATTTTTATTGTGTATATACTTCTTAAGAGTGTAGAGATACCTAATGAAAATATGTTGAATAAATAAATACGGGCATACAGGACAACAATAAATTTATAAATTGCGCGAAACGAAAAATTACACGTACCTCTCGACGGGATACATCCATCGATATTGTACCAGTCCGGCTAACTTCGCTTCAGTTGCAAGATGAACCGTCAAGTGTAATATGATATCGAAGAATGACGGTGGGAAAATACGCTCAAACTTGCAAAGTATCAACGCAATAGAATTTTCTAGTTTATCCAGCGTCATAACCTCCAGTGTTTTAGCACACAACTCCCTGAAAAAACAACATAGGTCATTGATTACTAGACCAACCAATTCGGGGAGAGAAGTCCTGAGGGCTAATGGAAGAAGGTGCTCCACGATAACATGGTGATCATGACTTTTCAGCCCATCGATCTTGCCCTTCACAATTTTTATTTTCTTACTGAATGATCCTGAGAAACCTGTGGGAACTTTCAAATCATGCAACACCTGCACGAATCTTTTCTTCTTCGGTTGTGATATATGATAAGTGGCATTGGGAAGTACAAACTTGCCCGGTTTACCCGCTACCGGTCTAGGGTGCAATTCACTTCTTATTCCTCACTCTTGTAGATCCATCCGAGCATTCAGGTTGTCTTTCGATTTCCTTTTTTTACAAAGAAGCAAGTTAAGTATGTGCCCTGATACTCCCTTCTCTATATGCATGATGTCCAGACAATGACGCACTAAATTTGTAGACCAGTACGGAAGCTCGAAGAAAATGCTTAATTTGTTCCAAAATGGTGGTTTGACCTGTTTCGTCGGATCCATCCCGAAGGTCACATTATTGTAACTATCCCATTTAGCAGTCACGTCCTCTCCGGACAATGGGGATGGAGGTCTAAGAAGCTCTTGATGACCATCAAAGTGAACCGTGTCTAACCTATAGGGGTGGTCTGGAGGCAGGAAACGTCGAGGCCGTAATAACAAACCTTCCTGCTAAAATTCAAGAATTTCGATATTTTGTGTTCATGGCAATGAGGACATGCTTTGTGACCATGTACGGACCAACCTGATAGCATTCCATACGCAGGAAAGTCATTAATTGTCCATATTAGAGCCGCACGCAGTATGAAGGTTGTATTTGTGTTTGCATCATATGTCTCTACACCATCAATGAACAAAGATTTCAACTCCTCGATCAGAGGTCGGAGATAGACGTCAATATTGTTCCCCGGTGAGTTTGGTCCGTCGATAAGAAGAGGCATCATAAAGTATGATTGGTCCATAGCCAACCAAGGCGACAGATTATAAATTATCATTATAACGGGCCATGTGCTGTGACTTCCAGCCATATAGTTGAATGGGCAGAAACCATCAGTAGCCAGTCCGAGTTGCGTGCCTCCTATCGAAATCCTTCCATGCCGATGAATCTCTTGGATGGCTCATTTTTCCATCTTCACTTGGAGGAGCACGATGATGCCAAATCATTGCCTCAGCTGTTTTCTTGCACCTGAATAGCCTCTGTAGCCTCTGTGTTATGGGAAAGTATCGTGCTATCTTGACAGGTATATCAGGCTTCTTATCAGAATCTTTCGGCTTATACCTGGCCTCTCCGCATGTTGGACACTCTTTCAAATCTGAATTCTCTTTCCGGTACAACACGCAATTTTTAGGACATGCTTGAATCTTCTTGCACTTTAGACCCAAATCAGACATCATCTTCTGGGCTCCGTACCAGCTGTCGGGCACGTTATTTCCCGGAGGCATAGAATCTTTCAAGAACGAAAGAAGCATTGTGAATGACTTGTTACTCCATCCATTTAGGCACTTAATCTGGAAAAGTTGGACGAACCATGAGAGGGTGGAATACTTCGCATTCTCATAAATTGGTTTCCTAGCATTATTCATGAAATTTTCATATTTATCCGCACGCGGTCCTTGACCGGAAGGAATGTCATCTTCGGTACGAATAGATTCACCTAGGGCAGCCTCTACCATATCCTCCATTTCTTCTGATGAAAATAAATTACCGTCTTCTCCTTCTACCGCATTACCGAATTCTTATTCTTCTCCTGCCGCATTATCGTGTTCTCCTTCTTCTTCTGCCGCAGTACTGCATTCTTCTCTTTCCCCGTGATATTTCCAAGTTGTATAAAGTCTAGTAAACCCATATTTTACAATATGAAGCTCTGCCAATTCTACCTTCTGCCAGTACTTATTGCCACATCTATTGCACGGACAGAGAATCTTCTCTATTATGATCTTATTATGTGCGCGTGCAAATTCAAGGAAAGCAGCAACTCCTGCGACAAACTTAGGTTGGATACGTTGTTGCCAATCCACATACATCCAGTCCTTAACTCTGACGTACTCATGGGCCATGTTAGACTGTATAACATATAAATTGTAGGTTATGCTGACTATATTGAGAAATATAAGAACGGGATAGTTACTGACAAAGGAGAAAATCCGTGTATATGCTTTGTGTGTGCGTTTGTCGTTGAAAAGAATAAATTATCGCACGTATGTTAACCGATAGACGGGGACTAAGTGGCGCTTTTAGTTTCATATATGAATATCGATGAGAATATGAAGGTTTCATATTATCATCGAGAATCATATATTGGTTTTAACTTGAACATCTCGAATCACTCTCTAATTATGCGTTTGTTGTGTATTCTTGTTGTATGTGTGTGTTCCGGCTGTCGGGGGTAGGCTTCTATCCCATTAAGAATGTATAGAGCGAACACCCATTACTTGTGCTTTCAACCGTTTCGAGTAAATTTCGGCAGCACCTCCCCGCTGTTCTCCAAGTACACTGTAATAGAATAGATAATCATTTCAAAGCTGTGAAACAACGTTGAAATGAATATCTAATATATCTTTGTACATGGAGAACCAGCGGAAAGGTACCGACGAAATATCTCGAAACGAATGAAAACACAAGTGAATGAAGGCGTTTGCTTTATACATTCTTAACTTGTCCACACGGGACAAATCTATGGGTTACCATACGATTGAATTTTCTCGTCGCGTAGACTATACGACGGTTGTTAGTATCGAGCTATACCGTCCGATATTTAACAACCTTCGTATAGTTCTATGCCACGATAAACATCACATGTATGTTAACCGATAGACGGGGACTAAGTGGCGCTTTTAGTTTCATATATGAGTAGCGATGAGAATATGAAGGTTTCATATTATCATCGAGTATCATATATTGGTTTTAAGTTGAACATCTCGAATCACTCTCTAATTATGCGTTTGTTGTGTATTCTTGTTGTATGTGTGCGTTCCGGCTGTCGGGGGTAAGCTTCTATCCCATTAAGAATGTATAGAGCGAACACCCATCACTTGTGCTTTCAACCGTTTCGAGTAAATTTCGGCAGCACCTCCCCGCTGTTCTCCGAGTACACTGTAATAGAATAGATAATCATTTCAAACCTGTGAAACAACGTTGAAATGAACATCTAATCTATCTTTGTACACGGAGAACCAACGGAAAGGTACCGACGAAATATCTCGAAATGGATGAAAACACAAGTGAATGAAGGTGTTTGCTTTATACATTCTTAACTTGTCCATACGGGACAAATCTATGGGTTACCATACGATTGAATTTTCTCATCGCGTAGACTGTACGACGGTTGTTAGTATCGAGCTATACCGTCCGATATTTAACAACCTTCGTATAGTTCTATGTCACGACGAATATCGCACGTATGTTAACCGATAGACGGGGACTAAGTGGCGCTTTTAGTTTCATATATGAGTATCGATGAGAATATGAAGGTTTCATATTATCATCGAGTATCATATATTGGTTTTAACTTGAACATCTCAAACCACTCTCTAATGATGCGTTTGTTGTGCATTCGTGTTGTATGTGTAACATGATTTTAAACCATTGAGATCAAGATTGATAGAACTGATCATCCTACATTGCAATGGCATTCATCTACCAAAAACTATTATTGCAATGGTATTCATCTATAACAATCAATAATTAAAACTACAAATGTAGGATACTGATATCATAAAGCGTTATACGCAACATATGAATTCACATGACTGAAACATGCATCAAAAAACATGTTCATCCAAAAGAAAGGCCACTGTCAACAAATATAGACAAAGGATTATTATATTAACTATGAAACATATTAGAAAAGGGATAGAAGTTAAAGATGTTAATAACATGATGATAATCAAAGCAGTTGCGTACAGATGCTAAAACCGAATATGTGACACGATATTCTTGTAAAGATAGATATGTATTAAAAGAGGAGACGCCCAAGTAAAATCCATAACTAAATCCCTATCTTGCCCTTCCTTTTCTTCAAATCAGAAATGTGTCTTTTTTTTGCAATTATATATAGCTAAAACAAAGAAGGTCCTACAATTCTAAGCATTTCCAATTACAACGGCCCATCCTCAAAATCCAGAATCTTATGAGCATCTTATGCAATTAGCAAACATATTCAACCCAACATGCCCAACGGCTAAAAGTTCCACAAAACAGTCTCTGTTTCCAAGAAAATTTGAGAATGACAAATAAAATTATTAATTAAACTGGGCTTTACCCACATTATTAGTCCAGTTTCCAACACCTTCTCAAACTAGACACATTTTCCTCTTATGATCATCATCAACATTTCAATTAACGAGCTTAATGCTAATTAGAATGGAAATTAACTTAGACCCTGAAATCTAAAACCCCAACCCCAACAGCAACCCCCTGCTGAACCCCAACCCCAACCGCAGTCCCAGCCCCAGCCCTAGCCCCAACCCTAATGCTAACCGCAGCCCGAGCCCGAGCCCCAACCCCAACCACAGCCCTAGCTGCAGCCCGAGCCTCAACCCCAACCACAGCCCTAGCTGCAGCCCGAGCCCCAGCCCTAACCCTAGCCCGAGCCCGAGCCCCAACCCCAGCCCCAGCCCCATCCCTAGCCCCAGCCCCAGCCCCAATCAAGAAGTGCTCAGGGACACACAACCTCAACTCCAACCGCTACCCCCTGCCGAACCCCAACCCCAACCGCAACAGCAGCCCTCCAGCCCTACCCCTAACCCTAACGCTAACCCTAACCGATGCCTACCCAAACCATGAACCATAGACCTAAAACAATCAAAAATTTGTTTAATTGAAGATTTCCTAACCTGTGAAGGCGGTGGAGACGACGAATCGGTGGCGACGACGAACGGAGATGAGGAAGAAGCAGGCGGTGGCGACGACGAACGGAGATGAAGAAGAAGCAGGCGGTGGCGACGACGAATCGGCCGGCGCTGGCGACGACGAGAATGGCGACGACGAGAACGGCGATCGGCGGGAGTGAGGGTTTGGGGATTTGGGTTCGCGCATAAATGATAAGAGAATAAAAGATAATCAGCATAGGGATCGATCACTTAAATCTCTATTTAGATGCCCCTACGGATAAGCCCGTAGGTTCTTAGTTTGCGGCTCTGTAAGGGAAAACAACACTTTAAGAATTAATAATTTTTAAATAAATATTTAAGGACCGTAGGGGCAACCGTTTGGCCCTACGGATTAATCCGTAGGGCCAAACTAAATCTGCCCCTACAGATGTTGTTATTCGTAGGGGCAACCCCCTATTTTAGTAGTGTTCACATACCAAAGAGTGTATACGATATCGGAAAAATTTGGTTTACTTTAGCGTTTTAGCCTCAGTTTGTATCTGCTATAATTATCTTAGTTATAAAATAAATCTAACAGTACAGCAGGATGGTGTTAGAACCTAGAGTGCAGCCTTAAAACCCGGACCCAATTCCCTACAGTTCGACGGTCGAAAATCCCAATTTTCCCGCTATCGCCGGTTTTCGGGTAGAGTTAGGTGTTGAATTTGTGTAGGTATCTCTCTGTATGTTATCTAAGGCCTCTGGTATACTTCGATTATTTCCATTTTAGCTATATAAAAATCTGGAAGCTAATTGCTATACTTTTTGTGGTCTTGTAACATATGATACGGATATTGCGTATCACGTTTTAGTGTTTTCTCAAAATACGACGAATCGGGGTAGCTCTAGTTAGCTTTGGGTCTGTATAGCACACGATAATCACACTTTTTACGTTATGTAAATTAGTTCACTTAGAATTTACATATTCATCGTAATGGAATTTAGCCGCTTATATACGAAAGTTTTATTTCGATGTTAGAATTGACCGTGGGAACTTCAAAAGCAGCGAGAAAGGGAAAAGGAGTGATGGAATTCGAGTAGATCGTGACTTGTTCTGGTGAGTAGACTAAACATCTACCGGGGACATTGTATGGATGGCGTATAGCGCCCGAAACCAAAAAACTATAGTCGATAAGATATAAATGGTAATAGCTTTACGGTTTCTTGTGATATATATGATACGTCTACCATGAGTTGATATTTTCTGATTTGGTTTTATTCTGAACCGAGTGGGGGACCTATATGGTTGCGGATTTTTTACGTTATCCGGACTGAGTGGGGGAGGATACAGTCGGATAAATGGTAGACCCGATTGAGATCGAGGGGTAGGAAAGCCGCATTTGAGGCGGAGAGCCTAGTGAAGACACTCGATACCAGAGATAGTTGAGAAATACGGCAGATATCTAGAGAATACCGACCGATATTGTTGGTTGTCAGGATCGTTTGGAGAACGATGCTTGCTAGCACTGAAGATTTGTGTCGATATTTGACATTGGATTTGAGGATAATTTAGTAATATGACCAGGATTTTGGAATACTTGATAAGATTTCCGTTTTCTTCTATATAGGCACTATAGTGATATATTCATGCTTCACATGCTATCACATATCATGACTACTTGATGCATAGGTTTAGTCGCTATCTCGTTTATGCATACAATTTCAACTGTTTGATATTAGTTTATTCGCCGAGTTGGCAACTCACCCCCGTTGTTCCTTAGATCCTTACAGGAGAGATCGCTTGGACGCATAGCAGCGTCGCGGACCCATATTTCAGAGTTTGTCTCTTATCTTGCTAGGTAGGTTACATATTTAGTAACCGCCTATTTTGGGTATTTTGTATCTAGTGTCACGCCCCGCTTCCCAGAGTGCGTTAAGATCGGCACGTGACAGAGCTAACTATGCTACCTGTGGCTAGGAAACATCCCTCCACAGTCACATTATGACTATCTATAAGATATCAAGAACAGTAGAAATAAAATAAACAATCTAGTACATATCCATATGCCAAAATAAACGAGTCAAGAAATAATATGCGGAAGCAATAAATCCAATAAACAAAAACATCTGGAAAATACGTCCCAAATACGGGCTCACATCAGAAAATGAAAGTACGGAAATAAAACTAAACTAAACTAGATACTAACAGGTTCCTCACTGCTCGGCCTGTCGGCTAAAATACTCCTGGTCAGCCTGCGACAAAGACAGAGGATCTAGGCCATGCAAAACCCAGACGTCGGCGCGTTATAATATCAACAATAATAAATGAACAGGATACACGAGATATGCAGGCATGAATATAAACGATGACATGAATATAACCAGTAAACATGGATATGAAACAGTGAAGTGTATACGTGCAGGTGAAGTGCAGTGAGTAATCTAAACTATACTACTGGGTTATCTATCTAAAGTTTTCGAAATCAATTAATGTAAACCTCATCGTAACCCATCGGTCTATGCCCCGTTCATTCCCCACGGGACCACGATAACAGAATTATTCCGTAACGCCCGGAAAAACGGCAAACAATATAATAGCCCTTTGAGTTACGTTCGGTTACATTCTTGATTTCCCCTTACCCCCAAGGTTATATGTTCAAGTCAGGTATTGCCAATCGATATCTAATGCCAACACAGGATCAAGCAGATACAGGTTTTGTCTATATAGATAGCAGTAACGTTCATCGGGACAACAAGTCAGGGCTGTCGGCATTAGTAACAGGATCAGGAAACATGTCAGGTAGTGGTATATCGGGTCATGACAGGTAGTGCACAGGTATCAAACAGATGCTCATAATAAAACTGTAGCAAGTACGGGTGCACGATAAAAGTACGGATGCACAGATATCTATCAGGGATTACATCTACAACTTCATGACTACGCATGATGCACATTATCAAGCATGGGGTGTTAAGATAACATTAACATGAAATGATATGATCTAGCATGCAACTAGATATACAATAAATGATATGGATGCACAGTAAAATACGGATGCACAATACAATAAATATGCAATATTTTTATTAATATAGATGCACGTATAATAATATAGCATGTATCAAGCTAACTTGCATGCAACCAGATATGTAATTAATGATATGGATGCGTACGGCTATCCGAAAATAGTAAAACAGTAATATAGATGTACAATGCAGTAAACATGTGATATTTTTATTCATAAAGATGCAAAATATGTATCATGGCATGTATTAAGGTAAACTTTTCTGATCGGATCTCACGACGGGATGCGTACGCTGCGTCCGACATCGGGTAAACGTCGCGATGCACACACGGTGTACAGAACAGAACTAGGCAAGGCAAGAACGCGACCACGCTGGTTGGGGATGTCCACTGGGTTGCTCGGATCGTCGACGATGGCCACGGCACAGGCGATGATCGGAAACAAGAACCAAGAAAAGAGAAGAAGAAGAAGGAAGAAGAAGAAGAAGGAAGAAGAGAGGGTTGTTCTCTGGGCTTGGGTGCTCTGGGGTCAGAGTTGAGGCGAGCGAGTCGTCGACAATGATGGGCCATCGACGGCGAGGTGCAGGCAATGGTTTTCAGGAAAGGGCAGTGGGTGTTCTGGTTCTCTGGGTTAGTTGCAGCCGGGTGTCGGGAAAGGAGAGTGGGAGTTGAGAGGTGGTTATGGGGACGGTGACGACGGGGTCGGAGCTCCGGTGATGGCGCAGGCGAGGTGCAGGGGCGAGGGTGTTGGGTTCGGGTGTTGGGTCGTTGGGCATGGCAGAGGGAGGTGCTGAAGGTGGTGACGTCGATGAGTGGACGAGGGTGGTGGCAAGGTGAGGAGGCGACGACGAGGTCGTCGGCGGCGAGGACGACGACGATGATGATGAAGGCAGGGGCCTGGGTTCTGCGAGTTCGTCGGGTTATAGGGATCTCGTCGTGGGGTAGAGGAGGAGAGAGGTGCGGTGGTCGCGGAGAGAAACCGACGTCGAGGGTGGAGGTGATGGTGGCGACGACGGAGAGCGGCCGCGATGGGCTCGGGTGTGGGCGTAGGTTAGAGTTTAGGTTCATGAGAGGCGGCGGAAAAAAGAAGAAGACGAAAGGTGAGATAACATGGGTTTATGGGAGGAGACGTAGGGGTTAAATAGGAGTAGGTATTATATAAAAAAAAATTTAATATATAAAATAATGTATATCTTATTCAGAGGAGAGAGAGTGAGATAGGGAGCATTTTAGTTAGGATTAGGATATAGGATTTAAAATATATTTTTAGTTTTTTAAAAAATAAAATCTTATTATATATAATAGTTAATATATATAGAATATAATATTAGTTAAATTTGAGCTTTCTGGTTAATACAAAAATAGTTCAAAACATTCCCGGGTCGGGTCTAAAATTACGGATAATATACGTAGTGACTAAAACCAAAATAGGATATCCGGGTAATGAAACTGCATACCCCCAAGAACGAATGCACGTAGCGTGCACGTAGCTATCCAAACAGGTCCGTTTCACTGAACGGGACGAGAACACGATGTACGGATGTTACAACAGGGTTAGGGGTATGGTGCAGGCCATGCTAGATATTTTTAAAATATATTATTAGATTATAATTGTATTGTAAAAATGCAGATGCCAGATGTAATGCAAGTATGCATGATATAAATTAGAAAAGTGCACGGATTCTCATAACTAACCAGGATAAATCATAAACATGAATCAAGACGGGTTTCCAGCAAGCGGGTCGGGTCGGATGCAAATACAGATGCCAATTATACTATTCGCACCCAAAACACAATAAATCAAGAAAAAGTCATAAATAAAGAAATACCCAAAATAGAACTGGTATAAATGAACTAGGGTGTTACATTATACCCAACTAAAAAAGAATTTCGTTCTCGAAATTCCCAAAACAAGAAAAACAAACAAACATGAAACTACGAGAAGAGGTGTGGAAACTTCTGTCGAATCTCGTCTTCTCGTTCCCAAGTCGATTCTCCGTGCGAGCGATTCCCCCATGAAACAAGTACGAGAGAGATAACCTTGTTCTTAAGGACCTTTTTTTTTCGATCAACAATCGATATCGGTCGTTCTTCATAGGTCAAATCCTCCCTTACAGTCAGCTCCGAATGATCCAGCACGTGTGTTTCATCTCGAACATACTTACGGAGTTGAGATACATGTAACACGTCATGAACATTCGCCGAAGTTGGTGGTAAAGCCAATCGATAAGCCACTTCTCCAACACGCTCAATAATCTCGAAAGGCCCCGCGAATCGAGGACTAAACTTGCCTCGACTCCCAAAACGAATCACTCCTCTAGTCGGTGATAGCTTCAAGAATACAAGATCACCAACAACGAACTCTAGAGGTCTTCTCGATATATCGGCTCAACTCTTCTGCCAATCTTGAGCTGCCTTCATGTGATTCCGGATAGTATTAACTTTCTCCACGGTTTGTACAATCAAATCTGATCCCAACAATCTTCGTTCTCTAATATCGTCCCAACAAACAGGTGAGCAACACTTGCGACCATACAATGCTTCGAATGGAGCCATCTGAATAGTCGCCTGAAAGCTGTTATTGTATGAAAACTCTATCAAATGTAGATGATCCTCCCATGAACTTTTGAAGTCCAACATGCAAGCTCTCAACATATCTTCAAGAGTTTGGATCGTTCTCTCTGACTGGCCATCTGTCTGAGAATGATAAGCGGTGCTAAATTTCAATCGCGTCCTAAAACTTTCCTGTAAACTCCTCCAGAAGTGCAATAAGAATAGGGTATCACGATCGGAAACGATGCTCATAGGTACTCCATACAATCTCACAATCTCTTGCATGTACCGTTCTGCTAACGATTCCGTTGACTGACCACTCGAAATGGTATGAAATGAGCTGCCTTGGTCAATCGATCAACAATTACTCAAACTGTATTGTTGCCCTTTGGACTCCGCGGTAAAGCTGTCACGAAATCCATGGTTATATGTTCCCACTTCCACTGAGGAATTGGAAGTGGTTACAATAAACCAGCTACCCTTTGATGTTTAGCCTTAAACTTGCTGACACAACAAGCACTTCACTACAAAGCGGGCAATCTCCCTTTTCATGCCTTCCCACCAGAAATGCTGTCTTAGATCATGGTACATCTTCGTGCCTCCTAGATGTATGGAATATACGGAACTGTGCACCTCTTTCATAACTTCTTCACGAATGCCTCCTTTCGGCACACACAAACGGCTACCATATCGTAACGAACCATTTTCATGAATCAACAAGTCCGTTCGAAGTCCCGCTTCAACCTGTTCTTGAGACTTCTGCAATCTTGGATCGTCCGACTGCGCTGCTTTAATATTGTCGATCAATGGCGACTGTACTTGCAGCTGCATCAACTGTCCTGAAGAATGCGGTAACACGACCTCCAACTCGAATCTCCGAAAATCATCGATAAGCTCTCTGTGTGCTGTCAACATCCGAATTGCTGGCAACCGACTAAGCGCGTCCGGCACTACATTAACTTTCCCCGGATGGTATTTTAGATCAGGATGGTATTTTAGATGAAGATCGTAGTCAGCCATCAGCTCCAACCATCTACACTGCCTCATGTTGAGCTCTTTCTGCGTGAACACATATTTTAGGCTTTTGTGATCGGTGAATACTTCGACCCTTTCGCCCAGTAAGTAGTGTCTCCAAATCATCAAAGCGAAAATCACTGCTGCAAGCTCGAAATCGTGAGTTGGGTAATCCTTCTCATGGGTCTTCAACTGTCTCGATGCGTAGGCTATAACCTTCCCATGTTGCATCAAAACACATCCCAAACCTTTCCCAGATGCGTCGCTATGAATCACTAATCCTCCGGAACCATCTGGTACGGTTAAAATAGGAGCGGTTATCAATCTTTGCTTCAGTGCCTCAAAAGCTGACGCACATCTATCTGTCCATATAAACGGTACCACCTTTCACGTAAGTTTAGTCAAAGGCTCAGCTAAACGAGCAAAATTCTCTATGAACCTTTTGTAATATCCGGCAAGTCCAATAAAACTTCTGATCTCTGCTACATTCCTCGGAATCGGCCAATCTTTAACTGCTGTAATCTTTTCAGGATCAACGGCGATTCCATCTCCGGATACGACGTGCCCCAAAAACTTCACTTTTTCAAGCCAAAACTCGCACTTGCTCATCTTTGCATATAATCTTTCTTGCCTCAACGTCTGCAGTGCGATCTTCAAGTGTTCTGCATGCTCTTCGAGGCTCCTCGAGTAGACCAGATTATCATTGATGAACACCACTATAAACTGGTCCAAGAATGGTGAAAAGATTCGGTTCATCAAGTTCATAAATATCGCCGGTGCATTCGTGACTCCGAATGGCATCACTAAATACTCGTAATGTCCATATCGAGTTCGGAACGCAGTCTTGTAAATATCCTCTGATTTAACTCGAACTTGATGATATCCGGATCGTAAATCTAGTTTCGAGAATACCTTCGCGCCACTGAGTTGCTCGAACAATTCGCCAATGCGAGGGATCGGATACTTGTTCTTAATAGTCACCCGGTTCAATTCTTGATAATCGATGCACATCCTCCTTGTGCCATCTTTCTTCTTGACTAGAAGAACTGGAGCTCCCTAAGGTGAATTACTGCTGTGAATCCAACCCTTCTCTAGCAATTCGGTAACCTGCTTCTTTAGCTCTTCCAACTCTACTGGTACCATTGGATAATATGCCTTTGAGATTGGCGCTGCACCAGGAACAAGATCGATCACGAACTCCACATCTCGTTTTGGTGGTAAACCCGAGATGTCCTCGAACACGTCCATGAACTCTCGAACTACACCTGGCGCTTCCTCCTTATCAACTTCCATCAACGAAAGAACGGCGCCCGTCGGCCTAGCCCTAAACTCGACTGTCCCGACAGAACTGCTACCTCCAGCAAAAACAAACTCCGGATGTCCGGGCATCTGGAAAATCACTTTCTTTGCCCTACAATCAATGTGAGCGTGGAAAGTGCCGAGAAAGTCCATTCCTAAGACGACATCATAACTGCCGGTATCAATCACCAAGAAATCTGCAAATAACTCCCATCCGCAGATAACAACCGAACAAACCTTGCACTCACTACTAGATATGATCTTCCCGTTCCCAGTGTGTATGTCCCAACTACAAGACAGGGTCGTGCAAGCAATCAAGTGTGCAGCAATAAAATTAGACAACATAGCACAGTGGGACGCACCAGAATCGAATAATGCTAATGCGGAAAAATCATGAACAAGTAGGATACCCGAAATGACTTCATCTGAAGCCAAGACACTGAAGAAGATAAACCCGATAAACAGGATTCAAGCTTGCGATAAAACATGAACTAGTAAGTAATGAAACAGAGATAAGCAAGGTAATATCATGACCATAAATTAAGGAAATGAATCAAGACTAGGACTCAAAATTACTCAAATAGAGTACCGCATTGTAACCATGCTGCAGTTCATAGTTACAATCACATAACTCCGTTCAAGTCGGTCAAATCCTAGCATCAGAATCGAAAGAATAAGTAGGGAGAAACAATAGGGAACCAAAATGTTTCAAGCCGAGAAGCAAAGTTGTTTGCATATCGTCAAGACAAGGGTCAAGAGAAAGATATGATTCAAGAATCACGATAACAATGTGGCGGGACATGTTCCTAATTACAGGTTTTCTGATTCGTGTATTGAGTCCAATACCCAACTATAAAAGAATTAAACCCGATTAACCTAAATCCTATAGCTCTGATACCAAACAAACCCTGTCACGCCCCGCTTCCCAGAGTGCGCTAAAATCGGCACGTGACAGAGCCAACCATACTACCTGTGGCTAGGAAACATCCATCCACAGTCATATTACGGCGGTCTATAAGATATTAAGAACAGTAGAAATAAAATAAACTATCTAGTACATGTCTATATACCAGAATAAACGAGTCAAGAAATAATATGCTGAAGAAATAAATCCAATAAACAAAAACATCTGGAAAATACGTCCAAAATACGGGCTCACATCAGAAAATGAAAGTACGGAAATAAAACTAAGCTAAACTAGATACTAACAGGATCCTCACTGCTCGGCCTGTCGGTTAAAATACTCCTGGTCAGCCTGCGACAAAGACAGAGGATTTGGGTCATGCAAAACCCAGACGTCAGTGCATCATAATATCAACAATAATAAATGAACAGGATACACGAGATATGCAGGCATGAATATAAACGATGACATGAATATAACCAGTAAACATAGATATACAACAGTAAAGTGTATACATGCAGGTGAAGTGCAGTGAGTAATCTAAACTATAGTACTGGGTTATCTATTCTAAAGTCTTCGAAATCAATTAATGTAATTCTCATCATAACCCATCGGTCTATACCCTGTTCATTCCTCACGGGACCACGGTAACAGGATTATTCCATAACGCCAGGAAAAACGACAAACAATATATTCCGTAACGCTCGGAAAAACGGCAAACAATATATTCCGTAACGCTCGGTAAAATGGCAAACAATATAATAGCCCTTTGAGTTACGTTCGGTTACATTCTTGATTTCTCCTTACCACTAAGGTTATGTATTCAAGTCAGGTATTGCCAATCGATATCTAATGCCAACACAGGATCAAGCAGGTACATGTTTTGTCTATACAGACAGCAGTAACGTCCATCGGGACAACAAGTCAGGGTTGTCGGCATTAGTAAAAGAATCAGATAACATGTCAAGTAGTGGTATATCAAGTCATGACAGGTAGTGCACAGGTATCAAACGGATGCTCATAATAAAACTGTAGCAAGTACGGGTGCACGATAAAAGTACGGATGCACAGTAAAATATGGGTGCACAGATATCTATCAGGGATTACATCTACAACTCCATGACTACGCATGATGCACATTATCAAGCATGGGGTGTTAAGATAACATTAACATGAAATGATATGATCTGGCATGCAACTAGATATATAATAAATGATACGGATGCACAATAAAACACGGATGCAAAATACAATAAATATGTAATATTTTTATTAATATAGATGCAAGTATAATAATATAGCATATATCAAGCTAACTTGCATGCAACCAGATATGTAATTAATGATATGGATGCGTACGGCTATCCGAAAATAGTAAAATAGTAATATAGATGTACAATGCAGTAAACATGTGATATTTTTATTCATAAAGATGCAAAATATGTATCATAGCATGTAGCAAGGTAAACTTGCCTGATCAAATCTCACGACGGGGTGTGTACGCTGCGTCCGACGTCGGGTAAACGTCGCGATGCACACACGGCGTACAGAATAGAACTAAGCAAGAACGCGACCATACTGGTTGGGGACGTCTACTGGGTTGCTCGGATCGTCGGCGACGGCCATGGCACAGGCGATGACCGGAAACAAGAACCAAGAAAAGAGAAGAAGAAGAAGTAGAACAAGAAGAAGGAAGAAGAGAGGGTTGTTCTCTGGGCTTGGGTGCTCTGGGGTCAGAGTTGAGGCGAGGGAGTCGTCGATGACGATGGGCCGTCGACGGCGAGGTGCAGGTGATGGTTTTCAGTCAAGGGTAGTAGGTGTTCTGGTTCTCTTGGTTGGTTGCAGTGGGGTGTCGGGAAAGGAGAGTGGGAGTTGAGAGGTAGTTATGGGGACGGTGATGACGGGGTCGGAGCTCCGGTGATGGCCCAGGCAAGGTGCAGGGGCGAGAGTGTTGGGTTCGGGTGTTGGTTCATTGGGCGTGGAAGAGGGAGGTGCTGAAGGTGGTGTTGTCGATGAGTGGACGAGGATGGTGGCAAGGTGAGGAGGCGACGACGAGGTCGTCGGCGGCGAGGACGAAGACGACGACGAAGGCAGGGGGCTGGGTTCTGCGAGTTCGTCGGGTTGCAGGGATCTTGTCGTGGGGTAGAGGAGGAGAGAGGTGCGGTGGTCGCGGAGAGAAGCCGACGTCGAGGTGGAGGCGATGGTGGCGACGATGGAGAGCGATCGCGATGGGCTCGGGCTCGGGCGTGGGTTAGAGTTTGGGTTCACGAGAGGCGGCGGAAAAAAGAAGAAGACGAAAGGTGGGATAAAGTGGGTGTATGGGAGGAGACGTGGGGGTTAAATAGGAGTAGGTTTTATATATAAAAAAATTTAATATATAAAATAATGTATATCTTATTCAGAGGAGAGAGAGTGAGATTAGGCAGCATTTTAGTTAGGATTAGGATATAGGATTTAAAATATATTTTTAGTTTTAAAAAAATAAAATCTAATTATATATAACACTTAATATATATAGAATATAATATTAGTTAAATTTGAGTTTTCTAGTTAATACAAAAATAGTCCAAAACATGCCCGGGTCGGATCTAAAATTACAGTTTGAAAATACGGATAATATACGTAGTGATCAAAACCAAAATAGGATATCCGGGTAATGAAACTGCATACCCCCAAGAACGAATGCACGTAGCGTGCACGTAGCTATCCAAATGGGTCTGTTTCACTGAACGGGACGAGAACACGATGTACGGATGCTACAACAGGGTTAGGGGTATGGTGCAGGACATGCTAGATATTTTTAAAATATATTATTAGATTATAATTGTATTGTAAAAATGCAGATGCTAGATGTAATGCAAGTATGCATGATATAAATTAAGATAGTGCACGGATTCTCATAACTAGCCGGGATAAATCATAAACATGAATCAAGACGGGTTTCCAGCAAACGGGTCGGGTCGGATGCAAATACAGATGCCAATTATACTATTCGCATCCAAAACACAATAAATCAAGAAAAAGCCATAAATAAAGAAATACCCAAAATAGAACTGGTATAAATGAACTAGGGTGTTACATCTAGTGTCACTCCATCAGACCGTGTATATTATTTGACTTAGAATGAAGGGAGACTATGTATATTTTGGGTCGGTTTGAGTACAATCGACTAGTTATGTATGATTGTGCTTTCTTTTATTTAGTATGCATGTGATTCTTTGCTTTTGAGCATCGTATATTCATTGCATGGATTGTTTCCGCCGGTTGGCATTGATTTTTCTCCCAAGTAGGGGATGTCGTTATAATAATTATTATGCACTTGTTTTTCTCGATATTTACAAAAGAGGTGCTGTCAAAAATTCTAATACGAAACCATTTGTTTTAACTTCATTTCAAAAAACCCCTCGGCATATACTTTTAAACTAAGCATCCTTTGAAATAAAAATGTGGTCTCATTTTCATTACTTCTTATTAAAACGGTACCTCCTTATTTCTGCAAACATGGTTTAGATCTTGGCTTCTGGCTTACTTGGATTGTGCCACCATCTTTAGACGTCATACAATATAAGTGTCAGTCGTGTGCCAAATTCGGGTCGTGACAAAGTTGGTATCGGAGTATTAGGTTTAACCTTTGTCGAGTTTTAGGTTTGACTATGCGGAGTCTAAGGTATATATTTCAGGAACCTAGGGTTAACCTTATGGAAGCTAGACGTGACTTTGGGGTTATTAGGCTCAAACTTTCGTTAATTAGATTGACCAGTGGTTTGATGAAGTAGGTAACTCAGGAAGAGTAAAGTACCGTACATATGTTCCGCAACATATTTACGATACGATACTGCGCCTAAGTAATCTTAGGATGTATGTCATGATTAATTCTTCTTTTGACTCTCTATATTTGTTTGTTCCTATTCTTACACCTTACCAACTCTCGTTTCTTGTTCAGTTGCCATGGCTACGCAAGCTAGGCGAGCCGCAGCCAGGGATGCAGCTATGACAGATCCACCAGTGATGGCGGCTGACTCACAGGATATCCCTACGACACTGGAACATGTTGATTCTCCTCTTCCCGATCGGATGACTAGACTGAAGGAGGGCATGTTGGGCTTACAGCAGATGATGGGGCAGTTGGCTAAGACTACCCATATTCAGAGGCCGGATCAGGCATCGACTATTATAGAGCCCGTGATACAACTCGTTCAGACAATCGCACCAGTGGTCACGGGGTTTATGGAGGTATCACTCCTAGAGTTCATGAGGTTGAGACCTCCGGTGTTCACAGGGACAGACACAGCAGAGGATCCCCAGTCATTTCTTGATAGTATGGCTAAGATCGGTGGGTCTTTGAGATACTCAGATACGAGGTCAGTGGAGCTGACCTGTTTTCGGTTGGAGGGACTTGTCTAGACATGGTGTGAGTCGATGGAATGAGATTGAGTAGCAGATCTTCCTCCGATGACATGGGAAGAGTTCTCTGAGGTTTTCCTTGCTACATTCCTTCCGTAGAGCGTGAGAGACGCCAGAGCCAGTAGTTTTGAGGCATTGCGAAAACCTGTCGATATGTCTGTGGCAGATTATGACTTGCAGTTTACCTAGTTATCACGTAATGCTCCATATTTAGTTCCTACGGAGGAGCTCAGGGTGAAGAGGTTTGTGAGGAGCCTTGATATGCAGCTGTTCCTTGCCATGGGCTCCCAGCACTTCGATACATAAACACAGACTATGGACGCGGTGATTCAAATGGAGGAGCGTCTGAACGAGACGACGATTGCTCCAGAATCAAAGCGGGCCAGACCTATTGGATCAGTCTCCGGGCAGTTTGGCAGAGGACGAGGCGGATTCATTCCAGGACGCGATAGTGGTCGAGGTTGGACTCAGGGCTGAATGTATGGCTCATACCCCGAGGAGCAGAGGCCACCGTCAACATGTTTCAATTGCGGATGTCTAGGGCATTTTGCTAAAGATTGTATACGCTAGGGAGGGACTATAGTTCCGCAGGCTGCTTTACCCCCCCACCTCCTTCTTCGATGGCATTGCTTCCTCCACCAGCTGCTACTCTACACCAGTAAGTTGCACCGAGAGGCCGTGGTGTTGCTGGACATACTCAGAGGAGATGAGGAAACCGAGGGAGAGGATATCAGGATGCAGGTAGGGGCCAGGCTAGGGTTTTCACTTTGACTCCCCAGGATTCCCAGGCATCTAATGCAGAAGTTACAGGTACTCTCCCCATTTGCTCCCCAGATGTACATATTTTGTTTGATCCCGGTTCCACACACTCATACGTGTCTGCATACTTCGCACTTTCTATGGGGTGAGATTCGTCATTATTAGAGTTACCGCTAGTTGTGATTACTCAGGTGGGAGATTCTTTCGTAGCCCAATGCGTATTCAGGTCATGTTTCATACGTATTGGTGATAGAGATTCGTTAGTCGATTTGATTCTTCTCGATATGTAAGATTTTGACATACTTCTCGGTATGGATTGGCTGGCCGCTTATCATGCATACGTTGATTGCCGGGAAAAAGCTGTCAGATTCTGTTTTCCTGGTGAGCCAATTTTTGTTGTGCAGGGGAATTGCAGTGCCGCTCCTGCAAATCTGATTCTGCACTTTGTGCTAGACGGCTTTTGAGGTAGGGGTGTCGTGGGTTCTTGGCATTTATTCAGGATATGGGAGCCGTAGAGGTCCTGTTGGACTAGGTTCCGATTATACGAGAGTTTTATGATGTATTTTATTGCTGAGTTGTCAGGGTTGCCGTCAGAGCGTGATATTGAGTTCTGTATTGACTTGATTCCCGGCGTGGGACCTATTTCTATACCGCTCTATCGAATGGCCTCAACAGAGCTCAAGTGTAAGCCTATATAAGGCAACATGATGATGAATAAAATATACACTTTTCATTCTCTAAAAAAACCTATGGTTTGTGCCTCTTTCCCCTTTCTGAAGGTTCTAAACCTTTTTCTTTCTTTTGAATTAAATCAAGAGTTTTACTCTTCTTTTTCCAAAATTAAATAGTTTTTTACCATAAAACCTACAAAGGGGAACTCAGATCTGCCATCAGATCTCAGAAAGGAGAGATTTTTTAAAATCTCATATTTCTTGATCTTCAAGATCCGGCCAACAAAGGAAGAAAAAGGAGATCCATCTCCAGAAACCCTACTTCGGGGAAAAACTAGGGCTCAAGGGGAGAAGCCTATCATCAGCTTCAAAACATCCTAGGAGTTTAACTCCTCATACACACACACACACACACACACACACACACACAAAATAATAAGTGCTCCTTTCCGGGAGTACAACTCCCATTGCAGGGACCAAGTCCCTTTTAGCGCGCGAGCGCCCACGTGCTGACACGTGGAGCGCTAGCGCTCTTGCGCTCAGAGCACTAGCGCCCAAGCGCCCAGATGATGACACGTGGAGCGCTAGCACTCTTGCGCTCAGAGCGCTAGCGCCCAAACTGCTAGCGCCCGAGCGCCCACGTGCTGACACGTGGAGCGCTGGCGCTTTTTCCCACGCATCCTTTGGATACCCTTTCCCTTTCTTTTATATATATATATATGTATATATATACACACACACACACATACTCTACACCACTGTCCCTCCCAAAAAAATTTTGGGCCGGGGCGCTGCCCCTCCCCCCGCAAGGGGGCTGCTTACCCCCTTGACCCCCAGCCCGCTATCCGGGTAGCGGGACCCCCGTAAGAACTCTGCGGGGCCCTCGATACATCCAAAACCCCTTCAAAACACAACACTGCATATTAAATTCGCATGACCAGTTTAACCCGTCAATCGGAGGTTCCCTTGCTCTAAAGGTGAGGGGTAATTAACGACAGCTTAGTCCGCGGCTGCCGGAGATTCGGATCCCCACAATCATTAAACCCCGGCCTATCCTAAGCAGGGGGAATATGTAGTACGCCTGGCAAGCACGCGCGTATTCCCTTCTCAATGGGGTGACGAAAAACACCCTACAGATTCTGGCACGCCTGGTGGGACCTATCTCTCTTTCCATATTTCGGGTGAAACGTTCATGCGAACTCAATCAATATACATATCTATATTTATACTAAAATAATGCTCTTTCATGCAGGATTTTCAAGCAATCACCTTTCAACAATGTCTCCGAAGATGAACCCAGCTCCCATCTTCTACACGATGAAGATAGACTCCAGGACGGTCCTTCCGGCCAGTCTCGGGCGACAATGGGAGGAGCCGCTGCTACAGTTC
This sequence comes from Agapanthus africanus, assembly GCA_030015575.1. Classification (NCBI taxonomy): domain Eukaryota; kingdom Viridiplantae; phylum Streptophyta; class Magnoliopsida; order Asparagales; family Amaryllidaceae; genus Agapanthus; species Agapanthus africanus. Next base: position 176,971,877 of record CM057350.1, on the reverse strand, counting down.
GGCTCTATTTTGTTCGTGCCAGCTAATGCCATTCCAGATCCTTAAGCTCCAGCAACAGACAGAACGGTCTCGAAAGGCAGGAGACCAAATGTGGTGATCTCGAGGGCGCCCCAACCCAAACGCATGTCGGTGTCTGAACGACTTTCCTTGGCCCCAGCTGGGGGCAAGGCCATTAACACCAACAAAGCTACAACGCGTCTTGAGAAAGCTCCGGCGGTGTAACGTGTTAAAAATGATTAAATAAATAATTAAATGAATAAAAGTGTTTAAGTGAATTTTAGGATTTTCGGTAAAGTAAAATGTATTTTTCGTAAAACCAAACCGTGATTGTTTTCATTATAATTTTTAAAATATCTATTTTAATTATGAAATTACTAGTAAATGGTGTTTATTTAGCCACTTATAAATTTTTAGTTTAATAAAATATTTTTCCTAAATTAATTAATTTAAATATTAACATAAGCTTTATTTTTACACTAAATTAGTGTAAATTACAAATTTAAATGGTTTTAATTTGTAAAAATGAACCATGTCATATTAGAAATTAATGTGTATCATGCAAAATTTATTTGCAAATTTTTCCTATTTTCTAGAGCTTTCTTGAGTTGCTATAGTAAATAAATAAATAAATAATTAAATAAACCATGAAAAGACTTAAGTGTTGTTCTTTCTCTTGAAACTTCTACACACTTTTTCCACTCTCTTCTTTCTCTCCCTCACCTCTCTAGGGCCGGCCACAAACCCCCCATGGCAGCCCCCCCCTTTTACCACCTCATTTTTATTCAAAATTCATTAAAAATACATCAAAAATTCCATTAAAATTCCACAAAATCCTATTTATTTCATACTCTTTATTCCTTGCTCATTTTTATATGAAATTTGGAGATGGAAGGCATGCATTTTGGAGGCTCATTTCTTGTTTGGATTTCATATTTTGGGAGGTATACTTTCTTTCTTTTTATTTATTGTTTTAGATGTTCATTTAAGCTTAATTAGATTTAATGAATTAATTCTATGTTTTTTTTTAAAATTCAAGTTAGGGTTTGTAAATTCAAGTTATGATTTTTGTTATTATTTAGGGTTATAATAGTTAGTTTAACACTTTTATAATTGGAAAATATTGCATGGTTGTTGAATTGTAAAATTTTCATTTTTAAATTAGGAATTTAGTTAACTAGGTTTTTGCAAAATGTGTTTGTGGTTAATATAAAATTCTAATTTGGGTTGTTATCATTGGATTATAGTTTTAGTGGAAATGTTAGCATGTTAATGGAAAGAAAAACTTAGTTTGATTGCTAGTTTCAATGGATAATTGATAAATTGTGATAAAAATTGCTAATTTTGTAAACTAGATTTTAGAAATTCCTATATAAATGAGATTAAAAATATAATTATGGTTTCATTATATCATTATCATCATAAATTGTGGTTTAAGTCATTAATTTATGCAAAATCATGTTTTGAGGTGGAATTGTGGTATTTTTCTTGAAAAATGTTGAAAATTGTTAAAGGGTGCAAACTAGAAATTTCAAATTACTACAAATATGTGTAATAAAAATATAGTAATAGTTTGTATAGTCTAGTTATGCTATTTAATGAGTTTTATGACCTTTGGTTTCATTTAAATGTCAAGTTTTGATGAAAAACGGTAAATTGGCATTTTCGGGTTTTTCGAAAACGGACGATTTGATGGATTTTAGTGTTTCGATGAATTTGATCATGTTTTACAATATAAGTAATGTGTTTTAAAACTACGAGTTATCTGTTGATGTTTATCTCGATCCATCGGAGTTTGTACGCCGATATCGAGCGATATTTGGTTCTTTTGCTTGGACGGGACATAGGTTTTAACCTATGCTTGTTCCTTGTATCGTTTGACTTTTGTATGTGATTCGGTTTACGATGCTATTTATATGTTTGCGTTTAGGTACCCTTCAAGTGGACTGCGGGCGATGAAGAGGAGGATGGCGACACCGTCGTCGGCAGACATGGACCAGGTGAGTAGATGCATATCTACGGGGAAAAGTCGGGTGGATGGCGTTTAGCACCCCCGCAACGTAGAATAGGAATAGTATTTATTGTCAGTAGGAAACCAGATGTGACCCTAGATACTTAACGCGTAGGACCCTAGTAATAACCCTAGGCTGAACTAGACTGATTTAGGAAAACCTTATCAGGGGATGAGTACCTTGGAAAAGTTCTTAGGTTTCAGGTAGAAACACACACGCACACACTGAAACTCGACATGGAGTATACGTATATGTGTGTATATATATAAAACTAGGTATAGGTGTATATATATATACAACACGTATATGGGATTCATTGATGTGATATGATATCTGAGGTATGATGAAACAGTATAACTGGGCTTGATGCCGTGATTCTTGACTATACAGTCGTATTAAAGTGTTAGCGGATCATTAGAGAATGAGATAATGAACATGAATATATAAATTATGAAGGGTGGTGGTGATATTGAGGTACATGGGACGCTAAAATAGTACCTGGGCTGTAGCTTGTGACTTGATGACGATAAGATATCGGTATGACTTAATCACAATATGATACATGTGACATGATATTTCTGAGGATAAAATAATGATTATTCCATGATGGAAATGATATATGATTGATGTATGCGATTATAGTTTAGCACCTTGATCATGAGATGTGTTGATGATGACACATTACGAATAATGAGACACCTAGGAGATACTTGACCCGTACCTCGATATTGGGATGCCGTACGATGGATTTTACCGTACGAGGCTTAGATATGATGATTGATCCGCACTCTTGATTCGAGGAAGCCGTACTACGTACGTGACGCTATTGAGGCGGGATCGCCGACTATTAGAGATATTGGTTCAGACCTTAGGTAGATGCTTGTTTCTTATTGACTAGTTTCTTAGGTTAGTTCCTTAGGATATTAGATGGACACTAGTTTAGGTTTGACTCACATAGTGGTAGTTGTACTCGTATATCGCGGAGGAGTGGATAATGCACACCTGTATTTACATTTATACTGTAATCATCATGGTATATGTTCTTACATATGTTGCTATAATCAGTATAAACCTTACCTGTTAGGACACCAGCACCATTACCGATGATGCGCATATTCCACGCACACCTATTTGCCGGCTCACACACATCATCATCGGTAATTGCTATGTCACGTACACTTTAGATCATATTATCTTTTATTGATAGAATCAGTTAACCACTAAACCGATAAAATATTGTGATTTCTCTCTTATGTTAGTATAAGACATGATATTTATTACTTAGACATTCATGCATTCATATTTTCATGTTATCGCGCAGTATTATGGGCATATGCCGACACTTATCATATACTTACTCATGATTTTGAGATTTGGATTCTATGAGATTTCTGGATTTTTGGGGAAAACCGCAAAAATATATAAAAACTTCTCTCTCTCTCCTCTTCTCTTTTCAAAATAAGATGCGGTTTTCTCGTGATGTATGTGTCGTCCACCATGAGATTTCATGTTTTCTGATGGATTTCGAGACCCGATTCGAGGAGTGGATGAACCGTCTCGGGTACATGGTGGGCCCGGTATGGTACCCCGGGGCAAGAAGATCGAGTTGTAGACGATGAGCCTGGCAGAGGAAGGCTACCTACCGGTGATGTCTGGCGCGGCGGATATCCGGAGGATACCGACCGTTGTCGTGAGATTTGATGATATGGGCCGATCCGGACTGACGGAGCCCGAGGTATTGAGACTATGAGACTTGAGATTTACATATTTGTGTCGATGCTTGACACGGATTTCCATGGATTTCATTGTTGAGATTTCAGATTCTTATACACATTTTACTATGATAACAGCCAAAGATTTCATATACAGATATACCTGGATTTCAGGATTTGCTTATTTTACATTCATGGTGCATGCATATCCATTCATATGACATAGTACTATATGAGGCACTGACACGAGCACGGAGTATCTGCACTTACACGTATTATTACCCTGCTATTACTTGAGGTCTGAGACTTAGTAGTGTATTATTATGACCTAGGATAGCGTCGTGCATTCGATTTCTTTTCGTAGATGTCTTCTACTCACGAGTTGGCAACTCACCCCAGTTGTGCCAAATTTTATTACAGGTTCGATGTACAGGTTTCCCGGGCAGCTTGCTGGCACATCTTTTATTTCAGGGTGATTTGCACGGTAGGTTGGTTCACTTGTATCTGAACCACCATTGTATTTTATTCATTCGTTGTATCTAGTAATCTCCATCAACCATACTTGTATTACTTGATAAGTTTATTGGACAAGTCTTTTATTTCGACCTTAGAGTCGCGCATGTATTATTCTGATCTGGTGGTTTTGTTTTCTTTTTAGTTTGAGCCTCGCCCTTTGGCGTTGTATACTATTTGTGCTTGTTGTGGTTGTTTCCGCCTGTTGGCGTTGAGCTAGCACCCGTTTGGGGATGCTTTTTATTGTTTATGTGTATTATACTTGTTGTACCCGTTTGGGGGCCAGTTTTTACAGAGGAGACTCTGCCGAAATTTTTGGTAAAATTTGCTGATGTTTTTTTTTAGACTTGTTTTCTTTTTCTCTGCTTCTTCTTTTATGGTTTAGATTTCTGGGCTTCGGCTTACTTAGGTTACGTGGCGCCTCTAGACGCTTCGTAATCTAAGTGCCGGTCACGTTCCGTACATTCGGGTCGTGACAAAATTGGTATCAGAGCGCTAGGTTTAACCCTGTATAAGTCTAGGTGACCCTTGGTTGATGGAGTAGGCGATTTAGGTAGAGTAACGTACCGTGGGTATGGTCCGCGGCATACTTACGATACGCTACTCTGCTTAAGGAGCCTTAGGATGTACATTTGTTTGCACTGTATTTCATTCGTTCCTTTGATCTATCTTCGTCGATGTCGGAGGGTGGTTCTGTTACCACGGGCGTACGGACAGAGGGAGCTGCGGCTCGAATGCAATAACCATTAGAGTATTGGTTATTCTTGAGGATTGAAGCATTGCTTAGCGTGCGGACGAAGGGTATTCACATGCCGTCCGGATGAAGTTAAAGGGTTCGAACGATTATCAGAAAACCATTTTCCCAAGTTTAAGGTATTCGGAAGAACATGCAGGTATTTCGATGGACCCTCTAGAAGAATGAAACCCTAACTCGACATAATGACCATGAGAACGCCCTTGAACCTTAGGGTTTACGGCAGTTCCGCGGTGCCATTAGTGAGGCTTGGGTTGCCCTTCTACGGCTGGATCATCGATGCTGGGGTATGTACCGGATATTTTTAAACTGTACTTGAGTGTTGAGCTCTTGGGGAATTATGGGATTTTGATGGATCGATCGAAAAATTTAATGTAGTCCGGATATCAAGTGAAGGGATCGACTGTGTGGGAGACTCTAGACATGAGTATTGCCGTTGGTAGCGCAGTCAGCACACCTATGAAAGAACGAGTTCGAAGCAGTCGACATCAGAGGAAAGAGGCGCACATTGACGATAGTGTTTACAATTGTGATTTAGTGATTTGAATTTCATATTTTCATTGATTGGATTTTTGTATTTTGAGGATTTTGTTCTACGATTGGTATTTCATGTGTGTACCTTCATTCTATTTGTGTTTCATATATCAGTTGTATTGATGTTGTTTAGTACACACCCAGTACACTTGATTTGGTTTTATATATATTTTGGGATTTTTGATTGATTTCGTGCATAGGGGTTGCACATGATTTTTACATATGTTTCGACCTAGTTTTCATGCATTTTTGTACTGTGATTTCGATTTTGATATTCAATGTATGTTTTCGTGCTCCATATGCACCTGATTAGGGTTCTTGCGCATACTTGGCGTACTTGATGCGATTTTGTGCACACCAGATGCACTAAATCGGGGTTTTGTGCAGATTAGATACACCTGATATTGTGTCGTGCACGCCCGTTGCACTTGACAGATGTTTTTGGTGCACACCTGTTGCACTTAGTTTTGTTTTGTGGGTATTCATGGTATCTGTAATTGGTTTCGATTTCAGTGCGCACCGGACGCACATGACATTTTATTGATGTGATTGGGGTTGATTTTAATTTGAGCAGTATGTTTTCCTAATTATTATTATTGATTTAGTAACCAGGCGGGACGTGTATATTAAATAAACGATATATATATATATAGTTATTTTTTTTAAAAATTAAACGTCCGTTACTTATGCCGTGACACGTGCATTGCACGGCGATTTTCAAGAGGTTTTTTTTTGTATGCTTCTTTATTATGATGATTCGGCGATTTTACTAGGATGCGAACTATATATAAGTTATAGATTGATATATATTATGATGGTTTTCATATTGATTTTTTATATTTTATTGTCGCCATAACTCCGATGATTGCGTTATGCTTGACGGAGTTGATTTTTGTTATGTATTGATGATTTCGGAGCCCCGACGATTTGAATGTTTTGCTAAACGTTTTAGTATTTGGAGGGGGAGTTTTAATTTAAATTCGGGGACCGAATTTCTAAAAGGGGGGAAGATTGTAATGTGTTAAAAATGATTAAATAAATAATTAAATGAATAAAAGTGTTTAAGTGAATTTTAGGATTTTCGGTAAAGTAAAATGTATTTTTCGTAAAACCAAACCGTGATTGTTTTCATTATAATTTTTAAAATATCTATTTTAATTATGAAATTACTAGTAAATGGTTTTTATTTAGCCACTTATAAATTTTTAGTTTAATAAAATATTTTTCCTAAATTAATTAATTTAAATATTAACATAAGCTTTATTTTTACACTAAATTAGTGTAAATTACAAATTTAAATGGTTTTAATTTGTAAAAATGAACCATGGCATATTAGAAATTAGTGTGTAACATGCAAAATTTATTTGCAAATTTTTCCTATTTTCTAGAGCTTTCTTGAGTTGCTATAGTAAATAAATAAATAAATAATTAAATAAACCATGAAAAGACTTAAGTGTTGTTCTTTCTCTTGAAACTTCTACACACTTTTCCCACTCTCTTCTTTCTCTCCCTCACCTCTCTAGGGCCGGCCACAAACCCCCCATGGCAGCCCCCCCCTTTTACCACCTAATTTTTATTCAAAATTCATTAAAAATACATCAAAAATTCCATTAAAATTCCACAAAATCCTATTTATTTCATACTCTTTATTCCTTGCTCATTTTTATATGAAATTTGGAGATGGAAGGCATGCATTTTGGAGGCTCATTTCTTGTTTGGATTTCATATTTTGGGAGGTATAATTTCTTTCTTTTTATTTATTGTTTTAGATGTTCATTTAAGCTTAATTAGATTTAATGAATTAATTCTATGTTTTTTTTTAAAATTCAAGTTAGGGTTTGTAAATTCAAGTTATGATTTTTGTTAATTATTTAGGGTTATAATAGTTAGTTTAACATTTTTAGAATTGGAAAATATTGCATGGTTGTTGAATTGTAAAATTTTCATTTAAAATTGTTTTAAATTAGGAATTTAGTTAACTAGGTTTTTACAAAATGTGTTTGTGGTTAATATAAAATTCTAATTTGGGTTGTTATCATTGGATTATTGTTTTAGCGGAAATGTTAGCATGTTAATGGAAAGAAAAACTTAGTTTGATTGCTAGTTTCAATGGATAATTGATAAATTGTGATAAAAATTGCTAATTTTGTAAACTAGATTTTAGAAATTCCTATATAAATGAGATTAAAAATATAATTATGGTTTCATTATATCATTATCATCATAAATTGTGGTTTAAGTCATTAATTTATGCAAAATCATGTTTTGAGGTGGAATTGTGGTATTTTTCTTGAAAAATGTTGAAAATTGTTAAAGGGTGCAAACTAGAAATTTCAAATTACTACAAATATGTGTAATAAAAATATAGTAATAGTTTGTATAGTCTAGTTATGCTATTTAATGAGTTTTATGACCTTTGGTTTCATTTAAATATCAAGTTTTGATGAAAAACGGTAAATTGGCATTTTCGGGTTTTTCGAAAACGGACGATTTAATCGATTTTAGTGTTTCGATGAATTTGATCATGTTTTACAATATAAGTAATGTGTTTTAAAACTACGAGTTATCTGTTGATGTTTATCTCGATCCATCGGAGTTTGTACGCCGATATCGAGCGATATTTGGTTCTTTTGCGTGGACGGGACATAGGTTTTAACCTATGCTTGTTCATTGTATCGTTTGACTTTTGTATGTGATTCGGTTTACGATGCTATTTATATGTTTGCGTTTAGGTACCCTTCAAGTGGACTGCGGGCGATGAAGAGGAGGATGGCGACACCGTCGTCGGCAGACATGGACCATCTGAGTAGATGCATATCTACGGGGGAAAGTCGGGTGGATGGCGTTTAGCACCCCCGCAACGTAGAATAGGAATAGTATTTATTGTCAGTAGGAGACCAGATGTGACCCTAGATACTTAACGCGTAGGACCCTAGTAATAACCCTAGGCTGAACTAGACTGATTTAGGAAAACCTTATCAGGGGATGAGTACCTTGGAAAAGTTCTTAGGTTTCAGGTAGAAACACACACGCACACACTGAAACTCGACATGGAGTATACGTATATGTGTGTATATATATAAAACTAGGTATAGGTGTATATATATATACAACACGTATATGGGATTCATTGATGTGATATGATATCTGAGGTATGATGAAACAGTATAACTGGGCTTGATGCCGTGATTCTTGACTATACAGTCGTATTAAAGTGTTAGCGGATCATTAGAGAATGAGATAATGAACATGAATATATAAATTATGAAGGGTGGTGGTGATATTGAGGTACATGGGACGCTAAAATAGTACCTGGGCTGTAGCTTGTGACTTGATGACGATAAGATATCGGTATGACTTAATCACAATATGATACATGTGACATGATATTTCTGAGGATAAAATAATGATTATTCCATGATGGAAATGATATATGATTGATGTATGCGATTATAGTTTAGCACCTTGATCATGAGATGTGTTGATGATGACACATTACGAATAATGAGACACCTAGGAGATATTTGACCCGTACCCCGATATTGGGATGCCGTACGATGGATTTTACCGTACGAGGCTTAGATATGATGATTGATCCGCACTCTTGATTCGAGGAAGCCGTACTACGTACGTGACGCTATTGAGGCGGGATCGCCGACTATTAGAGATATTGGTTCAGACCTTAGGTAGATGCTTGTTTCTTATTGACTAGTTTCTTAGGTTAGTTCCTTAGGATATTAGATGGACACTAGTTTAGGTTTGACTCACATAGTGGTAGTTGTACTCGTATATCGCGGAGGAGTGGATAATGCACACCTGTATTTACATTTATACTGTAATCATCATGGTATATGTTCTTACATATGTTGCTATAATCAGTATAAACCTTACCTGTTAGGACACCAGCACCATTACCGATGATGCGCATATTCCACGCACACCTATTTGCCGGCTCACACACATCATCATCGGTAATTGCTATGTCACGTACACTTTAGATCATATTATCTTTTATTGATAGAATCAGTTAACCACTAAACCGATAAAATATTGTGATTTCTCTCTTATGTTAGTATAAGACATGATATTTATTACTTAGACATTCATGCATTCATATTTTCATGTTATCGCGCAGTATTATGGGCATATGCCGACACTTATCATATACTTACTCATGATTTTGAGATTTGGATTCTATGAGATTTCTGGATTTTTGGGGAAAACCGCAAAAATATATAAAAACTTCTCTCTCTCTCCTCTTCTCTTTTCAAAATAAGATGCGGTTTTCTCGTGATGTATGTGTCGTCCACCATGAGATTTCATGTTTTCTGATGGATTTCGAGACCCGATTCGAGGAGTGGATGAACCGTCTCGGGTACATGGTTGGCCTGGTATGGTACCCCGGGGCAAGAAGATCGAGTTGTAGACGATGAGCCTGGCAGGGGAAGGCTACCTACCGGTGATGTCTGGCGCGGCGGATATCCGGAGGATACCGACCGTTGTCGTGAGATTTGATGATATGGGCCGATCCGGACTGACGGAGCCCGAGGTATTGAGACTATGAGACTTGAGATTTACATATTTGTGTCGATGCTTGACACGGATTTCCATGGATTTCATTGTTGAGATTTCAGATTCTTATACACATTTTACTATGATAACAGCCAAAGATTTCTTATACAGATATACCTGGATTTCAGGATTTGCTTATTTTACATTCATGGTGCATGCATATCCATTCATATGACATAGTACTATATGAGGCACTGACACGAGCACGGAGTATCTGCACTTACACGTATTATTACCCTGCTATTACTTAAGGTTTGAGACTTAGTAGTGTATTATTATGACCTAGGATAGCGTCGTGCATTCGATTTCTTTTCGTAGATGTCTTCTACTCACGAGTTGGCAACTCACCCCAGTTGTGCCCAATTTTATTACAGGTTCGATGTACAAGTTTCCCGGGCAGCTTGCTGGCACATCTTTTATTTCTGGGTGATTTGCACGGTAGGTTGGTTCACTTGTATCTGAACCACCATTGTATTTTATTCATTCGTTGTATCTAGTAATCTCCATCAACCAAACTTGTATTACTTGATAAGTTTATTGGACCAGTCTTTTATTTCGACCTTAGAGTCGCGCATGTATTATTCTGATCTGGTGGTTTTGTTTTCTTTTTAGTTTGAGCCTCGCCCTTTGGCGTTGTATACTATTTGTGCTTGTTGTGGTTGTTTCCGCCTGTTGGCGTTGAGCTAGCACCCATTTGGGGATGCTTTTTATTGTTTATGTGTATTATACTTGTTGTACCCGTTTAGGGGCCAGTTTTTACAGAGGAGACTCTGCCGAAATTTTTGGTAAAATTTGCAGATGTTTTTTTTAGACTTGTTTTCTTTTTCTTCTTCTTCTTTTATGGTTTAGATTTCTGGGCTTCGGCTTACTTAGGTTACGTGGCGCCTCTAGACGCTTCGTAATCTAAGTGCTGGTCACGTTCCGTACATTCGGGTCGTGACAGGCGGTGCCCCTAACAACTGCTCGATCGGGTGTCTTCTCTAAGCTCCCCACTAATCGACTCACAATGGCTTCCCGGATAACGGATGCCCGCCAAGGCTTCAAAATCGAGAAGCTAAGACAGAAAAGGCTCAGGTATAGAGCCAACTGATTGATACGATTTCGGATTGTGTAGTTGGAAATTGTAAAGAAATCACAACCAAAAATATTTTGACCGCAATCAATAACGGTGTCGAATGTAGCGCGTTAGTAAGTGCGGATCGTCCACAGGGAAAGTGAGATCGTTCGTGTTTCGATTTAGATGAGTTGAAACTCTAAAGAAAAGAAAACAAACAATTCATGATTTGTAAATTGAATTTCAAGAATTAGAGAAATCTAGTCTAAATCAAGAAACGATAAAATCAAGAATTGAGATGTGATGATTTACAAACCAACAATCAAGATTCGAAGTGTGGCTCGTAAGAGTAGATCGGATCTATAGATGTGATGAGATCTAATGATTTCATATTCTTATCCATTAACGAGTTGATACTAGATCGATGACGATTTATCGAGATTAAGGATCTTGCGAAGAAGCTAGGGTTTCCTCATCTTATCCTTTGTCCTTTCGATGAATCTCATTCACAAACTAGCTTCAAGTAAATCTAACGATCGATCGTTGATCTCTAGTTTCGAGCGAACACAATCAAGAAAGCATCGTCTCGAAACTAGGTCATAGATCATTCGATTTACAAGAATTTACAAACGTTATAGGATTTAAGAATTGTAAAAGAATCTAAATCATCATCATTCTATCGATCGTCTCGACACCTTTACGAGCGGAGTTTTACTCAAACATTATCACAAAGCAAACATTCAAGAATCTAGATTGAATCATAATGCTTGAATTGAAAGATAAGCAAGTTAAAAGAATCTCACCTTTATTTATTCAACAATTTGTTACACTTTGCTCAAAGAACTACAAGAATTTGAGAAGGGAACAAGATCGTCGAATCTAGCGTTGCATCGGCTCCTTGAGTCACGGATCGGCTTGGATCACATGCTCCGTTGAAGTCCGGCTTCGCTTCTAAAGGCATTGAAGGCTTCTTGCTTTGATTGAACTCAAAGATCTTGATCTTGGATTGGAATTAGGGTTAGGGTTTTGAGGCACAAGTTGTGTCACTCAACTTGTGTTAGAAATGGGGGAGATGAGAGAATTGAACCACTAACTAATGATTTATGAACAACCCTTAACCTTAGATCTAAACTCTCTTTTATAGAACATCCAAAACCCTAGATCTAGGATTCAAAATTTGAATTTCCCTCCAAAAGTTTGTTAGCTAGAGAGGCTTCTAGAAGTAGTTTGTTGGAGGGAGCTTCTAGAATTAGGTTGTTAGGAGCTTAATCATGATTAGCTTGCTTAATGATCTTTGCTGATCTGGAAAAAGCTTTGAGAGTTCTGTAGACTTTGTCATAGCTTGCTGAGGTGTACACACATACAGAAAAATACTGGAGAAAATCTTTCTTGCTGACGTGGCAAGGCCGCCGCGGATCCGCGGCGCAAGCCGGCTTAGGCCGCGGATCCGCGGCCCAATAGGAGCCTGAGGGCTTCATCTTTCTTTTGCTGCTTCCTGATGAGTTCTTGGTATTTTATTGATATGTTGAATTGTGTAACTCCCTCTGTATTAATGTCAGATCAAAAATCATAGACGTGGCGCAATTTTGATCAGCTCTTTGACAATTTTGGCTCGGTCCCTGAAATTTCCTGCACAGACTTTGAAACAAGTGTTGCGCAATACAAGGATGATGCGATACCATGATAAACAGTCAATTTCCCTAAAAATGCCGGTTTTAGAGTATAACACATGTAATCTGGTATTTCACAGCTGTTTTGCTAATATGTGCTATATGAATGCCGAACACTTCTAGATGAGTGCAAATGATAGGGAAATTGCCGTGTTAAAAATGCAGTATTTTCGACTGATCAAATTCCCCCAAACTTATTTTCAGTCGTCTCGAGCGAACTATTTTATTTAAAAGAGAAGGAGAAAATAAAGAAAGAGAAAAACTAACTAGCACACTTTCGTCGGCAACACGATTGCACTGAGCACGTGCAACAAGCCTTTAAACCTCTAGGTGTCCCTAGTAGTAGGAGTGTTGTCTCCTGAGGTTTTTCAGCGGATTGCACCCACAAAATCCAATAATAAAAGGAAGATCATGAATATTACATTTAAAGAAAAAAATTGTAAAAGAAAAGCTTTGAAAATTAGGGTTTCCAACTAAGCTAGCTTTTCGGTTGTCATGAGCCCTATCTTAATAGTCATGAAAAGATGTCAGAAATCACGTCCTCCCTCAATAAAACATCGTCTTATTCTTCATTCCTATCTTTCTTCCAAACATCGATCATATCACCTTACGTGTGTGTAATATACATCCCTACACCCGGAGAATTCAATTCAAGCTATCATACTTTTGTTCATCTACCTCAGTACTTTTTAATTAATGAATATTTAGATGAGTTTGCTCACACACTTTCATGCGACCGACAATACTTCTTGAGGTACTAACCGACCGATTACTCATGTGCTTTCTTATTTGGTGTTTTTTCTCGTCTTGCACCACCTAAGGCTTAGCAGTGACTCCCAAACCAGTTGGCCTTAGGGCACTAGGTGAAGAGGCACCCTCGCTATATTTTTTTATTGCTGCCTTGGTGATAACAAAACCAGTGTCCATTTTTCTCACCATTTTATATTTTCTTCATTTTTTTTATTTCCTTTATACATCGGCTTTAAGACAAGAGCATTTCAAGGTATCCTCTACTATCCCGAGTTTCAAGACGTGTGTAAGTGCGAATAGCAGGGTATCAACGTTCAAAATGTTTGGCTTCAAGAATAGGAACTATTTTTCAGACTTATTTTTTTCCTCAGATTAGTGACTTCTTTCATCTTACTAACCCTTGGGACAACAGCTCATAACTACTTATTACTAGTTTGTATAAGAAAACATCTAATTTTCTTAGTTTTCTTAAATTTTTCCAATCTCATGGATGTAATTTTTCACTATCTAATCTTTTATTATCTTATTTATGTACAAAAATATTTTTATTTTTTGAAATTTTTTAAATTTTTATGTGTTTTGAAATTTTTTAAATTTTTATAGGTTTTTAAAGAAATGTTTTGTGCTTATGCAAATGATATGCAAATGATGCAAAAATAAGCATAAATCTCCCCCAAACTTGTTTTCAACAGGTCCTCACTGTTGCCATCTGCTAAATCTCGAAAAACCTGTAAGCTTGGGAGGAAATTTATTAATGGGGGCAAAATATATAAGTGAAGATCCTCCCCCAAACTTATTTTTGGATCATCATTTTTTTGTAAAAATTTTCTTTTCAAGAGCCCGATCATACCCCCCCAAACCTGAGTTAAGCCATGTTAATCTGTTGAAAATCACATGAGGGGGTCAAAAATCAGTGGTCGATGCCAAGCTTTGCAAAGAACAAAAGTTAACACCAACCATTCAAAATTTTTATCAATGCAGTGCTCTGGTTGGTGGAAGAAAAAGTAGGGAAATGGTAAGTGGTGGAATAGAATGTGTATGCGTCTCATTTTGGAGAGACGATGCAGTGAATGTGATGGATTACTCGCATTCTTTTTACGGTTCAGAAGAAGGGTTGGAGGTTCAATTTCATTGATTGGGACATGATTCATCTCAACACCCATGTCATTCAAAAATGCAAGTTCATCAGCGAAGATCTCCTCAAAAGTTCCATCAATACCCCGATGAATAATGTCATCACAAAGTGCGGGGTGATCTTCAGACTTTAAGAACGGTTCATAATCAGTGTTAGTTGTTGACCCGGACATCTCGGTGGAAGAGTCCGTATGTGTATGATACATAGTTGGGTCAAACAACAACGTATGAAAAGAGTCAAGATCAGTATCATGAGGATCCTCAAATTCGCTGCTGTCGACATCCATTAAGTCGACAGAACAGACTTGAGCAGTAGGTTCGGAGGGTACACTTCCCAACTTGTAAATGTTCAGCTCTATTGACCTATTCCTGAAAGATAGGGTCATAAAACCATTACGACAGTTGATTATTGCATTGGAAGTGGCAAAAAAGGGCGACCTAAAATCACCGGAATTTGATTCCGTGGGTTCTCTATAAGCTGTGTATCAAGAACAATAAAATCAACAGGGAATACAAATTTCCCGATTTTTATTAACACATCCTCCAGTTCACCCCTAGGTTTGGTGATTGATCGGTCAGCCATCTGGAGAGTTATGCTCGAGGGCTTTAACACTCCGATACCTAGTTGCTCGTAAACCGAGTATGGAAGCAAGTTAACACTAGCACCAAGGTCTAGTAGAGCAAGGTTGATGTGTTTTTCCCCAATAGAAATGGAAATAGTAGGACAGCCAGGGTCCTTACGTTTCCGTGGTACTTGTTGGGGGAAAGCCGTGTCTACAGTCTTTGCCATGAATATCTTCTTGGGCACTTGAGTCTTCCTCTTCCTAGTGCACAAGTTCTTAAGGGTTTTCGCATAGGACGGAACTTGTTAGATGGCATCTTGGAGAGCGATGTTGATATTAACTTGCTTAAACATGTCCATAATCTTCTCCATATGTGGACTCGATTTGTTATCCCTTAACCGATTAGGATAAGGTGCTTTAGCACTAAGCGCTGGGTCCATCATAGGAGAAGGAAGTGTGTTTGGAACCGATCCCAAAATAGAAGTGGGGATCGTCTGTGGAGAACTAGAAGAGATGGGCTGAGGTGGCGAGCCTTGTGGGAAACGAAGAATAGGCTCGCAAGAAGGTGGTGGGGTAGAAGAACTGGGGTCAGAATTAGAAGTAGAAGTGGAAGGAAAGGTCTCAGCCGGGGTATCATCGATAGATTTTTCAGTGTCATCAATCTCTTCCCCAACGTGATTGTCAAGCACTCTTCCAGATCTCAACGTGGTGATTGCATCCACATGATGTGAATAGCCAAGATTGGGTAAAGGTTGAGCTGGAAGTTTCCCTTTCTCTCTTGCACTCATTTCGGCTTTTAATCGTGCAATTTCCGCTTCCATCGATTTAATACTCTCCGCCTGGGAGGTGGAGTTTTTCTTTATATCATCGACGGAAGTCTTTATTGTCCAAAGTAAATTCATGAATGAAGAGGATTCATCAGTACCGGTCAACTGCAAAGGATTAGACGGTGCAGGTGTGTTGACCGGATTTTGGAAGTTTTGTGCTTGGAAGGGGTGCTGACTCAATTGAAGTGGTTGCTGTTGTGGTGGAGGGACCCTTTGGAAATTGTTTTGGGTTGGAACCGTGTTTTGAGATTCTGATTGGTTCCAAGCAAAATTAGGGTGATTCCTCCAACCCTGATTATATGTGGAAGAAAATGGATCGTTTCTAGGTCTTTGTTGGAAAGCAGCATCGGTATGCTCGTGACCTTGAAACGGAGAATTTAGTGGACATTCTTCCGTGAGATGTGATGGATCAGAACAGCATCCACATACAGTTTTGGAGAGTGACACTTGGTTTAGGGCGGCTAAAAATTTGTTTTCCACAGGCTCGAGTTTCTTATTTATAGCTGCAATGTCAGCTCTAACTCCTATGGAAACATCCAATTGGTTATTGCCACCCCTAAACGATCGACTCTCCCACTGTAAAGATTTTTCAGCGAAATCTTCTAAAAATTTCCAGGTTTCCCCATCATCTTTGGTCATGAAGTTGCCTTCACACATGGATTCAAGGGTCTGTTTTGTGTTAGGATTAATGCCCACATAAATGACTCGGCACAGTTCCCATCTAGGGATTCCGTGATGTGGACATTGGACTAACAGATCCTTGAAGCGTTTAAGACATTTTGAAAATGGTTTATTTGGAAACTGGGTGAACTGATTTATTTCGCTACAGACTCAAGCTGTCTTATGATGTGGGTAGAATTTCATAAGGAATGCTTTGACGAATTCTTCCCAATTTGAAATGGAATGTGCGGTAGTGTTATACAGCCACTTCTCGGCTATATCGTACAAGGTGAATGGGAGAAGACATAGACGCATAGCATCCATAGAAATCTGTGAAGTACCCATCATAGCGCATACATTTTCAAATTTGGTGATAAAGGCATATGCGTCTTCAGACTCGAGACCGTGATATTTGGGTAGAAGGTTGATGTATTGGGGTTTAATCTGAAAATTGTCCCCGTTGGCTGGTGGAATGGAAAGACAGGTCGAAAGAGGAACTCGAATAGGATAGCACCTCTCTTGGAGAGAGATGCGGGGTGGATTCTGCGCACCTACGGACGGCGGCAGAGTAGTGGTAAAGAGGTTCGATGGAGACGGATCCATCGGTGTGGGTGTGGTGGTGGATAAAGAAGAGGTAAATGTAGAAATACCGACTTTTGGGTCGATCGAAGGGACGTGGACTAAACGGGCACTAGAATCCCGTGTCCTGCCTATCTTGCACTAAAAAGGGTTAGTACAAATGGCAGCGTGACTTATAATTAGGGGAATGAATGAATGTGATTGGTGTTTGTTTTGAAAAATGATACGGATTTTTGAAAATATGATGCGATCACAACAAATGCAACAAGCAAAACCCTAAAATCTAGTGGTCACCTAGGTCAAAGCTCTAGACCGCTCCTAACTGCCAAAAGACAAGTCGCAGGATAAATCCTCCACTGCCTCTTTGTCTCTCCTGTAGCCAGGTAAGTGCCAGGTAAGTGGGAGGTTCTCCACTACGTAAGTAGTGGGCCTAATTAAGTAACCACTAGCCTTCGACACACTTGCCTTAGACACCACAAAAGAAACGCGGATAAGCAATGAATTACCCACGGCCTTCTTCTCTCCTAAGTGAGTGCGACGGTCCTTAGAGTCATCTCTAGATCTTTTTTTAGTTAATGAGGGTAATGCGGATGCAAGTTTGTGATTTTTGGGGCTTAGGAAGGGTAATGAACTCCCCACCTAATCTGGATTTGGCCGTGCCCCTTAATTTCCGTATTAATATGCAAACAACCAAAAATCAAAAACACGCACAATTTATTTTTCTTTTTGCGGCGCTGCGATTTATTTGCAAAGAAACCTGCAGCAAATTGTTAATTGGAGCAGACAGAGGCGGAGATAAGAAAGTATTGGAGTCACCTGAGAATTTCGGCACAGAGAAGAAGTGGAAACGCTGCGGATCCCCCGCATATGCTTGCTAATACCGCGGAATCGCGGCGCTTTCAGGGGGTCACTGCACAAAATTTTCTACAGATGCTCCTGTTCACTTACACAGCTCTCTGGAATGCTCTGAAAATTTTTATCCAAGCTCCAATAATTCCAGATTTCCTCGCAACAAATCACAATGAATCGTTTAGTGTTTTGCACGAATTTTGATCTAAAAATATAGATGGAATAAACTTTTCAACTCAAATTTTAAAAAAAAAACAATTAGCGCACTATCCCCGGCAACGGCGCCATTTGATTGATACGATTTCGGATTGTGTAGTTGGAAATTGTAAAGAAATCACAACCAAAAATATTTTGACCGCAATCAATAACGGTGTCGAATGTAGCGCGTTAGTAAGTGCGGATCGTCCACAGGGAAAGTGAGATCGTTTGTGTTTCTTCGATTTAGATGAGTTGAAACTTTAAAGAAAAGAAAACAAACAATTCATGATTTGTAAATTGAATTTCAAGAATTAGAAAAATCTAGTCTAAATCAAGAAATAATAAAATCAAGAATTGAGATGTGATGATTTCCAAACCAACAATCAAGATTCGAAGTGTGGCTCGTAGGAGTAGATCGGATCTATAGATGTGATGAGATCTAATGATTTCATATTCTTATCCATTAACGAGTTGATACTAGATCGATGACGATTTATCGAGATTAAGGATCTTGCGAAGAAGCTAGGGTTTCCTCATATTATCCTTTGTCCTTTCGATGAATCTCATTCACAAACTAGCTTCAAGTAAATCTAATGATCGATCGTTGATCTCTAGTTTCGAGCGAACACAATCAAGAAAGCATCGTCTCGAAACTAGGTCATCGATCATTCGATTTACAAGAATTTACAAACGTTATAGGATTTAAGAATTGTAAAAGAATCTAAATCATCATCATTCTATCGAACGTCTCGACTCCTTTACGAGCGGAGTTTTACTCAAACATTATCACAAAGCAAACATTCAAGAATCTAGATTGAATCATAATGCTTGAATTGAAAGATAAGAAAGTTAAAAGAATCTCACCTTTATTTATTCAACAATTTGTTACACTTTGCTCAAAGACTGCAAGAATTTGAGAAGGTAACAATATCGTCGAATCTAGCGTTGCATCGGCTCCTTGAGTCGCGGATCGGCTTGGATCACATGCTCCGATGAAGTCCAGCTTCGCTTCTAAAGGCTTTGAAGGCTTCTTGCTTTGATTGAACTCAAAGATCTTGATCTTGGATTGGAATTAGGGTTAGGGTTTTGAGGCACAAGTTGTGTCACTCAACTTGTGTTAGAAATAGGGGAGATGAGAGAATTGAACCACTAACTAATGATTTATGAACAACCCTTAACCTTAGATCTAAGCTCTCTTTTATAGACCATTCAAAACCCTAGATCTAGGATTCAAAATTTGAATTTCCCTCCAAAAATTTGTTAGCTAGAGAGGCTTCTAGAAGTAGTTTGTTGGAGGGAGCTTCTAGAATTAGGTTGTTAGGAGCTTAATCATGATTAGCTTGCTTAATGATCTTTGCTGATCTGGCAGAAGCTTTGAGAGTTCTGTAGACTTTGTCATAGCTTGTTGAGGTGTACACAAATACAGAAAAATACTGGGCAAATCTTTCTTGCTGACGTGGCAAGGCCACCGCGGATCCGCGGTGCAAGCCGGCTTAGGCCGCGGATCCGCGGCCCAATAGGAGCCTGAGGGCTTCATCTTTCTGTTGCTGCTTCCTGATGAGTTCTTGGTATTTTATTGATATGTTGAATTGTGTAACTCCCTTTGTATTAATGTCAGATCAAAAATCATAGACTTGGCGCAATTTTGATCAGCTCTTTGACAATTTTGGCTCGGTCCCTGAAATTTCCTACACAGACTTCGAAACAAGTGTTGCGCAATACAAGGATGATGCGATACCATGATAAACAGTCAATTTCCTAAAAATGCCGGTTTTAGAGTATAACACATGTAATCTGGTATTTCACAGCTGTTTTGCTAATATGTGCTATATGAATGCCGAACACTTCTAGATGAGTGCAAATGATAGGAAAATTGCCGTGTTAAAAATGCAGTATTTTCGACTGAACACCAACAAAAGGGCTAGGGCTCCTGCTAGGCTGATCCTCATGAGGTTCGAAGAATAGGGTTACCCTGCCAAAGATGAGGAAATGGCTGGCTATATGGTCCACACTGTCTACATGGTGGGCACGTGCAGCAAGAGCAAGGACGGGGCCACCACATCTCAAATCCAATCTGGCTTGAATGTGGTTGCCGTTTCCCAAGAACAGCCGCCTCTGCTGGGTGATGAAAACCCTCTCGATGAGGATGATAGGCAGAAAGACCCTTCGGTCCATGAGGAGTCGGGCTCGGAAAGCGAAGATGATCCAATCTTCCGTCCCAAGAACGCAGAATAGCAACTTCTCCAAGAGTTCCGAAAACAGCTCAGAAGCAAAAACAAGGAGATCACCAAGTTCTACTCGAAAATTGACGACTTGACAAACGTCTTCTTACGGCTTATGGCCCAACTTGCCTCTCAGCCGCCCAATCAAGCGCAGGGCTCTGCTCAAGAACCGGGAAACGGTGTCCCGAAACAGCCGACGCCCGTTCCCTCAAATCCAAAAGTGGGCGGACCGCATGAAAATCAGTCGCATCCTATCTCGGGAAATGTCTTGGCTACCGATGACAGTAGCCCGCTAACTCAAGATCAAATCATGGATTTGGTTGCCAACAAAGTGAAAAGATTGGTAGCCGAAGCCGAAGCCCAAAAAGATATCAGCAGCAGTGGGAGACCATATCCTGCTCAGTATGATCTGGTAGAATTTCCTAGCGGCTATGTTATCTCTAAATTCGGAAGATTTGATGGGACGGGAAATGCGAATCAGCACATCGCCCACTTTAAAGCTTCATGAGGGAATACTGGGGGCAACGATGCGCTTCTCCTTCGCCAGTTCGTTAATAGCTTGACCGATGTTGCTTTCGACTGGTACACGAGCATACCGGATAGCTCCGTTACTACTTTCGTCCAAATGGAATCTTTGTTTCGACAAAGGTTCATGAGCGTCAGCGATAAGATCACCATTGCCGAGCTCGTAAGGACCAAGCCCAAGAACAACGAAAGCAGCACGAATTTTATAACCCGATGGCACAATCTTTCCGTCAAATGTGAACCGCCGATAGAGCAGGACCAATCTGTCAGTCTCCTCGTCGGAAATCTCAACAATTGGATGGCCCCGTTTCTATGCACCGCGGGTCTCAAAACATTCCAAGAGCTGACCAGAAAAGTTCAGATGCTGGAGCGCTCAAAGCAGGATTCCTCCTCTGACTCCCAAAATAACAATAAGTCCTGGAGAAACCGAAAGGACGAAAATCGCAAGGGCGAAAATTCCGACGATACTGAATCTTTCAATGCCTCGGCTAACCGAAATAAGCAAGGGTTGAGCGGGCCTAATGCCAACCAGCTTCGGAAGCCAATGTTCGGAGAGGAAGGTGAATCTCCACTGAAAGAGAAGCTGGACATGGTCTATTCCTTCAGAAGGGACAAAATCCATAAAATATTCAAAGACGTCCTGAGGAACGGTCTACAACTGCCAGAGTCAAAAAGACCGCAGGAAGCGAATAGGACCGACGACCCCAAATACTGCCCCTATCACAGAGTGATAGGTCATGCCATTGAGGACTGCTTCGTCTTCAAAGATTGGGTCGAAAAGCAATACAAGGCAGGAGAAATAGAACTGTCCAAAGGCGTGTTAATAAACAGTCAAGTCGCAACCGCCAATTTTACACAAACGGAGACCGAAGATCTTCGTGAAACTGATTCTCTCAGACATCTGCCTTTCACTGAAAACAATCGACCACCACGTTATTAAACTGGGAACAGTCGACCTTTAAGTCGTTAAACTGGGAATGTAATATATATATGTGTGTGTGTGTGTGTGTGTGTGTGTGAATAAACAAAAAAAAGTGTAAATAAAAGAAAATTAAAGAAAAGCCGAAATGATGGGGCAACCGCGAATAAAAGCCGAAATGATGGGGCAATCGCGATATTCGCGATAAGAAAAGCTGAAATGATAGAGCAATAGCGGTAAAAAAAACGGCGAATGATGAGTCGCTCCTGGTACCATATTCCAGTGCAGTGATGCAGACGCCAACCGAAATTCAAATTCCCAAAATTCTCCCGGCCCTACGGTTAGTCCCCAAATTGACTACCGTATACAATCCACGGGCTCAAATAATTCTCATCACACTCATGCCCCACTGCAACACCAGTCCAGCGGTTGGTCCCCGCCCTTGGAATTATAGTCCATTGGAAAGACCCACTCATGTGTCCTCACGATGCATGAGGAGAAAAAACCTTCGTGGGATCCTTACGACTCACAAAGGAGAAACACACTTGGGAGTCCTCACGACTCCTAAGGAGAAAATACACCTATGGGATCCTTACGATCCGTAGGGAGAAAATGCATTTATGGGACCCTCACGGCCCATAAAATTGAAAAGTCTTAGGTGATAAGGATCCAAACCTGTCTCCTAAGCCATCGCTCCCCAATCCCCAAGTGGCGAATGATGAGTCGCTCCTGGTACCGTATTCCAGTGTAGCGATGCAGACGCCAACCAAATTCCAAATCCCATACCCCAATGGCGAATGATGAGTCGCTCCTGGTACCAAATTCCAGTGCAGCGATGCAGACGCCAGCCAAATTCCAAATCCAAATTCCGAAGTGGCGAATGATGAGTCGCTCCTAGTACCATATTCCAGTGCAGCGATGCAGACGCTAACAAAGTCCCGAAATTTTTATGGCCCTACGGTCTGGATCATACATTCTGCAAAACCGTATACAATCCACGGGCGTAAAACGATCTCAATCTCTCCCAAGTCCTACCGGCGAGACCACATTCAAAGTCCCACCGGCAGGGAAGATTAAAAAAAAAGAAAAAGAAAAAAAAAGAGAGAAGAAGAGAAAAAAGAAGGTATGTCCACAAGCAAAATGGGCACGGATGAAAACCCGAAAGGGCTCCGTGAGTAAAAACAGCAGGACTGCCGGCGAGTTTGTGAAAACCCGAAAGGGCGCAAACTCGTGAAAAAGAGATGAAATGCGCTCGCAAAGTCCTCTCAACTTTGTGAGGAGAAAATTCCCGCGTGAGATCCTTACGACTCACAAATGAGCAACACACTTAGGAGTCCCCACGACTCCTAAGGAGAAAATACACCTACAGGATCCTTACGACTCGTAGGGAGAAAATGCTTTGTGAGACCCTTACGGCTCACAAAATTGAAAAGTCTTAGATGATAGGGACCTAAAACCTGTCTCCTAAGCAATCGCTTCCTGATAAGCAAGCGCAAATGATGATTCGCTCCTGGTACCATATTCTAGTATAGCGATACTGATGCCAAGCAAAAACCAACCCCAAATCCTCCCGGGGCAAATGATGAGTTGCTCCTGGCATTATTCTAGTGAAGCAATACAGATGCCAAACCAAAACCAATTCTCAAATCCTCTCATGACAAATGATGATTCGCTTCTGGTACCATATTCCAGTATCGCGATGCTGATGTCAACCCGAATCAAATCAAACCAGCAAGCTCTGCGTTGAAATCATGCTTCGTCATAGAATGTACCCCGTATCGGAATCATACTTCGCCTCGGAGTACCTGCCTTCTCTGTCGGAATTATACTTCGCCTGGGAATCAACCTCTGCATTGAAATTATGCTTCGGTCAGAATGTCTGCCGCTCATCGGAATGATGCTCTGATCCCTGGAATCATGCTCCGCTCTTCGGAATGATGCTCCGAATCCTGGAATTATGCTCCGCTCTTTAGAATGATGCTCTAAATCTTGGAATTATGCTCTGCTCTTCGGAATGATGCTCTGAATCCTGGAATTATGCTCCGCTCTTCGGAATGATGCTCCAAACCCTGGAATCATGCTCCGCTCATCGGAATGATGCTCCGATCCACTGGAAACATGCTCCGCTCATCGGAATGATGCTCCGATCCCCTGGAATCATGCTCCGCTCTTCGGAATGATGCTCCGATCCTTGGAATCATGCTCCGCTCATCGGAATGATGCCCCGATCCCTGGAATCATGCTCCGCTCCTCGGAATGATGCTCCGAACCCTGGAATCATGCTCCGCTCATCGGAATGATGCTCCGATCCCCTGGAATCATGCTACGCTCATTGGAATGATGCTCCGATCCCCTGGAATCATGCTCCGCTCTTCGGAATGATGCTCCGAATCCTGGAATCATGCTCCGCTCTTCGGAATGATGCTCCGAACCCTGGAATCATGCTCCGCTCATCGGAATGATGCTTCGATCCCCTGGAATCATGCTCCGCTCTTCGGAATGATGCTCCGATTCCTGGATTCATGCTCCGCTCTTCGGAATGATGCTCCGATTCCTGGATTCATGCTCCGCTCTTCGGAATGATGCTCCAAACCCTGGAATCATGCTCCGCTCATCGGAATGATGCTCCGATCCCCTGGAATCATGCTCCGCTCATCGGAATGATGCTCCGCTTTTCGGAATGATGCTCCGATCCTTGGAATCATGCTCCGCTCATCGCAATGATGCTCCGATCCCTGTAATCATGCTCCGCTCATCGGAATGATGCTCCGATCCCTGGAATCATGCTCCGCTCATCGGAATGATGCTCTGATCCTCGGGAATCATGCTCCCCGAAGAATGCTCCGACCCTTTGAATCATGCTCCGTTCTTTGGAATGATGCTCCGATCCTTGGAATCATGCTCCGCTCATCGGAATGATGCTCCGATCCCCTGGAATCATGCTTCGCTCTTCGGAATGATGCTCCGATCCTTGGAATGATGCTCCGATCCTCGGAATGATGCTCCGAACCCTAGAATCATGCTCCGCTCATTAAAATGATACTACGATCCCCTAAAATCATGCTCCGCTCATCGGAATGATGCTCTGATCCCCTGGAATTATGCTCCGCTCTTCGGAATGATGCTCCGAATCCTGGAATCATGCTCCGCTCTTCGGAATGATGCTCCGAACCCTGGAATCATGCTCCGCTCATCGGAATGATGCTTCGATCCCTGGAATCATGCTCCGCTCATCGGAATGATGCTCCGATCCCCTGGAATCATGCTCTGCTCATCAGAATGATGCTCTGATCCCCTGGAATCATGCTCCGCTCTTCGGAATGATGCTCCGATCCCTGGAATCATGCTCCGCTCATCGGAATGATGCTCCGATCCCTGGGATCATGCTCCGCTCATCGGAATGATGCTCTGATCCTTGAGAATCATGCTCCCTGAGGGATGCTCCGACCCTTTGAATCATGCTCCGCTCTTCGGAATGATGCTCCGATCCTTGGAATCTTGCTCCGTGCTTCGGAATGATGCTCCGACCCTGGAATTATACTCCGCAAATCGGAATGATGCTCCGATCCCCGGGAATCATGCTCCCAGAGGGATACTCCGACCCTGGAATTATGCTCCGCAAATCGGAATGATGCTCCGAACCCCGGGAATCATGCTCCCCGGGATGATGCTCCGCCCTTAGAAAGATGTTCCACCTCGAAGTCCAGCTTCAAGATCCATCAATTTCATGCACACAACTCTTATGCGTGGTGTGCATTCATTGATGGGGGCACTTTTTTAGGGTCAAAATTTGCATCCCGGTTGACCAAGTAAAGGTCATGGTCAACCCCAAACCAGATGGGCCCAAGCCCAAGTCAAGCAGGCCCATGCCCAAGTCAAGCCCGCGGCCAGCCTCCCCATACCAACTTAAAAAATCATGTAACAAATAATTTTGATGTGATTTTTTGTACATGAATGTAAGAAAAATGGGCATAAAGCCAAATTTTTGTAATCCCATGGCTTATGTGCAAAAAGAAATGGCACATGAGCCATGGGATAGGCAAAATGCCATTTTGAAAAGCCCAAGGGGCTATCTGTAAATGTGTAAGCCTATATAAGGCAACATGATGATGAATAAAGCATACACTTTTCATTCTCTCAAAAAACCTAGGGTTTGTGCCTCTTTCCCCTTTTTGAAGGTTCTAAAGCTTCTTCTTTCTTTTGAATTAAATCAAGAGTTTTACTCTTCTTTTTCCAAAACTAAATAGATTTTCACCATAAAACCCATAAAGGGGAACTCAGATCTGCCATCAGATCTCAGAAAGGAGAGATTTTTTAAAATCTCATATTTCTTGATCTTCAAGATCCGGCCAACAAAGGAAGAAGAAGGAGACCCATCTCCAGAAACCCCACTTTGGGGAAGAACTAGGGCTCAAGGGGAGAAGCCTATCATCAGCTTCAAAACATCCTAAGAGTTTAACTCGCTAGCGCCTAAAGCGCTAGCGCCCGAGCGTCCACGTGCTGATATGTGGAGCACTAGCGCCCAAAGCGCTAGCGCCCGAGCGCCCACGTGCTGACACGTGGAGCGCTGGCGCTTTTTCCCATGCATCCTTTGGATACCCTTTCCCTTTCTTTTATATATATATATGTACACACACACACACACACACATACTCTACACCACTGTCCCTCCCAAAAAAATTTTGGGCCGGGGCGCTGTCCCGCATCCCGCAAGAGGGCTGCTAGCCTCCTTGACCCCCAGCCCGCTATCTGGGTAGCGGGACCCCCGTAAAAACTCTGCGGGGCCCCCGATACATCCAAAACCCCTTCAAAACACAACACTGCATATTGAGTTCGCATGACTAGTTTAACCCGTCAATCAGAGGTTTCCTCTCTCCAAAGGCAAGGGGTAATTAACGGTAGCTTAGTCCGCGGCTAAAGGAGATTCGGATCCCCACAATCATTAAATCCCGGCCTACCCTAGGCAGGGGGAATCTGTAGTACGCCTGGCAAGCGCGCGCGTATTCCCATCTCATTGGGGTGACGAAAAACACCCTATACATATCACGAGAAACCGCATTTTTTCTTTTAAATTGAGCATAACTTTTAAAATTCACATGCGGTTTCTCAAATCAATAAATCTCATGAAATACCGAAATCTCATAATCATGAGTCAATAAGGAAACAATGAATACCGACATATAGCCAAATGATTAGTGCATAACAAGAATATATGTATATTAATGCATGTGGCATCTAAGTAAGAAATACGATGTCTAAACTAGCATGTGAGATCACGTATACTAAACGGTACTATTAATTACAAGCTATCAGGTTCTACAAGTGAAGTAATGTTTTCTAATGTGTACATGATATGGAAATTACCGATGATGATGTGTGTGAGCCGACAAGCAAGTGTACATGCAACATACGCATCATCGGTAATGGTGCATGTATCCTACCAGACCCGATCATAACAGCTAATGAAAACATATGTATATATAACTGCAATGAGAACAATATAAGCATAGCGGGAAAAGTGAACAGTAAAAGTAACAATAAGGTATATAAATCTATATACGAGCCATACCGTTTATCGTATTTAAAATAGTATGAATCGTTGTTTTCAGAAAAGTAGGGATTACGGTGTTTTTGAGAAAGAGATATCTTTTGAAAATCCGTAGCGTCCCTCGGTTTGCCCTTTGAAAATACCTACGATTCGTTAGTTTTGAAAATAGGTATGACTCAAGTCTATACTAACATCTACTTAAATAATTAGAAAACTAAACTAAGAACCGAATCAAAAGTAAATAGAAATTGAAAGCATATCCGAGTCGATATATCTAGTAGTCGGTGATCCCGCCTCATAACATCACGTACGGTAATATCCATTGTACGGCATCCTCGAGTCAAGAATGCGGATCAATCATCATATAGGTATCTTGTACAGTATAGTCCATTGTATGACATCCTCAAAATCGAGGGTACGGGTCAATATCATATATATTATAATTCGTACGATATCATGCATCGTACCATATCATAAATAAGGGTATGGATCTAAGGTCACGTACAATCTATTATCTTATCAAATCACATGTTATCGCATGTTATGTATATAACGCTCAACGATCCTTTAATATATCGCATCATAAACGATGTCTCATCTCAAATCATATATCAAGGTCTTTTGACATCTAGCTCGATCGTATCGACTCAAAACCATATAATATGTCATATCCTCATCATACACGTATATGTATAGTATATATATCACATACCCATATATATATATACATACACACACACACACACACATATACATATACATATACATATACACACATATCATAACAAGAGTGTGCGTGTGTGTGTGTGCGACAATTTAAAACTGATGACTCACGACTAAGGAACTAAACTAAGAGTAAACTATCCTACAAGTGCGCTTCATATAACCTATAGCCTCTTAGAAACCCTATTTACTAGGTATCCAAGTCCCCCCCACAGATATATATATATATAACATATACACATTCTATTCTACGGTTGCGGGGGTGCTATACGCCATCCACCCGACTTCCCCCGTAGATATACATCTACCCATCTTTGATCCTCGCTTGTCGAAGCCGATGACGCCTTGCTCTTCCTTGTCGTTCCGAAGTCCACGCGAAGGTACCTACAGTTTAAACACGTTGTATCATAAACAAGAATCGAATAAGAAAACCAAAGCAGCACAAGAAATACACATAGGTTAGAACTTATGATCCACGTAAGCAAGAATAACCAAACAACTCTCGATATCGACGTACGTACGTCTATCGACTGAGATAAAACACAAATACCAAAACTCAAGTCATTAAAAGTCGCAAACCGAAATCAGAAACTTAGAAAAACACTTCCAGATTTTGCCTCAGGTGAAATTAGCCAATTTTGTATATGCGGAGGGTCTAATTACAGGATAAAGGAGCTATGGTCCTAGCACGAGGCATAACCACTATACCCAGGCCGCAAATTGCGGGCAATTAGGTTATATGTGCGGCCAAGTTAAAATGTTTGGGGCTCGGGTCTTTAGGGTAGCTTCTAGGTCACCTGCACGACTCTCTGTGATCGCTAAATAATTTTCAGGGTTCCCGGGTTATAGCAAATTCCTAAATATCATCACTGATTCCACAAAAATCCGATATCGGCAAATATAAAGTTCAAGTCTTGGGGTTTTAGTCTCTGGTTTTGTCCATAATACTAACATAATATTGGTTGTGGTCACTAAATATACCTCAATACACCTCTGCAATACAAAATATCCCCTAATCTCATCTTGGAAAATTCTAACATCACTAATCTACACAAATTTAACTCTAATGCACTATAGTAGGGTAGGAAATCTAATAAATTAGCTAAAAGTGTAGGATTTACCTCATGGAGCAACTTAAGAAAAACCCTAGATGATCCAAAGTGCTCAAAGTCCAATCTTGATTCCACCATATGGTTTGTAGTGGGCTTGTGATCATATTTTATGAAGGGGGTATAAGGTTTTGGTTAAGTTTTGATGGTGTTTGTGGGTGGTAGAGAAGGTGGAGGGACTCACATGCTAGAAGCTTCTCACACTCTCTCCCTCTCTATCTCTCTCCCTCCCCTCAACTATGACACAAGTCACCTTACCCTCTCTCTCATCTTTATTCCTTTTCTTTTCCTTTTCCAAAATAAAAACAAAACCCATTTAAATGCAAATGAATCCATGGTTCAAATAAAAGTGAGCAAGGTTTGCAATATGTTTTGTTGCAAGTCATGATACATGATCAAGATTAATGCATAGTTAGTAAAATATTAATTAAGTTTAGTATTAAACTTGCATACAATTAATTGTATAATAATTTATAAAATATCCAAATCACATAAATCCTTTCAAAATCAATAATTCATATAAATTTTCCAATTATTCTTCAAACTATAAGTATATAGTCATACTAATTCATTGAAACCAATTTCTATATCTTTATAATATTCATGAAATTTATTATTTTATTTATTTAAATTCCCAATAATAATATTTTATTTTTCTGAAATGTTACAGAGACCTGGGATTAGCTTGTCTTATTTGGGTTCAGTTCGGAGGCAGTCGAATGCTGATTGGCAGATTTTGTGCGACAGTGGTATACAGTTTGAGTTTACCTTTGAAGGTGGACAGTTTGCCCATGTTCATGCTCGTCCACTTTTGCTTGATCGTATCAGGGAGGCACAGTCCAAGGATGTACGATTATTAGATATTTTGGAGCAGGTTCGGCAGGATGGAGATTCTGAGTTTACGATTGACAGCGAGGGAGTGCAATGGTTTATGACTCGGTTGTGTGTACTCGGCGTTGATGGGATGAGGTGTGTGATATTAGAGGAGGCACATCAGTCTTCTTACAGCGTTCATCCAGGATCTACCAAGATATATCATGATTTACGAGATGTGTACTGGTGGGAAGAGATAAAACGTAACGTGTCTGACTTCGTTTCGAAATGCCTGACTTGTCAGCAAGTCAAAGCCGAACATCAGAGGCTGGCTGGAGAGTTGTAGCCTTTACCAGTTCCCGAGTGGAAATGGGAACATATCTCCATGGATTTCATTGTGGGTCTACCAAGGTCTAGCAGAGGGTATGACTTCATTTGGGTAATTATGGATCGGTTGATGAAGGCAGCTCACTTTCTTCCGGTGAAAACTACTTTCGGATATACTCAGTATGCCCAGATCTACATTGATGAGATTGTGCGGTTGCACGGCGTTTCGACCTGTATTGTTTCTGATAGAAGCACACAGTTTACCGGTCATCTCTGGCAGAAGCTTCATGATGCTTTAGGCACTCGCTTGAGTTTCAGTACTGCCTTCCAACCGCAGACTGATGGTCAGTCAGAGTGTATGATTCAGACTCTTGAAGATATGCTCTGAGCTTATACGCTGGATTTGGGTGGCAGTTGGGATCGACACTTGTCTTTTATTGAGTTCTTCTATAATAATAGCTTTCAGGAGATGATTCGGATGGCACCATTTGAGGCATTATATAGGAGGAAGTGTCGGTCGCCCGTTTGTTGGACCGAGCTTAGAGAGAGCAGCCTCCTAAGGCCTCAGTTGGTTCAGGAGACTATTGAGAAAATCCAGATGATTCAGGATAGGATGAGAGCAGCTCAGGGCAGGAAGAAGTCTTATGTCGATCGTCGTCGCCGTAGACTCGAGTTCGATGTGGGAGACCATGTATTTCTCCGTGTCTCTTCGATGAAAGGTGTGATGCGATTTAGGAAAAAAGGGGAAGCTCGGTCCCAGATATATTGGACTCTATGAGATTCTTGAGAGGGTGGGTACTGTAGCTATCATTTAGCATTTCCTCCAAGTTTTCCCGATGTGCATCCTGTGTTCCATGTGTCCATATTTCGAAAGTACCTTCATGATCCTTCTCACGCTATTCAGCATCAAGCTATATAGGTAGAGTTTATCTAACACTGAGCAGCCGGTAGTTATTCTCGACCGGCAAGTAAAGAAGCTACGATCAAGGGTACTTCCTTTTGTAAATGTTTTATGGCGTGGACCAAACAGCGAAGATGTCACTTGGGAAGCCGAGGATGAGATACGGAAGAAATTTCTGCATCTTCTTGAATGTAGATTTTAGATTCGCGGACCGAATTTTTTTTGGGGGGGGGATATTGTAACGTTTTAGAATTTTTTTAAATAATTATTTAATTTTTAAATGTTATTTTTAAATTTTAAATTTTGATAAAAAGACTTTTTTTAAATGAATATGGTATTTAAGTATTATGGTAATTAGTTTACGTGGCTTTTAGTTTGTAAAACAAAGTTTTACGGTGAAAAGTTTTAATTGCAAAGAGAGTTATACGATTGTATGAGGGTTTAAGTGTATTAGTGAGTAAATAGGTGTTAAGGGTAAACTAAACCTCACACACATCACACTTTGATATGTGCCTTGAGCAAACATCTCATCCTTACACACATGCACCTCACCATTTCTTTGTGACATCTCCTCCTTGTCTTCAACACAACACCTTTTTCTTTTGTTTCAGTTTATCAAACTGAAACTAAGTTTTTCGCAACACTTTAGCACCAAAATGATATAAATTTTCACCCTCACAAAAGGTAGAGTTAGAGTTTTCATGGAGGGTGGTTCAAATTACTCAAGTTAGGCCTCCTCAACTCCTTGTTGCACATCTTGATACTTAAATTTCTGTGGTATTCTTCAAAATAGGTAAAAACCCAACTTTTCAGGCTTATGTAAGAGTTCACGAGTGTATATGATATCGGAAAAATTTGGTTTAGTTTAGAGTTTTAGCCTTATTTTGTATCTGCTATAATTATTTTAGTTATAAAATAAATATAACAGTACAGTAGGATGATGTTAGAACGAAGAGTGCACCCTTGAAACCCGGACCCAATTCCATACAGTTTGACCGCCGGAAATCCCAATTTTCCCGCTACCGCCGGTTTTAGGGTAGAGTTGGGTGTTGAATTTGTGTGGGTATCTCTCTGTATGTTATCTAAGGCCTCTGGTATATTTAGATTATTTCCAGTTTAGCTATATAAAAATCTGGAAGTTAATTGCTATACTTTCTGTGATATTGTAACGTATGATACGGATATTGCGTATCACGTTTTAGTGTTTTCTCAAAATACGATGACTCGGGGGAGCTCTAGTTAGTTTTGGGTCTGTATAGCACACGATAAGTAGATCGCGACTTGTTCCGGTGAGTAGAGTAAATATCTACCGGGGACATTGTATGGATGGCGTATAGCGTCCGAAACCAAAAAACTTGTTATAATTGTTTTCTATTCATGTTGTTTGCTTAATTAGACCTAGAATTGCATTGTATATATTCATACATTTTAAACATATTGCTTAATACTTGCTAGGACACTGGCACTATTACCGATGAGTTTATATTGCACTTGCACATACCTACATGCTACACCACACTCCGTCGATAATTAACATGCCACATACACACTTAGAACTTACTATGTCATATATATCCTATTGTACACTGCTAGTATCCTTAATGATGGTTGTCACTCATCATTTTCTATTGTTTGATATATATTGTATCTCCTTGTCATTATTATTACTTTTATTCATGAAATGTTGATTTATGAGATTTCTGTTGTTTTGAGTTTTAATTCACCACGTGATATAGTCGATAAGATATAAATGGTTATAGCTTTACGGTTTCTTGTGATATATATGATACGTCCATCATGAGTTGATATTTTCTGATTTGGTTTTATTTCGAACCGAGTGGGGGAGCTATACGATTGTGGATTTTTTACGTTATTGTCACGACCCGAAATAGCACGTGACTGACCCTTGAATCATATGAAGTCTATAGGACCCCATCTAATCCAAGTAAGTCAAAAGCCCAGAAATCTAAAACCATTTTAATAATAAATGAAGAAAAAATAGTTTTAAGAAGTGAAGAAAACATGTTTTAAAAACAAGGTTTTTAAATAAGTCGAATATGCATTTTTAAAATCTATAGTCTTTTCTGAAAATTTTGGCAAAGTTTCCTTTGTAAATACTGGCCCCGAGTGGGGTACAACAAGAATAACATATATACACAATAAAAGGCATCCCCAAGCGGGAGCTAGCTCTTCGTCAATCGACGGTCACAATCAAGCAAGCAGTATAATATACAACGCCGAAGGGCGAGAATCAAAACTCAAAAGAAAACTCAAAATTAGCATGAAAACCATAATACTACAACGCGCGACTCTAAGGTCAAAATAATACATAACTGGTTTTCTAAGTCTGAAATAATACACAAGTTTGGTTGATGGAATTACTAGATACAACTGCTTAAAATAAATGCAAGGGTGGTCACGATGCGAGTGAACCCACCTACTAAAGCAATCACCCAGAAAGGAAGCAGTGTGCCAGAAAAGCCGCCATGAAACCTGTACGGCAAAACCTGCAAGAACTGTGGCACAATGAGGGTGAGTCGCCAACTCATGAATAGAAAATATCGCAGAGCAGAAATCGTATGTATGACTCATCCTAGGTCAATACGATCAAATATAATATATCCTCAAAATGAATAAGTCTGAAGCATGAAAAGGTGGCAAGGGTAAACATCTATACTATGTGTAATACCAAGTGCCCGTGTCAGTGTCTCAGGTAGTAACATATCAAAAATATGAGGTATGATCAATGCAATCATCATGAAATCAGTGTCAATTATATCATGAAGTCTAAGTATGTGGATATCATCCAACTATGTAATCAATGTCTATATGCGTGTGGATCCCGTCCACGTGTCAACCAATGACATAGCAACATCATGCATGTAAAAGTCATAAAAGTATATGCATGAAAGTATGCGGAAATAAATCAACGGGTGTCTCTCGTGACACAACAAAATCATGGAAACATCATGAAATCCGTGTCCATCATCGACATGTAAATCCTCATCTATCAGGTGCTGTCACCACGACTGGCCTTGATAGGTACGTATCATACGCTATCTCAAAAACCCGAGTGCCCAGCTTCGACCCTCGAATTTCGACGTATCCATACGTACATAACTCCGGTCGGTATCCCTATGATAACCGCCGAGTCCAAATACTATCACCGGTAGGTAGTGTTCCCCTGTCAGGCTCACCGTCTAACATATACGAGTCTTCTTGCCCCGGGATACCTCACCGGGTTCACCATGCACCCGCAGACGGTGCTTACCGCTCCTCGAATCGGGTTTCACATGCCACTCTCAGAACCGAGAAAACACATGGTAGGCGCACTGAAATATCATATCAAGGGAACCGGGTTTTTAAAACAATACATACTCTCTTTTGAAATACCCACGGTTCCCAAATCCAGAAATATCATAGAAACAACATATCTCAATGCGTATAATCATAAAGCATGATGTATGCGACATGTAAAGGAAATGTAAGCATATCAATATATCATGCAGCATGGAATAATAATATGCACATAGTGAGGGAAACCGCTCTTTTAAAATGAATTAGTTTTAAAGAGTATCTTGCGGTTCCCAAATCTCCAAATCCAGCGAGAATCATCTATGTATGTGCGAATACGTATGTATGCACGTATGGGCGTACAATAGGTATGTACACAAGTATGCCATGCAAGGGATCATATCCTGAATGCAACAGTACTACAGTGTAGTGACATGGTAATTATCGATGATGAAGTGTGTGAGCCGGCAAGCAGGTGTACGTGGAATATATGCATCATCGATAATGGTGCTGGTGTCCTAACAGCATGATTTTTATATAACAATAAACATATTTAACATGCAATGCGATGCAAATAGTAAGAATCTACGGCAAATGAATAATAAACACAACAATGAAGAATCTACATCAAAGTATCTATGTCATACTGTTTTGCCATTTGGAAGATAACGAATCAGGGTTTTTAGGAAAATAAGGGCTACGGTGTTTTTAAGAAAGGATGCGTCTTTTGAAATGTCCGTAGAATCCCTTTACATGTCTTTAAAATACTCTCGATTCGTTAGTTTTTGAAATAGGTATGACATCGGACTAGCCTAACATCTACTAGCAAAACTACAGCTCTAACTAACAAGTCAATCGGGAGGGGTATGGAAACCACCTAAATCTGAGTCAATATATATATATATATATATAAATATAATAGTCGGTGATCCCGCCTCAATAGTATCATATACAATACAATATATCATATGACATCCTCGAGTCATGAGTGCGGATCTATCATCAATATAAAGCTCGTATGGTAAATCATCGTACGTCATCCCAAAAGCTGGGTACGGGTCAATATCACATTCATCTCATCAATTATCTGGTATCCTTATCATCATATCTCATGATCTGGGGTACTGATCTAAGTCTAGTACGAATCG
Organism: Agapanthus africanus; assembly: GCA_030015575.1. Taxonomy (NCBI): domain Eukaryota; kingdom Viridiplantae; phylum Streptophyta; class Magnoliopsida; order Asparagales; family Amaryllidaceae; genus Agapanthus; species Agapanthus africanus. The sequence goes on along the minus strand of CM057350.1, from coordinate 176,935,970 downwards.
ATACCGTCTATATAAATATAAATGCGTGTGTGGAACACACGTCCGAAGGCCCGCTAAAATCACATGCCGTATCCCAAATATGAATCACATTATATCACCGATCTGATGGCACTATGCCCGATCTCATCAACTCATCTCCAAATATCATCCACTATCCTCATCATCTAGATATATGTATAGCAATAAGCATGTGTGTGCGTGTGAGTGTAAAGCTATTCTAGGGTTCGCATCTAGGAAACTGTACTAGTTTACATCTAAACCCCATTCTATCCATAGTACACCTACTCACATCTGAATATCCAAGTCACACATAATGCTATCATACATATATATAGTATATATATAGTATACTTAAACATCGAACTGAGGGGGTGCTATACGCCATCCACCCGACTTCCCCCGTAGATATAATCTACTCACCTTGCTCTTCGCCTTCCGTTGCCAACGTCGCCACGCGCTTGCTTGTCGTCCCGAAGTCGTCGTGGGGTACCTACACATTAACGTATCGCAAATGCGTATTAAAATCACATCGGAAACCAAAATGGCACGCTAAGGCCTATAGGTTAAAACCTACAGACTACGCTTTCAAAACCATCAAACAACCCTCGATATCGTCGTACAAACGTCAAGTGATCGAGGTAGAACACAAATACGCAAAAATCCAGAATTTAAAATACGCAAAACGAAAACACGAATTAAAACAGCAACTCAGGAAAAAGGCTCCAGATTCTATCCTAGGTCAAATTGGACAATTTTGCATATGCCAAGGGTCTAATTTATAGATGTAGGAGTTGCAGAACAAGAACGAGCCAAAATGCTCCAGGTCTGGCCGTAAATTGCGGCCAGAAGGAATAAATATGCGGCCATGGTTAGGAGTTAGGGGCTAGGGTTTTGGTGGTAGCTTCCTAGGTGCCTGCATGTATCACTGTCCATGCAAAATAATTTTCAGAGTCTCGGGGTGATAGCAGATTCCATTTAACCTTCACAGAATCACAGTTTTTTCCGATATCGGATTTTCTAAATCCGTATTCTGGGTTTCTAGTCTCTAGTTTAGGTCTTAATTCTAGCACTAGGGGTTTGTATGGTCTCTACTGAGCTTAATTGCTCACCACAACTCTCAATTTCCAATAACCTTAACTAGAATTTTCATACCCTCACTAAACATCACTATATCGGTTTAAAGTTAACATGGATATGAAAGCAATGGGAAAACTAAGCTAGTGGTTTAGAAAATACCTCATTTGGCAACTCAAGAAAATTCTTGAGTTGCCCCAAGTGTCCAAAACCTTTCCTTTCTTTGTCCAATGTGTTTCTCTTGAGCTTGTGCATCTTTTTTGTGAAATGGGATTTGGCTTTTGAGGTGATTTCCATGGTGTTTTGGGGGATTTTTTTAAGAGGGAGAGAGGGTGCAGCAGCAGCAGCAGCAACATGAGAAGAGGGGTGAGAAATGAGTGATGAAATGGAGAAGGAATGGTCAAGTCAAGATACCCCTCACCTTTCTCTCTCTCACCCATACCCAATACTATATTCCTTTCCTTTTCTTTTCTTTTCTTTTCTTTTCTTCTCTTATTAAATCATCAACCATGATAAAACATGTAGGAAAGCCATGGAAAAATATGTAACAAGTGTAAAAAAAAAGATATGGTGCATGTTTTGCACAAATATGCTAAAAATCCGATTAGCAATTTTTATCGCGATTAGCACTAAATTAGTGTCAAACTAATCATAAAAACTTAAAATTTGCATAATTCACATAAAACACCCTCTTTCTAGTAATTTCTATAATTTTCCAAATTTTTCCCCATTTATCGGTATTTAATTATACCGAAATATTAAAATATTCATTAAAATTAATATTAAATTATAAAAATTCCCCAAAAATAATATTTTATTTTTTTGAAATGTTACAGTTATCCGGATTGAGTAGGGGAGTATACAGTCAGATATATGGTGGATCCGGTCGAGACCGAGGGATAGGAAAACCGCATTTGAAGCGAGCAATAACACTCGATACCGGAAGTAGTTGAGAAATACGGTGGATATCTAAAAGATACCGACCAATATTGTTGATTGTCAGGATCATTCAGGGAACGATGCTTGCTAGCACTGAAGATTTGTGTCGATATTTGACACTGGATTTGAGGATAGTTTAGTAATATGACTAAGATTTTGGAATACTTGATGAGATTTCCGTTTTCTTCTATATGGGCACTATAGTGATATATTCATGCTTCACATTCTATCACATATCATGATTACTTGATACATAGGTTTAGGCGTTATCTCGTTTATGCATACAATTTCAACTGTTTGATATTAATTTTATTCGCTGAATTGGCAACTCACCCTAGTTGTTCCTTAGTTCCTTACAGGAAAGATCGTGTGGACGCATAGCAGCGTTGCGGATCCATATTTTAGAGTTTGTCGCTTATCTTGCTAGGTGGGTTATGTATTTAGTAATCGCCCCGTTTGGGTATTTTGTATTTTGTATCTAGTGTCACTTCATCAGACCGTGTATATTATTTAACTTAGAATGAAGGAAGACTATGTATATTTTTGGTCGGTTTGAGTAGAATCGACTAGTTATGTTTGATTGTACTTTCTTTTACTTAGTATGCGTGTGATTCTTCGCTTTTGAGCATTGTATGTTCGTTGCGTGGATTGTTTCTGCCGGTTGGCATTGATTTTGCTCCCAAGTAGGGGATTCCATTATAATAATTATTAAGTGCTTGTTTTTCTCGATATTTACAAAGGAGGTGCTGTCAAAAATTCTAATACGAAACTATTTGTTTTAACTTCATTTTCAAAAAAAACCTGGCATATGCTTTTAAACTAAACAACCTTTGAAATAAAAATGTGGTCTCATTTTCATTACTTCTTATTAAAATTGTACCTCCTTATTTCTGCAAACAGGGTTTAGATCAAATTTAGGTCGTGACAACACCACTCAAGCCTAGCCGAACCTAAAATCCTAGCCCGTGTTGCCGTTGCTGCCATGACCGTGCCATCCATGTCACCGTCGTCGTTACTGTCGTCTTAAGGAAAGTGAAAATCAATCAATTTTTTACTCATGCTAATGTAGTAGTTAGTTAAAATAATAATGAATAATGATATTGTGATGAATGGAACCCCGACTCGGTATACTATCCCATATCAATATCAAATAGAATTTATTTGAAAAACATTTAGTTTTGATCGATTAAATGAAATCGATATTTCAATTGATACCCGTACATAACTGAGTGTTAGATGCGATACATGAATGAAAACCCTACTTAAAATGCCCATATCTTATGATCAATAGTTTCATTTGCTTTTTAACCGATATTGTATAGAATTTATACATAAAATATCGACGTTTAGACCATGAAATAACACCCCCAATTGATTACGCTAAATCTGGAATTTACCGTACCCGTTGCACTGTAAAATCCATATTAAATTATATGTAAATCGTAAAGTAATTTTCTAGGGCTCGTATCGAATCCAACTAGATAACCTATAACCCTATGCAAATTTTTATTTAATATGGACATGTTAAGATAATGGAAACTGAAGGAAAATACGGCTATAACCCTATGCAAATTCTAACCGTGAACATTTCTTAGCGTGAAAATTAAAAAGTCAGTTAGTTGGTGGGCCCCAGGTTTTTGTTCACGGTTACAACCAGTGATCAAATGTCTTTAGTCAAGGTTACAACCGTGAACAGTTTTTTTATAAATAATTAAATTTTCCGCACCCCACGTGCGTTAATTTCAATCACAACTAGAAATATATAAATTCCATTCACAACCAACAATATATAATTTTCATTCATGAAATATATTCAAATCTCATGTAATATATGATAATCAAAGTAATAAGCTCTGAATTGCACGCAAACATAAACAAAATATAGACATACAATCAATATGATCAATACTCCACCAATGAACAAATGTATGCGTTAACAAATCAAAAAATGTATGTGTCAACAAATCAAAAATAGAACTAATTCCATTGGAAATACGATCAACTTCTATCGTCCCAAGGCCTGAAGAATGCGCTCAACTCAGACGGAATCGGCGTGCGACTACCTCATGTCTCGGATCTCCACCCTAAGCTCCAGCAGCTCATGCCGCATCTTCTACAGCTCCTGAAGGGTCTCCTGCCGTGTCTGCTGCTGCTGCTCTACATGCTCATGGAGCCGACGGCTCTCCTCCTGCGACGCAGCTGTCGCAGCCACCAACGTCTGGGTCATGGCGTACTCATGCGGGGTCGAACGCTTATCAAAAAATCGATAGCCCCGGGACCAACCCCGTGCTTATACCCACTGTGATGCCTACCGGATATTGAATCCAGGACAGGAACAATATGTTAGTTATATGTATGCCCTAGAGGCCATTACTGTACATACGTTGTATATTGTAGTGGATGTTTGGACATATATAGGGATGACTTTCTTGCTCGACATGATAGTATGCTATCTGGTTACTCTTTATCTTAACATGTACTCTGATTGTCTCTATATTACATGTTGATAAAGCCCTTAGGATGAGTACTTGACTACCAGGACTATGATGCAGATCATACTAGTGGGGACAGTGTAGTCGGTAAGTACATACTTCAAATGTTCCTAGTCGTGGGAGTACCGAGACAGGGCATCGATATTCCAGAGTAGAGTAGCGTATGCACTTCTTGACCCATATGATGGGCGATGGATGATCCCATATCCATTGATGTTTGACATCAGAGAAGGTATACGGGTGCTCAGTGGAGACTGGGTACACTGGTCGGACTCGCCGAGAACTCCCAGATGGTATTATACCTCACGTCAGATGGCAGTTCTCTGGTGACACTGGTACAGGTTAGTTTGTAGACCCGAGATCGGCATAGAGTCTTATGTGATTCCCACTGTGATTTGATTTCCATCATACCACGTTCAAGAAGGCGTGCAAAACGTTGGCTTTTGGGTACAGTCCTGAATCACATGGAGGCAATGAGCGATAGGAGGGGTTTCGTCTCTCCCGGTATAGGGAGTTGATGTTCTGCTGTGTTCGATTGGCTATAACTAGAAATCCCTGGCAAGGGTTGCTGAGATTTACTGGTAAGTGTTATCAGTAGTTTCTCGAACTGTTATGGACCTCATATCGACACGACTTATCAAGCTACTAGGGTCTGATGTTTACCAGCCCTAGGAGAGATATTCGACATATCAGACGAAGAGACCGGACTGTACGGGAGTGTTACTGATTGGATTCGCAGGAGAATGTATAGGCTTGCTTGTTGATCTTCTGATTGCTCAATACCTGGGTGGCTGTTACATTTAGCTGACCGCTTGCAGCTTGTGTGTGTTTGATATGATCATCACCTACTACCGGCGTATTGATGATTCTTTAGAGTCCTACACAGAGATTTCCTAGCTCAGGCAAAACGGAGTAGGAGCACATATGTGATATGTGCGGGACCGAGAATAATACGAGTATGTGATACCGTATTAGTTTCTCGCGATATGAGATACCGGCCGGGTATATGTGATATAGCCGGGTCATCGGATCAAGTGTTGATTCGATGAACTGATACCGATTATATTAGTCGGTTGTATGCGATATAGCCGGATTATAGGATCAAGTGTTGATTCGATAATTTAATGTATAATTATATATGTGATATATTAAGTTACATTAACTAATATAAGCTCACTTAAAGATTCTTTTTCTCACTTGGATAATACATTGATATATATGTGATATATATTAAATGTATTATTTTATTTTGTTATAAAATATATTATATATGTTATATATAATATTGTAACAAGTTAAGGTTACAAATGCAACATATTTTGTGGAGTTTAAACATGGTTAGGGTTTGGGTTAGGGTTAAGCTTTCTTGAAGCTTCTAGAAGCTTTGTTTTTGTTTTTAAGCAAAGATATTTTATAAAGATATTTTGTTGATATTTCTTAACCAAACCCAAATCCTTTACCATAGTAAATTCTCTACATGAGTTAAGTCTTCATTCTTAACCCATGGTTGCATTTCTAACCTCACACAAGTTTTCATTATTCATCAGAAAGTAATTTCTTCTTCTTCTTCCTTTAAGAAAAGCTTTCTAGCTTTTTCACATATGATGATTTTGAGTGAGATAAAGAAAACAAATGAGAGCTAAATTCCTACTTCATCATCCTCATCTATTCTAGCCACTTAGATTAGGGTGTTTGCTTTGCTAATACTTGATTAGTGAACCAAAAGCTTGGGCTTGAGTTTCTTCAAGGTAGATTATCTTTGTTATTGAAGAACGGAAGCAAGCTTGCATCTTTCTCTTCATGGAGCCTCTCTAGAGTTCGGGTACTCGATGATCGCAGCGAAGGGACCTCAACACGGAACTTTAGAAGTGAAGGAACGGACTACAAAGGTTGTAATCTCTAACTCTTAGAAGTAAAGTTGTTTACTTGCTCTTTGTTTCGCCTAATCTCTAGTCTAAGATCTTGGTTAGGGTTGTTCGTCATATGAAAAATTTGATTTTGGTATGGTTGATGCCTTGTACAAACTTGTTCTTGTGTCTAGTAACTCTACAGTGGTATCAGAGCCAAGCTAGAGCTTTAGGCGAACTCTAGACGAAATTTAAAGTCCGATCAAACCCCGAAACGTCGATATACACCCCCTCTCTGGAAATTTTTAAAAATGTTGATTTTTTCTGTATTAAAAATACTCAGAAAATTAAGCAGGGAATTATAAAAAATACTGTGAAGTACGGACCCATGAACCCTTCAAGAGACCGCGGAACAGTGGCCAAACCATGCATTTGGCGGCAGTTCCGCGGCCAACTTAGGGTGTCAGGGGAGAATACTTCAGGGTATGATTCTTGGGTACTTTTGCATGCTTCTGGGAATTTTTAATTCTACTCAAGTGTTGAGTTTTCTGGAGATCTTTTGTATTCGATGATTCGATCGGAAGTTTTAACTTCGTTTAGTTTTTTGGGTAATTTAGAATGTGTTAAAAAGTTCGAACGGATATCAATAACTCACTTTTTCCCCTGCCGGAAAATTTCCAAGTGTTGGATTTTTTCCTTAGTTAAAGAACATTCACAGTCGTGCAAGTAACGCGGTGGACCCTCTAGAAGAACACAAACCTTAACTCGATTATGTGACCGTCTGAACCGCGTCTAAACCTTACGGTTTAGGGCAGTACGGCGTTGCCACATGTGAGGCATTGGTTTGACCCTTCTACAGCTGGACCATTGGTACTGTGGCATGTGATGGATACTTTTAAACTAATTTCAGGTGTTGAGCAAAAAGGAAAATTTTGGGTGTTTGTTTATTCGATTGGAAAGTTTAACATTGTCTATTTATCTGGAATGTGATACAATATTTGGAATCCATAAGTAGTTATGAGATAACTAATTTGAATGTTATAAATCTAGCAGTTTAGTCTCAGATGATCGGTTGCCACGGGATTTTGATGCGATCAAAAGTCCGACGCAATCACGTAGCGTACGTGGATACTCGCCGGGTAAACTTAATAGATAGCCACACCCAATAGCCCCGACCAAGTGACTGCAGGAGAACCCCGTAGCCAAAAACATCCGTTGGGGTGCTCGCGGCAGCGGTGTTCCACCTTAGTGCACTTCGTCGACGGCATCGGGGGTGCGGCCGTCTACTAAAGTTTCCGACGAGCATTCGATCAGGATGTCGGGAATCTTGTTGAATTGCCTGACTAGATATTGAAAGTTGTTTTCGAGATCGAGACTAAAATGCGGGGTTTATAACTGTTAGGCATGCGATGTCTAAGGAATTCATTTGGTTAGGCATGAGATGTCTAAGGAGGTTGCGGATTCCAACTGTTGTAGTTTTACACTTTCTTTTCTGTGACCGTAAGCGTAGTATGTGGTGTATCGCCGTCTTCGTTGCTATACATCAACGACAATCGGGATATGCATGCTTGCTTACGTTGATGATATGAGATATTATGTGTTGCTGTGATATGTTATATTGGATCGTCGCGTTTTGAATAGCCGGGGGTTTTATATGAGATGAGGGTTTTTTATTTTCATTCATGTAAAATTCATTGTATGTAATATTCTTTTATTGGGGCACTTCCGGGCTGAGGATGATGTCACCAATGTATATTATTTACTTTTCCGCATTAGGTAGACCCAAGGCGTGGAGCACAAGTAACCGGGTTCTAGGGTCCAGTGGGAGACCATCTCGAGGAGTCGAGACCGGGTCTCCTAACTCTAGAATTGGCAGTGTTGCTTGCCGCTCTCGTAGGGGTCTAGCGATGTGGGTTTGGCTATTCATCGCGCCCGTGGAATCCGCGTTTTATACAGGCTCGCATAAAACACGGAAATCCTAGTATATCCAATATTTTATATGTTATCTTCTGCTGCAATGTTCTGTGATGAGATCATATTACTGCTTGAGACGAATGTTTATATTATATATATTAGATATATGTTATATTGCTGATTTCGTTTCAAATGTGATTCTTGTGAAGCATAATAAAATGGGACTTCATTAATGAGATTAATGAAACTAAAAGAAACCTAAAGATGTTGTAGAAACTTGTCTCAAAAACAGGTAGCTCTAGTTCTTGCTTTGCATAGCGGTATTCCTTGTAGAATATCCAGCACCTTATTAGATAAGGAAAGAGCCGAGATCCCTTCACCGGGAGTGATCTCTTTAGCGAAACTAGCAGATGCTACAAACTCGGTTTGTCTTTTAATTGTTTCTATAGTTTTTGCTTTGCATAGTGATATTTGTGAAATATCCTGCACCTTATTCGATAAGTAAAGAGCCGAGATCCCTTCACCGGGAGTGACCTCTTTAGCAAAACTAGCAAAGGCCTCAAAAACATTTCATTTAAAATCACTCGATTCTACAACGATATCAAGTTCATTACGCAAAGGGTTTTCTTAAAATCCTGTCGTAGCCCTCCGTCATTTCAGATAAGTAGTATTTAGTATTCGTGCTGCGTTTGTTGGCTTTTGTCAAGGCGTAGTGTGCGGAAGCTGATTACTGCTTATCTGTATAAGCATATGATGTGATTGAGTTAGGGTAGTCGTGCGACCTTGTTGGCCTTTGTCAAGGGTCGTGCGGGTGGGTTTAATTCAATCTGGAAATGACGGGTTGAACTTGACTAGCATCGTATGGTTTGTTGGCCTTTGTCAAGGTCATAGGAGATTAGGGGTAAAATATTATTGGGAATTTCAAGAGTTGAAATTTGCATACCTTCTATGAGATAGTTGGATCCCGATACCCGCTGCGAGTAAGAGATACTCCTGGGAGAGTTTTACACATTACAATTAGCCGATCAAGTAGGTGTCTAGAAAGGTGTCAACGGGGTTACGCCCCTGGGAAACACGAGGTTTATTTTAATTAGGTTCGTACGAAAGCACGGGGAACCTCCCTCAAAATACCGGCACTGGCCTGGCTAAAAGATTAGCGATCTTGTAGAGTGTAATTAATCCCGGCTAGTCTTTCCATTTAGGGTTTGAAAGAAGATTTGACTAAAACAGTGGGAGACATCCTGATTAGATATATTAATAACCAATCTAATTTTGTAAGAGCATACGCTGAGTGTTTTCTTCTATCTCTCTCTAGGTAGCGACCATGTCACGCTTTAATCAAGAAAATAATACGGATGTATTGACCGAACCCGCTTGTTATATTGCGCTAGGGAACGTTGGTCCTGCTCCAACTTATAATTGTTATAAGACAGAGCAGGAAATATGGGATTACCAGAATTCCCGTGCCACCTAAATGAAGAAAGTGCATGCTGATGCATCTTCTTCAGGTGTGTTCATTACCAAGAACTGTTTCGCAGTATCCTCTACGTCCTGGGTATGTGATACTGGATCAGGATCCCACTAATGTAATTTATTACATGGGCTACAGAGAGCTAGAGAACTGAGAACGGGTGATAAGTTTCCAGAGTTGGAAATGATGCAAGTGTTGCAGCCAAGTCTGTTGGCAGTTATCACCCTGTATTATCAGAATACATTGATTCTGAACGAATGTTATTAGATACCGAACCTGATATACAACATCATATCAGTCTCTTTATTAGTAAAGAAGAATATAGTTTTGTATTGTTGGATAATGTTTTGAACATTTCCTATATCAAGAGTTGATCGGTTTAGGCACGTTATCTAAAAGTATAGACGTTCTAAATCAAACCACAGTTCTTAACGTACAGAACACACACAAGAGAAAGAGTTCAGAAATGAATGAATCCTTCTTGAGGCATTGTAGACTAGGTCATATCAATGCAACCCGACTAGCTAAAGTTACATAAAGATACATATTTAAATTAGTTTAGATTTACATCTTGTAAAACTTGCCAGTCATGTCACAAAGATAAGATGACCACAGCTCCGTTTATTGGAAACGGAGAAAGAGTTAGTGAACTCTTGGGATTAATACATGCTGATGTATGAATGTCCCCTGTCTACATATGCCAGGACTAGTTCTTTATACTCCATTACATTCACTGATGATCTCTCAAGATTCAGACATATGTTCTTGTTGAAACACAAGTCCGAAACTTTTGAGATAATCACAGAATATAAGTTAGAAGTAGAGAACGAAAAATGGGTATAAGTATTATGCCCTTTGATGTGATCAAGGAGGAGAATACTTGATTCCTGAATTCCTGGACTATTTTAAAGGAGAATGAGATTCTCTCTCAGCATTACTCCTCTGAATACACCATAGCACGTCGGTGTATCGGGGCGGAGCAATCACACCCTATATGATATGGTGTGCTCTATGATGAGTACTACTGAGTAGCCTATTTTTTTCGGAGTTATGCACTTGTGAAGCTGCATACCTATTGAATAGGGTTCAGGTGCCTACCACTCTATATGTGATATGGTATGGGAAGAGCCCATCTCTTAAGGATGTTAAGATTTGGGGTTGTCCGGCCTATGTCTAAAAGCAAAATCCGGACAAGCTCGAGGCAAGGTCAGTTCTGTGGAAGTTTGTTGGATATTCCAAGCATTCGCAAGGGAATATCTTCTACCACACCGAGGAACAAAAGATGTTTTATTTCTCGGCATACCATTTTTTGTGAAAAAGGGAATTTCTTGTGAAGAAATTAGTGGTCATGAGGTAGAACTGGAAGGAGTTCCATCTATACAAACTGCAGCTGATGATTTGGTAAACCCGGAGGATTCAATAGATCCCAACGAACCTCAGCCTCTCCGCCGATCTAGTAGGATTCCTCATCCACCTGAGAGATACTTTGGTTTCTCTATGATAGTGGGAGTGAGGATTGCATCATGAGATGATGAACTAAATAGTTTTGAGCAGGCCATCAGGAGTGGGGACTCTGTAAGAATGGCTGGATGCTTAGCGATATGAGATGGAATCCTTATACACCAACAAAGTATGGACTTTGGTTGCTTTATCTGAAGGGTTAAATCCCCATCAGGAGAAAGTATATCTTGAGAAGATTACTTGGTGTACATGGAAAAGTTGAGACTTTCAAAGCTATGCTTAAGTCCATCCACATCCTACTTGCCACTGCTACATACCATGACTACGATATCTGGCGGTTGGGTGTCATGACTACTTTTCTAAATAATGATTTGGAAGAGAGCGTCTATAAGTACACAGCCAGAGGGCTTCATAGACAGTGGGAGCAGTGGAAACGTGTGAAAGATGTTTTATGTGATAAATCAGGTATCTTGGAGTTGGAACGTCTGTTTTGATGTAGTAGTCAAAGAGTTTGACTTCATCAAAATGGTAGATGAACCAAGTATATACAAAAAGGTAATAGGGAGTATGGTGGTGATCCTCGTATAGTACGTGGATGGCATACTCTTGATAGGGAAGTAGTTTCCTATGCTACGCTCGGTTAATCTTCTCTTATCACAAAGATTCTCCATATAGGATCAAGGTGATACCTCCTAAATCCTAAGTTATGGATCTATGAGATAGATCTAATTGGATGTTAGGATTCTCACTAGTTGTAGTGAGATGGTATCAATCGATCCTGGGGAGAATCACTGGAAAGGTTACAGGGTGATAAGGACGACTGAATGCCAGTCTCAGGCATTGTCTTTACCCTCAGTGGAGGGACGGTATGTTGGAAGAGTTCCAAGCTAGATACCGTGACATACTAGACGATTAAAGGCAAGATACATCGTTACCAAGGATCTACCAAAGAGGCAGTCTGGATATATATGAGTTCATGAGATGAATCTCGTTCCTACCATTGTGTGATAATGGAGTTGTGGCTTAGGCCTAGGATCTCCCGTCCCATCAGAAATCCAGACATATTCTTAGGCAGTATCGCCTGATCACAGAGATGGTTGATCTCCAAGGAGATCGAGGTTAGGAGAGTAGACACAGAGGACAACAGCGCGGATCCTCTAACAAAGGCCTATTTCCCAGTAGAGACTTTTATGGGATGGTTGAGTATGAGATACTTCAACCACAGCTTATTGTTGGGTATGAGATACTACAACAGATGGCCCTAGTGCAAGTGGGAGATTGTTAGTTATATGTATGCCCTAGAGGCCATTACTGTACATACGTTGTATATTGTAGTGGATGCTTGGACATATATAGGGAGGACTTTCTTGCTCGACATGATAGTATGCTATCTAGTTACTCTTTATCTTAACATGTACTCTGATTGTCTCTATGTTACATGTTGATAAAGCCTTAGGATGAGTACTTGACTACCAGGACTATGATGCAGATCATACTAGTGGGGACAGTGTAGTCAGTAAGTACATCCTTCAAATGTTCCTAGTTGTGAGAGTACCGAGACAGGGCATCGATATTCCAGAGTAGACTAGCGTATGCGCTTCTTGACCCATACGATGGGCGATGGATGATCCCATATCCATTGGTGTTTGACATCAGAGAAGGTATACGGGTGCTCAGTGGAGACTGTGTACACTGGACGGACTCGCTGAGAACTCCCAGATAGTATTATACCTTACGTCAGATGGCAGTTCTTTCGTGATACTGGTACAGGTTAGTCTGTAGACCCGAGATCATCATAGAGTCTTGTGTGATTCCCACTTTGCTTTGATTTCCATCATACCACGTCCAAGAGGGCGTGCAAAACGGTGGCTTTTGGGTACAGTCCCGAATCACATGGAGGCAATGAGCGATAGGAGGGGTTTCGTCTCTCCCGGTATAGAGAGTTGATGTTGTGCTGTGTTCGATTGGCTATAACTAGAAATCCCTGGCCAGGGTTGCTGAGATTTACTGGTAAGTGTTATCAGTAGTTTCTCGAACTGTTATGGACCTCATATCGACACGACTTATCAAGCTACTGGGGTCTGACGTTTACCACTCCTAGGCGAGATATGCGACATATCAGACGAAGAGACCGGACTGTACGGGAGTGTTACTGATTGGATTCGCAGGAGAATATACAGGCTTGCTTGTTGATCTTCTGATCGTTCAATACCTGGGTGGCTGTTACGTTTAGCTGACCGCTTGCAGCTTGTGGGTGTTTGATATGATCATCACCTACTGCCGGTGTATTGATGATTCTTTAGAGTCCTACATAGAGGTTTCCTGGTTCAGGCAAAACGGAGTAGGAGCACATATGTGATATGTGCGGGACCAAGAATAATACGAGTATGCGATACCGTATTAGTTTCTCGCGATATGAGATATCGGCCGAGTATATGTGATATAGCCGGGTCATCGGATCAAGTGTTGATTCGATGAACTGATACATATTATATTAGTCGGTTGTATGCGATATAGCCGGATTATCGGATCAAGTGTTGATTCGATAATTTAATGTATAATTATATATGTGATATATTAAGTTACATTAAGTAATATAAGCTCACTTAATGATTCTTTTTCTCACTTGGATAATACATTGATATATATGTGATATATATTAAATGTATTATTTTATTTTGTTACAAAATATATTATATATGCGATATATAATATTGTAACAAGTTAAGGTTACAAATGCAACATGTTTTGTGGAGTTTAAAAATGGTTAGGGGTTTGGATTAGGGTTAAGCTTTCTTGAAGCTTCTAGAAGCTTTGTTTTTGTTTTTAAGCAAAGATATTTTGTAAAGATATTTTGTTGATATTTCTTAACCAAACCCAAACCCTTTACCATAGTAAATTCTCTACATGGGTTAAGTCTTCATTCTTAACCCATGGTTGCATTTCTAACCTCACACAAGTTTTCATTATTCATCAGAAAATAATTTCTTCTTCTTCTTCCTTTGAGAAAAGCTTTCTAGCCTTTTCACATGTGGTGATTTTGAGTGAGATAAAGAAAACAAATGAGAGCTAAATTCCTACTTCATCATCCTCATCTATTCTAGCCACTTAGATTAGCGTGTTTGCTTTGCTAATACTTGATTAGTGAAGCAAAAGCTTGGGCTTGAGTTTCTTCAAGGTAGATCATCTTTGTTATTGAAGATCGAAAGCAAGCTTGCATCTTTCTCTTCATGGAGCCTCTCTAGAGTCCGGGTACTCGATGATCGCAGCGAAGGGACCTCAACACGGAGCTTTAGAAGTAAAGGAACGGACTACAAAGGTTGTAATCCCTAACTCTTAGAACTAAAGTTGTTTACTTGCTCTTTGTTTCGCCTAATCTCTAGTGTAAGATCTTGGTTAGGGTTGTTCGGCACATGAAAAATTTGATTTTGGCATGGTTGATGTCTTGTAGAATCTTGTTCTTATGCCTAGTAACCCTACACAATAGCGGTGATCGAGTCGCCAGGGCCAAGTCTCAAGGCGTTCGTCTGCTCCTGAAACCGGGTCTGTATAGAATATATGTGTGTTCGCGCATGCGCACATACACATATACACTGGTGCTAACTTAAAATACGTAATCAACTTGATTATATGAAACTTACCATATACATGCCCGTGCCCTTGTGTAATGAGGCCCACCCATTGGCTTCTTAGTAGTTGGCTGGGTCTTTCTTTTTCTCCGATGAAATTAGGATTTAGTTTAAGAATTAATTAACGATATAGAAAATATATGGAATTAAGCATCTAAGTACTCATCAAGTGCCACCGAGCGTTGGCCTGCGAGCGCTTCCTTTGGATCGGGATAGCACGTTCTCGCACGCCGTTGTTCCAGTTCTGCTTATTTCGAACAGATATCGTCTTGCAAAAATAAAGATTATAATATATTTTAGAATATGATTTTATGTTATATTATTAAAATCTTAAAAATTAAATTGATACTTTCATATCATTGCGCTCAAAATAGGCGGCAAGAAACGGCCAATCCTCTCTCGGGATCTCCAGCGCTATGACCTTCATCAAGTGCCTCCACTGATCCTCGGTCGCCACGGCCTAGGGAAGATAAAGTCCACTCTTCACTTCCTATCGATGGTGTAGCTTGATCACTTGACACTGGCCTAGGATGTGAGCAAGGGCGCGATCTATATCGAATGGCTTGTACACGCCATCCTCACCGGGCTCGCCATGAATATGTAATTCTTCCTAGTCTGAAATTGAAATATATTAAACAAATAATTATATTTATATGTATATAACGACGATTGAAATTTAAATGTGTGAAAGGATATGTCATACCTCCTCCGACCCAAAAAACCACATAACACACTCGGTCTGGGCCTTGTTTTACCGAATATAGAGCGGGTACTTATAATAAGTATGGATCTCCTGCCCAACATAAGCCCCCCACTAGTTAGCATGCTCTCCAACATGCACACCTGTTGCATTAAAGAACAGATCACATAGTCCTGGGCGGCCTACAGCAGTCGGGCCCAGTAGGACCCCTCGTTCTAACATTGCTCGAGCCTGTGAAAAAATAGATATACATACACAATATTATAATATTTAGAATATGAATATAGAATTTGAAAATTTTAAATTACAATCGTTATTTAAAAGTTTTAAGAAATAATGATTATACCTGTCGTCCTCGGTATGGCGCTAGAACTGGTGGCAGATGTCGTCCCGCGAGTAGAATGCGGATTTGCAAACAATAAACTGTTAGATGATTCAATATCCACCTATATTGTAATAATGTATCAAATTTTAAATGAGTAAACTCCGCACCATGCTCAGGAGTGACTGGGGTATAAGGACCCGCTGATGCACTAATAGGGATAGAAAGAAGCGGCAACACTGTGGGTGATCTGGCGATAGTATGAGGAGCGCTAGTAAGGATAGTAGGGACAGTCGGGGGTGATGCGATGTGAGTAGGGGGCTATGGGGGTGATGTGGCGGTAATAGGGGTGCGCTGCTAGGGATAGGCGTTGCTGCTGCGGCTCCCATGCCTGCTGAGGCTGCTGGGACAATCTTGTCAACGGGTATGGATCGACTCAGAATGTCCTGTAGACGCTGTCTCTTGTGGCGTTTAGTGCCTTTTCCTACGCCCATGATCAAATCCTACATAAATCTAAACGTTATTTCATTACTTATAATCATTATACAATTTAGAATATTCAATTTAACTTCGTTACCTAACACGTTTATGTGGTACATTATCTAAAGATTCATTAGTGTTATGTTTAATTGACGACTTGGTTAAGTTCGGTTTCAATTGTTAATGGATTGAGCTCTCCTCCAACTCCTATTAAGAACTTTCTCCTTCTAATCTCCTCCAACTCCTATTGAGAACTTTCTCCTTCTAATCTCAAAACTCGGGATTTGAATTATTCTTCTAAGAAAGATGATGATGATATTAAATATTCTATATTGAATGTCAAGAGTAGCGGCTGTCGAGGGTAAAGCACATATCCCATTAATAATGTATAAAGTATACATCCATTCACTTGTGCTTTCATCCATTTCAAGAAAAATTCGGTAGCACCTCTCCGCTGTTCTCCGAGTACACTATAATAGAAAAGATGATCATTTTAATGCTGTCAAAGATCATTGAAACGAATATCTAATCTATCATTGTACATAGAGAACCAGCGAAAATGTACCGACGAAATATCTCGAAACAAATGAAAAACATAAGTGAATGCAGATGTCAGCTTTATACATTCCTAACTTGTCCACACCGGAAAAATTTATCAGTTATCATACGATTGAATCATGACGTCATATAAACTACATGATGATTGTTAGAACCGAACGATACCGTCCGATATTTAACAACATTCGTGTAGTTTTATGTCACGATGAATATCGAATGCATGTTAACCGATAAACGGGGGCTAAGCCGCGTTTTGATTTTCACATATGATTATCGATGAGAATATGAAAATTTCATATTATCATCGAGTATCATACACTTAGTTTAATATGTAATTTGAATTAGTTTTACGTTTACGTTTCAATTCAAAAAATGTTTCGAAGTTTTTAGTTTAGAGTAAAGTTGTTAAGGGTTATTTTAATCAATTTTAAGATTTTGGATTTAGAGTTTTCTTGATGAAGTTTGATATTTTGGATTTTGGGTTGGTTTTAGGGTGGGATTTGACAAGAGTTCAATATAGAAAAGAATGATGATGAATTAAAGTTTGGTGTTGTTTGTATGTGTGCATGTCTGAGTGAGTGAGTGTGTGTGTGTGTGTGTTTGTGTTTGTGTGTGTGTATCACCGTGTGTGCGCGCGTGCGCGCTTTTCACTAAAATACCATTAATTTTGTTACTTTTCACTAAAATACCTTTAACTGTTTGTTTTTCACTAAGCTACTTGAACAAATTAAGTAAACAATTCATCTTCTTAAATTATCTAAATTACTATAAATTCACTAAAATACCCTTAGCTTTTGTTGGTTTAAACTACCTTAAAATTTTACTTTAAAACTTATTTTGCTCAATTTTATATTTTTACACTAAAATACCCTTAACTATTGTTGCAATTTCACTAAAATACCCTTAACTACTATTTTTGTAATTTTACACTAAAATACCCTAACACTTAGTCCTATCTTTAATCCTAATCCTAACCTTAACCCTAATCACCAACCCAAACCCTGCCTAACCCTAACCCCCTCTAAATCTCAACCCAAACCCTAATTCTCCCCTATCTACAATATGACTACCAACATCAACAACTACAACAACAACACTACCACCAACATCACCACCAAAAACAACAACAACAAAATCAACACCGACACTAACAACACCAGGAACAACATTAAAAACAGCAGCAACAACAATTCAACAATATAAACTTTAATTTAATTTAGGGAACAATATAATTAAACCAATTTTTTTTTAAAACTTACCTCTTCACGATCGGTGGCGATGACGAAGGCTACGACTTCAGCGACAACCTCGCTTCGACGACAGGGTTTATGACTTCAGCGACGACGATGACAACCTCGCTCCGGCGACGGTTAGGGCTTCGATCGCGGCTTGGCTTCATTCCAGAGGCAGTGAGGGCTTCAAAAAGGACGGCCACGGTGGTGAGGAGAAATATGTGGTGGCTAAGACTTCAGTGACGACGAAAATCTCGCTCCGGAGAGCTCCAGCGATGGCTAAATCTTCGATCGCGGCTTGATTTCGATCCAGGGACGGTGAGAGCTTCGAAGGGGACAGCCATGGTAGTGAGGAGCGAGATGTAGTGGAGAAGAGGTGGCCAGAGCGGGGGAGGCCCAAGGTGGGAGAATTTGGGGAGAAATTTTTTTGTTGGAGGAAAATGAAGGCTCGGGGAAAGGAAAAGGGGAAATTTGGGGTTTTATCACTAGTCTGTTGTAGGGCCTGCCACATTATGCATTTGGTCATGGTTCGAACCATGCCCAATTATTTTACGACCGTTATGATAAAATGGTCACGGTTTGTACCGTAAGAAAATCCCTGTTACCTTTGAGCATTATTGTAGTAGTGTGTCTCAGATACCAGCCGAGATATCCTTGATGGAAACCCTGTCTCCAATTCTCATGTAGACTTGTCATGGAACGATTAGTATTTAGATTCTTGATCAGACCTTGATGTAAACCGCGATGTGTTGGGGTAGTTTGAGTGTGAGTTCGATCAACGGAATCTCATGAGTCTTATTGCTAGCACAATCATTTCGTTTTGCTGAGGAGACCTGGCACGAAACGATACCAATCATTTCGTTTTGCTGGGGAGACCGGGCTCGGAATGGTACCAATCATTTCATTTTACTGGGGAGACCGGGCACGGAATGGTACCAATTACTTCATTTTGCTGGGGAGACCAGGCACGGAACGGTACCGATTCATTACATGACAATTGGGCATGTGTTTCCTTGCCCCTGGAGCTTACCTTTGGGTTGGGAATTCTCCTACGGTGGTTGATACTCATACTCGAACCGACGATAGGTTTAGTGACATGGATATTGAGACTTAGTGATTGAAAGGTTTAGTGACATGGACATTTTATTGATTACTGATTTTATACACATGCTATATTGTTTACATATACCTATTATTTTACGATTATGTCATTTAACTATGCTTGCTACTTCATGGTTATCATTATTGCATATATTATATATATTGCTATATTGTGTTGCCCTGACGACCTGAGTATGCATGCTCAGAGTAAGAAGTGGACTTAGCCCAGATCAGGACCTGCCCTACTTCGAGGATATTGTATAGATCTAGACCAACGGTGTCAACGCTATCAGTTTCCTTTGACTCTATCTGGTTAGTTATATCCCTGATGTTATAAATTAGAATCCATTGCACTCTGATGTGATAGATTTAGTGATTTCGATTCTCGTTAATTATGCTGTATTTATTATTTACCATGTACTGTTAGAAGCCAAAGTGTGACTACGACGGGATTTTTTCTTGACCGTAGAAGCATGGCTGGCCTAATCACCCCTCGTATTCCGTATTTTGGGAAGTGATTGAAAGAGATTATCGTGTCGTACTAAGTTTTAAGATACCTCAATCAAGACAGTGTCGCGTGTAGCTAGCCGAGATGAGTACGGGTCGTCCGCAGGGAGATGGTACGTATTTCATTCTTGTTCTCATGAGTTAAGTCCAAAATGTCGGAATGTTCGTTTCTAACCTATATGTTGTGCATATTCAAGAGAACGCTTGTTAGGGATAGAGTTATGTTAGTTTAAGTTATGAAAATCCGTACACTTCCTTTTGTGCCTCTTTTGACTATTGACGCTAGGGTAATTGACAATGTGGATTAAGATGTTTAAGTAAGGTATTTGTGATTGTGCGTGAAATACGTACTTATTGATCCTTGTCCTTCCGTTATTGTCTCTTATCCTTCGCCTCTGGCCAAACCAAATGCAACCGGTCACAATTAGGAATCACCACTATTGTGGTAGGATAGAGTGCCTAACGGAGCGGATTGCTTGGGTTTTGGTTGGAGTTCAATTTGTAAGGTGTCGGGCAAAGGAAGATATAAAGAAAATCCTAGCTAAAACATAACCCTTATCTTTCCCTAACAAGAAAGGAAACTATTTACAAAACACAAAAATGGAACAAAAGAGAGAATAAGACATCATAAGAAATATTGCAACAAGAGTAAAGATCATAAAAACATTACAAGTAAAGTAAAAAGAAAGAGATACTAGGAACCAAAGTGCAAGGAATTGAAGACTTCATTAAAGTTCAATAACAAGTACACGATAATGAATTCAAATACTAAAATCTAAACTTGCAAGCTGACTTAAGAGATTGCAAAATCAGACAAAAGAAAAGAACTCAAACTAAACCTATCTACTTTGTACAAAACTTGAACTAAAGTTACAAAATGTAAAATTAACTTAGCATCAAAAAGAAGTTTCTTGCTTGCTTTCTGTTCTGGTATTTATAGGGAACTCATCACCAAAAAAAAATAATAAAAGTGAGATAATATGACATAGAGGAGTGCCCAGAAGAAATTTGGAGCCAAGATGAGCAAGTGGGGCCACTAATTTTGGCTATTTTGAATAAACCGGCGGCCGTTCTGGCGGCTATAGGGCCCGTCTTCTTATAGTGATCTCTTGACCTCTCCATCATCTCTCTGATATTTTTTGTTTCTTTTATATCAACTTAGGTTTTAATCTTGAGATTTGGAGGGAAATTGCAAGCTTTAAACATATCACATCATAACTTTATCCAGCACTCATCATATGCCCACTTGCATCAAAACCCACTTGCCCACTTGCATCAAGTGTGTTCAGACCATGACAAGGCTGGTTTATGCTGTTGTGAAGGTGTCTCGTATTTAAAAAAATAGCATATCAGAAGGATGGACCGACGTCTGCCTGTAAAGAATAGACTTCAATCAAAAGAAAATATAGAAACCCAGATGAACTACAGACGTTAGGTACTGACATCTGCCTGCAAAGAATGGACTCTGCCTGCAATCTGGATAGAAGCATGTTAAAGTATCAGACGTCAGCCTGAATGGTTACTGACGTCTTTGCAGACGTCAATACTGATGTCTGGTCGGCGATAACTGCAAATTTAAGTACGAGATTTAACTCGAAATTAGGTTTTTTGGTGGATGTTTTGTAATTTCTGAGATCTTATTATAACTAAAATTTTGTAGGCTATAAATAGGATCTTAGAGTTATTATTTAGGGTACATGATTTTTGATCAAAAGGTTAAAGTGAGCCGTCACTTCATAAGGGATCAAGATTATCGTATAAGGAGAATTTGTAGAAGGAGATAAATCTCATTGGAGATCATACGAAGAGGGTGTAATAATTCTCTGTAAGGTTTTCTTCTTTTCAAGTTCTAATAAAACTTCTCCCTGTTTTCCCTAAATCCTTTTGTTATTTTTATTGCGGTTTGCATCTAGTTTTCTTTTGTTATTTTGTCTATAAGGTTTTCCGCTGCATTGCCGATCGGTCTGACAATAGTAACAATTGGTATCGGAGCTACGTTCCATATTTTTGCGATTTAAGTTTACGGTATGTGATGACGCATGTGTCCGCTCCCTATCTATTTAGATCATAATTATATTGATAGTGGTTCGTAAGGATCCGAGAGAAAAGTATTTTCTTTAGAATTAAGAATGGTGGATAACAAAGTAAATAGCACAAATTTTGAGGTGGAGAAATTTAATAGGAAACAGAATTTTTTTATGTGGCAGAGAAGGGTGAAGGTACTTCTGGTGAAGAAATGGTTGTTTAAGATACTTGGCGGTAATAAACCTACCGACATGATAGATGCGCGTGGCTGAATAAGATCAGAAGGAACAATGCACGATAAAAATTTGTTTGGTGGATAACGTGATGTATAACATTATGAAGGAAATTTCTGCGGCAAGTTTGTGGTCGAAGCTGGAGAGCTTGTACATGACAAAGTTATTGTCAAACAAGCTATATTTGAAAAAGCAACTATATGGTTTACGCATGAAGGAAGGGACTCCTATTCACGACCACCTAAACAGCTTCAATAAGATGGTGAGCGATCTTTTATCTCTTGAAGTCAAGTTAGAGGAGGAGGACCAAGGGCTATTTCTCCTATCTTCACTTCTAAATTCGTATGAACATTTGGTAATAACGATCCTTTATGGGAAGACGACTCTCGAGATGGAGGAGGTTACATCGACGTTTTTGAACAATGAGATCGTGAAGAAATCAAATCCAGTCATCAGGGTTGTTCGCCGGTGAAAAGAGAAGATTGAAGAATAGAGACGGAGGAATGAGCATAAGGGGAAATCCAAATCATCTGGGCAAGAGAGCAGAACTTGCTTCTTTTGCAAATAGTCAGTGCATCTAAAGAAGTAATGACAACTGTATATGTAGTGGTTGGAGAAGAAGGGTAAATGTGTCAATTCAAAGTGTTCGGATCAAGCCAGTATTGTGACCGAAGTAGAACAAGATCCATGTGACGTACTAGCAGTACATACAGGGGAGGAAAATTCTGATGCTTGGATCCGTGATTCCGGATGTTCATACCGCATATGCCAAAAGAAGGAGCTGTTCGAAACTTATGAAGAGTTCAATGGAAGCAGTGTTCTCATGGGGAACAATGTGGCGTGCAAGGCCATTGGCATAGGGAACAACAAAGTCCGCATGTTTGATGGGGTGGTGTGAATGCTTATGAACGTACGACACGTTCCAGAACTAAAGAAGAACCTGATTTCTCTTGGAGCATTAGATGCGGCAGGATGTAAATTCGTTCGTCAAGATGGAATATTAAAGGTTGTCAAGGGTGCTCTAGTGGTTATGAAGGGACAATGACTAAAGAATTTATATTGCTTGGACGGCAGTACAGTGACCGGTGGTGCGGCGTTAGCTATGGAGTAACAGATAGAAAATACCATAAAGTTGTGGCACATGCGTCTTGGCCACATGAGTGAGGGGGGCTTCGTAAGTTGCACAGAAAGGAGTTGCTGAAAGGTGCTATCTCGTGCAAGTTATATTTCTGCAAATTTTGTACGATGGGGAAGCAATATATGGTCGGCTTCAAGCAAGCCATGCACAAGACCGAAGAACTCCTCGATTACATTCACTCAGATATATGAGGGCCATCGCCGGTTGCATCAAAGGGAGGTGCTATGTATTATGTCCCTTGACGATTTCTCACAAAATGTATAGGTTTACTTCGCCAAACACAAATCGGATGTATTTGCCAGATTTAAGAAGTGGAAAGAAGCCATAGAGAAGCAAAAAGGGCGACCAGTCAAGTATTTGCAGAAAGATAATGGAGGTGAATACACCTCGAAAGAGTTTACGGACTTTTGTAATGATCAGGGAATACAACGGTAATGGACTGTTCCAAGACATCGAGAGAAGAATGGGGTAGCGGAGCGCATAAAAATGACACTACTAAAGAGAGCCAGAAGTATGCGGTTGCAATTCGGACTTTCGGAGGACTTCTGGACAGAGGCGGTGAGTCATGCATGATATTTGGTCAGCATGTCTCCTTCAATGGCCATAAATCTTCAGATCATAGAAGAAATATAGAGAGGAGATCCAGTCAGTTACAATTCATTATGGATGTTTGGGTGCCTGTTCAGTTGATAAAACTGCACATTTAATATGACATTTTTCCTACTATTTCTATATGAAGAAAGGTGTTTATTATAATATATGATACATATGAGGGTTTATCTGTAAAAATACTATTTTCATGTGTTTATATATTATAATTAACATTTGGTAGGAAAAAGTAAGCATATAATATCTATGTAACATTTGACCCATTCAAAATATGCTTACTTTATTAAATACCTTTGACCGAGTCTTAATGGTTAAGTTAATATCTCCATAAAACAAACTAATATTATTTGTTGAGTTATTGTGCAGAATTTGCAGGGCTGAAATCAAGAAAATCAAAGTTGTTAAAACAAACCTGCCTAGTTAAGAAAATAAACTAAAGAAATCAATTCTGGCAGTGATGTAGAAAAGATTTTCAGTTTCCAGAAATTCAAAAGTTCACCACGTGTCACCAGAAGAAGCCACAAGAAGAATGAGCCCAAGATCTCACCATTCCACCATGGATCCGTGGCCAAACCTACCTATGGGCCGCAGTTCCGCCGCGGTTCAGAAGATTGGGAAGTTGAGATTTCGCTGTTAGGATCTTAACCTCTGGCTTCCAAATTAGGCAGCTAGGGTTCTTGCTCTGGGACTATAAATAAGGACCGAGAGCCTCTTGGAAAAATCATCAAGCTGAAAAGATCACGAAATCCACGACAGGCTCACGCATCCAGGCTGATCATCAACTGTTCATCTACCTCCTTAGAAGAGATCGAGAGGCAAACTTGGTTTTTGTAATCATTTTCTAAGGAAACAAAGTGTACTTGATCTTGTTGATTAATAAAGGTAGTTTTATTTTATTGCATTTTATTTTCTTCATGATTTCTATCTCTTCTTCTCCCAACATGCGCGAGTAATTCTCCGCTTGTTAGGGTTCATGGGATTAGGGTAGGTTAATGGATGATGAAGATCTTTAAACTCTTTTTAAGTCCCATAAAGTTTATGAACTTTATCAAAAGAATAGTTAACATCCTAATTGGGCGCGCTATCAATTAATTGCTAGTCTCGACCGAGATTAGAGATTAGATTAACTATTGTTTTGGTAAAGGCTAGATATGAACGAAGTTCCATGTCGAGATAGAGGTTAAGAGTGGGAACCTTTTTCCCTCCAGAAACCCTAATCTATATGCATCACTGTCGTTCTAGTTTTAAATCTATTAAAAGATAAAAAGAGTAATCTTTAATTAATCATCCATAACTACTAAATCCTAATGAACCCTACAAGCCCCTTTTAATATTAAACCTACATCCGTAGTTAATCTAGATCTATATTTTGCATCCGTGTTTAACGTAGATCTAGATCCTACAACCATTCTTTACCATTCTTTATTCTTCCTCCTTTCTTTCTCTACACGCCTAAAGTAAGAATAAAATATTCAACGTTTCCCAGAGGACGACCCGTACTCATCTCGGTCTAGCTACATGCGACACTGTTATTGATTGCGGTTAATTAATACAAACACTAAATCAGACAAATCAAATGGCGTCTCTACCGAGGAAACGTTCGTAAATTTTTTATTCTTACTATTTGTGTTGAATTCTTATTCGATCTATATCATAAAACAAAACAAACTGCATCTTGCATATTTAACGATAGGTGTGCAATTTTTGCGAGAGAATCTGGAGTCGCAGACTTAAGGAAACAGAGAGCCAGAGATATTCATTAAGATCCAGAGGAGCACAGGAGGCCACATAGAAAAAATCATCAAAAGATTCCCTCAAAGCACGGCGTAAGCGCGACAGAAAGGCTATTTTAGCGGCGGATCCGCAGCTTAAGTGAGGAATTGGGGTTCCAAACTTCTCTGGTGAAATTTTTCTATATCTTTCTCTCTTCTCTGAAATCTAATAAAATATCTTTTCTGCGGGATTCTTTGCAAAATATCGCCGCTCAAAAATCTTTTTGCAAAGTTTTGTTATTGGTTTGTTATTTCATATTTTAATATGGATTTTAAGGGGCAAGACCAAAATTCAGATTAAGTGGGGATTTTATCACCCTTCCTAAGCCCCACAAATTACAAACCGAGCATCTGCATCAACTCTACATTAATTTAAAAAATATCTAGACAAGACTCAAACGACTGTCGCGCTCAATAAGGACAGAGGAAGGTCGTGGGTAATTTATCGCTTATCCGCATTACTTTTGTGGTGCCTAGGCAAGTGTGTCTAAGAAAGTGGTTACTTAATTAGGCCCGCTATTTTCGGTGATTCGTATAGCGGATACCTCCCACTTACCTGGCACTTACCTAGCCACAAGAGTAGTAAAGAGGTGGTAGAGGATTGATCCTACGGCTTGTCCTTTGGAAGTCTAGGAGCGGTCTAGAGACTTGACCTAGGTAACCTTAGTACTAGGGTTGTTTGTGCATTTTTGTGTAATTTGTCTAAGTCCGACGCACTTTTCAAAATAGACCAATTTTAAATCACACACATGCTGCCACTTGCACTAAACCCGCTTAGTGCATGCTTGGCTGGACATGGGATTCTAGTGCCCGTCTTGTCCGCGTTCCTGCTATCGACTCCGAAGTCGGTGCTTCTTCATCTTCTTTCCCCCACCACACACCACATCAACCGAGATAGACGGTACTCCATCAGATTATAACACCACACTGCCACCGCCCATAGGTGAGCAGAATCAATCACGCATTTCTCTCCAAGAGAGATGCTATCCTATCTGTGGTCCACTTCCCACTTGCTTATCTATTCCACCAGCCAACGGGGATAATTTTGAAATTAAACCCCACTACATCAATCTGTTGCCCAAATTTCGCGGGATTGAATCTGAAAACGCGTATGTTTTCATCACTAAATTCGAAAACGTATGCGCAATGATGGGTACTTCACAACTGACTGTTGATGCTATGCGCTTACGTCTTCTCCCATTCACTCTGTGCGACTTGGCAGAAAAATGGCTTTATAATACTGCCGCACACTCTATCACTATTTAGGATGAATTCGTAATAGAATTTCTTAAAAAGTTTTACCCAAACCATAAGACCGCCCGTGTTAGGAGCGAGATCAACCAGTTTACCCAGCTTCCCAATGAACCATTTTGGAAGTGCTTTGAACGTTTCAAGGATCTGCTTGTCCAATGTCCTCATCATGGAATCAATAGATGGGATTTGTGCCGAATTATATATGAGGGCATTAATCCAGCGACAAAGCAGATGCTTGAAACAATGTGTCAATGCAATTTCATGTCCAAAGACGA
Source organism: Agapanthus africanus (assembly GCA_030015575.1). Classification (NCBI taxonomy): domain Eukaryota; kingdom Viridiplantae; phylum Streptophyta; class Magnoliopsida; order Asparagales; family Amaryllidaceae; genus Agapanthus; species Agapanthus africanus. Next base: position 176,908,937 of record CM057350.1, on the reverse strand, counting down.
TGGTGAAGCTTGGAAATATCTGGAAGACCTCGCTGAAAACACTTTGCAGTGGGAAAGCATAAGACCACCTTCATCTGGGGGAGGTATTCATCACCTCGATATTTCCATCGCAGTAAAAGCCGAAATGGCAGCGATGCAGAAGAAACTCGACGCTATTGAGAACAAATCTTCATTAGCCTCCTAAACCAGGTTACGCTTCCCAAGACCGTCTGTGGTTGCTGTTCATATCCTTCACACTTGACGGAAGAATGTCCTATGAATGCACCGTTTCAAGGTCACGAGCAAACTAACGCTGCTTTTCAGCAGCGACCTAGAAACGATCCTTATTCTTCCACGTATAATCAAGGATGGAGGAATCATCCTAACTTTGCTTGAAACCAAAACCAACCCCAAAATCAAAATCAGTTCCAAAGCAATTATCAAAGACCTCCTCCACAGCAACAACAACCATAACCACAAAGTCAACACCCCTTTCAGTCACAAAATTTTCAAAATCCGGCCAACACTTCTGCACCGCAATTAGCCGGTACTGATAACTCTTCACTCGCACAAACTTTGGATTTGTTTATGAAACATACCATTCAAATGTCGGCTGATATGAAGTCTTCTATTGATACCATAAAGAAAGACTCCGCCTCCTACGGTGAGAGTATTAAATCAATAGAAAACCAAATTGCACAATTGAACGCCGCAATGAGTGCGAGAGAGAAAGGCAAACTCCCATCTCAACCCCTACCGAATCCTGGCCACTCACAAAATCATAACGTGAGTGCCGTTACTACGTTGAGATCGGGAAAAGTGTTGAATAACCGAGTGGGTGAGCAATTTGATGATGTTAGTGACACCAATGATACCCAGGCTTCTACTTCTTCCCCTAATTCGTCTAATCTCTCACCTTCTTCCGAACCTATTCTCCATTTTCCCCAAAGCTCGAACCCTCACCCACTTCCACAAATCTATCTAAAACGATCTCCACTCCAATTCTGGGATCCATTCCATCCCCACAACCCTCTTCAATTTTGGACCCAAACCTTATTGATAAAGCACCTTATCCAAACAGGTTAAGGGGCAACAGACCAAGTCCACAAATGGAGGAGATTGTGGAAATTTTTAAGCAAGTTAACATAAACATTCCTCTCCTAGATGCTATTCAACAAGTTCCGTCTTATGCGAAAATCCTAAAGGACTTGTGCACTAGGAAGAAAAAAGGTTCAAGTACCTAAAAAAGTTTTCCTTGTGAGTAATGTGATCACTGCTTTTACAAAACAACTACCTAAGAAACGAAAGGACCCCGGAAGTCCTACAATTTCTATTTCTATTGGGGGTAAAAATATCAATCGTGCTCTACTCGATTTAGGTGTTAGTGTTAACTTGCTTCCGTATTCTGTTTATGAGCAATTAGGGATCGGAGAGTTAAAACCTGCGCATTGCACTCTTCAGATGGCCGATCGATCTATCACCCAACTTAGGGGTGAGCTAGAGGATGTGTTAATCAAAGTCGGGGAATTTATATTTCCTGTGGACTTTATCATTATTGATACATAACCTGTAGCGAACCCACGAAACCAAATTCCGGTAATTTTAGGTCGACCTTTTCTTGCGACTTCCAATGCTGTAATCAATTGTCGAAACGGCTCTATGACCCTATCTTTTGGGAAGAAGTCAATTCAGCTTAACGTTTACAAGTTGGGAAGTGAACCCTCCGAACCCTATGCTCATATGTGTTCTGTCAAAACAATAGATTCCGACAACAGCAAAATTGAAAAGTTTCACGATATTGATCTCGACTCCGCTATTACGTTGTTGTCCGGGTCAACATCTAACGCGGAATATGAACCTTTTATGGAGTCCGAGTATCATCCTGTTCTTTCTGATGAGATTATTATTCAGGATATCGATGAAAGTTTTGAAGAAATTTTCGCTGACGAACTCGCATTCTTAGAAAATATGGCTGTTGTGATGAATCAACCTCAACACAAGGAAGTTGAACCATCACCATTTCTTCCTATCAACAACAAGAATGCGAGTAATCCACCTTCATTGTTTCGTCTCTACAAACTGAGATGTAAACCCGTTCTTTACCACCTCCTATCTCCCCACTTCTTCAAATCTCTGATTTTCCACCAGCCAGTACGTTTCATTGATAAAATTTTTGAATGGTTGGTGTTGACTTTTGGTCTTTGTAAGGCTTCACTTTGACCAATAATTTTAACCCCCCTCATAATTTTAAATGCTTAATACGATTTTACTCAAGTTTGGGGGGGGGGGATATTTCAGCTCTTGAAAGAAAATTTTTACAAAATTACGAGCCAGAAATAAGTTTGGGGGAGGATTTCACTTTCATTATTTCTTGTCCCCTTTTTCCTCCAAAGTCTACAGGTTTTTGAGCTTAACGGATGACATCAGTGAAGACACTGCTGTAAACAGGTTTGGGGGAGGTTTGTGCTTATTTACGCGTTACTTTGCATTACACTATATATAAGCACAAAATTTTTTTGATAATGAAAGTTAGAAAGTGAAAAATTATATCTAAAAGATAGGAATAGTTTAAGAAAACCAAGAAAATTAGAAGTTTTTTTAAACAAACTAGTAATTAGTAGTTATGAGCCGTTGTCCCAAGGGTTAGTAAGATGAAAGAAGTCACTAATCTGAGGATAAAAATAAGTCTGAAAAATAATTCCTATTCTGGAAGCCAAACATTTGAATGTTGATATCCTACTATACGCACTTACACACGTCTTGATGCTCGGGATAGTAGAGGATACCTTGAAATGCTCTTGTCTAAAAGCCAAAGTATGAAGGAAGTAAAAAAAATGGATAAAAGATAAAATGGTGGAGAAAAATGAATACTGGTTTTGTTATCACCAAGGCAGCAATAAAAAAATATAGCAAGGGTGCTTCATCACCTAGTGCCTTAGACCAACTGGTTTGGGAGTTATTGCTAAGCCTTAGGTGGTGCAAGACGAGGAAAATACTAATACACTTAATCAGCAAGCACATGAGTAACCGGTCGGTTAGTACCTCAAGAAGTATTAACGGTCGCATGAAAAATGTGCGAGCAAATCCATCCAAATATTCATCAAATTAAAAAGTACCGAGGTAGATGGACAAGAGTATGATAGATTGAATTGAATTCTATGAGTGAAGGGATGTTCTATACACACACGTAGGGGTATATGATCGATGTTTGGATGAAAGGTAGGAATGAAGAATAAAGACGATGTTTTATTGAGGGATGATGCGATTTCTAACATCTTTTCATGACTATTAAGATAGGGCTCATGAAACTGAAAAGCTAGTGTTGTTGGAAACTCTAAATTTTCAAAGTCTTTCTTTTATAGTTCTTATTTTTATATGTAACTTTCACCATCTCTTTTTTATTATAGGATTTTGTGGGTGTAATCCGCTGAAAACCCTCAGGAGACAACACTCCTCCTACTAGGGACACCTAGAGGATTAACGGCTTATTGCACGTGCTCAGTGCAATCGTGTTGCCTACGAAGGTGTGCTTAGCTTTCTCCTTTCTTTTTCTCATTCTCTTGAATAAACTAGTTTGCTCGGGACGATCAAAGATAGGTTTGGGGGAATTTGTTCAGTTGATAAAACTGCACATTTAATATGACATTTTTCCTACTATTTCTATCTGAAGAAAGGTGTTTATTATAATATATGATACATATGAGGGTTTATCTGTAAAAATACTATTTTCATGTGTTTATATATTATAATTAACATTTGGTAGGAAAAAGTAAGCATATAATATCCATATAACATTTGGCCCATTTAAAATATGCTTACTTTATTAAATACTTTTGACCGAGTCTTGATGGTTAAGTTAATATCTCCATAAAACAAACTAATATTATTTGTTGAGTTATTGTGCAGGATTTGCAGGGCTGAAATCAAGGAAATCAAAGTTGTTAAAACAAACCTGCGTAATTAAGAAAATAAACTAAAGAAATCAATTCTGGCAGTGACGTAGAAAAGATTTTCAGTTTCCAAAGATTCAAAAGATCACCACGTATCACCAGAAAAACCCACAAGAAGAATGAGCCCAAGATCTCACCATTCCACCGCGGATCCGCGGCCAAACCTACCTATTGGCCGCGGTTCCGCTGCGGTTCAGAAGATTGGGAAGTTGAGATTTCGCTGTTAGGATCTTAACCTCTGGCTTCCAAATTAGGTAGCTACGGTTCTGGCTCTGAGACTATAAATATGGACTGAGAGCCTCTTGGAAAAATCATCAAGCTGAAGAGATCACGAAGTCGACGACAGGCTCACGCATCCAGGCTGATCATCAACTGTTCATCTACCTCCTTAGAAGAGATCGAGAAGCAAACTAGGTTTTTGTAATCATTTTCTAAGGAAACAAAGTGTACTTGATCTTGTTGATTAATAAAGGTAGTTTTATTCTATTGCATTTTATTTTCTTCATGATTTCTATCTCTTATTCTCCTAACATGCGCGAGTAATTCTCCGCTTCTTAGCGTTCATGGGATTAGGGTAGGTTAATGGATGATGAAAATCTTTAAACTCTTTTTAAGTCCTATAAAGTTTATAAACTTTATCAAAAGAATAGTTAACATCCTAATTGGGCGCGCTATCAATTCATTGCTAGTCTCGACCGCGATTAGAGATTAGATTAACTATTGTTTTAGTAAAGGCTAGATATGAACGGAGTTCCATGTCGATATAGGGGTTAAGAGTGGGAACCCTTTTCCCTCCCGAAACCCTAATCTACATGCATCACCGTCGTTCTAGTTTTAAATCTATTAAAGAATAAAAAGAGTAATCTTTAATTAATCATCCATAACTACTGAATCCTAATGAAACCTACAAGCCCCCTTTTAATATTAAACCTACATCCGTAGTTAATCTAGATCTATATTTTGCATCCGTGTTTAACGTAGATCTAGATCCTACAGCCATTCTTCACCATTCTTTATTCTTCCTCCTTTCTTTTTCAACACGCCTAAAGTAAGAATAAAATATTCAACGTTTCCCAGAGGACGACCCGTACTCATCTCGGTCTAGCTACACGCGATACCGTTATTGATTGAGGTTAATTAATACAAACACTAAATTAGACAAATCAGTGCCCTACTTATTCACTTGTGGATCGAAAAGATAGAACCAAGCTAGAATCAAAGTATAAAAGTTTTATTTTCTTAGGATTCAAGCTTAGTGTTAAAGGCTACAAGTTATGAGGTCTTGAAAACAAAGGGCATTCATTAGCCGAGATGTGATTTTCGATGAGGATTCCATGTTGAAAGACGTGGCTGGACATTATAAGGAGGAAGGTGGAGCATTAAGGGATAGTGATTCGGTGGAGGTGGAGTTATCTGGCGCTCATAAGGTTACAAACACTGAAACATAATTACAACCTATTGATGCGGAGGTGGACGGGAAGATTTCGGAGTCAGAAGGTGAAGACAAACCCTAACAGAACCATAGGCAATGGCATTAAGGCGATCAACATGTACTTATAAGGCACCAGTCAGATACGGTTTTGAAGATATGGTTGCATTTGCTCTAGTCACCAAAAGCGGAGATCCTAGCTCTTATCAGGAGTCTATTGGGCAAGAGCATAGCGATCGAATTGTGGCAATGACGGAAGCGATGGAGTCACTTCGAAAGAATAGCAAGTGGAGATTGATAGAGCTACCGAAATGAAAAAGGGTTATTGGCTGCAAGTGGGTAAAAAGAAAAAAGGAAAATGAGCAATACAAAGCACATTTAGTTGCGAAGGGTTTAGTTAGAAGAAAGGGTTGACTACAACGAGATTTTCTCGCTGGTAGTCAAGCATACGTCTATTCGAGTGTTGTTGGCGATGGTAGCTACTCAAGATTTTGAATTGGAGAAAATGGACGTGAAAATGACATTTCTGCATAAAGAGTTCAAAGAGACGATCTTCATGAAGCAACCTGAAGGATTTATAGAGTCCGACAAAAAGGATCATGTATGTGAACTCAAGCGGTCTTTATATAGGTTGAAGCAGTTACCTAGGCAGTGGTACAAATGCTTCGATTCGTTCATGAGGAAGACCAATTACTCTCGATGTGAGTATGACAGCTGCGTATACTCGAAGCGGCTTAAGAATGGGTTGTCGATATATCTACTCCTATATGTCGATGACATGTTGATTGCGGCTAAGAGTATGGCGGAAATAAAGGTGCTCAAAGCATCATTGAGCACAAAATTTGATATGAAGGACTTAGGTGAAGCGAAGAAAATTCTTGGGATAGAAATTATTTGTGACAGGAAGGCTGGAAAGCTGTGGCTATCCCAAGCCAGATCTATAGAGAAGGTGTTGGAGAGATTCAACATGAAGGACTCTAGATTGGTGAGTACCTCTATTGTTGTTCATTTCAAGTTATCCTCCAAGGAGTGTCCGAAATCAACGAAGGAGAAGAAAAAGATGTCTCGGTACGATATGCATGTGCGGTGGGATTGCTGATATATGCTATGGTTTGCACACGTCCAGACATATCTTATGTGGTAAGTCTAGTTAGCCGGTACATGTCAAATCCAGGGAAGCTTCATTAGAGAAGCTGTAAAGTGGATACTTCGGTATCTAAGGGAACTAAAGACCTCGATTTATTCTTTCAAAAGTTAGAAGATAAATCGAGCCAGTTGCAAGGAAATGTAGATGTGGATTACGTTGGGCACTTGGATAAGAGGAGATCTCTTACAGGTTATGTATATACAGTTTCCGAATCTCCCATCAGTTGGAAGTCGATATTTCAGAATATCGTGGCGCTCTCAACAACGGAGGCAGAATACATAGCGGTACTGGAAGTATCTAAGGAGGCCTTGCAGTTAAAGGGCTTAGTTGGTGATTTCAGGTTCGATAAGGGGCTGGTTCTTTTGTTTTGCGATGGTCAAAGATCTATTCACTTGAGGAAGAATCAAGTATACCACAGTTGAACTAAGCATATTGATGTGCAGTATCACACGATAAGTGAGTGGGCCGAAAAGGAGTTTGACTTGATAAAGATCGATACTAAGATGAATCCGGTGGACATGCCAATGAAGGTCAATCCTGCAGAGAAGTTTAAGTCTGGATTGACTTTTATTCAAGTACTCAAATGTAAGGAAGGGCGATCTTGGTAGAAGAATCGCAAACCAGTTTCTCAGTTCTGATTAAAAACGATGACATCATCAGTTTCGCAATTCTGAAAAAAGATTGTGCCTGCAGGGGTAAACGGGAGAAAAACTAAAGAAACCCTAAAGAAATACAAAATGAAGGGCAACATATTTTCAAGGTGGTTATAAGGAAATACGAGCCAAGGTGGTGAAGGTGTCTCATATTTAAAGAAGACTGCGTATCAGAAGGATGGACTGACGTCTGCCTATAAAGAATAGTCTTCAGTCAAAAGAAAATAGAGAAACCCAGATGAACTACAGACGTCAGGTACTGACGTCTGTCTGCAAAGAATAGACGTCTGCCTACAATCTGGACAGAAGCATGTTAAAGCATTAGACGTCAACCTACATAGCTACTGATGTCTGTGCAGATGCCAGTACTGATGTCTGATCGGTGTTAACTCCGAATTTAAGTTCGAGATTTAACTCGAAAATCGGGGTTTTTGGTGGCAGTTTTGTAATTTCCGAGATCTTATTATAACTAAGATTGTGTAGGCTATAAATAGGATCTTAGGGTTATTATTTAGGGTACATGGTTTTTATCATAAGGTTAAAGGGAGATGATACTCTATAAGGGATCAAGGTCATCGTATAAGAAGAATTTGCATAAGGAGATATATCTCTTTAGAGATCATAAGGAGAGGGTGTAACAATTCTCTATAAAGTTTTCTTCTTCTCAAGTTCTAATAAAGGTTCTCCGTCCCCCCAAATCCTTTTGTAATTTTTATTGCGATTTGCATCCAGTTTTCTTTTGTTATTTCATCTATAAGGTTTTCCGTTGTGTTGCCGATCGGTTTGACGGCAGCAACACATGCACCCATTTGAGTTCACACTTGTAATAATTGTTCATGATATGTTTGGCCATTTTGGATAAAAAAAAGTTGTACACTTGATTTGTTGCAAAAACTTTTTAAATAATGATCGATTCTCCGTTTCGGTTGCAGTAACGGCTCACATATATTGTATTTTTTGGATATAGTGCCTTCAAGGCAATTATTATGATTGCGAGTAGGCAATTATTATGATTGCGATAATTGAGGGAGAACCTATACATGTATAACAATCTTACTCGAGATGATAGTATGCTATCTGGTTTATCTTCATCATTGATAAAGCCTATAGGATTGTTGCTTGAAAAGCAGAATTATGACGGCGATCATATATTTGAGAGTTGGGTTGTCTATAAGTACATCCTTAAATGTCCCTAGTCGTGGGAGTATCGAGACTGGGTATTGATATTCCGGAGTAGACTAGTGTATACGTTTCGAGACACTGATGAGGGGCGGTGGCCGATTTCACAATCCATTGGTGTTGTGTCACCTAAGATAGTATACAGGTGCTCACTGGAGGTGGGCACACTGTACAGACTCGCCGAGAACTTCTAAATGGTATTATACCTATCGTCAGATGGAAGTTCTCAGGTGGCATGAGTACAGATTAGTCCTTTGACCTGAAGTCGTCATTTGTCTCGTGTGAGTTCCCACTGTACTTTAATTACTACCCTACCACGGCTCAAAGGTGCGTGCAAACAGGTTTTAGTTGGGTACAGTCCCGAGCCACATGGAGACAGTCATTGACTGTCAGGGATTCGTCTATCCTGGTATTAGGTGTCGATGCCGCGCTATATTCAGTTGGCTATCACCAGAAATCCGTAGCCACGATAGGTGGGATTTATTGATAGTTGATCAATAGTATCTCAGTTGGTGATGAGCTTGACTCAGACACGACTTATCGGGTTAGTAGGGGTCTGACGTTATCCACACCCTAGACCTGATATGCGATACTCTTTGACGAAGAGACCGGAATGTATGAAGATTTTCACATTCAGGCTTAGCAGGGTAATGACGCACTTGATTGTCGACCCGCCTTTCGACAAGTACCTGGGTAGCCGTTACGTACAGCTAGTACCGCAGACGTGCTTGTGGTTAAACCCACTGCCAGCATATTGTCGAGTCTTTAGAGTCCCACACAGAGGGTTTTCCCGGTTCAGTCGATAGATGTAGAATCCATACAATGGTATGTGCAGTGGGTCCGATTAAATATGTGTACACAATACACAGACTTTAATCGAACGGTTGATAATACTAGTCGGTTTAGGATTAAGCCGGATTATTAAATCAGGTTTTGATTTAATAATTTATATATTTATTTTGATACATATATTTTTGTATTATTGTTCATTATTCATATTCTCTCTTTGGTGCTATCCGAATTTTTATACGGATACGTATAGATGTAGCGATACATATACCGGGTGAAGTATTCCGTATTTATATGGGAATGCTTCTAGAAGAAGGATACCTCATATTTATTTTTCTATTTAGAAAAATAAAAAGAAAATGAGGTGGAAATGAGGATTTGTGAAGCATGGTGCAAACAATGTAGAGAGGTATGACTTTACCTTTAAATGATTAAATCATTTGGATGTACTATTGATGCATGGTTGTAAAAAAGAGGAAGCCATTCACTTTTCCACACTTGATCACTTAATGTTTTTCTTCATCTCCTCCAAGCATGCTTCATTCTCTCCTCTAGCTCTTCTCCTTCTTCATCTTGCTTTTATTTTGAACATGGTTCAAGAGAGAAAAATTTAGTGAAATATTCTTACATCACCGGCCATCCAAACTTATCGAGCTTGGATCATCAGTTAGAGCCTCATCCGAACTCTCTTAGGTGGATCATTTTTGGCAAGGGTGGTCGATTCTCAAACACGATTCCGGTGGCTACGAGCATGGATGGGTCTTCCAAAATTGGGTGGACATGCGACAAAGGTTGCATTTCTTTAACCATTGCACTTGTAGATTAGCTAGTTTTAGGTATATGGTTCGAATCTTAAGTTTTTCGGGAGTCCGGTGCTCGTCAGAATTTTTTGTTTTGGCTTCCGCCTCGGCCGCGGTTTCCGCGGCACGTGTAACGGATCCCAACATGGTATAAAAGGCACCTCCATAAACCTTTACTAGCTAGTTTGCAAAAATTTAAATTCTTGATCGACGGATGTTTCCGGATCGCATTTCCATTTTACATGCTTGCTGTCCGATTTTGAAAGTTGTTCAAAAAATAATTTAGATTCCTTCAAAATTATGTGCAGGCCAATGTATTGACCAGGAAAAATTTGGGCACATAATCCTAAAATTTGGCCGCTGAACCGCCGTGAAACATGCCATTTGGTGGCGGTTCCATGGTCAAATTTTGGCCGTTGTGCCTGAAATTTTTTCTAGTGCTCTATGGTATAGAAATATGGTTTTTGGGATGTATGGTTTTAGCCCAGAATTTTTTGAGTACTGGTTTGTACATGGGACCGATGCGAAAAGTTTTGGTCGATCGAAATTTTGAATTCATGTGTATCAGTGCGTATGTTAGTTTCTGCGACCGTGAATATCATAGAGCGGTACAATCCGACTGGTTGTTATATGTACAATCAGACAGATTTACGAACATGATATTCACATTGATGTTCTGTGTTGCACTGATGTTATGGATGGATTGTCGTGATGAATAGCCTTATGTGCAATGCAAGATGTACAGTTCAGATTCATTTGTCTATTGATTATTGCGGGGCGAGCATCCAACATGTGGACTGCCATTTTTGCCAGTTTGTACATTCTTTTATTGGGGCATGACCTGGTTGAGGTCTGTGTCACCATTGTATATATTTTTCTTTTTCTGTACTAGGATTACCCCGCGGATTAGTGCTCGAATAGCCGGGTTCTAGAGGGAAACATGCCCACATCTCATGGCATTGAGACTGGGCGGCCTTACTCTAGAATTGGCGGGCTATTCGCTACACTCATAGAGGGTATAGGTTGACCTACGGAGGGGTGCCCAAGTTACCGAATTCTGTGAAGTGCTGGGTGGCCCATTCACTTTGTTGATTGGGGTTCCCTCACTTCGGGGATTGGCGGGTTATTTGCCGCACTCGTAGGGGTCTAGGATCTTCATTGCACTGGCTATCCTCACGACCAGGGAACGTCGCATTTTATTTATGGCTCAAATGAAACGCGGGGCTCCTAAATTATCCGTTATTCTATATTGTTGTTCGCATGCTTGTGATGATTTTTATCTTCCTGTGATGATTATTATCTGCCTGCGATGTTGAGATATATATATATATATATATATATATATATATATATATCTAGTAGAAATTTCTATATGTTTTGCATCCGTGCTAGTCCATCCCCCGCTCTGCCGTTAGTTATGTAACCTAACGGTGCATGACGGGGCCCATGGCGAATACGGATGGTATATAAAAAGCATGTTATTTTGGTTATTTTTATGTGGCTTGGAAATATAAAATGATGGGAAAGCATTATCTTAATAATGCAAGGAAAAATAAACCCAATTGATGTTGTCGGAACCAATTTTAAAACTACTCGGTTTTCTTCAAAACTCACAGTCATATTCTTTTGCATTGCACAGAGGTATTCAGTTAGGAATATTCCGCACTTCATTCTATGAGGGAAGAGCCTTGATCCCTTCATTAGGAGTTCACTCTATGCAATGCAAAAGTTTATGTTACTAGTTTTAAAAAGCGGAGCTTAAGCCACTCCATTTCAAAGCCATTCAAGTTCCTTCAACGATATCAAGTTCATTACGTTAATGGTTTTTCGCTAAAAACCAGACGTATCCCTCTGTTATTTCACATTAGTATTGCTTAGTATTCATGCTACGTATGTTGACCTAGTCAAGACGTAGTGTTCGTGTTGGAGTTTCTTAGCACATCTACAATGGTTTCAAGGTGTATCAAGTATAAAATTTTAAAAATATAGTGTGCTAATGAACTCAAACTTAGAATCAAACTAGAGAATTAGGGTTTAACATCAAGTAAGCAAGCATAAACCTAAGTGATTATGGAATACAACCTTTGTAGACCGGTCCATCACTTCAAATGCTCTGTGTAGAAGTCCCTTCGCTCCAAGTAGTGGTGTTCCGGACTCTCCGTAGATTCCACCAGTCGAAATGAACGAGCTTGCTTAATGATCGTCGAAGCCAAAAATGATCTACTTTGAGGAGACTCAACTTAAGCTACCTCTTCACTAATGTTTGAATAAGTGAAGCAAACAACCTATAAAAAATGGCTCATAGGGTATAGATTGATGAAGTAGGAATTTAGCTCGTTTTAAAATATTTTTCCTCTCATTCTTTTTCACCTCAAGAAAATCAAGTAAAGAAAATTGAGATGAAGAAGATGAAGTTCATGTGAACCATGGATGAGAAAATATCTAATATAAACTCTTGTAGAGACTTAACTAAGGCTAAGATAATGGTTAGGTTAAATAATATCTAGAGTAAAACAAAAATTAATGGAGTTTAGTCAAGCTTTCTACAAGCTTCTCCAAGCTTCACAACTATGCTAATTTCCACCTCATTTTTGGTTTTCTCTTAATAATAAAACCCTACATTATCTTAACTAAGGTGTGAGTCTCATACACCCAAGTTCCATGTATCATCAAGCTTGATACATATATCAAAATACATTTATATATAAATATATATATATATATATATATATATATATATATATATGCTAAATGTAAATGTAGAAAAGAAAATTCTTAAGCGAGCATTTATATTTGTTAATATATATATTAATATATCAAATATATATATATATATATATATTAAATTATTAAATCAACATTTGATTTAATAATCCGGCTATATCACATATACCCGACTAATATCAAATCATCGAATTAACACTTGATCCAATAATCCGGTTATATCACATATAACCTATATCGCGAAAACAAAATACAGTATCATAAACACGTATCTCTCTAGGTCCCACACATATCACATATGTGTCCTACTTCGTTTTGCTTGAGCCAGGAAAGCTCTGTGTAGGACTCTAAAGACTTGTCAATACGCTGGCAGTATAGGGTGATCATATCAGTCACCCACAAGCCGCAAGCGGTCTGCTAAACGTAAAGGCTACCCGTGTATTGAGTGATCAGAAGATCAACAAGTAAGCCTGTGCATACTCCTGTAAATCCAAGAAGTAACACTACCGTACAGTCTGGTCTCTTCGTCTGATATGACGCATATCGAGTCTAGGGGTAGTAAACGTCTGTAACAACTCCAATTTTTGTATACATAAATTTGATTTAAATTTGAAGTATACTTGGAGTATTTAATGTTGTTGATACCACTTTAAGTATTTATTTTCCCACAATAATTACAAGAAGGAGCTTGTAGCTTATTGGTAACACATTGCATTGCTGAACCAAGTCACCAGAGTTGTGGAATTTCCCTTTTGTTCCGATGTGATTTTTTCTGTTTTTCACTCTGTAATTTTCCAGATCCGCGATTCTTCGCTGTTCCTGCAAGATTCAAACACTAAACCCTTCAAACAGATAAAAATTGATAAAAATGTTTTTGTATTTTTCTATTTTCAGATTTTTTAATGATTTTTAAAATTTATATCAACCCGAAATTACATAAAAGAAATTTTACACCATCCCCGGCAACGGCGCCATTTGATTAATGCAAAAATATATGTTAACTGTAATCAGAAACGGCGTCGCTTTGCAGCTAGCCGGTGAATACGGGTCGATCCACAGGGATGTGTAATTTTCCTAAATGTTTTCACGAGTTGATTCCAATGGTGGTTTGGTTTTTGTTGATTGATTTTAAAAACCAAGTTGTACGATGGTTAAGGAACTTGTTAGGGTTAGGTCTAAAGTAGGGTTGATAAGATAAAGATTAACACCTCTTTCAATACCCTTGATTAAAACTTTTTAGAAGTCATAACAATTATTAGTAAAGGGGATTAGGATGATTGGGAAGAAACGAATTTTCTTCCTCTAGATCCTTGTCCGTCCTTTCCTACTAATTGCTATAACCTTCATGGACGTCATGCATGTCCGGTCCTTTATACTACGGTGTCACCGTTACCTCATGGGTAGGGTGCCGTAGGGAGCGGATCATGCATGCGTGCATGAAGTTCTACTTATGACAAATATTTGGCATTGAAAGAGATGAGAGATGAATATCTCAATCCCTCATTTATTCCTAACCCTAACAAGCGAGGAAATTACTCGCTCATTAGGGGATCTTTTAAAAAAAACATTTTTATTATGATTAATGTGTTTTGTTTAGATCTAAAGAATTACTTATCTACTGCAGATTAAAAAGTTCTACGCAAGATTAAACTAGGGCAATGGTATGATTAATCTAAGGCAAGAATTAAACTAGAGAGCTAGGGCAATAATTAAATTATAACTAAGGCAGAATTTAAAAATAAAAACGTACAGAAACGATGCTCTTCCCACTGAATTAATTCTAAATTTTATTTCATTGAAAAGAGGCATCGGGTTTACAATCTTTTGATTACAATTTATAAGTAAACAGGGAAAACTAGGGTTACAGATTCTCGCGCATGTGATTTTACAGATATGCCCATGAAAAATCCCAACCCTTGCACCGACGCACCGACACAAAAAGTATGAACCGACACGGGCACTAAGCGGCCGCGGAACCGCGGCATTGGTTGGCTTGGGCCGTGGTTCCGCGGCCCTTTGGTGAGTTCAGATCACCAATTTTCTTGGGCTGCATACTGGGTATTTGAGCTTCTTTATTCTTTACTACTTTTTTCTGTTTGGCTTCTTATTCTTCTCCAGATCTTTCAGTGAAAAACTTGTAGCGATCTTTGAACCGTTTGCCTTGATATTTTGGACCTTGCACTGTTCTTCGTCTAGGCTTGATTAGGATCCTTCTATTTGTTGGTCAAAAGTCCCTTTATCTGTCGTCTTGTGTCTTTTTCACTGTTTTCGCTCCAAAAACCAGTAACCTGTAACATGTAGCAGACATGTGTCAAAAGCACATGTTTCTTTATAAAACGAATAAGAATTGGGGAATATGAAATGCGATATTATGATATGAACAAATACCCCCAAACTTATCTTCTGCTCGTCCTCGAGCATACTTATTTTTTTTATTCTCGATAAAAACCTAACCTAGCCGCACTTTCGCAGGGAAACGCGATTGCACTGAGCTCGTGCAACAAGCCGTTAAACCTCTAGGTGTCCCTAGTAGGAGGAGTGTTGTCTCCTGAGGGTTTTCAGCGGATTACACCCACAAAATCCTATCAATTTGGCTCTTTCGACAATATTTCTCCAATTAGGTTTTCTAACACAGAATTCTATTATCATCGACTCATAAACTATCCACCCATATTCTTCACACTTCCTCATCATTTAACTTAAGATTATATATGTTCTATAGAATCACTCAGCTTTCGGCATTTCTTAGGTTTTCCTCTTAGGGTTCCATCTCCACTTAGGAATCTTTCTATCAATTCTACTAAAGATACAAGTTTTATTCTTCATTCCTTTCTCTTATCTAAACTCTAATCACATATCCCCACGTGTGTGTATAGATCACCCCTACACTTGGAAATTCAAATTAAGCAATCATACCCTTGTCCGTTGTCCAAAGCACTTATTAATTGGTGAATTTCGCTTACACATCATTCTTGCGACCGTTAATACTTCTTGAGGTACCAACGATCGATTACAAAATGTGTTAGCACTTTAAGCGTACTTCCTAGTTTTGCAACACCCAAGGCTTTAGCAGTGACTCCCAAACCAGTTGGTCTAAGGCACTAGGTGATGAAGCACCCTCGCTATATATTTTTCTATTTTTTTGCCTTAAGTAATCACAAAACCAGTGTTCATTTTTTTTTATTCACTTTTGTATTTTTCATTTTCTTCGTACTAAGGACTTTTAGACAAGAGCATTTCAAGGTCTCCTCTACTATTCCAAGCTTTAAGGTGTGTGATCGTGCAATTTTGTAGGGTATACATTTTTAGAATCCATACTTAAGCCAGGAATTATTTTTCAAACTTATACTCTAATAAGAATATCAATATTTTTCCTTAATTTCAACTTAGCCCAAAAAGTGAACTCAAAATTTGCCTATTTCTAAATAAACTACAAAGACATATACTTTCTACCGTTAATCTTTAAAGAAGGTTATTTTTAGGGTTTTTAATTTACCAAGTCTAAGATCTAGTTGTTCGCAGCTAGTTAACCTATTTGTCAAACTCAAGTTAAATATGGCCAAAATTGAATACAATAATTTTTTTTTATAAATTTTTTTGAAAATTTTCAATTTTTATGGGTTTTCAAATAAATATGCAAATGCAAAAATATGTACAAATGAATGCGAAGGAAGAAGACGTACCGAGCATACCCCCAAACTTGAACTTGACAGTGTCCTCACTGTCATGCTGCACCAATAGGGTGAAAATGTCGGCACTCCCCTGTTTATTTATTATTATTATTTTTCTTATTGTTAAAGGAAAAACAAAAATATATACAGAAAGGCCCCCCCAAACTTCAGTGAAACAATGATAGACATTACTGCCAGACTTTGCACAGACCAAACATCAACACCAACCAGTCGAAAAATTTATCTGTAAAGAGTGTCGGTTGGCGGAAGAACATGTTGTACCGATCCAAAAAGAATTGGGGAAGATAGGAGTGATGGTCGTGAAAGTGTGGAAGTGAATAGATATAATGTGGTGATGAATCAAAATGAGAATGAGAATGATTAGCAGTCAGTGGAATATTGGCATTCTCATATCTTATTAAAAGAAATGGGGGTGGTTCAACTTCTAAAGGAGGAGGTTGACTCACCACAATACCCCCAAAATGTTTCTGTGGGTCCTTTATTGACTTGGCATCATCCATCAATTGCATATGATATTCAATTATGAGGGAACTAATCCCCTCGATGTCCGCCATTGTCCAACCGAAAACTTGCCGCCTATCTTGTAAGACCTTTAAAATAGCGTTCTCTTGTTCGAAGGCTAGAGAGGCTGATATTATAATGGGAAAAGTCTCATTCTCACATATGTAAGCATATTTAAGGTGAGGCGGCAAGGACATGAGTTCGAGTTTCGGAGGCGAAAGAATCATTGCGGAATCTACCTCGAACTCAAAGGACTCCAACACAGGTTCGAAATCACTGCAAACAACCGATTCGGATGGTTCAACTAACTCATCCAAAAATTCAAAAGACTCATATTCGGGCTGTGAGTCGTCATTATCCGAAAAAGTGAAACTTTCATAATCAATATCGGTTGTGTCGACTGTGGTAGGCTTAAGGAGGGACGCACTAGTGGCGTCAAAACTGTTCTCATCAAACAAGAAACTTTCAAACTCGCAGTCCTCCTACGTGATTTCGTGAATAGGGCAAACTTCTCGTGTACTAGTATTAGGCACGGGGGGCAGACTTCCTGACTTGTAAATATTGAACTCACTAGACGTCTTCCCGAAGGATAGAGTCATGGAGCCATTGCGACAGTTTATTACGGCATTGGAAGTGGCAAAAAATGGTCGACCGAGAATCACCGAAATTTGGTTCCGTGAGTTAGCAACAGGTTGTGTATCCATAACAATAAAATCAACGGGGAATATGAACTCCCCAACTTTGATCAACACATCCTCTAGCTCACCCCTTGCATGGGTGATTGATCGATCAGCCATTTAGAGAGTACAACGAGTGGGTTTCAACTCTCCAACCCCTAATTGTTCGTACACGGAATAAGATAGCAAATTGACACTAGCACCAAGATCTAATAGTGCTCTATTGATGTTCTTGTCCCCAATTGTTATCGAAATAGTAGGACAACCGGGATCCTTTTGCTTTGGGGGTAACGAATTGACAAGAGCATCACTAACAGCACTAGCGACGAAAATTTTCTTTGGTACTTGTGACTTCCTCTTTTTGGTGCACAATTCCTTTAAAACACCCCCTACACTCCCTACACTCTACCCTTACATCCCAAAACACTAGGTTTACTCTCTCAAAATTGTTACAAGAAGGGTGTACTTTGATATCAAGTTCACGGCGAAGCGCTAACGGAATTCCGGCGACGTTTTTTGAAAGAACCGGTGATGAAACAACGCCTCGGCAACTCATCTAGTTCCCCTATACTCTTTAGTATAGATCGAAACCCGTAAGTCCCATTCTTTCCTTCTTTGTATTCCTCTAAAATACGAAACTACAAAACCCGACGGAAATCGGAACAAACCGATTTCCGATTCGGTTTTCTACAAAATCTCACTTATCACCAATTCCATAATGCTTAAACATATTCATGTTGACTATTAATCACATAACAACTAATTTGGACAAAGTTTCTCACATGAAATGATAGCTTTTGCAATATCGTATTCTTTTTCACTTTAATACCATAATGTTTATTTTTTTTCACTTCTAATCAATTCAATCATGTCTAAACATATTTATCATGATTATTAAACTTGTAAAAATTAATTTGAATAAGTTTTCACACATGAAATGATAACCTTTTCAATTTATCGTATTTTTTTCACTTTAATACCATCATGTTTCAATTTCACATTTAACCCTTTAACATTGCTATACCTTAAAATAGATCACGAGATAATGACCTACCTCCTCACACACACATATGCAACCATAATACGCTATCTTGAAAACTCTTAATACGATAAAACAAGATTTTACATTAAAATACCATTTCCTTAATAAAACCTTTTATAAAAGTTTAGGTTTGATACATTTGTTTAAACAATATCTTTAATAGGAAAAATACGAAAAGTTGTGGATATCGATCGTTTATCTAAACCTGAATTTGTGGTGTCTAGGCAAGTGTGTCTAAGGCAAGTGGTTACTTAATTAGGGTCACTACTTGTAGTGGAGAGCCTCCCACATACCTGGCACTTATCTGGCCGCAATTGGCGGTAAAGAGGCGATTTGAGGCTTCTAACGACTTGTCGTTTAGACCATTTAGAAATAGGCCAGTTGGCTTAGGGAACCCTAGATGCTAAAATACGGAAAATTACAATTTTGCAAATAAATACCTTTTACTTTATAAAACCGTTTTTTTAAGGATTAGTATTTTACAATCTTTGTAAAACGCCGCTACAACCCATCTTTGGGGAACCCGTTCGAGATCGTGCGGTTTATCGCACACCCTCTGGCTAGTAGTGCGAGATTCAGACCTCCGCAAGGAGCATTCGGTCTCGAAAGGTTTAAAATACGACATCTTAAGAAAATGAGATTTTTTGAATATAAAATATTTATTAAAACTATTTTTGTATAAATATATGTATATTTATCATTTAAATATCTATTTTATTATAATATAAATATTCCACCTTTTTCTAAAAATCACAAGAATAAATTTTACACTAAAATACCATGAATTTCAAGTAAATCAATATTACAGATAAATACCCTTATTTATAAAACTAGGATATTTTCACTAGAAATGTCACAACATAAAATCCACTCTCATTACAACTCTAAAGACGAACAATAAATACTTGAGGTGTATTTTAAAAAGTATATAAAAGTATTTTTACATAAAACCCCCTCAAGTTTATAAATTACTCTAAGGACCCTAGCAATTATAAGACTTCGATTCACATTTCTGATTATCTGACTCGGGTTTGAGTCTGATTAATCTGACTTGAATATGATTCAAGTCAATCTATAATCTACAAGATTCTAAGCCAATATGAACACATGAATCCACGAATACAATTATCAATTTACACAACTTGACTGAACCGAACCATGGATATATATTCCTTTTACATGATTCTCAGTATTCCATTTACATGACTCTACGGTTATACCCGTTTCCTGATATTATGGTTTCAGTCAGTCAGTCAATCAATCATACAACCAACACAATTTACAAGATAACAATACAAACAAGACATTGCAGGGTTTAAGGGGTAGATTGGTATGGAAGGTGTTAAAGGTGGCACGAGGTGGTCAGATTTAACACACCTAACATGAATCCAGTTGCTGTTGTACCGTGGCATAAACGGTTACTTGTACTATACGTGCCCCTAGTCTTTGGCATATAGAGACTCCCCTCGTATACACTGGTATCCTTCTGTACCAAGCTATAAACAACAGTGTTGACATAACATTACAACAATAGTTTACACTTTAAAATGTATCTTCCTATTCTGTCTTTTTCTACTTCCCTCTTACCTTTGGGACTTACCGAGCGACCTGTTCACTGACGACATTCTGTTTCTCTATTTTTTGAATGTCGTCAGGTGTTTTGGACCCTGCAGAGGTTGAGCCATCGCAAGAAGACTTGGAGCAGTTTACTGAAGACCCTGCACTGTAGTTTCATTATACACTTTTCCTTTCTGTACTTTTCATTTCCTGTTATGCCACTGTTTAGGCATCTTATTATTTCAGTTGTATTTCCTTCCATGTATTGTACAAAGAATGTTAATAAATATAAGGTGCTGTTCTTTTTATTCTTGTTTCTTGTGTATTTATTTATATTGCTTAGATACGCTTAGCGTATGTACTTCTGAGAATATACGTAGCGGACCTCGTCGCGTCCCCTTCGCCGTACACTGGAAAGCGGGGCGTGACAACGTCAGACCCCAATAACTTGATAAGTCATGACGATGTGAGGTCTATAACTGTTCGAGAAACTACTGCTAACACTTACCAGTAAATCTCAACATCCCTGACCAGGGATTTCGTGTTATGGCCAATCGAGCACAGCGCAACATCAACCCCCAATATCGGGAGAGACGAAACCCCTCCTATCGCTTATTGCCTCCATATGATTCGGGACTGTACCTAAAAGCCACCGGTTTGCATGTTCTCTTGAACGTGATATGATGGAAATCAAAGCACAGTGGGAATCACACAAGACTCTATGACGATCTCGGGTGTACAGACTAACCTGTACCAGTGTCACCAGAGAACTGCTATCTGACGTTTGGTATAATACCATCTAGGAGTTCTCGGCGAGTCCTGTTCGGTGTACCCATTCT
The DNA here is from genome assembly GCA_030015575.1 of Agapanthus africanus. Classification (NCBI taxonomy): domain Eukaryota; kingdom Viridiplantae; phylum Streptophyta; class Magnoliopsida; order Asparagales; family Amaryllidaceae; genus Agapanthus; species Agapanthus africanus. The sequence goes on along the minus strand of CM057350.1, from coordinate 176,887,979 downwards.
CCAATGAGTACCTGTGTACATTCTCTGATGTCAAACACCAATGGTTGTGGGATCAACTATCGCCGCATATATGGTCAAGAATCGCACACACTAGTCTATACTGGAATATCAATGCCCTGTCTTGATACTCCCTCGACTAGGAACAATTAAAGGATGTACTTATGGACTACCCTGGCCCCACTAGTATGATCTACATCATAGTCCTGGTAGTCAAGTCCTCATCCTAAGAGCTTTATCAATATGTAACAGAGAGATAGCATAAAGATACATAAGCGTACATGTTAAGACAAAATGCAACTAGATAGCATACTATCATGTCGAGCAAGAAAGTCTTCTCTATATATGTCCAAGCATCCACTATAAAATACAATCATGTACAATAATGGTCTCTAGGGCATATATTTAACTAACAATCTCCCACTTGCACTACGGCCAACTGTTGAGTATCTCATACCCAACATCCCGAAGAGCCTCTCAAACTGTATCTAGGGTATGGCCTTCGTGAGTGGATCCGCTGTGTTATTCTTCGTGTCAACTCTCCTGACCTCGAACTCCCGGCGATCAACTATCTCCCGGATCAGGTGATACTGTCGAAGAATGTGTCTGGACTTCTGATAGGGCCTGGGTTCCTTGGCCAAAACCACTGCTCCATTGTTATCATAATACAGAGGTATTGGATACTCGATGGATGGAACCACACCAAGTTCGGTTATGAACTTTTTTATCCAGACAGCCTCCTTGGCGGTATCGTTGGCAGCGATGTATTCAGCATCTATCATTGAGTCTGCCACAGTATCTTGTTTGGAACTCTTCCAACATACCGCCCCTACATTGAGGGTGAAGACAAAACCCGAGACCGACTTACTGTCGTCCCTATCACTCTGGAAGATCGAATTGGTAAAGGAATCTACTTGGAGTTCTTCATTACAATACACTAAGAACATTTCTTTAGTCTTTCTCAAGTACTCAAGAATGTTCTTCACAGCTGTCCAATGATTCTCCCCAGGATCCGATTGATACCTACTCACTACACCTAGTGAATAAGCTACATATGGTCTGGTACATAGCATTGCATACATGATAGAGCCTACTGCCGAAGCATAGGGTATCTCTTGCATGCGACCTCTCTCCAAATTAGTCTTGGGAGACATCTCTTTGGAGAGAGTGATTCCAGAGATTGTGGGTAAACCACCATGCTTGGAATCTTCCATACTAAACCTCTTTAGTATCGTGTCAATGTACCTGGATTGGGACAATCCCAATATCCATTGAGATCTATCTCTATAGATCTTAATCCCTAGAATGCAGGAGGCATCACCCAGATCTTTCATGGAGAATCTGTGTGATAAGAAGAGCTTGATTGAGTGCATCATAGGAACATCATTTCCTATCAAAAGTATATCATCCACGTACAATACGAGGAAGACAATCTTACTCTCTGCAACCTTCTTGTATATACAAGGTTCATCTATATTTTTGATGAAGTCAAACTCTTTGACTGCAACATCAAAACATATGTTCCAACTCCACGATACCTGCTTTAATCCATAGATTGATTTAAGCATCTTGCACACCTTTCTGCTGCTCCCACTGTCTATGAAGCCCTCTGGCTAAGTCATGTACACGCTCTCTTCTAAATCACTATTTAGAAAAGTGGTCTTGACGTCCATCTGCCATATTTCGTAGTCATGGTATACAGCGATGACAAGTAGGATCCGGATGGACTTAAGCATAGCCACCGGAGAAAAGGTTTCGTCATAATCCATACCTGGTCGTTGGCGGAAACCTTTTGCTACAAGTCTAGCTTTGAAAGTCTCAACTTTTGCTACAAAACACAGAATTTGAGTTTGTATACTCTCGGGACTTATACATGAAAATGTATATTATCTAGTGTCCTTCGAGACAAGGGGTTGGTACTCTTACTTCGTTCAGGATTACCTATGAGTTCTCTGGTTTTAGACACGCATTCGTAGTAATGCAAGGTCAAAGATTTTAAGAAGTTTATAGGTATAAGAATAAAGTGGAGAATCATACGTTGGAAGTATCGGGATTCTTCGAGGTGATCGAAGATGTAGATACTTATGTTAGGTATTCCATCATAGTAATATCGAGAACTTTATTCTCTCACAGGTTACTCATCCTTAGACACACTCCATGATAAGTAATGTTGTATTGGCCTTTTTTCCATTAGGTAATATGCAGTGGAAACATCTGCATGATTTTTGAATCTGGTTCCATCTAAATCGGTGCCTTGATTCTATATGGATATAGAATGGTTAAATATCTTGAGATTGTTAAGATATGGAGTTATCTGGTTTCTGTTTAAAAGCAGAACCTTGGACGAACTCGAGGCATGCTTCGGTATTGGCAGTTTGTGGATTATCCCAAGCATTCGCTAGGATTTTTTCTACCATTTTCAAGATCAATAGTTACATTATTTTTGACTTGCCACCATTTTATAAAAGGATTTTTTTGCAAAATAAACTAGTGGGAGTATGGTAAAATTGGAAGTGATTCCAAAACCACAAACGGTTACCGAAAATTTTGCAGGACCTAAGGATTCAATTGGACTTGACAAACCGTTAGCCACTCCGCAGATTTTAGTAAGTAACCCCAGACACCCGAGAGATACTTTGTTTTTCTCATAGACGGTGATAGGGAGGTCAGCATCATGGTAATGATGGCCCTACTAGTTTTCAACAGGTCATAGGAAGTGGTAACTTCCAAGTGACCACATCCTTCATATCAAAGATGGACTCTACGCACTTAGTAAATTATAGATTTTGGTGGGTGCTTCTTAAGGGATAAAACCCATTAGGAGCAAGTAGATCTTTCGAGATCTGTACAGGTGGAAAGGTATTAACTTAATAAGATTAGACTTGTTGTAAAGAGTTTCATCAAATACCTGTTGTGAATTGTGATGAGACTCTTACTTCAGTGTCTATGCTGAAATCCATACGGATATGACCTGACACTACTATTCCCCCTACTTGTTATCAGCAGGTCATAGGAAGTGGTAAATTCTAGGTGACCAGATATTTCATGCATAAGATGGATTCCACATACTTCAGCAAATCATGGATTTTAGACTTTGCTGGGTGCTTTTGAAGGGGTAAACCCCATTAGGAGCAAGTAGATCTTTCGAGATCTGTGCAGGTGGAAAGGTGCTAACCTAATAAGCCTAGACTTGTTGTAAAGAGTTTTCATCAAATACCCATTGTGGATTGTGATGTGACTCTTACTTTAGTGTTTATGCTGAAGTCCATATGGATATGTCTAGGCGCTGATGCAGTTCATGGCTATGAAATCTGGCAGGTAGGTGACTATAACGTCTTTCCAAATGAGATTTTGGAAGTGCACGTGTATATAACTCTGCCAGAGAGTTATCGTAGTCAGTGGGAGCAGCAAAAGGTGTGCAAGTTGCTTATGTCTATTCGCAGACTAAAGCAAGGATAGCGGAGACGGGTCATTTGTTATTGATGTGGCAGTCAAGGTGATTGACTTCGTCTGTAACATTTCAGAAAATAAAACAATATTTTAGGAATTTAAATAATTAAAATAATAAATTTCATGAATATTATTAAAGTATGAGAACTAGTTTTAATGATATGGTATAATTATATACCGATAGTTTGGAAAATATTTGGAAAATCAGTATGAATATTGATTTTTAAATAATTTATGTGATTTGGGTATTTTACAATTAATTGTATATAAGTTAATGCTATAATTGATTAGTATTTCGCTAATTATGCATTAATCTTGATCTTGTTTATGGCATGCAACAAAACATGTTGCAAAACACTTGTTGCATTTTGATATTAACCATGGCTTCTTTCCTTTTTAAAATGATTTTTGGTTTTTAAAGAAAAAGAAAAAGGAAAAATAATGTGAGATAATGGTGACATGTGAGAGAGAGAGGGAAGTTTCCACATACATGGTTCTTTATCTTCATCACTTCTTTCCTCGTCTTCATCTTCCTCATCTCCTTCTCCTCACCCTCCATTTCCTCTGCCACCCAAAATCATCTCCAAATCCACACCAAAACCCCATACGCCTTTCACAAAAATCATTCTAAACCTCACTACAAACACCTTGGGTAGAACAAGATTGGACTTTGAGCACTTGGGATCATCTAGGGTTTTTCCTTAGTTGCTCCATGAGGTATATCCTACACTTCTTGTCTTGTTTTTGAGTTTCTTTAACTCCTATAGTAGTTTAGAGTTGATCTAATAAGGTTTAGTGATCTTGAAAATTTCCAAGATGAGGTTAAGGGTGATTATGATTTATGATGGTGTGTTTGAGGATTAGATAGTCTTCAACCCTTCTAATGTATGAATCCTGGATCAACTGAGTATAGTAAAAACCCAAGACTTGAGTAAGAAGTGTTCCGATGTCGGTTTTGTGGTTTTTGAGAACTACGGGGAATCTGGAGCAACTTGGGATGTTTATGAGAAAATCAAACAAGTAAATTGACATAGTAGGACCACTAGATGACCATCACAGAAGTATGAAACCAAACCTTCATAGTTTGGCCGGCGACACATCGGGTTATTTGGCAATCTCGCCGGCCAATGTGTGGGAGTTGGTGTTGAGGTTTGGCCCGTAGCTCACTTATCTTATAACCTAGCCCCTGTATTGTTAGTGTAACTTCTTAAAAATCATTTAGGTTAATTGTATGATAATTAGTAGTACAACTCGTGTTTTCCGTAAAACCTTGTTATGATTATTTTTTTTCCACATAGACATAAATATATCTATTTTAATTATGTAATTGCTTATGTATGGGTATTTAATTAGTCACTTATTTAATTGTTAGTTTACCTAATTATTTTTCTTATTTATTAATTTATAAATATTATTTTTAAGCGTGCACATACACACTAAATTAGTGTTAATTATTAGTTAGTATAGGTTAATACATGTTAGTGCACCATGAAACAACTAAACACAAATTGTAACATGTTCTCAAAAAAAATGTTTGACCAAAATGGTTCTAGAATTTACATAGAAAAGATTAAAAGAAAAGAAAATAAAAAAGGAAATGAGGAATGGTGTATTTTTAATTGAGGAATGGTGTGTGTGTGCGATGAGGTATGGTTACCACACACCTTCACTCTCTCTCTCCCCCTCCAATTTCCACAGCCCCCTTCTTCTTCCTCCTTTTTTATGCTAAAATGCCTCTATCTCACTACAAATCTCCACAAAATCAATGCTAAATCCTTCAAAAATCATCACAAAAATCCCTTTTTCCTAAACCAAGCAAGGTTCTTTGGTTCAAGTCTACATTTTGGGTAGCATGGCTAGAAAGTTTGGATCTTTTCCCAAATCATTTTGAGGTATAAAACCTAGTCTAATTGTTACTTTGCTAATCCTTGCCTTTAATTGTCTTAATTAGGCATTTTTGTAGATTATTTGCATGATTAGTTTGTTTAAATGAGGTTAGATTTAGTTAATGTTTTATGGCTTAATTAGGGCATTTATATGTAATTAGTGACTAATAGACTTACTAATCCATCTAGTTTTGCACAAAATCACCTTAAGGTTACTAACTAGTTTTTCTTTAAAGAAACGGTATTATTTAAGTTTTCGGTTGTGATTAATCTACAACCTTTTCCCCAATTTGTTAGTGTGATGTCATTGGGTGATTCGTACGATTAGATTCTAGATTTGGTGTTTGCTACACATAGCAACCCCTAGTTGTGGTTTGTGGTGATGTCACGCGCGTTTTGTGCACTAAGTGCACGCGTGTCTAGCTAGTGCGCGTTTGTTACTTCGTATCGTTTTGACTTTTCGTCTATTTAAATGTTTAGCCTTATACGTACTATTTGTGCGATTATAGGATCGGTCGCAGAGACGTCGGACGTGGCAAGGAAAGGCAAGACGATGATCGGATTCGACTAGCCGAGGCGTTCCAGTGAGTAGATGTACACATCTATAAGGGATCACTTGGATGGCGTAAAGCGTTCGATAAATAAGAATTTAATTAAAATTCTTGTATACACATGGGTATATCATTTTCAAATAGCATTTGTATCATCATGCACATTGATATTATCACCAAGGACACTTGCACCATTACCAATGGTTCATGCCGCACTGCAGTATTTATATGAACACACACTCCATTGGTAATTGCTATGTCACGAACACTATAGAACTTGTTAAACAATTATCACTATTGACATGTAGTTTCAATGCCATTCATCTCATTGCATCGTAATGATATCATAGATATTCATCATTTTCGGCAAATTCATATATTGTGATTCTTCTTGGAAGATTTCCGTATTCATGAGATTTCTGGATTTGGGGAAAACCGCAAAGGACTTTCATAAACTTAATATCATTTTTAAATAGAAATTGTGGTTTTCTCGTGATATGATGTGTGTGGCGTCCACCATGGGTTTTCTCGGTTCTTGAGCCACGTGTGTTCACATACCCGATTCGAGGAGGGGGTGCACTGTCTCTGGGTACAAGGTGGACCCGGTGAGGTACCCCGGGGAAAGAGGGCCGTATAGAGAGACGTTGAGCCTGGCAGGGGAGCATTACCTATCCGTGATTGTTGACCCGGCGGTCATCCGGAAGATACTGACCGGAGTCGTGTGACTTGACATATTTGAGAGCCGATCTGAAAGACGGCTACCGAGATTTGACATATATATATGGTGTCGATATTTGACACGGTTTTCTGTCAATTTCATTTAATGATACTCCGGTTTTATTATACAAAAGTTTTACTAAGATAAAAAAACAGATTTTTCTCATACCAGATATATATCTAGATTTCGTGTTTAATCTTTCATGTCGCATTCATATTAATACATCACATCATGTTAGTATACATAGGTTGTGACGCATTTGCGTGCATACTTGCGATAGCCTCATTAGATGTTACTTGCTACTCACGAGTTGGCAACTCACCCTCGTTGTGCCACAGTGCCTTGCAGAACTGACCCGTCAGTATAGTCGCGGCAGACGCTCTGCTATTCTTTCATCTGCTCCCTTTGCATCGACTTGCGATTTTTCTTGTAGGTGGGTTTTGTGAGGATGTTCTTTTGTTCCCACCTTGTATATTTACCTTGTATCTAGTACACTCCATCTACCATTCTACAATTTTGTATATGTGACCTAGAGACTGGACAGTGAGACTTATATTATTTTTATATCTGGTGTTGAGCTTGTGTGAGCCGACTTTTACGCTTTCCTTATTTCTTGCTTTTAAATTTTTATTTCACATTATAATGATATAGGTTGCATGTGGTTGTGTTCCGTCTTTCGGCGAAAAGCTAGCTCCCGCTTAGGGATACCTTTTTATTATTGCTTATACATATTCATGTTTTGTACCCGTTTGGGGCTAGTTTTTGCAAAGGAAACTCTGCCGAAAGTTTCAGGAAAAACTTGACACTTTAAAATGTTTGAAGTGACTTTATTTTGTTAAATCACATTTTTTTTAAAACAAGTATTTTTTCACTCTATTTATTTAAACGATTTAGATTTCTGGGCTTTGGCTTACTTAGATTACGCTACGCCTTTAGACGTTGCGTGATTTAAGTGTCAGTCACGTTCCATACATTCGGGTCGTGAGAAAGTTGGTATCTGAGCGTTAGGCTTTACCTTTCTGAGTGTAGGATGACCCTTGGTATGATGGAGTAGGTGATTTAAGTAGAGTGACGTGATGTGTATATGTTCCGCTGCATACTCACGATACGATACTCCGCCTATGTGACCTTAGGATATATAATTGCTTGTACTTCCTTCCTTGATTCTATATATCCTTTGATTCGATTGCAATATTCTCATCAAATCTTGTTTCGTATCCCAGCCACTATACCACCGAAGACTACGAGGGCCCAGAGGGCTGCCTCCAGAGATGAGATTAGAGCAGGCTCGTCTGAGACAAGGACCAATCAGGGTGGTACGCTCACCCCTTAGGGACAGACTGATCCCCCTTCTCTAGACAGGATTGCTAGGGTGGAGGCGAGCATTCAGGATTTGCACTAGATAGTTGGGTCCCTAGTTTAGGCCAGCCGAGCATCGAGATCCAATGTTGTTCCTCTTACTATGGGGACTGTGATTGTACCTGCTGCCCAGACAGCTGTTCCTGCTGCTATCGAGACTATTGCAGTATCCTTATAGGAGTTTATGAGGCTGAAGCCTCCTGTTGTTGCCGGAGCAGATGCAACGGAGAATCCACAAACATTCCTTGACAGGATGGCTAGGATTTGCCGTTCGCTGAGATGTTCTGATGAGAGATCGGTCGAGCTTGCGAGTTTTTGTCTGGAGAGTCTTGCTCAGACGTGGTGCGAGTCGGTTGAGAGAGGCCGAGCTGCAGTTCTACCTCCTATGACCTGGGATGAGTTCACAGCGGTGTTTCTCGCTCGTTTCCTTCCGGAGAGTGTCCGGGATACTCAAGCCTGTAGTTTCGAGTCTTTGCGCAAGACTCCTGGGATGACCGCGTCCGAGTACGACATTCAGTTCACTCAGCTATCCAGATATGCTCCTTGCCTGTAGACACTGAAGAAAAGCGCATAAAGAGATTCGTACAAGGCCTTGATACGTAGCTATTTCTTTCTATCAGCTCCCAGCATTTTGGCACCTATGTAGTAGCGATAGACGCATCTATTTTAGTGGAGGAGCATATTTCTGAGACCACAGTGTCGAAGAGGATTCGTACCGGTATATCAGCTCTAGTGTGGCTTGGCAGAGATACGACAGGCAGAGGCAGTGGTCGTGGTCGAAGCATGATGCGAGGCCAGTTGTTCAGCTCTTATTTACCGGGTCAGCAACCATCGCCAGGATGTTTCTGATGTGGGAGTTCGCAGTACCATGTCAGACATTGTCCCATGAGGCGCCAGGGTGAGGCGACAGTTCTACATGTGACTTTACCACCTTCACCTCCTCCTCTGAGCATTTTACCTCCTACACCTGTTGTTGCTCCATGCCAGATCGATGCCCCAAGAGGCCGTGGTCATGGCGGTCCAGTTCAGAGAGGATGAGGAGGCAGAGGCAGAGGACAATCGGGCACCGGCAGAGGACAGGCCCAAGTTTTCTCCTCAGGATGCCCAGGCATCGAATGCCGTTGTGACAGGTACTCTTTCAGTGTATTCTTTCGACGCACGTGTATTGTTCGATCTAGGTTCTACGCATTCTTATGTATCTACACACTTTGTACCGAGGTTGGGCCGAAAGTCATTTTTTCTTGATCAGCCGTTGATTGTTATTACTCCCGTAGGTGAGTCTTTTGTCGCTCGACATGTATTTTGATCGTGTTCTGTTCGTATCGGGGAGAGGGATTCTTCTGTTGATTTGATCCTCCTCGACATGTTGGACTTCGATGTTCTTCTAGTAATGGACTGGCTAGCCACTTGTTATGCGTCCGTGGACTGCCATGAGAAGGCGGTTAATTTTAGTTTTCTGAGTGAGTCAATGCTCGTTATTCAGGGAGACCGTAGTGACACCTTTCCTAGTTTGATTTCTGTCCTTCACGCTAGTCGGCTCTTGAGGAAAGGATGTCAGGGATTTTTGGCATATGTCCATGATTCTGGAGCTGCAGAGGTCCCGTTGGACCACGTTCCGATTGTGAGGGAGTTTCCCGATGTCTTTCTTGACGAGTTGCCTGCATTGCCGCCAGAGCGCGATATCGAGTTATGCTTTGACTTGATCCCCGGCATGGGTCCTACTTCTATACCGCCATATCGGATGGCCCCAGCGGAGCTTAGAGAGCTGAAGGATCAGTTGCAAGATTTGCAGGATAAAGGGCTTATTCGTCCGAGTGTGTCACCTTAGAGAGCTCCTGTCCTGTTCGTCAAGAAGAAGGATGGCAGTGTGCGATTGTGCATTGATTATTCTCAATTGAATCGAGTTACTGTGCAGAATAGATATCCCCTACCCTGCATTGACGATTTGTTTGATTAGCTCCAGGGTACGGGACATTTCTCGAAGATTGACTTACGGTCGGGTTATCATCAGTTGCGGGTTCGAAATGATGACATTCTGAAGACTGCTTTTCGTACGCGCTACGGGCATTATGAGTTTTTGGTGATGTCGTTCGGGCTCACCAATACCCCATCACCGTTCATGGATTTGATGAACTGCATATTCAGGCCGTTTCTTAATCAGTTCATTATCGTATTCATTGATGATATTCTAGTATACTCCCGGAATCGAGACGAGCATGAGCAGCATTTGAGGATCACATTGCAGACTTTGAGGGAGCACCAGTTGTTCGCTAAATTCTCCAAGTGCGCTTTCTGGCTTGACAGCGTCGATTTCTTGGGTCACGTGTGTTGGATATAGTGCCCTCAGAGTCAATTATTGGATCGCAGGCACGTGATTGCAATGATTGAGGAAGGACCTATGCCGGTAGGACAGTCTTACTCAAGATGATAGTATGCTATCTGGTTTATCTTTATCATCGTGTACTGCTTTAGGTGACCTTACAGGTCACTATTGCACGTTGATAGAGCCCTTAGGATTCTTGCTTGACTACCAGCAGTATGATGGAGATCATATACGTGAGAGTTGGGTAGTCTATAAGCACATCCTTAAAGTGGTCCCTAGTCGTGGGAGTTTCGAGACAGGGCATCGATACTCTGGAGTAGACTAGTGTATACAGTCGAGACCCCGACGAGGGGCGGTGGCCGGTCTCATAAGCCATTGGCGTCAGTTGGTTCACCTAAGCTGTATACAGGTGCTCATTGGGTTATGAGAACACCGGACAGGACTCGCCGGGAACATGCTAGTTTGTATTATACCTAGCGTCAGATAGCAGTTCCCTGGTGACATGTGTACAGGTTAGTTCATCGACCTGAGATCGTCATTTGTCTCATGTGAGTTCCTACTGTGCTTTGATTACTACCCTACCACGGCTCCAAGGAGTCGTGCAAACAGGTTTTAGTTAGGTACAGTCCCGAGCCACATGGAGGCAGTGAGCGGATCGGCAGGGGTTCGTCTCTCCCGGTATTAGGGGTAAGGTCGCGCTGTGTCTGGGAGAGCCATTACACGAAATCCTTGGCCAAGACAGGAGATTTACTGGTAGGTATTCCAGTAGTATCTCAGGGTGTTCTGGGCTACACTTCGACACGACTTGTACCGCTTTTCGGGGTCTGAATTTTACCGACCCCATAGGCCCGCCATGCGATACTCATAGACGAACGGACCGGACTGTATGGATATTATCACTGACAGGCTCAGTAGGGTGTCAGGATGAGTTCGCTCATCGACTTCCCTTTTGGTCAATACCTGGTAGCCCATTACGTACGGCTAATACCTCTAACGTGCTAGTGGTTAAATCCACAGCCAAATTATTGACGAGTCTTTAGAGTCCCCCACAGAAAGTTTCTCAAGTTTCGGGCGAAACGTTGTAGAGGCTATATGGTTTTATGGCAGGGTTCGAACATACGCGTGCACTTGTGCACGTGTCGTGTTTCGGACGGATAATACTAGCGGGTTTTAGTTTAAGCCGGGTCCCAGTATCATACTGTGTAGATTTTGTCTCATTGCATTTGTATTCGGTCGGAACACAAATGCGGGTATGTATATACAGTCGCGGGATTGTCCAGTAATTTATTGAGGGATCTTTTTTTGAAGTTGCCAGTTTGCATTCCGTTTCGGCCAGTTTTTCTTTATTCCTTCTTGGCTGAAATTCCTTTGATGGAGGGGGTTCTTTTTGCAAATGTGCAATTAGTAATGGAGGGGTTTTTTTGTGGTGCCCGAGGCTCCAAAATTTTCATGGGATCCCTTGATGGTTCTAGCATCTTTTGATTCCTTTTGTTCATCATTACTTTCTTTATGGAGATGGGATTGTGATGGATATTGATGTGACCATTTTTTCTAGTTATCACACATTTTTCCCTCTAGCTTTATTTCTTCACCCCCTTCCTCTCTAGAAATGGCCGGCCACTAATTTGGGCAGCCCCATCATTTTTGTGAAAGTGAATTTGATTCATTTCGATGGCAAAGAAAACTCCTAACCTCTATTTTTCCATTGCTCATTTCATCTCCGCCCAAAAGGCAACTTTATTAACCCTCGAGACAAAGCGTTCAACACTTAGTCTACAACAATCTTGGACACGTCGGCTAGCAAACTTCATGCCCGAGTTGTGTCGGTTCAGAGGTGCGAGCCCGTAAAAAGACTCGGTGATGTGGTGCCTTTCCGACGAGGAGATCGAGACCGGAGATGCCGAGAGGAGCTTGGGATGGTGGCCGAAGACCGAAGGACACGGATCGCTCGGTATAGCTTTCTATCCCTTCTCTAGATTGCTAGTCTATAGGTTAATAGTTCGATCCGGGGAAAAAGTATACGATAGCGCCAGTTTCAAGTTAAGGAAAAGTTTTTGTTTCCGCATTTTGGCCTCGGACAGACGGCCGGGGCGCTACCGTAGACTTACATGGTATCAGATCCACGCCATTAACCTATACTAGCTTGCTCTAACGTGTTTAGAACTTCGATCGGATGAAATTTTCAAAAACTGCATTTCCAAGTCATCAGTTTCTGTCGAAATTTTTCTGTTGTCAAAAAATTATTTGGTGTGTTGCAGAAAATTAGGAAGGGTTTTTTAAGAGAACTGAGAAAATTTGGTGGGCTGATTTCACTGTAGCACAGCGGATCCGCGACCGTACCCACGTTTTGGCCGTAGATCCGCCGCCGTACTGTAGCCACAGTGCACCAAATTTCTTCAGTAGGTCTCTGATTTGGAAATGTGGTTTCTGGTATTTTTTGTTTGGGCCCAGATTTGTTTGAGTACTGGGAATTGTGCTTGGGGCCCACTTCGGGAAACTTTGTCGATCGAAATTTTAAAACATGTTAGTTCACAGTATTTACATTATATCTGCGACCGTGAATGTCATTTGATCGGTAAATCCTGTCTAATTGCTATAGTTCTTTTAAGCGGATTTGCGAACGTGACATTCACGTTGATGTTCCGTGTTGTGCTGTGATATTGTGGATTTGTCGTGGTGGATAGCTTGGATGCAATGTTAGTACAGTTTGGTTGTATTTGTACGTTTGATATTACGGGGCGAGCGTCCGACATGTGGACTGCCGTCAGAGATGATATACAGGTGCTTAGTGGAGACTGGGTACACTGGACGGACTCGCCGAGAACTCCCAGATGGTATTATACCTGACGTCAGATGGCAGTTCTCTGGTGACACTGGTACAGGGTAGTCTGTTGACCCGAGATCGTCATAGAGTCTTGTGTGGTTCCCACTGTGCTTTGATTTCCATCTTACCACGTCCAAGAGGGCGTGCAAAACGGTGGTTTTTGGGTACAGTCCCGAGTCACATGGAGGCAATGAGCGATAGGAGGGGATTCGTCTCTCCCGGTATAGGGAGTTGATGTTGCGCTGTGTTCGATTGGCTATAACAGGAAATCCCTGGCCAGGGTTGCTGAGATTTACTGGTAAGTGTTACCAGTCGTTTCTCGAATTGTTATAGACCTCATATCGACACGACTTATCGAGCTATTGGGGTCTGACGTTTACCACCCCTAGGCGAGATATGCGACATATCAGACGATCAGACCGGACTGTACGGTAAGTGTTACTGGTTGGATTCACAGGAGTGTGAGCGGGCTTGCTCGTCGATCTTCTGATCGCTCAATACCCGGGTGGCCGTTACGTTTAGCAGACCGCTTACGGCTTGTGGGTGTTTGATATGATCATCACCTGCTGCCGGCGTATTGACGAGTCTTTAGAGTCCTACACAGAGGTTTCCTGGCTCAAGCGAAACGAAATAGGAGCGCATATGAGATATGTGCGGGACCGAGAATAATGCGTGTATGTGATACCGTATTCCATTCTCCCGATAAATGTATCGATTGGTTGTATGCGATATAACCTAGTTATCGATTCAAGCATTGATTCGATAAACCGATACATAGGATACTAGTCGGTTATATGCAATATGACCGGATCGTTAAATCAAGTGTTGATTTAATGATTTAATGCATAATTATATATTTGATATATTACTTTGCGTTAACTAGTATCGGTTCACTTTAAATGGATATTCTCACTCGGATGTGCACATTGTATATGTGATATACTTTTTGTGCAATTGATTGTATCATGTTTGATGATACATGTTTGCTTTGGTTAAGTGTAAAGAATTAAACCTATGGTTAAGTATATGGTTAGGTTTTTATTTATTTATCCATTAATTTATCTATTTATTTTGGATTAATAAAAAGAGAAGAGAACAAAATGGTTGCATTGATTCATGAAGTTTCTTGAAGCTTCATTCAACTTTGACCATTTTGTCTTCATCTCCTTAACCTAACCATTCACTAACCCTAGTCTATTCTCTACACCTAACTATGGTTGGAATTATGATAAGGATTGATTTTTCTTTTCAATTCCATTAACTTATCATATTCATTATCTTCTTCTTCTTCTTCATCTTCAAAGAAGAAACCATTCTTCATCAATGGTGATTGATGAAATGAGTGAGAAATCCAATTCTAAAGTCTACCCACTTCCTATTTCTTCATCCTCTACCTCTTGCCAAGTAGTATAGGGTGTTTCCTTCACAAGTTTTCATGGCTTGGTGAAGGTGGAGTTTGATCTAGCGATGCCTCGACGTAGATCATCTTCGGCATGGACATCGACGACCTAGCTCGCTATTTCTCCGACGAAGCCGACGCTAGAGCCCGGGAATTCATTTGGACTGCGAGGGGACTTCGTTGCGGAGCGATGGAGGTGGAGCACCGGATCTACAAAGGTTGTATTTCCATTTCCTTTTAGTTAAGTTGTTAACTAGATTCTTGTTTCGCCTAGATTTCTAGCCAACGATCCGTATTAGGGTTTCTCGGCACCGTAAAATTTTGAAATTGGCATGGTTGATGCCTTGTGAGACCTCTAGTGTGTGCCTAGGAACCCTACAGTGGTATCAGAGCCTAGCTAGAGCCTTAGGCGAAATCTAGACGGAGTTTGAAGTCCGAACGAACCCGAAAACCCATTTCCAAATTGCTCTCTGTCCTTTTTTGAAAATTGTGGATTTTTCAATATTAAAAATATGCAGAAAATTAAGCAGGATTTTTTATGAATTACTGTGAAAAACGGAGACCTAACTCCGTCATAACGCCGCGGAACCGCGGCCTGAGCCCACGTGGCGCGGCGGTTCCGCGGCCATGTTGTTGACTCTTTGACTCCTCTTTTCACAGTAATGTTTATAATTAATTCCTGTGTTTTCTGGGTAATTTTAATATATTCTATGCAGTTGAGTTTTCTGGGGTTGTTTTGGGATTTCATGGATTCGATCGGATTGTCTAAACTTGTCTATATGTTTTCCGGATAATTTATGAATATGTTAAAAAGTTCGACCGGATATAAATACCCAACTTTTCCCCTGTCAGGAAATTTCCAATTGTTGGATTTTTCCGTGGTATAACGACGTTCTAAGTAGTGCAAGTAACGCGATGGACCCTCTAGAAGACAACAAACCTTAACTCGATTATGTGACCGTCTTGAACTGCCCTTTGAACCTTCGGGTTTAGGGCAGTACGGCGTGCCACATGTGAGGCGTTGGCTTGACCCTTCTACGGCTGGACCGTTGGTACTGAGGCACGAACTGAATGTTGTTAGACTTGTTTCATGTGATGAGCTGTTTCGGGAAAACTTGGGTGTTCGATTGTTCGATCGGAAAGTTTAACATTTTCTATTTATCTGGAATGGGATACAATAATTGGAATTCACAAGTAGTTATGAGATAACTGAATGAATGTTGTAAATCTAGCAATTTAGTCTCACTTGATCGGTTGCCACGGAATTTTGATTTGATCAAAAGTCCGTCGCAATCACGTAGCGTACGCGGATACTCGCCGGGTAAACTTAATAGACAGCCTCACTCCATAGCCCCGACCAAGTGACTATAGGAGAACCCCGTCGCCGAAAGCATCCGTTCGGGTGCTCGCGGTGGCGGTGTTCCACCTTGGTGCACTTCGTCGACGGCGTCGGGGGTGCGGCCGCCTACTAAAGTTTGCGACAAGCATTCGATCAGGATGTCGGGAATCTTGTTGAATTGCCCGACTTGATATTGAAAAGAGTTTTCGATAATGAGACTAAAATGCGGGGTTTATAATTGTTAGGCATGCGATGTCTAAAGAATTCATTTGGTCAGGCATGCGATGTCTGAGGTGATTGCGGATTCCAACTGTTGTAGTTTTACACTTTCTTTTCTGTGACCGTAAGTGTAATATGTGATATCGCCGGTTTCGTTGCTATATGTCAACGACAATTGGGATGGACATATTGACTTACGTTGATGACATGTGATGTTATGTGTTGCTGGATATGTTATATTGGATCGTCGTGTTTGAATAGCCGGGGTTTTTTATGTGAGATGAGTGTTTTTCATTTTCATTCATGTAAAAACTTATATGTAATATTCTTTTATTGGGGCACTTCCAGGTTGCGGATGATGTTACCTTTTGTATATTATTTACTTTTCCGCACTAGGATAGACCCAAGGAGGAGGGCACAAGTAACCGGGTTCTGGAGTCCAGTGGGAGACCAACTCGAGGAGTCGAGTCCGGGTCTCCTAACTCTAGAATTGGTAGGGTTGCTTGCCGCTCTCGTAGGGGTCTAGGGGTGTGGGTTTGGCTATTCATCACGACCGTGGAATCCGTGTTTTATACTGGCTCGTATTGAAAACACGGACGTCCTAGTATATCCAATATTTCATATGATTCTTCTGCTGCGATATCTGTGATGTGATCATGTGATGTTCTGTGATAGATACTTTATATAGTATATATGATATATTATATAGACGTTACTTATGTTTTACACCCGCGCTGGCCCTGCCCCGCTCTGCCGTTAGTTACTTAACCTAACGGTGCACGAGGGGACATCGAGGCGAATGCGGATGGCATAAGTGTACGTCGTATTTATCTGTGATGATTAGGTATTTAAATGATGGGACTTCATTAATGTGATTAATGAAAGAAAAGAAACCTAAGATGTTGTAGAATCGAATTTCAAAATAAAACAGGTAGCTACAGTTCTTGCTTTGCATAGCGGTATATATGATATACCCTGCACATTATTCGATGAGGAAAGGACCGAGATCCCTTCACCGGGAGTGACTCCTTTAGCAATAACCGGCAGATGCTACAACACTCGGTTTGTCTTTTGATTGCTTTTAAGAGTTCTGCTTTGCACAGTGATATATATGATATATCCCGCACCTCATTCGACGAGGAAAGGACCGACGATCCCTTCACCGAGAGTGACTCCTTTAGCAAAACTAGAAAAGCCTCAAAAGCACTCCATTTTAAAATCATTTGATTCTACAACGATATCAAGTTCATTACGCAATAGGTTTTCAGAAAAACCTGTCGTAGCCCTCCGTCATTTCAGATAAATCCTGTTTAGTATTCGTGCTGCGTTTGTTGACCTTGTCAAGACGCAGTGTGCGGTAGCTAACCAGTATTTATCTGCTTAAGCATATGATGCAGATTGGGTTAGGGTAGTCGTGCGGCCTTGTTGACCTTGTCAAGGGTCGTGCGGGTGGGTTTGATTCAATCAAGAAATGACGGGTTGAACTTGACTTGCGGTCTATGGTTTGTTTACCTTGTCAAGGTCATAGATCGTTCAGGGAAAAATATTATCGGGAATTTCAAGTGTTGAAATTTGCAATGAGATTGCATACCTTCTATAAGATAGTTGGATCCCGATACCCGCTGCGAGTAATTGTTACTCCTGGGAGAGTTTTATACATTACAATTAGCCGATCAAGTAGGTGTCTAGAAAGGTGTCAACGAGGTTACGCCTCTGGGAAAACGAGGTTTACATTAATTAGGTTCGTGCGAAAGCACGGGGGACCTCCCTCAAAGTACCGACACTGGCCTGGCTGAAAGATTGGCGAACTTGTAGTGTGTAATTAATCCCGGCTAGTCTTTCCTTTTAGGGTTTGAAGGAAGATTTGATAAAAAGCAGTGGGAGCCATCCTGATTAGATAAAATAATAACCAATCTATTCTTACAAGAGCGCACGCTGAGTGTTTTCTTCTCTCTCTCTCCAGGTAGCGACCCTATCACGCCTTAATCAAGATAATAATACGGAATAATGATCGAACCCGCTTGTTATACTGAGCTGGGGAACGTTGGTCCCGCTCCAACTTATAATAGTTATAAGACAGAGCAGGAAATTAGGGAATACCAGATTTCCCGTGCCGCCCAAACGAAGAAAGTGCATGCTGATGCATCATCTTCGGGTGTGTTCGTTACACAGAACTGTTTCTCAGTATCCTTTACGTCCTGCGTATATGATACCAGATCAGGATCCCGCATATGTAATATGTTACATGGGCTACAGATAGGTAGAGAACTGAGAACGGGTGATAAGTTTCATGAGGCAGAAAACGGGGCAAGTGTTGCAGCCAAGTCTGTTGGTCACTGTCACCCTGTATTACCAATACATTGATTCTGAACGAATGTTATTAGATACCGAACCTGATATACAAAATCATATCAATCTCTTTATCAGTAAAGAAATGATAAAATTTTATATTGTTGGATAATGTTTTGAACATTTCCTATATCAAAAGTTGATCGGTTCAGGCACGTTATCTAAAAGCATTGATGTTCTAAATCAAACTACAGTTCTTTAATATACAGAACACACACAAGAGGAAAAGTTCAGAAATGAACAAATCCTTCTTGAGGCATTGTAGACTAGGTCATATCAATGCGACCCGACTGGCTGAAGTTACATTTAGATGCATATTTAAATCAGTTTGAATTTACATCTTGTGAAACTTGCCGGTCATGTCACAGAGATAAGATGACCATAGCTCCGTTTACTGGAAACAGAGAAAGAGTTAGTGAACTCTTGGGATGATACATGTTGATGTATGTAAAGTCCCCTGTCTACAAATGCCAGGACTGGTTCTTTGTACTTCGTTACATTCTCTGATAATCTCTCAAGATTCAGACATATGTTCCTGTTGAAACACAAGTCCGAACCTTTTGAGATATTCACAGAATATGATTTAGAAGTAGAGAACCAAAATAAGGGTATAAGTATTACGTCCTTTGATGAGATCAAGGAGGAGAATACTTGAGCACGGAAATCCTGGATTATTTTAAAGGAGAATGAGATTCTCTCTCAGCATTACTCCTCCGCCATAGCACGATGGTATATCGGGGCGGAGCAATAACACCCTATATGATAAGGTGTGCTTTATGATGAGTACTACTGAGTTACCTATTTCCTTTTGGGAGTTATGCACTTGAGAAGCTGCATACCAATTGAATTGGGTTCTAATCAAATCAGTTGCCTACCACTTCATATTTGATATGATAAGGGAAGAGCCCATCTCTTAAGTTAGTTAAGATTTGGGGTTGTCCAGCCTATGTCTGAAAAACAAAATCCGGACAAGCTCGAGGCAAGATCTGTTATGTAGAACTGGAAATGTTCCAGCTATACAAACAGCAGCTGATGATTTGAAAGAACCAAAGCATTCAATAGTAACCAACGAACCTCAGCCTCTCCGCCGATCTAGTAGGGTTCCTCACCCACCTGAGAGATACTTCAGTTTCTCGATGACAGTGGGAGCGAGGATTGCATCATGAGATGATGACCCAACTAGTTTCGAGCTGGCCATCAGGAGTGGGACTCTGTAAGAATGGCTGGATGCTTAGCGATCTGAGATGGAATCCATGTACACCAACAAAGTATGGACTTTGGTTGCTATATCTGAAGGGTTAAATCCCCATCAGGAGCAAGTATATCTTGAGAAGATTACTTGGTGTAGATGGAAAAGTTGAGACTTTCAAAGCTAGACTTGTTGAAGGTTTTCGTCATCAACCAGGCGTGGATAATGATGAAACCTTTTCAAGTAGCTATGCTTAAGTCCATCCAGATCCTACTTGCCACGGCTAGGTACCATGACTACGATATCTGGCGGTTGGGTGCCATGACTGCTTTTCTAAATGATGTTTTAGAAGAGAGCGTCTATAAGTACACAGCCAGAGGGCCTCGTAGACAGTGGGAGCAGCGGAAACGTGTGCAAGATACTTTATAGGATAAAGCGGGCATCGCGGAGATGGAACGTCTATTTTGATGTGTTAGTCAAAGAAGTTGACATCATCAAAATGGTAGATGAACCTTGTATAAACAAAAAGGTAGTAGGGAGTATGGTGACGTTCCTCGTAGAGTACGTGGATGACATACTCTTGATAAGGAAAGAGTTTCCTATGCTACGCTCGATCAATCTCCGCTTATCACAATGATTCTCCACATAGGATCAAAGTGATACCTACTAAATCCTGGGTTTTGGATCTATGAGATAGATCTAAATGGATATTAGAATACTCACTAGCTGTAGTGAGATGGTATCAATCGATCCTGGGGAGAATCACTGGAAAGGTTCCAGGGTGATAAAGACGACTGAGTGTCAGTCACAGGCATTGTCTTTACCCTCAATCGAGGGACGGTATGTTGGAAGAGTTCCAAGATAGATACCGTGGCATACTAGACGATAAAGGCAGGATACATCGCTACTTAAGATGCTACCAAAGAGGCAGTCTGGATGTATATTGGTTCATGAGATGAACTAAGTTCCTCCCATTGTGTGACAATGGAGTTGTGGCTTGTGCCAAGGAACACCCGTCCCATCAGTGATCCAGACATATTCTAAGGAAGTATCACCTGATCATGGAGATGGTTGATCTCCAGGGTGATCGAGGTTAGGAGAGTAGACTCAGTGGACAACACGGCGGATCCACTCACAAAGGCCTTTTCCCAGAGAGAGATTTTTATGGGATGGTTGAGTATGAGATACTACAACCACTGCTATCAGATGGCCCTAGTGCAAGTGGGAGATTGTTAGTTATATGTATGCCCTAGAGGCCATTGCTATACATAGGATGTATATTGCAGTGGATGCTGGGACATATATAGGGAGGACTTTCTTGCTCGACATGATAGTATGCTATCTGGTTGCTCTTTACCTTAACGTGTATATTGATTGTCTCTCTGTTGCATGTTGGTAAAGCCCTTAGGATGTGTACTTGACTACCTGGACTATGATGCGGATCATACTAGTGGGGACATGGTAGTCCATAAGTACATCCTTCAAGGTCCCTAGTCGTGGGTATATCGAGACGGGGCATCGATATGCCAGAGTAGACTAGCGTATACCTTCTCGACCCATACAGATGGGCGATGGATGATCCCATATCCATTGGTGTTTGACATCAGAGATGATATACGGGTGCTCAGTGGAGACTGGGTACACTGGACGGACTCGCCGAGAACTCCCAGATGGTATTATACCTGACGTCAGATGGCAGTTCTCTGGTGACACTGGTACAGGGTAGTCTGTTGACCCGAGATCGTCATAGAGTCTTGTGTGGTTCCCACTGTGCTTTGATTTCCATCTTACCACGTCCAAGAGGGCGTGCAAAATGGTGGTTTTTGGGTACAGTCCCGAGTCACATGGAGGCAATGAGCGATAGGAGGGGATTCGTCTCTCCCGGTATAGGGAGTTGATGTTGCGCTGTGTTCGATTGGCTATAACAGGAAATCCCTGGCCAGGGTTGCTGAGATTTACTGGTAAGTGTTACCAGTCGTTTCTCGAATTGTTATAGACCTCATATCGACACGACTTATCGAGCTATTGGGGTCTGACGTTTACCACCCCTAGGCGAGATATGCGACATATCAGACGATCAGACCGGACTGTACGGTAAGTGTTACTGGTTGGATTCACAGGAGTGTGAGCGGGCTTGCTCGTCGATCTTATGATCGCTCAATACCCGGGTGGCCGTTACGTTTAGCAGACCGCTTGCGGCTTGTGGGTGTTTGATATGATCATCACCTGCTGCCGGCGTATTGACGAGTCTTTAGAGTCCTACACAGAGGTTTCCTGGCTCAAGCGAAACGAAATAGGAGCGCATATGAGATATGTGCGGGACCGAGAATAATGCGTGTATGTGATACCGTATTCCATTCTCGCGATAAATGTATCGATTGGTTGTATGCGATATAACCTAGTTATCGATTCAAGCATTGATTCGATAAACCGATACATAGGATACTAGTCGGTTATATGCAATATGACCGGATCGTTAAATCAAGTGTTGATTTAATGATTTAATGTATAATTATATATTTGATATATTACTTTGCGTTAACTAGTATCGGTTCACTTTAAATGGATATTCTCATTCGGATGTGCACATTGTATATGTGATATACTTTTTGTGCAATTGATTGTATCATGTTTGATGATACATGTTTGCTTTGGTTAAGTATAAAGAATTAAACCTATGGTTAAGTATATGGTTAGGTTTTTATTTATTTATCCATTAATTTATCTATTTATTTTGGATTAATAAAAAGAGAAGAGAACAAAATGGTTGCATTGATTCATGAAGTTTCTTGAAGCTTCATTCAACTTTGACCATTTTGTCTTCATCTCCTTAACCTAACCATTCACTAACCCTAGTCTATTCTCTACACCTAACTATGGTTGGAATTATGATAAGGATTGATTTTTCTTTTCAATTCCATTAACTTATCATATTCATTATCTTCTTCTTCTTCTTCATCTTCAAAGAAGAAACCGTTCTTCATCAATGGTGATTGATGAAAATGAGTGAGAAATCCAATTCTAAAGTCTACCCACTTCCTATTTCTTCATCCTCTACCTCTTACCAAGTAGTATAGGGTGTTTCCTTCACAAGTTTTCATGGCTTGGTGAAGGTGGAGCTTGATCTAGCGATGCCTCGACGTAGATCATCTTCGGCATGGACATCGACGACCTAGCTCGCTATTTCTCCGACGAAGCCGACGCTAGAGCCCGGGAATTCATTTGGACAGCGAGGGGACTTCGTTGCGGAGCGATGGAGGTGGACCACCGGATCTACAAAGGTTGTATTTCCGTTTCCTTTTAGTTAAGTTGTTAACTAGATTCTTGTTTCGCCTAGATTTCTAGCCAACGATCCGTATTAGGGTTTCTCGGCACCGTAAAATTTTGAAATTGGCATGGTTGATGCCTTGTGAGACCTCTAGTGTGTGCCTAGGAACCCTACACCTGTTTGATGTTGTTGGAACATTTTTCAAAAAGCTGTTATTGCAAGGACGTTCTCTTTTGTTTTGCACAGTGGTATTCGGTTATGAATATCCAGCACCTCAGTCAACGAGGCAAGGGCCGAGATCCCTTCACCGGGAGTGACCCTTTGGACAGAAGTTTGCGTCAGGGTAATAACTTCACTATAGCCGATTGCCTTCTGCTTTGCATTGTGGTATTCACTTGGAATATCCTGCACCTCATTCTACGGGGAAAGAGCCGAGATCCCTTCACCGGGAGTGACCTCTTTAGCAATGGTTTTCGTCACTATATTTTTATAAAAAGCTATCCGGTTCCTTCAACGATATCAAGTTCATTACGTTAAAGGTTTTTCGCCAAAAACCATTCGTAGCCCTCCGTCATTTCAGAAAGGTAGCACTTAGTATTCATACTATGTATGTTGGCCTACGTCAAAGCAAAGTGTATGGTAGCTATTTGTTACTTTTCTGTTGCATAGATAGATGCGTTAGTTTGAGACAGTCGTACTACTATTTTGGCCTTCGTCAAGGGTATGTACGGGTGGGTTCAAATTAACCTGGATAATGACAGGTGGAACTTGACATGTGACTTATGATATGTTGGCCTACGTCAAGGTCATAAGAGCATGGGGTAAAAATCATATCGGGTGTTTCTAAAGAAACTGAAACTTGCCAGATATGCGCATACCTTCTGGAGTGTGATAACGTGAGTGGATTCCATCACGTTATCATGCGATGATAGTTGGATCCTGATTCCCACTGATGAGTTGGTTTACTCACCGGGTGATCCCGACTAATTCTTCTTTCAGATTTGGACGAGAATTTGAGGTTACAGTGGGAGGTTTCCTGATTAGATAAATTGATAACCATTCTGATCTAAGTTAGAGTGCACGCTGAGTGTTTCTTTTCTCTCTCTCTTTGGCAGCGACCATGACCCGACCCTTGACTATGACTCGATGACCAAGTTAACCAACCTTCTTAAAACACTGGCTTTTGGATTGTCTGAGGTGCAAACCTCATTGCCACTCCTACTTTTACCCTTTTCTCCAGAACACCCCGTATTACTACGAACATCCACTTCCATTGGATAAAACCATCGTATGGTTATATACGAACTCGAAGGAACTTGTTCCAGATTCAAGGATGGTTTCTGGTTCTGGAGAAAACGAATAGGACTATTCAGTTGTCTTTTCCTTTTACCTTCTCTCAGGTTGCGAGTGCTCCTTGGATTAGGACAGTACACCTATTACGCTAATTGGATAGTCTTCTTCCAATCCATAGGCAGGTGCCGAACGGTAGGGAATGAAGAAAACCAATTAGCCTAACGAAGGTGTACAGAAGGTATTAAGTAAAAACAAATAAAAGGATTAGTAAGAGGGCAAAGTAAATTGCGACTGCTGTTCACGACCAAACCAAGTATTTCATCGCCACTCCTACTTCACCTTTGTATTTCACTAGGACACTCCGTATCACTATGAAGATCCACAGTTATTTGGATACTCCATCGTATGGTTATATACGAACACGAAAGGAACTTGTTCCACTTCGGGATGGATTCAGGTTCAGGAGAAACAGGAATAAGGTTTTATTCAGTTGTCTTTTATCTTTACCTTCTCTCAGGTTGCGAGTACTCCTAGGATTAGGAGAGTACACCCATTATGCTTTTTGGATAGTCTTCTTCCAAACCATAGGCTGGTGCCGAACGGTAGGGAAGGAAGAAAACCATTTGGCCTAAAGGGGTGTACAGAAGGTAATGACTAAAGACATATAAAGGGATTTGGAGAGATGGCAAAGAAATATACGGTTATAGTTGTGAATCTGATAATGGAAGAGGCATTACTTAGAATACCCGGATACCCCTTCGAAACATTTGCATGTTTCAGTTTCGCTATGTATTGTTAAAAGAAAACTGGTTTCTCAATTAGCCCTTACTCCAGGGTATGTATATACCAGGTATGATTCTCACATCTGTATGGTTTTACAGATGATGAGTGGGAGTAAGTTATTGGGAATTAGGTGATCATCCTCATTATATCGGAATTCGTTGTAATTGGTGGTATTTGAGGAAATCGCCTGGGCTGTTTGCCGGACGGCAGATATTTGGTTTTGAATATCCATTGTTATGCACCGATTTCAAATTGATATATCTGTACGTTTATTTTTATAAAGTGAGATATAACATTTTGAAATTATGTCCATCACATTTACCTATATCAGTTGATGGTTAGGTAAGGAGCATTAAACAGCGGTGTAATTCTTCATAACCATAGTACAATTTTCAACCTACGACGCACAGGGTTTGAGTTATTCAACTCAGGGGACTTATACAGAGTATTGTATGTTGTCCAGTGTCCATGAGGACAAAGGGGTTAGTACTCGTACTATATTCTGTTTACTTATGATTTCTCTAGCTCTTAGACATGTGTTTCTTAGAAATGCAAGGTCTAAATTTTGAGAAGTTATAGGTATAAGAATAAAGTAGAGAACCAGGTATTGCAAGTATCGGGATTCTTCAAGGTAATCGAAGATGTAGATACTTGTGTATGGTATTCAGTTAATAGTAATGATTAAGAGAACTTGCTTCTCTTTCAGGTTACTCATAATTGGAAGCATTCCTAAGTTGAGTAATGCTGATCGGCCTCTCTCCATTTAGTTGATATGCAGTGGAGACAGCTGCATGATTTGAATCTGGTTCCAATTATATCAGTGCCTCTTTTTCTATATTGGAAATATAATAGTTCATATCTTAACATTGTTAAGGTACGGGGAGTTGTCCGGCTTATGCTTAAAACCAGACTCTGGATAACTCAAGGCACGTTTCTGTAATGGCTATTTGTGGGTTGACTCGGGCTATGACGAGGGTTGACTTTCTACCATCTGGAAGATTAATAGTGATATTGTTCTTGACTCGCCACAGTTTTAGTAAAATGGATTTTTTCAGAAAACTGTACTGGGAGTATGGTAGAACTGGAAGTGATTCCAGAACCGCAAACGATTACTGAAAATTTGATAAGAACCTACAGATTCAATCTGGATTGACATTCCATTGGCCAATTCGCAGACATGGTGGGTAACCTCAGGCATCCGAGAGGTACTCCGGTAGCCTCAAGGACGGTAACAGGGAGGTTCTTGTTTACCCAGACTTGCCATTACTGTTGTTCCAGACTGTGAGACCCGGCAGGAGGATGAGTATAGCGTCGTTCTAAACTAGGTTTAGAAGTGTACGTGTATATGACTCTGCCAGAGGGTTGTCGTAGTCAGTGGGAGCAGCGGAAGTATAATGGACAAGTAGCTTATGTCTATTTATAGACTAAAGCAGATATAGCGGAGAAAGATCATCTATTTCTGATGTGACAGTCATAGGTTTGACTTTATTAGAATAGGGGATGGATCTCTTAAGAAGGTAGTAGGGTGTGATGTCCTGGTATTTGGATGACATACACAGAGTAGGAAGTGATATTCCTATACTACGATCGGTTATACTTTGATTGTCACACAGTGGTTTCTCCACAAAGGAATTGGATATTATATCAGACATTCTGGTTACTAGATCTATGGTTTTAGATCTAGATTTGGGAAGTGTCCCAATCAGGGTACTTAGACAGCATTCTAAAGGTAGTTAGAATGGACGACTCCTGGCATGGTGGTGTACCTGTAGGTGATGGAGTCACCCTCTCTAAAGGTGTCTTACAGACTAAAGGGGGGAGGGATGTGCATGATTGGCAGATCACTTGCTTAGGCAATTGTGTCAATCATGAGATGTCAAGTACCACACCAGATGTTGTTTTTGCAGTAGATGCAGTAAGTTGATATTAATCCTATCCTGGAGAAACATTCGGAAGCAGCTTTAGAATATAAGTGGATGTTCTAGGGATACGATAACAACAGCCTCTTTTAGGAGACAGTTATCATTCCAGGCTTCCAAGGTGACCTGGATGACAGAGTGGCTATCAGAGTTATGGTTTTCCCTCTGACAAGGGGAAGTATTTTGGACAGGTGGTCTAAGAAGTTTGGATTTGGAGTTCATTTTTGAACTAGGTCCCATCAGATATTCAGACATATTCTAAGACAGGTATTACTCATTTTGGGAGATGGCTTTCTCCGCGAACTTGAGATAAAGAGAGATATAGAAAGAAACATCAGGGCGGATCCACTCACTAATGCTATACCTCGAACGCAATAGTTTCGCAAACGGGTTTTGTGAGACTGATTAGTAGAGGAGTTGGGTGTTCGGTATCACACGGGCTGTGAGTATACGGCATCGCAATAATTAGCCTTGAGTGCAAGTGGGAGATTGTTGGATATAGTGCCTCAGAGTCAATTATTGGATCGCAGGCACGGTATTGCAATGATTGAGGGAGGACCTATGCCGGTAGGACAGTCTTACTCAAGATGATAGTATGCTATCTGGTTTATCTTTATCATCGTGTACTGCTTTAGGTGACCTTACAGGTCACTATTGAACGTTGATAGAGCCCTTAGGATTTTTGCTTGACTACCAGCAGTATGATGGCGATCATATACTTGAGAGTTGGGTAGTCTATAAGCACATCCTTAAAGTGGTCTCTAGTCGTGGGAGTTTCGAGAAAGGGCATCGATACTCCGGAGTAGACTAGTGTATACAGTCGAGACCCCGACGAAGGGCGGTGGCCGGTCTCACAAGCCATTGGTGTCAGTTAGTTCACCTAAGATGTATACAGGTGCTCATTGGGTTATGAGTACACCGGACAGGACTCGCCGGGAACATGCTAGTTGGTATTATACCTAGCGTCAGATAGCAGTTCCCTGGTGACATGTGTACAGGTTAGTTCATCGACCTGAGATCGTCATTTGTCTCGTGTGAGTTCCCACTATGCTTTGATTACTACCCTACCACGGCTCAAAGGAGTCGTGCAAACAGATTTTAGTTGGGTACAGTCCCGAGCCACATGGAGGCAGTGAGCGGATCGGCAGGGGTTTGTCTCTCCCGGTATTGGGGGTGAGGTCGCGCTGTGTCTGGGAGAGCCATTACACGAAGTCCTTGGCCAAGGCAGGAGATTTACTGGTAGGTATTCCAGTAGTATCTCAGGGTGTTCTGGGCTACACTCCGACACGACTTGTACCGCTTTTGGGGGTCTGACTTTTACCAACCCCCTAGGCCCGCCATGCGATGCTCATAGACGAACGGACCGGACTGTACGGATATTGTCACTGACAGGCTCAGTACGGTGTCAGGATGAGTTCGCTCATCGACTTCCCTTTTGGTCAATACCTGGTAGCCCATTACGTACGGCTAATAACTCTGACGTGCTAGTGCTTAAATCCACAGCCAAAGTATTGACGAGTCTTTAGAGTCCCCCACAGATAGTTTCTCAAGTTTCGGGCGAAACGTTGTAGAGGCCATATGGTTTTATGGCAGGATTCGAACATACGCGTGCACTTGTGCACGTGTCGTGTTTCGGACGGATAATACTAGCGGGCTTTAGTTTAAGCCGGGTCCTAGTATCATACTTTGTAGATTTTGTCTCATTGCATTTGTATTCGATCGGAACACAAATGCGGGTATGCATATATAGTCGCGGGGTTGTCCTGTAATTTATTACGGGATCGCATTTTGAAGTTGCCAGTTTGCATTCCGTTTCGGCCAGTTTTTCTTTATTCCTTCTTGGCTGAAATTCCTTTGATGCAGGGGGTTCTTTTTGCAATTGTGCAATTAGTAATGGAGGGGGGTTTTTGTGGTGCCTAGGGCTCCAGAATTTTCATGGCTGAAATTCCTTTGATGCAGGGGGTTCTTTTTGCAAATGTGCAATTAGTAATGGAGGGGGGTTTTTGTGGTGCCCGGGGCTCCAGAATTTTCATGGGATCCCTTGATGGTTCTAGCATCTTTTGATTCCTTTTGTTCATCATTACCTGCTTTATGGAGATGGGATTGTGATGGATATTGGTGTGACCATTTTTTCTAGTTTTCACACATTTTTCCCACTAGCTTTATTCCCTCACCTCCCTCCTCTCTAGAAATGGCCGGCCACTAATTTGGGCAGCCCCATCATTTTTGTGAAAGTGAATTTGATTCATTTCCATCGCAAAGAAAACTCCTAACCTCCATTTTTCTATTGCTCATTTCATCTCCACCCAAAAGGCAACTTCATTAACCCTCGAGACAAAGCGTTCTACACTTAGTTTACAGCAATCTTGGACATGTCGGCTAGCAAACTTCGTGTCCGAGTTGCCTCGGTTCAGAGGTAGGAGCCCATAAAAAGGCTCGGTGATGTGGTTCCTTTCCGACGAGGAGATCGAGACCGGAGATGCCGAGAGGAGCTTGGGATGGTGGCCGAAGACCAAAGGACATGGATCGCTCGGTATAGCTTTCTATCCCTTCTCTAGATTGCTAGTCTATAGGTTAATGGTTCGATCTGGAGAAAAAGTATACGATAGCGCCAGTTTCAAGTTAAAGAAATGTTTTTGTTTCCGCATTTTGGCTTCGGACAGACGACTGGGGCGCTACCGTAGACTTATAACGTGGTTACGAAAGATGGCATACGTGTGGACCCGAAGAAGATTGAGGTCGTTCAGCACTGGTCCAGACCTATATCAGTGCTGGAGGTTCACGGCTTTTTAGGTTTTGCCGGTTACTAACGACGCTTTGTACAGGATTTTTCTCGTATCGCTGCACCGCGACCGGGTTGACCCGGAAGGGAGTTCCTTTTCTTTGGACCGAGGCATGTGAGCAGAGTTTTCAGCATTTGAAGACTCGTTTGTCGACTGCACCAGTTTTATCCTTGCCATCAGGTTCAGGCGGCTTTGTCGTTTATTACGATGCTTCTCGAGTGGGTTTAGGCTGTGTGTTGATGCAACATGGCAGGGTCATCGCTTATGCTTCTCGGCAGTTGAAGAAGCACGAGCAGAACTATCCCACTCATGACCTAGAGATGGCTGTGGTGGTTTTTGCACTCAAGATCTGGAGACATTACTTATACGGTGAGTCATGCCAGATATTCACTTACCGCAAGAGCTTAAAGTACATCTTTCAGCAGCGGGATCTGAATTTGAGACATCGCCATTGGATGAAGCTTGTGAAGGACTATGACTGTAAGATTCTTTATCATTCGGGAAAGGGGAATGTTGTGGCTGATACTTTGAGTCGGAGGCCCGGAGGTAGCTTGTTTTATTTGAGCACAGTTCAGAGACAGTCTTCCGCAGATTGGCAGATTCTATGTGACAGCCGAGTGCAGTTTGAGTTTACTTCGACCGGAGGACAGCTCGCTCATATCCACGCCCGTCCACAGTTACTTGATTGTATCCGAGAGGAACAGTCCGACGATGCTCGTTTGTCAAAGATCATGGAGCAGGTTCGGCAGGGTAGAGTCTCAGAGTTCATGATCGATGACCAGGGAGTGCTACGATTTGGGGCTCGACTATGTGTGCAAGATTCCGAGGGGCTAAGAAGCGATATTTTTGAGGAGGCACGTCAGTCAGCATATAGTGTTCATCCGGGTTCCACCAAGATGTATCATGACTTGAGAGATGTCTACTAGTGGGAAGGGATGAAGAGAGATGTTGCAGATTTTGTTTCGAGATGCATGACTTGGCAGCAAGTTAAGGCCGAGCATCAGAGGCCGGCAGCAGAGTTATAGCCTTTGCCCAGTCCGGAGTGGAAATGGGTGCAGATCTTTATGGATTTCATCATTGGTTTACCTAGGACCAGTCGAGGGTATGACTATATTTGGGTGATCATAGACCAGTTGACAAAAGCAGCTCACTTTCTTCCAATGAAGACCCCTTCCGGATTCTCTCAGTATTCTCTGATATTTGTTGATAAGATTGTGCGACTACAAGGCGTTCCGACTTGCATTGTGTCCGACAGAGACACCCAGTTCACCAGCCTCTTTTGGTAGAAACTTTAGGATTTGGTCACTCGATTGCGTTTCAGTACAGCTTTCCATCCACAGACCGACGGTCAGTCAGAGCGGACCATACAGACTCTTGAGGATATGCTCCGAGCTTGCGTTCTAGATTTCGGTGGCAGTTAGGATCGTCACTTCCCCTTGATAGAGTTCTCCTACAATAACATCTTTCAGGAGACGATTCAAATGATACCCTTCGAGGCATTGTATGGGAGGAGATGTCGATCACCAGTTTGTTGGACATAGCTCGGTGAGAGCAATATTTTGGGACCGCAACTTGTGCAGGAGATGATAAAGATGATCCAGTTGATTCAGGATAGGATGAGAGCGGCCCAGAGCAGGCAGAAATCTTATGCAGATAGATGTCGTCGCAGACTTGAGTTTGCCGTGAGTGATCATGTTTTCTTGCGGTTTTGCCAATGAAGGGCGTGATGAGGTTCGGGAAGAAAGGAAAGCTTAGTCCTAGATACATGGGCCCCTTCGAGATTCTCGAGTGAGTCGGTACCATTGCTTATCATTTGGCACTTCCACCCAGTTTCCCAGATGTTCACCCCATGTTTCATGTATCGATGCTCCGCAAGTACCTTCATGGCCCCTCTCACGCGATTCAGTATCAGACGATCCAGCTAGAGCACGATCTTTCTTTCACCGAGCGGCCGGTAGTCATTCTAGATCGGCAGGTGATAAAACTTGAGTCCAAGGTCATACCGTCCGTAAAGGTTCTTTGGCGTGGCTCGAGTAGTGAAGAGATCACCTGGGAAACCGAGGACGAGATGCGAAAGAAGTTTCCCCATCTTTTCGAAGGTATGCGTAGCTAGTTTTTTAAATTCAGGGACTGAATTTCTTTAAGGGAGGAAGATTGTAACATCTTAAAAATCGTTTAGGTTAATTATATGATAATTAGTTGTACAACTCGTGTTTTCCGTAAAACCTAGTTATGAGTATTTTTTTCCCACATAAATATAAATATACCTATTTTAATTATGTAATTGCTTATTTATGGGTTTTTAATTAGTCACTTATTTAATTGTTAGTTTACCTAATTATTTTTCTTTTTTATTAATTAATAAATATTATTTTTAAGCATGCACATGCGCACTAAATTAGTGTTAATTATTAGTTAGTATAGGTTAATACATGTCAGTGCACCATGACACAACTAAACACAAATTGTAACACGTTCTTAAAAAATTGTTTGACCAAGATGGTTCTAGAATTTACAAAGAAAAGATTAAAAGAAAAGAAAATAAAAAAGAAAATGAAAAGAGGTATGGTGCATTTTTAATTGAGGAATGGTGTGTGTGTGGAGGTATGGTTACCTCACACCCTCACTCTCTCTCTCTCACCCCTCTAATTTCCGCAGCCCTCCTCTTCTTCCACCTTTTTTTTCATGCTAAAATGGCTCTATCTCACTATAAATCTCCACAAAATCAATGCTAAATCCTTCAAAAATCATCAAAAAAATTCCTTTTTCCTAAACTAAGCAAGGTTCTTTGGTTCAAGTCTTCATTTTTGTAGATTATTTGCATGATTAGTGTGTTTAAATAAGGTTAAGTTTAGTTAATGTTTTACGGCTTAATTAGGGCATTTAAGTGTAAATAGTGACTAATAGACTTACTAATCCAGCTAGTTTTGCACTAAATTACCTTAAGGTTACTAACTAGTTTTTCTTTAAATAAACGGTATTAGTTAAGTTTTCGGTTGTGATTAATCTAAAACCTTTTTCCCAATTTGTTAGTATGATGTCATTGGGCGATTTGTATGATTAGATTCTAGATTTGGTATTTGCTATGCATAGCAACCCCTAGTTGTGGTTTGTGGCGATGTCACGCGCGTTTTGTGCACCAAGTGCACGCGCGTCTAGCTATTGCGCGTTTGTTTCTTCGTATCATTTGTTCTTCGTATCTATTTAAATGTTTGGCCTTATACGTACTATTTGTGCGATTATAGGTTCGGTCGCGGAGATGTCGGACGCGGCAAGAAAAGGCAAGGCGGTGATCAGATTTGACTAGCCGAAGCGTTTCGGTGAGTAGATGTATACATCTATGGGGGAATCACTTGGATGGCGTAAAGCGCCCGATAGATTAGTATTTAATTAAACTTCTTGTATTCACATGTGTATATCATTTTCATATAGCATTTGCATCATCATGCACATTGATATTATCACCTAGGATACTTGCACCATTACCAATGGTTCATGTCGCACATGCAGTATTTATGTGAACATACACGCCATTGGTAATTGCTATGTCATGAATACTATAGAACTTGTTAAACAATCGGTATCGTTGTATCACTATTGACATGTAGTTTCAATGCCATTTATCTCATTGCATCATATTGATATCATAAATATTCATCATTTTCAGCATATTCATATATTGTGATTCTTCTTGGAAGATTTCCGTATTCATGAGATTTCTGGATTTGGGTAAAACCGCAAAAGACTTTCATAAACTTATTATCATTTTTAAATAGAAATTGCGGTTTTCTCGTGATATAATGTGTGTGGCGTCCACCATGAGTTTTCTCGGTTCTTAAGCCACGTATGTACACATACCCAATTCAAGGAGGGGGTGCATCATCTGCGGGTATATGGTGGACCCGGTGAGGTACTCCGGGACAAGAGGGTTGTATAGAGAGACATTGAGCATGACAGGGGAGCATTACCCGGCGGTCATCCGGAGGATACTGACCAGACTCGTGTGACTTGGCAGATTTGAGGGCCGATCTGAGAGACGGCTATCGAGATTTGACACACACACATACACACACATATGGTGTCGATATTTGACATGGTTTTCTGTCGATATCATTTGATGATACCCCGGTTTTATTATACAAAAGTTTTACTAAGATAAGAACATAGATTTTTCTTATACCAGATTTAGTATTTAATCTTTCATTTTTGTCGCATTCATATTAGTACATCACATCATGTTAGTATATATAGGTTGTGACGCATTTGCGTGCATGCTTGCGATAGCCGTATTAGATGTCACTTGCTACTCACGAGTTGGCAACTCACCCACATTTTGCAACAGTGCCTTGCTGAACTGACCTGTCAACATAGTTGCGGCAGGCGCTCTGCTACTCCTTCTTCTGCTCCCTTTGTATCGACTTGCGATTTTGCTTGTAGGTGGGTTTTGTGAGGATGTTCTTTTGTTCACACCTTGTATATTTACCTTGTATCTAGTACACTCCATATACCATTTCTACTATTTTGTATATTTGACCTAGAGACTGGACAGTGAGACTTGTATTATTTTGATATCTGGTGTCGAGCTCGTGTGAGCCAACTTTTATGCTTTCCTTATTTCTTGCTTTTAAATATTTATTTCACATTATTATGATATAGCTTGCATGTGGTTGTGATTCGCCTTTCGGTGAAGAGCTAGCTCTCGCTTGGGGATGCCTTTTTATTATTGCTTATACATATTCATGTTTTGTACCCGTTTGGGGCCAATTTTTACAAAGGAAACTCTGCCGAAATTTTCAGGAAAAACTTGACACTTTTAAAATGTTTGAAGTGAATTTATTTTGTTAAATCACCTTTTTTTTAAAACAAGTATTTCTTCACTCTATTTGTTTAAACGGTTTAGATTTCTAGGCTTTGGCTTACTTAGATTACGCTATACCTCTAGACGTTGCGTGATTTAAGTGCCAGTCGCATTCCACATATTCGGGTCATGACAGTTAGTTTAGTGCGAATATACCTGAGCAAAAATCTGGGAGCTTTTTGATGTTGATTTTGGCAATGTTTTTCTGATTTCTAAAACTTGGTTTTTGGTATTTGAATTTGGAATTGGTCATTAGACCTTTGTATGTCAATGGCGAAAGTGTCGATTTTTTGCATGCGTAGGCCGTAGGTGCTAACCTATGTGCAATCCTCGTACCGTATCGGTTTTCATATGTGATTCTTGTTTACTATACAATTTGCTTAAAACTGTAGGTACCTTTGCGTGGACTTCGGACAATAAGGGAGAGCGTGGTGTCATCGATTTTGGCAAGCGAGGATCGAGGTGAGTAGATATCTATCTATGGGGGAAGTCGGGTGGATGGCGTATAGCATCCCCGCAGCCATAGAATATGTTATATATATAATATCTATGTGTTGATGCAAGACTTGGATACTTAGCAAATAGTGTTTTAGGAGACCGTAGGATTAGAATAAGCGTATTAGTAGTAAGGTATACCCTTAGACTCCTTTACCTTAGTCGTGAACCTTAGATTATATGTTGTCATACACATGCACACACACGCACACTTGGTATATATATGTGTGTAAATGTGTGTATATATATATGTGTGTGTGTTTGTTCATATATATATATATATATATATATATATACATATACACGTGAGATTAGGATATTATGTTAATGGATATGAGTCGATATGATCGGATATGATATCATGAGGCTATGATATATGATCGTGTGAGACATCGTATATGATTTGATATATTAAAGATCGTTGGGCGAAATACAAATAACATGCGATAATATGTGACCTGATGATATAATAGAATGTACGAGACCTTAGATCCATACTCGTAGTTATGATATAGTATGATGGATGATACCGTACGGATGATATTTTTTGGATCAAAATTTGCACCCCTGGTTGACCGAGTCAAAGTCAAGGTCAACCCCAAGGTAGGTGGGCCCAAGCCCAGGTCAAGCGGGCCCATGCCTAAGTCGAGCCCGCGGCCAGCCTCCTCTATGCCAAAATATAGATCATGTAATAAATAATTTTTATGTAATTTTTTATGCATGAATGTATGCAAAATGGGCATAAAGCCAAATTTGTGTAAAGCCCATGGCTTATGTGCAAAAAGAAATAGCACATGAGACATGGGATGGGCAAAATGCCATTTTTTAAAGCCCAAGGGGCTATATGTAAATATGTAAGCCTATATAAGGCAACATGATAATGAATAAAGCAATAGACTTTTCATTCCTTCTAAAAACTAGGGTTTGTGCCTCCTTCCCCTTTCTCAAGGGTCTAAAACCCTCTTCCTCTTTTTTGAATTAAATCAAGAGTTTAACTCTTCCTTTCTCAAAAATAAATAGTTTTTTACCATAAAACCCACGAAGGGGAGCTCGAATCTCGAATCGGATCTCGAAAAGGGGAGACTTTTAAGTCTCACCCCTTTTTCTCCAAGATCCCGCCGATCAAGAGTAGGAAGAAGAAGACCCATCTCCAAAAATCTAACTTTGGACAGATCCAAGGCTCAAAAGAAGAGCCAAACATTCCTAGGAGTTTAACTCCTTTCTAGATCTGCTGGAGTTTAACTCCATAAATTAGTTTGTGTTAGGAGTTCAACTCCAAAACAAAAAAAAAACCTTGGGAGTTCAACTCCCCAACCTAGGGCTTAGGCCCTTCCCGCGGGTGTTTCCCACGGTCACGTGTGTGCCACGTGTGCGCCACGTGACCCCAGGGCGCTGAGGCGCCCATCGGTCGCGTGCGCGCCACGTGACCCCGGACGCTGAGGCGCCCATCGGTCGCGCGCGTGCCATGTGACCCCGGGCGCTGAGGCGCCCATCAGTCCCGCGCGAGCCACATGACCACGGGCTCTGAGGCGCCCATCGGTCATGCGCGCGCCACGTGACCCCGGGCACTAAAGCTCCCATGTGCGTGCGCGTGACCCCGGGCACCATGCGCCCACGTGCCACGCACGCGCCTTCAAGATGCTTCCCCCCCATTTTTTATGCACTCCACACTAAATATACCTCCCCCGTTAGAAAAAATTTCTAACGGGGCGCTGCCCCGCACCTCGTAAGGGGGCTACTAGCCCCCTTGACCCCCAGCTCGCTATCCGGGTAGCGGGACCCCCGTAAAAACTCTGTGGGGCCCCCGATATATCCAAAACCCCTTTCAAAACACACACACACACACACACCAATGAACTGCACATTGAGTTCGCATGACCGGTTTAACCCGTCAATCGGAGATTCCTTCGCTCCAAATGCGAGGGGTAATTAACGGCAGCTTAGTCCGCGGCTGCCAGAGATTCGGATCCCCACAATCAATAAACCCCATCCTACCTTAGGCAGGGGGAATCTGTACTGCGCCTGATAAGTGCGCGCGCATTCCCATCTCAATGGGGTGACGAAAAACACCCTACAGATTCTGGCATGCCCGGTGGGACCAATCTCTCCTCCCATATTTCGGGTTAAACGTTCATGCAAACTCAATAAATATGCATACATATATTTATACTAAAATAATGCTCTTTTATGCAGGTTTTCAAGCAATCACTTTTCAAAAATGTCTCCAAAGATGAACTCAGCTCTCAGCACGGCTCCCATCTCCTACACGATGAAGATGGACGCCAGGACGGTCCTTCCGGCCAGTCTCGGACGACAATAGGAAGAGCCGCCGCTACCATTCGGCTCTATTCTGTTCGTGTCAGCTAACTCCATCCCAGCTCCTCAAGCTCCAGCAACAGACATATCGGTCTCGAAAGGCAGGAGACCAAATGTAGTGATCTCGAGGGCGCCCTAACCTAAACGCAAGTCGGTGTCTGAACGACTTTCCTTGGCCCCAGTTGGAGGCAAGTCCATCAACACCAACAAAGCAACAGGGCGTCTCGAGAAAGCTTCGGCGATGCCCCTGACAACTACTAGATCGGGTGTCTTCTCTAAACTCCCCGCTAATCGACTCACGGTGGCTTCCCAGGAAACAGATGCCCACCCAGCCCTCAAAATTGATAAGCTGAGACAGAAAAGGCTCAGGTACAGAGCCAACAAAAGGGCTAGGGCTCCTGCTAGGCTGAACTTCATGAAGTTCGAGGAACAGGGTTACCCCTCCAAAGATAAAGAGATGGCTGGATATGTGGTCCACACTGTCTACATGGTGGGCACGCGCAGTAAGAGCAAGGATGGGACCACCACATCTCAGATCCAACCTGGTGTGAATATAGCTGTCACTTTTCATGACCAGCATCCTACGGAGGGTGATGAAAATCCTCCCAATGAGGATGATAGGCAGAAAGGCCTTTCGGTCCATGAAGAGTCAAGCTCAGACAGCGAAGAAGAGCCGACTTTCTGCCCTAGGACCGCGGAGCAAGAGCTGCTTCAAGAGCTCCGAAAACAGCTCAGAAGCAAAGACAAGGAGATAGCCAAGCTCTATTCAAAAATTGACGACTTGACAGACATCGTCTTACAGCTCATGGCCCAACTTTCCTCTCAGCCGCCCAATCAGGCGCAGGGATCTCATGAACCGGGAAACGGTGTCCCGAAACAGCCGACGCCCGTTCCCTCAAATCCAAAAGTGGGCGGACCGCATGAAAATCATTCGCATCCTATCTCGGGAAATGTCTTGGCTGCCGATGACAGTAGCCCGCTAACTCAAGATCAAATCATGGATTTGGTTGCCAGCAAAGTCAAAACATTGGTGGTCGAAGCCGAAGCGCAAAAAGATATCAGCAGTAGTGGGAG
Organism: Agapanthus africanus; assembly: GCA_030015575.1. Taxonomy (NCBI): domain Eukaryota; kingdom Viridiplantae; phylum Streptophyta; class Magnoliopsida; order Asparagales; family Amaryllidaceae; genus Agapanthus; species Agapanthus africanus. The sequence goes on along the minus strand of CM057350.1, from coordinate 176,849,587 downwards.
ACCATATCCTGCTCAGTATGATCTGGTAGAATTTCCTAGCGGCTATGTCATCCCCAAATTCGGAAGATTCGATGGGACGGAAAATGCGAATCAGCACATCGCCTACTTCAAAGTCTCATGCGGGAATACTGGGGGCAACGATGCGCTTCTCCTCTGCCAGTTCGTTAATAGCTTGACCGATGTTGCTTTAGACTGGTACGTGAGCATACCGGATGGCTACATTACTACTTTCGCCCAAATGGAATCTTTGTTTCGACAATGGTTCATGGGTGTCAGCGATAAGATCACCATTGCCGAGCTCGTAAGGACCAAGCCTAAGAACAACGAAAGCAGCATGGATTTTATAACCCAATGGCACAATCTCTTCGTCAAATGTGAACCGCCGATAGAGCAGGACCAATCTGTCAGTCTCCTTGTCGGAAATCTCAACAATTGGATGGCCCCGTTTCTATGCACCGCGGGTCTCAAAACATTCCAAGAGCTGACCAGGAAAGTTCAAATGCTGGAGCGCTCAAAGCAGGAGTCCTCCTCGGATTCCCAAAATAACAATAGGTCCTGAAGAAACCGAAAGGACGATAATCGCAAAGGCGGAAATTCCGACGATTTTGAATCTTTCAATACCTCGGCTAATCGAATTAAGCAAGGGTTGAGCGGGCCTAATGCCAACCAGCCTCGGAAGCCAGTGTTCGGAGAGAGAGGAGAATCTCCACTGAAAGAGAAGCATGATAAGGTCTATTCTTTCAGAAGGGACAAAATCCGTAAAATATTCAAAGACGTCCTGGGGAACGGTCTACAACTGCCAGAGTCAAAAAGACCGCAGGAAGCGAATATGACCGACGACCCCAAATACTGCTCCTATCACAGAGTGATAGGTCATTCCATTGAGGACTGTTTCGTCTTCAAAGATTGGGTCGAAAAGCAATACAAGGCAGGAGAGATAGAACCGTCTAAAGGCGTGTTAACAAACAGTCCAGCTGCGACCGCCAATTTCATACAAATGGAGACCGAAGTTCTTTGTGAAACTGATTCTCTCAGACATCTGCCTTTCTCTGAAAACAATAGACCGCTAAGTCTTTAAACTAGGAACAGTCGACCTCTAAGTCGTTAAACTAGGAATGTAAAAAAAAATGTGTAAATAAAAAAAAGGAAGTGTAAATAAAAAATTATATAATAATAAAAAGCCGAAATGATGGGGCAACTCGCAATAAAAATCAGTGAGTAAAAATAAAAATGAAAATAAAGCCGAAATGATGGGGCAACCGCGAATAAAAAGCCGAAATGATAGGGCAATCGCGACCTTCGCGATAAGAAAAGCTGAAATGATAGAGCAATCGCGGTAAAACAAAAAAAAACAAAAAAACAAAAAGCAAAGCAACAAACAAAACAACGGCGAATGATGAGTCGCTCCTGATACCATATTCCAGTGCAGCGATGCAGACGCCGGCTAAAATCCAAATCCCTAAGTGGCAAATGATGAGTCACTCCTGGTACCATATTCCAGTGCAGCGATACAGATGCCAACCAAAATCCAATTTTCCAAAATTCTTATGGCCCTACGGCTAGTCCGCAAATTGACTACCGTATACAATCCACGGGCTCAAATAATTTTCATCATACCCATGCCCCACCGTAATCACCAGTTACGCGGCTAGTCTCCGCCTTTGGAATCATGCTCCATTGAGAAGACCCACTCATGTGTCCTCACGATACATAAGGAGAACAAACCTTTGTGGGATCCTTACGACTCATAAAGGAAAAACACACTTAGGAGTCCTCACGACTCCTAAGGAGAAAATACACTTGCGGGATCCTTACGACTCATAGGGAGAAAATGTTTTTATGGGACCCTCACGGCCCAAAAAATTGAAAAGCCTTAGGCGATAGGGATCTAAACCTGTCTCCTAAGCCATCGCTCCCCAATCCCCAAGTGGCGAATGATGAGTCGCTCCTGGTACCATATTCCAGTGCAGCGATGCAAACGCCAACAAAGTCCTGAAAATTTTCCGGCCCTATGGTCTGGATCATATATCCTGCAAAACCGTATACAATCCACGGGCGTAAAACAATCCCAATCTCTCCCAAGTCTTACCGGTGAGACCACATTCAATGTCCAAAAAAAAAGAAAGGGTATGTCCACAAGCAAAATGGGCACGGATGAAAGCCCGAAAGGGCTCCGTGAGTAAAAACAGCAGGACTGCCGGCGAGTTTATGAAAACCCGAAAGGGCGCAAACTCATAAAAAAAAAGAGAGATGAAATGCACCCGCAAAGCCCACTCGACTTTGTGAGGAGAAAATTCCCGCGTGAGATCCTTACGACTCACAAAGGAGCAACACACTTAGGAGTCCCCACGACTCCTAAGGAGAAAATACACCTACGAGATCCTTTCGACTCATAGGGAGAAAATGCTTTTATGGGACCCTTACGACCCATAAAATTGAAAAGCCTTAGGTGATAGGGATCTAAACCTGTCTCCTAAGCCACTAATTTCCAAATCCTCCCGGGGCAAATGATGAGTTGCTCCTGGCATTATTCCAGTGCAGCAATACAAATGCCAAACCAAAACCAATTCCCAAATCCTTCCGGTGCAAATGATGAGTTGCTCCTGGCATTATTCCAGTGCAGCAATGCAGATGCCGACAGAAAACCAATTCCCAAATCCTCCCTGGGCAAATGATGAGTTGCTCCTGGCATTATTCCAGTGCAGCAATGCAGATGCCAAACCAAAATCTCTAAATCCTCTCATGACAGATGATGATTCGCTTCTGGTACCATATTCCAGAGTAGCGATGCTGATATCAACCCAAATCAAATCAAACCAACAACCTCTATGGCGGAATCATGCTCCGTCCCAGATTTACCCCGTGTCGAAATCATGCTTCGCCTCGGGATATCTACCTTCCCTGCCGGAATTATGCTCCGCCTCGGAATCAAATCAACCAACCAGCTCTGCATCGGAATCAAGCTTCATCTCAGAATGTGCACCCCGTGTCGAAATGATGCTTCGCCTCGGTGTACCTTCCTTCCCTGTCACAATTATGCTTCGTCTTGGAATCAAGTCAGCCAACAAGCTCTGCGCCGGAATCATGCTCCGTCTCAGAACATACCCCGCGTCGAAATCAAGCTTCGCATCGGTGTATCTGCCTTTCCTGTTGGAATTATGCATCGGATCGGAATCAACCAACGACCTCCTCGTCGGAATTATGCTCTGCCTCGGAATCAAGTCAACCTGCAAGCTCTGCGTCGGAATCATTCTTCGTCTCAGAATGTGCATCCCGTGTCGAAATCATGCTTCGCCTCGGTATATCTGCCTTCCTTATCGAAATTATACTTTGTCTCGGAATCAAGTCGGCCAACAAGCTCTGTGCCGGAATCATGCTCCGTCTCAGAATATACCCCGTGTCGAAATCATGCTTCGCCTCGGAGTATTTGCCTTTCTTGTCAGAATTATGCTTCGCCTGGGAATCAACCTCTGCATCGAAATTATGCTTCGGTCAGAATGTCTTCCGCCCTTCGAAATGATGCTCCGATCCCTGGAATTATGCTCCACCCTTCGGAATGATGTTCCGATCCTTGGAATTATGCTCTGCCCTTCGGAATGATGTTCCGATCCTTAGAATTATGCTCCGCTCATCGGAATGATGTTTCTGTAGGGTTCCTAAGCACACACTAGAAGTCTCACAAGGCATCAACCATGCCAAATTCTAATTTTAAAAGTGCCGAGAAACCCTAAAGCGATCGTTGACTAGAGTTTAGGCGAAACGAAATGCTACTAAACTACTTTAGTGCTAAGTGAACGGAAATACAACCTTTGTAGATCCGGTCCTCCACTTCCTTAGCTCCATGATGATGTCCCTCCACTGCGATCATCGGATCCCGGACTCTAGCGACGGTTTCGTCGAAGAAATGATCGGGCTAGGTCGTCGACTTCGATGCCGAAGATGATCTACGTCGAGGCAACTCATGATCAAGCTCCACCTTCACCAAGCCATGAAACTGTTGGTGTATATGCCCTAGAGGCCATTACTGTATCATACTAGTATGTATATTACTTGATGGAAGCTTGGGATATTCACAGTTGTACAGACAATCTTGCTCAATATAGTAGTATGCTACTTGGTTTGTCTCTGCTTTAATGTGTACATGTGTGTTTATTTATTATATCACCTATACGCATTAGTAGAGCCCTTAGGATCTTTGCTTGATTACCGGCGTTGTGATGGCGATCACACTCGTGGGGGCTGGGTAATCTACAAGCACATCCTTATACACGTCCCTAGTCATGGGAGTATCGAGATAGGGCATCGATACTCCGGAGTAGACTAGCGTATGCGCTTCTCATCCCAGCTCGGGAGACGGTCTGTCCCACAGCCGTCAGTACGTCGTACTTGAGATAGTATGCGGGTGCTCGTTAGGTTACGAGTACACTGGACAGGACTCGTCGGGAACTGATGGTTGGTATTATACCTATCGTCAGTTATCAGTTCCCAGGTGACATGAGTACAGCTTAGTCCGCTGACTTGACACTGTCACTTCGCCTCGAGTGTGTTCCCACTGTTCTTTGATTGCTACCCTACCACGGCTCTACTGAGTCGTGCAAACAGGTAGTAGTTGGGAGCAGTCCCGAATCACTTGGAGGCAGTGACGGTTAGACAGGATTCGTCTCTCCCGGTATTGGGGGTTGACATCGCGCTGTGTCTAGGAGAGCCATTACACGAGTAGTCCCTGGCCAGGGCAAGCGAGATATACTGGTAGGTTTCCAGTGTTATCTCAGGGTGTATTGGGCTTCACTCCGACACGACTTGTACCGCTATTAGGGGACTGACGTTTACCGCCCCCCTAGGCCCGCCATGCGATGTATCAGACGAACAGACCGGACTGTACGGAGACTGTCACATACAGGCTCAGTAGGAGTGCAGATGGGGTTCACCTCGTCAGTCTTCTTATCGACATCTACCTGGGGACCGTTACGTACAGCTAGTGCCGCTTGCGGTCTGTGGTTAAACCCACTGCCAGCGTAGTGTCGAGTCTTTAGAGTCCCACACAGAGAGCTATTCGCCTTTAGGCAAAACGAGTAGAGGTCGCATGGTTTTGCGACAGGGTTCGTTCGCATCCGCGCACTTGTGCACGTTTGCTGTCCGGACAGTTTATACTAGCGGGCTTTGGTTTAAGCCGGATCCTAGTATATGATTTGAGATTGGTTTTTCTCATTGTGTTCGTGTTCCTCGGATCACGAATGCGGGTGCGTATGCACAGTTGCTTGAGATTGGGGGAGAGGACCTTGTTTAGGGTTAATGGCTTTTGTCATTTCATTAACCCTATTGATTTTGTGTGGATTATTGTTAATTGATAATTAGCTTAATTATTGTGCATGGTTGTTGTTGACAATTTGACTTCATTGACTTGTTGACCATGTTGACAACTTGACCATAATCATTTCATTTGGAAGATGCTCTTTGATCTTTGCAAAAATTGAAATGATAATGGTCAAGTCATGATTTATCATGACAATTTTCAAGCTAATTATCTAATTAGAATTATCCTCACATATTAGTGAGAATGGCTCTTTTATTTTTCATTCTCTCATTCTATTTCTCTCTCTTGCTCATCCTCTCCCTCAAGCTCTCTCCCTCTCATGTGTTGAGAAACAAAAGGCTTGAGAAAAACCCTCTCTTGATCTTCTCTACTCACTTCTAGGGTTCAAGTCTTAGCATTTCTTGCACTCTAGTTACTCCTAGCTTGGAGTTGAAGCTAAAGGTGGTGGCTTTCAAGTGGATCTTTCTTTGACGGATGAAGACAAGCAAGGTGAACTCTTTCTACCATTCCGACGAGCAAGGAGAGAAGGAGTTCGAGCTCAAGGTATAACCTTTCTACAACTTACTTAGTTGTTAGTTTACTTTAGCTAGTTTTCGTTTAGCAAAGATCCTCACAAGCAAGGTCCATGTTGCCTAAGTCTTTAAAAATCCGTTTTTTTTTTATTATGTTTTCCGCCTCCCCGTAAGCACCGGGGTGGGCAACGTGGACCTAACAGTGGTATCAGAGCCTAACTAAACATAAACTAGCTTGGTAGTAAAGTGTATCGAAGTTCGAAACGGAAAAATCGAAAAAAACCAAATTATAAAAATCTGAGTTTCTGTTAAAACTTTTTCTGGTCAAAACAAAATTTGTTATATCCCAAAAATCATCTCAGGCTTTTTAGAAGAAACCCACCAAAAACGACACAGCAACTCACCAGATCGGCCGCGCTTCCGCGGCAATAGCTTGCTATTGCCGCGGAAGCGCCGCACTCTGGTGGAGTTGCTGTCTCGTTTTTGGTGCAGTTTGTTTCTTACATGGTTTTAGGATTTTTCTGATATATTATATGTGCCCAGATTTTCCAGAACACAAATTTGTTTTTGGGGGCCTATAATTCCGTATTTTTTTTCGAACTTCAATATACTTTGACTATAAAGGTTATATCTGTGATGTTCTTATGTATTGAACGTCGGCTAATCGCTATATGTCGATTAGTCGGGGTTATACATATCTGTGATCTGTGATTGTTGTTGATGGTTTGTGTATATGAACTCGTTGGATTGTCGCGGATGAATAGCCGGGGTGGATGTGAGATGAGAGTTTCTTTTTCTTTCATTCATGTAATAAATTTGTAAATTGATGTAATATTATTTGTTTGGCCGCACAACCGGGTCGGGGTTGTAGCCGTCATTGTATAATTCTTTTTACTGTTTTTGCTCCTAGGATAGACCCATGGAGGGGTGCACAAACTACCGGGTAGCTCGAAGTGCCGAGTGGCCTACTCATGGCATTGAGGGAGGTTGCTTCGCTTCGGGGACTTGGCGGGTAGTTTGCCGCACCCGTAGGGGTCTTGGGTGGGGTTTTGGCTATTCATCGCGACCGTGTAATCCACTTTTCGTTGCAGGCTCGAACGAATTGCGGATTCCTAGTATATCCAAAGTGTTCATCTGTGATCTGGATTGGCTATCATTGCTATATTGCTATATATAATAACTATTTAGGCGTTGCTTATGTTTTACAGCCGCGCTAGCCCAGCCCCCGCTCTGTCGTTAGTTAAGTAACCTAACGGGTGATGACGGGGCCCCGTGGCGAATACGAATGGCATAAGCGTACGTCATATTTTGGTTGTTTTCTGCAATGGTAGGATTTAAATGATGGGACGCATTAAAAGAACTAATGCAAGAAAATAAACCTAAAAAGACGTTGTTGGAATAAGTTTTTCAAAAAGCTGTTATTACAAGGACGTTCATCTTTTTGTTTTGCATCGCGGTATTCGGTTATGAATGCCCAGCACCTCAGTCGACGAGGCAAGGGCCGAGATCCCTTCACCGGGAGTGACCCCTTGGACAAAACTTTGCGTCAGGGTAATAACTTCACTACAGTCGATTATTCTTGCTTTGCATCGAGGTATTCATCTTACGAATGCCCAGCACCTCACTCGACGAGGAAAGAGCCGAGATCCCTTCACAGGGAGTGACCTCTTTAGCAAAAGTTTTCGCCACTGTATTTTTCCAAAAAGTGCAATCGGGTTCCTTCAATGATATCAAGTTCATTACGTTAACGGGTTTTTCGCCAAAAACCCAGCCGTAGCCCTCCGTCGTTTCGGATAATTAATACTTAGTATTCGTGCTGCGTTTGTTGATTATTCGTCAAGACACAGTGAACGGTAGCTAAGTAATAATTCTCTGTTGCACTGATTGATGCGATTGGTTAGGACGGTCGCATGATTTTGTTGATTATTCGTCAAGGATCATGCGGGCGGGTCTAATGCAATCCTGGATAACGACGGGTTGAACTTGACTAGGACCTTTTGATTTGTTGATTATTCGTCAAGGTCACTTGGGTCCTAGGGGCAAAAACCACATCGGGAGTTTCAAAAGTACTGAAACTTGCAGATTTAGCATACCTTCTGGAGTGTGGTGACTAGAGTGGATTCCATCTAGGTCTTCACACAATGATGGTTGGATCCCGATCCCACTGATGAGTTGGATTACTCTCGGGAGATTATTTCACTTAACGATCAATGCTATAAACCTAGTAGGTGTCTAGAAAGGTGTTAGCGGGGTTACGCCCCCAGGGAAAAGAGGTTCTTTAATTAAGGAACTTCGCGAAAGCGTTGGAAAACCTCCCTCGAAGTACCGACACTGGCCTGGCTGAAAGGTTAAGCAAGTATTGTGACGTGAATTAAAACCCGACTAGTTCTTCTTTTAAAAGGTTTTAAGAAGAATTTGAGTAAACAGTGGGAGACATCCTGGTTAGATAAATTAATAAACCAATCTAATCTTGCAAGAGCATACGCTGAGTGTTTCTTTTCTCTCTCTCCAGGCAGCAACCTTTTCACGTCCTAATCAAGATAATAAAATGTATCGCTTGACCGATCCGAATTCTTATTCGGGACTGGGGAAAGTTGGTTCAGCTCTAACTTGTGACAACAGTCATGAGTATGAGAATGGGAAAGAGGAAAGTATGGATTTCCAGGATACCCAGTTGAAGAAGAAGCATGGTTTTGCATCTACTTCAGGTGTTCTTGTAATTGAGAACTGTTTTACGGTCAGCCCTACCTCCTGGGTACTTGATACCGGATCAGGATCTCATATCTGTAATTTATTGCAGGGACTGAGAAAAAGTAGGATAGTTGCACCGGGTGATATGTCGCTCAGAGTAGCGAACGGAGCACAAGTTAATGCGGCAGCCGTCGGTGAATATCACCTAGTATTGCCTAATGGCAAGACTATGATTTTGAACGATTGCTACTATGTACCCTCCATGGTTTGCAACATCATATCAGTTTCTTTACTCGATAAAGATGGATATGACTTTGTTCTTGAAAAGAATATCATGAACATTTACCTTCATAAGGTACTGGTTGCAGAGGGTACACTGTGTAATGGTATCTACGTTCTAAATCAGAATACAGTTCTTAATATACAAAACACACGCAAGAGGAAGAATTCAGATACGAATGAATCCTACTTGTGGCATTGTAGGCTTGGTCATATCGGAGAGAAAAGACTGAGTAAGTTGCATAAAGATGGACTCTTGAATACGTTCGAGTTTTCATCTTATGAAACTTGTCAGTCTTGTCTCAAAGGGAAGATGACCAAATCTCCGTTCACCGGACATGGAGAAAGAGCAAGAGAGCTCTTGGGACTCATACACAGTGATGTGTGTGGTCCGATGTCTATACATGCAAGGGGTGGGTTCTCGTACTTCATCACATTCACTGACGATCTCTCTAGGTTCGGATATGTGTATCTGATGAAACACAAATCTGAAGCTTTTGAGAAATTCAAGGAATTCAGAAAGGAAGTAGAGAACCAGATTGGCAAAAGTATCAAGATCCTCCGGTCTGACAGGGGAGGGGAGTACTTAAGCACGGAATTCCTAGACTACTTAAAAGAGAATGGTATTCTCTCTCAGCTTACTCCTCCTTATACACCACAGCACAACGGTGTTTCGGAGCGGAGGAATCGTACCCTATTGGATATGGTTCGGTCCATGATGAGTAGTGCTGAGTTGCCTCTTTCATTCTGGGGACATGCGCTTCAGACAGCGGCATACCTTTTGAATCAAGTTCCGTCCAAATCAGTGCCTAAAACTCCGTATGAAATATGGAGCAGTAAGAAACCATGTCTTAAGTTTATTAAGATATGGGGTTGTCCGGCCTATGTGAAAACACAGAAACCGGACAAGTTAGAGGCACGGTCAGTTCTCTGTAAATTTGTGGGATATCCTAAAGACTCACTAGGATATCTGTTCTACCACACTGAGGAACAGAAGGTGTTTGTATCTCGCCACGCTACCTTCTTGGAAAGGGAGTTTCTTGCAAAAGAAACTAGTGGGAGTTCGGTAGAACTGGAAGAAATTCAGCGACCACAAAATGTAACTGAAAATTTGGAGGAACCGCTAGATTCAATAACCCCAAACGAACCTCCGCCACTCCGCAGATCTGGTAGGATTTCTCATCCGCCCGAGAGATACTACGGTTTTCTCATAGACGGGGATCGAGAGGATTGCATCTTGGAAGAAGATGACCCTACCAGTTTCAGGCAGGCCATTATCAGTAGGGACTCTGATAAGTGGCAGGAAGCAATGCAATCCGAAATGGAGTCCATGTACGCCAATAAAGTGTGGACCTTGGATATTGCTCCGGCTGGGGTAAAACCCGTTGGATGCAAATGGATCTACAAAAGGAAACTTGGTGTAGATGGGCAGGTGGAAACCTATAAAGCTAGGCTCGTTGCAAAAGGTTTCCGTCAAAGACCTGGTTTGGACTATGACGAAACTTTTTCTCCGGTGGCTATGCTCAAATCCATTCGGATCCTACTTGCCATTGCTGCCTTCCATGACTATGAGATCTGGCAGATGGATGTTAAAACGGCTTTCCTAAACGGTTGTTTGGAAGAGTGCGTTTACATGGATCAACCAGAAGGTTTCGTAGACAGTGGGAGCAGCGGAAAGGTGTGCAAGTTGCTTAAATCCATTTATGGATTAAAGCAGGCATCGCGGAGCTGGAACATCTGTTTTGATGAGGCAATCAAAGAATTTGATTTCATCAAGAACGAAGATGAACCCTGTGTTTATAAGAAGATTGTAGGACGAACTGTCGTATTCCTAGTCTTGTACGTGGACGACATTCTTCTGATAGGAAATGACATTCCTATGCTACAATCGGTCAAGCTGTTTTTGTCACAAAGGTTCTCCATGAAGGACCTGGGTGATGCCTCGTACATTCTGGGGATCAAGATCTATAGAGATAGATCCAAGAAACTGTTGGGACTTTCGCAGTCCAGGTACATAGAGACCGTACTAAAGAGATTTAGTATGGAGGATTCCAAGCGCGGTAACATACCCGCATTGCACGGAATTACCCTCTCCAAGAAGATGTCTCCTAAGACTGACGAGGAGAGGGTTCGCATGAGCACTATACCCTACGCTTCGGCGGTAGGATCTATAATGTATGCGATGCTATGTACAAGACCAGATGTAGCTTACGCGTTGAGCACGGTAAGCCGGTATCAGTCGGACCCAGGGGAGGACCACTGGACAGCAGTGAAGAACATTCTCAAGTACCTGAGAAGGACTAAGGAGATGTTCCTGGTTTACGGTAATGGAGACCTCAGGGTCGAGTCCTTTACCGATTCAAGCTTCCAGAGTGACAAAGATGATAGCAAGTCCGTCTCGGGTTTTGTGTTTACCCTCAACGGAGGGGCGGTATGTTGGAGGAGTTCCAAGCAGGATACCGTCGCAGACTCGACGATGGAGGCTGAATACATTGCTGCAAGCGATGCCGCAAAAGAGGCGGTCTGGATTAAGAAGTTCATTAGTGAACTTCAGGTGGTTCCGTCCATTGTTGACCCAATACCTTTGTATTGCGATAACAATGGGGCTATAGCTTTAGCGAAGGAACCAAGGTCCCATCAGAAATCCAGGCACATCTTAAGGCGGTATCACCTGATCAGGGAGATCATTGATCGACAGGAGATCGAGGTGCGGAGAGTGGACACAAAGGACAACACTGCGGACCCATTCACGAAGGCTTTACCCCAGACTCAGTTCGAGCGGCTGATCGAGATGATAGGTCTTCGATACGCCAGTATATGGCCTTAGTGCAAGTGGGAGATTGTTGGTGTATATGCCCTAGAGGCCATTACTGTATCATACTAGTATGTATATTACTTGATGGAAGCTTGGGATATTCACAGTTGTACAGACAATCTTGCTCAATATAGTAGTATGCTACTTGGTTTGTCTCTGCTTTAATGTGTACATGTGTGTTTATTTATTATATCACCTATACGCATTAGTAGAGCCCTTAGGATCTTTGCTTGATTACCGGCGTTGTGATGGCGATCACACTCGTGGGGGCTGGGTAATCTACAAGCACATCCTTATACACGTCCCTAGTCGTGGGAGTATCGAGATAGGGCATCGATACTCCGGAGTAGACTAGCGTATGCGCTTCTCATCCCAGCTCGGGAGACGGTCTGTCCCACAGCCGTCAGTACGTCGTACTTGAGATAGTATGCGGGTGCTCGTTAGGTTACGAGTACACTGGACAGGACTCGTCGGGAACTGATGGTTGGTATTATACCTATCGTCAGTTATCAGTTCCCAGGTGACATGAGTACAGCTTAGTCCGCTGACTTGACACTGTCACTTCGCCTCGAGTGTGTTCCCACTGTTCTTTGATTGCTACCCTACCACGGCTCTACTGAGTCGTGCAAACAGGTAGTAGTTGGGAGCAGTCCCGAAGCACTTGGAGGCAGTGACGGTTAGACAGGATTCGTCTCTCCCGGTATTGGGGGTTGACATCGCGCTGTGTCTAGGAGAGCCATTACACGAGTAGTCCCTGGCCAGGGCAAGCGAGATATACTGGTAGGTTTCCAGTGTTATCTCAGGGTGTATTGGGCTTCACTCCGACACGACTTGTACCGCTATTAGGGGACTGACGTTTACCGCCCCCCTAGGCCCGCCATGCGATGTATCAGACGAACAGACCGGACTGTACGGAGACTGTCACATACAGGCTCAGTAGGAGTGCAGATGGGGTTCACCTCGTCAGTCTTCTTATCGACATCTACCTGGGGACCGTTACGTACAGCTAGTGCCGCTTGCGGTCTGTGGTTAAACCCACTGCCAGCGTAGTGTCGAGTCTTTAGAGTCCCACACAGAGAGCTATTCGCCTTTAGGCAAAACGAGTAGAGGTCGCATGGTTTTGCGACAGGGTTCGTTCGCATCCGCGCACTTGTGCACGTTTGCTGTCCGGACAGTTTATACTAGCGGGCTTTGGTTTAAGCCGGATCCTAGTATATGATTTGAGATTGGTTTTTCTCATTGTGTTCGTGTTCCTCGGATCACGAATGCGGGTGCGTATGCACAGTTGCTTGAGATTGGGGGAGAGGACCTTGTTTAGGGTTAATGGCTTTTGTCATTTCATTAACCCTATTGATTTTGTGTGGATTATTGTTAATTGATAATTAGCTTAATTATTGTGCATGGTTGTTGTTGACAATTTGACTTCATTGACTTGTTGACCATGTTGACAACTTGACCATAATCATTTCATTTGGAAGATGCTCTTTGATCTTTGCAAAAATTGAAATGATAATGGTCAAGTCATGATTTATCATGACAATTTTCAAGCTAATTATCTAATTAGAATTATCCTCACATATTAGTGAGAATGGCTCTTTTATTTTTCATTCTCTCATTCTATTTCTCTCTCTTGCTCATCCTCTCCCTCAAGCTCTCTCCCTCTCATGTGTTGAGAAACAAAAGGCTTGAGAAAAACCCTCTCTTGATCTTCTCTACTCACTTCTAGGGTTCAAGTCTTAGCATTTCTTGCACTCTAGTTACTCCTAGCTTGGAGTTGAAGCTAAAGGTGGTGGCTTTCAAGTGGATCTTTCTTTGACGGATGAAGACAAGCAAGGTGAACTCTTTCTACCATTCCGACGAGCAAGGAGAGAAGGAGTTCGAGCTCAAGGTATAACCTTTCTACAACTTACTTAGTTGTTAGTTTACTTTAGCTAGTTTTCGTTTAGCAAAGATCCTCACAAGCAAGGTCCATGTTGCCTAAGTCTTTAAAAATCCGTTTTTTTTTTATTATGTTTTCCGCCTCCCCGTAAGCACCGGGGTGGGCAACGTGGACCTAACAGAAACTTGTGAAGAAAACACCCTATACTACATGGAAAGTGGTAGAAGATGAAGAAATAGGAAGTGGGTTCACTTTGGTTTTGGATTTCTCACTTGATTTCAACACTTGATATTTTTCAAGCAAAGCTTTTCTTTTTCTCTTGAAGAAGAAGAAGAAAAAGAATGAAAAAGAATAATGAATTAAAACAAAATCAAGTGATGGTTATCATTTTGTAACCATGGGTGAGTGTAGAGAATAAACTAGGGTTAAGTTGAATGGTTAGGTTAAAGGAAAGAAACAAAATGGTTACTTCTTCAAAGCTTCATGAAGCTTCAACAAAAGACAAAGCAACCCACCATTTCATTTTCCTTTGCCAAAATGAATAAAGAGAATAAATAAATAAGTAAATCAAAACCCTAACCATTAACATAATCATAGTTTAATCATACACACCCAAGTTTACATGTATCATCAAACATGATACAAACTAGTGCACAAAACTATATCATATATACAATGTGCACATCAAGTGAGAAAATCCATCTTAAGTGAACAAATACTAGTTAATGCAAAGTAATATATCAAATATATAATTATACATTAAATCATTAAATGAACACTTGATTTAACGATCCGGTCATATCGCATATGACCGACTAATATCCAATGTATCGACTTATCGAATCAATACTTGATTCGATAACTAGGTTATATCACATACAACCAATCGATACATTCATCGCGAGAATAGAATACGGTATCACATACACGCATTATTCTCGGTCCCGCACATATCTCATATGCGCTCCTATTTCGTTTCGCTTGAGCCAGGAAACCTCTGTGTGGACTCTAAAGACTCGTCAATACGCCGGTAGCAGGTGATGATCATATCAAACACCCACAAGCCGCAAGCGGTCTGCTAAATGTAACGGCCACCCGGGTATTGAGCGATCAGAAGATCAACGAGCAAGCCCGCTCACACTCCTGAGAATCCAACCAGTAACACTTACCGCACAGTCCGGTCTTGTCGTCTGATATGTCGCATATCTCGCCTAGGGGTGGTAAACGTCAGACCCTAATAGCTCGATAAGTCGTGTCGATATGAGGTCTATAACAGTTCGAGAAACTACTGGTAACACTTACCAGTAAATCTCAGCAACCCTGGCCAGAGATTTCCGGTTATAGCCAATCGAACACAGCGCAACATCAACTCCCTATACCGGGAGAGACGAATCCCCTCCTATCGCTCATTGCCTCCATGTGATTCGGGACTGTACCCAAAAACCACCGTTTTGCACGCCCTCTTGGACGTGGTAAGGTGGAAATCAAAGCACAGTGGGAATCACACAAGACTCTATGACGATCTCGGGTCTACAGACTAACCTGTACCAGTGTCACCAGAGAACTGTCATCTGACGTAAGGTATAATACCATCTGGGAGTTCTCGGCGAGTTCGTTCAGTGTACCTAGTCTCCACTGAGCACCCGCATACCATCTCTGATGTCAAACACCAATGGATATGGGATCATCCATCGCCCATCACATGGGTCGAGAAGATATGATCTAGTCTACTCTGGAATATCGATGCCCCGTCTCGATATTCTCACGACTAGGAACTTTGAAGGATGTACTTATGGACTACCATGTGCCCACTAGTATGATCCGCATCATAGTCCAGGTAGTCAAGTACACATCCTAAGGGCTTTACCAACATGTAACAGAGAGACAATCGGTGTACACGTTAAGGTAAAGTGCAACCAGATAGCATACTATCATGTCGAGCAAGAAAGTCATCCCTATATATGTCCAAGCATCCACTACAATATACATCCTATGTATAGTAATGGCCTCTAGGGCATACATATAACTAACAATCTCCCACTTGCACTAGGGCCATCTGATAGTAGTGGTTGTAGTGTCTCATACTCAACCATCCCATAAAAGTCTCTCTATGGGAAAAAGGCCTTTGTGAGTGGATCCGCCGTGTTGTCCTCTGAGTCTACTCTCCTGACCTCGATCCCTTGGAGATCAACCATCCCCATGATCAGGTGACACTGCCTCAGAATATGTCTGGATCACTGATGGGACGGGCATTCCTAGGAATAAGCCACAACTCCATTGTCTCACAATGGTAGGATCGAAGTTCATCTCATGAACTAATATACACCCAGACTTCCTCTTTGGTAGCATCTTTGGTAGCGATGTAACCAGCCTTTATCGTCTAGAATGCCACGGTATCTTGCTTGGAACTCTTCCAACATACCGTCCCTTTACTGAGGGTAAAGACAATGCCTGTGACTGACTTTCAGTCGTCCTTATCACCCTGGAACCCTTCCAGTGATTCTCCCCAGGATCGATTGATACCATCTCACTACAACTAGTGAGTATCCTAACATCTAATTAGATCTATCTCATAGATCCAAAATCCAGGATTTAGTAGGTATCACTTTGATCCTATATGGAGAATCATTGTGATAAGCGGAGATTGACCGAGCGTAGCATAGGAAACTCCTTTCTTATCAAGAGTATGTCATCCGCGTACTCTATGAGGATCACCACCATACTCCCTACTACCTTTTTGTATATACAAGGTTCATCTACCATTTTGATGAAGTCAAACTATTTGACTACTACATCAAAACAAATGTTCCAACTCCGCGATGCCTGCTTTATCCTATAAAGCATCTTGTACACGTTTCCGCTGCTCCCACTGTCTACGAAGCCCTCTGGCTGTGTATTTACAGACGCTCTCTTCTAAAACATCATTTTAGAAAAGCAGTCATGACACCCAACCGCCAGATATCATAGTCATGGTATGTAGCCGTGGCAAGTAGGATCCGGATGGACTTAAGCATAGGCACTGGAAAAGGTTTCATCATTATCCATGCCTGGTCGATGACGAAAACCTTTAACAGGTCTAGCTTTGAAAGTCTCAACTTTTCCATGTACACCAAGTAATCTTCTCACGATATACTTGCTCCTGATGGGGATTTAACCCTTCAGATATAGCAACCAAAGTGCATACTTTGTTGGTGTATAAGGATTCCATCTCAGATCGCTAAGCATCCAGCTATTCTTACAGAGTCCCACTCCTGATGGCCAGCTCGAAACTAGTTGGGGTCATCATATCATGATGCAATCCTCACTCCCACTGTCATAGAGAAACCGAAGTATCTTTCAGGTGGGTGGGGAACCCTACTAGATCGGCGGAGAGGCTGAGGTTCGTTGGTAACTATTGAATCCTTTGGTTCTATCAAATCATCTGTTGTAGTCTGTATAGCTGGAACCTTTCCAGTTCTACATTACAGACCTTGCCTCGAGCTTGTCCGGATTATGCTTTTAGATATAGCCCGGACAACCCCAAATCTTAACTGACTTAAGAGATGGTCTCTTCCCTTATCATATCAAATATGAAGTGGTCGGCAACTGATTTGATTTCAACCCTATTCAATAGGTATGCAGCTTCTCAAGTGCATAACTCCCAAAAGGAAATAGGTAACTCAGTAGTACTCATGATAGAGCACACCATATCACATAGGGTGCTATTGCTCCACCCCAATATACCATTGTGCTATGGTGTATACGGAGGAGTAATGCTGAGAGAGAATCGCATTCTCCTTTAGAATAATCCAGGAATTCCGTGCTCAAGTATTCTCCTCCTTGATCGCATCAAAGGACATAATACTTATACCGTTTTGGTTCTCTACTTCCAACTTATATTCTGTGAATATCTCAAAAGGTTTGGACTTGTGTTTCAACAGGAACATATGTCTGAATCTTGAGAGATCATCAGAGAATGTAATGAAGTACAAAGAACCGGTCTTGGTATGTGTAGACAGGGGATCTTCATACATCAACATGTATTATCCCAAAAGTTCACTAACTCTTTCTCTGTTTCCAATAAACAGAGCTATGGTCATCTTATCTCTGTGACATGACTGGCAAGTTTCACAAGATGTAAATTCAAACTAATTTAAATATGCATCTAAATGTAACTTCAGCCAGTCGGGTCGCATTGATATGACCTAGTCTACAATGCCTCAAGAAGGATTCGTTCATTTTTGAACTCTTCCTCTTGTGTGTGTTCCATATACTAAGAACTGTATTTTGATTTAGAACATCAATGCTTTTAGATAACGTGCCTGAACCGATCAACTTTTGATATAGGAAATGTTCAAAACATTATCCAACAATACAAAATTATATCCTTTCTTTACTAATAAAGAGACTGATATGATTTTGTATATCAGGTTCGGTATCTAATAACATTCGTTCAGAATCAATGTATTGGTAATACAGGGTGACAGTGACCAACAGACTTGGCTGCAACACTTGCCCCGTTTTCTGTCTCATGAAACTTATCACCCGTTCTCGGTTCTTTACCTATTTGTAGCCCATGTAACAAATTACATATGCGGGATCCTGATCCGGTATCTCATATCCAGGACGTAAAGAGTACTGAGAAACAGTTCTGTATAATGAACACACCCGAATATGATGCATCGGTATACACTTTCTTCGTTTGGGCGGCACGGGAATTCTGGTAATCCCCAATTTCCTGCTCTGTCTTATAACAATTATAAGTTGGAGCGGGACCAACGTTCCCCAGCTCAATATAACAAGCGGGTTCGGTCAATACATCCGTATTATTATCTTGATTAAGGCGTGATATGGTCGCTACCTGGAGAGAGAGAGAAGAAAACACTCTGCGTGCGCTCTGTCAAGATTAAATTGGTTATTATTTTATCTAATCAGGATGGCTCCCACTGTTTTTATCAAATCTTCCTTCAAACCCTAAAAGGAAATACTAGCCGGGATTAATTACACACTACAAGTTCGCCAATCTTTCAGCCAGGCTAGTGTCGGTACTTTGAGGGAGGTCCCCCGTGCTTTCGCACGAACCTAATTACAGTAAACCTCGTTTTTCCAGAGGCGTAACCCCGTTGACACCTTTCTAGACACCTACTTGATCGGCTAATTGTAATGTGTAAAACTCTCCCGAGAGTAACAATAACTCGTAGTGGGTATCGGGATCCAACTATCTCATAGAAGGTATGCAATCTCATTGCAAATTTCAACACTTGAAATTCCCGATAATATTTTGCCCCTAGCGTCCTATGACCTTGACGCAGGCCAACAAACCATAGTCCACTAGTCAAGTTCAACCCGTCATTTCTTGATTGAATTAAACCCACCCGCACGACCCTTGACGCAGGCCAACAAAGTCGCACCACTACCCTAATCCAATCTGCATCATATGCATAAACAGATAAATACTAGTTAGCTGCCGCACACTACGCCTTGACGCAGGCCAACAAACGTAGCACGAATACTAAGTAGGACTTATCTGAAATGACGGAGGGCTACGACAGGTTTTTCTGAAAACCTATTGCGTAATGAACTTGATATCGTTGTAGAATCAAATGATTTTAAAATGGAGTGTTTTTTAGGCTTTTCTAGTTTTGCTAAAGGGGTCACTCCCGGTGAAGGGATCGTCGGCCCTTTCCTCGTCGAATGAGGTGCGGGATATATCATATATATCACTGTGCAAAGCAGAAACTATAGAAGCAATCAAAAGACAAACCGAGTGTGTAGCATCTGCCAGTTATTGCTAAAGGAGTCACTCCCGGTGAAGGGATCTGGGTCCTTTCCTTATCGAATAAGGTGCAGCATGTTCTTCAAGGAACACCGCGATGCAAAGCAAGAACTGTAGCTACCTGTTTTATTTTTGAAAATTCGATTCCACAACATCATTAGGTTTCTTTTACTTTCATTAATCATATTAATGAAGTCCCATCATTAAAGTACCTAAACATCACAGATAAATACGACGTACACTTATGCCATCCGTATTCGCCTCGATGTCCCCTCGTGCACCGTTAGGTTAGGTAACTAACAGCAGAGCAAGGCAGGGCTAGCGCGGGTGTAAAACATAAGTAACGCCTATATAATATATCAGATATACTATATACTGTATCTATCACAGAACATCACAGATATCGCAGCAGAAGAAACATAAGAAATATTGGATATACTAGGACGTCCGTGTTTTCAATACAAGCCAGTATAAAACACGGATTCCACGGTCGTGATGAATAGCCGATCCCACATCCCTAGACCCCTACGAGAGCGGCAAGCAACCCTACCAATTCTACAGTTAGGAGACCCGGACTCGACTCCTCGAGTTGGTCTCCCACTGGACTCCAGAACCCGGTTACTTGTGCCCTCCTCCTTGGGTCTATCCTAGTGCGGAAAAGTAAATAATATACAAAAGGTGACATCTTCCGCAACCTGGAAGTGCCTCAATAAAAGAATATTACATACAAGTTTTTACATGAATGAAAATGAAAAACACTCATCTCACATAAAAAAAACCCGGCTATTCAAACACGACGATCCAACATAACATATCCAGCAACACATAACATCACATGTCATCAACGTAAGTAAATATGCCCATCCCAATTGTCGTTGACATATAGCAACGAAACCGGCGATATCACATATTACACTTACGGTCACAGAAAAGAAAGTGTAAAACTACAACAGTTGGAATCCGCAATCTATTTAGACACCGCATGCCTAACCAAATGAATTCCTTAGACATCGCATGCCTAACAATTATAAACCCCGCATTTCAGTCTCATTATCGAAAACACTTTTCAATATCATGTCGGACAATTCAACAAGATTCCCGACATTATGATCGAATGCTCGTCGCAAACTTTAGTAGAAGGCCGCACCCCCGATACCGTCGACTAAGTGCACCAAGGCGGAACATCGCTACCGCGAGCACCCGAACGGATGCTTTCGGCGACGGGGTTCTCCTACAGTCACTTGGTCGGGGCTATGGGGTGTAGCTGTCTATTAAGTTTACCGGCGAGTATCCGCGTATGCTACGTGATTGCGACGGACTTTTGATCACATCAAAATTCCGTGGCAACCGATCAAGTGAGACTAAAGTGCTATGTTTATAACATTCAAATCAGTTATCTCATAACTCCTTGTGGATTCCAAATATTGTATCACATTCCGGATAAATAGAAAATGTTAAACTTTCCGATCGAACAGTCAAACACCCAAGTTTTCCCGAAACAACTCAACACATGAAATAAGTTTAAAAACATCCACTTCATGCCTCAGTACCAACGGTCCAGCCATAGAAGGGTCAAGCCAACGCCTCACATGTGGCACGCCGTACTGCCCCAAACCCTAAGGTTCAAAGGGCAGTTCAAGACGGTCACATAATCGAGTTAAGGTTTGTTGTCTTCTAGAGGGTCCATCGCGTTACTTGCACTACTTAGAACATTCTTAAACTACGGAAAAATCCAACACTTGGAAATTTCCCGGCAGGGGAAAAAGTGGGTATTTATATCCGGTCGAACTTTTTAACATATTCTAAATATCCGGAAAACACAGACGAAGTTAAACTTCCCGATCGGAACACCGAGTCCCCAATACAACCCAGAAAACTCAACTCTTGAGTAAGATTTAAAAATTCCCAGAAAATACAGCAACAAAATATAAGAATTACTGTACAGAATTAATTGTCTGAAGAGACTAAGTGGCCGCGGAACCGCTGCATTAGGCATGCTAATGCCGCGGTTCCGCCGCGCTTTTATCGATTCAGGTGCTCGGGCTTCACAGTAATTCTTAGAAATTCCTGCTTAGTTTTCTGCATATTTTTAATTCTAAAAAATCCCCGATTTCAAAAAATGTACAGAGAGCAAATTTGTATTAGGGTTTCGAATCGATCGGACTTGTAACTCCGTCTACTCATCGCCTAAGACTCTAGCTAGGCTCTGATACCAATGTAGGGTTCCTAGGCACATACTAGAGGTCTCACAAGGCATCAACCATGCCAAATTCTAATTTTACAAGTGCCGAGAAACCCTAAAGCGATCGTTAACTAGAGTTTAGGCGAAACGAAATGCTACTAAACTACTTAAGTGCTAAGTGAACGGAAATACAACCTTTGTAGATCCGGTCCTCCACTTCCTTAGCTCCATGATGATATCCCTCCGCTGCGATCATCGGATCCTGGACTCTAGCGATGGTTTCGTCGAAGAAATGATCGGGCTAGGTCGTCGACTTCGATGCCGAAGATGATCTACGTCGAGGCAACTCAAGATCAACCTCCACCTTCACCAAGTCATGAAACTTGTGAAGAAAACACCCTATACTACATGGCAAGTGGTAGAGGATGAAGAAATAGGAAGTGGGTTCACTTTGGTTTTGGATTTCTCACTTGATTTCAACACTTGATATTTTTCAAGCAAAGCTTTTCTTTTTCTATTGAAGAAGAAGAAGAAAAAGAATGAAAAAGAATAATGAATTAAAACAAAATCAAGTGATGGTTATCATTTTGTAACCATGGGTGAGTGTAGAGAATAAACTAGGGTTAAGTTGAATGGTTAGGTTAAAGGAAAGAAACAAAATGGTTACTTCTTCAAAGCTTCATGAAGCTTCAACAAAAGACAAAGAAAGCCACCATTTCATTTTCCTTTGCCAAAATGAATAAAGAGAATAAATAAATAAGTAAATCAAAACCCTAACCATTAACATAACCATGGTTTAATCATACACACCCAAGTTTACATGTATCATCAAACATGATACAAACTAGTGCACAAAACTATATCATATATACAATGTGCACATCAAGTGAGAAAATCCATCTTAAGTGAACAAATACTAGTTAATGCAAAGTAATATATCAAATATATAATTATACATTAAATCATTAAATGAACACTTGATTTAACGATCCGGTCATATCGCATATGACCGACTAATATCCAATGTATCGACTTATCGAATCAATCCTTGATTCGATAACTAGGTTATATCGCATACAACCAATCGATACATTCATCGCGAGAATAGAATACGGTATCACATACACGCATTATTCTCGGTCCCGCACATATCTCATATGCGCTCCTATTTCGTTTCGCTTGAGCCAGGAAATCTCTGTGTAGGACTCTAAAGACTCGTCAATACGCCGGCAGCAGGTGATGATCATATCAAACACCCACAAGCCGCAAGCGGTCTGCTAAACGTAACGGCCACCCGGGTATTGAGCGATCAGAAGATCAACGAGCAAGCCTGCTCACACTCCTGTGAATCCAACCAGTAACACTTACCGTACAGTCGGGTCTCGTCGTCTGATATGTCGCATATCTCGCCTAGGGGTGGTAAACGTCAGACCCTAATAGCTCGATAAGTCGTGTCGATATGAGGTCTATAACAGTTCGAGAAACTACTGGTAACACTTACCAGTAAATCTCAGCAACCCTGGCCAGGGATTTCCGGTTATAGCCAATCGAACACAGCGCAACATCAACTCCTAATACCGGGAGAGACGAATCCCCTCCTATCGTTCATTGCCTCCATGTGATTCGGGACTGTACCCAAAAACCACCGTTTTGCACGCCCTCTTGGACGTGGTAAGGTGGAAATCAAAGCACAGTGGGAATCACACAAGACTCTATGACGATCTCGGGTCTACAGACTAACCTGTACCAGTGTCACCAGAGAACTGCCATCTGACGTAAGGTATAATACCATCCGGGAGTACCCGCATACCATCTCTGATGTCAAACACCAATGGATATGGGATCATCCATCGCCCATCACATGGGTCGAGAAGATATGCGCTAGTCTACTCTGGAATATCGATGCCCCGTCTCGATATTCTCACGACTAGGAACTTTGAAGGATGTACTTATGGACTACCATGTGCCCACTAGTATGATCCGCATCATAGTCCAGGTAGTCAAGTACACATCCTAAGGGCTTTACCAACATCTAACAGAGAGACAATCAGTGTACACGTTAAGGTAAAGAGCAACCAGATAGCATACTATCATGTCGAGCAAGAAAGTCCTCCCTATATATGTCCAAGCATCCACTACAATATACATCCTATGTATAGTAATAGCCTCTAGGGCATACATATAACTTGTAAGTCTACGCTAGCGCCCCGGCCGTCTACAGACGCCAAATGCGGAACAAAAACTTTTTAACTGGCGCTATCGTATACTTTAACCCGGATCTGCCATTATTGCTAAACTAACAAACTGTAAAGAGTGTAGAAAGGTTATACCGAACGATCCGAGTCCTTCGTTCTTTAACCATCATCCCACGCTCCATTGCGGCTGCTCCGATCTCGTGGATCTCCAATCTGCTCGTCCAGGTGGCACCACGTCAACGATTCTTTAAACGGGCTCCCGCCTCTGACTCGAGGCAACTCGGTCGTCAAGTTTGCTAAAAGAGACGACCAAGAATGATGTAGAGAATGAGTAGAAGACTTTGTCTCACTTCGTCCAAGTCCGTGGACGATCGGTTAATGAAGTTGCCGATGGAAATGAAATGGAACAAGAAATGAACTATGAAATTTCCATGCATCCAAAACTTTAGTCTTTTCTTTTTAACAACCATAATCTTTTCAAGTGAGTGAGTGGAGGAGGAGAGATAGGGGCCGGCCACTTATATGGAGGAGGAGGGTGAGTGTAGGAGCAATCAAGGAGGTGACCATAAACAAGAAGCTTATCCTCACAAAAATATCAGGAACAAATATCTTAAGGAAAACAAGAATCATTAAAGTCAAAGCATGAGTCATAATCCTTGTCACTACTTTCTAGAAACTTCTAGAACCTTCTAGAAGCAGGACTCACCCTCATCCAAGAAAAGATAAATCCGTCTTTAACCGAATGTTAAAAGACGGCTAATAGAAAACTGGAAACTGGCAACTTCCAAAAGTGATCCTGAAACGACTTTCAGGATAACCCCGTAACTGTATAAATATACCCGCATTTGTATTACGACCGAATACAAATGCAACTGAGACAAAGATATTATATCTACTCAATATAATACTCGGATCCGGCTTAAACCAAAGCCGACCAGTATCGTCTGCCCGAAATCTGACACGTGCGTAAACGCACGTGCATTTTCTGAACCCTGCCATAAAACCATACGTCCTCTACAACGTTTCGCCCGAACTTGGGAAACTGTCTGTGGGGGACTCTAATGACTCGTCAGTACCCTGACAGTGGGTTTAACCACAAACCGTCAGCGGCACTAGCAATGCGTAACGGCTGCCCATGGACTGACCTCAAGGGAGGCCGATGAGAGAACTCATCCGGAAACCCTACTGAGCCTAACAGTGACAATGTATATACAGTCCGGTCCGTTCGTCTATGAGTATCGCATATCTGCCTAGGAGGCTAGAAACGTCAGACCCCCAATAGCGGTATAAGTCGTGTCGGAGTGTAGCCCAATAACACCCTGAGATACTACTGGAGTACCTACCAGTAAATCTCCTGCCACGGCCGTGGGCTTTGTGTAATGGCTCTCCTAGACACAGCACGTTCTCGCCCCCAATACCAGGAGAGACGAATCCCCTGCCGATCCGCTCATCCCCTGCCGATCCGCTCACGTGCCTCCATATGGCTCGGGACTGTACCCAAAAACTACCTGTTTGCACGACTCCTTTGAGCCGTGGTAGGGTAGAAATCAAAGCACAGTGGGAACTCACACGAGACAAATGACGACCTCAGGTCGATGAACTAACCTGTACACATGTCACCAGGGAACTGCTATCTGACGATATGTATAATACCAGCTAGCAGATTCCCGGCGAGTCCTGTCCGGTGTACTCATAACCCAATGAGCACCTGTATACATCTTAGGTGATCCAACTGATACCAGTGGCTTGTGAGACCGGCCACCGCCCCTCGTCGGGGTCTCGACTGTATACACTAGTCTACTCCGGAGTATCGATGCCCTGTCTCGAAACTCCCACGACTAGGGACCACAATTAAGGATATGCATATAAACTACCCAACTCTCACGTATATGATCGCCGTCATACAGTTGGTAGTAAAGCAAGATCCTAAGGGCTCTATCAAAGTGTAACATGTAATCAGTCACCTGAACATGTACACGACTGATAAAGGCAAACCAGATAGCATACTATCATCTCGCGTAAGACTGTCCTACCGGTATAGGTCCTCCGCAATCATTGCAATCACGTACCTGCGATCCAATAATTGACTATGAGGTCACTATCTCCAACATAACTAACAGTTTCGATCCCTGGAATCATGCTCCGCTCTTCGAAATGATGCTCGATCACCTGGAATGATTCTCCGCCCTTCGGAATGATGCTCCGATCCCTGGAATCATGCTCCGATCCATGGAATCATGCTCCGCTCTTCGGATTGATGCTCCGATCCCGTGGAATCATACTCCGCTCATCGGAATGATGCTCCGATCCTTGGAATCATGCTCCACTTTTCGGAATGATGCTCCGATCACCTGGAATCATGCTCCGCCCTTCGGAATCATGCTCCGATCCCTGGAATCATGCTCCGCCCCTTCGGAATGATGCTTCGATCTTTGGTATCATGCTCCGCTCTTCGGAATGATGCTCCGAACTCTGGAATTATGCTCCGCAAAGGAATGATGCTCCGATCCCTGGGAATTATGCTCCCCGAGGGATACTCCAACCCTGGAATTATGCTCCGCAAATCGGAATGATACTCCGATCCCCGGGAATCATGCTCCCCGAAGGATACTCCGACCCTCGAATTATGCTCCGTGAATCAAAATGATGCTCCGATCCCTGGGAATCATGCTCCCCGGGATGATGCTTCTCCCTCGGAATGATTTTCCACCTCGAAGTTCAGCTTCAAGATCCATCAATTTCACGCACACAACTCAAATGTGTAGTGTGCATTTATTGATGGGGGGCACTTTGTTGGGGTCAAAATTTGCACCCCCGGTTGACCGAGTCAAGGTCAAGGTCAACCCCAAGCCAGGTGGGCCCAAGCCCAGGTCAAGCGGGCCCATGCCCAAGTCGAGCCCGCGGCCAGCCTCCTCCATGCTAAAATATAGATCATGTAATAAATAATTTTTATGTAATTTTTTATGCATGAATGCATGCAAAATGGGCATAAAGCCAAATTTCTGTAAAGCCCATGGATTATGTGCAAAAAGAAATAGCACATGAGATATGGGATGGACAAAATGCCATTTTTAAAGCCCAAGGGGCTATATGTAAATATGTAAGCCTATATAAAGCAACATGATGATGAATAATGCAATAGACTTTTCATTTCTCCCAAAAACTAGGGTTTGTGCCTCCTTCCCCTTTCTCAAGGGTCTAAAACCCTCTTCCTCTTTTTTGAATTAAATCAAGAGTTTAACTCTTCCTTTCTCAAAAATAAATAGTTTTTTACCTTAAAACCCACGAAGGGGAGCTCGAATCTCGAATCAGATCTCGAAAAGGGGAGACTTTTAAGTCTCACCCCTTTTTCTCCGAGATCCCGCCGATCAAAAGTAGGAAGAAGAAGACCTATCTCTAAAAATCTAACTTTGGACAGATCCAAGGCTCAAAAGAAGAGCCAAACATTCCTAGGAGTTTATCTCTTTTCTAGATCTGTTGGAGTTTAACTCCATAAATTAGTTTGTGTCAGGAGTTCAACTCCAAAACAAAAAAAAACCTTGGGAGTTCAACTCCCCAACCTTGGGCTTAGGCCCTTCGTGCGGGTGTTTCCCACGGTCACGCGCGCGCCACGTGACCCCGGGGCGCTGAGGCGCCCATCGGTCACGCACGCGCCACGTGACCCCGGGCGCTGAGGCGCCCATCGGCCATGCTCGTGCCACGTGACCCCGGGCGCTGAGGCGCCCATCGGTCACATGCACGCACGTGACCCCGGGCACTAAGGCTCCCATGTGCACGCACGTGACCCCGGGCACCATGCGCCCACGTGCCACGCATGTGCCTTCAAGATGCTTCCCCCCTATTTTTTTATGCACTCCACACTATATATACCTCCCCCGTTAGAAAAAATTTCTAACGGGGCGCTGCCCCGCACCTCGCAAGGGGGTTACTAGCCCCTTGACCCCCAGCCCGCTATCCGGGTAGCGGGACCCCCGTAAAAACTCTGTGGGGCCCCCGATATATCCAAAACCCCTTTCAAAACACACACACACCAACGCACTGCACATTGAGTTCGCATGACCGGTTTAACCCATCAATCGGAAGTTCCTTCGCTTCAAATGAGATGGGTAATTAACGGCAGCTTACTCCGCAGCTGCCGGAGATTTAGATCCCCACAATCAATAAACCCCAGCCTACCTTAGGCAGGAGGAATCTGTACTGCGTTTGACAAGTGCGCGCGCATTCCCATCTCAATGGGGTGACGAAAAACACCCTACAGATATATATATATATGATATTTGACCCGTACCCTCGATTTTGTGGATGCCGTATGGCGGACTATACCGTACGAGATATATTGATCATGATTGATCCTCACTTTTGACTCGAGGATGCCGTATGATGGATTAGACCGTACATGATGCTATGAGGCTGGATCGCCGGCAATTAGATATATCGACTCGGATATGTATAGTTTACTATTTACTTTCTACTCTGTTCCTGTTAATTCCATTTCATTGCATATATATACGTGTGTTTTCATTAGCTGTTATGATCTCGTCTGCTAGGACACATGCACCATTACCGATGATGCATATGTTACATGTACACTTGCTTGCCGGCTCACACACATCATCATTGGTAATTGCCAAGTCACGTACACATTAGAAAAATATTACTTCACTTGTGTAACCTGCTAGCCGGTAGTCATATTGTTAGTATTCTTGCTCTCACATGCTAGTTAGATATCACAATTCATATTTAGATACCACATTGCATTCATATACATACATTCTAGTTATGCACTGTAGATTGGCTTTACGTCGGTACTCTCTGTTTCATTATATACTCATGATTATGAGATTTCAATTTCATGAGATTTCTGGGTTTGGGATACCGCATGTGAATTTGAAAACTTATGCTCCTTTTAAAAGAAAATTGCGGTTTTTCCTTGATATGATGTGTGATTTCCACCATGAGATTTCTCGGTTCTGAAGCATATATGATATATGACTACCCGCCACGATGAGTGAGTCCGCACCATCTGCGGGTACATGGTGGACCCGGTGTGGTACCCCGGGGAAAGAAGGCCGTATAGAGATTGAGACGTTGTGCCCGGCAGGAGAGCACTGCCGACCGGTGATTGTTTGAACCCAACGGATATCTGGATGATACCGACCAGAGTCGTGAGATGGATTTGAGGGCCGATCTGAGGATGCGGTGTCAGAGATATAAGGATATTGTATCACAGATGGACACGATTTCCATGATATTTTCGAGTGTCGATGCTAGGCACTCTGGTTTTATCATGATTTAGTGTGTCATTGCTGGGCACACATTGACTGATGAATTTACACTTATACATACATTTACATATGTCTTGTTACCACTTTATGACACTGACACATGTACCTTGGTTTATACTTATGCTTATACTGTTACCCTGGTTATTACTCTATGTCAATATATTTTATTATTATACTGTATGACCTAGGAGATAGTCATACATTCGGTTTCTACTCGGTGATGTCTTCTACTCACGAGTTGGCAACTCACCCCCGTTGTGCCGCAGTTTCTTGCAGGTTTGACCACACAGGTTTTTCGTAGCGGCTTTGCTGGCACACTGCTTTTCTTCCGGGTGATTTGCTTTGGTAGGTAGGGTTCACTTGCCTCGTGACCACCATTTGTATCTGTATAATTATTCAATTGTATCTAGTTAAAACTCCATCAACCAGACTATGTATATTTGTAGACTTGGAAACCCTTATTGTATATTCTTTCGGCCTTAGAGTCACCCTTATGTATTTATTCTTTATGCTGGTTCTTGATGATGTTTTTAAGGTTTCCTTATTTTATTTCTGTGCTTGATCCTCGCCTTCGGCATTGTATATTTATATCATTGCATCATTGTTTCTGCCAATTGGCGAAGAGCTAGCTCCCGCTTTGGGATGCATTTTATTATTATTATTATTTGTATTTGTTTTCGAGTTAAAATATACAAAGGAGGTGCTGCCGAAATTTTCAATGATGAAACATGTTTTTAGCTACAAAATATTGTGTTTTCGTATACTATTACTTATCTTTTAAAGAATGAACTTGTTTTCATTATACCGTCATTTCAAAACTTCACCTCCACTATTTTCCCTAAAAGGTTTAGATTTCTGGGTTTTTGGCTTACTTGAATTAGGTGGGGTCCTATAGACTTCATATGATTCTAGTGCCAGTCACGTGTCTTTTCCGGGTCGTAACAAAGTTGGTATCAAAGCGTTAGGTTTAACCTTGGTTCGAATCTAGATTTGACTATGCGGAGTCTAGTGCGTATATATATATATATATATATATATATATATATATATATATATATATATATATATATATATATATATATTCAGAACCTAGGCTCGACCTTACGGAAATTAGACTTGGGCGAGGGGGTATTAGACCCGAACTTTCGTCGCGTAGGTTAACCTTGGTAGAAAGAGTAGGTGACTTAAGTAGAGTGACGTACCGTTTGTATGTTCCGTGGCATACTTACGATATGCCACTTCACTTAAGAAGCCTTAGAATGTACATTTCTTATGTATTGTATTTCTATTCGTTCCTTTGATCTATCCCCATCGATATCGGATCGTGGTTTCCATTACCTTGGTTACACGAGCAGAGATAGCTGCGGCTAGAGATGCAGTCAGTACAAGCTTGTCAGGGACGAGGACTGACCAGGATGTATTCCGGTGACACATGAACGTTTTGATATATTGTTTTAGTACGTTTTCCTGTTGACGCGAATGTTTGAGATCCGTACCAGATGATCGGGCCATTGCCAGAGGCCAGCCATATTGTGAAGACTATTAAGGTACAGTCTACTTCAGATGATTGAGGCGTTGACTACCGTGTGGTCGGACGAGCTAGCAGTTGCTGAGTTTGACAAGATATCGCCCTCAGACTTTTAAAGCTAATGCAGCATGAGCTATACAAAAGGATGTGATAGAAGATTGCTAGTCACCCTTGGATAAATGACTAGGACACCTTGTTCATTTGGATATTTTGATGCAAGGTCTCAAATTGACTAGCTTCAGCTAGAAGAGGACCTCACTCAGATGTATTATGAGTCGATCGAGACAGGACAAGCGGAAGAGGATTATCCCGGTGACTTGGACGAGTTCCCGAGGACGTAATTGGCCAGATGCCGTTCTACAGGATATTAGAGATGCCAAATTCATAGCTTCGAAAGAGACTCTAGATATGACTATAGCCAGTTGGAGCGCAGTCCACACAGCTACGAAGAGATGATTCCGAATTGGTCCATATTGAAGGAAAGCGAAGTAAGAGGTTCGTACGAGATCTTGACGAGATGACGTTCTACTCCGCTAACATCAAAGACTTGATATGCACGCAGAGGCGTTGGATACGGGGATATTTTCCCGAGGATATACATGATGAGAATGCAATTGTCCCGGAATAAGAATCAGATTAAGTGAAAAGTGCCAACTTCCAAGCAGTCCTGCAGAGATAAGATTTGGGAGAGACCCCGACAGGATCATTCTGGAATACTACATGAAAAGACTTGGACCAGGATCGATTGTATCATGCACACTCAGTAGGCTAGAGGCTAACATCATTGACGTGATACATTATGAGTGACCATGTTAATTGGTCAGGAGATCTTCAGAGAAGCGCTAGAGTGGAACTGTCTCCGTCATTACTCCAAATCAGGCTGTCAAGCTGAGGATTCATGTAACTGGTAATCTGCAAAGAAAAACAAGGACCTAAAAGCAGAAGACCCCAGACCATGGGCATGAGGCAAGTAGATATTCTTGCTCTGCCAGCCTTTGATGCACCGGCACCTTTCGATGTTGAAGGAGGGGCACCTCGACGACAGTTACTGTAGATTTCGTCTCGGTTATTTATATATAGCATGCTTCCATTATTTTGATGTCGGTATTTGATGATTTGTTTTATGATTGATATTTTTTATGTGCACCATAGTTGCACTTGATTCTTATTTTCATGTATCAGTTGTACTGATGTTCGCTTTGTGCATACTCATTTCACTTGATTTTGATGTTTAAACATTCTGAGATATTTGATTTGATTTCATGCATACATTATGCATATGATTTTGACTTATGCATTCGGTGTAGTTTACACACGCTTTTAGTATTCGATATGGGGTTTTGTGTGCACAAATGCATATGTTTATGAGTTTATATGCCATGATATACTTGATTTTGAATCATTGTATATCGTATACCATTGATTTCGATTGTGATAATCGGTTTTCGTTTTCATGCGCCCTAGCGCGCTGGATTTATGTTTTCGTGCACCTTGTACACTTGATTGTGATTCTTGCGCACGCTTGGCGCACTAGATGCGATTTTGTTCACACCAGATGCACTAAATCGAGATTCTTCCTGCATATCAGATGCACCTGATATTGTCATCATGCACATCCGTTGCACTCGACATATGTTTTTGTGCATGCCCGTTGCACCTAGTTTTAATTCTGCGCACATTCGTGGCACCTGTATTGATTTCATTTTCCGTGCGCACCGGACACACGTGGCATTTTTTTGTCCTATTTGAGATTGATTTCATTTCGAGCATCATGTTTTTACGATATATACTATACGGCTTAGTAACTGAGTAAGACTGGTCAGAGGACAGTACCTGGGTATTTTTGCATGCATCGATATTTACCGAAGGGATTTTCAAAAAGGAGCTATAGTCTTGATTTTTTCCTACGTGTCCATGATGACACGAAACTTTACGAAGAAAACCCTTCTAAATTCATTTTCAAAAGGAGGGACGTGTATGTTAGACAATGGGTATACACACATATATAACTATTTTCCTTATAAATGAGCGTCCGCCACATGTGCCGTGTCGCACGACGATTTGAAAGGGATTCTGCATGCACTTTCATTTGGTTGTTTTGACGATTTCACAATGATGCGTACTATGTATATGTTATAGTCTTAATTATACCATGTTTGATTTTTGTATTGGATTTTGATATTTGTATTTTCGTCATAACTCCGATGATTGCGTGACGGTTGACGGAGTTTTGATTTTGAGTTTTGCCCTCGTTTTCTTGCGCATGCATTGCGCTATGATATGTTTTATGTATTCATGGTTTCGGAGCCACGACGACTTGATTATTTACTGAAGTGTTTTAGTATTTGGAGGGTTTAAATTTAAATTCGGGGAACAAATTTATTTAAGGGGTAAGATTGTAACATTTTAGAAAATAAAATAATATTTTGGGAATTTAAATGATTAAAATAATAAATTTCATGAATATTATTAAAGTATGAGAATTAGTTTTATAATTATAAACTGATAGTTTGGAAAATATTTGGAAAATTAGTATGAATATTGATTTTTAAAGAATTTATGTGATTTGGGCATTTTACAATTTATTATACAATTAATTGTATATAAGTTAATACTATAATTGATTAGTATTTCGCTAATTATGCATTAATCTTGATCTTGTTTATGGCATGCAACAAAACATGTTGCAAAATACTTGTTGCATTTTGATATTAACCATAGCTTCTTTCTTTTTTAAAATGATTTTTGGGTTTTAAAGAAAAAGGAAAAGGAAAAATAATGTGAGATATTGGTAACATGTGAGAGAGAGAGAGAGAAGGGGGGAGGGAGTTTCCACACACATGGTTCTTTTTCTTCATCACTTCTTTCTTCTTCTTCATCTTCCTCATCTCTTTCTCCTCACCCTCCATCTCCTCTACCACCCCAAATCATCTCCAAATTCACTCCAAAACCCCATGATCCCTTCATAAAAATCACTCTAAACCTCACTACAAACACCTTGGGTAGATCAAGATTGGAATTTGAGCACTTAGGATCATCTAGGGTTTTTCCTTAGTTGCTCCATGATGTATATCCTACACTTCTTTTCTTGTTTTTGAGTTTCTTTAACTCCTATAGTAGTTTAGAGTTGATCTAATGAGGTTTAGTGATCTTGGAAATTTTCCAAGATGAGGTTAAGGGTGATTATGAGTTATGATGGTGTGTTTAAGGATTAGATAGTCTTCAACCCTTATAGTGTATGAATCATGGACCAACTGAGTGTAGTAAAAACCCAAGACTTGAGTAAGAAGTGTTCTAATGTCAGTTTTGTGGTTTTTGAAGACTACAGGGAATCTGGAGCAACTTGGGATGTTTCTGAGAAAATCAAACAAGTAAATTGACCTAGTAGGACCACTAGATGACCACCACAGAAGTACGAGACCAAACCTTCATAGTTTGGCCGGCGACACCGGGTTATTTAGAAATCTCACCGGCTAATGTGTGGGAGTTGGTGTTGGGGTTTGGCCTGTAGCTCACTTACCTTATAACCTAGCCCATGTATTGTTAGTTTAGTGCCAAAATACCTGAGCAAAAATCTGGGAGCTTTTTTATGTTGATTTTGGTAATGTTTTTCCGATTTATAAAACTTGGTTTTTGGTATTTGAATTTAGAATTAGTAGTTGGACGTTTGTACGTCAACGACGAGGGTTATTTGATTGTTTTGCATGAATAGGCCGTAGGTTCTAACCTATGTGCACTCCTCATGCCCTGTTGGTTTTCATATGTGATTTTAATTTACGATACGATATGCTTGAAACTGTAGGTACCTTAGCGTAGACTTCGGACGATAAAGGAGAGCGTGGCGTCATTGACTTCGGTAAGCGAGAATCGAGATGAGTAGATGTATATCTACGGGGGAAGTCGGGTGGATGACGTATAGCACCCCCGCAACCGTAGAATATGTTATATATATATATATATATATATCTATGTGTTGATGCAAGACTTGGATACTTAGCAAATAGGGTTTTAGGAGACCGTAGGATTAGAATAAGCATATTAGTAGTAAGGTATACCCTTAGACTCTTTTACCTTAGTCATGAACCTTAGGTTATGTGTTGTCATACACATGTGCACACACGCACACTTGGTATATATGTGTGTATATGTGTGTGTGTGTGTGTTTGTTCAGATATATATATATATATATATATATATATATATATATATATATATATATATATATATATATATATATATATATATATATATACATACACACACACATACATATACATGTGAGATGAGGATACTATATTAATGGATATGAGTCGATATGATCGGACATAATGTCGTGAGGCTATGATATATGATCGTGTGAGACCTTGTATATGATTTGATATATTAAGGATCGTTGAGCGAAATACAAATAACATACGATAACATGTGACCTGATGATATAATAGAATGTACAAAACCTTTGATTCGTACCCGTAGTTATGATATAGTACGATGGATAATAACTGATTGATCATTCTCGATGTGGTATGAAAAGTGTTATCACAATCAAAGAATTTATAACTGCAATCAATAACGGTGTCGTTTGTAGTTCGTTAATGAGTACGGATCGTCCACTGAGATTCGTGTATTTATTCGTTCTTGCTTTTGTTGAGCCGAAAGAAAATAGTAAAGAAAATTCAAAAAAATGAAATTTCAAGATTTAACTGAGTTTTTCATTTCAAGAAAATCAAGAATGAGTTTAAGATTTCGTAATCAAGAAAATGTCCAATATCAATTTTAGTTATCAAGAAAATTGAAGAATAGCTTGTAGGATTCGATAGGAATTTGTAGCAATGATGAATACTAATAATGATTCATCTTATCTATTGATGAATTATTGCTAGAACGATGGTGATGAATGAAGATTAGGGATCTATTGAAGAAACCAGGGTTTCTCCTTCATTATCCCTTGTCTTTTCATTGATCATTATTCAAATCAAGCCTTTAGCAATGAGAATCATCAATCATTCAATTCCCAAATTGCGTCGAAATAATCAAGAATGGGGAACTCATTCCAAATTTGGCCATTGACGATTCTTTTTCTAAAGTTCATAATACTCATAAGACTTAAAATTAGTTTAGGATTTCATCACCATTTGATCTACCGAATTCCTTCGAATTCTAAACAAGCGGAGATTTTACTCACGCATCACGAAGACAGAAGAATCAAGAATTAGAAATTTCATAATGCGAGAATTTAAAGAAAGCAAGAATTACAATTGATCACCTTTATTAATCAACTTCAAATTACACGATCCTTCAATTTGAGGTTACAAGAAGTGCTCTCGATCGCTCTCTTGAAGAGGTAATTTCTCCGTCGACTTTCGCTTGGCTTGATCTCCGTAAGACTTGGATCTATCGAGGATCTCACGCTCGTAGATGAAGATTGGCTTCGCGTAAAGGATCTTTGCGTTGAATGCTTGATGAACTCTCGATGATTCTTGTTTCGATTTGGAGTTGAATTGGATTTGGTTTTGGTTTATGTGCTAAATGTCTACCAAAATTAAACAACCTTTTAACATTAGCTTTAGATCCCCTTTTATAGCCCCTAATCAAGCTTCCCTCATAAACTGGGTTGTTATAAAAAGGTTTCTAGCTTAAGCTAGGTAGTTATGAAGCTTGATCAACAAGCTAGATTGTTGTAGAGAAGTTTTCAGAAGAAGGTTGTTACAATGAAGCGTTTCCTGCCAGCTAGGTCGTTGAGAAGAAGTATCTGGAGAATTCCTGATTGCCGACGATCCAACTCGGCCGCGGATCCGCGGTGGTTCGGCCTGACTCGGCCGCGGATCCGCGGCCTTTTGGTGAGATCATGGCTTGAGTTTTCTGGGCCGTTCTATTGATGGTCTTGGGGTCTTCTTCTGATGTCTGGAATCTTATGATGTTTCTTTGGTTGCCTCCAGTATTTGATTCTTTGGTTTCCCGTATTTTATATCGGCAGATTTCTGATTCCTGTTATTTGACCTGAATAATCTGGCATAAGATCTCAGTGAAGAATGTGAGAGATACAGAATATATGCGTGAAATAATAAACACACAATTTCCTTCCAGAATGTTGATTATAATGTATAACACGTGGTATTTGATATTTTCCAGACGAACTTATAATACGTGTTATATTTATAACAAACATTCTTAGATGATTTAAAAAGTGAGGAAATTGTTATGTTAAAAATTGCAATATTTTCAACTGAACAAATTCTCCCAAACTTGATTTTGATCGTCTAGAGCAAACTTCTTTTATTCAAGAGAAGGAGAAATATAAAGAAAAAGAAAAAACCAACTACCACACTTTCATAGGCAACACGATGGCACTGAGCAGTGCAACAAGCCTTTAAACCTCTAGGTGTCCCTAATAGAAAGATTTTAGCAGATTGCACCCACAAAATCCTATAATAAAAGGAAGACTGTGAAAGTTATATATAAAGATAAGAATTATAAAAGAAAAATTTTGAAAATAAGAGTTTTCAACTACACTAGCTTTTCGGTTGTCATGAGCCCTATCTTAATAGTCATGAAAAGATGTTAGAAATCACATCATCCCTCAATAAAATATCGCCTTTATTCTTCATCCCTACCTTTCTTCCAAACAGTGATCATATACCCCTATGTGTGTGTAAAAGACATCCCTACACCCGGAGAATTCAATTCAAGCTATCATACTCTTGTCCATCTACCTCAGTACTTTTTAGTCGGTGAATATTTTAGATGGAATTGCTCACACATTTTTCATGCGACCGTTAATACTTCTTGAGGTACTAACCGACCGACTACTCAATGTGCTCACATATTAGGCGTAATTAATAATTTTCTCATCTTGCAACACTTAAGGCTTAGTAGTGACTCCCAAACTAGTTGGTCTATGGCACTAGGTGATGAAGCACCCTCGCTATATTTTTTATGCTGAAA
Source organism: Agapanthus africanus (assembly GCA_030015575.1). Taxonomy (NCBI): domain Eukaryota; kingdom Viridiplantae; phylum Streptophyta; class Magnoliopsida; order Asparagales; family Amaryllidaceae; genus Agapanthus; species Agapanthus africanus. The sequence continues at coordinate 176,812,207 of CM057350.1, read as the reverse complement.
CTTTTTTTGATTGGTAGTAAAACATCGCCTGTTCTCTTCATAGATTTCTGGATATACCTTTTGTGATTACAAAACCAGTGTTCATTTTTCTTCACCATTTTATACTTTTATGCTTCGTTAATTATTTTCTTCGTACTTTGGCTTTTAGATAAGAGCATTTCAAGATATCCTTTACTATCCCGAGTTTCAAGACGTGTGTAAGTGCGTATAGTAGGGTATCAACGTTCAGATGTTTGGCTTCCATAATAGGAACTATTTTTCAGACTTATTTTTTATCCTCAGATTAGTGACGTCTTTCATCTTACTAACCCTTAGGACAACGGCTCATAACTACTCATTACTAGTTTTGTTTAAGAAAACATCTAACTTTCTTGGTTTTCTTAAACTTTTCCAATCTTTTAATTGTAATTTTTCTCTTTCTAACCTTTTATTATAAAAGAAATTTTTGAAAATTTTGTGCTTATGCAATGTATAATGCAAAGTGATGCGCAAATAAGCACAAAGCTCCCCCAAACCTGTTTACAGCTGTGTCCTCACTGTTGTCATCTGTTAATCTTAAAAACCTGTAGGCTTGGGAGGAAAAGTTATTAACGGGGACAAGAATAAATGAAAGTGAAAATCTTCCCCCAAACTTATTTTTTTAATTTTATTTATGTACAATTTTTCAATTTTTTTATATATATTTTTTATTTTCAATTTATTCACCTCCATTCTAAAAATGAGACAATATTACCGAGACATGGAGGTGAGGTGGAGGAAAATCAATCATTATAAAGCGGCTCTTATGAAAACAGGAGCTCCTCCATGAGGTCAGTGGAAAATTACGGTTTTAATCTATGCCCATTCATTTTGAAAATTATACCGTTTTTTCTATTTTCAACTTCAACTGCCTCGTGCGGGTTTACATACCGCACAACAAATGGTCTTTTCCAACGAGATCATAGCTTACCCGCATGAAGATGGAGACGGGAATCGTAAAGTAGGACTTGTTGTCCTGGGGTAAAAGTTTTTCTCAAAATATTTTTGTCGTGAAATACCTTAGTCCGATTCTTTACTATTACCGCATTATCATAAGCTTCATCGCGGAGTTCGCTTAGCTCGTTTAATTGCAGCTTCCGAAAGTTGTAGGCTTGATTCAAATCGAAGTTAAGTTCTGTAATGGCCCACATTGCTTTATGTTCAATCTCGACCGAAAGGTGGCAAGCCTTTCCGAACACTAGGCGGTAGGGGGACATACCAAAATCGGTCTTATAAGCGGTACGAAATGCCCAAAGAGCATCCATCAATTTCGTTGACCAATCTTTCCGGTTTTTAGAAACCGTCTTCTCCAGAATTAGTTTGATTTGCCTATTTGAAATCTCAGCTTGCTCGCTCGTTTAGGGATGATAGGGCATGGAAAGTTTGTGGTTGATTGCATATTTCCGCATCAAAGTCTCGAAAGACCGATTACAGAAATGCGTCCCGTTGTCGCTAATGATAGCGCGCGAGTGTCCAAATCGCGGAAAGATATTTTTTTACGGAACTTAATAACAACCTTGTTGTCATTAGTGCGACAAGGAATAGCTTCCACCCATTTCGAGACGTAATCAACCGCTAATAAGATGTACAAATTTCCAAAAGAGTTGGGAAAAGGACCCATAAAATCAATACTCCAAGCGTCGAAAATTTCAATAACCAATATTGGTTGAAGTGGCATCTCATTTCTTTTAGAAATCTGACCCGTGTTTTGACATTGTGGACAGGTTTTGCAATGATCAAATGCATCTTTGAATAAAGTAGGCCAGTAAAATCCGCATTGCAAAACTTTCTCCGCCGTCTTACGTAGACCAAAGTGACCTCCGCATGCCTGATCGTGACAGAAAGACAAAACACTCTTGAATTCATCATTGGGGACACATTTGCGAATGATTTGGTCAGGTTAATACTTAAACAAATACGGTTCATCCCAGTAAAAATGCTTTACCTGGGATAGAAATTGATAGTTGTCTTGTTTAGACCACTCGCTCGGAATAAGTCCCGTTGCTAGATAATTCACAATATCCATGAACCAAGGTTCACTAGATACGGTCAAGAGCTGTTCGTCCGGAAAAGAGTCGTTAATTGGCAAGGTCATAGTTGGTGAAAAGATGCGCAAAAGATGGTCGGCTACTACGTTTTCACATCCTTTCTTATCTCATATGACAAGATCAAATTCTTGTAATAATAGGATCCAATATATTAACCAACCTTTAGCATCCTTCTTTGATAAAAGATGTTTTAAGACGGACTGATCAGTGTAAACCACAATCGGTGAGCCAATCAAGTAAGGCCTGAATTTTTCTAATGTAAATACAACTGCCAAGAGTTCTTTCTCGGTTGTTGTATAACTAATTTGGGCATCATTCAGGGTCTTACTTGCATAATAAATCACATGTGGTATCTTATCAATATGCTGTCGTAGGACTGCACCAACAGCAAAATCTGATGCATCACACATTAGCTCGAACGGATGGTTCCAATCGGGAGATGATAGAACATGGGCTGAAGTGAGAGAATTTTTAAGCGAGTCAAATGCAGCCTCACAATCCGAATCAAAGTGAAATATGGTATCCTTGGCCAAGAGAAGAGTTAAGGGTCTAGCAATTTTGCTAAAATCCTTAATGAATCTCCTATAAAATCCTGCATGATTAAGGAAAGATCGTATATCTTTGACGCATTTGGGATGATGAAGGTTATGAATGACATCTATTTTAGCTCTGTTGACCTCAATGTCTTTCCGTGAAATGACATGTCCAAGCACAATACCCTCTTGGACCATGAAATGGCATTTTTCCCAATTCAAAATTAAGTTCTTATCTTTACAACGAGTAAGAACTACGTCAAGATGAGACAGGCAATCATCAAAAGAGTTCCCGAATATCGAGAAATCGTCCATGAAAATCTCCAGAAAATTCTCGACCATATCCAAGAATATCCCCATCATACACCACTGAAATGTAGCGGGAGCATTGTATAACCCAAAGGGCATGCGTCTATAAGCAAAAGTACCGAAAGGACAAGTAAATGTGGTTTTATCTTGATCCTTTTCGGTAATAGAGACCTGGTTATAACCAGAGTATCCGTCTATTAAACAATAATAGTCATGTCCAGCTAATCGTTCCAACATCTGGTCAATAAAAGATAGAGAGAAGTGGTCTTTTCTCGTTGCGGCATTGAGTTTTCTATAATCAATACATACACGCCACCCAGTTTGAGTGCATGTCTGGATCAACTCATTAGCCTCATTAGTTATGACCGTGATGCCGGACTTCTTAGGGACTACATGAATAGGACTTACCCATTGGCTATCAAAGATTGGGTAAATGATACCACTGTCAAGACATTTAACGATTTCTTTCTTTACAGTCTCCTTCATAATGGGATTTAACCGTCTTTATGGTTCTTGGGTTGGCTTGGCTTCATCCATCAAATGTATATGATGTTCAACAATCAAGAGACTAATCCCTTTGATGTCAGCCATTGTCCAACCAAATGCTTGCCTATTAGATCTCAAGACCGTTAAAAGAGCGTTCTCTTGCTCTAAGACTAGAGAAGCAGATATAATCACAGGAAAAGACTCATTCTCACCTAAATATGCATATTTAAGGTGAGAAGGTAACAATTTGAGATCTAATGTCAGCGGAGAAACAATAGAAGGTGGGGTAAGTGAATGACATTCGGATTCTCGAAGAAGTTCATAGCCTGCAAAGGATACAGACTCGGAAAGTGTGTCTGACTTTTATGATGAGTCAGAAAGTTCAAATTCGGGAGTGGACTCGTCAAAAGTGTCCTCACTATAATGTGCAAGATCAAACAATGATGTGCTAATGTCGTCAAGATCATCAAAGCAAAGTTCATCAGCCTTGCAGCTTTCGGGAGCTATCTCGTGGACAGAACAGACATCAAGAATATGAGTAGAGGGTTCAGATGGCTGGCTTCCAATCTTGTAAATGTTAATCTCAATTGTCATTTTCCCAAAGGAAAGGTTCATGGAACTGTTTCGATAATTAATGACAGCATTGGAAGTGGCTAAGAAGGGTCGACCGAGAATCACCGGAATTTAGCTCCATGGGTTTGCTACAGGTTGTGTATCTAAAACAATAAAGTCCACAGGGAATATAAATTCCCCAACTTCTATCAACATATCCTCAAGCTCACCCCTAAGTTTGGTGATGGATCGGTCTGCCATTTGGAGAGTACAATGAGCTGGTTTTAACTCTCCAATCCCTAACTGCTCGTAGACAGAGTATGGAAGTAGGTTAACACTAGCGCCAAGGTCGAGTAAAGCACGGTTAACATTTTTACCCCTAATAGAAATAGAGATTGTAGGACAGCCAGGGTCCTTACGTTTCTTTGGTAAATGTGGGGTAAAAGCGGTGCTAACATTATTCATCATGAATACTTTTTTGGGCACTTGAGTCTTCCTCTTCCTAGTGCACAAGTCCTTAAGGATTTTAGCATATGAAGAAACTTGTTGTATAGCATCTAGGAGAGGGATATTGATGTTAACCTGTTTAAACAGTTCCATAATCTTCTCCATATGTGGACTTGGTTTGTTTTCCCTTAACCTGTTCGGATAAGGAGCTTTAGCAATAAGAGCTGGGTCCAACATTGGAGAAGGTCGGGTGGGTGGAACAGATCCCAGAATTGGAGTGGGGATCGTCTTTGGTTGACTAGAAGAAGTGGGCTGAGGGTTCTAGCCTTGAGGAAAACAGAGAATAGGCTTGCAAGAAGATGAACTAGGGTCAGAAGTAGAAGTGGAAGTGGAAATGGAAGTGGAAGTGGAAGCCGGGGTGTTATTGATAGATTCATCATTATCAGTATCAATCTGTTCATCGAATTGATTATTCAGCACTCTTCCAGATCTCAACGTTGTAATGTCACTCACATGCCCAGGATTCGGTAGGGGTTGAGATGGAAATTTCCCTTTCTCTCTAGCACTCATTTCGGCATTTAATCGTGAAATTTGTGCTTCTATCGATTTAATACTCTCACCGTGGGAGGCAGAGTTCTTCTTTATATCATTGATAGAAGAGCTTATATCAGCCGACACTTGGATGTAATGTTTCATAAACAAATCCAAGGTTCGTTCGAGTGAAGAAGAGTTATCGGTACCGGCCAATAGCAAAGATTTATTATACGGTGCAGAAGTGTTGGCCGGGTTTTGAAAATTTTGTGGTTGAAAGGGGTGCTGACTCAGTTGTAGTGGTTGTTGTTATTGTGGAGGGACCCTTTGAAAGTTATTTTGGTTTGGAACCGAATTTTGAGTTTGGTGTTGGTTCCAAGTAAAATTAGGGTGATTCCTCCAACCCTGATTATAAGTGGAAGAATAAGGATCGTTTCTAGGTCGTTGCCGAAAAACAGCATTAGTGTGTTCTTGATCTTGAAACAAAGAATTCAAAAGACATTCTTCCGTCAAATGTGATGGATCAGAACAGCATCCACACACAGTTTTAGGGAGCGTGACCGGGTTTAGGGAGGCTAATAAAAATTTGTGTTCCATAGCTTCAACTTTCTTTTGCATTGCTGCCATTTTAGTTTTGACTGCTATGGAAACATCAAGTTGATGGATACCACCCCTAGATGATGGTTGCCTAACACTCTCCCATTGTAAAGTTTTTTCAGCAAAATCTTCTAAAAATTTCCAAGCTTCACCACCGTCTTTACACATCTGCTTTGTTGTTGGATTAATGCCCTCATATATGATTCGGCACAGATCCCATCGATGGATTCCGTGATGAGGACATTGGACTAGCAGATCCTTGAATTGTTCAAAACACTTCCAAAATTGTTCATTGGGAAGCTGGGTAAATTGATTGATTTCGCTACGGATACGGGTGGTTTTATAATTGGGATAAAATTTCTTAAGGAATGCTATGACGAATTCATCCAAGTTTGAAATAGAGTGTGCAGCTGTCTTATAAAACCATTTTTCGGCTAAATCGCACAAAGTGAACGGGAGAAGACGTAATCTCATAACATCCACAAAAAGTTGTGAAGTGCCCATCATAGCACATACGTTTTCAAATTTGGTAATAAAAACGTATACATCTTTAGACTCGAGACCGTGAAATTTCGGTAAAAGATTGATATAATGTAGTTTGATTTCAAAATTATCCCCATTGGCTGGTGGAATAGAAAGACAAGTAGAAAGAGGAACTCGATTAGGGTAACATCTCTCTTGGAAAGACATACGTGGTGGGTTCTGCGCACCTGCGGGCGGTGGCAGAGTGGTGTTAAAATTTGATGGAGATTCGTCCATCTTGGTGAATGTGGTGAGTGGTGAGGAAAAAGAAGATGTAGAATTACCGACTTCAGAGTCGATAGAAGGAACGCGGACAAGACGGGCATTAGAATCTCGTGTCCAGCCGAGCATGCACTAAACGGTTTAGCACAAGTGGCAGCGTTTGTGATAATTAGAGAAAAGTGGATTGTTTTTGGTTTGCTTTGAAAAAAGACGGATTTTGAAAAATCACACAAAAATGCACAATCAACCCTACTTCTACGGTCACCTAGGTCAAGTCACTAGACCGCCCCTAGACTTCCAGAAGACAAATCGCAGGATAAATCCTCTACTACCTCTTTATCCCTTCTGTGGCCAGGTAAGTGCCAGGTAAGTGGGAGGTTCTCCGCTACGTAAGTAGCGGGCCAAATTAAGTAACCACTTGCCTTAGACACACTTGCCTTAGACACCACAAAAGAAATGGGGATAAGCAATAGATTACCCATGACCTTCTTCTGTCCTAATTGAGCGCGACGGTCCTTAGAGTCTTGTCTAGATATTTTTTAGTTAATGAAGGGTGATGCGGATGCTAGTTTTATGATTTTTGGGGCTTAGGAAAGGTAATGAAATCCCTACCTAATCTGAATTTGGTCTTTGCCCCTTAATTTCTGTATTAAAATATGCAAACAACCAATATCAAAACACGCAACAAATTTTTATTTTTTGAGCGGCGAATTTTTGCAAAGAATGCTGCAGAAAAGTTGTTACTGGACAGATCAGAGAAGAGATAAGAAAGTATAGAATATACCAGAGAAAATTCAAGTACCAATTTAGCAAGAACGCCGCGGATCCGCCGCGTATACCTGCAATATGCCGCGTTTCCGCGGTCTGTTGTCTAGTTCTTTTGAACTAAATTTGTAATACTTCTCCCTTTTACTCCTCTGTTCTAGATGAAATGATCTGAATAATTTTCTCCCTGCTGCAGAAATTCCAGATATCCTTGAAAAATTCATACACTAATCGTTAAGCACACGATACGATTTTAATTCTAATATTTGATGGAATAATAATGTTTCAACTCAAATAGAAAACACGAACAAATTACACACGGATCCCTGGCAGCGGCGCCATTTGATTGATCGTTCTCGATGTGGTATGAAAATTGTTATCACAATCAAAGAATATATAACCGCAATCAGTAACGGTATCGTTTGTAGTTCGTTAATGAGTACGGATCGTCCACTGAGATTCGTGTATTTATTTGTTCTTACTTTAGTTGAGCCGAAAGAAAATAGTAAACGAAATTCAAGAAAATGAAATTCCAAGATTTAATTGAGTTTGTCATTTCAAGAAAATCAATAAAGAGTTTAAGATTTCGTAATCAAGAAAATGTCCAATATCAATTTTAGTTATCAAGAAAATTGAAGAATAGCTTGTAGGATTCGATAGGAATTAGTAGCAATGATGAATACTAATAATGACTCATCTTATCTATTGATGAATTATAGCTAGAACGATGGTGATGAATGAAGATTAGAGATTTATTGAAGAAACTAGGGTTTCTCCTTCACTGTCCCTTATCTTTTTATTGATCATCATTCAAATCAAGCTTTTAGCAAAGAGAATCATCAATCATTCAATTCCCAAATTTCAACGAAATAATCAAGAACGGTGATCTCGTTCCAAATTTGGTCATTGAAGATTCTTTTTCTAAAGTTCATAATACTCATAAGAATTAAGATTAGTTTAGAATTTCATTACCATTTGATCTACCGAATTCCTTCGAATTCTAAACAAGCGGAGATTTTACCCACGCATCATGAAAATAGAAGAATCAAGAATTAGAAATTTTATAATGCAAGAATTTAAAGAAAGCAAGAATTATAATTGATCTCCTTTATTAATCAACTTCAAATTACACGATTCTTCAATTTGAGGTTACAAGAAGTGCTCTTGATCGCTCTCTTGAAGAGGTAATTTCTCCGTCGACTTTCGCTTGGCTCGATCTCCGTGAGACTTGGATCTATCGAGGATATCGCGCTCGTAGATGAAGATTGACTTCGTTTAAGGGATCTTTGCGTTGAATGCTTAATGAACTCTCGATGATTCTTGATTTGATTTAGAATTGAATTGGATTTGGTTTTGGTTTGTGTGCTAAATGTCTACCAAAATTCAACAACCTTTTAACATTAGCCCTAGATCCCCTTTTATAGCCCCTAATCAAGCTTCTCTCATAAGCTAGGTTGTTACATGGTGGCTTCTAGAATAAGCGATGTAGTTATGAAAATTGATCAACAAGTTAGGTTGTTGTAGAGAAGTTTCCAAAAGAAGAATGTTACAATGAAGCGTCTCCAGCAAGCTAGGTCATTGAGAAGAAGTATCTGGAGAATTCCTGATCGCCGATGACCCAACTCGGTCGCGGATCCACGACCTTTTGGTGAGATCATGGCTTGAGTTTTCTGGGCTGTTCTGTTGATGGTCTTGGGGTCTTCTTCTGATATCTGGAATCTTCTGATGTTTCTTTGGTTGCCGCCAGTATTTGATTCTTTGGTTTCCCGTATTTTATATCGGCAGATTTCTGATTCCTGTTATTTGACCTGAATAATCTGGCACAAGATCTCAGTGAAGAATGTGAGAGATACAGAATATATGCATGAAATAATAAACACACAATTTCCTTCCAGAATATTGATTATAATGTATAACACGTGTTATTTGATATTTTCCAGACGAACTTGTAATACGTGTTATATTTATAACAAACATCCTTAAATGATTAGAAAAGTGAGGAAATTGTTATGTTAAAAATTGCAATATTTTCGACTGAACAATACCGTAAGAATGATGATATATATATATATATATATATATATATATATATATATATATATATATTCACTACTAAAATAAGGGGTTGCCCCTATGGGTAAAAGAATCCGTAGGGGTAACTTTTAATTGCCCCTACAGATTAATCCGTAGGGCCATCGGTTTGTCCCTATGGTGCCCTACAGATTAATTAAAAAATATTAAAATGTAATCATTTATTCGACCCTACGGAGCCGCAAAAGAAGGCTCTACGGATTAATCTGTAAGGGCATCAAAGGCTTATTTATAAAAAAATAAACCGCAGAAATTTCCTCTTCATTCCTAAAATTTCCCAACTCCCTCCCGCGCACGCCTCCTCGTCGCCGGTACACCATCGTCTACTTCCTCATCGACACAACATCCCGCGAGCTCCAGCAGTGGAATCTCCGGCAGTGGAATCATCATCGACTTTCTCGTCTCGTCGATAGTGGAAACTCCGTCCTCCTCCACCTCGTCGACAGTAGAATCGCTGGCAAAACTACTATTAGGTGAGTTAATTTCAATTTTTAACTTATAATTATGCTTTTATTTATGTTATTGTTGATTTTTGGGTTACTACTAGAGCTTAGAGTTAGGGTTCGGTCTAGGGTTTGGGCTAGGGTTAGGGTTAATTAGGTAGGGTTAGGGTTCAGTTTAGGGTTAGGGTTCGGGTTAGGGTTAGAGTTAGTTTTAGGGTTAATTTGGTAGGGTTAGAGTTAGGGTTCAGTTTAGGGTTCGGGTTCGGGTTCGGGTTCGGGTTAGAGTTAGTTTTAGGGTTAGGGTTAATTAGGTAGGGTTAGGGTTAGGGTTAGTTTTGGTTAATTAGGTAGGGTAAGGGTTAGTTTGGGTTAATTAGGTTAAATAGGGTTGGTGATGATTAGGGCTAGGGTTTGGGTTAATTATATTAACTAGGGTTAATTTTGGTTAGTGCTAGAGTTAATTTGTGCTGGGTTTGGGTGATGATTAGGGTTAGGTTAATTTGGGTTAGGGTTAATTTGGGCTAATTAGGTAAAATAGAGTGTATTTGTGTTAGGGTGTTGATTAGAGTTAATTTGGGTTAATTGGGTTAATTAGTGATAATTTGAAGGGTTAGGGTGTTTATTAGGGTTAATTTAGGTTAATTAGGTTATTTTGGGTTAATTGGGTCAATTTTGGGTTAATTAGGGATAATTTGAGTTAAGGTGATGATTATGGTTAATTTGGGTTAATTAGGTTAATTTGGGTTAATTAGGGTTAGGGTTTACGGTACACTAGTTTATTCAGTAGGATACTCGATAATAACGTAAACGTACAATTTTACCGTAAACGCAATAAAAACTTACCCTAAACTAAAAACTTCGAACCTTTAATAACGAAACATAAACGTAAAACCTATTCATGTTAAATGTTCAAGTTAAAACCAAGATATGATACTCGATGATAATATAAAACTTTCATATTCTCATCGATACTCATATGTGAAAATCAAAGCGCGACTTAGTCCCCGTCATTCGGTTAACATACGTTCGATGTTCGTCGTGACATAGAACTATACGAAGGTTGTAAAATATCAGACAGTATAGTTCGGTACTAACAACTATCGTGCAGTCTATTTGACGAGAAGATTCAATCATATGATAACCGATAGATTTGTCCAGTGTGGACAAGTTAGGGATGTCTAAAGAAAATACCTGCATTCACTTGTGTTTTCATTCATATTGAGTTAGTTCGTCGGTACTTTTCCGCTGGTTCTCCGTACACAAAGATAGATTAGATGTTCATTTCAACGTTGTTTCACAACATTGAAATGATTATCTATTCTATTACAGTTTACTCGGAGAACAGCGGAGAGGTGCTGCCGAAATTTACTCGAAACGGATGAAAGCACAAGCGAATGGGTGTATGCTCTATTTCTTAATGGGATAGAAGCCTTATTCCCGACAGCCGAAACACACACATACAACACGAATACATAACAAACGCACACACAAAGCACATACATACTAACAACCCTACACTTAAGCAAAATCATAAATTGAAACACACATACACAGAATACAACTCATACTTGGGTATCTTCAAATCTAACTTTGTTTATCGATAATTTATTCTTTTCAATGACAAACTTTCATCTACGGATTTTCTTCTTTATCAGTAACCATCTCGTTCTTAGATTTCTCAATATAGTTTAACCTACAATTTATATGTTATACAGTCTAACATGGCCCATGAGTACATCAGAGTTAAGGACTAAATGTACGTGGATTAGCAACAACGTATGCAACCTAAGTTTGTCGCAGGAGTTGCTGCTTTCATTGAATTTGCACGCTTACATAATAAGATCGTGTTAGAGAAGATTTTTTGCCCGTGCGATAGATGTGGGAATAAGTACTGGCAGAAGGTAGAATTTGTAGAGCTTCACATTGTTAAACATGGTTTTAGTAGAATTTATACAACTTGGCTATATCACGGGGAAGGAGAAGAAGAAGAGCGTAATGCGGCAGAGAAAGAAGGAGAAGACAGTAATGCGGCAGAAGAAGAAGACGGTAACTTCTTTTCAGGAGAAGAAATAGAGGATATGGTAGTGGTTGCCCTAGGTGATAGTATTCGTACCGAAAATGACATTCTTTCCGGTTAAGGACCGCATGCGGATAAGTATGAAAAGTTCATGAATGATACTAGAAGACCAATTTACGGGAATGCAAAGTATTCCACCCTTTCATGGTTCGTCCAACTTTTCCAGATTAAGTGTCTAAATGGATGGAGCAACAAGTCATTCATGATACTTCTGAAGTTCTTAAAAGATTCTATACCCCCAGAAAATAACGTGCCTAACAGCTGGTATGGAACCCAGAAGATGATTTCTGATTTGGGTCTGAAGTGTGAGAAGATTCAAGCATATTCCAAAATTTGCGTGTTGTACCGGAAAGAGAATTCAGATTTGAAAGAGTGTCCAACATGCGGAAAGGCCAGGTATAAACCGAAAGAATCCGATAAGAAGCCCGATATACCTGTCAAGATAGTACGATACTTTCCCATAACACAGAGGCTGCAGAGACTATTTAGGTGCAAGAAAACAGACGAGGCAATGATTTGGCATCACTGTGCTCCTCCAAGTGAAGATGGAAAAATAAGTCATCCAAGAGATTCACCGGCATGGAAGGATTTCGATAGGAGGTACGAAATATTCAATAGTAATTGTCGCAATGTCAGGCTTGGACTCGCTAGTGATGGCTTCTGCCCATTCAACTATATGGCTAGAAGCCACAGCACATGGCCCGTTGTAATGATAGTTTATAATCTGTCGCCTTGGTTAGCTATGGATCAATCCTACTTTATGATGCCTCTTCTTATCGACGGACCAAACTCACCGGGAAAAATATCGATGTCTATCTCCGACCTCTGATCGATGAGTTAAAATCTTTATTCATTGATGGTGTAGAGACTTATGATGCAAATACAGATATAACATTCACACTGCGTGTGGCTTTAATGTGGACAATTAATGACTTTCCTGCGTATGGACTATCAGGTTGGTCCATACATGGTCACAAAGCATGCCCTTACTGCAATCAATATACAACATCGAAATTCTTGAATTTTAGTAGGAAGACTTGTTATTGCGGTTATCGGCGTTTCCTGCAACTAGACCATCCCTACAGGTTAGACGCTGCTCACTTTGATGGTCATCAGGAGTTTCTTGGGCCTCCAGCCTTATTGTCCGGAGAGGACGTGACTGCTCAGTGGGATGGGTACAATAATGTGACCTTCGGGATAGATCCGGCAAAACAGGTCAAACCATCCTACTGGATCAAGTTAAGCATTTTCTACGAGCTTCCATACTGGTCAACAAATTTAGTGCGTCATTGTCTAGACATCATGCATATAGAAAAGAGAGTATCCGAGCACGTACTCAACTTTCTTCTTTGTAAAGACGGAAAATCGAAAGACAACCTCCATGCTCGAATGGATCTTCAGGACTGGGAAATTAGAAGTGAATTGCATCCTAAACCGATAGCGAGTAAACCAGGCAAGTTTGTACTTCCTAATGCCGTGTATCATATGTCACAATCAGAAAAGAAAAGGTTCCTGCAGGTGTTGCATGATTTGAAAGTTCCCACAGGTTTTTTAGGATCATTTAGCAAGAAGAAAAAAATTGTGAAAGGAAAGATCGACGGGCTGAAAAGTCATGATCACCATATTATTATAGAGCATCTTCTCCCATTAGCCCTCAGGACTTCCCTTCCCAAATCGGTTGGTCTAGTAATCAATGACCTTTGTTTCTTTTTTAGAGAATTGTGCGCTAAAACCCTAAATGTTGTGACGTTGGAGAATCTAGAAAATTCTATTTCATTGATACTTTGTAAGCTTGAGCGTATTTTCCCAGCGTCATTCTTCGATATCATAATACAGCTAGCGGTTCATCTTGCAACCGAGGCTAAGTTAGCCGGACCGGTACAATATCGATGGATGTATCCCATCGAAAGGTACGTGGAATTTTTCGTTTCACGCAATTTGTAAAATTATTGTTGTCATACATACCCGTATTTATTTATTTAACATATTTTTTTTAGGTATCTCTACACTCTAAAAAAGTATATACGCAATAGAAATTGACCAAAGGGTTCTATCATGCAAGGTTATCATCTAGATGAAGGAACCACATTTTGTTCCCGCTATCTTGACGAAAACATTGAGACGAAACATAACCGGCCTCGGAGAATTCAGGACGGGCCAAATGGTAAAGCTGATTATAAGAGAGTAAACACTGTGTTTATCAACAAGATATATCGGTTTATCCTCCTCAATAGCGCATGTCTTGAAGAAATTAGAGAGTAAGTTTTTTTGGATTAATTGTTGTATTTGTGTTTGTGTGTGTATAGAAGGATATAATAATAATGTCATAATTTATTGATGAGAACAGAAATCATTTTAAAGAGGTACGTGAGGGGCATCCTAATTGGAATGATGAACGATTGAAAAAATATCATCAGAATAATTTTTGCGATTGGGTTGCAGATCATGTAAATTGTTCGAATAAATGTTATTGCTACCAGTCTTAATCTAAACTTATATCGTTATATATTTATCGTAAAATTTGTTTTGTCGGATCCACAATCCGAACTTGTCTGCATCATTAGAGAGTGATTTAAAATGTTTAGCTCAGTTTCCTAGTATGGAGGTTGCATTTATAAAGGATTCGGTTTCCTTGGATATAAATTTGAAGTTAAAGACATAGAAACATCTCGAACCACTACGAATAGTGGAATTGCGACGGTAGAATCGGATGGTGTGATTTATTATGGATACTTAAATTGCATACTTGGCATCCAATATCCTAGATGATCAGAACCGTTTTATATATTTCAATGTACTTGGTATGATACATGAACCAATACGGATAAGTGGAGAAACAATCTCGAGACTTGGAAAGATGAATATGGATTGACTAGTATGAACACACATCGATTTTACGGTTTGGACGATCCATTTATCTTTCTGAACCAAGCGTTCTAAATATACTACTCACGGTGCTTGAAGCATCCGGGATAGAGTGTCGTATGCCGTTGGAAACCCAGGGATGTTTACGATGTCCCAGAATTCGAAGATCATATGGAGGACAGCGATGAGGACGAAGAAGAGAGAAGACTTAGAGTGCTCCGACCGTCTGTTTCAAAATACAGGTTGCCTTCAGCTGATCGTGAAATTACATGGGTTAGAAATGATATTGATGATGAAATCCAAGTAGATATGTCTAATGCGTCCACGAAACGAAAAAGGTTATCAGTAATGTTGTATTATTATTTCACATTTTTACGATCTATACATATATAGCATGCATATGTAATGATTGTACTAATGTCAAGATTTGATGATGACGACCGGAGCAGCGAGGGGCAGCAGGAGCACCAGCCGCGGCACCGGCAGAGGCAAAGCGGTTCTGCCTCCCGGAGAGCGGCGTAGGGAGCTTCAGAGGGCCGGTCTTGCACCCCAATTGGAGACCCCTTCGGCTGACTCCTTCCATGTGGACTTTGCCACACCTCCAGATATATTGCACGAATGTTCATTTTGAATGTAATATTATATATATACACGCATATTTATTTCAAAATTACTTATATAGTCAATATTTGATTGTCTAACTGTTGGTGGTGCGTCCATATCAGAGGCAGAGGCCACTCCAGCACCTCCAGGTATATTTATATATCCTACAGTGCATGCATATTGATTTAGAATATTATATCATAAATATACACACATTCTTTTTTCTCTTACTTAGATAATCATTTTTTTTACTGTCTAGCTGTAGGTGGTGCCTCCACCGCACCTGCGGGTATGTTTATATATCCTATAGTATATGCATATTAATTTAGAATGTTATATTATTGGTATACACATTCTTTTTGTAATTACTTATATAATCTATTTTTAATTCTCTAATTATAGGTGGTGCGTCCATACCTTGCGCAGGGGCCATTCCCGCCACTTCCGTACACTCTGCTTAGTCTGCAGGTTAGTATGAATAAATATAAAATATTTATTCATTTTACATATCCTTTAAGAATAAACATGAACTTCATGTAATTTTATCGTCAATGTTTATTTTCTAGTTGGAGGGGATGCGTCCACGTCCGGGTCATCGGTTGTTCCTCACCGGAGGAACTATCGTCCCGCTCGTGCTGCTGCCCGGGCCTAAGCTTGTATTGCTACTCGGGCCCAGGCTCGTGCTGCTGCCCGGGCCCAGGCTCATGCTGCTGTTGCCGGAGGTATATATCGCACTTCAATTTTCATTAAACCTTGATTTCTTAATACCACTTTGTCTTAATATTGATTGTCTTGATATTTTTTGTAGATACAGGGCAGCCCCATCCCGAGAGGGGGACTCGATGGCCGAATCAGTCCCACAGGCTGAGGCCCGATAGAGCTAGGAGGGAGGCAGCATTCCCCCTCTTCTTTACCCCTGATTATCTCTATACCGGCAATTATGCCGAGAGGTTCGGCCGGTATATGGGGGATGAGAGCCGTCTTGTGGAGAAGTATCCACTTCAGGTTGAGTAGGGCGATCAACACCGGCGCTCATTTGCCCTCTTCTGGGATCAGGCTCGGGTATTAATATATATTTTTATTTGATTTATCCAATATTTTTTATTATTTAACACTTGAAATTTAAATACATCGTTTTTTTTGTATTTACAGTTGGTTTACGACTTTCAGTCTATACCCGACCCTAATCACCCTGAGAGAGTGCTCGGTCACGCTCTGTACCATGGCATGATAGAGAACATGCAACCAAAGGTCCGATACAATAGGAAAGAGCTGAAGATCGACTGCTATTCCTTATGGATGGCGACCCCCGAGGCAGAGAGGGCGGCTCTCCTACATTCTCCGGACTTTCCGAGAGTCGACATAGATACATGGCCTCTCTTGTGCCAATATTTCGACTCTCAGCGCAAACATGTTTGTAATTTAAATGTAATTCATTGTTTAGTATATAATTTATTTTTTTGTGTTGCTTAATTAGAAAACTAAATCTGAATGTGTTGTACAGAAACAGGCCGATCAAAATAAAGATAATATGAAGTTGGCGAAGAGGGGTTGCTCCACTTATACAGGTGGCTCGAGGAACATTACTCGTGCCATGGAGGCATCGGCAAATTACAATAGATCTATTCTGTTATAATGTAATATTAAGAGTTATTTTATAATATATGTAAATTTTTTGCGAATTGCAGAGAGCTCAGACCCTGGTGCAGGGTGGTACACCAAGCGTGCTGACCGCGTATCTTGCCGTCTACCGCGCCTCGACAGATCCCGCCATAAGCGAGCTTCGATTCCCCGACACCGTTGCTTAGAAGTATTGCATAAGTGTTAATATTTATTCTAACAGGTTTGAAATTTTTGTTTTTAAAAGTTCAAATTTAAATGATATACTTATATTTTATTGGTTAATGTGGGTGTAGGAGCGGGTGGTGGAGCAGGCGGAGGAATCAGGGATCGATTTTACTGGACAGACCGATTCGATGCTGCTGACCCCAGTCCTAGACGCTGCACAAGGAGGGCAACACGGAGGTTGGGAGAGAGGCCGGGGACTGGATCCTAGCAGGGCCCATATGAGATTGGACTCCACTCCGGCGGTTACTTCCCCTACCCCTGCTCGTTTATTACACAAAAAATTTAACAGATGTGACAGGCCACTTCGGCTGCGGCTCCACATGCATCTCCTTCGGCTGCGTTTCATAAGCCACTATCTCGGCTGCGGCTCCACAATTTACTACCTCGGCTGCGGTTGCGAAGACTACTACTGCAGCTCCACAGCCCGCTTAGACTTCCGCACAGTCCGCTCCTTCATTGGTCGAGTTTTTGACGACTCAGGGCTGCACCGAGAAGCAAATGCGCTAGATTACGGCGTTTATCAGAGGTTGAAGATCTTGATCGAGCTAGGGTAGCTTTTTTATATTTCTGAGGATGTATGTACTTACTTGATACGTATTGTATATATTTTGGACGATATTGGTGGTTGTTTGATTGTTTACGATGATTTAGATTGATATCATATTCTGTTTGTTTATTTCTTTTATATATTATCCGTGAGATGTTTATTATGAATATTTCTGTATTTGGTAATATGATGTATATATTATTGTGCATAGGGCGGGGAAAAACAGTAGCCCCCTTTTAAAAAAAATCCTGATATTTTGTCCCTACGGATTAATCCGTAGGGCCATATATTGCTCCTACAGACTAATCCGTAGGTGCAATGTTTGCCCCTACACAGTTAGCCGTAGGGATAAAATATCAGGATACCTGATATTTTGTCCCTATGGACTCAGTAAAAATTGCCCCTACGAATTTATCTGTAAGGGCATTTATCTGGACCAACGGATATATCCGTAAGGAAACCAATCAGGCCCTACGAATACATCCGTAGGGGCAAGTATTTTATTTTATAAACCAATATATTAAAATATTTATCAGCCTCTACGGATTACTCCGTAGGGGAACGTGTCCCTACGGATTAAGGCGTAAAGGCAATTATTACTCCATAGGGACATGTTCAGGGCGAACACTTGCACCTGCGGCCTTTGCTCCTACGGGGTATTTTTTTGCCACTACTGGTATATCCGTAGGGGCAGTGCTTTGCTCCTATGGATAGATTCATAGGGGCAATCTCTTATTGTAGCAGTGATTTGACCCGTACCCTCGATTTTGAGGATGCCGTACAATAGACTATACCGTACGAGATATATTGATGATGATTGATCTGCACTCTTGACCCGAGAATACCATACGATAGATTATACCGTACGTGATACTATGGGGCTGGATCGCCAACTATTAGATATATCGACTCGGATATGTATAGTTTACTATTTACTTTCTGCTATGTTCTTGTTAATTCCATTTCATTGCATATATATACGTGTGTTTTCATTAGCTGTTATGATCTCGTCTGTTAGGACACATGCACCATTACCGATGATGTGTATGTTGCACGTACACTTACTTGCCAGCTCACACACATCATCATCGGTAATTGCCATGTCACGTACACATAATAAAAATGTTACTTCACTTGTGTAACCTGCTAGCTGGTAGTTTATTCATATTGTTAGTATTCTTGCTCTCACATGCTAGTTAGGTATCGCAATTCTTATTTAGATACCACATTGCATTCATATAAATACATTCTGGTTATACACTGTAGATTGGCTTTACGCCGGTACTCACTATTTCATTATATACTCATCATGATTATGAGATTTCTATTTCATAAGATTTCTAGATTTAGGGAACCACATGTGAATTTGAAAACTTATGCTCCTTTTAAAAGAAAAATGCGGTTTTTCCTTGATATGATGTATGATGTCCACCATGAGATTTCTCGGTTCTGGAGCATATATGATATATGACTACCCGCCACGAGGAGTGAGTCGGCACTGTCTGCGGGTACATGGTGGACCTGGTGCGGTACCCCTGTTGGGTTATGCCAGTGCCCTGGTCGTCTACCGTGACCAAATGCGAAACAAAAATTTTATAAAACCGGCGCTAGAACAACACCATAATACGGATCGAACCATAAACCTTAAACTAGCAAACATAAAGAGAGTTAAGAATGGTTATACAGAATGATCCGTGTCCTTCGGTCTTAAACCATCATCCCAAGCTCCTAGTGGTCACCATGATCAAGCTTGGTCGCCGGTCTCCCTCCATCGAAGATAATCTACCTGAGAGTCTATGAACATAGCCGAGGTAACTAGGATACCTAGTTCGCTAAACTAGATAGCCTAGAAGATATAGAGCCTAATAATGGATTGATTTTTCTCTAAACACTCTACGTTTCTCAACACATGAGACTTTTAAGGTAGAGGTAGAGGAAGAAGAAGCAAGAGAGATGAGATAGTGAAGCATGAAGCCACTCAAGAAAATGGCTAAGTGTTGTGAGCTATAATGAAGCCTCCCAAAATATCTCAAGTCTCCAAAATATCTCACAACCCAAAAAAAATATCAAGCATGCTAGAATAGTAACCATGAGTCACTACATGAGTCACCCCATGAGTCACCACAAAGCCATGATACAATAAATGCATACAACACCTCATCCTCTCCACCTCATTAACCATTTCATCCTAAATGGTTAAAACTAAATGAGGTGGCATCTTCTAGAAGCACCTTGTAAGAAATTACAAGAATACCCCTCATCCGTATATACATACCCGCATCCGCATTCCGAAGACTACAAATAAAAAGAGACGAAAATAATCCAACAATCCAATACTAGAATCTGGCTTAAACCAAAGCCTACTAGTATAAACCGTCCGAATCATGATACGTGCACAAGTGCACGTATATGATCGAACCCTACCGTAAAACCATACGGCCTCAACATCGTTTCGCCCGAAATAGGGAAACCCTCAGCGTGGGACTCTAAAGACCCATCAATACGCTGGCAGTGCGTTTAACCACATGCACGTCAGCGGCACTAGCTGTACGTAACGGCTACCCAGGTATTGAGCGAAAGGAAGGCCGACAAGCAAACTCATCCTGACTCCTACTGAGCATTTCCGTGACAATATCTGTCCAGTCTGGTCTGTTCGTCTAAGAGTATCGTATATCGGGTCTAGGGGATGGATAAAGTCAGACCCCTAACAACGCGATATTTCATGTCGGTATGAAGCCCATCACCAACTGAGAAACTACTGATCCAAATCAGTAATTCTCGACTACCTTGGCCAAGGATTTCTGGTGATGGCCACTCGTGCACTACGCGACATCCACCCCTAATACCGGGAGAGACGAATCCCCGACGATTCGCTCACTGCCTGTATATGGCTCGGGACTGTACCCAACTAAAACCTGTTTGCACGCTCCTTTGAGCCGTGGTAGGGTAGTAATCAAAGCACAATGGGAACTTACACGAGACAAATGACGATCTCAGGTCAATAGACTAACCTATACACATGTCACCTGGGATCTGCTATCTGACAATAGGTATAGTACCAACTAGCAGGTTCCCGGCGAGTGCGTCCAGTATACTCATAACCCAAGGAGCACTTGTGTACTATCTTAGGTGAAAAAACTAACACCAATGGCTTGTGAGACCAGGCTACCACCCCTCATCGGGGTCTTGATAAGTACACACTAGTCTACTCTGGAGTATCAATGCCCAGTCTCGATACTCCCACGACTAGGGACATTTAAGGATGTGCTTATAGACCACCAAGCTCCCATGTATATGATCGCCATCATAATGCTGGTAGTCAAGCAAGAATCCTATGGTCTCTATCAACATGTAATAGTGATCTGTAATACTACATAATGCATATACATGATAATAATGACAAACCAGATAGCATACTATCATCTTGAGTAAGATTGTTCTATCCGTATAGGTCCTCCAATAATCACCTGCTTGCGATTGTAATAATTTCCTTGAGGACACTATAGTCAACAATCTCCCACTTGCACATAAGGTTAATTATTGCGGTGTCGTATACTCACAGACCGTGTGATACCGAGCACCCAACTTCTCTACTAATCTGTCTCACAAAGCTTGTTTGTGAAACTGTTGCGTTCGAGAAATAGCCTCAGTGAGTAGATCCGCTCCAATGTTTCTATCTTTATCTCTCTTTATCTCAATTTCGTGGAGAAAGACTATCTCCCGAAATGAGCTATACCTATCTTAGAATTTGTCTGGATATCTGATGGGACCTAGTTCACTAATGAACTCCAAATCCAACAAACTTCTTAGACTGTATCATCCGCTGAATTTAATTAGTATCCTGCACCATGCCTTCCACAACATCCGCTTGGACCACCTGTCCAACATATTGCACCTCAAGAAGAGGGAAAACAATAACTCTGACAACCACTCTTTCATCCAGGTCACCTTGGAAGCATGAAATAATAACTGCCTTCCGAAGGAGGCTGCCGTTACTATATACCAAGAATATCCACTTATGTTCATAACTGCTTCCCAATGTTTCTCCAGGATTGGATTAATATATATACGCTTATTGCAGCTAGTGCAAAAGAAATATCTGGTGTTGTACTTGACATCTCATGATTGACTCAATTGCCTAAGCAAATGATATGTCAATTATGCAAATCCCTCTCCTTATCAGTCTAGAAGGCATACGTCGTCCATTCTAAAATACTTTTAGAATAATTTCAAAGTACCCAAATTGGGTCACTTCCCAAATCTAGATTTAAAACCATAGATCTAGTTACCAGAATTCCTGATATTATATCCATATCCCATGTGGAGAAACTACCTTGTGACAACAACAGTATAACCGATTGTAGTATAGGAAGATCTCTTCCTATCAAGTGCATGTCATCCAAATACCAGGACATCACTCCCTACTGCCATCTTAATAGATCCATCTCTTATTTTGATGAAGTCAAAACTTATGACTGTCACATCAAAACTAGATGATCTATCTTCGCTATACTTGCTTTAGTCAATAAATAGACATAAACTACCTGCCCACTATGCTTCCGCTGCTCCTACTGACTACAACAACCTTCTGGAGAGTCATATACACATGCACTTTCTAAAACTAATTTAGATAGACATTATACTCATCCTCCTGCCAGGTCTCATAGTCTAGAATAGCAGC
Organism: Agapanthus africanus; assembly: GCA_030015575.1. Classification (NCBI taxonomy): domain Eukaryota; kingdom Viridiplantae; phylum Streptophyta; class Magnoliopsida; order Asparagales; family Amaryllidaceae; genus Agapanthus; species Agapanthus africanus. Next base: position 176,790,022 of record CM057350.1, on the reverse strand, counting down.
AATGGCAAGTTTGGGTAATCATAAACCTCCTTGTCACTGTCTTTGAGGATACCGAAGTAGCACTCGAGTGTCTGAGGTTACCCACCAAATCTGCGGAGTGGCTAATGGATCATCAAAATCAATTGAATTTTTAGGTTCTATTAAATTTTCAGTAATCATTTATGGTTCTGGAATCACTTCCAGTTCTACCATACTCCCACTAATATTTTCTGAAAAGAATTCATTTTACTAAAACTGTTGGCGAGTCAAGAACAATATAACTATTGATTTTCCAGATGGTAGAATGTTATCCCTCGTCAAAGCCCGGGATAACCCACAAATCGCCATTACTAAAACGTGCCTAGAGTTTATCCGGATTCTGGTTTTAAGAATCAGCCGGACAACTCCATATACCTTAACATCGTTAAGATATGAATCCATTCTATATATCCAATATAGAAACAAAGGTACCAATTTAATTGGAACCAAATTCAAAAAACATGCAGCTGTTTCCAGTGCATATCAACCAAATGGAAGAAGGCCAAGCAACATTACTCGTCCAGGAATACATCCACATATGAGTAACCTGAAAGAGAAGCAAGTTCTTTAAACTATTACTTACAACCGAATACCTTACATAAGTATCTACATTTTTTATCACCTCGAAGAATCCTGATACTTCCTGCATATGGTTCTCTACTTTATTCTTATACCTGTAACTTCTCAAAATTTGGATCCTGTATTTCAACGAAATACTTGTCTAAAACTAGAGAAGTCATGAGTAAATGGAATATAGTACGAGTACCAACCCCTTTGTCCTAATGGACATCGGACAACATATAATATTCTGACTTTAATAACTCAAACTTTGTGCGTCGTAGGTTGAAAACTGTACTATGGTTAAGAAGAATTATACTATTGTTGAATGCACCTTGCCTAACTATCAACTGATCAGGTAAATATCATAGTCATAATTTTAAAAATTTATATCTCACTTTATAAAATAAACGTACAGATATATCAGTTTGAAATTGGTGCATAACAATGGATATTCAAAACCAAATATTTGCCGTTAGGCAAAACCCAGGTGATTTCTTCAAATATCACTAATTACAAAGAATTCTGATATATATATATATATATAGGATCTAATCACCCAACTCCCAATATCTTACTTCCACTCACCATCTATAATACCATACAGATGTGAGAATCAAAACTGGTAAATACATACCGTGGAGTTAGAATCTAATTGGGAAAACAGTTTTCAATTAACACCGTACAGTAACTGAAACATGAAAAAGTTTCAAAGGGATAACCGGGTATTCCTAGTAATGCCTTTTCCACTATCCTGATTCACGACAGTAACCGTATACTTCCTTGCCATCACTCCAATCCCTTTATACTTCTTTACTTATTATCTTATGTACACCATACTTAGGCTAATTGATTTTCTTCCTTCCCTACCCTTCAGCACAAGCCTAAGGTTTGGAAGAAGACTATCCAATAAGCGCTATAGATATACTCTCCTGATACCAGGAGCCCTCGCAACCTGAGAGAAGGTAAAGAGAAAAGACAACTGAATAATCCTACTCTATTTCTCCCAAACTGGAAACTATTCTTGAACTTGAACAAGTTCCTTTGAGTTCGTATATAACTATACGATGGCATATCCAAGCAATATGGATTTTCGTAGTGATATGAAGTGTTCTGGAGAAATGCAAAGTGGATGTAGGAGTGACAAGGGTATACGCGGTTTTGTCGTGAATGATAGTAGTCGCAATTTCCTTTGCTCTTATTCTAATCCTTTTATATGTCTTTACTTATTACCTTCTATATACCACACTTAGGCTAATTGGTTTTCTTCCTTCCCTAGCTTTTGGCACCTGCCTATAGTTTGGAAGAAGACTATCCAATAAGCGCAATAGGTGTACTCTCCTAATCCTCAGTGCTCTTGCAACCTGAGAGAAGGTAAAGGGAAAAGACAACCGAATAATCTTATTCAATTTCTTCAGAACCATAATCCATCCTCGAACCGGAACAAGTTCCTTCAAGTTCATATGTAACTATACAATGGAATATCCAAGCAATATGGATTTTCATAGTGATATGAAGTTTTTTGCAGAAATGCAAAGGGGTTGTATGTAACACACTAGTTCATTTATACCAGTTCTAGTTCATGTATTTTTTTATTTATGGTATTTTCCTGATTTATTGTGTCTTGGGTGTGAATAGTGTAATCGGTATTTGCATCCGACCCGACCCGCTTGCTGGAAACCAGTCTTGATTCATGTTTATGATTTATCCTGACTTATTACGTGGACTCGTGCATTTCCATATTTACATACTGCATATTTGCATTTATCTGGCATTTGCATTTTTAAATATAATATTTAAAGTTAAATAAAATATTTTAAAAATACATTGCATGGCCTGCATGATACCCCTAACCCTGTCGTAGCATCCGCGCATCTTGTTCGTGTCCCGTTCAGTGAAACAGACTCGTTTGAATGGCTACGTGCACGTGCGTGCATCCGTTCTTGGGGTATGCATTTTCGTTACCCGGATATCCTATTTTAGTTTTGGTTGATACGTATATTTCCGTATTTTAAAATTGGATTTTTAGACCCGACCTGGGCGTGTTTTGGACTATTTTTGTATTAACCTGAAATCTCAAAATACATAATATAATATTCTTTATATATATATATATATATCTGTACACACATACTGTTAATATATTAATATATTCTATATTTTTTTTTAAACCGAAACAACCTTAACAACCCCACATCTCTCTCTCTCTCGAAATCATCAGTCTCTCTCTCTCCCCCTCCTCTTATACATAATCTTACCCACGTTCCCATGTGAACACACATCTTCTCTTTCCCTTCTTTTTTTGGGTTCCCACCTTCGCCGCCTTCACGAACCTTAACCCTAGCCTTCGCCTGTGTCGTCGTCGCCGCTCCACCCTTGACCTCACCTCCCTCCTCCATTGTCGACTTCCCCTCCTCTCTCCTATCCTCCACTTACTAGCCATGAACTTTGCTCTTCCCTGCACCGAGCACCAACCTTCGACCACCATCGTCGTCGTCTTCATCCCAGAGCACCACCACCTTCACCCATATCAGCCCATCACCGCAGCCCTCCATCACATCCTCTCTCCTCTCTCCGCACAAGAACCCACGTGAACCCAGCAACCCAACGAACTCGCGAACCCTAACCCTTGCTTCCACCGGAGACCACGTCGTCGTCGCCTCATCTCCCTTCTCCTCCTCTCTTCCCTCGAGCATCTCTCTTCTTTCCCCGACCAACTATTTCCCTGCACACCAAGATCCCTGCAGCCTCATAACCCACTGCAAACCGAGAACACCCTCCAACCCATCACCGACTCCTTGCCAGAGCTCCGACCCCGTCGGCCTTACCCCATCACCACCATCTCCCTCCTATCTCCTCTCCTCACCTGAATACCAAAAACTCTACACACCCCGATCCCCGACAATCTTGAAACCCCCACTGCCTTTTCCATGAAATCTTGCCGGCAAACCCCATCGCCGGAAACCCATCGTCGACAACTCCCTTTCCACCTCCTCTAACCCCAGAGCATGAAAACCCAGAGAACCATCTTCTTCTTCTTCTTCTTCTTCTTCTTCTTCTTCTTCAAATTCTTCTTCTTCTTTCTACTTTCTTTCTTGATTTCTTGTTCTTTTCCGGTGATCAACCGCCGGAGCCGTGCTTGTCCCCGACGATCCGAGTAATCCAGTGAACAACCCCAGCCAGTGTAGTCGTGTTCTTGCTTTGTCTGGTCTTGTTCGTGCGCGCGTGTGGATATTGTGACGTTTACCCGACGTCGGACGTGCCGTACGTACCCGTCGTGTAATCCAATCGAGGCAAGTTTATCTTGCTACATGCTATACTACTATATTTTGCATTCATACGAATAATAGTATTACATATTGTTTAATTATGCATCCATATTACAATTTTACAGTTTTTCGATACCCGTATGCATCCATATCGTTATTTACATATCCAGTCGCATGCTAGTTCATCTTGTTACATGCTAGGTATATTATTATGCATCCATATAAATAAAAATATCACATGTTAAATGCATTGTACATCCATATTAAAGTTTACCATTTTCGGATACCCATTTGCATCCATATCATTTAATATACATATAGCTGCATCTACAGATCACAATATTTCATATTATTATTGTAGAAACACCCCATGCTAATAATGCATCCCACGTAGTCTTGGAACTGTAAATGTAACCTTAATCGATGTTTGTGCATCCATACCATTGATTATATATTAATTTGCATGCCATGTCATATTGTTTCATATTATTAGTACTTCATGCTTGATAATGTACACCTTACATAGTCATGATGTAACCCCTGATAAATATTTGTGCATCCATGCTTTTATTGTGCATCCTTACCTGCTATAGTTTTATTATGAGCATCCGCTTGATATCTGTGCACTACCTGACTTGACCTGATGCACCACTGCTTGACTTGATACCTGATCTTGTTACTAAATGCCGACAATCTTGATATGTTGTCCCGATGGACATATCTTGTTGTCTGTATAGACAAACTTGTACTTGCTTGATTCTGTGTTGGTATTAGCTCCAGATTATCAATACCTGACTTGAACACATAACCTTGGGGGCATGGGGAAATCAAAAGTGTAAACTAAAGTATAACTTAAAAGGGTATTACTTGATCCGTGGTCCCGGGGGGTAACGGGACAGAGCCATTCGTGACTCTTACATCTTGATCCGTGGTCCCGGGGGGTAACGGGACAGAACCACTCTTGATTCCCATATTCCTGATCCGTGGTCCCGGGGGGTAACGGGGCATATTCTTTGAGTTACATGGAGGATTACATTAATTGATTTCAAACAAATTTTAGAATAGATAACCCAGTCACAGCTTAGATTGAGCACTGCACGTCACACATACTGTTATACTTCACTGTTATACATTCCTGATGACTTGTTACTATTTATGATTCCTGCCTGCATATCTCGTTACATCCTGATTGCTTATATTATTGTCGATATCATGACGCACTGACGTCTGGGTTTTGCATGGCCCAGATCCTCTATCTCTGTCGCAGGCAGTTCAGGAGTATTTTGACCAACAAGCCGAGCAGTGAAGATCATGTTAGTTGCTAGTTAGTTTAGTTTTATTTTCGTACTTTCATTCCTGATGTGAGCCCGTATTTTGGGACGTACTTTCCAGACTGTTATTGTTACTTGAATTTATTGCTTCCGCATATTATTTCTTGACTCGTTATTTCTGGCTCATGGATATGTACTAGATAGTTTCTTTTATTTTTTTCCTGTTCTTGATATCTATAGACAGCCGTAATGTGACTGTGGAGGGATATTTCCTAGCCACAGGTAGCATTGTTGGCTCTGTCACGTGCCGATCTTAGCGCACTCTGGGAAGCGGGGAGTGACAATGTAGGATTAGCAATGATACATGCGACTTCGTGACAATCCAAAAGCCAAAGTGTTTTAAGAAGGTTCGGTTAACTTGGTTCATGTGTTTTAGTTTAGGGTCAGGCCATGGTCGCTGCCAAAGAGAGAGACAGAGAAAAGAAATACCCAGCGTGCACTCTAACCTAGATTAGATTGGTTAATCACTTTATCTAATGTCACGACCCAAAATTTGCACGTGACGGCCCTTAAACTACGTAACGTCTCTAGACGTAACGTAATTCAAGTAAGCCAAAAACCCAGCAATCTAAACCATCAAAAGTAGTAAGTGATAATAACATTGTTAAAACTTTTGAAATCTCAATCAAAATTCTTTAAAGTCCAAATTTTCTTCCTTTAAAATTTGGTAGCACCTCCTTTGTAAAACAAGCCCGCAATAAGGGTACAACAAAAGATATAAGTAAAGCATCCCCAACGGGAGCAAATCCACGCCCAAAGGCGGAAAACAACCACCACAACAGATATACGACGCCGTAGCGAAGAAAAAGACAATATAAAGTGAACAGCATGAAAATCTCCAAGTCACAAATAATATACAATATCGTCCTCACAACTCGTCTCTAAGTCAATACATGAAAATGGTAGATGGAGAGTACTGAATACAACGAATATACAATGAGTAATATCGGATAATCGCAAAACCCACCTAGCAAAACTGCACCCAGTCAGCCGTAGTGGTATCCGCTGCAAAAGATGATACGATGAATGAATGCCCTGCCTCTGACCGCTCTGGGGGAAACCTGCACAACCCTGTGGTACAACGGGAGTGAGTTGCCAACTCATGAATAGTAAATAACATATACAGGTAATCGCAAGTATGCACGTACTGCGCTAATCTATCACATGCAAGCTGATAGCAATAATTAGCAATATGTATATGCAACAGTCATGAAATGTACTCTATTAGGTACTACTAATACATGAAGCAATGCATATCAATAAATGCGGAGTATGAAATAAAACATGTCATCCTCATATCGGGCACATAGGCCCCTCATATCGGGCGCGTAGGCCCCTAACCTCGGGCACATAGGCCCCTCATATCGGACACATAGGCCCCTCATATCGACCATAACATCGGCCTTCATATCGACCATAATATCGGCCCTCATATGTAATGAATAAGTATATTTACATAGATCATTATGATGATATATATATTATATGTATACATATATAACAGCAGCCCATACCACTGATATATATATATATATATATATATATATATATATATATATATAAATTAGGTGTACATATATAACAGCGTCCCATACCAATGATATATATATATATATATATCAGTGGTATGGGACGCTGTTATATATGTACACCTAATTTATAATATATATATATATATATATATAAATTAGGTGTACATATATAACAGCGTCCCATACCACTGATATATATATACACATGTATATATATCAGTGTCCCATACCACTGATATATATACCTAGAAGTAAACATCCGGAAAATATCATATGAAATCCATATATCAATGCGAATCCATGAAATATAATTTATGCAACAAGAAACAATAATATGAGCATATAAAGGAAATCCGCTATTTAATTGCAACAAGTTATTGAATATATCATGTAGTTCCAAATTCTCCGAAACCAAACGCAATATCATATAAAGGTGAACATGTAGCTATAGCCAGGTATGCATAACCATGTCGGTATAGCAAGATATGTGTATCTACCTATCAATAATGATGTAATACCCTCGAGGTATGTGTAGCTACCTACCAATAATGATGTAATACTCCCTAGATATATGTGTAGCTACCTATCAATAATGATGTAATACCCCCCAGGTATATATGTAGCTACCTATCAATAATGATGTAATACCCCCAGGTATATGTGTAGCTATATCAAGGTAAACGGGTGTACATGTAAGTATGTAAGTAAGATGTACATGTAGCTATATCTTATATGTGTATATACCTATCTCTAATGGTACAATACCATATAGGTATATGGGTAGCTAGCATATAGTCATGGAAAGGCATATGTGTAAGTATGTAGGTATACAGGTATGCTATATGTCATATGCACAATGGAATATGAATCAATGTCTCAATGTCCCTAACCATACAATATCATGTATGTATAGGTGTTGTGCGTGTTATGACAATTATTGACGGTGTGAGTGGCATACAATCAGTGCTCGTGCAATATGAACCATCAATAATAGTGCAGTGTCCAAAGGGTATAAGTCTAAGCACAATAAGTAATAATATGCAATGAAGTTTTATGCACAATCTCTATATGTGCAATATAACATGCGGCTAATATCATATCATATCTAGCCATGATGCATAACGCCATGCGGGCGATTCCCCTGTAAATGTTAAATCTACTCACTGATGATCCTGGGGCTAAGTAAAGCCAACCACACGCTTTCCCTTCTTCGCATCGTCCGAAGTCCCCGCCTGCGTCCCTAAGATCATAAAACAACAAAGTAACGACTTCATATTAGCAATCGACCAATAACACGCACCAACTACGTTTGACCGACGCATCAACTCCAAACAAACTATCAAGTGTTCATCTAGTGGCTAACGTGCGTAGCGACACTACGAAACCAACTCAAGAGCAACAGCTACACAAGAACACAAACCGTATCGGATAACGTAACGCGCGTAATCGAAACACTAGAAACAAGCAAAGTGATCCCAGATTTTGCTACCCAAAAAATTTATAAAAGTTGCACATACCACAAGACCACACACAACCCCAGAGAGCCCTACCCTAAAACACAACCCCCCAGACCCTACTCTGACCGCAATTTGCGACTAGAACCAATAAAACTGTGGCCTAAAGTTAAGGGAATGGGCTCAGGTTTTTACGGTGGGTTCTAGGTCACTACACAAGGTCACTGTGATGGGAACTTTTCCAACAAATACCTGGTTTGATAGCAGATCATCCGAGACACAAATCTACGCTAAAAATACGATATTTGCACGAAACGAAACTTTACATGTTCTAAACTGAAACGAATTAGCTACGCAACACAATAAACACCTACTTAATAGTTTGACATCATTACCTACTCCCACAAGCTCAAAGATCCTAGCTTTCCAAGCTCCAAGGCATCTAAGAGGAAAAACAAGTCTTGAGTTGTGATTTTGGTGCGATTTTGCGAAGTTTAGTGATGGATTGGTGAAGATTTGTGAAGGGTAGGGTGAGTGTTCAGTTGAGGTAATGGAGGGATGAAGAAAATAATGAGAATGAGATAGAGTTGTGAGAGAATGAGATGATAAAGGGAGAGAGAGTGTGGTGAGAATAATGAGAGAGGGTAAGTGCACCCTTTGCATTAACTCAGACATTAATGCAAGCCATGCCTCTCATATGAGTCACCAAGCCACCTCTTCCCAAAACAAAACATCAAGGGAAAATATCTACTATCATAAACAAATCAAAGGTTAAGGGTTAAAGCAATGGATTAGGATTAGGTTAAGTTGTCATGGCCACTAAATTAGATTAACACAAACAAACCCTCACATTAACGTGCACACATGTGTGCAAGCCCATAACAAATAATAAAAAAATATTAATTAATTGTTATAAAATGTGAGGAACCCAAATTGGTAAACTTTTTACCATAAACTCACATTATCTCCTAATTAACACTAATCACATTCCTAAGGTGTTACATCTAATCAGGATGGCTCCCACTATTTCTTCGAATTCTCCTTCAAACCCTAAAAGGAGAATTAGTAGGGATCATCTAAAATCACCCGAGAAGTAACACCTACTCATCAGTGGGAATCGGGATCCAACTATCATCGCATGATAACTTGATGGAAGTCACTCAAGTCACTATACTCCAGAAGGTATGCACATGCCTGGAAAGTTTCCTATATGTTTGAAACTCCCGATATGGTTTTTACCCCTGACACTTATGACCTTGACGTAGGCCAACATATCATAAGTCGTTAGTCAAGTTCAACTCGTCATTATTCTGGATTAACTTAGACCCACCCGTAGAAGTCCTTGACGTAGGCAAAAATAACTGTACGACTGTCCTAAATAATCGCATATCCATGCAGCAAACAATCATTACCCAGCTACCATACAATATGCCTTGACGTAGGCCAACATACATAGCATGAATACTAGGTGATACCTGTATGAAATGACGGAGGGCTATGGCTGGCTTTTGGCGAAAAAACTTTAACATAATGAACTTGATATCGTTGAAGGAATCCAAGTGGGTTTTACAAAAATATAGTGGCAAAAAGTTTTTGCTAAAGAGGTCAATCCCTGTGAAGGGATCTCGGCTCTTTCCTCATCGAATGAGGTGCAGGATATTCCAAACTGAATACCACGATGCAAAGCAAAAAATCGACTATAGTGAAGTTATTACGATGACGCAAACTTTCGCTTAAGAGGTCACTCCCGATGAACGGATCGCGGCTCTTGCCTCGTCGAATGAGCTACTGGATATTCATAACCGAATACCACTATGCAATGCAAAAGGAAACGTATGTACTGTTAGTTTTCAAAAAACATGGTTTCAACAACATCATATATATTTTTTTTCTTGCATTGATCAGAATCAACACAGTCCCATCAATTAAACATATCACACCAGATAAAGGAACGAAAATATAATATACGTATATTCCATCCACATTCGCTACTGGGCCCCGTCATCACCCGCTAGATTACTTAACTAACGGCAGAGCTAGGGCTTGTCACGACCCGCAGGGTACGGAACGTGACTGGCACTTAAGTTCACGAAACGTCTAAAGACGTCCGTAAAATAAGTAAGCCAAAGCCCAGAAAACAAAACCAATTAAGCAAAAGAGTGAAGAAAACCCAAACATTTGAAAGCAAGTTTATCAAATAAGTCATGTAAAACATTTTTTTAAAACAATACCAACTTTTCCCGAAAATTTCGGCAGAGTCTCCTTTGTAAATACTGGCCCCCAAAATGGGTACAACATAAATAAACATGAATCCAACAAAATAGGGCATCCCCAAGCGGGAGCTAGCTCTTCGCCATAAGGCGGTCACAAATCCCACGCAATGTAAATGACAACAAGCATAATAATCATAAGGGAGCATAAAAAAGTAGCATGTCGGCTCAAGTGAGCTCGACCCCAAATACAGTATAAAATCCACAAACCTCACAGTCTCATCTCTAGGTCAATATACAATAATCTGGTAGAACAGTAGATGGAGTACACTAGATACAAGAATATACAAGAATATACAAGGTGGTACAAAAATAACATAACCCACCTATGAGCAAATCTCGAGCTCAGGCAAAAGAGGCAAAAGACAAGTGCGCCCGCCGCTACTGAACTGACGGAGCGGACCTGCAAAAGACTGTGGCACAACGGGGGTGAGTTGCCAACTCGTGAGTAATAAATAACATCTACAAAGGCTATCGTATGCATGCACACAAGCATCCTAGCATCTAAAATACAGGTATGACTGGATGCACTAGCAGGTGTGTATATAACATCAGTGTACTAATATGCATGCAACATGAAAATCTGAGGTCTCAATAGGTATATATAAGAAATATTTTATCTCTTTTTGTTTTTGAAACTCTTTTAGAATGCCAGCATAATGTCAATGAATCGACGAAAAATCGGTGTCCAGCAACGACACCCAAAGCTGTCTCAAATCTCATAAATGTATCTCTGGCCTCAGCCGTCCGGCTGACCCATCTCAAATATCAATATCTCATCATCTAGCGGCCACGGTCGGTATCCTCTGGATATCCGCCGTCCCAAACAGTCACCGGTAGGTAATCCGTCCCCTGCCAGGCTCAACGTCATCACCACATTCCTCTTGCCCCGAGGTACCTTACCGGGCCCACCATGTACCCGTGCCGGTTCCTCCACTCCTCGACACGGATTTCCAAAGCCACAGCAAACTCATGGTGGACGACACTTACATCACTAGAAAACCGCAATTTACATGTTTTAAAAATATCATAAGTTTGGAAATTTTGCGGCTTTCCCCCGAAATCCAGTAATATCATAAAATCTCAAGAAATCCTCATAAGTGCATATATCAATGCTAATGAATGCGTATGATATCAAAAATCAAGTTGCGATGTATGATTAATGTATTAAGCATGAACAATGAATATGATGAAGTACATGCACATGAATAGCAATCCTACGGTTTCATTTTAAAGAAATAGCACAATTTAAGTATCAATTAGTAAAAGGTTTAAATTAAAGGTTATCTAGTGTGGTGGCATGGCAATTACCAGGGTGTGTGTGTAAACATGAATAGTGCTCGTGCTGCATATAAAAACCTGGTAATGGTGCATGTGTCCTACAATTGAGTTTGCGTATATGGGTATAACCTATTGATCTAATTTCAGCAATTATCATGCCAGTATTATTATTCTAATGTCACAAGTGATTATCCAATTTACTATTTTATTTTCAGTTTACTAAATCTATCGGGCGACTTGCGCCATCCAAACGATCGTCCCCCCGTAGATGTTAAATCTACTCACCGGGATTCCTGGCTAGTTGTGTCCAATCACCGCCTTTCCCTTTCGCGCCGCGTCTGACGTCTCCGCGACCGAACCTGGAATTTACATCAATACCAAACATAAGGTTACGTATCAAGAACGACGCAAACCCCAACGAAACTACTAAAGTTCGCTAGCTAGGTACAACGTGCACAAAGTGCGCGGAACACATGCGAAAATCGCAAAAACTGCCAAAAACGCCGATTTGGGTCACCCGGCAAAACTAAAACCCGACTACCCAAAAACCGCACTCACACATCCTAAAAGTCGTAGGACAAGCCATTACAATCATCAAGATGCCACAATTAATTCATCACATAGCTTTTATAAAAATCTAGTAAGCAGAAATTGCAATTTGATGCAAACATCGACAATTTAGCGACAAAGTCAACACCACCCAACACCAACATCCAAACTAACCAAATAGCTAGCCAATACACAATTTCTAAACCATTAACTAAGCTTAAAAACCTAATTTACATAACAAAACCTTCTCTTGAAATTTCAAAACAACAATTCCACCCTTCTAAAATTAACTAATTTAGCAAAATTGAAAGCTATATCAACAAGGTAACTATATAGATTAGTCATTAACAACTAGATTAACTATAAAATAACTTAATTAACTATTATGGCTTTCAAACCCTAGTTAGAATTTTCAAACAAAATCTAAGAAAACTAGATTAAACTACACTAATTTAACACTAAACCATAAAACATAAGCACTTAAACAAGGAATTTAACAAGATAGAAATTATACCTCTTGATCAATGGATCAAGCAAGAAAGTTTGCTCCAAAAATGCCTCCTTTCCACATGATTTCAACTATATTAGGCTTGAGAAGAGGTAGCACAAGGATTTTATGTTGAAAAAGAGAAGGATTTGTGGATTTTTATTGAATTTTATTGCAAATTTTGAAGAAAATGAGAGAGAAAGAGAAGGAAAATAATGGAGGTGGGAAATGGTGCAGGTTTCGGCCAGAATGGAGGGATGGGGGAGGGTGTGGGCAAGTGGGGAAAGTCATGGTCAAGTTTCCAAAGTCAAATGTATCATACATTATCCATTTTAATTAAAATAATACCATAAACTATCAAATTAACTCAAGAAAGAAACCAAGAAGAGAGAGGCCAGAATTTCTGGACTTGGCCAAGGCTTGGGATGTCCTAGGGCTGAGAAAAAAGATAGAGGGGTTTTACAAAAGAAATTTTATGCAAAAAGGCCCCCTACAACTCAAAAATTGCAAGTTTTAGCCCAAAATTCAATAAATTCGTTTCAATTCATAAAAATTTGTTAAAAATCAAAATAAATTACTAAAAATTCATGTTATCACTAGATTATAATTATCATAATTTTAGAGATTAAAATTAGCCCGGAAAAATTTGTATTTATCACTTATTTAATGTATTTTCTTACCGGCTTAAAATAATATTAAAAAAATGAAAAATAGGGAAAAAATTTTAAATGACCAAAATTTCATAATTAACTCATTAGTCACTAAAAACAAGTAATTACCTATCCATTTAAGGTATAATTAGCCCTAAACTGCAAAATATCGAGAAAGACGGTTTTTGGAAAAATACCGAATTTTCACCGAATTTCAGGAAAACACCAAAACGACTTTTCAAGACGCTACAATCTTCCCCCCTTAAAGAAATTCGGTCCCCGAATTTAAAAATATAGCTACGCGTACCTTCAAAGAGATGGGGATACTTCTTCCTCATCTCGCCCTCGGTCTCCCAGGTAACCTCCTCGCTGCTTGGGCTACGCCAAAGGACCTTGACGGTTGGTATAACCTTCGATCTCAACTTCTTCACCTGCCGATCCAAGATGGCCACCGGCTGCTCTGCAAAAGAAAGGTCGCGCTCTAGCTGGACTGTCGGGTGCTGAATCGCATGCGAAGGGTCGTGAAGGTACTTGCGGAGCATCGAAACATGGAAGACGGGGTGAACATCGGGAAAGCTGGGAGGAAGAGCCAAACGATATGCAACAGCGCCAACACGCTCGAGGATCTCGAAGGGACCTACGAATCTAGGGCTAAGCTTCCCCTTTCGCCCAAAACGCATCACGCCCTTCATCGGAGAGACTCTCAGAAAAACATGGTCGCCAACTGCGAACTCTAATCTGCGACGGCGTCTGTCTGCATAGGATTTCTGCCTGCTCTGAGCCGTTCTCATCCGGTCTCGGATCAACTGTATCTTCGCTGTCGTCTCCTCAACAAGCTGCGGCCCCAAAATGCTGCTCTCGCTGAGCTCTGTCCAACAAACGGGCGATCTGCATCTCCTCCCATACAATGCCTCGAAAGGTGCCATCTGAATAGTATCCTGGAAGCTGTTGTTGTAGGAGAACTCCACTAGAGGTAAATGACGATCCCAGCTACCACCAAAGTCTAAAACGCACGCTCTGAGCATGTCCTCGAGAGTCTGAATGGTCCGCTCTGACTGTCCATCTGTCTGCGGATGAAACGCTGTGCTGAAGCTCAATCGAGTGCCCAAAGCCTCCTGAAGTCTCTGCCAAAGTCGGCTGGTGAACTGAGTGCCTCGATCTGACACGATACAAGTCGGTACGCCGTGTAGTCGCACGATCTCGTCAATATAGAGCTGAGCATACTGAGCGAAGCTGAAAGTCGTCTTCACTGGAAGGAAGTGAGCCGCTTTCGTCAATCTATCCACGATCACCCAGATGGAGTCGTACCCTCGACTGGTCCTGGGTAGACCCACAACGAAGTCCATCGAAATCTGCTCCCATTTCCACTCCGGAATGGGTAACGGCTGTAGCTCTCCTGCGGGCCTCTGGTGCTCGGCCTTGACTTGCTGACAAGTCAGGCATCTCGAAACGAACTCCGCAATGTCCCTCTTCATCCCGTCCCACCAGTAGGTCTCTCTCATATCATGGTACATCTTGGTGGAACCGGGGTGGACACTATACACTGATCGGTGTGCCTCCTCAAGAATGTCGCGCCGCAATCCATCAGCATCTGGTACGCACAGTCTAGATCCATATCGTAAAATCCCCTGATCGTCAATCACGAACTCGGAAAATCTGCCCTGTCCCATCTGTGCCATGATCTCTGAGCAACGGTCGTCACTGCGCTGTGCCTCATATATACGGTCAAGCAACTGTGGGCGTGCACGAACATGCGCGAGCTGTCCCCCTGTCTGAGTGAACTCGAACTCCACTCGGCTGTCGCATAACATCTGCCAATCTGCTGACGACTGCCTCTGCACTGCGCGCAAAAAGGATAGACTACCCCCGGGCCTCCTACTCAACGCATCTGCCACCACATTTGCCTTGCCGGGGTGATATAAGATCTCGCAGTCGTAGTCTTTCACCAACTCCATCCAACGACGCTGTCTGAGGTTCAGGTCTCGCTGCTGAAATATGTACTTTAAGCTCTTGTGATCGGTGAATATCTGACACGACTCGCCGTAAAGGTAATGTCGCCAAATCTTCAGTGCAAAGACCACTGCAGCCATCTCCAAATCATGAGTGGGGTAGTTCTGTTCATGCTTCTTCAACTGCCGAGAAGCATAAGCGATCACCCGGCCATGCTGCATCAAAACGCATCCTAATCCCACTCGCGAAGCATCACAGTAGACAACAAATCCGCCTGATCCCGAAGGTAAAGATAATACCGGCGCCGTAGTCAAACATGTCCGCAGCTGCTGAAAACTGCGCTCGCACTCCTCCGTCCAGACGAAAGGAACTCCCTTCCGGGTCAAACCGGTCAACGGTGCAGCTATACGGGAGAAGTCCTGAACAAAACGCCTGTAGTAGCCCGCCAGGCCTAGAAAACTACGGATCTCAGTAACCGATGTAGGTCGGGGCCACTGCTGAACAGCCTCAATCTTCTTCGGGTCCACACAAATGCCGTCTCTCGTAACCACGTGACCCAAGAATCCGACGCTGTCCAGCCAGAACGCACACTTGGAGAACTTCGCGAACAGCTGATGCTCCCTCAGAGTCTGTAACGTAATCCGCAAGTGCTGCTCGTGCTCCTCTCTGCTCCGGGAGTACACCAAGATATCGTCGATAAACACGATGATGAACAAGTCAAGATACGGCCTGAATGTACGGTTCATCAAATCCATGAATGCTGCTGGGGCGTTGGTGAGTCCGAACGACATCACCAAAAACTCGTAGTGGCCATAGCGTGTACGGAAAGCTGTCCTCGGTATATCCTCCTGTCGAACTCGCAGCTGATGGTATCCTGATCGCAAGTCGATCCTCGAAAAATACCCCGCACCCTGAAGCTGGTCGAACAAATCATCAATGTGCGGCAACGGATATCTGTTCCGAACGGTAACTTTGTTCAGCTGGCGGTAGTCGATACATAAGCGCAAACTTCCATCCTTCTTCTTGACAAACAGGACCGGAGCACCCCACGGAGAAACACTCGGTCGAATAAGCCCCTTATCCAACAAATCCTGCAACTGCTCCTTCAGCTCTCGAAGCTCTGCCGGGGCCATCCGATAAGGCGGTATAGAAATAGGCCCCGAACCGGGAATCAAATCAATGCAGAACTCAACATCGCGCTCAGGCGGTAGCCCAGGTAGCTCATCAGGGAAGACATCAGGGAACTCACAAACTATCGGGACCCGGTCCAACGGAACCTCTGCAGCTCGAGTATCACAAACAAACGCTAAGAATCCCTGACATCCCTTCCGCAAGAGCTGACCAGCGCGAAGAGACGAAATTAAGCTGGGAAGGGCGACACTACGGTCTCCCTGAATAACAAGGACTGGCTCTCCCGGAAAGCTAAATCTGACTGCCTTCTCACGGCAGTCCACCGAAGCATAACAAGTGGCTAGCCAATCCATGCCCAGAAGCACATCAAAGTCCAACGTATCGAGGAGTATCAAATCAACTGATGAATCCCTCTCCCCGATACGAACGGAACACAAACGAAATACAAACCGAGCGACAAACGACTCACCTACAGGAGTAACAACAACAAGCGGCTGATCTAACGACGACGACTCACGGCCCAACATCGGTGCAAAGTGTGTAGAGACGTACGAATGTGTAGAACCTGGGTCGAATAATACCCGTGCGTCGAAAGAACAAACTGGCAAGGTACCTGTCACGACGGCATTGGATGCCTGCGCATCCTGCGGTGTCAAAGCAAAAACTCGGGCCTGTCCTCCACCGATAGCGGGCTGACCTCGACCTCGGCCTCTGCCTCCTCGTCCTCTCTGAACAGGACCGCCACGTCCTCGGCCTCTCGGTGCACCTAACTGGCGTGGAGCATCGCCTGGGGTAGGAAGTAGGGCTCTCTGAGGAGGGGGTGGTGATGGTGGTAGAGTCACGTGCGGAACTGTCGTTGCTCCCTGTCGTCTCACCGGACAGTCTCTGACAAGATGATGCAGACTCCCGCACCCAAAACATCCTGGTGACGGCTGCTGCCCCTGGGGATAAGAACCATATAACTGTCCCCGCCTAAATCCTCTGCCAGGCCTATCTCTCGGAAAGAATCTGGCGCGCTGCCTCTGAGGCGGTACATCGGTGCGCATCCTCTTCGGCCCAGAAACGGCCGAAGTCTGTGATATGCGTGCCTCCATCCGTAATGCCGTATCCCTAGCCGCTGAATAAGTGTCGTAGTGCTGGGCGCCAATGGCAAGGTATAGCTGGGCATCAAGTCCCTGTACGAACCTCTTCACCATCTTCTCCTCGGTATCCACAAAATACTGAGCATATCGGGACAACTGTGTAAACTGGATATCATACTCAGACACCGTCATCCCAGGTGTCTTGACTAAGGCCTCGAAACTGCGAGCTCTGGCGTCACGAACGCTCTCTGGAAGGAAACGGGCTAGAAAGACCGCTGTAAACTCGGCCCAAGTCATAGGCGGTAGATCTGCAGCTCGACCTCTCAAGACTGACTCCCACCATGTCTGCGCGAGACCCTCTAGTCGGAAACTCGCAAGCTCTACCCATCGATCATCCGAACATCTCAGTGAACGGCAGATCCTGGCTAAACTGTCAAGGAACGTCTGTGGGTCCTCCGCTGCCTCGGTGCCGGTGAATACTGGAGGTCTCAGCCTCATGAAGTCCTGTAGTGAAACCGGAATGGACACAATGGTAGTAGTAGGAGCAGGTATCATGGTCGTCTGTGATGTAGTAGGTACGTCATCCTGCCTCGGTGTACGACTGGCTGCAACTAGGGATCCTACCATCTGACGCAGCTCCTGCATGCCTCCCATCATCTGTCGCAACTCCTCCATACCCGTCTCGAGCCTATCCATACGGCCTGGGGAAAGTGGATCGGTCTGTCCCTGCGGCGTAGGCATACCACCCTGCTCAGTCCTAGCCTCGGACGAGCCAGCTCGAATCTCGTCTCTGGCGGCAGCCCTCTGTGCCCTCGTAGCCTTCGGCGGCATAGTGGCTGTTACAGGAAAATGGATAGTAAGAACAGTGCAATAGGATCATAGGATACACGGAATTGAAGAAGGAATTTTCCAAGCAAGTATATCCTAAAGTCACTTAGGCGGAGTACCGTATCGTAAGTATGCCGCGGACATACGCACGCTACGTTACCCTGCTTAAGTCACTTACTCCATCTACCAAGGGTCATCCTACACTCACAAAGGTAAAACCTATCGCTCTGATACCAACTTTGTCACGACCCGCAGGGTACGGAACGTGACTGGCACTTAAGTTCACGAAACGTCTAAAGACGTCCGTAAAATAAGTAAGCCAAAGCCCAGAAAACAAAACCAATTAAGCAAAAGAGTGAAGAAAACCCAAACATTTGAAAGCAAGTTTATCAAATAAGTCATGTAAAACATTTTTTTAAAACAATACCAACTTTTCCCGAAAATTTCGGCAGAGTCTCCTTTGTAAATACTGGCCCCCAAAATGGGTACAACATAAATAAACATGAATCCAACAAAATAGGGCATCCCCAAGCGGGAGCTAGCTCTTCGCCATAAGGCGGTCACAAATCCCACGCAATGTAAATGACAACAAGCATAATAATCATAAGGGAGCATAAAAAAGTAGCATGTCGGCTCAAGTGAGCTCGACCCCAAATACAGTATAAAATCCACAAACCTCACAGTCTCATCTCTAGGTCAATATACAATAATCTGGTAGAACAGTAGATGGAGTACACTAGATACAAGAATATACAAGAATATACAAGGTGGTACAAAAATAACATAACCCACCTATGAGCAAATCTCGAGCTCAGGCAAAAGAGGCAAAAGACAAGTGCGCCCGCCGCTACTGAACTGACGGAGCGGACCTGCAAAAGACTGTGGCACAACGGGGGTGAGTTGCCAACTCGTGAGTAATAAATAACATCTACAAAGGCTATCGTATGCATGCACACAAGCATCCTAGCATCTAAAATACAGGTATGACTGGATGCACTAGCAGGTGTGTATATAACATCAGTGTACTAATATGCATGCAACATGAAAATCTGAGGTCTCAATAGGTATATATAAGAAATATTTTATCTCTTTTTGTTTTTGAAACTCTTTTAGAATGCCAGCATAATGTCAATGAATCGACGAAAAATCGGTGTCCAGCAACGACACCCAAAGCTGTCTCAAATCTCATAAATGTATCTCTGGCCTCAGCCGTCCGGCTGACCCATCTCAAATATCAATATCTCATCATCTAGCGGCCACGGTCGGTATCCTCTGGATATCCGCCGTCCCGAACAGTCACCGGTAGGTAATCCGTCCCCTGCCAGGCTCAACGTCATCACCACATTCCTCTTGCCCCGGGGTACCTTACCGGGCCCACCATGTACCCGTGCCGGTTCCTCCACTCCTCGACACGGATTTCCAAAGCCACAGCAAACTCATGGTGGACGACACTTACATCACTAGAAAACTGCAATTTACATGTTTTAAAAATATCATAAGTTTGGAAATTTTGCGGCTTTCCCCCGAAATCCAGTAATATCATAAAATCTCAAGAAATCCTCATAAGTGCATATATCAATGCTAATGAATGCGTATGATATCAAAAATCAAGTTGCGATGTATGATTAATGTATTAAGCATGAACAATGAATATGATGAAGTACATGCACATGAATAGCAATCCTACGGTTTCATTTTAAAGAAATAGCACAATTTAAGTATCAATTAGTAAAAGGTTTAAATTAAAGGTTATCTAGTGTGGTGGCATGGCAATTACCAGGGTGTGTGTGTAAACATGAATAGTGCTCGTGCTGCATATAAAAACCTGGTAATGGTGCATGTGTCCTACAATTGAGTTTGCGTATATGGGTATAACCTATTGATCTAATTTCAGCAATTATCATGCCAGTATTATTATTCTAATGTCACAAGTGATTATCCAATTTACTATTTTATTTTCAGTTTACTAAATCTATCGGGCGACTTGCGCCATCCAAACGATCGTCCCCCCGTAGATGTTAAATCTACTCACCGGGATTCCTGGCTAGTTGTGTCCAATCACCGCCTTTCCCTTTCGCGCCGCGTCTGACGTCTCCGCGACCGAACCTGGAATTTACATCAATACCAAACATAAGGTTACGTATCAAGAACGACGCAAACCCCAACGAAACTACTAAAGTTCGCTAGCTAGGTACAACGTGCACAAAGTGCGCGGAACACATGCGAAAATCGCAAAAACTGCCAAAAACGCCGATTTGGGTCACCCGGCAAAACTAAAACCCGACTACCCAAAAACCGCACTCACACATCCTAAAAGTCGTAGGACAAGCCATTACAATCATCAAGATGCCACAATTAATTCATCACATAGCTTTTATAAAAATCTAGTAAGCAGAAATTGCAATTTGATGCAAACATCGACAATTTAGCGACAAAGTCAACACCACCCAACACCAACATCCAAACTAACCAAATAGCTAGCCAATACACAATTTCTAAACCATTAACTAAGCTTAAAAACCTAATTTACATAACAAAACCTTCTCTTGAAATTTCAAAACAACAATTCCACCCTTCTAAAATTAACTAATTTAGCAAAATTGAAAGCTATATCAACAAGGTAACTATATAGATTAGTCATTAACAACTAGATTAACTATAAAATAACTTAATTAACTATTATGGCTTTCAAACCCTAGTTAGAATTTTCAAACAAAATCTAAGAAAACTAGATTAAACTACACTAATTTAACACTAAACCATAAAACATAAGCACTTAAACAAGGAATTTAACAAGATAGAAATTATACCTCTTGATCAATGGATCAAGCAAGAAAGTTTGCTCCAAAAATGCCTCCTTTCCACATGATTTCAACTATATTAGGCTTGAGAAGAGGTAGCACAAGGATTTTATGTTGAAAAAGAGAAGGATTTGTGGATTTTTATTGAATTTTGTTGCAAATTTTGAAGAAAATGAGAGAGAAAGAGAAGGAAAATAATGGAGGTGGGAAATGGTGCAGGTTTCGGCCAGAATGGAGGGATGGGGGAGGGTGTGGGCAAGTGGGGAAAGTCATGGTCAAGTTTCCAAAGTCAAATGTATCATACATTATCCATTTTAATTAAAATAATACCATAAACTATCAAATTAACTCAAGAAAGAAACCAAGAAGAGAGAGGCCAGAATTTCTGGACTTGGCCAAGGCTTGGGCTGTCCTAGGGCTGAGAAAAAAGATAGAGGGGTTTTACAAAAGAAATTTTATGCAAAAAGGCCCCCTACAACTCAAAAATTGCAAGTTTTAGCCCAAAATTCAATAAATTCGTTTCAATTCATAAAAATTTGTTAAAAATCAAAATAAATTACTAAAAATTCATGTTATCACTAGATTATAATTATCATAATTTTAGAGATTAAAATTAGCCCGGAAAAATTTGTATTTATCGCTTATTTAATATATTTTCTTACCGGCTTAAAATAATATTAAAAAAATGAAAAATAGGGAAAAATTTTTAAATGACCAAAATTTCATAATTAACTCATTAGTCACTAAAAATAAGTAATTACCTATCCATTTAAGGTATAATTAGCCCTAAACTGCAAAATATCGAGAAAGACGGTTTTCGGAAAAATACCGAATTTTCACCGAATTTCAGGAAAACACCAAAACGACTTTTCAAGACGCTACAGGGCTGGACTAGCGCGGGTGCAAAACATATACAACATCTACTAGTATATATATATAAATATATATAATATTCATCCCAGGCATGATATAAGCAACATCACAGAATCTCAGTAAGCAACACAGAATGGTGGATAATCATGAAGCCTCGGGTTTCATTTGAGCCGCAAATGAGACTCGGCGTTTCCTATCATATGGATAGCCTGTGCAATGAAAACCTAGACCCCTACAAGTGCGTCAAGTTACCCGCCAATCCCAAAAATGAGGCAACCCCAATCAACAAAGTGAATGGTCCACCCAGCACTTCACGGAATTCGGTAACTTGAGCACCCCATCGTGGGTCAACTTGTATCCCCTATGAATGCGTCGAATAGCCTACCAATTCTAGAGTGAGGCCCACTCCGTATCAACGCCATGAAATGCGGGCCCGTTGCCCTCTAGAACCCGGCTATTCGAGCACTCCACCGCACGATAATCCTAGTACTGAAAATGAAAAAAATATGTACAAGGGTGACATCGACCTCAACCCGGTCGTGCCCCAAACAAACTGGAAGAGACGGCAGTCCATATGTCGGTTGCTCGCCCCGCAATATCAAATATACAAAAGAATCTGAACTGTACAACTATCATTGCACCATTGGCTATCCACCACGATGATCCAGCCACAACCATAGCACAACATAGAACATCAACGTGAATGTCATGTTCGCAAACCTGTCTAATAGAATATATAACAGTTAGACGAGTTATACCAGTCTAATGACATTCACGGTCGCAGATAGTAATTTATTCACTGAAAAACACACAATTAAAATTTCGATCGACTAAAATTTTCCAAATTGCCCCCCAAATACAAAACCAGCACCCAAACAAATCTGTACCAAAACCAAATATTCCAAAAATAATATTTCCATGAACTAGAGCCCCAGAAAAAATTAAGGCACTGTAGCAAAAAAAACGCTATGGTTCCTCGGCAAAACGTGCCATTTGTCTTGGGTTCCGCGGCGGAATTTTAGAGTTATGTGCCCAAATTTTTTTCTTAGCTCTAGTTTTGCCTGCATATATTTTTAAGATACCTAAAAATATTTTTTGAACAACTTTGAAATTCGACAGCAAGCATGCTAATATGGAAATACGATTCTGAAAAATTTGTCGACTGAGATTTTAACCTTTTGCAAACTAGCTAGTAAGGGTTTATGGGTTGGCTCTGATACCATGTTGGGTAATGCTAACGTCCTGGCCATCTACCGTGACCGAATGCAGAACAATTTTTTTTATAAAACTAGCCCTAGAGGGCTTTGACTTCGTTGAGCTTCACCTTTGCAATCCAATCCACTTTCATTACTACTGCTCCAAAGGTTCGTGCAGTGGATGTGTCGGGAACTCAAGAACAACCCCATAATACGGATCGAACCATAAACCTTAAACTAGAAAACATAAAGAGAGTTAAGAATGGTTATACCAAATGATCCATGTCCTTCGGTCTTGAACCATCATCCCAAGCTCCTAGTGGCCACCATGATCAAGCTTGATTGCCGGTCTCCCTCCATCGAAAATGATCCACCTGAGAGTCTATGAATCGAGTTCCAACCTTATAGCCAAGGTAACTAGGGTACCTAGTTCGCTAAACTAGATAGCCTAGAAGATCTAGTTTCTAATGATGGATTGATTTGTCTCTAAACACCCTAGATTTCTCAACACATGAGATTTTTAGGGTGGAGGTAGAGGAAGAAGAAGCAAGGGAGATGAGATAGTGAAGCATGAAGACACTTAAGAAAATGGATAAGTGTTGTGAGCTATAATGAAGCCTCCCAAAATATCTCAAGTCTCCAAAATATCTCACAACCCAAATAAAATATCAAGCATGCTATAATAGTAACCATGAGTCACCCCATGAGTCACCATAAAGCCATGGTACAATAAATACATACAATACCTCATCCTCTCCACCTCATTAACCATTTAATCCTAAATGGATAAAACTAAATGAGGTGGCATCTTCTAGAAGCACCTTGTAAGAAATTACAAGAATACCCATCATCCGTATATACATACCCGTATCCGCATTCCGAAGAATACGAATACAAAGAGAAGAAAATAATACAACAATCCAATACTAGAATCTGGCTTAAAGCCAAGCCTACTAGTATAAAGCGTCTGAATCATGATACGTGCATAAGTGCACGTATATGATCGAACCCTGCCGTAAAACCATACAGCCTCTACATCGTTTCACACAAAGTAGGGAAACCCTCTGTGTGGGACTCTAAAGACCCGTCAATACGCTGGCAGTGGGTTTAACCATAAGCACGTCAGCGGGACTACCTTTACGTAACGGCTACCTAGGTATTGAGCGAAAGGAAGGACAACGAGAAAACTCATCTTGACCTTTACCGAGCCTGTCCATGACAATATCCGTCCAGTCCGGTCTGTTCGTCTAAGAGTATCGCATATCAGGTCTAGGTGGGTGGATAAAGTCAGACCCCTAACAACGCGATATTTCATGTCGGTATGAAGCCCATCACCAACTGAGAAACTACTGATCCAAATCAGTAATTCTCGACTATGTTGGCCAAGGATTTCCGGTGATGGCCATCCGTGCACTGCATGACATCAACCCCAAATACCGAGAGAGACAAATCCCTGATGATCCGCTCACTGCCTCTATGTGGCTCGGGACTGTACCCAACTAAAACCTGTTTGCACGACTCCTTTGAGCCGTGGTAGGGTAGTAATAAAAGCACAGTGGGAACTCACACGAGACAAATGACTATCTCAAGTCGACAGACTAACCTGTACACATGTCACGTGGGAACTGCTATCTGACAACAGGTATAATACCAACTAGCAGGTTCCCGGAGAGTGCATCCAGTGTACTCATAACCTAATGAGCACCTATATACTATCTTAGTTGAACAAACTAAGACTAATGGCTTGTGAGACCTGGCCACCGCCCCTCGTCAGGGTCTCGATAAGTACACACTAGTCTACTCTGGAGTATCAATGCACAGTCTTGATACTCCCATGACTAGGGATATTTATGGATGTGCTTATAGACCACCAAGCTCCCACGTATATGATCGCCATCATAATGCCGGTAGTCAAGAAAGAATCCTATGGGCTCTATCAACATATAAAAATGATCTGTAATACCACATAATACATGTACATGATGATAAAGACAAACCAGATAGCATACTATCATCTTGAGTAAGACTGTTCTATCCGTATAGGTCCTCACTCAATCATCATAATCACAATAATTGCCTTGAGGGCACTATAGCCAACAACCCTGGGGCAAGAAGGCCGTATAGAGATTGAGACATTGAGACCGGTAGGGGAGCACTACCGACTGGTGATAGTTTGAACCCGGCAGATATCCGGACGATACCGACCAGAGTCATGAGATGGATTTGAGGGCCGATCTGAGGATGCGGGGCCTAAGATATGAGGATATTGTATCACAGATGGACACGATTTCCATTATGTTTTCGAGTGTTGATACTGGGCACTCAGGTTTTATCATGATTTAGTGTGTCATTGCTGGACACACATTGACTGATGCATTTACACTCATACATACCTTTACATATGTCTTGTTACCACTTTATGACACTGACACGTGTACCTTGGTTTGTATTTATGCTTATACTGTAACCCTGGTTATTACTTGATGTCGATATATATTGTTATTATATTGTATGACCTAGGAGATAGTCATACATTCGGTTTCTACTCGGTGATATCTTTTACCCACGAGTTCACAACTCACCCCCGTTGTGCTACAGTTTCTTACACGTTTGACCGCACATGTTTTTCGTAGCGGCTTTGCTGGCACACTGCTTTTCTTCCGGGTGATTTGCTCTGGTAGGTGGGGTTCACTTTCCTCATGACCACCATTTGTATTTGTATAATTATTCAGTTGTATATAGTTAAAGCTCCATCATCCAGATTTTGTATATTTTTAGACTTAGAAACCCTTATTGTATATGCTTTCGACCTTAGAGTCACGCTCATGTATTTATTCTTTATGCTGGTTCTTGATGATGTTTTTATGGTTTCCTTATTTTATTTTTGTGCTTGATCCCCGCCTTCGGCGTTGTATATTTATATCATTGCATGGTTGTTTCCGCTAATTGGTGAAGAGCTAGCTCCCGTATGGGGATGCCTTTTATTATTAGTACTTGTATTTGTTTTTGGGTTAAAATATACAAAGGAGGTGCTGCCGAAATTTTCAATGACGAAACATGTTTTCAAGATAGCTACAAAACATTGTGTTTTCGTATACTATTACTTATCTTTTAAAGAAAGAACTTTTTTTCATTATACCCTCCATTATTTTCCCTAAAAGGTTTAGATTTCTGGGCTTTTGGCTTACTTGAATTAGGTGGGGTCGTATAGACTTCACATGATTCAAGTGCCAGTCACGTACCTTTTCCGGGTCGTGACATCGTCAAAACAAAAGATGAACCTAGTAAAAAGGATGTAGGGAGTATTGTCCTGGTTTTGGATGACATACTCCTGATAAGAAGTGATGTTCCTATAATACAATCGTTCAAACTTTGGTTGTCACACAGTGTTTTCTCCACGTTTGATATAGATAGTATATCATGGATTCTGGTGACTAGATCTAGATTTAGGATGATTCCCAAATCGGGTACTTAGACACTATTCTGAAAGTATTTTAGAATGGATGACTCCTGGAGTGGTAGTGTACCCGCAGGTGATGATGTCACCCTCTCTAAAAAGATGTCTTCTAGACTGATGAAGAGAAGGACTGGCATGAATAACATATCATTTGCTTATGCAATTGAGTCGATCATCCAATGTCTTGTACAATATCAGATTGATAATTCTTGTTTTAGATCTAGATTTAGGAAGTTTCCCAAATCGGGTACTTAGACAACATTCTAAAAGTATTTTAAAATGGACGACTCCTGGCATGGTGGTGTACCCGCAAGTGATGGAGTCACCCTCTCTAAAAAGGATATCTTTTTTACTGTTGAAGAGAGGGGCAGGCATGAATGACACATCATTTTCTTAGGCAATTAAGTCAATCATGCAAAATCTTGTACAACACCAGATATTGCTTTTGCACTAGATGCAACAAGCATATATTAATCCAATCCTCGAGAAATAATAGGAAGCAGTAAAGAACATAAGAGAATGTTCAGGTATAAGATAATTGCAGCCTCCTCTGGGTCAGTTTAGGCTTCCAAGATAACCTGGATGACAGAGATGCTGTCAGAATTATGAGTTTAGCCTCTTCTGAAGATCAGTGTATTGGATAGTGTTCCAATAAGGATACTGAGGTAGTCATGGTACAAGATGCTAGTTATAACTCAATAGAGGATACAGCACAAGAAGTTTGTTAGATAGGAGTTGTTCATTGATGAACTTGGTCCCATCAGCTATCCAGACAAATTCTTGAGGCGGGGTATCGCTCATTTTTGGGAGATTGGTTATCTCCGCAAAGTTGAGATATGGAGAGATAAAGTTGGAACATTGTAGCGAGTCCACTCACTAAGGCTATTTCTCAAACACGTTAAGTTTCACAAACATAGTTTGCGAAACTGATTAGTAGAGAAGTTGGGTATTTGGTAGCACACGAGTTGTGGGTACGCGATACCGCAATAATTGGCCTTAAGTGCAAGTGGGAGATTGTTGGATATAGTGCCCTCAAGGCAATTATTATGATTGCAAGTAGGAGATTACGATAATTGAGGGAAGACCTATACAGGTATAACAATCTTACTCAAGATGGTAGTATGCTATCTGATTTATCTTCATTATTGATGAAGCCCGTAGGGTTGTTTCTTGAAAATCAGCATTATGATGGCAATCATATATGTAGGAGCTAGGTTTTCCATAACCACATTCTTAAATGTCTCTAGTCGTGGGAGTATCAAGACTGGGCATCGATATTCCGGAGTAGACTAGTGTATACGCTTCGAGACCCTGACGAGGGGCGGTGGCCAGTCTCACAATCTATTGGTGTTGTGTCGCCTATGATAGTATACAGGTGCTCAATGGAGGTGGGTACACTGGACGGACTCGCCGAGAACTTCTAGATGGTATTATACCTATCATCAGATGGAAGTTCTCAGGTGGCATGAATACAGGTTAGTCCTTGAAGTTGAAGTCGTCATTTGTCTCGTGTGAGTTCCCACTGTACTTTGATTACTACCCTACCACGGCTCAAAGGAGTTGTGTAAACAGGTTTTAGTTGGGTACAGTCCCGAGCCACATGGAAGCAGTGGTCGACTGTCAGGGATTTGTCTCTCCTGGTATTATGAGTTGATGTCGCGCTGTGTTTAGTTGGCTATCACCAGAAATCCATGGCTACGGTAGGTAAGATTTACTGATAGTTGATCAGTAGTATTTCAGTTGGTGATGAGTTTGACTCAGACATGACTTATCGGGTTAGTAGGGGTCTGACATTATCCACTCCCTAGACCCGATATGTGATACTCTTTGACGAAGTGACTAGACTGTACGGAGATTGTCACATTCAGGCTCAGTAGGGTAAGGACGTACTTGATTGTAGACCCCCCTTTCGACAAGTACCTGGGTAGCCGTTACGTACAGCTAATGCCGCTGATGTGCTTGTGGTTAAACCCACTGCCAGCATATTGTCGAGTCTTTAGAGTCCCACACAGAGGGTTTTCCCGGTTCAGGCGATAGATGGTACGTTCAGGGGGTCCGATTAATTACGTGTACGTAATATATAGATTTTAATCGGACGGTTGATTATACTAGCCGGCTTAG
Source organism: Agapanthus africanus (assembly GCA_030015575.1). Classification (NCBI taxonomy): domain Eukaryota; kingdom Viridiplantae; phylum Streptophyta; class Magnoliopsida; order Asparagales; family Amaryllidaceae; genus Agapanthus; species Agapanthus africanus. The sequence continues at coordinate 176,761,184 of CM057350.1, read as the reverse complement.
GATTAAACCAGATTATTAAATCATGTTTTGATTTAATAATTTATATGTGTGTTTTGATATATATATTTTAGTATTATTGTTCACTGTTCATTTTCTCTCTTTGGTGCCATCCGTATTTTTATACGGATACGCGTATATGTAGCGATACATATACCGAATGAAGTATTCCGTTTTTATACGGGAATGCTTCTAGAAGAAGGACACCTCATATTTATTTTTCTATTTAGAAAAATAAAAAGGAAATGAGGTGGAAATGAGGAGTTATGAAGCATGGTGCAATCAATATAGAGAGGTATGGCTTTACTTTTAAAATAATTAAATCATTTGGATGGACTATTAATGCATGGTTGTAAAAAAGAGGAAGCCATTCACTTTTCCACACTTTAATGTTTTTCTTCAACTCCTCCAAGCATGCTTCATGCTCTCCTCTAGTTCTTCTCCTTGTTCTTCTTGCTCTCATTTTGAGCATGGTTCAAAAGAGAAATTTAGTGAAATATTCCTACATCACCGACCATCCAAACCTAGCGAGCTTGGATCGTCGGTTAGAGCTGTTAGTGATATATGCCCTAGAGGACATTATTGTATCATACTGGATTGTATATTACATATTGGAAGTTTGGGATATTCACAGTTATAATAACATTCTTGCTCAAAATGGTAGTATGCTATTTGGTTTGATTCTACCTCAATATATGCATATGTTTCTTTTAGCATATCGCTTATACATACTGGTAAAGCCCTTAGGATCTACCATATTTGGTTTGATTCTACCTCAATATATTACATACCTGGGTAGCCATTATGTGCAGCTAGTACCACTGACGAACTTGTGGTTAAACCCACTGCCAGCGTACCGTCGAGTCTTTAGAGTCCCATACTGAGGGTTTCCCTGCTTTGGGCGAAACGATGTAGAGGCCGTATGGTTTTACGGCAGGGTTCCGATCAAATACGTGTACTGGCTACAAGGATGATGTTCGGATGGATAATACTAGTGGGCTTTGCTTTAAACCGGATCCTAGTATTATATTATTGGATTGTTATCATCTCATTGTATTCGTATTTTTCGGAATCTGAATATGGGTATGTATATATGATGAGGGCATTCTTGTAATTTTACATGGCATGCATCTAGAAGGGAAAACCTCATTATTTGCTTTATCTATGTTGAGAAATAGATTAATGAGGTGGAAATTTGGAGCATACATGGCATAGGTGAAGCATGACTCTTTATATTTCTTTATTTGTTTGGACTCACTATTCAAGCATGATTGTAATTTCTTATTGTGAAATAGTCCATGCTTGAATGAGTGAGATGAGGGTGAGCCATTCTTCACTTGTAAAACCTAGTTCATTTGCTCATTTTGTTTTCTCTCTCCAAGTTTCCTCTCCTTCTACTTCAAAGACTCTAACCCTCACATAAGTTGTGAAACATAGAGTTTCATGAGATAAAACACTCCATTAGATACTTTACATCACCTAGGATACTTAGCTTAGCAAACTGGTACCCTAGTTATCTCGGTTTAGAGATTGGAGCTTGAAGCACATACTCTCGGATGGATCATCTTTGACACGAGGAAGTCGACGTTGCAAGCTCGATCCAATCTTCGAGGAGCTCAAGGAGAGGAGGAGAAGAAGACCCGAAGGACATGGTTCAAGGAGGTATAAATCCTAACATAGTAGTTAGAACCTCCTAGTAGTATTGCTAGTTAAGGTTTCTGTTAAGATCCTGAAGTTTAGTCGGTGTTGCGAGCTTTGTAAAAATCATTTTTGTTTTTGTAAATTCCCCCTCCCCGTGAATCCGCGTGGTGTGTGACATCGACTTACAGTAGTATCAAAGTATACTAAACCTGAACTAGCAGTTTAGACGATGTATAGAATTACGAAACCGAAATAACTGCGAAACATCAAAACTAGAATCCAAGTTTCTGTCATTTTTAACAGACACTCTAAAAATTATTTAAACAGTTGCAGAGTGCTCTACTTGTTGTAGCTAGAACACCATAGAAAAACGAGCCAAAAACTCCAAGATTTGGCCGGCCAAAATGAGGAAATTCCCGGCATGGCCGGTTTTATAAAGTTGTTTGGTATTTAAGTTTCTGTGGTATTCTGTAAACTTTGATTTAGTGTTTTAGGTGATGTTTGTTTTTTCCTAGATTGCATATTTTGTTATCTTTGTGTTGGGGCAATACGAAGTATTTCGAAGTCGCAGTTTTAACATCGTTTATAAGTTTCTGTTTGGATATGTGTTGCTAAACGTCCGCTAATTGCTATACGTCGATTAGTGGGGGTTGCACATATTTGTATTTTGATGGTAATTTGTGTATATAAAGTATTCGATCATCGTGGTTGAATAGCCGAGGGGATGTGAGAAGAGTGTTTTCTTCTCTTTCATGCATGAAATTTATAAATGTGATGTAATATTATTTTGCGAGGCACATCCGGGTTGAGGTTGTATCCACCGTTGTATTATTTCATTTACTATTTCTTGCACTTAGCAAAGACCCAAGATAGTGTTGGGCTACGGCAGCGTCCCGGCCGTCTTTCCGAGGCCAAATAAGGAACAAAAACTTTTCAAAACATGACGCTACCATAATCTATACCCGAATCGTTCCATTAACCGTTAACTAGTAAAACTGTAAAAGGAGTTACAGAGATTATACCGATCAATCCGTGTCCTTCGGTCTTCAATCCGCTCTATTAGCTTGTTGCGGCTGTCCCGGTGAAATCCGCTCTCCGATCTTGCTCGTTGAGGAGGCACCACGTCGAAGAATCTTTATACGGGCTCCCGCTTCAAACCGAAGTAACTCGGACATGAAGTTTGCTAGCCGACATGTCCAAGAATGAAGTACAGAGAGTGTAGAATATTTTGTCTCAAGGCACCCAATGAATTGGGTGAAGGTAAATGAAGTTGCCAAAATGAGTTGTGATGAAAAATGAAATGAGCTAAAGGATTTTGTGCTTGTGAAGAAAGACTTGGCCGAGCCAAGAAAAAACTTCTCTGTGGAATTTGTGATGGACGGTCAGTGTAAAAACAAGGAGGTGAGTGTAAGTGTTAAGGCCACCAAATAAAATTAATCCAACACCCATTCCTCTCACCCATGCTGCCTATGCACATGCCCATCCCTCATATTGACTTTCCAAAATCGACAAAAACCCATGCCCATCTAGAATGCTCACTCAAAAACAAATCAAAAACCCACTCCCACATGAAGGGTCGGCCATGACAAAATAGATGAAGGAAATGGCCAAAAATACATGCACACATTATTAATTAAACATAAAAAAAATGTTTAATCAATCGGAGAAAAAACTGGCAACTTCAAAAGTAATCCTGTAATGAATTACAGGATTACCCCACAACTGAATATATATACCCGCATCTGTATTCCGACCGAATACGAATGTAACGAGACAAAAGTATTCCAACACAATATAATACTAGGATCCGGCTTAAACCAAAGCCAACTAGCATTATCTATCCGAACCATGACACATGCACAAGTGCACGTGTATGTTCGAACCCTGCCATAAAACCATACGGCCTCTATAACATTTCGCCCGAACTTGGGAAACTGTCTGTGGCGGACTCTAATGACTCATCAATATGTTGGCAGTGGATTTAACCACAATCACGTCAGTGGCACTAGCTGTACGTAATGGCTGCCCATGTATTGAAAGAAAAGGAAGCTGATGAGCGAACTCATCATGAAACCTTACTGAGCCTAACCGTGACAATATCCGTACAGTCCGGTCTGTTCGTCTAATAGTATCGCATATCGGGTCTAGGGGGTGGATAAAGTCAGACCCCTAATAACGCGATAATTCGTGTCGGTATGAAGCCCATCACCACTTGAGAAACTACCGATCCGAATCAATAATTCTTGATTATCTTGGCCAAGGATTTCTGGTGATGGCAACCCGTACACTGTCTGACATCAACCCCTAATACCGGGAGAGACGAATCCCCGACGATCTGCTCACTGCCTCCATATGGCTCGGGACTGTACCCAACTAAAATCTGTTTGCACGACTGCTTTGAGCCGTAGTAGGGTAGTAATCAAAAAACAGTAGGAACTCACACGAGAAAAATGACGATCTCAGATCAACAGACTAACCTGTACACATGTCACCTGGGAACTGCTATCTGACAATAGGTATAATACCAACTAGCCGGTTCCCGGCGAGTCCGTCAAGTGTACTCATAACCCAATGGGCACCTGTATACTATTTTAGGTGAACAAACTAACACCAATGGCTTGTGAGACCTGGCCACCGCCCCTCGTCGGGGTCTCGATCAGCATACACTAGTCTACTCTGGAGTATCAATGCCCAGTCTCGAAACTCGCACGACTAGGGACATTTGAAGATGTGCTTATAGACCCCCAGCTCCCACGTATATTATCGCCGTCATAATGCTGGTAGTCAAGCAAGAATCCTATGGGCTCTATCAACATGTATATGATGATAAAGACAAACCAGATAGCATACTATCATCTTGAGTAAGAATGTTCCAACGGTATAGGTCCTCACTCAATCATCATAATCACATGCCTGTGACTACGATAATTGCCTGTAGGGCACTATAGCCAACAATCTCCCACTTGCACTTAAGGCCAATTATTGCGGTGTCACATACTCACAGCCCGTGTGATACTGAACACCCAACTTCTCTACTAACCAGTTTCGCAAAGCTCGTTTGCAAAACTATTGCTTTCGAGAAATAGCCTCCGTGAGTAGATCCACCCTGATGTTTCTTTCTATGTCTCTCTTTATCTCAAGTTCGCGGAGAAAGCCATCTCCCGAATTGAGCAATACCTATCTTAGAATATGTCTGGATATCTGATGGGACCTAGTTCATAAATGAACTCCAAATCCAAACTTCTTAGACGATATCTTCAACTGAATTTAATCAGTATCCTGCGCCATTCCTCCCTCAGTATCAATTTGGACCACATGTCCAAACTACTGCCCCTCGTCAAGAGGGAAAACTATAACTCTGGCAGTTATTCTGTCGTCCAGGTCATCTTGGAAGCCTGGAATAATAATCGTCTCCCGAAAGAGGCTGTCGTTATCAAATCCCTAGAACATCCACTTATGTTCTAGAACTGCTTCCGAATGTTTCTCTAGGATTGGATTAATATATCATCTTATTGCATCTAGTGCAAAAAAAAACATTTGGTGTGGTACTTGACATCTCATGATTGACTCAATTGCCTAAGCAAGTGATATGCCAATCATGCACATCCCTCTCCCCTTTAGTCTGTAAGACACCTTTAGAGAGGGTGACTCCATCACCTGCAGGTACACCACCATGCTAGGAGTCGTCCATTCTAAAACACCTTTAGAATACTGTCTAAGTACCCAGATTGGAAAACTACCCAAATCTAGATCTAAAACCATAGATCTAGTAATCAGAATGTCAGATATAATATCCAAATCCTACGTGGAGAACTCACTGTGTGACAACCACCGTATAAACGATCGTAGTATAGGAATTTTACTTCCTACTCTGTGTATGTTATCCAAATACCAGGACATCACACCCTACTAACTTCTTAACAGATCCATCCCCTATTCTGATGAAGTCAAAAGCCTATGACTGTCACATCAAAAATAGATGATCTATCTCCGCTATATCTGCTTTAGTCTATAAGCTACTTATCCACTATGCTTCCGTTGCTACCACTGACCACAATAACCCTCTGGCAGAGTCATATACACATACATTTCTAAAGCTAGTTTAGAAGGACGCTATACTCATCCTCCTACCGGGTCTCATAGTCTGGAACAGTATTAGTGTCAAGTCTGGGTAAACAAGAACCTCCCTGTCACCGTCCTTGAGGCTACCAGAGTACCTCTCAGGTGTCTGAGGTTACCCACCAAATCTGCGGAGTGGCTAATGGAATGTCAAACCTGATTGAATTTTTAGGTCCTATTAAATTTTCAGTAATCGTTCACGGTTCTGGAATCACTTCCAGTTCTACCATACTCCCACTAGTGTTTTCTGAAAAAATCCATTTTACTAAAACTGAGGCGAGTCAAGAACAATATCACTATTGACCTTCCATATGGTAGAAAATCAACCCTTGTCAGAACCCGGGTCAACCCACAAACTGCCATTACAGAAACGTGCCTTGAGTTTATCCGGATTCTGTTTTTAAGAATCTGCCGGACAACTCCCTATACCATAACATCGTTAAGATATAAATTGATTCTATATATATCTAATAAAGAAAACAAATGCACTAATTTAATTGGAACCAGATTCAAAATCATGCAGGTATTTCCAGTGCAAATCAACCAAATGGAAAGAGGCCGATCAGCGTTACTCAACTAGGAATGCATCCAATTATGAGTAAGCTGAAAAAGAAACAAGTTCTCAAAACAATTTCTATCTATTGAATACCAAACACAAGTATCTAAATCTTCGATCATTTTGAAGAATCCCGATACTTGCATCACTTGGTTCTCTACTTTATTCTTGTACCTATAACTTCTCAAACTTGGACCTTGATTTCTATGAAACACATGTCTAAAACTTAAGAAGTCACAAGTAAATAGAATATAGTACGAGGACCAACCCCTTTGTCCTATTGGACACTGGACAACATACAATACTTTGTATAAGTCCGCTGAGTTGAATAACTCAAACCCTGTGCGTCGTAGGTCGAAAACTGTATCCAGACAATTTCCTCAAATATCACCAATTACAACGAATTCCGATAAAATGAGGATGATCACGTAATTCCCAATAACTTACTCCTACTCATCATTTGTAAAACCATACAGATGTAAGAATCATACCTGGTAAATACATACCCTGGAGCAAGGGTCTAATTGGGAAATCAGTTTTTCAATTAATAATGCACAGTGAAACTGAAACATGAAAATGTTTCGAAGGGATATCCGGGTATTCCTAGTAATGCCTCTTCCATTATCCAGATTCATGACTATAACTGTATATTTCTTTGTCATCTCTCTAATTCCCTTTATTTGCCTTTACTCATTTCTTTCTATACACCATCGTTAGGCTAAATGGTTTTCTTCCTTCCCTACCATTCGGCACCAGCCTATGGTTTGGAAGAAAACTATCCAATAAGCGTAATAAGTGTAATCTCCTAATCCTAGGAGTACTCGAAATCTGAGAGAAGGTGATGATAAAAGACAACTGAATAAACCTTATTCCTATTTCTCCTGAACCAGAATCCATCCCCAAACTGGAACGAGTTCCTTCGAGTTCGTATATAATCATACGATGGATTTATCCAATGGAAGTGGATGTTCATAGTGATACAAGGTGTTCTGGAGAAATACAAAGGTGAAGTAGGAGTGGCGATGAAATACGGGGTTCGGTCGTGAATTTTAGCAGTCGCAATTTACTTTGCTCTCTTTCTAATCCCTTTATTTTGTCTGTACTTATTACCTTCTGTACACCCAACTTAGGCTAATTGGTTTTCTTCATTTCCTACCTTTCGGCACCTGCCTATGGTTTGGAAGAAGACTATCCAATAAGCATAATAGGTGTATCCTCTCCTAATCCTAGGAGTCCTGACAACCTGAGAGAAGGTAAAAGGAAAAGACAACTGAATAATCTTATTCAATCTCTTCAGAACCAGAATCCATTCTTGAATCTGGAACAAGTTCCTTTGAGTTCGTATATAACCATACGATAGATTTATCCAATGGAAGTGGATGTTCGTAGTAATACGGGGTTCTGGAGAAATGCAAAGGGTAAAAGAAGGAGTGGCAATGATGTATGCAACTCAGACAATCTAAAAGCCAGTGTTTTAAGAATGTTCGGTTAACTTGGTTACTGAGTTATAGTCTTGGGTCGGGTCATGGTCACAGTCAAAGAGAGAGAGAAAGGAAACACTCTGCGTGCACTCTAATCAGAATGTCTCCTACTGTATCCTCGAATTCTCCTCTAAACCCAAAAGGAGAATTGGTCGGAATCACCCGAGGAGTAATCCTACTCATCAGTGGGAATCAGGATCCAACTATCATCGCATGATAACTAGATGGAACCCACTCAAGTCACCACACTCCAGAAGGTATGCACAAACCTGGAAAATTTCCTGTATGTTTAAAACTCCCGATGTGTGTTTTTACCCCTAGGACCCAAGTGACCTTGATACAGTCAACAAATCAAAGAGTCCTAGTCAAGTTCAACCCGTCATTATCCAGGATTGCATTAAACCCACCCGTACGAGCCCTTGACACAGTCAACAAGACTACACAACTATCCTAACCAATCGCATTAATATGCCACAAACAAGCACTACTTAGCTAGCGCACACTACGCCTTGACACGGTCAACAAACGCAGCACGAATACTAAGCAATACTTGTAAGAAATGACAGAGGGCTACGGCTGGTTTTTGGCATAAAACCTTTAACGTAATGAACTTGATATCGTTGAAGGAACCGAGTGGTTTTACAAATATATAGTGGCGAAAAACTTTTGCTAAAGAGGTCACTTCCGGTGAAGGGATCTCGGCTCTTTCTTCGTCGAATGAGGTGCAGGATATTCCAAACTGAATACCACGATGCAAAGCAAAATGTAATCGACTATAATAAAGTTATTACCCCGACGCAAACTTCTGTTGGATATATGTATGCCCTAGAGGCCATTATGTGATAGTGGATGTATCTTTACATGTATATATATTCAGTATGCATTCTTGCTCGACATGATAGTATGCTATCTGGTTCTTCTTTATCTGACATGATGATTTGATCATGCTTTTATTCATTCATACATGCTGATAAAGCCCTGAGGATATCGGCTTGACTACTCTGATTATGATGGAGATCATACTAGTGGGACATCTGTAGTCTATAAGCATATCCTGGAAAGTCCCTAGTCGTAGGTATATCGAGATGGGGCATTGATATACCAGTGTAGACTAGCGTATATGATACTAGACCCATACGATGGGCGATGGATGTTCCCACATTCATCGATGTTTGACATCAAGATCATATACGGGTGCTCAGTGCTGACTGGGTACACTGGACGGACTCACCGAGAACTCCTATATGGAATTATATCTATCGTCGGATAGCAGTTCTCAGGTGACACTGGTACAGGTTAGTCTGTAGACCCGAGATCGTCATGGAGTCTTGTGTGTTCTCCCACTGTACTTTGATTGCCACCCTACCACGGCTCTACTGAGTCGTGCAAACAGGTGGCCGTTGGGTACAGTCCCGAGACACACGAAGGCAATGAGCGATAGGAGGGGTTTCGTCTCTCCCGGTGTTGGGAGTTGATGCTGTACTGTGCCCGACTGGTTATATCAGTAAATCCCTGGCCAGGGATGCCGAGATTTGCTGATAAGCGTTATCAGTAGTTTCTCGATCTGTTATAGACCATTCACCGGCACGACTTATTGAGTTATTAGGGTCGACGTGACCATCCCTAGGCTCAATATGCAGCATATCTGACGAAGAGACCGGACTGTACGGTAGTGTTGCCGGTTGGCTCGACGGGAGTTGTAGCAGGCTCGCTTGTTTTCTTCTGATCGCTCAATACCCGGGTGGCCATTACGTTTAGCTGACCGCTTGCGACTTGGGGGTACCTGATATGATCATCACCCTCTGCCGGCGTATTGACGAGTCTTAGAGTCCCACAAAGGAGTTACCCAGTCCAGGCGAAACGTTGTGGTGCGCGTATGCGATATGCGCATGCACCCGATTAAAATGTGCGTATATGATACCGAACATTGGTCGGGCGGCCTGCTTTTGGTGGGGCCATATGAGATATGATCGAATTGATAAATCAAGTGTTGATTTATCATCTAACCATTAGTTTTCTCACTTGAAACATTTCTAGTATTTGATGGATGTATGCATGCATGTATGATTTTCTTCTTTCTTTCTAGTTTCATGCACATATGGATATGCATAGATACATACATACATACACCCATCTATCATGGTTGTTAACACATGGAAATGGTGACAATATAAGACTCACACCATGGATTAAGTGATGGATTTTTATTTGATTTTGTATTTAAAACAAAATTGAAAAGAAAAGGATAATTCTTTCTAGCTTCTACATTCTTCTTTTAACCTAACCAAGCTCACCTACCTCTAACCTTGAGTTATCCTTCTCTTTATGATTTAAAACTCAAGTTAAATAAACTCTCCATCACTTAACCATGGTTGGATGTGAGAAGGAATAAAATATAAAAGGATATATTTCATTTCTTTTCAAGGTGATCTTTTCTTCATCTCTTGTTAAAATATTGCCACCATCTTCTTCCTCCTTCATATTTGCTCTCTAGTTTCTTCTAGTGAGTAATATACACATAAAGAAAGGTTTTTGAAGTGAGATTCTAAACCACAACATCATTCTACACAAGTTTAGCCAACTTGTTTAGAGTGTTCTCTTCGATTCTCGAAGTTGCGAGCTTGGACGGCGAACTCCGGGTGGATCGTCGTGGACGTAAGAGGACTTCAAGAAGACCTTCTTCCAACACCCAAGACACCAAGGAGTCCAGCGAAATGGAGCTACAAAGGTTGTAGTCTCGAAACCCTAGTTTTGTTCGCTTTAAGTTTTATAACCCTAATTTTCTAGGATCGATTCCTTTGAATGTTTGTTTAGCACCATCAAAATCCAAACTTTGACACATGTGATGCTTCAAAACTCATTATAGGGTGCTAAGCAAACCTTATATTGGTATCAGAGCCGACCTAGAACATTAGGCGACGCTTTTACGAAGTAAAAATCCCGATCGGACAAAAATAAAACTTTTTTGGACCCTCTCTGGACAAATTCTAAAATCTGACCTTTTTCAGAATTAAAAATACTTAAAAAATACAGCAGGGAAAACTAATAATTATGGTGAAATACGATGCCATGAACAGTTCATATGGCCGCGGAACCGCGGCAATTCCTTGCTTAGGCCGCGGCTCCGCGGCCGTACAGTGGTATCATTGCATGAAAATTGCACTATAATTCTTATGTCTGCTTGTACAGTGTTTTAGGTATGTTTAATCTGAATATAGTACTGTATTTTCTGGAGATGGTTTTGGACACAAAGATTCGATCGGTATTTTCATTTCGTAGTTTTTCGGGGTAAATTAGAAAGCATTGAAGTGTTTGAATGAGTATCATTTGCTCACTATTCATGGGGTTTAAGTACTTTGGAGATACGTGCAAGTCTTTTTGTGGTGGTCCCTCTAGAAGACAACAAACCTTAACTCGATTATGTGACCGTCTTGAACTGCCCTTTGAACCTTAGGGTTTGGGGCAGTACGGCGTGCCACATGTGAGGCGTTGGCTTGACCCTTCTACGGCTGGACCACTACTACTGTGTCACACTCCGGGTTTTTGAACTATGCTCAAGTGTTGAGCTTTAGTGAATCCTGGGTATTTGATCGTTTGTTCGAAAACTTCAATACTGTCTGTTTATCCGGAATGTGATGCAATGTGTGAAATTCATATTACTAGACATGAAATACGGAATATGTGATATTTCACATTTGCGATGTCTAAAGAGAATGTGGATTCCAGATATTGCAGTTTTACACTTTCTTTTCTGTGACCGTAAGTGTAGTATGTAGTGGTATTGCCGATTGTCGTTGCTATACGTCGACGACAATCGGTGTATGCATACTTACTTACGTTGATGATATGAGATATTATGTGTCGCTGAGATATGATGTGCAGGATTGTCGCGATTGAATAGCCGGGGGGTTTTATGTGAGATGAGAGTTTTATATTTTCATTCATGTAAATTCAAATGTAATGTAATATTCTTTTATTTGGGGCACTTCCGGGTTGAGGTTGCTGCCACCAGTGTTGTATATTATTTACTTTTCCGCATAAGGATGGACCCAAGGAGGGGAGCACAGGTGACCGGGTTCTGGGGTTCAGTGGGAGGCCATCTCGAGGAGTCGAGACCAGGTCTCCTAAACTCCAGAATTGGTAGGGTCATTTGTCGCTCTCGTAGGGGTCCAGGGTGTGGGCTTGGCTATTCATCGCGACTGTGGAATCCATATTTTCTATTCTGGCTAAATACTAAATACGGACGTCCTAGTATATCCCACGTTATATCTATGTTTCTGCTGTCTGTGTTCTGTGATATCTGAGACGAATGACATATCATATATATGATATATAGTAGACGTTGCTTATGTTTTACACCCACGCTAGTCCCGTCCTGGTATGCCGTTAGTTAAGTAACCGAACGGTGCATAACGGAACATTGCGGCGAATGCGGATGGCATAAGCGTACGTGTTATTTTCGTTTCTTTTCTGTGATTGGCTTAAGGACTTAAATGATGGGATTACATTAATGTGATTAATGTAAAGAAAATAAACCTAAAAAGATGTTGTAGAATCGGATTTGAAAACCACTCGGCTATTTATGAAAAAGCTATATTTCAAAACTGCGGAGCTTAAGCCACTCCCTTTTGAAAAACCATTTGATTCTACAACGATATCAAGCTCAAAGCGTTAAAAATTTTCTTAAAAATCATCCGCAACCCTCCTTCATTTTAGGAAGTAGAGTACTTAGTATTCGTGCTACGTTTGTTGACCTTAGCCAAGGCGTAGTATACGGTAGCTAAGTGATGTCTTCCTACAAATGCATATGATGCAGATTAATTAGGACGAGCATATGACTATGTTGACCTTAGCCAAGGGTCATGTGAACGGGTCTAATTAATCAAGAAATGACGTGTTGAGCTTGACTAGTACTCGTGATTTGTTGACCTTAGCCAAGGTCACGAGTATTAGGGGTAAAAACCACATCGGGAATTTCAATAGTTGAAATTTGCAATGAGATTGCATACCTTCCATGTGATGGTTGGATCCCGATCCTACTGTGGGCAATAGTTGCTCCTAGGAGAGTTTTACAGTTTACAATTAGCTAACTCATTAGGTGTCTAGAAAGGTGTTAACGGGGCTCCTCCTCTGGGAAAACGAGGTTTACTCTAATTAGGTCAGTGCGAAAGCACGGGGAACCTCCCTCAAGTACCGACACTGGCCTGGCTGAACGGTTAGCGAAGTTGTAGACTGTAATTAATCCTGGCTAGCTTTTTTTTTTAAGGTTTGAAAGAAAAACTCGATAATAGCAGTGGGAAATATCGATTAGACAAGATAATAACCAATCTAATCTATGCAAGAGCTTTCGCTGAGTGTATTCTTTTCTCTCTCTTAATGGTAGATACCCATGACTGGACTCAAGCTTCTACTAGATAAAAACAAACTGAATGGGACCAACTATAAAGACTGGCTAAGGAATCTGAAAATCGCCTTGACTTATGATAAAGTATCATATGTCCTCACGGCTTCAGCTCCGCCCGTCCCTGGTCCAAAATCCTCAGTTGCGGATATTGAAGTCCGCAAGATATGGGACGCTGACTGTGCCACGGCCAAATGCCTCGTGCTTGCATCGATGGACAACACACATCAAAAGCAGCACGAGGACATGGACATTCACGGTATATTGCTCCATACAAAGGAGTTGTATGGGGAGCAATCCCGCGTATTACGATACGAAGCATCAAAGAAATTGTTTCAGATGCGAATGGCCCCTGGCACACCAGTAGGAGACCATGTTTTGAAGATGATAGCTCTTATAGAAGAGCTTCAGGACCTTGGATGGACGATGGACAATGAACAATATATAGATATTATTCTGCAGTCCCTCCCCTCCACCTTTGCTCAGTTCATAGTGAACTTCAACATACATGACATGGAGATGGAACTCCCTGAACTCCTTAACATGTTAAGGAGTGCAGAGAGCACTATGAAATTAGCAAAAACTCCCGTTGTGACTATTGGACAGTCTTCCTCTTCTCGCCCGAAAGCCAAGGCCAAGGGAAAAAAAAAGAAGAAACCCACTAATCCTAAGGGCGGAGTTAAAAAGGTGAAGGGAAAGGGAAAGTCCAAGGCTGGAGACTCGGGGAAGGGCGAATGTTTTCATTGCCACAAGACAGGACATTGGAAGCGCAATTGCACGGAGTACTTAAGTCTCAAGAAGAAGCATGGTGATGCTTCTGTTTCAGGTGCGTTTGTGACAGAAAACTGTTTTTCAATAAACTCTGCTTCCTGGGTATTGGATACCGGTTCAGGTTCTCACATTTGCAATTCTATGCAGGGACTGAGAAATAGCAAAGTTTTGAAGACAGGTGACCATACTCTCCGCGTTGGAAATGGTTCCAATGTACATACAGTCGCAGTGGGAGAGTATCACTTGGGGTTGCCATCTGGATGTATTTTGGTTTTGAATCCATGTTATTTTGTACCAAGTATGCTATGTAATATAATATCCATTTCTTTGTTGGACAATGAAGGATATAATTTTGTATTGCAGAACAATGTTATGAACATTCACCTGAATCAAATGTTGGTTGGGTATGGTACGCTTAACAACGGAATATATGTCCTAAATCAACACACAGTTTTCAGTATACAACACACTAATAAAAGAAAACTTTCAGAATTAAATGAAGCTTTTCTTTGGCACTGTAGACTTGGTCATATTAACGAAACAAGACTAAACAAGTTACACAAAGATGGATATTTAAATTCTTTTGAATATAAATCTTATGCGACTTTCCAGTCTTGTATCAAGGGTAAAATGACCAAAACTCCGTTTACCGGACACGGAGAAAGAGCTACTCAGCTCCTGGGCCTCATACATAGTGATGTATGTGGGCCAATGTCTACACAGGCTAGAGGCGGTTTTTCATACTTCATTAGATTCACTGACGACTTCTCAAGATTCGGTCATGTATTTTTATTAAAACACAAGTCCGAAGGTTTCGAGAAATTCATTGAATATAAACAAGAAGTAGAAAAACAAACCGGCTTGAGTATCAAGATGCTTCGATCAGATCGAGGTGGTGAGTATCTCAGTGCAGAATTTGCAAACTTCCTAAAAGAGAATGGGATTCTCTCTCAACGCACTCCTCCTTACACACCACAGCACAACGGTGTGTCAGAATGACGGAATAGGACCCTATTAGATATGGTCCGGTCCATGATGAGTGACGATGAGTTACCAGTCTCGTTTTGGGGGCATGCATTGGAGACTACAGCGTTTCTGCTAAACAGGGTTCCAACCAAAACCGTGTCTACCACGCCATATGAGATATGGCATGGGAGGAGACCATCTCTTAAGAGAATTAAGATTTGGGGTTGCCCGGCCTATGTTAAAAAGCAGAATCCGGACAAACTCGAGACACGGTCAGTCATGTGTAACTTTGTGGGATATCCAAAGAATTCTTATGGATATCTATTCTACCATAAAGAGGAACAAAAAGTGTTCGTTTCTCAACATGCCACATTCTTGGAAAAAGAGTTTTTCACAGACAAAGATGATGGCAAGGTGGTGGATCTAGAAAAGGTTCTAGAGACACAAACTACAAATGACGATTTGGTTGAACCGGCTGTTGCAGCAGAAACTGAAGAACCTCGGCCACTCCGTAGGTCTGGTAGGACTTCTCGCCCACCGGAGAGGTACTACGGTTTCCTCATTGATGGTGACGGAGAAGATTGCATCATGGATGATGATGATCCTACCAGTTTTCAGCAAGCTATCACGAGTAAAGACTCTGTGAAGTGGCTGGATGCCATGAGATCCGAAATGGAGTCTATGTACACCAACAAAGTGTGGACTTTGGACGTTGTACCCCCTGGGGTAAAACCTGTGGGGTGCAAATGGATCTTTAAAAGAAAGATTGGTGTAGATGGGCAAGTGGAGACCTATAAGGCAAGACTTGTGGCGAAGGGTTTTCGTCAAAGACCAGGTTTGGATTATGACGAGACTTTTTCTCCCGTAGCCATGCTTAAATCCATTCGGATCCTACTTGCTATTGCTGCTCACTGCGACTATGAAATCTGGCAGATGGACGTTAAAACCGCATTTCTAAATGGAAATTTAGAAGAATGCATTTATATGGATCAGCCATAGGGCTTCATTGACAGTGGGAGCAGCGGGAAAGCATGTAAATTGCTTAAATCGATATATGGGTTAAAGCAGGCATCACGGAGTTGGAACATCTGTTTCGATGATGTCATCAAAGAGTTTGATTTCATCAAAAATCTAGATGAACCTTGAGTTTATAAGAAGGCTGTAGGGAGAGCTGTCACATTCCTCGTATTGTACGTGGACGACATTCTTCTGATAGGAAATGATATTCCTATGCTACAGTCGGTAAAATCTTTCTTATCACTGAGATTCTCCATGAAGGACTTAGGTGATGCCACATACATTCTGGGCATAAGGATCTATAGGGATAGATCCAAAAGGTTATTGGGATTGTCCCAAACCAGGTACATTGACACCATCCTAAAAAGGTTTAGTATGGAAGACTCCAAGCGGGGTGCCTTACCCGCTTGCCATGGGGTCACTCTCTCCAAGGATTCCTGCCCAAAGACCGATGAAGAGAGAGCTCGCATGAGTATTATACCCTATGCTTCGGCAGTAGCATCTATAATGTATGCGATGTTATGTACACGCCCAGATGTAGCTTATGCACTTAGTGTGGTAAGCAGGTATCAATCCAACCCAGGGGAGAATCACTGGACAGCTGTGAAGCACATTCTTAAGTACTTGCGAAGGACTAAAGAATTGTTCTTGGTGTATGGTAATGGAGATCTCCAAATGGAGGCTTTTACCGATTCGAGCTTCCAGAGCGATAAGGACGACAGCAAATCTATCTCTGGGTTTGTATTTACCCTTAATGGAGGGGCGGTGAGTTGGAAGAGTTCCAAACAAGATACCGTTGCAGACTCTACGATGGAAGCTGAGTACATTGGTGCAAATGATGCCGCCAAGGAAGCCGTCTGGATGAAGAAGTTCGTCTCGGAGCTAGGAGTAGTTCCAACCATTATTGATCCAATACCTTTGTATTGTGACAATAATAGGGCTATGGCATTAGCCAAGGAGCCCAGATCCCATCAGCGGTCTAGACACATCCTGAGGCGTTTTCATTTGATCCGGGAGATTGTAGATCGCCGCGAGATCGAGATTAGGAGAGTAGACACAAAGAATAACGCCGCGGATCCATTGACCAAGGCCCTCCCTCAGCCGCAGCATGAGCGACTTTTTAAGATGTTGGGTATGAGATACGCCAATAACTGGCCTTAGTGCAAGTGGGAGATTGTTGGATATATGTATGCCCTAGAGGCCATTATGTGATAGTGGATGTATCTTTACATGTATATATATTCAGTATGCAATCTTGCTCGACATGATAGTATGCTATCTGGTTCTTCTTTATCTGACATGATGATTTGATCATGCTTTTATTCATTCATACATGCTGATAAAGCCCTGAGGATATCGGCTTGACTACTCTGATTATGATGGAGATCATACTAGTGGGACATCTGTAGTCTATAAGCATATCCTGGAAAGTCCCTAGTCGTAGGTATATCGAGATGGGGCATTGATATACCAGTGTAGACTAGCGTATATGATACTAGACCCATACGATGGGCGATGGATGTTCCCACATTCATCGATGTTTGACATCAAGATCATATACGGGTGCTCAGTGCTGACTGGGTACACTGGACGGACTCACCGAGAACTCCTATATGGAATTATATCTATCGTCCGATAGCAGTTCTCAGGTGACACTGGTACATGTTAGTCTGTAGACCCGAGATCGTCATGGAGTCTTGTGTGTTCTCCCACTGTACTTTGATTGCCACCCTACCACGGCTCTACTGAGTCGTGCAAACAGGTGGCCGTTGGGTACAGTCCCGAGACACACGAAGGCAATGAGCGATAGGAGGGGTTTCGTCTCTCCCGGTATTGGGAGTTGATGCTGTACTGTGCCCGACTGGTTATATCAGTAAGTCCCTGGCCAGGGCTGCTGAGATTTACTGATAAGCGTTATCAGTAGTTTCTCGATCTGTTATAGACCATTCACCGGCATGACTTATTGAGTTATTAGGGTCGACGTGACCATCCCTAGGCTCAATATGCAGCATATCTAACGAAGAGACCGGACTGTAAGGTAGTGTTGCCGGTTGGCTCGACGGGAGTTGTAGCAGGTTCGCTTGTTTTCTTCTGATCGCTCAATACCCGGGTGGCCGTTACGTTTAGCTGACCGCTTGCGGCTTGGGGGTACCTGATATGATCATCACCCTCTGCCGGCGTATTGACGAGTCTTAGAGTCCCACAAAGGAGTTACCCAGTCCAGGCGAAACGTTGTGGTGCGCGTATGCGATATGCGCATGCACCCGATTAAAATGTGCGTATATGATACCGAACATTGGTCGGGCGGCCTGCTTTTGGTGGGGTCATATGAAATATGACCGGATTGATAAATCAAGTGTTGATTTATCATCTAACCATTAGTTTTCTCACTTGAAACCTTTCTAGTATTTGATGGATGTATGCATGCATGTATGATTTTCTTCTTTCTTTCTAGTTTCATGCACATATGGATGTGCATAGATACATACATACATACACCCATCTATCATGGTTGTTAACACATGGAAATGGTGGCAATATAAGACTCACACCATGGATTAAGTGATGGATTTTTATTTGATTTTGTATTTAAAACAAAATTGAAAAGAAAAGGATAATTCTTTCTAGCTTCTACATTCTTCTTTTAACCTAACCAAGCCCACCTACCTTTAACCTTGAGTTATCCTTCTCTTTATGATTTAAAACTCAAGTTAAATAAACTCTCCATCACTTAACCATGGTTGTATGTGAGAAGGAATAAAATATAAAAGGATATATTTCATTTCTTTTCAAGGTGATCTTTTCTTCATCTCTTGTTAAAATATTGCCACCATCTTCTTCCTCCTTCATATTTGCTCTCTAGTTTCTTCTAGTGAGTAATATACACATAAAAAAAGGTTTTTGAAGTGAGATTCTAAACCACAACATCATTCTACACAAGTTTAGCCAACTTGTTTAGAGTGTTCTCTTCGATTCTCGAAGTTGCGAGCTTGGACGGCGAACTCCGGGTGGATCGTCGTGGACGTAAGTGGACTTCAAGAAGACCTTCTTCCAACACCCAAGACACCAAGGAGTCCAGTGAAAGGGAGCTACAAAGGTTGTAGTCTCGAAACCCTAGTTTTGTTCGCTTTAAGTTTTATAACCCTAATTTTCTAGGATCGATTCCTTTGAATGTTTGTTTAGCACCATCAAAATCCAAATTTTGACACATGTGATGCTTCAAAACTCATTATAGGGTGCTAAGCAAACCTTACATTTTCCGCCCAAGGGGTCACTCCCGATGAAGGGATCTCGGCCCTTACCTCGTCGAATGAGGCGCAGGATATTCCAAACTGAATACCACTATGCAAAGCAAAAGGAAACGTCCTTGTCATAACAGTTTTTGAAAAATTGGTTCCAAAAACATCGAATAGATTTGTTTTCCTTGCATTGATCTGAATCAATGCAGTCCCATCAATTAATCACACCAAAAACGAACGAAAATATGATGTACGTATATGCCATCCTCATTCGCCACTGGGTCCCGTCATCACCCGTTAGGTTACATAACTAACGACAGAGCGGGGACTAGACTAGCGTGGGTGTAAAACATATACAACATCTACTAGTATATATATCAATATATAATAATCGCTCCAGGCATGATAAATGCAACATCACAGAAAAGTAATAAGTATCACAAAACAATACAGATAATCTGGGAGCCCCGTGTTTCTTTTGAGCCGCAACTGAAACCCGACGTTCCCCTGGTCTTGTGGATAGCTTGTGCAATGAAAACCTAGACCCCTACGAGTGCGGCAAGTTACCCGCCAAAATCAGAAGCGAGGCAACCCCCTTCAAAAAAGTGAATGGACCACCCACCACTACACAGAATCTGGTAACTTGAGCACCCCTCCTTGGGTCATCCTATACCCCCTACGAGTGCGGTGAATAGCCCACCAATTCTCTAGTAAGGTCCCCTCCATCTCAACGCCATGAGATGCGGATCTGTTGCTCTCTAGAACCCGGCTATTCGTGCACTCCATCGTGGGGTAATCCTAGTACAGAAAAGAAAATAATATACAAGGGTGACATCAACCTCAACCCAGTCGTGCCCCAAAAGAATAATATACAAACAGCTAGTGACAGCAGTCCATATGTCGGACGCTCGCCCCGCAATATCAAATGTTTAAGTAAATCCAAACTGCACTACCATTGCACACAAGGTATCCACCATGACAAATCCGCAACATCACAGCACAACACAGAACATCAACGTGAATGTCACGTTCGCAAATCCGTCTAAAAGGACTATAGCAATTAAACAAAATTTACCGATCAAATGTCATTCATGGTCACAGATAGAAATGTAAAGTACTGCAAACTTTAAACAATATTAGAAAATAACGACTTCGAAATAACCCCCGAATAGCCCCAAACAAACTGATAAAACCATATCCAAACTGGGCTGAGCAAACAATATCACTGCACCAAGATTACAAAGACCAGACAATACCCAAAATCCCAAACCCATAGGCCATAAAGGGGCCGGCGACATCGAAAATTCTAGCCTGGGGCTCGGCCAAATTCCGGTGAAGGGGTCTCGTTTTTGGGGTGTGGTCTTGTGGTCATGTCAGTAGTCTTCTGCACTTGTTAAAATAATTTTTGAAGACCTTTTTTAAATCGACAAAAACTTGAAATCTATGTGCAGTGTATTGCGGTTTTTTCGATTTCGATATGTTAACATTGTCTAAACAAGCTAGATTACGAGTTAATGGGTGGCTTTGATACCATGTTGGGCTACGGCAGCGTCCCGGCCGTCTTTCCGAGGCCAAATGAGGAACAAAAACTTTTCAAAACTTG
Source organism: Agapanthus africanus (assembly GCA_030015575.1). NCBI lineage: Eukaryota > Viridiplantae > Streptophyta > Magnoliopsida > Asparagales > Amaryllidaceae > Agapanthus > Agapanthus africanus. Next base: position 176,740,393 of record CM057350.1, on the reverse strand, counting down.
ACGCTAGCATAACCTATACCCGGATCGTTCCATTAACCGTTAACTAGAAAAACTGTAAAAGGAGTTACAGAGATTATACCGATCGATCCGTGTCCTTCGGTCTTCAATCCGCTCTCCTAGCTTGTTGCGGCTGTCCCGGTGAAATCTGCACTCTGATCTCGCTCGTTGAGGAGGCACCACGTCGAAGAATCTTTATACGGGCTCCCGCTTCAAACCGAAGTAACCCGGACATGAAATTTGCTAGCCGACATGTCCAAGAATGAAGTAGAGAGAGTGTAAAATATTTTGTCTCAAGGCACCCAATGAAATGGGTGAAGGTAAATGAAGTTGCCAAAACGAGTTGTAATGAGAAATGAAATGAGCTAAAGGATTTTGTTCTTGTGAAGAAAGACTTGGCCGAGCCAAAAAAACTTCTCTGTGGAATTTGTGATGGACGGTCAGTGTAAAAACAAGGAGGTGAGTGTAAGTGTTAAGGCCACCAAATAAAATTAATCCAACACCCATTCCCCTCACCCATGCTGCCCATGCACATGCCCATCCCTCACATTAACTTTCCAAAATCAACAAAAACCCATGCCCATCTAGAATGCTCACTCAAAAACCCACTCCCACATGAAGGGTAGGCCATAACAAAATAGATGGAGGAAATGGCCAAAAATACATGCACACATTACTAATTAAATATTAAAAAAATATTTAATCAAGCAGAGAAAAAACTGGTAACTTCAAAAGTAATCCTGTAACGAATTACAGGATTACCCCACAACTGTATATACATACCCGCATCTGTATTCCGACCGAATACGAATGCAACGAGACAAAAGTATTCCAACACAATATAATACTAGGATCCGGCTTAAACCAAAGCTAACTAGCATTATTTGTCCGAACCATGACACGTGCACAAGTGCATGTGTATGTTCGAACCCTGCCATAAAACCATAAGGGCTCTACAACGATTCGCCCGAACTTGGGAAACTGTTTGTGGGGGACTCTAATGACTCATCAATACGTTGGCAGTGGATTTAACCACAAGAACGTCAGTGGCACTAGCTGTACGTAACGGCTGCCCATGTATTGAAAGAAAAGGAAGCTAATGAGCGAACTCATCCTGAAACCCTACTGAGCCTAACAGTGATAATATCCGTACAATCCGGTCTGTTCGTCTAATAGTATGGCATATCGGGTCTAGGGGGTGGATAAAGTCAGACCCCTAATAACGCGATAATTCGTGTCTGTATGAAGCCCATCACCACTTGAGAAACTATTAATCCGAATCAATAATTCTTGATTATCTTGGCCAAGGATTTCTGGTGATGGCCACCCGTGCACTGTGCGACATCAACCCCCAATACCGGGAGAGACGAATCCCCGACGATCCGCTCACTGCCTCCATGTGGCTCGGGACTGTACCCAACTAAAACCTATTTGCACGACTCTTTTGATCCGTGGTAGGGTAGTAATCAAAGTACAGTGGGAACTCACACGAGACAAATGACGATCTCAGGTCGACAGACTAACCTGTACACATGTCACCTGCGAACTGCTATCTGACAATAGGTATAATACCAACTAGCAGGTGTAAGTCGATGTACAACACCCCACAACTTGCGGGGAGGCGGAAATATGAAAAACGATCTTGTTTATATGCTAAACATCGACTAACCGCATGAATCGAAGCTAAACGATAACTAACAACAAACATAGAAGTTAACAACTACTATGTAAAGGGATTATACCTAAAGAACCGTGTCCTTCGTCTTTACGAACTCCACCTCCTCCTCGGCCTTCTCCAAGTAGTAGACGATCCACCCGAGAGCTTTACTCCAAGCTTAGCCTCTAAACTTGAGGCAACTAAACTTCTTTAAGTGCTAATCAAAGAAGCTAGGTGAAATAGAGTGAGGGTTATGGTTTAATAAGTCTAACTAATCCTTGTACTCAACACATGAGAGGGGAGGATTAGGGTTTGAAGAGGGAGAGCTTGAGGAGAGAGAAGGTGAAGATAATAATGAAGTGAGAATAATGAGTTATCATAATATATATCAAGCATTTTATTTTATCAAGAAAAGAAAAGAAAATGATTTACAACCATGCTTGATAAATATCTTGTGGTGATTCATCTCCATGAGTCATTAAGCAATTATGAAGCATTAATGACATGGATGAATCATCCATATGACTCACTAATCTCATTCAATGCATATGCCACCTAAACCTCCTTAGTCACCATCTTCTAGAAGCTTCTCGCGCAATTACGAGAACGCCCCTCCTTTCCGTAAAAATATGGAAAAAATTTAGACTGTATAAATCCAATAACCGGATACCAGTAACTGGCTTAAACCAAAGTCGACTGGTAAAAACTGTCCGAAAGTCGTACGTGCGTAAACATACGTATGCGTCCGAACCCTTGTCGTAAAACCATACGACCTCTATATCGTTTCGCCTGGAGTAGGGAAACTCTCTGTGTGGGACTCTAGAGACTCGACTACTACGCTGGCAGTGGGTTTAACCACAGACCGCAAGCGGCACTAGCTGTACGTAACGGTCCCCAGGTAGATGTCGATATGAAGGCCGATGAGGAAACCCATCCGAACTCCTACTGAGTCTGATGTGACAATCTCCGTACAGTCCGGTCCGTTCGTCTAAGACTATCGCATATCGGGCTTAGGGGGCGGCAAGCGTCAGTCCCCTAATAGCGGTATAAGTCATGTCGGAGGGAAGCCCATTACACCCTGAGAAACTACTGGAACCTACCAGCAAATCTCGCTTGCCCTGGCCAGGGACTTTGCGTAATGGCTCTCTGACACAGCGCGATATCAACCCCCAATACCGGGAGAGACGAATCCTGTCTAACCGCCACTGCCTCTAAGTGCTCGGGACTGCACCCAACTGCTACCTGTTTGCACGACTCCTTTGAGTCGTGGTAGGGTAGCAATCTAAGAACAGTGGGACACACTCGAGGCGAAATAGCAGTGTCAAGTCTGCGGACTATGCTGTACTCATGTCACCTGGGAACTGTTCACTGACGACTGGTATAAAACCATCCAACAGTTCCCTGTGAGTCCTGTCCGGTGTACCCGTAACCCAACGAGCACCTGCATACTATCTCCAGTACGACGTACTGACGGCTGTGGGACAGACCATCTCCCCAACTGGGATGAGAAGCGTACACACTAGTCTACTCCGGAGTATCGATGCCCTGTCTCGATAATCCAACGACTAGGGATCTGAATAAGGATGTGCTTGTAGACTACCCAGCCCCCACTAGTGTGACTGCCATCACAACGCTGGTAGTCAAGCAAGATCCTTAGAGCTCTATCAATACGTATACTCACATATTAAGATAGAAAAACCAAGTAGCATACTACCATGTTTAGAAAGACTGTTATATACATGTGAATATCCCAAGCTTCCATTAAGTAATATACAAACTAGTATGATACAGTAATGGCCTTCTAGGGCATAAACACTAACAGCAGGTTTCCGGCGAGTCCGTCCAGTGTACTCATAACCCAATGAGCACCTGTATACTATCTTAGATGAACAAACTAATACCAATGGCTTGTGAGACCTGGCCATCGCCCCTCATCGGGGTCTCGATTAGCATACACTAGTCTACTCTGGAGTATCGATGCCTAGTCTCGAAACTCTTACGACTAGGGACATTTAAGGATGTGCTTATAGACCCCCAGCTCCCACGTATATGATCGCCATCATAATGCTGGTAGTCAAACAAGAATCCTATGGGCTCTATCAACATGTATATGATGATAAAGACAAACCAGATAGCATATTATCATCTCGAGTAAAACTATTCCACCGGTATAGGTCCTCACTCAATCATCATAATCACCTTCGTGTGACTACGATAATTGCCTTGAGGGCACTATAGCCAACAGGTAGGGTGCACAAACTACCGGGTTCTTGAAGTGTCGAGTGGCCTACTCATTTTATTGAGGGAGGTTGCTTCACTTTAGGAATTTGGCGGGTATTTTGCCGCACTCATAGGGTCTAGGGTAGGGTTTGGCTATTCATCACGACCGTGGAATCCGTCTTTCGTTCTAGGCTAAAATGAAACACGGAATTCCTAATATTTCCAATATATTCATCTGTGATCTGTGATCTGGAATGCCTATTATTACGTGAGACGAATGGCTATATTTATATATATATATATATAATAAACGTTGCTTATGTTTTGTACCCGCGCTAGTCCAGCCCCCGCTCTGCCGTTAGTTAAGTAACCTAACGATGCATGACGGGGCCCCGTGGCGAATGCGGATGGCATAAGCGTACGTTCTATTTTCGTTTCTTTTCTGCAATGATAGGGTTAAGTGATGGGACCGCATTAACATTTATTAATGCAAAGAAAACAATCCAAAGTTTAAATCGCTGGAACCATTTAAATGCGGGGCCTAAACCATTGCTTTTAAAAGCTATCATGGTTCCTTCGACTATATCAAGTTCATTACGTTCACGGTTTCACCATAACCATTCGTAGCCCTCCGTCATTTCAGATGAGTATTCAGTAGTATTCAAGCTATGTATTTTGACCTTTACCAAGACATAGTGATTGGTAGCTGCTGAGTATTCATCTGTAGCATAGATAGATGTGTTGGTTTAGGACAGTCGTACTACTATTTTGGCCTTCGTCAAGGGTGTGTACGGGTGGGTTCAAATTAACCTGGACAATGACGGGTAGAATTTGACTTGCTACTTATGATATGTTGGCCTTCGTCAAGGTCATAAGAGCTTGGGGCAAAAATCCATATCGGAAGTTTCTAAGGAAATTGAAACTTGCTAGTGTTGCATACCATTTGGAGTATGATTATTAAGTAGGATTCCTTCAAGGTTGTCACACGATGATATTTGGATTCCGATTTTACTGTGAGTATTCGCTACTCTTGGGGAGATTTTTTCACTAAACAATCAATGTTATAAACCAAGTAGGTGTCTAAAACGGTGTTAGCAGGGCTACGCCTCTAGGGAAAAGAGATTATGTAATTAAAGAACTTCGCGAAAGCGTTGGAAAACCTCTCTCGAAGTACCAACACTAGCCTGACCGAAAAGTTAAGCAAGAATTGTAAGAGTGAGATTAATCCTGACTAATTCTTCTTTTATGGTTTAAGAAAGGATTCGAGGTACAGTGGGAGCCATCATGTTTAGATAAACTAATAACCAATCTAAATTTGCAACAGAATCATGCCGAATGCTTCTTCTCTCACCTAATTGCAGCAACCAATATGACCGGGCTTAAATTACTGCTAGATAATAATAAATTGGTTGGGCCAAACTATAAAGATTGGCTAAAGAATGTCCAGATGGCCATTACCTATAACAAGCTGGGCTACCTTTTTACTACCAAAGCCCTCGCCATCCCAGGTCTAGATTCCACCGTCCCAGATGTTGAAATCAGTAAGACATGGGAAAAAGACAGTACGAGAGCCAAGTGCCTCGTATTAGCCTCAATGGATTATGAACACCAGAGGCAGCACAAGAAGATGGGCTTAGTTTCCATCTTCCTCCATACCAAGGATTTATATGGAGAGCAATCTCAGATCGCAAGATATGGGACCTCGAAGATATGGTTTCAGGCAAGGTTGGCGGTCGGGTCATCTGTACTGGACTACGTCCTTACGATGATTAACTATATTAAAAAGCTCGTGGACCTTGGGACCATGTTGAAGAACGAGTTATATACTAACTTGATTCTACAGTCCCTCCCCTCTACTTACGCCCAATTTATCTTGAATTTTAACATTCAAGAGAAGGAAGTTTCACTTTCAGGACTCCTCAACATATTGATGAGCGCTAAGGGAACCCTGTAGAAATCCAAGGAGACACCCGCTCTGCTTATTGGGGAATCTTTCTCTTCTAAATTCAAGGCGAAAGCCAAGGGAGAGAAGAAGAAGGCCCTCACCAAGCCGATAGGTGGTGTCAGTAAAGTTGAGGGAAAGGGCAGGGCAAAAGTTTCGTGGCTAACAATAGGGAAGGAGGAATGTTTCTATTGTCACAGGAAAGGGCATTGGCGGAAGGACTGCAGGGCTTGGAAATCCAGAAATCAGGATTCGAAGCACGTTGTGGCTTCGGCTTTGGGTGTGTTTATGATTGAAAACTGTCTATCAATTAACTCTACTTCCTGGTTACTAGATACCGGATCAAGATCTCATATCTGTAATTCATTACTGTAACTCTACGGTAGCGCCCCGGCCAATATTCTGAGGCCAAACGCGGAATAAAAACTATTACAACTGGCGCTATCGCATACTATAACCCGGATCTAGCCATTAACACTAAACTAACAAACTGTAAAGAGGTAGAAAGGTTATACCGATCGATCCGTGTCCTTCGGTCTTTAGCCATCATCCCACGCTCCTCGCTGCGACTCCTATCTTCTCGTGGAGGTGGCACCACGTCAACGAGTCTTTATACGGGCTCCCGTCTCTATACCGAGGCAACTCGGACATGAAGTATACTAACCGACATGTCCAAGATGAAGTAGAGAATGAGTAGAATACTTAGTCTCAAAACACTCTTTCGTTCTCATCACATGAGAGGGTAAGAGTGGAGGTTGAAGAAGATGCTAAGGTTCGGAGAATGTGAGCTCAAGAAATGAATCAAGTGAGCAAAATAACCAAGTACCAAAAAGATCCATGGCTGTCCAAATAATGAGTGATGATAATATAAGGCTTTTGTGTTTTGAAAACAAAGAAAAAATCTCCACAAATATCTCCACAAAGCCTTCATAATATCCTACCCAAAACAAACATCATTAATTCTTTAATGACTCACTAGATGACTCATTACATGAATCATTAGTGAACATTCTAGAATCAATGAGTCATAACAATGAGTCACACTTTCCAAATCCATTAATCATTTAAACCAAAATGATTATCCAAAAAGAAACGCATCTTCTAATGTAATCTCGTAACGGATTACGAGAATACCCCTCACCTGTATATACATACCTGTATCCATATTCCGACCGAATACGAATACGATAAGACAAAAATATTCCGACTCAATATAATACTTGGATCCGGCTTAAACCAAAGCCCACCAGTATTATCTGTCCGAAATATGACACGTGCACAAATGCACGTGCATGTTCGAACCCTGCTATAAAACCATACGGCCTGTACAACGTTTCGCCCGAACTTGGGAAACTATCTGTGGGGAACTCTAAAGACACATCAATACTCTGGCAGTGGGTTTAAGCACAAGCCGTCAGTGGTACTAGCTGTACGTAACGGCTGCCCATGTATTGACATAAAGGGAAGCTGATGAGCGAACTCATCCTGAAACCCTACTAAGCCTATCGGTGACAATATCCGTACAATCCGGTCCGTTCGTCTATGAGCATCACATATCCGGTCTAGGGGCTGGTAACGTCAGACCCCCAAAAGCTGTATAATTCGTGTCAGAGGGTAGCCCTGAACACCCTGAGAAACTACTGGAATACCTACCAGTAATTCTCACCTGCTTTGGCCAAGGACTTGGTGTAATGGCTCTCCTAGACACAGCGTGATCTCACCCCTAATATCGAGAGAGACGAATCCCCTGCCGATCCACTCACTGCCTCTATGTGGCTCGTGACTGTACCCAACTAAAACCTGTTTGCACGACTTCTTTAAACCGTGGTAGGGTAGTAATCTAAGCACAGCGGGAACTCACACGAGACAAATGACGACCTCAGGTCGATGAACTAACCTGTACACATGTCACCAGGGAACTGCTATCTGACGCTAGGTATAAATACCAACTAGCAGGTTCCCGTCGAGTCCTGTCCGGTGCACTCATAACCCAATGAGCACCTGTATACATCTTAGGTGATCCAACTGACACCAATGGCTTATGAGACCGTCCATCTCCCCTCGTCGGAGTCTTGACTGTATACACTAGTCTACTCCGGAGTATCGATGCCCTATCTCGAAACTCTCACGACTGGGGACCACTTTTAAGGATATGCTTATGGACTACCCAACTCTCACGTATATGGTCGCCATCATACTGCTGGTAGTCAAGCAAGATTCCTAAGGGCTCTATCAATATGTAATAGTGATCATGTCACCTAAAGCTGTACACGATGATAAAGGCAAACCAGATAGCATATTATCATCTTGAGTAAGACTGTCCTACCGGTATAGATCCTCCTCAATCATTGCAATCACGTGCCTGCGATCCAATAATTGACTTTGAGGGCACTACGACCAACAATCTCCCACTTTCACTTAAGGCTATTTATTGCGATATCGCATACTCACAGCCCGTGTGATACCGAACACACAACTCCTCTACTAACCAGTTTCATAAAGCTCGTTTGTAAAACCCTTGTGTTCGAGAAATAACCTCAATGAGTGGATCCGCCCTGATGTTTCTTTCTATGTCTCTCTTAATCTCAAGTTCGCGGAGAAAGCCATCTCCGGAATTGAGTAATACCTGTCTTAGAATGAGTCTGGATATCTGATGGGACCAAGTTCATAAATGAACTCCAAATCCAAACTTCTTAGACTGTATCGTCAACTGAACCTAATCAGTATCCCATACCATGCCTCCCACAGTATCCTCTTAGACCACCTGTCCAAACTACTGCCCCTTTCGTCAGAGAGAAAACTATAACTCTGACAATCACTCTGTCATCCATGTCACCTTGGAAGCCTGGAATGATAACTGTCTCTGAAGGAGGCTGCCATCATCAAATCCGTAGAACATCCACTTATGTTCTAAAACTGCTTCCGAATGTTTCTCCAGGATTGGATTAATATAAACTTATTGCATCTAGTGCAAAAACAACATCTGGTGTGGTACTTGATATCTCATGATCGACTCAATTGCCTAAGCAAGTGATATGCCAATCATGCACATCTCTCTCCTCTTTAGTCTGTAAGACACCTTTAGATAGGGAGACTCCATCACCTGCAGGTACACCACCATGCCAGGAGTCGTCCATTCTAAAACACCTTTAGAATACTGTCTAAGTACCTAGATTAGGAAACTACCCAATTCTAGATCTAAAACCATAGATCTAGTAATCAGAATGTCTAATATTATATCCATATCCTGTGTGGAGAAACAACTGTGTGACAACCAAAGTATAACCGATCGTAGTATAGGAATTTTACTTCCTACTCTGTGTATGTCATACAAATACCAGGACATCACACTCTACTACCTTCCTAATAAATCCATCCCCTATTCTGATGAAGTCAAAACCATGACTTTCACATCAAAAATAGATGATCTATCTCCGCTATATCTGCTTTAGTCTATAAATAGACACAAGCTACTTGCCCACTATGCTTCCGCTGCTCCCACTGACCAAAACAACCCTCTGGCAAAATAATATATACGTGCACTTCTAAAACTAGTTTAGAACGACGCTATACTCATCCTCCTGCCGGGTCTCATAGCCTGGAACAACAGTAGTGTCAAGTCTGGGTAAACAAGAACCTCCCTGTCACCGTCCTTGAGGCTACCGGAGTACCTCTCGGGTGTCTGAGGTTACCCACCATATCTGCGGAGTGACTAATGGAATGTCAAACTTGATTGAATCTTTAGGTCCTATTAAATTTTCCTTAATCGTTTGCGGTTCTGGAATCACTTCCAGTTCTACCATACTCCTACTACTGTTTTCTGAAAAAATCAATATTACTAAAACTGTGGCGAGTCAAGAACAATATCACTATTGATCTTCCAGATGGTAGAATATCAACCCTCGACATAGCCCGGGTCAACCCAAAAACTGCCATTACAGAAACGTTCCTTGAGTTATTCAGAGTCTGGTTTTAAGCATAAGCCGAACAACTCCTCGTACCTTAACATCGTTATGATACGAACCATTCTATATCCAATATAGAAACCTTAGCACTTATTTAATTGGAACCAGATTCTAATCATGCAGCTGTCTCCAGTGCATATCAACTTAATGGAAAGAGGCTAATCAGCATTACTCAACTTAGGAATGCATCCAATTATGAGTAACCTGAAAGAGAAACAAGTTTCTCAAAACCATTACTATCAATTGAATACCAATCACAGGTATCTACATCTTCGATCACCTTGAAGAATCCCGATACTTGCGACACCTGGTTCTCTACTTTATTCTTACACCTATAACTTCTCAAAACTTAGACCTTGTATTTCTACGAAACACTTGTCTAAAAACTAGAGAAGTCATGAGTAAACAGAACATAGTACGAGGACCAACCTCTTTGTCCTAATGGACACTGGACAACATACAATACTCTGTATAAGTCCGCTGAGTTGAATAACTCAAAACCTGTGCATTGTAGGTTGAAAACTGTACTTATGGTTAAGAACTACTCCGCTGTTCAATGCTCCTTACCCAATCGTCAACTGATATAGGTAAATGTCACTGACATAATTTCAAAAGATATATCTCACTTTATGAAAATAAAAGTACAGATATATCAATTTGAAATTGGTGCATAACAATGGATATTCAAAACCAAATACTTGCCGTCGGGCAAAAACCCAGGCGATTTCCTCAAATATCACCAATTACAACGAATTTTGATATAATGAGGATGATCACCTAATTCCCAATAACTTACTCCCACTCATCATCTGTAAAAGCATACGGATATGAGAATCATACCTGGTAAATACATACCCTGGAGTAAGTATCTAATCGGGAAAATAGTTTTCCTTTAACAACGCATAGTGAAACTGAAACATGAAAATGTTTCGAAGGGGTATCCGGGTATTCGTAGTAATGCCTCTTCCATAATCCAATTCATGACTGTAACCGTATATTTCTTTGCCATCTCGCCAAATCCCTTTATTTGTCTTTAGTTGTTACCTTCTGTACACCATCGTTAGGCTGAATGGTTTTCTTCCTTCCCTACCGTTCGGCACCAGCCTATGGTTTGGAAGAAAACTATCCAATAAGCGTAATAGGTGTACTCTCCTAATCCTAGGAGTACTCGCAACTTGAGAGAAGGTGATGATAATAGACAACAGAATAAACCTTATTCTATTTCTCCTGAACTGGAGAAAAAGCAAAGGTGAAGTAGGAGTGGCGATGAACTACGCGGTTTGGTCGTGAATGATAGCAGTAACAATTTACTTTGCCCTCTTTCTAATCCCTTTATTTTGTCTTTACTTATTATCTTCTGTACACCCTACTTAGGCTAATTGGTTTTTTTCATTCCCTACCTTTCGGCACCTGCCTATGGTTTGGAAGAAGACTATCCAATAAGCGTAATAGGTGTACTCTCCTAAACCAAGGAGCCCTTGCAACCTGAGAGAAGGTGATGATAAAAGACAACTGAATAAACCAATTCAATTTCTCCTGAACCTTGATCCATCCTCGAAGAAGTCCCTTCGAGTTCGTATATAACCATATGATGGATTTATCCAATGGAAGTGGATGTTCGTAGTAATACGAGGTGTTCTGGAGAAATGCAAAGGGTAAAAGAAGGAGCGGCAATGACTTATGCAACTCTGACAATCCAAAAGCCAGTATTTTAAGAAGGTTCAGTGAACTTGGTCACTGAGTCATAGTCTAGGGTTGGTCAATGGTTGCTGCCAAAAAGAGAGAGAAAAGAAACACTTTGCGTACACTCTAACCTAGATCAAAATGGTTATCACTTTATCTAATCAGGAAACCTCCCACTGTACCGTCAAATTCTCTTCCAAACCTTAAAGAAGAATTAGTCGGGATCACCCGAAGAGTAAACCAACTCATCAGTGGGAATCGGGATCCAACCATCATCGCATGATAACGTGAAGGAATCCACTCACGTTATCACACTCCAGAAGGTATGCGCATACCTGGGGAGTTTCAGTTTCTTTAGAAACTCCCGATATGGATTTTTGCCCCATGCTCTTATGACCTTGACTAAGGGCCAACAAATCATAAGTCACATGTCAAGTTCTGCCCGTCATTGTCCAGGTTAATTTGAACCCACCCATACTCGCCCTTGACTAAGGGCCAACAAGGCTGTACGGCTGTCCCAAACCAACGCATCTATCTATGCAACATGTGAACATCCCAGCAGCTACCAATCACTATGTCTTGACTAAGAGCCAAACAAACATAGCTTGAATACTACTGACCATTCATATGAAATGACGGAGGGCTACGGCTGGTTTTTGACGAAAAACCTTTAACGTAATGAACTTGATCTCGCTGAAGGAACCTGATAGCTTTTTACAAAAATATAGTGGTGAAAAACCATTGCTGAAGAGGTCACTCCTGGTGAAGGGATCTCGGCTCTTTCCTCGTGGAATGAGGTGCAGGATATTCCAACTGAATACCGCGATGCAAAGCAACAAGTAATCGACTATAGTGAAGTTATTACCCTGACGCAAACTTCTGCCCAAAGGGTCACTCCCGGTGAAGAGATCTCGGCCCTTGCCTCATCGAATGAGGTGCAGGATATTCCAACTGAATACTACTGTGCAAAACAAAAGAAAATGTCCTTGTAATAACACTTTTTGAAAACTGTTCCAACAACGTCAAACAGGTTTGTTTTTGCTTTGCATTGATCAGAATCAACGCAGTCCCATCAATTAATCACACCAGAAAAGAACGAAAATAAAATGTGCGTATATGCCATCCTCATTTCCCACTGGGTCCCGTCATCACTCATTAGGTTACTTAACTAACGACAGAGCGGGGATTGGACTAGCACGGGTGCAAAACATATACAACATCTACTAGTATATATACTTATATACAATAATCGCTCCAGGCATGATAAATGCAACATTACAAAAAAGTAATAAACATCACAGAACAATACAGATAATCTGGGATCCCCAGGTTTCACAGAGCCACTACTGAAACTCGACGTTCCCCTGGTCGTGTGGATAGCCTGTGCAATGAAACCTAGACCCCTACGAGTGCGGCAAGTTACCCGCCAAAACCTGAAGCGAGGCATCCCCCTACAGCAAAGTGAATGGACCACCCTGCACTTCACGGAATCCGGTAACTTGAGCACCCCTCCTTGGGTCAACCTGTTCCCCCTACGAGTGCGGCGAATAGTTTGCCAATTCTAGAGTGAGGCCCCCCTTTGCCTCTCAAAACCATGAGATGCGAACTCGTTGCCCTCTAGAACCCGGCTATCCGTGCACTCCGTCACGGGGTAAACCTAGTACAGAAATGAAAATATATACAACGGGTACATCGACCTCAACCCGGTCGTGCCGCAAAAGAATAATGTACAAACAGGCAATGATGGCAGTCTACATGTTGGACGCTCGCCCCGCAATATCAAATATACAAATACATCCAAACTGCACTACCATTGCACACAGCTATCCACCACGACAAATCCGCAATATCACAGCACAACGCAGAACATCAACGTGAATGTCACGTTCGCAAACCCGTCTAAAAGGACTATAGCAATTAAACATGATTTACCGCTCGAATGACATTCACGGTCGGAGATATAATGTAAGTACTGTAAAATAACACATTTAAAATTCCGATCGACAAAACATCCCGAAGTGGGCCCAAGTACAACTCCAGTACTCAAACAAAATCTGGGCCCAAACAAAATATTCCAGAAACCACAATTCCACATGAAAGACACCTAGAAGAAATATGGTGCACTGAAGCCCCAAAACGGCGGTGGAACCGCGACCAATACAAGGCTTGTGCGGCGGTTCCGCGGCGGTCTTGAAGGTTCAGTCGACCAAATTTCTTCCAGAGTCTTAAAAAAGCCTGCACGATTTTCTGAGATGCTCAAAATAATTTTTAGACGACAAATAAAATTCGATAGAAACTTTAACTTTGGAATCGCAGTTTTGGAAATTTCGTTTGATCGATATTTTAAACACGTTAGAACAAGCTAGTAAAGGTTAATGGCGTGGCTCTGATACCATGTAAGTCTACGGTAGCGCCCCAGCCAATATTCTGAGGCCAAACACGGAACAAAAACTTTTACAACTGGCGCTATCGCATACTATAACCCGGATCTAGCTATTAACGCTAAACTAACAAACTGTAAAGAGGTAGAAAGGCTATACCGATCGATCCGTGTCCTTCGGTCTTTAGCCATCATCCCACGCTCCTCACTGCGACTCCGATCTTCTCGTCGAGGTGGCACCACGTCAACGAGTCTTTATACGGGCTCCCGCCTCTATACCGAGGCAACTCGGACATGAAGTATACTAACCGACATGTCCAAGATGAAGTAGAGAATGAGTAGAATACTTAGTCTCAAAACACTCTTTCGTTCTCATCACATGAGAGGGTAAGAGTGGAGGTTGAAGAAGATGCTAAGGTTTGGAGAGTGTGAGCTCAAGAAATGAATCAAGTGAGCAAAATAACCAAGCACCAAAAAGAGCCATGGCTGTCCAAATAATGAGAGATGATAATATAAGGCTTTTGTGTTTTGAAAACAAAGAAAAAATCTCCACAAAATATCTCCACAAAGCATTCATAATATCCTACCCAAAAAAAACATCATTAATTCTTTAATGACTCACTAGATGACTCATTACATGAGTTATTAGTGAACATTCTAGAATCAATGAGTCATAACAATGAGACACACTTTCCAAATCCATTAATCATTTAAACCAAAATGATTAATCCAAAAAGAAACGCATCTTCTAAAGTAATCTCGTAACGAATTACGAGAATACCCCTCACCTGTATATACATACCTGTATCCGTATTCCGACCGAATACGAATACGATAAGACAAAAATATTCCGACTCAATATAATACTTGGATCCGGCTTAAGCCAAAGCCCACCAGTATTATCTGTCCGAAATATGACACGTGCACAAATGCACGTGCATGTTCGAACCCTGCCATAAAACCATACGGCCTCTACAACGTTTCGTCCGAACTTAGGAAACTATCTGTGGGGGACTCTAAAGACTCGTCAATACTCTGGCAGTGAGTTTAACCACAAGCCGTCAGGGGTACTAGCTGTACGTAACGGCTACCCATATATTGACAGAAAGGGAAGCTGATGAGCGAACTCATCCTGAAACCCTACTGAGCCTATCAGTGACAATATCCGTACAGTCCGGTCCGTTCATCTATGAGCATCGCATATCCGGCCTAGGGGCTGGTAATGTCAGACCCCCAAAAGCTGTATAATTCGTGTCGGAGGGTAGCCCTAAACACCCTGAGAAACTACTGGAATAGCTACCATTAATTCTCACCTGCCTTGGCCAAGGACTTGGTGTAATGGTTCTCCTAGAAACAGCACGATCTCATCCCCAATACCAGGAGAGACGAATCTCCTGCCGATCCGCTCACTGCCTCTATGTGGCTCGGGACTGTACCCAACTAAAACATGTTTGCACGACTCCTTTGAGCCGTGGTAGGGTAGTAATCTAAACACAGTGGGAACTCACATGAGACAAATGACGACCTCAGGTCGATGAACTAACTTGTACATATGTCACCAGGGAACTGCTATCTGACGCTAGGTATAAATACCAACTAGCAGGTTTCCGGCAAGTCCTGTCCGGTGCACTCATAACCTAATAAGCACCTGTATACATCTTAGGTGATCCAACTGACACCAATGGCTTGTGAGACCAGCCACCGGCCCTCGTCGGGGTCTCGACTGTATACACTAGTCTACTCCGGAGTATCGATGCCCTATCTCGAAAGTCCCACGATTAGGGACCACTTTTAAGGATGTGCTTATGGACTACCCAGCTCTCACGTATATGATCGCCATCATACTGCTGGTAGTCAAGCAAGAATCCTAAGGGCTCTATCAATGTGTAATAGTGATCATGTCACCTAAAACTGTACACGATGATAAAGGAAAACCAGATAGCATACTATCATCTTAAGTAAGATTGTCCTACCGGTGTAGGTCCTCCTCAATCATTGCAATCACGTGCCTGCGATCCAATAATTGATTTTGAGGGCACTACGACCAACAATTACAGGCTCTGAGAAACCGTAGAGTTATCAAGGCAGGTGATATGTCTCTCAGGGTTGCTAATGGAATGAGCGTGGAAGCTGTATCCATAGGGGAATATCACCTGAGATTGGCAAGTGGACAGATTATGATTTTGTGTAACTGTTTTTTTGTACCTAGTCTGACTTGTAATATTATTTCTGTATCTTTCCTTTCTAAAGAAGGTTATGATTTTACATTTGTAAGCGATGTGGTCTACATCCACCTTAATCAAAATTTGATTGGGTCAGGTACACTAGATAACGGTATATACGTATTAAATCAAGCTCAGGTTTTCAACGTCCAGAATACACTCAAAAAAAGTCTTAAGAATTAAATCAGGCTTTCTTATGGTATTTTAGACTGGGTCACATCAATGAAACACGGTCGACGAAGTTACATGAAGAAGGATATTTGGATCCGTTCAAATATCAGTTCTATGCAACTTGTCAATCATGTCTTAAAGGAAAGATGGCAAAGACTCCGTTCACTGGACACGAAGAAAGAGCCACTGAGCTCTTGGGACTCATACATAGTGACGTATGTGGTCCAATGTCTACACATGCAAGCAGTGGTTATTCCTATTTCATTACTTTTACGGATAATTTCTCAAGGTATGGACATGTATTCTTGATGAAACATATATCTGAGGCTTTTGAGAAATTCCAGAAATACAAGAATGAAGTAGAAAAACAAACCGGCAAAAGTATCAAGACAGTTAAATCTGATCGAGGTGGTGAATACTTAAGTGTCGAGTTCCTAGGTTACAAAAAAGAGAATGGAATTCTCTCTCAGCTTACTCCTCCATACACATCTCAACACAACGATGTATCGGAAAGGCGGAATAGAACCTTATTAGATATGGTACGTTCCATGATGAGTAATGCTGAGTTACCGCGATCTTTCTGGGGTTATGCACTAGAATCTGCTGCATATCTTTTGAACAAAATTCCTACTAAGTCAGTGCCTGCCATACCATATCAGATGTGGAGTGGGAAGAAACCCTATATTCAGTATCTGAAGATATGTGGATGTTCAGCTTTTGTAAAAAAGCAGCAAACAGACAAACTCGAGGCATGCTCAGTACTGTGTAAGTTTATGGGATACCTAAAGAACTCCAGAGTGTATCTTTTCTATTACGCAGAAGAACAAAAGGTCTTTGTTTCGCGGCATGCCTACTTTTTGGAAACTAAATTTCTTGAAAAAGAAATAAGTGGGAGAGCAATAGAACTGGAAGAAATTCTAGAACCACAAGCTATTACTGAAAGCATGGTGGAACCAGAAGTTTCAAAAGAACCGGACATCCCTGTGCCACTCCGCAGGACTAGTAGGCAGTCTCATCCACCTGATAGATACTATGGGTTTCTCATAAGTGGGGATAGAGAGGATTGCATCATCGACGATGATGAGCTAACTAGCATCTAGCAAGCCATTCAGAGTAGAGACTCGGTAAAATGGCTAGATGCAATGCGGACCGAAATGGAGTTCATGTACACCAACAAAGTATAGACTTTGGACATTGTTCCAGAAGGGGTAAAACCTGTAGGCTGCAAATAGATCTTCAGAAAGAAGATTGGTGTAGATGGACAGGTTGAAACCTATAAGGCTAGACTTGTTGCAAAAGGTTTTCGTCAAAAACCTGGTCTGGACTATGATGAAACCTTTTCTCCAGTGGCTATGCTCAAATCTATTCAGATCTTTCTTGCCATTGCTGCCTTCCACGACTATGAAATTTGGCAAATGGACGTAAAGATCGCTTTTCTGAATGGAAATTTTGAAGAGTGTGTCTATATGGATCGGCCGGAGGGTTTCATAAAGAGTGGGAGAAGCGGAAGAGTATGCAAGTTCCTTAAATCTATTATGGATTAAAGTAGGCACCGCGTAGTTGGAACATCTGATGAGACGGTCAAGGAATTCGATTTTATCAAAAATCCAGATGAACTATGTATCTATAGTAAAATTATAGCGAGAATTGTGGTATTCCTCGTCTTGTACATGGATGACATTCTCCTGATAGGAAATGACATTCCTATGCTACAATAAGTCAAAGGATTCTTGTCACAAAGGTCTTCATGAAGGATCTGGGTGATGCCTCCTATATTCTGGATATCCACATCTATCGTGATAGATCTAAACAGATGTTGGGACTTTTACGGTCAAGGTACATCGACACCATACTGAAAAGATTCAGTATGGAAGATTCAAAGCACGGTAATCTACCGACTTGTCACGGAATCACCCTCTCTAAAGAGATGTCTCCCAAGACTGATTTGGAAAAAGATCGCATGACTATTATACCCTAAGTTTCTGCTGTAGGCTCTATAATGTATGCAATGTTGTGTACCAGACCAGATGTAGCTTACGTACTGAGCGTTGTAAGCAAGTATCAGTCAAACCTAAGGGAGAACCACTGGACAGCAGTAAAGAACATTCTCAAGTACCTGAGAAGGACTGGGGAGATATTCTTGGTGTACGGCGAAAAAGACCTCCAGATCGAGGCCTTTGCTGACTCCAGTTTTCAGAGTGACAAGGATGACTCTAAGTCCATGTCGGGTTATGTCTTTACCCTCAATGGAGGGGCGGTCTATTGGAAGATCTCCAAGCAGGATACCGTTGTTGACTCGACGATGGAAGCGGAGTATATCGCTGCATGTGACACTGCAAAAGAAGAAGTCTGAATGAGCAAGTTCGTAACAGAACTTCAAGTGGTTTCGTCCATGGTTGATCCAATACCTCTGTATTATGACAACAATGGTGCTATAGCATTAACGAAGGAACCAAGGTCCCATCAGAAGTCCAGACACATCTTGAGGCGGTTCCATCTAATCAGGGAGATCGTTGATCACCGGGAGATCAAGGTGAGGAGAGTAGAGACATAGAACAATACTGCAGATCCACTCACAAATGTTATCCCTCAGACACAGTTCGAGAGGCTAATCAAGATGATAGGTCTACGATATGCCAATACATGGCCTTAGTGCAAGTGGGAGATTGTTAGTAATATATGCCCTAGAGGCCATTATTGTATCATACTAGATTGTATATTACATATTGGAAGCTTAAGATATTCACAGTTATAATAACAGTCTTGCTCAAAATGTTAGTATGCTACTTGGTTTGATTCTACCTCAATATATGCATATGTTTCTTTTAGCATATCACTTATACATATTGGTAGAACCTTTAGGATCTATGCTTAACTACCAGCGTTGTGATGGCAGTCACACTTGTAGGGGTTGGGTAGTATATAAGCACATCCTTATACATGTCCTTAGTCGTAGGATTGTCGAGACGGGGTATCGATACTCCAGAGTAGACTAGTGTATACGCTTCTCTTCCCAACATGGGAGATGGTCTGTCCCACAGCCATTGGTACGTCGTACCGGAGATAGTATACATGTGCTCATTAGGTTATGAGTTACGCTGGACGGACTCGTTAGGAACTGCTGGTTGGTATTATACCTATCGTCAGGTAGCAGTTCTCGGGTGGCATGAGTACAGGTTAGTTCGTTGACTTGATATCACTATTCGTCTCAAGTGTGTTCCCACTGCACTTAGATTACCACCTTACCACAACTCAAATGAGTCGTGCAAAGAGGTAATAGTTGGGTGCAGTCCTGAAACACTTGGAGGCAGTAGCAGTTATATAGGATTCATCTCTCCTGGTATTGGGGGTTGATATCACGCTGTGTTCGGAAAGCCATTACACAAAGTCCCTGGCCAGGGCAATCGAGATTTACTGGTAGACACTCCAGCAGTTTCTCAGGGTGTATTAGGCTCTACTCCGGCGTGACTTATTATGCTATTAGGGGTCTGGCATTTACTATCCCCCTAGGCCCGATATGCGAGTATCTTAGACGAAAATACCGGACTGTACGGAGATTGTCACAGATAGGGTCAGTAGGAGTTTGGATGAGTTTTCTTATCGACCTTCTTATCGACAGATACCTGGATAACCGTTACGTGCAGCTAGTACCGCTGACGGACTTATGGTTAAACCCACTGCCAGTGTACTGTCGAGTCTTTAGAGTCCCACACAGATGGTTTCCCTGCTTCGAGCGAAACGATATAGAAGCCGTATGGTTTTACGGCAGGGTTCCAATCACATACGTGTACCGGCTATACAGATGATGTTCGGATGGATAATACTAGTGGACTTTGGTTTAAGCCGGATCCCAGTATTATATTATTGGATTGTTATCATCTCATTATATTCATATTTTTCGGAATACGAATACGGGTATGTATATACGGTGAGGGCATTCTTGTAATTTTACATGGCATTTTTCTAGAAGGGGACACTTCATTATTTGCTTTATCTATTTTGAGAAATAAATTATTGAGGTGGAAATTTGGAGACATATATGGTATGGATGAAGCATGGCTCTTTATATTTCTTGATTTGTTTGGACTCACTATTCAAGCATGGTTGTAATTTCTTATTGTGAAATAACCATGCTTGAATGAGTGAGATGAGGGTGGGCCATTCTTCACTTGTAAGACTTAGTTCATTTGCTCATTTTATTTTCTCTCTCCAACTTTCTTCTCCTTCTTCTTCAAAGACTCTAACCCTCACATGAGTTGTGAAATATAAAGTCTCATGATATAAAACACTCCATTAGATACTCTATATCACCTAGGCTACTTAGCTTAGCAAACTAGGTACCATAGTTACCTCGGTTTAGAGGTTGGAGCTTGAAGCACATACTCTTGGGTAGATCGTCTTTGACACGAGGAGGCCGAAGTTGCAAGCGAAGATCCGATCTTCGAGGAGCTCAAGGAGAGGAGGATAAGAAGTCCCAAAGGACATGGTTCAAGGAGGTATAAATTCTAACATATTAGTTAGAACCTCCTAGTAGTATTGCTAGTTAAGGTTTCTGTTAAGATCCTGGAGTTTAGTCGGTATTGCGAGCTTTGTAAAAATATTTTTTTGTAAATTCCGCCTCCCCGCGAACCCGCGGGGTGCGCGACATCAACTTACAAGAGCCTCCTCCGAACTCCCTCTGGTGGATCATCTTCGGCAAGGATGGTCGATTCTCATGCGCAATCCAGACGGCTACGGGCATGGAGGGGTCTTCCACAATTGAGTAGACACGTGATGACACTCGATATTGGCGGCCTCCAAGATCAGGACACGTGGCAGATGATGAGTCCCAAGACTCAGAAGAAAAGGCCCACAGGGGCCGACCAGACCACCCTGCGCCCGACCTACAAGCGCAAACTGGCCCTCCTCGGGCCCCCCTGCAAATTAACCTCCTCGGCCCTTCAGTTCGCCCCGAGCTGCCACAGGACCAAGACTCCTTGGCCTCCTCGCTTGTCCCCGAGCCCACAGCAGAGGCTGTCTTCCTCGGCCCTCCGACCAACTCCACCACTCACAGGCGTAACCGCCGCTCCGCGAATCTCGCCATGCGTAGATTCTACGCCAACAACGTCCCACGTTCCACGCCATCAAGATCCCCATTAATGGACGATCCGCTCCCTGCGCGGGCGTGACATCAGGAGCGTAACTGCTGGCAAGATTCTCGCGTCTGCTGCTGCGTGCCACCACCGCTATATAAACCCCCATCACAGAAGGGTGAAGTAAGCAATTCTTTACACTTTACGCCGTTACTCTGCTCGGATCTCATCACTAACTTGAGCGTCAGAGGGTCCTCGGTGGTACCAAACCACCCCGGGACTTCTTTGCAGGCACTCAGCGACAGCTTCCACACCTCACCTCCTCCTCCAAAAACCCATTGACACCCACATGCAATGAAGGCAATCAGCTAAGTTCACTGTGAGATCTACGGAAGACAACATCTGAAGGAGGTCCGAAAAGGAGCTCCATCAGTTGGCACCGTCTGTGGGAACTTAAATTCCTCAAAATACAAAGTTGGCCTTCCTATCTCCTCTCTCATGGCGGACAACCATCCTGGGGATCCCAGTACCAGCCGCCGCCTTCCGCTCACCGAAGGCAGGGATGAACCTCCCTCCATGACCATCATCAACACTCTCGCAGGCCGGATAGATTGCCTGCAATCCCTCGTGGAGGCCCTCGTCCGCGTCCGAACGGTCGCGCCCGGCCCCCAGATCGCTGCTCCACCGCCTCCAGAAGACTCTGTCCCTGTATGGACGGCCAACCACCAGCAGGCTGCATCCCCTCGCCGCCGGTCCCTCGAGCCGGTACTCCTTGAGGCCCGCTGGGCACCCCAGGGCTCCACGCCGAGATCCGCAGCCAGGGGGCCTCGCCTCGAGCCTCCTCGCGACCCTTACCCCCCTGAGGAAATGTCGGTCACCTCTCCTATCCACGAGCGTGGCCGACCCCACCATGATCGGCGGGAACACACAGAAGGGGTCCGCCCCGGCGACTCAAGAGCTACCCTATCCCGGGACCTGAGGCACCTCATCGAGAGAAACCGGGGCCGCTCCCAGACGCAGTCCACCCGCAGCGGGGCCCGGGAATCCCGAGGCGCCGATTCCTCGAGGTACCACGGTCGGCTCGACGCCCTCGAGAAGAAGATCGAGGGCATGTGCCGAGAAGCTCACTTCTCGAGCGACGGGGCTAAATACGCCTCCGACTCGCTCACAAGGACATTCACCGAGGAACTGCTCGCCGCGCGCGTCTCCTCGCGTAATAAGCCCCCGAAGGTCTCTCTGCTCGACGGGAAAACCGACCCGAAGGACCACTTGGATGATTTCACCGCGGGAATGAGCTTCCAAGATCACTCCGACACTGCCCAGTGCAGGGCCTTCCCGGCCACCCTCATCCGCGCGGGTCGGGACTGGTTCCGGAGGCTCGAGCCCCGCTCAATTTCGACCTTCGACGAGCTGGCTACCTAGTTTCTCGGCCATTTCGTGGGGAACCGTCGATAGAAGCGCACGGTCGACTACCTCTTCACGGTTAAGAGCGAGGACAAGGAAACGTTCAAGGTCTATATTACCCGCTTCTACAACGCCCTCCTCGAGGTGCCCGAGCACCGGGATGAGACCATCATAACGGCACTCAGATCTGGTCTGAGGCACAAAGAATAGTTGTGCTCCTTCGCGCTGGCCTAACCTAAGACCATGACCGAAGTCAAGGCGTGGACCGAGCGTGAGGTCCAGCTGGAATCCGAAGTGAATGCTAACCTTCCTCAGGCGGATCAGCCCGACCAGAAGAAAAGGACTCGGGAGGACAGGCCGGAGCGTCAGCAGCCCTACCACCCGAAGTTCCAGGAGTATACCCCCCTCAACGTCTCCCTCGTGGTGT
The DNA here is from genome assembly GCA_030015575.1 of Agapanthus africanus. Classification (NCBI taxonomy): domain Eukaryota; kingdom Viridiplantae; phylum Streptophyta; class Magnoliopsida; order Asparagales; family Amaryllidaceae; genus Agapanthus; species Agapanthus africanus. The sequence goes on along the minus strand of CM057350.1, from coordinate 176,717,253 downwards.
TGCTGGAGGAGGCCCAGAATGAGGGGTTCTTCAAGTTCCCCCCGGTCCTACGTCAGGACGCTAAGCGAACCCGGGGCCCCTACTGCGCTTTCCACTGGGTACTGGGCCACGCCACGGAGGACTGCAAACAACTGAGGGACTACATCGAGGAGCTCATCCGGTCTGGGCATCTCGCTACCAACCTAAGGGACAAACGGCAGACCGACCGTGAGCAGGAGCAGTCTCGCCCTCCAACCGACCTAACCATCGGCCAGATCATGCTTGTTTCAGTGGACAGCCAGCCCGGGGCTCAGTGCGCCCCATGCCTTATGCCAAGCACGGGGGCCGGCAACCCTTCAGGGAGCTCGGCCTAAGCCAACCAAGTCATCCTTTAACTTGTACCTGTTCTTTTTTAGCAATGTACCTTCTTCCTAGAATCTACTGTTGACTAAATAAAGATCAATGGAGCATTGCGAAAAAGAAAGAAAATCTTTGTTCATTCAAAGGGTATTATGGGCTCCTCAGCCATACATGCAAAAAAAGGGGGGGAAGTTACAATAGCGGGGGTAAAGGGTGCAACGAGCACTGCTCATGGTACTCGGCGAAGATCTCCGCCAACTGGGGCTGCGCAAGTTCCAGCCTCTGTTCCCGGTTCCCCCGCGGGCGTGGACCCCGAGCCTCAGCTCGTAGCATTCGCGGACAAGCGCCTCCGAGCGCACCAGCCGGTTCACGGAGATCAAGCCGAAGCGCCTCAAAGACCGCAGCTTGCCCACGGCCTCATCGAAGAGCTGCTCCGATAGGGGGTTGTAAAGCCCCGGCGATACCCTCCAGATGGAGTACATCAGCAACTGCAGCAGGGAGGAGTGCCTAAGGAGCAGCCGACCGAAGTGCTCCTCAATGCGAGCAAGAACCAACTGCACCGTGTCCTCGGAGCGGTCACGGTCATAAAGGTACACGTCTGCAGAACTGATGATTTCGAGGATAGTGAACGGGAAATCCTCCATTTTCGATGGCCTATCTGCGAAGGGGGAAGAACCAGTACTCCTTATATAGCCCGCTGTGCAGCCCAACGGCCGCCACGCGGCATCCATCGAATGTCACCCGGTGGAAACGAAGCGACGCGCCACGCGGCGTCCATCAAACGTTACTCGGTGGAAATGAAGCGACGCGCCCCTGTCGCTTCGCCTCCCCCCGCGTTCAATGCACTAGATGTGTGCGTCATTGCCCCGACCGTTCCCATTCCCCGCACCTACAGCCGAACGACCAGGCTGGGCCTCGTCAAAGATTCAACTCAGCAGCTACCCTGCTCAGACATCCCCGGCCGGCAGCTCCCCTGCCACAATGCCGGGATCAGAAAGCCCTCCCAGAGGCAGCCGAGCCCGAGGTTCCCTCACTTGGCTATCCCCAGTGGGCAGCTTCCCTGCCACAATGCCAGGGATCAAAAAGCCCTCTCAGAGGCAGCCGAGCCCGAGGTTCCCTCGCTCGGTTATCCCCCGCGGACAGCTTCCCTGCCACGACGCCGGGGATCAAAAAGACCTCCCAGAGGCAGTCGAGGCCCGAGGTTCCCTCACTCGGCTATCCCCCGTGGGCAGCTTCCCTGCCACAACGCCGGGGATCAAAAAGCCCTCCCAGAGGCAGTCGAGGCCCGAGGTTCCCTCACTCGGCTATCCCCCGCGGGCAGCTTCCCTACAGCAACGCCGGGGATCAAAAAGCCCTCCCAGAGGCAGTCGAGGCCAGAGTTTCCCTCACTCGGCTATCTTTCAGGACAAAAGCCCTCGCCAAGAGGCACCGGGCAGTAACCCTGCCCGGCCAAGGGTCCTTGGTGGACTTCCTACAGCCTTATAGCTTTCCTCGCGCCAAGTGCCAAAGTCCTCCCAGAGGCAGTCAGGTCCTTGCCCGGCTATCCCCGGCTGGTAGCTTCCTACCACAACCGATAGGGATCAAAGTCCTCGCCAAGAGGCACTGGGCGGTAACCCTGCTCGATCCCCATCGTGAAGGATCAGAAAGCCCCCCCAGAGACAGTCAAGCCCGAGGTTCCCTCGCTCGGCTATCCCCGGTGGGCAGCTTCCCTGCCACACGCCGGGGATCGGAAAGTCCTCCCCGAGGCAGTCGGGTCCTTGCCGGGCCATTGACGGCTGGTAGCTTCCCACCACCGTCCTTAAGAATCAAAAGCCCTCATATAGAGGTACCCCAGTAGCTACCCTGCTCGGTCAAACTCCGGCTCCTAACCTCTACGCCAGGGATCAAAAGCCATCACAAGCGGCACCGGAGCGGTTACCCCACTCAACCCCCCAAGGCTGGTAGTCCCCTACCCAGAACTCTAAAGAACCTAGCCCTCGAAAGAGACAGCCGAACAGCTACCCTGCTTGGCCATCCCTGGCGGGTAACCCCATACCGCCGCGACAGATGTATGAAGCCTTAGCAGGAGATGACGGCGTAGCTACCCTGCCCGGTCACCCCTAGATGACGGCCGATACTCTAACTCAGAAATGGATGTCAAGTCTGCCCAAGCCTAAACGATCTTCCCCTCGACCTCGGGCCCAAGGAGATACCTCCTCGGAGACGCTCGTCGACAAACAACTACAGTCAGCTCGACGGACGATCGTTAGACAGAGGGACAACCTGACATGAAAGCACAACGGCGCAAGTAAAAATATCCCAAGCGAGCATTCTTCACAAACAGATGGCAGAAAGGAAAACTTTATCACAGCTGAGAAGAAAAACTTTATTACTACTGCCAAAGATAAGTCTTTACAAAAGGTATTTTTTGGGCTCCTCAGCCTTACAAAATTCAAAAGAAAAACAAAATGAAGATAGGGGAGCGAGGGCTCTACACCTTGGGCCCGGGCACGACCTCGAGGTCCTCGATCTCCACCACCGAAGGCACTGGGTCCTCGGTCCCCTCCTCACCGGGAGCCTCTCCCCCTTGCTCGTCGACGCCCATGAGGGGGAACTCAGCCCGCAGATCCGCATCGTCGAACTCCGGCATCCGAGACTTGACGGCATCAAGGACGTCGTGCCAAATGCGAGTCGTGGCCACGGCCATGTCGTCATAAAAGTCCCTCGACCCCTTGTAACTCGCCACGGCCCTCGATCCCGCCGACTTATAGGCCTCGGCCGCCGCCCCCAGCTCCTTCCGGAGGGTCTTCACCGTCTCCTTGAGGTTGCCGGCGAGCACCTGGGAGTCCTCAAGCTTGACCTCGGCGATTGCGGCGGCCTCGCAATGCCGGGCGACCTCCCTTTTCCCGGCATCCACCTCGCCTTCCAGGGTGGCAATCTTTGGGGACATCGCCTCCTGCTCCCGTCTGGAGCTCTCTTGCAACGCGGCGAGCTGGCCCGCGGCCTCCACCGCCGGTGCTACCACCTCGGTCTCCATGCAAAGGGCGAGGGCCACATGCTGGAAAGTCTGGGGAGGCATAAAAAAGGAGAAGGATCAGAAATATGAAGGAAAACACTAAACCTCACCACACACTGGGGCTTACCTGCACGGCCTCCTGGGCGATCGACGCCAGCTAAGCCTTGAGTGTTCCCCTGCGAACCCGAACCCCAGCCGAGGTCTCTATCTTGTGGAGGAGGCTGTCCGCGACCGACAGCCCGGACGGCACCGTGAACCGGAGCCCCCTTCCTCCACCACGGTCGGCGAAGACCGGCCCCGGGAAGGTCTCCGGGAACTCTTCTTGATCGGCTCCGAGAGGGAGCCGATCTCCTCTTCCGAGTCCGTGTCCTCTACGATCAGGGCCCGCTTCCGGCCCGAAACTCTGCTAGGGCCTGAGGCGAGATCCACCGCCGAGCGTCCTCCGGGCACCGCCACCGGGGCGGTGGGAGCAGGGGCAGCCTGCGCCCGGGAAGAGCTGGCGCCCCCAGCCCTAGCAGGCTGCCTCGGTTGGCGCATAGCATTTCGGAGGACTCCGAAGTCCATGGATCCTGCACAAAACAAACACCCAACTTATCAACAACGCGAGTAAAACACAAACCCAGAAAGCAAGCCTAACTTACCAACGAACTCGACGGGGCTAAGCCCGGCCCAGCTCAAAACCCTTTTGGACAACAGCACGTCGTATCGAGGGATGGGTTCCCATGACGCCACTCTCACCGCGGCGTGGTCGTCGGACAGGTTCCCCGGTAGACTCTTCTCCCTCGACCACTTGGTGGGCACCGGCCAGTCCTCGCCCTCTGGAGGGGAGACGAAGAAAAACATCTTCTTCCAGTCATGAATGGAGGAGGGCAAGGCCACGACCCCAGCCCCGGCAGTGACCCCAGGCCGCTTCCTAAAAGTAAAATAAACCCACCTCGGATCGCCAGCTCGACCGCCGGGGTGACTCTTAAAAGTAAGGGAAGAATCGAGAAGGGAAAGGCTGAAGGGAACCGCTTGCAGCTTCAGGCGGATCAGCAACCCAAGGAGGATCCTCCACACGTTCGGCACTAACTGGTCGGGAGCCAAGCTGAAGAAATTCAGAGCGGCGACGACCTCAGGAGAGAAGGGCAAGCGCATTCCGCCCCAAAAAGCTTCCAAATACAGGGCAATCTCCCTGCCCCGTACCTGGTCTGCCTTCTCTCCTTCCTCGGCCAGATGAAGCGTATAGCGCGAGGGAATGTAGAAGCGAGCTCGAGCATTGGCGAGCTCGTCCTCATGCCTCACCCATCACAGGGTGCAGGGGGCTACATCTACCGCCTCTTCCCTGGAGGCGGCCCCTGCCTCACGGCCCCGGGGAGAGGGCCCAGCCCCTGCTCCTCGAGAGGACTCAGACACATCTAAAGGAACCCTAACATCTACTTCTACAACGTGTACTGATTCTACAGGGGAAGACATCTAACCTGGGAAAGAAATTCTTCAAAAGTTGGGAAAGAGAGAGGAGAGACGAGCGCCGAGCAGCTGGGGCTTGAGAATGAGAAATATGAGAAAGTAAGGGCCCTAGGGCGGGCCCCACCCGTATTTATTACCGCATACGGCCTCATCCAATGGTGCCCATCATCTCCCGCCGAAACGACTCCTTGCGCCCAGCGGCTCCGATCGCTTCACGTGGCAGCCCAACGATTGACCGCGTCCTATCAGATGCCACAGACCTGCGCACATCGCGTCAGCTAGTTGGCGCTCGACAAGTGGACCGTCGCTTCGACTGCAGAGTGCACGAACCGGCGCACCCTCCTTAAATGCAAAGATCTCGTCTTGATTCGCTAGCGGAAAAGACAACCGACGACTCGAGGACTCATCCCGGCATAACCCTGAGAAGGAGCTCACCTCGGTGGGCCTGGCAGTCCACTCCTGACTCGACCCACTAGCTGGTCGGGGCAAGAGTAGGGGGCTAATGATGACACTCGATATTGGCGACCTCCAAGATCAGGACACGTGACAGATGACGTGTCCCAAGACTCAGAAGAAAGGACCCACAGGGGCCGACCAGATCACCCTATGCCCGACCTGCAAGCGCAAACTGGCCCTCCTCGGCGCCCCCTGCAAATTAACCTCCTCGGCCCTTCAGCTCGCCCCGAGCTGCCACAGGACCAAGACTCCTCGGCCTCCTCACTCGTCCCCGAGCCCCTAGCTGCGGCCGTCTTCCTCGGCCCTCCGACCAACTCCACTACTCACAGGCATAACCGTCGCTCCGCGAATCTCGCCATGCGCAGATTCTACGCCAACAACGTCCCTCGTTCCACGCCATCACGATCCCCATTAATGAGTGATCCGCTCCTTGCGCGGGCGTGACGTCGGGAGCGTAACTGCCGGCGAGATTCTCGCGCCTACTGCTGCGTGCCACCACCGCTATATAAACCCCCATCACAGAAGGGTCAAGTAAGCAATTCTTTACACTTTACGCCGTTACTCTGCTCGGATCTCATCACTAACTTGAGCGTCGGAGGGTCCTCGGTGTACCAAACCATCCCGGGACTTCTTTGCAGTTACTCGGTGACAGCTTCCACACCTCACCTCCTCCTCCAAAAACCTATTGAGACCCACACGCAACGAAGGGCAATCAGCTAAGTTCACCGCGAGATCTACGGAAGACAACATCTGAAGAAGGTCCGAAAAGGAGCTCCATCAACACGCGTCAAAGGTTGTATTTTTTTAACCATTGCACTTATAGATTAGCTAGTTTTAGGTATATGGTTCAAATCTTGGGTTTTACAGGAGTCCGGTGCTCGTCAGAATTTTTTGTTTTCGCTTCCGTCTCAGCCGCGGTTTCCACGGCGCGTGCACCGGATCCCAACAGTATTCATGCATTTTAAGTGTGTTTCCAGTTTTTTGTCACGAATAGTTGTATCATGTACTTATTGAGTAGACACAGATTAATAGCACCGATATTCACAAAAAAGATAACGAATGAGCGGTATTAAAATACAGTTTTGCATGATGAACAAGAAGCGGGACGTGACAAAAACAATCGTCAATCGAGAATAAATTTTACGTGGAAAACCTAAATCGGGAAAAACCATATGCAATAAAAAAAAACCGTTTCACTATTTTTAATGAAGAGATTATAGATATTAGATTTTCAGATGAAAGGGTTTGCATACACCCTCATAGATCTCCCTCTAAAGAGGAGAGAGGAACTTACATAAATTTAGGACTATCTTGTGGCGACTATGTATTTTGGAGTCTCAAAACTCGTAAAAAACACTTAGAGTTTGAGTTAGTTATAAACAGATATCCCAAAATAATAATATATAGTATAGAAAAGCTTCTTTTAATTAGCTGAGAATGAACATAAATTTTCATCATCCTTATATAATAGAATATATTCTTTAATTTAAATTTATCTAAAATCATATTTAAATTAGAGAACAATCATATCCTATTTAAACTAATTTCTGAGCCAGTTTAGGAAACATTATAGAGTTTATTTCAAGACAAGACCAGACATGTTCAGAGATGTTGTAGCAAGATTACGTTGTCAATTAGCTTTTGATGGAGGCAAACACCAATTATCCAATGGAGAGATGTTAATTTTGAGTAGATATTGTAATAAAGTTCTGTTGTTTAGCAAATCTAAAGTACAAATGTACAACCTAAAAAATGAAGAAAATGTGGATTAAGCCATTGACTCTAATATCATGGAAAGAAATGTCTCCTTGTTCTCAACGGTTGTCTATCTTAAGAATCAGAGGTACAATTTGGAGGACAATCTTCAGCAATTTCAATGAAGGTTGTTCTTGCTTGTAGTTTATCAGAGTACAACAACCTGCCGTCTTGTTCTACCCAGCATTGAACAAATTCTATCGGGCTTCGAGGTTCGATTATTTTATAACATCTTCAATCATAGATTCACCATTCAAAACATTGATTAGTGGTTTGCAAGAGATTCTTGTCAAAAGTTGTTGAATATCCTTAACAGATGCTAAGCAAATCCCACTGAGAGTAATACTTTACCTATCGGGCTTGAAATCCCACCGCAATCCTTCCAAGCGATAAAATGGTGAGACCCACAATACCTAGATACTAGTTCCAAACAAGTGGGCCCATTGTTTTTATGTGGATTGTGGTAGATTCAAGCTAGGTAAGCAAACCCAAAACCAGCGGGACCGCTTACTCAAGTGGGACCCAGCTCCCCTGTTATTCCCCAGTTGCTCAGGGAATTGCTTAGTAAAATTTGGCAACGCCTTGACCTTTGTACAGACACAATCTTTTTCTTCTCTTTTGAACTATTGAGACCTTGTAAATGAGTCACCATTTAGAATCACATGGGGTACACTGTGATTTTGTCCTCTCCAAGTGTTCCTAATCGTCAAGTGGCAGCGAAAAGTTCCTCCTTTCTTTCCAACACACTTGTTTGGTTCCTTCTTTGCTAAAGCTAAAAAAAGGAAAAGGAAAAAAAAACCATAGCGGCAGGACTCATCATGGATCTGCACCACATTTAGATATGTCACAAGTGCACAGTTAATGCCAAAAGAGAGTGACCACTTTCAGCCTCTCCTCTAGCTCCTCCATGTGACAAGTTGGGGAAATTAATGACTGACTGCAGGTGAACCAAAATATACAACACATCAAGGGTAGAAACTTTGATATGGCTCCTTGTTGCAGCAACAGGGATCCTACATTGCCTTTATTTTGACAAACTGCCGAAGATTTGTAATGACATTGAACCCCCCCCCCCCCCCCCCCATAAGCACCCCCAAATAAAAAAAACACCAAAACGCCCGCGACCACCCAAAAAAGTAGAAGAGAAAAAAAAAACCCTATGGGCAATGGAGGTACTGTTGTTATGCTGTTAGCACTCCCCCTCAAGTTGATCTTTTCGTTTTCTAGATATGCCTTTTTATCTTTGTTAGATTGAGTTACATAACTACGAATCCTATGATATGTTTTTTTTGATTATCATGTATGATTTGAATAATATTCGTCCTCTTATATCTAGGAATGGGGCCGGGGCAGGGCTAGGGATCGTCTATCCCGTCCCCACCCCTACTGATGTGAAACCTAATCGCAATTCCGTCTCATGCCCTGTCGGGGCAAACGAAATCTACCCGTCCCGCACCATCTTATTTCTAATCGCTCATTTTTCAAGTGCTCATTTCCAACTAATAAGATCAAGTTGATGAAAATATTTATACATCGCCATTAAAATTCCATTAAAATTAAGTCATGCATGTCAAGGCTCTAAGCAAAAAATATTTAATTTTAAGGGTTACGGTTTAAATGGAGTAATATTATGCATGAGAACTTTGAAGACGTTTAAAGTTATAAATGGAATAACAAGTATTAATATACAAGATACATAGCGTAAATAATATTATGCATGAGAGTATTTTAGTAATTATCTATATTGCGGGATGAGGCACGGGACAGAGGAAGCTAATACCATCCCCTCCTATCCCGCTGATTAGAGATCAGGTTTTTCCCATTCTTATCCGTATCCCAGTCAACGGTCAAAATCCCCATCCCGATCATGATAAGGACGGGACGGGACAAAATTGCTATCGCTACTTACATCGGATGATTGCAAAATTAACAGAAATGGAGTTTACTGCTGTTATTCTGCTAGCACTCCCCCAGGACCTTTTGTTTTACTGTTATGCATTTTTATCTTAATTTCCTGGGATTGAGTTATAGAACTATCAATGGAATGGTGTGTATATATTGATTATCATGTCCTTAAATTTCAGTACCTTAATTTTCATATGTATTGGACAAAGTTCGCATTTGTATTGGATGATTGCAAAAATTACGGTTTTCTGACAATTGAATATTTTACGATGCTAATTAAATGAGCAAAGAGCATTCAAACAATTTATTCGCAAATTGGATGGATGATTGAATATTTCAAGTAGTCTATAAAGAAAATTTCCTATTCGTGCCACTCCACTTTAGAGATTTTTTTGAAAGACTAAGTTGAGAGGTTTTTTTTATATAGAGGAAAGTGATAACAAAAAAAAATCTATGAAAATAAAAATCCTAACTAGATATTGATACCATATTCATTAACCCAATCACATACGAAAGGTATGGATATTAACTAATATCAAGTCCAATCACACCTAAATTATAGAAAATATCTTACTTATATTTTAGATTTTGGCACGGCTGCACGTGATTAAATTAAAAAAAAATCGAAAAAATAATTGGATTTGTTAATTTTGTAATTTAACCAAATCCATGATGCATTACTTTAATTTATTATTAATGTATTCAATATCTTTTGATTTTTTAAAAAGATGGTGATTCTTATTACTTGATCCGTGGTTCTGGAATGCAACGAAACGGTGCCACTCGTGATTCTTATTACTTGATCCGTGGTTCCGGGGGTTACGGAATAGAGTCATTCTTAATTCATACATCTTGATCCGTGGTCGCGGGGGCTAACGGGATATATACTTTTGAGTTATATAGAGAAGTACATTCATTAATTTCAAATATATGGAGAATAGTTAACCTAGAAACACACACTTTAGGATACATGACATACCTATAGCTTGCTGTTATAACACCTGTGATTGACTTTGTTTATACTTATATCTCATTTTGCATGTGACATCCTATATAGCACACCGTTCAGTTTACTACTATTATCATATTTATGACGCTCTGACATCTGGGTTTTGCATAGCCCAGATACATGACTTAGCACGTGAGTACTTCGACAGGACTACCGATCAGTGAAGACCAACTCACTAATATAGCTTTTATTCATGGTTAGTTATCCTTACTTCTTTTTTTGCTTCCGGTATCTTATTTCATATTATCGTTCTTGTGACTGCGGGACATATTTAGTGATAGATAGTTATATTATTGTTCTTGATTACTGATTGACAGCCGTAATGTGATTATGGAAGAATATTTTCTTACCATAGCTAGTATGGCTGACCGAGCTACGTCCCGAAATTTTGATATCTTAGGAAGGTGGGCGTGACAAGGTTTTGTTGGTGTCAGAGCATAGCTTTTAGGTTAGCTGGGGTTGGTTCAATTTGTAGTTGGATATGGTACCTAATACATTATTCTTAAGATCCAAAATTTTAGGAACATGTCCTGCCACACTATTGTTTTGTCATTCAAATTCTTGAATCATATCTTCCCCTTAAACTCTTGTATCTCGACGATATGGAAATGACATTGTATCTCAACTTGGAATTCTCTTGATTCCTTATTGTTTCTCCCTTCTCATTCTTTCGATTATAATAGTAGAATTTAGACGATTTGAATGGAATTATGTAATTGTCACCATGTACCGTGGCATGATTATAATGCGGTATTCTATTTAGGTAACCTGGAGTCCTATTTCGATTCATGTTCTCTGTACTACTTTATTTTCCCTCGGTTTCATCGCTTATGAATTTATGTCTTATCGCGAACTTGAATCCAATAACCGCGTTATATATTTCCCCTTGTCCCGTAGTGACCAATCCGTCTGCGTTTTAAAGAACAAGGAGAAACGCAGGAGAGCATATGATAATGACAGTAGTTCGAGATTAACCCCAGCAGAAGCTGGTACAAACCGCTTCAAGGCTGATCAGATGTAATATGTTCGATTAAAGAAGTTAAGACAGGCCTGCCTCAGTTTATCATAGCAGCGCAGCGGAAGTGTGGTTGGCTGATAACCCATAAGTCTTAGAACAGACTTGTAAATTCACGACGAAGGGGACAGGTTGTGTGTGCCTAAAGGGGAAGTTCGTGAAGAAGTCATGAAGGATGCTCATAGTTCCGCATATTCGGTACATCTAGGAGGTACGAAGATGTATAAAAATTTGCGACAACAAGTTTTGTGGGAAGGCATGAAAAGAGAGATCGCTTGTTACGTATCGAGGTGCTTGGTGTGTTGGAAAGTCAAGACTGAATATCAAAGGATAGCTGGTTTGTTACGATCACTTCCGATTCCCCAATGGAAGTGAGAATATATAACCATGGATTTCGTGACAGCATTACCACGGAGTCCAAAAGGCAATAACGCAGTCTGAGTCATTGTCGATTGATTGACCAATGCAGCTCGTTTTATACCATTTCAAGTTGTTCAGTCGACGGAGGTTTTAGCAGAGAGGTACATACAGGAGATTGCATGGAGTACCGATGAGTATTGTTTCTGATCGTGACATCCGGTTCCTATCATATTTCTGGAGGAATCTACATGAAAGTTTGGGGACTCGCTTGAAAGTTTTGTACGGCATATCATGAAGGGTTTCTTAGCACTCTTACTATGTTTTCTAAGGCATCAAGCATGCAATTTTAAAAAATCTAAAGAGCAAAGCAACCCAAACTAAGGATCTAACTAGATAATTAGGTTTATACAAAGCAAGTAAACATCTTTACTCTAAGTGAACAAGGAATACAAGTTTTGTAGACCGGTCCTTCACTTCAAAAGCTCCGTGTAGTAGTAGTCCCTTCTCTCCAAGTAATGGTCTCCCAGACACTCGTTAGGCTCCACTAGACGAAAGAAACAAGCTTGCTTGAAGAACTTTGAGGTCGAAGATGATCTAGGTCGAAAAATCTCTAACTCAAGCTATCTCTTCACTAATTGAGAATTAGTGAAGCAAACAACCTATACTAAATGGCTAGTCTAGTGTAGGTTGATGAAATAGGAATTTTGCTCAGTTTAGAATTATTTTTCTCTCACTTTTTCTTCACCTTAAGAAAATCTAGTAAGCTCAAGGAGATGAAGAAGAAGATGAAGTCAATAATAGAATGGCAACCATAGGTGAGATAATATCACATATAATCCATGTAGAGATTTGACCATAGCTAAACATAATGGTTGGGTTAATAAATATCTTAGATAAAACAAAATTAGTGGACTAAATTAAGGTTTCCACAAGCTTCTCTAAGCTTCATTAACCATGGCATTTTCCACCTCATTTTGTTTTTTCCTTAATAATTAAAACCCCACATTATCTTAAGTATGTATGAGTCTCATACACCCAAGTCCTATATATCATCTAGCATGACACAAAATAAATGCATTAACATATATCACATATATATTAAATGTACAAAGAGAAAACATTTTCTTAAGTGAGCTAATATTAGTTAATATATATCAATATATCAAATATATAATTAAACATTAAATTATTAAATCAATACTTGATTTAATAAGCCGGCTGTATCGCATACAACCGACCGATATCATTTATATGTATATCACATATACATATAACATATCATTGAATCAACACTTGATTCAACAATCCAGTTATAACACATATAATTTGTATCGCGAGATTAGAATTCGGTATCACATATACAGATTAATCTCGGTCCCGCACATATCACATATGTGCCCTACTTCATTTCGCATGAGATAGGAAACCTCTGTGTAGGACTTTAATGACTCGTCAATACGCCGGCAGTAGGTGAAGATCATATCAGTCACCCACAAGCCGTCAGCGGTACTAGCTGAAAGTAACGGCTACCCGGGTATTGAGCGATCAGAAGATCAACAAGCAAGCCTGCTCATACTCCTGTGAATCCAATAAGTAACACTACCGTACAGTCCGGTCTCTTCGTCTGATATGTCGCATATCTAGTTTAGGGGTGGTAAACATCAGACCCCAGTAACTTTATAAGTCATGCCGATGTGAGGCTCATAACGGGTCGAGATACTACTGATAACACTTATCAGTAAATCTCCGTATCATCCCTGACCAGGAACTTCCTATTATGGCCAATTGAGCACAACGCAACATCAACCCCCAATACCGGGAGAGACGAAACCCCTCCTATCGCTCATTGCCTCCATGTGACTCGGGATTGTGCCCAAAAACCACCGTTTTGCACACTCTCTTGAACGTGGTAAGGTGGAAATCAAAGCACAGTAGAAATCACACAAGACTCTATGACGATCTTGGGTCTACAGATTAACATGTACCGGTGTCACCACAGAACTGCTATCTGACGTTAGGTATAATACCATTTAGGAGTTCTCGGCGAGTCCTGTTCAGTGTACCCAGTCTCCACTGAGCACCCGTATACCATCATTGATGTCAAATATCAATGGATATGGATCATCCATCGCTCATCAAATGGGTCAAGAAGTGTATATACTAATCTACTCTGGAATAACGATGTCCCATCTCGATACACCCTCGACTAGGAACAATTAAAAGATGAACTTGTGGACTACCCTGGCCCTACTAGTATGATCTCCATCATAGTTCTGATAGTCAAGTATACATCTTAAGGGCTTTACCAACATGTGAGAGCAAGACAACATCACAATACTAGTCTACATGTTAAGATAAAGAGTAACCAGATAGCATACTATCATATCGAGCAAGAAAGTCCTCCCAATATATGTCCACGCATCCATTGTAATATACAATCATGTACAACAATGGCCTCTAAGGCATACATACAACTAACAATCTTCCACTTGCACTAAGGCCAGTTGTTATAGTATTTCATAGCCAACGTCCCAAAAACTCTCAAACTGTATCTGGGGTTTTGGCCTAGGTGAGTGGATCCGCCGTGTCATTCTTCCTGTCAACTCTCCTGACCTCGATCTCCCGGAGATCAACCATCTCCCTGATCAGTTAATAATGCCTAAGAATATGTCTAGATCGTTGATGGGACCGGGGTTCTTAGGCCAAAGCCACAACTCCATTGTCACCATATTGGTAGGAACCAAGTTCATCTCATGAACATCTATACCCAGACAGCCTCTTTGGTAGCTTCGTTGGCAGCGATCTATTTAGTCTTTATCGTTGAGTCTGCCACGGTATCTAACTTGGAACTCTTCCAACATATCGTCCCTCCACTGAGGGTAAATACAAAACCCGCAACTGTCTTACAGTCGACTTTATCACTCTGGAAGCTCGAATCGGTAAAGGACTCCATCTGGAGTTCACCGTTACCAAACACCAAGAACATTTCTTTAGTCCTTCTCAAGTACATAAGAATGTTCTTCCCAGCTATCCAGTGTTTCTCTCCAGGATCTGATTGACACCTACTCATTACACCTAGTGAGTATGATACATTCTCTTAGATCTATCTTTATAGATCTTAATCACTGGTTGTAGGAGGCATCAGCCAGATCCTTTATGGAGAAACATTATGATAAGAGGAGCTTGACCGAGTGTAGCATATGAACACCATTTTCTATCAAGTGTATGTCATCCACGTACAATATGAGGAAGACGACCTTACTCTCTACAACCTTCTTGTATATACAAGGTTCATCTACCATTTTGATGAAGTCAAACTCTTTGACTGCCACATCAAAACAGATGTTCCAACTCCGCGATGCCTGCTTTAATCCGTAAATTGATTTAAGCAACTTGCACACCTTTCCGCTGCTCCCACTGTCTATGAAGCCCTCTGGCAGTGTCATGCACACACTCTCTTCTAAATCACTATTTAGAAAAGCGGTCTTGACATCCAACTGCCAGATTTCGTAGTCATGGTATGCAGCAATGACAAGTAGGATCCGTATGGACTTAAGCATAGCCACTGGAGAAAAGGTTTCATCAAAATCCATACCTGGTCATTGACGAAAACCTTTTGCTACAAGTCTAGCTTTGAAAGCCTCAACTTTTCCATCTACACCAAGAATCTTCACAAGATCCACTTGCTCCCGATGGGTTTTACCCCTTCAGGTGCAACTACCAAAGTCCATATTTTGTTGGTGTATATAGATTCTATCTCAGATCGCATAGCATTCAGCCATTTCACAGAGTCCCCACTTGTGATGGCCTGCTCGGAACTAGTTGGGTCATCATCTTCCATGATGCAATCCTCGCTCCTACTGTCATTGAGAAAACCGTTGTATCTCTCAGGAAGATGAGGAACCCTACTAGATCTGCGGAGAGGCTGAGATTCATCGGGAACTATTGAATCCTCCGGTTCTACCAAATTATCAGCCGTTAGTTTGTCTAGCTGGAATTTCTTCCATTTCTACCTCATGACAACTAATTTCTTCTATAAATAATTCATTTTCTAAAAAGGTGGCATACTGAGAAACAAAACGCATTTTGCTCCTTAGTGTGGTAGAAGATATACCTTCGCGAATGTTCGGGATATCCAATAAACTTATACAGTACTGACCTTACCTCGAGCTTGTCTGGATTTTGCTTTTCAACATAGACCGGACAACCCCATATCTTAACTCGTTTAAGAC
This sequence comes from Agapanthus africanus, assembly GCA_030015575.1. NCBI lineage: Eukaryota > Viridiplantae > Streptophyta > Magnoliopsida > Asparagales > Amaryllidaceae > Agapanthus > Agapanthus africanus. The sequence continues at coordinate 176,701,738 of CM057350.1, read as the reverse complement.
ATGGTCTCATCCCATTCCATATCTCATATGGAGTGGTAGGCACTGATTTGGATGGAACTCTATTCAATAGGTAAGCAGCTTCTCAAGCGCATAACCCCAAAAGGAAACAGGTAACATGTTGGAGATAGTGCCCTCAAAGTCAATTATTGGATCGCAGGTACGTGATTGCAATGATTGAGGCAGGACCTATACCGATATGACAGTCTTACTCGAGATGATAGTATGCTATCTGGTTTGTCTTTATCATCGTATACATGCTTTAGTTCACTATTGCATGATGATAGCGCCCATAGGATTCTGTTTGACAGCCAGCAGTATGATGGTGATCATATACGTGGGAGCTGGGGTCTATAAGCACATCCTTAAAGTGTCCCTAGTCGTGGGAGTTTCGAGACAGGGCATCGATACTCTAGAGTAGACTAGTGTATACAGTCGAGACCCTGTCGAGGGGCAATGGCCGGTCTCACAAGCCATTGGTGTTAGTTGGTTCACCTAAGATGTATACATGTGCTCATTGGGTTATGAGTACACCGGACAGGACTCGCCGGGAACATGCTAGTTGGTATTATACATATCGTCAGATAGCAGTTCCCTGGTGACATGTGTACAGGTTAGTTTGTCGACCTGAGATCGTCATTTGTCTCGTGTGAGTTCCCATTGTGCTTAGATTACTGCCCTACCACGCTCAAAGGAGTTGTGCAAACAGGTTTTAGTTGGGTACAGTCCCGAGCCACATGGAAGCAGTGAGCGGATCGTCGGGGATTCGACTCTCCCGGTATTAGGGGTTGATGTCGCGCAGTGCACGGGTGGCCATCACTAGAAATCCTCGGCCGAGATAGTGGAGAATTACTGATTTGGATCAGTGGTTTCTCAGGTGGTGATGGGCTTCATGCCGACACGATTTATCCCGTTATTAGGGGTCTGACTTTATCCACCCCCCTAAACTCGATATGCGATAATCTTTAGACGAACGGACCGGACTGTATGTATATTGTCACCGTCAGGCTCAGTAGGGTTTATGGATGAGTTTGCTCGTCAGCTTCCCTTCCAATCAATACATAGGCAACCGTTACGTACAGCTTGTACCTCTGACGTGCTAGTGGTTATACCCAGTGCCAGTATGTTGATGAGTCATTAGAGTCCCCCACAGACAGGCGAAACGTTGTAGAGGCCGTATGGTTTTATGGCAAGGTTCGGAAAATGCATGTGCGTTTTCGCACATGTCATTTTCGGGCAGATAATACTGGTCGGCTTTGGTTTAAGCCGAATCCGAGTATTATGCTGTGTAGATATAATATCTTTGTCTCAGTTGCATTTGTATTCAGTCGTAATACAAATACGGGTATGTTTATACTGATACGGGGTTATCCTGAAATTCATTTCAGGATCACTTTTGGAAGTTGCCAGTTTCCAGTTTTCTATCGGCCGTATTTAACATTCGGTTAAATACGGATTTATCTTTTCTTGAGATGAGTGTAGAAGTTTCTAAAAGGTGACTAGGATGGTGACTAGGATGGTGAGTCATTAGTGCATTGATTATTGCATTAAATGATTTGGTGACTAGTTAAGGTGATTCATTGTTTTCTTTAATTGTGTTCATACTAGGTGTTATGTGACTCATCCTCTTCACTGATCTTGTGATCACCTACTCCTCTCCTACACTCACCTCCCTCCCCTCCTTATAATGGCCGGCCACTTCTTAGGAATGGTTATGGTTGTTGTTTTGAGAAAAGATTATAGTTTATGTGTATGGAAATTTCAAAGCTCTTTTCATTCCATCAAAATTTCAAATGGAAACTTCATTAACCGTTCGTCCATGGCTTTGGACGTAACGAGACAAAGTGTTCTACTCATTCTCTACATCATCTTGGTCGTCTCTTTTAGCAAACTTGACGACCGAGTTGCCTCGGTTCAGAGGCGGGAGCCCGTTTAAAGATCCGTCGACGTGGTGCCACCTGGACGAGAAGACTGGAGATTCAGGAGATTGGAACAGCCGCAACAAAGCGTGGGATGATGATTGAAGACCGAAAGACTCGGATCGTTCGGTATAAGTCTTCTACACTCTTTGTAGTTTGTTAGTTTAGCTTTAATGGCAGATCCGGGTTATAGTACGCGATAGCGCCAGTTGTAAAAAGTTTTTGTTCCGCATTTGGCGTCTGTTAGATGGCCAGGGCGCTACCGTGGACTTACAGTGGTATCAGAGCCTCATCATTAAGCTTTACTAACTTGTGCTAACGTATTTAGAAGATAGATCGAACGGAATTTCCAAAATCACAATTTTTTAGCACACAAGTTTGTGTCGATTTTTTAAAGGGCCTAAAATTAATTTTGCATATCACAGAAAAGCGTGCAGGGTTTTCTAAGCATACTGGAAAAATTTGGGCACGTGATCCCACAAGAGAATCGTGGATCCACGGTCAAACCTAGGGTTTGACCGCGGAACCGCGGCGCTTTAGTGGGAACAGTGCACCAACTTTTCCAGAGAGCTTCATCTTGGAAATTGTGGTTTTTGGTACAGTTCTTTTGGGCCCAGATTTTGTTACTGTACAGCAGATGTACGTAGGGCTCACTTCGGGAAATTTGGTCGATCGAAATTTTAAATTTATTAGTATGCAGTATTTACATTATATCTCCGACCGGGAATGTCATTTGATCGGTAAATTGCGTCTAATTGCTATAGCTCTTTTAGACGGATTTGCGAACGTGACATTCACGTTGATGTTCTGTGTTGTGCTGTAATGTTGCGGATATGTCGTGGTGGACAGCAGGGTGCAATGATAGTGCTGTTTGGATTTATTTGTATATTTGATATTGCGGGGCGAGCGTCCAACATGTGGACTGCCGTTACTGCCTGTTTGTATAATATTCTTTTGGGGCACGACCGGGTTGAGGTCGATGTACCCGTTGTACATATTTTTTCTGTACTAGGTTTATCCCGCGAAGGAGTGCACGGATAGCCGGGTTCTGGAGGGCAACGGGTCCGTATCTTATGGCTTTGAGAGGCAGAGGGGCCTTACTCTACAATTGGCAGACTATTCACCGCACTCATAGAGGTTACAGGTTGACCCAAGGAAAGGTGCTCAATTTACCAGATTCTGTGAAGTGCCGGGTGTTCCATTCATTATGCTGTGGGGAATTACCTCGCTTCAGGTTTTGGCGGGTAACTTGCCGCACCCGTAGGGGTCTAGGTTTCATTACACAGGCTATCTACACGACCAGGGGAACGTCGGGTTTCAGTAGCGGCTCTGTGAAACCCGGGGATCCCAGATTATCTGTATTGTTCTGTGATGCTTATTACTTTTCTGTAATGTTGCATATTATTACGCCTGGAGTGATTATTGTATATTGGTATGTATACTATTAGATGTTGTATAGGTTTTACACCCGCGCTAGTCCAGCCCCCGCTCTGTCGTTAGTTAAGTAACCTAACGAGTGATGACGGGACCCAGTGGCGAATACGGATGGCATATACGTACATTTTATTTTCGTTCTTTTCTGGTGTGATTGATTGATGGGAATGCATTGATTCTTATCAATGCAAGGATAAAACAAACCTATATTTGATGTTGTTGGAACAAATTTTAAAAGGTGTTATTCCAAAGATGTTTCCATTTGTTTTGCAATAGCGATATTCAGTTAGAATATCCTACACCTCATTCGACGAGGCAAGGGCAGATATCCCTTCACCGGGAGTGACCCCTTGGGCAGAAGTTTACGTCAGGATAATAACTTTAATATAGTCAATTACAAGTTGCTTTGCATCGCGGTATTCAGTTGGAATATCCTGCACCTCATTCCACGAGGAAAGAGCCGAGATCCCTTCACCGGGAGTGATCTCTTTATCAAAGGTTTTTCGTCACTATATTTTTATAAAAAGCTATCAGGTTCCTTCAACGAGATCAAGTTCATTACGTTAAAGGTTATCGCCAAAAATCAGTCGTAGCCCTCCGTCATTTCTTTTGGTTGGTCAGTAGTATTCAAGCTATGTTTGTTGACTAAAGTCAAGGCATAGTGTTTGGTAGTTGCTGGGTATTCATATGTTGCATAGATAGATGTGTTGGTTTGGGACAGTCGTATTACCTTGTTGACTAAAGTCAAGGGTATGTATGGGTGGGTTCAAATCAACTTGGACAATGACGGGTAGAATTTAACATGTGACTTATGATTTGTTAACTAAAGTCAAGGTCATAAGAGCATGAGGCAAAAATCACATCAGGAGTTTCAAACATACAGGAAACTTGCCAGGCATGCGCATACCTTCTGGAGTGTGATAAGTTGAGTGGCTTCCATCAAGTTATCATGCGATGATAGTTGGATCCCGATTCTCACTGATGAGTTGGTTTACTCTTCGGGTGATCCCGACTAATTCTTCTTTCAGGTTTAGATGAGAATTTGAGATTACAGTGGGAGGTTTCCTGATTAGATAAATTGATAACCATTCTGATCTAGGTTAGAGTGCACGCAGAGTGTTTCTTTTCTCTCTCTCTCTCTTTGGCAGCGACCATTGACCAGCCCTAGGCTATGACTCAGTGACCAAGTTGACCGAACCTTCTTAAAATACTGGCTTTTGGATTGTCTGAGTTGCATAAGTCATTGCCGCTCCTTCTTTTACCCTTTGTATTTCTCAGAACACCCCGTATTACTACGGACATCCACTTCTATTGGATAGATCTATCGAATGGTTATATACGAACTCGAAGGGACTTCTTCGAGGATGGATCCAAGTTCAGGAGAAATAGAATTGGTTTATTCAGTTGTCTTTTACTATCACCTTCTCTCAGGTTGCGAGGGCTCCTTAGTTTAGGAGAGTACACCTATTACGCTTATTGGATAGTCTTATTCCAAACCATAGGCAGGTGCCGAAAGGTAGGGAATGAAGAAAAGCAATTAGCCTAAGTTGGGTGTACAGAAGGTAATAACTAAAGACAAAATAAAGGGATTAGAAAGAGGGCAAAGTAAATTGCGACTGTTATCATTCATGACCAAACCGCGTACTTCATCGCCACTCCTATTTCACCTTTAATAGAATAAGGTATTATTCAGTTGTCTTTTATCATCACCTTCTCTCAAGATACGAGTACTCTTTGGTTTAGGAGAGTACACTTATTATGCTTACTGGATAGTCTTCTTCCAAACCATAGGCTGGTGCCGAACGGTAGGGAAGGAAGAAAACCATTTAGCATAACGATGGTGCACAGAAGGTAATGAATAAAGACAAATAAAGGGATTTGGAGAGATGGCAAAGAAATATACGGTTATAGTCATGAACTGATTTATGGAAGAGGTATTACTAGGAATACCAGGAAACCCCTACGAAACATTTTCATGTTTCAGTTTCACTGTGCATTGTTAATTATAAACTGATTTCCCGATTACATACTTACTCCAGGGTATGTATTTACCAGGTTTCATTCTCATATCTGTATAGTTTTACAGGTGATGAGTGGGAGTAAGTTATTGGAAATTAGGTGATCATCCTCATTATATCGGAATTCGTTGTAATTGGTGATATTTGAGGAAATCGCCTGGGTACAGTTTTCAACCTACGATGCACAGGTTTTGAGTTATTCAACTCAGCGGACTTATACAGAGTATTGTATATTGTCCAGTGTCCGTCAGGACAAAAGGGTAGGTCCTCGTTCTATGTTCTGTTTACTTGTGACTTCTCTAGTTTTAGACAAGTGTTTCGTAGAAATACAATGTCTAAGTTTTGAGAAGTTGTGGGTATAAGAATAAAGTAGTGAACCAGGTATCGCAAGTATCAGGATTCTTCAAAGAGATCAAAGATGTAGATACTTGTGATTGGTATTCAGTTAATAGTAATGGTTTTGAGAAACTTGTTTCTCTTTCGGGTTACTCATAATTGGATGTATTCCTAAGTTGAGTAATGCTGATAAGCCTCTCTCCATTAAGTTGATATGCACTGGAGACAGCTGCATGATTTGAATCTGGTTCCAATTAAATTAGTGGCTCTATTTCTATATTGTATATAGAATGGTTCATATCTTAACGATGTTAAGATAAGGGGAGTTGTCCAGCTTATGCTTAAAACCAGGCACTGGATAACTCAAGGCACGTTTCTGTAATGGCAGTTTGTGGGTTGACCCTGGTTTTGACGAGGGTTGATTTTCTACCATCTGGAAGATCAATAGTGATATTGTTCTTGACTCGCCACAGTTTTAGTAAAATGGATTTTTTCAGAAAACAGTAGTGGGAGTATGGCAGAACTGGAAGTGATTCCAGAACCGCAAACAATTACGAAAAATTTAATAGGATCTATATATTCAATCAGGTTTGACATTTCATTAGCCACTCCGCAGATATGGTGGGTAACCTCAGACACCAGAGAGGTACTCCGGTACCCTCAAGGATGGTGACATGGAGGTTCTTGTTTACCCAGACTTGACACTACTGTTGTTCCAGACTATGTGACCCGGCAGGAAGATATATATAGCGTCATTCTTAACTAGCTTTAGAAGTATACGTATATATTATTCTACCAGAGGGTTGTCATAGTCAGTGGGAGCAGCGGAAGCATAGTGGGCAAGTAGCTTATGTCTATTTATAGGCTTGAGCAGATATAGCGGAGATTAGATCATCTGATTTTTATGAGACAGTCATGGCTTTGACTTCATCAGAATAAGGGATGGATCTGTTGAGAAGGTAGTAGGGTGTGATGTCCTGGTATTTGGATGACATACACAGAGTAGGAAGTAAAATTCCTATACTACGATCGGTTGTACTTTGGTCGTCACACAATTGTTTCTCTACAAAGGATATGGATATAATATCTGACATTCTGATTACTAGATCTATGGTTTTAGATCTAGATTTAGGTAGTTTTCCAATATGGATACTTTGACAATATTCTAATAGTATTTTAGAATAGATGACTCCTGGCATGGTGGTGTACCTGCAGGTGATGGAGTCACCCTCTCTAAAGGTGTCTTAGAGACTAAAGGAGAGAGGGAAATGCATGATTAGCAGATCACATGCTTAGGCAATTGAGTCGATCATGAGATGTCAAGTACCATACCAGATGTTGTTTTTGCACTTGATGCGATAAGATTATATTAATCCAATCCTGAAGAAACATAAGGAAGCAGTTTTTGAACATAAGTGCATGTTCTACGGATTTAATGACGGCAGCCTCCTTCAGGAGACGGTTATCATTCCAGGCTTCCAAGATGACATAGACGACAGAATGATTGTCAGAGTTATAGTTTTCCCTCTGACGAGGGACAGTATTATGGACAGGTGGTCCAACAGGATACTGTGGGAGGCGCGGTGCTGGATACTGATTAGGTTCAGTTATCGATACAGTCTAAGAAGTTTGGATTCCTAGTTCATTTATGAACTAGGTCCCATCAGATATCCAGACATATTCTAAGACAGGAATTTCTCAATTCGGGAGATGGTTTTCTCCGCGAACTTGAGATTAAGAGAGACATAGAAAGAAACTTCTGGGCGGATCCACTCACTGAGGCTATTTCTCGAACACTAGAGTTTTACAAACTAGCTTTGTGAAACTGATTAGTGAGGAGTTGGATATTCGGTATCACACGGGCTGTGAGTATGCGACATCGCAATAATTAGCCTTAAGTGCAAGTGGGAGATTGTTGGAGATAGTGCCCTCAAAGTCAATTATTGGATCGCAGGTACGTGATTGCAATGATTGAGGCAGGACCTATACCGATATGACAGTCTTGCTCGAGATGATAGTATGCTATCCGGTTTGTCTTTATCATCGTATACATGCTTTAGTTCACTATTGCATGATGATAGAGCCCATAGGATTCTGCTGGACAGCCAGCAGTATGATGGTGATCATATACGTGGGAGCTGGGGTCTATAAGCACATCCTTAAAGTGTCCCTAGTCGTGGGAGTTTTGAGACAGGGCATCGATACTCTAGAGTAGACTAGTATATACAGTCGAGACCCTGACGAGGGGCAATGGCCGGTCTCACAAGCCATTGGTGTCAGTTGTTTCACCTAAGATGTATACAGGTGCTCATTGGGTTATGAGTACACCGGACAGGACTCGCCGGGAACATGCTAGTTGGTATTATACATATCGTCAGATAGCAGTTCCTTGGTGACATGTGTACAGGTTAGTTTGTCGACCTGAGATCGTCATTTGTCTCGTGTGAGTACCTACTATGCTTAGATTACTGCCCTACCACGCTCAAAGGAGTTGTGCAAACAGGTTTTAGTTGGGTACAGTCCCGAGCCACATGGAGGCAGTGAGTGGATCGTCGGGGATTCGTCTCTCCCAGTATCGGGGGTTGATGTCGCGCAGTGCACGGGTGGCCATCACTAGAAATCCTCGGCCGAGATAGTGGAGAATTACTGATTTGGATCAGTGGTTTCTCAGGTGGTGATGGGCTTCATGCCGACACGATTTATCCCGTTATTAGGGGTCTGACTTTATCCACCCCCCTAGACTCGATATGCGATAATCTTTAGACGAACGGACCGGACTGTATGTATATTGTCACTGTCAGGCTCAGTAGGGTTTATGGATGAGTTCGCTCGTCAGTTTCCCTTCCAATCAATACATAGGCAACCGTTACGTACAGCTTGTACCTCTGACGTGCTAGTGGTTATACCCAGTGCCAGTGTGTTGATGAGTCATTAGAGTCCCCCACAGACACTTTCCCAAGTTTGGGCGAAACGATGTAGAGCCCGTATGGTTTTATGGTAAGGTTCGGAAAATGCACGTGCGTTTTCGCATGTGTCATTTTTCGGGCAGATAATACTGGTCGGCTTTGGTTTAAGCCGAACCCGAGTATTATGCTGTGTAGATATTATATATTTGTCTCAGTTGCATTTGTATTCGGTCGTAATACAAATGCGGGTATGTTTATACTGATATGGGGTTATCCTGAAATTCGTTTCAGGATCACTTTTGGAAGTTGCCAGTTTCCAGTTTTCTATTGGCCGTATTTAATATTCGGTTAAATACGGATTTATCTTTTCTTGAGATGAGTGTAGAAGTTTCTAGAAGGTGACTAGGATGGTGACTAGGATGGTGAGTCATTAGTGCATTGATTATTGCATTAAATGATTTGGTGACTAGTTAAGGTGATTCATTGTTTTCTTTAATTGTATTCATACTTGGTGTTATGTGACCCATCCTCTTCATTGATCTTGTGATCACCTCCCCTCTCCTACACTCACCTCCCTCCCCTCCTTATAAAGGCCGGCCACTTCTTAGGAATGGTTATGGTTGTTGTTTTGAGAAAAGATTATAGTTTATGTGTATGGAAATTTCAAAGCTCTTTTCATTCCATCACAATTTCAAATGGCAATTTCATTAACCGTTCGTCCATGGCTTTGGACGTAACGAGACAAAGTGTTCTACTCATTCTCTACATCATCTTGGTCTTCTCTTTTAGCAAACTTGACAACCGAGTTGCCTCGGTTCAGAGGCTGGAGCCCGTTTAAAGATCCGTCGACGTGGTGCCACCTGGACGAGAAGACTGGAGATTCAGGAGATCGGAACAGCCGCAACAAAGCGTGGGATGATGGCTGAAGACCGAAGGGCTCGGATCGTTCGGTATAACTCTTCTACCCTCTTTGTAGTTTGTTAGTTTAGCTTTAATGGCAGATCCGGGTTATAGTACGCGATAGCGCCAGTTGTAAAAAGTTTTTGTTCCGTATTTGGCGTCTGTTAGACGGCCAGGGCGCTACCGTGGACTTACATAACTCAACGTTACTTATCATAGAGCGCACTATATCTAATAGGGTGCGATTCCTCCGCTCCGACACACTGTTGTGCTGTGGTGTATACGGAGGAGTAAGCTGAGAGAGAATCCCATTCTCTTTTAGATAGTCACGGAATTCCGTGCTCAAGTATTCTCCTCTCCGATCAGATCGTAGGATTTTAATACTTTTACCCGTTTAGTTCTCTACTTCGCACTTATATTCTTTGGATTTCTCAAAAGCTTCAGATTTGTGTTTCAACAGTAACATGTCCGAATCTTGAGAGATCGTCAGTGAATGTAATAAAGTATGAGAAACCATTCCTGGCATGTGTAGACATGGGACCGCATACATCACTGTGTATCATTCCCAAGAGTTCAGTTGCTCTTTCTTCGTGTCCAGTGAACGGAGTTTTGGTCATTTTACCTTTGAGACATGATTGGCAAGTTTCGTATGATGTAAATTCAAACTGATCAAAAATCCATCTTTATGCAACTTAGGTAGTCGTGTCGCATTGATATGACTTAGTCTACAATACCACAAGAAGGATTCATTCATTTCTGAACTTTTCTTCTTGTGTGTGTTCTGTATGTTGAGAACTATAGTTTGATTTAGAATGTATATGCTATTATATAACGTGCCTGATCCAATTAACTTTTGATTCAGGAAAATGTTCATAACATTATCCTGTAATACAAGATTATATCCTTCTTTACATAATAAAGAAAATGATATAATATTGCATATCAGGTTCGGTATGTAATAATATTCGTTCAGAATCAATGTATTATCAGTTGGTAATACAAGGTGATATTCACCAACTGCTTTGGCTGTAACGTTTGCACCATTCTCTACTCTAGAGAATGATCACCTTTTCCCAGTTGTCTACCTTTGTTTAGCCTATGTAACATATTACATATGTGGGGTCCTGATCCGGTATCTAATACCCAGGACATAGAGTGTACTAAAAAACAGTTCTCGGTAATGAATACACCCGAAGAAGATGCATCAACATGCACTTTCCTCGTTCGGATGGCGTGGGAATCCGGATATTCCCCTATTTCCTGCTTAGACTTATAATAATTATAAGATAGAGCGGAACCAACGTTCCACAGCTCAGTATAACAAACGGGTTCGGTCAATAAATCCATATTATTGTCTTGATTAAGGCATGTTATGGTCTCCACTTGGAGAGAGAGAGAAGAAAAAACTTAGCGTATATTCTTGCAAGATTAGATTGGTTATTATTTTATCTAATCAGGATGGCTCCCACTGTTTTTATCAAATCTTCCTTCAAACCCTAAAAGGTAAGACTAGCCGAGATTAATTACACCCTACAAGTTCGCCAATCTTTCGGCCAGGCCAGTGTCGGTACTTTGAGGGAGGTTTCCCGTGTTTTCGCCCGAACCTAATTAATATAAACCTCGTTTTCCCAGGGATGTAACCCTATTAACACCTTTCTAGACACCTACTTGATTGGATAATTGTGATGTGCAAAACTCTTCCAGGAGTAACTCTTACTCGCAGTAGGTATCGGGATCCAACTATCTCATAGATGGTATGCAATCTCATTGCAAATTTCAACACTTAAAATTTCCAATAATATTTTTCCCCAACGTCCTATGACCTTGACAAAGGCCAACAAACCATAGGCCGCTAGTCAAGTTCAACCCGTATATTTCGTGATTGAATTAAACCCACCCGCATGGCCCTTTACGAAGGACAACAAAGTCGCACGACTACCCTAATCCAATCACATCATATGCAGCAGATAAGCACTAATCAGCTACTGCACACTACGCCTTGATGAAGGCCAACAAAGACAGTACGAATACTAAGTAGTACTTATCTGAAATGACGGAGGGCTACGACAGGTTTTTAAGAAAACCTTTTGCGTAATGAACTTGATATCGTTGTAGAATCGAGTGATTTTGAAAAAGAGTGTTTTTTAGGCTTTTGCTAGTTTCGCTAAAGAGGTCACTCCCGGTGAAGGGATCTTGGCTCTTTCCTCATCGAATGAGATGTTGGATATTCATCAGGGAATACCACTATGCAAAGCAAGAACTAGAGAAGCAATCAAAAGATAAAACCGAGTGGGTTGTGGTATCTGCTAACTTTTGCTAAAGAGGCCACTCCCAGTGAAGGGATCTCGGCTCTTTCCTCATCGAATGAGGTGCTGGATATTCATCAAGGAATACTACTATGCAAAGAAAAAACTAGAGCCACCCTTTTTGAAAATTTGATTTTACAACATTTTTAGGTTTCTTTCCTTTTATTAATCTTATTAATAAAGTCCCATCATTTATGCTTCCTAAGTATCACAGATAAAGAAACGAAAATACTTATATAACATACGTTTATGCCATCCGCATTCGTCACGGGGTCCCGTCATGCACCGTTAGGTTAGGTAACTAACCGCAGAGCGGGGGAAGGACTAGCGTGGATGCAAAACATAAGCAACGTTTATTATATATCATATAAATAATATTAAGCATTCGTCTCAGGCAGTCATATGATCTCATCACAGAACATTACAGCAGAAGTCAACATATGAAATATTAGATATACGAGGAGGTCCGTGTTTTAAATTAAGCCAGTAAAAAACACGGATTCTTCGGTCGTGAAGAATAGCCAAACCCACATTCCTAGACCCATACGAGAGCGGCAAGGAACCCTACCAATTCCAGAGTTAGGAGACCCGGTCTCGACTCCTAGAGATGGTCTCCCACTGGACTCTAGAACCCGGTTACTTGTGCTCCCCACCTTAGGTCTATCCTAATGCGGAAAAGTAAATAATACACATCAATGGTGACATCATCCTCAACACGGAAGTGCCCCAATAAAAGAATATTACATACAAGTTTTTACACGAATGAAAAAGAAAAACTCTCACCTCACGCAAAAAACCCCGGCTATTCAAACACGATGATCCCGTATAACATATCACAGCAACACATAACATCACATATCATCAACGTAAGTAAATATGCGTATTCCAATTGTCGTTGACATATAGCAACGAAACCGGCGGTATGTTGGGATTCCTTAGCACTATGCCTAGGTTTTGGAAGCATCACACATACCACAATAAAATTTTGGGAAGGTGCTAAACAATCTAACCATGAATCGAACTAGAATATTTAAGGTAACATCAAACTAGTATCTCATACAACAAGAAAACTATCACTAAGTGAAGAGAATACAACCTTTGTAGACCTCTTCTCTTGATTCCTTGAATCGTTGAGAGTTTGAACTGGCTCGCCAGAGACCTTCCAAGTCTACGATGATCCACCCGAAACCCCTTTGCTCAAAGCTCCTTGCTACACTTGATCAATGAGGAAGTGGAGCTAACATTCTAAACTAATGGGCTAAACTAGTATAGAATGATGATGTGGTTTGTTTTCTCACTTCAAAACCCTTTCTTTTTATAAACCTCACCCACTAGAAATCTCAAGAGAGCTTGGAGGAAGAAGAAGGAGATGGCAAATGCTTGAGCTCAAAAGATAATGATAATACTCTAAACTTAAAAGAGAAAGAAAATAATATATATGAAAGTCACACTCTCATCACAAATCATGGTAAAAAAATATCTAGATATTTTGCAAATGAGTTAAAGCAACAAAGGAAAATAGATCAAGGGTTAAACTCATGGTTAAGTGTAGAAGAGTGTGGAACAAATGAACAATGATTAATTTTCCTTTTTCTTTAACTCAAAAACAATTGTATATAGATATATTTATTTACCATGTGAGTCTTGCACTTCCATCTTAAGTGTATCAACAACCATGATACCATGTATGCATGTATGTGTCCATACACATCAACAAGTGCATACATGCATGCATACATCAATATAGAAAGGGTTTAATAAAAGTGAGCTATGAAGTCAATGTTAAATCAACGCTTGATTTAACAAACCGGTCATATCACATACGACCCGACCAATAGAAACCCCTGATTAATATACGGTATCACATAAACGCATTTAATCGGGTCCCCGCGCATATCTCATATGCACACCACATCGTTTCACCTGCGCTAGGAAACTCCTGTGTGGGACTCTAAGACTCGTCAATATGCCGGCAGTAGGTAATGATCACATCAAACACCCACAAGACGCAAGCGGTCAGCTAAACGTAACAGCCACCCGGGTATTGAGTGATCAGAAGAAAAACAAGCGAAGCTGTCAAAAACTCCCGTCGAGCCAACTGGCAACACTTACCGTACAGTCCGGTCTCTTCATCAGATATGCTGCATATCGAGTCTAGGGATGGTATCGTCGACCCCAATAACTCAATAAGTCATGCCTGTGTATGGCTCATAACAGATCGAGAAATCATTGATAACACTTATCAGTAAATCTCAGCAGCCCTGGTCAGGGACTTCCTGTTATAGCCAATCGATCATAGCACAACATCAACCCCCAATACCGGGAGAGACGAAACCCCTCCTATCGCTCATTGCCTCCATGTGCCTCGGGACTGTACCCAAAATCCACCTGTTTGCACGACTCAGTAGAGCCATAGTAGGGTGGAGATCAAAGTACAGTGGGAGGACACACAAGACTCTATGACGATCTCGGGTCAACAGACTAACCTGTACCAGTGTCACCTGAGAACTGCTATTCGACGATAGATATAATACCACATAGGAGTTCTCGGTGAGTCCGTTCAGTGTACCCAGTCTCCACTGAGCACCCGTATACAATATTTGGTGTCATCACACCAGATGGATATGGGATCATACATCGCCCATCATATGGGACAAGAATGGTATACGCTAGTCTACTATGGAATATCGATACCCGTCTCGATACACCCACGACTAGGAACAGTTCAAGGATATGTTCATAAACTACACGTGCCCCACTAGTATGATCCGCATCATAGTCGCAATAGTCAAGCAAATATCCTGAAGGCTTTATCAATATGTACCAAATGAGTATGATGCATGATCAAATGAACATGTCAAGATAAAGTAAACCAGATAGCATACTATCATGTCGAGCAAGAAAGTCATATATATATATATATATATACATGTCCAAGCATCTACTATACATATAATGGCTTCTAGGGCATACATATATCCAACAATCTCCCACTTGCACTAAGGCCAATTATTGGCGTTTTTCATACCCAACATCTCTAAAAGCCGCTCATGTTGCGGCTGTAGAAAGTCCTTGGTGAGTGGATCCGCGGTGTTATTCTTTGTATCTACTCTCCGAATCTCGATCTCATGGCGATCTACTATCTCCCGGATCAAATGATATCACCTCAGGATGTATCTGGACTTTTGATAGGACCTGGGTTCTTTGGCCAACGCCATAGCCCCATTATTATCACAATACAATGGTATTGGATCAACAATGGTTGGAACTACTCCTAGTTCCGTGATGAACTTTCTCATCCAGACGGCTTCCTTGGCAGCATCATTTGCAGCAATATACTCAGCTTCCATCGTGGAGTCTGCAACGGTATCCTGTTTGGAACTTTTCCAACTAACCGCCTGTCACGCCCCGCTTCCCAGAGTGCACTAAGATCAGCACGTGACAGAGCCAACCAAGCTACCTGTGGTTAGGAAATATCCCTCCACAGTCACATTACGGCTGTCAAAAGATATCAAGAATAGTGAAATAAATAATCTATCTAGTACATGTCCATCTGCCAGAATAAAGAGTCAAGAAATAATATGTGGAAGCAATAAAATCCAAATAACAATAACATCTTGAAAGTACGTCCCAAATACGAGCTCACATCAGGAAATGAAAGTACGAAAATAAAACAAAACTAAGCTAGATACTAACTGGATCCTCACTGCTCGGCCTGACGACTGAAATACTCCCGATAAGCTTGCGAAAGAGATAAAGGATCTGGGCCATGCAAAACCCAGACGTCAGTGCGTCATAATATCGAAAAATAAAATATAATCAGGAGGTAATAAAATATGCAAGCATAAGTATGAACAGTAATAAGGGTATAACAGTAACACGAATATAGAACAGTGAAGTGTATAAGCACATGTGACGTGCGATGAGTAATCCGAACTAAACTACTGGATTAATTACTTTCAAGTCCTTGAAATCAATTTAATGAATCGTCAATGTAACTCATTAGTATCCCGTGCATGCCCGGAACTACAGTCCAGATTCTCGGGCTGAAACCGAGACGTGCCGCTAAGCACAAAACAGGAAACATGTACAGATGAATGATGTCAGCAGCATCATCCCGGGACAGGCCTAGCCCCCAAAACTGATCAGCATAAGCGTCGAACTGTTGAGTTACAAGTCAGGTTTCATCATTGATTTCCCCTTACCCCTAAGATTATGTGTTCAAGTCAGGTATTGATAAATCTGGAGCTAATGCCAACATAGGATCAAGCAGGTACAGGTTTGTCTATGCAGACAACAGGATACGTCCGTCAAGACAACATGTCAGGATTGTCGGCATTAGTAACAAGATCAGGTAACAGGTCAAGTAGTGGTGTATCATGTCATGCCAGGTAGTGCACAGGTATCAAACGGATGCTCATAATAAAACTGTAGCAAGTATGGATGCACAATAAAAGTACGGATGCACAGATATCTACCAGGGATTACATCTACAACTTCATGACTACACATGATGCACATTATCAAGCATGGGATGCCAAGGTAACAGTAATATGAAATAGTATGACATGGCATGCAACTAGATATATAATAAATTGTATGGATGCACAGTAAAATATGGATGCACAAATATCTATCAGGGATTACATATACAACTTCATGACTGTGCATGATACACATTATCAAGCATGGGGTGCTAATATAACAGTAACATGAAATGATATGATCTGGCATGCAACTAGATGTTTAATAAATTGTACGGATGTGAACCGATATTGTAAAACAATAAAACAGTAACATGGATGTATAATACAGTAAACATGTGATGTTTTTATTCATATGGATGCAAAATATATATCATAGCATGTAGCAAGATAAACTTGCATGCAACTAGATATGTAATAAATGATATGGATACAAACGACTATCCAAAAACAGTAAAACGGTAACATGGGATGCATAACTAAACAATATGTAATATTATTATTCGCATAAATGCAAAATATAGTAGTATAGCATGTAGCAAGATAAACTTACCTAATCGGATCTCACGACGGGTGCGTACGGTACGTCCGACGTCGGGTAAACGTCGCAATATCCACACGCGCGCACGGGACAGGACCAAGTAAAACAAGAACATGACCACGCTGGCTGGGGATGTCCACTCGGTCTCCCGGATCGTCGGTGACGTTCACGGCTCTGGCGACGATCGGAACCCAAGAAACCAAGAAGGAGAAGAAGAGACGAAGAAGAAGAAGAAGAGAAGGGAATGGTCTGGGATTGGTGCTCTGTAGTCGGAGATGAGGCAAAAGGAGATGACGGCGACGATGGGCCGTCGACGACGACGTCCACGGCAAGGGCAGTGGCTACGGGGAGGTGCAGGGTTTCTTGGTGTCGGGTATGAAAGGAAGATGTGAGGGGAAGAGGAGAAGGTGGAGGTGAGGATGATGATGGGATGAAGTTAGGGTCGCCGGAGGTGAGGGAACGGCGACGAGGTCGGGGGTTCCGGCGTGGGTTCTTTGTAGGGATAGATGCTCGGGAAGGAGGGTTGTAGGGGAAAGGAGAGAGGTGAGGTGGTTATGAGGGCGAAGAAACGAGGGGAAGAGGAAGAGGTGACGAGGATGTGGTGCAGGCAACGGGGTGAAGAGGTCGACGGTGAGGTAATGGTGCGGGCGTCGGTTCTCGTGAGGCGAAGCGTTTCACGAGGAAGAAGAGGCGGTGAGAATAGTGTAAAAAGCGGTGATGAGATTCTCGTGATGGGGTTTATTATAAAGGAGAGAAAGAGAGTAACGGTGAGATTTAATAGGTTAAGGAAAAAATATAGATTTTACTAGAGAGTGAGAGAGAACTGTAAATTATTTTAGGGTTTAAAAATATTAGAATATAAATGTATGTGTGTGCAGAGAGAGAGTGCTAGACAGGTGAGATTTTGGTGAGGGAAAAATATTAAAAATATATATTTTTTGGTTAAGAAAATTTATAAACTTATATTTTACAGTTTTAATATATAAAAGGATTTTATATTATATATTCTGAGATTTTGGCTAAAACAAAAAATAGTCCAAAACACGCCCGGGTCGGGTCTAAAATTACGGTTTGAAAATACGGATAATATACGTATCAACCAAAACCAAAATATAATATCTGGGTAACGAAAATACATACCCCAAGAACGGATGCATGTTGCGTGCACGTAGCTATCCAAACAAGTCTGTTTCATCGAACGGGACGAGATCACGAGGTGCGGATGCTACCACAGGGTCAGGGGTATCATGCAGGCCATGCAAGTTATTTTTAAAATATTATATTTGACTTTATATGTTATATTGAAAAATGCAGATGCCAGATATAATGCAGTTATATAACATGAAAGTGCAAGGATTCTCATAACTAGCCGGGATAAATCATAAACAGGAATCAAGACGGGTTTCTAGCATGCGGGTCGGGTCGAATGCAAACACAAATATCTATTACACTATTCACACCCAAATCACAATAAATCAAGAAGTAGCTATAATTAAAGAAATGCCCAAAATAGAAGTGGTATAAATGAACTAGGGTGTTACACCGCCCCTCCATTGAGGGTATATATAAACCCTGAGATAGATTTGCCGTCATCCTTATCACTTTAGAAGCTGAAATCGGTATAGGCTTCCATTTGGAGATCCCTATTACCATACACCGAGAACAATTCTTTAGTCCTTCACAAGTACTTAAGAATGTTCTTCACTGCTATCCAATGTTTATCCCCTGGGTTGGATTGATACCTGCTTACCACAGCTAGTGCATAAGCTACATCAGGATGGGTACATAACATCGCATACATTATAGATCCTACGGCTGAAGCGTAGGGTATAATTCTCATGCGAGCTCTCTCTTCATCAGTCTTTGGACAGAAGTCCTTGGAGAGAGTGATTCCATGACAAGCGAGCAAGGCACCACGCTTAGAATCTTCCATACTAATCCTTTTTAGGATGGTGTCAATATACTTTGATTGGGACAATCCCAATAACCTCTTAGATCTATCTCTATAGATCATAATGCCCAAAATACAAGAGGCATCACCCAGGTCCTTCATGGAGAACCTTTATGATAAGAATAGTTTGACCGATTGTAATATAAGAATATCATTTCCTATCAAGAGAATGTCATCCACGTACAATAAGAGGAATGTGATAGTACTCCATACAATCTTCTTATAAATGCATGGTTCATCTATATTTTTGAAAAAATCAAAATCTTTGATTGTATCATCAAAGCAGATATTCCAGCTCCGTGATGCCTGCTTTAATCCATAAATGGGTTTAAGTAACCTACATGCTTTTCCGCTGCTCCCACTGTCAATGAAGCCCTCTGGCTGATCCATAAAAATGCATTCTTCTAAATCACCATTTAGAAAGTCTGTTTTTACGTCCATCTGCCAGATTTCATAATCATAGTGAGAAGAAATAGCAAGTAGGATCCAAATGGATTTAAGCATTGCTACTGGAGAGAAAGTTTTATCATAGTCCAATCCTGGTCTTTGACGAAAACCTTTCACTACAAGCCTTACTTTATAGGTTTCCACTTGTCCATCTACACCAATCTTTCTCTTAAAGATCCATTTGCATACTACGGGTTTTATCCCAGGAGGTGCAACATCCAAAGTCCATACTTTGTTGGTGTACATGGACTCCATCTCGGATCTCATGGCATCTAGCCACTTCACCGAGTCACCACTCGTGATAGATTGCTGAAAACTAGTAGGATCATCATCATCTATGATGCAATCTTCTTTATCACCATCAATGAGAAACCCATAGTATCTCTCCGGTGGGCAAGAAGTTCTACTAGATCTTCGGAGTGGCTGAGGTTCTTGAAGTTCTAATGCAACATCAGTTTCAACCAATTCGTCATGAGTAATTTGTGTCTCTAGAACTTCTTCTAGTTCTACCGTATTGCCATCAGTGCTATTTGTAAAAATTTCATTTTCTAAAAATGTGGCATGCTGAGAAACAGACATCTTTTGTTCCACTTTGTGGCAGAATAGATATCCATATGAATGTTTTGGATATCCCACAAATTTACACATGACCGATCGTGTCTCGAGTTTGTCTGGATTCTGCTTTTTGACAAAAGCCGGACAACCCCATATCCTAATTCTTTTAAGAGATGGTCTCTTTCCACACCATATCTTATATGGAGTGGTAGACACGGTCTTGGTTGGAACCTTATTTAATAGATACAATGCATGTCCCCAATGCATGTCCCCAAAAGGTAAGCGGTAACTCAGCATCACTCATCATGGACCGTACCATATATAATAGGGTATGATTCCTCCGTTCTGGTACACCGTTGTGCTGTGGTGTGTAAGGGGGAGTGAGCTGAGAGAGAATTCCATTCTTTTTAAGAAATCTGAAAACTCTGTACTCAAATACTCTCCACCTCGATCCGATCGAAGTTCCTTGATGCTCAAGCCTGTTTGTTTTTCTACTTCAAGTTTATACTTCTTGAATTTCTCAAAAGTTTTGGATTTGTTCTTTAATAAAAACACGTATCTGAATCTTGAGAAATCATCAATAAAAGTAATGAAGTATGAAAAACCGCCTCTAGCATGTGTAGACATTGGTCCGCATACATCACTATGTATGAGGCTTAAGAGTTCTACAGCTCTTTCTCCGTGTCCAGTAAACGGAGTTTTGGTCATTTTACCTTTGATATAGGACTGACAAGTCGCATAAGATTTATATTCAAAAGGATTTAAATATCCATCTTTATGTAACTTGGTTAGTCCCGTTTCATTAATGTGACCAAGTCTACAATGCCAAAGAAAAGCTCCATTTATATCTGAAAATTTTATTTTATTTGTATGTTGTATATTGAAAACTATGTGTTAGTTTAGGACGTAAATACCGTTATTTAGTGTACCATACCAAATCAACTGTTGATTCAAGTTAATGTTCATAACATTATTTTGCAATACAAAATGATATCTTTCATTGTCCAACAAAAAAACGAATATTATATTACATAGCATACTAGGTACATAATAACAAGGGTTCAAAACCAAAATACATCCCGAAGGCAGCCCCAGATGATACTTTCCTATGGATACATCATGTACATTGGAACCATTTCCAACCCGAAGAGTATGCTCACCAGTCTTCAAAACTCTACTATTTCTCAATTCCTGCATACAATTGCAGATGTGAGAATCATAACCGGTATCTAATACCCAAGATGCAGAGTTTATAGAAACACCGTTTTCTGTTACAAACACACCTGAAGCGAAAGCATCAGCATGCTTCTTTTCTTGAGATCAGCAAGATACAAAGCACAATTGCGTTTCCAGTGTCCCGACTTGTGGCAGAAAAAACATTCTCCTTTTCCACTTCCCGCGGCCCCGGATTTGTTTTTCCCCTTCTCCTTTTGAACTCCACCTCTTGGTTTGGTGGTTTCTTTTTCTTCTTTCCCTTGGCCTTGGCTTTTGGGATGGAAGAGGAAGATAGCCCAGCAAGCAGAGCGGGAGTTTTCTCTGTCTTAAGTGTGTTCTCTGCACTTCTCAACATATATACTGAGAAGTCCAGACAGTGATTTCTCCAAATCATTCATATTGAAGTTCACTATGAATCGAGCAAAGGCAGGGGGAGAGACTGTAGAACAATATCAGTATATTGCTCGTTATCCATGGTCCATCCCAGGTTCTCATGTTCTTTTATTAGACCAATCATCTTCAAGACATGTTCACCTACTGATGTGCCAGGAGCCATTCGCATCTGAAACAACATTCTAGATGCCTCGTTTCGTAAAGTTCGAGATTGCTCTCCATACAACTCCTTTGTATGAAGAAAGATGGATTGCACATCCATCTTCTCATACTGCTTCTTATGTATATTGTCCATAGAAGCAAGTGTGAGGCACTTGGCCGTGTCACAATCAATGTCCTATGTTTTTCGGATCTCCTTATCTTAAACAGATGATTCAGGACCTGGGACGGATGGGGCTTTGGCAGTGAGGACATATGATACTTTATTATATGCGAGTGCAATGTTCTGGTTCCTCAGCCATTCTTTATAATTCGGTCCTATCAGTTTGTTTTTCTGTAAAAGAAGCTTAAGTCCCGTCATCAGGTATCTGCCACTAGGAGAGAGAAAAGAAAACACTCAGCGAAATGCTCTTGCAAAGATTTAGATTGGTTATTATCTTATCTAATCGATGTCTCCTACTGCTTTAATCAAATTTTATTTCAAAATCTCAAAAATAAAACTAGCCAGGATTAATTACATTATACAGTTTCGCTAACCGGTCAGCTAGGCCAGTGTTGGTACTCTGAAGGAGGTTCCCCGTGCTTTCACACGGACCTAATTAAAATAAACCTCGTTTTCCCAGAGGTCTAACCCCGTTGACACCTTTCTAGACACCTACTGGATTAGCTAATTGTAAAGTGCAAAAGTCTCCTGGGAGTAACTCTTACTCACAGTGGGATCGGGATCCAACTATCTTATAGAAGGTATGCAATCTCATTGCAAATTTCAACTCTTGAAACTCCCGATATGGTTTTTACCCCTAGCTGCTTATGACCTTGGCTATGGTCAACATATCATAAGCACTAATCAAGTTCTACCCGTCATTTCGTGATTAACTATACCCACCCATATGACCCATGACTATGATCAACATAATCACATGAATGTCCTAACTGATTGCATTATATGCTTTGTAGGAAGACACCACTTAGCTACCGTACACTATGCCTTGACTATGATCAACATACGTAGCATGAATACTAAGTACTCTGCTTCCTAAAATGACGGAGGGTTGCGGATGTTTTTTTATGAAAATCTTTAACACTTTGAACTTGATCTCGTTGTAGAATCTAAATAGTTTTAAAAAGGAGTGGCTTAAGCTCCGCATCTTTTGAAACATGCATTTTTCATAAAAATGCCGAGTGGGTTTCAAATCTGATTCTACAACATTTTTAGGTTTCATTTTCTTTACATTAATCTTATTAATGTAGTCCCATCATTTAAGTTCCTAAGCCATCACAGAAAAGAAACGAAAAATAGAACGTACACTTATTCCATCCGCATTCGCCACAGTGTCCCGTTATGCACCGTTAGGTTACTTGACTAATGGCATAGAGGGGCGGGACTAGCGCGGGTGTAAAACATAAGTAACGTTTATTATATATCATATATATAATAATAATCCATTCGTCTTAGATATTAAGTAATCACATCACAGAATATCAACAGTAGAAGCACATATGAAAATATAGGATATCTAGGAGGTCCTTATTTTGTATCTATCCAACAATAGAAAATACGGATTCCATGGTCGCGATGAATAGCCAAGCCCACACCCCTAGACCCTTATGAGAGCGGCAAGTGACCCTGCCAATTCTAGAGTTTAGGAGACCCGGTCTCAACTCCTCGAGATGGCCTCCCACTGAACCCTAGAACCCAATCACTTGTGCTCCTTGGGTCTATCCTAATACGGAAAAGTAAATAATATACAATAATGGTGACGTCATCCTCAACCCGAAAGTGCCCCAAATAAAAGAATATTACATACAATTAATTTTTACATGAATGAAAATAAAAACTCTTATCTCACATAAAACCCCCGGCTATTCAATCACGACAATCCTGCACATCATATCTCAGCAACACATAATATCACATATCATCAACGTAAGTAAGTATGCGTACCCCGATTGTCGTTGATGTATAGCAACGAAACAGGCGATACACCACATACTACACTTACGGTCGCAGAAAAAAAATGTGAAAAACAACAACAATTGTAATTATCACATATATCAAGACGATGTTAAACGTTTCGATCGAATCAACAAACACTCACAAATTACCTCGAGAGCTTAACACATGAGCAAAGTTAAAATACCCAAAAACTTGCCACAGTGTCTATGGACCGGCCGTAGAAGGGTCAACCAATATCTTACCTATGGCACCATGGAACTGCGACAAACCCTAGGGTTCGGTCGTGGTTCCGTGGACATAGAATCGAGTTAAGGTTTATGTTCTTCTAGAGGGTCCATAGGGATACTTGCACGACCATTGAATATAATCAACTTATAAAATTACAAATCATGAAAATTTCAGCGAGATTCTAGATGTGGGGTTTGAAGACCGTTCGAACTGTTAAATATTGTCTTGGTTACCATTACAGTGTTAAAATATACGACTGCGAAACACTACGAATTAGCTCCTAATCAAAATAAACATCACATGAAATTTTGGGCTAAACAAACAATACTTGAAACCCCAAATCCAACATAACAGAGCACTGGTGAAATACGAGGCAGAACAGAGGAGGGGGGGCCGGCCAAGCCGGAATTTGGAAGGGTTTGCTCAGCCAAAATCCGAGCAATGGGCCTCGTATTTCACCTATGTTCATTATGTATCACATACAGTCTTCTGCAGTTGCTTAAATAATTTTTAAACGACTTTTTCAAAAATTTACAGAGAGCAATTTCTAGGGTTTCAAATATTGTATTTTTCGGAGTTGTTTTCGTTTTTGTAATAGCTATAATACCGTGGCTAAATTTCTAGCTTGGCTCTGATACCACTTTTGAGATTCCTTAGCACCATGCCTAGGGTTTGGAAGCATCACACATGCCACAATAAAATTTTGGGGAGGTGCTAAACAATCTAACTATGAATCGAACTCGAATATTTAGGGTAACATCAAACTAGTATCTCATACAACAAGAAAACTATCACTAAGTGAAGAGAATACAATCTTTGTAGACCTCTTCTCTTGACTCCTTGGATCCTTGAGAGTTTGAACTGGCTCGCTAGAGACCTTCCAAGTCCACGATGATCCACCCGAAGCCCCTTTGCTCAAAACTCCTTGCTACACTTGATCAATGAGGAAGTGAGCTAACACTCTAAACTAATGGGCTAAACTAGTATAGAATAATGATATGGTTTGTTTTCTCACTTCAAAACCCTTTCTTTTTATAAACCTCACCCACTAAAAATCTCAAGAGAGCTTAGAGGAAGAAGAAGGAGATGGCAAATGCTTGAGCTCAAAAGATAATGATAATACTCTAAACTTAAAAGTGAAAGAAAAAAATAAATATGAAAGTCACACACTCATCACAAACGATGGTAAACAAATATCTAGATATTTTGCAAATGAGTTAAAGCAACAAAGGAAAATAGATCTTGGGTTAAACTCATGGTTAAGTGTAGAAGAGTGTGGAACAAATGAACTATGATTAATTTTCCTTTTTCTTTAACTCAAAAACAATTGTATATAGATATATTTATTTACCATGTGAGTCTTGCATTGCCATCTCAAGTGTATCAACAACCATGATACCATGTATGCATGTATGTGTCCATACACATCAACATGTGCAAACATGCATGCATACATCAATATAGAAAAGGGTTTAATAAAAGTGAGCTATAAAGTCAATGTTAAATCAACACTTGATTTAACAAACCGGTCATATCACATACGACCCGACCAATAGAAAAATTCCCGATTAATTTACGGTATCACATACACGCATTTAATCGGGTCCCCGCGCATATCTCATATGCACACCACATCGTTTCGCCTGAGCTAGGAAACTCCTGTGTGGGACTCTAAGATTCGTCAATATGCCGGCAGTAGGTGATGATCACATCAAACACCCACAAGACGCAAGCGGTCAGCTAAACGTAACGGCCACCCGGGTATTGAGCGATC
The DNA here is from genome assembly GCA_030015575.1 of Agapanthus africanus. Lineage (NCBI taxonomy): Eukaryota > Viridiplantae > Streptophyta > Magnoliopsida > Asparagales > Amaryllidaceae > Agapanthus > Agapanthus africanus. Next base: position 176,676,218 of record CM057350.1, on the reverse strand, counting down.
AGAAGAAAAACAAGCGAAGCTGTCAAAAACTCCCGTCGAGCCAACTGGCAACACTTACCGTATAGTCCGATCTCTTTGTCAGATATGCTGCATATCGAGTCTAGGGGTGGTATCGTCGACCCCAATAACTCAATAAGTCATGCCGATGTATGGCTCATAAAATATCGAGAAACTACTGATAACACTTATCAGTAAATCTCAGCAGCCCTGGCCAGGGACTTCCTGTTATAGTCAATCGAGTATAGTACAACATCAACCCCTAATACCGGGAGAGACGAAACCTCTCCTATCGTTCATTGCCTCCATGTGCCTCGGGACTGTAACCAAAATCCACCTGTTTGCATGACTCGGTAGAGCCGTGGTAGGGTGGAGATCAAAGTACAGTGGGAGAACACAGAAGACTCTATGACGATCTCGGGTCTACAGACTAACATGTACCAGTGTCACCTGAGAACTGCTAACCGACGATAGATATAATACCATATAGGAGTTTTCGACGAGTCCGTTCTGTTTACCCAGTCTCCACTGAGCACCCGTATACAATCTTTAGTGTCATCACACCAGATGGATATGAGATCATCCATCGCCCATCATATGGGACAAGAATGGGTAAGATGCATGAACAAATATCCTATTCGCAGTAGTCAAGCAAATATCCTGAGGGCTTTATCAACATGTACCAAATGAGTAAGATGCATGAACAAATGAACATGTCAAGATAAAGTAAACTAGATAGCATACTATCATGTCAAGCAAGAAAGTCATCTGTATACACACACACACACATATCTAAGCATCCACTATACATATAATGGCCTCTAGGGCATACATATATCCAACACGCTACACCACATATTACATTTACGGTCGCAAAAAAGAAAATAAAAACTACAACAATTGGAATCCGCAACCACCTTAGACATAATTAACCTAAAATATCACATACCTCGGATTTCATGCCTAACCATATGAATTCCTTAGACATCATAAACCTGGAATATCTCATATTCCGAATTTCATGCCTAACCTTATAAACCCCACATTTTAGTCTCAATATTGAAAACAATTTTCAATAACCAATCGGGTATTTCAACAAGATTCCCGACAACCTGATTGAATGCTCGTCGGAAACTTTAGCAGACGGCCGCACCCCCGATGCTGTCGACGAAGTGCACTTTAGGCGGAACACCGCGGCCGCGAGCACTCGGGAGGATGCATTTGGCAACGGGGTTCTCCTACAATCAACTGGTCGGGGCTTTGGGGTGTGGCTATCTAGTAATGTTACCCGGCGAGTATCCGCGTATACTATGTGATTACGATAGAGTTTTGATCCATATCAAAATCCCGTGGCGACCGATCAAATGAGACTAAATTGCTAGGTTTACAAAATTCAAACTCGTTTTCACAAAACTAATTATTGTGGATTCCAAATATTGTATCACATATATAAACCCGAAACGATGTTAAAATTACGAATGCGAAACACTCCAAATTGCCGTTACATAAAGATAACATCACATGCAATCTTGGCAAAAACAAACAATACCTGAAACTCCAAACCCCAAAGACTAGAACACCAAAGAAAATCGAAGCCCAAATCCCATTGCAAAACCGGCCATATCGGTTTTTTGCTTGGTTTCGCCTGTCAAAATCCGGTGGATTCGGCTCGTTTTTCTCCAGTGTTCATATTACACCATATATAACATTCTGCACTTGTTTAAATAATTTTCAGAGAACTTTTTAAAAACAACGGAAACTAGGGTTTTGGTTTCGAGGTTTCGGAGTTGTTTTGGTTTCGTAATTCTACTAACATCGTCTAATTCTCTAGCTTGGCTCTGATATCTTTGCTGGGTTCCTTAGCACTCTTACTATATTTTCTAAAGCATCAATCATGCAATTTTAAAAATTCTAGTGAGCTAAGTAACCCAAACCAAGGATCTAACTAGATAATTAGGGTTATGCAAAGCAAGTAAACATCTTTACTCTAAGTGAACAAGGAATACAACCCTTGTAGACCGGTCCTTCACTTCAAAAGCTCCATGTAGTAGTAGTCCCTTCACTCTAAGTAGTGGTCTCTCGGACACTCGTTAGGTTCCACTAGACGAAAGGAACAAGCTTGCTTGAAGAACTTTGAGGCCGAAAATGATCTACGTCGAAGAATCTCTAACTCAAACTACCTCTTCACTAATTGAGAATTAGTGAAGCAAACAACCTATACTAAATGGCTAGTCTAGTGTAGGTTGATGAAGTAGAAATTTGCTTACATTAGAAATATTTCTCTCTCACTTTTTCTTCACCTCAAGAAAAGCTAATAAGCTCAAGGAGATGAAGAAGAAAATGAAGAAGAAGATGAAGTCAATAATAGAATGGCAACCATAGGTGAGATAATATCACATATAATCCATATAGAGACTTGTTCACACCATAATATTGTATTATTATATTCCCCATTCTTATTCATTTCATAAATAAACAGGTGCTTTTGACGCATGTCTGCTACATATTATAGGTTACAGGTTCTTGGATCTAAAACAGTGAAAAAGAGAAAAGACGATGCAAAAGTGGAACTACGACCAGCAAACAGAAGGATTTTGATAAAGCCTACACAAATATCAGTACAAGGCAACAAAAGGTCCAAGATTACACAGCGAACGGTTAAAAATCCATTGCAATTGTTCACTGGAGATCTGGAAGAAACCTAGAAGCTATTTTAATAAAAGAACCAAAGAAATAAGAAGCTCAAGAGTCCAAGAAAAGCCCAGGAAAAATAAGCCTCCAGTACCATCATTGGGCCGTGGAACCGCGGTACAACCCATGCTGAGGCTGTGGTTCCGCGGCCATATAGAGCCCGAAGATAAAATATTTTTTACCAAAATTCCAGAGGCGGCACGGATCTTTGACTAGGTCTTTTCTTAGAGGGCATTTTTGTAAAAACAGATGTGCGAATCAATTGTAACCTAGGGTTTCTATGAATCTATAAATAGAACCCTAAAAACCTTTTCTAGGGTATGCCTCCCTATGCTTCTTTCTATGAATAAAATTTAGAATTCTTTTGGAGAGCATCGGTGCCTCTTTTCATTTCATGAATTCAGATCTGACAAACCTGTGTTGATGTTTGGAGAGAGCCATCTATAAAGTAGATAATTTTTCATTCTTTGCCCTAGTTTAGATTTAATTCCTTGCCCTAGATAATTGTTAGAGTTAGCTTTGGGGAAGGCTTTTGAGAGATTAGATCTCTCATCCCTTTCTTACCCATCACATACAATCAATAGGACTCCATGCATACACGCACACACCGCGCCCTACGGCACCCTATCCCTCGAGGTAGCGGTGATAACGTAGTATAAAGGCCCGGTTGCACGTGTTTTCCATGGAGGTTAGGGTAAGGATTGATAAAGAAAGGACAAGAACCTAGAGGAAGGAACACCTTCCCGAATGGATCTAATCCCCTTTATTAATAATTACCATAACTCCTCTTAGATCCTAATTTGGGTATAGAAAGCGTTGAGATTTATTTACATTTCCAAACCATCCTTAAACCTAACCTTAGCAAGATTTAGATCTAGATAATCTTAGTATAGATAGATTTAGTTTTTAGATTTAATAATCAATCCGGCACCTATCGGAATTAACTCGTTTGAGCGATTAGGAAATTCACAACATCTCTGTGGACCGACCCGTACTCACTGGCTAGCTACCAAGCGACGCCGTTCTTGATTGCAGTTAATAGATAGTTTTTTAGATCATTCAAATGGCGCCGTTGCCGGGGATGGCGTAGTATTTCCTTTTTGCAATTTCGGGTTAATCTAAATTAAAAAAATCATAAAAACTGAAAAATCAAAAAAATATAAAAATTTATCATTTTGTTATTTTGTGAATGGTATCTTTGTTTGAATTTTGCAGGATTTACAATCAAGTTCGGATCTGGAAATCTCCAGAGATCAAAACCGCAAATATCAAATCTGAACAGAGGAATATCACAACAGACAACAGAAGAAATTTGGAGGACCGAGTCAACAAGTCAACTGCGCGATCTGGTGACAAAAAAAAATCGCGTGCTGACGTCATCACCTTGCGGCGGATCCGCGGTCGGAAGAGGGTTGCGGCAGCGGATCAGCGGCCGTTTGATCGTTTCAAGTCTCCAGATTTCCTCTGTCATTCAGTAAAAAAAAAATCTCTGTAAGTCTTCTGCTCTCCTCTTCTGCAAATCTCTGATATCTCCTCTGAAAAATCTCCTGCAGAATTCTTTGCGCTTAAAAAAAAAATCTTCTCCCTTCTCAATAACAAATCTTGTGCAGAATTCTTTGCGCCGCGCGTAAAATAAAAAAGATTTGATTGCAAGTGATTTACTGTTTTGCATATCTTTAATCGGACTTTAAGGAGGTTTTGACCAATTCAGATTGGGTGGGGATTTCATCACCCTTCCCAGGACCGCAGAAATCACATAAGGCATTTGCATTGACCAATCTTTAATTAAAAAATACTAGACCCAGCCCTAAGGACTTCGAGCTCATAGGACAGAGGACTAGTTATAGGCATCGGCCGTTAGTCCTAACCTGACTTTGCGGTGTCTAGGAAAGTGTGTCTAAGGCGAGTGGTTACTTAATTAGGACCGCTACTTGTAGCGGGGAGCCTCCCACTCACCTGGCACTTACCTGGCCGCAATTGACGGTGAAGAGGCGGTTTGAGGTCCTATTTCTAGCCCTTTGGAACAGTTAGGAGCTGTCTAGCTGACCTAGGTGACCCTAGATCTAGGCCTGATTGTGCATTTTTGGTTGATCGAAAGTGTGTCTTAGCCCTTTATCAAAAATCTTTTTGCAAAAATTTCCAAATAAAGAGAAAAAGAAAAAAGGACAAAGGAAATTTTTTTTAAAAGACTTGCAACTTTTGTTGCTAAGAAATCCTTGCACCACCTACCTTCTTTCTCTTCTCATTCTTCCATCATGGGTACCCCATATCATAAATCTCTTGCCGAACTTTGATATCCCGAACCTAACTTTGCCTCGTACGTCAATTGTTTCGGTCGATTTAAGGAAGATCCCTCCGTGCCTAAAATTTCTTTGAAAGATCAAATAGAAGCGTCTAGGAGAAACGGTTCGACGTTGCAACCCACTTTGTGTCAACCATGTCAACCTTCACCAACTTCGTACGTTGATACCACTTTTTCGAGTCCTGTCGTAACTCCTAAGCCGATGTCTATTGCTGAGCACATTGCACAATCTCGTAGCCGATCTTTCACTTCTCTCCACACATCCAGTTATAGGGATCAACAAGTCCATGTACCTTTTTATCCAAATGTTGATCCTACTCCTTTCCAACCATCCAATTCCTACCAGTCCTACCCGACTTTCCCACCTTCACTGGACATTGCTTCTATACAGCCATTTGGGAGTTTCACATATCCAAACAATTTCGAATCTTTTACCGAAACCCCTTCACAACCCATGTCTAGTTTGGAACAGTCGTTGGAAGCGTACATTGCAGCAACAAACAAAATGATTAGGAATGTGGATGCGTCCATTACCGCCCTTCTGCAACCTAGTGAACCGGCAGCTGGTTTCCAACTAGCTTAAAATTTTTCAATGTATGAAGAGGCGGTTGGACAGAGTGCGAATTTGAGAGGATTTACAAATCAAACCTACCCATACCCAATTGAAGCCCAAAACTCCGGTTTTCCATCGATTGTCCCAAATGATTCACAAGTTGAAAATAAAACATCTAACGAGTTGTGTGACTTTGTAGTGCTTGATTTGCCAAATTGTGAAGAATCCATTTCGAGTGAAACCACACCTAATCCTTTCGATCTCTACACCTTCACCCTAGAACCTGAATTGATAAATATCCATGCTTTTGATGAGGTGTTAGAAAAAATTGATTTTCACTTGATTGAGGATATAGACGCCGGGAATATTTTGGATGATGAACCCGTAAATTTGACTGAAATTTTATCTCCAATTCATCATCTCAAGTCATTAAATGTTTCTCCCGAACCTCATATGCGTCTTGATTTTGATGATAATGGCATGGATATGCTAAATTTTGAGGAGAATTATAAGGATAGTATTGAGGAGAGTATTGAGGATAATATTGAGGTTGAACCATTTTTGTTTGATGTGTCGGATTTTCCAATTCATCCTCCTGAACCTTTAACTGTTATACTTCCTAAATCACCCTCCCTTCTTTCCATCGTTCCGACCACGCAAAAGACCATGCTTAAGAACTGTGAGCTTGAAAAATTTCTCTTTGAATCTGACACAGTTCTCATAGACGATAACGATTACGAGTGTTTCACTTTTTCGGATGATGTTGAAAACTCACCTCCCGAGTTTGAATACTTTACATTTTCAAATGAGTTAGTTGAACCATCAGACTCGGTTGCTTACAGTTATTTCGAACCATTGATGAAATCCTTCAAGTTCGAGACAGATTACTTAGGTGAGATTAAGACTATCCCTAATTCATTCCCTTTCGTCCTTCCTATCGTTTTGACCGCGCAAGACTCCGTCGCGTTGCCATTTTCAATGGAGGGTTTACCAAGTTCGACGTACACATGTTTTCTTGTGAATCTTGAGGGATTTGACCCCATTTCTCGACGGGTTGATAGGTTAGCACAATCACTTTTAACACATCGGTCATCACAAATTGCGCTAATTTATTCACTCGATTTACACCCTCAAGATCGTACTCCACTTCTTTCTCTTTTCCGCCATTCTTCTCCTCCGCCGAGACCATATTCCACTCTTCTTCCCATACGATCTCGTGTGCTTCTCATTTCTCTTCTTTCCACTCCCTCCTTTCACCAACTCTACCATTACCACGATAAGATTTTTGAATGGTTGGTGCTAACCTTTGGCTTATGTAAGGCCTTGTTTAGTTTGGGGAGGACCTTATTGTATATATGTATATATATATATATTTTGTTTTTCTATTAACAATAAAAAAAAATTTCAAAACAATAAAAAAAAATTATAAATAAATAAACAGGGGAGTGCCGACATTTTGACCCTCTTGGTGTAGTATGACAGTGAGGACACTGCCAAGTTTAAGTTTGGGGGTATGCTCGGTACGTTTTCTTCCTTCGCAATCGTATGTATATTTTTTTTGCAATTGCATATTTATTTGAAAACCCATAAAAATTTGAAAATTTCAAAAATTACAAAAAAATTAATGTATTCAATTTTGGCCTAATTGACGTGAGTTTGACAAATAGTTAACTGGCTAGGAGCAACTAGATCTTAGACTTAGTAAATTAAAAACCCTAAAAATAACCTTCCTTAAAATTTAACGGTAGAAAGTATATGTCTTTGTAGTTTATTTAGAAATAGGCAAATTTTGAGTTCACTTCTTGGGCTAAGTCAAACCAAAGGAAAAGTATTGATATTTTTATTAGAGTATGAGTTTGAAAATTAATTCCTAACTTAAGTCTAGATTCTGAAAATTTATACCCTACAATCTGCACAAACACGCACCTTGAAACTTGGAATAGTAGAGGAGACCTTGAAATGCTCTTGTCTAAACCCCTTAGTACAATGAAAATAAAAGAAAAAAGTGAATAAAGAAAAAAAATGAATACTGATTTTTGTGATTACTTAAGGCTGCAAAAATAGAAAAAAATAATTAGCGAGGGTGCTTCATCACCTAGTGCCTTAGACCAACTGGTTTGGGAGTCACTGCTAAAAGCCTTGGGTGTTATAAGACTAGGAAGTATGCTTTAAAGTGCAAACGCATTTTGTAATCGGTCGTTGGTACCTCAAGAAGTATTAACGGTCGCATGAAGGATGTGTAAGCAAAATTCATTTAAATTCATCAATTAATGAGTGCTTTGGACAACGGACAAGAGTATGATTGCTTTATTTGAATTTCCAAGTGTAGGGGTGATATATACACACACGTATGGATATGTGATTGGAGTTTAGATGAGAGAAAGGAGTGAAGAATAGAACTTGTATCTTTAATAGAGTTGATAAAAATTCCTAAGTGGAGATGGAACCCTAGAAGGAAAACTTAAGAAATGCCGAAAGCTAAGTAGGTCTGCAGAACATATATAATCTTAAGTTAAATGATGAGGAAGTGTGAAGAATATGGGTGGATAATTTACGAGTCGACGATAATAGAATTCCTTATTAAAAAACCTAATTGGAGAATTAAAGTCGAAAAGCCTAATTGATAGGATTTTGTGGGTAGTATCCGCTGAAAACCCTCAGGAGACAACACTCCTCCTACAAGGGACACCTAGAGGTTTAACGGCTTGTTGCACGTGCTCAGTGCAATCGCGTTTCCCTGCGAAAATGCGGTTAGGTTTTTTGTCGAGAATAAAAATTAAGTTTGCTCGAGGACGAGCAAAAGATAAGTTTGGGGGTATTTGTTCACACCATAATATTGTATTATTATATTTCCCATTCTTATTCGTTTTATAAATAAACAGGTGCTTTTGACGCATGTCTGGTACATATTATAGGTTACAGGTTCTTGGATCTAAAACAGTGAAAAAGAGAAAAGACGATGCAAAAGTGGAACTACGACCAGCAAACAGAAGGATTTTGATAAAGCCTACACAAAGATCAGTACAAGGCAACGCAAGGTCCAAGATTACACAGCGAACGGTTAAAAGTCCACTGCAATTGTTCACTGGAGATCTGGAAGAAACCTAGAAGCTATTTTAATAAAAGAACCAAAGAAATAAGAAGCCCAAGAGTCCAAGAAAAGCCCAGGAAAAATAAGCCTCCAGTACCATCATTGGGCTGCGGAACCGCGGCCCAACCCATGCTGAGGCCGCGGTTCCGCGACCATATAGTGCCCGAAGATAAAATATTTTTTACCAAAATTCCAGAGGCGGCGCGGATCTTTGACTAGGTCTTTTCTTAGAGGGCATTTTTGTAAAAACAGATGTGCGAATCAATTGTAACCTATGGTTTCTATGAATCTATAAATAGAACCCTAAAAACCTTTTCTAGGGTATGCCTCCCTATGCTTCTTTCTATGAATAAAATTTAGAATTCTTTTGGAGAGCATCGGTGCCTCTTTTCATTTCATGAATTCAGATCTGACAACCCTGTGTTGATATTTGGAGAGAGCCATCTATAAAGTAGGTAATTTTTCATTTTTTGCCCTAGTTTAGATTTAATTCCTTGCCCTAGATAATTGTTAGAGTTAGCTTTGGGGAAGGCTTTTGAGAGATGAGATCTCTCATCCCTTTCTTACCCATCACATACAATCAATAGGACTCCATGCATACACACACACACCGCGCCCTACGGCATCCTATCCCTCGAGGTAGCGGTGATACCGTAGTATAAAGGCCCGGTTGCGCGTGTTTTCCATGGAGGTTAGGGTAAGGATTGATAAAGGAAGGACAAGAACCTAGAGGAAGGAACACCTTCCCGAATGGATCTAATCCCCTTTATTAATAATTACCATAACTTTTCTTAGATCCTAATTTGGGTATAGAAAGCGTTGAGATTTATTTACATTTCCAAACCATTATTAAACCTAACCCTAGCAAGATTTAGATCTAGATAATCTTAGTATAGATAGATTTAGTTTTTAGATTTAATAATCAATCCGGCACCTATCGGAATTAACTCGTTTGAGCGATTAGGAAATTCACAACATCCCTGTGGACCGACCCGTACTCACCGGCTAGCTACCAAGCGACACCGTTCTTGATTGCGGTTAATAGATAGTTTTTGAGATTCAATCGTATCATCATATATGAAATCATCAAAATTTGGTTGATCGTTTATCTCACTTAGGTGACTTCTTAGATGACAGATATTAACACTATTGGGTTCCGATTCACGGTGTTCACTCCCTAGAATCCTTATAGCTAAATGTTTCACATGTTCCTTGATTCTAGCCAATGATAGAGCTTGAGTAACAAATAGTTGCTCAGATTGCTGTATAAACAGGGCTAGCGTCGCAGCTGACTGATTCTCGACCGCAGTCATTACTTCAATACCTTTTTCTAGAGCGGTCAACCTAGCATCCATCTTACTATCATACCCTAATGATGGTTCAATTGTTTCAGGTTAGAGGGGTTATGATGGTGGTGATGCTAAAGCAGTCTATCTGTCGACCTCTTTCTCTAAATTTTCAATCATTTAGTCTATGGTTGAAGTGGGACTGGGTTCAGGAGTGTTAGGTGGGTGACCATTATCAAAACTCTGGGACGGTTGGTCACCCCCTAGAAAAGAACAATTTTCATGAATGTGGGAAGAATTTTGGCAATTTGAACAATTTAATTGGGACTGAGTATAAACAAATGAATAAGAATCGTGAAAAATCGAGTTAAATTGTGTATCACCCATATTAACAAGAATTCATAAATATCACAAAAATAAAGAATATCACACCTCTAGCAGTCTATGGTATGCTAGTCAACTAGACCTGATCAAGAACCTGATTGTTGAAATAAAATTGTGCCGAGAAACGGGCTCAAGATATACGGATCATGAAGCCAGGTTAGTGCAAGAGAGAAGGGGAGGTTTTACAACGCTTTCGCAAAGTTCCTTAAATAGATAACCCTTTTTCTTGAACACTTGCCTACACACCCCGTGAATGATATACCGTTAAGCAGTGTTCTAAACACAGTTAATTTCTCCTAATGAGCGCGAAGTCCTTAAAGTCAAACTCTAATTGATTTTAAAATTACTGGGGGGTATATAAGAATACAGTTTTGTGATTTGTGGGCTACGGAAAAAGATGATAAAATCCTTTACCGTATCTTGTTTGGTCATTTTTTGCCCTTAATTCCGTATTAAGATGCAATGCGCAATCAAATAAAAGAATTCAAGGAATCAAGCAATTTAAGTAATTCTTTTTCGCTTAAGTTTAAGCGCTGCAAAAAATACGATTAGTTCTCTGAACACTTGGCGGCAAAATTGTGCAAAGAATCCTGCAGAAGATAGAATAGTGGAATTCGTCGGATTTGAGCGAAGGCGTTAGAAAATACGTACCGAAGTGTATTGGTTTAAGAAAACCCCTTTGAAGTGATCCGAGCCCTTGATTGTTTGCTTGCACGGGCCAAACTATCCGGATCTTTGGCATTGTACTTCTCTAACATCTTGAAATTGCATTTGAGTTTCGCTCCACACGATCACTGGTCGTAATTCCTAAAAATCTATAAATGTCGGAAAATACGATATTTAGTGTCAAAAAGCGATATACATGCCCCAATTCCTGCACACACAAAATTACAAAAATCAAGCAATATCAATAAAGTACCAACAAGGCACTAGAGACAGCACAAGAAAAAAAATTCACAAACACCCAGAATGGGCCGAGCTCGCCGGAATTTTACTTGAACTCGCTGGCCAAAATCCGAGGGAATGGGATGAAATTTTGTGTGGGTTCTTTAGGACATCTAAGTGCTCTTATGGTATCACTAGATTTTTAATTTTAAATTTAGGGTGATTGCAGGTTGCAACAACAGAGGACAAAATGAAAAAAATTTAGTTAGTGTTAGTCTTGAAAAAAATGTTGCATTAGAAATTAGTGAGTTAGTAAGACCCAGAAATAACAATTCCTAATACTACCAACTCCCCGGCAACGGCGCCAAAAACTTGTTGAGAATTCACCCGCGCGCGCAAACGTGTTTGTTTTGGAAATGTGTATGTTTTAATGAAACGGAATACGTACGCGAGATCGTTCTCGTTTTAAATATTTATAACCGCAAGTGCACGGCGCGTTATAGTGAGCCGGCAAGCACATGTCGATCCGCAGGGAGTTGTGTATTGGGTATCGTGATTTAAGGTTCATCAAATAAAGGAATTTGGTTGTTTGTCATGAAAATATAAAAGAATACGGAAAACAAAGAAAGAAGGAAAACAAGTAAGAGAAGAATGGTTGTGGCTTGGCTCGGGAGCTCGAATCGCGATATTTCCCTCTACACACTCTTGATCATGAGTTGTCTGTTCCTTGCATCGATCTCGGCATGAAGCATGACTTGTCAACGCGGTTGTGAGGCATAAGTCGTTAAGTCTGATATTCTCCGTAAAGCACGAAACGAGTCCATTTGATCACTTACTGTTTGTGTGTCCGAGCTTGGGGTATCAATACTAAACACAAGGGTTAGCAAGTATACCGCAACAACAAAAACACAAAGTAGTTAGTGAGAGCAAATGATTTTGGTGTTTAGTATGCTAAGTATTTATGATGGTATATGGTATATGAAATTAAGAGATTTGTCAAGTCATTAATCACAACATACCATATCCAAACTTAGCAAACTTAACTCCAAATTGATTATAACTTAAACATTGAAATGAGGAAAGGGAATGAATATGGTATATGAGGAGGTTATAAGTAACCATGAGTCAAAATACCATATCATATCAATACATTAACAATTTTTAAGTTAAAATTATAAATTAAGCACATAAAACAATTACAAGAGGTGGAGGAGGCAAAACCTTTCATCACACTTCCTCACCCATACCACAACCAAAGAATTAGTTAAGCATAATGAATAAAAGCAAGTAAGGAAAATAAGCAAGTCAAGAAAATAAACAACAATGCATATTAAACACTTGAAGAAATAAGATACAAGATTTTGGTATCCTATTCAACCTCCTTACTGAAGCTCTCCAAAGAGAGCTTCAAGAGGGAAGAAGAAGAAGAAACCAATTGAAGTTCACTCACCCTCAAGCCTAAACAAAAGAAAAGAAAAACAAAAAGATAGAATATATGCATATGAATGACCCTTCATCAATTTTCTACTGGTCTGCTTTTATAGGCACCAAAGAAAAATAAACAAACAATAAAAATGAGGTGACGTGGCAGCAAGGGAGGGCCTGTAGGAAAATGGGGCCCATTGGAGATGGTGGGGCCGGCCTGGCCGGTTTTGGAGGGCATGTGCTCGGCCAAAATCCGAGCACTAGGTCTCCTGCTTGTTGTGTAGACATGTGTGCATCCCATTATCACTCTGGTGCTGCTAATTTTCTCTGTTTTAGCCTGGTTTGCATGCAGAGAATTGGAGGGAACAAGATGCCATATATCAAATCAAAACTTTATGCATTTATTAGCCATGTTCTCCTATGTGCCCACTTGCTCCATGTATCATGGCTTCCCCATCATGGTCCTAGTCACCAAAGAGCTGGTGCACACATATTATGTGTTGGACCAAAATGTGTGCACAAGTTTATTTTCAAAAGAGATCTTCGGATATCGGTCGTTTTTCTGTTCCGTTTGCAGTGTCAGCTCCCAAACGTTATATCCGTGATTTTGAATGTGTTTCCGGTATTTTATCACGAATACCTGTAAACTGTAATTATAGAGAAGACACTGATTAATAGCACCGATATATCACAAAATAGATAATGAATGAGCGGTATTAATATGCAGTTTTCTGAGATGAACACGGATGTATCGTATACATCCGACTAATATCATTTATATGTATATCACATAACATATAACATATCATTGAATCATCACTTGATTCAACAATCTGGTTATATCACATATAAGCTGTATCGCGAGATTAGAATACGGTATCATATACACGTATTAATCTCTTTCCCGCACATATCACATATGTGCCCTACTTCGTTTCGCATGAGCTAGGAAACCTCTGTGTAGGACTCTAATGACTCGTCAATACGGCGGCAGTAGGTGATGATCATATCAGTCACCCTCAAGCCGTCAGCGGTACTAGCTGGACGTAACGGCTACCCGGGTATTGAGCGATCAGAAGATCAACAAGCAAGCCTGCTCATACTCCCGTGAATCCAATAAGTACCACTACCGTACAGTCCGGTCTCTTCTTTTGATATGTCGCATATCTAGTCTAGGGGTGGTAAATGTCAAACCCCAGTAACTTGATAAGTCATGTCGATGTAAGGCTCATAACGGGTCGAGAAACTACTGATAACACTTACCAGTAAATCTCCGTATCAGCCCTGGCCAGGAACTTCTTGTTATGGCCAATCGAGCATAGCGCAACATCTACCCCCAATACCGGGAGAGACGAAACCCCTCCTATTGCTCATTTCCTCCATGTAACTCGGGACTGTACCCCAAAACCACCGTTTTGCACGCTCTCTTGAACGTGGTAAGGTGGAAATCAAAGAACAGTGGGAATCACACAAGACTCTATAACGATCTCGGGTCTACAGACTAACCTGTAACAGTGTCACTAGAGAAATGCTATCTGACGTTAGGTATAATACCATTTTGAAGTTATCGGCGAGTCCTGTTCAGTGTACCTAGTCTCCACTGAGCACCCGTATACCATCTTTGATGTCAAACACCAATGGATATGGGATCATCTATCGCCCATCAAATAGGTCAAGAAGCGTATACGCTAGTCTACTCTGGAATATCGATGCCCCGTCTCGATACACCCTCGACAAGGAACAATTAAAGGATGAACTTGTGGACTATCCTGGCCCCACTAGTATGATCTCCATCATAGTCCTGATAGTCAAGTATACATCCTAAGGGCTTTACCTGTTAGTGTATATGCCCTAGAGGCCATTACTGTATCATACTAGTTTGTATATTACTTGATGGAAGCTTGGGATATTCACAGTTGTATATACAATCTTGCTCGAAATGGTAGTATGCTACTTGGTTTGTCTCTGCTTTAATATGTGCATTTGTTTCTTTTAGCATATCGCTGATATACATATTAGTAGAGCCCTTAGGATCTTTGCTTGATTACCAGTGATGTGATGGCGCTCACACTCGTGGGAGCTGGGTGATCTATAAGCACATCCTTATACAGGTCCTTAGTCGTTGGACTATCGAGACAGGGCATCGATACTCCGGAGTAGACTAGCGTATGCGCTTCTCATCCCAGCGTGGGAGACGGTCTGTCCCACAGCCGTCAGTACGTCGTACTTGAGATAGTATGCAGGTGCTCGTTAGGTTACGAGTACACTGGACAGGACTCGTCAGGAACTGTTGGTTGGTATTATACCTATCGTCAGTTATCAGTTCCCAGGTGACATGAGTACAGCTTAGTCCGCTGACTTGACACTGTCACTTCGCCTCGAGTGTGTTCCCACTGCACTTTGATTACTACCCTACCACGGCTCAAAGGAGTCGTGCAAACAGGTAGTTTTTGGGTGCAGTCCCAAAGCACTTGGAGGCAGTGACGGTTAGACAGTATTCGTCTCTCCCGGTATTGGGGGTTGACATCGCGCTGTGTCCAGGAGAGCCATTACACGAGTACTCCCTGGCCAGGGCAAGCGAGATATACTGGTAGGTTTCCAGTGTTATCTCAGGGTGTTCTAGGCTACACTCCGACACGACTTGTACCGCTCTTAGGGGCCTGACGTTCACCGCCCCCCTAGGCCCGCCATGCGATGTATCAGACGAACAGACCGGACTGTACGGAGATTATCACACACAGGCTCAGTAGGAGTTCAGATGGGGTTCACCTCGTCAGTCTTCTTATCGACATCTACCTGGGGACCGTTACGTACAGCTAGTGCCGCTTGCGGTCTGTGGTTAAACCCACTGCCAGCGTAGTGTCGAGTCTTTAGAGTCCCACACAGAGAGCTATTCGTCTTTAGGCAAAATGAGTAGAGGTCGCATGGTTTTGCGACAGGGTTCGCTCACATCCACGCACTTGTGCACGCTTGCTGTCCGGACAGCTTATACTAGCGGGCTTTGGTTTAAGCCGGATCCTAGTATATGATTTGGGATTGGCTTTTTCTCATTGTATTCGTGTTCCTCGGATCACGAATACGGGTGCGTATGCACAGTTGCTTGAGACAGAGGGAGAGGACTTTGATTAGGGTTAATGACTATTGTCACTTTATTAACCCTAATGCTTATGTGTGTATTATTGTTAATTGATATTAATTTAATAATTGTGCATGGTTATGGTTGTTGACCATTTGACCCATCTTGACTTGTTGACCTTGTTGACACTTTGACCATCATCATTTCATTTGGAAGATGCTCTTTGATCCTTGCAATTTGCATTAAAAATGAAATGATAATGGTCATGTCTTGATTAAGCCATGACAATTATCTCACTAATTTTCTAATTACAATAATTCACATATATGAGAGAATGCTTCATATTATTCTCTCATTCTATGATTCACATTCTCTCTCTTGTTCTTCCTCTCCCTCAAGCTCTCCCCTCTCATGTGTTGAGAAACACTTGAGCTTGAGAAAAACCCTCTCTTGATAATCTCTACTCTCATCTAGGGTTCAAGAATTAGCACTTCTTGCACCCTAGTTACTTCTAGCTTGGAGTTGAAGCCAAAGGTTGAGGCTTTCGGGTGGATCTTTCTTCGACGAGAGAAGACGACAAAGGTGACCTCCTTCCACCACTCCAAGGAGCAAGGAGAGAAGGACATAAAGCCCAAGGTATAATCTTTCTAGCACTTAGCTAGTTTCTAGTTAGCTTTAGCTTGTTTTTGTTTAGCAAAGATCCTTCATAGTGTAGTCCATGTTGCCTAAGCTCATAAAAATTCGATTTTTATTCCGTTTTCCGCCTCCCCGCAAGTACCGGGGTGGGCAACGTGGATTTACAGTGGCATCAGAGCCTAACTAAACATTAACTAGATAGGTAGTAGAGTGTATCGAAGTTCGAATAAAAAAAAATCAAAAAACCGAGTTTTCAAAACCCTAAGTTTCTGTTAAATTTTTTTCTGTTCAAAATAAAATTTGTCATACTCCAAAAATCATCTCAGGGTTTTGTAAAGAAAACCACCAAAAACGATCCAGTGATTCGACCAAAGAGCCGCGGTTCCGCGGCAATAGCAAGCTATTGCCGCGCAACCGCGGCCGTCTTGGCTCTTCACTGGGTCAAGTTTGGTGCAGTGTATTTCTGGCTTGGTTTTAGGATTTTTAAGATGGCTTATATGTGCCCAGATTTTCCAGAATAGAAATTTATTTTTGGGGGCCTATAAATCCGTATTTTTTTTTCCGAACTTCAATACACTTTGACTAAAAGATTATATCTGTGATGTTTACATGTATTGAACGTCGGCTAATCGCTATATGTCGATTAGTCGGGGTTATACATATCTGTGATCTGTGATTGATGATGGTATGTGTATATGAATGGGTTGGATTGTCGCGGATGAATAGCCGGGGTGGATGTGAGATGCGTGTTGCTTTTTCTTTCATTCATTGTAACATGTAAATTGATGTAATATTATTATTTGTTTGGCCGCACAACCGGGTCGGGGTTGTAGCCGTCATTGTATAATTCTTTTTACTGTTTTTGCTCCTAGGATAGACCCATGGAGGGGGTGCACAAACTACCGGGTATCTCGAAGTGCCGAGTGGCTTACTCACGGTGGTGAGGGAGGTTGCTTCGCTTCGGGTACTTGGCGGGTAGTTTGCCGCACCCGTAGGGGTCTTGGGTGGGGTATTGGCTATTCACCGCGACCATGTAATCCTCTTTTCGTTGCAGGCTCGAACGGATTGCGGATTCCTAGTATATCCAATGTATTCATCTGTGATCTGTAATGTCTATCATTGCTATATATTTATATATGATAACTATTTAGGCCTTGCTTATGTTTTACAGCCGCGCTAGCCCAGCCCCCGCTCTGTCGTTAGTTAAGTAACCTAACGGGTGATGACGGGGCCCCGTGGCGAATGCGAATGGCATAAGCGTACGTCATATTTTGGTTGTTTTCTGCAATGGCAGGATTAAATGATGGGACACATTAAAAGAACTAATGCAAGAAAATAAACCAAGTAAAAGTCGATTGGGAACACTTTGAAAACCACTCGGTTCTTTTCAAAACTAAACTTTTAAACGCGGAGCTTGAACCACTCCTTTAAAAGCTATCTCGTTCCATCGATTATATCAAGTTCACTACGTTCACGGTTTTGCCAAAACCATCCGTAGCCCTCCATCATTTCAGTTAAATATTCGGTAGTATTCAAGCTATGTATTTTGACCTCACGCCAAGGCATAGTGATTGGTAGCTGCCGGATATTTATCTGTTGCATAGATAGAATGCGTTGGTTTGAGACAGTCGTACTGCCATTTTGGCCTACGTCAAGGGTAGGTACGGGTGGGTTCAAATTAACCGGGATAATGATGGGAAGAACTTGACATGTGACTTATGACATTTTGACCTCACGCCAAGGTCATAAGAGCATGGGGCAAAAATCCACATCGGGAGTTTCATAAGTACTGAAACTTGCTAGCGCTGCATACCATTTGGAGTGTGATAATTCTGGTAGGATTCCTTCGGTTTTATCACGCGATGATATTTGGATCCCGATCCTACTGTGAGTATATGTTACTCCTCGGGAAAACTTTCACTTAACGATCAATGCTATAAACTTAGTAGGTGTCTAGAAAGGTGTTAGCGGGGCTACGCCCACAGGGAAAAGAGGTTACTTAATTAAGGAACTTTGCGAAAGTGTTGGAAAACCTCCCTCGAAGTACCGACACTGGCCTGGCTGAACGGTTAAGCAAGTATTGTACGGTGAGATTGATCCTGACTAATCCTTTCTTTACGGTTTGAGAAGGGATTCGAGAGACAGTGGGAGCCATCCAGTTTAGACAAATTAAAAACCACTCTAAACTTTCAAGAGCATCATGCTAAAGTGTTTCTTTTCTCTCTCCTAATTGCAGCGACCATTCAACATGACCGGACTTAAGTTATTACTAGATAAAAACATATTGACAGGGCCAAACTACAAAGATTGGCTCAGGAATGTCAAGATGGCAATCACTTACGACAAGTTTGGGTATGTCCTTACCACCAAAGCTCCCCCTGTCCCAGGTCCTAAAACCAGTGTCGCGGATAGGGAAATCCGTAAGACATGGGAAATAGATTGCGCGAAGGCCAAATGCCTCGTACTTGCCTCGATGGACAACGAACATCAGAGGAGACACGAGAATATGGACCTAGAGTCCATATTTCTTCATACAAAAGAACTGTATGGAGAGCAGTCTCGTATCGCCAGATACGAAGTGTCGAAGAAGTTGTTTTCGGCAAGGTTGGCCGTCGGATCATCGGTAGCGGAACACGTGCTTAAGATGATTGGCTACATAGAGGAGCTCGCAGACCTTGGGACCATGTTGGAGAATGAACTCTATACTGATTTGATTCTCCAGTCCCTTCCTTCCACTTACGCCCAGTTTATTCTTAACTTCAACATGCAAGGAAAGGAGGTTGAACTTTCCGAACTTCTGAACATGTTGAGGAGTGCTGAGGGCACCCTACAGAAAGGTAGGGAGACATCCACTTTGTTTGTAGGAGGATCTTCCTCTTCTAGATCCAGGGCGAAAGCCAAGAGTAAGAAGAAGAAAGCCCCCGCCAAACCAAGAGGCGGTGTCGGTAAAGTGGATACGAAGGGAAAAGGAAAAGCAACAAAGATAGCGGGAAAGCTGATAGGGAAGGAAGAATGCTTCTATTGTCACAAAAGTGGTCACTGGAAACAGGATTGCAAGGCTTGGAAGGCCAGAACACAGGATTTGAAGCGAGTTGCAGCTTCAGCTTCAGGTGTGTATGTTATTGAAAACTGTCTATCAATAAACTCTACATCCTGGGTATTGGATACCGGATCAGGATCTCATATCTGTAATTCTTTGCAGGCGTTAAGAAAGCGTAGAGTTTTGAAGGCAGGTGACATGACCCTCAGAGTTGCAAACGGTGCTAGCATGGATGCTGAGGCCGTAGGGGACTATCACCTGGGATTGTCGGATGGATACTTTTTGGTTTTGCGTAGTTGTTATTATGTACCAAATGCAACCTGTAATATCATTTCTGTATCTTTATTATCTAAAGAAGGTTATAAATTTGCATTTGTAAGTAATGTAGTGAACATTCACCTTAATCAAGTTTTGATTGGGTCAGGTACACTGAACAACGGTATATACGTATTAAACCAACGACAGATTTTCAATGTCCAGAATACACACAAAAGAAAGTCTCCAGAAATCAATAAAACTTTCTTATGGCATTGTAGACTGGGTCACATCAATGAGAGAAGGTTGACTAAGTTACATACAAAAGGATATTTGGATCCGTTCGAATATCAATCGTATGCAACTTGTCAATCCTGTCTCAAGGGAAAGATGACAAAGACTCCATTTGCTGGACACGGAGTAAGAGCGAGCGAGCTCTTGGGACTCGTACACAGCGACGTGTGCGGTCCAATGTCTACACATGCGCGAAGCGGTTATTCTTACTTCATTACTTTTACGGATGATTTCTCAAGGTTCGGACATGTCTTCTTGATGAAGCATAAATCCGAAGCTTTTGAAAAGTTCCAGGAATATAAGAATGAAGTAGAAAAACAAACAGGCAAAAGTATCAAGGCACTGAGAACTGATCGAGGTGGTGAATACTTGAGTGCCGAGTTCCTGGGTTACTTAAAAGAGAATGGAATTCTCTCTCAGCTTACTCCTCCATACACTCCGCAATATAACGGTGTATCGGAGAGACGAAACCGAACCCTATTGGATATGGTACGGTCCATGATGAGTAACGCTGAGTTGCCGCGATCGTTCTGGGGCTATGCGCTAGAATCAGCTGCACACCTTTTGAACCGTGTTCCCACTAAGACTGTGCCTACCACACCATATGAGTTATGGAGTGGGAAGAAACCCTATCTTCAATACCTAAAGATTTGGGGATGTCCAGCTTATGTCAAAAAGCAGCATACGGACAAGCTCGAGGCATGCTCAGTACTGTGCAAGTTTGTGGGATACCCAAAGAACTCTAGGGGGTATCTTTTCTATTACGCAGAGGAACAAAAAGTACTTGTTTCTCGTAATGCCCATTTTCTGGAACATCAGTTCTTAGAAAAAGAATTAAGTGGGAGCACAATAGAACTGGAAGAAATTCCAGAACCACGAGCTATTACTGAAATCTTAGTAGAACCAGAGGGTTCGAAAGATCAGGACATTCCCACGCCACTCCGCAGGAGTAGTAGGCAGTCTCATCCGCCCGAGAGATACTATGGTTTTATCATTGACGGGGATAGAGAGGATTGCATCATAGACTGTGATGAGCCTACTAGCTTTTAGCAAGCCATTCAGAGCGTCGACTCGGTAAAATGGCTGGATGCAATGCGGACCGAAATGGAGTCCATGTACACCAACAAAGTATGGACGTTGGACATTGCTCCAGATAGGGTAAAACCCGTAGGATGCAAGTGGATCTTCAAAAGGAAGATTGGTGTAGATGGACAGGTTGAGACTTATAAAGCTAGACTGGCTGCAAAGGGTTTTCGTCAGCGACCTGGTTTGGACTATGACGAAACCTTTTCTCCAGTAGCTATGCTGAAATCCATTCGGATCCTTCTTGCCGTTGCTGCCTTCCACGATTATGAGATTTGGCAGATGAACGTAAAGACAGCTTTTCTAAATGGACATTTAGAGGAGTGTGTCTATATGGATCAGCCAGAGGGTTTCATTCAGAGTGGGAGCAGCGGAAAGGTGTGCAAGTTGCTTAAGTCCATTTATGGACTAAAGCAGGCATCCCGGAGTTGGAACATCTGTTTTGATGAGACGGTCAAGGAATTTGGCTTTATCAAAAATCCAGATGAACCATGCATCTATTGTAGATTTGTAGCGAGAACTGTAGTATTCCTCGTTTTATACGTGGATGACATTCTCTTAATAGGAAATGACATTCCTATGCTACAATCTGTCAAGGGGTTCTTGTCACACAGGTTCTCCATGAAAGACCTGGGTGATGCCTCATACATTCTGGGTATCCGGATCTACCGTGACAGATCTAAGAGGATATTAGGACTTTCGCAGTCCAGGTACATCGACGCCATACTGAAGAGATTCAGTATGGAAGATTCCAAGCGCGGTAATCTACCGGCTTGTCACGGGATCACCCTCTCCAAAGAGATGTCTCCCAAGACTGATTTGGAGTGGGATTGCATGTCTATTATACCCCACGCTTCTGCGGTAGGCTCTATAATGTATGCGATGTTGTGTACCAGACCGGATGTGGCTTATGCACTGAGTGTGGTAAGCAGGTATCAGTCAAATCCTGGGGAGAAACATTGGATAGCAGTAAAGAACATTCTCAAGTACCTGAGAAGGACTAAGGAGATGTTCTTGGTGTATGGCGGAAAAGACCTCCAGATTGAGGCCTTTGCTGACTCCAGCTTCCAGAGTGACAAGGATGATTCCAAGTCCATGTCGGGTTTTGTCTTTACCCTCAATGGAGGGGCGGTGTGTTGGAAGAGCTCCAAACAGGAAACCGTTGCTGACTCGACTATGGAAGCGGAATACATCGCCGCATCTGATGCCGCAAAAGAAGCTGTCTGGATGAGGAAGTTCTTCAGAGAACTTCAGGTGGTTCCGTCCATTGTTGACCCAATACCTCTGTATTGCGACAACAACGGGGCTATAGCTTTAGCGAAGGAACCCAGGTCCCATCAGAAATCCAGACACATCTTCAGGCGGTATCACCTGATCAGGGAGATCGTGGATCGCCAGGAGATCGAGGTTCGGAGGGTTGCTTCAGAAGATAACACAGCAGATCCATTCACCAAGGCCTTGCCCCAGACTCAGTTCGAGCGGCTGATCGAGATGATAGGTCTTCGATACGCCAGTACATGGCCTTAGTGCAAGTGGGAGATTGTTAGTGTATATGCCCTAGAGGCCATTACTGTAACATACTAGTTTGTATATTACTTGATGGAAGCTTGGGATATTCACAGTTGTATATACAATCTTGCTCGATATGGTAGTATGCTACTTGGTTTGTCTCTGCTTTAATATGTGCATGTGTTTCTTTTAGCATATCGCTGATATACATATTAGTAGAGCCCTTAGGATCTTTGCTTGATTACCAGCGATGTGATGGCGCTCACACTCGTAGGATCTGGATGATCTATAAGCACATCCTTATACAGGTCCCTAGTCGTTGGACTATCGAGACAGGGCATCGATACTCCGGAGTAGACTAGCGTATGCGCTTCTCATCCCAGCGTGGGAGACGGTCTGTCCCACAGCCGTCAGTACGTCGTACTTGAGATAGTATGCGGGTGCTCGTTAGGTTACGAGTACACTGGACAGGACTCGTCAGGAACTGTTGGTTGGTATTATACCTATCGTCAGTTATCAGTTCCCAGGTGACATGAGTACAGCTTAGTCCGCTGACTTGACACTGTCACTTCGCCTCGAGTGTGTTCCCACTGCACTTTGATTACTACCCTACCACGGCTCAAAGGAGTCGTGCAAACAGGTAGTTTTTGGGTGCAGTCCCGAAGCACTTGGAGGCAGTGACGGTTAGACAGGATTCGTCTCTCCCGGTATTGGGGGTTGACATCGCGCTGTGTCCAGGAGAGCCATTACACGAGTAGTCCCTGGCCAGGGCAAGCGAGATATACTGGTAGGTTTCTAGTGTTATCTTAGGGTGTTCTAGGCTACACTCCGACACGACTTGTACCGCTATTAGGGGACTGACGTTCACCGCCCCCTAGGCCCGCCATGCAATGTATCAGACGAACAGACCGGACTGTACGGAGATTGTCACATACAGGCTCAGTAGGAGTTCAGATGGGGTTCACCTCGTCAGTCTTCTTATCGACATCTACCTGGGGACCGTTACGTACAGCTAGTGCCGCTTGCAGTCTATGGTTAAACCCACTGCCAGCGTAGTGTCGAGTCTTTAGAGTCCCACACAGAGAGCTATTCGTCTTTAGGCAAAATGAGTAGAGGTCGCATGGTTTTGCGACAGGGTTCGTTCACATCCGCGCACTTGTGCACGCTTGCTGTCCGGACAGCTTATACTAGCGGGCTTTGGTTTAAGCCGGATCCTAGTATATGATTTGGGATTGGCTTTTTCTCATTGTATTCATGTTCCTCGGATCACGAATACGGGTGCGTATGCACAATTGCTTGAGACAGAGGGAGAGGACTTTGATTAGGGTTAATGACTATTGTCACTTTATTAACCCTAATGCTTATGTGTGTATTATTGTTAATTGAGATTAGTTTATTAATTGTGCATGGTTATGGTTGTTGACCATTTGACCCATCTTGACTTGTTGACCTTGTTGACACTTTGACCATCATCATTTCATTTGGAAGATGCTCTTTGATCCTTGCAATTTGCATTAAAAATGAAATGATAATGGTCATGTCTTGATTAAGCCATGACAATTATCTCACTAATTTTCTAATTACAATAATTCACATATATGAGAGAATGCTTCATATTATTCTCTCATTCTATGATTCACATTCTCTCTCTTGTTCTTCCTCTCCCTCAAGCTCTCCCCTGTCATGTGTTGAGAAACACTTGAGCTTGAGGAAAACCCTCTCTTGATAATCTCTACTCTCATCTAGGGTTCAAGGATTAGCACTTCTTGCACCCTAGTTACTTCTAGCTTGGAGTTGAAGCCAAAGGTTGAGGCTTTCGGGTGGATCTTTCTTCGACGAGAGAAGACGACAAAGGTGACCTCCTTCCACCACTCCAAGGAGCAAGGAGAGAAGGACATAAAGCCCAAGGTATAACTTTTCTAGCACTTAGCTAGTTTCTAGTTAGCTTTAGCTTGTTTTTGTTTAGCAAAGACCCTTCATAGTGTAGTCCATATTGCCTAAGCTCATAAAAATTCGATTTTTATTCCGTTTTCCGTCTCCCCGCAAGTACCGGGGTGGGCAACGTGGACTTACATTACCAATATGTAAGAGCAAGACAACATCACAATACTAGTCTACATGTTAAGATAAAGAGTAACCAGATAGCGTACTATCATGTCGAGCAAGAAAGTCCTCATTATATATGTCCAAGCATCCATTGTAATATACAATCATGTACAACAATGGTCTTTATGGCATATATACAACTAACATATCATCCTCAGACAGATGGACAGTTCGAGAGAACGATTCAAACTCTTGAAAATATATTGAGAGCTTGCATGCTAGATTTCAAGGGTTCGTGGGAGGATCATTTACATTTAGTGGGGTTTTCATACAATAACAGTTTTCATGTGACTATACAGATGGATCCATTCGAAACATTTAACGGTCGTAAGTACCGCTCGTCAGTATGTTGAAACGATATTGGAGAAAGAAAATTGTTGGGACCGGAACTCATTGTGCGAACTGTGAAGAAAATTAACTTGATTCGTGATCATATGAAAGTGGTACAGGATCGACAGAAGAGTTGGGTAGATACTGGAAGAAGTCTTTTGGAGTTTGCTATTGGTGATCTTATGTTCTTGAAGATATCACCAACTATAGAGTAATCCAATTTGGTAGTCGAGACAAACTTAGTCCTTATTTCGTGGGGCCTTTTGATATCATTGAGTGTATTGGAGAAGTAGTTTATCGATTAGTTTTACCACCATTGTCACGCCCCGCTTCCTAGAAGACAGAAATATGCAAGTGACAAGCCCGCGACGTATTTATTTCGAGAAGGTCATTTCCCGGAATAAATAGCTAAGCGTAAAAGAGCAATATAAAATGACAAGAAATTAACATGAGATTTAAACTTCAACAACTTTATTTACATTCAAACTTGATAAATTTACAATACATGAGTTCAACTGAAAAGGAAAATAAGAAAACAAATGCCAAAACAGGTGACATACATAAACTGAAAGAAAAAGGATAACTAGTATAGGTCTGAGTCGCGATCTGATCGTGCATCTCCTCTGTGGTGTCCATGTCCTCAGTCTCCATAGTATCTGACGAATATTCCAAGAAATAAAAGTGGGTGGAATACCCGTCAGCGAACTTTCGCTCGGTAAGTCCCTAGGGAAATAGGTGTGAAGTATAAAAATATAATGACAAAGAAAAATGGATATCATGAAGCAATGGAATATGAAATATGGTGTTTAAACATGTCATTTAATGTAAATATAGCAATTCTATTTAACATGCAGTTCTATATGTATCATGGAAAAATAATATAAGCATAGTATAGTATGGCCGTGTAGTGTAGGTATAGTGAACATGAAGTGCATCTAAGTGTAAGGTCTCTATATGGGTAAACTAATTTAACGTAAGTTCAAGGGTGAATGTCAACCAATCTTAAGAATGTTCTCGAACCCAACAGGCTGTAATTCAGGGGTAAGGAACCACAGGCCCGAATCAAGTGTTAGTAACGGGACTTCAACCTAGTGCTAAAATATTCCAAACTCAACAGCCTATAATCCAGGAGTAAGGAAACACGGTCCCTCATGATAGCTTGCTTGTGTTAGTAGACATGGATTCATGATCTAGGGGGACTCTTGAGATTTCGTTGGATTTGCACTTGAACTACCCTAACACCTCGTGTATTCTAGTTTACCGTAAAAAACTACCAGCCTTAGTCGAATCCATGAATACATCAAGTTGCAAGATTGAATTCATGTTAATGTCAAGTATTTGTGTCAAGTGTTCATGTATTCATGTCAAGTTATATTCATGGTTCGAGTCAAGTCAGTTTCAAGAGCAGTCATTGTTTTCTGGTATTCATGTTAAGTTAATGTCAAGTCATAGTATTCTAGTATTCAAGTTTTGTGATATTCAAGTTCAAGTGTTCCGGTTCATGATCAAGGGTTCAATTTTATGTTAAAGTTTGGATCCTGGTTGAGTTTGTATTCAGGTTAGAATAAATATCTTATGAAAAGATTTAGTTCATGAATTTCTTAAGTTCGGGAGTAATTGGGCAACTGCTGCACATGAACGGCATGATTCGTGTCTTTTTCCAAGACAATTGTCATTGATAACTCCGTTAAACTTGTCTAATCTGAATAAGCAAGTACTCACTTTCTCCAGCTCTCCGGGGCTTAAGATAAATAATACTGCTTAAGCCTATATTAATCTAGAGTCATTAAATATTTATTATAGATTGTTTACATTGTATTTATATTGTTTGCATATCTCGAGGGGGTTTTATGAAAAATACTTTAAAGTTATTTAGAAATAAACCTCGAGAGTGATTTATATTATTTAGAAATAAACCTCGAGAGTGATTTATATTATTTAGGGTTTTTATGAACATGTATTCTAATTTTAGTGGTATTTTGGTGATAAAACCTATCTTTTAAAAGTTTGTGGTATTTTTCTGAAAACTTACTCTTTTGGAAACTTGACGGTATTTTATTAAAATTTTAATCTTTCATTTTAAAAATATAGTTTCATAATTTTTTTATTAAAAAAATACGGATTGGTAGTTTTATATAAAATTTTCAAAGATTGTTTTGTTTAGAAAAGTCGTATTTCTTAAAAATCGTATTTTTTATTTCCTTCGAGACCGAATACTCCGAGGAGTTCTGCATCTCACTCTACTATCCTAAGAATGTGCGATAATCCGCACCATCTATTAGCGGGTCCCCTAACGAGGGTGGTAGAAGCGTATTTGCCAAGGATTTAAAATATCGATTTAAAAGAAACCCGTTTTGAAAAAAATGTGGTATTTTAATGTAAAACATATTCTTTACATAAACCCTATGTTTAGAAGCTCGTGCTATGAAACCATAGTGTGCGTGTGGGGTAGGTCGTTACCCCATGAATTTTCCTAAATGTATATATGCTAATTACGAATAAGGGGTACTCTTTAAGTTCATGGTATTTTGGCGTTACATGCATTTGAGGGTAGTTTTAACAATAACAAACCTTCATTTTAAATTTATATGATATGTAGGTGAAACATGACATGTAATTGGTGGTATGATGATAAGTGATAATTTCTTGTTAATACTATTATGAAACTATAATGGATATGTTAAAAGTTTACAACAATTAAATTAAAAATGATGTTAGCCACTAAAAGTCGTATTTTTTTTGGTGATGTAAGATGAGGGCAAAAAGAGATGTCAAGAGGGCTGAGAGTTACAAATTTGAATGGAGGATAGAAAGAAAAAGAGAGATAGGGATGGTGACTTACGGTTTCCACTTGTACTCGTACAAGTGAGAAAAAGAAGAGAAGAAGTTTCGGTTGAGGAACCGAGAGCTACGGTGCATGGAGACTTCATCTTGGGTCCGATTATGTGCACAAGAACGGGCTCAGGTAGCTAATGCGCGGAAGAAAGAACTTGAGCGATGGAGTTGGCTTAGACTTGTGCGCTTATCTTCTTTTGCTAGAGTAAGATTTGAGAGAGAGAATTTTGAGTGGTATTTTCAGAATAATTTAGGTGAAGAACTAAGGAGAAGGGCTAAGTATTTATAGGGATAAATATATGTGTAGAGAAAATTAAAGATATAATAAAAATGCATTAAAAATGAACGTAAAAAGCGTAGATGAAGGGTCTGAGGTTCTCTGGTTAATTGTAGGAAAATCAAATAAGAAAAAGGAGGAGTAGGGAGCTGAAGGGATGTACAGGCAAAAAATGGGTGGATTTGGGGTCACTCTAACCGCCGGTGGCGATCAAAATGGGAAACCCGGCGGTCCAAAAGTGGGGGTTGTTCTTGTGGTTCGTGCAGTGCATTTATCTTGGTAATTATGTCTTATTTTTATTGTTTGATTTATTTGCAAATCTTCGTTTCTCCGTGTAATTCATGTGCAACTCTTAGGCTTCCGAAAAAATTAAAAAGAAAAATATTAAAACTAATTGGATCAGATGGGCTTCGAACTTACAGGCAATGGGACAGCAGAGGAAAGGCTTAACCAGTAAGCTATAAGGAGTTTCTTATACATAGGTTATAAAAAATAATTTATATATCGAAACCAGGACAGAAATACACTCTTTTATTAACATTGGGTCAATAAAAGTGTATAGGAATTTTGGGGTCGTTACATCTTACCCACCTTAAAAAATTTCGTCCTCGAAATTTATACAAGGGCGATGTTTTAACAGATTCAAGAAAAAATTTAGGTTAAAATAGTGGTGAAAGTAGGGGCTACTAATATCGTACCGAAAGTGAATGAAAATGTTCAGGTAGATCAAAGAACAAAAGGATACAAAAATTTGAAAAGGTTGAAAAAGTTGGGAGGAGATTTACCAGTGTTATCTTGACCTATGGCTTCACCCTCTACAGCCGCCAAAGTAAAAGCCTGAGGTCTCGTTACATTTCTCTGTGCATGCTGGTACATCGATGGCTGACGAGGTAAAGCTGGTCCGCGCGGGGGTGGTGCAGGAAGGGACGAACAAGTAGGTGAATCTTGAATAGCTGGTCAAGCTGCGGGGGCTGGGCCAGTTCAGTTGTATGGGCAAGTTCTTGCAGTGTGTGAAGGTGATCCACATATTAAATAGAGACCATTTGCTCGACGATAATTCTTGACTTGGTGTCCGGTACTCTTACAATAGATATAGAAACTTGGTCCAGTCTCAAAAAATGATCCTCCTGGCCTCATAGATGGCGCCGAGAGAGTTGGCCTAGAAGAGGCTCTTCTAGTAATCTGGTCGGCGGGACGTTTCATATTGACCGACTATAGCCTTCCCTTTTTTTAAACGACAGCTTCATAGCGACGGGTTGACTTCAAAGCTGCTTCATGTGTTGGGCATTCTCCCGTTGCTAGGGCGGCCTGGATCTCAGGGTCTAATCCTTACAGGAAGCGCCTGGCTCTGATTTCGGTAGTAAGAATTAGATGGGCAGCGAATTTGCTGAGCATGGTGAATTCGGCATCATACTCATCCACGGACTTATCCCACATGGATCCTTGTTGCAGGTGAATGAACTTTTGTTCCATCTCGAAGTGTGCGGTTTTTGGAAAATACTTGGCATCGAAGAGATCATGGAAAATCTTCCATTCGATCGGCTGTTCAAGACAGCACTCTTCGGCTTTCCACCAGACTCTGGAATTGTCAGTAAGTTGGAGTTTGGCTATTCTGACCCATGCCGCTTCTAGAACATTGGCTGTTGCTAGGTCATCTTCTATGCTTTGAGCCCATTGCTCAGCTTCAAGCGGTTTCTCTTTCCCTGAGAAGTTTTTCGGGTGTAATACTCGAAATTGTTTCACTCCTAGTACTTCTACTTAATAGCGGATGGAACTATGTTGAAAGAGAGCAGTCTGCACCTGCAAAATCGTGCTTTGAGCCTGCTGACGTTCAAGTAGGCTTTTAATAGCCTTCAGAAGTATCGTTTGTTCTGTGAGTAGAGCGGCTACGGTAGGTGGAGGTGGTAGAATGGTAAGGGTAGGTGGTGGTGTACTTCCATTGACGTTGGTGCTAGTGTTGTTGGGAGAATCCATCACCTTATATAGAGAATAAAAATTGGGATAAATTCAACGGAAATTGAATTGCAAGGAATGTAAAGTTATTTAATTTCATACTTCTTCTGATATATTACTTACGACTTCATGCAGAACCGACATGCATGGGCCACTAACAAAACCTGTCACGCCCTTCTTCCCAGTAGACGGAAACGGGCAAGTGGCAAGCTCGCGACGTATTTATTTCTAGAAGGTCATTTCTCGGAATAAATACGCTAAGCATACAAGAGTAATATAAAATGACAAGAAATTAACATGAGATTTAAACTTCAACAAATTTATTTACGTTCAAACTTGATACATTTACAATACATGAGTTTAACTGAAAAGAAAATACAAGAAAAGAAATGCCTAAACAGGTGGCATATATAAACTGAAAGAAAAATGATAACTAGTCTTGGTTCGAGTCGTGATCTGATCGTGCTTCTCCTCTGTGGTGTCCACCTCCTCATTCTCTACAGTATCTGATGAAAATTCTAAGAAACAAAGGTGGGTGGAATGCCCGTTGATTGCACGCTTTTGGCGTGTCGTATTTTAAGTTCTAAAGTTAACCACAATCATGATGGCATCGCGTGTAGCTAGCCGTGATGAGTACGGGTCGTCCGCAGGGAAACGGTGTGTTTCAAGTTCTTGTTATGACGAGTTAATGCGTGTTGCGGAATGGTTCGATTCTAACCTAAGTGTTTATATGCAAGTATAAGTTGTTAGGATTAGATAGGATAGTGTAAGTTAGTGAAGTCCGTACTCAATCCTTTGTGCCGAACTTGACTATTGAAGCTAGAGCAATCGGCAACAATGTGGATTAGGGTACTTAAGCATGGTATTAGTGAAATCAGGCTTATTGACCCTTGTCAGTCCGATCTTGTCGTTTGACTTACGCCTCCGGCCAAACCGAACGCAACCAGTCACGGTTATGGATCACCGACACCTTGGTAGGGTAGGATGCCTAACAGAGCGCTTGCGAGGTTTGGGTGGAGTTCAATTGAAAATATAGGGCAAAGCAAATGAGAAAAGAAACCTTAACTTACAACACCATTTTCTTTCCTAACAACATCAATATTCATAAACATCAAAACCACGAAAAGAAAGAGAGCAAAGGAAAAGATAAAAAGAAAAGAAAAAGACAACAAGCAAGTAAGTAAAGGGCATAGTAATAAAAGGCAAGTATGTAAAGGCATGAAATATAAAAGAGCAAGTAAGTAAAGGAAGATAAATACTAAGAACCATAGAACACAAATGAAAGCTTTATTATGTCCAAATGATACAACCTTGAGTTCAATGACCAAAATTTAAACTTGCAAGCTCAATGAAGAGGTTGCAAGATTAAGAGAAGGCAAGGAGCTCAAGGGAAACTAGCTATGTACAAGAACAAAACAAAAAGAGAAACAAAAAGAAAACTTGAGTTTATGAAGTATTGGACCTTTTTCCTTTGCTCATTGATATGTCTTATATAGGCACAAAATAAGAATAAACAAGCAATAAAAATGAGTTGATGTGATTGCAAGGGAAGGCCAAAGAAAAATTGGGGCTTATTGGGCATGGTGGGGCCGGCGAGACCGGTTTTATGGGGCATGTCGCCGGCCCAAATCCGAGCATCTTGTCTCATGTTGATGTGGTGGTCTTGTGTTCTCTCGACAAGTCCACCGGTGCTGCTTGATTTGTCTATATGAACTTGGTCTGCACTCAGGGATTTGGAGGGAAACTTGACGCTTTATATCACATCAAATCTTTTTTGCATTTATAACTCTTGTCCCCCCACTTACACAAGCCATCATTTGTGTGTGCCATGGTCAGCCCCACCATGGTCCATGCCAAAGAGTTGTGTGTACACTTGCATTGTGTTGGACCAAAATTGTGTGCACACATTTATTTGCAAAAGAACTCTTTGGTCATCGATCGGTTTGCATTTCTGGTTGCAGTGTCGGCTCACAAACGTTATATCCGTGATTTTGAATGTGTTTCCAATATTGTGTCACGGATACCTGTAATCTGTAATTACTGAGCAGACACTGGTTATTAGTACTGATATATACAAAAAATAGATAATGAATGAGTGGTATTAAAATGCAGTTTTCTGTGATAAACAAATACCCCCAAACTTATCTTTTGCTCATCCTGAGCAAACCAAAAATCCTAGGCTCACTTTCGTAGGGAACGCGATTGTACTGAGCTCGTGCAACATACCGTTAAACCTCTAGATCTCCCTAGTAGGAGGAGTGTTGTCTCCTGAGGGTTTTCAGCGGATACTACCCATAAAATCCCGTCAAGCTAGTTTCATAAGTTAACATTGATTCTACTCTTATAGTTTAGTATCAAGGTTAGAAATTCTATTATCTTAAGTTAGAAATATCCAACCCTTATGCTTCACACCTCCTATTCATTCAACCCCAGATCCTATACATTTTACAGTTTAGAAAGATCTCTGTATCTCTTGAGTTTTCCTTCTAAAGTACTGTCTCCAATTAGGGATTTTTATCATCTTTACGGAAAACATAAGTCTTATTCTTTATTTCTATCTTTCCTCCAAATATCGATTGTATACCTCTACGTGTGTGTAAAATTTCACCCCTACACTTGAGAATTCAATTCAAGCTATAGTACCCTTGCCCTAATACCTAATACTACTTCTTTTCATTAATGATGGACGGTTTTTCTCACACACCTTTCATGCGACTATTAATGCTTCTTGAGGCACTAATAGCCGATTACTGAATGTGTGAGCTTAAAGCGCAAATAGCAGTTTCCAGGTCTTGACTTTATTTATTTTTCTTTTCTTTTTCAGGACCGGATATATTTTTCAATGTTGCTCTTTTGGTGGTTAACTTTAAATACCATTTTCTCTTTCATACTAGGTTTTCAGGCAAGAGTATTTCTAGGTATCCTCTACTATCCCAAGTTACAAGGTGTGTGTATGTGCAGTTTGTAGGGTATATACTTTCTAAATTTGAACTCAAGAATAGAAACTATTTTTCAGACTTATCCTTCAGTAAAGCTTTCAATACTTTCCCTCCATCTTGACTTAACTCAAGAACTGAACTTAAGATTACCTACTTCTATAAAAAAAACTGCAAGGATGTATAATTACCAAGGTTAAACAGAAGGAGGGTTATTTTTAGGGTTTTCAATTCCTAAGCCTAGGATTTAGATATTTCTAACGTATCAACTAAACTTTCGGAAATAGAAATCTAAGTTACCCTATTAGATAACTTGGCGACAAAGTTTTTATATTTTTATAAATTTTTTTGATTTTTTATGGGTTTTTAAATAGTTATGAAATGCGAAATATACATACGAATGCGAAGGAAGAAGGCTTACCGAGCACACCCCAAACTTAAAGTTGACAGTGCCCTCACTGTCAGGCTACACCAAGTGGGTCAAAATTGTCGGCGCTCCCCTGTTTTTTTGTTTTTTTCTTTTTATATACAAAATAAAAAGCTAACCAAAAATATATATACACAAAAAGGTCCCCCCTAAACTTAAGTGAAACAGTGTTTCCACTGTTTAAGCGGTGAAATTCAGGATTAGGAGGGAAAGAACAGTATCAATCTATAAAAGTTAGCACCAACCATTCAAAAATTCTATCGCGATAGTATGTAGGTTGGTGAAAGAATTCGGAGAGGAAAGAAATGGAGAATACACGAGACCGTATGGGGATAGAAGTGGGATACAGTCTCGGTATATGAGGAGAAGAATGGCGGAAGGGAAAAAGAAATGGAGTACGAACTTGAGGGTGAAAATGGAGTGAATAAATTAGTACAGTTTGTGATGACCGATGTGTAAAAAGCGATTTTACTAATCTATTAACCCATCGAAAAATTGGGTCAAATCCCTCAAGATTCGTGAGAAAACATGAGTAGACCGAACTTGGTAAACCAGACATAGTAAATGAAAATGATACGGTGTCTTGCAAGGTTGGAACGATGGAAAAGATGGAAGGGAGTGAATGGGGAATGGTATCGGTTAAAGATTCAGGAGGGTATACACAGTCAATGAAAGGGATATGATAAATTGGAAAATCCGACTCATCAAGTAAAACTGGTTCATTCTAAAAAATTTCCTCAATATTCTCCTCAAAATTCAGCTTATCCATGCCTTTATCATCAATATCTAGACACATATGAAGTTCAGGAAAAACAGCTAATGACTCGGGATGATGTCCACACGGAAGTGAAAGGACATGATGAATTGGTGAGAAAAACTCATCCAAAGTTATGAGTTCATCCAAAATATTCCCGGCGTCGATATCCTCAATCACGTGAACATCAAATTTCTCAGACACCTCGCCAAAAGCATGGATTTCAATCAATTCAGATTCTAGAGTGAAGGTGTATAGGTCAAAGGGGTTGGGATTGGTTTCACTTGATAGGGTCCCTTCACAATCGGGTAAATCAAACACTACAAAGTCGCACAACTCATTAAACATTTTATCTTCAATTGGTAAATCATTTGTGACACTAGATAGACATTCAAAATTGGAGTTGTGTGATTCAATTTGCAATGGGTAGGTTTGATTTAGAAGGGTGTATTGCTCACTCTTACTACTCAAACTCTCAATCTGTCCTATCTCCTCATCATACATTGGAAAATTTAGAGCTAGTTGGAAACTAGTTACCGGTTCGTTAGGTTGTATGAGGGCAGCATGGACACATTCAAATCCATTATCTGTTAGTATGACGCAACCCGAAAGTCTTCCAATGATTGTTCTAGACTAGACATAAGTTGTGGAGGGGTTTTAGTAAAAGATTCAAAGTTATTTGGATACGTGAAACTCCCAAATGGCTGTTCAGAAGCAATGTCTAGGGAAGGTGTAAAAGTCGGGTAGGATTGATAGGAATCGAATGGTTGGACAGGGTGATGATCAACATTGTGTTAAGAAAGTGGTTGGAATTGTTGATCAAAAGAATTGGAAGTGGTGAAAGGAGTGAAAAATCGGCTACGAGATTGTTCGATTTTGTCTGCAATAAGCATGGGTTTCGGAGTTGCAACAGGACTCTCAAAATGGGTATCAACGTAAGAAGGCGGGGAAGGTTGAAATGGTTGATACAAGGTAGAGTGTGGAGTCTAGTTGTTTGTCTTAGACGCATCTATCCGATCTTTCAAAGAAATTTTGGGCATGGAAGGATCGTTCGAAATTCGACCAAAGCAAGAACCGTAAGAAGTAATGTCTGGTTGTGGGTACCAAAGTTCGGCAAGAGTTTTTCTAGGTGGGGTACCCATGATATGAAGAGAAGGAAAAGGAGAGGAAAAAGAATGTGGTTTTTTTTTTTTTTGATTTTTGATTTATTTTTGTTAGTTATCAACAAAAGAATGAAATATAAACACAAAAGAATAATCACGACACAAAATACCACACACCTAATCGGTCTAGAGTTCACCTAGGTTAACTAGACCTGCTCTAGAACTTGATTGTCGAAGTAAAACTGTGTCGAGAAATAGGCTCAAAATATACTGATCACGAGGCCAGTTGAGTGCAAAGATAAGGGGAGCTTTTCCAACGCTTTCGTGAAGGTCCTTAATTAGATAACCCTTTCTCTTTTGGCGGTTTCACCGTAAACACTTTCCTAGACACCCCGTGAACGATATATCGTTAAGCGGTGTTCTAAACACAGTTAACTTTTCCTAATGAGCATGAAGTCCTTAAAGACTTAAAGTCTAGTTTCTTTTAAAAAAATTTGCGGGTAAACGTTATGCTCAATTTCTTGATTTGTGGGCCACGGGAAAGGTGATGAAATGTTTTACCGTATGTTGTGGGGTTCGCTTGCCCTTAAGTCCATATTAATGGATGCAATGCACAAATCAATGAAAAGGTTATTAAAAACCTAAAAAAATCGATTTTTATGTTTAAGCACGGCACTGCAACAAATACGGGTTCGTCAATTTTAGTGTTTGATAGCGAACTTGCAAAGAATCCTGCAAAAATAGTATATTGGATGCATCGAATTTAAGAAGAAGGTGTTAGAAAATACGTACTGATAAGTTTTTTAGGTTAAGAAACCCCCGTTGAAGTGAATCCGGCTAGTTTGAAAAGTTCGCTTGCACGGGTCAAACTACCCGGATCTTTGGCACTGTACTTCACAATCACCTTAGCTTTGAATGTACAATTTGCTCCATACGATCGTAGTTCGCAAATCCGTAAAAATCTGAAAATGTCGAAAAACGGATTATTAGTGCAAAAAAGCGATATGAATGCCCAAACTCCTGCACATTAAAAATTATAAAAATCAAACAATAAAAATGGGACAGTAATTGAACACTGGAGCAGAGAGAAAAAATTTTAGAGCCAAAGGGGGTGCTTGGGCCGACGGCGCCGGAATTTTGTGGGGTCTCGCCGGTTTTCTCTGTGAGTTGGGGCTCCAATTTTCTTCTGCTGTCTCGGTGTTCTACAAGTGTTTCGATGTTATTGTTTAATTTTTCTAATTAGCCCTCAAATGCCAGCAGGTCAAAAATCCAGAAAACAAAATGTTAGCAATGTCAATTTTTTTTTTGGTTTTGAATTTTTTTTGATTTCTAGTTTGTTTTTAGAATAGGGTTAGATGATATTAACAAGATTAACCAGAAATAACAAGAATAAAAAAGTTACCGTCTCCCTGGCAACGACGCCATTTGATTGCACGCTTTTGGCGTGTTGTATTTTAAGTTCTAAAGTTAACCGCAATCAGGACGGCGTCGCGTGTAGTTAGCTGTGATGATTACGGGTCGTCCGCAGGGAGACGGTGTGTTTCAAGTTCTTGTTATGACGAGTTAATGCGTGTGGCGGAATGGTTCGATTCTAACATAAGTGTTTATATGCAAGTATAAGTTGTGAGGATTATATAGGATAGTGTAAGTTAGTGAAGTCCGTACTCAATCCTTTGTGCCGAACTTGACTATTGAAACTAGAGCAATCGGCAACAACGTGGATTGAGGTACTTAAGCACGGTATTAGTGAAATCTAGCTTATTGACCCTTGTCCGTCCGTTCTTGTCGCTTGACTTTCGCCTCCGACCAAACCGAACGCAACCGGTTACGGTTAGGGATCACCGATACCTTGGTAGGGTAGGGTGCCTAACGGAGCGCTTGCGTATGGTTTGGGTGGAGTTCAATTGAAAATATTGGGTAAAGCAAATGAGAAAAGAAACCTTAACTTACAACACCATTTTCTTTCCTAACAACATCAATATTCACAAATATCAAAACAACAAAGAGAGAGAGAGCAAAGGAAAAGATAAAAAGAAAAGAAAAAGCCTATAAGCAAGTATGTAAAGGGCATGGTAATAAAAGGCAAGTAAGTAAAAGCAAGAAATATAAAAGAGCAAGTAAGTAAAGGAAGATAAATACTAAGAACCATAGAACACAAATGAAAGCTTTATTACGTCTAAGTGATACAACCTTGAGTTCAATAACCAAAACTTAAACTTGCAAGCTTAATGAAGAGGTTGCAAGATCAAGAGAAGACAAGGAGCTCAAGGGAAACTAGCTACCCTTTTCCCTTGCTCACCGATCTGCCTTATATATGAACAAAATAAGAATAAACAAGCAATAAAAATGAGTTGATTTGACTTCAAGGGAAGGCCAGAGAAAAATTGAGGCTTATTGGGCATAGTGGGGTCGGCGAGTCGCCTGCCCAAATCCGAGCATCTTGGCTCGTGTTGATGAGGTGGTCTTGCATTCTCTCGACAAGTCCACTGGTGTTGCTTGATTTTTCTATATGAACTTGGTCTGCACTCAGGGATTTAGAGGGAAACTTGATACTTTATATCACATCAAATCTTTTTTGCATTCATAACTCTTGTCCCCCCACTTGCACAAGCCATCGTTTGTGTGTGCCATGGGCAGCCCCACCATGGTCCATGCCAAAGAGTTGTGTGTACACTTGCATTGTGTTGGACCAAAATTGTGTGCACACATTTATTTGCAAAAGAACTCTTTGGTCATCGATCGGTTTTCAGTTCTGGTTGCAGTGTCGGCTCACAAACGTTATATCCGTGATTTTGAATGCGTTTCCAATATTGTGTGACGGACACCTGTAATCTGTAATTACTGAGCATACACTGGTTAATAGTACCGATATATACAAAAAATAGATAATGAATGAGTGGTATTAAAATGCAGTTTTCTGTGATAAACACCCATCAGCAAACTTTCGCTCGGTAAGTCCCCAAGAAAAAATGTGTGAAGTATAAAAGTATAATGACAAAGAAAAATGGATATCATGAAGCAATGAGCTATGAGATATAGTGTTTAAACATGTCATTTAATATAAGCATTGCAATTCTATTTAACATGCAGTTTTATATATATCATGGCAAAATAACATGAGCGTAGTATAGCATGGCTGTGTAGTATAGGTATAGTGAACATGAAGTGCATGTAAGTGTCCTAAAAGGTCTCAACATGGGTAAACTAATTTAATGTAAATTTAAGGGTGAATGTCAACCAATCTTAAGAGTGTTCTCGAACCCAACATGCTGTAATCTGAGGGCAAGGAACCACGAGCCTGAATCAAGTGTTAGTAACGGGACTTCAACCTAGTGCTGAAGTATTCCAAACTCAACAGGCTCTAATTCAGGCGTAAGAAACCACGGGCCCTCATGATACCTTACTTGTGTGAGTGGACATGGATTCATGATCTAGGGGAACTCCTAAGATATCTTTAGATACGCATTTGAACTACCCTAACACCTTATGTATTCTATGTTATAGTTAAAATTACCACCCTTACTCGAATCCATGAATATTTCAAGTTGCAAGATTGAGTTCATGTCAATATCAAGTATTCGTGTCAAGTGTTCATGTATTCATGTCAAATTGTATTCATTGTTCGAGTCAAGTCAGTTTCAAGAGCGGTCATTGTTTTCTGGTATTCATGTTAAGTTCATGTCAAGTCATAATATTCTAGTATTCATGTTTTGAGATATTCAAGTTCAAGTATTCTGGATCATGATCAAGGGTTCAAGTTTATGTTAAAATTTGCATTCTGGTTGAGTTTGTATTCAGGTTAGAGTAAATATCTTATGAAAGGATTTAGCTCTTGAAATTCTTAAGTTCGGGAGTAATCGGGCAACTGCTACACATGGATGGCAAGATTTATATCTTTTTCCAAGACAATTGCCATTGATAAGTCCGTTAAACTTGTCTAACCTGAATAGGCAAGCACTCACTTTCTCCGGCTCCCCGGGATTCAAGAGAAATGATACCACTTAAGCCTATTAATCTAGAGTTCTTAAATATTTATTATAGACTGTTTACATTTTATTTATATTGTTTGCATATCTCGAGGGGGTTTTATGAAAAATACTTTAATGTTGTTTAGAAATAAAACTCGAGGGTGATTTATATTATTTAGGGTTTTCATGAACATGTATTCTGATTTTAGTGGTATTTTGGTGATAAAACCTAGCTTTTAAAAATTTGTGGTATTTTTCTAAAAACTTGCTCTTTTGGAAACTTACAGTATTTTATTAAAATTTCAATCTTTCATTTTAAAAATATAGTTTCATAATTTTTAAAAAAAAATACGGATTGGTAGTTTTATATAAATTTTTCAAAGATTGTTTTGTTTAGAAAAGTCGTATTTCTTAAAAATCATTTTTTTTATTTCCTTCGAGACCGAATACTCCGTGAGAAGTTTTGCATCTCACTTTATTATCCTAAGAATGTGCAATAATCTACACCATCTATTAGCGGGTCCCCTAACGAGGGTTGTAAAGGCGTATTTACCGAGGATTTAAAATATCGATTTAAAATAAACCTATTTTGAAAAAAATGTGGCATTTTAATGTAAAACATATTATTTACATAAACCCTATATTTAGAAGCTCGTGCTATGAAACCATAGTGCGCGTGTGGGATAGGTCGTTACCTCGTGAACTTTCGTAAAGGTATATATACTAATTATCGAATAAGAGGTACTCTTTAAGTTCATGGTATTTTGGCGTTACATGCATTCTAGGGTAGTTTTAACAATAACAAACCTTCATTTTAAATTTATATGATATATAGATGAAACCTGACATGTAATTGGTGGTATGATGGTAAGTGATAATTTCTTGTTAATACTAATATGAAACTATAATGGATATGTCAAAATTTTACAACAATTAAATTAAAAATGATGTTAGTCACTAAAAGTCGTATTTTTTGATGGTGATGTAATAAGGGGGCAAAAAGAGATGTCAAGAGGG
Organism: Agapanthus africanus; assembly: GCA_030015575.1. Classification (NCBI taxonomy): domain Eukaryota; kingdom Viridiplantae; phylum Streptophyta; class Magnoliopsida; order Asparagales; family Amaryllidaceae; genus Agapanthus; species Agapanthus africanus. The sequence continues at coordinate 176,636,005 of CM057350.1, read as the reverse complement.
CTAAGACTTATAAATTTGAATGGAGGATAGAAAGAAAAAGGGAGATAGGGATGGTGACTTACGGTTTCCGCTTGTACTCGTACAAGTGAGAAAAAGAAGAGAAGAAGTTTCGGTTGAGGAACCGAGACCTACGGTGCATGGAGACTTCAGCTTGGGTCCGATTACGCGCATAAGAACGAGCTCTAGGTAGCTAATGCGCGGAAGAATGAACTTGAGCGACGGAGTTGGCTTAGACTTGTGCGCTTATCTTCTTTTGCTAGAGTGAGATTTGAGAGAGAGAATTTTGAGTGGTATTTTCAGAATAATTTAGGTGAAGAATTAAGTAGAAAAGCTAAGTATTTATAGGGATAAATATATGTGTAGAGAAAATTAAGAGATAATAAAAATGTATTAAAAGTGAAAGTAAAAAGGGTAGATAAAGGGTCTGAGGTTCTCTGGTTAATTGTAGAAATATCAAAAAGGAAAAAGGAGAAGTGGGAAGCTGAAGGGTTGTACAAGCAAAAAGTAGGGGGATTTGGGGTCACTCCAACTGTCGGTGGCGATCGAAATGGGAAAACCGGCGGTACAAAAGTTAGGGTTGGTCTCGAGGTTCGTGCAGTGCATTCATCGAGGTATTTATGTCTCGTTTTTATTGTTTAATTTATTTGCAACTCTTCGTTTCTTCGTGTAATGTATGTGAAACTCTTGGGCTTCCGAAAAAATTAATAAGAAAAATATTAAAAATAATTGGAGCTGATGGGCTTCGAACTTGCAGGCTATGGGACAGCAGAGGAAAAGCTTAACCAGTGAGGAGTTTCTTGTACATAAATTATCAAAAACAACTTATAATTTGAAATCAGGAGAGTAATACACTTTTTTTTTTATTAACATTGGATCAATAAAAGTGTATAGGACTTTTAGGGTCGTTACAACAATCCTCGGCGGGTGTTCATGACGTGTTTCATATATCTCAACTCCGCAAGTATGTTCGAGATAAGACGCACGTTCTTGATCACTCGGAATTGACAGTGAGAGAGAATTTGACTTATGAAGAGCAACCGATGACTATTGTAGATCGACGAGAAAAGGTTCTCAAGAATAAAATAATCTCTTTAATACTTGTTTCGTAGGGAAATCGTTCACATGGAGAATCTACTTGAGAATGTGAAGACGAGATTAGACAAAGTTTCCACACCTCTTTCCTTAGATCTGTATCTTTATTGTTCTTCTCTTTTCCTGTTTCGTGAATTTCGAGAACGAAATTCTTTTGTACTTAGGTATAATGTAACACCCTAGCACGTTCATAAGATATTAATTGGTATTTTAAATCTTTCTTTATATTTTTATTTATTCTTTTAGGTTGCAATTGTTTTGAATAGTAGAAGTGATTATCCGACCCGACCCGCATGTGTGAGACCCATTATGGGCTAGGTTATATTTTTTTTAATAGAAAACAAAACTTTCTATCTGTGTTACATTTCTCTCCCTCATCTCCCTCATTTTCCTGAACCCTAACCCACGCGCCCATCACCGCACCCTCTCCATCTCACCTCGTCATCGACTCACCCTCTTCCACATCTCGTCGTCGTTGCCCACACCATCTTCCTCATTCTCACCGTCAACCTCTCTTTACCGGAGCCAACCTCATCTCCATCTCCATGCTAGTTTATATAGATCAAAGAAAGTTTCATTGTGTTGATATCTGTATTCATCGTCATATTTTATACAGATCAAAGAAAGTTTCTAACTTGCTACATGCTAGTTTATCTATACCTATACCTATATATATATTTATAATGTCATAAATTATTATCAATATACAATTTTATATAGATAATCCGTATTTTATTATTTAGTCAACACTAGCATGTGTGTAGATACAATTTAATTTGTAATAATTAACAATCGTAAAACGCTATTATAAATATGGCTAGATACATAGTAAAAAGTAATAATAGATACGTCGATTCGTTACAGCTAGATGACTATGACAATTATATTCTTGCTTTTTATTATGATTTGTTTGCGCAAGTAAATACGTCACCTATTTAGTACACAATACCTGACAAGCTTGCGACCTGCTATCTTGCTACTGCTATTACTAGATTTTTTATAGATGTTACCTGTAATATTTACCGATGCCAACAATCCTGAGTTGTTGTTCTGATGGACGTGACTTATTGTCTAGATAGACATAACCTGTACTTTCCCGTTCCTGTGTTCGCATTAGATAAATATTATTCATACTTGACTTAGAAAGTGAAATCTGGGGAAATGAGGAAACCAAAAGTGTAATTGAAGTGTAACTTAAAAGGATATTGCTTGATCCGTGGTTCCGGGGGTAATGGAAAAGAATCATTCGTGATTCTTATTACTTGATCTGTGGTTCCGAGGGGTAACCGAATAGAGTCACTCTTAATTCTTATTACATGATCCGTGGTTCCGGGGGGTAACAGAACAGAATCATTCTTGATTCATACATCTTGATCCATGATCCGATGGGGGGGGGGGGTAATGGGATATATACTTTTGAGTTACATGGAGGAGTACATTTATTGGTTTTAAATACCTGTAAGATAGTTAACCTAGAAACACAGATTTTAGGATACACGTGACATACCTATAACTTGCTGTTATAACACCTGTGATTGACTTTGTTTATACTTATATCTCATTTTGCATGTGACATTCTATATAGCACACTGTTCAGTTTACTACTATTATCACATTTATGATGCTCTGACATCTAGATTTTGCATGGCCCAGATACATGATTTACCACGTGAGTATTTCGAAAGGACTACCGATCAGTGATGACTATCTTACTGATATAGCTCTTATTCATGCTTTGTTATACTTGGATCTTTATTGCTTCCGTTATCTTATTTCTTGTTATCGTTCTTGTGACTGTAAGACATGTTTAGTGATAGATAGTTATATTAATATTCTTGATTACCAATTGACAGCTGTAATGTGATTATGGAAGAATATTTTCTTACAATAGGTAGCATGGCTGGGCGAGTTACGTCCCAAAATTTTGGTATCTTGAGAAGCGGGACATGACAGCTACCCCTCTCCAAAATTGAGATCACTTAGATAAGGAGGGTAGACGGCCAAATCTAAACCAATATTATTTTCGGTATTGCTCAAAAAGAGGAGTCCGTACCCTCTTCGACTTTTTTTGAGAAAACTCATCACCATTTTGCCAATAATGCCAAGGTCATGTCCTTAAGATCCGCGATCCCAAGTCCACCGTGTTCTCTTTTTTTACATGCAGCTCCCTAATTAAGAAGACATAAATCCCTATTCCCTTCTGGGTTTCCTCTCCAAAAGAACTGAATTCTATTTTCTGTTTATTACAAGTCATGCATAGGATTATTTTATAAAGAGTGCAATTAATAATTTTTCCCATAAGGATGTTCAGTATGTGGAAAGGAGAAGAAATCTTCGACACAGTTCTCATATACATACTGATATGCAAACTAAAGTTATATCTTAATATAATTATGCTTAAAATAAAATTATTAAACATTTTCCAAACATAGCATTCCTTATTCTATCAACCTGTATTGCAAAATCATTAAACCGGAGATGGAGAGGATGAAAAGTAGGAAAAACCAAAGAAATTGAAACTACAAGCCATCAACCGAATAGAGAGTCTTCTCAATTTCTAGTTTCAAAGAAAGAAACAAAGATGTGTGTGCTGAAAATCTGACATTTTTTCGCTTAGATGGGCGTGTTTTTTGCTAGAAATAACATTTTTTCGATTCCTTCCTCGTTTGAGGATCCATGGGGATATTGGAGGGATAACAATATTGGTAGTCAAAATAGGAAACGATAGGATATTAGAATCATGGGAGTCACTTGGGGAATTTGGAAGGAAAAGAACGACGGAGCTTTTAGGAGGGAAAATAAAACTATGCAATGTCTTGTTTATAGTAATCTGCCATGCTACATTACTGGATATATTTGATGTTAGATAAGGCAAACACCAAGATGCGATGAATGCTTCCAGTAGTGAAGTAGAAAGAAGGCTGCGAGGATGCCGGAGTAGAAGAGGGGTAGCAGAGCTACTCTCGTTTAATCGATCTATGGCAATTAGACGACGTTTACAAACACAAAGATATAAATGATGAAAATATTTTGAGTTTAAAACTTTCCGTTTTGTCCGAATACAAAGATAACAGTATATGAAATCTAGGGCAAAAAGACGTATACAAAAAATCACAAAACCCTAATACGAAGACACTGCACGAACTTCGAGGCAAACTGCTATGTTATGGCCGCAATTCTCGGCAAAACCTTATCCTGATCATAACATTTTGGTCTTGTTTTCATGCAGTGTCCAAGTTTCTTTATCCTCGGTCCAATGTCATATGCAAAAAAAATTTCAGGTTCCGTTCAAATTTGGACAGAAACTTGAATATTTTGGATTTCGAAATACGGAAAAATTTCTAACTTGAAACGTAAGCATCGTCTAAACTAGTTTAAGTGCTTGGTTGACTCTGATACCATATAGGTAGACACTCGTGCTCGCACCGCAAACTAGTGGCTATACGGAATACAAATCGAAAATTTTCGAAACATAAGCACGAACTACTACAACTTAAAATCGAATCCAAACACTAAATCAGAAACTAACTAAAAGGAGTGAACTATTAGGTTTGTGATCACAATCTTTGTATTCATATCCTTCATCTTCTTTCTACTCCTTAGCTCCTTAGGTCATCGGAAACGAGCTTGAGAGTCTGACTTCCTTGCCGAAGATGATCCACCTCGAAGGAAACATATCTATGGCTTTCGCTTCACAAGTGAAGCAACTAGTGATCAAGACTTGCTAAGAATTGATTGCTATATGATGTAGTGGCTAATCTCTAATTGATCTCTCATAATCACTTTCCAATTCTTCACTTAAAAAAAACTAGAGAGGAAAAGAAGAAAACTTAGGTGAATAAGCAAGTGAGAAAGCATGCATGGCAACTAAAGAAAAACCTTCATCTTTTTCATCTTCCTTTTCCTTTTGTGTTTGAAATGAGTAGGGTTGTGACTCACCATGGTGAGTCACAAGCCCACAACATTCCTGCACAATTAAGAAGAGAGGAGAAGACAAGAGAGGCCACCTCATAGTACACATATACATATGTATATGTACATATATAACTATATATACAAATACACTAATACAAGTATTTATTAAAAATACATACACCCGTATTCATATCAAAATATGAATACCGTATTCTTATAAAATACAAATACCCATATTTGTATCAAGACACAAATACACGTATTTATACAAATACCTGTATTCGTATAAATACAGTATTCTGTCAAAATAAAAATACCGAAAAGAGAGATACAAAAGAGATATATAATACTAGCTCACATTTAATCCGAAATGTAATAATCTGGTTATCTTTCAAACCGGCTAGTATTAACAAAACTGTCCGATTTAAAGAACGTGTATAATAACACGTGTTTTAATCGAATCTGAGTACGTATCAAAATATGTACACTACATCGTTTAGCCCGAGCTGGGAAACCCTCTGTATGAGACTCTGAGGACTCGACAATAGGATGGCGGTGGGTTTAAACATAAGCACGTCAGCGGCACTAGCTGTATATAATGGCTACCCAGGTATTGAACGAAAGGAAGGCCGACAAACAAACTTGTCTGTATCTCTACTGAGCCTGAAAGTGACAGTCTCCGTACAATCTAATCTGTTCGTCTAAGAGTATCGTATATTGGGTCTAGAGGGTGGATAAAGTCAGACCCCTAATAACTTGATAAGTTATGTCGTTGTGAAGCCCATCACCTACAGAGAAACTATAGATCTATAATTAGTAATTCTCATCCACCTTGGCCAAGGATTTCTAGTGAAGGTCACTATGCATTGCGCGACATCTACCCGTAATACCGGGAGAGTCGAATCCCCGATGATCCGCTCACTGCCTTCATGTAGCTTAGGACTATACCCAACTAAAACCTATTTGCACGACTCAGTAAAGCCGTAGTAGGGTAGTAATCAAAGTACAGTGGGAACTCACATAAGAAAAATGATGATCTCAGGTCGACAGACTAACCTGTATTCATGTCACCAGAGAACTGCTATCTGACAAAAGGTATAATACCATCTAGCATGTTCCCGGTGAGTCCGTCCAATGTAACTCATAATCCAATAAGTACATGTATACTATCTTTACTGAATAACTAACACTAATGACTTTGAGACCGGCCCCTCGTTGAGGTCAAGAAACGTATACACTGGTCTACTCTAAAATATCGATGCCCAGTCTCAACATTCCCATGACTAGGGACATTTAAGGATTTGCTTATAGACTACCTAGTTCTCATGAGTGTGATCGCCACAATAACCCTTGTAGTCAAGCACATCCTAAGGGCTCTATCAACATGTAATAGCGATCCGTAATACCACATAATACATGTACATGATGACAGAGATGAACCAAATAATATACAATCATTTCAAGTAAGACCGTTCTACCCGTATAGGTCCTCTCTCAATTACAATAATTGATTGCCTGCGATTATAATAATTTCCTTGAGGGCCCTATATCCAACAATGCACTTGACCGGCAAGCTTTTGCTTGATTACTTAATTAAAATACACTAAGTATAGAAGCTTTTGCTTCTTATATATGATCCATTGATCAAAATATTAATAAACCTAGGTTGATCTTAGTCTCAAAGATGACTAATGATCCTTAGTCTATATTTATTAAGTTGATCTTAATCTAAAACAAAATTAATGATCCTTAACTATATTCCTAAGTTGATCTTAGTCAGATGCGAATAATGATTCTTAGATGACATATTTCTAACAGATGGACTTCATTTATACGGGATATGTATCCTAAGTTCAACTCCCGTTGCCAAACAAAAACACCAACGTGGACTCAAACCCCTAAATCTAATATGTACATATTTGGAATAATCCGCGCTCTACGGGAGACAATATTATTAGTCCCTGTAAACAATCCAAGGGCAACCCATAATAATTAAACAATATATAACATGACACGAAGTGATATATTTGGAGTAGAGAAAGTTGTTATCACTTGGCGATAACGTAATTAACTGCAAGGGCTTGCGCCTGCAGGAAAAAGCGTCCCCGCAATAAAAAAAAACCCCTCATCATTGAGAGGGAATCTGAAAAGTATGCTACATCGGTTTCATCCATCCAAACCTCAGATATACGGTGCCATAAATCAACTTGGTATTTTTAGAGTGGTGGATGGATATGTTCTATGTAGCATCTGCTCTCAGATTCAGGGTAGATGCCCTCCCTGTGGCGTAGTCCGGTTTCCAGCGATAAATAGATTCTGGTATGTACGGTGGGACCTTTTTCTCTTTCCACTCCACACTTCGTGTGTCGTGTTTCACAAACAAAATCGCGGTTCTCCATGTTTATAATTGCCCTTGGAGTTTGGGATACTACTATAGGGTTACTTACCGCGGCAGCAAGGTTTTGAGAGGCATCGTCTATGCTATTTTCAAAATTTTGCCGTTCTAAAGAACTCTAACATTAGAATCTTAACTAGAGAATTAAACAAAACGATATGTAAAAAACTTTACAACTATGTGAATGCGGAATACAACCTTTGTAGACCGGTCTTTCACTTCAAATGCTCCGTGTAGAAGTCCCTTCGCTGCGAGTAATGATCTCTCGAACTCTTGAGAGGATCCACAAGGTGAAAGATGCAAACTTGCTCGAAGTCCTCGAGGCCGAAGATGATCTACGTCGAGGAGACTCAAGCTCATGCCACCTCTTCACTAAATTAGGGTTTAGTGAAGCAAACACCCTAAACTAAATGGCTAATTGTAGAGGATGATGAAATAGGAAGTGGGCTGATCAGTCGAAAATATTGCATTTTTAACACATCAATTTCCCTACTATTTGCAATCATCTAAAGGTGTTCGGCATGATTATAGCACATATTAGAAATTTGACTATAAAATACCAAATAACATGTGTTATACCTTAAAACCGACATTTCTGAGGGAAATTGAGTGTTTATCATTGCATCGCATAATCTTTGTATAGCGCAACACTTGTCTCGAGAATCTGTGCAGGAAATTCCAGGAAAAGAGCCAAAACTGTGAAAGGTGCTGAGATAAATACACCAAGTCCAAGACATGAGATCTGGCAGAAATAGAGAAAGCAAAATGAGATTCAACACATCAGAAAAGTTCTACAAGGCCAGCACAAATTCAGCACAGAAATTACATGCATAGAGGACACTATTGGACGATGGATCCGCGGCCAATAGCCCATTCCCGCCGCAGATCCGCGGCTGTATGATGACGTCAGCATTGAGTATTTCAACACGTGGCATCCTGTAACTAACAATGCTTCTAGAAGACTCCAGAAACACCATGTGGCTTCATCCAGAAGGCTCGGCCTAACAACCTTACCCAAGAATATTCCTCATTCTAGAATATTCCCTCCAACAACCTTCTTCTAGAAGGCTCTCTCCAACAACCTTCTTCTAGAAGCCTTCTTGTAACAAACTCATTCTAGAATATTCCTTCCAACAAACTTCTTCTAGAAGATTCTTTGTAACAACTTTATTTTTGAGGGAAAATTCAAATGAGGTAGTTTATTTTGGAGGGAAAATTCAAATGAGGTGGTTCATTTTGGAGGGAAAAGTAGTTCATTGTGGAGGAAAAATTCAAATGAGGTGGTTCATTTTGGAGGGAAAAGTTGGTCATTTTGGAGGGAAAAGTGGTTTATTTTGGAGGGAAATTTGAAATTTGTATTCTAGATCTAGGGTTGAGATGGTTATAAAAGGAAACCTAGATCTAGGGTTTTGGGTTGTTCATTAACCATCAATTCCTAATACAAGTTGAGTGACAACTTTTAAACCCTAATCCCTAATTCAAAATCCAAGACAAAAATCAAGAACACCGAGTACCAAATCAAGCGAGAAGCCTTCAACCTTTTAGGAGTGGAGCCGATCTTCATCCGAGCAAGTGATCCAAGACGATCCGCGACTCACGAAGACGAGTGACGCCAAATCGACGATCGAGTTCTTTCCTCATTGTAGATTTTGAGAGAATTGTAACAAAATTGTTGATAAATAAAAGGTGAAATTCTTTATCTTGCTTTCTTTACATTCTTGCATCATGATTCGATCTCAATTCTTGATTGTGTTCTTTGATATGATGTTTGAGTAAAACTCCGCTCGTGAAGGAGTCGAGAGAATCAATAGATGATGATGTTACAAATCTTGAAACCATTCTTAATTCCTATAAGTTTTGTAAACTCGTGTAAATTGAAACATCGGCAACCTAATTTCGAGCGATGCTTTCTTGAATGTTTTCGCTCTTAATTAGCGATCCACGATCGATGCTTCAATTTACTATAGGCTAGTTTTTGAATGAGATTCATCGAAAGGACAAAGGATGAGATGAAGAAATCCTAGTTTCTTCGAAAGATCCTTAAACCTCGATTAATCGTCTTCGATCTAGTATCAAATCATTAATGGATAAGAAAATGTAATCAATAGATTTCATCACGTCTATAGATTCGATCGATTCCTACGAGCCTCATTTCGATTCTTGATTATTGGATTGGAAATCATCAATTATTGATTCTTGATTTTAATGTTTTCTTGTTATTAGATCTAGATTTTGCTAATTCTTGAAATTCACTTTTAAATCTTGAATCGAATTCTCTTTACTTTTCTTCTTTAATTTTCAACTCGACTAAAACAATTACGATCAAATCTCACTTTCCCTATGGACGATCCGCACTCGCTAACGAACCTACAATTGACACCGTTATTGATTGCGGTTTACAAATTTCTTTGGTTGTGATTTCTATACATTTTCTACCTACACACCGGAAAACATTCAATCATGGGCTCTCTTTAGATTTGTTTTTCTCATGTTATTTCATCACTTAGAAAAAAGCTAGCAAGCTTTTTCTCATGAGGAAGATGATGAAGTGATGAGATGAAGAATAAACTCATGAGGTGAGAATAGCAACCATGGGTGAGTTAGTGTCATACACTAACTCATGTAGAGGCTTAACCATTGGTTAGGATAATGGTTGGGTTAATAAATATCTTAAGCAAAACAAAACTTGTGGACTTAGTCAATGGTTATCCAAGCTTCTCCAAGCTTCTAGCCATGACCAATATTTAACCATTTTGAATTATCAATTAATAACCCTACATTATAGCAAGCATGGTGTAAGTCAAACACACACCCATGAAGCATGTATCATCAAGCATGACACAAAACATGTACATTAATATATATCACATATATACTAATGCACACAACTGAGAATAAGAAATCATAAGTGAGCAAATTACTCAATGTAACTTAATATATCAAATATATAATTATACATTAAATTATCAAATCAACACTTGATTTAATAATCCGGCTATATCACATACAATCGACTAATATTAAATGTAACAATCTATCGAATCAACACTTGATCCGATAACCCTGCTATATCACATATAACCGACCGATATCATATATCGCGAGAATAGAATACGGTATCACATATCGTATTAATCTCGGTCCCGCGCATATCACATATATGCTCCTACTTTGTTTCTCATGAACCAGGAAACCTCTGTGTAGGACTCTAAAGACTCGTCAATATGCCGGCAGTAGGTGATGATCATATCAAACACCCATAAGCCATAAACGGTCTACTAAACGCAACGGCCACCCGGCTATTGAGCGATCAGAAAATCAACAAGCAATCCTTCTTATACTCCTGCAAATCCAATCAGTAACACTACCGTATAGTCCAGTCTCTTCATCTGATATGTCGCATATCACGTCCTGAGAGTGGTAAAACGTCAGACCTCAATAACCTGATAAGTCATGCTGATGCAAGGTCTATAACTGTTCGAGAAACTACTGATAACACTTACCAGTAAATCTCAGCAACCCTGGCCAGGGATTTCTTGTTATGGCCAATCGAGCATAGTGCAACATCAACTCTCAATACCAAGAGAGACGAATCCCCTTCTATCGCTCATTGCCTCCATGTGACTCGGGACTGTACCCAAAACCACCTTTTTGCACGATTTCTTGACCGTGGTATAGTGGAAATCAAAGCACAGTGGGAATCACACAAGATTCTATGACGAATTTTGGTCTACAGACTAATCTGTACCAGTGTGAGAACTGCTATCTGACGATAGGTATAATACCATTTAGGAGTTCTCGGCGAGTCCGTTCAGTGTACCCAGTCTCCACTGAGCACCCGTATACCTTCTCTGATGTCAAACACCAATCTATATGGGATCATCCATCACCCATCATATGGGTTGATAAGCGCATACGCTAGTCTATTCTGGAGTATCGATGTCCTGTCTCGATACTCCCACGTCTAGAAACTTTTGAAGGATGTACTTACCGACTAACTCTGGCCCACTAATATGATCTACATCATAATCCTGGTAGTCAAGTACTCATCCTACGGGCTTTATCAACATGTAATAGAGAGACAATAAGTGTACATATTAAGATAAAGAGCAACCAGATAGCATACTATCATGTCGAGCAAGAAAGTCCTCCCTATATATGTCCAAGCATCCACTACAATATACATCGCATGTACAGTAATAGCCTCTAGGGCATACATATAACTAATAATCTCCCACTTGTACTAAGGCTATTTGTTGCAGTATCTCATACTCAACGTCCTATAGAAATCTCTTTAGGGAAAGACCTTTGTGAGTGGATCCGCCGTGTTACCCTTCGTGTCTACTCTCCTGACCTCGATCCCTTGGAGATCAACCATCTCCCTAATCAGGTGATACTTGCCTCAGGATATATCTGGAATGCTGATGGAACCGGTGTTCCTAGGCCAAAGCCACACCTCCATTGTTGTCACAATAACAGTTATTGGATGCTCAATGGTATGAACCATGTTCATCTCATGAACAAGAAATACCCAGACAGCCACTTTGGTGGTATCATTGGTAGCAATGCATTTAGCCTTTATCGTCTAGTATGTCACGGTATCTAGCTTGGAACTCTTCCAACATACCGTCCCTCCACTGAGGGTAAAGACAACGCCTGTGACTGACTTTCAGTCGTCCTTATCACTCTGGAAGGTGGAACCAAGAACTTTCTTTTAGTGCTTATCAAGTACATAAGAATGTCCTCCACAATTGTCCAGTGATTTTCCCATGATCCGATTGATTCCTGATCACTGCACCTAGTGAGCCATCTACATCTGGTTTGGTACTTAACATCGCATATATGATAGAGCCTACTGCCGAAGCATAGGGTATCCATTGCAGGCGAGCTCTCTCGAAATCAGTCTCGGGAGACTTCTTTTTGGAGAGAGTGATCCATAAGTAAGTGGGCGAACCACCACGCTTAGAATCTTCCATACTAAACCCTTTAGTATGGTGTTAGTGTACCTGGATTTAAGACACTCCCAACATCCACTTAGATCTATCACCATAGATCATAATCTACAAGATGTAGTAGGTATCATCCAGATCTTCCATGGAGAATCATCGTGATAAGAGGAGCTTGACCGAGTGTAGCATAGGAAACCATTTCCTATCAAGAGTATGTCATCTACGTACAATACGTGTAAGACAACCTCACTCTTTATAACCTTCTTGTATATACAAGGTTCATCTACTATTTTGATGAAGTCAAACTCTTTGACTGCCACATCAAAATAAATGTTCCAACTCCGCGATGCTTGCTTTGATCCTGATGGACTTAAGCATAGCTTTGAAAGTCTCAACTTTTCCATTTACACCAAGAATCTTCTCAAGATCTATTTGCTCCCAATGGGTTTTACCCCTTCAGGTGCAACATTCAAAGTCATACTTTGTTGGTGTACGTTGATTCCATCTTTGATCGCATAGCATCCAGCCTTTTCACAGAGTCACCATTCGTGATGGCCTGCCTGAACCTAGTTGGTCCATCATCTACCATGATGAAATCCTCGCTCGCACTGTCACCGAGAATACCGCAGTATCTCTCAAGTGGATGAAGAACCCTACCAGATTCGCGGAGAGGCTGAGGTTCGTTGGAAACTAATGAATCCTTTGGTTTGACAAAATCATCAGCTGTTAGTTTGTGTAGCTGGAACTCTTTCCAGTTCTACCTCATGACCACTAATTTCCTCACAAGAAATTCCTTTTCTAAAAAGGAAGCATGCTGAGAAAGAAAACACCTTTTTCTCCTTAGAGTGGGTAGAAGATATTCCCTCGCAAATGTTTAGGATATCCTAACAAACTTATACAGAACTGACTTTGTCTCGAGCTTGTCCGGATTTTGCCTTTCAACATAGGACGGACAACCCCATATCTTAACTCGTTTAAGACATGGTCTCTTCCCATTCCATATCTCATATAGAGTGGTAGACACTGATTTGGATGGAACCCCATTCAATAGGTATGCAGCTTCTCAAGTTCATAACACCAAAAGGAAACAGGTAACTCAGCAGTACTCATCATAGAGCATGCCATATCTCATAGGGTGCGATACCTCCGCCCCGATACACCGCTGTGCTGTGGTGTATATGAAGGAGTAAGCTGAGAGAGAATCTCATTCACCTTTTAGAAAATCCAGGAACTCCATGCCCAAGTATTCGCCTCCTCGATCACATCAAAGGAATTTAATACTTCTACCAGTTTGGTTCTCAACTTCAAGCTTATATTCCTTAAATTTCTCAAAAGTTTCAGACTTGTGTTTCAGCAGGAACATATGTCCAAATCCTAAGAGATAGTCGATGAATATAATGAAGTATGAAGAACCAACCTTGGCATTTATAGACATAGGAACGTATACATCATCATGTATCCGTCCCAAGAGTTCAGTAACTCTTTCTCTGTTTCAAGTAAACGGAGTATTGGTCACTTTACCTTTGTAACAAGACTGGCAAGTATCATAAGATGAAAATTCGAACAGATTCTTATATTCATCTTTATGTAACTTAGCTGGTCATGTCGCATTGATATGACCTAGTCTACAAGGCCACAAGAAGGATTCGTTCATTTCCGAACTACTCCTCTTGTGTGTGTTCTATATACTTTGAACTGTAGTTTAATTTAGAATATATATGATATTGTATAACGTGCCTGATCCAATCAACTCTTGATTCAGGAAAATGTTCACAACATTATCCTCCAATACAGAATTATATCCTTCTTTAACTTAATAAAGAAACCGATGTAATGTTGTATATCAGGTTCGGTATGTAATAACATTCGTTCAGAATCAATGTATTAATACAAGATGATATTTGCCAACTGACTTGGCTGCAACAATTGCACCATTCTCTAACACTTAGAGATATATCACCCATTCTCAGTTCTCTACCTCTCTGTAGCCATGTAACATATTACATATACAGGATCCTGATCCAGTATCACATACCCAGGACGTAGAGGAAACTGAGAAACAGTTCTTGGTAATGAACACACCCAAAGAATATGCATTAACATGCTTATTCCTCAGTTGGGTGGCATAGGAATCCGGATATTCCCTATTTTCTGCTCGGACTTATAACAATTATAAGATAGAGCGGAACCAACGTTCTCTAGCACAGTATAATAAGGAGGTTCGGTCAATGTATCCATATTATTATCTTGATTAAGGCGTGACATGGTCTCTACCAGGAGAGAGAGAGAAGAAAACACTCTGCGTGCGCTCTTGCAAGATTAGATTGGTTATTAATTTATCTAATCGGGATGGCTCCCACTGTTTTTATCAAATCTTCCATCAAACCCTAAAAGGTAAGACTAGCGGGGATTAATTACACCTTACAAGTTCACCAACCTTTCGGCCAGGCCAGTGTCGGTACTTTGAGGGAGGTTCCCCGTGCTTTCGCATGGACCTAATTAAAATAATCCTCGTTTTCCCAGGGGCGTAACCTCGTTAACATCTTTCTAGACACTTACTTGATCGGCTAATTGTTGAAAGAGATGTAGAAAATGATATGGACTCTTAATATTTTCCCTCTCTTTGTTTGCTCTCTACTTCTCTTCTCATTTCTTTTTGCCTTGGACGAGAGAGAAAATGTATGGTTAGAATGAAGAGAATACGTTCATTTTCTCTTCATAAAGCCATCCAATTTCTTTTTCATTCACCTGTCATTTTGATATGAGATAGATAGCCATCTTCCATCCACCTCATCACTTGACATACAAAAAGAAAAATAAAAGAGAAAAAGATATATAAATATATGTAAATTACATATAATTATATAAAAGCTCATGGCATTTAACCATGTATGCACATAACATGTGACATAATATAAGAGAGAGAGAAAATGAGAATAGCACATTAATAGTAGTTTATATATGCATCATCATATATAAATGATATCATTAAATCGACACTTGATTCAATGACCCAGTTTAATCATAAACCGGCTAGTATTAACTGTCCGACTAATACATGTAGTATCACATACACATATTTAATTAGAACCTGCACGTATCGCCGTACGTGCACTACATCATTTTGTTAGAATGGGAAAACCTTCTACGTGGGACTCTAAAGACTCGATAATACGCAGGCAGTAGGTCAGGATCATATCCAACCGATCTGAAACACTTTCAGATCAATCCCCCCACCGAGCTAACCTACAAGCACGTTAGCGCTACCAGATGTACGTAATGGTTACCCAGGTATTGAACGAAAAGACGGGACAAGAAAGCTTGTCCGTACCCTGCTAGAGCCTATTAGTGATATTCACCGTACAGTCCGGTCTTTTCATCTAAGAAGGTCGCATACCGGGTCTGGGAATTAGAAACCTTCAGACTCCCACTAACCCGACAAGTCGTGCCAACCTCAAGCTCATGTTCATCTGAGAAATTACTGATAACGCTTATCAAAAAATCTCATGTGCCTCGGCCAAGGACTTATGGTCATAGCTAGCTGTGCACAGTGCGACATCAACTCCCTATACCGGGAGAGACGAATTCCCTCGACCGGTTATTGCCTCCATGTGCTTCGGGATTGTACCCAACAAACCTTTTTGCATGACTCTTTAAAGATGTGGTAGGGTGGTAATCTATGTACAGTAGGAACACACATAAGACACTATGGCGATCTTGGGTCTAGGGACTGCCATACTCATGTCACCAAAGAACTACTATCCGACGATTGGTATACTTCCATCTAGGAGTTCTCGGCAAGTCCGCCCAGTGTAACTCATCCAATGAGCAAATGTATGTTGGATATGTATTCCCTAGAGGCATGTATTGTATGGGATGCTAGGGATATGTATGTACAGGACGATCTTGCTCAGTTGTATATAGTATATTATCTGAGTTATCTTTGTCTTAATATGTGTATTTCTTTCTCTTGCTTCTTTATATTGTTTACACATATTGATAAAGACTCGATACAGTAGTATACTATTTTGGTTTGTCTTTATCTTAACATGTGCATATGTTATACTCAATATCACATATGGCGGATACATGTTGATAAAGCCCGTACGATTTTGATTGATTACCAGCGTTATGATGGTGATCATACTTGTGGGAGCTGGGTAGTCCATAAGTACATTCTTAAAGGTCCCAAGTCATAGGAATATCAAGACCGGGCATCGATATTCCAGTGTAGACTTGTGCATACGTCTCTCGACCCCAACGAGGGGCGGTGGTTGGTTCTACGACAATTGGTGTGATCACCTAAGATTGTATACAGATACTCATTGGGGGTGAGTACACTAGATGGACTCACCGAGAACCTCTAGATGGTATTATACCTATCGTTAGATAGTGGTTCTCAGGTGACATGAGTACAGGTTAGTCTTAGGACCTGAGATCATTATTTGTCTCGTGTAAGTTCCCACTATGCTTTGATCACTAACCTAGCATGACTCTACCGAGTCATGCAAATAGGTTTTCGTTGCGTACAGTCCCATGCCACATGGAGGCAGTGAGTGATTGTCAAGGATTCGTCTCTCCCGGTATTGGTAGTTGATATCGCACTGTATCCGGTTGGTTAGAATCATAAGTTCTTGGCCAAGGCAGTTAAGATTTACTGATGGTTAGATCAATAGTTTGTTGGATTGGTCCTGAACCAAATCGACACGTCTTATTGGGTCAGTAGGGGTCTGACGTTTACCATCCCCTAGACTCGGTATGCGATACTCTTAGATGAAGAGATCGGACTATATGGAGATTGTCACGGATAGGCTCAGTAGGGGTCCGTATGAGCTTGCTCGTCAGCCTTCCTTTTCGACAGGTACCTGGGTAGCCATTACATACAGCTAGTGTCGCTGACGTACTTTTGGTTAAACCCACTGCCAGCGTACTGTCGAGTCTTTAGAGTTTCACATAGAGGGTTTCTCTAGTTCAGGTGAAACGATGCGGTGGCTGTATGTTTATACGTGCAGGGTTTCGATCGAATGATAATACTAGCCGGTTTAGGATTAAGCCAGATTATTAAATCAGGTATTGATTTAATAATTTATATATACACATTTCGATATGTATATTCTAGTGTCATCCAGGTTTTCGATCGAGCAGGGTTCAGATCGAATGGTAATACTAGCCGGTTTAGGATTAAGCCGGATTATTAAATCAGGTATTGATTTAATAATTTACATATACTTATTTTGATATGTATATTCTAGTGTTATTCAGGTTTTCGATTGGACGGTTGATAATACTAGCGGTCTTAGGATTAAGCCGGTTTGTAAAATCAGATATTGATTTAATGCTAGTATTATATTAGTTGTATTATTCTATCTCTTGGGTATTCATATTTGGTAAGAATACGGGTATGTATTACGGTAGAATGTATTCCGTATTTATACGGAAAACGTTCTAGAAGGTGAACACCTTATTTTTTATTTATCCATTTATTCTTTTAAATGGAAATGAGGTGTAAAGGTAGTAATGAGAGATATGATGAGAACCATGCTTGAATAGTTTTGAAAAATGAATTTATAATTCATTTGTGCAAACTATTCAAGTATGGTTGATATATTTATATTGCAAAATATGTTTTATAAAACCATGATTGCATTATTGTTTCAAGTGATGATTTTTTCTTTCTCACCATGAGCTTCTCTCTCCACTCTAGCCTTTTTTGAGTTCCTCTACCTTCTTCTTCATCTTCATCCCTACCATTTCATGAGTTAAGAATTAAGAGAGGAAGAGAGATATAAATACACTAGAAAACTCACTACATCATCTTGGAAACCTAGATTAGCAAACTAGGTTGTTGGGTCGCTTCATTAGTGAAGGTAAATTTAGATTACAAACTCTCAGGTGCATCATCTAGGACCGAGGAGGCTGGCCATCAAGGTTGATCTAGGAGATCCCTAGGAGCTTAGAAAGAGGAGTCAAGACCCGAAGGACATGGATCTTCTAGTATAACCTTCTCTCATAGTAGATAAAACTCCTGGTTGTTGCTAGTTTAGGGTTATGGTTTAATTACTTGGGTTAAGCTGGTTGTGCTTTCTTAAAAATTTAATTTTTGTGCATTCCGTTTCTTTATTTTGATGTAGAGTGAGCACAACTCACCAACATGGTATCCGAGCCACTCCATAAACCTTAACTAGATTAGTTTGCACTAATTTAGAGTTTCGATCGACGGAATTTTCCGAATCGCATTTCTATATTTTTGTTTGCTGTTCGAATTTTAAGGCTGTTCAAAAATTATTTCTAGTTGCATTAAAATTATGTGCAGGAAAAATTAAAGCAAGGAAAATAAATTGGGGACCTAAACCCAAAATTCGATCGCGGAACAGAAGACAAATGCACCATTTGGTCGCTGAACCGCGGTCCAATTTTGCCTACAATGCCCTAAATTTTTTCTGGGGCTCTAATACATGGAAAAATGATTTTTGGAATATTTAGTTTTGATCCAGATCTGTTTGTGTACTGGATTGTACTTGGGGCCAATGTGGAATGTTTTAATCGATCTAAATTTTAAATTTGTGTCTTTCTGAGCATTTGTTTCTGCGACCGTGAATACCATAGTACGGTATAATCATACCGGTTGCTATATGTACAATCAGACAGGTTTACGAACATGATATTCAAATTAATGTTCTATGTTGCACTGATATTATAGATGGATTGTAGTTGTGGATAGCTTATAGTGCAATGGTAGATGTACAGTGTTGATTCATTTGTATATTCATTATTGCGGGGCGTGCGTCCAAAATGTGGACTGCCGTTTCTGCCAGTTTGTATATTCTTTTATTGGGGTACGACCGGATTGAGGTCGATGTCACATTTTGTATATATATTTTTCTTTTCTGTACTAGGGTTGCCCTGCGGAGAAGTGCTCGAATAGCTGAGTTTTAGAAGGCAACGGGCCCGTATTTCATGGCGTTGAGATGGAGGATGTCTTACTCTAGAATTGGAGGGCTATTCGCTGCACTCGTAGGGGGTATAAGATGATGCACAGAGGGGTGCTCAAGTTACCGGATTCCATGAATAGCTGGGTGGCCCATTCACTTTATTGATTGGGGTTGCCTCACTTCCGGGATTGGTGGGTAACTTGCTGCACTCGTAGTGGTCTAGGTTCTTTATTGCAAAGGCTATCCACACGGTCGGGGAATGTTGGGCTTCATCTGTGGCTCAAATGAAACCCAGGGCTCCTAAATTATCCGCTATTCCATGTTGCTTATTGATGTTCTGTGATGTTGCTTATATCATGCCTGGGATGAATGGTTACACACACACACACACACACAATAGTAAATGTATATGTTTTGCATCCGTGCTAGTCATGCCCCTGCTCTGCCGGTAGTTAAGTAACCTAATGGTGTATGACGGGGCCCCGTGGCGAATGTGGATGACATATACGTACAATTTATTTTCGTTCTTTTCTGGTGTGATTGGAATTAATTGATGGGATCGCATTGATTTTTGATTAATGCAAGGAAAAGAAACCTAAAAGATGTCTTTGGAACAAATTTCGAAAAACTGTAGTCATACTCTTTCGCTTTGCATAGTGGTATTCGGTTAGGAATATTTAGCACCTCATTCGAGAAGGCAAGAGCCTAGATCCCTTTACGTGGAGTGACCTCTTGAGCAAAAGTTTATGTTACTATAGATTACTCGGTTTTCTTCAAAACCACTAGTTTTCAAAAACGGAGCCTAAACCACTCCTTTTCAGAACTACTTGGTTCCTTCAACGATATTAAGTTCATTACGTTAAAAGGTTTTTCGCCAAAAACCCAGCTGTAGTCGTCCGTCATTTCTTACAACTATCACCTAGTATTCATGCTATGTATGTTGGCCTACGTCAGGGCATAGTGAATAATAGCTGGGTAATGCTTATTTGCTGCATAGATATACGATTATTTAGGACAGTCGTATAGTTATTTTGGCCTATGTCAAGGACTTGTATGTGTGGGTCTAAGTTAATCTAGGATAATGATGGGTTGAACTTGACTAATGACTTATGATATATTGGCCTACGTCAACGTCATATGTGTTAGGTGAAAAAACCACATCAGGAGTTTCAAATATACAGGAAACTTGCTAGTGTTGCATACCTTCTAGAATGTGGTGACTAGAGTTGCTTCTATCTAGGTTATCACATGATGATAGTTGGATCCCGATCCCACTGATGAGTAGGATTACTCTTGGAAGATATTTTTCACTTCACAATTAGCTAACCTATTAGGTGTCTAGAAAAGTGTTAACGGGGCTACGCCTCTTCTGAAACGAGATTATTTTAATTAGGTCTGTGTGCGAGCACGGGGAACCTCCC
Source organism: Agapanthus africanus (assembly GCA_030015575.1). NCBI lineage: Eukaryota > Viridiplantae > Streptophyta > Magnoliopsida > Asparagales > Amaryllidaceae > Agapanthus > Agapanthus africanus. Next base: position 176,615,301 of record CM057350.1, on the reverse strand, counting down.
TCGGAGTACCAACACTCACCTGGATGAACGGTTAGCGAACTTGTATGGTGAAAATGATCCCGACTAGTTCTCCTTTTAAGGTTTAAAGGAGAAATCAAGGAAACAGTAGGAGCCATCCTGATTAGATAAAGTAATTACCAATCTAATCTTGCAATAGCGCACACTGAGCATTTCTTTTCTCTCTCTCCAGGTAGCAACCATATCACGCCCTAATCAAAATAATAAAATGTTTAACTTGACCGAACGAGCTTATTACACTGGGCTGGGGAACGTCAGTTCGGCTCAAACTTGTGACAACTGTCATGAGTATGGACAAGGGAAAGAGGACTGTAAGGAATTCCAGATAACTTCATTAAAGGAGAAGCATTCTAATGCATCTTCTTCGGGTGTATTTGTTATTGAAAACTGTTTTTCGGTCAACCCTACCTCTTGGGTACTAGATACCGGATTAGGATCTCATATCTGTAATTTATTATAAGGACTGAGAAAAAGTAGAATGGTTGGACCGGGTGATATGTCCCTCAGAGCAGGGAACGGAGCACAGGTTGATGCTGCTGCCATCGGTGAATATCATCTAGTATTGCCAAGCAACAAGACTATGAATTTGAACAATTGCTACTATGTACCTTCCATGCTTTGCAACATCATATCTGTTTCTTTACTTGATAAAGATGGATATAACTTTTTTCTAGATAGAATATCATGAATATTTACCTTAATTAGGTATTGGTTGCAGAAGGTACACTGTGTAATGGTATCTATGTTCTTAATCAAAACACAGTCTTCAATATACAAAATACACGCAAGAGGAAAAGTTCAGATACGAATGAAGCCTACTTGTGGCATTGTAGAATTGGTTGAGAAAAAACTATCTAAGTTACATAAATATGGATATTTGAATACATTTGAATTTTCGTCTTATGAAATTTGTCAGTCCCGTCTCAAAGGAAAGATGACTAAAACTTCATTCACCGGGCACGGAGAGAGGGTTACAGAGCACTTGGGACTTATACACAGTGATGTATGTAGTTCGATGTTTATACATGTAAGGAGTGGGTTCTAGTATTTCTACATTCACTGATGATCTTTCTAGGTTCGGATATGTATTTCTCATGAAATACAAATGTGAAGATTTTAAGAAATTCAAAGAATTTAAAAGCGAAGTAGAGAACCAGAAAAGAAAAAGTATCAAGATCCTCCGATCAGATCGAGGAGGGGAGTACTTAAGTACGGAATTCCATGACTTTCAAAACGAGAATGGTGTTCTCTTTCAGATTACTCCTCCGTACACACCACAGCACAACGGTGTATCGGAACGGAGGAATCGTACTCTATTAGATATGATTCGCTCCATGATGAGTAATGCCGAGTTACCTCTTTCTTTCTAGGGATATGCATTTGAGACAAGGACATATCTATTGAATAGGGTTACGCCCAAATCTGTGCCTACCACTCCATATGAAATATAGAGTGGTAAGAAACCATGTCTTAAATCTATTAAGATATGGGATTGTCCGTCTTATGTTAAAATGTAAAATCCAGAAAAACTGGAGGCACATTCGGTTCTATGTAAGTTTGTTGGATACCCCAAGCATTCACGGGGGTATCTGTTCTACCACACCGAGGAACAGAAGGTGTTTGTTGCTCATTACGCCAACTTTTTAGAATGGCAATTTATTGCAAGAGAAATTTGTCGGAGCATGGTAGAACTAGAAGAAATTCTAGCACCATAAAATGAAACTGAAGAATTGGTAGAACCTCAAGATTCAATAATCCTAGACGAATCTCAGCCACTTCGCAGATCTAGTAGGATTTCTCGTCTGCTCGAGAGATACTATGGTTTTCTCATAGATGGGGATCGAGAGGATTGTATCTTGGAAGAAGATGATCCTATTAGTTTTAAGCAGGCCATTAACAGTAGAGGCTCTGTAAAATGGCTTGATGCCATGAAATCCGAAATGGAGTCCATATACACCAACAAAGTTTGGAATTTGGATGTTGCTCCACCTGGTGTAAATACTGTTGGATGCAAGTGGATCTTCAAAAAGAAGATTGGTGCAGATAGACAGGTGGAAACCTATAAGGCTAGACTTGTTACAAAAGGTTTTCGTCAAAGACCAGGAGTGGACTATGTTGAAACTTTTTCTCCAGTGACTATGCTGAAATCCATTCGGATCCTACTTGCCATTGCTTCCTACCATGACTATGATATCTGACAGATGGACGATAAAACGGTTTTTCTAAATGGAAGTTTAGAAGAGTACGTTTATATGGATCAGCCAGAAGGATTCATTGATAGTGGGAGCAGTGGGAAGGTGTGCAAGTTGCTTAGATCCATTTATGGATTGAAGCAAGCATCGCAGAGCTGGAATATCTGTTTTGATAAGACAGTCAAGGAATTTGACTTCATCAAAAATGAGGATGAGTCTTATATCTACAAGAAGATTGTAGGGAGAACTGTTTTGTTCCTTGTCCTGTATGTGGATGACATTCTCTTGATTGGAAATGACATTCTTATGCTGCAATCGGTCAAGCTGTTCTTGTCACAAAAGTTTTCCATGAAGGACCTGGGTGATGTCTCCTGCATTCTGGGGATTAAGATCGACAGAGATAAATCCAAGAGACCGTTGGGACTTTCAAAGTCCAGATATATAGAGACCATATTATAGAAATTTAGTATGGAAGATTCCAAGTACGGTAATATACCCGCATTGCACGGAATCACCCTCTCCAAGGAGATGTCTTCCAAGACTGATGAGGAGAGGGTTCGTATGAGCACTATACCCTACGCTTCGGCTGTAGGATCTATAATGTATGTGATGTTGTGTACCAGACCAGATGTAGTATACGCACTTAGCATGGTGATCCAGTATCAGTCGAACCCGGGTGAGAATCATTGGACAGCTATGAAGAACATTCTCAAGTACCTGAGAAGGACTAAGGAGATGTTCTTGATATACGGTAATGGAGACCTTCAGGTCAAGTCCTTTACCGACTCAAGCTTCCAAAGTTACAAGGATGACAACAAGTCTATCTCGGGTTTTGTGTTTACTCTCAACGGAGGGGCATGTATTGGAAGAGCTCCAAACAAGACATCGTCACAGACTCGAAGATGGAGGTTGAATATATTGCTGCGAATGATGCTGCAAAAGAAGCGGTCTGGATGAAAAAGTTCTTTACTGAATTTGAGATGCTTCCGTCCATTGTTAATCCAACACCTTTGTATTGTGAAAACAATGGGGCTATAGATTTAGCGAAGGAACCACGGTCCCATCAGAAATCCAGACACATCGTGTGGCAGTATCACATGATCAGGGAGATCATAGAGTGCCGGGAGATCGAGGTCTGGAGAGTAGATACGAAAGACAGCACCGAAGATCCATTTACCAAGGCCCTCCCTCAAACGCAATTCGAGCGACTTTTTGAGATGTTGGGTATGTGTGTAAGTTAACGTTACACACCCCACGAATTTACGGGGAGGCAGAACGAGTAAAAAATGATTTTTACAACAAGGTAACATTGACTTAACATAAGATCTTAGCTAAACCATATCTAACAAGACTAACTTGAGGTATTATCTACTCGGTAAGAAGATCATACCTAGAGTTCTAAGTCCTTCTCTTCTTTTCGTTGTTCTCCTTCTCCTTGCAAGCTCCTTGGAGTGAAACGGAAAACACCTCCTCATCGGCTTCTTGATGTAGTAGAAGATCCATCCGAGAGATCCAACGTAGAGCTTAACCTCCAAGATGGAAGATGAGGCAACTAGATCACTTGGGGTGCTAGAATAAGTGACCTAGAAAGAGTAGAGAGTGATTTGGAGTAGCTTAGTGTCACTTAACCCTTGATTCTTAACTTATGAAACACTATGGTTATGAGAGGAAGAAGAAGAAAGCAAGCTTAGGAGAGAGAATGTATTTGTGATAATGATAATAAAAATTGGAATGGAAAATATATATATGACCATTTGTCATGGTATGATAAATATCTCAAAAAATATCTAGCTCTAAAATATCTCATCAAAATATTTATGGTCAACAAGTCATGCCAAGTCTAATGGTCAACCAGGTAACCATGCCAAAATAGATTATCATTTAACACAAATAACAAATACTTTCTATTTTCGCATATTTGCTTTAACCAAGTCAATGGTCAAAACCCTAATGAGAAGTCTCTTTCTTAACCCCCTCACATCCGTATATACATACCCACATCCGTGTTTCGAGAAACATGAATACTATGAGACGAAGCTAATCCAATAATCAAATACTAAGATCCAGCTTAAACCAAAGCCCACTAGTATTTTCCGCTCGAACACTACACGCGCACAAGTACACGTATATGATCGAACTCTTTCGTAAAACCATACTATCTCCACTCGTTTCGCCCCGAAGCAGGGGAACCCTCTGTGTGGGACTCTAAAGACTCGACACTACGCTGGCAGTGGGTTTAACCACAGGCCGCAAGCGGTACTAGCTGTACGTAACGGTCCTTAGGTAGATGTTGATAAGAAGGCCGATGAGGAAACCCATCCGAACTCCTACTGAGCCTGAATGTGACAATCTCCGTACAGTCCGGTCTGTTCGCCTAAGAGTGACTCATATCGGGCCTAAGGGGGCGGCAACCGTCAGACCCCTAATAGCGGTATAAGTCTTGTCGGAGTACAGTCCAAAACACCCTGAGAAACTACTGGAGTATCTACCGGTAAATCTCACTTGCCCTGGCCAGGGACTTTGTGTAATGGCATTCCGAACACAGCGCGACATCAACCCCTAATACCGGGAGAGACGAATCCTATCTAAACTCCACTTCCTCCAAGTGCTTTGGGACTGCACCCAACTGCTACCTGTTTGCATGACTCAACATAGCCGTGGTAGGGTAGCAATCTAAGAACAGTGGGAACACACTTGAGGCGAAGTAGCATTGTCAAGTCAACGGACTAAGCTGTACTCATGTCACCTGGGAACTGCTAACTGACGATAGGTATGATACCAACCAACAGTTCCCGATGAGTCCTGTCCAGTGTACTTATAACTTAACGAGCACCTGCATACTATCTCCAATACGATGTACTGATGGCTATGGGACAGACCATCTCCCCTCCTGGGATGAGAAGCGTATACACTAGTCTACCTGAAGTATTGATGTCCAGTCTCGATAATCCTATGACTAGGGACCTGTATAAGGATGTGCTTGTAGACTATCCAGCCCCCACTAGCGTGACTGCCATCACAACGCTGGTAGTCAAGCAAAGATCCTAAGGGATCTATCAATATGTATTAGCGTTTTGTTAAAAGAAACACATACACATATTAAGATAGATACAAACCAAGTAGCATACTACCATATCGAGCAAGACTGTCATAAATTCATGTATATATCCCAAGCTTCCAAAATGTAAGATACAAGCTAGTACTATACAATAATGGCCTCTAGGATATATCACACTAACAATTTCCCACTTGCACTAAGGCCATGTGCTGGCATATCGCAGACCTATCATCTCGAATAGCCTCTCGAACTGTGTCTAAGGGATAGCCTTTGTGAATGGATCTGTAGTGTTGTCCTCTGTAGCAACTTTCTGAACCTCGAACTCCCGGCGATCTACGATCTCCCTGATCAGGTGATACCGCCTCAAGATGTGTCTTGACTTCTGATGGGACCTGGGTTCCTTCGCTAAAACTATAGCCCCATTGTTGTCACAATAAAGAGGTATTAGATCAACAATGGACGGAACCACCTGAAGTTCTGTTAAGAACTTCCTCATCCAGACTCCTTCTTTTGCAGCATCAGAAGCTGCGATATACTCCGCTTCCATAGTTGAGTCAGCAATGGTGTCCTGCTTGGAACTCATCTAACAGACCGCCCCTCCATTGAGGGTAAAGGCATAACCCGACATGGACTTGGAGCCATCCTTGTCACTCTGGAAGCTGGGGTCATCAAAGGCCTCGATCTGGAGGTCTTTTCCGCCGTAAACCAAGAACATATCCTTAGTCCTTCTCAGGTACTTAAGAATGTTCTTTACTGCTGTCCAGTGCTTCTCCTTAGGGTTTGACTGATACCGGCTTACCACGCTCAGTGAGTAAGCAACATCTGGTCTGGTACACAACATCGCATACATTATAGAGCCTACCACAGAAGCATAAGGTATAATAGACATGCGATCCCTTTCCAAATCAGTCTTCGGAGACATCTCTTTGGAGAGGGTGATTCCGTGACAAGCCGGTAAATTACTGCGCTTAGAATCTTCCATACTGAATCTTTTCAGTATGGTGTCGATGTACCTGGACTTCGAAAGTCCCAACATCCTTTTAGATCTATCACGATAGATCCGGATCCCCAGAATGTAAGAGGCATCATCCAGGTCTTTCATGGAGAACCTGTGTGACAAGAATCCTATGACAGATTGTAGCATAGGAATGACATTTTCTATCAAGAGAATGTCATCCACGTACAAGATGAGGAATATAACAGTTCGTGCTACAATCTTACTATAAATGCATGGCTCATCTGGATTTTTGCTAAAGTCAAATTCTTTGACTGTCTCATCAAAATAGATGTTCCAACTCCGCGATGCATGCTTTAGTCCATAGATGGACTTAAGCAACTAGTACACTTTCCTGCTGCTCCTACTCCGAATGAAACCCTCTGGCCGGTCCATATAGACACACTCATCTAAATTTTCATTTAGAAAAGCGGTTTTTACGTCCATCTGCCAAATCTCATAATCATGGAAGGCAGCAATGGAAAGAAAGATCTGAATGGATTTGAGCATAGCCACTGGAGAAAAGGTTTTGTCATAGTCCAAACCAGGTCTTTGACGAAAACCCTTTGCAACAAGTCTAGCCTTATAGGTTTCAACCTGTCCATCTACACCAATCTTCTTTTTGAAGATCCATTTGCAGCCTATGGGCTTTACCCCTTCTGGAGCAATGTCCAAACACCATACTTTGTTGGTGTACACGGACTCCATTTCGGTCCGCATTGCATCCAGCCATCTTACCGAGTCAGCGCTCTGAATGGCCTGCTGGAAGTTAGTTGGCTCATCATTATCAATGATGCAATCCTCTCTGTCCCCGTCTATGAGAAAACCGTAGTATCTCTCAGGCGGATAAGACAGCCTACTACTCTTGCGGAGAGGTGCGGGAATGTCCTGTTCTTTTGAAACTTCTGGTTCCACCAAGCTTTCAGTAATAGCTTATGGTTTTGGAATTTCTTCCAGTTTTATTGCGCTCCCACTTGTTTCTTTTTCTAAAAACTGATGTTCCAGAAAGTGGGCATGACGAGAAACAAAAACCTTTTGTTCCTCTGCGTAATAGAAAAGATATCCTCTGGAGTTCTTTCGGTATCCCACAAACTTACACAGTACTGAGCGTGCCTCGAGTTTTTCCGCATGCTGGTTTTTAACAAAAGTTGGACATCCCTATATCTTCAAATACTGAAGATAGGGTTTCTTCGCACTACACATCTGATATTTTATGGTAGGCACAGTCTTGGTAGGAACCTTGTTCAAAAGATATGCAGCTGATTATAGTGCATAGCCCCAGAACGATCGCGGTAACTCAGCGTTACTCATCATGGAATGTACCATATCCAATAGGGTTCAGTTCTGTCTCTCCGATACACCGTTGTGTTGTGGTGTGTATGGAGGAGTAAGCTGAGAGAGAATTCCATTCTCTTTTAGGTAATCCAGGAACTCGGCACTCAAGTATTCACCACCTCGATCAGATTTCAGTGTCTTGATACTTTTGCTGGTTTGTTTTTCCACTTCATTCTTATATTCCCGGAATTTCTCAAAGGCCTTGGATTTATGTTTCATCAAGAAAATATGTCCATACCTAGAGAAATCATCCGTAAAAGTAATGAAATAGGAATAATCACTTCTTGCATGTGTAGACATTGGACCACACACGTCGCTGTGTATGAGTCCCAAGAGCTCACTCGCTCTTACTCCGTGTCCAGTGAACGGAGTCTTTGTCATCTTTCCTTTGAGACATGATTGACAAGTTCTATAAGCTTGATATTCCAACGAATCCAAATACTCTTCTTTATGTAACTTGGTTAACCTTGTCTCATTGATGTGACCTAGTCTACAATGCCATAAGAAAGCCTGATTTGTTTCCGGAGACTTTCTTTTAAGTGTGTTCTGGATATTGAAAATTTGTAGCTGGTTTAATACGTATATACCGTTGTTTAGAGTACCTGACCCAATCAGACCATGATTAAGGTGGATGTTTACGACATCGCTTACAAATGTAAAATCATAACCTTCTTTTGATAACAAAGATACTGAAATGATATTACAAGTCAAACTAGGTACACAAAAACAGTTGCGCAAAACCAAAATATGTCCACTCGTCAACCCAAGGTGATATTCCCCTACGGACATAGCATCTACGCTCACTCCGTTAGCAACCCTGAGAGTCATATCACCGGTCTTCAGAACTCTACGGCTTCTCAGTGCCTACAAAGAATTGCATGTATGAGATCCTGATCCGGTATCCAATACCCAGGAAGTAGAGTTGATTGACAGACAGTTTTCAGTTACAATCACACCTGAAGCCGAAGCCACAACTTGCCTCGGGTCCTGGTTCTTGTCCTTCCAAGCCTTGCAATCTTTCTTCCAATGGCCCTTCTTGTGACAGTAGAAGCATTCTTCCTTCTCTACTGTCTGCCCTGCCACTTTTGATTTTCCCTTGACTTCCACCTTACTAACACCGCCTCTCGGTTTGGTAGGGGCCTTCTACTTCTTTCCTTTGTCTTTCGTCTTGGACCTAGAAGAGGAAGCACCACCAACAAACAGAGTGGGTGTTTCCCTGGCTTTCTGCAGGATGCCCTCTGCACTCCTCAACATGTTGAGGAGTTCCGGAAGTTCAACTTCTTTACCTTGAATATTAAAATTCAAGATAAACTGGGCGTAGGTGGAAGGAAGGGACTGGAGAATCAAGTCTGTGTATAGCTCATTCTCTAACGTGGTCCCGAAGGCCACGAGCTCCTCAATGTAGCCAATCATCTTAAGGACGTGTTCCCCTTACAGGTGATCTGACGGCCAACCTCGCCTGAAATAGCTTCTTCGAGGTCTCGTATCTTGCGATACGAGATTGCTCTCCATATAATTCCTTGGTATAGAGGAATATGGACTCAAGATCCATATTCTCGTGCCGCCTCTGGTGCTCATTATCCATAGAGGCAAGCACGAGGCACTTGGCCTTCGCGCTGTCAATCTCCCAGGTCTTACTAATTTCCTTATCCGTGTCACTGGATTCTGGACCTAGGACGGCGGGGGCTTTAGTAGTAAGCAAATACTCTAATTTGTCATAAGTGATTGCCATCTTGACATTCCTGAACCAATCTTTATAGTTTGGCCCTGTCAATATGTTTTTATCTAATAGTAAATTAAGGCCCGTCATGTTTTGGTCGCTGGAATTATGAGAGAGAGAGGAAAACACTTTAGCATGATGCTCTTGCAAGTTTAGAGTGGTTTTTAGTTTATCTAAACAGTATGGCTCCCACTGTTTCTCGAATCTTTTCTCAAACCATAAAAGAAGAATTAGTCAAGATTAATCTCACCGTACAATACTTGCTTAACCGTTCAGCCAGGCTAGCGTCGGTACTTCGAGGGTGGTTTTACGACACTTTCGTGAAGTTCCTTAATTAATAATCTCTTTTCCCTGGGGGCGTAGCCCTGCTAAAACCTTTCTAGACACCTACTTGGTTTATAGCATTGATCGTTATGTGAAAAAATCACCCGAGAAGTAGCATATACTCACAGTAGGATCGAGATCCAAATATCATCGTGTGGTAATGCTGAAGGAATTCTACCAACATTATCAAATTCCAAATGGTATGCAGCACTAGCAAGTTTCAGTTTCTTTAGAAACTCCCGATGTGGATTTTTTCCCCATGCTCTTATGACCTTGACGAAGGCCAACATATCATAAGTCACATGTCAAGTTCTACTCGTAATTATCTAGGTTAATTTGAACCCACCAGTATATACCCTTGACGAAGGCCAAAATAGCAGTATGACTGTCCCAAACCAACGCATCTATCTATGCTACAGATAAATATTCAGCAGCTACCAATCACTATGCCTTGGCGAAGGTCAAAATACATAGCTTGAATACTACTGAATATTTAATTGAAATGACGGAGGGCTACGAATGTTTTTGGCGAAACCGTGAACGTAGTGAACTTGATATAATCGAACGAACCTGATAGCTTTTAAAAGGAGTGGTTTAAGCTCCGCATTTAAAAGTTTTGCTGTTTTGAAAAAACCGAGTGGTTTTGAAATTGTTCCAATGATTTAACTTTGGTTTGTTTGCTTAGCTTTAATATAATACTGTCCCATCAATTAATCCTACCATTGCAGAAAACAACGAAAATATAACATACGCTTATACCATCAGCATTCGCCATGGGGCCCCGTCATCACCCGTTAGGTTACTTAACTAACGATAGAGCGGGGGTTGGACTAGCGCGGATGCAAAACATAAGCAATATCTACTAGATATCATATATAGATATATACATTCATCAGATGCAATGATAGTCATTCCAGATCACAGATGAACACATTGGATATACTAGGAATCCGCATTTCGTTTGAGCCTGCAACGAAAGACGAATTACACGGTCATGATGAATAGCCAAACCCCACCCTAGACCCCTACGAGTGCGACAAACTATCCGCCAAATACCCGAAGTGAAGCAACCTCCCTCAACAAAGCGAGTAGGGCACTCGGCACTTCAAAGTACCCGATAGTTTGTGCACCCCACTTTGGGTCTATCCTAGGAGCAAAAACAGTAAAAGAAATAATACAACGGTGGCTACAACCTCAACCCGGATGTGCCCCGCAAAAATAATATTACATCACTTTACAAATTTTATATTGAATGAAAGAATGAAAACCCTCATCTCACACCCCGGCTATTCATCACGATAATCCAACAAGTCCATATACACAAACCAATATAATCATTACAGAAATGTGCAACCCCAACTAACCGACAAATAGCAATCAGCGGAAGTTTATAAACACATTTAACAGAACTTGAAACATTAAACAACATTAAACCGCGACTTCGAAACACCCGATATTTGCCACAGTAAAGAATTTACAGTAAAATCAAAATTGGCAAAAACAAACAACTCCTAAAGCCCTAGATTCAAGTCAAAAAGCCACACACCAAAAATGAAGCATTTCCTCCCATTTTCAACCGAGCTCGCCGGAAAATGTGCAATTGTGGCCGGCCCAATTTACGAGGAAATGTCCTGTTTTTGTTCTGTATTCCTTTTATAGTTCAAATAGTACCCTGCAGATATTTAAATAATTTTTAGAGCCTTATAAAAAATCGACAGAAACTTGAATCTTGGCTTCGATGTTTTCGGGTCGTTTCGGTTTCATAGTTTAAATTGTCGTTTAAACTGTTAGCTATGGTTTAGCCGGCTCTGATACCACTGTAAGTTAACGTTACACACCCCACGGATTTGCAGAGAGGCGGAACGAGTAAAAAACGATTTTTACAACAAGGTAACATTGACTTAACACAAGATCTTAGCTAAACCATATCTAACAAGACTAACTTGAGGTATTATCTACTCGGTAAGAAGACCATACCTAGAGTTCTAAGTCTTTCTCTTCTTTCCGCTATCCTCCTTCTCTTTGCAAGTTCCTTGGAGTGAAATGGAAAACACCTCATCATCGGCTTCTTGATGTAGTAAAAGATCCACCCGAGAGATCCAACGTAGTGCTTAACCTCCAAGATGAGGCAACTAGATCACTTGGGGTGCTAGACTAAGTGACCTAGAAAGAGTAGAGAGTAATTTGTATTAGCTTAGTGTCACTTAACCCTTGATTCTCAACTCATGAGACACTAGGATTATGAGAGGAAGAAGAAGAGAGCAAGCTTAGGAGATAGAATGTATTTGTGATAATGATAATAAAAATTGGAATGGAAAATATATATATGTCCATTTGTCATGGCATGATAAATATCTCAACAAAATATCTAGCTCAAAAATATCTCATCAAAATATCTATGGTCAACAAGTCATGCCAAGTCAAATGGTCAACCAAGTAACCATGCCAAAATAGATTATCATTTATCACAAATAACAAATACTTTCCATTTTCTCATATTTACTTTGACCAAGTCAATAGTCAAAACCTTAATGAGAGGTCTCCCTCTTAACCCCTTCACATCCGTATATACATACCCGCATCCGTGTTTCGAGAAACACGAATACTATGAGACGAAACTAATCCAATAATCAAATACTAGGATCCGGCTTAAACCAAATCCCACTAGTATTGTCCGCTCGAACACCACACGTGCACAGGTACACGTATGTGATCAAACCCTGTCGTAAAACCATACGACCTCTACTCGTTTCACCCGAAGCTGGGGAACCCTCTGTGTGGGACTCTAAAGACTCGACACTATGCTGGCCGTGGGTTTAACCACAGGCTGCAAGCGGTACTAGCTGTACGTAACGGTCCCCAGGTTGATTTCGATAAGAAGGCCGATGAGGAAACCCATCCGAACTCCTACTGATCCTGAATGTGACATTCTCCGTACAGTCCGGTCTGTTCGCCTAAGAGCGTCGCATATTGAGCCTAGGGGGCGGCAAGCGTCAGACCCCTAATAATGGTATAAGTCATGTCGGAGTACATTCCAAAACACCCTGAGAAACTACTGGAGTACCTACCAGTAAATCTCACTTGTCATGGTTATGGACTTTGTGTAATGGCATTCCGAACACAGTGCGACATCAACCCCCAATACTGGTAGGGACGAATCCTATCTAACCGCCATTGCCTCCAACTGCTTCGAGACCGCACCCAAACTGCTTCCTGCTTGCACAACTCAACAGAGCCATGGTAAGGTAGCAATCTAAGAACAGTGGGAACACACTTGAGGCGAAGTAGCAGTGTCAAGTCAATGAACTAAGCTGTACTCATATCACCTGGGAACTTCTAACTGACGATAGGTATGATACCAACCAACAGTTCCCAACGAGTCCTGTCCAATGTACTCGTAACCTATCGAGCACCTGCGTACTATCTCCAGTACGACGTACTGATGGCTATGGGACAGACCATCTCCCCTCTTGGGTTGAGAAGCGTATACACTATTCTACTCTGGAGTATCGATGCCCTGTCTCGATAATCTTACGACTAGGGACCTGTATAAGGATGTGCTTGTAGACTATCCAGCCCCCACTAGTGTGACTGCCATCGCAACGCTGGTAGTCAAGCAAAGATCCTACGGGCTCTATCTGTTAGTTATATGTATGCCCTAGAGGCCATTACTGTACATTGGAGGTATATTGTAGTGGATGCTGTGACATATATAGGAAGGACTTTCTTGCTCGACATGATAGTATGCTATCTGGTTGATCTTTACCTTAACGTGTACACTGATTGTCTCTCTGTTACATGTTGGTAAAGCCCTTAGGATGTGTACTTGACTACCTGGACTATGATGCGGATCATACTAGTGGGGACATGGTAGTCCATAAGTACATCCTTCAAGGTCCCTAGTCGAGGGTGTATCGAGACGGGGCATCGATATACCAGAGTAGACTAGCGTATACCTTCTCGACCCATACAGATGGGCGATGGATGATCCCATATCCATTGGTGTTTGACATCAGAGATGATATACGGGTGCTCAGTGGAGACTGGGTACACTGGACGGACTCGCCGAGAACTCCCAGATGGTATTATACCTTACGTCAGATGGCAGTTCTCTGGTGACACTGGTACAGAGTAGTCTGTTGACCCGAGATCGTCATAGAGTCTTGTGTGGTTCCCACTGTGCTTTGATATCCACCTTACCACGTCCAAGAGGGCGTGCAAAACGGTGGTTTTTGGGTACAGTCCCGAATCACATGGAGGCAATGAGCGATAGGAGGGGATTCGTCTCTCCTGGTATAGGGAGTTGATGTTGCGATGTGTTCGATTGGCTATAACCGGAAATCCCTGGCCAGGGTTGCTGATATTTAATGGTAAGTGTTACCAGTTGTTTCTCGAATTGTTATAGACCTCATATCGACATGACTTATCGAGCTATTGGGGTCTGACGTTTACCACCCCTAGGCGAGATATGCGACATATCAGACGATCAGACCGGACTGTACGGTAAGTATTACTGGTTGGATTCACAGGAGTGTGAGCGGGCTTGCTCATCGATCTTGTGATCGCTCAATACCCGGGTGGCCGTTACGTTTGGCAGACCGCTTGCGGCTTGTGGGTGTTTGATATGATCATCACCTGCTGCCGGCGTATTGACGAGTCTTTAGAGTCCTACACAGAGGTTTCCTGGCTCAAGCGAAACGAAATAGGAGCGCATATGAGATATGTGCGGGACCGAGAATGATTCGTGTATGTGATACCGTATTCTATTCTCGCGATGAATGTATCGAATGGTTGTATGCGATATAACCTAGTTATCGAATCAAGGATTGATTCGATAAGCCGATACATTGAATATTAGTCGGTTATATGCGATATGACCGGATCGTTAAATCAAGTGTTGATTTAATGATTTAATGCGTAATTATATATATTTGATATATTACTTTGCATTAACTAGTATTGGTTCATTTTAAATGGATTTTCTCACTTGGATGTACAAGTTGTATATGTGATATACTTTTTGTGCACTTGATTGTATCATGTTTGATGATACATGCTTACTTGGTTAAGTGTAAAGAATTAAACCATGGTTAAACTAATGATTAGGGTTTTTTTATCCATCACTGATTTATTCATTTATTTATTTTCTTTTTCATTTTGGAAAGGATAAATGAATGGTGGATTGTTTTGTTTGTTAGTTGAATCTTCTTGAAGCTTTGACTAAGTCATCACTCTTGTCTTATACTTAACCCTAACCATTCAAGTTAACCATCGTCTATTCTCTACACTCAACTAAGGTTAGTATATGATAAGTATTTCAATTATTTTCTAATTATTCAATACTTATCATATTCTATGATCATCTTCTTCTTCTTCTTCTTCAAGAAGAAACCTTGCTCCATCAATGGCAACTTGAGCAAATGAGTGAGAAATCCAATTCTAAAGTGAACCCACTTCCTATTTCTTCATCCTCTACCACTTGCCAAGTAGTATAGGGTGTTTTCTTCACAGGTTTCATGACTTGGTGAAGTGGGAGCTTGATCTTGTGATGCCTCGACGTGGATCATCTTCGGCATGAAGCCGATGACCTTGCCCGCCCATTTCTCCGATGAAGCCGACGCTAGAGCCCGGGATTCCATTTGGACAGCGAGGAGACTTCATTGCGGAGCTATGGAGGTGGAGGACTGGATCTACAAAGGTTGTATTTCCGTTTTTTTAGTTATATTGTTAACTAGTTGTATGTGTTCGCCTAAAATTCTAGTTAACGATCCGTATTAGGGTTTGTAGGCACTTATAAAATTTGAAATTGGCATGGTTGATACCTTGTGAGACCTCATTAGCGTGCCTAGGAACCCTACAGTGGTATCAGAGCCTAGCTAGAGCCTTAGGCGATACGTAGACGAAGTTTGAAACCCGATCGACCCGAAACCATGCTCTCTGGACTTTTTTCAAAATCTGGGATTTTTCCAAATTAAAAATGCTTAAAAAATTCAGCAGGGTATTATATGAATTACCATGAAAAACGAGCCTCTAATTCCTCTACTTGGCCGCGGAACCGCTGCGTTGACCCCCCTTTAGCGGCGGTTCCGCGGCACATTTATTGCATTAGCGACGGTTCTTTGCATAGTAATTCATAAATCTGTTGTTTATATTTTCTGGGCATTTTTAATACTGATTCTAGAGTTGAGTGTTCTGGGGTTGTATTGGGGACTCGATGAATCGATCGGATTATTTAACTTTGTCTATTTGGCTTTCCGGATAATTTTTGAATATGTTAAAAAGTTCGACCGGATATAAATACCCAACTTTTCCCCTGCCGGAAAATTTCCAAGTGTTGGATTTTTCTGTGGTTTAAAGACGTTCTAAGTAGTGCAAGTAACGCGATGGTCCCTCTAGAAGACAACAAACCTTAACTCGATTATGTGACCGTCTTGAACTGCCCTTTGAACCTTCGGGTTTGGGGCAGTACGGCATGCCACATGTGAGGCGTTGGCTTGACCCTTCTACGGCTGGACCGTTGGTACTGAGGCATGAAGTGAATGTCTTTGAACCTATTTCATGTGTTTGTTGGAGATAGTGCCCTCATAGTCAATTATTGGATCGCAGGTACGTGGTTGCAATGATTGCGGAAGACCTATACCGGAAGGACAGTCTTACTCGAGATGATAGTATGCTATCTGGTTTACCTTTATCATTCGTGTACATGTTCAGGTGACTGATTACATGTTACACTTTGATAGAGCCCTTAGGATCTTGCTTTACTACCAACAGTATGATGGCGATCATATACGTGATAGTTGGGTAGTTTATATGCATACCCTTAATTGTGGTCCCTAGTCGTGGGAGTTTCGAGACACGGCATCGATACTCCGGAGTAGACTAGTGTATACAGTCGAGACCCCGACGAGGGGCGGTGGCCGGTCTCACAAGCCACTGGTGTCAGTTGGATCACCTAAGATGTATACAGGTGCTCATTGGGTTATGAGTACACCGGACAGGACTCGCCGGGAATCTGCTAGTTGGTATTATACATATCGTCAGATAGGAGTTCCCTGGTGACATGTGTACAGGTTAGTTCATCGACCTGAGGTCGTCATTTGTCTCGTGTGAGTTCTCACTGTGCTTTGATTTCTACCCTACCACGGCTCAAAGGAGTCGTGCAAACAGGTAGCTTTTGGGTACAGTCCCGAGCCATATGGAGACACGTGAGCGGATCGGTAGGGGATTTGTCTCTCCCGGTATTGGGGGCGAGATCGTGCTGTGTCTAGGAGAGCCATTACACAAAGCCCACGGCCGTGGCAGGAGATTTACTGGTAGGTACTCCAGTAGTATCTCAGGGTGTTATTGGGCTACACTCCGACACGACTTATACTGCTATTGGGGGTCTGACGTTACTAGCCCCCTAGGCAGATATACGATACTTATAGACGAACGGACCGGACTTTATATACATTGTCACTGTTAGGCTCAGTAGGGTTTCCGGATGTGTTCGCTCATCGGCCTCCCTTGAGGTCAGTCCATGGGCAGCCGTTACGTATTGCTTGTGCCGCTGACGGTTTGTGGTTAAACCCACTGCCAGGGTACTGACGAGTCATTAGAGTCCCCCACAGACAGTTTTCCAAGTTCGGGAGAAACGTTGTAGAGGCCATATGGTTTTATGGCAGGGTTCGGAAAATGCACGTGCGTTTACGCACGTGTCAGATTTCGGGCAGATGATACTGGTCGGCTTTGGTTTAAGCCGGATCCGAGTATTATATTGAGTAGATATAATATCTTTGTCTCAGTTGCATTTGTATTCGGTCGTAATACAAATGCGGGTATATTTATACAGTTACGGGGTTATCCTGAAATTCGTTTCGGGATCACTTTTGGAAGTTGCCAGTTTCCAGTTTTCTATCAGCCGTCTTTTAACATTCGGTTAAAGACGGATTTATCTTTTCTTGGATGAGAGTGAGTCATGCTTCTAGAAGGTTCTAAAGAGGGTGACTTGGCTTGGTGAATCATTAGTGCATTAATGGAGTCATTAATGACTTGATGAGGTGTATAATGACTCATGCTTTAAGCTTTATTGTTTCTTGTTTTCTTAAGGATATTTTCTCTTGATCTTTTGCTTATGGTTACCCTCATTGCTCCTACACTCACCCCCTCTCCATATATATGGCCGGCCCCTCCTCTCACTCTCTCACTTGTTGTCTCATTTTGGAAAAAGATTATGATAGCTTTAGGGTGTATGGAAATATCATTGCTCATTTCTTTCCATCACCCGGACCAATCGGCAACTTCATTAACCGTTCGTCCATAGCTTTGGTCGGAACGAGACAAAGTCATCTACTCATTCTCTACATCATTCTTGGTCGTCTCTTTTAGCAAACTTGACGACTGAGTTGCCTCGAGTCAGAGGCGGGAGCCCGTTTAAAGAGTCGTTGACGTGGTGCCACCTGGACGAGCAGATCGGAGATCGACGAGATCGGAGCAGCCGCAACGGAGCGTGGGATGATGGTTAAAGAACGAAGGACTCGGATCGTTCGGTATAACCTTTCTACTCTCTTTACAGCTTGTTAGTTTATCAATAATGGAAGATCCGGGTTAAAGTACACGATAGCGCCAGTTAAAAGTTTTTTTTGTTCCGTATTTGGCGTCTGTAGACGGCCGGGACGCTACCGTAGACTTACAGTGGTATCAGAGCCTCACCATTTTGCTATACTAACTTGTGCTAACGCGTTTAAAACATCGATCGAACCGGAAATCAAAAACCGCATTTTTTCATTTTCACAGTTTCTGTTGATTTTAAATGATGTCCTAAAATTATTCCACATATCACAGAAAGTTGTGCAGGGTTTCAGAAGTACACCGACCAAATTTGAGCACGTGATCCCACCAAACCGCCGCGCATCCGCGGCCAAACCCATGGTTTGGCCGCGCATCCGCGGCCATTCTATGGGATCAGTGCACCAAATTTGGTCTGTGTCTTCTCTATTGGAATTTGGGGTTTTTGGTATATATCTTTTGGGCCCAGATTTTGTTACTGTTCACCAGTTGTTCGTGGGGCCCACTTTGTGATATTTAGTCGATCGAAATTTAAACATGTTAGTTTACAGTACTTGCATTATATCTACGACCGGGAATGTCATTTGATCGGTAAACCGCGTCTGATTGCTATAGTTCTTTTAGACGGGTTTACGAACGTGACATTCGCGTTGATGTTCTGTGTTGTGCTGTGATGGTACGGATTTGTCATGGTGGATAGCAGTGTGCAATAGTAGTGCAGTTTGGATTTATTTGTACATTTGATATTGCGGGGCGAGCATCCAACTTGTGGACTGCCGTCACTGCCTGTTGTATAATATTCTTTTGGGGCACGACCAGGTTGCGGTCGATGTACCTGTTGTACTATTTTTCATTACTGTACTAGGTTTTGCCCCGCGACGGAGTGCACGGATAGCCGGGTTCTGGGAGGCAACGGGTCCGCATCTCATGGCTTTGAGAGGCAGAGGGGCCTCACTCTAGAATTGGCAGACTATTCACCGCACTCGTAGGGGGTACAGGTTGACCCAAGGAGGGGTGCCCAAGATTACCGGATTCCGTGAAGTACTGGGTGGTCCATTCACTATGCTGTAGGGGGCTGCCTCGCTTCAGGTTTTGGCGGGTAACTTGCCGCACCCGTAGGGGTCTAGGTTTCATTGCACAGGCTATCCACACGACAGGGGAACGTCGGGTTTCAGCAGCGGCTCTGTGAAACCCGGGGATCCCAGATTATCTGTATTGTTCTGTGATGCTTATTACTTTTCTGTAATGTTGCATATTATCACGCCTGGAGCGATTATTGTATATTGGTTTATATACTATTAGATGTTGTATATGTTTTACACCCGCGCTAGTCCAGTCCCCGCTCTGTCGTTAGTTAAGTAACCTAACGGGTGATGACGGGACCCAGTGACGAATGCGGATGGCATATACGTACATTTTATTTTCGTTCTTTTCTGGTGTGATTGAATGATGGGACTGCGTTGATTTTGATCAATGCAAAGGAAAGCAAACCTATTTGGCAGTTGTTGGAACAAATTTAAAAAGTGTTATTGCAAAGATGTTTCCTTTTGTTTTGCATAGCGGTATTCAGTGGAATATCCTGCACCTCATTCGACGGGGCAAGGGCCGATATCCCTTCACCGGGACTGACCCCTTGGGAAAAAGTTTGCGTCAGGGTAATAACTTCACTATAGTCGATTACATGTTGCTTTGCATCGCGGTATTCAGTGGAATATCCTGCACCTCATTCCACAGGGAAAGAGCCGAGATCCCTTCACCGGGAGTGACCTCTTTAGCAAAAGGTTTTCACCACTATATTTTAAAAAGCTATCAGGTTCCTTCAGCGATATCAAGTTCACTACGTTAAAGGTTTTTCGCCAAAAACCAGCCGTAGCCCTCCGTCACTTCTTTTGGGTATTCAGTGGTATTCAAGCTATGTATTTTGACCAACGCCAAGGCATAGTGTTTGGTAGCTGCTGGGTATTCAATTGTTGCATAGATAGATGAGTTGGTTTGGGACAGTCGTTCTGCCATTTTGGCCAACGTCAAGGGCATGTGCGGGTGGGTTCAAATTGACAAGATAGTGACGGGTAGAACTTGGCATGTGACTTATGATATTTTGACCAACGCCAAGGTCATAAGAGCATGGGGCAAAAATCATATCAGGAGTTTCTAAAGAAACTGAAACTTGCCAAGTATGCGCATACCTTCTGGAGTATGAGTAACGTGGATGCATTCCATCACGTTATCATGCGATGAGAGTTGGATCCCGATTCCTACTGATGAGTTGGTTTACTCTTCGGGTGATCCCGATTGATTCTTCTTTCAGGTTTGGAGGAGAATTTGACAGGACAGTGGGAGGTTTCCGGATTAGATAAAGTGATAACCATTCTGATCTAGGTTAGAGTGCACGCAGAGTGTTTCTTTTCTCTCTCTCTTTGGCAGCGATCTTTGACCGACCCTAGACTATGACTCAGTGACCAAGTTGACCGAACCTTCTTAAAATACTGGCTTTTGGATTGTCTGAGTTGCATAAGTCATTGCCACTCATTCTTTTACCCTTTGAATTTCTCAGAACACCCCGTATTACTACGGACATCCACTTCCATTGGATAGATCCATCGTATGGTTATATACGAACTCGAAGGGACTTCTTCGAGGATGGATCAAGGTTCAGGAGAAATAGAATTGGTTTATTCAGTTGTCTTTTATTATCACCTTCTCTCAGGTTGCGAGGGCTCCTTGGTTTAGGAGAGTACACCTATTACGCTTATTGGATAGTCTTATTCCAAACCATAGGCAGGTGCCGAAAGGTAGGGAATGAAGAAAACCAATTAGCCTAAGTAGGGTGTACAGAAGGTAATATGTAAAGACAAAATAAAGGGATTAGAAAGAGGGCAAAGTAAATTGCGACAGTTATCATTCACGACCAAACCGCGTATATCGTCGCCACTCCTATTTCACCTTTAAAAGAATAAGGTATTATTCAGTTGCCTTTTATCATCACCTTCTCTCAAGATGCGAGTACTCCTTGGTTTAGGAGGGTACACCTATTATGCTTACTGGATAGTTTCTTCCAAACCATAGGCTCGTGCCGAACGATAGGGAAGGAAGAAAACCATTTAGCCTAACGATGGTGTACAGAAGGTAACGACTAAAGACAAATAAAGGGATTTGGAGAGCTGGCAATAAAATATACGGTTAAAGTCATGGATTGGATTATGGAAAAGGCATTACTAGGAATACCAGGATACCCCTACGAAACATTTTCATGTTTCAGTGCATTGTTAAAGAAAAACTGTTTTCCCGATTAGATACTTACTCCAAGGGTATGTATTTACCAGGTTTCATTCTCATATCTGTATGGTTTTACAGATGATGAGTGGGAGTAAGTCATTGGGAATAAGGTGATTATCCTCATTATATCGGAATTCGTTGTAATTGGTGATATTTGAGGAAATCGCCAGGGTACAGTTTTCAACCTACGAAGCACAGGTTTTGAGTTATTCAACTCAGCGGACTTATACAGAGTATTGTATGTTGTCCAGTATCCATCAGGACAAAGGGGTAGGTCCTCGTACTATGTTCTGTTTACTTATAACTTCTCTAGTTTTTAGACAAGTGTTTCGTAGAAATACAAGGTCTAAGTTTTGAGAAGTTGTGGGTATAAGAATAAAGTAGAGAACCAGGTGTCACAAGTATCGGGATTCTTCAAAGAGATCGAAGATGTAGATTCTTGTGTTTGGTATTCAGATGACAGTAATGATTTTGAGAAACTTGTTTCTCTTTCAGGTTACTCATAATTGGAAGGATTCCTAAGTTGAGTAATGCTGATCAGCCTCTCTCCATTAAGTTGATATGCACTGGAGACAGCTGCATGATTGAATATGGTTCCAATTAAATAAGTGCCAAAGTTTCTATATTGGATATAGAATAGTTCGTACCTTAAAAGATGTTAAGGTACGGGGAGTTGTCCAGCTTATGCTTAAAACCAGACACTGGATAACTCAGGGTACGTTTCTGTAATGGCTGTTTGCGGGTTGACCCTGGCTATGACGAGGGTTGATATTCTACCATTTGGAAGATCAATAGTGATATTGTTCTTGACTCGCCACAGTTTTAGTAAAATGGATTTTTTCAGAAAACAGTAGTGGGAGTATGGTAGAACTGGAAGTGATTCCAGAACCGCGAACGATTACGGAAAATTTAATAGGACCTATATATTCAATCAGGTTTGACATTCCATTAGCCACTCCGTAGATATGGTGGGTAATCTCAGACACCCGAGAGGTACTTCGGTAGCCTCAAGGACGGTGACAGGGAGGTTCTTATCTACCAAGACTTGACACTACTGTTGTTCCAGGCTATGAGACCCGGTAGGAGGGTTGTCGTAGTCAATGGGAGCAGCGGAAGCATAGTGGGCAAGTAGCTTATGTCTATTTATAGACTAGAGCAGTTATAGCGGAGATAGATCATCTAATTTTGATGTGACAGTCATGGGTTTGACTTCATCAAAATAGGGGATGGATCTGTTAAGAAGGTAGTAGGGTGTGATGTCATGGTATCTGGATGACATACACAGAGTAGGAAGTAAAATTCCTATACTACGATCGGTTGTACTGTGGTCGTCACACAGTTGTTTCTCCAGACAGGATATGGATATAATATTTGACATTCTGGTTTCTGGATCTATGGTTTTAGATCTAGATTTGGGTAGTTTCCCAATGTGGGTACTTTGACAGATATTCTAATGGTTTTTAGAATAGTTGACTTCTAGCATGGTGGTGTACCTGCAGGTGATGGAGTCACCCTCTCTAAAGATGTCGTATAGACTAAAGGGGAGAGGGCTGTGCATGATTGGCAGATCACTTGCTTAGGCAATTAAGTCAATCGTGAGGTGTCAAGTACCACACCAGATGTTGTTTTTGCACTAGATGCGATAAGTTTGTATTAATCCAATCCTGGAGAGACATAAGGAAGCAGTTTTAGAACATAATCTCCACTTGTGTTACCAGTGTCTGGAACGAAAGGATGCAAGGGTCTTGAAAGAAGAAAGATTACCAGTGTTACCCTGACCTATAGCTTCAGCTTCTACGGCCGCTAAAGTTAAAACTTGACGCCGGGGTGCATTCCTCCTAGCTGGAGGCACATTCCTCTGTCTTTGGGGCATGTTTCTCTGTCTTTGAGGCATATTCCTCATTACCTGGTGGAACTGACGAGGAGGCTGTATAGAAGGTCCATGAGAAGGTGGAGCAGGTAGGGCAAGACGAGGTGCAGAAGCCTGAAAAGCTGGCCGTTGCAGAAAGATGATGTGTACTGGAACTGAGTTGCGTCTATGAGGACATGTTCCAATGTCATGAGTGGATGCACCACAAACTAAGTACATGCCATTTGCACGCCTGCAGTCCTTCCCTAGGTGTCCATTCCTCTTGCAGTAGAAGAAAAAATCTAGACTTGGACGGTTAAATGTTACTTTCCGGTCTCCTGGGTGCAAAAGTTGGCATAGAAGAGGCTCCTCCTGCCATCTGGGTGGCAGGGCCCTGCACACCTGCAGTCTGAGGTCTTCCTTTCTTCTTTACAACCGCCTCATATGTTCGAGCAGCATTTAGAGCAAGATCGTGGGTTGGGAAATCCCCTGTAGCTAATGCGGTTTGGATCTCCGGTCCAACCCTTGCTAAAATTTTTGAGCTTTGATCTCAGCAGTCGGTATGAAATATGCAGCGAACCTGCTAAGCATGGTGAATTCAACATCATACTTATCCACAGATTTGCTCCATATAGAGCCTTGTTGCAGGTGGATAATTTGCTGCTCCATGTCAAAACGGGCTGTCTCGAGAAAGTACTTCGCGTCGAGCATCTCGTGAAAATTTCTCCATCCAATCGGATGGGCAAGACGGCTTTCTTCAGCCTTCCACCATACTTTGACATTGTCTGTGAGTTGCAGCTTCGTGACTCTTATCCAAGCAATCTCTGGCACTTGTGCTGCTGTCTGGTCATATTCAATAGACTGAGCCTATTCTTCTGCCTCCTGGGGGCTCTCTTTCCTAGAGAAGTTCTTAAGATGCAGTGCCCGGAATTGCTTCACTTCAGGTGCCTCAGATTCTAGGCGGTGCAGTAGAATAGCAGTCTGCTGCTGCTCTCCCTCCAAGAGGCTTTTGATTGCCTCAAGTAATATCGTCTGCTCGTTGATTGGAGCTTCTATGGTAGGTGGTGGTGGTAGAGGAGGTGGAGTGTTTCCATTCACGTTGGTGCTCGTGTTGTTCGGGAAATCCATAACCTTGAACGAAAAAGTAGGGTTAGGATAGATTCAAGGAATTAAAATTTAAAGAATGTATAGTACTAGCCGTCTTAGGATTAAGCCGGATTATTAAATCAGATATTGATTAACTAATTTACATATACACAATCGATATGTATATTCTAGTGTCATCCAGGTTTTCGATGGAGCAGGGATCCGATCAAACGATAATACTAGCCGGCTTAGAATTAAGTCGGATTATTAAATCAGGTATTGATTTAATAATTTAAATATACATATTTCAATATGTATATTCTAGTGTTATCCAGGTTTTCGATCGGACGGTTGATAATACTAGCAGGGTTAGGATTAAACCGGTTTGTTAAATCTGATATTGATTTAATACTAGTATTATATTAGTAGTATTATTCTATCTCTTGGGTCTTCATATTTTGGTACGAATACGAGTATGTATATATGATAGAATGTATTCTGTATTTATTCGGAAAACATTCTAGAAGGTGGACACCTCATTTTTGATTTATCCATTTATTCTTTTAAATGGAAATGAGGTGTAAAGGTAGTAAGGAGTGATATGGTGAGAACCATGCTTGAATAGTCTTGAAAAATTAATTTATAATTCATTTTTGTAAACTGTTAAAATATAGATGATATATTTATATTGCTAAATATGTTTTATAAAACCATGATTGCATTATTGTTTCAAGTGATGATTTTTCATTCTCATCATGAGCTTCTCTCTCCTCTCTAGCCTTTCTTGAGTTTCTCTACCTTCTTCTTCATCTTCCTTCCTACCATCTCATGAGTTGAGAATCAAGAGAGGAAGAGAGATATAAATACACTAGAAAGCTCACTACATTATCTTGGCAACCTAGATTAGTAAACTAGGTTGTTGAGTTGCTTCATTAGCGAAGCTAAGTTTGGATTACAAACTCTAGGGTGGATCATCTAGGACAGAGGAAGCCGACTATCAATGTTGATCTAGGAGAACCCTAGGGGCTTAAGAAGAGGAGTGAGACTCGAAGGATATGGATCTTCTGGTATAACCTTCTCTCATAGTAGATAAAACTCCTAGTAGTTGCTAGTTTAGGGTTATGGTTTGATCATATAGGTTAAGTTGGTTGTGCTTGCTTAAACATTTAATTTTTATGCATTCCGCCTCTCTACTTCGATTTAGAGTGAGCACAACTCACCAACATTGTATATAATCATCGATGTCAAACACCATTGGCTATGGGATCGGCCATCGCCACGTAGAGGGTCATGAAACATATACCTAGTCTAAACTGGAGTACCAATGCCCAGTCTCGATACTCCTACGACTAGGGAATTTTAAAGATGTGCTTATATACTACCCAGGGAATTTTAAGGATGTGCTTATATACTACCCAGGCCCCACTAGTTTGATCCCTATCATAATCTTGGTAGTCAAGCAAAGATCCTATGGGCTTTCTCATATTGTAGTAGTGATACATTATAGCAAGTAAAACATATACTTATGAATGACAAATACAAACCAGATAGCATACTATCATCTCGAGCAAGACTGTTCATGGTATAGACCCTCCTCGAATTCAATAATTGCATTCATGCAACTATGATAATTGCCTTGAGGGCGCCTATATCCAACAATCTCCCACTTTCACTCAAGGCCAATTATTGCGGTATCGCATACACACATCTAATGTGCTACTATATACCCAACTTCTATACTAACAGTTTCACAAACTGTGTTCAAGAAATAGCCCCAGTGAATTGATCCAGAAATAGCCCCAGTGAGTTGATCCACTACGATATTTCTAATTGTATCTCTTTGAATCTCAATTTCGCGGAGATCAACTATCTCCCGAAATGACTGATACCTACCTTAGAACTTTGTTTGGACGGCTGATGGGACCATGTTCATAAATGAACATATTTATCTAGACAATTTCTTAGGATGTATCCTCTGCTGAGTCAAAATCAGCATTTATCGCCTTGACTACCACAGTATCCCGCTTGGAACTCTTTCAATATATTGCTCCTCATAAGAAGGTAAACTAATTGACTCGTAATAGATACTCTGTCACCTATGACACTACGGAAGCTGGAATCGGTAATTGCAACATAAAGGATCTGCCATTACCATATACCAAGAACATCTTATATGTTCTTAACTTCTTCTTATGTTTCTCTAGATTTGGACAAATATTTGCTTACTACACCAAGTGTAAAAGCAATATCTAGTCTGGTATTTAACATCGCATGATTGACTTCACTGCCGAAGCATTTCGAATGTCATTCATGCGAGACCCTCTCTTCATCAGTCCTGAAAGACATCTATAGAGAGAGTGACCCCATTACCTGTGGGTACATTACCTTACAGGGAGTCGTCCATTCTAAGCTACTTTAGAATGGAGTTAAGATACCTGAATTTAGGACAATCCAAAAAAAAACCTTTACTAGATCTAAATTTGTAGACCTGGTCAACAGAATCATTAATCCAAATCCATAAAGGAAAAACAAATGTGACAACCAACATTTGACTGAATCGTAGTATAGGAATAACATTTCTTATCAAGAGTATGTTATCCACATCCGTATGCAGAATCTAACAGTACTCCCTACAGCTTTCTTACAAATACCTGGTTCATATCTTTATTTTGATGAACTCAAACACTTTAACCGTAGCATCAAACCAGATGATCCATCTCCGCTATGTTTGCTTTAGTCTACAAATAGATTTAAGCAGCTTGCATACTATCTGCTGCTCCCACTGACTAAGAAAATTCTCTGGTAGAGTCATATATCCGTACACTTCTAAATCCAATTTAGAAAAATGTTATAGTCATTCTCATACCAGATATTAAAGTCATGAAAACAACAGTGGCAAGTTATATCCATATGGATTTCAGCACAGACAATGAAGTAATAGTATCATCACAATCCACATCGGGTATTTGATGAATACATATTAACTATAAGTCTGGCCTTATTAGATTAATATCTTTCAATTTCTACTGATCTCAAAAGATCCGCTTGCTCCTTATGGATTTTACCCCATTCAGGAGCACATAACAAAGTCTATAATTTGTTATTGTGCACGGAGTCCAAGTTGGATAATTTTGGCATCCAGCCATCAGTCATAAGTCACCACTTCCTATGGCAAGCTGATAACTAGTAGGGTTATCATCACATGATGCAAGCCTCCTAGTCACCGTCTATGAGAAAACCAAAGTATCTCTAGGGTGGCAGAGGTTACTTACTAAATCCGCAGAGTAGCTATGGTCTGTCAGGGTCAATTGAATTTTTAGGTTCTACTAAACTTTCGGTAACCGTTTGTGGTTCTGAAATCATTTCCAGTTCTACCATACTCCCACTAATTTCTTTGCTAGAAATTTATTTACCAAGGAGGTGGCGAGTTAAGGACAAAACACTTTTGAACTTGAAAATGGTAGAAGATATCCTTCGCAAAATCATTGGATAACTCACAGACTGCTAATACCGATACGTGCCTCGAGTTTATCCGGATTATGGTTTTAAACACAAATCAGATAACCCCATTTCTTAACAACTTTAAAATGAACACCATTCTATATAACATATAGAAAAGAGGCACTTGTTTAGGTGGAACCAGTATCAATTGATATGCATCTATTCCTAGTGCATCCCCAAAATTGAAGAAGGCAACTCAATATTACTCATCATGGAGCGCACCCGCGGATGACCAATCTGAGAAAAAAATCACATTCTCAATATGGAATACTTATTACCAACCCCATGTCCATATGAACATCGGACAACATACATCAATATGTGTAAGTCCCTTGAGTTCACTAACTCAATTTCCGTGTGCTGTTAATTGAGAACATTCTTTTGGATAAAAGAAACCAAAAGTTTACCATTCAGGCAAAGCCTGATGATTTTCCTCAATAGCAACAATTGCTCTAAAAACCAACATTGAGGATAAAATCAACCAATCTCAATTCTCTGCTCCTTTTCAGCATCTGTAACGCCATACAGATGTGGAATTCTAATTCAATATCTATATATACCTAAGAGTTAGAGTTTTATTGAGAACCAGTTTTCTAAAACATAGACATACAGAAAATCCGAAACATCAAAATGTCTCGGTAGGATTAGTTGGGTATTCATAGTATTGCATTTTTCATTGCCCAGGCTCATGACAAAAGTCGCAATTTTCTTTTCTCATACATCAACCCCTTTTGATGCCTCTCCATCTTACCTTCCTGTATACCGAACTTATGCTAATTGGTTTTTCCTCTTTCCATTCCATTAGCACCAGCTTTGAGATTGGAAGAAGATTATCCAATAAGCGTAACTGGTATACACTCCTTATATATAAAGAGCTCTTGAACTTGAGATAAAGTAGATGGGAGATAGAAACGAACAATTCATCTAATTCAAAACCAGTGTCCATTTCGGACTGAAACAATTTCATCGAGTTCGTATCTAACCATATGATGGCCTTCCAAGCAATATGG
The DNA here is from genome assembly GCA_030015575.1 of Agapanthus africanus. Taxonomy (NCBI): domain Eukaryota; kingdom Viridiplantae; phylum Streptophyta; class Magnoliopsida; order Asparagales; family Amaryllidaceae; genus Agapanthus; species Agapanthus africanus. The sequence goes on along the minus strand of CM057350.1, from coordinate 176,586,391 downwards.
ATCTCTATACCGAATACAGAGGGTTCTAGAGTTAGCATACGGGGATGTAGGATAGGTAAGAATATATGTGACTATGTCGTAGATTTGGGCAATCCAGACATTCCAAAACTTTGAGTTTGTAAAAAGGTCGGTCAATGTGGTTAACAAGTCTTAGTTTAAGGCCAGTCCAGGATCACCGCCAGAGAGAGAGAGAGAGAAAGAAAAGAAACACTCAGCGTACACTCTAACCTTGATCAGATTGGTATATTTATCTAATCAGGATGGCTCCCACTGTTTTGTCAAATCCACCTTCAAACCCAAGAAGAAGAACTAGCCGGGATTTTGTATAGAAAATCTCCCGGGAGTAACTATTACTCACAATGGAAATCGGGATCCAAACCATCATGGAGTGGTAATCTTGACACAGTCAACAAGTCACCCCACACTATAGAAGGTATGCAATCTCATTGCAAGTTTCAATACTCAAAACTCCCGATATTAATTTTTACTCCTGGCGGCTTATGATCTTAACACAGTCAACAAAGTATAAGCTACTAGTCAAGTTCAACCCATCATTTCGTAATTGATTTAGACCTACCAGCATAACCCTTGGAACAGTCAACAAGATTAGACGACTGTCCTAACCTATCGCATCAATATGCAAACATGAAGACATCACTTAGCTATGTTGCGCCACGGCAGCGCCCCGGCCTCGTACTCGAGGCCAAAATGCGGAATCAAAAATTTTCCTTACTCGGAAACCGGCGCTACCGCGGACAAAGAAAACCCGGATCGTTTACCATTAACCTAATGCTAGCAATCAAGAGATAGGGTGAGAAGTATACCGAGCGATCCGAGTCCTCCGGTTTTCTCTTCATCGTCCCGATCTCCCGCGGAAAGTCTTGTCTCCATATCGTCGCCTCCTCGCCGGAAAGGGCACCACATCGCCTGCGTCTTTTACGGGCTCCCGTCTCAATACCGAGGCAACTCGAGCATGAAGCCGGCAACTCGACATGCTCAAGATATGCTGTAGAATGTGTAGTGTAGTGTCTCACTTGGGTTTTGGTTGCCTTGATGGAGGAAATGAGATAAGAAAAATGGTGCTTGCATTTTTCTAGCATGAATGAGATCAAGAAGATGAAACTCTCAAGAATGAAGAACTCTCTCCTTCTTCTTCTCTCTTTCTTTTGCTTCTTCTCTCTTTCTTTTTCTTCTCTCTTTCTTTTTCTTCTTCTTTCTTTTCTTATGAAAAAACTTATCAAGTAAATGAGAATGGTGGAGGAGGTAATATGAAGCAAGAAGGGAGGTGAGTGTAGGGTAAAGCAAGTGGTGACCACATCAAGACATAATCATCATCAAACTTACATCAAACTTCATTTCAAATCTAATCTTCATAAAGCAAGACAAGATGATAGAAAAGAATGGAATAAAAAGATGCTATCATAATAAATCATCTTACAAATAAAACCTCCACCAAATGTAATTTGCAAAACTGCAAATTACCCCCTCCATCAGAAAAGTCCGGCCGGGAAAGAACAAAGAAAAAACCAGCCGGAACGGAATACAAACTGGCAACTCCAGAAAACTGGTCCCGTAATAAATTACAGGAAAATCCCGATACTGTGCATACACACCTGCATCTGTATTCCGACCGGATACAAATGCAATGAGACAAAATCTACACTGTACTAAACTAGGACCGGCTTAAGCCAAAGCCGGCTAGTAAAATCCGTCCGATCCTGATCCGTGCAATACCGCACGTATCAGATCGAACCCTGCCATATAACTATACGGCAACTAGTACAAAACTGTCCGATCCTGATCCGTGCAATACCGCACGTATCTGATCGGACCCTGCCATATCTCCATACGGCCTCTACAGTGTTTCGCCCGAAAGCTTGAGTAACTGTAAGTGTGGTGGACTCTAAAGACTCGTCAATACTATGGCTGTGGATTTAACCACTAGCACGTCAGAGGTATAAGCCAATACGTGACGGGCCACCAGCTATTGACCAAAAGGGACGTCGATGAGGAAGCTCACCCCGACACCCAACTGAGCCTGTCAGTGACAATATCCGTACAGTCCGGTCCGTTCGTCTATGAGCATCGCATGTCGGGCCTAGAGGGTTGGTAAAAGTCAGACCCCCAAAAGCGGTACAAGTCGTGTCGGAGTGTAGCCCAGAACGCCCTGAGATACTACTGGAATACCTACCAGTAAATCTCCTGCCTCGGCCGAGGGCTTTGCGTAATGGCTCTCCTAGACACAGCGCGACCTCACCCCCAATACCGGGAGAGACGAACCCCTGAAGATCCGCTCAATGCCTCCATGTGGCTCGGGACTGTACCCAACTAAAACCTGTTTGCACGACTCCTTTGAGCCGTGGTAGGGTAGTAATCAAAGCACAGTGGGAACTCACACGAGACAAATGACGATCCTCAGGTCGATGAACTAACCTGTACACATGTCACCAGGGAACTGCTATCTGACGTCAGGTATAAGCCCAACTAGCAGGTTCCCGGCGAGTCCTGTCCGGTGTACTCATAACCCAATGAGCACCTGTATACATCTTAGGTGAACCAACTGACACCAGTGGCTTGTGAGACCGGCCACCGCCCCTCGTCGGGGTCTCGACTGTATACACTAGTCTACTAATGGAGTATCGATGCCCTGTCTCGAAACTCCTACGACTAGGGACCTTTTAAGGATGTGCTTATAGACTACCAGCTCCCACGTATATGATCGCCATCATACTGCTGGTAGTCAAGCAAGAATCCTAGGGGCTCTATCAACGTGTAATAGCGATATGTCAGGTCACCTAAAGCAGTACACGATGATAAAGGTAAACCAAATAGCATACTATCATCTCGAGTAAGACTGTCCTACTGGGATAGGTCCTCCCTCAATCATTGCAATCACGTGCCTGTGATCCAATAATTGACTCTGAGGGCACTATCTCCAACAATCTCCCACTTGCACTCAAGGCTAATTATTGCGATGCCGCATACTCACAGCCCGTGTGATACCGAACACCCAACTCCTCTACTAGTCAGTCTCACAAAGCTCGTTTGTGAAACTTTTGCGTTCGAGGAATAGCCTCAGTGAGTGGATCCGCTGTGATGTTTCTTTCTATGTCTCTCTATATCTCAAGTTCGCGGAAAAAGCCATCTCCCGAAATGAGCAATACCTGTCTTAGAATGTCTGGATGTCTGATGGGACTTAGCTCATAAATGAACTTCAAATCCAAACTTCTTAGACTGTATCGTCAACCGAACTTAATCAGTATCCTGCGCCAAGCCTCCCTCAGTATTGCCTTGGACCACCTGTCCAAAATACTGCCCCTCCTCAGAAGGAAAACTATAACTCTGACAACCTCCTTGTCGTCCATGTCACCTTGGAAGCCTGGAATGATAACTGTCTCCCAAATGAGGCTGTCGTTATCATATCCCTAGAACATCCACTTATGTTCTAAGACTGCTTCCGACTGTTTCTCCAGGATTGGATCAATATCAACTTATTGCATCTAGTGCAAGAACAACATCTGGTGTGGTACTTGACATCTCATGATTGACTCAATTGCCTAAGCAAGTGATCTGCCAATCATGAGTATCCCTCTCCCCTTTAGTCTATAAGACCCCTTTAGAGAGGGTGACTCCATCAACTGCAGGTACACTACCGTGTCAGGAGTCGTCCATTCTAAATACTCATAGAATGCTGTCAAGGTACCCAGATTGGGAAACCACCCAAATCTAGATCTAAAACCATAGATCTAGTAACCAGTATGTCTGATATAATATCCAAGTCCCATGTGGAGAAACCACTGTGTGACGACCAAAGTATAACCGATCGTAGTATAGGAATATCACTTCCTACTACCTTCTCAACAGATCCACCCCCTATTCTGATGACGTCAAACCTATGACTGTCACATCAGAAATAGATGATCTATCTCCGCTAAATCTGCTTTAGTCTATAAATAAACACAAGCCTGATGTCCACCAATGCTTCCGCTGCTCCCACTGACTACGACAACCCTCTGGCAGAGTCATATAGACGTGCACTTCTAAAACTAGTTTAGAACGACGCTATACTCATCCTCCTGCCGGGTCTCGCAGCCTGGAACAACAACAATGGCAAGTGTGGGTAAACAAGAACTTCCCTGTCACCGTCCTTGAGGCTACCGGAGTACCTCTCGGGTGCCTGAAGTTACCCACCTTATCTGCGGAGTGGCTAATGGAATGTCAAATTAGATTGAATATTTAGGTTCCTTATCAAATCTTCAGTAATCGTTTGTGGTTCTGGAATCACTTCCAGTTCTACCATACTCCCACTACTTTTTCTGAAAAAATCCATTTTTAATAAAAACTGTGGCGAGTTTGGACCAATATTGCTATTGTTCATCCAGATGGTAGAAAGTCAACCCTCGTCATAGCCTGGGTCAACCCACAAACAGCCATTACAGAAACGTGCCTTGAGTTGTCCAGTGTCTGGTTTTAAGCATAAGCCGGACAACTCCCCGTACCTTAACAATGTCAAGATATGAACTGTTCTATATCCAATATAGAAACAGAGGCACTGATTTAATTGAACTAGATTCAAATCATGCAGCTGTCTCCAGTGCATGTCAACTAAATGGAAGGAGGCCGATCAGCGTTACTCAACTTAGGAATGTTTCCAATTATGAGTAACCTGAAAGAGAAGCTAGTTCTCTTAAACATTACTATCAACTGAATACCATACACAAGTATCTACATCTTTGATCACTTTGAAGAATCCCGATACTTGCTATACCTGGTTCTCTACTCTATTCAAATACCCATAACTCCTCAAAACTTAGACCCTGTGTTTCCACGAAACATATGTCTAAGAACTAGAGAAGTTAAAAGTAAACAGAATATAGTACGAGGACCAACCCCTCTGTCCTAATGGACACTGGACAACATACAATACTCTGTATAAGTCCGCTGAGTCTAACAACTCTTTCACTGTGTGTCGAAGGTTGAAAACTGTACTTATGGTTAAGAAGAATTACACCGCTGTTTAATGCTCCTTACCTAACCATCCACTGATATAGGTAAATGTCATCGACATAATATCAAAAGGTATATCTCACTCTATGAAAATAGACGTACAGATATATCAATTTGAAATTGGTGCATAACCGCGGATATTCAAAACCAAATAATTGCCGTCCGGCAAACAACCCAGGTGACTTCCTCAAATATCACCGATTACAACGAATCCCGATATAATGAGGACGATCACCCAATTCCCAATAACTTACTCCCACTCATCATCTTGTAAAACCATACAGATGTGAGAATCATACCTGGTAAATACATACCCTAGAGTAAGTGTCTAATCGGAAAATCAGTTTTCCATTAACAGTATACAGTGAAACTGAAACATTGAAATGTTTCTTCGGGGTATCCTGGTATTCCTAGTAATGCCTCTTCCATTATCCAGATTCACAACTATAACCGTATAATTCTTTGCCACCTCTCCAAATCCCTTTATATGTCTTTAGTCATTACCTTCTGTACACCCCTTTAAGCCAAATGGTTTTCTTCCTTCCCTACCGTTCGGCACCAGCCTATGGTTTGGAAGAAGACTATCCAAAAAGCATAAAGGGTGTACTGTCCTAATCCTAGGAGCACTCGTAATGCGAGAGAAGGTGAAGATAAAAGACACCTGAATGTACTTTATTCCTATTTCTCCTGAACCAGGATCCATCCCCGAACTGGAACAAGTTCCTTTCGAGTTCGTATATAACCATACGATGGATTATCCAATAAAATGGGATCTTCGTAGTGATACGGAGTGTCCTGGAGAAATACAAAGGTGATTTAGGATTGGCGAAGAAATACTTGGTTTGGTCGTGAATAGCAGTCGCAACTTACTTTGCCCTCTTACTAATCCCTTGCTTTGTCTGAACTTAATACCTTCTGTACACCGTTTTAGGCTAACTGGTTTTCTTCATTCCCTACCGGTCGGCACCAGCCTATGGTTTGGAAGAAGACTATCCAATTTGCGTAATAGGTGTACTACTCCTAAACTAAGGAGTACTCGCAACCTGAGAGAAGGTGAAAAGAAAGGACAACTGAATAATCCTATCCGTTTTCTCCAGAACCAGAAACCATCCTCGAAGTCCTTCGAGTTCGTATCTAACCATACGATGGTTTTGTCCAATGGAAGTGGACGTTCGTAGCAATACGGGGTGTCCTGGAGAAAAGGGTAAAAGTAGGAGTGGCAATGAGGTTTGCAACTTTGACAATCCAAAAGCCAGTGTTAAGAAGGTTCGGTCAACTTGGTCACTGAGTCATAGTCTTAGGGTCGGGTCAAAGGTCGCAGCCAAAGAGAGAGAGAAAAGAAACACTCAGCGTGCACTCTAACCTAGATCAGAATGGTTATCACTTTATCTAATCTGGAAACCTCCCACTGTACCGTCAAATTCTCCTCCAAACCTTAAAGAAGAATTAGTCGGGATTACCAGAGGAGTAAACCAACTCATCAGTGGGAATCAGGATCCAACTATCATCGCATGACAACGTGATGGAATCCACTCACATTATCACACTCCAGAAGGTATGCGCATGTCTGGCAAGTCTCAGTTCTTTTGAAACTCCCGATGTGATGTTTTTACCCCTAGGACCCAAGTGACCTTGACAATGCCAACAAATCAAAGAGTCCTAGTCAAGTTCTACCCGTCATTATCTTGATTGCGTTAAACCCACCCGTACGAGTCCTTGACAATGCCAACAAGACCGTACGACTGTCCTAACCAATCCACTTATCCATGTGACAGAAAAGCATTACATAGCTACCGAACACTACGCCACGGCAATGCACGACAAACGCAGCACGAATACTAAGTAATACTAATCTGAAATGACGGAGGGCTACGACTGGTTTTTGGCGAAAAACCTTTAACGTAATGAACTTGATATCGTTGAAGGAACTGGATAACCTTTTAGAAAATATAGTGACGAAAACCTTTACTAAAGAGGTCACTCCCGGTGAAGGGATCTCGGCTCTTTCCCCGTAGAATGAGGTGCAGGATATTCCAAATGAATACCACGATGCAAAGCAAAAGTAATCGGCTATAGTGAAGTTAATGCCCTGACGCAAACTTCTGTCCAAGGGGTCACTCCCGGTGAAGGGATCTCGGCCCTTGCCTCGTCGACTGAGGAGCAGGATATTCCAAATGAATACCACGATGCAAAATAAAAGAGAACGTCCTTGCAATAACAGCTTTTTGAAAAGTGTTCCAACAACATCAGAATAGGTTTGTTTATCTTGTATTTATCCGAATCAACGCAGTCCCATCAATTAATCACACCACAAAGAACGAAAATATACTGACGTACGTATATGCCATCCGCATTCGCCACTGGGTCCCGTCATCACTCGTTAGGTTAGCTTACTAACGACAGAGCGGGGACTGGACTAGCGCGGATGAAAAACATATACAACATCTACTAATATATATACCAATATATTATATTTCGCTCAAGGCGTGATAAAAAATGCAACATCACAGAAAAGTACAACATCACAGAACAATACAGATATCTGGAAGCCCCGGGTTTCACAGAGCCGCTGCTGAAACCCGACGTTCCCCTGGTCGTGTGGATAGCCTGTGCAATGAAATCCTAGACCCCTACGGGCGCGGCAAGTCACCCGCCAAAACCTGAAGCGAGGCAGCCCCCTTCAGCACCGTGAATGGACCACCCAGCACTTCACGGAATCCGGTAACTTGGGCACCCCTTCTGGGTCAACCTGTACCCCCTACGAGTGCGTCGAACAGCCCGCCAATTCCAGACTGAAGCCCCCTCCGTCCCAATGCCATGAGATGCGGGCTTGTTGCCCTCCAGAACCCGGCTATCCGTGCACCCCACCGCGGGGCAATCCTAGTACAGAAAGTAAAATATACATACACCGGGTACATCGACCGCAACCAGGTCGTGCCCCAAAAGAATAATACAAACAGGCAGTGACGGCAGTCCACATGTCGGACGCTCGCCCCGCAAAATCAAATGTACATAATACAACAAAACTGTACTAGCATTGCATCCAGGCTATCCCCCACGACCGATCCGCAACATCACAGCAAATACATAGAACATCAACGTGAAGGTCACGTTCGCAAATCCGTCTAACCGGGCTATAGCAGTTAGACCGGATTTACCGATCGAGTGACATTCACGGTCGCAGATATAATGTAAATACTGTGAAATAATGTGTTTAAAATTTTCCGATTGACCAAAAATTAACAAGTGGGCCCCCAATCAAAACTGTAGCTCTCACAGAAAACCTGGGCCCAATTTTAATATTCCAAAACCCCTAATATAAGCCCATAAGCCCACTGCAAAAAACTAAGCACACGAACCCACACTCCTGCGGCGGAAGCGCGGCCAAAAGGGGGTTTTGGCCGCCCTTCCGCGGTCGTACGGAGGAGTCGTGTCACCAAATTTTTGCAGTGTTCTTAGAACTCCCTGCACATCATTCTGAGACCACCTGAAAAATTTTTAGACTCCAAAAAATTTCGACAGAAACTGATTGTGCTAGAAAAATACGGTTTTTGGAATTTCGGTCGATCGGATAAGCAAAACACATTAGAACAAAGCTAGGTAAGGTTAATGGCGTGGCTCTGATACCATGTTGCGCCACGGCAGCGCCCCGGCCTCGTACTCGAGGCCAAAATGCGGAATCAAAAATTTTCCTTACTCGGAAACCGGCGCTACCGCGGACAAAGAAAACCCGGATCGTTTACCATTAACCTAATGCTAGCAATCAAGAGATAGGGTGAGAAGTATACCGAGTGATCCGAGTCCTCCGGTCTTCTCTTCATCGTCCCGATCTCCCGCGGAAAGTCTTGTCTCCATATCGTCGCCTCCTCGCCGGAAAGGGCACCACATCGCCTGCGTCTTTTACGGGCTCCCGCCTCAATACCGAGGCAACTCGAGCATGAAGCCGGCAACTCGACATGCTCAAGATATGCTGTAGAATGTGTAGTGTAGTGTCTCACTTGGGTTTTGGTTGCCTTGATGGAGGAAATGAGATAAGAAAAATGGTGCTTGCATTTTTCTAGCATGAATGAGATCAAGAAGATGAAACTCTCAAGAATGAAAAACTCTCTCCTTCTTCTTCTCTCTTTCTTTTGCTTCTCTCTTTCTTTTTCTTCTTCTTTCTTTTCTTATGAAAAAACTTATCAAGTAAATGAGAATGGTGGAGGAGGTAATATGAAGCAAGAAGGGAGGTGAGTGTAGGGTAAAGCAAGTGGTGACCACATCAAGACATAATCATCATCAAACTTACATCAAACTTCATCTCAAATCTAATCTTCATAAAGCAAGACAAGATGATAGAAAAGAATGGAATAAAAAGATGCTATCATAATAAATCATCTTACAAATAAAACCTCCACCAAATGTAATTTGCAAAACTGCAAATTACCCCCTCCATCAGAAAAGTCCGGCCGGGAAAGAACAAAGAAAAAACCAGCCGGAACGGAATACAAACTGGCAACTCCAGAAAACTGGTCCCGTAATAAATTACAGGAAAACCCCGATACTGTGCATACACACCTGCATCTGTATTCCGACCGGATACAAATGCAATGAGACAAAATCTACACTGTACTAAACTAGGACCGGCTTAAGCCAAAGCCGGCTAGTAAAATCCGTCCGATCCTGATCCGTGCAATACCGCACGTATCAGATCGAACCCTGCCATATAACTATACGGCAACTAGTACAAAACTGTCCGATCCTGATCCGTGCAATACCGCACGTATCTGATCGGACCCTGCCATATCTCCATACGGCCTCTACAGCGTTTCGCCCAAAAGCTTGAGTAACTGTAAGTGTGGTGGACTCTAAAGACTCGTCAATACTATGGCTGTGGATTTAACCACTAGCACGTCAGAGGTATAAGCCAATACGTGACGGGCCACCAGCTATTGACCAAAAGGGACGTCGATGAGGAAGCTCACCCCGACACCCAACTGAGCCTGTCAGTGACAATATCCGTACAGTCCGGTCCGTTCGTCTATGAGCATCGCATGTCGGGCCTAGAGGGTTGGTAAAAGTCAGACCCCCAAAAGCGGTACAAGTCGTGTCGGAGTGTAGCCCAGAACGCCCTGAGATACTACTGGAATACCTACCAGTAAATCTCCTGCCTCGGCCGAGGGCTTTGCGTAATGGCTCTCCTAGACACAGCGCGACCTCACCCCCAATACCGGGAGAGACGAACCCCTGAAGATCCGCTCAATGCCTCCATGTGGCTCGGGACTGTACCCAACTAAAACCTGTTTGCACGACTCCTTTGAGCCGTGGTAGGGTAGTAATCAAAGCACAGTGGGAACTCACACGAGACAAATGACGATCCTCAGGTCGATGAACTAACCTGTACACATGTCACCAGGGAACTGCTATCTGACGTCAGGTATAAGCCCAACTAGCAGGTTCCCGGCGAGTCCTGTCCGGTGTACTCATAACCCAATGAGCACCTGTATACATCTTAGGTGAACCAACTGACACCAGTGGCTTATGAGACCGGCCACCGCCCCTCGTCGGGGTCTCGACTGTATACACTAGTCTACTAATGGAGTATCGATGCCCTGTCTCGAAACTCCTACGACTAGGGACCTTTTAAGGATGTGCTTATAGACTACCAGCTCCCACGTATATGATCGCCATCATACTGCTGGTAGTCAAGCAAGAATCCTAGGGGCTCTATCAACGTGTAATAGCGACATGTCAGGTCACCTAAAGCAGTACACGATGATAAAGGTAAACCAGATAGCATACTATCATCTCGAGTAAGACTGTCCTACTGGGATAGGTCCTCCCTCAATCATTGCAATCGCGTGCCTGTGATCCAATAATTGACTCTGAGGGCACTATCTCCAACAAGCTATCGTACACTACGCCTTGACACAGTCAATAAATGTCGCACGAATACTAAGTGCTCTACTTCCTGAAATGACAAAGGGCTATGGCTGGTTTTGAAGAAAATCCTTAATTTAATGAACTCGATCTCATTGAAGGAACCGAGTGGTTTTGAAAGTTTATAGTCGCATAGACTTTTGCTCAAGAGTGAACTCCCTGTAAAAGGATCTTGACTCTTTTATCATCGATTGAGGTGCGGGATACTCTTAACTGAATATCACAACGCAAAGCAAAAGGATACGGCTATAAATATAATTTTAGTGACACAAACTTTTGCTTAAGAGCAAACTCCCGGTAATGGGATCAAGGCTCTTTCCTAATCGAATGACGTGTAGGACATTCCTGACCGAATGCTATGATTCAAAGCAAAAAAACGACCAAAATTTCCCTTTTTAGAAAAAAATTAGTTCCTACAACGTATAAGTTTGTTTTATCTTGCATTAATTCTATTAACGCAATCCCATTATTTATATAATTACATTATCTAGCACTTTATTTCTCACATAGCTCTTACAGAAAATAGTATGAAAAAGAAAAATAGAATGCACATATATGCCAACCGCATTTGCCACGGTGCCCCGTCATGCACCGTTAGGTTACTTAACTAACGGCAGAGCAGGGGCAGGGCTAGCGCGGATGCAAAACATATATAACATTTATATATATATTATATATCACATATATCAATATATAATCACGCAAATAATCATATTATAGCATGCAGAAAAACAACATCACAGAGTTGGAATGGTCGGATCACCTAAGAATCCCACATTTCGTTCGAGCCACGAACAAAGCGCGACATTTTCCGGTCACGTGAATAACCCATGCACAACCAAATGTAGACTCCTACGAGTACGACAATTCATCTGCTAATCCGAGAAAAGTAGGCGACCTGGCATCAACACCATGATGGGGCCACCCAGCATTTTATCGAATCCGATAACTTGAGCAATCCTTCGCGGGTCTATCCTAACTCCCTACAAGCGTGGAAAGCATCCCGCCAGTCCTGAATCGAGTGACCTGGTCTCAACTCCTTGAGATGGCTACCCACTGCAATCTAGAACCCAGCTGCCAGTGCGCTTCTCCGTTGGGTAATCTTAAAACCTGTATTAATATAACGGTGACATCGATCGCAACCTGATCGAGCGCCGATAAATAATAATACAATAAACGGTAGCGAAGACCACATGTCGAACGCTCACCCTAAATAAAAGAATATACATTTGTTTACAACATGAATGAAATGAAATAAATCACATTACACAATTCCGCACGAGGTTATTCATTTCGCGACAATCCAATCACACCAATTTTTTTTAACATAGAACATATAAGACTCACGTGTGAAACCCTGTCGAATTGATCACATCAATTCGGTGACGTTAAACACTGCATATCACATATGCTATCGCATTAATAAGGTTAAACGCTTTAACCTTGTCAATACAGAACCCATGGCCAACGAATTCCAAAACCCATGAAGCAAAAATCGAATTTCCAAAAACTGATATTCAAGATCTGCCTTGGCTACAAAACGCCACCATTTCTTGCATGAATCGAAATAAAAATGACCCACAAACTGCCCGAGACACCGAGGGGGACCTCGGGCACGACTCATGAGGCCCCGGGCGCATTGGGTGGGAGCTCCAACCCAAGGCTTTGAAATTGTAGCCATGGGTTGGCTGCTGGGACAACAAGGGCGCAGCTGTGCGTTTACTGTCCTAGCGCCACACCCGAGAACATTTTGTGATGGTTTGGAATGTGGGAGCCTACCCAAGCCTCTGGGGACAACCTAGGGTCACTCCCGCGCCACCACGGGGTTCTCGGTCCGAACCGAGAGCCCCAGGACGCAAGATATATGCAAAAATAGTTACTGGTTTGGGACAGTTTTAAAAAAAGTGAACAATTCATTTTGAAAAATGGTTATATGAATCAATTAGCCTCCGAAAAGCAAATTAAAAGTCTATGGACGGCTCTGATACCACTATTAAGGGGCCTCGCTTGCTAAACGGGTGTTTAAATTTATTTGTGGAAGTGTAAAAACAAAGTATTCTATGCGAACAAGATCACCCAATCACTAGAATCAACCATAGACTAAAACTTGCAAACAAAAGAGATACTTGAAGGAGAAGATACAACCTTTGAAGTGACTTCATTTGCTCCAATAGTTGAACTACGGACTCCAGCTAAGCTCCATGTGCTCCAGAACGCACTTGATCTCCGATCAGCTCCGTCGAAGATGAGTCTCGCGAAGACTACCGGCTCTAGCTTCATCTTCAATCAAATTAAAGAAACTCTCACTTCCATTTGCTAAATGTGAAGTTGAAAGAGATGTAGAAAATGATATGAACTCTCAATGTTTTTCCTCTCTTTGTTTGCTCTCTACTTCTCTTCTCATTTCCTTTTGCCTTGGATGAGAGAGAAAATTTATAGTTAGAATAAAGAGAATACTCTCATTTTCTCTTCATAAAACCATCCAATTTCTTGTACATATGTTATCAAAAATAACTTATAATTCAAAACCAGGACAGAAATACACTCTTTTATTAACATTAGATCATTAAAAGCATATAGGACCTTTAGAGTCGTTACATCCTACCCACCTTAGAAAAATTTCGTCCTCGAAATTTACACAAGGGCGATGTTGTAACAAATTCAAGAAAAATTTAGGTTAAAATAGTGGTGAAGGTAAGGGCTACTAATATCATACTGAAAGTGCATGAAAATATTCAGGTAGATCAAAGAACAAAAGGATACAAGAATTTGAAAAGACTGAAAAAGTTGGGAGGAGATTTACCAGTGTTATCTTGACTTATGGCTTCGGCCTCTACGACCGCCAAAGTGAAAGCCTGACGTCTTAGTAAATTTCTCTATGCACGCTGGTACATCGATTGCTAATGAGGTAAAGGTGGTCCGCACGGAGGTGGTGCAGGAAGGGCCGAACGAGTAGGTGGAGCTTGAATAGCTGGTCTAGCTGCGTATGCTGGGACAGTTCGGTTGTGTGGGCAAGTTCCTACAGTGTGTGAAGGTGATCCACTTGTAAAAAAAACCATTTTGTTGATGACAATCCTTGACTTTGTGTCTGTTCCTCTTACAATAGATACAGAAGTTTGGTTCAGTCTTGGAAAATGATCATCATGGACTCATAGATAGCACTGAGAGAGTTGGCTTAGAAGAGGCTCCTCTAGTAATCTGGTTGGCGGGACGTTTCATACCGACCGACTGTGGCCTTCCTTTTTTTATTGATAGTTGCATAGCGATGGGTCGACTTCGAAGCTGCTTCACGTGTTAGGTATTCTCCCGTTGCTAGGGCAGCCTGGATCTCAGGGTCTAATCCTTGTTGGAAGCATCTGGCTCTGATTTTGGCAGTAGGAATTAGATGGGCAGCAAATCTACTGAGCATGGTGAATTCGGCATCATACTCATCTACCGACTTATCCCGCATGGATCCTTGTAGCAGATGATTGAACTTTTGTTTCATCTCGAAGTGTGCGATTTCCGAAAAATATTTGCCGTCGTATAGATCACGGAAAATCTTCCACTCGATCGGCTGTTCAAGACGGCTTTCTTCGAATTTCCACCAGACTCTGGCATTGTCGGTATGTTGGAGTTTTGCTATTTTAACCCATGCCGCTACTAGAACATGGGCTGCTGCTAGGTCATCTTCTATGCTTTGAGCTCATTGCTCAGCTTCAAGCTGTTTCTCTTTCCCTGAGAAGTTTTTCGGGTGTAATGCTCGAAATTGTTTTACTCCCGGTGCTTCTACTTCAGAGCGGATAAAACTCTGTTGAAGGAGAGCAGTTTGCTCCTGCAAAATCATGCTTTGAGCCTGCTGACCTTCAAGTAGGTTTTTGATACCCTTCAGAAGTATCGTCTGTTCTGTGAGTGGAGCGGCTATAGTAAGTGGAGGTGGTAGAACGGTAAGGGTGGGTGGTGGTGTACTTCCATTGACATTGGTACTGGTGTTGTTGGGAGAATCCATCACCTTAGATAGAGAAGAAAAATTAGGATAGATTCAACGGTAATTGAATTGCAAGGGATGTAAAGTTATTTAATTTCTTGCTTCTTCTGATATATTGCTTACGACTTCATGCAGAACTGACAAGCATGGGCCACCAAAAAAACCTGTCACGCCCCGGTTCCTAGTAGACTGAAACGGACAAGTGACAAGCTCGCAACGTATTTATTTCGAGAAGGTCATTTCCCGGAATAAATACGCTAAGCGTAAAAGAGCAATATAAAATGACAAGAAATTAACGTGAGATTTAAACATAAACAATTTTATTTACATTCAAACTTGATACATTTACAATACATGAGTTCAACTAAAAAGGAAATATAAGAAAAGAAATGCCTAAACAGGTGGCATACATAAACTGAAAGAAAAAGGATAACTAGTTTAGGCCCGAGTCGCGATCTAATTGTTCTTCTCTTCTCTGGTGTCCACCTCCTCAGTCTCCACAGTATCTGACAAACATTCCATGAGATAAAGGTGGGTGGAATGCCCATCAGCGAACTTTCGTTTGGTAAGTCTCCAAGAAAATAGGTGTGAAGTATAAAAGTGTATTGACAAAGAAAAATGGATATCATGAAGCAATGGACTATGAGATATGGTGTTTAAACATGTCATTTAATGTAAGCATTACAATTCTATTTAACATGCAGTTATATATATATATATATATCATGGCAAAATAACATGAGCATAGTATAGCATGGCCGTGTAGTGTAGGTATAGTGAACATGAAGTGCATGTAAGTGTCTTAAAAGTTCTATACATGGGTAAACTAATTTAACATAAGTTCATGGGTGAATGTCAACCAATCTCAAGAGTGTTCTCGAACCCAACAGGCTGTAATCCAGGGGTAAGCAACCACGGGCCTGAATCAAGTGTTAGTAACGGGATTTCAACCTAGTGCTGAAGTATTCCAAACTCAACAGGATATAATCCAGGAGTAAGAAAACACGGGCCCTCATGATAGCTTACTTGTGTTAGTAGACATGGTTTCATGATCTAGGGGTACTCCTGAGATTTCTTTAGATTCGCACTTGAACTACCTTAACACTTCGTGTATTCTAGGTTATAGTTAAAATTACCAGCCTTCCTCGAATCCATGAATACATCAAGTTGCAAGATTGAGTTCGTGTCAATGTCAAGTATTTGTGTCAAGTGTTCATGTATTCATGTCAAGTTGTATTCATGGTTCGAGTCAAGTCAGTTTCAAGAGCGGTCATTGTTTTCTGGTATTCATGTCAAGTCATAATATTCTAGTATTCAAGTTTTGGGATATTCATATTCAAGTTTTCTAGTTCATGATCAAGTGTTCAAGTTTATGTTAAAATTTGGATTTTGGTTGAATTTGTATTCAGGTTAGAGTAAATATCTTATGAAAGGATTTAGCTCTTAAATTTCTTAAGTTCGGGAGTAATCGGGCAACTGCTGCACATGGACGGCAGGATTTATGTTTTTGTCCAAGACAATTGCCATTAATAACTCCGTTAAACTTGTCTAACTTGAATAGGCAAGCACTCACTTTCTACGGCTCCCCAGGGTTCAAGGGAAATGATACCGTTTAAGCCTATATTAATCTAGAGCCCTTAAATATTTATTATATATTGTTTACATTGTATTTATATTGTTTGCATATCTCGAGGAGGTTTTATGAAAAATATTTTAATGATGTTTAGAAATAAAGCTCGAGAATGATTTATATTATTTAGGGTTTATATGAACATGTATTCTAATTTTAGTTGTATTTTGGTGATAAAACCTAGCTTTTAAAAGTTTGTGGTATTTTTCTGAAAACTTGCTCTTTTGAAAACTTGACGGTATTTTATTAAAATTTCAATCTTGCATTTTAAAAATATAGTTTTATAAATTTTTTTATTAAAAAAATACGGATCGGTGGTTTTATATAAAATTTTCAAAGATTGTTTTGTTTAGAAAAGTCGTATTTCTTAAAAATCGTATTTTTATTTCCTTCGAGATCGAATACTCCGTGAGGATTTCTGCATTTCACTCTACTATTCCAAGGATGTATGATAATCCGTACCATCCATTAGAGGGTCCCCTATTGAGGGTTGTAGAGGTATAATTGCCAAGAATTTAAAATATCGATTTAAAAGAAACCCGTTTTGAAAAGATGTGGTATTTTAATGTAAAACCTATTCTTTACATAAACCATATGTTTAGAAGCTCGTGATATGAAACCATAGTGTGCGTGTGGGGTAGATCGTTACCCCGTGAATTTTCCTAAAAGTATATATGATAATTATCGAATAAGGGGTACTCTTTTAAGTTCATGGTATTTTGGCGTTACATGCATTCTAGGGTAGTTTTAACAATAACAAACCTTCATTTTAAATTCATATGATATGTAGTGAAACATGACATGTAATTGGTGGTATGATAGTAAGTGATAATTTCTTGTTAATACTAATATGAAACTATAATGGATATGTCAAAAGTTTATAACAATTAATTTAAAAATGATGTTAGCCACTAAAAATCGTATTTTTTTATGGTGATGTAAGAAAGGGGCAAAAAGAGATGTCAAGAGGGTTGAGACTTATAAATTTGAATGTAGGATAGAAAGAAAAAGGGAGATAGGGATGGAGGCTTACGGTTTCCGTTTGTACTCGTACAAGTGAAAAAAAGAAGAGAAGAAGCCTCGGTTGAGAAATCGAGACCTACGGTGCTTGGAGACTTGAGCTTGGGTCCGATTACGCTCACAAGAACGGGCTCTAGGTTGCTAATGCACGGAGAAACGAACTTGAGCGACGGAGTTGGCTTA
Organism: Agapanthus africanus; assembly: GCA_030015575.1. NCBI lineage: Eukaryota > Viridiplantae > Streptophyta > Magnoliopsida > Asparagales > Amaryllidaceae > Agapanthus > Agapanthus africanus. The sequence goes on along the minus strand of CM057350.1, from coordinate 176,568,665 downwards.
GACTTGTGCGCTTATCTTCATTTTCTAGAGTGAGGCTTGAGAGAGAGAATTTTGAGTGGTATTTTCAGAATAATCTAGGAGAAGAACTAAAGAGAAGGGCCATGTATTTATAGGGATAAATAAATGTGTAGAGAAAATTAAAAAGATAATAAAAATGTATTAAAAGTGAAAGTAAAAAGGGTAGATGAAGGGTCTGAGGTTCTCTGGTTAATTGCAGGAAAATCAAATAGGAAAATGGAGGAGTGGGGAGCTGAAAGGATGTACAAGCAAAAAATGGGGGGATTTGGGGTCACTCCAACCGCCGGTGGCGATCAAAATGGGAAATTGGCAGTTCAAAAGTGGGGGTTGGTCTCGGGGTTCGTGCAGTGCATTCATCTGGGTATTTATGTCTTATTTTTATTGTTTGATTTATTTGCAATTCTTCGTTTCTCCGTATAATGCACGTGCAACTTTTGGGCTTTCGAAAAAATTAAAAAGAAAAATATTAAAAATAATTGGAGCTGATGGGCTTTGAACTTGCAGGTTATGTGACAGCAGATGAAAAGATTAACCAGTGAGCTATAAGGTGTTTCATGTACATAAGTTATCAAAAACAACTTATAACTTGAAAGCAGGACAGAAATACACTCTTTTATTAATATTGGATCAATAAAAGTGTATATGACTTTTAGGGTCGTTACAACCATCCTCGGCGGGTGTTCATGACGTGTTTCATGTATCTCAACTTAGCAAGTGTGTTCGAGATGAGACGCACGTTTTTGATCACTCGGAATTAACAGTGAGAGAGGATTTGACTTATGAAGAGCAACCGATGACTATTGTGGATCGACGAGAAAAGGTTCTCAAGAATAAAATAATCCCTATAGTACTTGTTTCGTGGGGAAATCATTCGCATGGAGAATCTACTTGAGAACGTGACGACGAGATTTGAAAAAGTTTCCACACCTCTTTCTTTATATCCGTATCTTTATTGTTCTTGTCATTTCTTATTTCGTGAATTTCGAGAACGAAATTCTTTTGTAGTTGGGTATACGTAACACCCTAGCATGTTCATACGATATTAATTGGTATTTTAAATCTTGCTTTATATTTTTATTTATTCCTTTAGGCTGCGATTGTTTTGAATAGTAGAAGTGGTTATCCGACCCGACCCGTATGTGTGAAACCCATTATGGGGCTAGGTTATATTTTTTTATATAGAAAACAAAACTTTCTCTCTATGTTACATCTCTCTCTCCCTCATCTCCCTCGTTTTCTCGAGCCCTAACCGACGTGCCCATCACCGCACCCTCTCCATCTCACCTCGTCGTCGACTCACCCCCTTCCTCATCTTGTCGTCGTTGCCTGCACCCTCTTCCTCGTTCTCACCGCCAACCTTTCTTTACCGGAGCCAACCTCATTTCCATCTCCATCTCAATTAACCACCTCCTCACAACCCAACAACTCATCTTGCCTTGTCGCCACCATCGCTGTCCTCATCTTAATCAACTCCAACCCCGACACCATCTCACCGTGAACCCAAAACCTTCCATCACCTGCACAACCACCACTTCCTTCGACTCACCATCTTCATCTTCCTCTCGTTTTCACCTAAACCTTATCCATGACTCTCGCCGCGACCACCGACACCCAAAACCGAGGATATCACCTCCTTCTTCTTTCTCAACTCCATCCATTAAGTGTCGTCGTCGCTGACCGAGCTTTCTGCATTCTTCTCCAGAGCCAAGCAGCCAACCCAACGCTGTCACATTGTTTCCGTTTCCCAAGTTTAGGCCGAGGTCTTGCTTGCGTCGTGTTTTACGTCGTTGTGTTGTCGTTGTTCTGTGTTCATCGCGTTGATATCCGTATTCCTCATCGTATTTTATACAGATCAAAGCAAGTTTCTAACTTGTTACATGCTAGTTTATCTATACCCACATATATATATTTATAATGTCGTAAATTATTATTAATATACATTTTTATATAAATAATCTGTATTTTATTATTTAGTCAACACTAACACGTGTGTAGATACAGTTTAATTTGTAATAATTAACAATCGTAAAACACTATTATAAATATGGTTAGATACATAGTAACAAGTAATAATGGATACATCGATTCATTACAACTAGATAACCATGACAATTATATTCCGACTTTTTATTATGATTTGTTTGAGCAAGTAAATACGTCACCTGTTTAGTACACAATACCAGACATGCTTGCAACCTGCTATCTTGCTACTGCTATTACTAGATTGTTTATACATGTTACCTGTAATATTTACCGATACCAACAATCCTGAGGTGTTGTTCTAATGGATGTGACTTATTGTCTAGATAGACATAACCTGTACTTGCCTGTTCCTGTGTTGGCATTAGATAAATATTGTTCATACTTAGCTTAGAAAACGAAACCTAGGAAATGGGGAAACCAAAAGTGTAATTGAAGTGTAACTTAAAAGGATATTACCTGATTCGTGGTTCCGGGGGTAATGGAACATAATCATTCATGATTCTTATTACTTGATTTGTGGTTCCGGGGGGTAACGGAACAGATCCGTGGTTCTTATTACTTGATCCTTGGTTCCGGGGCGTAACTGAACAGAATCATTCATGATTCATACATCTTGATCCATGGTTCCGGGGGATAACGGGATATATACTTTTGAGTTACATGGAGGAGTACATTCATTGGTTTTAAATACCTATAGGATAGTTAACCTAGAAACACAGATTTTAGGATACACGTGACATACCTATAGCTTGCTGTTATAACACCTGTGATTGACTTTGTTTATACTTATATCTTATTTTACACGTGACATTCTATATAGCACACTATTCAGTTTACTGCTATTATCATATTTATGACGCTCTGACGTCTAAATTTTGCATGGCCCAGATACTTGACTTAGCACGTGAGTATTTCGAAAGGACTACCGATCAGTAAGGACTATCTCACTGATATAGCTCTTATTCATGGTTAGTTATACTATGATCTTTATTGCTTCCGTTATCTTGTTTCTTGTTATCGTTCTTGTGATTGTGAGACAGGTTTAGTGATGGATAGTTATATTATTGTTCTTGATTACTGATTGACAGCCGTAATTTGATTATGGAAGAATGTTTCCTTACCATAGTTAGTATGGCTGGGCGAGTTACGTCCCGAAATTTTGGTATCTTGGGAAGCGGGACGTGACAGCCACCCCTCTCCAAAATTAAGATCACTTAGATAAGGAGGGTGTAACGTTTTGAAAATCGTTTCGGTGAAATTTCGAAAAATCGGTAAAATAAGGGGGTTTTCTGTAAAAAGTCAAAATACAAATATCTTATTATAAAAATTAAATATACATATTCTAGCTATGTAATTGCTAGTATTTGGTGTTTATTGAGCCACTGGTGAAATTTCAAATTTTCTGAAAAAAAATTATTTTATTATTATTTTAAGCCGTCACTAATACATTTAATTAGGGAAAATTACAAATTGGAATGAGTTGAAACAAATTTTGTGCATCATAAAACATTAAATAAAATTTTATCATGTGGTTTTTGAAATGAAATCGTTTGCCAAAACGGTTTAGAAAATATCGAAGAAAAAGGCTTTTTTCGGTGAAATTAGTGTTAATGGGAATTGGGGTTTAGCATTTATCTTTTTTCTAACCCACACACCCACACCTCACCCTCTCTCCCCCCTCCCTATATGGCCGGGCCCACCTTGACAGCCCTCCCTCTCCCTCTCTCTCCAATCACCTCACTTTCTTAAGAACAGAAAAGAAAATGATAAAAGAAAAATGGTGGACTTTGACTTTCCCTCACTTTCTCCACCTCACTCACTCTCCTCCTCACCCATCCCCTCCAAATTCTGAACGAGATTGCCCTTCCCCCTCAACAGCAACAGCCCTCCCCAAATTCCCTCCTTTTTCCTTCAAAAAAATCAACAAAAATCACACATAAAGCCCACAAAATCAAAATCTAAATCCTACCCATTTTTACTTGACCATTCTAGCATGGATCTAGGGATCAAAATTGCATTTTGGGAGGCTAGATCTTGAGCTTGATCTCATCATGGAGGTATAATCTCATGCTTTTGTTAAAATTTGTTATCTAGTTGCTTTAATCTAAGTTAACTAAGTGCTTAATTAGGTTTTTGATGAGTTTAATTGCATGATTAAAGATTTCAAGTTAGGGTTTTGCTGTGGAAATTGGTTGTGATAAATTATGCATGGTTTTGTGATGTGGATTAATATCTTAAGTTTTATAGAAAGCTAATTTAGTTGTTAATTCCAAACCATTACTTGTAAAATGCCCTAATTAAGTTATTTTCCTAACTAGAGTTTTGGAAAATTGTTAAATGCTTTAGATTAAATTATAATTATGGTTTCATGTCATTATAGATAATATATTGAGTGGTTTAATGCCTTTAGTTCATAAAAATCCTAGCTAAATTGTTGTTTGTGCATTTTTGCTATAAATTGTTAAAAATTGGGTATTTTGTAAACTAGAATTTTGGGGTTAATGGAATTTAATGAGATTAAATTGTGGAAATTATTTTTATGACTTATTTAAGATATTTAGTGAATATTGTGGCCGCTAGATTCATTCATACATCGAGTTTTGTACTAAAACGGTGATTTGTGCTTGCTAGATTTTCGGAAAAATGACTTTTTAAGTGAAATTGGGGTTTTTGTGAGTTTTAACCTATTTTATATTAAAATTAGTGTTCGTGAATGTGAAAATGAGTGTATTTAGGTTTTTCTCGATGCTCTGGCGTTTGTACACCGACGTCGAGAGTTTTTGGGTTGATTTGTGAAAGGAACCATAGGTTTTGACCTATGTGGGATTCGTGTGTCGTTTTGGTCATGAGTTGGATTTTAATACGATACGATGCGTTGTGATATGTAGGTACCCCCATGTAGACTTCGAGACGACAAGCAAGCGCGTGGCGACGTCGGCACCGGCGAGCGAGGACCGGGTGAGTAGATTTATATCTACGGGGAGAAGTCGGGTGGATGACGTATAGCACCCCCGCAGTCCGTAGTGTAGCTCAATATATATGTTTATATAGGTGTTTTATGATACGAGAATGTTCATTCATGTTATGTTTATGTGTTCATGGAGCACCTTTGGGTTAGTTGCGAAACCCTAGAGTAGTTGTTATACCCACATACGCACACACAGACTTGCATACTTTACTTTTTTGTGGGCAGATTGGGATGTGTATATGTGTATATATGCGTGGGTATGGGACTATGCATATGTATATTCATATACGCATGCATGGATAATGAGGATGGTACTTAGGATTTAAGATGAGTCGATGAGATTTGATTTGAGGCCAGGGTTCGTATTTGAGATACGGCATGACGTTGTAACGGGTCCTTGACGTAGTGTTTCACACATGTGCATGCATACTTAGGCGGTATCAGTATTGTACTTGACGTAGATCAGTACCCCGATCATGATATTTGATAAAGAGGATACCAGGTGAATAGTATGATGAATGTGATATTGACCCGTACCCAGATTTGGGGATGCCGTACGATGGATTTACGTACGAGCTATATTTTGATGATTGATCCGCACTCTTGACGTGGGATGTCTGGTTATAGATATGATATCGGATATGATATTATTGAGGCGGGATCACCGACTAATATATATACAGATATGTATATGTATCGACTCAGATGTTAGGCGGTTTCCTTACCTGTAGTCTAGCTTGTAGCATAGCCCTTTAGTTTAGTTAGTTGTTAGATTAGATTCGGTTCCTACCTATTTCAAAGCTTACGAATCGTGCGTGTCTTAAAAGACAAGTCAAGGGATTCTACGGATATTTCAAAAAACGTATCTTTTCTTAAAAACACCGTAGCCCCTATTTTCAAAACCCCACGATTCGTGTTATTTCAAAAGGCACCATTGTAGGACTTATATTAGGTTAATGCAGATTAGTTATCGCCGCGTCTAGTATTCAGCTCCCGCTCATTATTGTTGTTCGCTCCGCATCACATGCTTATGTTATGCTTCATATTCTACTGTTGATATCTTGTGGTTAGGACACCAGCACCATTACCGATGATGCGTATGTACCACGTACACTTACTTGCCGGCTCACACACATCTTCATCGGTAATTGCCATGTCACGTACACCTTAGAAAATATTATTGCTTGACATAGCCTGTTAGCTAATAGTTTAGACATGATATTAGTGTACTTGCCTTATATGTTAGTTTAGACATTGTGGTTATTATCTGCTACTTCATGCATACTGTTATTCATTGTTATGCCGCATTCATGGATTCTCATGCATATATTCACTTTTTACGTGCTATTGAGGTTTTGGATTCGGATTTCCATGAGATTTTCTGGATTTGGGGAAAACCGCAAAACATATACAAACTTCTTCTTTCTCTTTTTAAATGAAAAGCGCGGTTTTTCCCATGATGTATGAGTCGTCCACCATGAGTTTGCTGATCGATTTCGAGACCCGATTCGAGGAGTTGGATAAACCGTTTCGGGTACATGGTAGACCCGGTAAGGTATCCCGGGGCAAGAAGCTCGTGGTGATGATGATGAGCCTGGCAGGGGGAGACTACCTACCGGTGATTTTACCCGACGCGTCGGATATCCGGAGGATACCGTCGTGGTCTTGAGATGGATGGTAGGGGCCGGTCTGGACTGACGGCGCCCTAGATATTGAGATTGAGACATTGAGATTTCGAGATATTGAGGTACTGAGATTTGATGATACAGGCCAGTCCGGATAGCCGGAGCCTGAGGCTTTGAGACATTGAGATTTATGTTTTGTGTCGATGCTAGACACTGTAGATGCCGATTTCATTTATGATACCTCATTTTAAAAATACAAAGGAAATCTCACTAATTTATGAAAACAGTTTCTTCATTTATATGTATTCTGTTTTCATGCATTCATACCTCATTCATATGATATATTGCTACCTGAGGCACTGACACGGGCACATGAGATCACACTCGGGTTAGATATTACCCTAGCCATTGTTATAGGCTGCATGTTATTCATATATTTGAGGATATATTATGATCATTGACCTAGGTTGCGTTATTTATGCGATTTCTGTGCGTAGATATTTTTCTATTCACGAGTTGGCAACTCACCCCCGTTGTGCCCCAGTTTCTTGCAGGTTTTGCCGTACAGGTTTCATTACGGCTTTGCTGGCACTACTTCCTTTTCCTGGTGATTTGCTATTAGGTGGGTTTATTTGTATCGTAGCCCCCATTATATCTTGTATATCATTATTCTGTTGTATCTAGAAGTTCCATCAACCAAACATGTATTTATTTTGAGATAGAGACCAGTGATGTTATTCCTTCGACCTTATAGTCGCGCGTTATATTTCTGTGGTTTTCTTGTGGTTTTGAGTTTTCTTTTGAATTTTGATCCTCGCCGTTGGCGTTGTATATTATATTGCTTGTGTGGTTGTGACCGTCGATTGACGAAGAGCTAGCTCCCGCTTGGGGATGCCTTTTTATTGATTTCGTATACTATTCATGTTGTATCCCCTTTGGGGGCCAGTATTTACAAAGGAGACTCTGCCGAAATTTTCACGAAATACTTGATGTTTTTAAAACCGCATAACTCGGCTTATGCTATTAAAACTACTTGATTTTAAATTGGTTTTCCTTCACTCTACTACTTTTCTTGGTTTTGGATTTCTGGGTTTTCGGCTTACTTAGATTACGTACGCCTCGAGATGTTTCGTAGTTTAAGTGCCGGTCATGTTCCGTACTTTCGGGACGTGACAGAGGGTGGACGGCCAAATCTAAACCAATATTATTTTCGGTATTGCTCAATAAGAGGAGTCTATACCCTCTCCGACTCTTTTGAGAAAACTCATCACCATTTTGCCAATAATGCCAAAGTCCTGTCCTTAAGATCCACGATCCCAAGTCCACCGTGTTCTCTTTTTTAACATGCTGCTCCCTAATTAAGAAGACATAAATCCCTATTCCCTTCCTATTTTCCTCTCCAAAAGAACTGAATCCTATTTTCTGGTTATTACAAGTCATGCATAGGATTATTTTATAAAGAGTGTAATTAATAATTTTTCTTATAAGGATGTTCAGTATATGGAAAGGAGAAGAAATCTTCAACACAGATCTCATATACATACTGATATGCAAATTAAACTTATATCTTAATGTAAGTAAGCTTAAAATAAAATTATCAAACATTTTCCAAACATAGCATTCCTTATTCTATTAACCCGCGTTGAAAAATCGTTAAACCGAAGATGAAGAGGATGAAAAGCAGGAAGAACCAAAGAAATTGAAACTACAAGCCATCAACCGAATATAGAGTCTTCTCAATTTCTAGTTTCAAAGAAAGAAACAAAGATGTGTGTGTTGAAAATTTGCCATTTTTTCGCTTAGATGGGCGTTTTTTAGCTAGAAATAACATTTTTTCGCTTCCTTCCTCGCTTGAGGATCTATGGGGATATTATAGGGATAACAATATTGGTAGTCAAAATAGGAACTGATGGGATATTAGAATCATGGGTGTCACTTGGGGAATTTGGAAAGAAAGGAACGACGGAGTTTTTTGGAGGGAAAATAAAACTATGCGATATCTTGTTTATAGTAATCTTCCATGCTACATTATTGGATATATTTGATGTTAGATAAGGCAAACACCAAGATGCGATGAATGCTTGCAGCAGTGAAGCACGTAGAAGGTTGTGAGGATGCTGAAGCAGAAGAGGGGTAGCTGGGCTACTCCCGTCTAATCGACCTATGGCAATTAGATGACGTTTACATACACAAAGATATAAACGATGCAAAAATTTCAAGTTTAAAACTTTCCGTTTTGCTCGAATACAAAGATAACAGTATATGAAATCTGGGGTAAAAAGACGTATACCAAAAATCCCAAAACCTTAATAGTATGACACTGCATGAACTTCGAGGAAAACATCCATGTTAAGGCCGCAATTCTCGGCAAAACCTCGTCCTGATCATAACATTTTGGTCTTGTTTTCATGCAGTGTCCAAGTTTCTTTATCCTTAGTCCAATGGCATAGCAAAAAAAATTCTGGTTCCGTTCAAATTTGGATTTCGAAATTTGGAAAAATTTCTAACATGAAACGTAAGTATCATCTAAACTAGATTAAGTGCTTGGTTGGCTCTGATACCATATAGGTAGATACTCGTGCTCACGCTGCAAACTAGCAACTATGCGGAATACAAAACGAAAATTTTCGAAACATAAGCACGAACTACTACAATTTAGAATCGAATCTAAACACTAAATCAGAAACTAACTAAATGAGTTAACTACTAGGTTTTTGATTACAATCTTTGTAGACGTGTCCTTCATCTCATTTCCACTCGTTAGCTCCTTAGGTCATCGGGAACGAGCTTAGGAGTCGAACTTCCTTGCCGAAAATGATCCACCTCGAAAGAAACCTAACTAAGGTTCTAGCTTCATAAGTGAAGCAACTAGTGATCAAGACTTGCCAAAAATTGATCACTAGATGATGTAGTGGCTAATCTCTAATTGATCTCTTATAATCCCTTTGCAATTCTCCACTTATAAAAAACAAGAGAGGAGAAGAAGAAAACTTAGGTGAATAAGCAAGTGAGGAAGCATGCATGGCAACTAAAGAAAAACCTTCATCTTTTTCTTCTTTCTTTTCCTTTTGTGTTTGAAATGAGTGGAGTTGTGACTCAACATGGTGAGTCACAAGCCCACAACATTCCTACACAATTAAGAAGAGAGGAGAAGACAGGAGAGGCCACCTCATAGTACACATATACATATGTATATGTACATATATAAATATATATACAAATACACTAATACAAGTATATGTTACAAATACATACACCCGTATTCATATCAATATACGAGTACCATATTCTTATAAAATACAAATACCAGTATTTGTACTGAGATACAAATACCCGTATTTGTATCAAGACACAAATACATGTATTTATACAAATACTCGTATTCATATAAATACCGTATTCTGTCAAAATACGAATACCGAAAAGAGAGATACAAAAAAGATATATAATACTAGCTCATATTTAATCCAAAATGTGATAATCTGGCTATATTTCAAACCGGCTAGTGTTAACAAAACTTTTCAGTATTGAACGAAAGGAAGGCCGACAAACAAACTTTTCTGTGTCCCTACTGAGCCTGAAAGTGACAGTCTCCGTATAATCTGATCTGTTTGTTTAAGAGTATCATATATCGGGTCTAAGGGATGGATAAAATCAGACCCCTAATAACGTGATAAGTCATGTCGTTGTGAAGCCCATCACCCACAGAGAAACTAATGATCTACAATTAGTAATTCTCATCCACTTTGACTAAGGATTTCTAGTGATGGCTACCGTGCACTACGCGACATCTACCCCCAATACCGGGAGAGACGAATCCCTGACGATCTGCTCACTGTCTCTATGTAGCTCGGGACTATACCCAACTAAAACCTATTTGCACGACTCAGTAGAGCCGTGGTAGGGTAGTAATCAAAATACAGTAGGAACTCACACGAGAAAAATGGCGATCTCAACTCGACAAACTAACCTGTACTAATGTTACCAGAGAATTGCTATCTGACAAAATATATAATACCATCTAGCATGCTCCTGGCGAGTCCGTCCAATATAACTTATAATCCAATGAGCACCTGTATACTATCTTTAGTGAATAACTAACACCAATGACTGTGAGACCGGCCATCGGCCCTCGTCGAGATCAAGAAACGTATACACTAGTCTACTCTGGAATATCGATACTCAGTTTCGATATTCCCATGACTAGGGACATTTAAGGATTTTCTTATAGACTACCCAGTTCTCATAAGTATGATCGCCACAATAACCCTGGTAGTCAAGCATATCCTAAGGGCTCTATCAACATGTAATAGTGATCCGTAATACCACATAATACATGTACATGATGATAGAGATGAACCAGATAGTATACTATCATTTCCAGTAAGACTGTTCTACCCGTATAGTTCATCCCTCAATTACAATAATTGACAGCCTGCGATTATAATAATTTCCTCGAGGGCACTATATCCAACAATGCACTTGACCAGCAAGCTTTTGCTTTATTACTTAATTAAAATACATTAAGCATAGAAGCTTTTGCTTCTCATATATGATCTATTGATCAAAATATTAATAAACCTAAGTTGATCTTAGTCTCAAAGAAGACTAATGATCCTTAGTCTATATTCTTTAAGTTGATCTTAATTTAAAACAAAATTAATGATCCTTAACTATATTCCTAAGTTGATCTTAGTCAGATGCGACTAATGATTCTTAGATGACATATTTGTAACTGATGGACATCATTTATACGGGATATGATCCTAAGTTCAAGTCCCGTCGGCAAACAAAAACACCAACGTGGACCCAAACCCCCAAATCTAATATGTTCATATTTGGAATAATTCGCGCTCTACGGGCGACGACATATATTAGTCCCTGTAAAGAATCCAAGAGCAACCAATAATAATTAAACAACATATAACATGACATGAAGTGATATATTTGGAGTAGAGAAAGTTGTTATTACTTGGTGATAACGTAATTAACTGCAGGGGTTTTCGCCTGCTGGAAAAAGCGTCCCCGCAATAAAAAAAAACCCTCATCATTGAGAGGGATCTAAAAAGACTGCTACAGCGGTTTCATCCATCCAAAGCTCAGATATACGGTACCATAATTGAACTTGGTATCTTTAGAGAGGAGGATTGATATTTTCTATGTAGCAACTGCTCTCAGATTCAGGGTAGACGTCCTCCCTTTGGCGTAGTCCGGTTTCCAGCGATAAACAGATTCTGGCACGTCCGGTGGGACTTTTTTCTCTTTCCACTCCACACTTCGTGTGTCGCGTTTCACAAACAAAATCTTGGTTCTCCGTGTTTATAATTGCCCTTGGTGTTTGGGATACTACAGTTCGTGTTTCTTCTTCATGCAGAATCAATGGCCTCCAACACCTGCAAATCGACCGTTAACCCCATCCGGCGGGGTCTAATATGGGTCGCAAGCAGCCTTGGTTCTTTGTGTCCCAGTTGCTCAAAATGTGAATGGGATTTTCTATAACATCCTAGTTCATTTATACCAGTTCTATTTTGAATATTTTTTTATTTATGGCTATTTCTTGATTTATTGTTCTTTGGGTGTGAATATTTATAATTAGTATCCGTCTTTGCATCCGACCTGACCCGCATGCTGGAAACCCGTCTCGATCCCTATTTATGATCTATCCCTGCTAGTTATGAGGATCCGTTTACATTCATATTGTTTATACAGCATACTGGCATTATATCTGGTATCTGCATTTTTTTAATAAAACAAGTAAAGTCAAATAAAATATTTTAAAAATATCTAGCATGGCATGCATCATACCCCTGACCCTGTGGTTGCATCCGTACATCGTGTTCTCGTCCCGTTCAGTGAAACGGACCTGTTTGGATCGCTACGTGCATCCGTTCTTGGGGGTATGCATTTTCGTTAACCGGATATCGTATTTTGGTTTTGGTTACTACGTATAATATTTGTATTTTCGAACCGTAATTTTAGACCCGAGCCGGATGTGTTTTGGTTGTATTAGCCAAAAATCTCAAAAAACATATACCATTATATTTCTTTACCTAAACTGACGACTATTTTGATACACATAGGATTTGTTTAACAAAATTTATTAAAATATATATTTTTTAAAATATCCTGATCCCTACTATCTCTCTCTCCTACTCCTATATTTATTATTATTTTTCCCTAACCTATTATTTAACCCACATTACTCTTTCTCCTCATCTTTCTCTTCTTTCCCAGTGCTTCTCCCGCCTTCGCCTCAACCCTAACACACGCCCACGATAGCCTCGCCGTCGCCACTACCGCTGAACCCTCGTCTCCATCATCTTGTCACCATCTCCCCTTCTCGACCTCCTCATCTCCTCTCTTTCCTCGACGTCTCTCCCCAGCTCAAACCCAGCACCCGAACTTGACCTTGCCGCCCTCGTCGCCGTCGCCCCTTGCCGCTCCACCCTCGATGTTTACCTCTTCCACTCATCTCCCCGACCACCTCACCTCCCTCCCCTTCACCGTCGACGAAACCCATGCACATCCCCGTGCAAACCCACTGCAACCCAGAAACCCACGACCCTGACCTCACCGCCGGCAACCCCTCGTCGCCACCGCCATCGTGACAACTCCCTCTTCCCATCCCCTCTCTCAAACCGACACCACCCTCAACCGAGCATATAGACCACGACACCACCGCACAACCTAAGAACCCTGCATCTCTCCCGCAACCCACTTCCATCCCTGGCATCCTCGCCGACGACGACCCGTCTTCGACATCCTCTCGCTGCCTTCTCTGACCCCATAGCACAGTGAACCCAGTCCCCTCTCTTCTTTCTTATCTCTTCTTCTTCGTCTACTTCTTTCTTCTTGGTTTTCCGTTTCCTGGTGATCGCCGGAGCAGTGTCGCTGCCGACGATCCGGACGACCCAGTCGACGTTCCCAACCAGCGTGGTCACATTCTTACTTTTCCTAGTTCTGTTCTGTGCGCCGTGTATGCATTGCGACATTTACCCAACGTCGGACGCGTCGTACGCACTCCGTCGTGAGATCCGTTCAGGCAAGTTTACCTTGCTACATGATATGATACATATTTTGCATCCATATGAATAAAAATATCACATGTTGAATGCATTGTACATCCATATTATTTTTTTACTGTTTTCGGATATCCGTACGCATCCATATCATTAATTATATATATGGTTACATGCAAGTTAGCTTGATACAGTGTATATTATTATACTCGCATCTATATTAATAAAAATATTGCATATTTAATGTATTGTGCATCCATGTTACAGTTTTTCGTTTTTCCGATATCCGTTCGCATCCGTATCATTTATTGCAAATCTAGCTGCATGCCATATCATATTATTTCATATTACTGTTATATTAGCACCCTATGCTTGATATTGTGCATTTTACTTAGTCATGGATTTGTAGATGTGATCCCTGATAAACACTTGTGCATCCGTGTTTTACCGTATTTCGATACTAGTTACATTTTACTGTTGGGCATCCATTGGATACACTGTACACCACCTGAAATGACCTGATACACTACTTCTTGACTTGATACCTGATCCTGTTACTAATGCCGACAACCCTGACTTGTTGTCCCGATGGACGTTACTGTTGTCTGTATAGAAAAAACCTGTACCTGCTTGATCCTGTGTTGGCATTAGATATCGATTAGAAATACCTGACTTCAACACATAAGCTTGGGGATAAGGGAAAATCAAGAATGTAGCCGAACGTAACTCAAAGAGCTATTATATTGTTTGCCATTTTTTCGGGCGTTAGAGAATATATTGTTTTCCATATTTCCGGGCGTTACGGAATATATTATTTGCCGTTTTTCCGGGCATTACGGAATAATCCTGTTACCGTGGTCCCGTGGGGAATGAATGGGGCATAGACCGATGGGTTACGATGAGGATTACATTAATTGATTTCGAAGACTTTAGATTAGATAACCTAGAATCCAGATATAGGCTTCACACCGCATGTACATACCCTCACTGTTTCATTTCTGTTTTTACTTTCTATATTCATGTCATCGTTTATATTCATGCCTGCATATCTCATGTATCCCGTTCATTCATTATTGTTGATATTATGACTCACTGACATCTGGGTTTTGCATGGCCCAGATCCTCTGTCTTTGTCGCAGGCTGACCAGGAGTATTTTAGCCGACAGGCCGAGCAGTGATGATCCTGTTAGTATCTAGTTTAGTTTAGTTTTATTTCCGTACTTTCATTTCCTGATGTGAGCCCGTATTTGGGACATACTTTCCAGATATTATTGTTTATTGGATTTATTGCATCCTCATTTATATTTCTTGACTCGTTTATTCTGGCAGATGGATATGTATTAAATAGTTTTATATTTTGTTTTCTGTTCTTGATATCTTATATACAGCCATAATGTGACTGTGGAGGGATGTTTCTTAGCCATAGGTAGCATGGTTGGCTCTGTCATGTGCCCATCTTAGCGCACTCTTGGAAGCAGGGCGTGACAGGGTTTGTTTGGTACAGAGCCATAAGATTTAGGTTAATCGGGTTTGATTCTTTTGTAGTTGGGTATTGGACCCAATACACGAATCGGAATACCCGTAATTAGGAACATGTCCTGCCACATTGTTATCGTGATTCTTGAATCATATCTTCTCGTGACCCTTGTCTTGACGATATGCAAACAACTTTGCATCTCGACTTGAAACCTTCTGGTTCCCTATTGTTTCTTTCTATTCTGATACTAGGATTTGGGCGACTTGAATGGAGTTATGTGATTGTAACTATGAACTGCAGCATGGTTACAATGCGGTACTCTATTTAAGTAATTTGGAGTCCTATCCTTGATTCACTTCCTTGTTTTATGATCATTATATTACCTTGCTTCTCTCGGTTTCATTGCTTGCCAGTTTATGTTTTATCACAAGTTTGAATCTTGCTGATCCTTTTCGGTGTATTGGTTTCAGAATCATGGCGGATAGAGAACATCGATTGTACCAAAAGCGTGTGGATGACGCCGCATTGCTTGGAGTAATTCGTGGGAGGCTGGAGAACCAGAAGCGGTAAACCGAGCTGAACCAGAGGCAAGCTGAAGCTTTTCAGGAAGTTTTGCGGACAGTCCAGCACTCCGTAAATATTGTTGCAGCCAAACTAGTACAGCGTGTGGGTACCGTGGCGGATTTCAAGAGACTTGGTCCGTCCACTTTCACAGGTTTGGAGGAGTCGTTGCCTGCGGAGCAGTGGCTAGTCGATACGGAGAATCTGCTCGTTGCAGCACATATTCTGAAGGACCAGAGAGTGGATGTGGTACGCATCCAATTGGTGGACTATGCCCGCGAGTGGTGGCTTGTCGAAGGGACCCGTCTGCCCAAGCCGATCAGTTGGGCAACTTTCTCGCAGAGTTTCATGGAGAAGTTCTTTCCGCAGACTGCATGGGAGGAAATGGAAGAAAAGTTTATCAGTTTGAAGCAGAATGGCGGACCCGTGGATGCGCATGCGGTTGAGTGGATATGGCTCAGTCGATTCGCGGGACCTTTGGTTGCCAAAGAAGATGATAGGGCACGAAGGTTCATGCGCAGTTTGGACGTGGAAATCCAGATGCACATTATATCTCTGGGATTGACCACTTTCTCGCAAGTTCTTAAAGCAGCCAGAGAGCAGCAGAGCTTATCAGTGAAGATGAGAAGTACGCAGCAGCAGGCAGTTATGGTACGGAAGCTGGCGTTTACACTGAATCGAGCGCCTATACGCTGAGGTATTCCAGTAAATCAACATGGTGTTGTACCTATGAAGAGGCCCGTCTCACCCGAGAAGAAAGGAAGGATGTTTTGCAACTACTGCCAGCGATCGGGTCACTTTCGGAGAGACTGTCAAAAGAGGCTTGGACTTTGTCTTATTGCGGATCAGCTGATCATAAAATTGATACTTGTCTGTCGAAGCTACGTTTGAAGGAAGATGCTCAGAGGCCACCACAGAAGCAGATTCAGGGGCAGAAGTAGATAACCCAGGGACCTACTCAAGCTCGAGCCTTTACTCTGACGGTCGAAGAGGCCAAGGCTTCAGATGAAGTTGTTTCAGGTATCCTACTTGTTCATGATTTTCCCGCATTAGCATTATTCGATTGTCGTGCATCCCATTGTTTTATGTCGTCTAAGTTTATTGTTGTACATTTGATTTCTTGCATGACCCTGTCTAATTGTTGGGACATACACACTGGGAATGTGAAGATCATATCTTGTAGTGAATGCAAAGATTGTTCAGTTGTTATCTGCGGACAGGTGTTATTTGCAGATTTCTTGGTGATTGATTCTGGCAGTTATGATATTGACTTGGTAATGGACTTTCTCGGCACTTTCCACGCTTACATTGATTGTAGGGCAAAGAAAGTGATTTTCTAGATTCCTGGATATCCAGAGTTTGTTTTTGCTTGTGGTAGCAGTTCTATCAGGCCAGTCGAGTTTAGGGCTAGGCCGACACACAGTGTTCTTTCGTTGATGGAAGTTGATAACGAGAAAGCGCCAGCTGTAGTTCGATAGTTCATGGACGTGTTCAAGGACATCTCGGGTTTACCGCCAAAACGAGATGTGGAGTTCGCGATTGATCTTGTTCCTGGTGCAGCGCCAATCTCAAAGGCGTACTATCCAATGGCACCAGTGGAGTTGGAGGAAGTAAAGAAGCAGGTTACCGAATTGTTAGAGAAGGGTTGGATTCGCAGCAGTAATTCACCTTGGGGAGCTCCAGTTCTTCTAGTCAAGAAGAAAGATGGCACAAGGAGGATGTGCATCGATTATCGAGAATTGAACCGGGTGACTATTAAGAACAAGTGCCCGATCCCTCGCATTGGCGAATTATTCGAGCAACTCAGTGATGCGAGGGTATTCTCAAAGCTGGATTTACGATCCAGATATCATCTAATTCGAGTTAAATCAGAGGATATCTGCAAGACTGCGATCTGAACTCGATATGGACATTACGAGTATTTAGTGATGCCAATCGGAGTCACGAATGCACCGGCGATATTTATGGACTTGATGAACCGAATCTTTTCGCCGTTCTTGGACCAGTTTATAGTGGTGTTGATCGATGATATTCTGGTCTACTCGAGTAGCCTAGAAGAGCATGCAAAACACTTGAGAATCGCACTGCAGACATTGAGGCATGAAAGATTATATGCAAAGATGAGCAAGTGCGAGTTTTTGGCTTGAAGAAGTGAAGTTTTTGGGGCACGTCGTATCCGAAGATGGAATCGCCGTTGATCCCGAGAAGATTGCAGCAGTTCAAGATTGGTCTATTCCGAAGATCGTAGCATAGATCAGAAGTTTTCTTGGACTTGCCGAATATTACAAAAGGTTCGTGGAGAATTTTGCTCGATTGGCTAAGCCTTTGACCAAGCTTACACGGAAGGAGGTACTATTCGTATGGACGGATAGTTGTGCGTCGGCTTTTGAGGCGTTGAAGCAAAGGTTGATAACCGCTCCTATTTTGATCATACCGGACGGTTCCGGAGGATTGGTGATTCACGGCGACGCATCTGGAAAATGTTTGGGATGTGTTTTGATGCAGCATGGGAAGGTTATAGCCTACGCATCGAGATAGTTGAAGACCCATGAGAAGAATTACCCAACTCATGATTTGGAGTTTGCAGCGGTGATTTTCGCTTTGAAGATTTGGAGACACTACTTACTGGGCGAAAGGTCGAAGTATTCTACGATCACAAAAGCCTAAAGTATGTGTTCACGCAGAAATAGCTTAACATAAGGCAGCATAGATGGTTGGAGATGATGGCTGACTACGATCTTGATCTCAAGTACCATCCGAGGAAACTTAATATAGTACCGGATGCACTTAGTCGGTTGCCAGCAATTCGAATGTTGACTGCACAGAAGGAGCTTATCGAAGATTTTCGGAGATTCGAGTTGGAGAACGTGCTACCGCATTTTTCGGGACAGTTGATGCAGCTGCAAGTACAGTCGTCGTTGATCAATAATATTAAAGAAGCGTAGTCACAGGACCTAAGATTGCAAAAGTTTCGAGAACAGGTTGAAGCGGAACTTCGAACGGACTTGTTAATTCATGAAGATGGTTCGTTGCGATATGGTAGCCGTTTGTGTGTGCCGGGAGGAGACATTCGTGAAGAAGTATTGAGGGAGGAACACAGTTCTGCATATTCCGTACATCCAGGAAGCACGAAGATGTATCGTGATCTACGACAACATTTCTGGTAGGAAGGCATGAAAAATGAGATCACCCGCTTTGTAGCGAAGTGCTTTCTGTGTCAGTAAGTCAAGGCTGAACATCAAAGGGTAGCTGGTTTATTGCAACCACTTCCGATTCCTCAATGGAAGTGGGAACATATAACTATGGATTTCGTGACAACTATACCGCGGAGTCCAAAGGGCAATAATGCAGTTTGGATGATTGTTGCTCGATTGACCAAGGCAACTCATTTCATTCCATTTCGAGTTGGTCAGTCAACGGAAGCGTTAGCAGAACAGTACATGCAAGGGATTGTGAGATTGCATGGAGTACCTGTAAGCATCGTTTCCGATCGTGATACCCGATTCTTATCACACTTCTGGAGGAGTTTACAGGAAAGTTTAGGGACGCGATTGAAATTTAGCACCGCTTATCATCCTCAGACAGATGGCCAGTCGGAGAGAACAATCCAAACTCTTGAAGACATGTTGAGAGCTTGCATGTTAGACTTCAAGGGCTCATGGGAGGATCATTTGCACTTGGTGGAGTTCTCGTATAATAACAGCTTTCAGGTGACTATTCATGTGGCTCCATTCGAAACTTTATATGGTCGCAAGTGCCGCCCACCCGTTTGTTGGAACGATATTAGAGAACGAAGATTGTTGGGACCGGATTTGATCATGCAAACCATGGAGAAAATTAATACTGTCCGGAATCACATGAAGGCAGCACAAGATTGGCGGAAGAGTTGGGCCGATACATCGAGAAGAGCTCTAGAGTTCGCTTTTGGTGATCTTGTATTCTTGATGATATCACAGACTAGAGGAGTGATTCGTTTTGGGAGTCGAGGCAAGCTTAGTCCTCGATTCGTGGGGCCTTTCGAGATTATTGAGCGTGTTGGAGAAGTGGCTTATCGGTTGGCTTTACCACCATCTTTGGTGAATGTTCATGATATGTTTCATGTATCTCAACTCCGCAAGTATGTTCGAGATGAAACACACGTGCTAGATCATTCGGAGCTGACTGTGAGGGAGGATTTGACCTATGAAGAACGACCGATGTTGATTGTTGATCGAAGAGAAAAGGTCTTCAAGAATAAGGTTATCCCTCTCGTACTTGTTTCTTGGTGAAATCGTTCGCATGGACAATCGACTTTGGAATGAGAAGACGAGATTCGACAGAATTTCCACACCTCTTCTTGTAGATTCATGTTTGTTTATCTTTTCTTGTTCCGGGAATTTCAAGGACGAAATTCTTTTGGAGTTGGGTATAATGTAACACCCTAGTTCATTTATACCAGTTCTATTTTGAGTATTTCTTTATTTATGGCTATTTCTTGATTTATTGTTGTTTGGGTGTGAATAGTATAATTGGTATCCGTCTTTGTATCCGACCCGACCTGCTTGCTGGAAACCCATCTCGATCCCTGTTTATGATCTATCCCTGCTAGTTATGAGGATCCGTGCACTTTTATATTGTTTATACTTCATACTGGCATTATATCTAGCATCTGCATTTTTTTTTAATAAAACAAGTAAAGTCAAATAAAATATTTTAAAAATATCTAGCATAGCCTGCATCATACCCCTGACCCTGTGGTAGCATCCGTACATCGTGTTCTCGTCCCGTTCAGTGAAACAGACCTGTTTGGATCGCTACGTGCATCCGTTCTTAGGGGTATGCATTTTCGTTACCCGGATATCGTATTTCGGTTTTGGTTACTACGTATATTATTTGTATTTTCGAACCGTAATTTTAGACCCGACCCGAATATGTTTTAGACTATTTTTTTATTAGCCAAAAATCTCAAAAAATATATAACATGATATTTCTTTACCTAAACTGATGACTATTTTGATACACATAGGATTTGTTTAACAAAATATATTAAAATATCCGGATCCCTACTCTCTCTCTCCCTCTCCTACACCTATATATATTATTATTTTTCCCTAACCTATTATTTAACCCACGTTACTCTCTCCTCATCTTTCTCTTCTTCCCCAGTGCTTCTCCCGCCTTCGCCTCAACCCTAACCCACGGCCACGACAGCCTCGCCGTCGCCACCACCGCCAACCCCTCGCCTCCATCATCTCATCACTATCTCCCCTTCTCGACCTCCTCATCTCCTCTGTTTCCCCGACGCCTCACCCCCGCTCAAACCCAGCACCCGAACCTGACCTCGCCGCCCTCGTCGCCGTTGCCCCTCGCTGCTCCACCATCGACGTTTACCTCCTCCACTCATCTCCCCGACCACCTCACCTCCCTCCCCTTCACCACCGACGAAACCCTGCACATCCCCATACAAACCCACTCCAACCCGGAAACCCACGACCTTG
Organism: Agapanthus africanus; assembly: GCA_030015575.1. Lineage (NCBI taxonomy): Eukaryota > Viridiplantae > Streptophyta > Magnoliopsida > Asparagales > Amaryllidaceae > Agapanthus > Agapanthus africanus. Next base: position 176,547,537 of record CM057350.1, on the reverse strand, counting down.
ACCTCACCGCCGGCGACCTCTCGTCACCACCGCCATCGTGACAACTCCCTCTTCCTATCCTCTCTCTCAAACCGACACTACCCTCACTCGAGCACCTAGACCACGACACTACTGCACAACCCAAGAACCCTGCATCTCTCCCGCAACCCACTGCCATCGCCGGCATCCTTGCCGACGACGACCCGTCTTCGACATCCTCTCGCTGCCTTCTATGACCCCAGAGCAAAGTGAACCAAGTCCCCTCTCTTCTCTCTTCTCTCTTCTTCTTCGTCTACTACTTTCTTCTTGGTTTTCCGTTTCCCGGTGATCGCCGGAGCCGTGCCGCTGCCGACGATCCGGACGACCCAGTCGACATTCCCAACCAGCGTGGTCACGTTCTTGCTTTGCCTAGTTCTGTTCTGTATGCCGTGTGTGCATTGCGATGTTTACCCGACGTCGGACGCGGCGTATGCACCCCGTCGTGAGATCCATTCAGGAAAGTTTACCTTTCTACATGCTATGATACATATTTTGCATCCATATGAATAAAAAAATCACATGTTGAATGCATTGTACATCCATATTATTGTTTTACTGTTTTCGGATATCCGTACGCATCCATATCATTAATTACGTATCTGCTTGCATGCAAGTTAGCTTGATATATGCTATATTATTATACTCGCATCTATATTAATAAAAATATTGCATATTTAATGTATTGTGCATCTATGTTACAGTTTTACCATTTTTCCGATATCCGTTTGCATCCGTATCATTTATTGTAAATCTAGTTGCATGCCATATCATATTATTTCATATTACTGTTATATTAGCACCCTATGCTTGATAATGTGCATCCTACTTAGTCATGGAGTTGTAGATGTGATCCCTGATAAACACTTGTGCATCCGTGTTTTACCGTGTTTCGATACTAGTTACATTTTATTGTTGGGCATCCATTGGATACACTGTACACCACCTGACATGACCTGATACACCATTGCATGACTTGATACCTGATCCTGTTACTAATGCCGACAACCCTGACTTGTTTTCCAGATGGACGTTACTGTTGTCTGTATAGAAAAAAACCTGTACCTGCTTGATCCTGTGTTGGTATTAGATATCGATTGGCAATACTTGACTTCAACACATAACCTTAGGGGTAAGGGGAAATCAAGAATGTAACTGAACGTAACTCAAAGGGCTATTATATTGTTTGCCATTTTTCCGGGCGTTACGGAATATATTGTTTGCCGTTTTTCCAGACGTTACGGAATAATCTTGTTACCGTGGTCCCGTGGGGAATGAACGGGGCATAGACCGATGGGTTACGATGAGGATTACATTAATTGATTTCGAAGACTTTAGATTAGATAACCTAGAATCCAGATATAGGCCGCACACCGCATGTACATACCCTCACTGTTTCATTTCTGTGTTTACTTTCTATTTTCATGTCATCGTTTATATTCATGCCTGCATATCTCATGTATCCTGTTCATTTATTATTTTTGATATTATAACGCACTGACGTCTGTGTTTTGCATGGCCCAGATCCTCTGTCTTTGTCGCAGGTTGACCGGAGTATTTTAGTCGACAAGCCGAGCAGTGATGATCATGTTAGTATCTAGTTTAGTTTAGTTTTATTTCTGTACTTTCATTTCCTTATGTGGGCCCGTATTTGGGACGTACTTTCCAGATGTTATTGTTTATTAGATTTATTGCTTCCGCATTTATATTTCTTGACTCGTTTATTCTGGTAGATGAACATGTATTAGATAGTTTTATATTTTTTTCCTGTTCTTGATATCTTATATACAGCCGTAATGTGACCGTGGAGGGATGTTTCCTAGCCACAGGTAGCATGGTTGGCTTTGTCACGTGCCGATCTTAGCGCACTCTGGAAAGCGGGGCGTGACATTTTCTTCGGGACAGTACCCCCTTCTTTTACCTTTATTGCCTCAACGTAAAAGGAAGAAACCTCAAGGAAGTCGGTCTTTGAGAGGCTGGCCACTGCTGATAAGCCTTCTCAATCTGAATATTCAGTCTTCAATAGGCTAAACATAAACTCTGTGGGTTCCTCCAAGAAGCCTGTAATACCGAAGAAGTCGGTTTTCAAACGGCTGACCTTTGCAGCTCCTGATACTTCTGAAGCTCCAAAGAAAGTTTCTCTTTCGAGGAAGTCTTTCTTCTATAGGCTGGCCCCTTACGTCCTTACTGCTATGCCAAAATAGTCGGTCTTCAAACGATTGTCACTAGTTGAGGCCTATAAGATAAAAGCATGGGGCAGATTGAAGAGGTTCCCAAAGCTGAACAGACTCCCGTCATAAGAGGTGCTCGATGTCGATACTGGCGTCGAGTAAGGCAAGCTGGAAGCAGTTCTTCTTCTGGACTGACTCCGCCAGCTCCTGTGGTGACTATCAATTCCATTATTCCAACTGGGAACAACATTGAACCACTCAAAAGGTTTTGCCATAACTGGCTTAACTGGCTTACCGCGGTGCTGAAGAAATCGCCGCCTGTTATAAAGACACTAAATGAGCCAAAGACGGAGCGTTCATTTAAGCGGCTCTGTTCGACAATTCACAGAGTTTGGAAAGAAGTCCAAGGCTGTGTCATTGATGATAGTTACTTTCATCGACCAAAAAAGTTCAAAGGTCGTTAAAATAATGACAACTTCTCTGCCACACAGTGGGGGACTTGTCACAAGGAGGTTCCTATCATGATGGTTCCACCTGTTAAGGGGTGTTGGGACTTTACCCGCACGCGCAAACGCGTATGTTTTAGAAACGGATATGATTTTAAGGAAATGGAATGCACATGCGAGATCGTTCTCGTTTTAAAATTTATGAACCACAAGTGCACGGCGTGTTGTAACAAGCCGGCAGGTACGGGTCGATCCGCAGGGAATTATGAGTTAGGTCTTACTTTTTAAGGTTCAACAAATAACGAATGGTTTGGTTTGTCACAAAAAAAAATGAAAGAATACGAAAACAAAGAAAAGCAAACAAAGAAGGAAAGAAAGAAGTGGTTGTGGTTTTGGCTCGAAAGGTTGAATCACGACGATTCCTTCGACGCTCCCTTGATCATGAGTTGTTCGTCCTTGTGTCGATCCCGGCGCGAAGTATGACTTGTCAAGGCGGTTGCGAGGCACAAGTCGTCAAGTTGCCGATATTCGATACAAACACGAAACGAGTCCGTTTTGTTCACTTACTGTTTGTATGTCCAAGCTTAGGGTATCAACAATAACACAAGGGTTAGCAAGCATACCACAACATTAAAAACACAAATTAGTGAGTGAGAGCAAATAATTTCAGTGTTAAGTGTGCTAAATGTTTGTGATGGTATATGGTATATGAAACCAGAAGATTTGTCAAGTCATTTAATCACAAAATACCACATCCAAACTTAGCAAACTTAACGCTATATTAATTCTAACCTTAGGCTTGCAAGATTGGGTTTATGGGGAGAATATGGTATGCGATGAGATTACAAAGTAACCATGGAATCAACATACCATATCAACCCATCCAAGTTACAATAATAAGTTTATAATCATATTAAAGCACATTAAATATTAACAAGAGGAGGAGGAGGCAAAACCTTTCATCTCACTTCCTTACCATTATCACAACCAAAGATATTAGTTAAGCATAATAATGAAAAGAAAAGCAAAGCAAGTAAAGAAAAGAAAGCAAATAACAAAGCAATATATTAACACTTTAAGTTGAGTTACAATATATTGGTAACTTATTCAACCTCCATAATGAAGCTCTCAAGAGAAAACTTCAAGAGGGAAGAAGAAGAAGAGACCAAGTTAAAGCCCACTCATTCTCAAGCCTAAACCAAAAACAAAAGAAACTATCAAAAATATGCATACACTATGTGAGAGTATATGAGTATGAGAGAGAGCTTCCCTTGCTCACTGATCTGGCTTTTATAGGCACAAAAAAAGATTGAACAAGTAATAAAATAAGGTGATGTGACTGCAAGGCAGGGATAGAGAAAAGATAGGGACAAACGAGGCAAGGGGGCCGGCGTGCTCGGACTTTCAAGGAGTGTGGCTAGTCCAAATCCGAACGTAGAAGCTCGGGTTGATGTGGTGGTCTTGTGTCTACTCCAACATCATCCTGGTGCTGTTTGATTTGTCTAAAATAACCTGGTTTGCATTCAGAGATTTGGAGGGAACTTGGAGCAATGTATCACATCAAAACTTTTAGCATTTATTACCCATGTCCCCCCATTTGCATAAGCCATCATTTGTGTGTGCCATGGGCAACCCCACTATGGTCCATACCAAAGAGTTGTGTGTACACTTGTGTTCTGTTGGACCAAAATTGTATACACATGTTTATTGCAGAAGAGCTCTTTGGATATCGGCCGTTTCTCTGTTCTGATTGCAGTGCCGCCTCCCAAATGCTCTATCCATGATATTGAGTGTGTTTTAAGTATTGTATCACGAATACCTGTAATCTGTAATTACTGAGCAGATACTGATAAATAGTACCGATATATCACAAAATAGATAATGAATGAGCGGTATTAAAATGCAGTTTTATGAGATGAACAAATACCCCCAAACTTATCTTTTGCTCGTCCCGAGCAAAACAAAAAAAAAATCCTAGCATCAGATTCGCATGGAACGCGATTGCACTGAGCATGTGCAACAAGCGTTAAACCTCTAGCTGTCCCTAGTAGGAGGAGTGTTTTCTCCTGAGGGTTTTCAGCGGATTACACCCACAAAATCCAGTCAAGTTAGTATCGTGGAGAAACTGTTGATTCTAATCTTAAGGTTAAGAATCAAAGTTTGAAGTTCTATTACCCAAGTCAGAAACATTAAACCCTATTTTTCACTTCTACCTTTTGTTTAACATAAGCTCATACGCGTCTTTACGTGATTGTGCGGATAGTGTCCATAAGATTTTAAGAACTTTGATTAGGGTCATCATGTTATAAATATGGACCAGGATAGACTTCTAAAGGATCATACGAGTTGAAAGGAGTTAAGATTTTCTCAAGTTTATGTTTCAAGTCAGAATATATATATTTTTAACAGAGAATCTAAGTCTTATTTTCACTCCTACCTTTCACCTGTTGTTATTCATACACACCTTTCATTATCGTGCAAAACGTTTTTTTTAAATACACCTTTATATCTCCGCGAAAAAACTGTTTTAATAGAAAACTCGTCTCCGCCAAGATTATTCTCCCACAAAGAACCATGAGGATTTTTAGCTTGGAGAGAAACACTTGTTTAGCTTGCTTTATTTGACGATTGGAAACTTAGCGAGTTTTGGTTAATGACTCCCAAACCTGATGGTTTTAGGGCAATAGGTATGAAGACACCCTAAGGACTTAATTACCCAAGTTACTAAGGCTACAAAACAAAAGAGTCATTTTATTTTAAAATATTCTGACTCAGTGAAAACGGAGATATAGACAGTTTTTCTTTTAAATCCGAAGACGTTACATGTGGATAAGGTGTGTAATTACTCCAACAAGCTTCCAGATGGGTTATTTTTCAGACATATAGCTTCTATTAAAACATCAATAAAATTCTTCATATTTACTTCACTGTATGAATTATTCTTGATATTTGCTTAACTCGGAACAAACCTGCTTGATAATAACGATGTTTATCAATTTTTAAAAGTTTTTCAGACATATCAGACATTTATCAAATTCTCAAAACACATATGATAAGAGTAAAGTGTTATAAAAGACGTATATTAGCTATGGTTAACACAAGGGAGGGTTATTTTTTGGGTCGTCAATCTCACAACAAGGATTTAGTTATTTCTAACTTATCAACCGAACCATCAGAGTTCGAGTCTAAGTTCCCTCGCTAGCTAACATGACAAAGTTTTTATATTTTGAAGAATTTTTTCAATTTTTATAAGTTTTTCAATACAATGCAATACAAAAGCAGATATGAAATGCGACTACAAGCAAAGAAAAGAAAAATACATAATGTAAGTGCTGAAATGTAGGAAATATGCACATGCAAACTATATACAGATACAAAATGCTACTAAAACAGATCCACCCCCAAACTGAATATGACGATGTCCTCATCGTCGCTTGGCCTTGCCCTTGGTTCTGCTGCTCCCGCTTGCTTCTTCTTGGTTTGCTAAGATCTGGCTCAGTTGTTCTTTTATCTCCTTGTTCTGCCTGATCAAAGTTTTGATGCCATGGACCTCCATCTTGTGTAATTCATAGGGATCTGTCGAAACGTCCTCTCCCAAGTAAATCTCTGAGGAAGTCTGCGGTGACGCATGCTCGCTGGGGTCAGTCGGTGACCAAATCTGCTGCTCACTCTTGCCGTCCGCATAGCCTGGTGAGGTCCTCTCTATCTCCACTGGGACGGTGTCATACATCATGAGGCAGGCTGCGAAATCATCATCTTCCATGTAGTAGCGACAAATTTGGGTGATAAGGATGGGAAGTAATGATTTGTGCGCAGCGACACTTTCCTTGATTGTGGCAAACAGCATGCCTCGCCATGCAAAATTGATAATCCTTGGTCATTAAACAATGAACCATGTGCCCTACAATCGCTGGAAAAGATGAAACTCGAGCGATGCCCCTGACGTTACGGTAAGCCAAGCGCAAGCCGTATAGACGATCTATAAATCTACTGGGCATTCAGCCCAGCATCTCGTAATTCGCACCGTGTACCCATGGTCGTTCTATATTGGGCAAGCTCTAATGGTCTCTGAAAACCAGGTCGGATAGGGATGTTGGTGACATTGGATATCGTATCAGCTGAAAATACCCTCCGTCTACCCTGAAAGTGAAATCGAATGATATCCTGGAGTATTTCACCATTTCTAAGAGCGTCATAGAAACTCATCTACCAAATGTTCACAAGCACATAACCCCTCTTACACATACAGCAAAAACTCCCACCCCTACTGTCGGATAACATCATGAAAATAGCTCTCGAACACCTCATAGGTGAATACACCGACAAAATTTCGCTCTAATTCAAAAGGGGCCATGATCTGTAGGTTAGTGAAGTTTGCAAAAAATTTAAACAGTGCAGGAGAGGGGGGAAAAGAAAATCTTACAGTTCCGACAAAGGAAAACGACGATTGGAGGTAGTACGGCCGGCCTCGCCGGAATTTGAAGGGACCCGCCGGTTGGATTTCGAGAGATCGGGGTAGGGTTTTGGAGGAAGGTTGGGAGACAGCAAAGGAAATTCAAGATCTGTTTGAGTAGTGAGGAGAAAGGGCCGAGGTCAGGGGTCTGTTGATTTATAAAGGACATTTTACAAAAAAAACCAACAAAAGAAAACCCAACTTTTTTTACAATTTTACTCAAACTAAAAGTTAAATCATTATTGTGTAGGGTTCCTAGGCACTCTAATGAGGTCTCACAAGGCATCAATCATGCCAATTTTAAAATTTTACGGTGCCGAGAAACCCTAGACTAAATCGTTAACTAGAATTTTAGGCGAAAAGTGAAACTAGTTAACAACTTAACTAAAAGGAAAGCGGATACAACCTTTGTAGATCCGGTCCACCACTTCCTAAGCTCCGCGATGATGTCCCTCGCTGTCCAAATCGGATCCATGACTCTAGCATCGGCTTCATCGGAAAAATAGGCGGGCTTGGTCGTCGGCTTCGATGCCGAAGATGATCTACGTCGAGACAACTCAAGATCAAGCTCCAACTTCACCAAGCCATGAGAACTTGTGAAGAAAACACCCTATACTACTTGGCAAGAGGTAGAGGATGAAGAAATAGGAAGTGGGTTCACTTTAGAATTGGATTTCTCACTCTTTTTCACTAGTTGCCATTGATGTAGAAAGCTTTTCTTTCTTGCTCATGAAGAAGAAGAAGAAAGAAATGAATAAGAATCAATGAAAATAAAATGGAAAACCAAGTGACCCTTATCATGTTGCAACCATGGTTAAGTGTAGAGAATGAACTAGGGTTAGTTTAAATGGTTAGGGTTAAGCATGAAAACAAAAAATGGTGACTTAGTCAAAGCTTCATGAATCTTCAACTAAAAGACAAATCAAGTCACCATTTCTCTTTTCTTTCAAAAATGAATAAACAAATAAATAAATGAATAAACAAAACCCTAATCATCAACTTAACCATGGTTTAATTCTTTACACTTAACCAAATAAGTATGTATCATCAAACATGATACAATCCTGTGCACAAAAGTATATCACATATACAACTTGCACATCAAGTGAGAAAATCCTTTTAAAGTGAACCAATACTAGTTAATGCAAAGTAATATATCAAATATATAATTATACATTAAATCATTAAATCAACACTTGATTTAACGATCCGGTCATATCGCATATAACTGACTAGTATCCTATGTATCGGCTTATCGAATCAATCCTTGATTCGATAACTAGGTTATATCGCATATAACCAATCGATACATTCATCGCGAGAATAGAATACGGTATCACATACACGAATATTCTCGGTCCTCACATATCTCATATGCGCTCCTATTTCGTTTCGCTTGAGCAGGAAACCTCTGTGTAGGACTCTAAAGACTCGTCAATACGCCGGCAGCAGGTGACGATCATATCAAACACCCACAAGCCGCAAGCGGGTCTGCTAAACGTAACGGCCACCCGGGTATTGAGCGATCAGAAGATCGACGAGCAAGCCCGCTCATACTCCTGTGAATCCAACCAGTAACACTTACCGTACAGTCCGGTCTCGTCGTCTGATATGTCGCATATCTCGCCTAGGGGTGGTAAACGTCAGACCCCAATAGCTCGATAAGTCGTGTCAATATGAGGTCTATAACAGTTCGAGAAACTACTGGTAACACTTACCAGTAAATCTCAGCAACCCTGGCCAGGGATTTCCGGTTATAGCCAATCGAACACAGTGCAAAATCAACTCCCTATACCGGGAGAGACGAATCCCCTCCTATCGCTCATTGCCTCCATGTGATTCGGGACTGTACCCAAAAACCACCGTTTTGCACGCCCTCTTGGACATGGTAAGGTGGAAATCAAAGCACAGTGGGAATCACACAAGTCTCTATGACGATCTCGGATCTACAGACTAACCTGTACCAGTGTCACCAGAGAACTGCCATCTGACGTGAGGTATAATACCATCTGGGAGTTCTCGGCGAGTCCGTCCAGTGTACCCAGTCTCCACTGAGCACCCGTATATCATCTCTGATGTCAAACACCAATGGATATGGGATCATCCATCGCCCATCTGTATGGGTCGAGAAGGTATACGCTAGTCTACTCTGTTATATCGATGCCCCGTCTCGATACACCCACGACTAGGGACTTTGAAGGATGTACTTATGGACTACCATGTCCCCACTAGTATGATCCGCATCATAGTCCAGGTAGTCAAGTACATCTCCTAAGGGCTTTACCAACATGTAACAGAGAGACAATGAGTATACACGTTAAGGTTAAGAGTAACCAGATAGCATACTATCATGTCGAGCGAGAAAGTCCTCCTATATATGTCCCAGCATCCACTACAATATACATCCTATGAATAGTAATGGCCTCTAGGGCATACATATAACTAACAATCTCCCACTTGCACTCGGGCCATCTGTAGAAGTGGTTGTAGTATCTCATACTCAACCATCCCATAAAAGTCTCTCTCTGGGAATAGGCCTTCGTGAGTGGATCCGCCGTGTTGTCCTCTGAGTCTACTCTCCTTACCTCGATCACCTTGGAGATCAACCATCTCCTTGATCAGGTGACACTGCCATAGAATATGTCTGGATCACTAATGGGACGGACGTTCCTTGGCATAAGACACAACTCCATTGTCTCACAATGGTAGGAACGTAGTTCATCTCATGAACCAATATACACCCAAACAGCCTCTTTGGTAGCATCTTAAGTAGCGACGTATCCTGCCTTTATCGTCTAGTATGTCACGGTATCTAGCTTGGAACTCTTCCAACAAACCGTCCCTTTATAGAGGGTAAAGACAATGCCTGTGACTGACATTCAGTCGTCTTTATCACCTAGAACACTTCCAGTGATTTTCTCCAGGATCAACTGATACTATCTCACTTCAACTAGTGAGTATCCTAACATCCATTTAGATCTATCTCATAGATCCAAAACCCAGGATTTAGTAGGTATCATTATGATCCTATTGGAGAATCATTATGATAAGCGGAGATTGACCGAGCGTAGCATAGGAAACTCCTTCCCTATCAAGAGTATGTCATCCACGTACACTTACGAGGATCACCACCATACTCCCTACTACCTTTTTGTTTATACAAGGTTCATCTACCATTTTGATGATGTCAAACTCTTTGACTAACACATCAAAACAGACGTTCCAACTCCGCGATGCCTGCTTCATCCTTTAAAGCATCTTGCACACGTTTCCGCTACTCCCACTGTCTACGAAGCCCACTGGCTGTGTACTTATAGACGCTCTCTTCCAAAACATCATTTAGAAAAGCTGTCATGACACCCAACCACCAGATATCGTAGTCATGGTATGTAGCCGTGGCAAGTAGGATCCGGATGGACTTAAGCATAGGAACTGGAAAAGGTTTCATCGTTATCCACGCCTGGTCGATGATGAAAACCTTTAACATGTCTAGCTTTGAAAGTCTCAACTTTTCCATCTACACCAAGTAATCTTCTCAAGATATACTTGCTCCTGATGGGGATTTAACCCTTCAGATATTGCAACCAAAGTCCATACTTTGTAGGTGTTTAAGGATTCCATCTCAGATCGAAAAACATCCAGCCATTCTTACAGAGTCTCACTCCTGATGGCCAGCTCAAAACTAGTTAGGTCATCATCTCATGATGCAATCCTCGCTCCCACTGTCATAGAGAAACGAAGTAACTCTCAGGTGGGTGAGGAACCCTACTAGATCGGCAGAGAGGCTGAGGTTCGTTGGAAACTATTGAATCCTTTGGTTCTGTCAAATCATCTGCTGCAGTTTGTATAGCTGGAACATTTCCAGTTCTACATAACAGACCTTGCCTCGAGCTTGTCCAGATTTTGCTTTTAGACATAGGCCGGACAACCCCAAATCTTAACTAACTTAAGGTATGGGCTCTTCCCTTTCCATATCACATATGAAGTGGTAGGCAACTGATTTGATAGGAACCCTATTCAATAGGTATGCAACTTCATAAGTGCATAACTCCCAAAAGGAAATAGGAAACTCAGTAGTACTCATCATAGAGCGCACCATATCATATAGGGTGTGATTGCTCCGCCCCGATATACCATCGTGCTATGGTGTATACGGAGGAGTAATGCTGAGAGAGAATCTTATTCTCCTTTAGAATAGTCCAGGATTTCCGTGCTCAAGTATTCTCCTCCTTGATCTCATCAAAGGACATAATACTTATACCTATATTTTGGTTCTCTACTTCTAACTTATATTCTGTGAATATCTCAAAAGGTTCGGACTTGTGTTTCAACAGGAACATATGTCTGAATCAGAAGAGATCATCAGAGAATGTAATGAAGTATAAAGAACCGGTCTTGGCATTTGTAGATAGGGGACCTACATACATCAACATGTATCATCCCAAGAGTTCACTAACTCTTTCTCTGTTTCCAGTAAACGGAGCTATGGTCATCTTATCTCTGTGACATGACTGGCAAGTTTCACAAGATGTAAATTGAAACTAATTTAAATATGCATCTATATGTAACTTTAGCTAGTCGGGTCACATTGATATGACCTAGTCTATAATACCTCAAGAAGGATTCGTTCATTTCTGAACTCTTCCTCTTGTGTGTGTTCCGTATATTGAAGAACTGTAGTTTGATTTAGAACATCAATGCTTTTAGATAACGTGCCTGATCCGATCAACTTTTGATATAGGAAATATTCAAAACATTATCCAACAATACAAAATTTTATCATTTCTTTGCTGATAAAGAGACTAATATGATTTTGTATATCAGGTTCGGTATCTAATAACATTCGTTCAGAATCAATGTATTGGTAATACAGCGTGACAGTGACCAACAGACTTGGCTGCAACACTTGCCCCATTTTCTGCCTCATGAAACTTATCACCCGTTCTCAGTTCTCTACCTTTCTGTAGCCCTATGTAACAGATTACATATCTGGGATCCTGATCCGGTATCAAATACCCAGGACGTAGAGGATATGGAGAAACAGTTCTGTGTAACGAACACACCCGAAGATGATGCATCATATGCACTTTCCTCATTTGGGCGGCACGGGAAATCTGGTATTCCCCAATTTCCTGCTCTGCCTTATAACATTTATAAGTGGGAGCAGGACCAACGTTCCCTAGCTCAGTATAACAAGCGGGTTCGGTCAATAATCCGTATTAATATCTTGATTAAGGCGTGATTTGGTCGCTACCTGGAGAGAGAGAGAAGAAAACACTCAGCGTGCGCTCTTGCAAGAATAGATTGGTTATTATTTTATCTAATCAGGATGGCTCCCACTGTTTTTATCAAATCTTCTTTCAAACCCTAAAAGGAAAGACTAGCCGGGATTAATTACATGCTACAAGTTCGCCAATCTTTCAGCCAGGCCAGTGTCGGTACTTTGAGGGAGGTCCCCCGTGCTTTCGCACGAACCTAATTAATGTAAACCTCGTTTTCCCAGAGGCGTAACCTCATTAACACCTTTCTAGACACCTACTTGATCGGCTAATTGTAATATGTAAAACTCTCCCAGGAGTAACAATTACTCGCAGCGGGTATCGGGATCCAACTATCTCATAGAAGGTATGCAATATCATTGCAAATTTCAACACTTGAAATTCCCGATAATTTTGCCCCTAACCTCCTATGACCTTGACAAAGGCCAACAAACCATAGGATGCTAGTCAAGTTCAACCCGTCATTTCCTGATTGAATTAAACCCACCCGTACGACCCTTGACAAAGGCCAACAAGGTCGCACGACTACCCTAACCCAATCTGCATCATATGCATAAGCAGATAAGCACCAGTCAGCTACCGCACACTACGCCTTGACAAAGGCCAACAAACGCAGCACGAATACTAACTACTACTTATTTGAAATGACGGAGGGCTACGACAGGTTTTTTTTTTGAAAACCTATTGCGTAATGAACTTGATATCGTTGTAGAATCAAATGATTTTAAAATGGAGTGTTTTTGAAGCTTTTCTAGTTTTGCTAAAGGAGTCACTCCCGGTGAAGGGATCGTCGGTCCTTTCCTCGTCGAATGAGGTGCGGGATATATCATATATATCACTGTGCAAAGCTGAAACTATAGAAGCAATCAAAAAGACAAACCGAGGGTTGTAGCATCTGCCAGTTATTGCTAAAGGAGTCACTCCCTGTGAAGGGATCTCGGTCCTTTCCTAATCGAATAAGGTGCAGGATATATCATATATACCGCTGTGCAAAGCAAGAACTGTAGCTACCTGTTTTATTTTTGAAATTCGATTCTACAACATCTTAGGTTTCTTTTCTTTTATTAATCACATTAATGAAGTCCCATCATTTAAGTACCTAAACATCACAGATAAATACGACATACACTTATGCCATCCGCATTCGCCTCGATGTCCCCTCGTGCACCGTTAGGTTAGGTAACTAACGGCAGAGTGGGGCAGGGCTAGCGCGGGTGTAAAACATAAGTAACGTCTATATAATATATCATATATACTATATACAGTATCTATCACAGAACATATCACATGATCACATCACAGATATCGCAGCAGAAAAATCATATGAAATTTTAGATATACTAGGACGTCCGTGTTTTCAATACGAGCCAGTATAAAACACGGATTCCACGGTCGCGATGAATAGCCAAACCCACACCCCTAGACCCCTACGAGAGCGGCAAGCAGCCCTACCAATTCTAGAGTTAGGAGACCCGGACTCGACTCCTCGAGTTGGTCTCACACTGGACTCCAGAACCCGGTTACTTGTGCTCCCCTCCTTGGGTCTATCCTAGTGCGGAAAAGTAAATAATATACAGAGGGTGACATCTTCCGCAACCTGGAAGTGCCCCAATAAAAGAATATTACATACAAGTTTTTACATGAATGAAAATGAAAAACACTCATCTCACATAAAAAACCCCGGCTATTCAAACACGACGATCCAATATAACATATCCAGCAACACATAACATCACATGTCATCCACGTAAGTAAATATGTGCATCCCAATTGTCGTTGACATATAGCAACGAAACCGGCGATATCACATATTACACTTACGGTCACAGAAAAGAAAGTGTAAAACTACAACAGTTGGAATCCGCAATCTCTTTAGACATCGCATGCCTAATCAAATGAATTACTTAGACATCACATGCCTAACAATTATAAACCCCGCATTTTAGTCTCATTATCGAAAACTCTTTTCAATATCAAGTGAGACTAAACCGCTAGATTTATAACATTCATTCAGTTATCTCATAACTGTTTGTGAATTCCAATTATTGTATCCCATTCCGGATAAATAGAAAATATTAAACTTTCCGATCGAACATTCGAACACCCAAGTTTTCCCGAAACCATTCAACACATGAAATAAGTTCAAAGACATTCACTTCATGCCTCAGTACCAACGGTCCAGCCGTAGAAGGGTCAAGCCAACGCCTCACATGTGGCACGCCGTACTGCCCCAAACCCTAAAGTTCAAAGGGCAGTTCAAGACGGTCACATAATCGAGTTAAGGTTTGTTGTCTTCTAGAGGGACCATCGCGTTACTTGCACTACTTAGAACGTCGTTAAACTACGGAAAAATCCAACACTTGGAAATATTCCGGCAGGGGAAAGATTGGGTATTTACATCCGGTCGAACTTTTCAACATATTCTAAAATTATCCGGAAAAACATTTAGACAAAGTTTGATAATCCGATCGAATCTACGAGGCTCCAAAACACCCCAGAAAACTCAACTCTTGAGTTCAGATTAAAAAATCCCAGAAAACTCAGCACCTCAAATAACAGATTACTGTGCAAAATAGGAAGGCTGACGTCATCAGATGGCCACGGAACCGCCGCAGAAGCCAGGCTTTTGCCGCGGTTCCGCCGCACTTTGGACGTATCTTTTGGAAAATTTTGCACCGTAATTCTTAGAATTTCCTGCTGAATTTTTTAAGAATTTTTAATCTGGAAAAACCCCAGTTTTTGAAAAAAATCCAGAGAGCATGCAAAGTTAGGGTTTCGATGTTCGTTCGGATTTCAAACGTCGTCTAGGCTTCGCCTAAGGCTCTAGCTAGGCTCTGATACCACTGTAGGTCAGGCAGCAACCCCATCCAATGGGGTCGCCGTGGCACCAACGGGTCCCTCAGCGGCTACTTTTTACGCATGCCCCCTCGCGAGGACTACAACCCGCCGGAACACCTTCCGGTCTCGGGACACCCTGGGGGTAAGAGCCTATGCTTCGCCACACTGTCACACAGTGAGAACCCCCCATAGGTCGACATCCAATGCCTAGTAGCTCTGATACCACTGTAGGGTTCCTAGGCACTCTAATGAGGTCTCACAAGGCATCAACCATGCCAATTTAAAATTTTACGGTGCCGAGAAACCCTAGACTAGATCGTTAACTAGAATTTTAGGCGAAAAGTGAAACTAGTTAACAACTTAACTAAAAGGAAAGCGGATACAACCTCTGTAGATCCAGTCCACCACTTCCTAAGCTCCGCGATGATGTCCCTCCGCTGTCCAAATCGGATCCATGACTCTAGCATCGGCTTCATCGGAAAAATGGGCGGGCTTGGTCGTCGGCTTCGATGCCGAAGATGATCTACGTCGAGGCAACTCAAGATCAAGCTCCAACTTCACCAAGCCATGAGAACTTGTGAAGAAAACACCCTATACTACTTGGCAAGAGGTAGAGGATGAAGAAATAGGAAGTGGGTTCACTTTCGAATTGGATTTCTCACTCTTTTTCACTAGTTGCCATTGATGTAGAAAGCTTTTCTTTCTTGCTCATGAAGAAGAAGAAGAAAGAAATGAATAAGAATCAATGAAAATAAAATGGAAAACCAAGTGACCCTTATCATGTTGCAACCATGGTTAAGTGTAGAGAATGAACTAGGGTTAGTTTAAATGGTTAGGGTTAAGCATGAAAACAAAAAATGGTGACTTAGTCAAAGCTTCATGAATCTTCAACTAAAAGACAAATCAAGTCACCATTTCTCTTTTTCTTTCAAAAATGAATAAACAAATAAATAAATGAATAAGAAAAACCCTAATCATCAACTTAACCATGGTTTAATTCTTTACACTTAACCAAATAAGTATGTATCATCAAACATGATACAATCATGTGCACAAAAGTATATCACATATACAACTTGCACATCAAGTGAGAAAATCCTTTTAAAGTGAACCAATACTAGTTAATGCAAAGTAATATATCAAATATATAATTATACATTAAATCATTAAATCAACACATGATTTAACGATCCGGTCATATCGCATATAACTGACTAGTATCCTATGTATTGGCTTATCGAATCAATCCTTGATTCGATAACTAGGTTATATCGCATATAACCAATCGATACATTCATCGCGAGAATAGAATACGGTATCACATACACGAATTATTCTCGGTCCCGCACATATCTCATATGCGCTCCTATTTCATTTCGCTTGAGCCAGGAAACCTCTGTGTAGGACTCTAAAGACTCGTCAATACGCCGGCAGCAGGTGACGATCATATCAAACACCTACAAGCCGCAAGCGGTCTGCTAAACGTAACGGCCACCCGGGTATTGAGCGATCAGAAGATCGACGAGCAAGCCCGCTCACACTCCTGTGAATCCAACCAGTAACACTTACTGTACAGTCCGGTCGTCGTCTGATATGTCGCATATCTTGCCTAGGGGTGGTAAACGTCAGACCCCAATAGCTCGATAAGTCGTGTCAATATGAGGTCTATAACAGTTCGAGAAACTACTGGTAACACTTACCAGTAAATCTCAGCAACCCTGTCCAGGGATTTCCGGTTATAGCCAACCGAACACAATGCAACATCAACTCCCTATACCGGGAGAGATGAATCTCTTCCTATCGCTCATTGCCTCCATGTGATTCGGGACTGTACCCAAAAACCACCGTTTTGCACGCCCTCTTGGACATGGTAAGGTGGAAATAAAAGCACAGTGGGAATCACACAAGACTCTATGACGATCTCGGGTCTACAGACTAACCGATACCAGTGTCACCAGAGAACTGCCATCTGACGTGAGGTATAATACCATCTGGGAGTTCTCGGCGAGTCCGTCCAGTGTACCCAGTCTCCACTGAGCACCCGTATATCATCTCTGATGTCAAACACCAATAGATATGGGAACATCCATCGCCCATCTGTATGGGTCGAGAAGGTATACGCTAGTCTACTCTGGTATATCGATGCCCCGTCTCGATACGCCCACGACTAGGGACTTTGAAGGATGTACTTATAGACTACCATGTCCCCACTATTATGATCCGCATCATAGTCCAGGTAGTCAAGTACATCTCCTAAGGGCTTTACCAACATGTAACAGAGAGACAATGAGTATACACGTTAAGGTAAAGAGTAACCAGATAGCATACTATCATGTCGAGCGAGAAAGTCCTCCCTATATATGTGCCAGCATCCACTACAATATACATCCTATGTATAGTAATGGCCTCTAGGGCATACATATAACTAACATATTGCCCCAAAAATTTAGCACTCACCCCCTAACGAGTGAGATCTTATTTTCAAAAAACTAAGAAAAACAAAGATTAATTATAGTATTCACAAGTTAAACGACATTGTTAGTCCATAAATTAATACCAGCCACAAAAAAAATTATCGATATAATGCAAAGGCTGGTAAAAGAATAAGTATAAAACAAAGAAAAAGAAAAAGAATGTGTTAGTTGTTAGTGTAGGGCATGGACTGTGTGAGTAGGGATCAGAAGACGTTGAAAGTGAAAATGAAGTTTTGAAGAGGTCAAGAATTGTTGCCCGGATGAATTGAATGTTCAAAAAGCACATGTCGAGTTTCGGAGTCAAACTCGTTTAAAAACTCGAGTTCATCCGCAAAAAATTTGGAAAAGGAAAGGTTCATGGGATGTTCCCTAATTGATCCTGACTCAAACTCACCGAGGGTATCAAGTTCATCAACAAATAATTCTTCAAAACTCTGTATGAAAGACTTTTTTCAAGGACGTCTTCCCCCTTATAATTGTACACAACCCTACACTCACTGCTATAGCTCACAATTCCCAAAAAAAAGTTCTTCTTCATCACATTCATATCTGGGTAGGTTCATGTCATTTAAAAAGTTAGGTTCCCACCCTAACGTTTCTTCCAAAACAATATCACTAGGTGACACAAAAATTGTGGGTTACTGATCATTGATCTCTTCTAACAATCTATCCAAACCATACCCATCAAAATCACAAGCTTCCTTCTCTAAAATTGGAATGCAAAAATCAGTCGGAGGTTTTTCTTGTTTGTCCTGATAACAATTAGTCAATTCAATTGCATCGCCATCTATGAAATCATCAAAATTCAATTTATCGTTTATCTTATTTCGGTGACTTTCTAGATGACAGATATTAACACTATGTGGTTATAATTGACCGTGTTCACTCTTTAGAATCGCTACAGCTACATGCTCTTCAATTCTAGCCAAAGATTGAGCTTGAGCATGAAACAATTGCTCAGACTGATGTATACACAGGGCTAGCGTTGCAGCTGTTTGATTCTCGATCGCAATCATCACTTCAATATCTTTCTCTAAAGCGGTCAACCTAGAATCCATCTCACCATCATTCCCTAAGGATGGGTCAGTTATTTCAGGAAGAGAGGTTTGTGACGGTGGTGATGCTAAAGAAGTTACCCTATCGACCTCTTTCTCTAAATCTTCAATCATTAGGTCTCTAATTGAAGTGGAACTGGGTTCAAGAGTGTTAGGTGGGTGACCATTATCAAAAATCTGGGACGGTTGGTCACCCCCGAGAAAAGGACAATTTTCATGAATGTGGGAAGAATTGTGGCAATTTGAACAAAAGAATTAGGACTGAGTATAAACAGAGGAATAAGAATTGTGAAAAATTGAATTTAATCGTGTATCACCCATATCAACAAGAATTCACAAATGTCAAAAAAATAAAGAATATCTTACCCCTAGCAGTCTGTATTATGCTAAGTCAACTAGAGCTGCTCAAGAACCTGATTGTCGAAGTAAAACTGTGTTGAGAAACGGGCTCAAGATATACGGATCACGAAGCCATGTAAGTACAAGAGATAAGGGGAGGTTTTCCAACGCTTTCGCGAAGTTCCCTAACTAGATAACCCTTTCTCTTGAAAACTTGCCTAGACACCCTATGAACGATATACCGTTAAGCGGTGTTTTAAATACAGTTAACTTCTCCTAATGAGCGCGAAGTCCTTAAAGTTAGAGTTCTAATTGATTTTAAATTATTGTGGGTATACAAGAATGCAGTTTTGTGATTTGTGGACTACGAAAAAAGGTGATGAAATCCTTTACCGTATCTTATTTGGTCTTTTTGCCCTTAAATCCGTATTAAGATGCAAATGCACAATCAATAAGAGAATTCAAGACATCAAGTAATTTAAGAAATTCTTTTTCGTTTAAATTTTAGCGCTGCAAAAAATACGGTTAGTTCTTTCAATTGGTGGCAAGCTTGTGCGAAGAATCCTACAGAAGATAGAATAGTGGAATGCGTCGAATTAAAGAGGAATGTGTTAGGAAATACGTACCGATTTGATTGGGTTTAGAAAACCCCTTTGAAGTGATTACGGGTATTTGAATGTTCGCTTGCGCGGGTCAAACTACCCGGATCTTTGGCACTGTACTTTATTAACGTCTTGAAATTAAATTTGAGTCTCGCTCTGCATGATCGCTGGTCATAATTCCTTAAAAATTGAAATGTCGGAAAAATATGATATTTAGTGTTAAAAAGCGATATATATGCCCTAATTCCTGCACACTCAAAATTATAAAAATCGAACAATACCACTAGAGTACTGACAACACACTGGAGATCACCAAAAAAGAAAAAACCCAAAATCAAACAAACAGACCGGCGACATCAGACATTTTACTGATGTCGCCAGTTTTGTTTAAGAGTTAGGTGCAAGAATTTTTGGTGGGTTATCTTGGCTAGCTATGTACTCTTATGGTATAACTTTATTTTTAAAATAAATTTCAGGGTGTTACCAGGTTCAGCAATAGAGACCAAAGTCAGAAAATCGTGTTTTGTTGGTTTTGAAAGAATTTTTGAGTTAGAAATTAGTGAGTTAGTACTAACCAGAAAGAACAATACCTAATGACCACCAATTCCCCGGCAACGGCGCCAAAAACTTGTTGGGACTTTACCCGCGCTCGCAAACGTGTAT
Organism: Agapanthus africanus; assembly: GCA_030015575.1. NCBI lineage: Eukaryota > Viridiplantae > Streptophyta > Magnoliopsida > Asparagales > Amaryllidaceae > Agapanthus > Agapanthus africanus. The sequence goes on along the minus strand of CM057350.1, from coordinate 176,527,202 downwards.
GTTTTGGAAACAGATATGATTTTAACGAAATGGAATGTGCACGCGAAATCGTTTTCGTTTTAAAATTTATAAACCGCAAGTGCACTGCGCGTTATAGCAAGCCGGCAGGTATGGGTCGATCCGTAGGGAATTGTGTATTAGGTCTTGTTTTTTAAGGTTCAACAAATAACGAATGGTCTGGTTTGTCACAAAAAAATGAAAGAATACGAAAACAAAGAAAAGCAAGCAAAGAAGGAAAGAAAGAAGTGGTTGTGGCTTTGGTTTGGAAGGTCGAATCGCGACGATTCCTTCGACGATCCTTTGATCATGAGTTGTTCGTCCTTGTGTCGATCCTGGTGCGAAGTATGACTTGTCAAGACGGTTGCGAGGCACAAGTCGTCAAGTTGCCGATATTCAACGCAAACACAAAAACGAGCCCGTTTTGTTCACTTACTGTTTGTATGTCCAAGCTTGGGGTATCAACACTAAACACAAGGGTTAGCAAGTAAACCACAACATCAAAAACACAAATTAGTGAGTGAGAGAAAACGATTTCAGTGTTAAGTGTGCCAAGTGTTTGTGATGGTATATGGTATATGAAACCAGAAGATTTGTCAAGTCACTTAATCACAAAATACCACATCTAAACTTAGCAGACTTAACACCAAATTGATTCTAACCTTAGGCTTGCAAGATGGGGTTTGTAGGGAGAATATGGTATGTGATGAGGTTATAAAATAACCATGGAATCAATATACCATATCAACCCATCCAAGTTACAATACTAAGATTATAATCATATTAAAGCACATTAAACATTAACAAGAGGAGTAGGAGGCAAAGCCTTTCATCTCACTTCCTTACATTACCACAACCAAAGATATTAGTTAAGCATAATAATAAAAAGAAAAGCAAAGAAAGTAAAGAAAAGAAAGCAAATAACAAAGCAATATATTAATACTTGAAGTTGAGTTACAAGATATTGGTAACTTGTTCAAACTCCATAATGAAGCTCTCAAGAGAAAGTTTCAAGAGGGAAGAAGAAGAAGAGACCAAGTTAAAGCCCACTCACTCTCAAGCCTAAACCAAAAACAAAAGAAACTATCAAAAATATGCATACACTATTTGAGAGTATATGAGTATGAGAGAGAGCTTCCTTGCTCACTGATCTGGCTTTTATAGGTACCAAAAAAGATTAAACAAGTAATAAAAATAAGGTGATGTGACGGCATGGGAGGAACAGAGAAAAGATGGGGACAAACGGGGCACGGGGGCGGCAAGCTCGGATTTTCAAGGGGTGTGGCCGGTCCAAATCCGAGCGTAAAGGCTCGGGTTGATGTGGTAGTCTTGTGTCTACTCCAACATCATCCTGGTGCTGTTTGATTTGTCTAAAATAACCTGGTTTGCATTCAGAAATTTGGAGAGAACTTGAAGAAATGTATCACATCAAAACTTTTAGAATTTATTACCTATGTACCCCATTTGCAAAAGCCATCATTTGTGTATGCCATGGGCAGCCCCACCATGGTCCATGCCAAAGAGTTGTGTGTACACTTGTATTGTGTTGGACCAAAATTATGTACATGTTTATTACAAAAGAGCTATTTGGATATCGGTCGGTTCTCTGTTCTGATTGCAGTGTCGGCTCCCAAACGCTATATCCATGATATTGAGTGTGTTTTCAGTGTTGTATCACGAATACCTGTAATCTATAATTACTGAGCAGACACTGATTAATAGTACCGATATATCACAAAATAGATAATGAATGAGCGGTATTAAAATGCAATTTTCTGAGATGAACAAGGGGTCTCGCTCGCTGGATAGTTGTTTAAAATTATTTGCAGAAGCGTAAAAACAAAGTATTCCATGTGAGCAAGATCACCCAATCACTAGAATCAACCATAGACTAAAACTTGCAAACAAAAGAGTTAGATGAAGGAGAAGATACAATCTTTGAAGCAACTTCATTTTCTCCAATGGTTGAACTTCGGACTCTAACTATGCTCCGAGTGCTACGGGACGCACTTGGTCTCCGATCGGCTCTATTGAAGATGATCCACGTGAAGGCTGCCGGCACTACCTTCATCTTAAATCAAATTGAAGAAACTCTCACTTCCATTTACTAAATGTGAAGTTGAAAGAGATGTAGGAAATGATATGAACTCTCAATGTTTTCCCTCTTCTTGTTTGCTCTCAACTTCTCTTCTCATTTCTTTTTGCCTTGGATGTGAAAGAAAATGTATGGTTAGAATGAAGAGAATACTCTCATTTTCTCTTCATAAAACCATCCAATTTCTTTTTCATCCACTTGTTATTTTGAGATGAGATGGATTACCACCTTGCATCCACCTCATCACTTGACATGCAAAAAGAAAAATAAAAGAGAAAAAGATATATAAATATATGTAAATTACATATAATTATATAAAAGCCCATGACATGTGACCATGTATGCACATAACATGTGACATAATATAAAAGAGAGAGAAAATGAGAATAGCACATTAATAGTAGTTTATATATGCATCATCATATATAAATGATATCATTAAATCAACACTTGATTCAATGACCCAATTCAATCATAAACCGGCTAGTATTAACTATCCGACTAATACATGCAGTATCACATACACATATTTAATTGGAACCTGCATGTATCACCGTACGTGCATGACATCATTTTGCTAGAACGGGAAAACTCTTTGTGTGGGACTCTAAAGGCTCGACAATACGCCGGCAGTAGGTCAGGATCATATCCAACTGATCTGAAACACTTTCAGATCAATCCCTTACCGGGCTAACCTACAAGCACATTAGCGCTATAAGCTGTATATAACGGCTACCCAGGTATTGAATGAAAAGGGAGGAAAAGCAAGCTCATCCATACCCTGCTAGGTCCTATCAGTGATATTCACCGTATAATCCGGTCTCTTCATCTAAGAATGTTGCATACCGGGTCTGAGAATTGGAAACCGTCAGACTCCCACTAACCCGACAAGTCATGCCGACGTCAAGCTCATGTCCATCTGAGAAACTACTGATAACACTTATCAGTAAATCTCATATGCCTTGGCCAAGGACTTATGGTTATAACTAGCTGTGCACTGTGTGACATCAACTCCCTATACCAGGAGAGACGAATTCCCTCGACCGCTCACTGCCTCCATGTGCTTCGGGATTGTACCAAAAAAAACTATTTGCACAACTCTTTAAAGCCATGGTAGGGCAGTAATTTAAGTATAGTAGGAACACACACAAGACACTATGGCGATCTTGGGTCTAAGGACTACCTTATACTCATGTCACCAGAGAACTGCTATCTGACGATTGGTATAATTCAATCTAGGAGTTCTCGGCGAGTCCGTCCAGTGTAACTCATCCAATGAGCACATGTATGTTGGATATGTATGCCCTAAAAGCCTGTATTGTATAGGAAGCTAGGCATATGTATGTACAGGAAAATTTTGCTCAGTTGTATATAGTATATTATTTGAGTTATCTTTGTCTTAATATGTGTATTTCTTTCTCTTTCCTCAAAGCCCTAGGTAAAGAAAATGGGTCAAAATATATCTATCACATCAATGAGTTTAACCCTTTTAAAAGAATTTAGTTCTTTCTCTGGATCTGAGATCGATAAGGCAAATCCCCCATAAGTTAATAATTTAATTCTCATCAGGAAGATCTTGTTCTTGAGAATCAAAAATTCAGGGAAGAATAATTTTTAAAAAAAAGAGAGCGAAGAAAGAAAGCGGAGTCCATGATGCTCCAATAACTCAGTTCCTTCAAATCGAGAACTTAGTTCTCTATAAACCCAACCTAAAATTCCCAAATATAATGATTTTAGCGAGTGTTAATGATCAAAGCACCATTGATAGAGGTTTAACCTAACATCAACAGAGATTAAATCTCCATATAAAAGAATCTAGCACCTCATGTGCTTCCCACGTGGGCGCCCCTCTTTAACAGCGCCTAGCACTCACGTGAAAGACACGCGGGTGCCCAAAACAGAAGGCCAGTGCCTCACGTGAAACACATGTGGGCTCAATATAAAATATGCTTAGCACTTCACATACAGCCCTGTCACGACCCGAAATGGCACGTGACTGGCACATGAATCATATGAAGTCTATAGGACCCCATCTAATTCAAGTAAGCAAAGAAATCCCAAAAATCTAAACCATTTTAAGAAAGAAGTGAAAAAAAACATGTTTTAAAGCAAGTGGTTTTAAATAACATATGCCGAAAATACATTTTTAAAATCTTAAGTCTTTTCTGAAAATTTCGACGGAGTTCCCTTTTTAAATACTGGCCCCAAAAGGGTACCACTGTTAGTTATATGTATGCCCTAGAGGCCATTACTGTACATTGGATGTATATTGTAGTGGATGCTGGGATATATATAGGGAGGACTTTCTTGCTCGACATGATAGTATGCTATCTGGTTACTCTTTACCTTAACGTGTACACTGATTGTCTCTCTGTTACATGTTGGTAATGCCCTTAGGATGTATACTTGACTACCTGGACTATGATGCGGATCATACTAGTGGGGACATGGTAGTCCATAAGTACATCCTTCAAGGTCCCTAGTCGTGGGTATATCGAGACAGGGCATCGATATACCAGAGTAGACTAGCGTATACCTTCTCGACCCATACAGATGGACGATGGATGATCCCATATCCATTGGTGTTTGACATCAGAGATGATATACGGGTGCTCAGTGGAGACTGGGTACACTGGACGGACTCGCCGAGAACTCCCAGATGGTATTATACCTTACGTCAGATGGCAGTTCTCTGGTGACACTGGTACAGAGTAGTCTGTTGACCCGAGATCGTCATAGAGTCTTGTGTGATTCCCACTGTGCTTTGATTTCCATCTTACCACGTCCAAGAGGGCGTGCAAAACGGTGGTTTTTGGGTACAGTCCCGAATCACATGGAGGCAATGAGCGATAGGAGGGGATTCGTCTCTCCCGGTATAGGGAGTTGATGTTGCGCTGTGTTCGATTGGCTATAACCGAAAATCCCTGGCCAGGGTTGCTGAGATTTACAGGTAAGTGTTACCAGTAGTTTCTCGAACTGTTGTAGACCTCATATCGACACAACTTATCGAGCTATTGGGGTCTGACGTTTACCACCCGTAGGTGAGATATGCGACATATCAGATGACGAGACCGGACTGTACGGTAAGTGTTACTGGTAGGATTCACAGGAGTGTGAGCGGGCTTGCTCGTCGATCTTCTGATCGCTCAATACCCGGGTGGCCGTTACGTTTAGCAGACCGCTTGCGGCTTGTGGGTGTTTGATATGATCATCATCTGCTGCTGGCGTATTGACGAGTCTTTAGAGTCTTACACAGAGGTTTCCTGGCTCAAGCGAAACGAAATAAGAGCGCATATGAGATATGTGCAGGACCGAGAATAATGCGTGTATGTGATACCATATTCCATTCTCGCGATGAATGTATCGAATGGTTGTATGCGATATAACCTAGTTATCGAATCAAGGATTGATTCGATAAGCCGATACATTGGATATTAATCGGTCATATGCGATATGACCGGATCGTTAAATCAAGTGTTGATTTAATGATTTAATGTATAATTATATATTTGATATATTAATTTACATTAACTAGTATTTGTTCACTTTAAATGGATTTTCTCACTTGATGTACACAAGTTGTATATGTGATATACTTTTGTGCACTTGTTTGTATCATGTTTGATGATACATGCTCACTTGGGTTTGTGTAAAGATTAAACCATGGTTGTGAGAGTGGTTAGGGTTTTATTTATTCACTTATTATCTATTTATTTATTTATCATTCTTTTGGAAAAGATAAAGAGAAAAGAATGGTGGCTTGTTTTGTTTGTTTTTTGAAGCTTCTTGAAGCTTTGAACAAGTCCACCATTCTTGTCTCATGTCTAACCCTAACCATTCTTCTAACCTTAGTTAAATCTCTACACTAAACCATGGTTGAATATATGATAAGTATCATATTGATTTTCTTTTCTATTTCTAATTAACTTATCATAATATTCATCTTCTTCTTCTTCTTCACATGAAGAAAACTTTGCTTCATCAATGGTGATTTGATGAAAAGAGTGAGAAATCCAATTCTAAAGTGAACCCATCTCCTATTTCTTCATCCTCTACCTCCTGCCAAGTAGTATAGGGTGTTTTCTTCATAAGTTTCATGACTTGGTGAAGTGGGAGCTTGATCTAGTGATGCCTCGACGTAGATCATCTTCGGCATCGTAGTCGATGACCTAGCCCGCCCATTTCTCCGATGAAGCCGACACTAGAGCCCGGGATTTGATTTGGACAGTAAGGAGACTTCATCATGGAGCTATGGAGGTGGAGGACCGGATCTACAAAGGTTGTATTTCCGTTCTTTTAGTTAAGTTGTTAACTAGTTGCATGTGTTCGCCTAAAATTCTAGTTAACGATCTAGTCTAGGGTTTCTCGGCACCGTAAAATTTGAAATTGGCATGGTTGATGCCTTGTGAGACCTCGTTAGAGTGCCTAGGAACCCTACAGTGGTATCAGAGCCAGCTAGAGCCTTAGGTGATGCGTAGACGGAGTTTGAAGTCCGATCAAACCGAAATCCCATTTCCAAAATGCTCTCTGGACTTTTTTTCAAAAACTAGGTTTTTTCCAGATTAAAAATTGCTAAAAAATTCAGCAGGGTCTTAGTTGAATTACTGTGAAATTCGAGGGGCTTACTTATCTAAAGCGCGGCGGAACCGCGGCATAAGCATGCCTTATGCGGCGGTTCCGCAGCCATATGATGACGTCAGCCCTCCATTTTTGAACAGTAATTTGTCTCTTCAGGTGCTGGATTTTCTGGGAATTTTTAATATTCATTCAAGAGTTGAATATTCTGGGGTGTTTTGGAGCTTTGTTGATTCGATCGGATTATCAGACTTTGTCTATGTGGCTTTCCGGATATATTGAATATGTTAAAAAGTTCGACCGGATATAAATACCCACCTTTTCCCCTGTCGGGAAATTTCCAAGTGTTGGATCTTTCCGTAGTTTAACGACGTTCTAAGTAGTGCAAGTAACGCGATGGTCCCTCTAGAAGACAACAAACCTTAACTCGATTATGTGACCGTCTTGAACTGCCCTTTGAACTTTAGGGTTTGTGGCAGTACGGCGTGCCACATGTGAGGCGTTGGCTTGACCCTTCTACGACTGGACCGTTGGTACTGAAGCACGAACTGAATGTTTTTAGACTTGTTTCATGTGTTGAGCTGTATCGGGAAAACTTGGGTGTTCGATTGTTTGATCGAAAAGTTTAACATTTTCTATTTATCCGGAATGTGATACAATACTTGAATTCACAAATAGTTATGAGATAACTGAATGAATATTATAAACATAGCAGTTTGGTCTCACTTGATCGGTTGCCACGGAATTTTGATGTGATCAAAAGTCCGTCGCAATCACGTAGCGTACGCGGATATTCGCCGGATAAACTTAATAGACAGCTACATCCCTTAGCCCCGACCAAGTGACTGTAGGAGAACCCCGTCGCCGAAAGCATCCGTTCGGGTGCTCGCGGCAGCGGTGTTCCGCCTTGGTGCACTTCGTCGGAGGCATCGGGGGTGCAGCCGTCTATTGAAGTTTGCGATGAGCATTCGATCAGGATGTCGGGAATCTTGTTAAATTGCCCGACTCGGTATTGAAAAGTGTTTTCGATTTTGAGACTAAAATGCGGGGTTTATAATTGTTAGGCATGCTATGTCTAAAGAATTCATTTGGTCAGGCATGCGATGTCTGAGGTGGTTGCGGATTCCAACTGTTGTAGTTTTACACTTTCTTTTCTGTGACCGTAAGTGTAATATGTGATATCGTCGGTTTCGTTGCTATATGTCAACGACAATTGGGATACGCATGTTTACTTACGTTGATGACATGTGATGTTATGTGTTGCTGGATATGTTATATTGGATCGTCGTGTTTGAATAGCCGGGGGTTTTTATGTGAGATGAGTGTTTTCATTTTCATTCATGTAAAAACTTGTATGTAATATTCTTTTATTAGGGCACTTCCAGGTTGCGGAAGATGTCACCCTTTGTATATTATTTACTTTTCCGCACTAGGATAGACCCAAGGAGGAGGCACAAGTTACCGGGTTCTGGAGTCCAGTGGGAGACCAACTCAAGGAGTCGAGTCCGGGTCTCCTAACTCCAGAATTGGTAGGGTTGCTTACCGCTCTCGTAGGGGTCTAGGGGTGTGGGTTTGGCTATTCATCACGACCGTGGAATCCGTGTTTTATACTGGCTCGTATTGAAAACACGGACGTCCTAGTACATCCAATATTTCATATGTTTCTTCTGCTGCGATATCTGTGATGTGATCATGTGATGTTCTGTGATAAATACTGTATATAGTATATATGATATATTATATAGGCGTTACTTATGTTTACACCCACGCTAGCCCTGCCCCGCTCTGTCGTTAGTTACCTAACCTAACGGTGCACGAGGGGACATCGAGGCGAATGCGGATGGCATAAGTGTACGTTGTATTTATCTGTGATGTTTAGGTACTTAAATGATGGGACTTCATTAATGAGATTAATGAAATAAAAGAAACATAAAGATGTTGTGGAATCGAATTTCAAAATAAAACAGGTAGCTACAGTTCTTGCTTTGCATCGCGGTGTTCCTTGTAGAACATCATGCACCTTATTCGATAAGGAAAGGACCGAGATCCCTTCACCGGGAGTGACTCCTTTAGCAATAACTGGCAGATGCTACACACTCGGTTTGTCTTTTGATTGCTTTTAAGAGTTTTTGCTTTGCACAGTGATATATATGATATATCCCGCACCTCATTCGACGAGGAAATGACCGACGATCCCTTCACCGGGAGTGACTCCTTTAGCAAAACTAGAAAAGCCTAAAAAACACTCCATTTCAAAAATTAATTCGATCCTACAACGATATCAAGTTCATTACGCAATAGGTTTTCAGAAAAACCTGTCATAGCCCTCCGTCATTTCAGATAAGTACTAGTTAGTATTCGTGCTGCGGTTGTTTGGCATGCGTCAAGGCGTAGTGTACGGTAGCTAACTAGTGCTTATCTGCTAGCATACGATGCGATTGGATTAGGGTATTCGTACGGCGTTGTTTGGCATGCGTCAAGGGTCGTGTGGGTGGGTTTAATTCAATCAAGAAATGTACGGGTTGAACTTGACTAGCGGACTATGGGTTGTTTGGCATGCGTCAAGGTCATAGCACGCTAGGGGCAAAATATTATCAGGAATTTCAAGTGTTGAAATTTGCAATGAGATTGCATACCTTCTATGAAATAGTTGGATCCCGATACCCGCTGCGAGTAAGAGTTACTCCTAGGAGAGTTTTACACATTACAATTAGCCGATCAAGTAGGTTTCTAGAAAGGTGTCAACGGGGTTACGCCTCTGGGAAAACGAGGTTTACATTAATTAGGTTCGTGCGAAAGCACGGGGGACCTCCCTCAAAGTACCGACACTGGCCTGGCTGAAAGATTGGCGAACTTGTAGTGTGTAATTAATCCCGGCTAGTCTTTCCTTTTAGGGTTTGAAGGAAGATTTGATAAAAAGCAGTGGGAGCCATCCTGATTAGATAAAATAATAACCAATCTGATCTTGCAAGAGCACACGCTGAGTGTTTTCTTCTCTCTCTCTCTCGGTAGCGACCATATCACGCCTTAATCAAGATAATAATACGGAATATTGACCGAACCCGCTTGTTATATTGAACTGGGGAACGTTGATCCCGCTCCAACTTATAATTGTTATAAGACAGAGCAGGAAATTGGGGAATACCAGATTTCCCGTGCCGCCCAAATGAAGAACGTGCATGTTGATGCATCATCTTCGGGTGTGTTCGTTACAAAGAACTGTTTCTCAGTATCCTCCGCATCCTGGGTATATGATACCGGATCAGGATCCCAGATATGTAATCTGTTACATAGGGCTACAAAAGAGTAAAAAAACTGAGAACGGGTGATAAGTTTCATGAGACAGAAAACGGGGCAAGAGTTGCAGCCAAGTCTGTTGGTCACTGTCACCCTGTATTACCAATACATTGATTCTGAACAAATGCTATTAGATACCGAACCTGATATACAAAATCATGTCAGTCTCTTTATTAGTAAAGAAATGATAAAATTTTGTATTGTTGGATAATGTTTTGAACATTTCCTATATCAAAAGTTGATCGGTTCAGGCACGTTATCTAAAAGCATTGACGTTCTAAATCAAACTACAGTTCTTAGTATACGGATCACACACAAGAGGAAGAGTTCAGAAATGAACGGATCCTTCTTTAGGCATTGTAGACTAGGTCATATCAATGCGACCCGACTGGCTGAAGTTACATTTTAGATGCATATTTAAATCAGTTTGAATTTACATCTTATGAAACTTGCCAGTCATGTCACCGAGATAAGATGACCACAGCTATGTTTATTGGTAACAGAGAAAGAGTTAGTAAACTCTTAGGACTGATACATGATGATGTATGTAAGGTCTCCTGTCTACACATGCCAGGACTGGTTCTTTATACTTCATTATATTCTCTGATAATCTCTCAAGATTCAGTCATATGTTCCTATTGAAACATGAGTCCGAACCTTTTGAGATATTCACAGAATATAAGTTAGAAGTAGAGAACCAAAAAGGGTAAAAGTATTATGTCCTTTGATGTGATCAGGGAGGAGAATACTTGAGCATGGAAATCCTGGTCTATTCTAAAGGAGAATGAGATTCTCTCTCAGCATTACTCCTCCGTATACACCATAGCATGATGGTATATCGGGGCGGAGCAGATACACCCTATTTGATATGGTGTGCTCTATGATGAGTACTACTGAATTACCTATTTCCTTTTGGGAGTTATGCGCTTGAGAAGCTGCATACCTATTGAATCGGGTTCAAATCAAATCAGTTGCCTACCACTTCATATGTGATATGGAAAGGGAAGAGCCCATATCTTAAGTTAGTTAAGATTTGGGATTGTCCGGCCTATGTCTAAAAGCAAAATCCGGACAAACTCGAGGCAAGGTCTGTAATGTAGAACTAGAAAAGTTCCAGCTATACAAACTACAGCAGATGATTTGGTAGAACCAATGGATTCAGTAGATGCCAACAAACCTCAGCCTCTCCGTCGATCTAGTAGGGTTCCTCACCCACCTGAGAGATACTTCGGTTTCTCTATGACAGTGGGAGCGAGGATTGCATCATGAGATGATGACCCAACTAGTTTCGAACTGGCCATCAGGAGTAAGACTCTATCAGAATGGCTGGATGCTTAGCGATCTGAGATGGAATCCATGTACACCAACAAAGTATGGACTTTGGTTGCTATATCTGAAGGGTTAAATCCCCATCAGGGGCAAGTATATCTTGAGAAGATTACTTGGTGCAGATGGAAAAGTTGAGACTTTCAAAGCTAGACTTGTTAAAGGTTTTCGTCATCGACCAGGCGTGGATAATGATGAAACCTTTTTCCAATGGCTATGCTTAAGTCCATCCAGATCCTACTTGCCACGGCTACATACCATGACTACGATATCTGGTGGTTGGGTGTCATGACAGCTTTTCTAAATGATGTTTTAGAAGAGGGAGTCTATAAGTACACAGCCAGAGGGCTTCGTAGACAGTGGGAGCAGCGGAAACGTGTGCAAGATGTTTTATAGGATAAAGCAGGCATCGCGGAGTTGGAACGTCTGTTTTGATGAAGTAGTCAAAGAGTTTGACATCATCAAAATGGTAGATGAACCGTGTATAAACATAACGGTAGTAGGGAGTATTGTGACGATCCTCGTAGAGTACGTGGATAACATACTCTTGATAGGGAAGGAGTTTCCTATGCTACGCTCGATCAATCTCCGCTTATCATAATGATTCTCCATATAGGATCAAAGTGATACCTCCTAAATCCTGGATTTTGGATCTATGAGATAGATCTAAATGGATATTAGGATACTCACTAGTTGTAGTGAGATGGTATCAATCGATCCTGGGGAAAATCACTGGAAGTGTTCCAGGGTGATAAAGATGACTGAATGTCAGTCACAGGCATTGTCTTTACCCTCTATCGAGGGACGATATGCTGGAAGAGTTCCAAGCTAGATACCGTGACATACTAGACGATAAAGGCATGATACATCGCTACTTAAGATGCTACCAAAGAGGCTGTTTGGGTGTATATTGGTTCATGAGATGAACTACGTTCCTACCATTGTGAGACAATGGAGTTGTGACTTATGTCAAGGAACGCAGGTCCCATCAGTGATCCAGACATATTCTAAGGCAGTATCACCTGATCATGGAGATGGTTGATCTCTAAGGGATCGAGGTTAGGAGAGTAGACTCAGAGGACAACACGGCGGATCCACTCACGAAGGCCTATTCCCAGAGAGAGACTTTTATGGGATGGTTGAGTATGAGATACTACAACCACTGCTATCAGATGGCCCTAGTGCAAGTGGGAGATTGTTAGTTATATGTATGCCCTAGAGGCCATTACTGTACATTGGATGTATATTGTAGTGGATGCTGGGATATATATAGGGAGGACTTTCTTGCTCGACATGATAGTATGCTATCTGGTTACTCTTTACCTTAACGTGTACACTGATTGTCTCTCTGTTACATGTTGGTAAAGCCCTTAGGATGTGTACTTGACTACCTGGACTATGATGCGGATCATACTAGTGGGGACATGGTAGTCCATAAGTACACCCTTCAAGGTCCCTAGTCGTGGGTATATCGAGACAGGGCATCGATATACCAGAGTAGACTAGCGTATACCTTCTCGACCCATACAGATGGGCGATGGATGATCCCATATCCATTGGTGTTTGACATCAGAGATGATATACGGGTGCTCAGTGGAGACTGGGTACACTGGACGGACGCGCCGAGAACTCCCAGATGGTATTATACCTTATGTCAGATGGCAGTTCTCTGGTGACACTGGTACAGAGTAGACTGTTGACCCATAGAGTCTTGTGTGATTCCCACTGTGCTTTGATTTTCATCTTACCACGTCCAAGAGGGCGTGCAAAACGGTGGCTTTTGGGTACAGTCCCGAATCACATGGAGGCAATGAGCGATAGGAGGGGATTCGTCTCTCCCGGTATAGGGAGTTGATGTTGCGCTGTGTTCGATTGGCTATAACCGGAAATCTCTGGCCAGGGTTGCTGAGATTTACTGGTAAGTGTTACCAGTAGTTTCTCGAACTGTTGTAGACCTCATATCGACACGACTTATCGAGCTATTGGGGTCTGACGTTTACCACCCCTAGGTGAGATATGCGACATATCAGACGACGAGACCGGACTGTACGGTAAGTGTTACTGGTTGGATTCACAGGAGTGTGAGCGGGCTTGCTCATTGATCTTCTGATCGCTCAATACCCGGGTGGCCGTTACGTTTAGCAGATCGCTTGCGGCTTGTGGGTGTTTGATATGATCATCATCTGCTGCCGGCGTATTGACGAGTCTTTAGAGTCCTACACAGAGGTTTCCTGGCTCAAGCGAAACGAAATAGGAGCGCATATGAGATATGTGCAGGACCGAGAATAATGCGTGTATCTGATACCGTATTCTATTCTCGCGATGAATGTATCGAATGGTTGTATGCGATATAACCTAGTTATCGAATCAAGGATTGATTCAATAAGCCGATACATTAGATATTAGTCGGTCATATGCGATATGACCGGATCGTTAAATCAAGTGTTGATTTAATGATTTAATGTATAATTATATATTTGATATATTACTTTACATTAACTTGTATTTGTTCACTTTAAATGGATTTTCTCACTTGATGTACACAAGTTGTATATGTGATATACTTTTGTGCACTTGTTTGTATCATGTTTGATGATACATGCTCACTTGGGTTTGTGTAAAGATTAAACCATGGTTGTGAGAGTGGTTAGGGTTTTATTTATTCACTTATTATCTATTTATTTATTTATCATTATTTTGGAAAAGATAAAGAGAAAAGAATGGTGGCTTGTTTTGTTTGTTTGTTGAAGCTTCTTGAAGCTTTGAACAAGTCCACCATTCTTGTCTCATGTCTAACCCTAACCATTCTTCTAACCTTAGTTAAATCTCTACACTAAACCATGGTTGAATATATGATAAGTATCATATTGATTTTCTTTTCTATTTCTAATTAACTTATCATAATATTCATCTTCTTCTTCTTCTTCTTCACATGAAGAAAACCTTGCTTCATCAATGGTGATTTGATGAAAAGAGTGAGAAATCCAATTCTAAAGTGAACCCACCTCCTATTTCTTCATCTTTTACCTCTTGCCAAGTAGTATAGGGTGTTTTCTTCATAAGTTTCATGACTTGGTGAAGTGGGAGCTTGATCTAGTGATGCCTCGACGTAGATCATCTTCGGCATCGTAGTCGATGACCTAGCCCGTCCATTTCTCCGATGAAGCCGACACTAGAGCCCGGGATTTGATTTGGACAGTAAGGAGACTTCATCATGGAGCTATGGAGGTGGAGGACCGGATCTACAAAGGTTATATTTCCGTTCTTTTAGTTAAGTTGTTAACTAGTTGCATGTGTTCGCCTTAAATTCTAGTTAACGATCTAGTCTAGGGTTTCTCGGCACCGTAAAATTTGAAATTGGCATGGTTGATGCCTTATGAGACCTCGTTAGAATGCCTAGGAACCCTACAACCACAAGCATAATATGAGTAAAAGCATCCCCAAGCGGGAGCTAGCTCTTCGTCAATTGACGGTCCCAACCACGCAAGCAATATAATATACAATGCCGAAGGGCGAGGATAAAAAACTCAAAAGGAAACTCAAAACATCAAGAAAACCCATAATAATACAACGCGCGACTCTAAGGTCGAAATAATATACAACTGGTCTCTAAGTCTGAATAAATATATAAGTTTTGTTGATGGAGTTACTAGATATAACTGAATATAAATAAATGTACAATGGTGGTCACGATGCAAGTGAACCCACCTACCAAAGCAATCATCCGGAAAGAAAGCAGTGTGCCAGCAAAGCCGCAACAAAACCTGTACTGCAAAAGCTGCAAGAACTGTGGCACAATGGGGGTGAGTAGCCAACTCGTGAGTAGAAAACATCACATAGCAGAAATCGCATGTATGACTCAATCTTAGGTCAGTACGATCATAATATATATCCTCAATGATAATATGGCGTGAAGCATAATATAAAGGCAAGGGTAAACATCTATGCATAAGTGTAATCTCATGTGCTCGTGTCAGTGCCTCAGGTAGCAATATATCGTAAATATGAGTTATGAATGCGGTAAAATGAAAACAGAAGGCATCATGAATGAGAAAACTGTTTTCTTAATATAGTAAGATTTCTGTATAAACATGTAAGTATCGTCAATAAAATCATCAGAAAATCAGTGTCAAGCATCGACACAAAATATATATCCCAATATCCCAATATCAAGTAAATCTCATATATCCAATATCCAATATCGAGCACATAGGCCCCGAGCATATAGGCCCCTCTCATATCGAGTATATAGGCCCCGAGCATATAGGCCCCTTTCATATCGAGCACATAGGCCTCGAGCACATAGGCCCCTCACATATCGAGCACATAGGCCCCGAGCACATAGGCCCCTCTCATATCGAGCACATAGGCCTCGAGCACATAGGCCCCTCACATATCAAGCATATAGGCCCCGAGCACATAGGCCCCTCTCATATCATGAATAAGTATATTTGCATATACCATTATGATGATATATGATGTCGGTGTATATATATAACAGCGTCCCATACCACTGATATATATATACGATGGGTATACATATATATATCAGCGTCCTATACCACTGATATATATACGCAGGAGTAAAACAATCCAGAAAACATCATATGAAAACCATATCTCAATGCGAAATCCATGAATATAATATATATGTAACATGAAGCAGTAATATGAGCATATAAGGAAAAATCGATATTTAACTGCAACAAGTTATAAAATATATCATGCGGTTCCTAAATTCTCCAAATACATACAACATCATATAAATGTGAACGTGTAGTTATATCTCATATATGTATATACCTATCACTAATGGTACAATACCATATAGGTATATGGGTAACTAGCATATAAGCATATCAATGCATATGTGTAAGCAAGTAGGTATACAAGTATGCTATATGTCATATGCACAATGGAATATGATTCAATAACATATAAGCATGCAATGCAATTCGAGTAGTCGAATAAATGGTAAATGAATAATAATGCAGCAATAAAGAAATATACATTCCTATATACGAGTTATACAGTTTTTGGTATCTGAAATTGCATGAATCGTGATGTTTAGAAAATAGGGCTACGGTGTTTTTATGAAAAAGTACATCCTTTGAAATATCCGTAGTATACCTTGGCCTGTCTTTAAAATACTCACGATTCGTTAGTTTTTGAAATAAGTATGACTCGAGTCTATTCTAACATCTACAAGTAAACTACAGGACTAAACTAACAGACTAATCGAAAGGGTAAGGAAAACCACCTAAGTCTGAGTCGATACATATAAATATAATAGTCGGTTATCCCGCCTCAATAGTATCACATACTATATAATATATAACATGACATCCTCGTGTCAAGAGTGCGGATCTAACTTCAATATAAAGCTCGTACGGTAAATCCATCGTACGACATCCCAATCTCGGTACCGGTCGAATCTCATATTTATCTGGTATCCTTATCATCATATCTCATGAACTGGGGGTACTGATCTAAGTCTAGTACAAACTGATACCATCTGCAAATATATGCGTGTATGATACACACGTCTAAAAGCCCGCTAAAATCTCATGTCATATCTCACAATACGAAACAAAACGCATCACCGATCTCATAGCATCATGCCTAAACTCATCGACTCATCTCCAAGTACCATGTACAATCCTCATCATCCATGTATAATTATACGTAAATATACATCGTCCCATACCAATGTGTGTATACATATATATGTATCCCCATATACGCACAAGTAAAACAAGGTAAGCATGTGTGTGCGTGTGGGTGTGAACCTTATTCTAGGGCTCGCGACTAAACTAACTGGCGACACCATCATCCAATTACACTAAAGTTATCCATGACTCCCAAAGTCTCTAGATAATCATAATCTCACAATAAACATATAATTATATCCATATAATATATACCATACACTACACTACGAACAGCGGGGGTGTTATACGCCATCCACCTGACTTCCCCCATAAATATAGATCTACTCACCTTGATCCTCGCATACCGAAGTCGATGACACCATGCTCATTCTCGTCGTCTCGAAATCCACGTGGGGGTACCTACAATTTCCAATGCGTCATATAGTATCAAGAATCGTACATGAAAACCAAAACGGTATACGAATCGCTTATTGGTTAGAACCTATAGCCTACGCCTGCAAAACCAACAAACAACCCCCGTCGCTGACGTACAAACATCAGACGACGGAACACAAAATCAAATCCCAAATTAAAACGAAGTAGCAAAACAATGCAGCAACTCAAGAAAATGGTCGCAGATTTTACCCTAGGTGAAATTTGCCAATTTTGCACATAGGAAGAGTCTAGTTTACTGAAGATAAAGCCATGGACCAAACACGGATCATTTTCACTCTACCCAGGCCGCAATTTGCGGCCAACATGAGTAAATTTGTGGCCTAAACTTGGAGTGGGGGTCTCAGGTTTTGGGTATAGGTTCTAGGTTGTCTGCACATCTCTTAGTCTTCGCTAAATATTTTTCAGGTCACCCGAGTTATAGAAGATCACTAAAACACATCACAATTCTCATAAATTCCCGATATCGGGGTTTCTAAGTTTGCTAATTAGGCTTTAAGGCTCTTTTTTAGGTCCAAAATACAATCATTACAGGGATTTAAGGTCACTATAAGCCCCAATTACACATCACAATTCAAGAATTCCTCAAACCCTAACTAGAAATTTCAAACCCCCACTAAACGACACTAAATCGGTTCTAATCAAACATGGATGTAAAAGCAATAGAAATACTATGCTAATGGTTAAGAGAATATCTCATTTGGCAACTTAAGAAAATTCTTGAGTTGCCCCAAGTGTCCAAAATCCTTGCTTTCATGGTCCAAAGTGTAGCTTGTGAGCTTATGCATGTTTTTAATGAAGTGGGGATGGACTTTTGATGAATTTTTAATGGTGAAGTGAGGTGTTTTGTGATGGGGGAGGAAGAGGGCAGCAGCCATGAGAGGGGAGATGAGAGGGAAAATGAAGATGATGAAGGAACAAAGAGCGATGCCTTGGTTTGACTCCTCACCCCTTCTCTCTCTCTCTTGCCCATATCTCAATTCTTTATTGTTTTCCTTTTTTTTCCTATTTTCTTTTATCTTTTCTCTCTTCTCATTTAAAACTAAGAAATGAAATGAAGAAAACAAAGAAAAGACATGGTAGGAAAAGGTAACAAGTGTAATTTGACATGGTGCATGTTTTGCACAAAACAAGCTTAATGCGCGATTAGCGTTATTTAATCGCGATTAGCATTAAAATAAGGTATAATAAATCACAATTAACTTAAAATTGCTTAACTCATATAAAACACCCTCTTTTTTGTAAATTCTAAAATTTTCCATTTTTTCCCCAATTTACCGGTATTTAATTATACCGCACTAATTAAATATTCAATATATTTATTATTTAATTATAGAAATTCCCAAAAATAATATTTTTATTTTTTTGACATGTTACAATCTTCCCCTCTTAAAAAAATGCAGTCCCTGAATTTAAATTTAAACCCTTCAAGTAATAAAACATTTCAGTAAAATGATCAAGTCGCCGGGCTTCGAAATCATAAATATATAAAACACATCGTAGCGCAATACATGCCCATGAAAAATGAGCAGATAACTCAAAATAAAAACTCCGTCAAGCATCCCGTAATCATCAGAGTTATGGTGAAGACACCAATGTCAAAACCCAAAACAAAAACCAACATGATATACATCAAAACTATAACACGTACATCGTATGCGTCGGTGTAAACTCGTCAAAACATCTGAAGAAATGCATGCCAAACCTTTTTTTAAGTCGCTGTGCGATGTGCGTATCACTGCACAGTGGCGGACGTCTATTGTAAGGAAATAACTATACATATATATATCCTTTGTTTAACATACACGTCCCGCCGTTTTGAAAACAATTTTTTTAAGAAGTGTTCCTTTTATAAAATGTTTCGTGTCATCCCGGACACGTAGGTAAATACTGAGACTATAGCTCCTTTTCGGAAATCCCTTTCGATAACTATCAATGCATGCAAAAACATATTCAGGTACTGTTCTCGGACTAGTCCTGCTCAGCTACTATACCAAATAGTAAATATCATAAAATATACTGCTCAAGGGAAATCAATCCCAAAATGTATATAGAATGCCGCGTGTGTCTGGTGCGCACGGAAATCGAAATCCATGAATGTGCCATACATGTACATAGAAACAAAATCTAAGTGCAACGGGTGTGGGTGAAACACCTGTCAAAAGCAATGGGTATGCCTGACAGCAAAACCAGGTGCATCTGATATGCACGAAGAATCCCGATCTAGTGCATCTGGTGTGCATCAAAATCGCATCAAGTGCCCAAATATGCGCAAGAATCCAAATCCAGTGCACAAGGTGCACGAAAACAAATATCAAATATCACAATCGAAATGACGGTATACAACACATTTCAATCCAAATCCACATCAGGTATATCGTGGTATGTAATCTCATAACCATATGCATCAGCGTGCACAAAATCAAATAAAAATACTAAAAGTACATGAAAACTATGCCGAAAGCATAAGTCAAATCACATGCATACCATAGGTATGAAATCAAAATCAATATCTCTAATGACATCAAATCAGAGTCAAACGCAACTGTGGTGCACAAAATCTCAATCATGGAAATAAATCGCCCGAAATACTGAAATCAAAGATGATGGAAACAGTCCCGCTCTAGCACATCCTCTAAAGATCTCTGGCCAACTGTCATGGTCACCATAACATGTCTCATCGACGATGCTGAACTCTGGCTACTGGGTGTGCGCAATATGACCGACCTGGGTCCAAGTCTTCTCATATAGTATCCAGAAAGATCTTGTCGGAGTCTTTCCCGAATCTCATTTCTGCCGAACTGCCCGGAAGTTGTCACCCTTTACTAACTCTGTTTCTTGTTCCGGAACGGCTGCATACTCATCGCGACTCCTTCTGGAAGATATATCCATATACAACGCCTCTGCATGCGTATCACATCTCTGATGTCAGCGGGGTGGAACGTCATCTCATCAAAATCTCATACGAACCTCTTACTCCACTTTTCTCTAATGTCGACTAATTCGAACTCGTCTCTTCGTGGCTGCATGGACTACGCTCCAACGGCTATACTCGTATCTAGAGTCTCCCAAGCAATGTATCCATCACATGAAATTCGAATGATGTCGAACCATTCGATCGATTTGTCAAGGTTCCATAATCCCCCATGAGCTAAACATTTTGAGTACAGTTTAATAGTATTCCAGTATATGCCACAGTACCTGTGGACCAACCGTAGAAGGCCAAACCCAAGCCTCACTAATGGCACAGCGGAACTGCTGCCAACCCTAAGGTTCAAAAGCGTTCCCATGGTCATTATGTCGAGTTAGGGTTTCATTCTTCTAGAGGGTTCACGGAATTACTTGCATGTTTTTCCGAATACTTTAAACTTGGAAAAATGGGTTTTTGATATTCGATCGCCTTCTATCAACTCTCAACGTACCTGCGTGAAGTCGTCTCTAGCTGGAATCAATCAATCTGATGATCTCGCATTAGGGTAGGCAACGTATCACATGTCCTAGCCATTTCTCCTTGGGTGACTAGCGATCTTCTATCATATCTCTAAGCACAACTCGTGCGCCAATAGCTCCAACATCTGGGACGATATCTCGTCAGTCGCAGCAACAACTGAATCATTCTCCCGCATGCTGAACAGTACCTCAATCATCAAGTATAATCGGTGCATCGACGGTCATCGCATTCTGGCTGGCTTCTAGCAGTGGCCTAATCCTCTGGTGCTGATCTGCACGTCCGAGAAATCTTGTAAAAGCGATCCATCAAACGCTCATGGCGCGAAAACACAATTAAATGACGCATCTATGCAAATCGTGTATCCCTGGAATCACGCCCTGGTCAGTCCTCGTTCGTAGCGAGCTCATGCTGACGCAACTCTAGCCGTAGCTCTCTCTGCCCATGTAATTGTGGCAGCAAAATCATAAACCAATACCGATGAGGATAGATCATGAATGAATATAATGCTGTGAAAGGAAATGTACATCCTAAGGCTCCTTAAGCGGAGTAGCGTATCGTAAGTATGCTGCGGAACATACACACGGTACGTCACTCTACTGAAGTTACATACTCCATCAACCAAGGTTAACCTAAGCGACGAAATTTTGAGTCTAATACTCCCTCGACCAAGTCTAAGTTCCATAAGGTCAAGCCTAGGTTCCGTATATATACAAATGCCTTAGGCTCTGCATAGTCAAACCTAGACTCGAACCAAAATTAACCTAGCGCTCTGATACCAACTTTGCCACGACCCAAAATGGCACGTGACTGGCACTTGAATCATATGAAGTCTATAGAACCCCATCTAATTCAAGTAAGCCAAGAAATCCAAGAAATCTAAACCATTTTAAGAAAGAAGTGAAAACAACATGTTTTAAAGCAAGTGGTTTTAAATAACATGAGCCGAAAATGTATTTTTAAAATCTCAAGTCTTTTCTGAAAATTTCAGCAAAGTTTCCTTTGTAATACTGGCCCCAAAAGGGTACCACAAGAATAATATGAGTAAAGGCATCCCCAAGCGGGAGCTAGCTCTTCGTCAATTGACGATCACAACCGCGTAAGCAATATAATATACAACGCCGAAGGGCGAGGATCAAAAACTCAAAAGGAAACTCAAAACATCAAGAAAACCCATAATAATACAACGCGCGACTCTAAGGTCGAAATAAGATACAACTGGTCTCTAAGTCTGAATAAATATACAAGTTTGGTTGATGGAGTTTACTAGATACAACTGAATATAAATAAATGTATAATGGTGGTCACGATGCAAGTGAACCCACCTACCAAAGCAATCATCCGGAAAGAAAGCAGTGTGCCAGCAAAGCCGCAATGAAACCTGTA
This sequence comes from Agapanthus africanus, assembly GCA_030015575.1. Lineage (NCBI taxonomy): Eukaryota > Viridiplantae > Streptophyta > Magnoliopsida > Asparagales > Amaryllidaceae > Agapanthus > Agapanthus africanus. Next base: position 176,504,974 of record CM057350.1, on the reverse strand, counting down.
CTGCAAAACCTGCAAGAACTGTGGCACAACGGGGGTGAGTTGCAACTCGTGAGTAGAAAACATCACAGAGCAGAAATCGTATGTATGACTCAATACTAGGTCAATACGATCATAATATATATCCTCAATGATAATATAGCGTGAAGCATAATATAAAGGTAAGGGTAAATATCTATGCATAAGTGTAATCCCATGTGCTCGTGTCAGTGCCTCAGGTAGCAATATATCGTAAATATGAGGTATGAATGCGGTAAAATAAAAACAGAAGACATCATGAATGAGAAAACTGTTTTCTTAATATAGTGAGATTTCTGTATAAACATATAAGTATCATCAATGAAATCATCAGAAAATCAGTGTCAAGCATCGACACAAAATATATATCTCATTATCCCAATATCAAGTAAATCTTATATATCCAATATCCAATATCGAGCAGATAGGCCCCGAACACATAGGCCCCTCTCATATCGAGCACATAGGCCCCGAGGACATGGGCCCCTCACATATTGAGCACATAGGCCCCGAGCACATAGGCCCCTCTCATATCATGAATAAGTATATTTGCATATACCATTATGATGATATATGATGTCGGTGTATATATATAACAGCGTCCCATACCACTGATATATATATATATACACGCACACACATACACACACGATGGGTATACATATATATATCAGCGTCCCATACCACTGATATATATACGCAGGAGAAAAACAATCTAGAAAACATCAAATGAATACCATATCTCGATGCGAAATCCATGAATATAATATATATGCAACATGAAGCAGTAATATGAGCATATAAGGAAAAATCGCTATTTAACTATCATGCGGTTCCTAAATTCTCTAAATCCATACAACATCATATAAAGGTGAACATGTAGTTATATCTCATATGTGTATATACCTATCACTAATGGTACAATACCATATAGGTATATGGGTAACTAGCATGTAAGCATGTCAAGGCATATGTGTAAGCATGTAGGTATACAGGTATGCTATATGTCATATGCACAATGGAATATGAATCAATAACATATAAGCATGCAATACAATGTGAGCAGCCGAATAAATGGTAAATGAATAATAATGCAGCAATAAAGAAATATACATTCCTATATACGAGCCATACAGTTTTAGGTATCTGAAATCGCACGAATCGTGGTGTTTAGAAAATAGGGCTACGGTGTTTTTATGAAAAAGTATATCCTTTGAAATATCCGTAGTATCCCTTAGCCTGTCTTTAAAATACTCACGATTCGTTAGTTTTTGAAATAGGTATGACTCGAGTCTAGTCTAATATCTATAAGTAAACTACAGGACTAAACTAACAGACTAATCGAAAGGGTAAGAAAAACCACCTAAGTCTGAGTCGATACATATAAATATAATAGTCGGTGATCCCGCCTCAATAGTATCACATACGACACAATATATAACATGACATCGTCGAGTCAAGAGTGCGGATCTAACTTCAATATAAAGCTCGTACGATAAATCCATCGTACGATATCCCAATCTGGGTACGGGTCGAATCTTACATTTATCTCATCATTTATCCGGTATCCTTATCATCATATCTCATGAACTGGGGGTACTGATCTAAGTTTAGTACAAACTGATACCATCTGCAAATATATGCGTATCTCACAATACGAAACAAAACACATCACCGATCTCATAGTATCATGTCTGAACTCATCGACTCATCTCTATGTACCATGTACAATCCTCATAATCCATGTATAAGTATACGTATATATACATTGTCCCATACCTATGTGTGTATACATATATACGTATCCCTATATACGCACAAGTAAAACAAGGTAAGTATGTGTGTGCATATAGGTGTGAACCTTATTCTAGGGCTCGCGACTAAACTAACTAGCGACACCATCATCAAATTACACTAAAGTTATCCATGACTCCCAAAGTCTATCTAGATAATCATAATCTCACAATAAACATATAATTATATCTATAAAATATATACCATACACTACACTACGAACTGCGGGGGTGCTATACGCCATCCACCCGACTTCCCCCGTAGATATATATCTACTCACCTAGATCGTCGCTTGCCAAAGTCGATGACGCCACGCTCATCCTCGTCGTCTCTAAATCCACGTAGGGGTACCTACAATTTCCAATACGTCATATGGTATCAAGAATCGGACATGAAAACCAAAACGGCATGCGAATCGCTTATAGGTTAGAACCTATAACCTACGCCTGTAAAACCACCAAACAGCCCCCGTCGCTAACATACAAACATCAGACGACGAAATACAAAATCAAATACCAAACCCCAAATTAAAACGAAGTCACAAAACAATGCAGCAACTCAAGAAAATGGTCCCAAATTTTACCCTAGGTGAAATTTGCCAATTTTGCACATAGGAGGGGTTTAGTTTACTGAAGTAAAGCCCTGGACCAAACACGGATCATTTTCACTCTACCCAGGCCGCAATTTGCGGCTAAAATTAGTAAATTTGCGGCTAGAACTTGGAGTGGGGTTCTCAGGTTTGGGGTATAGGTTCCAGGTTTCCTGCACATCTCTCAGTCTTCGCTAAATATTTTTCAGGTCACCCGGGTTATAGCAGATCACTAAAACACATCACAATTCTCAAAAATTCTCGATATCGGGGTTTCTAAGTTTGCTAATTGGGATTTAAGTCTCTGTTTTAGGTAAAAAATACAATCATTACAGGGGTTTAAGGTCACTATAAGCCCCAATTACACATCACAACTCAAGAATTCCTCAAACCCTAACTAGAAATTTTCAACCCTCACTAAACGACACTAAATCGGTTCTAATAAAACATGGATGTAAAAGCAATGGAAATACTATACTAATGGTTAAGAGAATACCTCATTTGGCAACTCAAGAAAATTCTTGAGTTGCCCTAAATGTCCAAAATCCTTGCTTTCATGGTCCAAAGTGTAGCTTGTGAGCTTGTGCATGTTTTTAATGAAATGGGGATGGACTTTTGATGAATTTTTAATGGTGAAGTGAGGTGTTTTGTGATGGCGGAGGAAGAGGGCATCATCCATGAGAGGGGAGATGAGAGGGAAAATGAAGATGATAAAGGAACAAAGAGCGATGTCTAGGTTTGACTCCTCACCATCTCTCTCTCTCTCTCTCTCTCTCTCTCTCTCTTGCCCATATCTCAATTCTTTAATATTTTCCTTTTTCTTTTCTATTTTCTTTTATCTTTTCTCTCTTCTCATTTAAAATTAAGAATTGAAATGAAGAAAACAAAGAAAAGACATAGTACGCAAATGTAACAAGTGTAATTTGATATGGTGCATGTTTTGCACAAAACAAGTTTAATGCGCGATTAGCGATATTTAATCGCGATTAGCATTAAAATAGGGTATAATAAATCACAATTAACTTAAAATTGCTTAATTCATATAAAACACCCTCTTTTTTGTAAATTCTAAAATTTTCCAAATTTTTCCCAATTTACCGGTATTTAATTATACCGCACTAATAAAATATTAAATATATTTATTATTTAATTATAAAAATTCCCAAAAATAATATTTTTATTTTTCTGAAATATTACAAGCCCAAATAAGGCTGATTGCTCAGCACTAATGGGTCAGCGCCCAGCGCCTCACGTGGGCGCCACAAAAATAATAAGAGTGCTTAGCACTCGATAAATAGCCAAAACTGCTGAGTGCTTAGCACTGATTGGGCAGCGTCCAGCGCCTCACGTATTCTTCACGTGGGCACCACTAAAAAAAGAAGAGAGAAAAGTTCTTAACACTCCATAAACAGCTAAAATGGCTGAGTGCTCAACGCCTTTTGGACGTTGCCCATAATTAAATACTTTACATGACACCCACGTGAGTGTCAGAGCGTTAAACAAGTGCTTAGCACATTTGCCTAAAAAAGGGAGACTAAACCAACAGAGCCCAAATAAGTTGTTAGCACTTCTGAACAAAAAAAATTGAGCAGATTAAGCCCAAATTGGCTAAGTCTATAAAACTTTCTTATAGCCGAGCCCAAAATGCTCTGTTGTTTCGATCTTAAATAAAAACGATCCTTGAAATATTGCTAAGTTGATCTTTGTCTCAAATTAGAATGGCGTATCCTTAGTTAAAAATAAATTGAGCCAAAATGCTCACACATTTAAGTCGATCTTAATCTCAAACCTGATTAACAGTCCTTAAATAAACTTTTGCCCAAATCTAAAATATATGGATTTGGACTAATCCACGCCCTGCGGGCGACGACATAAACTAGTCTCCGTATACAATTCATGGGCAACCAAAACAAACAAAATAACACACGATACGAAGTGAACTTCCGGAGCAGGAGAAAGTGGTTATCGCAATGCGGTAACGTAATTAACTGTAGGGGCTTGCGCCTCTAGGGAAGAGCGTCCCCACAATCAAAAACCCCCCATAAAAGAAGGGGGAATCTGATAAAGTCTGCTACAATGGTCACGTTTGTCCAAATCTCCGATATATGGTGCCATAAATCAACATGGTATTTTTAGAGAGGTGGACGGATAAATACAAATTGCATCTACCCACAAAATTGAGGCCAGACATCCCAACATCTCGGTCTCTGTCTTTCGGCGGTGAACAGATTTTGGCATGCCCGGTGGGACCTTTTCCTCTTTGCACTCCACGCTTCACGTGTCGTGTTTTTCCGCAATCAAATAATCGTGGTATATATGTTTGTAGTTGCCCTTGGGTGATGGGATACTGAAGCCGGCATTTCTTCTCTATGCAGAATGGTGTTTGCTTCCACTCACCGCAACTCAAGTTTTGTCACATCTGGTGGAGTCAGGTATGGGCCACTTGCAGCCTCAAATCTCTACAATCCGTCTCTTCAAGATAAATAGGCTTCTCTTTGGGTCTATGCTCCCACTTCCCACCCTCGGTAGCTCAACGCCGAAGAAGGAATCCCAGAAATAGTCTGTCTTCCACAGGCTGGCTCCTTAAGTTTCTGCTTTACCGATGGAATCGATCTCCAAACAACTGGTACCTTCCAAAGGTCATGGTCGACACAGGGGGCAGAATATTCAAGCTTTTAAAGAAAACAGGAGGCAGGCTCAGCAAAATTTTGAGGCTGATCAAATTCCGGCTGTAAGAAACGGTCGACATCGATATCGGCGTCATACAAAACAAGCTGGGGGCAGTTCTCTGTATAGTCATGTTTTAACCCCAGCAGTGAATGCTGTTGTTCCAACTGGGAACAGGTTCGAACTGTTGCGAAGGGTCAGAAAAAATTCTCCCACTGCAATATTGAAGAAATCTCTGCATCCTGTGGAGATCCAATGCGAGCAGAAAGCAGTTCTCTCCCCAAAAGAACTTTCCTCATCTATATATAAGGTGTGGAAGTAGGTGAAGGACTCAGTCATCGTCTGCGGCTCTTCCTCTAAACGTCAGCCAAATTCTGACAAATCCCCTTTCAAATATAAGGGGACTCATCCCCAGGCGTTTCCTGCTAAAACGGTTCCTCCCGAAGCCAAAGCGGCTTCTCACAAAAAAGATAGGTCTAATAAGGCTCAAGCGCCCGAGGCAAACTCCAAAAGCCAAAATTCCAAACACCCCAAACCTCGGGGCATGGTAGTTCATACAGTCCATATGGTGAACTCCAAAGACGAAGTTCATGCTTCTACTAGTCACATACCGCATACTTGGTCTCTGAAAAAAGCTCAACCGCGACGTGAAAAGCTACAGGAGATGCTTGCTCAGGCGAAAGCACTTGTTCGTCCACCGCCTAAGGAAAATCCTGAGGATGCACCCAAAAAAGAGTAGGGAAGGAGTCAGATATTGACTTCCTAAAGCGCGCTCTCAAAAAGAGAGATGAAGAAGCGGCAGAAATGTTCGTTAAAATGAACCAGATGGCCCTTCTGATCCAGAATATGGCTAGAACGATGGTTCAATCAGAACCACTGGCAGATAAAACGCCGGTTGTCGCTCTTAAAGACAAGGGTGATATTTCAAATCCTCTGCAAGTCTCATCAATGGCCGAAGAGGAAATGATTCCAAAAGTAAAGCTGGACGAATATATCGCTCAGCAAATCAAAGCTCACTATATCAGTGAAGCTGCAAATGGGTCAATCAAGACTGGTCGACCATATCCGTCCTGGTACGATCAAATACAGTACCCACCAGAGTACAAACTTCCATCATTCCGCATATACAAAGGAACTGGGAATCCTTGCCAGCACATTGCATGATTTAAATCCATGTGCAACAATACTAGAGGAAATGATATACTGCTCCTCCGGCAGTTCGTCAGCAATCTGGGAGGCATCGCCTTCGAATGGTATGCGGAACTCCAAAATGATTCCATGAAGACCTTCGATGAGATGGATATACTCTTCTGTAAGAGATTCGCTAGTGAGAATGAACACACAACCATGGCGGTGTTGGTCAACGAATGGGTTGGACAGAATGAAATCTGGGTTCAATATGTTACTGTTGGCTATAGTGCCCTCAAGTCAATTATTGAATCGCAGGTAGTGATTGTGATGATTGAGGGAGGGCGTATACTGGTAGAACAGTCTTATTCGAGATGATAGTATGCTATCTGGTTTGTCTTTATCATCACGTACATGATTCAGGTGGTATTACAGATCACTATTACATATTGATAGAGCCCATAGAATTCTTTCTTGACTACCAGCATTATGATGGCGATCATATACGTAGGAGCTGGGTGGTCTATAAGCACATCCTTAAATGTCCCTAGTTGTGGGAGTATCGAGACTGGGCATCAGTACTCCAGAGTAGACTAGTGTATACTTATCCAGACCATGACGAGGGGAGGTGGCCGGTCTCACAAGCCATTGGTGTTAGTTTGTTCACCTAAGATAGTATACAGGTGCTCATTGGGTTATGAGTATACTGGACGGACTCGCCGGGAACCTGCTAGTTAGTACCATACCTATTGTCAGATAGCAGTTCCCAGGTGACATGTTTATAGTTTAGTCTGTCGACCTGAGATCATCATTTGTCTCATGTGAGTTCCCACTGTGCTTTAATTACTATCCTACCACGGCTCAAAGGAGTCATGCAAACCGTTTTTAGTTGGGTATAGTCCCGAGCCACATTGAGGCAATGAGCGGATCGTCGGGGATTCGTCTCTCCCGGTATTAGGGGTTGATGTCGCGCAGTGCATGGGTGGCCATCACCAGAAATCCTTGGTCAAGGTAGTTAAGAATTACCGATCTAGGATCGGTAGTTTCTCAGGTGGTGATTGGTTTCATACCGACACGAATTATCGCGTTATTAGGGGTCTGACATTATCCACCCCCTATACTCGATATACGTTACTCTTAGACGAACAGACAGGACCGTACGGAGATTATCACTGTCAGGCTCAGTAGGGGTACAGATGAGTTTGCTCGTCGGCCTTCATTCGCTCAATACCTGGGTAGCCGTTACGTACAGCTAGTGCCACTGACGTGTCTTGTAGTTAAACCCATTGCCAGCGTATTGACGAGTCTTTAGAGTCCCATACAGAGGGTTTTCACGGTTCAGACGATATAGTGTAGATAACGTATGTTGGTATATACAGGTGTCCGATTAAATATGTGTACAGGCTGCACAAACTTTAATCGAACAGTTGATAATACGAGCGGCTTAGGACTAAGCCGGATTATTAAATCAGGTTTTGATTTAATAATTTATATATGTATTTATATATATTCTAGTATTATTGTTCACTATTCATTTTCTCTCTTGGCTATTCATATTTTTATACGAATACGCGTATATGTATTTCGATACATATACCGGATTGTATTCCGTATTTATACGGAATAGCTTCTAGAAGTGGATACCTCATTTGTATGATTTTTCTTTTTGGAAATTCATTTGTTTTACAAATGAGGTGGAGAAGTGAGGTGGCATGAACATTGTTAAGCATGTAGAGAGGTATGGCATGGTTTTATTTTATTGCAAAAATGAGTGGAGATATTTTTTGTGTGAATGATTGAGAGAGAGAGGGGAAGCCACCATTCTACACATGCCTTGCTCATTTCTTTTTCTTGACTTGCATCATTACTCATTCTCATTCTCACTTGAAGAAAACACTTAGACACATTTCTTTAGTTGCTCATGCCACATGTTTCCTCACCACGTTCTTCTTCTTCTTGAGTTGCTCTTGGAGCACTATGATGAGAGAAAAACAATAGTGAGATAATCCTATACCTCCACTCTCCATTACTAATAACCTTGGAGCGTCGGTTTCCTCGCTTGGCGAGGCTGAAGATTGAGTCGTTTCCCTCGGGTGGATCATCGTAGATGGAGGAAGACCGGCAACCAAATTCGATCCACAACACCTCAAGGAGCTTGAAAATGGTAGAAGACCGAAGGTCACAATCCGTTTGGTATAACCATCTAACTCCTAATTTACATATTGCTAGTATAGGGTTTAGGGTAGATCCGGGCATCTGGTTGATAGAAATTTTTTGTTCCGCGTTTGGCCATGGTAGATGGCCGGGGCGCTGCCGTAATCCAACATGGTATCAGAGCCAACCCGTAATCCCATTACTAGCAGTTTAGACAATGTTAAAATATTGAAACCGAAACAACTTCGAAACAATACCGGTGTTATTCCAGTTTCCGTCGATTGTTCAGAGTCTTCAAAAAAAATTTAAAACAATTGCAGAAGGCTATTTGTGAGACATATAGATCACCCTAGAACAATGAGCACCATTCACCGGATTTGACCCGGTGAGATTGCTTAAATAATGGGTGTCGCCGGTTTTTTAAGTGAGTTGGGACTTGAATTTTATAGGGTTGTCTACTCTCCGGAATATTGGTCCATTGGTATTGTTTGTTTTTCCCAGTTTGGATATAGTGTTATCTTTTGTTCATGGGAAATTCGGGGTGTTTCGAAATCGATAATTTAACACTGTTTAAATGTATACAGTACATACATTACTATCCACGACCGTGAATGTCATTAGAGCGGTATAACCCGTCTTACTGCTATATGTTCTTTTAGACGAGTTTGCGAACGTGACATTCACGTTGATGTTTTGTGTTGTGCTGTGATTGTGGTTGGATCATCGTGGTGGATAGCTTTGGTGCAATGGTAATACAGTTTAGACTCATTTGTACATTTGATATTGCGGAGCGAGCGTCCGACATGTGGACTGTCGTCTCTGCCAGTTTGTATATTATTTATTTAGGGCACGACCGGGTTGAGGTTGATGTCACCCTTGTACATATTATTTTCTTTTCTATATTAGGATTACCCTGCAATGAAGTGCATGAATAGCCGGGTTCTAGAGGGCAACGTGTCCGCATCTCATAGCGTTGAGACGGAGGGGACCTTACTCTAGAATTGGCCGGCTATTCGCCGCACTCGTAGGGGGTATAGGTTGACCCACGGAGGGGTGCTCAAGTTACCGGATTCCATGAAGTGCTGGGTGACCCATTCACGTTGTTGATTGGGGTTGCCTCACTTCTGGGATTGGAGGGTAACTTGCCACACTCGTAGGGGTCTAGGTTTTCATTGCATAGGCTATCCACACGACAGGGAACGTCGGGTCTCATTTGCGGCTCAAGTGAAACCCGAGGCTCCAGGATTATCCACCATTCTGTGTTGTTGGCTGAGATTCTGTGATGTTGCTTTATATCATGCCTGGGACGATTGTTATATATATTTATATATATACTAGTAGTTGTTGTATATGTTTTGCACCCGCGCTAGTCCAGCCCCCGCTCTGTCGTTAGTTAAGTAGCCTAACAGGTGATGACGGGGCCCAGTGGCGAATACGGATGGCATATACGTACATTTTATTTTCGTTCTTTTATCTTGTGTGATATGTTAATTGATGGTACTGCATTGATTCTTATCAGTGTAAGGATAAAACAAACCTATATGATGTTGTTGGAACCAAGTTTTTAAAAAACAGACATTACAGACGTTTTCTTTTGCTTTGTACAGTGGTATTCAATTGGGAATATCCTGCTCCTCATTCGACGAGGCAAGGGCCGAGATCCCTTCATTGGGAGTGACCCCTTGAGCAAAAGTTTATGTCAGCATAATAAATTCACTATAGTCGTTTCGTTTTGCTTTGCATCGTGGTATTCAGTTTAGAATATCCTGCATCTCATTCGACGAGGAAAGAGCCGAGATCCCTTCACGTGGGGTGACCTCTTTAGCAAAAGTTTTCGCCACTATATATTTGTAAAACCACTTAGATTCCTTCAACGATATCAAGTTCATTATGTTAAAGGTTTTTTGCCAAAAACCATCCGTAGCCCTGCGTCATTTCTTATAAGCACTATTTAGTATTCATGCTGTGTTTGTTGACATCCGTCAAGGCATAGTGTGCAGTAGCTGAATAATACTTATTTGTAGCATGGATATGCATTAATTTAGGATAGTCGTGCAGCTTTGTTGGCTTCCGTCAAGGGCGAGTACGGGTGGGTCTAAATTAATCAGGACAATGACGGGTAGAACTTGACTTGTGCTTTATGATTTGTTGGCATCCGTCAAGGTCATAAGCCGCTTGGGGTCAAAATCATATCCGGAGTTTCAAACATACAGGAAACTTGCCAGGCATGCGCATACCTTCTGGAGTGTGGTGACTTGAGTGGCTTCCATCAAGTTATCATGCGATGATATTTGGATCCCGATTCCCACCGATGAGTAGTATTCCTCCTCGGGTGATTTTAGATGATCCCTACTAATTCTCCTTTAGGCTTTGGAGGAGAATTCGAGGAAACAGTAGGAGACTTCCTGATTAGATAAAGTGATTAACCATTCTGATTTAGGTTAGAGCGCACGCTGAGTGTTTCTTTTCTCCTTCTCTTTTTCGCAGCGATCATGGCCCTACCCTAAACTAAAACTCATGAACCAAGTTAACCGAACCTTCTTAAATCACATTGGCTTTTTAGATTGTCATGGTCACATATATCGTTGCCAGTTCTATATCACCTTTGCGTTTCTCCAGAACACCCCATATCACTACGAAGATCCACATTTCTAGGATATTCCATCATATAGTTACATACGAACTTGAAGGAACTTGTTTCAGTTCGAGGATGGATTCTGGTTCTGGAGATATTGAATAGGAATATTCGGTTGTCTTTTCTCTTTACCTTCTCTCAGGTTGCGAGAGCTCATAGTGTTAGGAGAGTACACATATTACGGTTATTGGATACTCTTCTTCTAAACCATATGCAGGTGCCGAAAGGTGGGGAAGGATGAAAACCAATTAGCCTGAGTGTGGTGTACAGAAGATAATAAGTAAAGACATATAAAGGGATTATATTGAGGGCAAAGGACATTGCGACTACTATCATTCACGACGAAACCGCATATACCCCTGCCACTCCTAGTTCAACTTTGCTCTTCTCCGGAACATTCCGTATCATTACGAAGATCCACATCAATTGGATATGCCATCGTATAGTTACATACGAACTCAAAGGAACTTGTTCCAGTTCGAAAATGGATTCTGTTTCTGGAGGAATAGAATAAGGATTATTCAGTTGTCTTTTCTCTTTACCATCTCTCAGGTTGCGAGGGCTCCTGGTTTGGAGTGTACACCTATTACGCTTATTGGATAGTTTTCTTCCAAAACTTAGGTTGGTGCCGAAAGGTCGGGAAGGAAGAAAACTAATTAGCCTACAGGTGGTGTACAGAAGGTAATAAGTAAAGACATATAAAGGGATTGGAGTGAGAGTCAAGGAAGTATATGGTTACTGTCATGAATCTGGATAGTGGAAGAGGCATTACTTGGGATACCTGGCTACCCCATCGAAATATTTTCATGTTTCAGTTTTACTATGAAGTGTTAATTGAAAACTGTTTTCCCAATTAGATTCTGACTTCAGGGTATGTATTTACCAGATTTGATTCTCACATCTGTATAGCGTTATAGATGCTGAGTGGCAGTAAGATAATGGGAATTTGGGTGATTATATCCTCATTATATTGGAATTCTTTGTAATTGGTGATATTTGAGGAAATCACCTGGGTTTTGCCTGACGGCAAATATTTGGTTTTGAATATCCGATTGTTATGCACCAATTTCAAACTGATATATCTGCACGTTTATTTTATAAAGTGATATATAACATTTTGAAATTATGTCTATGATATTTACCTATATCAGCTGATAGTTAGATAAGGAGCATTCAACAACGGTGTAATTCTTCTTAACCATAGTACAGTTTTTCAACACACGACGCACAGGGTTTGAGTTATTAAACTCAGAGGAATTATACAAAGTATTATATATTGTCCGATGTCGATTAGGACAGAGGGGTTGGTACTCATACTATATTCTGTTTACTCATGACTTCTCTATTTTTAGACAAGTATTTCGTTGAAATACAAGGTCCAAGTTTTGAGAAATTATAGGTATAAGAATAAAGTAGAGAACCATATGTTGCAAGTATCAGGATTCTTCAAGGTGATCGAAGATTTTGATACTTGTTCTTGGTATTCCATTGACAGTAATGGTTTTGACAACTTGATTCTCATTCAGGTTACTCATATATGGATGCACTCCTAGATGAGTAATTCTTCTTGGCCTCATTCCACTTAGTTGACATGCACTGGAGACAGCCGCATGATTTGAATCTAGTTCCTATTAAATTAGTGCCTCTGTTTCTATATTGTATATAGAATGGTTCATATCTTAACGATGGTAAGGTAGATGGAGTTATCCGGCTTATGCTTAAAATCATACTCTGGACAAACTCAAGGCACGTTTCAGTAATGGTTGTTTGTGGCTTATCCCGAGCTATGTCGAGGTTAACTTTCTACCATCTGGAAGATCAATAGATATATTGTTCTTGACTCGCCACAGTTTTAGTAAAATGGATTCTTTTCAGAAAACATCAGTGGGAGTATGGTAGAACTGGAAGTGATTTCAGAACCACAAACGATTACTGAAAATTTAATAGAACCTAAACATTCAATTGGTTTTGACATTCCATTAACCACTCCGCAGATATGGTGGGTAACCTCAGGCACCCGAGAGGTACTTCGGTCTTCTTAGAGATGGTGACAGGGAGGTTCTTGTATACCCAGACTTGCCATTGCTGCTGTTCTAGACTATGAGACCCGGCAGGAGAATGAGTATAGCTTCGTTCTAAACTAACTTTAGAAGTGCGCGTGTATATGATTCTGCCAGAGGGTTGTTGTAGTCAGTGGGAGCAGCGGAAGTGTAGTGGACAAGTAGCTTGTGTCTATTTATAGACTAAAACAGATATAGCGGAAATATATCATCTATTTTTGATGTGACAGTCATAGGCTTTGACCTCATCAGAATAGGAGATGGATCTGGTAAGAAGATAGTAGGGTGTAATATCTTGGTATTTGTATGACATGCACTTTATAGGAAGTGAAATTCCTATACTACGACCGGTTATACTGTGGTTGTCACAAATTTATTTCTCCACATAAGATATGGATATAATATTAGGTTCTCTGGTAACTAGATCTATTGTTTTTTATCTAGATTTGGGAAGTGTCCCAATCTGGGTACTTTGACATTATTCTAAAGGTGTTTTAGAATGGTTGACTCCTAGCACGGGAGTGTACAGGCAGGTGATGGAGTCAGCTCTCTAAAGGATGTCTTTCAGACTAAAGGGAGAGGGATTTGCATGATTGGCATATCACTTGCTTAGGGAATTGAGTCAATCATGTGATATCAAGTACCACACCAGATGTTGTTTTTGCACTAGCTGCAATAAAAATATATTAATCCAATTCTGGAGAAACATTCGGAAGCAGTTATGAACATAAGTGGATGTTCTTGGTATATGGTAACGACAGCCTCCTTCAGGTGACAGTTATCATTTTAGGCTTCCAAGGTGACCTAGATGACTGAATGACTGCCAGAGTTATAGTTCTTCCCTCTTTTGAGGGACAATATGTTGGACAGGTGGTCCAAGCTGATACCGTGGAAGGCATGGCGCAGGATATTGATTAAATTCAGTGCACAATACAGTCTAAGAAGTTTGTTGGATTTGAAGTTCATTTGTGAACTGGGTTCCATCAGATATCCAGACAAATTCTAAGACGGGTATTGCTCATTTTGGGATATGGTCCTTCTCCGTGAAGTTGAGATATAGAGAGATACAGAAAGAAACACTGGAGCGAATCCACTCACTGAGGCTATTTCTCTGATGCAATAGTTTCGCAAACGGACTTTACGAGGCTGATTAGTAGAGAAGTTGGGTGTTCAGTATCATACGGGCTGTGAGTATGCGACACTGCAATAATTAGCCTTAAGTGCAAGTGGGAGATTGTTGGCTATAATGCCCTTAAGTCAATTATTGAATCGCAGGCACGCGATTGTGATAATTGAGGGAGGACCTATACTGATAGAACAGTCTTACTCGAGATGATAGTATGCTATCTGGTTTGTCTTTATCATCATGTACATGCTTCAGGTGGTATTACAGATCACTATTACATGTTGATAGAGCCCATAGGATTCTTGCTTGACTACCAGCATTATTATGGCGATCATATACGTGGAAGTTGGGTGGTCTATAAGCACATCCTTAAATATCCCTAGTCGTGGGAGTATCGAGACTGGGCATCAGTACTACGGAGTAGACTAGTATATACTTATCCAGACCATGATGAGGGGAGGTGGCCGGTCTCACAAGCCATTGGTGTTAGTTTGTTCACCTAAGATAGTATACAGGTGCTCATTGGATTATGAGGACACTGGACGGACTCTTTGGGAACCTTCTATTTGGTACTATACCTATTGTCAGATAGCAGTTCCTAGGTGACATGTGTACAGGTTAGTCTATCGGCCTGAGATCGTCATTTGTTTCGTGTGAATTCCCACTTTGGTTTGATTACTACTCTACCACGGCTTAAAGGAGTCATGCAAACAGGTTTTGGTTGGGTACAGTCCCGAGCCACATGGAGGCAGTGATCGGATTGTCAGGGATCGTCTCTCCCGATATTGGGGGTTGATGTCGCGCAGCGCATGGGTGGCCATCACCAGAAATTCTTGGCCAACGTAGTTAAGAATTACTGATCTAGGATCAGTAGTTTCTCAGGTGGTGATGGGATTCATAACGACACGAATTATCGCGTTATTAGGGGTCTGACTTTATCCACCCCCTAGACTCGATATGCGATACTCTTAGACGAACAGACCAGACTATACGGAGATTGTCACTGTCAGTCTCAGTAGGGGTACGGATGAGTTTACTCGTCGACATTCCTTTAGCTCAATACCTGGGCAGCCGTTACGTACAGCTAGTGTCGCTGACGTGCTTGTGGTTAAACCCACTGCCAGCATATTGACGAGTCGTAGAGTCCTACACTGAGGGTTTTCACGGTTCAGGCGATAAGGTGTAGATTGTAAAGTTATTAGGGGTCCGATTTTATCCACCCCATAGAATGTAGGGTTACGGCAGTGCCCCGGCTTTCAATCTGTGGCCAAACGCGGAACAAAAACTTTTTAAAACCGGCGCTAACGGAACCCTAATCGACAGATCGTACCATTAACCCAATACTTGTTCAATGAAAAGAGTTTGGAGAGGTTATACCGATCAATCCATGTCCTTCGGTCTTCAACCTCTGTTCAAGCTCCTCGCGGCTTCCTCAATCAAGTTCGAACTCCGGTCTCCCTCGTCTAAGACGATCCACATCGAGGATTAGTAATACGGCCTCCTGCCTCAAAATCGAAGCAATTCGGGTATCTAGTTTGATAGCCTAGATAGCCAAGATGAAGTAGAGAGTGTGTGAATACTTTGTCTCAAAACACCCAAGGATTCTCAACTCATGAGATGGATTAGGTGGAGGTTAAAGAAGAAGCCATGAGGTGAAAGTGTGAAGCAAAGGCTTGGCTAAAGAAAAAGGCAAGTGAAGAAAGTGTCTACTCTTTTTCTCTTGAGTTGTTTTGCTAAGTGTTCTGTGTGTTATATTAATTGTTGTGAGCAAGAACAACCAAAGAAAAGCTCACAAGAAAAGATCTGCCATCATAACAAGAATATCTCACACAAATATCCTTTTCAAAACAAAACCATCCTATGACCCAATACCATGAATCACAAAGATCACCTGCTACATCAATGCACAATGCCAAGACTTAACCTCACAGTTTCCATACAATAAACATTAAACTAAATATTTAAAGCTAGAAAAGATATAGCAACCCTAATGTTATCTCGTAAAGATTTACAAGAATACCCCTCATCCGTATATACATACCCGTATCAGTATTCCGACTGAATACGAATACTACGAGACAAAAATAATCCAACAATATAATACTAGGATCCGGCTTAAACCAAAACACACCAGTATTGTCCGTCTGATCATGATCTGTGCACAAGTGCAAGAATATGATCGAACCCTGCCATAAAACAGTATGGCCTCTACAACGTTTCGCCCGAACCAGGGAAACACTCTGTATGGGACTCTAAAGACTTGTCAATACGCTGGTAGTGGGTTTAACCACAAGCACGTTAGTGGCACTAGCTGTACGTAACAGCTACCCAGGTATTGAGCTAAAGGGAGGCTGATGAGCAAACTCTTCCTGAAACTCATACTGAGCCTGACAGCGAAATTAACCGTACAGTCCGGTCCGTTCGTCTATGAGTATCGAATATCGAGTCTAGGGGGATGGATTGTAGGGCTCCTAGGCACACTAATGAGGTCTCACAAGGCATCAACCATGCCAATTTCAAAAACTACAAGTGCCGGGAAACCCTAATACGGATCGTTGACTAGAATTTTAAGCGAAAAAGAAACTAGTTAACAACTTAACTAAAAGAAAGAGGCTACAACCTTTGTAGATCCGGTTCTCCACTTCCTTAGCTCTACGTAGACGTCCCTCCGCTGTACAAATCGGATCTTGGACTCTAGTGTCGGCTTCATCGGAGAAAAGGGCGGGCTAGGTCATCGACTACGATGCCGAAGATGATCTACGTCGAGGCATCACAAGATCAAGCTCCCACTTCACCAAGTCATGAAACTTGTGAAGAAAACACCCTATACTACTTGGCAAGAGGTAGAGGATGAAGAAATAGGAAATGGGTTCACTTTAGAATTGGATTTCTCACTCTTTTCATCAAATCACCATTGATGGTTGCAAGCTTTTTCTTCTTGAAGAAGAAGAAGAAGCAGATGATAGAATCTAAAATGAGTATATCTAAAATAGAAAATAAAAGGAATACTTATCATACTTTAACCATGGTCAAGTGTAGAGAGTAAACTAGGGTTAGGTGAATGGTTAGGGTTAAGCATGAAGACAAAAATGGTGACTTAGTCAAAGCTTCATGAATCTTCAACATCAAACAAAGAAAGCCACCATTTATTCTTTTATGCCATAGAAATAAATAAATGAATAAATAAATAAATAAAAACAAAACCCTAACCATTACATAACCATGGTTTAATCTAAACATACACCCAAACATGCATGTATCATCAAACATGGTACAAGCAAGTGCACAAAAATATATCACATATACAATGTGCACATCAAGTGAGAAAATCCATTTAAAGTGAACAAATATTAGTTAATGCAAAGTAATATATCAAATATATGATTATACATTAAATCATTAAATCAACACTTGATTTAACGATCCGGTCATATCGCATATAACCGACTAATATCCAATGTATCGGCTTATCGAATCAATCCTTGATTCGATAACTAGGTTATATCGCATACAACCAATCGATACATTCATCGCGAGAATAGAATACGGTATCACATACACGCATTATTCTCGGTCCCGCACATATCTCATATGCGTTGCTATTTCGTTTCGCTTGAGCCAGGAAACCTCTGTGTAGGACTCTAAAGACCCGTCAATACGCCGGCAGCAGGTGATGATCATATCAAACACCCACAAGCCGCAAGCGGTCTGCTAAACGTAACGGCCACCCGGGTATTGAGCGATCAGAAGATCGACGAGCAAGCCCGCTCATACTCCTGTGAATCCAACCAGTAACACTTACCGTACAGTCCGGTCTCGTCGTCTGATATGTCGCATATCTCGCCTAGGGGTGGCAAACGTCAGACCCCAATAGCTTGATAAGTCATGTCGATATGAGGTCTATAACAGTTCGAGAAACTACTGGTAACACTTACAAGTAAATCTCAGCAACCCTGGCCACGGATTTCCGGTTATAGCCAATCGAACACAGCGCAACATCAACTCCCTATACCGGGAGAGACGAATCCCCTCCTATCGCTCATTGCCTCCATGTGATTCGGGACTGTACCCAAAAACTACCGTTTTGCACGCCCTCTTGGACGTGGTAAGGTGGAAATCAAAGCACAGTGGGAACCACACAAGACTCTATGACGATCTCGGGTCAACAGACTACTCTGTACCAGTGTCACCAGAGAACTGCCATCTGACGTAAGGTATAATACCATCTGGGAGTTCTCGGCGAGTCCGTCCAGTGTACCCAGTCTTCACTGAGCACCCGTATATCATCTCCGATGTCAAACACCAATGGATATGGGATCATCCATCGCCCATCTGTATGGGTCGAGAAGGTATACGCTAGTCTACTCTGGTATATCGATGCCCCGTCTCGATACACCCACGACTAGGGACCTTGAAGGATGTACTTATGGACTACCATGTCCCCACTAGTATGATCCGCATCATAGTCCAGGTAGTCAAGTACACATCCTAAGGGCTTTACCAACATGTAACAGAGAGACAATCAGTATACACGTTAAGGTAAAGAGTAACCAGATAGCATACTATCATGTCGAGCAAGAAAGTCCTCCCTATATATGACCAAGCATCCACTACAATATACATCCTTTGTATAGCAATGGCCTCTAGGGCATACATATAACTAACAATCTCCCACTTGCACTAGGGCCATCTGATAGCAGTGGTTGTAGTATCTCATGTTGGTGTATATGCCCTAGAGGCCATTACTGTATCATACTAGTATGTATATTACTTGATGGAAGCTTGGGATATTCACAGTTGTACAGACAATCTTGCTCAATATAGTAGTATGCTACTTGGTTTGTCTCTGCTTTAATGTGTACATGTGTGTTTATTTATTATATCACCTATACGCATTAGTAGAGCCCTTAGGATCTTTGCTTGATTACCGGCGTTGTGATGGCGATCACACTCGTGGGGGCTGGGTAATCTACAAGCACATCCTTATACACGTCCCTAGTCGTGGGAGTATCGAGATAGGGCATCGATACTCCGGAGTAGACTAGCGTATGCGCTTCTCATCCCAGCTCGGGAGACGGTCTGTCCCACAGCCGTCAGTACGTCGTACTTGAGATAGTATGCGGGTGCTCGTTAGGTTACGAGTACACTGGACAGGACTCGTCGGGAACTGATGGTTGGTATTATACCTATCGTCAGTTATCAGTTCCCAGGTGACATGAGTACAGCTTAGTCCGCTGACTTGACACTGTCACTTCGCCTCGAGTGTGTTCCCACTGTTCTTTGATTGCTACCCTACCACGGCTCTACTGAGTCGTGCAAACAGGTAGTAGTTGGGAGCAGTCCCGAAGCACTTGGAGGCAGTGACGGTTAGACAGGATTCGTCTCTCCCGGTATTGGGAGTTGACATCGCGCTGTGTCTAGGAGAGCCATTACACGAGTAGTCCCTGGCCAGGGCAAGCGAGATATACTGGTAGGTTTCCAGTGTTATCTCAGGGTGTATTGGGCTTCACTCCGACACGACTTGTACCGCTATTAGGGGACTGACGTTTACCGCCCCCCTAGGCCCGCCATGCGATGTATCAGACGAACAGACCGGACTGTACGGAGACTGTCACATACAGGCTCAGTAGGAGTGCAGATGGGGTTCACCTCGTCAGTCTTCTTATCGACATCTACCTGGGGACCGTTACGTACAGCTAGTGCCGCTTGCGGTCTGTGGTTAAACCCACTGCCAGCGTAGTGTCGAGTCTTTAGAATCCCACACAGAGAGCTATTCGCCTTTAGGCAAAACGAGTAGAGGTCGCATGGTTTTGCGACAGGGTTCGTTCGCATCCGCGCACTTGTGCACGTTTGCTGTCCGGACAGTTTATACTAGCGGGCTTTGGTTTAAGCCGGATCCTAGTATATGATTTGAGATTGGTTTTTCTCATTGTGTTCGTGTTCCTCGGATCACGAATGCGGGTGCGTATGCACAGTTGCTTGAGATTGGGGGAGAGGACCTTGTTTAGGGTTAATGGCTTTTGTCATTTTATTAACCCTATTGTTTTTGTGTGGATTATTGTTAATTGATAATTAGCTTAATTATTGTGCATGGTTGTTGTTGACAATTTGACTTCATTGACTTGTTGACCATGTTGACAACTTGACCATAATCATTTCATTTGGAAGATGCTCTTTGATCTTTGCAAAAATGAAATGATAATGGTCAATTCATGATTTATCATGACAATTTTCAAGCTAATTATCTAATTAAAATTAACCTCACATATTAGTGAGAATGGCTCACTATTTTCTTATTCTCTCATATCTTTTCTCTCTCTTGCTCATCCTCTCCCTCAAGCTCTCTCCCTCTCATGTGTTGAGAAACAAAAAGCTTGAGAAAAACCCTCTCTTGATCTTCTCTACTCACTTCTAGGGTTCAAGTCTTAGCATTTCTTGCACTCTAGTTACTCCTAGCTTGGAGTTGAAGCTAAAGGTGGTGGCTTTCAAGTGGATCTTTCTTTGACGGATGAAGACAAGCAAGGTGAACTCTTTCTACCATTCCGACGAGCAAGGAGAGAAGGAGTTCGAGCTCAAGGTATAACCTTTCTACAACTTACTTAGTTGTTAGTTTACTTTAGCTAGTTTTCGTTTAGCAAAGATCCGGCTTTTACGGTCCATGTTACAAACCTTAGAAAAAATTTTGTTTACCGTTTCCGCAACCCCGAAAGTACCGGGAGAGGTAACGTGGACCTAACAGTGGTATCAGAGACTAACTAAACGAAAACTAGCTTGGTAGTAAAGTGTATCGAAGTTCGAAACGGAAAAATCGAAAAAACCAAGTTATAAAAAATCTGAGTTTCTGTTAAAACTTTTTCTGGTCAAAACAAAATTTGTTATATCCCAAAAATCATCTCAGGCTTTTTAGAAGAAACCCACCAAAAACGACACAGTAACTCACCAGATAGGCCGCGCTTCCGCGGCAATAGCTTGCTATTGCCGCGGAAGCGCCGCACTCTGGTGGAGTTGCTGTCTCGTTTTTGGTGCAGTTTGTTTCTTACATGGTTTTAGGATTTTTCTGATATATTATATGTTCCCAGATTTGCCAGAATAGAAATTTGTTTTTGGGGGCCTATAATTCCGTATTTTTCCGAACTTCAATATACTTTGACTATAAAGGTTATATCTGTGATGTTCTTATGTATTGAACGTCGGCTAATCGCTATATGTCGATTAGTCGGGGTTATACATATCTGTGATCTGTGATTGTTGTTGATGGTTTGTGTATATGAACTCGTTGGATTGTCGCGGATGAATAGCCGGGGTGGATGTGAGATGAGAGTTTCTTTTTCTTTCATTCATGTAATAAATTTGTAAATTGATGTAATATTATTTGTTTGGCCGCACAACCGGGTCGGGGTTGTAGCCGTCATTGTATAATTCTTTTTACTGTTTTTGCTCCTAGGATAGACCCATGGAGGGGTGCACAAACTACCGGGTAGCTCGAAGTGCCGAGTGGCCTACTCATGGCATTGAGGGAGGTTGCTTCGCTTCGGGTACTTGGCGGGTAGTTTGCCGCACCCGTAGGGGTCTTGGGTGGGGTATTGGCTATTCATCGCGACCGTGTAATCCGTTTTTCGTTGCAGGCTCGAACGAATTGCGGATTCCTAGTATATCCAAAGTGTTCATCTGTGATCTGTAATGTCTATCATTGCTATATTGCTATATATAATAACTATTTAGGCGTTGCTTATGTTTTACAGCCGCGCTAGCCCAGCCCCCGCTCTGTCGTTAGTTAAGTAACCTAACGGGTGATGACGGGGCCCCGTGGCGAATGCGAATGGCATAAGCGTACGTCATATTTTGGTTGTTTTCTGCAATGGTAGGATTTAAATGATGGGACGCATTAAAAGAACTAATGCAAGAAAATAAACCTAAAAGACGTTGTTGGAACAATTTTTCAAAAAGCTGTTATTGCAAGGACGTTCATTTTTGTTTTGCATCGCGGTATTCGGTTATGAATGCCCAGCACCTCAGTCGACGAGGCAAGGGCCGAGATCCCTTCACCGGGAGTGACCCCTTGGACAAAACTTTGCGTCAGGGTAATAACTTCACCATAGTCGATTATTCTTGCTTTGCATCGAGGTATTCATCTTACGAATGCCCAGCACCTCACTCGACGAGGAAAGAGCCGAGATCCCTTCGCAGGGAGTGACCTCTTTAGCAAATGTTTTCGCCACTATGTTTTTCAAAAAGACTACCAGGTTCCTTCAACGATATCAAGTTCATTACGTTAACGGGTTTTTCGCCAAAAACCCAGCCGTAGCCCTCTGTCATTTCTTACAAGTAACACTTAGTATTCGTGCTGCGTTTGTTGACTCCGTCAAGGCGTAGTGTACGGTAGCTAAGTGCTGCTTGTTTGTATCGGTATATGGGATTGATTAGGACAGTCGTATAACCTTGTTGACTCCGTCAAGGGTTATGCGGGTGGGTTTAATGCAATCCAGATAATGACAGGTTGAACTTGACTAGGACTCTTTGATTTGTTGACTCCGTCAAGATCACTTGGGTCCTAGGGGCAAAAACCACATCGGGAGTTTCAAAAGTACTGAAACTTGCAGATTTAGCATACCTTCTGGAGTGTGGTGACTAGAGTGGATTCCATCTAGGTTATCACACAATGACAGTTGGATCCCGATCCCACTGATGAGTTGGTTTACTCTCGGGAGATTATTTCACTTAACGATCAATGCTATAAACCTAGTAGGTGTCTAGAAAGGTGTTAGCGGGGTTACGCCCCCAGGGAAAAGAGGTTCTTTAATTAAGGAACTTCGCGAAAGCGTTGGAAAACCTCCCTCGAAGTACCGACACTAGCCTGGCTGAAAGGTTAAGCAAGTATTGTGACGTGAATTAAAACCCGGCTAGTTCTTCTTTTAAAAGGTTTTAAGAAGAATTTGAGTAAACAGTGGGAGACATCCTGGTTAGATAAATTAATAAACCAATCTAATCTTGCAAGAGCATACGCTGAGTGTTTCTTTTCTCTCTCTCCAGGCAGCAACCTTTTCACGCCCTAATCAAGATAATAAAATGTATCGCTTGACCGATCCGAATTCTTATTCGGGACTGGGGAAAGATGGTTCAGCTCTAACTTGTGACAACAGTCATGAGTATGAGAATGGGAAAGAGGAAAGTATGGATTTCCAGGATACCCAGTTGAAGAAGAAGCATGGTTTTGCATCTACTTCAGGTGTTCTTGTAATTGAGAACTGTTTTACGGTCAGCCCTACCTCCTGGGTACTTGATACCGGATCAGGATCTCATATCTGTAATTTATTGCAGGGACTGAGAAAAAGTAGGAAAGTTGCACCGGGTGATATGTCGCTCAGAGTAGCGAACGGAGCACAAGTTAATGCGGCAGCCGTCGGTGAATATCACCTAGTATTGCCTAATGGCAAGACTATGATTTTGAACGATTGCTACTATGTACCCTCCATGGTTTGCAACATCATATCAGTTTCTTTACTCGATAAAGATGGATATGACTTTGTTCTTGAAAAGAATATCATGAACATTTACCTTCATAAGGTACTGGTTGCAGAGGGTACACTGTGTAATGGTATCTACGTTCTAAATCAGAATACAGTTCTCAATATACAAAACACACGCAAGAGGAAGAATTCAGATACGAATGAATCCTACTTGTGGCATTGTAGGCTTGGTCATATCGGAGAGAAAAGACTGAGTAAGTTGCATAAAGATGGACTCTTGAATACGTTCGAGTTTTCATCTTATGAAACTTGTCAGTCTTGTCTCAAAGGGAAGATGACCAAATCTCCGTTCACCGGACATGGAGAAAGAGCAAGAGAGCTCTTGGGACTCATACACAGTGATGTATGTGGTCCGATGTCTATACATGCAAGGGGTGGGTTCTCGTACTTCATCACATTCACTGACGATCTCTCTAGGTTCGGATATGTGTATCTGATGAAACACAAATCTGAAGCTTTTGAGAAATTCAAGGAATTCAGAAACGAAGTAGAGAACCAGAAAGGCAAAAGTATCAAGATCCTCCGGTCTGACAGGGGAGGGGAGTACTTAAGCACGGAATTCCTAGATTACTTAAAAGAGAATGGTATTCTCTCTCAGCTTACTCCTCCTTATACACCACAGCACAACGGTGTTTCGGAGCGGAGGAATCGTACCCTATTGGATATGGTTCGCTCCATGATGAGTAGTGCTGAGTTGCCTCTTTCATTTTGGGGACATGCGCTTCAGACAGCGGCGTACCTATTGAACTATGTTCCATCCAAATCAGTGCCTAAGACTCCATATGAAATATGGAGTGGAAGAAATCCGTATCTTAAGCGATTTAAGATATGGGGTTGTCCGGCCTATGTGAAAACACAGAAACCGGACAAGTTAGAGGCACGGTCAGTTCTCTGTAAATTTGTGGGATATCCTAAAGACTCACTAGGATATCTGTTCTACCACACTGAGGAACAGAAGGTGTTTGTATCTCGCCACGCTACCTTCTTGGAAAGGGAGTTTCTTGCAAAAGAAACTAGTGGGAGTTCGGTAGAACTGGAAGAAATTCAGCGACCACAAAATGTAACTGAAAATTTGGAGGAACCGCTAGATTCAATAACCCCAAACGAACCTCAGCCACTCCGCAGATCTGGTAGGATTTCTCATCCGCCCGAGAGATACTACGGTTTTCTCATAGACGGGGATCGAGAGGATTGCATCTTGGAAGAAGATGACCCTACCAGTTTCAGGCAGGCCATTATCAGTAGGGACTCTGATAAGTGGCAGGAAGCAATGCAATCCGAAATGGAGTCCATGTACGCCAATAAAGTGTGGACCTTGGATATTGCTCCAGCTGGGGTAAAACCTGTTGGATGCAAATGGATCTACAAAAGGAAACTTGGTGTAGATGGGCAGGTGGAAACCTATAAAGCTAGACTCGTTGCAAAAGGTTTCCGTCAAAGACCTGGTTTGGACTATGACGAGACTTTTTCTCCGGTGGCTATGCTCAAATCCATTCGGATCTTACTTGCCATTGCTGCCTTCCATGACTATGAAATCTGGCAGATGGATGTAAAGACGGCTTTCCTAAACGGTTGTTTGGAAGAGTGCGTTTACATGGATCAACCAGAAGGTTTCGTGGACAGTGGGAGCAGCGGAAAGGTGTGCAAGTTGCTTAAATCCATTTATGGATTAAAGCAGGCATCGCGGAGCTGGAACATCTGTTTTGATGAGGCAATCAAGGAATTTGATTTCATCAAGAACGAAGATGAACCCTGTGTTTATAAGAAGATTGTAGGACGAACTGTCGTATTCCTAGTCTTGTACGTGGACGACATTCTTCTGATAGGAAATGACATTCCTATGCTACAATCGGTCAAGCTGTTTTTGTCACAAAGGTTCTCCATGAAGGACCTGGGTGATGCCTCGTACATTCTGGGGATCAAGATCTATAGAGATAGATCCAAGAAACTATTGGGACTTTCGCAGTCCAGGTACATAGAGACCGTACTAAAGAGATTTAGTATGGAGGATTCCAAGCGCGGTAACATACCCGCATTGCACGGAATTACCCTCTCCAAGAAGATGTCTCCTAAGACTGACGAGGAGAGGGTTCGCATGAGCACTATACCCTACGCTTCGGCGGTAGGATCTATAATGTATGCGATGCTATGTACAAGACCAGATGTAGCTTACGCGTTGAGCACGGTAAGCCGGTATCAGTCGGACCCAGGGGAGGACCACTGGACAGCAGTGAAGAACATTCTCAAGTACCTGAGAAGGACTAAGGAGATGTTCCTGGTTTACGGTAATGGAGACCTCAGGGTCGAGTCCTTTACCGATTCAAGCTTCCAGAGTGACAAAGATGATAGCAAGTCCGTCTCGGGTTTTGTGTTTACCCTCAACGGAGGGGCGGTATGTTGGAGGAGTTCCAAGCAGGATACCGTCGCAGACTCGACGATGGAGGCTGAATACATTGCTGCAAGCGATGCCGCAAAAGAGGCGGTCTGGATTAAGAAGTTCATTAGTGAACTTCAGATGGTTCCGTCCATTGTTGACCCAATACCTTTGTATTGCGATAACAATGGGGCTATAGCTTTAGCGAAGGAACCAAGGTCCCATCAGAAATCCAGGCACATCTTAAGGCGGTATCACCTGATCAGGGAGATCATTGATCGACAGGAGATCGAGGTGCGGAGAGTGGACACAAAGGACAACACTGCGGACCCATTCACGAAGGCTTTACCCCAGACTCAGTTCGAGCGGCTGATCGAGATGATAGGTCTTCGATACGCCAGTACATGGCCTTAGTGCAAGTGGGAGATTGTTGGTGTATATGCCCTAGAGGCCATTACTGTATCATACTAGTATGTATATTACTTGATGGAAGCTTGGGATATTCACAGTTGTACAGACAATCTTGCTCAATATAGTAGTATGCTACTTGGTTTGTCTCTGCTTTAATGTGTACATGTGTGTTTATTTATTATATCACCTATACGCATTAGTAGAGCCCTTAGGATCTTTGCTTGATTACCGGCGTTGTGATGGCGATCACACTCGTGGGGGCTGGGTAATCTACAAGCACATCCTTATACACGTCCCTAGTCGTGGGAGTATCGAGATAGGGCATCGATACTCCGGAGTAGACTAGCGTATGCGCTTCTCATCCCAGCTCGGGAGACGGTCTGTCCCACAGCCGTCAGTACGTCGTACTTGAGATAGTATGCGGGTGCTCGTTAGGTTACGAGTACACTGGACAGGACTCGTCGGGAACTGATGGTTGGTATTATACCTATCGTCAGTTATCAGTTCCCAGGTGACATGAGTACAGCTTAGTCCGCTGACTTGACACTGTCACTTCGCCTCGAGTGTGTTCCCACTGTTCTTTGATTGCTACCCTACCACGGCTCTACTGAGTCGTGCAAACAGGTAGTAGTTGGGAGCAGTCCCGAAGCACTTGGAGGCAGTGACGGTTAGACAGGATTCGTCTCTCCCGGTATTGGGAGTTGACATCGCGCTGTGTCTAGGAGAGCCATTACACGAGTAGTCCCTGGCCAGGGCAAGCGAGATATACTGGTAGGTTTCCAGTGTTATCTCAGGGTGTATTGGGCTTCACTCCGACACGACTTGTACCGCTATTAGGGGACTGACGTTTACCGCCCCCCTAGGCCCGCCATGCGATGTATCAGACGAACAGACCGGACTGTACGGAGACTGTCACATACAGGCTCAGTAGGAGTGCAGATGGGGTTCACCTCGTCAGTCTTCTTATCGACATCTACCTGGGGACCGTTACGTACAGCTAGTGCCGCTTGCGGTCTGTGGTTAAACCCACTGCCAGCGTAGTGTCGAGTCTTTAGAGTCCCACACAGAGAGCTATTCGCCTTTAGGCAAAACGAGTAGAGGTCGCATGGTTTTGCGACAGGGTTCGTTCGCATCCGCGCACTTGTGCACGTTTGCTGTCCGGACAGTTTATACTAGCGGGCTTTGGTTTAAGCCGGATCCTAGTATATGATTTGAGATTGGTTTTTCTCATTGTGTTCGTGTTCCTCGGATCACGAATGCGGGTGCGTATGCACAGTTGCTTGAGATTGGGGGAGAGGACCTTGTTTAGGGTTAATGGCTTTTGTCATTTTATTAACCCTATTGTTTTTGTGTGGATTATTGTTAATTGATAATTAGCTTAATTATTGTGCATGGTTGTTGTTGACAATTTGACTTCATTGACTTGTTGACCATGTTGACAACTTGACCATAATCATTTCATTTGGAAGATGCTCTTTGATCTTTGCAAAAATGAAATGATAATGGTCAATTCATGATTTATCATGACAATTTTCAAGCTAATTATCTAATTAAAATTAACCTCACATATTAGTGAGAATGGCTCACTATTTTCTTATTCTCTCATATCTTTTCTCTCTCTTGCTCATCCTCTCCCTCAAGCTCTCTCCCTCTCATGTGTTGAGAAACAAAAAGCTTGAGAAAAACCCTCTCTTGATCTTCTCTACTCACTTCTAGGGTTCAAGTCTTAGCATTTCTTGCACTCTAGTTACTCCTAGCTTGGAGTTGAAGCTAAAGGTGGTGGCTTTCAAGTGGATCTTTCTTTGACGGATGAAGACAAGCAAGGTGAACTCTTTCTACCATTCCGACGAGCAAGGAGAGAAGGAGTTCGAGCTCAAGGTATAACCTTTCTACAACTTACTTAGTTGTTAGTTTACTTTAGCTAGTTTTCGTTTAGCAAAGATCCGGCTTTTACGGTCCATGTTACAAACCTTAGAAAAAATTTTGTTTACCGTTTCCGCAACCCCGAAAGTACCGGGAGAGGTAACGTGGACCTAACATCTCATACTCAACCATCCCATAAAGGTCTCTCTCTGGGAAAAGGCCTTTGTGAGTGGATCCGCCGTGTTTTCCTCTGAGTCTACTCTCCTGACCTCAATCACCCTGGAGATCAACCATCTCCATGATCAGGTGATACTGCCTTAGAATATGTCTGGATCACTGATGGGACGGTCGTTCCTAGGCATAAGCCACAACTCCATTGTCTCACAATGGTGGGAACGAAGTTCATCTCATGAGCTAATATACACCCAGACTGCCTCTTTGGTAGCATCTTAAGTAGCGATGTATCCAGCCTTTATCGTCTAGTATGCCACGGTATCTAGCTTGGAATTCTTCCAACATACCGTCCTTTTACTGAGGGTAAAGACAATGCCTATGACTGACATTCAGTCGTCCTTATCACTCTGGAACCTTTCCAGTGATTTTCCCCAGGATCAATTGATACCGTCTCACTACAACTAGTGAGAATCCTAACATCTATTTAGATCTATATCATAGATCCAAAATCCAGGATTTAGGAGGTATCATTTTGATCCTTTGTGGAGAATCATTATGATAAGTGGAGATTGATCGAGCGTAGCATAGGAAACTCCTTCCCTATCAATAGTATGTCATCCACGTCCTTTACGAGGATCACCACCATACTCCCTACTACCTTTTTGTATATACAAGGTTCATCTACCATTTTGATGAAGTCAAACTATTTGACTACTACATCAAAACAGATGTTCCAACTCCGCGATGCCTGCTTTATCACATAAACCATCTTGCACACATTTCCGCTGCTCCCACTGTCTACGAAGCCCTCTGACTGTGTACTTATAGACACCCTCTTCTAAAACATCATTTAGAAAAGCAGTCATGATACCCAACCGCCAGATATCGTAGTCATGTTATATAGCCGTGGCAAGTAGGATCTGAATGGACTTAAGCATAGCTCCTTAGAAAAGGTTTCATCATGATCCATACCTGGTTAATGATGCAAACCTTTAACAAGTCTACCTTTGAAAGTCTCAACTTTTCCATATACACCAAGTAATCTTCTCAAGATATACTTGCTCCTGATGGGGATTTAACCCTTCAGATATAGCAACCAAAGTCCATACTTTGTTGGTGTACATGGATTCCATCTTAGATCACTAAGCATCCAGCCATTCTTACAGAGTCCCACTCCTGATGGCCAGCTCGAAACTAGTTGGGTTATCATCTCATGATGCAATCCTCGCTCCCACTGTCATCGAGAAACCGAAGTATCTCTTAGGTGGGTGAGGAACCCTACTAGATCGGCGGAGAGGCTGAGGTTCGTTAGTAACTATTGAATCCTTTGGTTCTTTCAAATCATCAGCTGCAGTTTGTATAGCTGGAACATTTCCAGTTCTACATAACAGACCTTGCCTCGAGCTTGTACAGATTATGCTTTTAGACATAGCCCGGACAACCCCAAATCTTAACCAACTTAAGATATGAGCTCTTCCCTTTCCATATCACATATGAAGCGGTAGGCAACTGATTTGATTGGAACCCAATTCAATTGGTATACAGCTTCTCAAGTGCATAACTCCCAAAAGGAAATAGGAAATTCAGTAGTACTCATCATAGAGCACACCATATCACATAGGGTGCTATTGCTCCACTCCGATATACCTTCGTGCTATGGTGTATACGGAGGAGTAATGCTGAGAGAGAATCTCATTCTCCATTAGAATAATCCAGGATTTCCGTGCTCAAGTATTCTCCTCCTCGATCTCATCAAAGGACATAATACTTATACCCGTGTTTTGGTTTTCTACTTCTAAATCATATTCTGTGAATATCTCAAAAGATTCGGACTTGTGTTTCAACAGGAACATATGTCTGAATCTTGAGAGATTATCAGAGAATGTAACGAAGTACAAAGAACCAGTCCTGGCATATGTAGACAGGGGACCTAACATACATCAACATGTATCATCCCAAGAGTTTACTAACTCTTTCTCTGTTTCCAGTAAACAGAGCTATGGTCATCGTATCTTTGTGACATGACTGACAAGCTTCATAAGATGTAAATTCAAACTGATTTAAATATGCATCTAAAATGTAACTTCAGCCAGTCGAATCGCATTGATATAACCTAGTCTACAATGCCTCAAGAAGGATTCGTTCATTTCTGAACTCTTCCTCTTGTGTGTGTTCCGTATACTAAAGAACTGTAGTTTGATTTAGAACATCAACGCTTTTGGATAACGTGCCTGAACCGATCAACTTTTGATATAGGAAATGTTCAAAACATTATCCAACAATACAAAATTTTATCATTTCTTTGCTGATAAAGAGACTGATATGATTTTGTATATCAGGTTCGGTATCTAATAACATTCGTTCAGAATCAATGTATTGGTAATACAGGATGACAGTGACCAACAGACTTGGCTGCAACTCTTGCCCCGTTTTCTGCCTCATGAAACTTATCACCCGTTCTCAGTTCTTTACCTATCTGTAGCCCATGTAACATATTACATATGCGGGATCCTGATCCGGTATCATATACCCAGGACGTAAAGGACACTGAGAAACAGTTCTATATAATGAACACACCCGAAGATGATGCATCAGCATGCACTTCGTTTGGACGGCACGGGAATTCTGGTAATCCCCAATTTCCTGCTCTGTCTTATAACAATTATAAGTTGGAGCGGGACCAACGTTCCCCAGCTCAGTATAACAAGCGGGTTCGGTCAAATATCCGTATTATTATCTTGATTAAGGCGTGATATGGTCGCTACCTGGAGAGAGAGAGAAGAAAACACTCAGCGTATGCTCTTGCAAGATCAGATTGGTTATTATTTTATCTAATCAGGATGGCTCCCACTGGTTTTTATCAAATCTTCCTTCAAACCATAAAAGGAAAGACTAGCCGGGATTAATTACACCCTACAAATTCACCAATCTTTCAGCCAGGCCAGTGTCGGTATTTTGAGGGAGGTTCCCCGTGCTTTCGCACGGACCTAATTAAAGTAAACCTCGTTTTCCCAGAGGCGTAACCCCGTTGACACCTTTCTAGACACCTACTTGATCGGCTAATTGTAATGTGTAAAACTCTCCCAGGAGTAACTCTTACTCGCAGTGGGTATCAGGATCCAACTATCTCATAGAAGGTATGCAATCTCATTGCAAATTTCAACACTTGAAATTCCCGATAATATTTTGCCCCAAGCATCCTATGACCTTGACGGAGGTCAACAAACCACAGGGTGGAAGTCAAGTTCAACCCATCATTTCTTGATTGAATCAAACCCACCCGCACGACCCTTGACGGAGGTCAACAAGGTCGTACGACTACCCTAATCTAATCTGCATCACATGCATAAGCAGATAAATACTAGTTAGCTACCGCACACTACGTCTTGACAGAGGTCAACAAACGTAGCACGAATACTAAGTAGGATTTATCTGAAATGACGGAGGGCTACGTCAGGTTTTTCTGAAAACCTATTACGTAATGAACTTGATATCGTTGTAGAATCAAGTGAAGTTTTGAAATGGAGTGATTTCGAGGCTTTTCTAGTTTTGCTAAAGGGGTCACTCCCGGTGAAGGGATCGTCGGCTCTTTCCTCGTCGAATGAGGTGCGGGATATATCATATATATCACTGTGCAAAGCAGAAGCCATAGAAGCAATCAAAAGCAAACCGAGTGTGTAGCATCTGCCAGTTATTGCTAAAGGGGTCACTCCCGGTGAAGGGATCTTGGCCCTTTCCTCATCGAATAAGGTGCAGGGTATAACATATATACCGCTATGCAAAGCAAAACTATAGCTACCCTTTTTATTTAAAATTTGATTCTACAACATCTTTTAGGTTTCTTTTCTTTTATTAATCACATTAATGAAGTCCCATCATTTAAGTCACCTAAACATCACAGATAAATACGACGTACACTTATGCCATCCGCATTCGCCTCGATGTCCCCTCGTGCACCGTTAGGTTAGGTAACTAACGACAGAGCAGGGCAGGGCTAGTGCGGGTGCAAAACATAAGTAACGTCTATATAATATATCATATATACTATATACTATATCCATCAGAACATATCAAATGATCACATCACAGATATCGCAGCAGAAAATATCATATGAAATATTGGATATACTAGGACATCCGTGTTTTCAATACGAGCCAGTATAAAACACGGATTCCACGGTCGTGATGAATAGCCAATCCCACACCCCTAGACCCCTACGAGAGCGGCAAGCAACCCTACCAATTCTAGGGTTAGGAGACCCGGACTCGACTCCTCGAGATGGTCTCCCACTAGACCCTAGAACCCGGTTACTTGTGCTCCCCTCCTTGGGTCTATCCTAATGCAGAAAAGTAAATAATATACATCAACGGTGACATCTTCCGCAACCTGGAAGTGCCCAAATAAAAGAATATTACATACAAGTTTTTACATGAATGAAAATGAAAAACACTCATCTCACATAAAAAACCCCGGCTATTCGAACACGACAATCCAATATAACATATCCAGCAACACATAATATCATATGTCATCAACGTAAGTAAATATGCACATCCCAATTGCCGTTGACATATAGCAACGAAACCGGCGATATCACATATTACACTTACGGTCACAGAAAAGAAAGTGTAAAACTACAACAGTTGGAATCCGCAACCTCTTTAGACATCGCATGCCTAATCAAATGAAATACTTAGACATCTCATGCCTGACAATTATAAACCCCGCATTTTAGTCTCATAATCGAAAACACTTTTCAATATAAAGTCGGGCAATTCAACAAGATTCCCGACATCCTGATCGAATGCTCATCGCAAACTTCAGTAGGCGGCCGCACCCCCGACGCCGTCGACAAAGTGCACCAAGGCGGAACACCGCTGCCGCGAGCACCCGAACGGATGCTTTCGGCAACGGGGTTCTCCTACAGTCACTTGGTCGGGGCTATGGAGTGAGGCTGTCTATTAAGTTTACCCGGCGAGTATCCGCGTACGCTACGTGATTGCGACGGATTTTTGATCACATCAAAATTCCATGGAAACCGATCAAGTGAGACTAAACTACTAGATTTATAATATTCATTCGGTTATCTCATAACTACTTGTGAATTCCAAATGTTGTATCACATTCCGGATAAACAGAAAATGTTAAACTTTCCGATCGAACAATCGAACACCCATGTTTTCCCAATACAGCTCAACACATGAAATAAGTCTAAAAACATTCAGTTCATGCCTCAGTACCAACGGTCCAGCCGTAGAAGGGTCAAGCCAACGCCTCACATGTGGTACGCCGTACTACCCCAAACCCTAAGGTTCAAAGGGCAGTTCAAGACGGTCACATAATCGAGTTAAGGTTTGTTGTCTTCTAGAGGGTCCATCGCGTTACTTGCACTACTTAGAACGTCTTTAAACCACGGAAAAATCCAACACTTGGAAATTTCCCGACAGGGAAAAATTGGGTATTTATATCCGGCCGAACTTTTTAACATATTCAAAAATTATCCGGAAAACACCTAGACAAAGTTTGATAATCCGATCAAATAATCGAATCCCCAAAACAACCCAGAATATTCAACTCTTGAATAAATATTAAAAATTCCCAGAAAACTCAGCACTGCAAAATAGGAATTACTGTGCAAAATTCAATGCAAGAGGAGACTAAAGGGCCACGGAACCGCCGCATTAGCATGCTAATGCCGCGGTTCCGCCGCGTTTTGATGGACTCAGGAGTACGGGCTTCTCAGTAATTCTTAGAATCTCCTGCTGGGTTTTCTGCATATTTTTAATTCTCAAAAATCCACGATTTCAGAAAATGTACAGAGAGCAAGTTTGAATTAGGGTTTCGGTTCGATCGGATTTCAAACGTCGTCTACACTTCGCCTAAGGCTCTAACCAGGCTCTGATACCACTGTAGGTCAGGCAGTCACCCCATCCAATGGGGTTGCCATGGCACCAACGGGTCCCTCAGCCGCTACTTTTTACGCATGCCCCCTCGCGAGGACTATAACCCGCCGGAACACCTTCCGGTCTCGGGACACTCTGGGGGTAAGAGCCTATGCTTCACCGCACTGTCACACAGTGAGAAGCCCCCATAGGTCGACATCCAATGCCTAGTAGCTCTGATACCACTGTAGGGTTCCTAAGCACACTAATGAGGTCTCACAAGGCATCAACCATGCCAATTTCAAAAACTACAAGTGCCGGGAAACCCTAATACGGATCGTTGACTAGAATTTTAGGCGAAAAAGAAACTAGTTAACAACTTAACTAAAAGAAAGAGGCTACAACCTTTGTAGATCCGGTTCTCCACTTCCTTAGCTCTACGTAAACGTCCCTCCGCTGTACAAATCGGATCTTGGACTCTAGTGTTGGCTTCATCGGAGAAAAGGGCGGGCTAGGTCATCGACTACGATGCCGAAGATGATCTACGTCGAGGCATCACAAGATCAAGCTCCCACTTCACCAAGTCATGAAACTTGTGAAGAAAACACCCTATACTACTTGGCAAGAGGTAGAGGATGAAGAAATAGGAAGTGGGTTCACTTTAGAATTGGATTTCTCACTCTTTTCATCAAATCAACATTGATGGTTGCAAGCTTTTTCTTCTTGAAGAAGAAGAAGAAGAAGAAGATGATAGAATCTAAAATGTGTATATCTAAAACAGAAAATAAAAGGAATACTTATCATACTCTAACCATGGTTAAGTGTAGAGAATAAACTAGGGTTAGGTGAATGGTTAGGGTTAAGCATGAAGACAAAAATGGTGACTTAG
This sequence comes from Agapanthus africanus, assembly GCA_030015575.1. Taxonomy (NCBI): domain Eukaryota; kingdom Viridiplantae; phylum Streptophyta; class Magnoliopsida; order Asparagales; family Amaryllidaceae; genus Agapanthus; species Agapanthus africanus. The sequence continues at coordinate 176,469,685 of CM057350.1, read as the reverse complement.
TCAAAGCTTCATGAATCTTCAACATCAAACAAAGAAAGCCACCATTTTCTCTTTTATACCATAGAAATAAATAAATAAATGAATAAATAAATAAAAATAAAACCCTAACCATTACATAACCATGGTTTAATCTAAACACACACCCAAACATGCATGTATTATCAAACATGGTATAAGCAAGTGCACAAAAATATATCACATATACAATGTGCACATCAAGTGAGAAAATCCATTTAAAGTGAACAAATATTAGTTAATGCAAATTAATATATCAAATATATAATTATACATTAAATCATTAAATCAACAGTTGATTTAACGATCCGGTCATATCGCATATAACCGACTAATATCCAATGTATCGGCTTATCGAATCAATCCTTGATTCGATAACCAGGTTATATCGCATACAACCAATCGATACATTCATCGCGAGAATAGAATACGGTATCACATACACGCATTATTCTCGGTCCCGCACATATCTCATATGCGCTCCTATTTTGTTTCGCTTGAGCTAGGAAACCTCTGTGTAGGACTCTAAAGACTCGTCAATACGCCGGCAGCAGGTGATGATCATATGAAACACCCACAAGCCGCAAGCGGTCTGCTAAACGTAACGGCCACCCGGGTATTGAGCGATCAGAAGATCGACGAGCAAGCCCGCTCATACTCCTGTGAATCCAACCAGTAACACTTACCATATAGTCCGGTCTCCTCGTCTGATATGTCGCATATCTCGCCTAAGGGTGGTAAACGTCAGACCCCAATAGCTTGATAAGTCGTGTCGATATGAGGTCTATAACAGTTCGAGAAACTACTGGTAACACTTACCAGTAAATCTCAGCAACCCTGGCCAGGGATTTCCGGTTATAGCCAATCGAACACAGCGCAACATCAACTCCCTATACCGGGAGAAACGAATCCCCTCCTATCGCTCATTGCCTCCATGTGATTCGGGACTGTACCCAAAAACCACCGTTTTGCACGCCCTCTTGGACGTAGTAAGGTGGAAATCAAAGCACAGTGGGAACCACACAAGACTCTATGACGATCTCGGGTCAACAGACTACTCTATACCAGTGTCACCAGAGAACTGCCATCTGACGTAAGGTATAATACCATCTGGGAGTTCTCAGCGAGTCCGTCCAGTGTACCCAGTCTTCACTGAGCACCCGTATATCATCTCCGATGTCAAACACCAATGGATATGGGATCATCCATCGTCCATCTGTATGGGTCGAGAAGGTATACGCTAGTCTACTCTGGTATATCGATGCCTCGTCTCGATACACCCACGACTAGGGACCTTGAAGGATGTACTTATGGACTACCATGTCCCCACTAGTATGATCCGCATCATAGTCCAGGTAGTCAAGTACACATCCTAAGGGCTTTACCAACATGTAACAGAGAGACAATCAGTATACACATTAAGGTAAAGAGTAACCATATAGCATACTATCATGTCGAGCAAGAAAGTCCTCCCTATATATGTCCAAGCATCCACTACAATATACATCCTATGTATAGCAATGGCCTCTAGGGCATACATATAACTAACATGGATAAGGTCAGACCCCTAATAACCTGACATTTAGTGTCGGCATGAAACCTATCACCAACTGAGAAACTACCGATCATGGATCGATAATTCTCGTCTATCCCGACCGAGGATTTCTGGTGATGGCCACTCGTGCACACCGCGACATCAACCCTCAATACTGGGAGAGACAAATCTCCTGACGATCCGCTCACTGCCTCCTTATGGCTCGGGACTGTACCCAAAAAAACCTGTTTGCACGACTCCTTTGAGCCATGGTAGGGTAGTAATCAAAGCACAGTGGAAACTCACACGAGACAAATGACGATCTCAGGTCGATAGACTAACCTGTACACATGTCACCAGGGAACTGCTATCCGACAATAGGTATAATACCAACTAGCATGTTCCCGGCGAGTCCGTCCGATGTACTCATAACCCAATGAGCACCTGTATACATCTTAGGTGAATCAACTAATACCAATGGCTTGTGAGACCGGCCACCGCCCTTTGTCGGGGTCTCGATCCGTATACACTAGTCTACTCTTGGAGTATTGATGCCTAGTCTTGAAACTCCCACGACTAGGGACATATTAAGGATGTGCTTATAGAACACTCAACTCTCATGTATATGATCGCCATCATACTGCTGGTAGTCAAGCAAGAATCCTATGGGCTCTATCAACATGTAATAATGATCTGTAATGTCACCTGAAGCATGTACATGATGATGAAGACAAACCAGATAGCATACTATCATCTTGAGTAAGACCGTTCTATCGGTATAGGTTCTCCCTCAGTCATTGCAATCACGTGCCTACGATCCAATAATTGACTTGAGGGCACTATAGCTAACATAGACGACGTATGTTGGTATATACAGGTGTCCGATTAAATACGTGTACAGGCTACATAGACTTTAATCAGGTAGTTGATAATACTAGCGGCTTAGAACTAAGCGGGATTATTAAATCAGGTTTTGATTTAATAATTTATATATGTATTTATATATATATTCTAGTATTATTGTTCACTATTCATTTTCCTTCTTGGCTATTCGTATTTTTGTACGAATACGCGTATATGTATTTCGATATATGTACCGGGTAGTATTCCGTATTTATAGGAATAGCTTCTAGAAGTGGACACCTCATTTGTATGATTTTCTTTTTGAAAATTCATTTGTTTTACAAATGAGGTGGAGGAGTGAGGTGGCACGAACATTGTTAAGCATGTAGAGAGGTATGGCATGGTTTTATTTTATTGCAAAAGTGAATGGAGATATTTTTTGTGTGCATGGTTGAGAGAAGGAGGGGCAGCCACCATTCTACACAAGCTTTGCTCATTTCTTTTTCTTGACTTTCTTCATTACTCATTCACATTCTAATTCTCACTTGAAGAAAACACTTAGCCATATTTCTTTAGTTGCTCATGCCACATGTTTTCTCACCTCCTTCTTCTTCTTCTTGAGTTGCTCTTGGAGCACTATGATGAGAGAAAAACAATAGTGAGGTAATCCTACACCTCCACTCTCCATTGCTAGCAATCTTGGAGCGTCGGTTGCCTCGCTTGGCGAGGCTGAAGCTTGCATCGTTTCCCTTGGGTGGATCATTATAGATGGAGGAAGACCGGCAACCAAATTCGATCTGCGACACCTCAAGGAGCTTGGAAATGGTAGAAAACCGAAGGACATGATCCGTTTGGTATAACCGTCTAACTCCTACTTTACATATTGCTAGTATAGGGTTTAGGGTAGATCCGGGCATCGGGTTGTGGTAGTTCTAGTTTAGAAATTTTTTGTTCCGCATTTGGCCACGGTAGATGACCGGGGCGCTGCTGTAACCCAACAGTTACCTGATGGTGAAATCTCTGGTCAAAATGCGAGCAACGAATCGACGAAGTAGCAGCCGTGGGAATATTCATAGCCACCCTTGACCCAAATTCAAAGGTGTTCCCATTTATGGCCCTCTTCAAGTCGACGACCTTTCAAGAGCTCATGGATAAAATGACTCGATTGGATCAGATGTGTCAAGACCCTTCATCATCCGATGAAGTTGAATGAAAGGCGGAGGCAAGATGGCGTTTCCTGCCAACGCTCAACCAAAAATGAGCAGCTATGAAGCAACCTATTGCCAAAATAGCGACGACGTGGTTACTTGCTCTCCCCCAAGATATACACAGGGGACATATTTTTCACTAGAGAAAGAATCATTACGTAGGATGATCCTTTCTTCTCAAAGAACAGAAAGGATATCAAGGGACCTACAAGCGGGTCCTGCAATCATGTGGACTATCCTACTTGAACTAAAAAACTATAGGAGAGATGTGAAATCCATGTCCCACTCCGAATCAGACGATGAGGGGAAAACCCCCCAAGTCAAGCTCATTCTTTCAAAGAAGAGGGAGACTCGGCGGAAGGAATTGTAAGTCGACGTTAGACACCCCATATGATGCGGGGAGGCGGAATAGGTAAAACAATCATTTTGTTTAAACTAACATCGACTAACTTTACGAATCTTTGCCAAACCCTAACTAACAACAACATAGAAGTCATTAGCTACTATGAAAGATGATTATACCTAGTGAACCAAGTCCTTCTTGTTCACATAGACCATCTCCTCGTCGGCCTCCTCGATGTGATAGAAGATCCACCCGAGAGCTATTTCTCCAAGCTTAACTTCTCACTTGAGGTAACTAGGTTGCAAAGAGTGCTAATCAAAGTAACCTAGAGGATATAGAATAGGATTAGGGATCTATTAGTCTTGCTAACCCTTGGATTTCAACACATGAGAGGTTAGGGTTAGGGTTGAAGAGAGAGAGCTTGAGGAGAGAGAATGTGTGAATAATTATCATATGAAAATTAACTCATTTATGTATATATATGAAGCATAAAATGTCTTGCACAAAATATCTTTTGCACAAATATCTTCATGCTTCATTTAATACAAAATGAATCATCTAATGAGTTATTAAAAACCAATAAAGCTTCATTAACTCACTTGATGAATCATCTCCATGAGTCACAAAACCATTTAATGCATATAACGCCTAAGCTCTCCACCACATCAACCTTTTAGAAGCTTCTCGAGTAATTACGAGAATGCCCCTCCTATCCGTGAAAACACGGAAATACTGAGACTGTATAAATCCAATAATCCAATACTAGAATCTGGCTTAAACCAAAACCTGCTAGTATAAACTGTCCGAACATCGTACGTGCATAAATGCACGTGCGTGTCCGAACCCTGTCGTAAAACCATACGACCTCTATATCGTTACGCCCGAAGCAGGGAAACTCTCTGTGTGGGACTCTAAAGACTCGACTACTACGCTGGCAGTGGGTTTAACCACAGACCGCAAGCGGCACTAGCTGTACGTAACGGTCCCCAGGTAGATGTCGATAAGAAGGCCGATGAGGAAACCCATCCGAACTCCTACCGAGCCTGATGTGACAATCTCCGTACAGTCCGGTCTGTTTGTCTAGGACTATCGCATATCGGGCCTAGGGGGCGGCAAGCGTTAGTCCCCTATAAGCGATATAAGTCATGTCGGAGTAAAGCCCATTACACCTTGAGAAATTACTGGAAAACCTACCAGTAAATCTCGTTTGCCCTGGCCAAGGACTTTGCGTAATGGCTCTCCAAACACAGCGCGATATCATCTCCCAATACCAGGAGAGACGAATCCTGTCTAACCGCCACTGCCTCCAAGTGCTTCGGGGCTGCACCCAACTGCTACCTGTTTGCACGACTCCTTTGAGCCGTGGTAGGGTAGCAATCTAAGAACAGTGGGAACACACTCGAGGCGAAGCAGCAGTGTCAAGTCTGCGGACTATGCTGTACTCATGTCACCTGGGAACTGTTAACTGAAGACGGGTATAAAACCAACCAACAGTTCCTTGCGAGTCCTGTCCGGTGTACCCGTAACCCAACGATCACCTGTATACTATCTCCAGTACAACGTACTGATGGCTGTGGGACAGACCATCTCCCCTGCTGGGATGAGAAGCGTACACACTAGTCTACTCTGGAGTATCGATACCCTGTCTCCATAATCCTACGACTAGGGACCTGAAAAAGGATGTGCTTGTAGACTACCCAGCCCCCACTAGTGTGACTGCCATCACAACGCTGGTAGTCAAGCAAGATGCTAAGGGCTCTATCAATATGTATTCTCGATATGCTAACATATACACATATTAAGATAGAAATAAACCAAGTAGCATACTACCATGTTTAGTAAGACTGTTAATATAACTGTGAATATCCCGAGCTTCCATTAAGTAATATACAAGCTAGTATGATACAATAATAGCCCCTAGGGCATATACACTAACAGGAATGACGTGATATCTTGTTCCTTCGTATATGAAGAAGATGCTCCCTCGGTATTGGAAAGCGACATTGATGGGCAGGGGGAAGGTACCGTGTAAAATGCCCAGTACTTCCCGCAAAAAAACTCGATGGGCACGGTGATAGATGAAGCAGTCCAAGAAGTTGAAGATAGTCTAAGGAGTGAAGTGTCCTTGAATACAAAGGACAGACAACAGCGCCTAGCAAACAAGAGTTGGAAGGGATGAGTTATGCAACTCTCAGACCGAATGATAAAATGAACCGAAACGCCCCTAAACTAACGCATTCCCCAAAAAAATGGGAATGTTGGACCGAAATGTCCTTAAACTAATAACAGACCGAAACGTCCTTAAACTAATATTCTTCCAAAAAACGGGAATATTTGACCGAAACGTCCTTAAACTAATACTCGCCTAAAAAATGGTGATAATGGACCGAAACGTCCTTAAAATAGTGTGTCACTTCAAACACGACACGTCGCCTCAAATACGGCGATAATGGACCGAAACGTCCCTATACTCGTGTGTCACCTAAAATATAGCGACAATGGACCGAAATGTCCTTAAACTAACATTCACCCCCAAAACGGGAATGTTGGACCGAAATGTCTTTAAACTAAAATGCGTCCCCAAAATGAGAATGTTGAACCAAATTGTCCGTAGACAAACATTCGCCTTAAAAAGGGGAGTAATGGACCGAAATGTTCTTAAACTAACATTCGTCCCCCAAAATGGGAATGTTGGATCGAGATGTCCATAAACTAGCGCGTCGCCTAAAACACGGTGATAATGGACCGTGTTGTCCTTAAACTAAAATAATTAAACCCATATGCTCATTTGTTTCTAAGTTGATCTTAATCTCAAATATGACCAACGATCTTTAGATCAAACCCAAATATCCCATGAACTGATGGACCCCATTTATATGAGATTTGCGTCCTAAGTTTATTCCCGTTGGCAAACCAAGCTACCAACGTAGACCCCGTCAAGCAAATCCTTTACCCAAACCTAAATCTTAAATATATTGATTTGGACTAAATCGGGCCCTACGGGCAACGATATAAACTAGTCTCCATATACAATCCATGAGCACCTACATAAAAACAGAATAACACATGACACGAAGTGAACTGCTGGAGAAGGAGAAAGTGGTTATCGCAATGCGGTAACGTAATTAACTGCAGAGGCTTGCACCTGCGGGGAAGAGCGTCTCCATAATCAAGGCCCTGCAGGGAAGAGCGTCCCCATAATCAAAACCCCCTCACAAATGAGGGGGGATCTGATAAATTTTGCTATATCGGTCGCATCTATCCAAACCTCCGATATACGGTGCCATAAATCAACTTGGTATCTTCGAAGAGGTGGTTAGAGAAGTCCAAATAGCATCTACCCCTAAATTCAGGCAAGACGTTCAATCCCAGTTCGTCTCTGTCTTTCGGCGGTGAACAGATTCTGGCACGCCCGGTGGGACCTTTTCCTCTTTTCACTCCACACTTTGTGTGTCGTGTTTCGTGAACAAAATCGTGGTTTGCTATGGATGCCCTTGGATTCGAGGTACTAAACCTTGGTGTCTTACTGCTGTGCAGAAAATCGATGGCTTCCCACTGCATCTCTTGTAACAGCAATTCTCGCTCCACCCCAGTTAGAGGAGTGACCTATGAGCCCAGCGCGGCCTCTATCTTTTCAATACCGGTGGGGCAAGTAACGCAAGCCACTACAGGACTATTCTTCATGACCATATTTCCACCAATGGGTGTCAGTGCCTCAGCGCTGCAGGAAGAAGATCCCAAGAGGTCGGCCTTCGATCTGCTGGCGACCACCACGGCCCCTCTCAACGGGCCGTCCAAATCTGGTATCTCGGTTTTCAACAGACTGAGCCGAAGCTCCAACGGGCCTTCAAAGAGTATCGTGATACATGAAGAGGCTGCCCCAAAATAGATAGCCCCTTAACTCTTAAAGGTGAAGCCGTCAAAAGTGATTCCCCATCAGAAGATCGGTCTTCGAAAGATTGGTCGGCCCTCCCTAAACATCGGTAAGGACGTCAGTCTTCAACAGACTGGCACCAACAGCTGGCCCTCACCAAAGCCGGGGGCACGACAAAGCCGTTTCCAAAACCGAGGCGGTCCCTTCTTTAAGAAACGATAGATGTGTCCATTGGCGCCGAGTGAGAAAAGCTGGGGGAAACTCCCCTTCTGGACTTACTCCACCAGCTCCAATGGTAGAAGTTGACGCTGCTGTTCCAACCGGGAACGGCTTTGATCTGCTCAGGAGGGTATGCATGAACTCTCCAATGGCGGTGCTAAAGGAATCGCGCCTGCCTGCAGAAGCCACAGTGCAGGAAAAGCCGGAGCGCCCCCATCAACAGCTGTCCTCCCAAATTCACAGGGTCTGGCGGAAAGTCCAGGGCTCTGTAATAAAAAAAAGATTACTCTCATCGACCGAAGAAATCAGAGGCTCGGCAACAGAAAGACCATCTCTCTATCATACAGTGAGGGGCTTCTTCTACATAGGTGCCTATTACAATGGCTCCTTCAACCGCAACCTCCTATAATAGGATGAGGCCGGAGAAAATCCCATGGCCGGCGGCAAATTCCAAAGGAGATAGACCCAAACACCCCAAGTCTGGGGGCATGATCGTATATATAGTCCACATGGCTTCCGGGAAAGAAGAAAGCCATGCTTCCGTACGTCATCGACCGCAAACTCGGTCGCTGACAAAAGCTCAGGAGAAACAACAAAAGCTCCAGGAAATGCTGACCAAAATAGCAGCACTTACCGGGCTGAAACAAAGCCCGGACACAATAGTCGAATAGCGCTAGGAGCAGGAGACTGATACAGAGTTCCTGCGAAGGGTGCTTGAAAGAAAGGACAAGGAAACTACTGATCAGGCTGCTAAGATAAAGCAGATGGCTCTCTTATTCCAAGACATGGTTGGGATGATGATCTAGCCAGAACCCCCGACCGAGGATCCGTCGATAATCATCGAGGATGACAGAAGGAAAATATCAAATCCTCTTCCGGCCTTATCGGCAGCCAAGGAGGAAACAATCTCCAAGGCTGTTCTTGATGATTATATCGCTCAATAAATACAAGCTCATCAAGCTAATGAAGCCGCAGGCCAAATCGTCAGAACTGGGCGACTGTATCTAGGTTTGTATGACCAAATTAAATACCCGTCGTGATATACGATCCCCATGTTCTATGTGTACAAGGGGACAGGCAACCCATATCAGCACGTCACGAAGGTTCAGAGCTCTGTACAGTAACACTGGATGCAATAATAAACTGTTTCTTCGCCAGTTCGTTGGCAGCCTGTCAGAGATAGCCTTTGAATGGTACTTTGAGCTCCTAAATGACTCCGTGAGAAGATTCACAGAGATGGAACAGCTGTTCACACAGTGGTTCGCCGGCGCAAGCGAGCGCACCCCAATCACAGCATTAATCAATGCCAGGGTAAAGGCAGGAGAAACCTGGGTCCAATATGTGATCCGGTGACGGAACCTATGGTCAAAGTGAGAATAGTGCATCAAATAATTCCCCGCCATGGGCATGGTCATCGGGACTCTTGATCCTCAAACGATTGTATCCCAGTTCATGACGTTCTTTATACCAATAACCATCTAGGCTCTGATCGATAAACTGGCCTAAATAAACAAGTTGGGCCGCATGCCTTCCTCCTAAAGTAAGGACTCTCGAAACGCCAAGGGTAAAGGGAAAGCGGCCTTCATTGCCAACCCTCAACAACAAACGAGTGGCCCAAAAAGAGCTGCTCGCCAAAACAACACACGTCCATGCCTATTCCCGATAGAAAGGAAAGGATGCGCTTACTCATTTCCCCGTGATAAGACGAGGAGACTATTCGTATTAGCAGTGCGTAACAAACTCATCACATTGCCATACCCACGGCGTCTACCGCAACCAGCGGACGTCAACAACCCCAACTACTGCTCCTATCATAGAATGGTGAGCCACCTAATTGAGGATTGCTACGTCTTCAAGAATTAGGTCGAGGACCAGTATCAACAGTGGAAATTCATGCTATCTGATAACTCGAGGGTAAACCCGGCATAGAAGCACACTCCTAAAAAGGTGGATGCATCAGGGACATCATGCTCTCTTGTGAAAGAAACTCCATTGGAAGTTGCTGTTTTAGCTAAAACCAAAAGAATGCTGAAGGATCTACAGGCTTGTCTGGCAATCAGGTGGAAAAGCCCACTTGAACCTGAAATTATCGAAGGGATGCTGAAACCGTGTCCCGTACCGATGATTGTTGACAAAGGGAAAAATCCTATGTTAGTTATATGTATGCCCTAGAGGCCATTACTATACATAGGATGTATATTGTAGTGGATGCTGGGACGTATATAGGAAGGACTTTCTTGCTCGACATGATAGTATGCTATCTGGTTGATCTTTACCTTAACGTGTATACTGTTTGTCTCTCTGTTACATGTTGGTAAAGCCCTTAGGATCTGTACTTGACTACCTGGACTATGATGCGGATCATACTAGTGGGGACATGGTAGTCCATAAGTACATCCTTCAGAGTCCCTAGTCGTGGGTGTATCGAGATGGGGCATCGATATACCAGAGTAGACTAGCGTGTACCTTCTCGACCCATACAGATGGGCGATGGATGATCCCATATCCATTGGTGTTTGACATCAGAGATGATATACGGGTGCTCAGTAGAGACTGGGTACACTGGACGGACTCGCCGAGAACTCCCAGATGGTATTATACCTCATGTCAGATGGCAGTTCTCTGGTGACACTGGTACAGAGTAGTCTGTTGACCCGAGATCGTCATAGAGTCTTGTGTGGTTCCCACTGTGCTTTGATTTCCATCTTACCACATCCAAGAGGGCGTGCAAAACGGTGGTTTTTGGGTACAGTCCCGAGTCACATGGAGGCAATGAGCGATAGGAAGGGATTCGTCTCTCCCGGTATAGGGGGTTGATGTTGCGCTGTTTTCGATTGGCTATAACAGGAAATCCCTGGCCAGGGTTGCTGAGATTTACTGGTAAGTGTTACCAGTAGTTTCTCGAACAGTTATAGACCTCATATCGACACGACTTATCGAGCTATTGGGGTCTGACGTTTACCACCCCTAGGCGAGATATGCGACAGATCAGACAATCAGACCGGACTGTACGGTAGTGTTACTGGTCGGATTCACTGGAGTGTGAGCGGGCTTGCTCGTCGATCTTCAGATCGCTCAATACCCGGGTGGCCGTTACGTTTAGCAGACCGCTTGCGGCTTGTGGGTGTTTGATATGATCATCGCCTGCTGCCGGCGTATTGACGAGTCTTTAGAGTCCTACACAGAGGTTTCCTGGCTCAAGCGAAACGAAATAGGAGCGCATATGAGATATGTGCGGGACCGAGAATAATGCGTGTATGTGATACAGTATTCTATTCTCGCGATGAATGTGTCGAATGGTTGTATGCGAAATAACCTAGTTATCGAATCAAGGATTGATTCGATAAATCGACACATTGGATATTAGCCGGTTATATGCGATATGACCGGATCGTTAAATCAAATGTTGATTTAATGATTTAATGTATAATTATATATTTGATATATTACTTTGCATTAACTAATATTGGTTCACTTTAGATGGATTTTCTCACTCGGATGTGCGCATTATATATGTGATATGATTTTGTGCATTTGCTTGTATCATGTTTGATGATACATGCTTTTTGGTTTGTATAAAGATTAAACCATGGTTATTTAAATGGTTAGGGTTTTGTTTTTCATATCTATTTATTCATTTATTTATTTATTTTCTTTTTGGAAAAAGAAATGAGAAGAATGGTGGCTTTTTTGTTTGTAGTTGAAGATTCATGAACCTTTGACTTTGTCCACCATTCTTATCTCATGCTTAACCTAACCATTTGATTTAACCCTAGTTAAATCTCTACACTTTACCATGGTTTAGTCATGATAAGTTTTGATTATTCTTTTCTTTTTCTAATTAACTTATCATAACTATTTCCTTCTTCTTCTTCATTCTTCAAGTGAAGAAAACCAAGCTTCATCAATGGTGATTGTTGGAAAAGAGTGAGAAATCCAAAACTAAAGTCTACCCACTTCCTATTTCTTCATCCTCTACCTCTTGCCAAGTAGTAGAGTGTGTTTACTTCACAAGTTTCATGACTTGGTGAAGTTGTGAGCTTGATCTAGCGATGCCTCGACGTAGATCATCTTCGGCATGGACATCGACGACCTAGCTTGCCCATTCTCCGACGAAGCCGACTCTAGAGCCCGGATTTGATTTGGACAGCGGAGATGACCTCGTTGCGGAGCCGTGGAGGTGGAGGACCGGATCTACAAAGGTTGTATTTCCGTATTCCCTTAGTTAATTGTTAACTAGTTATCTTTTCGCCTAGACATCTAGCAAACGATCCGTAGTTTAGGGTCTCTAGGCACCGTAAAATTTGAAATTGGCATGGTTGATGCCTTGTGAGACCTCACTTGTGTGCCTAGGAAACCTACAGTGGTATCAGAGCCTAGCTAGAGCCTTAGGCGAAGTCCAGACGGAATCTGAAACCCGATCGAACCGAAACCCTACCTGCAAAATTGCTCTCTGGACGATTTTGAAATACTGGGATTTTTCCATATTAAAAATATTCAGAAAACTCAGTAAAATAATATAAGAATTACTGTTGAAATTTGAGGCCTTGATTCATTATAGGGGGCGCGGATCCGCGGCCTCACAGTAGGCTCAGGCGGCGGATCCGCGGCCCTTTTGTCGTGTTGTGCATTAATTTCTGCACAGTAATTCTTATATATTATTTATGGTGTTTCTGGGAATTTTTAATATTTATTCAAGAGTTGAATTTTCTGGAGTTGTTTTGGGGATTCGGTGTTTCGATCGGGGTATCAAATTTTGTCTGTGTGGCTTTCCAGATAAATCTTAGAATATGTTAAAAAGTTCGACCGGATATAAATACCCAATTTTTCCCCTGTCGGGAAATTTCCAAGAGTTGGATTTTTCCGTAGTTTAACGACGTTCTAAGTAGTGCAAGTAACGCAATGGTCCCTCTAGAAGACACAAACCTTAACTCGATTATGTGACCGTCTTGAACTGCCCTTTGAACCTTCGGGTTTGGGGCAGTACGGCGTGCCACATGTGAGGCGTTGGCTTGACCCTTCTACGGCTGGACCGTTGGTACTGAGGCACGAACGGAATGATGTTAGACTTATTTCATGTGTTGAGCTGTATCGGGAAAACTTGGGTGTTCGATTGTTCGATTGGAAAGTTTAACATTTTCTGTTTATCTGGAATGGGATACAATAATTGGAATTCACAATAGTTATGAGATAACTGAATGAATGTTATAAACATAGCAGTTTAGTCTCACTTGATCGGTTGCCACGGAGTTTTGATGTGATCAAAAGTCCGTCGCAATCACGTAGCGTACGCGGATACTCGCCGGGTAAACTTAATAGACAGCCTCACTCCATAGCCCCGACCAAGTGACTGTAGGAGAACCCCGTCGCCGAAAGCATCCGTTTGGGTGCTCGCGGTAGCGGTGTTCCGCCTTGGTGCACTTCGTCGACGGTATCGGGGGTGCGGCCGCCTACTAAAGTTTGCGATGAGTATTCGATCAGACTGTCGGGAATCTTGTTGAATTGCCCGACTCGATATTGAAAAGAGTTTTCGATAATGAGACTAAAATGCGGGGTTTATAATTGTTAGGCATGCGATGTCTAAGTAATTCATTTGGTCAGGCTTGGATGTCTGAGGTGGTTGCGGATTCCAACTGTTGTAGTTTTACACTTTCTTTTCTGTGACCGTAAGTGTAATATGTGATATCGCCGGTTTCGTTGCTATATGTCAACGACAATTGGGATGGACATATTTACTTACGATGATGACATGTGATGTTATGTGTTGCTGGATATGTTATATTGGATCGTCGTGTTTGAATAGTCGGGGTTTTTTATGTGAGATGAGTGTTTTTCATTTTCATTCATGTAAAAACTTGTATGTAATATTCTTTTATTTGGGGCACTTCCAGGTTGCGAAAGTTGTCACCGTTGTTGTATATTATTTACTTTTCCGCACTAGGATAGACCCAAGGAGGAGGGCACAAGTAACCGGGTTCTGGAGTCCAGTGGGAGACCAACTCGAGGAGTCGAGTCCGGGTCTCCTAACTCTAGAATTGGTAGGGTTGCTTGCCGCTCTCGTAGGGGTCTTGGGGTGTGGGTTTGGCTATTCATCACGACCGTGGAATCCGTGTTTTATACTGGCTCGTATTGAAAACACGGACGTCCTAGTATATCCAATATTTCATATGATTCTTCTGCTGCGATATCTGTGATGTGATCATGTGATGTTCTGTGATAGATACAGTATATAGTATATATGATATATTATATAGACGTTGCTTATGTTTTACACCCGCGCTAGCCCTGCCCCGCTCTGCCGTTAGTTACCTAACCTAACGGTGCACGAGGGGACATCGAGGCGAATGCGGATGGCATAAGTGTACGTCGTATTTATCTGTGATGTTTAGGTACTTAAATGATGGGACTTCATTAATGTGATTAATGAAATAAAAGAAACCTAAGATGTTGTAGAATCGAATTTCAAAATAAAACAGGTAGCTACAGTTCTTGCTTTGCATAGAGGTATATATGATATATCCTGCACCTTATTCGATAAGGAAAAGACCGAGATCCCTTCACCGGGAGTGACTCCTTTAGCAATAACTGGCAGATGCTACACACTCGGTTTGTCTTTTGATTGCTTTTAAGAGTTCTGCTTTGCATAGTGATATATATGATATATCCCGCACCTCATTCGACGAGGAAAGGACCGACGATCCCTTCACCGGGAGTGACTCTTTTAGCAAAACTAGAAAAGCCTCAAAAACACTCCATTTCAAAATTCATTCGATCCTACAACGATATCAAGTTCATTACGCAATAGGTTTTCAGAAAAACCTGTCGTAGCCCTCCGTCATTTCAGATAAGTGCTGTTTAGTATTCGTGCTGTGTTTGTTGGCCTCCGTCAAGGCGCAGTGTGCGGTAGCTAACCAGTATTTATCTGCTTATGCATATGATGCAGATTGAGTTAGGGTAGTCGTGCGGCCTTGTTGACCTCCGTCAAGGGTCGTGCGGGTGGGTTTAATTCGATCAAGAAATGACGGGTTGAACTTGACTAGTAGCCTATGGTTTGTTGACCTCCGTCAAGGTCATAGGGTGCTAGGGGCAAAATATTATCGGGAATTTCAAGTGTTGAAATTTGCAATGAGATTGCATACCTTCTATGAGATAGTTGGACCCCGATACCCGCTGCGAGTAAGAGTTACTCCTGGGAGAGTTTTACATATTACAATTAGCCGATCAAGTAGGTGTCTAGAAAGGTGTTAACGAGGTTACGCCTCTGGGAAAACGAGGTTTACATTAATTAGGTTCGTGCGAAAGCACGGGGGACCTCCCTCAAAGTACCGACACTGGCCTGGCTGAAAGATTGGCGAACTTGTAGTGTGTAATTAATCCCGGCTAGTCTTTCCTTTTAGGGTTTGAAGGAAGATTTGATAAAAAGCAGTGGGAGCCATCCTGATTAGATAAAATTATAACCAATCTATTCTTGACAGAGCGCACGCTGAGTGTTTTCTTCTCTCTCTCTCCAGGTAGCGACCATATCACGCCTTAATCAAGATAATAATACGGAATATTGACCGAACCCGCTTGTTATACTGAGCTGGGGAACGTTGGTCCCGCTCCAACTTATAATTGTTATAAGACAGAGCAGGAAATTGGGGAATACCAGATTTCCCGTGCCGCCCAAACGAAGAGAGTGCATGCTGATGCATCATCTTCGGGTGTGTTCATTACAGAGAACTGTTTCTCAGTATCCTTTACGTCCTGGGTATGTGATACCGGATCAGGATCCCAGATATGTAATCAGTTACATAGGGCTACAGAAAGGTAGAGAACTGAGAACGGGTGATAAGTTTCATGAGGCAGAAAACGGGGCAAGTGTTGCAGCCAAGTCTGTTGGTCACTGTCACCCTATATTACAATACATTGATTCTGAACGAATGTTATTAGATACCGAACCTGTTATGCAAAATCATATCTGTCTCTTTATTAGTAAAGAAACGATAAAATTTTGTATTGATGGATAATGTTTTGAACATTTCCTATATCAAAAGTTGATCGGTTCAGGCACGTTATCTAATAGCATTGATGTTCTAAATCAAACTATAGTTCTAAGTATACGGATCACACACAAGAGGAAGAGTTCAGAAATGAACGAATTCTTCTTGAGGTATTGTAGACTAGGTCAGATCAATGCGACCCGACTGGCTGAAGTTACATTTAGATGTATATTTAAATAAGTTTGAATTTACATCTTGTGAAACTCGCCAGTCATGTCACAAAGATGAGATGACCATAGCTCCGTTTACTGGAAACAGAGAAAGAGTTAGTGAACTCTTGTGATGATACATGTTGATATATGTAGGTCCCCAGTCTACACATGCCAAGACCGGTTCTTTTACTTCATTACATTCTCTGATAATCTTTCAAGATTCAGACATACGTTCCTGTTGAAACATAAGTCCGAACCTTTTGAGATATTCACAGAATATAAGTTAGAAGTAGAAAACCAAAATACGGGTATAAGTATTATGTCCTTTGATGTGATCAAGGAGGAGAATACTTGAGCACGGAAATACTGGATTATTCTAAAGGAGAATGAGATTCTCTCTCAGCATTACTCCTCTGTATACACCATAGCACGATGGTATATCGGGGCGGAGCAATCACACCCTATATGATATGGTGTGCTCTATGATGAGTACTACTGAGTTACCTTTTTCCTATTGGGTGTTATGCACTTGAGAAGCTGCATACCTATTGAATAGGGTTCGAATCAAATCAGTTGCCTACCAGTTCATATGTGATATGGAAAGGGAAGAGCCCATATCTTAAGTTGGTTAAGATTTGGGGTTGTCCGGCCTATGTCTAAAAGCAAAATCCGGACACGCTCGAGGCAAAGTCTGTAATGTACAACTGGAAATGTTCCAGCTATACAAACTGCAGCTCATGATTTGAAAGAACCAAAGGATTCAATAGTTACCAACGAACCTCAGCCTCTCCGCCGATCTAGTAGGGTTCCTCACCCACCTGAGAGATACTTCTGTTCCTCTATGACAGTGGGAGCGAGGATTGCATCATGAGATGATGACCCAACTAGTTTCGAGCTGGCCATCAGGAGTAAGACTCTGTAAGAATGGCTGGATGCTTATCGATCTGAGATGGAATCCTTATACACCAACAAAGTATGGACTTTGGTTGCTATATCTGAAGGGTTAAATCCCCATCAGGAGCAAGTATATCTTGAGAAGATTACTTGGTGTACATGGAAAGGTTGAGACTTTCAAAGCTAGAATTGTTAAAAGTTTTCGTCATCGACCAGGCGTGGATAATGATGAAACCTTTTCCAGTAGCTATGCTTAAGTCCATCCAGATCCTACTTGTCACGGCTACATACCATGACTGCGATATCTGGTGGTTGGGTGTCTTGACTGCTTTTCTAAATGATGATTTAGAAGAGTGCGTCTATAAGTACACAGCCAGAGGGCTTCGTAGACAGTGGGAGCAGCGGAAACGTGTGTAAGATGCTTTATAGGATAAAGCAGGCATCGCGGAGTTGGAATATCTGTTTTGATGAAATAGTCAAAGAGTTTGACATCATCAAAATGGTAGATGAACCTTGTATAAACAAAAAGGTAGTAGGGAGTATGGTGACGATCCTCGTAGAGTACGTGGATGACATACTCTTGATAGGGAAGGAGTTTCCTATGCTACGCTCGATCAATCTCCGCTTATCACAAAGATTCTCCATATAGGATTAAAGTGATACCTACTAACTCCTGGATTTTGGATCTATGAGATAGATCTAAATGGATGTTAGGATTCTTACTTGTCGAAGTGAGATGGTATCACATGATCCTGGGGAGAATCGCTGGAAGGGTTCCAGGGTGATAAAGACGACTGAGTGTCAGTCACAGGCATTGTCTTAACCCTCAGTAAAGGGACGGTATATTGGAAGAGTTCCAAGCTAGATACCGTGGCAAACTAGACGATAAAGGCTTGATACATCGCTATTTAACATGCTACCAAAGAGGATGTTTGGGTATATAATGGTTCATAAGATGAACCATGTTCCTCCCATTGTGTGACAATGGAGTTGTGGCTTATGCCAAGGAACGTCCGTCCCATCAGTGATCCAGACATATTCTAAGGCAGTATCACCTGATCATGGAGATGGTTGATCTCCAAGGGATCGAGGTTAGGAGAGTAGACTCAGAGGACAACACAGCGGATCCACTCACAAAGGCCTGTTCCCAGAGAGAGACTTTTATGGGATGGTTGAGTATGAGATGCTACAACCACTGCTATCAGATGGCCCTAGTGCAAGTGGGAGATTGTTAGTTATATGTATGCCCTAGAGGCCATTACTATACATAGGATGTATATTGTAGTGGATGCTGGGACGTATATAGGAAGGACTTTCTTGCTCGACATGATAGTATGCTATCTGGTTGATCTTTACCTTAACGTGTATACTGTTTGTCTCTCTGTTACATGTTGGTAAAGCCCTTAGGATCTGTACTTGACTACCTGGACTATGATGCGGATCATACTAGTGGGGACATGGTAGTCCATAAGTACATCCTTCAGAGTCCCTAGTCGTGGGTGTATCGAGATGGGGCATCGATATACCAGAGTAGACTAGCGTGTACCTTCTCGACCCATACAGATGGGCGATGGATGATCCCATATCCATTGGTGTTTGACATCAGAGATGATATACGGGTGCTCAGTAGAGACTGGGTACACTGGACGGACTCGCCGAGAACTCCCAGATGGTATTATACCTCACGTCAGATGGCAGTTCTCTGGTGACACTGGTACAGAGTAGTCTGTTGACCCGAGATCGTCATAGAGTCTTGTGTGGTTCCCACTGTGCTTTGATTTCCATCTTACCACGTCCAAGAGGGCGTGCAAAACGGTGGTTTTTGGGTACAGTCCCGAGTCACATGGAGGCAATGAGCGATAGGAGGGGATTCGTCTCTCCCGGTATAGGGGGTTGATGTTGCGCTGTGTTCGATTGGCTATAACAGGAAATCACTGGCCAGGGTTGCTGAGATTTACTGGTAAGTGTTACCAGTAGTTTCTCGAACAGTTATAGACCTCATATCGACACGACTTATCGAGCTATTGGGGTCTGACGTTTACCACCCCTAGGCGAGATATGCGACAGATCAGACGATCAGACCGGACTGTACGGTAGTGTTACTGGTCGGATTCACTGGAGTGTGAGCGGGCTTTCTCGTCGATCTTCAGATCGCTCAATACCCGGGTGGCCGTTACGTTTAGCAGACCGCTTGCGGCTTGTGGGTGTTTGATATGATCATCGCCTGCTGCCGGCGTATTGACGAGTCTTTAGAGTCCTACACAGAGGTTTCCTGGCTCATGCGAAACGAAATAGGAGCGCATATGAGATATGTGCGGGACCGAGAATAATGCGTGTATGTGATACAGTATTCTATTCTCGCGATGAATGTGTCGAATGGTTGTATGCGATATAACCTAGTTATCGAATCAAGGATTGATTCGATAAATCGACACATTGGATATTAGCCGGTTATATGCGATATGACCGGATCGTTAAATCAAGTGTTGATTTAATGATTTAATGTATAATTATATATTTGATATATTACTTTGCATTAACTAATATTGGTTCACTTTAGATGGATTTTCTTACTCGGATGTGCGCATTATATATGTGATATGATTTTGTGCATTTGCTTGTATCATGTTTGATGATACATGCTTTTTGGTTTGTGTAAAGATTAAACCATGGTTATTTAAATGGTTAGGGTTTTGTTTTTCATATCTATTTATTCATTTATTTATTTATTTTCTTTTTGGAAAAAGAAATGAGAAGAATGGTGGCTTTTTTGTTTGTAGTTGAAGATTCATGAACCTTTGACTTTGTCCACCATTCTTATCTCATGCTTAACCTAACCATTTGATTTAACCCTAGTTCAATCTCTACACTTTACCATGGTTTAGTCATGATAAGTTTTGATTATTCTTTTCTTTTTCTAATTAACTTATCATAACTATTTCCTTCTTCTTCTTCATTCTTCAAGTGAAGAAAACCAAGCTCCATCAATGGTGATTGTTGGAAAAGAGTGAGAAATCCAAAACTAAAGTCTACCCACTTCCTATTTCTTCATCCTCTACCTTTTGCCAAGTAGTAGAGTGTGTTTACTTCACAAGTTTCATGACTTGGTGAAGTTGTGAGCTTGATCTAGCGATGCCTCGACGTAGATCATCTTCGGCTTGGACATCGACGACCTAGCTTGCCCATTCTCCGACGAAGCCGACTCTAGAGCCCGGATTTGATTTGGACAGCGGAGATGACCTCGTTGCGGAGCCGTGGAGGTGGAGGACCGGATCTGCAAAGGTTGTATTTCCGTATTCCCTTAGTTAATTGTTAACTAGTTATCTTTTCGCCTAGACATCTAGCAAACGATCCGTAGTTTAGGGTCTCTAGGCACCGTAAAATTTGAAATTGGCATGGTTGATGCCTTGTGAGACCTCACTTGTGTGCCTAGGAACCGTGTTGTCCTTAAACTAAAATAATTAAACCCATATGCTCCTTTGTTTCTATGTTGATCTTAATCTCAAATATGACTAACGATCTTTAGATCAAACCCAAATATCCCATGAACTGATGGACCCTATTTATATGAGATTTGCGTCCTAAGTTTATTCCCGTTGGCAAACCAAGCTACCAACGTAGACCGTGACAAGCAAATCCTTTACCCAAACCTAAATCTTAAATATATTGATTTGGACTAAATCGGGCCCTACAGGCAACGATATAAACTAGTCTCCATATACAATCCACGAGCACCTATATAAAAAAAAATAACACATGACACGAAGTGAACTGCTAGAGAAGGAGAAAGTAGTTATCGCAATGCGGTAACGTAATTAACTGCAGGGGCTTGCACCTGCGGGGAAGAGCGTCACCATAATCAAGCCCCTGCAGGGAAGAGCGTCCCCATAATCAAAAACCCCTTACAAATGAGAGGGGATCTGATAAATTTTGCTATATCGGTCGCGTCTATCCAAACCTCCGATATACATTCCCATAAATCAACTTAGTATCTTCGAAGAAGTGGTTGAAGAAGTCCAAATAGCATCTACCCCTAAATTCAGGCAAGACGTTCATGTTGGAGATAGTGCCCTCAGAGTCAATTATTGGGTCACAGGCACGTGATTGCAATGATTGAGGAAGGACCTATCCCGGTAGGACAGTCTTACTCAAGATGATAGTATGCTATCTGCTTTATCTTTATCATCGTGTACTGCTTTAAGTGACCTTACGATTTGCTATTACACGTTGATAGAGCCCTTAGGATTCTTGCTTGACTACCAGCAGTATGAGGGCGATCATATGTAAGTGCACGGCGGCGCCCCGGCCGTCAATCCGACGCCGGAATGCGGAAGCGGTGAAAAACTTAAATTTTGCGGACTTAGCAAACCGGCACCACCGCTCACTATAACCCGGATCGAACCATTAACTAGTCCTAGCTAACTACAAGAAAGGGAATAGAGATATACCGACGATCCAAGTCCTCCGGTCTTCTCGTCATCGTCCCGATCTCCTGCGGAATGTCCCTTCTCCTCCTCGTCGCCGGAAGTGCACCACATCGCCTACTTTGTTTACGGGCTCCCACCTCAATGCCGAGGAAACTCGGGCACGAAGCCGGCTACTCGACGTGCCCAAGGTTTGCTGTAGAATGTGTAGTAGAGGATTGTTTCTCATTTGGGGTTCATGGAGGTGCCTTTTGGTGGAGGAAAAGAGAGCTTGGAGAGAGGTGGGGAAAATGTAGCATGCAAAAATGAGAGTAACATTTTTCATCACCCAAAATGAAAAATGAATCCCATTCCTCATAGGAATGGCCGGCCCCCCCCCATCATGTGTGATTGGAGAGAGAGAGAGAGCAAGGTCAAGGGGGTGGGTGGAACAATAATGAAAAGAGATGGTGAAAGAATCCAATGATCACAACCATAACCCACTCTCCAAAACAAGTAATCAACAACCATGATGGTTACTAAAAGTCAAGCCATCAAGAAGATATGAAGTCAAATGATGGGACAAGTATCATGACATGATAATATGCAAAGACCTCCTCCACAAATGCCTATTTGCAACAATGCAAATAAACCCTCCTCCACCAATCTTCGGCCAATGAACGGAACAATGGAAATCGGCCGAAACGGAAAGCAAACTGGCAACTCCAGAAAACTGGTCCCGTAATAAATTACAGGAAAACCCCGATACTGTGCATACACACCCGCATCTGTATTTCGACCGAAATACAAATGCAATGAGACAAAATCTACACTGTACTATACTAGGATCCGGCTTATACCAAAACCGGCTAGTAATATCTGTTCGATCCTGATCCGTGCAATACCGCACGTATCTGATCGAACCCTGCCATATAACCATACGGCCTATAGTACAGACTGTCCGATCCTGATCCGTGCAATACCGCACGTATCTGATCGGACCTTGCCATATCTCCATACGGCCTCTACAACCTTTCGCCCGAAAGCTGAGTAACTGAATGTGGGGGACTCTAAAGACTCATCAACACCTTGGTTGTGGATTTAACCACTAGCACGTCAGAGGTATAAGCCAATACGTGACGGGCTACCAGGTACTGACCAAATGGGACGTCGATGAGGAAGCTCACCCCGACACCCAACTGAGCCTGTCAGTGACAATATCCGTGCAGTCCGGTCCGTTCGTCTATGAGTATCGCATGACGGGCCTAGGGGATTGGTAAAAGTCAGACCCCCAAAAGCGGTACAAGTCGTGTCGGAGTGTAGCCCAGAACACCCTGAGATACTACTGGAATACCTACCAGTAAATCTCCTTGCCTTGGCCAAGGACTTTGTGTAATGGCTCTCCTAGACACAGCACGACCTCACCCCCAATACCGGGAGAGACGAACCTCTGAAGATACGCTCACTGCCTCCATGTGGCTCGGGACTGTACCCAACTAAAACCTGTTTGCACGACTCCTTTGAGCCGTGGTAGGGTAGTAATCAAAGTACAGTGGGAACTCACACGAGACAAATGACGATCCCCAGGTCGATGAACTAACCTGCACACATGTCACTAGGGAACTGCCATCTGACGTCTGGTATATGACCAACTAGCATGTTCCCGGCGAGTCCTGTCCGGTGTACTCATAACCCAATGAGCACCTGTATACATCTTAGGTGATCCAACTGACACCAGTGGCTTGTGAGACCGGCCACCGCCCCTCGTCGGGGTCTCGACTGTATACACTAGTCTACTAATGGAGTATCGATGCCCAGTCTCGAAACTCCCACGACTAGGGACCTTTTAAGGATAAGCTTATAGACCCCAGCTCCCACTTATATGATCGCCCTCATACTGCTGGTGGTCAAGCAAGAATCCTAGGGGCTCTATCAACGTGTAATAGCGACGTGTCAGGTCACCTAAAACAGTACACGATGATAAAGGGTAAACCAGATAGCATACTATCATCTCGAGTAAGACTGTCCTACCGGGATAGGTCCTCCCTCAATCATTACAATCACGTACCTATGACCTAATAATTGACTCTGAGGGCACTATCTCCAACAATCTCCCACTTGCACTCAAGGCTAATTATTGCGACGTCGCATACTCACAGCCCGTGTGATACCGAACATCCAACTCCTCTACTAGTCAGTCTCACAAAGCTCGTTTGCGGAACTATTGCATTCGAGGAATAGCCTCAGTGAGTGGATCCGCTTAGTTGTTTCTTTCTATGTCTCTCTATATCTCAAGTTCGCGGAGAAACCCATCTCCCGAAATGAGCAATACCTGTCTTAGAATGTGTCTGGATGTCTGATGGGACATAGCTCATAAATGAACTCCAAATCCAAACTTCTTAGACTGTATCGTCAACTGAACTTAATCAGTATCCTGCGCCATGCCACCCTCAGTATTGCCTTGGACCACCTGTCCAAAATACTGCCCCTCATCAGAAGGAAAACTATAGCTCTGACAACCTACTTGTCGTCCATGTCACCTTGGAAGCCTGGAATGATAACTGTCTCCCGAATGAGGCTGTCGTTATCATATTCCTAGAACATGCACTTATGTTATAAAACTGCTTCCGACTGCTTCTCCAGGATTGGATTAATGTCAACTTATTGCATCTAGTGCAAGAACAACATCTGGTGTGGTACTTGACATCTCATGATTGACTCAATTGCCTGAGCAAGTGATCTGCCAATCATGCACGTCCCTCTCCCCTTTAGTCTGTAAGACACCTTTAGAGAGGGTGACTCCATTACCTGCAGGTACACTACCGTGCTAGGAGTCGTCCATTCTAAATACTCTTAGAATGCTGTCTAAGTGCCCAGATTGGGAAACCACCCAAATCTAGATCTAAGACCATAGATCTAGTAACCAGTATGTCTGATATAAAATCCATTTCCTTTGTGGAGAAACAACTGTGTGACGACCAAAGTATAACCGATCGTAGTGTAGGAGTTTCTTTTCCTACTTTGTGTATATCATCCAAATACCAGGATATCACACCCTACTACCTTCTCAACAGATCCATCCCCTATTCTGATGAAGTCAAACCCATGACTGTCACGTCAGAAATAGATGATCTTTCTCCGCTACATCTGCTCTAGTCTATAAATAGACATAAGCAACCTGTCCACCAATGCTTCCGCTGCTCCCACTGACTACGACAACCCTCTGGCAGAGTCATATAGACGCACACTTCTAAAACTGGTTTAGAACGACGCTATACTCATCCTCCCGCCGGGTCTCGTAACCTGGAACAACAGCAATGGCAATTGTGGGTAAACAAGAACTTCCCTGTCACCGTCCTTGAGGCTACCGTAGTGCCTCTCGGGTGCCTGAAGTTACCCACCTTATCTGCGGAGTGGCCAATGGAATGTCAATCCAGATTGAATCTTTAGGTTCCTTATCAAATCTTCAGTAATCGTTTGTGGTTCTGGAATCACTTCCAGTTCTACCATACTCCCACTACTGTTTTTCTGAAAAAATCCATCTTTAATAAAACTGTGGCGAGTCTAGAACAATATCGCTATTGTTCATCCAGATGGTAGAAAGTCAACCCTCGTCATAGCCTGGGTCAACCCACAAACAGCCATTACAGAAACGTGCCTTGAGTTGTCCAGTGTCTGGTTTTAATCATAAACCGGACAACTCCCCGTACCTTAACATCGTTAAGATATGAACTGTTCTATATCCAATATAGAAACAGAGGCACTGATTTAATTGAACCAGATCCAAATCATGCAACTGTCTCCAGTGCATGTCAACTAAATGGAAGGAGGCGGATCAGCGTTACTCAACTTAGGAATACTTCCAATTATGAGTAACCTGAAAGAGAAGCAAGATCTCTTTATCATTACTATCAACTGAATACCATACACAAGTATCTACATCTTCGATCACTTTGAAGAATCCCGATACTTGCTACACCTGGTTCTCTACTCTATTCAAATACCTATAACTCCTCAAAACTTAGTCCCTGTGTTTCTACGAAACACATGTCTAAGAACTAGAGAAGTTAAAAGTAAACAGAATATAGTATGAGGACCAACCCCTCTGTCCTAATGGATACTGGACAACATACAATACTTTGTATAAGTCCCCTGAGTTTGATAACTCTTTCACTGTGTGTCGTAGGTTGAAAACTGTACTTATGGTTAAGAAGAATTACACCGCTGTTTAATGCTCCTTACCTAACCATCCACTGATATAGGTAAATGTCGTAGACATAATTTCAGAAAGGTATATCTCACTCTATGAAAATAGACGTACAGATATATCAATTTGAAATTGGTGCATAACAGCGGATATTCAAAACCAAATATTTGCCGACCGGCAAACAGCCCAGGTGATTTCCTCAAATATCACCGATTACAACGAATCCCGATATAATGAGGATAATCACCCAATTCCCAACAACTTACTCCCACTCATCATCTGTAAAACCATACAGATGTGAGAATCGTACCTGGTAAATACATACCCTGGAGTAAGTATCTAATCGGGAAATCAGTTTTCCTTTAACATTACACAGTGAAACTGAAACATTGAAATGTTCCGATGGGGTATTCTGGTATTCCTAGTAATGCCTCTTCCAGATTCACGACTGTAACCGTATAGTTCTTTGCCACCTCTCCAAATCCCTTCATATGTCTTTAGTCTTTACCTTCTGCACACCCTTTTAGGCCAAATGGTTTTCTTCCTTCCCTACCGTTCGGCACCAGCCTATGGTTTGGAAGAAGACTATCCAATAAGCATAATGGGTGTACTGTCCCAATCCTAGGAACACTCGCAATGAGAGAGGGTGAAGATAAAAGACAACCGAATAAACCTTATTCCTATTTCTCCTGAACCAGAATCCATCCCCGAACTGGAACGAGTTCCTTTCGAGTTCGTATATAACCATACGATGGATTATCCAATAAAATGGGATCTTCGTAGTGATACGGAGTGTCCTGGAGAAATACAAAGGTGATGTGGGAGTGGTAACGAAATATTTGGTTTGGTCGTGAATATCTGTTGCAATTTACTTTGCCCTCTTACTAATCCCTTGCTTTGTCTGAACTTAATACCTTCTGCACACCATCGTTATGCTAATTGGTTTTCTTCATTCCCTACCGGTCGGCACCAGCCTAAGGTTTGGAAGAAGACAATCCAATTTGCGTAATAGGTGTACTACCCCTAAACCAAGGAGTACTCGTAACCTGAGAGAGGGTAAAAGGAAAAGACAACTGAATAATCCTATCCGTTTTCTCCAGAACCGGAAACCATCCTCGAATAAATTCTTTCGAGTTCGTATCTAACCATACGATGGTTTTGTCCAATGGAAGTGGACGTTCGTAGTAAAACGGGGTGTCCTGGAGAAAAGGGTAAAAGTAGGAGTGGCAATGAGGTTTGCAACTCTGACAATCCAAAAGCCGGTGTTTAAGAAGGTTCGGTCAACTTGGTCACTGAGTTAAAGTCTTAGGGTCGGGTCAATGGTCGCTGCCAAAGAGAGAGAGAAAAGAAAACACTCAGCGTGCACTCTAACCTAGATCAGAATGGTTACCAATTTATCTAATCTGGAATCCTCCCACTGTACCTCAAATTCTCCTCCAAACCTGAAAGAAGAATTAGTCGGGGTCACCCGAGGAGTATACCAACTCATCAGTGGGAATCGGGATCCAACTCTCATCGCATGACAACGTGACGGAATCCGCTCACGGTATCACACTCCAGAAGATATGCGCATATCTGGCAAGTTTCAGTTCTTTTGAAACTCCCGATGTGATTTCTGCCCCATGCTCTTATGACCTTGGCGAAGGTCAACAAATCATAAGTCACATGTCAAGTTCTACCCGTCATTATCCAGGTTAATTTGAATCCACCCGTACAAGCCCTTGACGAAGGTCAACAAGGCTATACGACTGTCCCAAACCAACGCATCTATCTATGCAGCAGAAAGGTAACAAGCAGCTACCATACACTATGCCTTGACGAAGGTCAACAAACATAGCATGAATACTACGTGCTACCCGTCTGAAACGACGGAGGGCTACGAATGGTTTCTGGCGAAAACCTTTAACGTAGTGAACTTGATATCGTCGAAGGAACGGATAGCTTTTAAAATTATAGTGACGAAAACCGTTGCTAAAGAGGTCACTCCCGGTGAAGGGATCTCGGCTCTTTCCCCGTAGAATGGGGTGCAGGATATTCCAAATGAATACCACGGTGCAAAGCAAAAGTAATCGGCTATAGTGAAGTTAATGCCCTGACGCAAACTTCTGTCCAAGGGGTCACTCCCGGTGAAGGGATCTCGGCCCTTGCCTCGTCGACTGAGGAGCAGGATATTCCAACTGAATACCACGATGCAAAACAAAAGAGAACGTCCTTGCAATAACAGCTTTTTGAAAAGTGTTCCAACAACATCAGATTAGGTTTGTTTTAACTTGCATTGATCCGAATCAATGCAGTCCCATCAATTGATCACACCAAAAAGAACGAAAATATACTGATGTACGTATATGCCATCCGCATTCGCCACTGGGTCCCGTCATTACCCGTTAGGTTAGCTAACTAACGACAGAGCGGGGACTGGACTAGCGCGGATGCAAAACATATACAACATCTACTAATATATATACCAATATATTATATTTCGCTCAAGGCGTGAAAGAAATGCAACATCACAGAAAATGTACAGCATCACAGAAACAATACAGATATCTGGGATCCCCGGGTTTCACAGAGCCGCTACTGAAACCCGACGTTCCCCTGGTCGTGTGGATAGCCTGTGCAATGAAATCCTAGACCCCTACGGGCGCGGCAAGTCACCCGCCAAAACCTGAAGCGAGGCAGCCCCCTTCAGCGCCGTGAATGGACCACCCAGCACTTCACGGAATCCGGTAACTTGGGCACCCCTCCTGGGTCAACCTGTACCCCCTACGAGTGCGGCGAATAGCCCGCCAATCCCAGAGTGAAGCCCCTTCCGTCTCAATGCCATGAGATGCGGGCTTGTTGCCCTCTAGAACCCGGCTATCCGTGCACCCCTCCGCGGGGCAATCCTAGTACAGAAAGTAAAATATACATACACAGGGTACATCGACCGCAACCAGGTCGTGCCCCAAAATAATAATACAAACAGGCAGTGACGGCAGTCCACATGTCGGACGCTCGCCCCGTAATATCAAATGTACATATTACAACAAAACTGTACTAGCATTGCATCCAGGCTATCCCCCACGACCGATCCGCAACAACACAGCAAATACATAGAACATCAACGTGAAAGTCACGTTCGCAAATCCGTCTAACCGGGCTATAGCAGTTAGACCGGATTTACCGATCAAGTGACATTCACGGTCGCAGACATAATGTAAATACTGTGAAAAATGTGTTTAAAATTTTCCGATTGACCAAAAATTAACAAGTGGGCCCCCAATCAAAACTGTAGCACTCACAGAAAACCTGGGCCCAATTTTAATATTCCAAAACCCATATTTTAAGCCCAGAAGGCCTCTGTAAAAAATTGGTGAAGTGATCTCCACAGTGCGCGGCGGAAGGGCGGCGGAAAGGTGGTTTTCGCGGCGGTTCCGCGCTCCCACTGTGGAGTTACTTCGTCGAATTTTTACAGAGCTCTTAGATTTTCCAGTACATCAATAATTTACAACCTGAAAAATTTTTCGACAACAAAAATTTCCAACAGAAAACTGATGTGGGCAAATACGGGTTTTTGGACATTTTGATCGATCGGAACTGAAAAACACATTACACGAAGCTAGACTAAGTTAATGGCGAGGCTCTGATACCACTGTAAGTGCACGGCGGCGCCCCGGCCGTCAATCCGACGCCGGAATGCGGAAGCGGTGAAAAACTTAAATTTTGCGGACTTAGCAAACCGGCACCACCGCGCACTATAACCCGGATCGAACCATTAACTAGTCCTAGCTAACTACAAGAAAGGGAATAGAGATATACCGACGATCCAAGTCCTCCGGTCTTCTCGTCATCGTCCCGATCTCCTGCGGAATGTCCCTTCTCCTCCTCGTCGCCGGAAGTGCACCACATCGCCTACTTTGTTTACGGGCTCCCACCTCAATGCCGAGGCAACTCGGGCACGAAGCCGGCTACTCGACGTGCCCAAGGTTTGCTGTAGAATGTGTAGTAGAGGATTGTTTCTCATTTGGGGTTCATGGAGGTGCCTTTTGGTGGAGGAAAAGAGAGCTTGGAGAGAGGTGGGGAAAATGTAGCATGCAAAAATGAGAGTAACATTTTTCATCACCCAAAATGAAAAATGAATCCCATTCCTCATAGGAATGGCCGGCCCCCCCCCATCATGTGTGATTGGAGAGAGAGAGAGAGCAAGGTCAAGGGGGTGGGTGGAACAATAATGAAAAGAGATGGTGAAAGAATCCAATGATCACAACCATAACCCACTCTCCAAAACAAGTAATCAACAACCATGATGGTTACTAAAAGTCAAGCCATCAAGAAGATATGAAGTCAAATGATGGGACAAGTATCATGACATGATAATATGCAAAGACCTCCTCCATAAATGCCTATTTGCAACAATGCAAATAAACCCTCCTCCACCAATCTTCGGCCAATGAACGGAACAATGGAAATCGGCCGAAACGGAAAGCAAACTGGCAACTCCAGAAAACTGGTCCCGTAATAAATTACAGGAAAACCCCGATACTGTGCATACACACCCGCATCTGTATTTCGACCGAAATACAAATGCAATGAGACAAAATCTACACTGTACTATACTAGGATCCGGCTTATACCAAAACCGGCTAGTAATATCTGTTCGATCCTGATCCGTGCAATACCGCACGTATCTGATCGAACCCTGCCATATAACCATACGGCCTATAGTACAGACTGTCCGATCCTGATCCGTGCAATACCGCACGTATCTGATCGGACCTTGCCATATCTCCATACGGCCTCTACAACCTTTCGCCCGAAAGCTGAGTAACTGAATGTGGGGGACTCTAAAGACTCATCAACACCTTGGTTGTGGATTTAACCACTAGCACGTCAGAGGTATAAGCCAATACGTGACGGGCTACCAGGTACTGACCAAATGGGACGTCGATGAGGAAGCTCACCCCGACACCCAACTGAGCCTGTCAGTGACAATATCCGTGCAGTCCGGTCCGTTCGTCTATGAGTATCGCATGGCGGGCCTAGGGGGTTGGTAAAAGTCAGACTCCCAAAAGCGGTACAAGTCGTGTCGGAGTGTAGCCCAGAACACCCTGAGATACTACTGGAATACCTACCAGTAAATCTCCTTGCCTTGGCCAAGGACTTTGTGTAATGGCTCTCCTAGACACAGCACGACCTCACCCCCAATACCGGGAGAGACGAACCCCTGAAGATACGCTCACTGCCTCCATGTGGCTCGGGACTGTACCCAACTAAAACCTGTTTGCACGACTCCTTTGAGCCGTGGTAGGGTAGTAATCAAAGTACAGTGGGAACTCACACGAGACAAATGACGATCCCCAGGTCGATGAACTAACCTGCACACATGTCACTAGGGAACTGCCATCTAACGTCTGGTATATGACCAACTAGCATGTTCCCGGCGAGTCCTGTCCGGTGTACTCATAACCCAATGAGCACCTGTATACATCTTAGGTGATCCAACTGACACCAGTGGCTTGTGAGACCGGCCACCGCCCCTCGTCGGGGTCTCGACTGTATACACTAGTCTACTAATGGAGTATCGATGCCCAGTCTCGAAACTCCCACGACTAGGGACCTTTTAAGGATAAGCTTATAGACCCCAGCTCCCACTTATATGATCGCCCTCATACTGCTGGTGGTCAAGCAAGAATCCTAGGGGCTCTATCAACGTGTAATAGCGACGTGTCAGGTCACCTAAAGCAGTACACGATGATAAAGGGTAAACCAGATAGCATACTATCATCTCGAGTAAGACTGTCCTACCGGGATAGGTCCTCCCTCAATCATTACAATCACGTACCTGTGACCTAATAATTGACTCTGAGGGCACTATCTCCAACATCATATACGTGGGAGCTGGGGTCTATAAGCACATCCTTAAAAGGTCCCTAGTCGTGGGAGTTTCGAGACAGGGCATCGATACTCCAGAGTAGACTAGTGTATACAGTCGAGACCCCGACGAGGGGCGGTGGCCGGTCTCACAAGCCACTGCTGTCAGTTGGTTCACTTAAGATGCATACAGATGCTCATTGGGTTATGAGTACACCGGACAGGACTCGCCGGGAACCTGCTAGTTGGTATTATACCAGACGTCAGATAGCAATTCCCTGGTGACATGTGTACAGGTTAGTTCATCGACCTGAGATCGTCATTTGTCTCGTGTGAGTTCCCACTGTGCTTTGATTACTACCCTACCACGGCTCAAAGGAGTCGTGCAAACAGGTTTTAGTTGGGTACAGTCCCGACCCACATAGAGGCAGTGAGCGGATCTACAGGGGTTCGTCTCTCCCGGTATTGGGGTGAGGTCGCGCTGTGTCTAGGAGAGCCAGTATATGAAAAGTCCTTGGCCAAGGCAGGAGATTTGCAGGTAGGTATTCCAGTAGTATCTCAGGGTGTTCTGGGCTACACTCCGACACGACTTGTACCGCTATTGGGGGTCTGAATTTTACCAACCCCTTAGGCCCGCCATGCGAAGCTCATAGACGAACGGACCGGACTCTACGGATATTGTCACCGACAGGCTCAGTAGGGTGTCGGGATGAGTTTGCTCATCGACGTCCCTTTTGTTCAATAGCTGGTAGCCCGTCACGTATGGCTAATATCTCTGACGTGCTAGTGGTTAAATCCAGAGCCATAGTATTGACGAGTCTTTACACTCCACCACACACAGTTACTCAGGTTTCGGGCGAAATGCTGTAGAGGCCATATGGAGATATGGCAGGGTTCGATCAGATACGTGCGGTATTGCATGGATCGTGATCGGACGGATTTTACTAGCCGGTTTTGGCTTAAGCCGGATCCTAGTATTAGACAGTGTGGTTTTTGTCTCTTTGCATTTGTGTTCAGTGGGAATACAAATGCGGGCATGTATATGCAGTAGCGGGGTTTTCCTGTAATTTATTACGGGATCAGTTTTCTGAAGTTGCCAGTTTGCATTCCGTTCCGGCCAGTTTTTCTTTGTTCCTTTCCGGCCGGATTTTTACGATGGAGGGGGTTATTTGCAAGTGTGCAAATAACATTTTGTGGAGGGGTTTTCTTGCATTTTGTGGCTTCATGATGAGATTCTTTTTCCATATCTTCCTTTGCATTAAATGGTGATTAGAATGGATTAGAAGTTGATTTGTTGATGTTATCATTGCCTTTTGGATGTGGTCACCCTCTACTTTTCCTACCATCACCTCCCTTCATGTTTTGTTGATTCCTCCACCATTTGATCAAGGGGGGCCCGGCCACTTCATGAGATGAGAGGGAGTTCATTATTTTCATGAGGAAAAATGATTCATTTTTTTTAGCTTTGCTTGCTTCGAAATTCCTATGCTCATTCCTTCATCATCATGGCAACCTCATAACCCCAAAGAGACATAGACTCTACACTAGCCTACAGGAATTCTTGGACGAGTCGGCTTGCCAACTTCACGCCCGAGTTGCCTCGGTCCAGAGGTGGGAGCCCGTAAAAGAATTCGGCTACGTGGTGCCCTTTCCGACGAGGAGGTGACGGACGGAGATTCCGCGGGAGATCGGAGTGGAGACGAAGACCGAAGGACACGGATCGCTTGGTAGAACTCTCTACCCATCTTTCTAGTATGCTAGTAGTTAGGTTAATGGCCCGATCTGGGATAAAAGTGCGCGGTGGTTCCGGTTTGCTAGTTTGCAAAGTTTTTCGTTTTCGCATTTCCGGCGTCGGATCGACGGCCGGGGCACCGCCGTGTACTTACATTGGTATCAGAGCCACGCCGTTAACCTAGTCTAGCTTGCTCTAGTATGTTTAGAACTCGATCGAACAAAATTCCCAAAAACCGTATTTTTCTTGCATCATGTTTCTGTCGAAATTTTTTCAGCTCCAAAATTTTTTCAGGTTGTTGCAGAGACACATGCAGGCAAATATAAGCATTCTGGAAAAATTTGGTTGAGTGATGCTTTAGTACGGCCGCGGAAACGTGGTGAAACCCCTGGTTTGGCCGCGGTTCCGCGGTTGAAGAAAGTCAACACAACTCCAAAATTTTCCAGTGGGCTTTTTGGTTAGAAATAGGGGTTTTGGGATATTCTTTTTGGGCCCAGATTTTCTGCGAGTGCTACAGTAGTTCTTGGGGCCCACTTCGATGTATTTGTTCGATCGGATATTTTAAACATGCTACTTCACAGTATTTACATTATATCTGCGACCGTGAATGTCATTTGATCGGTAAATCCTGTCTAACTGCTATAGCCTTTTTAGACGGATTTGCGAACGTGACATTCCCGTTGATGTTCTGTGATTGTGCTGCATTGTTGCGAATTGGTCGTGGGGGATAGCCAGGATGCAATGTTAGTACAGTTCTGTTTTATATATACATTTGATATTGCAGGGCGAGCGTCCGACATGTGGACTACCGTCACTGCCTGCTTGTATTATTCTTTTGGGGCACGACCGAGTCGAGGTCGATGTACCCGTTGTATGTATATTTTACTTTCTGTACTAGGATTACCCCAAGGAGGGGTGCACGGATAGCCGGGTTCTAGAGGGCAACGGGCCCGCATCTCATGGCATTGAGACGGAGGGGGCTTTACTCTAGAATTGGCGGGCTATTCGCCGCACTCGTATGGGTATAGGTTGACCCAGGAGGGGTACCCAAGTTACCGGATTCCGTGAAGTGCTGGGTGGTCCATTCACGTTGCTGAAGGGGGCTGCCTCGCTTCAGGTTTTGGCGGGTAACTTGCCGCGCCCGTAGGGGTCTAGGATTTCATTGCACAGGCTATCCACACGACCAGGGGAACGTCGGGTTTCAGTAGCGGCTCTATGAAACCCGGGGATCCCAGATATCTGTATTGTTATGTGATGTTGTACATTTCTGTAATGTTGCATTTTATCACGCCTTGAGCGAAATATTATATATTGATACATATATACTAGTAGATGTTGTATATGTTTTGCATCCGCGCTAGTCCAGTCCCCGCTCTGTCGTTAGTTAAGTAACCTAACGGGTGATGACGGGACCCAGTGGCGAATGCGGATCGCATATACGTACATCATTATTTTCGTTCTTTTGTGGTGTAATCAATTGATGGGACTGCATTGATTTGGATCAATACAAGCTAAACAAACCTATTATGATGTTGTTGGAACACTTTTTCAAAAAGCTGTTATTGTAAGGACGTTCACTTTTGTTTTGCACAGTGGTATTCAATTGGAATATCCTGCTCCTCAGTCGACGAGGCAAGGGCCGAGATCCCTTCACCGGGAGTGACCCCTTGGACAGAAGTCTGCGTCAGGGCAATAACTTCACTATAGCCGATTACTTTTTCTTTGCATCGTGGTATTCAGTTGGAATATCCTGCACCTCATTCTACGGGGAAAGAGCCGAGATCCCTTCACCGGGAGTGACCTCTTTAGCAAAGGTTTTCGCCACTATATTTTTTATAAAGCTATCAATTCCTTCAACGATATCCAGTTCATTACGTTAAAGGTTTTCGCCAGAAACCATTCGTAGCCCTCCGTCGTTTCATATGGATAGTCAATAGTATTCAAGCTGTGTATGTTGGCTAAAGTCAAGGCACAGTGATTGGTAGCTATTGGGTATTCATATGCAGCATAGATAGATGCGTTGGTTTGGGACAGTCGTACTGCCATTT
This sequence comes from Agapanthus africanus, assembly GCA_030015575.1. Taxonomy (NCBI): domain Eukaryota; kingdom Viridiplantae; phylum Streptophyta; class Magnoliopsida; order Asparagales; family Amaryllidaceae; genus Agapanthus; species Agapanthus africanus. The sequence goes on along the minus strand of CM057350.1, from coordinate 176,434,321 downwards.
TGGCCAAACTCAAAGGTAGGTATGGGTGGGTTCAAATTAACCTGGATAATGTCGGGTAGAACTTGACATGTGACTTATGATATGTTGGCCAAAGTCAAGGTCATAAGAGCATAGGGTAAAAATCCACATCGGGAGTTTCTAAAGAAACTGAAACTTGCCAGATATACGCATACCTTCTGGAGTGTGATAGCGTGAGCGGATTCCGTCACGTTATCATGCAATGATAGTTGGATCCCGATTCCCACTGATGAGTTGGTTTACTCCTCGGGTGATCTCGGCTAATTCTTCTTTCAGGTTTGGGGAAGAATTTGACGTTACAGTGGGAGGTTTCCAGATTAGATAAAGTGATAACCATTCTAATCTAGGTTAGAGTGCACGCTGAGTGTTTCTTTTCTCTCTCTCTAAGGCAGCGACCATTGACCCGACCCTAGACTATGACTCAGTGACCAAGTTGACCGAACCTTCTTTTAACACTGGCTTTTGGATTGTCAGAGTTGCAAACCTCATTGCCACTCCTACTTTTACCCTTTTCTCCAGGACACCCCGTATTACTACAAACGTTCACTTCCATTGGACAAAACCATCGTATGGTTATATATGAACTCGAAGGAATTCGAGGATGGTTTCCGGTTCTGGAGAAAACGAATAGGACTATTCAGTTGTCTTTTTCCTTTTACCTTCTCTCTCAGATTGCGAGTACTTCTTGGCTTAGGAGATAGTACACCTATTACGCAAATTGGATAGTCTTCTTCCAAACCTTAGGCTGGTGCCGAACGGTAGGGAATGATGAAAACCAATTAGCTTAAACGGTGTACAGAAGGTATTAAGTTAAGACAAAGAAAGGGATTGGTAAGAGGGCAAAGTAAATTGCGACTGCTATTCACGACCAAACCAAGTATTTCTTCGCCAATCCTAAATCACCTTTGTATTTCTCCAGGACACTCCGTATCACTACGAAGATCCCAAGTTTATTGGATAATCCATCGTATGGTTATATACGAACTCGAAATGAACTTGTTCCAGTTCGGGGTTGGATCCTGGTTCAGGAGAAATAGGAATAAGGTTCATTCGGTTGTCTTTTATCTTCACCTTCTCTCGCATTGCGAGTGCTCCTAGGATTAGGACAGTACATCCATTATGCTTATTGGATAGTCTTCTTCCAAACCATAGGCTGGTGCCGAACGGTAGGGAAGAAAGAAAACCATTTGGCCTAAAGGGGTGTACAGAAGGTAATGACTAAAGACATATAAAGGGATTTGGAGAGATGGCAAAGAATTATACGGTTATAGTTGTGAATCTGGATAATGGAAGAGGCATTACTAGGAATACCGGGATACCCCATCGAAGCATTTCAATGTTTCAGTTTCACTGTGTACTGTTAAAAGAAAACTGATTTCCCAATTAGACACTTGCTCCAGGGTATGTATTTACCAGGTATGATTCTCATATCTGTATGGTTTTACAGATGATGAGTGGGAGTAAGTTATTGGGAATTAGGTGGTCATCCTCATTATATCGGGATTCGTTGTAATTGGTGATATTTGAGGAAGTCACCTGGGCTGTTTACCGGTCGGCAAATATTTGGTTTTGAATATCCTTTGTTGTGCACCAATTTCAAATTGATATATCTGTACGTCTATTTTTATAGAGTGAGACATAACTTTTTGAAATTATGTCTATGACATTTACCTATACCAGTGGATGGTTAGGTAAGGAGCATTGAACAACGGTGTAATTCTTCTTAACCAAAAGTACAGTTTTCAACCTACGACACACAGTGAATGAATCATTTGACTCAAGGGACTTGTACAGAGTATTGTATATTGTCCAGTTTCCATTAGGACAGAGGGGTTGGTCCTCATACTATATTCTGCTTACTTATGACTTCTCTAGTTCTTAGACATGTGTTTCGTAGAAACACAGGGTCTAAGTTTTGAGGAGTTATAGGTATAAGAATAAAGATGAACCAGATATTGCAAGTTTCGGGATTCTTCAAGGTGATCGAAGTTGTAGATACTTGTATATGGTATTCAGTTGATAGTAATGGTTAAGAGAACTTGCTTCTTTTTCTGGTAACTCATAATTGGAAGCATTCCTAAGTTGAGTAACTCTGATCGACCTCCTTCCATTTAGTTGACATGCACTGGAGACAGCTGCATGATTTGAATCTGGTTCAATTAAATTAGTGCCTCTGTTTCTGCAACAGTTCATATCTTGACATTGTTAAGGTACGGGGAGTTGTCCGGCTTATGCTTAAAACCAGACTCTGGATAACTCAAGGCACGTTTCTATAATGGCTGTTTGTGGGTTGACCCGGGCTATGACGAGGGTTAACTTTCTATCATCTGGAAGATCAATAGTGATATTGTTCTAGACTCGCCACAGTTTTAATAAAAATGGATTTTTTCAGAAAATAGTAGTGGGAGTATGGTAGAACTGGAAGTGATTCCAGAACCGCAAACGACTACTGATGATTTGATAAGAACCTAAAGATTCAATCTGGTTTGACATTCGATTGGCCACTCCGCAGATAAAGTGGGTAACCTCAGGCGCTCGATAGGTACTTCGGTATGCTCAAGGACGGTGGCAGGGAGGTTCTTGTTTACCCAGACTTGCCATTGCTGTTGTTCCAGACAGTGAGACCCGGCAGGAGGATGAGTATAGCGTCGTTCTAAACTATCTGTAGAAGTGAACGTGTATATGACTCTGCCAGAGGGTTGTCGTAGTCAGTGGGAGCAGCGGAAGCATTGGTGGACATCAGGCTTATGTCTATTTATAGACTAAAGCAGATATAGCGGAGATAGATCATCTATTTCTGATGTGATAGTCATAGGTTTGACTTCATCAGAATAAGGGGATGGATCTGTTAAGAAGGTAGTAGGGTGTGATATTCCTATACTACGTATTTGATGATATACACGGAGTAGGAAGTGATATTCCTATACTACGATCGATTATACTTTGGTTGTCACACAGTAGTTTCTCCACACAGGACTTGGATATTATATCAGACATTCTGGTTACTAGATCTATGGTTTTAGATCTAGATTTGGGTGGTTTCCTAATCTGGGTACCTTGACAGCATTCTATGAGTATTTAGAATGGACGACTCCTGGCACGGTAGTATACCTGCAAGTAATGGAGTCACCCTTTCTAAAGGTGTCTTACAGACTAAAGGGGAGAGGGACACGCATGATTGGCAGATCACTTGCTTAGGCAATTGAACCAATCATGAGATGTCAAGTACCACACCAGATGTTGTTCTTGCAGTAGATGGAATAAGTTGATATTGATCCAATCCTGGGGAAACATTCGGAAGCAGTTTTAGAACATAAGTGGATGTTCTAGGGATATGATAACAACATTCTCCTTCTGGAGACAGTTATCATTCCAGGCTTCCAAGGTGACCTGGATGGCAGAGTGGCTGTCAGAGTTCTAGTTTTCCCTCTGACAAAGGGGCAGTATTTTGGACAGGTGGTCCAGGTGGGTACTGAGGGAAGGCATGGCGCATGATACTGATTAAGTTCAGTTGACGATACAGTCTAAGAAGTTTGGATTTGGAGTTCATTTATGAGCTAGGTCCCATCAGACATCCAGACACTTTCTAAGACAGGTATTGCTCATTTCGGGAGATGGTTTTCTCCGCGAACTTGAGATAAAGAGAGACATGGAAAGAAACATCACAGCGGATCCTGATTGTAATGAGATTCTCGTTGTGTAGTAAAAGTAAGTATCGAATCAATTGTTTCCCGATAATGGTTTCATTTGATCGATAATAGTATCTTGTATTGGTATTTAGAAAATTGTATAAAGAAATCACAACCAAAGAATTATATTTGACCGCAATCAATTACGGTGTCAGTTGTAGATTGTAAGTGAGTGCGGATCGTCCACAGAGATTGTGCGATTCGTTTTTATATTTAATTTGTTTGAATTGAAAAGTTAATCGAAAAGAAACGAAAGCATGATTCAAGATTTATCAATTGTTTCAAGTGTCACTATTCTATTCAAGAATTCAAGAAATGGTAAACAATCGAGAATCGGGTTTCGATGATATTTTCCAACCAAATGTCAAGAATCTAAATGAGGCTCGTAGGAATCGATCGGATCTATAGACGTGATGTAATCTCAAGATTTCGTGTTCTTGTCCTTCGAAGGATTGATACTAGATCGATGATGATCGACGAGAGTTAGGGCTTTCTTGATGATACTAGGGTTTCATCGTTTAACCCTTGTTCTTTCATCGATATCATTCACATTCTAGCCTCTAGCAATTTCAAGAAACGATCGTAACTCCCCAATCTCGAGCGATATCAATCAAGAAGGCATCGCAACGAATTGGGTCGTCGATTCTTGAACTTGCTAGGGTTTACAAAACTCGTAGGATTCAAGAATCGATTTAAGATATGTTACATCATCATTCTATTGATCGTCTCGACTCCTCGACGAGCGGAGTGTTATTCAAGTATCACAACAAGAATTACAACTAGAAATTTAGATTGAATCATGATGCAAGAATTTAAAGAAAACAAGATAAAAGAATATCACCTTTTATTTATATCAACAATTTGATTACAGTCGCTCAAGAACTACAAGAGGAAGAACTAAATTGTCGATTTGGCGTCGCTCGGCTCCGTGAGTCGCGGATCGGCTTTGACCACTTGCTCTGTTGAAGATCGGCTCGGCTCATAAAAGGTTGCAAGGCTTCTTGCTTGATGGGGTACTCGGGATCTTGGCTTTTGATTGGAATTAGGGTTAGGGTTTCACACAAGTCCTCTCACTAGACTTGTGGAAGAAGATGAAGAAAGAGATAGAATGACTCTAGATTGGCTACTAAAATGAACTAATGGAGGGATCTCTCTCTCTCTTTACAAGTGAGCCTAGGGTCTTATTTATAGATCTCCCAAACCCTAAGCCTTGAGAAGTTCCCTCCAAAAGTTTGTTGAAAGACTTCTAGAAGTAGTTAGTTAGGCTTAGCTTAGGGTTTAAGCTAGGGTTTAGGGAGAAGTTTCTAGAATACAAGGTTAGTTTAGTGTTGATCCCAAAGCTTGCTGATCTGGCAGAAGTCCCTGGAGTCTTCTGGAAACTGACATGTCATTCTGAGCTGTAGACCTTGAGCTAGGAATTATGGTGCAAAGTTGAAGAGGTGACGTGGCAAGACGGCCGCGGAACCGCGGCGCAAGCCGGCTCCGGTCGCGGTTCCGCGGCAAAGTAGTGGCTTCATGGCTTGGTCTTTCTGGTGTGGTCTTGGGACAACATTTGGAGCTTAATCTGATATGTTGATTTGTATTTTCCTCTTTGTATTGATACCAGAACTAAAATCATTGAGTTGGCGTAGTGTTTGATCGGTACCATATAAATTTTTGGCCTTTCTTCTGGATTTTCCTACACAGATCTTAAAACAAGTGTTGCGCAATATAGAGATGATGCGATGCCATGAAATGCGGTCAATTTCCTTTATAGTGCCGGTTTTAGAGTCTAACATATGTAATCTGATATTTGACGACTGATTTTCTAATATGTGAAATATGAATACCGAACACTTCTAAATGAGTGCAAATGACAGGGAAATTGCCGTGTTAAAAATACATTATTTTCGACTAATCAAATTCCCCCAAACTTAATTTCGATCGTCTCGAGCGAACTTTTTATTAGAAAGAGAGGGAGAAAATAAAGAAAGAGAAAAACTAACTAGCACAGTTTCGTAGGCAACACGATTGCACTGAGCATGTGCAACAAGCCCTTAAACCTCTGGGTGTCCCTAGTAGGAGGAGTGTTGTCTCCTGAGGGTTTTCAGCGGATTACACCCATAAAATCCAATAATAAAAGAAAGATCATGAATATTACATTTAAAGAAAAGAATTGTAAAAAAAAAGTCTTGAAAATTAGGGTTTCTAACTAAGCTAGCTTTTCGGTTGTCATGAGCCCTATCTTAATGGTCATGAAAAGATGTTAGAAATCACGTCCTCCCTCAATAAAACATCGTCTTATTCTTCATTCCTATCTTTCTTCCAAACATCGATCATATAACCCTGCGTGTGTGTAAAGACATCCCTACACCCGGAGAATTCAATTCAAGCTATCATACTCTTGCCCATCAGCCTCAGTACTTTTTGAGTAATGAATATTTAGATGAGATTGCTCACACACTTCCATGCGACCGTTAATACTTCTTGAGGTACTAACCGACCGATTACTCATGTGCTTGCTTATTTGGTGTATTTTCCTCGTCTTGCACCACCTCAGGCATAGCAGTGACTCCCAGACCAGTTGTCCTTAGGGCATTAGGTGAAGAAGCACCCTCGCTATACATTTTTATTGCCCTTGGTGATAACAAAACCAGTGTCCATTTTTCTCACCACTTTATATTTTTTTATTCACCTTTTCTTTTTATTTCCGTCATACATCGGCTTTAAGACAAGAGCATTTCAAGGTATCCTCTACTATCCAAGGCTTCAAGACGTGTGTAAGTGCGAATAGCAGGGTATCAACGTTCAAAATGTTTGGCTTCCAGAATAGAAACTATTTTTCAGACTTAGTTTTATTCTCAGATTAGTGACGTCCTTCATCGTACTAACCCTTGGGACAACGGCTCATAACTACTTATTACTAGTTCGTATAAGAAAACTTCTAATTTTCTTAGTTTTCTTAAATTTTTCTAATCTCATGGATGTAATTGTTCATTATCTAAACTTTTATTATCTTATTTATGTACAAAAAAGTGTAAATATTAAGATTATTTTTATACTTGAAAATTTTTAAATTTTTTTGGGTTTTGAAAATTTTTCAATTTTTTTTATTTTTAAAAGAAATGTTTTGTGCTTATGCAAATGATATGCAAATGATGCAAAAATAAGCACAAATCTCCCCCAAACTTGTTTTCAACAGTTTTCTCACTGTTGCCAACCGCTATACCTACAAAAACTGTAAGCCTGGGGGGAATTATTAGTGGGGGCAAAATATATAAGTGAGGAACTTCCCCCAAACTTCTTCTTTTCACTCACCTTCATTCAAAACATGATGCAGTGATATACAGGACATGAAGGTGAGACGGAGAAATTTTAATCCAAATAAACTGGCTCTTGTAAGAAGAAGAGCTCCTCCGTGGGGTCAGTGGAAAAATACGGCTTAAGTCTATGTCCATTCACTTTGAAAAATGTGCCGTTTTTAACATTTTCTACTTCTACTGCCCCGTGCGGGTATACAGACCGCACAACAAAAGGTCCCTTCCACCGAGATCGAAGCTTACCCGCGTGAAGGTGTAATCGTGAATCATAAAGAAGGACTTGTTGACCAGGTGAAAATGTTTTCCTCAAAATGTTTTTATCGTGAAAAACCTTAGTCCTATTCTTTACAATTACAGCGTTATCATAAGCTTCATCGCGGAGTTCGCTTAGCTCATTTAGTTGCAGCTTCCGAAAGTTGCAGGCTTCTTTTAGATCAAAGTTTATTTCCTTTATAGCCCACAATGCTTTATGCTCTATCTCGACGGGTAAATGACATGCTTTTCCAAACACTATCCTATATGGAGACATCCCTAGGTCGGTTTTATATGCAGTTCGGAATGCCCAAAGAGCATCCGTCGGTTTGGTCGACCAGTCTTTTCTATTTTTAGCAACAGTTTTCTCCAGGATAAGTTTGATTTGTCTGTTTGAGATCTCAGCCTGCCCACTTGTTTGGGGATGATAGGGTGTAGAAAGTCGGTGGTTGATTGAGTATTTTCGCATCAGAGTCTCGAAAGACCTGTTGCAGAAATGTATCCCATTATCGCTAATAATAGCGCGTGGGTGTCTAAATCGTGAAAAGATATTCTCTTTCAAGAACTTAATGACAACTTTCTTGTCATTAGTGTGACATGGAATGGCTTCTACCCACTTTGAGACATAATCAACCGCCAGCAGTATGTACAAATTCCCAAAGGAGTTGGGAAAGGGACCCATAAAATCAATGCCCCAAACATCGAATATTTCAACAACCAGAATGGGTTGCTGACGCATTTCATTCCTCTGGGAGATTCTACCCGTGTACTGACACTGTGTACAGGTTTTGCAATGCTCAAATGCGTCCTTGAATAAGATCGGCCAATAAAATCCACTTTGCAAAACCTTTTCCGCCGTCTTTCTAGGACCGTAGTGACCCCCACAGGCCTGATCATGACAAAAAGAAAGAACACTCTTGAACTCTTCATTCGGGACACACCGGCGAATGATCTGATCAGGACAATACTTAAACAAATAGGGCTCGTCCCAGTAAAAGTGTTTTACTTGGGATAGAAAACGGTATTTGCCCTGTTTTGACCAATCGCTGGGTATCAGTCCCGTGATAAGATAGTTCACAATATCCCTGAACCAAGGTTCAGTGGATACGTTCAAGAGTTGTTCATCAGGGAACGAATCATTGATCGGCAGGATCACAGGGGAAGAAATGATGCGTGAAAGATGGTCAGCTACTACGTTTTCACATCATTTCTTATCTTTGATAACAAGATCAAATTCTTGTAACAGTAGGATCCAACGTATTAGTCGACCTTTTGCATCTTTCTTCGCCAGAAGATGTTTTAGTGCGGAATGGTCAGTGTACACAACTATAGATGAGCCAATTAAGTAAGGCCTGAATTTTTCTAATGCAAATACAACCGCTAAAAGTTCTTTTTCTGTGGTTGTATAATTGATTTGAGCATCATTTAGGGTCTTACTTGCATAGTATATCACATGTGGCATCTTTTCGATGTGCTGTCCTAAGACTGCACCTACTGCAAAATCGGATGCGTCACACATCAGCTCTAAAGGGTAGTCCCAATTTGGAGACGATAGAACAAGGGCTGAAGTGAGTGAGTGTTTAAGCGAGTCGAAAGCTGTCTCACAGTCCGAGTCAAAATGGAAGGTCGTATCCTTGGCCAGGAGAAGAGTTAAAGGTCTAGCAATTTTGCTAAAGTCCTTGATGAATCTTCTATAAAAGCCTGCATGGCTAAGGAAAGATCGAATATCTTTGACGCTTTTGGGATGAGGGAAGTTTTGAATAACATCTATCTTAGCTCTGTCAACCTCAATGCCTTTCTGTGAAATTACATGTCCAAGAACAATTCCTTCTTGGACCATAAAATGGCATTTTTCCCAGTTCAAAGTTAAGTTCTTCTCTTTGCAACGAGTAAGAACAGCGTCCAGATTCGATAGGCAATCAGAAAAAGAGTCTCCAAAAATCGAGAAGTCGTCCATAAAGATCTCCAGGAAATTCTCTACCATATCAGAGAATATCCTCATCATACACCGCTGAAAGGTAGCGGGAGCATTGCATAACCCAAAGGGCATGCGACTGTAAGCAAAAGTACCAAAAGGACAAGTAAAAGTGGTTTTATCTTGATCCTTTTTGGCGATGGGGACCTGATTATAGCCTGAGTATCCGTCCATAAAGCAATAATACTCTCGTCCCGCTAAGCGTTCCAGCATTTGATCAATGAATGGTAGAGGAAAGTGGTCTTTCCTCGTGGCAGCATTGAGTTTTCTATAATCAATACATACACGCCACCCAGTTTGGGTGCGTGTCTGAATCAACTTATTTGCCTCATTGGTTATAACAGTGATGCCGGATTTCTTAGGAACGACATGTATAGGACTCACCCATTGGCTATCGGAGATGGGGTATATAATACCATTATCTATGCATTTGATGATCTCTTTCATCACCGCTTCCTTCATGACGGGATTTAACCGTCTCTGTGGTTCTCGGGTTGGTCTGGCATCATCCATCACATGTATATGATGTTCAACAATCAAGGGACTAATCCCTTTGATGTCCGCCATAGTCCAACCAAACGCCTCTTTGTTAGATCTCAATACCGATAAAAGTGCATTCTCTTGCTCTGATGCTAGAGAAGCGAATATGATAACCGGTAAAGACTCATTCTCACCAAGATATGCATATTTAAGGTGAGAAGGTAAAATTTTGAGATCTAAAATGGGCGGAGAAATAATAGAAGGAGGGATCATCGAATGATTTTTGGAGTTACAAAGAAGCTCAGAGCCTGTGAAAGATACAGACTCGGGTGGAGAAAAGTCAGGAGTGCAGGACTCAAGTGTAGGAAAAGTGTCCTCACTGAGATCATGTGTAAGATCAAGCAGAGATGTGGTAATGTCGTCGAGATCTAGAAAGCAAAGATCCTCAGCTCCACAACTATCGGGAGCGATCTCGTGGACAGAGCACACATCTAGAATATGAGCAGAGGGTTCTGATGGCTGACTTCCAACTTTGTAGATGTTTAGTTCAATGGTCATATTTCCAAATGATAAGTTCATTGAACCATTTCTACAGTTTATAACAGCATTGGAAGTGGCAAGAAAAGGACGACCCAGAATCACCGGAATTTGGCCCCGGGGGTTTGCTACAGGCTGTGTGTCAAGTACAATGAAGTCTACAGGGAAAACAAATTCCCCGACCTTTATCAACACATCTTCTAATTCACCCCTTGGTTTTGTGATTGAACGGTCTGCCATTTGGAGAGTGCAGTGAGCAGGTTTCAACTCTCCAATCCCTAATTGCTCATATACCGAATATGGAAGTAAGTTAACACTTGCGCCAAGGTCTAAAAGAGCACGATTTATGTTTTTACCCCCAATAGAAATCGATATCGTAGGACATCTGGGTCCTTACGTTTCTTTGGTAGCTGGGGGATAAAAGCAGTGCTAATATTATTAGACATAAAGACCTTCTTCGGCACTTGATTCTTCCTCTTCCTAGTGCACAAGTCCTTAAGAATTTTCGCATAAGCGGGGACTTGCTGAATAGCATCTAGGAGAGGGATATTTGATGTTAACCTGTTTGAACATTTCTATAATTTTCTCCATATGAGGACTCGTTCTGTTAGCCCTTAACCGATTCGGGTAAGGTGCTTTCGCAATGAGCGTCGGGTCCATCATAGGAGAAGGAAGAGGGGGTAGACGAGATCCCAAAAGAGGTGTGGGGACCGTCTGTGGAGAACTAGAAGGGCTATACTGAGGTGTCGAGCCTAGTGGGAAATGGGGAATAGGCTCTCGAGAAGGTGGTGTGGTAGAAGAAGAAGGATCAGAAGGAGAAGTGTGTGTATGTGGAAAGGTCTCAGCCGAGGCGTTGATATGATTTTCAGTATCATCAACTTCTTCCCCAACATGATTGTTCAGCACTCTTCCCGATCTCAACGTTGTGACAGTATTTACATTGTAATGCCCAGGATTCTGTAGGGGTTGAGAGGGAAGTTTCCCTTTTTCTCTCACACTCATTTCGGCTTTAAGTCGTGCGATTTCAGCTTCCATCGTTCTGATACTCTCAGCTTGGGACGCTGAGTTTTTCTTTATCTCACCGACGGAAGATCTAACCTCAGCCGAAACCTCTATGAAATTTGATAAAAGTGATTTCATGGTTTGAGTGAATTGAGAGAATTCGTCAGAACAGGTCATAGGATTAGACTGTGCAGGAGTGTTGACCTGATTTTGGAAATTTTGTGACTGATAGGGATACTGAGTGAGTTGAAGGGGTTGCTGTTGTGGTGGAGGAAGAGCCCTTTGAAATTGATTCGTGTTTGGAACCGTGTTTTGAGATTGGTTTTGGTTCCAAGCGAAATTCGGGTGATTCCTCCAACCCTGATTGTACGTGGAAGAATATGGATCGTTTCTAGGTCGTTGGAATGCGGCATTAGAATGCTCGTGACCTTAAAACGTAGAGTTTAATGGACATTCTTCCGTTAAATGAGACGGATCAGAACAGCACCCACAAACAGTTTTGGGGAGCGACACTGGGTTTAGGGAGGCTGCTGCAAATTTGTGTTCCATAGCGTCGAGCTTCTTTTCCATTGCTGCCATCTCAGCTCGAACACCTATGGATACATCTATTTGGTGTACGCCACCCCTATTCAATGGTTGGGTTCCACTCTCCCACTGTAGTGATTTTTCAGCGAACTCTTTTAAATACTTCCAAGCTTCCCCATCATCTTTGGTCATAAAAGTACCTTGACACATGTTTTCAAGGCTCTGTTTAGTGTTTGGATTAATGCCCTCATAAATGATTCGGCAAAGCTTCCATCTCGAGATGCCGTGATGAGGACACTGAACCAATAGATCCTTGAAACGTTCAAAGCATTTAGAGAATGGTTCAGTAGGGAGCTGGGCAAATTGATTCAATTCGCTACGGATTCGAGCTGTCTTTTGTATTGGGTAAAATTTCTTAAGGAATGCAGTGACGAATTCTTCCCAATTCGTAATAGAGTGTGCGGTAGTGTTATATAGCCACTTCTCGGCTATATCGCACAATGTAAATGGAAGAAGTCGTAGACGCATAGCATCCACTGAAAGTTGTGACGTACCCATCATTGCGCATACGTTTTCAAATTTGGTAATGAAAACGTAGGCGTCCTCAGTCTCGAGTCCGTGGAATTTGGGTAAAAGATTGATGTATTGGGGCTTAATCTCAAAGTTATCCCTATTGGCTGGTGGTGTGGATAAGCAGGTCGAAAGAGGACCTCGAATAGGGTAGCACTTCTCCTGGAGAGAGATGCGGGGTGGATTCTGCGCACCAACGGACGGCGGCAGATTAGGGTAAAAGAAGTTTGATGGATTCGGATCCATCAGTGTGGGTGTGGTAGTGGGTAAAGGAAAGGTAAATGGAGAAATATCGACTTCGGAGTCGATAAAGGGTACGCGGACTAAACGGGCAATAGAATCCCGTGTCCAGCCTATCTTGCACTAAAATGGGTTAGTACAAGTGGCACTGTTGACTTATAATTGGGGGTATGAATGAATGCGGTGTTTGCTTTTGAAAAAGGGACGGATTTTTGAAAAAATGATGCGACACAACAAATGCAGCACACAACCCTAGAATCTAGTGGTCACCTAGGTCCGGCTCTAGACCGCTCCTAACTGCCAAAAGACAAGTCGCAGGATAGAATCCTCCACTGCCTCTTTGTCCCCCTGTGGCCGGATAAGTGCCAGGTAAGTGGGAAGGTACTCCACTACGTAAGTAGTGGGCCTAATTAAAAACCACTAGCCTTAGACACACTCGCCTTAGACACCACAAGAAAACGCGGATAAGCAATGAATTACCCACGGCCTTCTTCTGTCCTAATTGAGCGCGACGGTCCTTAGAGTCATCTCTAGATATTTTTTTAGTTAGTGTGGGTCAATGCGGATGCAAGTTTTGCGATTTTCGGGGCCTAGGAAGGGTAATGAAATCCCCACCTAATATGGATTTGGCCGTGCCCCTTAATATCCGTATTAGAATGCAAACAACCAAGAAACAAAATCACGCAAAAATTTAATTTTGCTTTTTGCGGCCCTGCGATTATTTTCAAAGAATCCTGCAGAAAATGTTAGTTGGAGCTAAAAAGAGGAGAGAGGAGAAGGTAAGAAGCTTACAGAGAAAACCTAGCACAGAGATCCCTTAAGGTAGCCGCGGAACCGCCGCAATAAGGGGGCTCCCACCGCGGAATCGTGGTCTTATGTGCAGATCACTGCACCAAAATTCAACAGGGAGCTTCTGTAGACTCCCTCAACTCTCTGGTATTTTCAAACAAAATTCTTCAATTTCCTAACAGCTCCAGATTTCCTTGCAATGAACCACAACAAATCGTTTAGGGTTTGCACGAATTTTGATCTCAAAAATCACAATGGAATAAATCTTTCAATTCAAACTATAATATGAAACGAATTAGCGCGTAATCCCCGGGAACAGCGCCATTTGATTGTAATGAGATTCTCGTTGTGTAGTAAAAGTAAGTATCGAATCAATTCTTTCCCAATAATGGTTTCATTTGATCGATAACAGTATCTTGTATTGGTATTTAGAAAATTGTATAAAGAAATCACAACCAAAGAATTATATTGGACCGCAATCAATTACGGTGTCGGTTGTAGATTGTAAGTGAGTGCGGATCGTCCACAGGGATTGTGCGATTCGTTTTTATATTTAATTTGTTTGAATTGAAAAGTTAATCGAAAAGAAACGAAAGCATGATTCAAGATTTATCAATTGTTTCAAGTGTCACTATTCTATTCAAGAATTCAAGAAATGGTAAACAATCGAGAATCGGGTTTCGATGATATTTTCCAACCAAATGTCAAGAATCTAAATGAGGCTCGTAGGAATCGATCGGATCTATAGACGTGATGTAATCTCAAGATTTCGTGTTCTTGTCCTTCGAAGGATTGATACTAGATCGATGATGATCGACGAGAGTTAGGGCTTTCTTGATGATACTAGGGTTTCATCATTTAACCCTTGTTCTTTCATCGATATCACTCACATTCTAGCCTCTAGCAATTTCAAGAAACGATCGTAACTCCCCAATCTCGAGCGATATCAATCAAGAAGGCATCGCAACGAATTGGGTCGTCGATTCTTGAACTTGCTAGGGTTTACAAAACTCGTAGGATTCAAGAATCGATTTAAGATATGTTACATCATCATTCTATTGATCGTCTCGACTCCTCGACGAGCGGAGTATTACTCAAACATCACAACAAGAATTACAACTAGAAATTTAGATTGAATCATGATGCAAGAATTTAAAGAAAACAAGATAAAAGAATATCACCTTTTATTTATATCAACAATTTGATTACAGTCGCTCAAGAACTACAAGAGGAAGAACTAAATTGTTGATTTGGCGTCGCTCGGCTCCGTGAGTCGCGGATCGGCTTTGACCACTTGCTCTGTTGAAGATCGGCTCGGCTCATAAAAGGTTGCAAGGCTTCTTGCTTGATGGGGTACTCGGGATCTTGGCTTTTGATTGGAATTAGGGTTAGGGTTTCACACAAGTCCTCTCACTAGACTTGTGGAAGAAGATGAAGAAAGAGATAGAATGGCTCTAGATTGGCTACTAAAATGAACTAATGGAGGGATCTCTCTCTCTCTTTACAAGTGAGCCTAGGGTCTTATTTATAGATCTCCCAAATCCTAAGCCTTGAGAAGTTCCCTCAAAAAGTTTGTTGAAAGACTTCTAGAAGTAGTTAGTTAGGCTTAGCTTAGGATTTAAGCTAGGGTTTAGGGAGAAGTTTCTAGAATACAAGGCTAGTTTAGTGTTGATCCCAAAGCTTGCTGATCTGGCAGATGTCCCTGGAGTCTTCCGGAAACTGACATGTCATTCTGAGCTGTAGGCCTTGAGCTAGGAATTATGGTGCAAAGCTGAAGAGGTGACGTGGCAAGACGGCCGCGGAACCGCGGCGCAAGACGGCTCCGGCCGCGGTTCCGAGGCAAAGTAGTGGCTTCATGGCTTGGTCTTTCTGGTGTGGTCTTGGGACAACATTTGGAGCTTAATCTGATATGTTGATTTGTATTTTCCCCTTTGTATTGATACCAGAACTAAAATCATTGAGTTGGTGTAGTGTTTGATCGGTACCATATAAATTTTTGGCCTTTCTTCTGGATTTTCCTGCACAGATCTTAAAACAAGTGTTACGCAATATAGAGATGATGCGATGCCATGAAATGCGGTCAATTTCCTTTATAGTGCCGGTTTTAGAGTCTAACATATGTAATCTGATATTTGACGACTGATTTGCTAATATGTGAAATATGAATACCGAACACTTCTAAATGAGTGCAAATGATAGGGAAATTGCCGTGTTAAAAATACATTATTTTCGACTAATTAGATCCACTCACTGAGGCTATTCCTCGAACGCATTTTTCGCAAACGAGTTTTGTGAGACTGGCCAGTAGAGGAGTTGGGTGTTCGGTATCACACGGGCTGTGAATATGCGACATCGCAATAATTAGCCTTGAGTGCAAGTGGGAGATTGTTGGAGATAGTGCTCTCAGAGTCAATAATTGGGTCACAGGTGAAAGGTTCCTGGGCACCCTAGTGGGTTCTCACAAGGCATCGAACATGCCAAATTAAAATTTTTAGTGCCGAGAAACCCTAGACTACGGATCTTTAACTAGATGTTTAGGCGAAATAGAAAGCTAGTTAACAGTTAACTACTATGATACGGATGTACAACCTTTGTAGATCCGGATTTCCACCTCCACGGCTCCGCAACGTCATGTCCTCGCTGTCCATCATGAATCCTCGACTCGATCATCGGCTTCATCGGGAAAGCAAGCGGAATAGCTCGTCGGCTTTGTGTCAAAGACGATCTACGTCGAGGTTGCACAAACTCAAGCTCCGACTTCACAAACTTGTGAAACTTGTGAAGTAAACACCCAAAACAACTTGGCAAGAGGTAGAGGGTGAAGAAATAGGAGGTGGGTTCACTTTGGATTTGGATTTAACTCACTAAAGCTCAAGTTGCCATTGGAGTAGCAAGCTTGAAGAAGAAGAAGAAGATGAGCTCTAGAAAAATTATGATAAGTCTTATTATATAAATAAATATAAATCAAATACTTATCATAAATTGAACTAGGGTTAAGTGTAGAGAATTAACCATGGTCACTTTGATGGGTTAGGGTTAAGCATGAAGATAAGGATGGTTAGCAAAGTCAAAGCTTCATGAAGCTTCAATATAAAACAAACTTAGCCACCATTCTTATCATATTCATTTCCAAATAAATAAATAAATAAATAAATAAATAAATGGAAATGCAAAACCCTAATTATCATATTAACCATGGATTAATTCTATACACTTAACATAAAGATCAAGTATCATCAAACATGATACAAAAAGGTGCACGAAAGTATATCACATATACAATGTGCAATCCAAGTGAGAAAAATCCGTTTAAAGTGAACCAATACTAGTTAATGCAAAGTAATATATCAAATATATAATTATACATTGAATCATTAAATCAACACTTGATTCAATGATCCGGTCATGTCGCACATAACCTACTAGTATTCAATGCATCGATTTATCGAATCAATGATTCGATAACTAGGTCATATCGAATATAACCAATCGAAACATATATCGCGAGAATGAAATGCGGTATCACATACTCGCATCATTCTCGGTCCTGCACATATCTCATATGCGCTCCTATTTCGTTTCGCTTGAGCCAGGAAACCTCTGTGTAGGACTCTAAAGACTCGTCAATACGCCGGTAGCAGATGATGATCATATCAAGCACCCACAAGCCGCAAGCGGTCTGCTAAACGTAACGGCCACCCGGGTATTGAGCGATCAGAAGATCGACGAGCTAGCCCGCTCACACTCCTGCGAATCCGACCAGTAACACTTACCATACAGTCAAGTCTCTTCGTCAGATACGTCGCATATCAAGTCTAGGGGTGGTATACGTCAGACCCCAATAACCCGATAAGTCGTGCTGATGTGAGGCTCGTAACGGGTCGAGAAACTACTGGTAACACTTACCAGCAAATCTCTGATCAGCCCTGGCCAGGGACTTCCCTGTTACGGCCAATCGAGCACTGCGCAACATCAACTCCCAATACCGGGAGAGACGAAACCCCTCCTATCGCTCATTGCCTCCATGTGATTCGGGACTGTACCCAAAGACCACCGTTTTGCACGCCCTCATGGACGTGGTAAGGTGGAGATCAAAGCACAGTGGGAATCACACAAGACTCTATGACGATCTCGGGTCTACAGACTAATCTGTACAAGTGTCACCTGAGAACTGCCATCTGACGTGAGGTATAATACCATCTGGGAGTTCTCGGCGAGTCCGTCCAGTGTACCCAGTTTCCGATGAGCACCCGTATACTATCTCTGATGTCAAACACCAATGGATATGGGATCATCCATCGCCCATCACATGGGTCGAGAAGCGTATACGCTAGTCTACTCTGGTAAATCGATGCCCCGTCTCGAGATACCCACGACTAGGGACCTTGAAGGATGTACTTATGGACTACCATGTTCCCACTAGTATGATCTGCATCATAGTCTAGGTAGTCAAGTACAAATCCTAAGGGCTTTACCAACATGTAACTATAAGACAGTATAAAGAGACTAGTGTACATGTTAAGATAAATGGCAACCAGATAGCATACTATCATGTCGAGCAAGAAAGTCATCTTTATATATGTCCAAGCATCCAATATAATATACATCATCTGTACAATACTGGCCTCTAGGGCATACATACAACTAACAATCTCCCACTTGCACTAGGGCCAGCTGCTGTAGTATCTCATACCGAGCATCCCGAAGAGTCTCTCAAACTGTATCTGGGGAATGGCCTTCGTGAGTGGATCCGCCGTGTTGTTCTTCGTGTCAACTCTCCTGACCTCGATCTCCCGGCGATCAACTATCTCCCGGATCAGGTGATACCGCCTCAGAATATGCCTGGACCGCTGATGGGACCTGGGTTCCTTGGCCAAAGCCACCGCTCCATTGTTATCGCAATACAAAGGTATTGGATGCTCAATGGATGGAACCACTCCAAGTTCAGTAATGAACTTCTTGATCCAGACAGCTTCTTTAGCAGCATCGTTGGCAGCGATGTATTCAGCCTCCATTGTCGAGTCTGCCACGGTTTCCTGCTTGGAACTCTTCCAGCTAACCGCCCCTCCGTAAAGGGTAAAGACAAAGCCCGACTGCGACTTAGAGTCGTCCTTATCACTCTGGAAGCTCGAATCGGTAAAGGACTCCACTTGGAGTTCTCCGTTACCATACACCAAGAACATATCTCTAGTCCTTCGCAAGTACTTGAGAATGCTCTTCACAGCTGTCCAGTGACTCTCTCCAGGATCAGCTTGATACCTGCTCACTACACTTAGTGAGTATGCTACATCGGGTCTGGTACATAGCATCGCATACATGATAGAGCCTACTGCCGAAGCATAGGGTATCCCTTGCATGCGAGCTCTCTCCAAATCAGTCTTTGGAGACATCTCTTTGGAGAGAGTGACTCCAGAGATCGTGGGCATGTTCCCACGCTTGGACTCTTCCATACTAAACCTCTTTAGTATGGTGTCAATGTACCTGGATTGGGACAATCCCAAAATCCGTTTGGATCTATCTCTATAGATCCTGATTCCCAATATGCAGGAGGCATCACCAAGATCTTTCATTGAGAATCTTTGTGATAAGAAGAGCTTGACCGATTGCAGCATAGGAATATCATTTCCTATCAAGAGTATGTCGTCCACGTACAATACGAGGAAGACAACCTTACTCTCTGCCACCTTCTTGTAAATACAAGGTTCATCTGGATTTTTGACGAAATCAAACCCTTTGATAACGACGTCAAAGCAGATGTTCCAACTCCGCGATGCTTGCTTTAATCCATAAATGGATTTAAGCAGCTTGCACACCTTCCCGCTGCTCCCACTGTCTACGAAGCCCTCTGGCTGAGTCATGTACACGCACTCTTCTAAATCACCATTTAGAAAGGCGGTCTTAACATCCATTTGCCAGATTTCGTAGTCATGAAAAGCAGCAATGGCAAGCATGATTCGGATGGATTTAAGCATAGCCACTGCAGAAAAGGTTTCGTCATAGTCCACACCTGGTCTTTGACGAAAACCCTTTGCTACAAGTCTAGCTTTGAAAGTCTCCACTTTCCCATCTACACCAAGTTTCTTCTTGAAGATCCACTTGCTCCCAATGGGTTTTACCCCTTCAGGAGCAACTTCCAAAGTCCATACTTTGTTGGTGTACATGGAATCCATCTCGGACCGCATAGCATCCAGCCATTTCACTGAGTCCCCACTCGTGATGGCCTGCTCGAAGCTAGTTGGGTCATCATCCTCCATGATGCAATCCTCGCTCCCACCGTCCATGAGAAAACCGTAGTATCTCTCAGGTTGGCGAGGAACCCTACTAGATCGGCGGAGTGGCTGGGGTTCATCGGGAACTATGGAATCCTCTGGTTCCACCAGATCTTCTGTTGTAGCTTGTGCAGCTGGAACCTCTTCCAGTTCTACCTCATGACCACTAATCTCTTTTTCAAGAAATTCCTTTTCTAAAAAGGTGGCATGCCGAGAAACAAACACTCTTTGTTCCTCAGAGTGGTAGAAGATATACCCTCGCGAATGTTTGGGATATCCAATAAACTTACACAGAATGGACCTTGCCGCGAGTTTGTCCGGATTTTGCGTTTTTACATAGGCCGGACAACCCCATATCTTAACATAATTAAGATATGGTCTCTTTCCTTTCCATATCTCATATGGAGTGGTCGGCACGGTTTTGGTGGGAACCATATTCAATAGGTCTGCAGCTGTTTCCAGTGCATATCCCCAGAAGGAAATAGGTAACTCAGCTGTGCTCATCATAGAGCGCACCATATCTAATAGGGTGCGGTTCCTTCGTTCTGATACACCGTTGTGCTGTGGTGTATATGGAGGAGTCAGCTGAGAGAGAATCCCATTCTCTTTTAGGAAGTCCAGGAATTCATTGCTTAAGTATTCTCCTCCTCGATCAGATCGTAGGATTTTTTTACTTTTTCCGGTTTGGTTCTCGACTTCTTGTTTATATTCCCTAAATTTCTCAAAAGCTTCTGATTTGTGTTTCATCAGGAACACATACCCGAACCTAGAGAGATCGTCAGTGAATGTAATGAAGTATGAAGAACCATCCCTGGCATGTGTAGACATGGGACCGCATACATCACTATGTATCAGTCCTAAGAGTTCGGTAACTCTTTCTCCGTGTCCCGTAAACGGAGTCTTGGTCATCTTGCCTTTGAGACATGACTGGCAAGTGTCATAAGATGAAAATTCAAACGGATTTAAATATCCATCTTTATGCAACTTAGCTAGTCGTGTCGCATTTATGTGACCCAGTCTACAATGCCACAAGAAGGATTCATTGAGTTCAGAACTCTTCCTCTTGTGTGTGTTTGTTATACTGAGGACTGTTGATTGGTTTAGAACATAAATGCCATTGCACAACGTGCCTGATCCAACCAACTTTTGGTTATGGAAAATGTTCATAACATTGTCCTGTAATACAAAATTATATCCCTCTTTACTTAATAAAGAAACCGATATAATATTGCATATCAGGTTCGGCATGTAATAGCATTCGTTCAGAACCAATGTATTACCAGTTGGTAATACAAGGTGATATTCCCCGACAGTCTTGGCTGCAACAATTGCACCATTTCCAACTCTAATGTCTTTATCACCTTCTCCAAGTTCTCTACCTTTCCTTAGCCCATGTAACTGATTACATATATGGGATCCCGACCCGGTATCCAATACCCAGGACGTAGAGCAAATGGAGAAACAGTTCTCAGTAACGAACACACCCGAAGAAAATGCATCATCATGTACTTTCTTCATTCGGGTGGCATGGGAATCCTGGTATTCCCCTATATCCTTTTCATTCCTATAACTCTTATAAGAATGAACGGAACCAACGTTCCCCAGCACAGTATAACATGCGGGTTCGGTCAATACATCCATATTATTATCTTTATTAAGGCATGAAATGGTCGCTACCTGGAGAGAGAGAGAAGAAAACACTTTAGCGTATGCTCGTGCAAGATCAGATTGGTTATTATCTTATCTAATCAGGATGGCTCCCACTGCTTTTTATCAAATCTTCCTCCAAACCCTAAAAGGAAAGACTAGCCGGGATTAATTACACACTACAGGTTCGCCAATCTTTCAGCCAGGCCAGTGTCGGTACTTTGAGGGAGGTCCCCCGTGCTTTCGCACGAACCTAATTACTGTAAACCTCGTTTTCCCAGAGGCGTAACCTCATTAACACCTTTCTAGACACCTACTTGATTGGCTAATTGTAATGTGTAAAACTCTCCCAGGAGTAACTCTTACTCGCAGCGGGTATCGGGATCCAACTATCTCATAGAAGGTATGCAATCTCATTGCAAATTTCAACTCTTGAAATTCCCGATAATATTTTGCCCCTAGCGTCCTATGACCTTGACGCAGGCCAACAAACCATAGTGCGCTAGTCAAGTTCAACCCGTCATTTCCTGATTGAATTAAACCCACCCGTACGACCCTTGACGCAGGCCAACAAAGTCGCACGACTACCCTAATCCAATCTGCATCATATGCATAAGCAGATAAATACTAGTTAGCTACCGCACACTACGCCTTGACGCAGGCCAACAAACGTAGCACGAATACTAACTACTACTCATCTGAAATGACGGAGGGCTACGCCAGGTTTTTCTGAAAACCATGAGCGTAATGAACTTGATATCGTTGTAGAATCAAATGAAGTTTTGAAATGGAGTGATTTTGAGGCTTTTCTAGTTTTGCTAAAGGAGTCACTCCCGGCGAAGGGATCTCGGTCCTTTCCTCGTCGAATGAGGTGCGGGGTATATCATATATACCGCTGTGCAAAGCAAAAACTCTTAAAAGCAATCAAAACCAAACCGAGTGTGTAGCATCTGCCAGTTATTGCTAAAGGAGTCACTCCCGGTGAAGGGATCTCGGTCCTTTCCTCATCGAATAAGGTGCGGGGTATATCATATATACCGCTGTGCAAAGCAAGAACTGTAGCTACCTGTTCTATTTTAAAATTCGATTCTACAACATCTTAGGTTTCTTATCTTTCATTAATCACATTAATGAAGTCCCATCATTTAAATACCTAAACATCACAGATAGATATGACGTACACTTATGCCATCCGCATTCGCCTCGATGTCCCCTCGTGCACCGTTAGGTTAGGTAACTAACGACAGAGCAGGGCAGGGCTAGCGCGGGTGTAAAACATAAGTAACGTCTATATAATATATCATATATACTATATACTATATCCATCACAGAAACACATCACAGATATCGCAGCAGAATAAACATATGAAATATTGGATATACTAGGACGTCCGTGTTTTCAATACGAGCCAGTATAAAACACGGATTCCACGGTCGTGATGAATAGCCAATCCCACACCCCTAGACCCCTACGAGAGCGGCAAGCAACCCTGCCAATTCTAGGGTTAGGAGACCCGGACTCGACACCTCGAGTTGGTCTCCCACTGGACCCCAGAACCCGGTTACTTGTGCTCCCCTCCTTGGGTCTATCCTAGTGCAGAAAAGTAAATAATATACAAAGGGTGACAACTCCCGCATCCTGGAAGTGCCCCGAATAAAAGAATATTACATACAAGTTATTACATGAATGAAAATGAAAAACACTCATCTCACATAAAAAACCCCGGCTATTCGAACACGACGATCCAATATAACATATCCAGCAACACATAACATCACATGTCAACAACGTAAGTAAGTATGCATACCCCAATTGTCGTTGATGTATAGCAACGAAACCGGCGATATGAACATACTACACTTACGGTCACAGAAAAGAAAGTGTAAAACTACAACAATTGGAATCCGCAACCTCTTTAGACATCACATGCCTAACAGTTACAAACCCCGCATTTTAGTCTCATTATCGAAAACTCTTTTCAATATCGTATGGGACTAAACTGCTAGATTTATAACATTCATCCAGTTATCTCATAACTGTTTGTGAATTCCAATTATTGTATCCAATTCCGGATAAATAGAATATATCAAACTTTCCGATCGAACATTCGAACACCCAAGTTTTCCCGACACCGATCAACACATGAAATAGGTTCAAAGACATTCACTTCATACCTCAGTACCAACGGTCCAGCCGTAGAAGGGTCAAGCCAACGCCTCACATGTGGCACGCCGTACTGCCCCAAACCCGAAGGTTCAAAGGGCAGTTCAAGACGGTCACATAATCGAGTTAAGGTTTGTTGTCTTCTAGAGGGACCATCGCGTTACTTGCACTACTCAGAACGTCTTTTAACCACACAATAATCCAACACTTGGATATTCCGGCAGGGGAAAACCTGGGTATTTATATCCGGTCGAACTCTTTAACATATTCTACAATTATCTGGAAAAACACTAAAGACGAAATTTGATAATCCGGTCGAAACACTGATTCCCAATAGTACCCCAGAATACTCTTCTGTAAAGTCACAAAAAAAAAAAAAAAATATCCCAGAAACCTCAGCATTGAATTTTATGAGTTACTGTGCATAAAAAATCACATAAAGGAACAGTACGGCCGCGGAAGGGCCGCACATGCCTAGCATGTGCCGCGCTTCCGCGGTGGAAAAATTGAATCAAGTCCTCGTATTTCACAGTAATTCATATAACACCCTGCTTGATTTTCTACATATTTTTAATTGACAAAAATCCGAATTTTTAGAAAAAGTCCAGAGAGCATTTTTAGGTTTTGGATTTCGGTTCGATCGGGTTTCAAACGTCGTCGGGACTTCGCCTAAGGGTCTAGCTAGGCTCTGATACCAGTGAAAGGTTCCTGGGCACCCTAGTGGGTTCTCACAAGGCATCGAACATGCCAAATTAAAATTTTTAGTGCCGAGAAACCCTAGACTACGGATCTTTAACTAGATGTTTAGGCGAAATAAAAAGCTAGTTAACAGTTAACTACTATGATACGGATGTACAACCTTTGTAGATCCGGATTTCCACCTCCACGGCTCCGCAACGTCATGTCCTCGCTGTCCATCATGAATCCTCGACTCGATCATCGGCTTCATCGGGAAAGCAAGCGGAATAGCTCGTCGGCTTTGTGTCAAAGACGATCTACGTCGAGGTTGCACAAACTCAAGCTCCGACTTCACAAACTTGTGAAACTTGTGAAGTAAACACCCAAAACAACTTGGCAAGAGGTAGAGGGTGAAGAAATAGGAGGTGGGTTCACTTTGGATTTGGATTTAACTCACTAAAGCTCAAGTTGCCATTGGAGTAGCAAGCTTGAAGAAGAAGAAGAAGATGAGCTCTAGAAAAATTATGATAAGTCTTATTATATAAATAAATATAAATCAAATACTTATCATAAATTGAACTAGGGTTAAGTGTAGAGAATTAACCATGGTCACTTTGATGGGTTAGGGTTAAGCATGAAGATAAGGATGGTTAGCAAAGTCAAAGCTTCATGAAGCTTCAATATAAAACAAACTTAGCCACCATTCTTATCATATTCATTTCCAAATAAATAAATAAATAAATAAATAAATAAATGGAAATGCAAAACCCTAATTATCATATTAACCATGGATTAATTCTATACACTTAACATAAAGATCAAGTATCATCAAACATGATACAAAAAGGTGCACGAAAGTATATCACATATACAATGTGCAATCCAAGTGAGAAAAATCCGTTTAAAGTGAACCAATACTAGTTAATGCAAAGTAATATATCAAATATATAATTATACATTGAATCATTAAATCAACACTTGATTCAATGATCCGGTCATGTCGCACATAACCTACTAGTATTCAATGCATCGATTTATCGAATCAATGATTCGATAACTAGGTCATATCGAATATAACCAATCGAAACATATATCGCGAGAATGAAATGCGGTATCACATACTCGCATCATTCTCGGTCCTGCACATATCTCATATGCGCTCCTATTTCGTTTCGCTTGAGCCAGGAAACCTCTGTGTAGGACTCTAAAGACTCGTCAATACGCCGGTAGCAGATGATGATCATATCAAGCACCCACAAGCCGCAAGCGGTCTGCTAAACGTAACGGCCACCCGGGTATTGAGCGATCAGAAGATCGACGAGCTAGCCCGCTCACACTCCTGCGAATCCGACCAGTAACACTTACCATACAGTCAAGTCTCTTCGTCAGATACGTCGCATATCAAGTCTAGGGGTGGTATACGTCAGACCCCAATAACCCGATAAGTCGTGCTGATGTGAGGCTCGTAACGGGCCGAGAAACTACTGGTAACACTTACCAGCAAATCTCTGATCATCCCTAGCCAGGGACTTCCCTGTTACGGCCAATCGAGCACTGCGCAACATCAACTCCCAATACCGGGAGAGACGAAACCCCTCCTATCGCTCATTGCCTCCATGTGATTCGGGACTGTACCCAAAGACCACCGTTTTGCACGCCCTCATGGACGTGGTAAGGTGGAGATCAAAGCACAGTGGGAATCACACAAGACTCTATGACGATCTCGGGTCTACAGACTAATCTGTACAAGTGTCACCTGAGAACTGCCATCTGACGTGAGGTATAATACCATCTGGGAGTTCTCGGCGAGTCCGTCCAGTGTACCCAGTTTCCACTGAGCACCCGTATACTATCTCTGATGTCAAACACCAATGGATATGGGATCATCCATCGCCCATCACATGGGTCGAGAAGCGTATACGCTAGTCTACTCTGGTAAATCGATGCCCCGTCTCGAGATACCCACGACTAGGGACCTTGAAGGATGTACTTATGGACTACCATGTTCCCACTAGTATGATCTGCATCATAGTCTAGGTAGTCAAGTACAAATCCTAAGGGCTTTACCAACATGTAACTATAAGACAGTATAAAGAGACTAGTGTACATGTTAAGATAAATGGCAACCAGATAGCATACTATCATGTCGAGCAAGAAAGTCATCTTTATATATGTCCAAGCATCCAATATAATATACATCATCTGTACAATACTGGCCTCTAGGGCATACATACAACTAACAACAGGTACGTGATTAAAACGATTGAGGGAGGACCTATCCCGGTAGGACAGTCTTACTCAAGATGATAGTATGCTATCTGGTTTATCTTTATCATCGTGTACTGCTTTAGGTGACCTTACGAGTCGCTATTACACGTTGATAGAGCCCCTAGGATTCTTGCTTGACTACCAGCAGTATGAGGGCGACCATATACGTGGGAGCTGGGGTCTATAAGCACATCCTTAAAAGGTCCCTAGTCGTGGGAGTTTCGAGACAGGGCATCGATACTCCAGAGTAGACTAGTGTATACAGTCGAGACCCCGACGAGGGGCGGTGTCCGGTCTCACAAGCCACTGCTGTCAGTTGGTTCACCTAAGATGCATACAGGTGCTCATTGGGTTATGAGTACACAGGACAGGACTCGCCGAGAACCTGCTAGTTGGTATTATACCTGACGTCAGATAGCTGTTCCCTGGTGACATGTGTACAGGTTAGTTCATCGACCTGAGATCGTCATTTGTCTCGTGTGAGTTCCCACTGTGCTTTGATTACTACCCTACCACGGCTCAAAGGAGTCGTGCAAACAGGTTTTAGTTGGGTACAGTCCCGAGCCACATGGAGGCAGTGAGCGGATCTGCAGGGGTTCGTCTCTCCCGGTATTGGGGGTGAGGTCGCGCTGTGTCTAGGAGAGCCAGTACAAGAAAAGTCCTCGGCCAAGGCAGGAGATTTGCTGGTAGGTATTCCAATAGTATCTCAGGGTGTTCTGGGCTACACTCCGACACGACTTGTACCACTATTGGGGGTCTGACTTTTGCCAACCCCCTAGGCCCGCCATGCGATGCTCATAGACGAACGGACCGGACTGTACGGATATTGTCATTGACAGGCTCAGTAGGGTGTCAGGATGAGTTTGCTCATCGACGTCCCTTTTGGTCAATAGCTGGTAGCCCGTCACGTATGGCTAATACCTCTGACGTGCTAGTGGTTAAATCCACAGCCATATTATTGACGAGTCTTTAGAGTCCACCACACACAGTTACTTAGGTTTCGGGCGAAACGCTGTAGAGGCCGTATGGAGATATGGCAGGGTTCGATCAGATACGTGCGGTATTGCACGGATCGTGATCGGACGGATTTTACTAGCCGGTTTTGGCTTAAGCCGGATCCTAATATTAGACAGTGTGGTTTTTGTCTCTTTGCATTTGTGTTCAGTGGGAATACAAATGCGGGTATGTATATACAGTAGCGGGGTTTTCCTGTAATTTATTACGGGATCAGTTTTCTGAAGTTGCCAGTTTGCATTCCGTTTCGGCCAGTTTTTCTTTGTTCCTTCCCGGCCGGATTTTTCCGATGGAGGGGGTTATTTGCAAGTGTGCAAATAACATTTTATGGAGGGGTTTTCTTGCATTATGTGGCTTCATGATGAGATTCTTTTTCCATCTCTTCCTTTGCATTAAATGGTGATTAGAATGGATTAGAAGTTGATTTGTTGATGTTATCATTGCCTTTTGGATGTGGTCACCCTCTACTTTTCCTACCATCACCTCTCTTCATGTTTTGTTGATTCCTCTACCATTTGATCAAGGGGGCCGGCCACTTCATGAGATGAGAGGGAGTTCATTATTTTCATGAGGAAAAATGATTCATTTTTTTTAGCTTTGCTTGCTTCAAAATTCCTATGCTCATTCCTTCATCACCATGGCAACCTCACAACTCTAAAGAGACATAGACTCTACACTAGCCTACAGCAATTCTTGGACGCGTCGACTTGCCAACTTCACGCCCGAGTTGTCTCGGTCCAGAGGTGGGAGCCCATAAAAGAATTCGGCTACGTGGTGCCCTTCCCGACGAGAAGGTGACAGACGAAGATTCCGCAGGAGATCGGAGTGGAGACGAAGACCGAAGGACACGGATCGCTTGGTATAACTCTCTACCCATCTTTCTAGTATTCTAGTAGTTAGGTTAATGGCCCGATCCGGGATAAAAGTGCGCGGTGGTGCCGGTTTTCTAGTTTGCAAAGTTTTTCGTTTCCGCATTTACGGCGTCGGATCGACGACCGGGACGCCGCCGTGCACTTACAGTTCAACCCCAGTTCGTCTCTGTCTTTCGACGGTAAACAGATTCTGGCACACCCGGTGGGACCTTTTCCTCTTTCCACTCCACACTTCGTGTGTCGTGAACAAAATCGTGGTTTGCTATGGTTGCCCTTGGATTCGAGGTACTAAAACTTGGTTTCTTACTGCTGTGCAGAAAATCGATGGCTTCCCACAGCATCTCTTGCAACAGCAATTCTCGCTCCACCCCAGTTAAAGGAGTGACCTATGGGCCCAACGCGGCCTCTATCTTTTCAATATTGGTGGGTCAAGTAATGCAAGCCACTATAGGACTATTCTTCAGGACAATATTCCCACCAATGGGTGTCATTCCCTCAGCGCTGCAGGAAGAAGCTCCCAAGAGGTCGGCCTTCGATCTGCTGGAGACCACCACGGCTCCTCTCAACGGGCCGTCCAAATATGGTATCTCAGTTTTCAACAGACTGAATCGAAGCTCCAATGGGCCTGCAAAGAGGCTCGAGATACATGAAGAGGCTGCCCCAAAATGGATAGCCCCCTAACTCTTACAGGTGAAGCCGTCAAAAGTGATTCCCCATCAGAAGACCGGTCATCGAAAGATTGGTCGGCCCTCACCAAACTTCGGTAAGGACGTCAGTCTTCAACAGGCAGGCACCAACAGTTGGCCCTCACCAAAGACGGGGGCACGACGAAGCCGTTTCCAAAATTGAGGCGGTCCCTTCTATAAGACACGATCAATGTGTCTAATTGCGCCGAGTGAGAAAAGCTGGGGGCAACTCCCTCTCTGGACTTACTCCACCAGCTCCAATGGTAGAAGTTGACGCTGTTGTTCCAACCGGGTATAGCTTTGATCTGCTCAGGAGGGTATGCATGAACTCTTCAACAGCGGTACTAAAGGAATCTCCCCCGCTGCAGAAGCCACAGTGCAGGAAAATCCGAAGCGCCCCCATCAACAGCTGTCCTCCCAAATTCACAGGGTCTGGCGAAAAGTCCAGGGCTCTGTAATCAAAAAAAGATTACTCTCGTTGACCGAAGAAATAAAAGGCTCGGCAAGAGAAAGACCATCTCTCCATCATACAGTGAGGGGATTCTTCTACATAGGTGCCTATTACAATGGCTCCTTCAACCTCGACTTCCTATAATAGGATGAGGCCGAAGAAAATCCCATGGCCGGCGGCATATTCCAAAGGAGATGGACCCAAACACCCCAAGTCTGGGGGCATGCTCGTTTATATAGTCCACATGGCTTCCGGGAAAGAAGAAATCCATGCTTCCGTAGGTCATCGACCGCAAACTCGGTCATTGACAAAAGCTCAGAAGAAACAACAAAAGCTCCAGAAATGCTGACCAAAATAGCAGCACTTACCGGGCTGAAACAAAGCCCGGACACAATAGTCGAATAGTGCTAAGAGGAAGAGACTGATACAGAGTTCCTGCGAAGGGTGCTTGAAAGAAAGGACAAGGAAGCTACTGATCAGGCTGCTAAGATAAAGTAGATGGCTCTCTTATTCCAAGACATGGTTGGGATGATGATCTAGCCAGAACCCCCGACCGAGGATCCGTCGATAATCATCGAGGATGACAGAAAGGAAATATCAAATCCTCTTCCGTCCTTATCGGCAGGCAAGGAGGAAACAATCTCCAAGGCTGTTCTTGATGGTTATATCGCTCAACAAATACAAGCTCATCAAGCTAATGAAGCCGTAAGCCAAATCGTCAGAACTGGGCGACTGTATCTAGGCTGGTATGACCAAATTAAATACCCGCCGTGATATACGATCCCCGTGTTCCATGTGTACAAGGGGACAGGCAACCCATATCAGCACGTCGCGAAGTTCAGAGCTCTGTATGGCAACACTGGAGGCAATAACAAACTGTTTCTTCGCCAGTTCGTTGGCAGCCTGTCAGAGATAGCCTTTGAATTGTACTTTGAGCTCCTAAATGACTCCGTGAGAAGATTCACAGAGATGGAACATCTGTTCACACAGTGGTTCGCTAGCGCAAGCGAGCGTACCCGAATCATAGCATTAATCAATGCCAGGGTAAAGCCAGGAGAAACCTGGGTCCAATATGTGATCCGGTGGCGGAACCTATGGTCAAAGTGAGAATAGTGCATCAAAGAATCCCCCGCCATGGGCATAGTCATCGGGACCCTTGATCCTCAAACGATTGTATCCCAGTTCATGACGTTCTTCAAACCAACAACCTTCCCGGCTTTGATCGATAAACTGGCCTAAATATACCAGATGGGCCAAGAGCCTTCCTCCTAAAGTAAGGACCCTCGAAACGCCAAGGGTAAAGGGAAAGCGACCTTCATTGCCAACCCTCAACAACAACCGAGTGGCCCAAAACCGGCTGCTCGCCAAAATAACGCACGTCCACGCCAATTCCTGATAGAAAGGAAAGGATGCGCTTACTCATTTCCCCGTGATAAGATGAGGAGACTATTCGAATTGGCAGTGCGTAGCAAACTCATCACATTGCCAGACCCACGGCGTCTACCGCAACCAGCGGACGTCAACAACCCCAACTACTGCTCCTATCACAGAATGGTGAGCCACCTAATTGAGAATTGCTACATCTTCAAGAATAAGGTCGAGGACCAGTATTAACAGGGGAAATTCACACTATCTGATAACTAGAGGGTAAACCAGCCATAGAAGCACACTCCTAAAAAGGTGGATGCGTCAGGGGCATCATGCTCTCTTGTGGAAGAAACTCCATTAGAAGTTGCTGTTTCAGCTAAAACCAAAAGAATGCTGAAAGATCTACAAGCATGTCTGGTAGTCTAGTGGAAAAGCCCACTTGAACCTGAAATCATCGAAGGGATGCTGAAACCGTGTCCCGTACCGATGATTGTTGACAAAGGGCAAAATCCTAAAGTCAACCCTTCAAAGACTTAGAAGAAAAATAAGAAGACCAAAAAGCCTGTGCAACTTGCCGAGTATGACGACAAGCACATAGAACTACAAAAGTACATTGATGTGATGGAGGAGTACAACCAGAAGGCGCGGAAACTGGTCACGCTCAAAAAGTTGCTCAACCATATTCTTGAGAACGAAGTTAGTGGCAACGATAAGGAAAATGACTAATCAGAAGAAACTGAAGACTATGTTGCAAGTTGCCACATGGTCTCCTATTCGTTGTCAAATGATGAAGAAACTCCCTCAGCATCAGAAAACAACGCGGAGGGACTGAGGGAAGGATCGACGCTAAGATCCCCGGAACTTCCAGAAGATCTGATCGATAGGCTGTTAAATGAAGCCTTTCACAGAAGCAAACTTGACCGAGAACGTGAGACAACCATATACGAAAAGGCTACGCATCAACGTCAGGATGAAGAAGCCGTGGCAAGGATGAGTCGTAAAGTACTCCAACCAAACTAAGCCATACCGGCGATAAATAAGAGCAGGATTTGTTAGGAATATGTATGCTCTAGAGGCCATTATTGTACATGTGATGTATATTATAGTGGATGCTTGGACATATATATAGAGGTCTTTCCTGCTCAACTTGATAGTATGCTATCCGGTTACTCTTTTTCTTAACATGTTGACTGGTATTCTTTACTGTCTTGCTCTCACATGTTGATAAAGCCCTTAGGATTTGTACTTGACTACCAGGACTATGATGAGATCATACTAGTAGGGCCAGGGTGGTCCAAAAGTATATCCTTTAATCAGTTCCTAGTCGAGAGAATATCGAGACTAGGGCATCGATATTCCAGAGTATACTAGTGTGTACGTTTCTTATCCTTTAGAGGGAGATGGTTGATCCCACAACCATTGGTGTGTGACATCAAAAATTGTACACAGGTGCTCATTGGGGAATGGGTACACCGAACATGACTCGCTGAGGACTCCTATGTGGTAGTATACCTATCGTCAGATAGCAGTCCTTTGGTGTCACTGTCTGTAGACTTGAGATCGTCATAGAGTCTTGTGTGGCTATCACTGTGCTTTGATTTCCTCCCTACCACGGCTCAAAGGAGGCGTGTAAACAGGTGGATTTTGGGTACAGTCCCGAGTCACATGGAGGCAATGAGCGATAGGAGGGGTTTTGTCTCTCCCGGCATTAAGGGTTGATATTGCACTATGCTCGATTGGCTATAACTGGAAGTCCCTGGCTAGGGCTGCTGCCGAGATTTACTGAGAAGTGTTATCTGTAGTTTCTCGAAACGTTATAGGCCATACATCGGCATGACTTATCACGTTACCGGGGCCTGACGTTTACCACCCCTAGACATGATATGAGACATATCAAACGAAGAGACCGGACTGTACGGTAGTGTTACTGATAGGCTTCATGGAGAGTATGGATGAGCTTGCTTGTTGATCTTCATATTGCTCAATATCCAGGTATCCGTTACGTCCAGCTAGTATCGTTGATGGCTTGTAGGTGATTAATGTGATCATCACCTACTGCTGGCGTATTGACGAGTCTTTAGAGTCTCACACAGAAGTTTCCTGGTTCGAGCGAAACGAAGTAGGGCACATATGTTGATATGTGTATAGGCCTGATTAAATATGAGTATGTGATACCGTAATATAATCTGTCAGCTATCTGATATCGGTCAGGTTATATGTGATATAACCGGATTATCGAATCAAGTGTTGGTTTGATAATGTGATATTTAGATTAATGATATTAGTCGGTTATATGTGATATAACCGGATTATTAGATCAAGTGTTGATTTAATAATGTGATATATATTACATGTGATATAATTATATCTTAACTAATATCATTAGCTCACTAATTGCTTTATTTATATATATATATATATTAATGTATATTTGATATATATATATATATATATTATATGAAGCATGGTATGTTTTTTTCTATTTTTAGAAAATAGAAAAATGAGGTGTAAATTGTAGAGATATTTGTTGAATGGGAAAGATATGGGTTTTATTATTTGTATATTAGTCTTGACTCACTATTCAATCATGGTTGCAATTTAAAATTGAAATTTTATTCCATACCTGAATAAGTGAGGAAAGAGAGAGCCATTTTGAGTTTACTATCATTTTCATTCTTCATGTCTTAGCCATTTTTCTTGAGCGCTTGTTACCTCTTGTTCTCTACAATTTTCTTCACCTCACTTCCAAGTTCAAACATTCACATGTGATGTGAATCATTGAACTTGTGAAAATCCTAATGAGCAAATTAAACCCCTACTTCACCATTACACATTAGATTAGCAATTTGATGTGGAGTGTTGCCTTCACTAATGAGATTAGTGAAGGGTTAGCTTGACCTTGTGGACTTCTAGTGGATCGTCTTTGGCGCGAAGATCACGAAGGAGGTTCTTTCATCTTGAAGAGGAGCCTAGTGGAGTCGAGTGGACCACAACCCGAAACTATTGAAGAGAAAGACTCAAACTACAAAGGTTGTATGCTCTTTTTTCTCTTTAGTTTATCACATCATCAAAGGCAAACCCTAATATTCTAGTAAAGATCTTGTTAGTCTAACTTAGCACCTAATAAAAGTGAAATTTAGCATGCTTGATGCCTCTAGAGCATCATGGTGCTGCTAAGGTCGAGTTTCATGGTATCAGAGCCAAGCTAGAATATTAGGGTAACATGTAGCGACGTTAGAAATCCGCCGTTTTTGTCGCGCAAAAACTGCCAATAAAAACAGTTTCAAAATTGATGTTTTGAGTTAATTGCACACCCCGCGGTCTCACGGTTTGAACCGAGAAGCTGCGGGGTGGAGCGTGTTCACCCCGGGGGAACCAGAGGCCGGGCCCACACCCCATGACCACCATAGGGTGGCCTTGGGGGTGGGTGACCCGAGAGCACCCCAACTGGGTGCTCTTAGGTCTGCATACCCTAGGGGGCCACTTCGTAGTGGCCCCCGAGGTGGGTACCCCCTGAGGCCCCCCACTCGACAGTTACTTTTGGGATCTTCACCTCCGTGAAGATTCGGGCGGGTTTCGAGTTTGTTTCGACTCCAGGATTGGCTTAAAATGATGGGTTTTGGAACTTTAGCTCACTGAATTTTTCATGTCTTAGAAAAATTGGTTTAGTTTGCTAATTACGTGTGGAATTCTAATGTCGCGGTTACTTTACAAAGTTGGAGATGTGTGATACAATTATAAGAATCCGGATTAATTAGTTTTATGAAAACTAGTTAGTATATTATAAACCTAACCATTTAGTCTCAATTGATCGATTTCCATGAAGTTTAGATTCGGATCAAAACTCCGTCGTAATTGCGTATTGTACGTGATCACTAAGTCGGGAATCTTGTTGAATTATATGACAACCAATTGAAAAGCATTTTCAATTTGAGACTAAAATGCAAGTTTTATAAGTAAGGCCTGAAATCCGGAATATGAAATATTCCGGGTTTATGATGTCTAAGGATATTGCGGACTCTAATTTTTGTAGTTTTCTGTTTTCTTTTCTGCGACTGTAAGTGTAATATGTGTGGTATCCCAATCTCATTGCTATATGTCAATAAGTTTTAGGGATACACTGAGGTCAAAATAGAGTTGATGATATGTGATATCATGTGTTGATGTGGATATGATTTATTGGATCGTCGTGAAAGAATAGCCGGGGGTTCTATGTGAGATGAGTTTTTTTTTATTTTCATTCATGTAAAATCTGTATGTAATATTCTTTTATTGGGGCCCTTCCGGGTTGAGGATGTTTTCACCACTGTTGTATATTATTTACTTTTCCGCATTAGGATAGACCCAAGACGGGGAGCATAAGCAACCGGGTTCTAGAGTCCAGTGGGAGACCATCTCAAGTAGTTGAGACCGGGTCTCCTAACTCTAGAATTGGCAGGGTTACTTGCCACTCTCATAGGGGTCTATGAGATGTGGGTTTGGCTATTCATCACGGCTATGGAATCTGTGTTTTACATTACTGGCTAAATTTAAAACACGGACATCCTAGTATATCCAATATTTCATATATTGCTTCTGCCGCTTGATTCTGCGATGTTGATCATATAACTAAGTGAGATGAATGCACTATTATATATATGATATATAATAAACGTTGCTTATGTTTTGCACCCACGCTAGTCCAGCCCCCGCTCTAGCGGTAGTTAAATAACCTAACGGTGCATGACGGGCCCCGTGGCGAATGCGGATGGCATAAGCGTACGTTCTATTTTCGTTTAATTTTCTGTAATGTT
The DNA here is from genome assembly GCA_030015575.1 of Agapanthus africanus. Classification (NCBI taxonomy): domain Eukaryota; kingdom Viridiplantae; phylum Streptophyta; class Magnoliopsida; order Asparagales; family Amaryllidaceae; genus Agapanthus; species Agapanthus africanus. The sequence goes on along the minus strand of CM057350.1, from coordinate 176,398,735 downwards.
TAGGAAACATTAAATGATGGGACTTCATTAATGTGATTAATGAAAAGAAAGAAATCTAAAGATGTTGTAGAATAAAATTTTCAAAAAGGGTAGCTTTAGTTTTTGCTTTGCATAGTGGTATTCCTTGATGAATATCCAGCACCTCATTCGATCAGGAAAGAGCCGAGATCCCTTCACCCGGAATGACCTCTTTAGCGAAACTAGCAAATGCTACAACCCACTGTGTTTTGTCTTTTGACTGCTTCTCTAGTTCTTGCTTTGCATAGTGTTATTCATGAATATCCAGCACCTCATCCGATAAGGAAAGAGTCGGGATCCCTTTACCGGGAGTGATCTCTTTAGCGAAACTAGCAAAAGCCTAAAAAACACTCCTTTTCTAAATCATTAGATTCGACAACGATATCAAGTTCATTACGCTCATGGTTTTCTTAAAAACCTACATAGTCCTCCGTCATTTCAGATAAGTATTATTTAGTATTCGTGCTGCGTTTGTTGACCTCCGTCAAGGCGTAATGTGCGGTAGCTGTTTAGTGCTTATCTGCCGCTTGTGATGCGATTGGATTAGGGTAGTCTTACGACCTTGTTGACCTCCGTCAAGGGTCGTGCAGGTGGGTTTTATTCAATCAAGAAATGAACGGGTTGAACTTGACTAGTGGCCTATAGTTTGTTGACCTCCGTCAAGGTCATAGGAAGCCAGGGGTAAATACCATTATCGGGAATTTCAAGTGTTGAAATTTGCAATGAGATTGCATACCTTCTATATGATAGTTGGATCCCGATACCCACTGCGAGTATGAGTTACTCCTGAGAGTGTTTTGCACTTTACAATCAGCCAATCAAGTAGGTGACTAGAAAGTTGTCAATAGGGTTATGCCTCTAGGGAAATGAGGTTTATTTTAATTAGGTCCATGCGACAGCACGGGGAACATCCCTCGGAGTACCGATACCTGCCTGGCCGAACGATTGGCGAAACTGTAGGGTGTAATTAATCCCGGCTAATCTTACCTTTTATGGTTTGAAGGAAGATTTGATAAAAACAGTGGGAGCCATCATGATTAGATAAGATAATAACCAATTTAATCTTGCAAAGAGCGCATGCTAACGCATTTCCTTCTCTCTTTCTCTCCAGGAACCAACCAATGTCACGCCTTAATTAAGATAATAATATGGATGTATTGACCGAACCTACTTATTATACCGGGCTAGGTTCCGCTCTTCCTTATAATTTTTATAAGTCTGAGCAAGGAATAAAAGAATATCAGGATTCCCGTGCCACCCATACAAAGAAAAAGCATGTTGATGCCTCTACTTCGGGTGTGTTAGTTACCGAGAACTGTTCTCAGTTTGTTCTATATCCTGGGTATTGGATACCAGATCAGGTCCCATATATATAATTGGTTACATGGGCTAATGAAAGCTACAGATCCGGGAAAAGGTGATAAATCCCTAACAGTGGGGAATGGTGCAATTGTTACAGCTAAGGCAGTTGGTGAATATCACCTTGTATTACCAACCGGTAATACATTGATTTTGAACGACTGGTACTATGTACCAAAAATGATGTGCAACATTATATCGGTTTCTTTGCTAACTAAAGAAGGATATAATCTCACATTAGACGGCAATGTTATGAACATTTTCCAAAATCAAGTGTTGATTGGATTTGGTACATTATATAACGGTATATACGTTCTTGATCAAAGTACAATTCTTAACGTACAGAACACAAACAAGAGGAAAAGTTCAGAAATGAACGAAGCCTTCTTGTGGCATTGTAGACTAGGTCATATCAATGCAACAAGACTGACTAAGTTGCATAAAGATGGATTTTTGAATCCGTTCGAATATTCATCTTATGAAACTTGCCAGTCATCTCTCATAGGAAAGATGACCAAAACTTCGTTTACTAGACACGGAGAAACAGCTATAGAACTCTTGGGGTTGATACATAGTGATGTATGCGGTCCCATGTCTACACATGCCAGGAATGGTTTCTAATACTTCATTACATTCACCGATGATCTTTCAAGGTTCGGATATGTGTTCTTGATGAAACACAAATCTGAAACTTTTGAGAAATTCAAGCAATTTAAGAATGAAGTAGAAAACCAAACGGGTAAGATTATTAAAATCCTTCGATCAGATCGGGGAGGAGAATACTTGAGCACGGAATTCCGTGATTATCTAAAAGAGAATGGGATTCTCTCTCAGCTTACTCCTCCGTATACACCACAACACAACGATGTATCGGAGCAGAGGAACCGCACCCTATTAGTTATGGTGCGCTCTATGATGAGTATCGCTGAGTTGCCTGTTTCCTTTTGGGGTTATGCGCTGGAGACAGCTGCATATCTATTGAACAGAGTTCCGACCAAATCTGTACCTACCACTCTATATGAGATATGAAATGGGAAGAGACCATGTCTTAATTTCATTAAGATATGGGGTTGTCCGGCCTATGTCAAAAGCAAAATCCGGAAAAGCTCGAGGCAAGGTCAGTTCTTTGCAAGTTTGTAGGATATCCCAAACATTCGCTAGGGCATATCTTCTACCACACTGAGGAACAAAAAGTGTTTGTTGCTCAACATGCCACCTTTTTAGAAAAAGAATTCCTCTTAAATGAAATTAGTGGCAATGAGATAGAACTGGAAGAAGTTCTAGCAGCACATACTACAACTGACGATTTGGTGGAACCGGAGGATCCAATAGTACCCAACGAACCCCAGCCACTCCGCAGATCTAGTAGGGTTCCTCATCCACCTGAGAGATACTATGGTTTTCTCATAGACGATGGAAGCAAGGATTTCATCATGGAAGATGATGACCCAACTAGTTTCGGGCAGGCCATCACAAGTGGAGACTCTGTGAAATGGCTGGATGCTATGTGATCCGAGATGGAATCCATGTACACCAACGAAGTATAGACTTTGGAAGTTGCTCCTGAAAGGGTAAAACCCATTGGGAGAAAGTGTATCTTCAAAAAGAAGATAGGTGAAGATGGAAAAGTTGAGACTTTCAAAGCTAGACTTGTAACAAAAGGTATTCGTCGACGACCTAGTATTGACTTTAATGAAACCTTTTCTCCTGTCGCTATGCTTAAGTCCATCAGGATCCTACTTGCCATTGCTGCATACCATGAATACGAAATCTGGCAGATGGACGTCAAAACCGCTTTTCTAAATGGTGATTTAGAAGAGAGCGTGTACATGAAACAGCCTGAGATCTTCGTAAACAGTGGGAGCAGCGGAAAGGTGTGCAACCTTCTTAAATCCATTTACGGATTAAAACAGGCGTCGTGGAGTTAGAACATCTATTTTGATGAAGCTATCAAAGAGTTTTACTTCATCAAAATTATAGATGAACCTTGTATATATAAGAAGGCTGTAGAGAGTAAGGTGGTCTTCCTCGTATTTTACGTGGATGATATACTCTTGATAGGAAATGATGTTCCTATGCTACACTCGGTCAAGCTCTTCTTATCACTCAAGTTCTCCATGAAAGATCTTGGTGATGCCTCCTATATTCTGGGGATAAAGATCTATAGAGATAGATCTAAACGGATGCTGGGATTGTCCCAATCCAGATATATTGACACCATACTAAAGAGGTTTAGTATGGAAGATTCCAAGTGAGGCAATGTACCCACTTGATCAGGAATCACTCTCTCCAAAGAGATGTCTCTCAAGACTGATTTGGAGAAGGCTTGCATGTAAGGGATACCCTATGCTTCGGCAGTAGGCTCTATCATGTATGTGATGTTTTATACCGGAACGGATGCAGCTTACTCACTAGGTGTAGTGAGCAGGTATCAATCAAATCCTGGGGAAAACCACTGGACAGCTGTGAAGAACATTCTTAAGTACTTGAGAAGGACTAAAGAAATGTTCTTGGTGTATGGCAGCGGTGAACTCCAGATGGAATCCTTTACCAATTTGAGCTTCCAGAGTGATAAGGACGACAGTAAGCCAGTCTCGGGTTTTGTCTTTACCCTCAACGGAGGGGCGGTGTATTGGAAGAGTTCCAAGCAAGACACCGTAGCAGACTCAAGGATGGAGGCTGAATACATCGCTGCCAAAGAGGCTGTCTAGATGAGGAAGATCATTGCTGAGCTTGGTGTAGTTCCATCCATTGAGCATCCAGTACCTGTGTATTATGATAATAATGGAGCTATGGTTTTGGCCAAAGAACCAAGGTCCCATCAAAGATCCAGACATATTCTGAGGCGGTATCACCTGATCAGGGAGATAGTAGATTGCCGAGAGATCAAGGTCAGGAGAGTTGACACGAAGGACAACGTAGCGGATCCACTCACAAAGGCCCTCCCCCATATACAGTTTGAGAGACTTTTTGGGATATTAGGTATGAGATACTAAAACACAAAGCCTTAGTGCAAGTGGGAGATTGTTAGGAATATGTATGCGCTAGAGGCCATTATTGTACATGTGATGTATATTATAGTGGATGCTTGGACATATATATAGAGGACTTTCTTGCTCGACATGATAGTATACTATATGGTTACTCTTTATCTTAACATGTTGACCGGTATTCTTTACTGTCTTGCTCTCACATCTTGATAAAGCCCTTAGGATATGTACTTGACTACCAGGACTATGATAAGATCATACTAGTGGGGCCAGGGTTGTCTAAAAGTATATCTTTTAATCAGTTCCTAGTCGAAGGAATATCGAGACTACGGGATCGATATTCCAGAGTAGACCAGTGTGTACGTTTCTTGTTCCTTAGAGGGAGATGGTTGATCCCACAACCATTGGTGTGTGACATCAAAATTGTACATAGGTGCTCATTGGAGAATGGGTACACCGAACAGGACTCGAGGAGGACTACTATGTGGTAGTATAGCTATCGTCAGATAGCAGTCCTCTGGTGACACTGGTATAGGTTAATCTGTAGACCCGAGATCGTCATAGAGTCTTGTGTGGCTCCCGCTGTGCTTTGATTTCCTCCCTACCATGGCTCAAAGGAGTCGTGCAAACAGGTGGATTTTGGGTACAGTCCCGAGTCACAAGGAGGCAATGAGCGATAGGAGAGGTTTCGTCTCTCCCGGTATTGGGGGTTGATGTTTCACTATGCTCGATTGGCTATAACTGGAAGTCCCTGGCCAGGTCTGCTGACGAGATTTACTGATAAGTGTTATAAGTAGTTTCTTGAACCATTATATGCCAAACATTGGCATGACTTATCATGTTACTGGGGCCTGACGTTTACCACCCCTAGACATGATATGCGACATATCAGACGAAGAGACCATACTGTACGATAGTGCTACTGATAGGCTTCATAGAGAGTATGGATGATATTGCTTATTGATCTTCATATCGCTCGATACCCAGGTAGCCGTTACGTCCAGCTAGTACCGCTGACGGCTTGTAGGTGATTGATTTGATCATCACCTACTGCTGGCATATTGACGAGTCTTTAGAGTCCCACACAGAAGTTTCCTGGTTCGAGCGAAACAAAGTAGAGTACATATATTGATATGTGCGTGGGCCTGATTAAATATGAGTATGTGATACCTTATTATAATCTGGCAGTTATCTGATGTCGGTCAGGTTATATGTGATATAATCGGATTATCGAATCAACTGTTAGTTTGATAAAGTGATATTCAGATTAATGATATTAGTCGGTTATATGTGATATAATCGGATTATTAGATCAACTGTTGATTTAGTAATGTGATATATATTATATGTGATATAGTTATATCTTAACTAATATCATTAGCTCACTAATTGCTTTATATATATATATATATTAATGTATATTTGATATATATATATATATATATATATATATATATATATATATATTATATGAAGCATGGCATGTTTTTTCTATTTTTAGAAAATAGAAAAATGAGGTGTAAATTGTGGAGATATTTGTGGAATGGGCTAGGCATGGGTTTTATTATTTGTATATTAGTCTTGACTCACTATTCAAGTATAGTTGCAATTTAGAATTTCAATTTTATTCCATTCTTGAATAAGTGAGGAAAGAGAGAGCCATTTTGAGTTTACTCTCATAATTTTCATTCTTCATGCCTTAGCCATTTTCTTGAGCTCTTGCTTCCTCTTGCTCTATACAATTTTCTTCACCTCACTTCCAAGTTCAAACCCTCACATGTGATGTGAATCATTGAACTTGTGAAAACCCTAGTGAGTAAATTAAACCCCTACTTCACCATTACATATTAGATTAGCAATTTGATGTGGAGTGTTGCCTTCACTAATGAGATTAGTGAAGGGTTAGCTTGAGCTTGTGGACTTCGGGTGGATCCTATTTGGCGCGAAGATCACGAAGGAGGTTCTTTCATCTTGAAGAGGAGCCTAGTGGAGTCGCATGGACCACAACCCGGAGCTATGGAAGAGAAGGACTTGAACTACAAAGGTTGTATGCTCTTTTCTTCTCTTTAGTTCATCACATCATCAAAGGCAAACCCTAATATTCTAGTAAAGATCTTGTCAGTCTAACTTAGCACCTAATAAAAGTAAAATTTGGCATGCTTGATGCCTCTAGAACCTCATGGTCATGCTAAGGTCGACTTTTAGGATCAATGCAGAGAAGCGGTTCGCGAAAGCCCTGTCAATGGGAATGAAGCTGCCACCTCTGGTAGGAAACACTCTTGGGGTCATATGCCTCGACGGAGAGGATTCACATCCAAACTACTGCCTATATCATCAGAGGGTTACCCACCCCACTGAAGAGTGTAGTACCTTCAAGAAGTGGTGGCAATGATACGTTGCCCATCAAAAACACTTCAAAAGTTGAAGCGTGAAGCTCGTCGACAGCAAAAAGTTGCGACAGATGCGTGTGAAAAAACAACTGACAATTGTCATATGGTTGGTACCAGTTCAGAAAGGGAAAAATCCCAAGTTCTTTCTTTCAGGAGAGATTCTAAGGACGAAATACCCCTCATCCCTCTCTTCAAAGACTCCACCTCTGAAAAAGAAGAGGAGGAGAAGGACTGCGAGAATATTCAGCTGCGTAACCGCACATTGCCTAAAAAGAACCTTAGACCTACAAATAAAGGTTCGAGTAAAAAAGACAAGGGGAAAGAGAAAATCTTTGAGGAAATTGCTCTCGACGATGGATTTGTCAAAGTACTTGCAGCAAGAGATCCGCCAAGGAAAAATAAGATGGATTACAATGTCCTAGCACATCTGAGGAAAATACCCTTACAGTTGAGCATATTGGATGCTCTCCTCTTGTCCAAAGAGGCACGAGAGTCTCTGATCAAGGTATTACAAGAGGCCGATCAGTTCGAAGCTTTCCTCGTAGAAGAGATGATGAAGGAGGAGCTGGCAGAGGTTCACACAGCTGACATTATATTCAGCAATGAAGATCTCCTCCTCGGTACGTGCGAACATAACGTCCCAATATACGTCGCCGGGTATTTCCACGACATCAAAATAGGGAAAATCATTATCAACAACGGATCCTCCGTCAACCTTCTCAACGTGAGAGTGCTGAAGAAGATTTATATGAACGTTCAACACTTGGCCCGAGACAAAATTACAATCTCTGGGTTCGATTCACAGTCATCACGGACGCTTGGGTTCGTAATACTGACGTTACGCTTCGGATTGCTCGTCACTGACATCAAATTTCACGTCATTGACACCAAGACTTGCTATAACTCTTTGCTCGGCAGGCCCTGGTTGCATGAATACAACGTCATCCCTTCTACACAATATCAGTGTATGAAGTATTTCAAGGACAGCTTAGAATGCACCATCATAGGGGAGTTAAATTCGTTCTCCATAAACGAGGTCCAGAAATATGAAGACGCAAAGTACTTCCTACCAGACTTCGAAGATATAGAAAGGTGTCATAAGATGGAGGTTAAACAGAAGTCCGCCGCCACTATCTTAATCTTTGGGAGCGATTCCGAGGAAGATAAAAAAATAGTCTACTCGGGGCAATCCCAGAAAGAAAACAACAGGCCCGGACCATCTACCCCTATTCTGGTCTTTGGCAGCGACTCTGAGACGAGGCCAACGTAGTGTTCTCCATCCACCCGTCAGTGCAAACCCTCGACAAAGTAGATCAGAGTCTGCAAATCACAATGGCTTTGCCTCGGCATTACAAGGAACTTGATGCGCTCGATACATACAGCGTACAAGAACTACAGACTTTTTACGTCCCTCCCGGGCGAAGAGGTGAAAAGGCGATCCTCTTCTACCAATTTACAGATACCAAAGTAGAAAAAGAAGTCTAACATGGTGCCAATTTTTCACTCGACAGGATTCAAGCAATCCGTTTTCCAAGATACTACACGGATGGATTGAAAAGGATGTCAACACGCCAAGGTGTACTCTTCGAACAAACTGTTCAACAAGCCCAATTTTACAAAAAGATTTAGGTTATTCCCAGGACTCGGCGAAAGATACCCAACAGGAAGATGGAGACAACCGGGCTCGGATACATTCGGTCCAAGAAATGGGAGCAGTGCCACGGCTGCTGCGTGATAAAAAGCTACATGAAGGGGAAAACACTCTTCCGAATGGCCGCGACGTTGAAACATAGCGAGATCCCACTCTAAGAATGTTAAATCCGTCGCTCGAAGAACAACTAGACAAGCTAATAAAAGAAACTTGCCAAAGGAGCCGAGACGATCATACCCGCGAAATGGCCATTTATGAAAAGGCCAGGACACAGTGCCTCAATCAGCAATCCGCGGAGAAGGAAAACTATAATGCTCTTCATCCCCGGCCCACTGTATGTCCTCGCGAAAGGGGAAAATCCCGAAATAAAGGCAATGAACGCAAACAATGTTCAAAAACAACAAAGCAGATCCAAGAAGTCGTGCAATCGAGAAAAGGACGATTAGAACCCGTCCTTTATAAAGAAGATCGATCGGGAATACTCTTTCCCCCAAGACAAGACGAGAAAAATATTCAATCTTATTATGAAGCACCAAATGATGATACTTCTGAAGTCTCGGCACCCAGAACAAATAAACGAGGTCCACCATCCGGTTTATTGCTCTTACCACCGAGCAATAAATCATCCCCTCGAAGACCGCTTCACGTTCAAAGACTGAGTAGAAGACCAATATCAGTAAGGTAGGTTCGTTTTATCCGACGGCTGGAGGGTAACCCCACCGCAAAAGCATGAGCTAAAGAGGACCTATACCGTGAGGATAAGACTAACTAAACATCAAGAATGGAAGCGAACCCGTACCTGCCATATGATAACACTTTCAAAGGAGGGAGGTCACGAGACTATGGATAACCTCCACATGTGCTTCACAAATGAAGATGAGGATGAGGTGATCTCCGAGTTTCCACCGGCACCAAAAAAGCTGGAAGATGGGATATACACTACAGCGGAAAACCTAAGGAACATTGACTTAGGAATGGAAAATGATCCGAGGCCAACATTCGTCAGTGAGCTACTATCTGAAAAACAGGTAGTTAAGTTAAAGGACGTGCTCATACCGTACAAAGATTTCTTCACATGGAACTATTCCAAGATGCTAGGTCTAAATCCAAAAGTAGCAGTACATAAACTGGGCATATCGCCGGATATAAATCCCATTAAACAGGCGCTAAGAAGAATGCGGCTCGAACTTGAGATGAGTATCAACGCTGATGTCAAGAAACTAATCGACTCCGGCTTCATCCATGAATTTCAATATCTTGACTTGATCGGTAATATTGTTCCGGTGATGAAGAAAAATGGGACGGTGCGCATCTGTGTGGACTTTCGGGACCTTAACAAAGCTTGCCAGAAGGATGATTTCCCAGTACTTGTTACCGAGCTAATGATCGATAACATATCTACCCATGAGGTCATCTCCTTCATGGATAAATCTTCAGGATACAATCAAATAAAAATGCATCCTGAAGACCAAAACCGTACCGCCTTCCGGACCCCGCTGGATATATTTTGCTATAAGGTGATGCCCTTCGGTTTAAAGAACGCTGGCGCTGCCTTCCAAAGGGCCATGAAAAAGATCTTCGATGACCTCATCCATGAGATTGTCGAATGCTACATCGACGACCTTGTGGTAAAGAGCAAATCTCACGAGGAACATTAGGAACATCTAAAAATAGTGTTCCGAAGTCTTCGGAAGTATAATCTAAAGATGGATCCTCTAAAATGCGTGTTTAGAGTCTCCTCAGGCAAATTCCTAGGATTCATCATACGTCACTGGGGTATCGAAATCGACCCTTCAAAGATCAAGGCGATTATGGAAATGCCCACGCCAAGAACCCTCAAACAACTGCGATCTCTTCAAGGAAAGCTTGCATATATCCGGCGGTTCATAGCCAAGCTCTCCGGAAAATGCCGTCCCTACAGCCATTTGATGAAGAAGGGGACCCCGTTTGTCTCGGATCAAAAGTGCTAAAATGCACTAGACGAAATCAAGCAATACCTGCAAAATCCATCGGTATTGACTGCTCCGGTTAAGGGAAAACCCCTTATCTTATATACAACGGACCTTGAAGGTTCTCTAGGAACGCTATGGGCACAAGAGAATGATCAAGGAAAGGAGAGAACTTTGTACCATTTGAGTCGAGTTCTCCTGGAGGCAGAAAACAATTACTCCCCCATCGAAAAGAATTGCCTAGCACTGATCTTTACGATAACGAAACTCAAACATTACGCCTTGACACATGAGGTTCATTTCATATCAAAGGTGGTTCCTCTCATATATCTGATGTCAAGGGCCTTATTAAGAGGAAGGCTTGCCAAATGGGCCATCCTCATAATGGAGTTTTTGATAACGTATCAACCATTCAAAGCAGTGAATGGCCAGGCCATTGCCAACTTTCTTGCGGAACATCCGATGCCAGCCGACTCCCTCTTAAATTGCGAGTTGCCGGATGAACATGCATTCGACACAATCGAAAGAGAGAAGGAAGAAAATGATTCCCAATAGGAACTCTACTTTGATGGAGCATCTTCCGTGAAGCAGTGAAAGAAAAACACCTCTATAATCAAAGCCGGGGTGGGCCTTATCTTCGTGACACCGCAAGGAGGGATAATGCATTTCGCCCTTTCCTTAACAAAATCAAGAACAAACAATGAAGCTGAATATGAAGCTTTGATAGCGGGTCTAGATATCGCTATCGATATGGGAATAAAAAATCTCCTCATATATAGAGACTCCCACCTGATAGTTAGCCAAGTAAATGACGACTATCAGACATGCAAGCCAGAGCTGTAAAGTATGGCGAAAGAGTGTAGCAACTGCTGACATAAATCCCCTCCTAAATCCTGGAGAGTATACCGCGTGCAGAAAACAGCAAGGTGGATGCATTGGCTAAATTGGCTAAGGAACTGGCCGATGAAGACCTCGATAACGTAAGGATCATCGTGCAAAACCGCTGGGTTCTCATGCCTACAGATATATCTTCTGAAGACTTAACAGAGCTATCCAAAATAAAAGAAGCAACCGAACAAGTAGCCCTTCAAATAGAGGACGAAGCATAGGTCAAAGATTGGAGGGAAGTCTTCATAGACTACTTCAAATCCCGACGAACACCCAAAAATGCGTTGTCTAGATATCAGCTCATGAAACGAGCTCTGTCATTCGCCTTCGTTAATGATACTCTATATAAGAAGTCGTTTGACCGTTTATGGCTAAGATGCCTTGGACCAGAAGAAGCGAAAAGAGTCGTCGAAGAAACTCACGATGGACTCTGCAGTTCTCATCAAGCTGGACCAAAGATGAAGTTAAAGATAAAAATAATATGTTACTATTGGCCCATAATGATTCAGGACTGTCTCGAATATACAAAGCAGTGTCACTCGTGCCAAATTCATGGGGACTTCATCTACCAACATCCAAATCCGCTACATCCAACAGTAGCTAGCTGGCCGTTCGAAATGTAGGGAACCGATATAAATAGCCCCATTGAACCAGTATCATCAAAAGGACATCGGTTTATACTGGCGACGACCGGCTACTTCTCTAAGTGGGCAGAAGCAGTACCACTAAAGGAGGTGAAGACAGAGAATATCCTCCATTTCTTCAGAACCCATGTCATTTATCGGTTCGGCACTCCGCGATGAATTATCTCGGATAATGGGCCAGCTTATAGAAGCCATAAAATCAGCCGCTTCGCATAACAGCATAAGATAGATTAGATATACTCTTCGGTCTATAATCCTTATGCCAACGGTCTAGCTGAAGCTTTCAACAAGACCTTGACAAAGATTATAAAGAAAACAATGGCTAGAAATAAAAGTGACCGGCATGAAAGGATATATGAAGCTCTCTGGGCGTACCGAATAACGTTCAAAACGGCCACGAATACAACACCATACGCGTTGGTATTTGACACAGAAGCAATGCTTCCCCTGGAAATAGAACTCCCTTCTCTACGAGTAGCAGTTCGATACGAGCTGACAGATGAAGAAAATGCTCATCTTCGGCTTGAGGAGCTCGATGCCTTCGATGAAACTCGTCTTATAGCACAACAAAATCTAAAAGCTTATAAGGCAAGGATGACGCGGTCATACGAAAAACTGACCAGGCCGAGAACATTCCGCCAAGGCGAACTTGTGCTAGTCGTTAAAATACCAATGATTCCCAATCATTCAAAATGGGAAAAGTTCGAGCCAAACTATGAAGGCCCGTACATCATAGATAAGGTCTATCAAGATGGAGCCTACCTGCTCATGGATATGCATGGCGAAAGACCATTTCGACCACTAAATGGTCGATTCCGAAAAAAATACTGTGCTTGATGAGTCACGACTTAGGTCAATGATAGATGACGACGCTCGTGTCCACTCGCTATCTTCCTGAATCAGAACTCTGAGAGTAGTGCCAAAAAACGGTATGTTCACAAGATAAATGCACACGGATGAAAACCCGAAAGGGCACCGTGAGTAAAAACCGCAGGACTGTCGGCGAGTTTGTGAAAACCCGAATAAGGCGCAAACTCGTAAAATAAAAAATTTATATGCACTTGCAAGGTCCTCTCGACCTTATGAGAAGAAAATACCTGTGTGAGATCCTTACGACTCACAAAGGAGCAACACACTTAGGAATACCTACGATTCCTAAAGAGAAATTACACATGCGAGATCCTTATGACTCGTAAGGAGAATTTTTCCTTTTAAGACCCTCAAGGCTCATAAGATTCAAAAGCCTTAAGCTACAGGGATCTGAACCTATTCTTAAGCCATCATATCCCCTAAGTTGCCTTGCAGGCTGTCCTATATCGACCCTTGTATACAATCCACGAGTATAAATAAATGTATCCCCCACCAAGTTCCACCAACGACGAGAAATGTCCCCGTATAGTGAATGATACTTGTAAGTCCTATCGACTTATAAGGAGAAAACACTCTTGCAAGATCCGTATGACTTACAAGAGAAAACACACTTAAAAACCCCTATGATCCCTAAGGAGAAAATACACCTATGGGGTCCTCACGACTCGTAGGGAGAAACACCTTTATGAGACCCTTACGGCTCATAAACTCAATAAGCTTTAGTCGACAGGATCCTAACCCTATTTGCTAAGCCATCTTTGTTCAAACAACAAAGGCAAATGATTATTGGCTCCTGGAAACATTCCATTTATATCGATACTGATGCCTAAACAGGTGTCAAACCCTAAGTTCTTTGAAGGCAAATAATGATTCACTCCTGGCAACATTCCAGTTGTAGCGATGCTATACTACAATGGGTATCAGGACAAAGTCCCTAACTCGCGACAAAAATCAGCAAGTAAAAAAAATATGAAAATAAAAAAGCAGAAATGTTTGGGCAACTCGCAATAAAAAGCAGCGAGTAAATAAAAAATAGCCGAAATGATTAGGCACCGCGATAAATAGTCGAAATGATTGGTCAATCGCAACTTTCGTGACATAATAGATGAAAAGATAGAGTATCACAGAAAGAAATAAAAAACATATATATGAAACTGTTTTGCCCTGCAAGTATGTCCATATTGACTCTTGTATACGATCCATGGGCACAAAGAAAGAAAAGGAACCATATTTTCCCACCAGGCTTTTTTAAAGGGAGAGCCAGATCTCGACGGTTCATATACAGCCTAGAGATCAACTCGGCGTTCTTCTCATCCTAACAGGGTGCAGACGTAATGTCAAAAAATCTCTAAGGAGCCAAATCAGAAAGGAGTAATGGAAAAATCCTAGCTCCAGCTCGACGTTCCTTCTCAGTGCAGATGCAATGTCAACAAAAACCTAAGGGTCAAATAAAAATGAAGTGACGATAAAATCCTAGCTTCAGATCTTTTTTGCAACATCTACAGCCTAAAGATCAGATCGATGTACTTCTCATGCCAGCAGGATACAGACGCAATGTCAACAAAGACCCAAGGGTCAAAGCAAAAATGGAATAACGGCAATATCCTAGCTCCAAGTCTCGATAACACATATACAACTTAGATACTATTACAGCGTTCACTTCCATCTTAGCAAGATGCGGACGTGACTATCAAATGAAATTGGAGAAATGGCATATTCCTACCTCCGGACTTCAATTGCAATACATACAGCATAGAAGTCCTACATATGTCTACCCTACTTCAGCAAAGGAACGGCACGCCATCGTTAAAAAAAATGAAGTGATGGCATATTCCCAGCTTCGGGTCTCGATGGCAACTCATATAAAGCCTAAAAGTCTATCGATGATCATCCCACACCAGAGTGGAGTGGTTATGACTCATCGGGGCTCCAAACTGAGCCTAACCTCAAGTAAAAAGCATCATGGAAAATTCCTAACGTTTACTCTTCCGACAGTAACATGACCTAAGGATGTTACTTGAAGACGTCTTTTCCAGCCCCCGAAGGGATCAGAGACACAACAGTCGCAGGGCTACTCGAATAGCGGCTTAAAGACAGCATATCGAGGAATACATCAGCCAACGTGACGGTACTACAGACTAAAACCCCAGTACCACAAACCTAACGGACCTCTGTCGTAAAGAATGGGGGTTATCTACATATAAGGTTAGGACAAGTTTGCCTGTAAACACAAGGGAAGTAAACTAAAAACACTCCGAAATGAGTACATAAACTAGAAACTCCGAAATGAGTGAATAAACTACAAAATCTGAAATGAGTACATAAACTGCAAACTCCGAAATGAGTGAATAAATTAGAAACCCCGAAATGAGCGAATAAATTAAAAACTCCGAATGAGTACATAAACTACAAACTCTGAAACGACTAAATAAACTAATGGGCACTAAACTAAGACATCAAACACAGAGAAGCGTATGCAAAAAAAAAAATGAATTCTTTATTCATAAATCAAAATGTTTAAGAGATATAGTTTACATTTATGTAAAGAAAGATAGGAAATACAATTCTAGCCCTTAAAAAGGCGGGGATTTAAGTAAATTGGCAACTTGCTCATTCTCTTCCCGTAGCTCCTCCTCGCATGCTACTATTGCAGCCAGCCTCGTTTCGAATTAAGCCCATTATTGCAAGTATGATGAAAGCTTCTCAGCGATTTCCTGCTTAGCAACCTCGCAATCTTGCATGCCTTGCTTGGTAAAGTCGAGTTTCTTCCTACCAATCCATTAGAAACACATTGTTGGAGATTTTCAAAAATAACTTGCAGCTGCGTGGAATTCGCTTTGAGCTAGGCGCGCAGCTGGCTGGATTCGCCAAAAGCTGTCTTGTGCCCCTTTTGCTTCAGGGCCAACTTTTGCTCAAAGTATTGAATGGAATCGGCACTTTGCTCGATCTATATGATCAGTTGAGCCTTCAAGTTTAATGCTTCAGGAGTGCGACGCTTGTGTTCGATCTCATGCAAACAAGCCTTAATCTGCTTACAATAGTCAACCCAAATGCCGACGAAGTCTTTATTGTGGAAATTCATAAGCGTCGCTAGTATAGGGTTGACTTCATCAGCAAAATCCGTAGCGGAAGTGAGGGCTTCAACGTTAAGATCATCGATAAATTCACTTAACATCCGCCTGCTATTTGACGCTTCCCTGGAAGATTGACACTTAGCAAAGGGCCCTGTAGGCATGGAAATGCGAGACTCGAGGGGGTCCAAATCCGGTGCAGCTGCTGCAGAATGAAGCATGCACAAAGAAGGGTCAGATTTCAACCTGAAAAATAAAGAAGAATGTCGATGGACGGGATCTACCATACCAATGGTCAAAAATGGAAAGGTAGGAAGAACAGGGGGTTCGGTTATTCTTTTGTTCTCTCCCTCGAGCCGTAATACTGACATCAATATGAGAAAAGCTTAGCAATAGAAAGTTTGCTCGTGGAAAGATGAAATAACAGGTGAAAAATATATTAATCAACACCCGAAGGGGGGACGAAGTCCGATTGGAAGGAGAAATGTGAGCTTAACATTTGGTGTAAGTGGTCAAAAAGCACTCTTGCGGGGTTGCAACGATATATGGTAAAGAATCTAATCCAATAAAATAATATCTATATTGAAATAAAGAGATGAGAAAACTTTACTTTCCCTCATTAAACCCGAGAGAACTCGAGGGGACATAAAATAGAGGGGTGGAACGGTGAAATTTGTGGCAATGGCTGACAATGATTCTTTAATCAACACGGCACTGGGGTCTACCACGCCTGTATTCAGGAAATATTAGCAGAGATGACTAGCAAGAGTGAGAAATCAAAAGTAATAACCTGAGAAATACTTGATGGGGCAGAAACCATAATAGGGTCTGGAGCGTCACCAGCTATAACGGCTTCCTCGGTTTCCACCCTAATCGGGAAGGTGGATTTAGCATCTGCACCTTCGTTCCCTGAATCGATAAGGGCCGTCGTCATGCTCGCACCACCCGCCGATATCAGGGATCCACAAGGGGAAGAAGCGGCAGTCGGAACAGTCAAGCATCGGCACTTCACCTTCCACGTCACCACCTAAACATTGCCCTATTAAAAAAAGAGGGGGGTGTTATAATTCGAGAAAAAGGCTTTTACCAGGGTGACGTGCACTGTTTTACCTTGAAGTGACCGCTCGGCCTCTTCGCGAGCCACACGCGCAACTTGCCTATAAGCGGTGGACAGGGCAGAAGGAACGTCCTACATGGGAATTTCAGAGGGTTGGGCATCACTCGAACCCGCGCTTGCGGCCAGGTTAGCCAGACGCTCCCTTGCTGCAGGCTTTTTGCGCTTCCCCTCCGCTTTGGCTATACGAATGGATCTCCTCAGGACTTCCGACAGAGGAGCGTCTTTGTCCAAATCAGGTTCGGCCTCCGGATCTACTGCTACATCCATCATTGGCTGCTTCAGCGACGCCTCCCATGGCGGCTCTTAGAAGATCTCAACCATAGCCGGTGGCTCTAAAGGCTCACCCACACCATCACCCGAGGTTGGCATTGTACTGGAAACAACACAAGTTGTGGTGGTTCCTATAAAAGAAAGAAGAAGGGGGGTCAGGTGGTGAATAAAATAAACTAAATGTGTAAAAGCGCCGTGAAACGAATCATACCGAAGCCCATGGAAGCACGGAATCTCTCCTCCTCCTCAAATATCTTGAGGGATGCTAAGAGAACCTCTTTAGTGGAAATTCCTGTTAAGAGAAGAGCATTAATAAAGAATAATAAATTGGTAAAAAACAATGTATACATAGAAATGTGTAAATAGAATATACTGGACGCCGCCAGAGAAGCTAGAACTGCTTGTTCACGAGCTAATCTTTTAGAAGCTTCGAGGGCGGCCTAAAGATCCGTGGCGACGTTCTCATCGATGGAGGCTTCGAACAAACCGTCATTGGTGCCGTATTCGGACAAGCCTTCGCCATAAGGAGCATGAGGCTCCTGACCCAATACAACATCAGCTGAGAATAGAGATTTCTTCTTCTTCAGTGACCTGACAGTGATCCCTGACGACAAAAGCATTCGCTTAATGGGCTACTTAGGACGGCGGATCCCGATCTCCGAACCAATGCCCAACTCCGGGGACGCCGCAGCTACCACAGTCGCAGGAGCATCCGGTCGAAGCTTATCCGGAAATGCTCGCGGAACTACGACCGCACTACTCTCTCTCCAGGAAGGACGGACGACTGCCCGTAGCCTCATCGGAACCACGGGATTGTTGGCTGGAACCGAATCCTTGTGGTCAAGAAGCATCCGCCTTTCCTTCTTGAGGACGGCCCCCATTGCATGCTGATACCAGGTAACGTAGGCATTCGAGGCCTTTGGAATATGACTCGGCTCGCTGATCAGGAAATGGGACCCCGTATTCAGATGCATGAAATGGTGCGCCACTTTGTGAACACCCTCCTCAGTAGTAACTGGATCAACAATAAACGCTTCGAGGGGAATACCTTGGTTGTAGCCCGATTGCTGGGTAAAACGGTGCGGGTTAATCTCATAAACAAATCCAAGACGTTCTGTCTAAATACCAGGAAACCTGGCCTAATAGAATACAAATGGATGATCTCTCGAGCCCTCAATACAGAAGCTCAGTTCTTGAAAACATTGTGTAGCGGCTGATCACTTTGGAGGATTCTTTGCCGATGGTCAGGACTTTATTGACAAAGGCCTTGATGCCCCCAACCATGTGCAAGCAAAGAAGCAATCGCCGAGCCTCTTGCTATTTTGGGTCTGGAGAAGAAGCATCGACCAAGTGCATGACCCGATGAAAATTGTATCCTTCATAAAATCTGGGTCATTTGTGCACACCAAAAGCACCCTACACGTGCATCTATTTCCATGAGGTGAAGTAATGCCGTGGGAGATTAACGGGCTTCACACCTGGCTGAGTGGTGTCGGCCGCCAGAATCAGGCCATGATATAAGTGAGCCAGTCCTGTAATCACAACGGCCATGCGCGTCCCCGCTACAATACGATGAGCCAGATAAAAGAAAGATGGTCTCATATAACGGGGATGCATTGGAAGCGCAAACCGGCTCAGCCACAAGCCGATGAACCCTAGGAAGAACGTCTCCTCATCAATGTCTGGAGAGGCGACCTCTATGAAAGGGACGATTGGGGTATCCGGAATAAAAATTGCTTTAAATCCACCTCCGCGGTCGGTAGTTTGTCCAAGACAAATCCGAACTGATCATCGAGCTTGGCGAACTTCACGGCTTTCTTCGATAAAGCCTTCGGATGAAGGAAATGAGCAATGAAGTCCGTGAAGCTAACTCCGTGCCCCCAGACTCCAAGAATAAGCTTTCATATATGTTCAACACTTTGATCAAGCTCGGAAAATTTTGTCAAACGACATTCTCTGGGGTAAGACCCATAACCACTCATTCGGTAGCGAATACATACTCGTCAAGAGAAAGTATCTCCTCATAATGCTCTCCTCTGATGGGTAACCCAGATATCTCCGCGAATTCCTCCAACGATATTAGGACCTTCTGATCCGATAAGAGAAATGTGTAGGTCGGGATATTACATTGTTCCATAAAATATTTGACCCACCACAGATGAGAAGTATGGCAGTAAAAAAGGGACACAAAGATTGCTAGACATAGCCCGGTCTTTAGCAGCAGTGACTTCTTGGCCGACAGAATATAATGAGCTTACTGCAGATAGCTAGCCAGATGACGGGGAGTCATTCCTATCATATAAACATGCCCCTAAGGACACGATTCTCTTTGTCATATGCGACGCCATAGAATGTCTAGGGCCATCGGTGGCTGCACTGGTATCGATTACATGGAAGGTTGGAGATGACCTTCCGAGGTCCAGTTGACCTGTTCTACTGCGTAAGCGACCCGTGAAAGGTCGACATAGTGAATTGACGGGATCGGTTCTGACGGCGCTGCGCAAGTAAAACTGTGCCGACCCCAGATAATGTGACTGTACCATGACCATTACAAATGAAGAGACTTCCACTCTGGGTCATAATCCCGAATGAGCACAAAGACCTCCCGATCTGTAGGCTCATCGGAGAAAGCACTCTCCAAGCGAACGTAGGGGAAGGAGGAATCAGAAGCCATAGTACTTATATAAAAAAGGGGTTAATTATTGACACAATGTTCAAGACTTTATCATTTTTAGTACACCCAAATTTCTACTACATTCTAACATGTTAAAATCACCACAGTTCAAAGAGAAAGGGACAATGGACCCACAAAATCAAGGTAATGCCCTCAATCAATGATGAGGTAAGCACTCATTGTAAGAATCCAAAAGGATTCTCATTTAATGAAAAATCTCATTGAACTGTGGAGTTAAACTCCCAATATTATCGAAAAAACGAGTTCTACAGTAGATTCAAATCGGCAAGAAGAACCCTAAAAAGAAAGAAAAAAAAGAAAAAGGGAATAAAATTCCAAAAATAATTTTCAAAATCCTTATGGGAAATGGAATTAAATTCCAAACAACCCTCAAAAATCAAAGTCACTGACAGGGTAAAGCCCTAAGATCTCTAAGATCTATAATCTACCCAAATAAAAGCTATTTTTAAGATCTCTAAGAGATCGTTCTGAGATAAGATCAAAGCTTTGTTAATGGGTTAAAAATAACCAAAACGAGAAGAGATTCTTTAAGAGTTAAATTGTGGTCATAATTTTTACCAATTTTTGACAGAGTTTAACTCTGAGAAAGGTCTGAGAACAGAGATCTAAACTCTGAGGAGAGAATTAAATTCTTAAGGAAGAAGAAGACTCAAGAAGATGATGGAATGACAGTCATCTCAAAGGCTAAAAGCATTAGTTATAAGACATGAAGGGACGGTTCAACTCCTCAAGAGATCGAGCGGTGGAAAGGGTGACACCGTTGCACCCATGTGTGAGCCATGTGAGCATAACGGTGGGGGGCATTTGTTTCTCCAATATTTAAACCTAATAAAAGAGCAAAACTCTGTTGGATTTAATGAGGCAGCGCCTCATGTGCTCTCCACGAGGGCACCAGCGTCAGAGCCAATCTTATAGAATTAAATCCTATGGTGGCGCCGCACGTACTCCTCACGATGGCGCCAATGTGCAAAGCATATAAAACGCTTTCTGACTAAGAATTAAATTCTTAAATGGCGCCGCGCGTGCTTATCATGCGGATGCCAATGTGCAAAACACAAAAATACCTATCATAAGAATTAAATTCTTAAGTAGCACCCACGTGCATAACACTTGAGCGCCAGCGCCCAAGTTCATATCAGTAGAATTAAATTCTACATTTCCCTAACAAAAGTTGGGATATTATTTGTTAAATAGAGCCGTTGGATCAAAAATCCAATGGAGATGATAAATTATCAAAATACGGAATTAAATTCTGTTGGGAGAAAACATCTCCCAAATCTTTCTAAAATAAGAAAGATACTCTCAGTTGGATCAAAGATCCAATTATAGAATAAAATTCTATTTTGGAATATATTTACTCAATCTTTCTGAACAAAAAAAAATTGCCCTCTGTAAAACAGAAAACCATTGGATTAAAAAAAATCCAATGGTGATTAAAAATCACCATTTTAGAGAATAAATTCTGTATAGGGGAAAATATTTTCCCAATCTCGTTAAAAACAAAAAAAATCATATTCTGTAAAACAAAAGTCCTTGGATTAAAGATCCAATGGTGGGTACAATTTCCCAAAACAATTTTGAGACCAATTAAATCAATTTGAATCTCTCAATGAGAAATTTTCTCAAAACCAATTAACAACTTGCCTCCACTATATAAAAGACCCGAGACCTTAAGTTTCAGAGAGAGACGGAGATAAAGAGAACCCCCCATAAGCTTATGAAAAATACAGAAATCTTCCAAAACAAAAGAGAATTCAATTCTCAAGAAATAAGAAGACTTTTCTCCTCAAAACCCTGGGTAAAGAAAAGAGATCAAAATATTTCTATCACATCTAAGGTTTTAATCCTTTTAAAAGAACTTAGTTCTTTCTCTAGATCTGAGATCCACAAGGTAAATCTCCTATAATTTGAGAATTTAATTCTCATCGGAAATATCTTGTTCTTGAGAATCAAAGATTCGGGGAAGAACAAACTTTTTTTAAAAAAAAGAGAAAAGAAAGAAAACGGAGTCAATGATGCTCCATGGACTCAGTTCCTTCAAATCGAGAACTTGGTTCTTTAAAAACACAACCTAAAATCTTCAAATATAGTGATTTTAGCGAGAGTTAATGGTCAAAGCACCTCTTTGAAAACATCAATAGAGATTAAATCTCTATATAAAAGAAACTAGCGTCTCATGTGCTTCCCACGTGGGTGCCCATCTTTTGCAGCGCCTCACGTGAAAGACACGCGGGCGCCCAAAACAGAAGGCCAGCGCCTTACATGAAACACATGCGGGCACCATATAAAAAGTGCTTTGCACTTCACATACAGCCCAAATAAGGCTGAGTGCTCAGCACTAATGGGGCAGCGCCCAGTGCCTCACGTGCTCCTCATGTAGGCACCACAAAAATAATAAGAGTGCTTAGCACTCCATAAATAGCCAAAACTGCTGAGTGATTAGCACTGATTGGATAGCTCCCAGCGCCTCACGTGTTTCTCACGTGGGCGCCACTAAAAAAAGAAGAGAGAAAAGTTCTTAACACTCCATAAACATCCAAAATGGCTGAGTGCTCAGCGTTCATTGGGCGTGTCCATAATTAAATACTTCACATGACACCCATGTAAGTGTCAGAGCATCAAACAAGTGCTTAGCACTTTTTCATAAAAAAGGAAGACTAAACCAACAGAGCCCAAATAAGTGCTTAGCACTTCTGAACAAAAAAACTGAGCAGATTAAGCCCAAATTAGCTAAGTCTATAAAACTTTCTTATAGCCGAGCCCAAAATGCTCTGTTGTTTGGATCTTAAATAAAAATGATCATTAAAATATTGCTAAGTTGATCTTAGTCTCAAATTAGACTAACGTATCATTAGTTAAAAATAAATTGAGCCCAAATGCTCATACATTTAAGTCGGTCTTAATCTTAAACCAGATTAATGGTCCTTAAATAAACTTAAGCCCAAATTTAAAATATACGGATTTGGTCTAATTCGCGCCCTACAGGAGACGACATAAACTAGTCTCCGTATACAATCCACAGGCAACCAAAACAAACTAAAAAAACACACGACACGAAGTGAACTTCCTGAGTAGGAGAAAATGGTTATCGCAATGCGGTAACATAATTAATTGCAGTGGCTTGCGTCTACAGGGAAGAGCGTCCCTATAATCAAAAACACCTCATAAAAGGAGGGGGAATCTGATAAAGTCTGCTACAACGGCCGAGTCTGTCCAAACCTCCAATATATGGTGCCATAAATCAACTTGGTATCTTCAGAGAGGTGGACGGATAAATCCAAATAGCATCTGCCTCCAGAATTCAGGTCAGACATCTCAACGTCTCAGTCTCTGTCTTTCGGCGGTGAACATACACATATTGATGAAGACTTGATACAGTAGTATACTATTTTTGTTTGTATTTATCTTAACATGTGTATATGTTATACTCGATATCACATATGACGGATACATGTTGATAGAGCCCGATTTTGCTTGACTACCACCGTTATGATGGCGATCATACTTGTGGGAGCTGGGTAGTCCATAAGTACATCCTTAAAGGTCCCAAGTCGTAGGAATATCAAGACAGGGTATCGATATTCTAGAGTAGACTTATCTATACGTCTCTAGACCCCGATGATGATCACCTAAGATTGTATACAGGTACTCACTGGGGGTGAGTACACGGGACGGACTTGCCGAAAACCTCTAGATGGTATTATACCTATCGTCAGATAGCGGTTCTCAGGTGACATGAGTACAGGTTAGTCTTAGGACCTGAGATCATCATTTGTCTCATGTGAGTTCCTACTATGCTTTGATCACTACCCTACCACGACTCTACTGAGTCATGCAAACAGGTTTTCATTGGTTATAATCCCGAGCCACATGGAGGCAGTGAGTGATTGTCAGGGATTCGTCTCTCCCGGTATTGGGAGTCGATATCGCATTGTGTCCAGTTGGCAAAAACATAAGACCTTGGCCAAAGCAGTTGAGATTTACTGATGGTTAGATCAGTAGTTTGTCGGATTGGTCCTGAGCCAAATCGACACGACTTATCGGGTCAGCAGGGGTCTGACGTTTACCATCCCCTAGACCCGGTATGAGATACTCTTAGACGAAGAGACCAGACTATACGGAGATTGTCACGGATAGGCTCAGTAGGGGTCCAGATGAGCTTGCTCGTCGGCCGTCCTTTTCGACAGGTACCTGAGTAGCCGTTAAGAACAGCTAGTGCCGCAGACGTGCTTGTGGTTAAACCCACTGCTAGCATACTGTTGAGTCTTTACAGTCCCATATAAAGGGTTTCTCTGGTTCAGGCGAAATGATATGGTGGCCATATGTTTATACGTGCAGGGTTTCGATCGAATGATAATACTAGCCGGCTTAGGATTAAGCCAGATTATTAAATCAGGTATTGATTTAATAATTTACATATACACATTTCAATATGTATATTCTAGTGTCATCTAGGTTTTCGATCGAGCAGATTTCTGATCGAATGATAATACTAGCCGGCTTAGGATTAAACCGGATTATTAAATCAGGTATTGATTTAATAATTTACATATACATATTTCGATATGTATATTCTAGTGTTATCTAGGTTTTCGATCGGACGGTTGATAATAGTAGCGGGTTTAGGATTAAGCCGGTTTGTTAAATCAGATATTGATTTAATGCTAGTATTATATCAGTGGTATTATTCTATCTCTTGGGTATTCGTATTTTAATACAAATACGGGTATGTATATACGGTAGAATGTATTCCGTATTTATACGAAAAACATTTTATAAGGTGGACACCTTATTTTTGATTTATCCATTTATTCTTTTTTAATGGAAATGAGATGTAAAGGTAGTAAGGAGAGATATGGTGAAAACCATGCTTGAATAGTCTTGAAAAATGAATTTATAATTCATTTGTGCAAACTATTAAAGTATGGTTGATATATTTATAGTGCAAAATATGTTTTATAAAACTATGATTGCATTATTGTTTCAAGTAATGATTTTTTCATTCTCACCTTGAGCTTCTCTCTCCACTCTAGCCTTTCTTGAGTTCCTCCACCTTCTTCTTCATCTTCCTCCCTACCATCTCATGAGTTGAGAATCAAGAGAGATAGAAAACTCACTACATTATCTTGGCAACCTAGATTAGTAAACTAGGTTGTTGAGTTGCTTCATTTGTGAAGCTAAGTTTGGATTACAAACTCTAAGGTAGATCATCTAGGGCCGAGGAAGCCGACTATTAAGGTTGATCTAAGAGATCCTTAGGAGCTTAAGAAGAGGAGTGAAGATCTGAAGGACATGGATCTTCTGGTATAACCTTCTCTAATAGTAGTTGCTAGTTTAGGGTTATGGTTTGATCACTTGGGTTAAGTTTGTTGTGCTTGCTTAAAAATTTAATTTTTGTGCATTCCGTCTCTCTACTTCGATGTAGAGTGAGCACAGCTCACCAATATGGTATCCAAGCTACTCCATAAACCTTAACTTGACTAGTTTGCACTAATTTAGAGTTTCGATCGACGGAATTTTCCGAATCGCATTTCCATATCATTGCTTGTTGTTCGAATTTTAAGGTTGTTCAAAAAATATTTCTGGTTGCATTAAAATTATGTGTAGGAAAAATTAGAGCAAAGAAAAAAAATTAGGGACCTAAACCAAAAATTTGATTGCGGAACAGAAGCCAAATGCACCATTTGGCCACTGAACCATGGTCCAATTTTGGCTACAGTGCCCCAAATAATTTCTGGTGCTCTAATACATGGAAATATGATTTTTGGAATATTTGGTTTTGAGCCAGATGTGTTTGTGTACTGGAATGTACTTGGGGCCAATGCGGAAAGTTTTAATCGATCGAAATTTTAAATTTGTGCCTTTTTGAATATTTGTTTCTGTGACCGTGAATATCATAGCGAGGTATAATCCGATCGGTTGCTATATGTACAATCAGACATGTTTACGAACATGATATTCGCGTTGATGTTCTACGTTGCACCGATGTTATAGATGGATTGTCATGGTGGATAGCTTATAGTGCAATGGTAGATGTACAATGTTGATTCATTTGTATATTCATTATTGCGGGGCGAGCGTCCGACATGTGGACTGCCGTTTCTGCCAGTTTGTATATTCATTTATTTGGGCACGGCCGGATTGAGGTCGATGTCACCGTTTGTATATATATTTTTCTTTTCTGTACAAGGGTTACCCCGCAGAGGAGTGCTCAAATAGCCTGGTTCTAGAGGGCAACGGGCCTGCATCTCATGGCGTTGAGATAGAGGAGGCCTTACTCGAGATTGGCGGGCTATTCGCCGCACTCATAGGGGGTATAGGATGACTTATGGAAGGGTGCTCAAGTTACCGGATTTTGTGAAGTGCTGGGTGGCTCATTCACTTTGTTGATTGGGGTTGCCTCATTTCCGGGATTGGTGGGCAACTTTCTGTTAGTTATATGTATGCCCTATAGGCCATTACTATACATAGGATGTATATTGTAGTGGATGCTTGGACATATATAGGGATGACTTTCTTGCTCGATATGATAGTATGCTATCTGGTTACTCTTTACCTTAACGTGTACACCGATTGTCTCTCTGTTACATGTTGGTAAAGCCTTTAGGATTTGTACTTGACTACCTGGACTATGATGCGGATCATACTAGTGGGGACATGGTAGTCCATAAGTACATCCTTCAAAGTCCCTAGTCGTGGGTGTATCGAGACGGGGCATCGATATACCAGAGTAGACTAGCGTGTAGCTTCTCGACCCATATAGATGGGCGATGGATGATCCCATATCCATTGGTGTTTGACATCAGAGATGATATACGGGTGCTCAGTGGAGACTGGGTACACTGGATGGACTCGCCGAGAACTCCCAGATGGTATTATACCTTACATCAGATGGCAGTTCTCTGGTGACACTGGTACAGGTTAGTCTGTAGACCCGAGATCGTCATAGAGTCTTGTGTGATTCCCACCGTGCTTTGATTTCCATCATACCACGTCCAAGAGGGCATGCAAAAAGGTGGTTTTTGGGTACAGTCCCGAATCACATGGAGGCAATGAGCGATAGGAGGGGTTTCATCTCTCCCAGTATAAGGAGTTGATGTTGTGCAGTGCTCGATTGGCTATAACAGGAAGTCCTTGGCCAAGGCTACTTTAGGGATTTACTGGTAAGTGTTACCAGTAGTTGCTCGACCCGTTATGAGCCTCATATCGACACGACTTATCGAGTTATTGGGGTCTGACGTTTACCATCCCTAGGCGAGATATGCGACATATCAGACGAACAGACCGGACTGTACGGTAGTGTTACTGGTTGGATTCACAGGAGTGTGAGCGGGCTTGCTCGTTGATCTTCTGATCGCTCAATACCCGGGTGGCCGTTACGTTTAGCAGACCGCTTGCGGCTTGTGGGTGTTTGATATGATCATCACCTACTGCCGGCGTATTGACGAGTCATTAGAGTCCTACACAGGGGTTTCCTGGCTCAAGCGAAACGAAATAGGATCGCATATGAGATATGTGCGGGACCGAGAATAATACCAGTATGTGATGCTGTATTCTCTTCTCGCGATTTGTGACATTGATCGGTTGTATATAGCCGGGTTATTGGATTAAGTGTTGATTCGATAAGTTGTTACTATAGATATTAGTCGGTTATATAGAATATGACCGGATCGTTAAATCAAGTGTTAATTTAATGATTTAATGTATAATTATATTTTTGATATATTACTTTACATTAACTGGTATTGGTTCACTTAAGATTGATTTTCTCACTTGAATGTGCACATTGTTTATATGTGATATATGCAAGTGTACATTTTTGTATCATGCTTGATGATACAAACAAGTTGTGTGTATGAGACTTGAACCAAATCAAGGTTAGATTAAGGTTTACTATTTTCCTATGCTTATAACAAAAGAGTGTGACTTTGGTCAAAGTTATCGAGCTTCATGAAGCTTGATAAACATTGACAAAGTCAACTCTTTTGTCATTTGTCAAGATATTAGTTAACCCAACCCTTAACCTAATGCTTTGGTTAAATCTTTACACGAGTTAAGCATGAGGGCTTAACTCAACCATGGTGCCATTATTTATTGGATAAGTTTCATTTTGGATAATGATTCATAGATTTTTTTTTTCTTCTTCATCTTCATCAAGCTCACAAAAGCTTGCTAGCTCCAATGGTGCCATGAGAAAAAGAGTGAGAAATCTAATTCTAAAGTTAACCGACTTCCTATTTCTTCATCCTCTATCACTTGCCATGTAGTAGAGGGTGTTTTCTTCACAAGTTTCTTGACCTAGTGAAGATGGAGCTTGAGTTTGAGTCACCCCGAGTAGATCATCTTCGGCCTCGAAGTCAATGACCTAGCCCGATCATTTCTCCGACGAAACCATCGCTAGAGTCCGGGATCCCGATGATCGCAGCGGAGGGACGTCAACACGGAGCTAAAGAAGTGGAGGACCGGATCTACAAAGGTTGTATTTCCATTCACTTAGTAGCAAAGTAGTTTGCTAGCCGGTTGTTTCGCCTAATCTCTAGTTAACGATCTTCATTAAGGTTCCTCGGCACATAAAAATTTGAATTTGGCATGGTTGATGCCTTGTGGAACCTCTTGAGTGTGCCTAGCAACCCTACAGTGGTATCAGAGCCTAGCTAGAGCTTTAGGCGAAGTGTAGACGATGTTAGAAGTCCGATCGAACCCGAAACCCCAATCCAAAACCCTTCTCTGTACAATTTTTCAAATTGGGATTTTTGTGAATTAAAAATATGCAGAAAATTCAGCAGGGTTTTCTAGGGGCTACTGTGAAGCACGTGTCCCTAAATCAACTAAAGCGCCGCGGAACCGCAGCCCCATCCTGGTATTTGCGGCGGTTCCGCGGCCATAAAGAAGCTTCTTGTCACGTGCTTTGCACAGATATCCCCGTCTGTAATGCCTGTGTTTTCTGGGTAATTTTAATTACTACTCAAGTATTGAGTTTTTGGATTGTATTGGGAGTTCGATGATTCGATCGGAATCTTTAACTTTGTCTGTATTTTTCCGGATAATTTAGAATATGTTAAAAAGTTTGACAGGATATAAATACCCAATTTTTCCCCTGCCGGGAAATTTCCAAGTGTTGGATTTTTCCGTAGTTTGAAAACGTTCTAAATAGTGCAGGTAACGCGATGGTCCCTCTAGAAGACAACAAACCTTAACTCGATTATGTAACCGTCTTGAACTGCCCTTTGAATCTTAGGGTTTGGGGCAGTACGGCGTGCCACATGTGAGGCGTTGACTTGACCCTTCTACGGCTGGACCGTTGGTACTGTGGCATGAAGTGAATGTTTTGAAACTTATTTCATGTGTTGAGCTGTTTCGGGAAAACTTGGGTGTTTGACTGTTCGATCGGAAAGTTTAACATTTTCTATTTATCTGAAATGTGATACAATATTTGGAATCCACAAGTAAGTTATGAGATAACTGATTTAGATGTTATAAACATAGCAATTTAGTCTCGAATGATCGGTTGCCACGGAATTTTGATGCGATCAAAAGTTCGTCGCAATCACGTAGCGTAT
The DNA here is from genome assembly GCA_030015575.1 of Agapanthus africanus. Lineage (NCBI taxonomy): Eukaryota > Viridiplantae > Streptophyta > Magnoliopsida > Asparagales > Amaryllidaceae > Agapanthus > Agapanthus africanus. Next base: position 176,369,263 of record CM057350.1, on the reverse strand, counting down.
GCGGATACTCACTGGGTAAACTTAATAGACAGCCATGTCCCATAGCCCCGACCAAGTGACTTTAGGAGAACCCCGTAGCCAAAAGCATCCGTTCGGGTGCTCGCGGCAGCAGTGTTCCACCTTAGTGCACTTCGTCGACGGCATCCGGGGGTGCGGCCGCTTACTAAAGTTTGCGACGAGCATTCGATCAGTTTTTCGAGAATCTTGTTGAATTGCCCGACTAGATATTGAAAAGTGTTTTCGATTTAGAGACTAAAATGCGGGGTTTATAATTGTTAGGCATGTGATGTCTAAGGAATTCATTTGGTCAGGCATGCGATGTCTGAGGAGATTGCGGATTCCAACTGTTGTAGTTTTACACTTTCTTTTCTGTGACCGTAAGTGTAATATGTGATATCGCCGGTTTCGTTGCTATATGTCAACAACAATTGGGATGCGCATATTTACTTACGTTGATGACATGTGATGTTATGTGTTGCTGGATATGTTATATTGGATCGTCGCGTTTTGAATAGCCGTGGTTTTTATGTGAGATAAGAGTTTTTATTTTCATTCATGTAAAATTTATTGTATGTAATATTCTTTTATTGGGGCACTTCCAGGTTGCGGAAGATGTCACCATTGTATATTATTTACTTTTCCGCACTAGGATAGACCCAAAGAGGAGAGCACAAGGAACCGGGTTCTGGAGTCCAGTGGGAGACCAACTTGAGGAGTCAAGTCCGGGTCTCCTAACTCAAGAATTGGTGGGGTTGCTTGCCGCTCTCGTAGGGGTCTAGGGGTATGGGTTTGGCTATTCATCGCGACCGTGGAATCCGTGTTTTATACTGGTTCGTATTGAAAACACGGACGTCCTAGTATATCCAATGTTTCATATGTTTCTTCTGCTGCGATATCTGTGATATGATCATTTGATATGTGATGATAGATACTGTATATAATATATATGATATATTATATAGACGTTACTTATGTTTTGCACTCGCGCTAGCCCTGCCCCGCTCTGTCGTTAGTTACCTAACCTTACGGTGCACGAGGGGACATCGAGGTGAATGCGGATGGCATAAGTGTACGTCGTATTTATCTGTGATGTTTAGGTGATTTAAATGATGGGACTTCATTAATATGATTAATGAAATAAAAGAAACCTAAAAGATGTTGTGGAATCGAATTTTCAAAAACAGGTAGCTACAGTTCTTGCTTTGCATCGCAGTGTTCTATGTAGAACATCCTGCACCTTATTCGATAAGGAAAGGGCCGAGATCCCTTCACCGGGAGTGACCCCTTTAGCAATAACTGGCAGATGCTACAACCCCCGGTTTGTCTTTTGATTGCTTCTATAGTTCTTGCTTTGCACAGCGGTATATATGATATATCCTGCACCTTATCCGATGAGGAAAGGCCCGACGATCCCTTCACCGGGAGTGACCCCTTTAGCAAAACTAGAAAAGCCTAAAAAACACTCCATTTAAAATCATTTGATTCTACGACGATATAAAGTTCATTACGCAAAAGGTTTTCTTAAAAACCTGTCGTAGCCCTCCGTCATTTCAGATAAGTAATAGTTAGTATTCGTGCTGCGTTTGTTGACTCAGTCAAGGCGTAGTGTGCCGTAGCTGATTAGTGCTTATCTGCAAAGCATATGATGCGATTGGATTAGGGTAGTCGTGCGGCCATGTTGACTCAGTCAAGGGTCGTGCGGGTGGGTTTAATTCAATCGGGAAATGACGGGTTGAACTTTACTTGCGGTCTATGGTTTGTTGACTCAGTCAAGGTCATAGATCGCTTGGGGCAAAATATTATTGGGAATTTCAAGTGTTGAAATTTGCAATGAGATTGCATACCTTCTATAAGATAGTTGGATCCCGATACCCGCTGCGAGTAAGAGTTACTCCAGAGAGAGTTTTACACATTACAATTAGCCGATCAAGTAAGTGTCTAAAAAGGTGTCAACGGGGTTACGCCTCTGGGAAAACGAGGTTTACTTTAATTAGGTCCGTGCGAAAGCACGGGGGGCCTCCCTCAAAGTACCGACACTGGCCTGGCTGAAAGATTGGCGAACTTGTAGCGTGTAATTAATCCCGGCTAGTCTTTCCTTTTAGGGTTTGAAGGAAGATTTGATAAAAACAGTGGGAGCCATCCTGATTAGATAAAATAATAACCAATCTGATCTTGCAAGAGCGCACGCAGAGTGTTTTTTTCTCTCTCTCTCTCCAGGTAGCGAACATGTCACGCCTTAATCAAGATAATAATACGGATATTTTGACTGAACCCGCTTGTTATACTGAGCTGGGGAACGTTGGTCCCGCTCCAACTTATAATTGTTATAAGACAGAGCAGGAAATTGGGGATTACCAGAATTCCCGTGCCGCCCAAACGAAGAAAGTGCATATCGATGCATCATCTTCGGGTGTGTTCGTTACAGAGAACTGTTTCTCAAATGTCCTTTACGTCCTGGGTATATGATACCGGATCAGGATCCCACATATGTAAAATATTACATGGGCTACAGAAAGGTAGAGAACTGAGAACGGGTGATATGTTTCATGAGGCAGAAAACGGTGCAAGTGTTGCAGCCAAGTCTGTTGGTCACTGTCACCCTATATTACCAGAATACATTGATTCTGAACAGATGTTATTAGATACCGAACCTGATATACAAAATCATATCAGTCTCTTTATTTAGATAAATAAGGATATAATTTTGTATTGTTGGATGATGGTTTGAACATTTCCTATATCAAGAGTTGATCGGTTCAGGCACATTATCTAAAAGCATTGACGTTTTAGATCAAACTACAGTTCTTAGTATATAGAACACACACAAGAGGAAGAGTTTTGAAATGAACGAATCCTTCTTGAGGCATTGTAAACTAAGTCATATCAATGCGACCCGACTGGCTGAAATTACATTTAGATACATATTTAAATCAGTTTGAATTTACATCTTGTGAAAGTTGCCAGTCATGTCACAGAGATAATATGACCATAGCTCTGTTTATTGGAAGCAGAGCAAGAGTTAGTGAACTCTTGTGATGATACATATTGATGTATGAAGGCCCCCTGTCTACGAATGCCAAGACCAGTTCTTTGTATTTCATTACATTCTCTGATAATCTCTTAAGATTCAGATATATGTTCCTGTTGAAACAAAAGTCCAAAATTTTTGAGATATTCACAGAATATAAGTTAGAAGTAGAGAACCAAAATACGGGTAAAAATATTATGTCCTATGATGAGATCAAGGAGGAGAATACTTGAGCACAGAATTCCTGGATTATTCTAAAGGAGAATGAGATTCTCTCCCAGCATTACTCCTCCGTTTACACCATAGCACGATGGTATATCGGGACGGAGCAATAGCACCCTATGTGATATGGTGTGCTCTATGATGAGCACTACTGAGTTTCCTATTTCCTTTTAGGGAGTTATGCACTTATGAAGTTGCATACCTATTGAATAGGGTTCTGATCAAATCAGTTGCCTACCACTTCATATTAGATATGGAAAGGGAAGAGCCCATATCTTAAGTTTGTTAAGATTTGGGGTTGTCCGGCCTATGTCTAAAGAGCAAAATCCGGACAAGCTCAAGGCAAAGTCAGATCTGTGGAAGTTTGTTGGATATCCCAAGCATACGCAAGAGAATATCTTCTACCTAACCGAAGAACAAAAATGTTTTGTTTCTCAGCATGCCACCTTTGTGAAAGGGAATTTCTTGTGAAGAAATTATTGGTAATGAGGTAGAACTGGAAACAGTTCCAGCTATACAAACTGCAGCTGATGATTTGGTAGAACCAAAGGATTCAATAGCAACCAACGAACCTCAGCCTCTCCGCCGATCTAGTAGGGTTCCTCACCCACCTGAGAGATACTTCGGTTTCTCTATGACAGTGGGAGCAAGGATTGCATCATGAGATGATGACCCAACTAGTTTCGGGCTGGCCATCAGGAGTATGACTCTATAAAAATGGCTGGATGCCTATCGATCTGAGATGGAATCCTTATACACCAATAAAGTATGGACTTTGGTTGCTTTATCTGAAGGGTTAAATCCCCATCAGGAGCAAGTATATCTTGAGAAGATTACTTGGTGTACATGGAAAAGTTGAGACTTTCAAAGCTAGACTTGTTAAAGGTTTGAATCATAGACCAGTTGTGGCTAATGATTAAACCTTTTCTGGAGCCTATGCTTAAGTCCATCCAGATCCTACTTGCCAGGGCTACATACCATGACTACGATATCTGGTGGTTGGGTGTCATGACAGCTTTTCTAAATAATGATTTAGAAGAGATAGTCAATAAGTACACAGTTAGAGGGCTTCGTAGACAGTGGGAGCTGCGGAAACGTGTGCAAGATGTTTTATGTGATAAAGCAGGCATCGCGGAGTTGGAACATCTGTTTTGATGAGTTATTCAAAGAGTTTGACATCATCAAAATGGTAGATGAACCTTGTATATACAAAAAGGTAGTAGGGAGTATGCTGGTGATCCTCGTAGAGTACGTGGATGACATACTCTTGATAGGGAAGTAGTTTCCTATGCTACGCTCGGTCAATCTCCAATTATCATAAGGATTCTCCATATAGGATCAAAGTGATACCTCCTAAATCCTTATTTTGGATATATGAGATAGATCTAATTGGATGTTAGGATACTCACTAGTTGTAGTGAGATGGTATCAATAGATCCTGGGGAGAATCGCTGGAAAGGTTCCAGAGTGATGAGGACGACTGAAAGTCAGTCGCAGGCATTGTCTTTACCCTCAGTAGAGGGACGGTATGTTGGAAGAGTTTCAAGCGAGATACCGTGGCATACTAGACGATTAAAGGCAAGATACATCGCTACTTAAGATACTACCAAAGAGGCTGTCTGGGTGTATATTAGTTCATGAGATGAACTTAGTTCCTCCCATTGTGTGACAATGGAGTTGTGGCTAATGCCAAGGAACGTCCGTCCCATCAGTGACCCAGACGTATTCTGAGGCAGCATCACCTGATCAAGGAGATAGTTGATCTCCAGGGGATCGAGGTTAGGAGAGTAGACTCAGAGGACAACACGGCGGATCCACTCACGAAGGCCTTTTCCCAAAGAGAGACTATTATGGGATGGTTGAGTATGAGATACTACAACCACTGCTATCAGATGACCCTAGTGCAAGTGGGAGATTGTTAGTTATATGTATGCCCTAGAGGCCATTACTATATATAGGATGTATATTGTAGTGGATGCTTGGACATATATAGGGATGACTTTCTTGCTCGATATGATAGTATGCTATCTGGTTACTCTTTACCTTAACGTGTACACTGATTGTCTCTCTGTTACATGTTGGTAAAGCCCTTAGGATGTGTACTTGACTACCTGGGCTATGATGCGGATCATACTAGTGGGGACATGGTAGTCCATAAGTACATCCTTCAAAGTCCCTAGTCGTGGGTGTATCGAGACGGGGCATCGATATACCAGAGTAGACTGGCGTGTAGCTTCTCGACCCATATAGATGGGCGATGGATGATCCTATATCCATTGGTGTTTGACATCAGAGATGATATACGGGTGCTCAGTGGAGACTGGGTACACTGGACGGACTCGTCGAGAACTCCCAGATGGTATTATACCTTACGTCAGATGGCAGTTCTCTGGTGACACTGGTACAGGTTAGTCTGTAGACCCGAGATCGTCATAGAGTCTTGTGTGATTCCCACTGTGCTTTGATTTCCATCATACCACGTCCAAGAGGGCGTGCAAAAAGGTGGTTTTTGGGTACAGTCCCGAATCACATGGAGGCAATGAGCGATAGGAGGGGTTTCGTCTCTCCCGGTATAAGGAGTTGATGTTGCGCAGTGCTCGATTGGCTATAACAGGAAGTCCTTGGCCAAGGCTGCTTTAGGGATTTACTGGTAAGTGTTACCAGTAGTTTCTCGACCCGTTATGAGCCTCATATCGACACGACTTATCGAGTTATTGGGGTCTGACGTTTACCACCCCTAGGCGAGATATGCGACATATCAGACGAACAGACCGGACTGTACGGTAGTGTTACTGGTTGGATTTACAGGAGTATGAGCGGGCTTGCTCGTTGATCTTCTGATCGCTCAATACCCGGGTGGCCGTTATGTTTAGCAGACCGCTTGCGGCTTGTGTGTGTTTGATATGATCATCACCTACTGCCGGCGTATTGACGAGTCTTTAGAGTCCTACACAAGGGTTTCTTGGCTCAAGCGAAACAAAATAGGAGCGCATATGAGATATGTGTGGGACCGAGAATAATACCAGTATGTGATACTGTATTCTATTCTCGCGATTTGTTACATTGATCGTTTGTATGGGATATAGCCGGGTTATCGGATCAAGTGTTGATTCGATAAGTTGTTACTATAGATATTAGTCGGTTATATAGAATATGAACGGATCGTTAAATCAAGTGTTGATTTAATGATTTAATGTATAATTATATATTTGATATATTACTTTACATTAACTAGTATTGGTTCACTTAAGATTGATTTTCTCACTTGAATTTGCACATTGTTTATATGTGATATATGCAAGTGTACATGTTTGTATCATGCTTGATGATACAAACAAGTTGTGTGTATGAGACTTGAACCAAATCAAGGTTAGATTAAGGTTTACTATTTTCCAAAGCTTATAACAAAAGAGTGTGACTTTGGTCAAATTTATCAAGCTTCATGAAGCTTGATAAACATTGACAAAGTCAACTCTTTTGTCATTTGTTCAAGATATTAGTTAACCCAACCCTTAACCTAATGCTTTGGTTAAATCTCTACATGAGTTAAGCATGAGGGCTTAACTCAACCATGGTGCCATTATTTATTGGATAAGTTTCATTTTGGATAATGATTCATAGATTTTTTTTCTTCTTCTTCATCTTCATCAAGCTCACAAAAGCTTGCTAGCTCCAATGGTGCCATGAGAAAAGAGTGAGAAATCCAATTCTAAAGTGAACCCACTTCCTATTTCTTCATCCTCTATCACTTGCCATGTAGTAGAGCGTGTTTTCTTCACAAGTTTCTTGACCTAGTGAAGATGGAGCTTGAGTTTGAGTCTCCCCGACGTAGATCATCTTCGGCATCGAATACATTGACCTAACCCGATCATTTCTCCGAAGAAACCATTGCTAGAGTCCGGGATCCCGATGATCGCAGCGGAGAGACATCAACACGGAGCTAAAGAAGTGGAGGACCGGATTTACAAAGGTTGTATTTCCATTCACTTAGTAGCAGAGTAGTTTGCTAACCGGTTGTTTCGCCTAATCTCTAGTTAACGATCTTCTTTAGGGTTCCTCGGCACATAAAAATTTGAATTTGGCATGGTTGATGCCTTGTGGAACCTCTTGAGTGTGCCTAGCAACCCTACACTTTCTGCACTCATAGTGGTCTAGGTTCTTTATTGTACAGGCTATCCACACGACCAGGGAACGTCGGGCTTCATCTGCAGCTCAAATGAAACCCGGGGCTCCTAAATTATCCGCTATTCCATGTTGCTTATTGATGTTCTGTGATGTTGCTTATATCATGCCTGGGACGAATGGTTATATATATATATATATATATATATATATATTAGTAGATGTTGTATATATTTTGCATCCGCACTAGTCCTTCCCCTGCTCTGCCGGTAGCTAAGTAACCTAATGGTGCATGACGGGGCCCCGTGGTGAATGTGGATGGCATATACGTACATTATATTTTCGTTTTTTTCTGGTGTGATAAGAATTAATTGATGGGACCACATTGATTTTTGATTAATGCAAGAAAAAGGAACCTAAAAGATGTCTTTGGAACAAATTTTGAAAAAATGTAGTCATATTCTTTCGCTTTGCATAGTGGTATTCAGTTAGGAATATCCAGCATCTCATTCGAGGAGGCAAGAGCCTAGATCCCTTTACGGGGAGTGACCACTTTAGCAGAAGTTTATGTTACTATAGATTACTCAGTTTTCTTCAAAACCACTATTTTTCAAAAGCAGAGCCTAAACCACTCCTTTTCAAAACTGCTTGGTTCCTTCAACGATATCAAGTTCATTACGTAAAAGGTTTTTCGCCTAAAACCCGGCCATAGCCCTCCGTCATTTCTTATAAGTATCACCTAGTATTCATGCTATGTATGTTGGCCTACACCAAGGCATAGTGAATGGTAGCTGGGTAATACTTATTTGCAGCATAGATATATGATTATTTAGGACAGTCGTATAATTATTTTGGCCTACGTTAAGGACTTGTATGGGTGGGTCTAAGTTAATCCAGGATAATGACGGGTTGAACTTGACTAACGACTTGTGATATATTGGCCTACGTCAAGGTCATATGTGTTAGGGAAAAAAACTACATCATGAGTTTAAAATATACAGGAAACTTGGTAGTGTTGCATACCTTCTGGAATGTGGTGACTAGAGTGGCTTCCATCTAGGTTATCACACGATGATAGTTGGATCCCGATCCAAATGATGATAGGATTACTCTTGGAAGATATTTTTCACTTCACAATTAGCTAACCTATTAGGTGTCTAGAAAAGTGTTAACGGGGTTACTCCTCTGCGGAAACGAGGTTTATTTTAATTAGGTCCGTGTGAGAGCACGAGAAACCTCCCTCGGAGTACCAACAATGATATGGATGAACGGTTACCGAACTTGTAAGGTGAAAATAATCCCGACTAATTCTCCTTTTAAGGTTTGAAGGAGAATTCGAGGAAACAGTAGGATTCATCCTAATTAGATAAACTAATAACCAATCTAATCTTGCAATAGCGCAAGCTGAGTATTTCTTTTCTCTCTCTCCAGGTAGCAACCATGTCACGTCCTAATAAATATAATAAAATGTTTAACTTGACCGAACTAGCTTATTACACTGGTTTAGGGAACGTCGGTTCGGCTCAAACTTGTGACAACTGTCATGAGTATGGGCAAAGGAAAGAGGACCATAAGGAATTCCAGATAACCCCAATGAAGGAGAAGCATTCTAATGCATCTTCTTCTGGTGTATTTTTTGGGTTATGCCAGCGCCCTGGCCATCTATTATCACCATTTGCGGAACAAAAATTTTCAAAACTAGCACTAGAACAACCCTATAACCCGGATCTACCAATAACCTAAAGCTAGCAAACTAAAGAGGAGTTTAGAATGGTTATACCGAATGATCTGAGTACTTCGGTGTTCTACCACCTTCCTAAGCTCCTAGAGGCCACCATGATCAAGCTTGATCACCGGTCTCCCTCCATCGAAGATGATCCACCTGAGGATTTGTAGTTCGAGCTCCAACCTCAAAGCCGAGGTAACTATTGTACCTAGTTCACTAAACTAGAGAGCCTAGAGAATGTAGAGTCTAATGATGGATTAATATGTCTCATAACACCCTAGGTTTCTCAACACATGAGACTTTTAGGGTAGAAGAAGAAGAAGAAGCTTGAGGAAATGAGAGTGTAGTGAGCATGAAGCAACCAAAGAAAAAATTTCTAAGTGTTGTGAACAAAAGAATTATCAAGTTCACCAAAAAATCTCACAACACAAATAAATATCAAGCATGCCAAAATAGTGAACCATGAGTCATACTATGAGTCACCAAGTGAGCCATGCTTACATAAATCCAAAGAACACCTCATCCCTCCACCTCATTAACCATTTAATCCTCTATATGAGGTGTCTTCTTCTAGAAGCACCTTGTAATAAATTACGAAAATACCCCTCATCGTATATATATACCCGTATCTGTATTCCGAAAAATACGAATACAAAGAGACAAAAATAATCCAATAATATAATACTAGGATCCGGCTTAAACCAAAACCCACTAGTATTATCCGTCCGAATCAAGATACGTGCACAAGTGCATGTATATGATCGAACCCTGCCGTAAAAACATACGACCTCTACATCGTTTCGCCCTAAGCAGAGAAACCCTCTATGTAGTACTCTAAAGACTCGTCAATACGCTGGCAGTAGGTTTAACCACAAGCACGTCAGCGGCACTAGGTGCACGTAACGACTACCCAGGTGGCTGAAAAGCAAACTCATCCGAACCCTTACTGAGCCTGTCCGTGACAATCTCAGTACAGTCCGTTCTGTTTGTCTAAGAGTATCGCATATCGAGTCTAGGGGTGGATAAAGTCAGACCCCTAATTACGTGATATTTGATGTCGGTATGATACCAACTGAGAAACTACTGATCCAAATCAGTAATTCTCATCTACCTTGGCCAATAATTTCTGGTGATGTCTACCGATGCACCTCGCGACATCAACCCCCAATACTGGGAGAGACGAATCCCCGACGATCCGCTCACTGCCTCCATATGGCTCGGAACTGTACCCAACTAAAATCTGTTTACACGACTCCTTTGAGCCGTGGTAGGCTAGTAATCAAAGCACAGTGGGAACTCACACGAGACAAATAATGATCTCAGCTCGACAGACTAACCTGTAAACATGTCACCTGGGAACTGCTATCTGACAATAGGTATAATACCATCTAACATGTTCCCGATGAGTCCGTCCAGTGTACTAATAACCCATTGATCACCTGCATACTATCTTAGGCGAATAACTGACACCAATGGCTTGTGAGACCGGCCACCGCCCCTCGTCGGGGTCTCGATAAGTATACACTATTCTACTATGGAGCATCAATGCCCAGTCTTGATACTCCCTCGACTAGGGACATTTAAGGATGTGCTTATAGACCAACCAGCTCTCACGTATATGATCGCCATCATAATGCTGGTAGTCAAGCATGAATCCTATGGGCTCTATCAACATGTAATAGTGATCTGTAATACCACATAATGCATGTACATGATGATAAAGACAAATCAGATAGCATACTATCATTTTGAGTAAGACTGTTCTATTCGTATAGGTCCTCCTTCAATCATCATAATCACCTGCCTGCGATTGCAATAATTGCCTTGAGGGCACTATAGCCAACAATCTCCCACTTGCACTTAAGGCTATTAATTTCGGTGTCACATACTCACAGCCCGTGTGATACCGAACACCCAACTTCTCTACTAATCAGTCTCGCAAAGACCGTTTGTGAAATTATTGTGTTTGAGAAATAGGTTCAGTGAGTGGATCCGCTCCAATGTTTCTATCTTTATCTCTCTATATATCTCAACTTCGCGGAGAAAGGCTTTCTCCCGAAATGAGCAATACCTGTCTTAGAATTTGTCAGGATATCTGATGGGTCCCAGTTCACAAATGAACTCCAAATCGAACAAACTTCTTAGACTACATCAGCCACGGAATTTAATCAGTATCATGCGCCATGCCTTCCACAGTATCTGCTTGGACTATCTGTCCAACATACTGCCCCTCAAAAAGGGAGAAAACTATAACTTTGACGGTCATTCTGTCATCCAGGTCATCTTGGAAGCCTGAAATGATAACCGCCTTCTGAAGGAGGCTGCCATTACCATTTACCAAGAACATCCACTTATGTTCATAACTACTTCCCAATGTTTCTCCTGGATTGGATTAATATATACTTATTCCAGCCTGTGCAAAATCAATGTCTGGTATTGTACTTGACATCTCGTGATTGACTCAATTGCCTAAGCAAGTGATATGCCAATCATGAAAATCCCTCTCCTCATCAGTCTAAAAGACATCTCCTTAAAGAGGGTGACTCCATCACCTGCGGATACACTACCACGCCAGGAGTTGCCCATTCTAAAACAATTTAGAATAGTGTCAAAGTACCCAAATTGGGATACTTCCCAAATCTAGATCTAAAACCAGAATCCCTCATATTTTATCCATATCCTATGTGGAGAAACCATCTTGTGACAACCACAGTATAACCAATCGTAGTATAGGAAGATCACTTGCTATAAAGAGTATGTCATCCAAAAACCAGGACATCACTCCCTACTACCTTCTTACCTGATCCATCTCTTATTCTGATGAAATCAAACTCTATGACTATCACATCAAAAATTGTTAATCTATCTCTGCTATACCTGCTTTAGTTCATAAATAGACATAATCTACTTGCCTACTATGCTTCCGCTGTTCCCACTGACTACAACAACCCTCTGGCAGAGTCATATACACGTGCACTTCTAAAGCTAATATAGAATGACGTTATACTCATCCTCTTGCTAGATCTTGTAGGGTTCCTAGGCACTCTAACAAGGTTCTACAAGGCATCAACCATGCCCGTTTCAAAAAAAAAATATCCATGCCGAAAAACCCTAACCAAGATCGTATACTAGAGATTATGCGAAAACTAGCAAGTTAAACATTTTAACTACAAGTGAAAGGGATTACAACCTTTGTAGATCCGGTCCTTCACTTTTAAAGCTCCGTGTTGATGTCCCTTCGCTGCGATCATCGTGATCCCAGACTCTAGCGATGGTTCCTCGGAGAAATGAGCGAGCTAGGTCGTTGACTTCGAGGACGAAGATGATCTACGTCGAGGAGACTCAAACTCAAGCTCCATCTTCACTTGGTCATGAACATTGTGAAGAGAACACCCTATACTACATGGCAAGTAGTAGAGGATGAAGAAGTAGGAAGTGGGCTCACTTTAGAATTGATTTTCTCACACTTTTTCTCATGGCACCATTAGAGCTAGCAAGCTTTTCATGGAGCTTGATGAAGAAGAAGAAGAAGAAAGAATAATCCATCCAAATGAAAACTTATCCTTTGAATTATTGCACCATGGTTGAGTTAAGCCCTCATGCTTAACTCATGTAGAGAATTAACCAAAGTATGAGGTTAAGGGTTGGGTTAACTAATATCCTAAGGAACGACAAAAGAGTTGACTTTGTCAATGTTGCATACAAGCTTCTACAAGCTTGATAACATTGACTAACGTCTCCTCTCTTTTGTTATTCTTAAGGAAATAAGTAAACCCTAATTTAATCTAAACTTGATATAAGTCTCATACACCCATCTTGTATGTATCATCAAGCTTGATACAAACATGCACACTTGCATATATCACATATAAACAATGTGCACAATCTAGTGAGAAAATCAATCTTAAGTGAACCAATACCAGTGAATGTAAAGTAATATATCAAACATATAATTATACATTAAATCATTAAATCAACACTTGATTTAACGATCCGGTCATATCGTATATAACCGACTAATATCTAGTGTATCAATGTATCACTTGATTCGGTAACCCGGCTATATCTCATATAACCGTCCGATGATACAAATCGCGAGAATAGAATACAGTATCACATACTGGTACTATTCTTGGTCCTGCACATATCTCATATGCGCTCCTATTTCATTTCGCTTGAGCCAGGAAACCTCTGTGTAGGAATCTAAAGACTCGTCAATACGCCGGCAGTAGGTGGTGACCATTTCAATCACCCACAAGCTGCAAGCGGTCTGCAAAACGTAACGGCCACCCGGGTATTGAGCGATCAGAAGATCAATGAGCAAGCATGCTCACATTCCTGCGAATCCAATCAGTAACGCTTACCGCACAGTCCGGTCTGTTCGTCTGATATGTCGCATATATTGCCTAGGGGTGGTAAACGTCAGACCCCAGTAGCTTGATAAGTCATGCCGATGTAAGGTCCACAACAAGCATGAAACTACTGATAACACTTACCAGTAAATCACTGCAACCCTTGCTAGGGATTTCCAGTTATGTCCAGTCGAGCATAGCGCAACATCAACCCCCAATACCGGGAGAGATGAATCCCCTCCTATCGTTCATTGCCTCCATGTGAATCGGGACTGTACCCAAAAACCACCTGTTTGCACGACTCAATAGAGCCGTGGTAGGGTGGAAATCAAAGCACAGTGGGAGACACACAACACTCTATGACGATTTCGGGTCTACAGACTAAGCTGTACCAGTGTCACCAGAGAACTGCCATCTGACGTGAGGTATAATACCATCTGGGAGTTCTCGGCGAGTCCGTCCAGTGTACCCAGTCTCCACTGAGCACCCGCATACCGTCTCTGATGTCAAACAACAATGGATATGGGATCATCCATCACCCATCACATGGGTCGAGAAGATATACGCTAGTCTACTCTGGAATATCGATGCCCCGTCTCGATATTCCTACGACTAGGAACATTGAGGGATGTACTCATGGACTACCCAGGCCCCACTAGTATGATCTACATCATAGTCCTGGAAGTCGAGTATACATCCTAAGGGCTTTATCAACATGTAACAGAGAGACAATAAGTATACATGTTAAGATAAAGAGCAACCAGATAGCATACTATCATGTCGAGCAAGAAAGTCCTCCCTATATATGTCCCAGCATCCACTACATTATACATCTCATGTACAGTAATGGCCTCTAGGGCATACATATAACTAACAGATCTCCCATTTGCACTAGGGCCATCTGTAGAAGTGGTTGCAGTATCTCATACTCAACCATCCCATATAAGTCACTCTCTGGGAAAAAGCCTTTGTGAGTGGATCCGCCGTGTTGTCCTCTAATTCTACTCTCCTAACCTCGATCACCCTGGAGATCAACTATCTCCATGATCGGGTGATACTGCCTTGGAATATGTCTGGGTCACTGATGGGACCGTGGTTCCTGGGTCAAAACCACACTTCCATTGTCATACAATGGTAGGAACCTAGTTCATCTCATGAACTAATATACAACTAAACTGCCTTTTTGGTAGTATCTTTGATAGCGATGTCACCAGCCTTTATCGTCTAGTTTGCCACGGTATCTAGCTTAGAACTCTTCCAACATACCGTCCCTCCAATGAGGGTAAAGACAATGCCTGCGACTGACATTCAGTCAATCTTACCACCCTGGAAGATGTCCAGTGATTCTCCCCAGGATCGATTGACACCATCTCACTATACCTAGTGAGAATCCTAATATCCATTTAGATCTATCTCATAAATCCAAAACGCAGGATTTAGGAGGTATCACCTTTATCTTATTTGGAGAATCCTTGTGATATGAGGAGATTGACCGTGCGTAGCATAGGAAACTCTTTTCCTATCAAGAGTATGTTGTCCACGTATGCTACGAGGATGACCACCTTACTCTCTACTACCTTTTTGTATGTACAAGGTTCATCTACTATTTTGATGAAGTCAAACTCTTTGACTACCATTTCAAAACAGATGTTCCAACTCCGCGATGCCTGCTTTATCCTGTAAAGCAACTTGCACACGTTTCCGCTGCTCCCACTGTTTACGAAGCCATCTGGCTGTGTTCTTATAGACTCTCTCTTCTAAATTAATATTTAGAAAAGCAGTCATGACACCCAACCACCAGATATCATAGTTATGGTATGTAGCCATGGCAAGTAGGATCTGGATGGACTTAAGCACAGCCACTGAAAAAGGTTTCATCATTATCTACGCCTGGTCGATGATGAAAACCATTAACAAGTCTAGCTTTGAAAGTCTCAACTTTTCCATCTACACCAAGTAATCTTCTCAAGATATACTTGCTTCTGATGGGGATTTAACCCTTCAGATATAGCATCCAAAGTCCATACTTTGTTGGTGTACATGGATTCCATCTCAGATCGCTAAGCATCCAGCCATTCTTACAGAGTCCCCACTCTTGATGGCCTGATCGAAACTAGTTAGGTCATCATCTCATGATGCAATCCTCGCTCCCACTGTCATCGAGAAACCGAAGTATCTCTCAGGCGGATGAGGAACCCTGCTAGATCGGCGGAGAGGCTGAGGTTTGTCGGAATCTATTGAATCCTTTGGTTCTACCAAATCATCTGCTGTAGTTTGTATAGCTGGAACTCCTTCCAGTTCTACCTCATGACCATTAATTTCTTCATAAGAAATTCCCTTTCACAAAGGTGGTATGTTGAGAAACAAAACATATTTTGTTCCTCTGTTAGGTAGAAGATATTCCTTTGCGAATGCTTGGGATATCCAACAAACTTCTACAGAACTGACTTTGCCTCGAGCTTGTCCGGATTTTGCTTTTAGACACAGGCAGGACAACCCCAAATCTTAACAAACTTAAGATATGGGCTCTTCCCATTCCATATCACATATGAAGTGGTAGGTAATGTATTTGATTGGAACCCTATTCAATAGGTATGCATCTTCTCAAGTGCATAACTCCTAAAAGGAAATAGGAAACTCAGAAGTACTCATCATAGAGCACACCATATCACATAGGGTGTGATTGCTCCGCCCCGACACACCGACGTGCTGTGGTGTATACGGAGGAGTAATGCTGAGAGAGAATCCCATTCTCCTTTAGAATAGTCCAGGAATCCCATGCTCAAGTATTCTCCTCTCTGATCACATTAAAGGACATAATACTTATACCCGTTTTTGGTTCTCTACTTCTAACTTATATTCGGTGATTATCTCAAAAGTTTCGGACTTGTGTTTCAACAGGAACATATGTTTGAATCTAGAGAGATCATCAGTGAATGTAATAAAGTACAAAGAACCGGTCGTGGCATATGTAGACTGGGGACCTTTATACATCACCATGTAACAGTCCCAAGA
The DNA here is from genome assembly GCA_030015575.1 of Agapanthus africanus. Classification (NCBI taxonomy): domain Eukaryota; kingdom Viridiplantae; phylum Streptophyta; class Magnoliopsida; order Asparagales; family Amaryllidaceae; genus Agapanthus; species Agapanthus africanus. The sequence goes on along the minus strand of CM057350.1, from coordinate 176,352,798 downwards.
GTTCACTAACTCTTTCTCTGTTTCCAGTAAACGGAGCTATGGTCATTTTATCTTTGTGACATGACTGGCAAGTTTCATAAGATGTAAATTTAAACTGATTTAAATATGCATCTAAATGTAACTTAGCTAGTCGGGTCGCATTAATATGACTTAGTCTACAATGCCTCAAGAAGAATTCGTTCATTTCTGAACTCTTCCTCTCGTTTGTGTTCTGTTTACTAAGAACTGTAGTTTGATTTAGAACGTCAATGCTTTTAGATAACGTGCCTGAACCGATCAACTCTTGATATAGGAAATGTGCTAAACACTATCCAACAATACAAAATTATATCCTTCTTTAATAAATAAAGAGACTGATATGATGTTGTATATCAGGTTCGGTATCTAATAACATTCGTTCAGAATCAATGTATTTGGAAATACAGGGTGATAGTGACCAACAGACTTGGCTGCAATACTTACACCGTTTTCTATCTCATGAAACATATCACCCGTTCTCAGTTCTCTACCTTTCTATAGTCTATGTAACAGATTATATTTGCGGGATCCTGATCCGGTATCTAATACCCAGGACGTAGAGGATACAGAGAAACAGTTCTTTGTGATGAACACACCCGAAGAAGATGCATCATCATGCACTTTCTTCGTTTGGGCGGCATGGGAATCCTGGTATTCCCCTATTTCCTGCTCTGTCTTATAACAATTATAAGTTGGAGCGGGACCAACGTTCCCCAGCTCAGTATAATAAGCGGGTTCGGTCAATACATCCATATTATTATCTTGATTAAGGCGTGACATGGTCACTACCTGGAGAGAGAGAGAAGAAAACACTCTGCGTGCGCTTTTGCAAGATTAGATTGGTTATATATTTTATTTAATCAGGATGGCTCCCACTGTTTTCATCAAATCTTTCTTCAAACCCTAAAAGGAAAGACTAGCCGGGATTAATTACACTCTACAAGTTCGCCAATCTTTCAGCCAGGCCAGTGCCGGTACTTTGAGGGATATTCCCCGTGCTTTCGCACGGACCTAATTAAAATAAAGCTCGTTTTCCCAGGGGCATAACCCCGTTGACACCTTTCTAGACACCTACTTGATCGGCTTATTGTAAAGTGCTAAACTCTCCCAGGAGTAACAATTACTCGCAGTGGGTATTAGGATCCAACTATCATATAGAAAGTATGCAATCTCATTGCAAATTTCAACACTTGAAACTCCCGATAAAGGTTTTTTACCCCTAGCACTTATGACCTTAACTATGGTCTACAAATCATAAGCACTAGTCAAGTTCTACCCGTCATTTCGTGATTAATTAGACCCACCCACATGACCCTTATCTAAGGTCAACAAAGTCACGCGACTGTCCTAACTAATCGTATCATATGCGGTGTAGGAAGACATCACTTAGCTACCGTACACTGTGCCTTGACTATGGTCAACAAACACAACACGAATACTAAGTACTCTACTTCCTAAAATGACGGAGGGTTGCGGATGGTTTTTAAGAAAACCTTTAACGCTTTGAACTTGATCTCGTTGCGGAATCAAATGGTTTTAAACGGAGTATTTTTTAGGCTTTTGCTAGTTTCGCTAAAGTGGTCACTCCCAGTGAAGGGATCTCGGCTCTTTCCTCGTCGAATGGGGTGCAGGATATTCACAATACCACTATGCAAAGCAAGAACTAGAAAAGCAATCAAAAGACAAACCGAAGGTTGTAGCATCTGCTAGTTATTGCTAAAGAGGTCACTCCCGGTGAAGGGATCTCGGCTCTTTCCTTATCGAATAAGGTGCTGGATGTTCTACAAGGAACACCGCTATTCAAAGCAACAACTAGAGCTACCTAATTTTTGAAATTCGATTCCGCAACATGTTTTAGGTTTATTTTCTTTCATTAATCTCATTAATGAATGTCCCATCATTTAAGTTCACCTAAACATCACAGATAAATACAACGTACGCTTATGCCATCCGCATTCGCCTCGATGTCCCGTCTGCATCGTTAGGTTAGGTAACTAATGGCAGAGCGGGGCAGGGCTAACGCGGGTGTAAAACATAAGCAACGTTTATATAATATATCATATATATTATATACAATATCTATCTGAACATATCACATGATCACATCACAGATAACGCAGCAGAAAACATCAAATGAAATATTGGATATACTAGGACGTCCATGTTTTATTTTTAGCCTGTATAAAACACGGATTCCACGGTCGTGATGAATAGCCAATCCCACACCCCTAGACCCCTACGAGAGCGGCAAGCAACCCTACCAATTCTAGAGTTAGGAGACCCAGACTCGACTCCTCGAGATGGTCTCCCACTGGACCCTAGAACCTGGTTACTTGTGCTCCCCGCCTTGGGTCTATCCTAATGCGGAAAAGTAAATAACATACAATGGTGACATCATCCTCAGCCCGGAAGTGCCCCAATAAAAGAATATTACATACAAGTTTTTACATGAATGAAAATGAAAAACACTCATCTCACATAAAAAAAACCCGGCTATTCAAACACGACGATCCAATATAACATATCCAGCAACACATAACATCACATGTCATCAACGTAAGTAAATATGCCCATCCCAATTGTCATTGACATATAGCAACGAAACCGGCGATATCACATATTATACTTACGGTCGCAGGAAAGAAAGTATAAAACTGCAACAGTTGGAATCCGCAACCCACTTAGACATCGCATGCCTAACAATTATAAACCCCGCATTTTAGTCTCATTATCGAAAACTCTTTTCAATATCAAGTCGGGCAATTCAACAAGATTCCCGACATCCTGATCGAATGCTCATCGCAAACTTTAGTAGACGGCCGCACCTCTGGATGCCGTCGACGAAGTGCACTAAGGTGGAACACCGCTGCCGCGAGCACCCGAACGGATGCTTTTGGTGACGGGGTTCTCCTACAGTCACTTGGTCGGGGCTATGGGGGCGTGGCTGTCTATTAAGTTTACCCGGCGAGTATCCGCGTACGCTACGTGATTGCGGCGGACTTTTGATCACATCAAAATTCCGTGGCAACCAATCAAATGAGACTAAAGTCCTAGATTTATAACATTCAAATTAGTTATCTCAAAACTACTTGTGGATTCCAAATATTGTATCACATTCCAGATAAATAGACAATGTTAAACTTTCCGATCGAATAATCAAACACCCAAGTTTTCCCAAATAGCTCAACACTTGAAATAAGTTCAAAAACATCCATTTCATGCCACAGTACCAACGGTCCAACCGTAGAAGGGTCAAGCCAACGCCTCACATGTGGCACGCCGTAAAACCCAAACCCTAAGGTTCAAAAGACAGTTCAAGACGGTTATATAATCGAGTTAAGGTTTGTTGTCTTCTAGAGGGTCCATCGCGTTACTTGCACGACTTAGAACGTTCTTAAACTACGGAAAAATCCAACACTTGGAAATTTTCCGGCAGGGGAAAAAGAGAGTTATTGATATCCAGTCGAACTTTTTAACACTTTCTAAAATTACCCGAAAAAACTTAAACGAAGTTAAATAATCCGATCGAATTAAAGAGTCCCCAATACACCCTAGAAAACTCAACGGTTGAGTATAAATTAAAAATTCCCGGAAGAAACAGGAAACACCTACGGAGATAACTGTAGAAAATGGAGTGCCTAATCATCACATACGGCCGCGGAACTGCCGCTACAAGTACGGTAAGGTCGCGGTTCCACGACGCTACTGTAGCGTTAGGTTGTTGTTTTCTGCAGTTATCCTTAGAATCCCCTGCTCTATTTTCTGAGCATTTTTAATTAGGAAAAATCCACAGTTTTAAAAAATGTACAGAGAAGGGTATTGGTCGGGGTTTCCGGGTTCGATCGGACTTCTAAATTCGTCTAGACTTCGCCTAATGCTCTAGCTTGGCTCTGATACCACTGTAGGGTTCCTAGGCACTCTAACAAGGTTCTACAAGACATCAACCATGCCCGTTTCAAAAAATATATATCCGTGCCGAACAACCCTAACCAAGATCGTATACTAGAGATTATGCGAAAACTAGCAAGTTAAACATTTTAACTACAAGTGAAAGGGATTACAACCTTTGTAGATCCGGTCCTTCATTTCTAAAGCTCCGTGTTGACGTCCCTTCGCTGCAATCATCGTGATCCCGGACTCTAGCGATGGTTTCCTCGGAGAAATGAGCGATCTAGGTCGTTGACTTCGAGGCTGAAGATGATCTACGTCGAGGAGACTCAAACTCAAGCTCCATCTTCACTTGGACATGAACTTTGTGAAGAGAACACCCTATACTACATGGCAAGTAGTAGAGGATGAAGAAGTAGCAAGTGGGCTCACTTTAGAATTGATTTTCTTACACTTTTTCTCATGGCACCATTAGAGCTAGCAAGCTTTTCATGGAGCTTGATGAAGAAGAAGAAGAAAAAGAAAGAATAATCCATCCAAATGAAAACTTATCCTTTGAATTATTGCACAATGGTTGAGTTAAGCTCTCATGCTTAACTCATGTAGAGAATTAACCAAAGTATGAGGTTAAGGGTTGGGTTAACCAATATCCTAAGGAATGACAAAAGAGTTGACTTTGTCAATGTTGCATACAAGTTTCTACAAGCTTGATAACATTGACTAAAGTCTCCTCTCTTTTGTTATTCTTAAGGAAATAAGTAAACCCTAATTTAACCTAAACTTGATATAAGTCTCATACACCCATCTTGTATGTATCATCAAGCATGATATAAACATGTACACTTGCATATATCACATATAAACAATGTGCACAATCTAGTGAGAAAATCAATCTTAAGTGAACCAATACTAGTTAATGTAAAGTAATATATCAAATATATAATTATACATTAAATCATTAAATCAACACTTGATTTAACGATCCGGTCATATCGTATATAACCGACTAATATCTAGTGTATCAATGTATCGAATCAACACTTGATTCGGTAACCCGGCTATATCTCATATAACCGTCCGATGATACAAATCGCGAGAATAGAATACAGTATTACATACTGGTATTATTCTCGGTCCCACACATATCTCATATGCGCTCCTATTTCGTTTCGCTTGAGCCAGGAAACCTCTGTGTAGGACTCTAAAGACTCGTCAATACGCCGGCAGTAGGTGGTGACCATTTCAATCACCCACAAGCCGCAAGCGGTCTGCAAAACATAACGGCCACCCGGGTATTGAGCGATCAGAAGATCAACGAGCAAGCATGCTCACACTCCTGCGAATCCAATCAGACGTTTACCACCCCTAGGAGAGATATAGCCGGGTCGTAGGTGCTGATCAGAAGATCAACGAGCAAGCATGCTTACACTCCTACGAATCCAATCAGTAACACTTACCGCACAGTCCGGTCTGTTCGTTTGATATGTCGCATATCTCTCCTAGGGGTGGTAAACGTCAGACCCCAGTAGCTTGATAAGTCATGCCGATGTAAGGTCCACAACAAGCATGAAACTACTGATAACACTTACCTGTAAATCACTGCAACCCTGGCCAGGGATTTCTAGTTATGGCCAGTCGAGCATAGCGCAACATCAACCCCCAATACCGGGAGAGACGAATCCCCTCCTATCGCTCATTGCCTCCATGTGAATCGGGACTGTACCCAAAAACCATCTGTTTGCACGACTCAGTAGAGCCGTGGTAGGGTGGAAATCAAAGCACAGTGGGAGACACACAAGACTCTATGACGATCTTGGGTCAAATGACTAAGCTGTACCAGTGTCACCAGAGAACTGCCATCTGACGTGAGGTATAATACCGTCTGGGAGTTCTCGGCGAGTCCGTCCAGTGTACCCAGTCTCCACTGAGCACCCACATACCGTCTCTGATGTCAAACACCAATGGATATGGGATCATCCATCGCCCATCACATGGGTCGAGAAGATATACGCTAGCCTACTCTGGAATATCGATGCCCCGTCTCGATATTCCTACGACTAGGAACATTGAAGGATGTACTCATGGACTACCCAGGCCCCACTAGTATGATCTACATCATAGTCCTGGAAGTCGAGTACACATCCTAAGGGCTTTATCAACATGTAACAAAGAGACAATAAGTATACATGTTAAGATAAAGAGCAACCAGATAGCGTACTATTATGTCGAGCAAGAAAGTCCTTCCTATATATGTCCCAGCATCCACTACATTATACATCTCATGTACAGTAATGGCCTCTAGGGCATACATATAACTAACAGATCTCATAGTCTAGAACAGCAGCAGTGGCAAGTTTGGGTAATCAAAAACCTCCCTATCATAGTTTTTGAGAATACCGAAGTACCTCTCGGGTGCCTGAGGTTACCCACCAAATCTACGAAGTGGCTAATAGAATGTCGAATCCAATTGAATCTTTAGGTTCTACTAAATTTTCAATAATCGTTTGTGGTTTTGGAATCACTTCCAGTTCTACCATACTCCCACTAATGTTTTCTGGAAAAAAATCCAATTTACTAAAACTAGTGGCTAGTCAAGAACAATATAACTATTGATCTTCCAGATGGTAGAATGTTAACCTTCGTCAATACCCGGGATAACCCACAAACTGTCATTACTGAAACGTGTCTTGAGTTTTTCCAGATTCTAGTTTTAAGTATCAGCCGGACAACTCCATATACCTTAACATCGTTAAGATATGAATGCATTCTATATATCCAATATAGAAACAAATGCACTAATTTAATTGGAACCAGATTCAAAAATCATGCAGCTGTTTCCAGTGCATATCAACCAAATGGAAGAAGGCCATACAACATTACTCATCCATGTATAAGTAACCTGAAAGAGAATTAAGTTCTCAAAACTATTACTTACAACGGAATACCAAACAAAAGTATCTGCATTTTCGATTACTTTAAAGAATCCTGATACTTGCAACATATGGTTCCCTACTTTATTCTTATACCTATATCTTCTCAAAACTTGAACCTTGTATTTCAAAGAAATACTTGTCTAAAACTAGAGAAGTCATGAGTAAACAGAATATAATACGAGTACCAACCCCTTTTTCCTAACGGACATCGGACAACATACAATACTTTATATAAGTCCTTTCAATAACTCAAATCTTGTGCGTCATAGGTTGAAAACTATACTATGGTTAAGAAGAATTACACCGTTGTTGAATGCATCTAGCCTAACCATCAACTGATATAGGTAAATGCCATAGACATAATTTCAAAAAGTTATATCTCACTTTATAAAATAAACGTACAGATATATCAGTTTGAAATTGGTGCATAACAACGGATATTCAAAACCAAAAATTTGCCGTTAGGCAAAACCCAGGTGATTTCCTCAAATATCACCAATTATAAAGAATTCCGATATATAAAGGATCTAATCACCCAATTTCCAATATGTTACTCCCACTCACCATCTGTAACGCCATACAGATGTGAGAATTAAATCTGGTAAATACATACCCTGGAGTTAGAATCTAATTGGGAAAACAGTTTTCAATTAACACCGCACAGAAAAACTAAAACATAAAAATGTTTTGATAGGGTAACCAGGTATTCCTAGTAATGCCTCTTCCACTATCCAGATTTATGATTGTAACTGTATATTTCCTTGCCCTCACTCCAATCCCTTTATATATCTTTACTTATTACCTTCTGTACACTACACTTAGGCTAATTGGTATTCCTTACCCTTTAACACCGGCCTTAAGTTTTGGAAGAAGACTATCCAATAAACGTAATAGGTGTACTCTCCTAATACTAGGAGCTCTCGCAACCTGAAAGAAGGTAAAGGGAAAAGATAACTGAATAATCCTTATTCTATTTCTCACGAACCGGAAACCATTCTCGAACTGGAACAAGTTCCTTCTAGTTCGTATGTAACTATACGATGGCATACCCAAGCAATATGGATCTTCATAGTGATACAGAGTGTTCTTGAGAAATGCAAAGGTGATATAGGAGTGGCAGGGGTATACGCAGTTTCGTCGTGAATGATAGAAGTCGCAATTTCCTTTGCCCTTAATCTAATCCCTTTTATATGTCTTTACTTATTACCTTTTGTACACCACACTTTAGGCTAATTGGTTTTCTTCCTTCCCTACCTTTCGGCACCTGCTTATGGTTTGAAAGAAGACTATCCAATAAGCGCAATAGGTGTACTCTCCTAATACCAGGAGCCCTTGCAACCTAAGAGAAGGTAAAGACAAAAGACAACCGAATAATCCTATTCAATTTCTCCAGAACCAGAAACCATCTTAGAATTGGAACAAGTTCCTTCGAGTTTGTATGTAACTATACGATGGCATATCCAAGAAATATGGATCTTCGTAGTGATACGGAGTGTTCTGGAGAAATGTAAAAGATATGTAGGAGCAGCAATGATATATGCGACTAGATAACAATCCAAAAGACAAAGTGTTTTTAAGAAGGTTCGGTTAACTTGGTTCATGAGTTTTTAAGATCAGGCCATGGTCGCTGCCAAAGAGAGAGAGAAAAGAAACACTCAGTATGCACTCTAATCTAGATTAGATTGGTTAATCACTTTATCTAATCAGGATGGCTCCCACTGTTTCCTCAAATTCTCCTTCAAATCCTAAAATGGAGAATTAGTCGGGATTATCTAAAATCACCCGAAGAGTAACACCTACTCATCAGTGGGAATAGGGATCCAACTATCATCGCATGATAACTTGATGGAATCCACTCAAGTCACCACACTCCAGAAGGTATGCGCATGCCTGGCAAGTTTCCTGTATGTTTGAAACTCCCGATGTGATTTTTACCCCAGGCGTCTTATGACCTTGACGGATGCCAATAAATCATAAAGCGCAAGTCAAGTTCTACCCGTCATTGTCCTGATTAATTTAGACCCACCCGTACTCACCTTTGACGGATGCCAACAAGGCTGTATGACTGCCATAGATTAATGCATATCCATGCTACAAAAAAGTAACACATAGCTACCGCACACTATGACTTGACGGAAGCCAATAAACACAGCACGAATACTAAATAATACTAATCTGAAATGACGGAGGACTATGACTGGTTTTTGGCGAAAAACCATTAACATAATGAACTTGGTATCGTTGAAGGAACTGAGTGGTTTTACAAATACATAGTGGCGCAAACTTTTGCTAAAGATGTCACTCCCTGTGAAGGGATATCGGCTCTTTCCTCATCGAATGAGGTGCAAGATATTCCAAACTGAATACCACGTTGTAAAGCAAAAGAATCGACTATAGTGAAGTTATTACAATGACGCAAACTTTTGCTCAAGAAGTCACTCCCTGTGAAGGGATCTCCGCTCTTGCCACGTCGAATGAGGTGCTAGATATTCAAAACCGAATACCAATGTGCAAAGAAAAAGAAAACGTCTGTAATATCAGTTTTTAAAAACTTGGTTCCAACAATATCATATATAAGTTTTTTTCCTTGCATTAGTCGAAATTAATACAATCCCATCAATTAATCCATATCACACCAGAAAAGAACAAAAATACAATGTACGTATATGCCATCTGCATTTGCCACAGGGTCCCGTCATGCACCGTTAGGTTACTTAACTAACGGCAGAGCAGGGGCTAGACTAGCGCAGATGCAAAACATATACAATATCTACTAGTATATATATAAATATATATAGCATCCGTCTCAGGCATGATATAAGCAACATCACAGAATCTCAGCAAGCAACACAGAATGGTGGATAATCTTGGAGCCTCGGGTTTCATTTGAGCCGCAAATGAGACCTGATGTTCCCTGTCCTGTAGATAGCCTGTGCAATGAACACCTGGACCCACACGAGTGCGGCAAGTTACCCGCCAATCCAAGAAGTGAGGCAACCCCAATCAACAAAGTGAATGGGCCACCCAGTACTTTACGGAATCCGGTAACTTGAGAACCCCCTTCGTGGGTCATCCTATACCCCCTACAAATGCGTCGAATAGCTCGCAAATTCTAGAGTGAGGCCCCTTCCGTCTCAACACCATAAGATGCGGGCCCATTGCCCTCTAGAACCCGGCTATTCGAGCACTCCACCGCGGGGTAATCCTAGTACAAAAAATGAAGATATATGTACAAAGGTGACATCGAACTCAACTCGGTTGTGCCCCAAACAAATAATATACAAACTGGCAGAGACGACAATCCACATGTCGGACGCTCGTCCTGCAAGATCAAATATACAAATGAATCTGAACTGTACAACTATCATTGCACCACTAGTTATCCACCACGACAATCCAACCACAACCTTAGCACAACACAGAACATCAACATGAATTTCATGTTCGCAAACCTGTTTAATAGAACATATAGCAGTTAGATGAGTTATACCGCTCTAATGACATTCACGGTCGCAGATAGTAATGTATGTACTGAAAACTTATAAACGGTGTTAAAAATAGCGACTTCGAAATACTCCGTATTGCCACCAAACCAAAGATAACATAATATGTAATCTGGGCAAAAACAAACAATACACAAAAACAAATATTCAAGAGTCCAGAACACACCCAAAATCCCAAGATCCAATTCCAACAGTAAACCGGCGGCGCCGAGTTTTTCTCCGATGTCACAGGCCAAACTGAGGAATTTGGGGCTCGTTTTTGGAGTGTGCTCTAGATGTCACAAGAGTAGTCTTCTGCAATTGTTTAAAAAAAAATAGAGGTCTATAAAATTTCGACATAAACTTGAATATTTTGGCGATTGTTTTGGAGTTGTTTCAGTTTCATTACTTAAACATCGTCTAAAACTGCTAGCTAAGAGTTTATGGGTTGGCTCTGATACCATGTTTGGTTATGCCAGCGTCCTGGCCATCTACTGTAACCGTTTTCGAAACAAAAATTTTCAAAACTGGTGCTAGAATAACCCTATAACCTAGATCTACCATAAACCTAAAGCTAGCAAACTAAAGAGGAGTTTAAAATGGTTATACCGAATGATCCGAGTCCTTCGGTTTTCTACCATCTTTCTAAGCTCCCAAAGGCCACCATGATCAAGCTTGATCGCCGGTTTCCCTCCATCGAAGGTGATCCACATGAGGATTTGTAGTTTGAGCTCTAACCTCAAAACCGAGGTAACTAGGGTACCCAGTTCGCTAAACTATATAGCCTATAGGATGTAGAGTCTAATGATGGATTAATATGTCTCATAACACCCTAGATTTCTCAACACATGAGACTTTTAGGATGGAAGAAGAATAAGAAGCTTGAGGAAATGAGACTGTAGTAAACACGAAGCAACCAAAGAAAAAATGGCTAAGTGTTGTGAACAAAAGAATTATCAAGCTCAACAAAAAATCTCACAACATAAATAAATATCAAGCATGCAAAAATAGTGAACCATGAGTCATACCATGAGTCACCAAGTGAGCCATGCTTCCATAAATGCAAAGAACACTTCATCCCTCCACCTCATTAACCATTTAGGATAAGCATTTAATCCTAAATGGTAAAAACAAAAATAGGTGTCTTCTTTTAGAAGCTCCTTATAATAAATTACAAGAATACCCCTCACCGTATATACATACCCATATCCGTATTCCGAAAAATATAAATACAAAGAGACGAAAATAATCCAATAATATAATACTAGGATCCGGTTTAAACCAAATCCCACTTGTATTATCAGTCCGAATCATGATACATGCACAAGTGCACGTATATAATCGAACCCTGCCGTAAAACCATACGGCCACTACATCGTTTCGCCAGAAGCAGGGAAACCCTCTATGTGGGACTCTAAAGACTCATCAATATGCTAGCAATAGGTTTAACCACAAGCACGTCAGCTGCACTAGCTGTACGTAACGACTATCCAGGTATTGAGCGAAAGGAAGGCCGACGAGCAAACTCATCCGAATCCCTACAGAGCCTGTCCGTGACAATCTCCGTACAGTCTGGTCTGTTCATCTAAGAGTATCGTATATCGAGTCTAGCGGGTGGATGATGTCAGACCCCTAAAAACGCGATATTTCGTGTCGGTATGATGCCCATCACCAACTGAGAAACTTCTGATCCAAATCAGTAATTCTCGTCTACCTTAGCCAAGGATTTCTGGTGATGGCCACCCGTGCACCTCGCGGCATCAACCCCCAATACCGGGAGAGACGAATCCCGACGATCCACTCACTGCCTCCATGAGGCTAGGTACTGTACCTAACTAAAACCTGCTTGCACGACTCCTTTGAGCCGTAGTAGGGTAGTAATCAAAGCACAATAGGAACTCACACGAGACAAATAACGATCTCATGTCGACAGACTAACCTGTGCATATGTCACCTGGGAACTGCTATCTGACAAAAGTTATAATACCATCTAGCATGTTCCCGGCGAGTCCGTCCAGTGTACTCATAACCCAATAAGCACCTGCATACTATCTTAGGTGACTAACTGACACCAATGACTTGTGAGACCGGCCACCTCCCCGCGTTGGGATCTCGATAAGTATACACTAGTCTACTCTGGAGTATCAATGCCCAGTCTCGATACTCTCTCGACTAGGGATATTTAAGAATGTGCTTATAGACCACCCAGCTCTCACGTATATGATTGCCATCATAATGTTGGTAGTCATGCAAGAATCCTATGGGCTTTATCAACTTGTAATAGTGATCTGTAATATTACATAATACATGTACATGTTGATAGAGACAAACCAGATAGCATACTAGTATTTTGAGTAAGATTGTTCTATCCGTATAGGTCTTCCCTCAATCATCATAATCATCTGCATGCGATTACAATAATTTCCTTGAGGGCACTATAGCCAACAATATTTGTTATTGCCAACTGTTTTTCGATCAACCCTACCTACTGGGTACTAGATACCTGATCAGGATCTCATATCTTTAATTTATTACAAGGACTGAGAAAAAGTAGAATGGTTGGACCGGGTGATATGTCCCTCACAGTAGGGAACAGAGCACAGGTTGATGCTTCTTCCATAGGTGAATATCATCTAGTATTGCCAAGCGACAAGACTATGATTTTAAACAATTGCTACTATGTACCTTCCATGCTTTGCAACATCATATCAGTTTTTTTACTTGATAAAGATGGATACAACTTTGTTCTAGATAGAATATCATGAACATTTATCTTAATCAGGTATTGGTTACAGAAGGTATACTGTGTAATGGTATCTATATTCTTAATCAAAACACAGTCTTCAATATACAAAACACACGCAAGAGTAAAAGTTCAGATATGAACAAAACCTACTTGTGGCATTTTAGACTTGGTCATATAAATGAGAAAAGACTATTTATGTTACATAAAGATGGATATATGAATACATTTGAATTTTTGTCTTATGAAAATTGTCAGTCATGTCTCAAAGGAAAGGTGACTAAAACTCCGTTCAACGGGCATGGAGAGAGGACTACAAAGATCTTAGGACTTATATACAGTGATGTACGTGATCCAATGTTTATACATGTGAGGGGTGGGTTCTCGTATTTTATTATATTCACTGATGATCTCTCTATGTTCGGATATGTATTTCTCATGAAACACAAATATGAAACTTTTAAGAAATTCAAAAATTTAAAAGCAAAGTAGAGAACAAGACAAGAAAATGTATCAAGATCATCTGATAAGATCGAGAGGGGAGTACTTAAGTACAGAATTCCATGACTTTCTAAAAGAGAATGGTGTTCTCTCTCAGCTTACTCCTCCATACACACCACAGCACAATGGTGTATCGGAGCGGAGGAATCATACTCTATTAGATATGGTTCACTCTATGATAAGTAATGCCGAGTTGCCTCTTTCTTTCTAGGGATATGCATTTGAGACAACGACATATCTATTGAATAGGGTTCCGACTAAATCCGTGTCTACCACTCCAAATGAAATATAGAGTGGTAAGAAACCATGTCTTAAATTCATTAAGATATAGGGTTGTCCGGCTTATATTAAAAAGCAAAATCCAGACAAACTAGAGGCACGTTCGGTTCTATGTAAGTTTATGGGATACCCCAAGCATTCACGGGGGTATCTGTTCTACCATACCAAGGAACAGAAGGTGTTTGTTGCTCATCATGCCACCTTTTTAGAATGGCAATTTCTTGCAAGAGAAGTTTTAGGGAGCACGGTAGAACAGGAAGAAATTCTAGCACCACAAACTGAAACTGAAGAATTGGTGGAACCTCAAGATTCAATAATCCCGGAGGAACCTCGGCCACTCTGCAGATCTATTAGGATTTCTCAATTGCCCGAGAGATACTATGGTTTTCTCATAGATAGGATCGAGAGGATTATATCTTGGAAGAAGATGATCCTACTAGTTTCAAGCAGGCCATTAACAGTTGAGACTCGGTAAAATGGCTTGATGCCATGAATTCCGAAATGGAGTCCATGTACACCAACAAAGTTTGGACTTTGGATGTTGCTCCACCTGGGGTAAAACCCGTTGGATGCAAGTGGATCTTCAAAAATAAGATTGGTGCAGATTGACAGGTGGAAACCTATAAGGCTAGACTTGTTGCAAAAGGTTTTCATCAAAGACTAGGAGTGGACTGTGATGAAACTTTATCTCCAGTGGCTATGCTGAAATCCATTCGGATCTTACTTGCTATTGTTGCCTATCATGACTATGATATCTGGCAGATGTACGTTAAAACGGTTTTTCTAAATGAAAGTTTAGAAAAGTACGTTTATATGGATCAGCCGGAGGGATTCGTAGACAGTGGGAGCAGTGGGATGGTGTGCATGTTGCTTAAATCCATTTATGGATAGAAGCAAGCATCGCGGAGTTGGAATATCTGTTTTGTTGAGACAGTCAAGGAATTTGACTTCATCAAAAATGAGGATGAGCCTTGTATCTACAAGAAGATTATAAGGAGAACTTTTGTGTTCCTTGTCCTATACGTGGATGATATTCTCTTGATAGGAAATGACATTCTTATACTTCAATCGGTCAAGTTGTTCTTCTCAAAAAAGTTCTCCATGAAGGACCTGGATGATGCCTCCTACATTCTGGGGATTAAGATCTACATAGATAGATCCAAGAGACTGTTAGGACTTTCATAGTTCAGATACATAGAAACCATACTAAAGAGATTTAGTATGGAAGATTCCAAGCGCGGTAATATACCCGCATTGCACAGAATCACCCACTCCAAGGAGATGTCTCCCCAGACTGATGAGGAGAGGGTTCGAATGAGCACTGTACCTTACGCATCGGCGGTAGGATCTATAATGTATGTGATACTATGTACCAGACTAGATGTAGCATACGCACTTAACGTAGTGAGCCAGTATCAGTCGAACCCGGGTGAGAATCATTGGACAGCTGTGAAGAACATTCTCAAGTACCTGAGAAGGTCTAAGGAGATGTTCTTGATATATGGTAATGGAGACCTTCAGATCGAGTCCTTTACTGACTCAAGCTTCCAAAGTGACAAAGATGACAGCAAGTCTGTCTCGGGTTTTGTGTTTACCTTCAACAGAGGGGTGTGTCTTGGAAGACCTCCAAACAAGACACTATCACAGACTCAACGATGGAGGCTGAATACATTGCTGCGAACGATGCCGCAAAAAAAGCGGTCTGGATGAAAAAGTTCATTACTGAATTTGAGGTGGTTCCGTCAATTGTTAATCCAATACTTTTATATTGTGATTACAATGTGGCTATAGCTTTAGCGAAGGAACCACAGTCCATCAGAAATCCAGACATATCTTGAGGCAGTATCACCTAATCAGGAAGATCATAGAGCGCTAGGAGATCGTGGTACGGAGAGTAGATACGAAAGACAACATGGCAGATCCATTTACCAAGGTCCTCTCTCAAGCGCAGTTCGAGCGACTTTTTGAGATGTTGGGTATGCGATACACCAACAACTGGCCCTAGAGCAGACATTGGGTATTAGGTATGCTAATTACAGGCCTTATTGCAAGTGGGAGATTGTTGGATATATATGCCCTAGAGGCCTGTATTGTATAGGATGCTAGGGATATGTATGTATAGGACAATCTTGCTCAGTTGTATATAGTATTTTATCTCTGTTATCTTTGTCTTAATATGTGTATTTTTTTCTCTTGCAGCTTTATATTGCTTACACATATTGATAAAGACTCGATACAGTAGTATACTATTTTGGTTTGTCTTTATCTTAACATGTGCATATATTATACTCGATATCACATATGGCAGATACATGTTGATAAAGCCCGTACGATTTTGCTTGACTACCAGTGTTATGAGGGTGATCATACTTATGGGTGCTGGGTAGTCCATAAGCACATCCTTAAAGGTCCCAAGTGATAGGAATATTGAGACCAGGTATCAATATTCTAGAGTAGACTTGTGTATACGTTTCTAGACCCTGATGAGGAGTGGTAGTTGGTCCCACAGCCATTGGCGTGATCACCTAAGATTGTATATATGTGCTCACTGGGGGTGAGTACACTGGACAGACTCACCGAGAACCTCTAGATGGTATTATACCTATCGTCAGATAGCGGTTCTCAGGTGACATGAATACATGTTAGTCTTAGAACCTGAGATCGTCATTTGTCTCATATGAGTTCCCACTGTGCTTTGATCGCTACCCTACCACGGCTCTACTGAGTCGTGAAAATAGGTTTTGGTTGGGTACAGTCCTGAGCCACATGGAGGCAGTGAGTGATTGTCAGGGATTATTCTTTCCCAGTATTAGGAGTCGATATCGCTCTGTGTCCGGTTGGCTAGAACCATAAGACCTTGGCCAAGGCAGTTGAGATTTACTGATGTTTAGATCAGTAGTTTGTCGGATTAGTCCTGAACCAAATCGACACGACTTATCGGGTCGGTAAGGGTCAGACGTTTACCATCCCATAGATCCGGTATACAATACTCTTAGATGAAAATACCGGACTGTACGGAGATTGTCACGGATAGGTTCAGTAGGGGTCCGGATGAGCTTGCTCGTCGGCCTTCCTTTTCAACCGGAACTTAGGTAGCCATTACGTACAGCTAGTGCCGCTGACGTACTTGTGGTTAAACCCTCTGCCAGCGTACTGTCGAGTCTTTAGAGTCCTACACAGAGGTTTCTCTGGTTCAAGCAAAATGATGTGGTAGCCGTATGTTTGTACGTGCAGGGTTTCGATCGAATGATAATACTAGCCATCTTAGGATTAAGCCGGATTATTAAATCAGGAATTGATTTAATAATTTATATGTACACATTTCGATCTGTATATTCTAGTGTCATCCAGGTTTTCGATCGAGCAGGGTTCCAATCAAATGATGATACTAGCCGGTTTAGAATTAAGCCGGATTTTAAATCAGGTATTAATTTAATAATTTACATATACATATTTCGATATATATATTCTAGTGTTATCAAGGTTTTCGATCGAACGGTTGATAATATTAGTGGGCTTAGGATTAAGCCGGTTTGTTAAATCAAATATTGATTCAATACTAGTATTATATTAGTGGTATTATTCTATCTCTTGGGTATTCGTATTTTGGTATGAATACGGGTATGTATATATGGTAGAATGTATTATGTATTTCTACGGAAAACATGATAGAAGGTGGACACCTCATTTTTGATTTATCCATTTATTCTTTTAAATGGCAATGAGGTGTAAAGGTAGTAAGGAGAGATACGGTGAGAACCATGCTTGAATAGTCTTGAAAAATGAATTTATTATTCATTTTTGCAAACTATTCAAATATGGTTGATATATTTATATTGCAAAATATGTTTTATAAAACCATGATTGCATTATTGTTTCAAGTGATGATTTTTTTATTCTTATCATGAGCTTCTCTCTCCTCTCTAGCCTTTCTTGAGTTTCTCTACGTTCTTCTTCATCTTCCTCCCTACCATCTTATAAGTTGAGAATCAAAGAGAGGAAGAGAGATAGAAATACCCTACCATCTTATGAGTTGAGAATCAAGAGAGGAAGAAAGATAGACATACACTAGAAAACTCACTACATCATCTTCGCAGCCTAGATTAGTAAACTAGGTTGTTGAGTTGCTTCATTAGTAAAGCTAAGTTTGGATTACAAACTCTCGGATGGATCATCTAGGACCGAGAAAGCCGGCCATCAAGGTTGATCTAGGAGATCCCTAGGGGCTTAAGAAGAGGAGTGAAGACTTGAAGGACATGGATCTTCTGGTAGTTGCTAGTTTAGGGTTATGGTTTGATCACTTGGGTTAACTTGGTTATGCTTGCTTAAAAATTTAATTTTTGTGCATTCCGCCTCTCTACTTCGATATTGAATGAGTACAACTCACCAACACTGTATATAATCATCGGTGTCAGACACCGTTGGCTATGGGATCAGCCATCGCCCCGTAGAGGGTCATGAAACATATACACTAGTCTAAACTGGAGTACCAATTTCCATCCTCGATACTCCTATGACCAGGGACTTTTAAGGATATGCTTATATACTACCCAGGCCCCACTAGTATGATCCCTATCATAATCCTGGTAGTCAAGCAAAGATGCTATGGGCTTTATCATCATGCAGTATTGATACATTATAGCAAGTAAAACGTATACTTATGAATGACAAATACAAACCAGATAGCATACTATCATCTCGAGCAAGACTGTTCATGGCATAGACCCTCCTTGAATTCAGTAATTGCATTCTTGCAACTAAGATAATTGCCTTAAGGGCATCTATATCGAAGAATCTCCCACTTTCACTCAAGGAAAATTATTGTAGCATCGCATTCACACATCTTATGTGCTACTATATACCCAACTTCTATACTAACAATTTCACAAACTGTGTTCGAGAAATAATCTCAATGAGTGGATCCGCTACAATATTTCTAATTCTATCTCTTTGAATCTCAATTTCGCGGGGATCAACTATCTCCCAAAATGAGCGATACCTACCTTAGAACTTTGTTTGGACGGTTGATGGAACCATGTTCATAAATGAACGTATTTATCCAGACAATTTCTTAGGATGTATTCTCTGCTGAGTCAAAATCAGCATTTAGCGTCTTGACTACCTTAGGACCCCGCTTGGAACTCTTCTAATATATTGCTCCTCATAAGAAGGTAAAATAATTGACTCGTGATAGATACTCTGTCACCTATGTCACTACGAAAGCCGGAATGGGTAATTGCAACCCAAAGGAGTATGCCATTACCATATACCAAGAACATCTCATATGTTCTTAACTTCTTCTTATCTTTCTCTAGATTTGGACAAATATTTGCTTACTACACCAAGTGTAAAAGCAATATCTGGTCTGGTATTTTAACATCCCATGATTGACCTCACTGCCGAAGCATGTCGAATGTCATTCATGTGAGATCCTCTCTTCATCAGTCTCGAAAGACATATGTAGAGAGAGTGACCCCATTACCTATGGTACCTTACAGGGAGTCGTCATTCTAAACTACTTTAGACTGGAGTTAAGATACCTGAATTTGGGACAATCCCAAAAAAACCTTTACTAGATCTATATCTGTAGACCTAGTCACCAGATTCATTAATCCAAATCCATAAAAGAGAAACAAATGTGACAACCAACGTTTGACCGAATTGTAGTATAAGAATATCACTTCCTATCAAGAGTATGTTATCCGCATCAGTATGCAGAATCTGACAGTACTCTCTACAGCTTTCTTACAAATACCTGGTTCATCTCTTTATTTTGATGAAGTCAAACACTTTAACCATAGCATCAAAACCAATGATCCATCTCCGCTATGCCTGCTTTAGTCTACAAACAGACTTAAACAGCTTGCAAACTATCTGCTGCTCCTACTGACTAAGACAATCCTCTGGTAGAGTCATATATCCGTACACTTCTAAATCCAATTTAGAAAAATGTTATAGTCATCCTCATACCAGATATCAAAGTCATGAAAACAATAGTGGCAAGTTATATCCATATGGATTTCAGTACAGACAATGAAGTAACGGTATCATCACAATCCACATCGGGTATTTGATGAATACATGTTAACTACAAGTCTAGCCTTATTAGATTAATACCTTTCCATTTGTACTGATCTGAAAAGATCCGGTTGCTCCTTATGGATTTTACCCCTTTCAGGAGCACACAACAAAGTCGATAATTTGTAATTGTGCATGGAGTCCAACTTGGATAATTTTGGCATCCATCCATCAGGCAAAAGTCATCACTTCTTATGGCAAGCTGATAACTAATAGGGATATCATCACATGATGCAAGCCTCCTAGTCACCGTCTACGAGAAAACCGAAGTATCTCTAGGGTGGTAGAGGCTACCTACTAAATCCGCAGACTAGCTATGGTCTGTCAGGGTCAATTGAATCTTCAGGTTCTACTAAACTTTTGGTAACCGTTTATAGTTCTGGAATCAATTCCAGTTCTACCATACTCCCACTAATTTCTTTTGCATGAAATTTCTTTCCCAAGAAATTTCTTTCCTAAGGAGATGGTGAGTCAAGAACAAAACACTTTTGAACTTGAAAATGGTAGAAGATGTCCTTTGCAAAATCTTGGGATAACCCACAGACTGCTAATACCGATACGTGCCTCAAGTTTATCCGGATTATGGTTTTAAACACAAACCGGATAACCCCATATCTTAACAACTTTAAGATGAATACTATTCTGCATGACATACAGAAAAGAGGCACTTATTTAGGTGAAACCAATATCAATTGATATGTATCTATTCCTAGTGTATCCCCAAAATTGAAGAAGGAAACTCAATATCACTCATCATGAAGCGCATCTGCGGATGAGCAATCTGAGAGAGAATCACATTCTCAATACGGAACACATATTACTAACCCCATGTCCATATGAACATCGGACAACATACATCAATATATGTAAGTCCCTTGAGTTCAAAAATTCAATTTCCGTATGCTGTTAATTGAAAACATTCTTTTAGATAAAAGAAACCAAAAGTTTGCCGTTCAGGCAAAGCCTGATGATTTTCCTCAATTACAACAATTTCTCTAAAAACCAACATTGAGGATAAAATCAACCAATCTCAATTCTCTTTTCCTTTTCAGCATCTGTAACGCCCTACAGATGTGGGATTCTAATCCGGTATCTATATATACCTAAGAGTTAGAGTTTTATTGAGAACCAGTTTTTTAAAACATAGACATACAGAAAATCCGAAACAACAAAATGTCTCGGCATGGTTATTTAGGTATTCATAGTATTGCCTTTTCATTGCTCAAGTTCATGACAAAAATCGCAATTTCATTTTCTCATACTTCAACCCCTTTTGATGTCTCTCTATCTTACCTTCCTGTATACCGAACTTTTGCTAGTTGGTTTTTCCTCTTTCCATTCCTTTAGCACCAGCTATGGGATTGGAAGAAGACTATCCGATAAGCGTAACTGGTATACACTTCTTATATATAAGGAGCTGTTGAACTTGAGATAAGGAAGAAGGGAGAGAAAAACGAACAATTCATCTAATTCAGAACCAGTGGCCATCTTCGGACTGAAACAATTTTATCGAGTTCTTATATAACTATATGATGGCCTTCCAAGCAATATGGATCTCTGTACCGAATACAGAGGGTTCTGGAGTTAGCATACGAGGAAGTAGAATAGGTAAGGATATATGTGACTATGTCGTGGATTTAGGCAATCCAGACATTCCAAAACTTTGAGTTTGTAAAAAGGTCGGTCAATGTGGCTAACAAGTCTCAGTTTAAGGTCAGTCCAGGATCACTGCCAGAAAAAGAGAAAAGAAACACTCAGCGTGCACTCTAACCTTGATCAGATTGGTATATTTATCTAATCAGGATGGTTCCCACTGTTCTGTCAAATCCTCCATCAAACCCAAGAAGGAGAACTACCCGGGATTTTGTATAGAAAATCTCCCGAGAGTAACTATTACTCACAATGGGAATCGGGATCCAAACTATCATGGAGTTGTAATCTTGACACAGTCAACAAGTCACCCCACACTATAGAAAGTATGTAATCTCATTGCAAGTTTCAATACTCAAAAATCCCCATATTAATTTTTACTCCTAGCGGCTTATGACCTTGACACAGTCAACAAACCATAAGCTACTAGTCAAGTTCAACCCGTCATTTCGTGATTGATTTAGACCTACCCGCATAACCTTTGACACAGTCAACAAGATTAGACGACTGTCCTAACCTATCGCATCAATAAGCAAACAGGAAGACATCACTTAGCTACCGTACACTACGCCTTGACACGGTCAATAAACGTCATACAAATACTAAGTACTCTACTTCCTGAAATGACAGAGGGCTACGGCTGGTTTTGAAGAAAACCCTTAACGTAATGAACTTGATCGCATTGAAGGAACCGAGTGGATTTGAAAGTTTATAGTCACGCAGACTTTTGCTCAAGAGAGAACTACCCGTAAAAGGATCTTGACCCTTTCCTCATCGATTGAGGTGCAGGATACTCCTAACCGAATATCACAATGCAAAGCAAAAGAATACGGCTACAAAAATAATTTTAGTGACACAAACTTTTACTCAAGAGCGAACTCCCAGTGACGGGATCAAGGCTCTTTCCTCATCGAATGACATGCAGGACATTCCTGACCGAATGCCACGATGCAAAGAAAAAAATCGACCAAAATTTCCCCTTTTAGAAAAAAATTGGTTCCTACAACATATAAGTTTGTTTTATCTTGCATTAATCCTATTAACGCAATCCCATCATTTAGATAATCACATTATCTAGCACTTTCTTTCTCGCATATCTATTACAGAAAATAGTATGAAAAGGAAAAATAGAATGCACATATACGCCATCCGCATTCGCCATGGGGCCCCGTCATGCACCGTTAGGTTACTTAACTAACGACAGAGCAGGGGCAGGGCTAGCGCGGATGTAAAACGTATATATATATATATATATAATATATATATATATATCACATATATCAATATATAATCACACACAAATAATCATATTACAACATGCAGGAAAACAACATCACAGAGTTGGAATGGTCGGATCACCTAAGAATCCCATGTTTCGTTCGAGCCACAAACAAAGCGTGACATTTTCCGGTCGCGTGAATAGCCCGTACGTAACCAAAAGTAGACCCCTATGAGTGTGGCAAGTCATCCGCTAATCCGAGAAAAGGAGGCGACTCAGCATCAACACCATGATGGGGTTACCCTGCATTTTCTCAAATCCGATAACTCGAGAACTCCTTCGCGGGTCTATCTTAACCCCCTACAAGTGCGGCAAGTAGCCCGCCAGTCCTAGAATTGAGTGACCTGGTCTCAACTCCTTGAGATGTCCACCCGCTGCAATCTAGAATCCGGCTGCTAGTGCACTTCTCCGCGGGGTAATCCTAAAACCTATATTAATACAATGGTGACATCGATCGCAACCTGATCGAGCCCCGATAAATAAAAATACGATAAGCGATAACGACAGCCACATATCGACCGCTTGCTCCGAATAAAAGAATATACATTTATTTATAACATGAATGAAATGAAATATACCACACTACACAATTCCGCATAGGGCTATTCATTTCACGACAATCCAATCTACACCAAAATAAACTTTAACATAGAACATATAAGACTCATGTGTGCAACCCCATCGAATTGATCACATCAATTTGGTGATGTTAAACACCTCATATCACATATGCCATCGCATTAATAAGGTTAAACGCTTTAACCGTGTCAATACGGAACACATGGCCAACGAATTAAAAAATCCGTGAACCCGAAATCGTATTTCCAAAAACTGAAATTCAAGATCAACCCCGGCCCCAAAATGCCACCATTTCTTACATGAATCGAAATCAAAATAACCCAAAAATTTCCCAAGCCACCGGGAGGGGACCTCGGACACGACCCATAAAGCCCCGGGGGCATTGGGTGGGGGCTCTAACCCATGACCATAAAATTGTGGCCATAGGTTGGCTGCTGGGACAGCAAGCGTGTAGCTGTGCGCTTGTTGTCTTAGCGCCACACCTGAGACCATTTTGTGATGGTCTTGAGTGTGGGAGCCTACCCAAGCCCTTGGGGACAACCCTAGGGTCGCTCCTGTGCCACCACGGGGTTCTCAGTCCGAACCGAGAGCCCCGGGATGCAAGATATATGCAAAAATAGTTACTGGTTTGGGACAGTTTTAAAAAAACAGTGAACAATTCATTTTGAAAAATGGTTATAGGAATCAATTAGCCACCGAAAAGCAAGTTAAAAGTATATGGACGGCTTTGATACCACTGTTAAAGGGTCTCGCTCGCTGGACGGATGTTTACAATTATTTGCGGAAGCGTAAAAACAAAGTATTCCATACGAACAAGATCACCCAATCACTAGAATCAACCATAGACTAAAACTTGCAAACAAAAGAGCTAGTTGAAGGAGAAGATACAACCTTTGAAGCGAGTTCATTTTCTCTTGAACTCCGGACTCCGGCTAAGCTCCGAGTGCTCTGGGACGCGCTTGATCTCCGATCGGCTCCGTCGAAAATGATTCGCGTAAAGGCTATTGGCTCTAGCTTCATCTTCAATCAAATTGAAGAAACTCTCACTTCCATTTGCTAAATGTGAAGATGAAAGAGATGTAGAAAATGATATGAACTCTCAATGTTTTTCCTCTCTTTGTTTCCTCTCTACTTCTCTTCTCATTTCTTTTTACCTTGGATGAGAGAGAAAATTTATAGTTAGAATGAAGAGAATACTCTCATTTAATTTCATAAAACAATCCAATTTCTTGTACATAAGTTATCAAAAATAATTTATAACTCAAAACCAAGACATAAATACACTCTTTTATTAACATTGGATCAATAAAAGTGTATAGTACTTTTAGGGTCGTTACATCCTACCCACCTTAGAAAAATTTCTTCCTCGAAATTTATACAAGGCGATATTGTAACAGATTCAACAAAAAATTTAGGTTAAAATAGTGGTGAATGTAGGGGAAACTAATATCGTACTGAAAGTGCGTGAAAATTTTCAGGTAGATCAAAGAACAAAAGGATACAAGAATTTGAAAAGGCTTAAAAAGTTAGGAGGAGATTTACTGGTGTTATCTTGACCTATGGCTTCGGCCTCTACGGCCGCCAAAGTGAAAGCCTGACGTCTCGGTACATTTCTCTGTGCACGCTGGTACATCGATGGTTGACGATGTAAAGGTGGTCCCCGCGAAGGTGGTGCAAGAAGGGCCGAACCAGTAGGTGGAGCTTGAATAGCTGGTCTAGCTGCGAGGGTAGGCTAGTTCGGTGGTGTGGGCAAGTTCCTACAGTGTGTGAGGGTGATCCACATATCAAACAAAGTCCATTTGCTCAACGACAATTCTTGACATAGTGTCCGGTCCTCTTACTATAGATACATAAGTTTGGTTCAGTCTCAGAAAATGGTCCTCCTTGCCTTATAGATGGCGCTGAGAGAGTTGGCCTAGAAGTGGCTCCTCTAGTAATCTGGTTGGTGGGATGCTTCATACCGACCAACTGTGGCCTTCCCTTTTTTTAATGACAGCTTCATAGCGATGGGCTGACTTCAATGCTGCTTCATGTGTTGGGTATTCTCCCGTTGCTAGGGCAGCCTGGATCTCAGGTTCTAATCCTTGCTGGAAGAGAATGGCTCTGATTTCGGCAGTAAGATTTAGATGGGCAGCGAATCTGCTGAGCATGGTGAATTCGGTATCATACTCATCCACCGACTTATCCCATATGGATCCTTGTTGTAGGTGAATGAACTTTTGTTCCATCTCGAAGTGTGCAGTTTCTGGAAAATACTTGGCGTGGTTTTATATATATCATGGAAAAATAACATGAGCATAGTATAGCAAGGCCGTGTAGTGTAGGTATAGTGAAAATGAAGTGCATGTAAGTGTCCTAAAAGGTCTCTACATGGGTAAACTAATTTAACGTAAGTTAAAGGGTGAATTTCAACCAATCTCAAAAGTGTTCTCGAACCTAACAAGCTGTAATCCAGGGGTAAGGAGCCACGGGCCTGAATCAAATGTTAGTAACGGACTTCAACCTAGTGCTGAAGTATTCCAAACTCAGCAGGCTATAATCCAAGAGCAAGAAAACATGGGCCCTCATGATATCTTACTTGTGTTAGTAGATACGGATTCATGATCTAGGAGAACTCTTGAGATTCCGTTAGATTCGCACTTGAACTATCCCAACACCTCGTTATTCTAGGTTACAGTTAAAATTACCAACCTTGTTCGAATCCATGAATACATCAAGTTGCAAGATTGAGTTCATGTCAATGTCAAGTATTCGTGTCAAGTATTCATGTATTCATGTCAAATTGTATTCATGGTTTGAGTCAAGTCAGTTTCAAGAGTGGTCATTATTTTCTGGTATTCATGTTAAGTTCATGTCAAGTCATAATATTCTAGTATTCAAGTTTTGGGATATTCAAGTTCAAATGTTCTGGTTCATGATCAAAGGTTCAAGTTTATATTATAATTTGGATTCTGGTTGAGTTTGTATTCAGATTAGAGTAAATATCTTATGAAAGGATTTAGCTCTTGAATTTCTCAAGTTCGGGAGTAATTGGGCAACTGCTGCACATGGATGGCAGGATTTGTGTTTTTTCCCAAGACAATTGCCATTGATAACTCCGTTAAATTTTTCTAACCTGAATAGATAAGCACGCACTTTTTCCGGCTCCCCGGGGTTCAAGGGAAATGATACCGCTTAAGCCTATACTAATCTAGAGTCCTTAAATATTTATTATAGATTGTTTACATTGTATTTATATCTCGAGGGGGTTTTATGAAAAATACTTTAATGCTGTTTAGAAATAAAGCTCGAGAGTGATTTATATTATTTATGGTTTTCATAAAAATGTATTCTAATTTTAGTGGTATTTTGGTGATAAAACCTAGCTTTTAAAAGTTTGTGGTATTTTTCTGAAAACTTTCCCTTTTGGAAACTTGACGGTATTTATTAAAATTTCAATTTTGCATTTTAAAAATACGGTTTCATAATTTTTTTTATTTAAAAAATATGGATTGGTAGTTTTATATAAATTTTTCAAAGATTGTGTTGTTTAGAAAAGTCGTATTTCTTAAAAATCGTATTTTTATTTCCTTCGAGACTGAATACTCCGTGAGGAATTCTGCATCTCACTATACTATTCCAAGAATGTGCGATAATCCGCGCCATCCATTCGCGGGTCCCCTAACGAGCGTTGTAGAGGCGTATTTGTCAAGGATTTAAAATATCCATTTAAAAGAAACCCGTTTTGAAAAATATGGTATTTTAATGTAAAACCTATTCTTTAAATAAACCCTATGTTTAGAAGCTCGTGCAATGAAACTATAGTGTGCGTGTGGGGTAGGTCGTTACCCCGTGAATTTTCCTAAAGGTATATATGGTAATTATCGAATAAGGGGTACTCTTTAAGTTCATGGTATTTTGGCGTTACATGCATTCTAGGGTAGTTTTAACAATAACAATCCTTCATTTTAAATTCATATGATATGTAATTGGTGGTATAATGGTAAGTGATAATTTCTTATTAATACTAATATGAAACTATAATGGATATGACAAAAGTTTACAACAATTAAATTAAAAATGATGTTAGCCACTAAAAGTCGTATTTTTTTTTATGGTGATGTAAGAAAGAGGCAAAAATAGATGTCAAGTGGGTTGAGACTTACAAATTTGAATTTACGATAGAAAGAAAAAGGGAGATAGGGATCGAGACTTACGGTTTCCGTTTGTACTCGTACAAGTGAGAAAAAGAAGAGAAGAAGTCTCGGTTGAGAAACCGAGACGTACGGTGCATGGAGACTTGAGTTTGGGTCCGATTACTTGCACAAGAACGGGCTCTAAGTAGCTAACGCGCGAAGAAATGAACTTGAGCGATGGAGTTGGCTTAGACCTGTACGCTTATCTTCATTTATTAGAGAGAGGCTTGAGAGAGAGAATTTTGAGTGGTATTTTCAGAATAATCTAGGAGAAGGACTAAGGAGAAGGGCTAGGTATTTATAGGGATAAATATATGTGTAAAAAAATTTAAAGAGATAATAAAAATGTATTGAAAGTGAAAGTAAAAAGGGTAGATGAAGGGTATGAGGTTCTCTGTTTAATTGCATGAAAATCAAATAGGAAAAAGGAGGAGTGGGGAGGTGAAGGGATGTACAGGGAAAAAATAGGGGGATTTGGGGTCTCTCCAACCGCCGGTGGTGATCAAAATAGGAAAACCAGCGGTCCAAAAGTGGGGGTTGGTCTCGGGATTCGTGCAGTGTATTCATCTGGGTATTTATGTCTCGTTTTTATTGTTTGATTTATTTGCAACTCTTCATTTCTCCGTGTAATGCACGTGCAACTCTTGGGCTTCTGAAAAATTAAAAAGAAAAATATTAAAAATATTTGGAGATGATGGGCTTCGAACTTGCAGGCTATAGGACAGCAAAGGAAAACCTTAACCAGTGAGCTATAAGGAGTTTCTTGTACATAAGTTATCAAAAACAACTTATAACTCGAAACCAGGACAGAAATACACTCTTTTATTAACATTAGATCAATAAAAGTGTATAGGACTTTTAGGGTCGTTACAACCATCTTCGGCGGGTGTTCATGACGTGTTTCATATATCTCAACTCAGTAAGTATGTTCGAGATGAGACGCACGTTCTTGATCACTCGAAATTGACAGTGAGAGAGGATTTGACTTATGAAGAGCAACCGATGACTATTATAGATCGACGAGAAAAGGTTCTCAGGAATAAAATAATCCTTTTAGTACTTATTTCGTGGGAAAATCGTTCGTATGGAGAATCTACTTGAGAACATAAAGACGATATTCGACAAAGTTTCCACACCTCCTTCCTTAGATCCGTATCTTTATGGTTCTTGTCTTTTCCTGTATCGCGAATTTCGAGAATGAAATTCTTTTGTAGTTGGGTATAATGTAACACCCTAGCATGTTCATACGATATTAATCTGTATTTTAAATCTTGCTTTATAATTTTATTTATTCCTTTAGTTTGCAATTGTTTTGAATAGTAGAAGTGGTTATCCGACCCGACCCGCATGTGTGAAACCCATTATGGGGCAAGGTTATATTTTTTTATATAGAAAACAAAACTTTCTCTCTGTGTTATATCTCTCTCCCCCTCATCTCCCACATTTTCCAGAGCCCTAACCCACGCACCCATCACCGCCACCCTCTCCATCTCACCTCGTCACCGACTCACCCCCTTCCTCATCTTGTAATCATTTCCTGCACCCTCTTCCTCGTTCTCACAACTAACCTCTCTTCACCGGAGCCAACCTCATCTCCATCTCCATCGACAACCTCCTCAAAACCCGAGAACTCATCTTGCCTCGTCGCCACCATCGCAGTCCTCATTTTAGTGAACTCCATCCCCGACACCATCTCATCGTGAACCCAAAACCCTCCATCACTAGCACAACCACCACTTCCCTCGACTCACCATCTTCATCTTCCTCTCGTTTTCACCCAAACCTTAGCCGTGACTCTCACCGCGGCTACCAAAACCCAAAATCGAGGACATCACCTCCTTCTTCTTTCTCAACTACATCCATTAAGCATCGCCGTCGCCGACTGAGCCCTCTGCAGTCTTCTTCCGAGCCGAGCAGCCAACCCAACGCTGTCACATTGTTGTCGTTGCCCAAGTTCAGACCGAGGTCTTGCTTGCGTCGTGTTTTACGTCGTTGTGTTGTCGTTGTTTGGTGTTCGTCGCGTTGATATCCTTATTCGTCATCGTATTTTATACAGATCAAAGCAAGTTTCTAACTTGCTACATGCTAGTTTATCTATACCTACATATATATAATTATTTATAATGTCATAAATTATTATCAATATACAGTTTTATATAGATAATCCATATTTTATTATTTAGTCAACACTAGCACGTGTGTAGATACAGTTTAATTTGTAATAATTAACAATCGTAAAATGCTATTATAAATATGGTTAGATACATATTAACAAGTAATAATGGATACATCGATTCGTTACACTTAGATAACCATGACAATTATATTCCTTCTTTCTATTATGATTTGTTTACGCAAGTAAATACGTCACCTGTTTAGTACACAATACCTGACATACTTGCGACCTGCTATCTTGCTACTGCTATTACTGGATTGTTTATAACTATTACCTGTAATATTTACCGATACCAACAATCCTGAGTTGTTTTTCTGATGGACGTGACTTATTGTCTAGATAGACATAACATGTACTTGCCTGTTCCTGTGTTGGCATTAGATAAATATTATTCATACTTGACTTAGAAAATAAAATCTGGGGAAATGGGGAAACCAAAAGTGTAATTGAAGTGTAAATTAAAAGAATATTACTTAATCCGTGGCTCCAGAGGGTAATGGAACAGAATCATTCGTGATTCTTATTACTTGATCAGTGGTTCCGAGGGGTAATGGAACAGAGTCACTTGTGATTCTTATTACTTGTTCCGTGGTTTTGGGGGGTAACAGAACATAATCATTCTTGATTCATACTTCTTGATCCGTAGTCCCGGGGGATAACGAGATATATACTTTTGAGTTACATGGAGGAGTATATTCATTGGTTTTAAATACCTATAGGATAGTTAACCTAGAAACACAGATTTTAGGATACACGTGACCTACCTATAATTTGCTGTTATAACACCTGTGATTGACTTTGTTTATACTTATATCTCATTTTGCACGTGACATTCTATATAGTACACTGTTCAGTTTACTACTATTATCATATTTATGACGCTCTGACGTCTAGATTTTGTATGGCCTAGATACTTGACTTAGCACGTGAGTATTTCCAAAGGACTACCGATCAGTAAGGACTATCTCACTGATATAGCTATTATTCATAGTTAATTATACTTAGATCTTTATTGCTTCCGTTATCTTGTTTCTTGTTATCGTTCTTGTGACTGTGAGACATGTTTAGTGATAGATAATTATATTATTGTTCTTGATTATTGATTGACAGTCGTAATGTGATTATGGAAGAATATTTTCTTATCATAGGTAGTATGGTTGGGCGAGTTATGTCCTGAAATTTTGGTATCTTGGGAAGCGGGACGTGACAGCTACCCCTCTCTAAAATTGAGATCACTTTGATAAGGAGGGTAGACCGCTAAATCTAAACCAATATTATTTTCGGTATTGCTCAATAAGAGGAGTCCATACCCTCTCCGACTCTTTTGAGAAAACTCATCACCATTTTTCCAATAATGCCAAGGTCATTGTTGGGGTCAAAATTTGCACCCCGGTTGACCGAGTCAAAGTCAAGGTCAACCCCAAGCCAGGTGGGCCCAAGCCCAGGTCACGTGGGCCCATGCCTAAGTCGAGCCCGCGGCCAGCCTCCTCCATTCCAAAATATAGATCATGTAATAAATAATTTTTATGTAATTTTTTATGCATGAATGTATGCAAAATGGGCATAAAGCCAAATTTTTGTAAAGCCCATGGCTTATGTGCAAAAAGAAATGGCACATGAGCCATGGGATGGGCAAAATGCCATTTTGTAAAGCCCAAGGAGCTATATGTAAATATGTATGCCTATATAAAGCAACATGATGATGAATAAAAGAGATATACTTTTCATTCCCCAAAAAAATTAGGGCATGTGCCTCTTTCTCCTTCCTCAAGGTTCTAAAACCTTCTTCTTTCTTTCGAATTAAATCAAGAGTTTTACTCTTCCTTTTTCAAAACTAAATAGTTTTCACCACAAAACCTACAAAGGGGAACTTAGATCTACCATCAGATCTCAAAAAGAAGAGATTTTTAAAATCTCACATCTCTTGGTCTTCAAGATCCTGCCAACAGAAGAGGAAGTAGGAGACCCATCTCTAGAGACCCCACTTTGGGGAAGAACTAGGGCTCAAGGGGAGAAACCCCTTCATCAGCTTCAAAACATCCTAAGAGTTTAACTCCTTATATATATATATATATATGTATGTATATATAAATACAGAGAATAATAAGTGCTCCTTTCTGGGAGTACAACTCCCATTGCAGGGACCAAGTCCCTTTCGCCGCTCGAGCGCCCACGTGCTGACACGTGGGGCGCTAGCGCTCTTGCGCTCAGCGCGCTAGCGCCCGAGCGCCCACGTGTTGACACGTGGTGCGCTAGCGCTCTTACGCTCAGCGCGCTAGCGCTCGAGCGCCCACGTGCTGACACGTGGCGCGCTTGCGCTCAGAGCGCTAGCACTCTTGCGCTCAGAGCGCTAGCACCCAAAGCGCTAGCACCCGAGTGCCCACATAGTGCGCTAGAGCTTTGTGCTAGCGCTCTTGCGCTCAGAGCGCTAGCGCTCGAGCGCCCACGTGCTGACACGTGGTGCGTTAGCGCTCAAAGTGCTAGCGCTCATGCGCTCAAAGCGCTAGCACCCAAAGCGCTGGCGTTTTTCCCACGCATCCTTTGGATGCCCTTTTCTTTTTTTTATTTTATATATACATGTATACACACACACACACTCCACAACACTGTCCCTCCCAAAAAATATTTTGGGCCGTGGCACTGCCCCGCACCCCGCTAGGGGGCTACTAACCCCCTTGACCCCCAGCCCGCTATCCGGGTAGCGGGACCCCCGTAAAAACTCTGCGTGACTCCCGATATACCCAAGCCCCCTCCAAACCAAAACACACGTACACTGCACATTGAGTTCGCATGACCAGTTTAACCCGTTAATCGGAGGTTCCCTCGCTCCAAAGGTGAGGGGTAATTAACGGCAGCTTAGTCCGCGGTTGCCGGAGATTCGGATCCCCACAATAAATTAACCCTTTCCTACCTTAGGTAGGGGGAATCTGTAATGCGCCTGATAAACGCGCGCGTATTCCCATCTCAATGGGGTGACGAAAAACACCCTACATTCATGTCCTTAAGATCCACGATCCCAAGTCCACCGTGTTCTCTTTTTTTACATGCTGCTCCCTAATTAAGAAGAAATAAATCCATATTCCCCTCCGGGTTTCCTCTCCAAAAGAACTGAATCCTATTTTTTCATTATTACAAGTGATGCATAGGATTATTTTATAAAGGGTGTAATTAATAATTTTTCCCATAAAGATGATCAGTATGTGGAAAGGAGAAGAAATCTTTGACACAGATTTCATATACATATTGATATGCAAATTAAAGTTATATCTTAATATAATTAAGCTAAAAATAAAATTATTAAACCTTTTCCAAACAAAGCATTCCTTATTCTATCAACCCGCGTTGCAAAATCATTAAACCGGAGATGGAGAGGATGAAAAGTAGGAAAAACCAAAGAAATTGAAACTACAAGCCATCAGCCGAATAGAGAGTCTTCTCAATTTCTAGTTTCAAAGAAAGAAACAAATATGTATGTGCTGAAAATCTGCCATTTTTTCGCTTAGATGGGCGGTTTTTTGCTAGAAATAACATTTTTTTTCTTCCTTCCTTGCTTGAGGATCCATGGGGATATTGGAGGGATAACAATATTCGTAGTCAAAATAGGAACCGATGGAAGATTAGAATCATGGGAGTCACTTGGGGAATTTGGAAGGAAAGCAACGACAGAGTTTTTAAGAGGGAAAATAAAACTATGCATTGTCTTGTTTATAGTAATCTGCCATGCTACATTATTGTATATATTTTATGTTTGATAAGGCAAACACCAAGATGCAATGAATGCTTCCAGCAGTGAAGCAGGAAGAAGGCTGTGAGGATGCTGAAGCAGAAGAGGGTAACAGAGCTACTCCCGTCTAATCGACCTATGGCAATTAGATGACGTTTTCAAACACAAAGATATAAACGATGCAAAAATTTCGAGTTTGAAACTTTCCGTTTTGCCCGAATACAAAGATAACAGTATACAAAATCTGGGGCAAAAAGACATATACCAAATATCCCAAAACCCAAATACTAAGACACTGCACGAACTTCGAGGAAAACTGCCCTGTTATAACACAATTCTCAGCAAAACCTTGTCCTGATCATAAAATTTTGGTCTCGTTTTCATGCAGTGTCCAAGTTTCTTTATCCTCGGTCCAATGGCATATGCAAAAAAATTTCAGGTTCCGTTCAAATTTGGACAGAAACTTGAATATTTTTTATTTCGAAATACGGAAAAATTACTAACTTTAAATGTAAGCATCATCTAAACAAGTTTAAGTGATTGGTTGGCTCTGATACCATGTAGGTAGACACTCGTGCTCGCGCCGCAAACTAGTGGCTATGCGGAAATCAAAACGAAATTTTTTGAAACATAAGCACGAACTACTACAACTTGGAATCGAATCCAAACACTAAATCAGAAACTAACTAACATGAGTTAACTACTAGGTTTGTGATTACAATCTTTGTAGTCGTATCCTTCATCTTCTTTCCACTCCTTAGCTCTTTAGGTCATCGGGAACGAGCTTAGGAGTCGGTCTTCCTTGCCGAAGATGATCCACCTCGAAGGAAACCTAAGTAAGGCTCTAGCTTCACAAGTGAAGCAACTAGTGATCAAGACATGCCAAGAATTTATCACTAGATGATATAGTGGCTAATCTGTAATTGATCTCTCATAATCCCTTCCAATTCTCCACTTAAAAAAAATAAGAGAGGAAAAGAAGAAAATATAGATGAATAAGTAAGTGAGGAAGCATGCATGGCAACTAAAGAAAAACCATCATCTTTTTCTTCTATCTTTTCCTTTTTTGTTTGAAATGAGTGGGGATGTGACTCACCATGGTGAGTCACAAGTCCACAATATTCCTACACAATTAAGAAGAGAGGAGAAGACAAGAGAGGCCATCTCATAGTACACATATACATATGTATATGTACAGATAAAAATATATATACAAATACACTAATACAAGTATATGTTACAAATTCATACACCCGTATTTATATCAAAATATGAATACTGTATTCTTATAAAATAAAAATACCCATATTTGTACTGAGATACAAATACCCATATTTGTATCAAGACACAAATACACGTATTTATACAAATACCCGTATTCATATAAATACTGTATTCTGTCAAAATACGAATACCGAAAAAAGAGATACAAAAGAGATATATAATACTAGCTCACATTTAATCCAAAATATGATAATCTGGCTATCTTTCAAACCGGCTAGTGTTAACAAAACTGTCCGATTTAAAGTACGTGTACAATAACACGTTTTTTAATCGAATATGAGTACGTATCAAAATACGTGCACTATATCGTTTCGCCCGAGCTGGGAAACCCTCTGTATGAGACTCAAAAGACTTGACAATACGATGGTGTTAGGTTTAACCATAAGCACGTCTGTGGCACTAGCTGTATATAATGGCTACCTAGGTATTGAACAAAAGGAAGGCCGACAAACAAACTTTTCTGTATCCCTACTGAGCCTGAAAGTGTCAGTCTCCGTACATTTTGATATGTCCGTTTAAGAGTATCATATATCGGGTCTAGGGGGTGGATAAAGTCAAACCCTTCATAACATGATAAGTCGTGTCGGTGTGAAGCCCATAACCCATAGAGAAACTACTGATATACAATTAGTAATTCTCATCCACCTTGGCTAAGGATTTCTAGTGATGGCCACTGTGCACTGCGCGACATCTACCTCCAATACCGGGAGAGATGAATCCCCAATGATCCGCTCACTGCCTCCATGTAACTCGGGACTATACCCAACTAAAACCTATTTTCATGCCTCAGTAGAGCCGTGGTACGGTAGTAATCAAATACAGCGGGAACTCACACGAGAAAAATGACGACCTCAGGTCAACAGACTAACCTGTACTCATGTCACCAGAGAACTTCTATCTAACAAAAGGTATAATACCATCTAGCATGTTCTAGGCGGGTCCGTCCAATGTAACTCATAATCCAATACGCACCTACATACTATCTTTGGTGAATAACTAACACTAATGAATGTGAAACCGGCCATCGCCCCTCGTCAAGATTAAGAAACGTATACACCAGTCTACTCTGGAATATCGATGCTCAGTCTCGATATTCTCACGACTAGGGACATTTAAGGATTTTCTTATAGACTACCCAGTTCTCACAAGTGTGATTGCCATAATAACTCTGGTAGTCAATCATATCCTAAGAGCTCTATCAACATGTAATAGTGATCCGTAATACCACATAATATATGTACATGATGATAGAGATGAACCAGATAATATACTATCATTTCCAGTAAGACTGTTTTACCAGTATAGGTCCACCCTCAATTACAATAATTGACTGCCTACGATTATAATAATTTTCTTGAGGGCACTATATCCAACAATGCACTTGACCAGCAAGCTTTTGCTTGATTACTTAGTTAAAATACACTAATTATAGAAGCTTTTACTTCTCATATATGATCCATTGATCAAAATATTAAAAAACCTAAGTTGATCTTACTCTCAAAGACGACTAATGATTCTTAATCTATATTTGTTAAGTAGATCTTAATCTATAAAAAAATTAACGATCCTTAAATATATTCCTAAGTTGATCTTAGTCAGATGCGACTAATGATTCTTAGATGACATATTTCTAACTGATGGACCTCATTTATACGGGATATGAATTCTAAGTTCAACTCCCGTTGGAAAACAAAAACACCAACGTGGATACTAACCCCCTAATCTAATATGTACATATTTGAAATAATCCGCGCTCTACGAGCGACGACATATATTAGTCCCTGTAAACAATCCAAGGAAAACCCATAATAATTAAACAACATATAACATGACACAAATTGATATATTTGGAGTAGAGAAAGTTGTTATCATTTGGCGATAACGTAATTAACTGCAGGGGCTTGTTCCTGCAGGAAAAAGCATCGTCGCAATAAAAAAAACCTCATTATTGAGAGGGAATCTGAAAAGTCTGCTACAGCGGTTTCATCCATCCAAACCTTAGATATACGGTACCATATATCAACTTGGTATCTTTAGAGAGGTGGATGGATATGTTCTATGTAGTATCGGCTCTCAGATTCACGGTAGATGCCCTTCCTGTGCCGTAGTCCAGTTTCCGGCGATAAACAAATTCTGGCACGTTCGGTGGGACCTTTTTCTCTTTCCACTCCACACTTTGTGTGTTGTGTTTCACAAACAAAATCATGGTTCTCTATGTTTATAATTGCCCTTGAAGTTTGGGATATTACATTTGGTGTTTCTTCTCCATGCAGAATCAATGGCCTCTAACACCTGCAAATCGACCGTTAGCCTATCTTGCGGGGTCCACTACGGGTCACAAGCGGCCTTGGTTCTCTGTGTCCCAGTTCTTCAAAATATGACCAAGATTTTCTTCGGGACAGTACCACCTTCTTTTACCTATGGTGCCTCAACGTAAAAGGAAGAAACCTCAAGGAAGTTGGTCTTTGAGAAGCTGACCACTGCTGATAAGCTTTCTCAATCTGAATATTCAGTCTTCAATAGGCTTAACGTAAACTCTGCAGGTTCCTCCAAGAAGCCCGTAATCCCGAAGAAGTCGGTTTTCAAACAGCTGACCTTTGCAGCTCCTGATACCTCTGGAGCTCCAAAGAATGTTTCTCCTTCGAGGTAGTCTTTCTTCCATTGGCTAGCCCTAACTTCCTTACTGGTATGCCAAAATAGTCGTTCTTCAAACGAGTGTCACTAGCTGAGGCCCAAGATAAAAACAGGGGGCAGATTCAAGAGGCTCCCAAAGATGAACAAACTCCCGTCATAAGAGGTGCCCGACGTCGATACTTGCGTCGAGTAAGGCAAGCTGGAGGCAGTTCTCCTTCTGGACTGACTCCGCCAGCTCCTATGGTGACTATCAATTCCGTTATTCCAACTGGGAAAAACTTTGAACTGTTCAGAAGGTTTCGCCGTAACTGGATTACCGCGGTGCTGTAGAAATCGCTGCCTCTTATAAAGACACTAAATGAGCCAACCCGGAGCGTTCATTTAAGCGGCTCTTTTTGAAAATTCAGAGAGTCTGGAAAGAAGTCCAAGGCTGTGTCATTGATGACAATTAATTTCATCGACCGAAAAAGTTCAAGGGTCGGTAAAACAATGACAACTCCTCTGCCACACAGCGTGGGACTTGTCACAAGGCGGTTCCTATCATGATGGTTCCACCTGTTAAGCGGTCTCGCTTACTGGATGGGCGATTAAAATTATTTGCGGAATCATAAAAACAAAGTATTATGCGAACAAGATCACCCAATCACTAGAATCAACCATAGACTAAAGCTTGCAAACAAAAGAGCTAGTTGAAGGAGAAGAAACAACCTTTGAAGCGACTTCATTTGCTCCAATGGTTGAACTCTGGACTCCGGCTAAGCTTCGAGTGCTCCGGGACGTGCTTGATCTCCGATCGGCTCTGTCGAAGATGATCCACGCGAAGGGTACCGGCTCTAGATTCATCTTCAATCAAATTGAAGAAACTTTCACTTCCACTTGCTAAATGTGAAGATGAAAGAGATGTAGAAAATGATATGAACTCTCAATGTTTTTCCTCTCTTTGTTTGCTCTCTATTTCTCTTCTCATTTCCTTTTGCTTTGGATGAGAGAGAAAATATATGGTTAGAGTGAAGAGAATACTCTCATTTTCTCTTCATAAAACCATCCAATTTCTTTTTCATCCACTTGTCATTTTGAAATGAGATAGATAGCCACCTTGCATCCACCTCATCACTTGACATGCAAAAAGAAAATTAAAAGAGAAAAAGATATATAAATATATGTAAATTACATATAATTATATAAAAGCTCATGGCATGTAACCATGTATGCACATAACATGTAACATAACATAAAAGAGAGAGAAAATGAAAATAGCACATTAATACTAGTTTATTTATGCATCATCTTATATAAATGATATCATTAAATCAACACTTGATTCAATGACCCAGTTCAATCATAAACCGGCTAGTATTAATTGTCCGACTAATACATGTAGTATCACATTCATATATTTAATTGGAACTAGCTTGTATTTCCGTACGTGCACTACATCATTTTGCTAGAATGGGAAAACCCTCTGTGTGGGACTCTAAAAACTCAACAATATGCTGGCAGTAGGTCAAGATCATATCCAAGTGATCTGAAAAACTTTCAGATCAATCCCCTACCGGGCTAACCCATAAGCACGTTAGCGCTACCAACTGTACATAACGGCTACCCATATAATGAATGAAAAGATAGGACAAGCAAGCTCATCCGCACCCTACTAGAGCCTATCAGTGGTATTCACCGTACAGTCCGGTCTCTTCATCTAAGAAGGTCGCATACCGGGTCTAGGAGTTGGAAACCGTCAGACTCCCACTAACCCAACAAGTCATGCCAATGTCAAGCTCATGTGCATCTGAGAAACTACTGATAACACTTATCAGTAAATCTCATATGCCTTGGCCAAGGACTTATGGTCATAGACAGATGTGCACAGTGCGACATCAACTTTCTATACCGGGAAAGACGAATTCCCTCGACTGCTCACTGCCTCCATGTGCTTCGGGATTTACCCAATAAAAACCTGTTTGCATGACTCTTTAAAGTCGGGTAGGGTGGTAATCTAAGTACAGTAGGAACACATACAAGACACTATGGCGATCATGTATTCTTCTCCTCGATCACATCGAAGGACTTTAATACTTCTACCCGTCTGGTTCTTAACTTCAAGCTTATATTCCTTGAATTTCTCAAAAGTTTCAGACTTTTTTTTCAACAGGAACATATGTCCGAATCTTGAGATATATTCAGTGAATATAATGAAGTACGAGGAACCAATCCTGGCATTTGTAGACATAGGACTGTATACATCATCATGTATCCGTCCCAAGAGTTCATTAACTTTTTCTCTGTTTCCAGTAAACGGAGTATTGGTCACTTTACCTTTGTGACAAGACCGGCAAGTATTATAAAATGAAAATTCGAACGGATTCAAATATTTATCCTTATATAACTTAGTTGGTCATGTCACATTGATATGACCTAGTCTACAATGCCACAAGAAGGATTCGTTCATTTCTGAACTACTCCTTTTGTGTGGGTTCTATATACTTTGAACTGTGGTTTGATTTTACAACGTATATGCCATTACATAACGTGCCTGATCCAATCAACTCTTGATTAAGGAAAATGTTCATAACATTATCCTATAATACAAAATTATATTCTTCTTTAACTTAATAAAGAAACTGATGTAATGTTGTATATCAGGTTCGGTATATAATAACATTTGTTCAGAATCAATGTATTTACCATTTGGTAATACAAGGTGATATTTGCCAACTGATTTGGCTGTAACAATTATACCACTCTCTACTCTAGAGAATGATCACCTAATCCCAGTTCTTTACATTTTTGTAGCCCATGTAACAGATTACATATGTGGGATCCTGATCCGGTATCTCATACCTAGGACGTAGAGCATACTGAGAAACAGTTCTTGGTAATGAACACTCCCGAAAAATATGCATCAACATGCTCATTCCTCGATTGGGTCACGTAGGAATCCGGATATTCCTCTATTTCCTGCTTGGACTTATAACAATTATAAGATAGAGCGGAACCAACGTTCCCCAGCTCAGTATAATAAGCAGGTTCGGTCAATACATCTATATTATTATCTTGATTAAGGCATGTTACGGTCGCTACCAGGAGAGAGAGAGAGAGAGAGAAGAAAACACTCAGCGTATGCTCTTACAAGATCAGATTAGTTATTATTTTATCTAATCAGGATGGCTCCCACTGTTTTTATCAAATCTTCCTTCAAACCCTAAAAGGTAAGACTAGTCGGGATTAATTACACACTACAAGTTCGCCAATCTTCCGGCCAGACCAGTGTCGGTACTTTGAGGGAGGTTTCCCGTGCTTTCGTACGGACCTAATTAAAATAAACCTTGTTTTCCCAGGGGCTTAGCCCCGTTAACACCTTTCTAGACACCTACTTTGATCGGCTAATTGTAATTTGTAAAACTCTCCTAGGAGTAACTCTTACTCGCAGTGGGTATCAGGATCCAACTATCTCACAGAAGGTATGCAATCTCATTGCAAATTTCAACACTTGAAATTCTCGATAATATTTTACCCCTCGCGTCCTATGACCTTGACGCAGGCCAATAAACTATAGTGTGCTAGTCAAGTTCAACCTGTATATTTCATGATTGAAATAAACCCACCTGCACGACCCTTGACGCAGGCCAACAAAGTCGTACGACTACCCTAATCCAATCGCATCATATGCAGCAGATAAGCACTAAATAGCTACCGCACACTACGCCTTGACGCAGGCCAACAAACGTAGTACGAATACTAAGTAGTACTTATCTGAAATTACGGAGGGCTACGACAGATTTTTAAGAAAACCTTTTGCATAATGAACTTGATATCGTTGTAGAATCGAGTAATTTTGAAAATGAGTGTTTTTTAGGCTTTTTGCTAATTTTGCTAAAGAGGTCACTCCCGGTGAAAGGATCTCGGCTCTTTCCTCATCGAATGAGGTGCTGGATATTTCACAAATGCTACTATGCAAAGCATGAACATAAAAAGCAATCAAAAACAAAACTGAGTGGATTTGTAACACCTTGGAATGCGATTAGTGTTAATTAAGCGTTAATGCGGGGTTTTAAGGAAAAGTTTACCAAATCGGGTTCCTCACATTTTATATTAATTAATTAATATTTTATTATTATTTTTTATGGCTTGCACACACATGTACACGTGAATGTGAGGGTATATTAGTGTTAACCTTGTTTAGCAACCATAACACCTTAAACTAAACCTTGCCCAA
The DNA here is from genome assembly GCA_030015575.1 of Agapanthus africanus. Lineage (NCBI taxonomy): Eukaryota > Viridiplantae > Streptophyta > Magnoliopsida > Asparagales > Amaryllidaceae > Agapanthus > Agapanthus africanus. Next base: position 176,311,162 of record CM057350.1, on the reverse strand, counting down.
TTTAACCTTGCCTTAACCTTTTCCTAGATCTTTTGTGTGGGGAAAATATCTTCTTGGAGAGAGAGAGGTGGCTAGTGAGTCATAGATGTATTAATGGTGGCATTAATGGAGGTGAGGGAGAGAGTGAGCATAAGGAATTAGTTGACCCTACACTTACCCTCTCACCCTTAAACTCTTTCACTCTCTCATTTTCTCTAACTCTCAACCATTTCTCTTTTTCCCTCAACCCCAAACTGAACCCTTACCTTCTCTTCACAAATCCTTGCTAAAACTTCACAAAATTCAATGGAAATTACTTCAAATGTCTTGATTGGCTACTAGATTGCCTTGGAGCTTGGAAAGCTAGGATTTTTGAGCAAGAGTGGCTAGGTAATGACCTCAAACTGATAATTAGGAGTTATTTTGTTGTGTTGCCTTGTTGTTATGGATTGGAACACTAAAGGTAGCATTTTGTGCAAAATATCGTATTTTTAGTGTCAACTTGTGTCTCTGTGATCTGCTGTAGAACCGGGTGTTTGTTGGAAAAGTTCCCATCACAGTGATATAGTGTTGAAGTATAGAACCCACCATAAAAACCTGAGACCACCCCTTCATTTTTGGGCCACAAATTTAATTGTTCGGACGCAAATTGCGACCAGAGTGGGGGCTGGGGAGTTGAGTTTTTGTCGTGGGGTCTCTAGGATTGTATGTAGTCTCGTGGCACTTGCAACTTTCACCAATTATGAGTGTATCAAAATCCGGGACCATCTTGCTATAATTCTAGTGTTTTGAGTACGCGTGTTGCGTTATCCGACACGGTTCGTGATCTGGTGTGCTGCTATACTTGGGCTAGTGTTGGTGTTTCTCCACGCACGTTAGCCGTTAGACGAACACTTGTGGGTCGGATTGGAGTTGGTGCGTTGGTCAAACATCTTGTGTACGTGATATTGATCGATTTCTAAAATTTGCACTGGTTATGTTTTGTGTTAATAGGATCGCAGGAGGGGACTTCGGACGCTGCGAGGAAAGCGAAGCAGGTGATTGGATTTACCTAGCCCGCGACTGTCGGTGAGTAGATTTAACATCTATGTGGAATTCGCCCGCATGGAGTTATGCGTCAGGGCTAGATATGATATGATATTAGCCGCATGTTTATATTGCACATATAGAGTTTGCGCATAACCTTCATTACATATTATTACTTGTTGTGCTTGGACTTGTACCCTTTGGACATTGCACTATTATTGACGGTTCATGTTGCACGAGCACTGATTGTATGCCACCCACACCGTCAATAATTGCCATGACACGCACAACACACATACATATATGATATTGTTCGGTTAGGGACATTGAGACATTGATTCATATTCTATTGTGCATATGACATATAGCATACTTGTATACCTACATGCTTACAAATATGCCTTGCTATGCCTACATGAATACACATACCTGGAGGGTATTTTATCATTATTGACATGTATATACATATACCTAGCTTGATATAGCTACACACATACCTGGAGAGTAGTACATCATTATTGATAGGTAGATACACACATCTTGCTATACCGACGTAGGTACGCATACCCGGCTATAGCTACATGTTCACCTTATATGATGTTGCGTTTGGTTTCGGAGAAATTAGGAACCGCATGATATATCTAATAACTTGTTGTAGTTAAATATCGGTTTTTCCTTTATATGCTCATATTACTGCTTCATGTTGCATATATTATATTTCATGGATTTCGCATTGATATATGGATTTCATATGATGTTGCCTGGATGTTTTTCTCCTGGGTATATATATCAGTGGTATGGGACACTGATATATATACATGTATATATATATCAGTAGTATAGGACGCTGTTATATATATGTACACCTATATAATATATCATCATAATGATCTGTGCATGTATTCTTATTCATTGCGATATAAGGGGCTGATGTGCCCGATATGAGGGGCCGATGTGCCCGATGTGAGGGCCGAATTTGCCCGATATGAGGGCCGATATGAGGGAATTTGGGGATTTAGATTGTTTTGATGGACACTGCTTCGCCACGATGAGGATTCCGTGAGGATGACATGTTTTATCTCACACTCCGCATTTATTTGATATGCACTTGCTTCATGTATTAGTAGTACCTGATAGAGTACCTTTCATAACTGTTGCATATACATATTGTCATACTTATGCTATCAGATTACATGTAATAGATTATCGCTGTTAGTACATACTTGCGATTTCTGTATGATGTTATTTACTATTCACGAGTTAGCAACTCACTCCCATTGTGCCACAGGGTTTTTCAGGTCTGATCATCAGAGTGGTCGCGGCAGGGCGCCTTACTATTTCTACTTTTGCGGATACCGCTACGGTTGGCTGTGAAGCCGTTTGCTATAGGTGGGTTGCGGTTATCCGATGATGTACACTGTATATTTCTTGTATCTAGTACTCTACATCTACCACCTTCATGTATTTACTTAGAAACAAGTTATGAGGATCGATGTTGTATATTCTTTTGACTCTGGTTGTTGGGCTCGTGTGAACCGATCTTTTTATATATGTGGATTATCTTTTCATCGCTACGGCGTTGTATATCTGTTGTGGTGGTTGTTTCCGCGGTTGGGCGAGATTTTCTCCCATTTGGGGATGTTTTGCTTTTTCTTATGTTTGTACCCGTTTCGGGGCTAGCTTTTACAAAAGTGGTGCTGTCGAAATTTTTATGAAAAACAAACTTAAGTTTAAAGTTTTGCATCGAGATTTTTAAAGTGATCTATCTTTCTTTCTTGTAATGGTTTAGATTGATGGGTTTTTCGGCTTACTTAATTGCGTTACACCTGTTGACGTTACGTAGTTTAAGTGCCGGTCATGTGCCATATTTTGGGTCGTGACAAAGTTGGTATCAGAGCGTTAGGTTTTACCTTTCGGAGTGTAGCATGACCTTAGTATGATAGAGAAGGTAGCTTAAGCAGAGTAACGTAGCGTGCGTATATTTCGCAGCATACTCACGACACGGTACTTCGCCTAAGTGACCTTAGGACTTATTGCTTGAAATTCCTTCCGTGATATATATCCTGTGATCCGATTTCTGTGTCCTTATCGAATCATGTTTCAATTTCCAGCCTTTATGCTGCCGAAGACTACGAGGGTGCAGAGAGCGGCCGCGAGGGCCGAGGTCAGAGTTGACTCGTCGTAGACGAGGACTGACTAGGGCGGTACGCCCGTAGTGCAGGAGCAGATTGTTCCACATTTGACAGACAATATGGCTATGCTAGGGGCTGGTATGCAGGATTTGCGATAGATGATGGGGTTATTAGTTGAGGCCATTCGAGCGCAGGGGAAGGTGGTTGTTCCACCCGTTACGGGGACCGTGTCGATGCCTACTGTTCAGGCAGTTGTACCTGCAGCTACGGAGGTGATCACCGTATCATTATCGGAGTTCATGAGGCTGAGGCCTCCGGTTTTCACTAGCACCGATGCAGCTGAGGATCCGCGGTCATTTATCGACCGGATGGCCAGGATATGTCGTTCTCTTAGATGCTCCGACGCGAGATGGGTGGAGTTCGCGAGCTTTCGTTTAGAGGGTCTGGCCCAGAAGTGGTGCGAGTCCTTAGAGAAGGGCAGAGCCACAGGTCTTTCTCATATGACCTGGGCTGAGTTCGTGACGGTGTTTCTTGCGCTTTTTCTTCAGCTGAGCATCAGGGATGCTCGAGCGCGCAGATTCGAGTCGTTACGCTAGACTCAGGGTATGACGGTAGCCAAGTATGATGTGATGTTTACCGAGCTGTCTGTGTATGCTCCGTATTTGGTGGCTACGGAGGAGATGCGGGTCAAGAGGTTTGTTCGAGGCCTGTTTACCCATTTGTTCCTCGCTATCAGCATTCAGCATTGCGACACTTATGAAGAGCGGTGGACGCAGTCCTGTTAGTTGAGGAGCATCTTTCTTAGACGTCGGTTGCTCCGGAACCGAAGAGGGTTTGTACTGGTGTTTCAGCACAGAGGCAGGCGTTTGGACGTCGTGATAGTTCCCGTTCAGATACTGGGGGTAGTGGAGGTCTGGGACGAGAATAGCTTTTTAGCTCTTATTCTCAGGGGAGTCAGCAGTTTTCATCTGGATGTTACCGGTGCGGGAGTTCAGGTCATCGGGTTCGAGATTGTACTGAGCCATGTGAGCGCGAGGCGGCTGTACTGCAGGTTACCTTCCCACCTTCTCCACCGCAGAGGGCGTTTCCCCTTATGCCTGTTGTTGCTCCACGTTAGACTCTTGTGCAGAGAGGTCGAGGACGCGGTGGTTTTGTGCCGAGAGTGCGGGGTGGTAGAGGAAGAGGTCAACCAGTCGCCGGTAGAGGACAGGCTCGGGTGTTTGCCTTGACTCATCAGGACGCGCAGGCGTCCAATGCAGTAGTTTAAGGTACTCTTTCTGTATGTTCTGTTGAGGCTCATGATTTGTTTGATCCGGGATCTACGCATTCGTATGTTTCTACGCACTTCGTGCCGAGTTTGGGCCGAGAGTCGTGTTTGCTAGATCAGCCACTTGTTGTGATTACACCTGCTGGCGATTCTTTTGTCGCGCGTTATGTGTTTCGGTCGTATGCCGTTCAGACTGGAGATAGAGATTCGTCCGTCGATTTGATCCTTCTGGATATGTTGGACTTCGACGTTCTCCTTGGCATGGACTGGTTGGCAGCTTGTTATGCGTTGGTGGACCACCGTGAGAAGACGGTCAGTTTCAGTTTTCCGGGCGAGTCTGTTCGGGTTGTGCAGGGGGACCGTAGTGCCGCCCCTCACAGTTTGATTTCTGCCCTTTGCGCTAGTTAGCTTTTGAGGAGGGGATGTAAGGGATTCTTGGCTTTCATTTATGATACTGGGGCCACAGTAGGGTCGTTGGACCGGGTTCTTATCGTGCGAGAGTTTTCCGACGTTTTTCCCGATGAGTTACCTGGTTTTCCGCCAGAGCGCGATATTGAGTTTTACATTGATCTGATTCCTGGCACGGGGCCTATTACTATAGCACCTTACCGGATGGCTCCGGCAGAGCTTCGAGAGCTCAAAGATCAATTGCAAGAATTGCTTGATAAGAGACTTGTGCGTCCGAGTGTTTCGTCGTGGGGAGCTCTTATGCTGTTCATCAAGAAAAAGGACGGCAGTTTGAGATTGTGTATTGATTATCGTCAATTGAACCGAGTTACGATCTGGAATAGGTATCCTTTAGCTCGTATTGACGATTTGTTTGATCAGCTCCATGGTGCAAAACATTTTTCCAAGATTGATTAGCGTTCGGGTTATCATCAATTGCGGGTTCGGAATGATGACATTCCGAAAACTTCTTTTCGTACACGCTACGGGCATTATGAGTTTTTGGTGATGTCGTTCGGACTCACCAATGCCCCAGCTGCGTTCATGGATCTGATGAACCGGATTTTTATGCCGTTCCTCGACCAGTTCATTATTATGTTTATTGATGACATTCTAGTTTACTCTAGGAGTCGGGAGGAGCATGAGCAGCACTTGAGGATTACTTTGCAGACATTGAGAGAGCACCAGCTGTTTGCTAAATTCTCAAAGTATGCATTTTGGCTTGATAGAGTTGACTTCCTGGGTCATGTGGTGACAGGAGACGGTATTCTTGTGGACCCGAGGAAGATCGAGGATGTGCATCTTTGGCCCAGACATGTATCCATGACAGAGGTCCGCAGCTTTTTAGGCTTAGCTGGTTATTACCGCCGTTTCGTGCAGGATTTTTTGAGTATCGCTGTACTGCTGACCGGACTAACCCGGAAGGGGGTTCCTTTTCTTTGGACAGATGCGTGCGAGCAGAGTTTTTAGCAGTTGAAGATTCGGTTGTCGACTGCACTCGTTCTATCTTTGCCTTCTGGATCAGGTGGCTTTGTAGTTTACTGTGATGCGTCTCGAGTGGGGATAGGGTGTGTGCTGATGCAGCATGATAGAGTGATTGCTTATGCTTCTAGACAGTTGAAGAACCATGAGCAGAATTATCCCACTCATGATCTTGAGATGGTTGCGATGGTCTTTGCATTGAAGATTTGGAGACACTACTTGTATGGGGAGTCATGTCAGATTTTCACGGACCATAAGAGCTTGAAGTACATCTTCCAGCAGCGGGATCTGAATCTGAGATAGCACCGGTGGATGGAACTTATGAAGGATTATAATTGTGAGATCCTTTATCACCCGGGCAAGGCGAATGTGGTAGCTGACGCTTTGAGTCGTAGGCCCAAAGGTAGCTTGTCCCATTTGAGCACAGTTCAGAGGCAGTCTTTTGCGGATTGGCAGACCTTGTGCGATGGTAGAGTACAGTTTGAGTTCACTTCTACTGGGGGACAGCTTGCTCATGTCCACGCCCGTCCTCTTCTTCTGGATCGTATCCATGAGGCGCAGCCCAGTGATGCCTGTTTGGTTGAGATTCTTAAGCTTGTTCGACAGGGTACAGTTTCGGAGTTCATGATTGATGACCAGGGTGTGCTACATTGCGGGACTCGCTTGTGCATACCAGATATTGATGGGTTGAGACGCGAGATCCTAGAGCAGGCACATCAATCAGCCTTTAGCGTTCATCCAGGTTCCACCAAGATGTACCGTGACCTGAGAGACATTTACTGGTGGGAAGGGATGAAGCGCGATGTTCAGACTTCGTTTCAAGGTGCCTGACTTGTCAACAAGTCAAGGCTGAGCATCAAAGACCGGATGGAGAGTTGCATCCTTTACCCGTTCCTGAGTGGAAATGGGAGCAGATTTGCATGGACTTTGTGGTGGGTCTACCCAGGACCAGTCGGGGGTATGACTCCATTTGAGTGATTGTTGACCAGTTGACGAAAGTGGCTCACTTCCTTCCAGTGAAGACCACTTTCAGTTATGCTCAGTATGATCAGTTGTATATAGATGAGATTGTGCATTGCACGGCGTTCCCACATGCATTGTATCCGACAGGGGCACCCGGTTTACTAGCCATCTTTGGCAGAAGCTTCAGGAAGCTTTGGGTACCCGGTTGAGTTTTAGCACTGCTTTCCATCCGTAGACCGATGGTTAGTCAGAGCGGACGATACAAACTCTAGAGGATATGCTTCGGGCATGCGTGTTTGATTTTGGTGGCAGTTGGGATCGTCACTTGCCGTTGATTGAGTTCTCCTACAACAACGGTTTTCAGAAGACTATTCAGATGGCGCCTTTCGAGGTTTTGTATGGTAGGAAGTGTCGATCGCCGATCTGTTAGACCGAACTCTATGAGAGTAGGGTTTTGGGATCCCAGCTAGTTCAGGAGACTACGGAGATGATCCAACTGATTCAGGACAGAATGAGAGCAGCCCGGTGAAGACAGAAGTCTTATGCCGACCGTCGTCGTCGCAGACTTGAATTCGTAGTGGGATATCAAGTATTCCTACGGATTTCTCCGATGAAGGGCGTTATGAGATTTGGAAGGAAGGGGAAGCTCAGTCCCAGATTTGTAGATCCCTTCGAGATCCTTGAGTGAGTTGGTACCGTTGCTTATCGTTTAGCGCTCCCGCCCAGTTTTTCGGATGTTCACCCCGTGTTCCATGTGTCGATGCTTCATAGATACCTTCATGACCCTTCTCACATGATTCAGCACGAGACCATTCATCTTGAGCGTGATCTCTCGTTCACCGAGCAGCCGGTAGTTATATTGGATTGGCAGGTGAAGAAACTTCGGTGAAAGGTCTTGCAATCTGTGAAGGTTCTTTGGTGAAGCCCGACTAGTGAGGAGATTACTTGGGAAGCCGAGAGCGAGATGCAGAAGAAATTCCCTCATCTCTTTAAAGGTACGCTTGTATGAAATTTTAATTCGGGGATGAATTTTCTTTAAGGGGGAAGATTGTAACACCTTGGAATGCGATGAGTGTTAATTAAGCGTTAATGTGGGTTTTGAAGGAAAAGTTTACCAAATTGGGTTCCTCACATTTTATATCAATTAATTAATATTTTATTATTATTTATTATGGCTTGCACACACATGTGCACGTGAATGTGAGGGTATATTAGTGTTAACCTTGTTAAGTAACCATAACACCTTAAGCTAAACTTTTTCCTAGATCTTTTGTGTGGGGAAAATATCTTGTTGGAGAGAGAGAGAGGTGGCTAGTGAGTCATGGATGCATTAATGGTGGCATTAATGGAGGTGAGGGAGAGAGTGAGCATAAGGAATTAGTTGACCCTACACTCACCCTCTCACCCTTAAACTCTCCCACTCTTTCATTTTCTCTCACTATCAATCATTTCTCTTTTTCCCTCAACCCCAAACTTAACCCTTGCCTTCTCTTCACAAATCCTTGCTAAAACTTCACAAAATTCAATGGAAATTACTTCAAATGTCTTGATTAGCCACTAGGTTGTCTTGGAGCTTGGAACCCTAGGATTTTTGAGCAAAAGTGGTTAGGTAATGACCTCAAACTGATAATTAGGAGTTATTTTATTGTGTTGCGTTGTTGTTATGGATTGGAACACTAAAGGTAGCATTTTTTGCAAAATATCGTATTTTTAGTGTCAACTTGTGTCTCTGTGATCTGCTGTAGAACCAGGTGTTTGTTGGAAAAGTTCTCATCACAGTGATATAGTGTTGAGGTATAGAACCCATCATAAAAAACCTGAGACCACCCCTTCATTTTGGGCCGCAAATTTAATGGTTCTGGCCGCAAATTGCAGCCAGAGTGGGGGCTGGGGAGTTGAGTCTTTGTCGTGGGGTCTCTAGGATTGTATGTAGTCTCATGGCACTTGCAACTTTCACCAATTGTGAGTGTATCAAAATCTGGGAATACTTTGCTATAATTCTAGTGTTTTGAGTACGGGTGTTACGTTATCCGACACGGTTCGTGATCTGGTATGCTGCTACACTTGAGCTGGTGTTGATGTGTCGCCACGCACGTTATCCGTTAGACGAACACTTGTGGGTCAGATTCGAGTTAGTGCATTGGTCAAACGCCTTGTGTATGTGATATTGATCGATTTCTGAGATTTGCACCGGTTATGTTTTGTGTTAATAGGATCGCAGGCGGGGACTTCGGACGCTACGAAGAAAGCGAAGCAGGTGATTGGAGTTACCTAGCCCGTGACTGTCGGTGAGTAGATTTAACATCTACGAGGAATTCGCCCGCATGGTGTTATGCGTCAGGGCTAGATATGATATGATATTAGACGCATGTTTATATCGCACATATAGAGTTTGCGCATAACCTTCATTGCATATTATTACTTATTGTGCTTGGACTTATACCCTTTGGACACTGCAGTATTATTGACGGTTCATGTTGCACGAGCACTGATTGTTTGCCATCCACACCGTTAATAATTTCCATGACGCGCACAACATACATACATATCTGATATTGTTCGGTTAGGGATATTGAGACATTGATTCATATTCCATTGTGCATATGACATATAGCATACCTGTATACCTACATGCTTATACATATGCCTTGCTATGCCTACATAAATACACATACCTGGAGGGTATTGTATCATTATTGACATGTATATACATATACCTAGCTAGATATAGCTACACACATACCTGGAGGGTGGTGCATCATTATTGATAGGTAGATAGACACATCTTGCTATACCGACATAGCTACGCATACCCGGCTATAGCTACATGTTCACCCTATATGATGTTACGTTTGGTTTCGGAGAAATTAGGAGCTGCATGATATATCTAATAACTTGTTGCAATTAAATATCGGTTTTTCCTTTATATGCTCATATTACTGCTTCATGCTGCATATATTATATTTCATGGATTTCGCATTGATATATGGATTTCATATGATGTTGCCTGGATGTTTTGCTCCTGTGTATATATATCAGTGGTATGGTGATTCGTATCTCAAAAATATTTAGTAACCGCAATCAAGAACGGCGTCGCTTGGTGGCTAGCCGGTGAGTATGGGTCGGTCTACAAGGATGTTGTGAATTTCCTAATCGCTCAAACGGGTTAATTCCGATGGATGTTCGGATCGATTTATTAAATCTAAAAACTAAATCTATCTATACTAAGATTATCTAGATCTAAATCTTGCTAGGGTTAGGTTTAGGGTAGGTTTGGAAATGTAAATAAATCTCAACGCTTATGGTAATTATTCATAAAGGGGATTAGAACCATCGGGAAGATGTTTCTTCCTCTAGCTTCTTGTCCTTCCTTTATCAATCCTTACCCTAACCTCCATGGAAAACCATCACAACCGGGCTTTTATACTACGGTATCACCGCTACCTCGATGGATAGGGTGCCGTAGGGAGCGGTATGTGCATGTATGCATGGAGTCCTATGAAAATAAATAACGGGCAAGAAAGGAATGAGAGATCTCATCTCTCAAAAGCCTTCCCCAAAGCTAACCCTAACAAGCGAGGAGACTACTCGCTCACTAGGGAATTTAAAAACATTTATCTAGGGCAGAGAATGAAAAATTACCTAGGGCAAGAATTGAATCTAAACTAGAGCAATTAAATAAAACTACTTAAAGATGGCTCTCTCCAAACATCAACGCAGAGTTGTCAGATCTGAATTCATGAATTGAAAAGAGGCACCGATGCTCTCCAAAAGAAATCTAAATTTTATTCATAGAAAGAGACATATGGAGGCATAGCTAATACAATGATTTAGAGTTCCTATTTATAGAAGATAGGAAACCCTAGGTTACAATTGATTCGCACGTCTGCATTTACAAGAATACCCCTAGGTTGACTAGTCAAAGACGCCACACAATTTGGTAAAATTTTCTTCCCATAAATCGTTAGACCCACCGCGGAACCGCGGCCCCAGCCAGGGTTTGGCCGCGGTTCCGCGGCCAACCTGATGGCTTGGTCTCTGTATTTTTCTGTGCTGGCTTCTCTTGACATTTACTTCCTGTTTCTGTAGGTCTTTTCTTACATTGGCTTCTATGTCTTTTCCAGATCTTTCCAGTGAACATTGTAGTGGACTTTTACTGTTTGCTCTGTAATCTTGGACCTTGCGTTGCCTTGTACTGATCTTTTGTGTAGGCTTGATTAAGACCCTTCTATTTCCTGGTTGCAGATCCACTTTTGCATCATCTTTTATCTCTTTTCACTGTTTTAGATCCAAGAACCTGTAAACTGTAATATGTAGCAGACATGCGTCAAAAGCATCTGTTTATTTATAAAACGAATAAGAATGGGGAATATAATAATACAATATTATGGTGTGAACAAATACCACCAAACTTATCTTTTGCTCGTCCTCGGGCAAACTTATTTTTTTATTCTCGACAAAAAACCTAACCGCACTTTCGCAGGGAAACGCGATTGCACTGAGCACGTGCAACAAGCCGTTAAACCTCTAGGTATCCCTAGTAGGAGGAGTGTTGTCTCCTGAGGGTTTTCAGCGGATACTACCCACAAAATCCTATCAATTTGGCTTTTTCGACTTTAATTCTCCAATTAGGGTTTCTAACAAGGAACTCTATTATCTTCGACTTGCAAATTATCCACCCATATTCTTCACACTTCCTCATCATTTAACTTAAGATTATATATGTTCTGCAGACCTACTTAGCTCTCGGCATGTCTTAAGTTTTCCTTCTAGGGTTCCATCTCCACTTAGGAATTTTTATCAACTCTATTAAAGATATAAGTACTATTCTTCACTCCTTTCTTTCATCTAAACTCCAATCACATATCCCTACGTGTGTGTAAATATCACCCCTACACTTGAAAATTCAAATCAAGCAATCATACTCTTGTCCCTTGTCCAAAGTACTTATTAATTGATGAATTTTAAATGAATTTTGCTTACACATCCTTCATGCGATCATTAATACTTCTTGAGGTACCAATGACCGATTACAAAATGCGTTTGCACTTTAAAGTGTACTTCCTAGTCTTGTAACACCCAAGGCTTTTTAGCAGTGACTCCCAAACCAGTTGGTCTAAGGCTCTAGGTGATGAAGCACCCTCGCTAAATATTTTTCTATTTTTACAGCCTTAAGTAATCACAAAAACCAGTGTTCATTTTTTTTTCTTTATTCATTTTTTTTTCTCATTATACTAAAGACTTTAAACAAGAGCATTTCAAGGTCTCCTCTACTATTTCAAGTTTCAATGTGCATGATTGTGCAAATTGTAGGGTATACATTTTCAGAATCTAGACTTAAGCTAGGAATTATTTTTCAAACTCATACTCTAATAAAAATATCAATACTTTTCCTTTGTTTCGACTTAGCCCAAGAAGTGAACTCAAAATTTGCCTATTTCTAAATAAACTACAAAGGCATATACTTTCTACCGTTAAACTTTAAGGAAGGTTATTTTTAGGGTTTTTAATTTACTAAGTCTAAGATCTAGTTGTTCCTAACTAGTTAATCTATTTGTCAAACTCAAGTCAATTAAGCCAAAAGTAAATACATTAATTTTTATAATTTTTGAAATTTTCAATTTTTATGGCTTTTTAAAATAAGTATGCAAATGCAAAAATATACATATGAATGCAAAGGAAGAAGACTTACCGAGCACACCCCCAAACTTAAACTTGACAGTGTCCTCACTGTCATGTTACACCAAGAGGGTCAAAATGTCGGCACTCCCCTGTTTATTTATTTATAAAAATTTTGTTTTTATGAATTTTTTTTTGAAAAGAAAACAAAAAAATATATATACATTTATACAATAAGGTCCTCCCCAAACTAAATAAGGCCTTACATAAGCCAAAGGTGAGCACCAACCATTCAAAAATCTTATCGTGGTAAAGGTAGGATTGGTGAAAGAATGGGGTGGAAAGAAAAGAAATGAGAAGCACACGAGACCGAATGGGAAGAAGAGTGGAATATGGTCTCGGCGGAGGAGAAGAATGGTGGAAAAGAGAAAGAAGTGGAGTACGATCTTGAGGGTGTAACTCGAGTGAGTAAATTAGCGCAATTTGTGATGACCGAAGTGTTAAAAGTGATTGTGCTAATCTATCAACTCGTCGAGAAATGGGGTCAAATCCCTCAAGATTCGCAAGAAAGCATGGGTACGTCGAACTTGGTATTGGAGATGAAAGCGTAACGGTCTCTTGCACGGTTGGAACGATAGTACGGATGAAAGGGAGTGAATTAGGGATAGTCTCATTCTCATCGTAGTAAACTGTTTCGAACTTGAAAGTTTCCATTAATGGTTCGAAACGACTGTAAGCAACTGAGTCTGATGGTTCAACTAACTCATCTGAAAATTCAAACGACTCAAACTCGGGCGGTGAGTCATCAACATCGTCCGAAAAAGTGAAACACTCGTAAGTGTTATCAGCTGTGAGAACTGTGTCAGATTCAAAAGAAAATTTTTCAAGCTCACAGTCTCTTGTGCGTGGTCGGAACGATGGAAAGGAGGGAGGGTGATATAACAGTTAAAGGGTCAGGAGGATGAATTGGAAAATCCAACATATCAAAAAAATGGTTCAACCTATATATTATCCTCAATACTATCCTTATAATTTTCCTCAATATTTAACTCATCCATGCCATTATCATCAAAATCAAGATGCATATGAAGTTCGGGAGAAACATTTAATGACTCGGGATGATGAATTGGACATAAAATTTCAATCAAATCGACGGGTTCATCATCCAAAATATTCCCGGCGTCTATATCCTCAATCAAGTGAAAATCAATATTTTCTGACACCTCATCAAAAGCATGGATATTTATCACTTTCGGTTCTAGAGTGTAGGTGTAAAGATCGAGAGGATTAAGTGTGGTTTCACTCGAAAGGGGTTCTTCACAATCTGGCAAATCAAGCACTACAAAGTCACACAACTCGTTTTTATTTTCAACTGGTGAACTATTTGGGGCAATCAATGGAAAACCGGAGTTGTGGGTTTCAATTGGGTATGGGTAGGTTTGATTTGGAACTGTGTAGAACTCACTCGCTCCTCTCAAATTCGCACTCTGTCCAACCGCCTCCTCATACATTGAAACATTTGGAGCTAGTTGGAAACTAGCTGCCGGTTCACTAGGTTGCATAAGGGTGGCAATGGACGCATCCACATTCCTAACCATTTTTTTTGTTGCTAAAATATAATCTTGCAACGACTGTTCCAAACTAGACATGGGTGGGGAGGGGGTTTCGGTAAAAGATTCGAAAGTGTTTGGAGACGTGAAACTCCTAAATGGCTGTGTAGAAGCGATGTCTAGTGATGGTGGGAAAGTCGGGTAGGACTGGTAGGAAGTGGATGGCTGGACAGGAGTATGATCAACATGTGGATAGAAAGGTGAATGAACTTGTTGATCCCTATAACTGGATGTGTGGAGAGGAGTGAAAGATCGGCTACGAGATTGAGCAATATGCTCAGCAATGGACATCGGTTTAGGAGTTACAGCAGGATTTGGAAAAGTGGTGTCAACGTACGAAGGTGGTGAAGGTTGACAAGGTTGACACAAAGTGGGTTGTAAAGTCGAACTGTTTCTCCTAGACGCTTCTATTTGATCTTTTAAAGAAATTTTGGGCATGGAAGGATCTTCTTTAAAACGACCGAAACAATTGACGTAAGAGGCAAAGTTAGGTTCGGGATACCAAAGTTCGAAAAGTGTTTTATGATGTGCGGTACCCATGATAGAAGAAAGGGGAAAAGAAAGAAGGTTGGGTGGTGCAAGGATTTATTTGCGGCAAAGATTTGCAAGTTGTTAAAAAAAAATTCCTTTTTCCGCTTGCTCTTTATTTGGAAATTTTACAAAAAGATTTTCGATAGAAGATATGCAAAACAGAAAAATATTACTTGCAATCAATTTCTATTTTAAGCGAGGCGCAAAAATCCTGCACAAGATTTGTTATTTGGAAGGGAAAAGATTTTTAAGCGCAACGTCCTGCAGGAGATTTTACAGAAAATATATTAAGATTTACAGAGGAGAGAAGAGAAGAGAAGCTTACAGTGCAAATTCCAGAGGATGATGTCACGATGGCGCCGCCCTTCCGCGGCCTGAGGCAGGTTCCCACCGTGGTTCCGCGGCGGGGAAGTCGGCACGAGTCCAGAGAAAAATTTGGAGGTTCTGATTGAGCCAAAGAACCGCGTTTCCGCGGTCTGAGTATGGGTTCGGCGGCGGAATCGCGGTGCAGTGGAGGTTTCAGGGTGCGGGAAAAATTCTACTATTCTGTTTTGAAAATCCCCCTCTGTTCTGATCTTCTGATTTCTGTTTCGCTTTCTGTAAATTTCCAGATCCGAATTTGTATATAGATCCTGCAAAATTCAAACAACAAAGTACCCTTTCCAAAAATAACAGATGATATATATATATATATATATATATATATATATTTGTGATTTTTCAGATTTTTATGATTTTTTTAATTTTAGATTAACCCGAAATTGCAAAAAGGAAATGACACGCCATCCCCGACAACGGCGCCATTTGATTTTTATCTCAAAAATATTTAGTAACCGCAATCAAGAACAGCGTCGCTTGGTAGCTAGCCGGTGAGTACGGGTCGGTCCACAGGTATGTTGTGAATTTCCTAATCGCTCAAACGAGTTAATTCCGATGGATATTCGGATTGATTTATTAAATCTAAAAACTAAATCTATCTATACTAAGATTATCTAGATCTAAATCTTGCTAGGGTTAGGTTTAGGGTAGATTTAGAAATGTAAATAAATCTCAACGCTTTCTATACCCAAATTAGGATCTAAGAGGAGTTATGGTAATTATTCATAAAGGGGATTAGAACCATCGGGAAGATGTTTCTTCCTCTAGCTTCTTGTCCTTCCTTTATCAATCCTTACCCTAACCTCCATGGAAAACCATCATAGCAGGGCCTTTATACTACGGTATCACCGCTACCTCGATGGATAGGGTGCCGTAGGGAGCGGTATGTGCATGTATGCATGGAGTCCTATGAAAATAAATAACGGGCAAAAAAGGGATGAGAGATCTCATCTCTCAAAAGCCTTCCCCAAAGCTAACCCTAACAAGCGAGAAGACTACTCGCTCATTAGGGAATTTAAAAATATTTATCTAGGGCAGAGAATGAAAAATTACCTAGGGCAAGAATTGAATCTAAACTAGATCAATTAAATAAAACTACTTACAGATGGCTCTCTCCAAACATCAACACAGAGTTGTCAGATCTGAATTCATGAATTGAAAAGAGGCACCGATGCTCTCCAAAAGAAATCTAAATTTTATTCATAGAAAGAGGCATATGGAGGCATAGCTAATAAAATGATTTAGAGTTCCTATTTATAGAGGATAGGAAACCCTAGGTTACAATTGATTCGAACGTCTGCATTTACAAGAATACCCCTAGGTTGACTAGTCAAAGACGCCACACAATTTGGTAAAATTTTCCGCCCATAAATCCTTAGACCCACCGCGGAACCGCGGCCCCAGCCAGGGTTTGGCCGCGGTTCCGCGGCCAACCTGATGGCTTGGTCTCTGTATTTTTCTGTGCTGGCTTCTCTTGACATTTACTTCCTGTTTCTGTAGGTCTTTTCTTAGATTGGCTTCTATGTCTTTTCCAGGTCTTTCCAGTGAACATTGTAGTGGAATTTTACTGTTTGCTCTGTAATCTTGGACCTTGCGTCGCCTTGTACTGATCTTTTGTGTAGGCTTGATTAAGACCCTTCTATTTGTTGGTTGCAGTTCCACTTTTGCATCATCTTTTATCTCTTTTCAATGTTTTAAATCCAAGAACCTGTAACCTGTAATATGTAGCAGACATGCGTCAAAAGCACCTGTTTATTTATAAAACGAATAAGAATGGGGAATATAATAATACAATATTATGCTGTGAACATATGGGATGCTGATATATATAAATGTATATATATATATCGGTGGTATGCGATGCTGTTATATATATGTACACCTATATAATATATATCATCATAATGATCTATGCATGTATTCTTATTCATTGCGATATGAGGGGCCGATGTGCCCGATGTGAGGGGCCGATGTGCCCGATATGAGGGCCGATATGGGGGCCGATTTGAGGGAATTTGGTGATTTAGATTGTTTTAATGGGCACTGGTTCGCCAAGATGAGGATTCCGTGAGGATGACATGTTTTATCCCACACTCCGCATTTATTTGATATGCACTTGCTTCATGTATTAGTAGTACCTGATAGAGTACCTTTCATGACTGTTGCATATACATATTATCATACTTATGCTATTAGATTACATGTGATAGATTATCGTTGTTAGTACATACTTGCGATTTCTGTATGATATTATTTACTATTCATGAGTTGGCAACTCACCCTCGTTGTGCCGCAGAGTTTTTCAGGTCTGATCATCAGAGTGGTTGCGGCAGGGCACCTTACTATCTCTACTTTTGCGGATACCGCTACGGTTGGCTATGAAGCCGTTTGTTATAGGTGGGTTGCGGTTATCCGATGATGTACATTGTATATTTCTTGTATCTAGTACTCTCCATCTACCACCTTTTGTATTGACTTAGAGATGAGTTGTGAGGATCGATGTTGTATATTCTTTTGACTCTGGTTGTCGAGCTCGTGTGAGCCGGCCTTTTTATATATGTGGATTATCTTTTCTTCGCTACGGCGTCGTATATCTGTTGTCGTGGTTGTTTCCGCCGTTGGGCGAGATTTGCTCCCGTTTGGGGATGTTTTACTTTTTCTTATGTTTGTACCCGTTTCGGGGCTAGCATTTACGAAGGAGGTGCTGCCGAAATTTTTATGAAAAACAAACTTAAGTTTAAAGTTTTGCATCGAGATTTTTTAAAGTGATCTATCTTTCTTTCTTGTAATGGTTTAGATTGCTGGGTTTTTCGGCTTACTTAATTGCGTTATGCCTGTTGACGTTACATAGCTTAAGTGCCGGTCATGTGCCAAATTTTGGGTCGTAACAGGGTTGTAGCATCTGCCAGTTTCGCTAAAGAGGTCACTCCCGGTGAAGGGATCTCGACTTTTTCCTTATCGAATAGGGTGCTGGATATTCTACAAGGAATACTACTATGCAAAGCAAGAATTGGAGCTACCAGTTTTTAAAAAAAGATTCTACAACATCTTTTGGTTTCTTTCATTTCATTAATCTCATTAATGAAGTCTCATCATTTATGCTTCCTAAGTATCACAGAAGAAACGAAAATACAATGTATGCTTATGCCATCTGCATTAGCCACAGTGTCCCGTTATGCACTGTTAGGTTACTTAACTAACGGCATAGCGGGACGGGACTAGCGCGTGTGTAAAATATAAGTAACATTTATTATATATCATATATATAATAACAACATTCGTCTCATCATATAAAGTGATCACATCATAGAATATCAGTAGCAGAAGAACACATATAAAATATTGGATATACTAGGAATTCCGTGTTTTAAATTAAGACTGTAAAAAACGCGGATTCCATGGTCGTGTTGAATAGCCAAACCCACATCTCTAGACCCCTACGAGAGCGGCAAGCAACCCTACCAATTCTAGAGTTAGGAGACACAGTCTCGACTCCTCGAGATGGTCTCCCACTGGACCCTAGAACCCGATTACTTGTACTCTCCTCCTTGGGCCTATCGTAATGCGGAAAAGTAAATAATATACATCAATGGTGACATCATCCTCAACCCGGAATTGCCCCAATAAAATAATATTACATACAAGTTTTTACATGAATGTAAATGAAAAACTCTCATCTCACATAAAAACCCCAGGCTATTCAAACACGATGATCCAATATAACATATCATAACAACACATAACATCACATGTCATCAACGTAAGTAAATATGCGTATCCCAATTGTCGTTGACTTATAGCAACGAAACCGGCGATACACCACATATTACATTTACGGTCGCAGAAAAGAAAGTGAAAACTACAACAATTGGAATCCGCAACCACCTTAGACATCATGATATTAGAATTACGACTACGAAACACTCCGAATTGCTTTTACAGAAAGATAACATCACATGCAATCCTAGTAAAAACAAGCAACACCTGAAACACCAAAACCCAGAGCCTGAAACACCACACGAAAACAAATCCAAAAGAAGCTAACAAAACCGGTGGGGCCGGTTTTTAACTGCATGTGGCCAGTCTAATTCCGGCGAGAGGATCTCATTTTTGTCTGGTGTTCATGTTACATCTCATGTAACATTCTGCAATTGGTTAAAAAAATTTTAGACACTCTGAAAATTTCGACAGAAACTAGATTTTTGTTTTGAGTGATTCGGAGTTGTATCGGTTTCGTAATTCTACAAACATCATCTAATTCTCTAGCATGGCTCTGATACCACTGTAGGGTTCCTCAGCACCGCCATTGGGTTTCGGGAAGCATCGACCATGCCGTTTTAAAAAAAATGGCATGTTAAAGAACCCTAACCTAGAATCTTAACTAGAGAATTAGACGAAACTAGAATGTAAACATCTTTACATCTAAGTGAACAAGGAATACAACCTTTGTAGACCGGTCCTTCACTTCAATAGCTTCATGTAGTAGTCCCTTCGCACTAAATATTGAACTCCCGGACTCTTAAAAGGCTCCACAAGATGACAGGAACAAGCCTGCTTGAAGTCTTCGAGGTCGAAAATGATCTACGTCGAGGAGACACTAACTCAAACTACCTTTTCACGAATTATGAAGCAAACAATCTAAACTAAATGGCTAATCTAGTGTAGGTTGATGAAGTAGGAATTTTGCTCACTTTAGAAATATTTTTCTCATTCATTTTCTTCACCTCCCAAAAAGCTAGAGAGCTTGAGGAAGGAGATGAAGAAAAGCAACCATGGAAAAGGTCAAGTGTAGAATGGAAACCATGGGTGAGTTAATATCATATACTAACCCTTGTAGAGACTAAACCATGGCTAATCTAATGGTTGGGTTAATAAATATTTTAAGTAAAACAAAATTGGTGGACTTAGTCAATGATTCTACAAGCTTCCATTAAGCATCAACCATGACTAATTTCCATCCAATTTTGAATTACTTTAAATAATAAAACCCTTCATTATGTTAAACATGGTATGAGTCCCATACACCCATGTCATATGTATCATCTAGCATGACATAAAAAATGTACATTAATATATATCACATATATACTAAATGCACAAGTGAGAAAATGAATTCTTAAGTGAGCTAATATTAGTTAATGTAAGTTAATATATCAAATATATAATTATACATTAAATTATTAAATCAACACTTGATTTAATAATCTGGCTATATCACATATAACCGACTAATATCATATGTATAAACTTATCGAATCAACACTTGATCCGATAATCCGGCTATATCACATATAACCGTCCGATGTCACATATCACAAGAATAGAATACGGTATCACATACTCCTATTAATTTCGGTCCCGCACATATCGCATATATGCTCCTACTTCGTTTCGCCTGAGCCAGGAAACCTCTGTGTAGGACTCTAAAGACTCGTCAATACGCCGGCAGTAGATGATGATCATATCAAACACCCACAAGCCATCAGCGGTACTAGCTGGACATAACGGCTACCCGGGTATTGAGCAATCAGAAGATAAACAAGGAAGTCTGCTCATACTCCTGCGAATCCAATAAGTAACACTACTGTACAGTCCGGTCTATTCGTCTGATATGTCGCATATCTTAGCCTAGGGGTGGTAAACGTCAGACCGCAATAACCTGATATGTTATGCCGATATGAGGCCCATAACAGTTCGATAAACTACTGATAACACTTACCAGTAAATCTTAGCAACCCTAGCCAAAGATTTCCTGTTATGGCCAATCAAGCATAGCGCAACATCAACCCTCAATACCGGGAGAGACGAAATCCCCTCCTATCGCACATTGCCACCATGTGACTCGGGACAGTACCAAAAAACCACTGTTTTGCACGTTCTCTTGAATGTGGTAAGATGGAAATCAAAGCACGGTGGGAATCACACAAGACTCTATGACGATCTCAGGCGACAGACTAACCAGTACTATTGTCACCAGAGAACTGCTATCTGATGTGAGGTATAATACCATGTAGGAGTTCTCGGCGAGTCCGTTCAGTATACCCAGTCTCTACTAAGCATCCATACACCTTCTCTGATGTCAAACACCAATGGATTTGGGATCATCCATCGCCCATCACATAGGTCGATAAGCATATACGCTAGTCTACTCTGGAATATCGATGCCCCATCTCGATACTCCCACAACTAGGAATATTTGAATGATGTAGTTACCGACTACCTCTTCCCCACTAGTATGATCTACATCATAATCCTGGAAGTCAAGTACTCATCCTAAGGGCTTTATCAACATGTAATAGATAGACAATAAGTGTACATGTTAAGATAAAGTGCAATCAGATAGCATACTATCATATCGAGCAAGAAAGTCCTCCCTATATATGTCCAAGCATCCACTATAATATACATCACATGTATAATAATGGCCTCTAGGGCATACATATAACTAACAATATCATGTACCAAACCAGATAATGCTTTTGCACATGGTGTAGTAAGCTGATATTTGTCCAATCCTGGAGAAACATAAGGACAAGGTGAAAAACATATGAGATGTTCTTGGTGTATGGTAATGGCTGTCTCTTTCGAGAGGAGGTTGCCGATTCCATCTTCCAATGTGAAATGGATGACAGAGTATCTGGCGTGAGTTATCAGTTTACCCTCTTCTGGGGAGCAGTATATTGGAAGAGTTCCGAGTAGGATACTGAGGTAGTCAAGGCACTAAATGTTGATTATGACTCAGCAAAGAATGCATCCTAAGTATTTGTTTGGATAAATATGTTGATTTATGAACATGGTCCCATCAGCTATCTAAGCAGAGTTCTAAGGAAGGTATTACTCATTTCGAGAGATAGTTGATCTCCACGAAAATGAGATTTAGAGAGATACAGTTAGAAACACTGTAGTAGATTCACTCACGGAGGCTATTTCTCGAACACAGTTGGCGAAACTGTTAGTATAGAAGTTGGGTATGCAATAGCACATGAGATGTGTGTATACGATACTGCAATAATTGGCATTAAGTTCAAGTGGGTGATTGTTGTATATAGGTGCCCTCAAGGAAAATATCGTAATTGTAGAAATGCAATTAGTGAATTCAAAAGAATCTATTCAGAGAACATTCTTGCTCGAGATGATAGTATGCTATATAGTTGTCTTTATCGGTCATGTATACACGTTTTACTCGTTTTCAGTATCACCAATACAAGAGATAAAGCCTATAGGATCTTTTCTTGACTACTAGTTGTTTATCGCTGAAAACAGAGAAGAACTGGAATTGAACGTCTTGCCTGAATTTGGGGGCAGATACTATTTGGATATATCTACCCACATTTCTGAAGATACCAAGTTATTTTATGGCACCGTATATCAGAGGTTTGGATAGATGCGACTGATATAGCAGACTTTATCATATTCCCCCTCATTTATGAGGGGTTTTTTTTATTGTGGAGAAGCTCTTCCCTACAGGCGCAAGCCTCTGCAGTTAATTACGTTATCGTGTTGCGATAACAACTTTTTCCTGCTCCAGAAGGGCACTTCGTGTCATGTGTGCTTTTGTTTATTTTTTGGATGTCCGTGGATTGTATACGGAGACTATTTTATGTTGTCTCCTGTAAAGCACGGATTAGTCAACATCCGTATATATATTGGGTGTGAATTTAGGTTGTATGTATTCCATCAGTTCAAAATTATTATTTTTTGTTTAAGGACCATTAATCTAGTTTGAGATTAAGATCGACTTAAATATACGAGAATTTAGGCTCAATTTATTTTAACCAAGGATACGTTAGTCCTATTTCAGACTAAGATCAGCTTAGCAGTATTTTAAGGATCATTAAATTTTAGTTAGGATCTTACAACAGAGTATTTGGGCTCAGCTCGAAAAGAACTTCAGAGGAAATTAGCCAATTCGGGCTCAGTCTTGAGCTTTCTCTCTTTATTCAGAAGTGCTAAGAACTTATTTGCTGCTCTGGCGCTCACGTGTCTCATGTGAAGCACTCGGATATGGGTACTGTCCAATCAGTGCTAAGCACTTAGTCATTTTGACCAAATTTATAGTGTTCGGCACTTTTATACGGCGCTCATATGTATTTCATGTGAGGCATTAAGACTTTTGTTTTGGGCGCTTACGTAGGCACAGAGCATTCTGCTTTGAGCTTCCACATAGGAAGCATATGATGCGCTAAATATTTGTTTTCGGGCGCTCACATGTGTTTCACGTGAGGTGCCGAGCAGTGTTTTTAGGGCGCTCACGTGGAAAGCACGTGAGGCGCTGAGCTATTTTTGTTCGACGCTTACGTGGGAAACACGTAAGGCACTGAACTCCTTTCTTTTAGAGATTTAATCTCTGTTAATCATGTTTAGGCTTTTAATGATCACCAAGATCTCTATTTTGAAGATCTGGGATCGTTTTTATTGGAGAACAAAGTTCTTCTATTCTTTTAATAAGAACTAAGTTCTTTTGTGTAAGGTTAAATCCTTGTTCTTAAAAGAATTAAATTCATAGTACGTATATTCTTTTTCTATCCTTTTCTTTTAATCTATTTCTTTTCCCTAGATTCCGATTCTGAAGAACAAAATCTCCCCGATAAGTATTAAATTCTCAACTTGTGGGGAGATATACTTTGCAGATCTCATATCAGAAGAAGAACTAAGTTTCTTCTTGTGAAGGGATCAACCCTTTTTTTTGTTTTATACTAGGCAAAGGAGATTGTTAATCTCTGCTCTAGAGTTTGGAATGAGAGAGGATCTTCTTCTTTAAGAGGAGATATGAATTCTCAGTTTTGTGACGTCTCTTTTTTTTTGCAAAAACTTGGGGGGTTGATTTTCTATATGAGACTTGAAGTCTTGGTTCTTTTATATAGAGGAGGCAAATTATTAATTAGTTTGAGAAAATCTTTTATTTGAAAGATACCAATTGATTTAATTGGCCTCAAAAATTGTTCGGGGGATTTTATCCACCGTTGGATCTTTAATCCAAAGAATTTATGTTTTCTATAGAATATATTTCTTGTTTTTAACAAGATTATGGATATATTTTCCATAGATAAAATTTAATTCTGTCAAACGGTGATTTTTAATCACCATTGGATTTTTAATCCAAGGCTGCTCTGAGTATATCTTTCTTATTTGGAAAGATTAGGATAATATTTTCCAAAATCTAAAATTTAATTCTATTATTGGTTCTTTGATCCAACTGTTCTCTATTTAACAGAGAAGGCCTTTTCATTTAAAAATAAGGGTCAGGGAAATATTTTTCACCTAATAGAATTTAATTCTACCATCGGATCTTTTATCCAACAGCTCTATTTAATAGAGAATGTCCCCATTATTTTTAGGGAAATATTCTCCATGTAGAATTTAATTCTACCCTTTCAAATTTGGGCATTGACGCTCACGTGCTATACACGTGGGCGCCACCTAAGAATTTAATTCTTACATAAACAGGCGCTCATGTGTCTTGCATACCGGCGCTCATGTGTGTTTCACGTGAGATGCCAGTATAGGATTTTTTAATCCTAATAAATGCTGGCACTGGCGCTCATGTGGGAAACACGTGAGGCGTCACCTGATTGATTTTTAAAAATGTAATTTTTTTATGAGAGAACAAATGCATCCACCGTCATTCTCACATGGCTTGCACGTGAGTGCAACGGTGTCAATTTTACCACCGTTAGATCGCCTAAGGGAGTGGGAAGTTGAACCGATCCCACCACTTTCTATAAATGTGGCCTTTGGCCTTTGACATGACCGTTGTTTCTTCATCTTCCTCTTTTGAGCTTTTCTTTCATTGAGAATTTAATTCTCGTTTCAGAGCATAAATCTCTAAACTCGAAAACTCCCTTTGAATAGAGTAAACTCTGCCAAAAATTTTGGTGAGGACTATAAACAGAGCTTACCTCTTAACACCTTTTGGATATATTTTTTTATTTTTGGATTTTAAATCCATTATCATATTTGACAGAGCTTAGCTCTTTTCTCTTGGAGATCATAAAAAAACCTTTTAAATAAGATTGTGTTCTTGATGTCCATATCAAGGGTTTAAGTCCATGGATATTCTTAAGAATCGTTGATTCTATCCTTAGGTTTTTACCTTATTGTCAATCTTGACATATAGGGTTTCCTGGAATTTTATTCCATCATTTATCCCATGAGTTTCTTAACATGGGGATTTCTGGGATTTAATCCCATCATTGGGGGAATCTAATTCCATTATTGTTGTTTTTTTTTTGTGCAAAGCTTAGCTCTAGCTTGATTCTTAGGAACTTTAGGAATTTTATTCCCTTTACTGTTCTTGGATATTTTCCTTTTTAGGATTTTTAGGGTTTTAATACCCTTTTCACAGATTTGAATCTGTTGTTGTTTAAAAACCCGCATTCTCTTCTTTTAGGAATTTTAACTCTGATTTTCATTTAATGAGAATCCTTTTTGGTTCTCACAATAGGCACATGTTCCCTCATTAATGAGTCGCAATCTTGATTTTGTGGAGCCTACTGTTTTTAAGACTTAGTGATTCTATCATTTTTTATTGCTAACTCTCCACCTGGTTTTTTTAAGTACCATGGCTTCCGGTTCCTTTTTTCCCTACGTTCGCTCAGGGAGTGCTTTCGCTGACGCACTCACTGATCGTGAGGTCCTTTCTTTAACTCGGGACTACGATCCGGAACGGAAATCTCTTCATCTGTGGGGAGTGTGGTATAGTTACATCATCCGGGGTCGGCGCAACTTTTCTTGCGAGGTGCCATCAGAGCCGATCCTCTCGATTCAGTACATTAACCCTCGGTCGATTGCTTATGCTATGGAAGAGATTAATTGGACTCAGATGGTCATCTTCAACCACCTATGGCATTGATACCAGTCCAACCGCCGATGGCTTTAGATATTTTGGGGCGTCGCATATGTCAAAGAGAGGCACGACCGTGGGTCAGGTTTATGCCATAGGAGTGACCCTTCGACATCCAGCAGTTTACCTCATTTGGACCCGCTACATCTCATCCGCAAAGAAATCATTGTTGCTGCTGAATGGGCTATACCAGGCGATTTACGCATCACTATTCTATTACCACAATCCTCACGTATGGTAGGTTAAGTCCTTTTTGGAATAGTGGAATATCCCAACCCATACGTTTCTGCTATCGGACAAGGAGGTATCAATTGTGTTGAAGGAATTTTCAGATATCTCTGGATTACCCGTCAGTAGGGATCACTATGAGGAGATACTTCCTCCCGACGAGTATATTTTTGCCACCAAATCAACCGTCATCGGTCTTACGCTGGAGAACGCTATCCGGCACAAGTTCCCAAGTCTAATTAAGGTGTTGAATATTTACGATAGCCTGTCTTTGGAGTTCGGAGGGCATGGGATTAGCTTTGCAGATTTTTTCGTCGTTTCCTTCGCCCAAAAGTTTTGTCGAAGAAAGCCGCAAAGTTTACCAAGCTTGATGCTCCATCTGGGTTTGGTTTGGACAAGCTGCCGACTGCCGATGCGGATCTGAAGCAGTTTTTTATTCCAGACACTCCCGTCATCTCCTTTGCAAAAAATGCTGCCCCGGATATTGATGAAGAAATATTTCTTGTGGGCTTTATTGGCTTATGGATCAGCTGGTTTGCACTCCCGATGCATCATCAGTATATGAGACCGTCTGTCTTCTACCCGGCTCATCATATTGCGACAGGAACGTATATGGCCATTAGAGTTGCGAGATTGGCTCATCTATATAATGGCTTGAGCATTGCAGCTGACACCACCCAACCGGGTGTGGGGCCCATGAACCTCCTTCTCTATTATTTCACATCATGGATAGAAATGCATGTATTGGGTGCATTCGGCGCACATAAGAGGCGCAAATTTTATGAGGGGTATAATTTCCCTAGGTCATGCAGTTGGTCGACGCTTCCTCTCCTGATCCAACACAATGTGCTGCTCGACGGTTGCTTTTGCATCCGCGTATTGTTGGGGATAGCATGACTTTTGCTGATAAGGTTTTGACTATTGGCAAAGAATCTTCAAAAATAGTCCGGCCGCTTCATGATGTGTTCAAGGATGGGGTTTCTGCTTTAAAGGCCAGGGAAATTGTACATCTATACTCTATTAGGCTAGGATTCTTAGTGTTCAGGCAAAATTCCTCAGTGCTGTTCATGAGGTATAACCCGCATCATTTCGCTCAACAATTAGCCTATGACCAGGGCGTTCCCTCGAGGCATTTCTAATCAATCCGGTTGCTTCATAGGAAACCATTCGCAATGCGATCCACCATTTTATGCGATTGAACATGAGATCTCACTTCCAGATGGCTGAACCGGGTCATATTCCGAGGGCCTTAAAAGCCTGTATAGCCTGGTACCAACACACGACGGGCACTGTCATCAAAGAAGAGAGGTGGATGCTCTTTGATCATAAGGATTCCATTCCGGCTAGCAACCCCGCCGTCCCGTTGAAATGACTTGCGATCGTCCGTCCTTCCTTGAAAAAGGGCGATGCGGTAGTAGCTCCGCATGTTTTTCCGACGGTGTAGACGGCTAAGCCATGACCCAATATGATGTCTGCAGTGTTTCCCGAGTCAGAAATTAGCTCAGACATCGGAACACGCTACCCCAAGATGCCAACAAAGAGAATGCTCTTATCGTTGGGTGTTGCTCTTGGTTCGCAGAAGAAGAAGAAATCCGTGTTTTCGACCGATATTGTCTTTGGTCAAGAGCCCTATGCTCCCTATAGCGAAGGCCTATTAGAATATAGGACCAATGATGATCTTTTTCGTCCTGAAGTTTCTATCGATGAGAACGTGGTGACTGATCTCCAAGCCGCTCTTGAGGCTTCTGAACGATTGTATCATCATTCCCAGTAGCTCTTGGAATAGAAGAGTTATCTGCTTGATGTTAGCAGCTTGCTCTGCAGCTTCCTTATCATTTCTTTCCGGCACCTATCATAAGAACTCTGAATCAGTCTCTTGCTCTTGACGATATTTAGCCTCTTTATTCGGGCTTTCTTTTTGTCTGGTGAGTGCCGTCATTTTGTTCAGCATTTCATGGAGCCTCTGTTGTTACTCCTGAGCCTTTGTCAGCGACCGAGTTTGAGGTCGGTGACTCACCGAGGCATGGCTCTCTTCTTTCCCTGAGGCCATGTAGACCATATATACGGTAATGTCCCCATACTTGGTGCATTTAGATCTATCGCCTTTGGAATTTGTCGCCGGCGGTAGGATTTTCTCCAGCCTCATTCTTTTATGAGAAGTCAGAGCTGAAGGAGCTATTATGATAGGCACCTGTTTAGGAACGACCCCCGCTGTATGGTGGAGGAGCGGTCTTTTTCTTGTCGGCCATTAGATCTTTTAGGTCGAAGAGAGTAATTTTTGTTAAGCACAGAGCCTTGTACTTTTCACCACACCCTATCTATTTGTGAAGAGAGACGTTGGCAAGGCTTCTCTATTGTCACTGCACAAGGGCCTCTACTAGTGGAGGTGATTTCTTCAGCATCGCTGTCGAAGAGTTCTTACGGACCCTCCTAAGCGGATCAAAGCTGGTCCCGGTTGGAACAACAGCGTTGGTATCCACCATAGGAGCTGGTGGGGTAAGCCCAAAGGGAGAGTTGCTCCTAGCTTCTCTCACTCGGCGCCAGTGGCGATGTCAAGCATGCTTTGGAGTGGGAATTGCCTCAGTTTTGGAGGCGTCTTTATCATGCCCCCTACGTTGCTCAGGAGTTTCAGCTGGTGTCACTCTGTTGAAGACCGACGTCCTTGTTGGAGTTAGAGTGGGGTTGTTCAATCTTTCAAAGACCGGCCGTCTTGGAGGGGAAGCACTTTTATCAGCCTCACCCGCAGCAGGAGTAGGAAGAGCTAGCCGTTTTAGGGTAGCTCCCTCTAGTATCATAGGCTTCTTTACGGGCCCACTTGAGTTCTTCCTCAGCCTGTTGAAGACTAAGGTTTCAGGGTTTAACGGCTTGCTGATAGAAGCCGTCATGGTTGCCAGCAGATCGAACACCAACTTTTTAGAAGCTTCTCCTTGTAGTGTTAAGGCGCCAAAGTTCACAGACAAGAGCATGGTCCTGAAGAACAGTCCGGTAGTGGCTTGTGTGACCTGCCCTACTGGCATTGAGAAAATGGAGGCCACGTTAGGCCCATATGTCACTCCTCCAGCTGGGACAGAGTGGGAGTCACATTTGCATGAGGTGCAATGGGAAGCCATTGATTCTGCACAGAAGCAAGACACCAAATTTTAGTACCTCGAGTCCAGAAGCAACCAATATATAGCGAACCGCGATTTTGATCGCGAAATAAGACACACGAAGTGTGAAGTGGAAAGAGAAAAGGGTCACACCGGGTGTGCAAGAATATGTTTACCGCCGAAAATAGAGACAAACTAGGATTGAACGTCTTTCCTGAATTTAGGGGCAGATGCTATTTGGACATATCCATCCACCTTTCCAAAGATACCAAGTCGATTTATGGCACCGTATGTCGGAGGTTTGGAGAGATGCGACTGATGTAGCAGACTTTATCAAATTCTCCCTCATTTATAAGGGGGTTTTGATTGTGGGGATGCTTTTCCATCCAGGTGCAATCCCCTACAGTTAATTATGTTATCAAATTATGATAACAACTTTCTCCTACTGTAGAAGGGTACTTCGTGTCGTGTGTGTTTTTGTTTATTTTTGGTTGCCCGTGGATTGTATACGGAGATTATTTTATGTCCTCGCCCATAGGACGCGGATTATTCCACATCCGTATATATGTTGGGTTTGAACTTAGGTTGTATATATTCCATCGGTTCAAAAATATTTTGTTTTATTTAAGGACCGTTAATCTAGTTTGAGATTAAGATCGACTTAAATATATGAGTATTTTGGCTCAATTCATTTTAACTAAGAATACGTTAATCCTATTTGAGACTAAGATTGACTTAGCAGTATTTTAAGGATTATTAAATTTTAGTTAAGATCCAACAACAGAGCATTTGGGCTTAGCTGGAAGAAACTTCAAAGGGAGTTAGCCAATTTGGGCTCATTCTTTGGCTTTCTCCCTTTATTCAGAAGTGCTAATGTCACGACCCAATTTAGGAACACGACCGGCACTTAAATCACGCAACGTCTAAAGGCATAACATAATTCATGTAAGCTGAAAACCCAGAAATCTAAACCATGAAAAGATATAGTGGTAAAACATTAGTTTCAAAACATCACATCACTTTTTAAAATCTCAAGTTATTGCTTAAAAATTCGGCAGCATCTCCTTTATAAAAACTAATCCAAAATGGATACAAAACATAATATATAAAAAGGCATCCCCAAATGGGAGCAACTCACGCCTAAAGGTGGAACACAACCACAACAAATATATACGACACCGTAGGCGAAGAAATAAACAGAAGAAGTAAAAACAACATCGCAACATAAAACAAAAGCTGGCTCATACGAGCACAACAACCAGAGTCACATAATATACAAATATTTAAGCTCTCAGTCCCGTCTCTAAGTCAAATACATATAGATTATAGATAGAGAGTATTAGATACAAAATAAGATATACAAGTAGAAACATGTGGATACTCGTACAAAACCAACCTACAGAAATATCACATACCTAAAAATAGTGATATCCACAGGAATAGGTAAAATAAAGAGTCCTGCCGCGACTACACTGAGGGTCAACCCTGCAAAACAATGTAGCACAACGGGGATGAGTTGCCAACTCGTGACTAGTAAATAACATCAAACGGTATAATCTCAAGCATGATGAAAAGTGACCATTTCTAAGCATACGGTCATGATGGCATATGTATAACAGTATGAAATGCATCATAATCATAATCAAGGTATAACATCAGGGTACAACAACTATATAACCAGCGCATGTCATAATAAGTCCTGTGTGTGGGGTAAAACAGAGTCATCCTCGATAAATCATCATCATAGAAATCCGGTGTCCATCAACGGCACCCAAAATCCCAATAACTCAGGCGTCTTCACTCTGATCGACCCTCATATCCATCTCATCATATAACTCCGAACGGTATCCTCCGGATATCCGTCGAATTTCCGTACAGTCGCCGGTAGGCAATGCTCCCCTTGTCAGGCTCATCGTCTATTCTACGATCTTCTTACCCCAGGGTACCTTACCGGGCCCACCATGTACCAGCAGACGGTTCTTCCTCACTCCTCGAATCAGGTATCACATAGCTCAAAACTGAGAAAACTCATAGTGCACATGAAATATCATAACAAGGAAAACCGTACTTTTTAAATATTTCAAGTTTTCAAAATGTACTTTGCGGTTTCCCAAATCTACGAAACAGAAATCTCATGAAAATATCATATGAGATACGGCACTATAGCGATGTATGTATGATGCTAATATGATGCATACTAATACAATGAACAATGTCTAACTGTCAGTTACAAATGTGGTACAACATAATTATTCATGGAAAATTCTATAGTGTGCGTGACATGGCAATTACCAACGGTGTGTGTGGAATATAAATCAGTTCTCATGCAACATGAACCGTTACTAATGGTGCGGTGCCCTACTAATGATATGTCAATGTACAACAGACAATAAGATGCACAACATGATACTCATGCACAATCACAATATATATAAACATATAGCCCAAGGTTATATCACATGAATCTAGCCATTGGCGCTTAACGACATACAGACGATTCCCCTGTAGATGTTAAATCTACTCAACGGACGATCTCGCACTAAGAGTATCCGACCACTTCTTTCCCCTTCCTAGCTTCATCCGAAGTCCCCGCAAGTGACCCTAGCATCGCACAAACCAAAACGAGTGAGTTAGCAAACCTTCCGATAATATGCGGACAAAAACGCCAAACTAACGAATCGACTCCCACAAGCTACCAAGTGTCAGCTTAGTAGGCTAAATATGTGCAATGACATCCTAGACCAATTCTATGGCTGTTAAACGTATGAAACATCTAAACGTAAGTTGGATAAATCCACATCACATATTATCTAAACGCTTGAATTATAGCAAAACGGTTCCAGATTTTCCTACACAAGGAATTAAAGAAAGTTGCACATGCCATGAGCCTACAAATAATCACACAGACCCTACGACCAAGAATCCTACACATACTCCTTACTCTGGCCGCAACTTGCGACTAGAATGAATAAATTTGCGGCCTCGTAAAGAAAGGCTTGGCTCGGGTTTTGGTGGTAGGTTCTAGGCCTCTAAACTATCTCTCTGTGATGGCAACTTCATAAAATAACATCTGGGTTAAAAGCAGATTCTAACAGAACCCTAAGTTTAACAAAAGTACGATATTAACACTAAACTAAAACATTATGGTATTTTAGTGAAACTAGTTAACACAAAAACATTCCTTAGAGCCTAATTAAGGGTTTAAGATCATTACCTCACCAAGACTTGGATGAAACCCTAGCTATGCAAGCTCCAAGACATCTCAAGAGGGTTTAAACATGCTTAGTTGAGGGTTTAGTGAGGTTTGATGTTGATTTAGGCTTAAGGTTAGTGGAAAAATATTGCATGAGCGGAAACTTGAAAAGAAGAAGAAGAAGAAGAGAAATGAGAGGGTAGGTGATGAGGGAATGAGAGAGTAAGAGATGGGAGATGGCTCTTGAGAGTCATGCTCTCTCTCTCTCTCTCACCTCATTAAATGACCCCCTCACGTCTATGTCATCTCCCATGCCATCATATTTGATTCTTTTCCTTTCTTTTCTTTCTAAAAATAAAAACATTGTTACTTTATATATATATATATATATATATATATATATATATATAAATATATATATACATGACATAATATGTTTAAATTCCATAGCTAGCAAAGCAAGGTTAACACCTTCTTAAAACTAGATTAGCATGCACATGTGTGTGCATAACCACAACAAGTATAAAAATAATTAAATAAAATATTAATTAATTATAATAAAATATGTGAAAAATAATTATTAGTTAAATTTATTAAAACCCCGCATTATATCATTCACTTAACTCTAATCGCGTTTTAAGGTGTTACAATCTTCCCCCTTAAAGAAATTCGGTCCCCGAATTTAAAATCTTACTACGCGTACCTTCGAAGAGACTTCTGCATTTCGCTCTCGGCTTCCCAGGTGACCTCTTCGCTGTTCGGACCATGCCATAGAACCTTCACTGATGGTAAGACCTTTGACCTGAGTTTCTTCACCTGCCGATCCAAAATAACTACCGGCTGCTCGGTGAAAGAAAGATCATGCTCCAGCTGGATGGCCTTGTGCTGAATCGCCTGAAAAGGGTCATGAAAGTACTTTCGAAGTATCGATACATGAATTATGAGGTGTACAATCGGAAAACTGGGCGGAAATGCCAAACGATAAGCAGCGATACCAACTCGCTCAAGGATCTTGAAAGGACCCACATATCTAGGACTAAGCTTCCCTTTCTTCCCGAATCTCATCACACCTTTCATCGGAGAAATCCGTAAGAAAACACGATCACCCACTGCGAACTCAAGTCTGTGACGACAACGGTCGACATAAGAGTTCTTCCTGCACTGGGCTGCTTTCATCCTGTCTGGAATCAACCGGATCTTCTCCGTAGACTCCTGAACTAATTGTGGTCCCAAAATCCTGCCCTCGCTGAGTTCGGTCCAACAGACTGGCGATCGACACTTTCTTCCATACAAGGCCTCGAAAGGTGCCATCTGAATTATTTCCTAAAAGCTATTATTGTAGGAGAACTCTATCAAAGGCAAGTGACGATCCAAACTGCCACCAAAATCAAGCACGCACGCTTGAAGCATATCCTTGAGAGTATATATGGTCTGCTTTGATTGACCATCAGTTTGCAGATGGAAAGCGGTGCTAAAACTCAAACGGGTACCTAAAACTTCCTGAATTTTTTGCCAAAGACGTCTAGTAAACTGGGTGCCTCTGTCAGATACAATGCATGTTGGAACACTATGCAACTGCACAATCTCATCAATATACAGCTGAGCATACTGAGCAAATCCGAAAGTGGTCTTCACTGGGAGGAAGTGAGCCGCTTTCATCAGCCGGTGAACAATCACCCAAATGGATTCATACCCTCGACTGGACCTAGGTTGACCTACAACAAAATCCATGGAGATATGCTCCCATTTCCACTTCGGAATGGGCAAAGGCCGCAACTCTCCTACCGGTCTCTGATGCTCAGCCTTGACCTGCTGGCAAGTCAGGCATTTCGAAATGAAGTCAGAAACATCTCTCTTCATCCCTTCCCACTAGTAGATATCTCTCAAATCACGATACATCTTGGTGGAACCTGGATGAACGATGTATACCGACTGATGTGCCTCCTCTAAGATCTCACGTCTTAGCCCCTCAGAATCTGATACATATAAACGAGTCCCAAATCATAGCACATCCTGGTCATCACAAACTCTGAATCTCTTCTTTGCCGAACATGCTCCAAAAACTGAGACAAATGAGTATCGTCAGACTATGCCTCTCAGATACGATCAAGTAGAAGTGGACGGGCGTGGACATGAGCAAGCTGCACTCCGGTGGAAGTGAACTCAAACTGTACCCTACTATCACATAAGATCTTCCAATCTGTAAAGAATGTCTCTGAACTGCACTCAAATAGAACAAGCTACCTCCGGGCCTATGACTCAAAACATCAGCTACCACATTCGCCTTTCCCGGGTGATAAAGGATTTCACAATCATAGTCCTTTACAAGCTCCATCCAACAGCGCTGCCTCAAATTCAGATCCCGCTGCTGGAAGATGTACTTTAAGCTCTTGTGGTCCATAAAGATCTGACACAACTCTCTATACAAATAATGTTCCAAATATTGAGCGCAAAGACCACCGCGACCATTTCTAGATCATGAGTGGGATAGTTCTGCTCATGCTTCTTCAATTGCCGAGAAGCATAAGTGATAACTCTGTCATGCTGCATCAATACACAACCTAACCCCACTCGAGAAGCATCACAATAAACAACGTAGCCACCTGATCCTGAACGCAAAGACAAAACTGGTGCAGTCATCAAACGAGTCTTCAACTGCTGAAAACTCCACTCGCATGCCTTAGTCCAAAGAAAAGGAACTCCCTTCTGGGTCAGTCCAGTCAACGGTGCAGCGATACTAGAGAAATCTTGAATAAAACGGTGATAATAACCGGTTGAGCCCGAGAAGCTGCAGACCTCTGTCACTGATACAGGTATGGGCCAAAGTTATACGGCCTCGATCTTCTTCGGGTCCACTCGCATACCGTCTCTCGTAATCACATGACCTAAGAAGTCAACACAATCAAGCCAGAAAGCAAACTTCGAGAATTTAGCAAACAACTGGTGCTCTCTCAATATCTGCAACGTAATCCTTAAGTATGCTCATACTCCTCTCGACATCTGGATTAGACCAGAATGTCGTCAATAAATACAATAATGAACTGGAAGAGGAACAGCCTGAAAATCTGGTTCATCAAATCCATGAACGCTGCCGGGGCATTAGTGAGCCCGAACGACATCACCAAGAACTCATAATGCCCATAGCGCGTCCGCAAAGCAGTCTTCGGAATGTCATCATTCCGGACCCACAACTGATGATAACCCGACCTCAAATCAATCTTGGAAAAATATCCCGCACCCTGGAGCTGATAAAACAAATCGTTAATGTGGGGTATAGGATACCTATTCCTCATCGTAACTCGGTTCAATTGACGATAATCAATGCACGATCTCATATTGCCGTCCTTCTTCTTGAAGAACAAGACAGGAGCTCCCTAAGACGAAACACTCGAACGAATAAGTTCCCTGTCAAGCAAATCTTGCAACTGATCCTTAAGCTTTTTAAGCTCCGCCGGGGCCATCCGATAAGGCGTTATAGAAATAGGCCCCGTGCCGGGGATCAAGTCGATGCAGAACTCGATATCGCGCTCTGGTGGCAATTCAGGTAACGCAACAGGAAATACATCGAGAAACTCTCTCATAATAGGAACATGGTCTAAGGGGACCTCTGTGGGTCCAGTATCAAGAATATAAGCTAAGAATCCCCGACATCCTTTCTTCAAGAGACGACTAGCGCAAAGGGCAGAAATCAAACTGTGAGAGGCGGCACTGCGGTCCCCCTGCACAACAAGAACTGACTCTCCCGAAAAACAAAACATGACTTCTTTCTCACGGAAACCCACGGACACATAGCTAGTAGCCAACCATTCTATGCTGAGGAGAACATCAAAGTCCAACATATCAAGAAGAATCAAATCGATGGACGAATCTCTATCTCCAATACGAACGGTATACGACCGAAACACATGTCGGGCGATGAAAGACTCTCCAACGGGAGTAATCACAATGAGTGGCTGATCTAAAAAAGACGAATCTTGGCCCAACCTTGGTATGAAGTATGTGGAAACATAAAAGTGCGTAGATCTTGGGTTGAACAATATGCGCGCATCAAAAGAACACAACGAAAGAGTAACTGTCACAACTTCATTCGATGGTTGCGCAACCTGAGGAGTCAAAGCATAACTCGGGCCTGTCCTCTACCAGTATCCGGCTGTCCTCCGCTTCTACCACCTCTTCCTCTCTGAACAAGACCACCACGGCCTCTCTGAGCATCGGTATGGTGTGAAGTAACAACAGACGTAAGAGGCAATGCTCTTGGAGGAGGTGAAGGTGGTAAGTTAACATGTGGAAGTGCTGCCTCATCCTGGCATCCCTCAGTACAATCCCTGATGCGGTGATACAGACTCCCAGACCGAAAACATGCTGACGACAGCTGCCGACCCTATGGGTAAGAAATATATAACTGGCATCGTCTCAAGCCTCTGCTACCACCACGACGTGGAAAGAATCTGCCGCGGTGTCTACCTAACTGCCTCTGAGCTGATACACCAGTACGAATCCGCTTCGGTCCCGGAACGATCAAAGTCTTAGAAATACACTCCTCTACTAGTAGGGCTGCGTCCATCGCTACTGCATACGTATCAAAATACTGGGCGCCAATAGAGAGGAACAACTGAGTATCCAGTCCTCGCACGAATCTCTTGATGTGCTTCTCTTCAGTATCTACCAAATAAGGAGCATATACGGATAGCTAGGTGAACTGGATATCATACTCAGCCACTGTCATACCAGGAGTATGGCGCAAAGACACAAAGCTGCAAGCTCGGGCATCCCTGACACTCTGCGGAAGAAAACGAGCAAGAAATACCGTTGCGAACACAACCCAGGTCATAGGAGGAAGACCTGCGGCTCGACCTCTCTTAATAGACTCGCACCAAGTCTGGGAAATACCCTCCAGACGAAAACTAGCAAACTCGACCAATCTCGCATCGGAACATCTCAAAGAATGACAAATCATGGCCATCCGATCGAGGAACGACTGTGGATCCTCTGCTGCATCTATACTGGTGAAAACCGGAGGCTTCAACCTCATAAACTCTGATAATGATACATCAATAGTCTCGGTAGCGGTAGGTATAACTGTTTGAGCAGTAGGTATAATCACAGTCCCCGTAATAGGTGGAACAACATCTGATCTCTGTGCTCGAATGGTCTCAACAAAAGATCCAACCATCTGACATAAATCTTGAATACTGGCCTCTAGCCTAGCAATACGACCTGGAGAAGGTGGATTAATCTGACTCCTGAAGAATACGTGTACCGCCCCGGCCAGTCCTCGTCTCAGACGAGCCCGCCCTGACCCCATCTCTAGCGGCAGCCTTCTGAGCCCTCGTAGTCTTTGGTGGCATAGTGGCTGGAATAAAGAAACAGGATTCGATAAGAACATAAAAATTGAATCATAAGAATACATGGAATCAAGGATGGAATTACAAGAAAATATGTTCTAAGGTCACTTAGGTGAAGTACCGCGTCGTAAGTATGCCGCGGAACATACACACGCTACATCACTCTGCTTAAACTACCTACTCCATCATACCAAGGGTCATCCTACATTCCTAAAGGTAAAACCTAATGCTCTGATACCAATTTTGTCACGACCCAATTTAGGAACACAACTGGCACTTAAATCACGCAACGTCTAATGGCGTAACGTAATTCAAGTAAGCCGAAAACCCAGAAATATAAACCATGAAAAGATAGAGTGGTAAAACATTAGTTTCAAAACATCACATCTCTTTTTAAAATCTCAAGTTATTGCTTAAAAATTCAGCAGCATCTCCTTTGTAAAAACTGGTCCAAAATGGATACAAAACATTATATATAAAAAGACATCCCCAAATGGGAGCAACTCACGCCTAAAGGCAGAACACAACCACAACAGATATATACGACGCCGTAGGCGAAGAAATAAGCAGATAAGAAGTGAAAACAACATCGCAACATAAAACAAAAGCCGGCTCATACGAGCACGACAACCAGTCACATAATATACAAATATCGAACCTCTAAGTCTCATCTCTAAGTCAAATATATACAGGTGGTGGATGGAAAGTACTAGATACAAAATAATATATACATGTAGAAACATGTGGATAATCGCACAAAACCCACCTACAGAAATATCATATGCCCAAAAATAGCGATATCCACAGGAATAGGTGAAATAGAGAGTCCTACTGCGACTACACTGAGGGTCAACCCTGCAAAACACTGTGGCACAACGGGGGTGAGTTGCCAACTCGTGAGTAGTAAATAACATCAAACAGTATAATCACAAGCATGATGAAAAGCGACCATTTCTAAGCATGCGGTCATGATGGCATATGTATAGCAGTATGAAATGCATCATAATCATAATCAAAGTACAACATTAGGGTACAACAACTATATAACCAGCGCATGTCATAATAAGTCCTGAGTGTGGGATAAAACAGAGTCATACTCAATAAATCATCATCATAGAAATCCGGTGTCCATCAACGACACCCAAAATCCCAATATCTCAGGCATTGTCACTCTGATTGGCCCTTATATCCATCTCATCATATAAATCCGAACGGTATCCTCCAGATATCCGCCAAGTTTCCATACAGTCACCGGTAGGCAGTGCTCCCCCTGCCAGGCTCATCGTCTACTCCTTGATCTTTTTGCCCTGGGGTACCTTACCGGGCCTACCATGTATCCACAGACGGTTCCTCCTCACTCCTCGAATCAGGCATCACATAGCTCAGAACTGAGAAAACTCATGGTGGACAAGAAATAGCATATCAAGAAAAACCGCACTTTTTAAATATTTCAAGTTTTCAAAATGTACTTTGCGGTTTCCCAAATCCACGAAACAGAAATCTTATGAAAACATCATATGAGATATGGCACTTTAGCAATGTATGTATGATGCTAATATCATGCGTACTAGTACAATGAAAAATGTCTAACTATCAGTTACGAATATAGTACAAGGTAATTATTCATGGAAAATTCTATAGTATGCATGACATGGCAATTACGAACGGTGTGTGTGGCATATAAATCAGTATTCATGTAATATGAACCGTTAGTAATGGTGCAGTGCCCTAGTAATAATATGTTAATGTACAACAAGTAATAGGATGCACAACATGATACTCAAATACAATCACAATATATATAAGCATATAGCACAAGGTTATATCACTTGAATCTAGCTATCGGCGCTTAACGCCATACAGGCGATTCCCCCGTAAATGTTAAATCTACTCACCGGACGATCTTGAGCTAAGAGTATCCGACCACTTCTTTCCCCTTCCTAACTGCGTCCGAAATCCCCTTAAGTGACCCTATCTCACAAACCAAAATGAGTGAGTTAGCAAAACATCCGATAACATGCGGACACAAACGCCAAACTAATGAATGGACTCCCACAAACTACCAAGTGTAAGCTTAGCGAGCTAAACGTGTGCAGCGATATCCTAGACCAATTCTATAGCTGTTAAACGTACGAAACAGCTAAATGAAAGTCGTATAAATCCACATCGCACATTATCGAAACGCTTGAATTATAGAAAAACGGCTCAGATTTTCCTTCACAAGGAATTAGAGAAAGTTGCACATGCCATGAGCTTACAATTAATCCCATAGACCCTACGACCAAGAATCCCATACATACTCCTTACTCTGGCCGCAAATTGCGGCCATAATGAATAAATTTGCGGCCTCGTAAAGAAAGGCTAGGCTCAGGTTTTGGTGGTAGGTTCTAGACCCATAAACTATCTCTCAGTGATGGCAACTTCACAAAATAACATCTGGGTTAAAAGCAGATTCGAACAGAACCCTAAGTTTAACAAAAATACGATATTAACACTAAACTAAAACATTAAGGTATTTTAGTGAAACTAATTAACAAAAAAACTTTCTTTAGAGCCTAATTAAGGGTTTAATATCATTACCTCACCAGGGCTTGGATGAAACCCAAGCCATGCAAGTTCCAATACATCTCAAAAGGGTTTAAACATGCTTAGTTGAGGGTTTAGTGAGGTTTGATGTTGATTTAGGCTTATGGTTAGTGGAAAAATATTGCAAGAGAGGAAACTTGGATAGAAAAAGAAGAACAAGGGTGAGTGGTGAGGGAATGAGAGAGTGAGAGATGGGAGATGGCTCTTGAGAGCCATGCTCTCTCTCTCTTATCTCATTAAATGACCCCCTCACCTCTATGTCATCTCCCATGCCATCATTTTTTATTCTTTTCCTTTCTTTTCTTTTTGAAAATAAAAACATTATTACTTAAAATAATTAAATACACACACACACACACACACATACACACACATACATGACATAATATGTTTAAGTGCCATGGCTTGCAAAGCATGGTTAACACCTTCTTAAAGCTAGATTAGCATGCACATGTGTGTGCATAACCACAACAAGTATATTAAATAAAATATTAATTAATTATTATAAAATATATGAAAAAATTATTAGTTAAATTTATTAAAAATCCATATTATATCGTTCACTTAACTCTAATCGCGTTTTAAGGTGTTACAGCTAAGCACTTATTTGCTGCTCTGGCGCTCACGTGTGTATCATGTGAAGCGCTAAGACATGGGCACTGCCCAATCAGTGCTAGGCACTAAGTAATTTTTACCAAATTTATAGTGCTTAGCACTTCTATACAGTGCTCGCGTGTGTTTCACATGGGTGCTGAGTCTTCTGTTTTGGGCGCTCACATGGGAAGAACGTGAGGCGCTGAGCGTTCTGCTTTGAGCGCCCACGTGGGAAGCATGTGAGGCGCTGAGCGTTCTGCTTTGAGCGCCCATGTGAGTTTGGGCGCTCACATTTGTTTCATGTGAGGTATCGAGCAGTTTGTTTAGGGCGCTCACATGGAAAGCACGTGAGACACTGAGCTCCTGTTGTTCGGAGCTCACGTGGAAAACACGTAAGGCGCTGAACTACATTCTTTTAGAGATTTAATCTCTGTCAATGGAGTTTTGGCCCTTAATGATCATCAAGATCTCTGCTTTAAAGATCTTAGATCGTTTTTATACGAGAACTAAGTTCTGTTGTTCTTTTAATAAGAACTAAGTTCTTTTTTGTATGGTTAAACCCTTATTTTTAGAGAAATTAAATTCCTAGAACGTATGTTCTTTTTCTCTCCTTTTCTTTTAATCTAGTTCTTTCTCCTAGATTCCGAGTCTGAAGAACAAAATCTCCTCGATGAGAATTAAATTCTCAACTTGTAGGGAGAACTACTTTATAGATCTCAGATCGAAGGAAGAGCTAAGTTTCTTCTTGTGAAGGGTTAACCCCTTGTTTTTTTTTGGGTTTTATACTGAGCAATGGAGATTGTTAATCTCTGCTTTTCTTTACCTAGGGTTTAAAATAAGTAAGGATCTTCTTCTTTGAGAGGGGAATTAAATTCTCAGTTTTGTGGCATCTGTTTTTGTTTTTTTTTGCAGAAGCTTGGGAAATTGACCTTCTATATAAGACTTGAAGTCTCAGTTCTTTTATATAAGAGAGGCAAATTGTTAATTAGCTTGAGAAAATCTCTCATTTGAGATATACCAATTGATTTAATTGGTCTCAAAAATTGTTCGGGGGATTTTATCCACCGTTGGATCTTTGATCCAAAGAATTTCTATTTTTTACAGGATATATTTTCTTGGTTTTAACAAGATTAGGAATATATTTTACATAAATTGAATTTAATTCTGCCAAACAGTTTTTAATCCAAGAGTGCTCTGAGTATATCTTTCTCGTTTGAAAAGATTAGGAAAATATTTTTCCAAATCTAGAACTTAATTCTATTATTAGATTTTTAATCCAACCGTTCTCTGTTTAATAGAGAAGACCTTTTCATTTAAAAACAAAGGCCAGGAAAATATTTTTCCTCTAATAGAATGTAATTCTACCATCGAATTTTTGATCCAACGGCGCTATTTAACAGAGAATGTTCCCATATTTTTTAGGGAAATATTTTCCATGTAGAATTTAATTTTACCCTCTTTAATTTGGGCGCTGACACTCACATGCTAAACAAATGGGCGCCGCCTAAGAATTTAATTCTTATATAAACAAGCACTCATGTGCCTTGCACACCGACGCTCACGTGTGTTTCACGTGAGACGCCGGTATAGGATTTTTTAATCCTAATAAATGCTAGCGCTGGCGCTCACGTAGGAAATACGTTAGGCGCCGCCTGATTGATTTTTAAAAATGTAATTTTTTATGAGGGAACACCATTATTGATGATAGGGATCATACTAATGGGGCCTCGTAGTCTATAAGAACATCCTTAAATGTCCTTACTTGTAAGAGCATCGGGACTGGGCATTGGTATTCTAGTTTAGACTAGTGTATACGTTTCATGACCCTATACGGGGCGATGGCTGATCCCAAGCCATTGCTGATGATTGTATACATGTGCTCATTAGATGAGTTACACTGGATGGACTCACCGAGAACTCCTAGTTGGTATTATACTAATATCAAATAGCAGTTCTCTGGTAACATGAGTACAGGGTAGTCCGTAGACCTGAGATCACCATAATTTCTTGTGTGTGTTCCCACCGTACTTAGATTACCATCTTACCACGGCTTTAATGAGTCGTACAAAAAGGATTTAGTTGGATATAGTCCCAAAGCACATAGAGGCAATGAGCGGTCGAAGGGATTCATCTCTCCCCATATAGGGAGTCGATGTCGCACTGTATAGGACATGACCATAAGCAAAATACCATAGCCATAGCAGGTGAGATAAACTAATAAGTATTATCAGTTGTATCTCCGGTGGTTATGTGTCCTTTATCGGCATGACTTATCGGGTTATTGGGGGTTTGACAAATTCCACCCGCAGACCAGGTAGCGACACTCTGAGACGAAAAGACCGGACTGTACTATGAATGTCACTGATAGGCACTTGCACGGTACGGATGAGCTTGCTTGTCGATCAGCTTTTCATTCAATACCTAAGTAGCCGTTACATGCAGCTAGTACCGCTGACGTATTTGTATGTTAACCCGAGACAGGATCGATCTGAAAGAATTTCAGATCGATCGGATATGATCCAGACCTACTGCCAGCATATTTTCGAGTTTTTAGAGTCCCACATATAGATTTTCCTAGCTCAAGTGAAACAATATATAGCATGCACAGTGATGCGTTCAGGAGTCTGATTAAATAATTGTATTCAATATACGAACTTTAATCAGATTTTTGATAATACTAGCCGGCTTGTGAATAAACTGGATTATTAAATAAAGTGTTAATTTAATAATTATATATATATATATATATTCTAGTATTAGTTTTCCTTTGTATTTTCTATCTAAATTGTTATTCGTATTTTGATGTGAATGCGCATACTTGTATATGATACAAAGACAGATATGTATGTGTATGTGTGTGTGTCATGACATAATGGTTATGATGACTTATTTCATAATTCTTCTGTTTAAAAGAATTAAATGAATCAAGGGGACAAGATGAGAGACAAAGAGATGAGCTTTGGAAAGAGGTTGTACTTATGTTTTGTGGTTGGAAAAATTAGTTAGACA
This sequence comes from Agapanthus africanus, assembly GCA_030015575.1. Classification (NCBI taxonomy): domain Eukaryota; kingdom Viridiplantae; phylum Streptophyta; class Magnoliopsida; order Asparagales; family Amaryllidaceae; genus Agapanthus; species Agapanthus africanus. The sequence goes on along the minus strand of CM057350.1, from coordinate 176,267,342 downwards.
AATATTATGTCATTTAATTTTTCCTACACCACTTCTAACATGATTACCCTCTCTCCTCTCTTCTTCTCCACTCTTTTCTCTCTTAAGATCATGAGAAATAAGATAGAGAAGAAAGGAAATCACAACTACAACTCTTGATAATATTTCCTAGCAAGAATTATCATCAAGATGCCGCATGAAGTTCATTCTTGCAGTGAGGTTGGAGCTTAAGCTCGGGTCCATCGCGTGGATCATTTTCGGAAAGCCGATCGAAGACCAAGCATGATCCGAAGCATTCGGAGCCTAGACTGGGTCTTCCACGATTAGATGGACACGCCACAAAGGTTGTAGCATTTCTTAACCCCTCTTGTTTTTTTTGTTTGCAATTATTAGTAAATGAAACGATCATGAGATTAGTTTTTGGTTGCTAAGTTTGAAAAAAATTGATTTTACATTCCGCTAGGTCCACAAGTGTTGCAACCCTAGCGCCGAAAACTAACAGTATTAAACGGAGAGAACTTTCTACAGGTGGTTTATTTCTAAGTACATTAAATACAAGAGCAACACGAATAGCAATGGCTTATATATATATGTATATATATATATATATATATATATATATAAGATTAATGGAGGAAAGAGGCCATAAGAGGGGATTTCCTCCTATGGCGTGGAAAAAATACAACCTCCACCATTTTTTCTGACGATCGGCACCCATCATCATCATCGTTATCATCTAAGATGTGCGTACACCAAATTCCATGTGATTCCACAACTTTTTCACCGTTGATTTAGTGGGTTCAAAATTAACGGTTTATCGACAATAGAACTTTTTACATTGCTAAATCAACGGTGAAAAAGTTGTAGAATCACATGAAATTTGGTGTACCCACATCTTAGATGATAACGATGAAGATGATGGGGGCCGATCGTCGAAAAAATTGGTGGAGGTTGTATTTTTTCCACGCCATAGGAGGAAATTTCCTCCTATGGCCTCTTTTCTCCATTATTCTCTCTCTCTCTCTCTCTCTCTCTCTCTCTCTCTATCTATCTATCTATATATATATATATTCAACGGCAAAAGTATATAGAGACATCAATTAGAATATGTATTTCATAATCATCATATACTATACAACATTGTACATCTCAATTTACATCTATTTTTCCGCATCATGAAATACATCTCATGTTATATACATCTTATTGTATAAAAAAAATATGTCTCAGATCATACATGTTTCTACCGTCAGGAAAATATGTACTCAAACTGATATTTATGCCTGTGGATTGTGAACGGTTTAATAGTATGTATTATCCAGACCGTAGGGCAGCTATGGAAAAACATGTAGTATGTGCTTGTAAAGAGAAGTCCATGGATGGTATATGGGAGACTAATATAACATAGCCTGCCGTAGGGCATGGTGAAAGCATTGCTTTCATGTCAAAACAAATTTTATTCGAAATAACAGATGTTTTTAAAACGGTGATCATTGATCAGCATGTCCGGTGAGACTTAATGAGAATATCAATGAGAGTCAATCTGGTAGACTCCCGTAGGTAAAACATGCTTCAGGCATTCTACTTCAATGCCACGATCTGTTGGCTTATGTTCCATGAATGGTAGCCCGTGGATAGTGTATGACGAGTTAATTTACTTGCCATAGAGCAATTTGTTAGTTGACTTTAATGTCACATGTTGACTTCTATATCACGAGTGGTAGCCCATGGATAGTGTATGACGAGTTATTTTACTTGCCGTAGGGCAATTTGGTTTAGGTCAGTATATTTGTTGAATTGTGTGTCACAATAGACGTCCGTGCATCATATATGATAAATTATAATTATTTGTCATAGGGCAAAACATATGGTCTTTAGGATTTTTGACTTCAATGTCACGAATGTTACCCGTAGGGCATTTTTGGAGTTGGTGTACTCTTTCCAAGACAGCAAGTTTGAGGAGCGGACACAAGCGTCTTCACTCAAAGCAGAACTAGTCTCTTCCAGAGTGGGCCCATTCAATAAGATAGTTAGAGTAGATCAGCCTGGTATTTTTATAGAGCTCAACAATATGTATGGAAATACTATTGATAATTCCGATATATGGATGACCTTATTACTAATGGAAATTACATGCCCAGTATAGAGGTCAACAATAGGTAAGGATCTTAACTGCGTCAGATTCTTTGGAGGAAGCAACTCCGTGATTTCTTTTATCTTTGATAGGTCAATTTCTATCCTATGATGTCGGACTATAAAGCCCAGAAAATTTCCCGACGATACACTGAAAGTGCATTTCAGAGGGTTCATTTCCAGATTGTACTCTCTCGGTCTTATGAAGATAGTTCAGAAATCTTGGATGTGATTGGCTTCGGATTTAGTCTTGACGACCAGGTGATCAACATAGCATTCGGGGACTTTATGGGTTAAGTCGTCGAAGATCTTTGTCATTTCTCTTTGATATGTGGTGCCCGCGTTCTATAGTTCAAACGGCATGACCTTATAAGAGTATATGCCAATTAGGGTTCGAAACGCAGTGTGTTTTTCATCCTCGGGCGACATTCTGATTTGGTTATATCCGAACGAGCCATTCATGAAGGTGAACAGCTCATAGCTTGAGGTTTCATCGATCGTCATTTTCATGATTGGCAGTAGAAAATCGTCTTAGGGCATGCCTTGTTAAGGTCCCTGAAATCGACGCAAATTCGGATCTTCCCTTTTTTCTTCTTCATCGGGACAATGCATGCGATCCAATCCGTATATTTTTCTTCCCTGATGAAACCGGCATTGATGAGCTTCTTAGATTCCTCGATGATCTTTTCTTTCAGCTCCTTTCTCATTCTTTAAGGGTCCTACTTGATCAACTTGGTGTTAGGAGATATAGCTAGTTTATCCACAGCCATCTCCGGAGAGAGGTCGGACATTTCATTGTACATCCATGCGAAACAGTCGATGAACTCAAGTAGTAAGATGATTATTTGTTCTTTTACCCCTTCTAACAAGAGCAAGCTGATGTAAGTCGGCTATGGGTTATCGGGCGTACCCAGGTCGATTTTAATTAGCTCGTCGAAGGTTGCTTGTCCTCCATCTTCGAGGCCTTGAGGGGCTTCTTCTGGATTAGTCAGCTCGTCATCATCCCTAGGACTTTTGCTAATTTCATTAACATGGATCATATAGCAGGACTTGACATCGAACTGGATGAAGCCTATACCCTGTCTGTCTGGGACTCATCCGTCGATGAATGGTCGGGCTTAAGGCAAGTGTCACAGCCTTTTGTAGAATTTTGCGTCGGAATCCATTTGATATAACAGGCATCCACACTTCTTAAAATATTCTCTCTTATTGGATGCGTAATATCGAGGAGTTATGACATCTCTTATCCCTCTTTCATATGGAAGGCATATCATGGACAAGTCGTTAGGCGCACGACAGGATCTGACCCATAGAACAAGATGCATTTTTGCCCGCTATTTCTTCCAGGAATATAGAAGGTTTTCAATAGATCCACAGTGAAGACAGACAGAGCATCAAGTTCTTTGTACATCTGCTCTGGGATACTTATGATGGCCAACGCCCCTTCTATAATTTCAGGGGTTTCCCTTAGCTTTGATTTCTAGGTAGGAGTCTCGTCTACGCATCTATTGTAGGACGAATCCTCAATGTTTACATCATCAGTGTCACTGCCAAAGTGTGGACAAACTTTACTGGGATTGAATATGAGGTATGGACCTTCATCATCAGACTCATCAGTGTCGCTACCAAAGTGTGGGTGCACTCGAGGAGTTTTGGTATCGGAGATGACGACCGACTCTGACTTGCTCTAGGAGTTCAAGGTCGTTTCTTCCTTGGCAGGTTCTGGCTCATCGTCTTGAGATTCATGAAGTATCTAGAATTCTCATGTTGGACTTTTTGGATTCTGAACGATTGTATTTCTCCATCAATGTACTTTTCTTTGCCATCTTCAGTATATTTCATGCATTAATAGAGAGTTGATGGGACAATGCCATAGTCATGAAGCCACGGTCATCCCAAGAGGATCTTATATGATGTGTTGGTATCGATGATGTATATCTTTGCCTCTGTTTGTAGGTCCCTAAACTTGATCAGCAGAACTATGGACCCCAGAACTTGCTAGCAATTTTTATTGAAACTTTAGATGATGATCCTTTCCTTTGATAGGTGTCGGACATACATCGATAAACTCTTTAAAGTCCGAAGGTTCATGATGTTTACTGAGGATTCCGAATAAATTAATATGCAATTAATCATGTCTCCTTAGCTGTATCATGTTACATATAGTGGCATGATATGCTCGGATGTCCCTAGTAGCAGGTCTTCGTCATTAAATGCAACCGAAGCTGTATGCAGAGTGTATCGGGCTTCTTTCATATTGATTTCTGTGAAGTAGGCCTGGTACGGTTTTGTAGAGCATAAATAAGAACATCTCTAAACTCTTTGGATAGAACAAGAGCATGATAGACCCGCATGAGAGACGAAAGTTTCAGAGGATGAGCTTGAAAGCAACCTTAGAGGGGGTGAATAAGGCTATATGGAAAACTCAGAGTATTTTTGCGAAAAATCAAAATATGCAACGGAATTTTAAGTGTACTAAACTATCACGGTCACAGAATCAATCACAGAAATACAAAATGTAAAAATAAATACAGATGATACAGAGGAATTTTAACAAGGTTCACCACCTCCGTGGTTAGTCCTCGCCTGAGACTACTGCTCAGGATTCACTAACTCTTTCTGGATGGAGAAACCTATATCTTTTCCCAGACTCATATCCGAACTTTTACATTTGTAGGAAGTCAATGCCTAGACTTTTTATAACAGGCGCAAGTCCTAAACCTTTACAATTGTGAAGAACTTAAATCTCTCTTCACTAGGTTATTACAATTTCAAGATTATTACAATCTCAATATACACCAACTTTGAAAATCCTAATAATCTCAAAAATATTAATAAAATATAGATTCTAGGAGATAAGGGATTGTACTTTGAAGATTACAAAAAATTTAACAATCGATTCGAAGAAGTTTCTCAAAATGTTAAACAAGTTTAAAACAAATTTCTTCTTCAAAATTTTAACAATCTTTCTTTTCTAAAATGTAGAAAAGCCTAGAAACGTTAGAAAGATTATTTATCTTCGAAAGTTTGAATAGCAAAGGCTTAAGGGCTAGAGAAAGAGTTTTTATGAATTCTAAAATTCAAGAAAATCAAGTTTTAAAAGCGAGAAAACATTAAAAACTTCAATAAAACTTGTCCTATTTATAGAAACAAATTTAGTGCAGTTAAATTAACTCGCCCTAAATTATAGGACAGTTAATAGCGGTTGTAAAACCGTTTGAAAACTGAAATTCCCACCAAAATTCAAAATTCAAAAATAATAATTGTTATTAACGTCTCATAGACATCTTATAGACGTCTATAAATCTGAAATAGACGTCTATATATCTGATATTTCAAACACAGTTTTAAGACAACTTTAAAAACAATATTTTGAATTTTAAGGAATTTTTTTTAGAATTTTATACGGATTTTGATTCTAACCTTTTGAGATCGTCTTGACTCTAGACTCAAAATAAATAAAAAAAATCTTGAATGTTTAGAGTATCCTTGATGTCGACTTTCTCGTGTATTCCTTTAGTTTTCATATTGAGTACAATTGTGTCATTTCGATACTTCATTTGATGTTAGTTACATCGTATGATTGTCCTGATGTATGAGTAACTCCAGTTTGTAACACTATGACATATCTGACATGGTTAGTTCCATATATATATATATATATATATATATATATATATATATGTATGTATGTATGTATGTATGTATGTATGTATGTATATATACGTATGTATGTATATATATATACGTATATATATATATATATGTATATATACATACATACATACATACATACATACATACGGTTTTGTAAAATCATCAAAACATAAAGAGATTCTTTACTTTAGAAGTTAACAATCTCTTCCCTTTTGATATTTTACAAAACTTATAATATTATATTCATATGCTCCCCCTAACTATTCGCTTAATATTTCTCCCCCTTTTTGGAAATATCAAAAAGCTGGTTTATGAAAAGAAATGTATGTATAGAAAGTGTAAGAATAACTGTTGTGAATAAAAGAAAAAATGCATAAGAAAATAAATCATAAACCAACCATTCACTACATAAGTCTATACAACCATATTGACTTTAAGTTTGTAATAAAGTAAAGTTCAACTTCATAGCACCATAAATAAATAACTAAAATGAACATATCATCTAGTTGTCGTCATCTCCTGGCTGATGCGGTACCTCATCACTCGGGCGGTGAGAGTAGTACTCGAACGGTGGTGATGGAGGATAGGATGAATGAGTGTATTGATAGGCAAACTGATAATCCATCCTAGCATTTGCTTCATCAATACGAGTTTGAAGATGATCGAAGCAGTTGTTTATATTTACGTTCAAATCATCAAAATGTTGAAAGAATTGTTGTGAGAAATCTTGAAAATATTGCGGAGGTTGTTGAAATTGAGATTATGGAGGTTATTGTTGTTGATGTGGAGGTTCTTGAAGTTGTGGTGAATGTGGAAGAGAATGTGGTGGAGAATGGATTAGTTGCAGAGAAGCTTATAAACCATAGTCACCTAAACCCACAAGGCGAACATTTGTATCCCAAAATCTTTGTCGGGGGAATGAATAGTTTGATCAATGTTTGGATCGATACCAACATATTCCAAAATTTTAGTAATAACCTTCCCGTAGTAAAGATTGGACTTTGATGGAGGAAAAGTTCACATTGATTAAATTATGAAGGAGAGAAGGTTGACCATAATGCTGGCTAACACATAATAGGTGAGTAATTTGTGTGTAGGATGCAACTTATCAGACTACCCGTTTTAGGGTAAATGGTGTGATCAAGTAGAAAGGAAAGAACACGAACATGATGAAGAAGGTTTTTAGTTTATGGATTACTGAACATATGGGGATTTTCATCACCATGTAGCAATCTCGAGACATGTTCATGAGTAAGGACTTGGGAGAAATGCACAAATGTTTCTAAGGATTCATTAAACATTGCAACCCCATCATTTGGAATATTTAAAATTCTAACGAAGGAAGCGTGTGAAATTGTAATAGTGCAGCGTTTTAGCCGAGTGCGAATGACATTTGGGTTGTCTTGATGACTAAGCATGTTGGAATAAAAAAGATATATGAAATTTGAATGGGTAATACAATCAAGGGTGTTGTAAGGATCCAACCTTGATATTGGAGAAGTGTAGTGAAATAGAAGTTGACGATTTCGTTGAGTCGAACTCTAGAGCCAGTGATGATCTTTTTCTTCACTTAGCAATTGTAGAGAGAAGAAGCATCTTAAGAGATGAATGCAAAAGGAATATCTTCTTCTTCGACTTCTTCGAGAATGTCGGTTGGCTCTGATTCTTATTCGTAGATTTCATCATCACTTTCTTCTTCGATTGGTTGAGAAGGAGAAGGAGTAGGAGAACGATTGCGTCATCATCGCTTAGATGTTGAGAAGTCACCAACTTCACTTCTTATTGGTCTCACCATTGGTGAATTTTAGAGTAAAAAGATGAGTTTTGAGAGAAAGAAAAAATGAATGTGAGGGAGGAAAAGGAAGAGAGTTCTCCGGTTGAGATAAGATTTGAAAGATATTTGGGTACTTATATAAGGCAAATAGACGTCTAAGATTGAAAGGGTGCATTCAAGGGTCACAACATTTCAGATTCGGATCAAAAAAATCTGATAGCCATAGACGTCTATAGTTGGATTTACAGCAAAATAAAACAGTGCAACTTAAATATTGGTTAATAAGAGGTTTTTAGTGATTTTTTTGTTTGGTTTATGGTTTTATTATATATATATATAACTTGAATTAAATGTATAAAATTCAAATAAATATAATATGAGTGATAAAAACATGCACATTTTTAACATGCATACTAAAAGTATAATTAAACTAACGATACATAAAATTAATACATCAAAAAAATACAACAAATACATACTACAGCAAAAGAAAATAAAGTAAACAACACCAATCATTTAGAAGTGTGGTAGACACTTCCAAATTTCGGTGGTTTTTTTATTCCTTTTCGGTGATGAACTCCCCTTTGACTCGATCAAATGCTTGAATTATCGTCGCACGCTTCTCAAGACGGCCAATGAACAATATACGCTTATCCGGATCCTGGTGAACGTAATATGGATCATTTTCCCCGGACTCAAAGCCCGTAGGAGCATGATAGTATCATTGAGCATTAGGATTGGAGGCTGGTGATCCTTATGGAGGAGACTCAACAGGAGGAGCATTCTCATCGTCTACAGGAGGATGAAACGAATTTTCCTCTATAAGATCTTCGGATGGATCCTCTTCCGACGTAGGGGGTGAAAGGGATTTTCGTAAAGAAAATGGAAGAATGCGTGTTGGGTTTAGTGTGCGCTCAATTAGTGAAATTGGTTCTTCCTTAGTTTTCTTTATCGAGCAATCACCTTCTTCGAGCACATGGATGTTTTGAGTTGACATCGTTCTCTTTGTCATTTGAAAAAAAAATTGTTTTTACAAAAGAGAAGTGAAAGAGAAAGAAAATGTTCTGGAGTTTTTTTCTTTCGTTGACCTCTTATTTATAGGAAAAAACTAGGGAGGGAAACCCAGAAATTTGGTGCAAACACTGCAAATTTGAATTTGAAATTCAGAATCAGAAAACTGCTCTGTAGTTTAATAAGCAATAGACGTCTCTGAGACGTCTTATAAACGAATATAAGAAAATTTAATATATTAATTTTATGTTTCTAGTTCTAACATATTTTGTTCACTTCTAACCATTGCAAAACGAGTTCTATATAGGGGTGGTGAATATATCGGCTATCTATGAATCGGTTGGTATATATTCAAGAATAATATCATCCTTGTGATAGTGATCTCATATGAAATGAAATCGAACATCTATATATTTGGTTCAACTATATTGGTCAGCGTTTTTTGTCATTTGAACTATACTTGTGTTGTCACAGAGTATAGGTATCTTAGAGACTAATTCCTTATAGTCTTCTAAGGTATATTTTATCCATAAACTTTATACGCAACATGCACCGGCGGCAATATATTCCGCTTCAACAGTTGATAGTGCTACTGATGCTTGTTTCTTGGACTGCCATAATATAAGGCAATTTCCTAGAAAATGACGTGTACCACTAGTACTTTTACGGTCTGTTTGACTTCCAGCATAGTCGGCATCTGAATAACTTGTTAAGTGAAACACGTTATTCTTCGGATACCATAACCCTAGACTAATAGTACCTTTAAGATATCTAAAGATTCTCTTGACTGCTACCAAGTGTGGCTTTTTAGGATCAGCTTGGAGCCGTGCACAAAGACAGACGATGTACATTATATCAGGTCTACTGGTAGTTAAATATAATAAATTTCTAATCATACCTTGGTAGAGTTTTATATCTACAGCCTTACCGGCTTCATCCTTGGTGAGATTTGTTATAGTTGTCATGGGTGACTCACAAGTTCTTACATCTTCTAAGCCGAACTTCTTGATAAGTTCCTTTGTGTACTTAGATTGATTGATGAATAGTCCTTCTGAATTTTGTTTGATTTGAAGTCCGAGGAAGAAGTTTAGTTCTCCCATCATACTCATCTCAAATTCATCCTGCATAGACTTAGAGAATTCTTGGTAAATCTGCTCATTAGTAGAACTGAATATAATATCATCAACATATATTTGAACTACTACAATATCCTTTCCATAGACTTTAGTGAATAATGTTTTATCTACCATCCCTTTCGTATATCCTTTCTTGAGTAGGAATGCACTGAGTCTTTTATACCAAGCCCTAGAAGCTTGTTTAAGACCATACAATGTCCTTTCCAATTTGTATACATATTCAGGATATTTGTTGCAGGGTTCCCTAGGGTCGCCGCTGGGATTCGGGAGGGATCGACCATGCCGTTTTAAAAATTTTGGCGTGCTAAAGAACCCTAATCTAGAATCTTAACTAGAAAATTAGACGAAACTAGAATGTAAATATCTTTACATCTAAGTGAACAAGGAATACAAGCTTTGTAGACCGGTCCTTCACTTCATAAGCTCCGTGTAGTAGTCCCTTCGCTCCAAATAGTGATCTCCCGGACTCTAGTAAGGCTCCACAAGGTGAAATGAATAAGCTTACTTGAAGTTTTCGAGGTCGAAGATGATCTACGTCGAGAAGACACTAACCCAAACTACCTCTTCACTAATATGGAATTAGTGAAGCAAACACCCTAAACTAAATGGATAGTCTAGTAGAGGATGATCAAGTAAGAATTTTGCTCACTTTAGAAATTATTTTCTCACTCATTTTCTTCACCTCCCAAAAAGCTAGAGAGCTTGAGGAAGAAGGTAAAGAAAAGCAACCATGGAGAGAAAACAAGTGAAGAATGGGAACTATGGGTGAGTTAATATCATATACTAACTCATGTAGAGACTAAACCATGGCTAATCATAATGGTTGGGTTAATATATATCTTAAGTAAAACAAATTAGTAGACTTAGTCAATGATTCTACAAGCTTCCACTAAGTATCAACCATGACTAATTTCCACCCAATTTTGAATTACTTTAAATAAATAAAACCCTTGATTATGTTAAGCATGGTGCGAGTCTCATACACCCATGTCACATGTATCATCTAGCATGACACATAAAAAGGTACATTAATATATATCATATATATACTAAATGCACAAGTGCGAAAAAGAAATGCTTAAGTGAGAAAATATTAGTTAATGGAAATTAATATATCACATATATAATTATACAACAAATTATTAAATCAACACTTGATTTAATAATCCTGCTATATCATATACAACCGACTAATATCATATCACTACTAAAATAGGGAGTTGCCCCTACGGATTACTAAATTCGTAGGGGCAGATTTAGTTTGGTCCTACGGACTAATCCGTAGGGCCTTAAGGTTGCCCCTACGGTTCTTACATATTAATTTAAGAATATTAAATCGTAAATTGTTGTTTGTCCCTACGGAGCCACAAACCAAGAACCTACAGATAAGTCCGTAGGGGCATGTAAATAGGGATTTAATTAAAAGGCACAGATCGATCCCTACGCTGATTATCTTATATTTCTCGAAGTATCGCGCGCGAACCCAAGATCCCCAAATCCTCGTTCCCGCCGATCGCCAAATCTCTCGTCACCATTCTCGTCGTCGCCAGCGCAAGCCGTCTTGTCGTCGCCACCGCCTGGTTCTTCGTCGTCGCCTCCATTTCGTCGTCGCCACCGATCGATCGTCTCCTCCACTGCACAGGTTAAGAAATCTTCAATTAAACAATTTTTTGATTATTTTAGGGCTAGGGTTCATGGTTTGGGTACCGATGAGGCATCGGTTGGGTTAGCGTTAGGGTTGGGGTTGGGGTTGCGGTTGGGGCCGGGGTTGGGGTTGCGGTTGGGGCTGGGGTTCGGAAGGGGGTTGCGGTTGGGGTTGGGGTTAGGGTTAGGGTTGGGGTTCGGCTAGGGCTGGGGGTGGCGCTGGGGTTAGGGTTAGGGTTAGGGTTGGGGTTGGGGTTTGGCTGGGGCAGGAGCAGGGGCTGAGGCTAGGGTTGGGATTCTTAAATTTTAGAGTACGATAGGTGTGGTACTAATTTTCCTAGGGAAAAGTGTGTGAGAGGATGGACTGCAGATCAGTTCAAATTAGAGCTGAAAATTGAAAATGTTGCATGCATTTTGCTCAGGCGTAACTCTTGAACGAATAGATTCTGATGGTGCAGTGCATGTTAAGATACGGACTGTTTTTTTGTGGGAAAACTGGTCTTAGGGGACGGAGATTTTATTTATGATCTGCTGGGTGCAACTGCATATACAACAGAGACAACAAAGCTGAATACACTTTCATTTTTAGCAAAAGTAATTAAAAATTTAGAGCTTGGGATTGAACATCCTTGAATGTAACTCTGATGTATGGTAAATTTGTTATACTTGATTTTGCACCATCTACATTCAATTCATGCTTATCTTTGAGAGGTTTTACCCAGCGGGTATATCCGATCAGGTTAAATTTGTTAACTCGACAGATAATATTCAGTATGCAGGCTAGTTGAGGATAAGGGTTGCTTCCTGTGTGTCAGAACCGGGTTTTTGATACCAGTTATATTTTATTTAAATACTTCGTATAGTCTATATGACGAGAATATTCAATCGTATGATAACCGATAGAAGCCTTACCCCCGACAGCCAAAACACACACACAACAAGAATACACAACAAACGCATCATTAGAGAGTGATTCAAGATGTTCAAGTTAAAACCAATATATGATACTCGACGATAATATGAAACTTTCATATTCTCATCAATACTCGTATATGAAACTAAAAGCGCCACTTAGTCCCCGACTATCGGTTAACATACGTTTGATGTTCGTCGTGACATAGAACTATACGAAAGTTGTTAAATATCGGACGGTATAGCTCGATACTAACAACCGTCGTATAATCTATGTGACGAGAAGATTCAATCGTATGATAACCTATAGATTTGTCCCGTGTGGATAAGTTAGGAATGTATAAAGCAAACACCTTCATTCACTTCTATTTTCATCCGTTTCGAGATATTTCGTCGGTACCTTTCCACTGGTTCTCCGTGTATAAAGATAGATTAGATATTCATTTCAACGTTGTTTCATAGCTTTGAAATGATTATCTATTCCATTACAGTGTACTCGGAGAACAGCGGGGAGGTGCTGCCGAAATTTACTCGAAACGGTTGAAAGCACAAGCGAATGGGTGTTCGCTCTATACATTCTTAATGGGATAAAAGCCTTACCCCCGACAGCCAAAACACACACACACAACAAGAATACACAACAAACACATCATTAGAGAGTGATTCAAGATGTTCAAGTTAGAACCAATATATGATACTCGATGATAATATGAAACTTTCATATTCTCATCGATACTCATATATGAAACTAAAAGCGCCACTTAGTCCCCGTCTATTGGTTAACATACGTTCGATGTTCGTCGTGACATAGAACTATACGAAGATTGTTAAATATCGGACGGTATAGCTCGATACTAACAACCGTCGTATAGTCTATGTGACGAGAAGATTCAATCGTATAATAACCGATAGATTTTTCCCGTGTAGACAAGTTAGGAATGTATAAAGCAAACACTTTCATCCACTTGTATTTTCATCCGTTTCGAGATATTTCGTCGGTACCTTTCCGCTAGTTCTCCGTGTACAAAGATAGATTAGATGTTCATTTCAACGTTGTTTCACAGCTTTGAAATGATTATCTATTCTATTACAGTGTACTCGGAGAACAGCGGGGAGGTGCTGCCGAAATTTACTCGAAATGGTTGAAAGCACAAGTGAATGGGTGTTCGCTCTATACATTCTTAATGAGATAGAAGCCTTACTCCCGACAGCCGAAACACACACATACAACAAGAATACACAACAAACGTATCATTAGAGAGTGATTCAAGATGTTCAAGTTAAAACCAATATATGATACTCGATGATAATATGAAACTTTCATATTCTCATCGATACTCATATATGAAAATAAAAGCTCCACTTAGTCCCCATCTATCAGTTAACATATGTTCGATAATTTATTCTTTTCAACGACAAACGCACACACAAAGTATATACACGGATTTTATCCTTTGTCAATAACTATCACGTTCTTAGATTTCTCAATATAGTCACCATAACCTACAATTTATATGTTATATAGTCTAACATGGCCTATGAGTACGTCAGAGTTAAGGACTGGATGTATGTGGATTGGCAACAACATATGCAACCTAAGTTTGTCGCAGGAGTTGCTGCTTTTATTGAATTTGCACGCGCACATAATAAGATCGTGATAGAGAAGATTCTCTGCCCGTGTGATAGATGTGGTAATAAGTACTGGCAGAAGGTAAAATTGGCAGAGCTTCATATCGTAAAATATTGGTTTACTAGACTTTATACAACTTGGAAATATCACGGGAAAGGAGAAGAACGCAGTAATGCGGCAGCAGAAGAAGGAGAACACGATAATGCGGCAGCAGAAGAAGGAGAAGACGGTAATGCAGCAGAAGAAGAAGACGGTAATTTATTTCCATCAGAAGAAATAGAGGATATGGTAGAGGCTGCCCTAGGTGAATCTATTCGTACCGAAGATGACATTCCTTCCGGTCAAGGACTGCGTGCGGATAAATATGAAAATTTCATGAATGATACTAGAAAACCAATTTATGAGAATGCAAAGTATTCCACCCTCTCATGGTTCGTCCAACTTTTCCAGATTAAGTGCCTAAATAGATGGAGCAACAAGTCATTCACAATGCTTCTTTCGTTCTTGAAAGATTCTATACCCCCGGGAAATAACGTGCCCGACAGCTTGTACGGAGCCTAGAAGATGATGTCTGATTTGGGTCTAAAGTGCGAGAAGATTCAAGCATGTCCTAAAAATTGCGTGTTGTACCGGAAAGAGAATTCAGCTTTGAAAGAGTGTCCAACATGCGGAGAGGCCAGGTATAAGCTAAAAGATTCTGATAAGAAGCCTGATATACCTATCAAGATAGAACGATACTTTCCCATAACACAGAGGCTACAGAGGCTATTCAGGTGCAAGAAAACAGCCGAGGCAATGATTTGGCATCACCGTGCTCCTCCAAGTGAAGATGGAAAAATGAGCCATCCAAGAGATTCACCGGCATGGAAGGATTTCGATAGGAGGCACGCAATATTCAGTAGCGATCCTCACAATGTCCGGCTCGGACCGGCTAGTGATGGCTTCTGCCCATTCAACTATATGGCTGGAAGTCACAGTACATGGCCCGTTGTAATGATAATTTATAATCTGTCGCCCTGGTTGGCTATGGACCAATCATACTTTATGATGCCTCTTCTTATCGACGGACCAAACTCACCGGGAAACAATATCAACGTCTATCTCCGACCTCTGATCGAGGAGTTAAAATCTTTGTTCATTGATGGTGTAGAGACATACGATGCAAACACAAATACAACCTTCATACTGTGTGCGGTTTTAATGTGGACAATTAATGACTTTCCACCATATGGAATGCTATCAGGTTGGTCCATACATGGTCACAAAGCATGTCCTCATTTCCATCAACACACAACATCGAAATTCTTGAATTTTAGCAGGAAGGTTTGTTATTGCGGCCATCGACGTTTCTTGCCTCTAGACCACCCCTACAGGTTAGACACTGTTCACTTTGATGGTCATCAGGAGCTTCTTGGACCTCCAGCCCCATTGTCCGGAGAGGACGTGACTGCTCAGTGGGATGGTTACAATAATGTGACCTTCGGGATGGATCCGACAAAACAGGTCAAACCACCATTTTAAAACAAGTTAAGCATTTTCTTCGAGCTTCCGTACCGGTCAACAAATTTAGTGCGTCATTGTCTGGACGTCATGCATATAGAGAAGGGAGTATTAGAGCACATACTCAACTTGCTTCTTTGTAAAGATGGGAAATCGAAAGACAACCTGAATGCTCAGATGGAACTACAGGAGTGGGGAATAAGAAGTGAATTGCACCCTAGACCGGTAGCGGGTAAACCAGGCAAGTTTGTACTTCCCAATGCCACTTATCATATGTCACAACCGGAGAAGAAAAGATTCCTGCAGGTGTTGCATGATTTGAAAGTTCCCACAGGTTTCTCAGGATCATTCAGCAAGAAAATAAAAATTGTGAAAGGCAGGATCGATGGGCTGAAAAGTCATGATCACCATGTCATCGTGGAGCACCTTCTTCCATTAGCCCTCAAGACTTCTCTCCCCGAATCGGTTGGTCTAGTAATCAACGACCTATGTTGTTTTTTCAAAGAGTTGTGTGCTAAAACACTGGAGGTTGTAACGTTGGATAAACTTGAAAATTCTATTGCGTTGATACTTTGCAAGTTTGAGCGTATTCGTCATTCTTCGATATCATAATACACTTGACGATTCATCTTGCAACTGAGGCTAAGTTAGCTGGACCGGTACAATATCGATGGATGTATCCCGCCGAGAGGTACGTGGAATTTTTCGTTTCGCGCAATTTTTAAAATTATTGTTGTCCTGTATGCCCATATTTATTCATTCAACATATTTTTTTTAGGTACCTCTACACTCTTAAAAAGTACATACGCAATAAAAATCGACCAGAGGGTTCTATCATGCAAAGTTATCTTCTTAATGAAGCAACCATATTTTGTTCCCGCTATCTGGACGAAAACATTGAGACGGGACTTAACCGGCCTCGAAGAATTCAAGACGGGGCATATGGTAAAGCCGATTATAAGAGGGTAGACACTATGTTTATCAACAAGATATACCGGTTTATCTTGCTTAATTGCGCATGTCTTGAACAAATTAGAGAATAAATTTTTTTGGATTAATTGTTATATTTGTGTTTGTGTGTGTATGAAATGATATAATATTAATGTCACCATTATTTTTCGAAAACAGAATTCATTTTAACGAGGTACGTGAGGGGCATCCTAATTGGAATGAAGAACGATTGGAAAAATATCATCAAGATAATTTTTGTGATTGGGTCACAGATCATGTAAGTTATTCAAATAACATGTTATTGCTATCAGCTTTAATCTAAACTTATATCGTTATGTATTTGTCGTAAAATTTATTTTAATAGATCCACGATCCGAACTTGTCTGCATCATTTGAGAGTGATTCAAGATGTTTAGCTCAATTTCCTAGTATGGAGGTTGCATATTATAAAGGATTCGGTGTCCTTGGATACAAATTCGAAGTTAAGGACATAGAAACATCTAGAACCACTCAGAATAGTGGGATTGCGACGGTAGGATCGAACGGTGTGATTTGTTATGGGTACTTAAATTGTATACTCGGCATCCACTATCCCGGACGATCAGAACCCTTTTATATATTCCAGTGTACTTGGTACGATACACGAACCGATACGGATAAGTGGAGAAGCAATCTTGGGACTTGGAAAGATGAATATGGATTGACCTGTGTGAACACACTTCGATTTTACGGTCAGGAAGATCCGTTTATCTTTCCGAACCAAGCGTTCCAAGTATACTACTCACAGTGTTTGAAGTATCCGGGATGGAATGTCGTATGCCGTTGGAAACCCAGGGATGTCTACGATGTCCCAGAATTCGAGGACAGCGATGAGGATGAAGAAGAGAGAAGGCTTAGAGTGCTCCGACCGTCTATTTCGAAGGACGGGTTGTCTTCGGCCGATCATGAAGTTACGTGTGTTAGAAATGATATCGATGATGAAATCCAAGTAGATATGTTTAATGCGCCCACGAAACGAAAAAGGTTATCAGTAATATTATATTATTACTTCACATTTTACGATCTATACATATATGGTCAATACTTGTAATGATTTTCTAATGCGTCCATGAACCGTTTATCTAGATTTGATGACGATGACGGGAGTAGCGAGGGGCAGCAGGAGCTCCAGCCGCGGCACCGGAAGAGGCAGAGGCAGAGGCAGAGCGGTTCTGCCGCCCAGAGAGCTGCGTAGGGAGCTTCAGAGGGCCGGTCTTGCACCCAGATCGGAGACCCCTTCGGATGCCTCCTTCCATGTGGACTTTGCCACACCTCTAGGTATATTGCACGCATATCCATTTTGAATGTAATATTATAGATATTCATACATGTTCATGTCAAAATTACTTATATTGTCAATATTTGATTGTCTAGTTGTTGGTGATGCGTCCACATCAGGGACAGAGGCCACTCCCGCACCTCCAGGTATGTTTATATATCATATAGTGTATGTATATTGATTTAGAATGCTATATCATAAAGATACACACATTCCTTTTGCTCTTACTTAGATAGTAATTTTTTTTATTGTCTAGCTGTAGGTGGTGACACCACCGCACCTGCGGGTATGTTTATATATCCTATAGTGCATGCATATTGATTTAGAATGTTATATTATTGATCTACACATTCTTTTTGCAATTACTTATATAATCTATTTTTAATTGTCTAATTATAGGTGGTGTGTCCACATCTGACGCAGGGGCCACTCCTGCCACTTTCGTACCCTCCGTATCGTCTGTAGGTTAGTTTGAATAAATATAAAATATTTATTCATTTTACATATCCTCTATAGAATAAATATGAACTTCATGAACTCCTGCCACTTCAATGTTTATTTTCTAGTTGGAGGGGATGCGTCCGCATCCGGGACACCGGCTGTTCCTCACCAGAGGAACTATCGTCCTGCTCGTGCTGCTGCCCAGGCTCGTGCCTTAGTCACCGGAGGTATATTTCACACTTCAATTTTCGTTTAACCTTGATTTCTTAATACAACTTTGTCTTAATATTGATTGTCTTGATATTTCTTGCAGACGCAGGGCCTCCCCATCCCCAGAGGAGGACTCGAGGCCCGAATCAGTCCCACAGGCTGAGGCCTGACAGAGCTAGGGGAGAGGCTGCATTCCCCCTCTTTTCTACCCCTGATTATCGCTATACCGGTCCTCATGCCGAGAGGTTCGTCCAGTATATGGGGGATGAGAGCCGGCTCGTGAAGAACTATCCACTTCACGTTGAGTGGGGCGACCAGCACCGGCGCTCATTCGCCCTCTTCTTTGATCAGGCTTGGGTATTAATATATATTTTCATTTGATTTATCCAATATATTTATTATTAACACTTGCAATCTAATAATAATGTTTTTTTTTGTATTTTCAGTTGGATTACGATTTTCAGCCTGTACCCAACCCTGATCACCCTGGGAGGGTGCTCGACCTTCATGCTCTGTACAATGGCCTGATGAAGAACATGCAGACCAAGGTCCGATACAACAGGAATGAGCTGAAGGACGACTGCTACTCCCTGTGGATGGCGACCCCTGAGACAGAGAGAGTGGCCCTCCTATCTACTCCAGCCTTTGCGAGCGTCGACGTAGAGACATGGCCTCTATTGTGCGAATATTTCGACTCTCAACGCAAACAGGTATGTATTTTAAATGTAATTCGTTGTTTAGTATATAATTTATTTTTATGTGTTCCTTAATTAGAAAACTAAATGTGAATGTGTTGTGCAGAAATAGGCCGCTCAAAATATAGAGAATAGGAAGTCGGCGAAGTGGGGTCACCCCACTTATATAGGTGGCTCGAGGAATATTACTCGAGCCATGGAGTTATCGGTAAATTACAATAGACCGGCCTTTGTGATATAATGCAATATTAAGAGTTATTTTCTAATATATCTAATATTAAGAGTTATTTTCTAATATTGCAGAGAGCTCAGACCCTGGCGCAAGGTGGTACACCGAGCGTGCCGTCCGCATATCTTTCCATCCACCGCACCTCGACAGATCCCGCCACTGGCGAGCTTCGATACCCCGACGTCGCTACCCAGGAGTATTGCGTAAGTGTTAATATTTATTCAACCCCTATTTGAAATATTAGTTTTGGAAGGTTCAAATTTAAATGATATAATTATATTTTATTGGTTAATGTGGCTGTAGGAGCGGGTGGTTGAGCAGGCCGAGGCATCGGGGATCGATTTTACCGGACAGAGCGATCCGATGCTGCTGACCCCAGTCCTGGATGCCGCACACGGAGGGCACCACGAAGGTTGGGAGAGAGGCCGGGGACTGGGCCCTAGCAGGGCCCATATGAGGTTGGACTCCACCCCGGCGGTTACTTCCTCCGTCTCCAGTGAGCGACGTTTCCAGCAGGAATTGGAGAGCTTGAAGGCCACCGTTCAGGAGTTGAAGGAGATGCTGGTATGTATACTACTTAATAGTAAAATATTATGTCATATTATAAATAGCAACATATCCAATATTAGTACGTAGCCTGAGCTTATTTGGTTGTAGACTTAGCTTTAATTAATCATACATACATATCTAATTAAAATAAACTACGGTTTTCCAAACTAGATATCCAAACGAGGCCTAAGTCCCTAAGTATACATAGATTAGGGTTTCGAAATAACTTGATAATGATACGAATTCGAATAATACAGAGCTCTTACTCGCTTATTACACACGTGGGTCCATATGCGACAGGGTACAACGGCCGATCCTCCACATGCATCTCCTTCGGCTGCGGCTCTGCAAGCCACTACATCGGCTGCGATTCTGCAGACAGCTCCTATAGCTCCACCGCACGCTCAGACTCCCGCAGCCGTGGCTCCGCAAGACACTACCTCGACGGCGGCTGCATAGACCACATCGCCAGCTCCACAGCCCACTCAGACTCCCGCACGCTCCGCATTGCATGATTTATTGACCGAGGAGCAGGCGCGCTAGATTCTGGCGTTTATCAGAGGTGGAGCTGGACCGAGCTAGGGTAGCTTTTTGATTCTTATATTTTAAACATGTATTTATTTATATGATACATATTGTACTACATTTTGAACGATATTGATATTGTGGTGTTTGTGTGTTTATATTGATATCATATTTTGCTTGTTGGTTTCTTTTGTATATTATGCGTGAGATGTGATTATGAATACTGCGATATATATTCTGCATGATGATTAATTTTATATATGATCGATGTATATATTATTGTGCATAGGGCGAGAAAAAAATAGGCAGCCCTTTTTTTTTAAAAAAACCTGATAATATATACCTACGGATTAATCCGTAGGGCCCAACATTGCCCCTACGGATTAATCCATAGGGCCCAACAGTGTACCTATAGATTTATCCGTAGGGGCAAAATATCAGGATACCTGATATTTTTCCCCTATGATCTCAGTATTAGGGGTTACGAATGCCCCTACGGATATATCCGTAGAGGCAAACATATGCCCCTACACAGGTATCCGTAGGGACAAAATATCAGGATACCTGATATTTTGTCCCTACGGATATATACCTACGCACTTATCCGTAGGGGCAACTACTTGGCCCTACGGATAAGTTCGTAGGTACACCTAATTTATTTTATAAAACAATAAATAAAATAAATTTTTAGTCCCTACGGCTAAGCCGTAGGGAAAACTGGACCTACACATCACTCCGTAGGCCGTAGGGAAAACTGGACCTACACATAACTCCATAGGAGCAATTTTTAGTCCGTAGGGGCATGTTCAAGGCTTCGACTTGGACCTACGGCGTTTGTACCTACAGGGTATTTTCTTGCCCCTACGAATATATCCATAGGGGCAGTGGTTTGTGTAGGGTTCCTGGGCACTCTAATGAAGGTTCATAAGGCATCAAACATGCCCGGATAAAAATTTAGACGTGCCGAACAACCCAAAGCCGGGATCTTTGGTAGATTATTAAGGTTTAACATGCAAGATGATAACTTTTATCTAAGTGTGAGGGATTACAACCTTTGTAGTCCGCTCCTTCACTTCACAAGCTCCGAGTAGAAGTCCCTTTGCCGCGATCCACGATCTCCCGGACTCATGAGAGGCTCCACGACTCGAACGATCCATGCTAGCTCGAAGTATTCCAAATCTCCGATGATCTACCTCGAAGTTGCAACGACTCAAGCTTTCTCACTCTAAAGAGATGAACACACTAATCTCATGGGCTAGATGAGATGAGGATGAGAGAGTAGTATTTTTGCTTTCTTTTTAAATCATTTTTCTCATATTATTTCATCACATAAAGAAAAACTAGCAAGCTTTCTTCAAGAGAGAAGAAGATGATAATGGAAAAGATAATGATAACTCCTTTTGTGATGAATAGAAATAAAAGTATATGATTGAAGTATTAACCATGGTCAAGGATGAGTGGCTAATAATGTGTAGAGAAACAACTAGAGTTAGGGTTTGGTTGGGTTAAAATGTGTCATCACAAAATATCTTAACCATGACAAAAGAAGTTGCTTCTAGAAGGTGCATGAAGCAACTAACCCTAATCAAACCCTAACCTCAATTAATCATCCTTAAACATGTTTAACAATTAATCATATCATGTCACAATAATATATATCACATATATATTATATATTTGCAACAAAAGAAAATAATACAATTAACATATATCGCATATATATCAATGTATCATCCAGTGAGAAAATGAAATAATAAAGCGAGCCAATATTAGATAATGTAATAATATATCATATATATTATTTTACACTAAATCATCGAATCAACACTTGATCCGACGATCCGGCTATATCGAATATTACCGACTAATATATCATGTACCGATTCATCGAATCAACACTTGATCCGATGACCCGGTTCATATCTAAATATCGCAAGAATATAATACGGTATCCCATATCGCATTATCCTCGTTCCTGCACATATTACATATGTGCCTCTACTCCGTTTCGCCTGAGCCAAGAAACCTCTGTGTAGGACTCTAAAGAATCGTCAATACGCCGGTAGCAGGTGATGATCATATCAAAACACCCACAAGCTGCAAGCGGTCAGCTAAACGTAACAGCCACCCAGGTATTGAGCGATCAGAAGATCAACAAGCTAGCCTGTGCATTCTCCTGTGAATCCAACCAGTAACACTCCCGTACAGTCCGGTCTGTTCGTCTGATATGTCGCATATCAAGTCTAGGGGTGGAATACGTCAGACTCCAGTAACCGATAAGTCGTGTCGATGTGTGGCTCATAACGGGTCGAGAAACTACTAGTAACACTTACCAGCAAATCTCTATATCAGCCCTGGCCAGGGACTTCCAGTTATAGCCAATCGAACACAGCACAACATCAACTCCCTATACCGGGAGAGACGAATCCCCTCCTATCGCTCATTGCCTCCATGTGATTCGGGACTGTACCCAAAAGCCACCGTTTTGCACGCCCTCTTGAACGTAGTAAGGTGGAAATCAAAGCACAGTGGGAATCACACAAGACTCTATGACGATCTCGGGTCTACAGACTACCCTGTACCAGTGTCACCGGAGAACTGCCATCTGACGTGTGGTATATCACCATCTGGGAGTTCTCGGCGAGTCCGTCCAGTGTACCCAGTCTCCACTGAGCACCCGTACACCATCTCTGATGTCTAACACCGATGGATATGGGATCATCCATCGCCCATCATATGGGTCAAGATGCGTATACGCTAGTCTACTCTGGTGTATCGATGCCCTGTCTCGATATACCCTCGACTAGGAACAGTTATAGGATGTACTCATCGACTACCGCGGCCCCACTAGTATGATCTCATCATAGTCCCAGTAGTCGACTACAGATCCTAAGGGCTTTATCAACATGTGAGAGTAAAACAGTAAACCAATACAAGTCAACATGTTAAGATAAAGTGAAACCAAATAGCATACTATCATGACGAGCAAGAAAGTCGTCTCTATATATATCCAAGCATCCATTATAATATACATCATATGTACAACAATGGCCTCTAGGGCATATACATAACTAACAATCTCCCACTTGCACTAAGGCCAGCTGCTGTAGTATCTCATACCTAGCATCCCGAATAATCTCTCAAACTGTATCTGGGGAATAGCCTTCGTGAATGGATCCGCAGTGTTTTCCTTCGTATCTACTCTCCTGACCTCGATCTCCCGGCGATCAACTATCTCCCTGATCAGGTGATACCGCCTCAGAATATGTCTGGACTTTTGATGGGATCTGGGTTCCTTGGCCAAAGCCACAGCTCCATTGTTATCGGAATACAGAGGTATTGGATGCTCAATGGACGGAACCACTCCAAGTTCACTAATGAACTTCTTTATCCAGACAGCCTCCTTGGCAGCATCGTTGGCAGCGATGTATTCAGCCTCCATCGTTGAGTCTGCAACGGTATCTTGTTTGGAACTCTTCCAACATACCGCCCCTCCATTGAGGGTAAAGACAAAACCCGAATGCGACTTAGAGTCGTCCTTATCACTTTGGAAGCTGGAATCGGTAAAGGACTCCACCTGGAGTTCTCCGTTACCATACACCAAGAACATCTCCTTAGTCCTTCGTAAGTACTTGAGAATGTTCTTCACAGCTGTCCAGTGACTCTCTCTAGGATCTGCTTGATACCTACTCACTACACTTAGTGAGTATGCTACATCGGGTCTGGTACATAGCATCGCATACATGATAGAGCCTACTGCCGAAGCATAAGGTATCCCTTGCATGCGAGCTCTCTCCAAATCAGTCTTGGGAGACATCTCTTTGGAGAGAGTGAGTCCAGAGATCGTGGGTTGGTTCCCACGCTTGGATTCTTCCATACTAAACCTCTTTAGTATGGTGTCAATGTACCTGGATTGGGACAATCCCAGTATCCGTTTAGATCTATCTCTATAGATCATGATTCCCAATATGCAGGAGGCATCACCTAGATCTTTCATTGAGAATCTCTGTGATAAGAAGAGCTTGACTGATTGTAGCATAGGAATATCATTTCCTATCAAGAGTATGTCATCCACGTACAATACGAGGAAGACAACCTTACCCTCTGCTACCTTCTTATAGCTACAAGGTTCATCTATATTTTTGATGAAGTCAAACTCTTTGACTACAACATCAAAACAGATGTTCCAACTCCGCGATGCTTGCTTTAACCCATAAATGGATTTAAGCAGCTTGCACACCTTTCCGCTGCTCCCACTATCTACGAAGCCCTCTGGCTGAGTCATGTACACGCACTCTTCTAAATCACCGTTTAGAAAGGCGGTCTTAACATCCATTTGCCAGATTTCGTAGTCATGGTATGCAGCAATGGCAAGTAAGATCCGGATGGACTTAAGCATAGCCACTGGAGAAAAGGTTTCGTCATAATCCACACCTGGTCGTTGACGAAAACCCTTTGCTACAAGTCTAGCTTTGAAAGTCTCAACCTTTCCATCTACACCAAATTTCTTTTTAAAAATCCACTTGCTCCCTATGGGTTTTACCCCTTCAGGAGCATTTTCTAAAATCCATACTTTATTGGTGTACATGGATTCCATCTCAGATCGCATTGCATCCAGCCATTTCACAGAGTCACCACTCGTGATGGCCTGCTCGAAACTAGTCGGGTCATCATCATCCATGATGCAATCCTCGCTTCCACCATCAATGAGAAAACCGTAGTATCTCTCAGGTGGACGAGAAACCCTATTAGATCGGCGGAGAGGCTGGGGTTCGTTGGGTACTATTGAATCCTCCGGTTCTACCAAATCTTCAGTTTCAGTTTGAGTTTGTGTAGCTGGAATTTCTTCCAGTTCTACCTCTTCGCCACTAATTTCTTTTGTAAGAAATTCCTTTTCTAAAAAGGTGGCATGTCGAGAAACAAACACCTTTTGTTCCTCGCGATGGTAGAAAAGATATCCATGTGAATGTTTGGGATATCCTACAAACTTGCATAGAACTGACCGTAGCCTCGAGTTTGTCTGGATTTTGCCTTTTGACATAGGCCAGACAACCCCATATCTTAACTCGTTTAAGACATGGTCTCTTCCCACTCCATATCTCATATGGTGTGGTAGGTACAGATTTAGTTGGAACTTGATTCAACAGGTATGCTGCTGTCACCAGTGCATGCCCCCAGAAGGAAATAGGTAACTCAGCTGTACTCATCATCGAGCGCACCATATCTAATAGGGTGTGATTCCTCCGCTTAGATACACCGTTGTGCTGTGGTGTATAAGGAGGAGTAAGCTGAGAGAGAATCCCATTCTCTTTTAGATAATCTAGGAACTCACTGCTTAAGTATTCACCTCCTCGATCAGATCGAAGAATCTTAATACTTTTGCCCGTTTGATTCTCTACTTCGTGCTTATATTCTCTGAATTTCTCAAAAGCTTCAGACTTGTGTTTCATCAGGAACACATATCCGAATCTTGAGAGATCGTCAGTGAATGTAATGAAGTAGGAAGAACCATTCCTGGCATGCGTAGACATGGGACCGCATACATCACTATGTACCAGTCCTAAGAGTTCGGTAACTCTTTCTCCGTGTCCACTAAACGGAGCTTTGGTCATTTTTCCTTTGAGATATGAATGGCAAGTATCATAAGATGATAATTCGAACGGATTCAAATAACCATCTTTATGTAACTTAGCCAGTCGTGTCGCATTGATATGACCAAGTCTACAATGCCACAAGTAGGA
This sequence comes from Agapanthus africanus, assembly GCA_030015575.1. Lineage (NCBI taxonomy): Eukaryota > Viridiplantae > Streptophyta > Magnoliopsida > Asparagales > Amaryllidaceae > Agapanthus > Agapanthus africanus. Next base: position 176,241,307 of record CM057350.1, on the reverse strand, counting down.
TTCGTTCATATCCGAACTTTTCCTCTTGTGTGTGTTTTGTATATTCAGGACTGTATTCTGATTTAGAATGAATATGCCATTATGTAACGAGCCTGATGCAATCAACTTTTGATCTAGGAATATGTTCATAACATTATCCTGTACTACAAAATTATATCCTTCTTTACTTAATAAGGAGACTGATATAATGTTGCACATCATGTTCGGTATATAATAGCACTCATTTAGAATCAGTGTATTACGACTTGGTAATACAAGGTGATATTCGCCAACTGCTTTGGCTATAATACTTGCACCGTTCCCTACTTGAACGGAATGATCACCTTTTCCTAGTTCTCTACCTTTTCGTAGCCCATGTAACTGTTTACATATGTGGGATCCTGATCCGGTATCTAATACCCAGGACGTAGGGTGAACTGAGAAACAGTTCTCAATAACTAACACACCCGAAGAAGATGCATCAACATGCATGTTCTTTTGGGCGGCGTGAGAATCCAGATATTCTCCCGTTTCCTGTTCAGTCTTATAACTCTTATAAGAAAGAACGGGTCCAACTTTCCCTAGCTCAGTACAATAATTGGGTTCAGTCAATACATCCATATTATTATCTTGATTATGGCATGACATGGTCGCTACCTGGAGAGAGAGAAGAAAACACTTTAGCGTATGCTCTTGCAAGATTAGATTGGTTATTATCTTATCTAATCAGGATGTCTCCCACTGTTTTTATCAAATCTACCTTCAAACCCAAAAAGGTAAGATTAGCCGGGATTAATTACACCCTACAACTTCGTCAATCTTTCAGCCAGATCAGTGTCGGTACTTTGAGGGAGGTTCCCCGTGCTTTCGCACGGACCTAATTAAAATAAACCTCGTTTTCCCAGAGGCGTAACCCCGTTAACACTTTTCTAGACACCTACTTGATCGGCTAATTGTCTTGTGTAAAACTCTCCCAGGAGTAACTCTTACTCGCAGTGGGTATCGGGATCCAACTATCTTATAGGAGGTATGTAATCTCATTGCAAATTTCAGCACTTGAAATTCCCGATAATGCTTTTGCCCCTAACCCCTATGACCTTGACAAAGGCCAACAAACCATAGGAAGCTAATCAAGTTCAACCCATCATTTCTTGATTGAAATTAAACCCACCCGCACGACCCTTGACAAAGGCCAACAAGGTCATACGAATACCCTAATCCAATCACATCATATGTTTAAACAGATAAGTACCAGTTAGCTACCGCACACTACGCCTTGACAAAGGCCAACAAACGCAGCACGAATACTAAATAGTCTTTATCTGAAATGACGGAGGGCTACGCAGGTTTTTCAGAAAACCCTGAGCGTAATGAACTTGATATCGTCATAGAATCGAGTGAAGTTTTGAAAAGGAGTGTTTTTGAGGCTTTTCTTAGTTTCGCTAAAGGGGTCACTCCCGTTGAAGGGATCGTCGGCCCTTTCCTTATCGAATAAGGTGCAGGATATATCATATATACCGCTGTGCAAAGCAAAACACTAAAAGCAATCAAAAGACAAACCGAGTTTTGTAGCATCTGCCAGTTTTGCTAAAGGAGTCACTCCCGGTGAAGGGATCTCGGTCCTTTCCTCATCGAATAAGGTGCAGGACATATCATATATATCACTGTGCAAAGCAAAACTGTAGCTACCCTTTTTATTAAGTTTTGATTCTACAACATCTTTAGGTTTCTTTTCTTTTTATTAATCTCATTAATAAATATCCCATCAGCTTATGCTTCGTAAGCATCACAGAAGAAACGAAAGCAGTAATATTTATATATCAGCATATATATATAGTATAAGCATTCGTCTCAGGCAGTAATATGATCTCATCACAGAACATTGCAGCAGAAGAACATATATGAAATATTGGATATACTAGGACGTCCGTGTTTTCAATACGAGCCTGTATAAAACACGGATTCCACGGTCGCGACGAATAGCCAAACCCACATCCCAAGACCCCTACGAGAGCGGCAAGTAACACTGCCAATTTTAGGGTTAGGAGACCCGGTCTCGACTCCTCGAGATGGCCTCCCACTGGACCCTAGAACCCGGTTACTTATGCTCCCCTCCTTGGGTCTACCTAATGCGGAAAAGTAAATAATATACACTGGTGACAGCAACCGCAACCTGGAAGCGCCCCAAATAAAAGAATATTACATTACAAATGAATTTTACATGAATGAAAATAAAAACCCTCATCTCACATAAAAACCCCGGCTATTCAGAACGCGACGATCCAATATAACATATCACAGCAACACATAATATCTCATATCATCAACGTATGTAAATATGCGCATCCCAATTGTCGTTGACATATAGCAACGAAACCGGCGATATCACATATTACACTTACGGTCACAGAAAAGAAAGTGTAAAACTACAATATTTGGAATCCACAATCACTTTAGACATCGTAAATCCGAAATATCACATACTTCGCATTTCATGCCTAACTTTATGAATTCCACATATTATATCACATTCCAGATAAATAGACAGTTTTAAACTTTTCGAACAGATAATCAAACACCCAAAATTTCCTAAACTGCTCAACACTTGAGCGGAGTTCAAATAATCCCAGAATATGTCACAGTACCGGTGATCCAGCCGTAGAAGGGTCAAGCTAATGCCTCACATGTGGCACGCCGTACTGCCCCAAACCCGAAGGTTCAAAAGGCAGTTCAAGACGGTCACATAATCGAGTTAAGGTTTGTTGTCTTCTAGAGGGTCCACCGCTTAACTTGTACAATTTTTCCGAAAGATTTAAACCCGAAGAAATTTCAACACTTGAAAGTTTGCCGTACCGGGAAACAGTGAGTTAATGATATCCGTTCAAATAGTTTAACAATTTCTAAATATCCGGAAAGAAATACGAATTTAAAATTTCCGATTGAGTCTACTATTACAAAACAAACCCCAGAATTTCCAACACCTGAAACAGATTAAACATACCCAGGAGCATCAACAAGCACCTACGGACATTACCATAAAATCCACGTGTCACAAATCCACTATTCCGCCGCGGAACCGCCGCGCAAGCAATGCCTTGCGCCGCGGTTCCGCCGCCGTTTAGTCGAATTAGGGGCTCGAGTTTTATGGTAATTCTTAGAATTCCCTGCTGATTTTTTTACATATTTTTAATTCAGAAAAATCCCAAAATTTAAAAAATTTCCAGAGAAGGGTCCAATTTTGTCATTTCGGGTTCGATCGGAGTTTTAACTTCGTAAACACATCGCCTAATGCTCCAGCTAGTCTCTGATACCACTATAGGGTTCCTAGGCACTCTAATGAAGGTTCATAAGGCATCAAACATGCCCGGATAAAAATTTAGACGTGCCGAACAACCCAAAGCCGGGATCTTTGCTAGATTATTAGGGTTTAACATGCAAGATGATAACTTTTATCTAAGTGTGAGGGATTACAACCTTTGTAGTCCGCTCCTTCACTTCACAAGCTCCGAGTAGAAGTCCCTTTGCCGCGATCCACGATCTCCCGGACTCATGAGAGGCTCCACGACTCGAACGATCCATGCTAGCTCGAAGTATTCCAAATCTCCGATGATCTACCTCGAAATTGCAACGACTCAAGCTTTCTCACTCTAAAGAGATGAACACACTAATCTCATGGGCTAGATGAGATGAGGATGAGAGAGTAGTATTTTTGCTTTCTTTTTAAATCATTTTCTCATATTATTTCATCACATAAAGAAAAACTAGCAAGCTTTCTTCAAGAGAGAAGAAGATGATAATGGAAAAGATAATGATAACTCCTTTTATGATGAATAGAAATAAAAGTATATGATTGAAGTATTAACCATGGTCAAGGATGAGTGGCTAATAATGTGTAGAGAAACAACTAGAGTTAGGGTTTGGTTGGGTTAAAATGTGTCATCACAAAATATCTTAACCATGACAAAAGAAGTTGCTTCTAGAAGGTGCATGAAGCAACTAACCCTAATCAAACCCTAACCTCAATTAATCATCCTTAAACATGTTTAACAATTAATCATATCATGTCACAATAATATATATCACATATATATTATATATTTGCAACAAAAGAAAATAATACAATTAACATATATCGCATATATATCAATGTATCATCCAGTGAGAAAATGAAATAATAAAGCGAGCCAATATTAGATAATGTAATAATATATCATATATATTATTTTACACTAAATCATCGAATCAACACTTGATCCGACGATCCGGCTATATCGAATATTACCGACTAATATATCATATACCGATTCATCGAATCAACACTTGATCCGATGACCCGGTTCATATCTAAATATCGCAAGAATATAATACGGTATCCCATATCGCATTATCCTCGTTCCTGCACATATCACATATGTGCCTCTACTCCGTTTCGCCTGAGCCAAGAAACCTCTGTGTAGGACTCTAAAGAATCGTCAATACGCCGGTAGCAGGTGATGATCATATCAAAACACCCACAAGCTGCAAGCGGTCAGCTAAACGTAACAGCCACCCAGGTATTGAGCGATCAGAAGATCAACAAGCTAGCCTGTGCGTTCTCCTGTGAATCCAACCAGTAACACTCCCGTACAGTCCGGTCTGTTCGTCTGATATGTCGCATATCAAGTCTAGGGGTGGAATACGTCAGACTCCAGTAACCGATAAGTCGTGTCGATGTGTGGCTCATAACGGGTCGAGAAACTACTAGTAACACTTACCAGCAAATCTCTATATCAGCCCTGGCCAGGGACTTCCAGTTATAGCCAATCGAACACAGCACAACATCAACTCCCTATACCGGGAGAGACGAATCCCCTCCTATCGCTCATTGCCTCCATGTGATTCGGGACTGTACCCAAAAGCCACCGTTTTGCATGCCCTCTTGGACGTAGTAAGGTGGAAATCAAAGCACAGTGGGAATCACACAAGACTCTATGACGATCTCGGATCTACAGACTACCCTGTATCAGTGTCACCGGAGAACTGCCATCTGACGTGTGGTATATCACCATCTGGGAGTTCTCGGCGAGTCCGTCCAGTGTACCCAGTCTCCACTGAGCACCCGTACACCATCTCTGATGTCTAACACCGATAGATATGGGATCATCCATCGCCCATCATATAGGTCAAGATGCGTATACGCTAGTCTACTCTGGTGTTTCGATGCCCTGTCTCGATATACCCTCGACTAGGAACAGTTATAGGATGTACTCATCGACTACCGCGGCCCCACTAGTATGATCTCATCATAGTCCCAGTAGTCGAGTACAGATCCTAAGGGCTTTATCAACATGTGAGAGTAAAACAGTAAACCAATACAAGTCAACATGTTAAGATAAAGTGAAACCAAATAGCATACTATCATGACGAGCAAGAAAGTCATCTCTATATATGTCCAAGCATCCATTATAATATACATCATATGTACAACAATGGCCTCTAGGGCATATACATAACTAACAGTTTGCACCTACGGATAAATCCGTAGGGGCAACCCTTATTTGTAGTAGTGTATGTATCAACTTATCGAATCAACACTTGATCCGATAACCCGGCTATATCACATATAACCGACCGATATCACATATCGCGAGAATAGACTACGGTATCACATACTCGTATTAATCTCGGTCCTGCACATATCACATATTTGCTCCTACTTCGTTTTGCTTGAGTCAGGAAACCTCTGTGTAGGACTCTAAAGACTCATCAATACGCCGGCAGTAGGTGGTGATCATATTGTTAGTTATAAGTATACCCTAGAGGCCATCACTGTACATAGGATGTATATTGTAGTGGATGCTGGGACATATATAGGGAGGACTTTCTTGCTCGACATGATAGTATGCTATCCGGTTGCTCTTTATCTTAACGTGTACACTGATTGTCTCTCTGTTACATGTTGGTAAAGCCCTTAGGATGTGTACTTGACTACCTGGACTATGATGCGGATCATACTAGTGGGGACATGGTAGTCTATAAGTACATCCTTCAAGGTCCCTAGTCGTGGGTGTATCGAGACTGGGCATCGATATACCAGAGTAGGCTAGCGTATACCCTCTCGACCCATACAGATGGGCGATGGATAATCCCATATCCATTGGTGTTTGACATCAGAGATGATATACGGGTGCTCAGTGGGGACTAGGTACACTGGACGGACTCGCCGAGACCTCCCAGATGGTATTATACCTTACGTCAGATGGCAATTCTCTGGTGACACTGGTACAGGTTAGTCTGTAGACCCGAGATCCTCATAGAGTCTTGTGTGATTCCCACTGTGCTTTGATTTCCACCCTACCGTGTCCAAGAGGGCGTGCAAAACGTTGGCTTTTGGGTACAGTCCCGAATCACATGGAGGCAATGAGCGATAAGAGGGGATTCGTCTCTCCCGGTATAGGGAGTTGATGTTGCGCTGTATTCGATTGGCTATAACCGGAAATCCCTTGCCAGGGTTGCTGAGATTTACTGGTAAGTGTTACCAGTAGTTTCTCGAACTGTTATAGACCTCATATCGACACGACTTATCGAGCTATTGGGGTCTGACGTTTACCACCCCTAGGCAAGATATGCGACATATCAGACGACGAGACCGGACTGTACGGTAAGTGTTGCTGGTTGAATTCACAGGAGTGTGAGCGGACTTGCTCGTTGATCTTCTGATCACTCAATACCCGGGTGGCCGTTACGTTTAGCAGACCGCTTGCGGCTTGTGGGTGTTTGATATGATCATCACCTAGTGCCGGCATATTGACGAGTTTTTAGAGTCCTATACAGAGGTTTCCTAGATCAAGCGAAACGAAATAGGAGAGCATATGAGATATGTGCGGGACCGAGAATAATACCAGAATGTGATACTGTATTCGATTCTCGCGATTTGTGACATTGATCGGTTATATGCGATATAGCCGGGTTATCGGATCAAGTGTTGATTCGATAAGTTGTTACTATTGATATTAGTCGATTATATGCGATATGACCGGATCGTTAAATCAAGTATTGATTTAATGATTTAATGTATAATTATATATTTTATATATTAATTTACATTAACTAGTATTGGTTCACTTAAGATTATTTTCTCACTAGTTTGTGCACATTGTATATATGATATATTTTTGTACACTTGTTTGTATCATGTTTGATGATACATGCAAACTTGGTGTGTGTTTACTTTAAACTATGATTAGGTTAATGGTTAAGGGTTTGATTTGTTTTATTTATTTTACTTATTCATTTTGGCAAAATATAACATGGTGGCTTTCTTTGTTTGATACTTGAAGCTTCTTGAAGCTTTGGAAAGTCTAGCCATTTTGTCTTTTGCCTTAACCCTAACCATTTACTTAAACCCTAGTTTAGTCTCTACATGAGCTACACCCACCCATGGTTGCAAAATGATAAGAATCGCTTGATTTTCTATTTTTGAGAATTCACTTTCTTTTCTTTCTTCTTCATCTTCTTCATGAAGAAAGGAAAACCATTCTAGAAATTATCAAGTGATGATTCCAAGTGAGAAATCCAAATCCAAAGTGAACCCACTTCCTATTTCTTCATCCTCTACCACTTTCCAAGTAGTATAGGGTGTTTTCTTCAGAAGTTTCATGACTTGGTGAAGTTGGAGCTTGATCTTGAGTTGCCTCGGCGTAGATCATCTTCGGCACCGAAGTCGACGACCCAGCCAGATCATTTCTTCGACGAAACCATCGCTAGAGTCCGGGATCCGATGATCGCAGCGGAGGGACATCATCATGGAGCTAAGGAAGTGGAGGACCGGATTTACAAAGGTTGTATTTCCATTCACTTTAGAGTAAAGTTGTTTGCTTGCATTTCGTTTCTTCTATTCTCTAGTTAACAATCTAGTTTAGGGTTTCTCGGCACCGAAAAATTTAAATATGGCATGGTTGATGCCTTGTGGAACCTCTTGAGTGTGCCTAGGAACCCTACACATATCAGTCACCCACAAGCCGTCAGCGGTCTGCTAAACGTAATGGCCACCGGGTATTGAGCGATCAGAAGATCAACAAGCATGCCTGCTCATACACCAGCGAATCCAATCAGTAACACTACCGTACAGTCCGGTCTCTTCGTCAGATATGTCGCATATCTCAGCTTGGGGATGGTAAACGTCAGACCCCAATAGCCTGATAATTCATGCCGATGTGAGGCCAATAACAGTTCGAGAAACTCTGATAACACTTACCAGTAAATCTCAGCAACCCTTGCCAGGGATATCTTGTTATGGCCAATCGAGCATAGCGCAACATCAACCCCCAATACCGAGAGAGACGAAAGACCCTCCTATCGCTCATTGCCTCAATATGACTCGGGACTGTACCCTAAAACACTGTTTTGCACGATCTCTTGAACGTGGTAAGGTGGAAATCAAAGCACAGTGGGAATCACACAAGACTCTATGACGATCTCGGGTTGACAGACAATCGTACCAGTGTCACCAGAGAACTGCTATCTAACGATAGGTATAATATCATCTAGGAGTTCTCGGCGTGTCCGTTCAGTGTACCCAGTCTCCACTGAGCACCCGTATACCATCTCTGATGTCAAACACCAATGGATGTGGGATCATCCATCACCCATCACATGGGCCGAGAAGCGTATACGCTAGTCTACTCTGGAATATCGATGCCCATCACGGTACTCCCACGACTAGGAACATTTGAAGGATGTACTTACCGACTACCTCTGCCCCACTAGTATGATCTGCATCATAATCCTGGTAATCAAGTACTCATCCTAAGGGCTTTATCAACATGTAATAGAGAGACAATAAATATACATATTAAGATAAAGAGCAACCAGATAGCATACTATCATGTCGAGCAAGAAAGTCCTCCCTATATATGTCCAAGCATCCACTATAATATACATCACATGTATAATAATGGTCTCCAGGGCATACATATAACCAACAATCTCCCACTTGCACTAAGACCATTTGTTGTAGTATCTCATACTCAACGCCCCATAAAAGTCTCTCTAGAGAAAGGCCTCTGTGAGTGGATCGGCCGTGTTATCCTTCACGTCAACTCTCCTTACCTCGATCCCTTGGAGATCAACCATCTCCCTGATCAGGTGATACTGTTCTCAGAATATATCTGGATTGCTGATGGGACCGGCGTTCCTAGGCTAAAGACACAACTCAATTGTTGTCACAATAACAGTTATTGGACGCTCAATGGTAGAAACCATGTTCATCTCATGAACAACAAATATCCAGAAATCCACTTTGGTAGTATCGTTGGTAGCGATGTATTCAGCCTTTATCGCCTAGTTTACCACGGTATATAACTTGGAACTCTTCCAATATACCGTCTCTCCACTAAGGGTAAAGACAAAGCCCGAAACTGAATTTCAGTCAACCTTATCACTCTAGGAGCTCGAATTGGTAAAGGACTCTAACTGGAGTTCACCGTTACCAAACACCAAGAACATTTCTTTAGTTCTTCTCAAGTACTTAAGAATATCCTATGCAGCTGTCCAGTAATTCTCCCAAGATCCGATTGATTCCTGATCACTACACCGAGTGAGTTAGCTACATCTGTTCTGGTACATAACATTGCATACATAAAAGAGCCTACTGCCGAAGCATAGGGTATCTCTTGCATGCAAGCTCTCTCTAAATCAGTCTCGGGAGACATCTTTTTGGAGAGAGTGATTCTGAGTAAGTGGATAAACCACCACACTTAGAATCTTGCATACTAAACCTCTTTAGTATGGTGTTTAATGTACCTGGATTTTGGACACTCCCTACATCCACTTAGATCTATCATCATAGATCATAATCCCCAAGATGTAGTAGGTATCATCCAGATCTTCCATGGAGAATCCTCGTGATAAGAGGAGCTTGACCGAGTGTAGCATAGGAAACCATTTCCTATCAAGAGTATGTCATCTACGTACAATACGTGGAAGACAACATTACTCTCTATAACTTTCTTGTATATACAAGGTTCATTTACCTTTTTGATGAAGTCAAACTCTTTGGCTGCCGCATCAAAAAAGATGTTCCAACTCCGTGATGCGTGCTTTAATCCTGATGGACTTAAGCATAGCCACTGGAGAAAAGGTTTCATCATAAACCACACCTGGTTGTTGACAAAAACCTTTTACCACAAGTCTAGATTTGAAAGTCTCAACTTTTCCATTTACACTAAGAATCTTCTCAAGATCTATTTGCTCCCGATGGGTTTTACCCCTTCAGATGCAACATTCAAAGTCATACTTTGTTGGTGTACATGGATTCCATCTCTGATTGCATAGCATCCAGCCATTTCACAGAGTCCCCACACGTGATGGCCTTCCTAAACCTGGTTGGGTCATCATCTACCATGATGCAATCCTCGCTCCCACCATCACCGAGGAAACCGTAGTATCTCTCAGGTGGATGAGAAACCTTACCAGATTCACGGAGAGCCTGAGGTTCGTTGGAGACTATTGAATCCTTTGGTTCCACTAAATCATCAGCTGTTAGTTTTTCTAGCTGGAACTCCTTCCAGTTCTACCTCATAACCACTAATTTCTTCATAAGAAATTCCTTTTCTAAAAAAGGTCGCATGCTGAGAAACAAAACACCTTTTGCTCCTCGGTGTGGTAGAAGATATCCCTTCATAAATGTTTGGGATATCCAACAAACTTACAGAACTGAACTTTCCTCGAGTTTGTCCGGATTTTGCTTTTCAACATTGGCCGGACAACCCATATCTTAACTCGTTTAAGAGATGGTCTCTTCCCATACCATATCTCATATGGAGTGGTAGGCACAGATTTGGTTGGAACCCCACTCAATAGGTATGAAACTTCTCAAGTGCATAACTCCAAAAGGAAACAGGCAACTCAGCAGTACTCATCATAGAGCGCACCATATATAATAGGATGCGATACTTCCGCCCCGATAAACTATTGTGCTATGGTGTACTCGAAGGAGTACGCTGAGAGAGAATCCCATTCTCTGTTTAGAAAATCCAGGAACTCCGTGCTCAAGTATTCTCCTCCACGATCACATCGAAAGACTTTAATACTTCTACCCCTCTCGTTCTTAAACTCCAAGCTTATATTCCTCGAATTTCTCAAAAGTTTCAGACATTATGTTTCAACAAGAACATATGTCTGAATCTTGAGAGATAGTCAGTGAATATAATGAAGTACGACGAACCATCCCTGGCATTTGTAGACATAGGACCGTATACATCACCATGTATCAGTCCCTTGAGTTCAATAACTCTTTCTCTGTTTATAGTAAACGGAGTATTGGTCATTTTACCTTTGAGACATGACTGGCAAGTTTCATAAGATGAAAATTCGAACGGATTTAAATATTCATCCTTACATGACTTAGCTAGTTGTGTCTCATTGATATGACCTAGTCTACAATACCACAAGAAAGATTTGTTCATTTCTGAACTCGTCCTTCTTGTGTGGGTTTTTATATATTTTGAACTGTGGTTTGATTTAGAATATATATATCATTACATAACGTGCTTGATCCAATCAACTCTTGATTAAGGAAAATTTTCACAATATTATCCTGCAATACAAAATTATATCCTTCTTTAACTTAATAAAGAAACTAATGTAATGTTGTATATCAGGTTCGGCATATAATAACATTTGTTCAGAATCAATGTATTTACCATTTGGTAATACAATGTGATATTTGCCAACTGATTTCGCTGCAACAATTGCACCATTCTCTACATTAGAGAATGATCACCTTTTCTCAGTTGTCTACCTTTCTTTAGCCCATGTAACATCTTACATATGTGGGATCCTATTCCGGTATCTCATACCCAGGACGTAGAGTGTACTGAGAAACAGTTCTCGGGAATAAACATACCCGAAGAAGATGCATCATCATGCTCATTCCTCTTTTGGGTGGCGTGGAAATCCGAATATTCCTATATTCCATGCTCGGACTTATAACAATTATATGTTGGAGCGGAACCAACGTTCCCCAGCTCAGTATAATAAGCAGGTTCGGTCAATACATCCATATTATTATCTTGATTAAGGCATGTTACGGACGCGACCAGGAGAAAGAGAGAGAAGAAAACACTCAGCGTATGCTCTTGCAAGATCAGATTGGTTATTATTTTATCTAATATGAATGGCTCCCACCGTTTTTATCAAATCTTCTTTCAAACCATAAAAGGTAAGACTAGCTGGGATTAATTACACTCTACAAGTTCGCCAATCTTTCGGCCAGGCCAGTGTCGGTACTTTAAAGGAAGTTTCTCGTGCTTTCGCATGGACCTAATTAAAATAAACCTCATTTTCCCAGGCGTATAATCTCGTTAACACCTTTCTAGACACCTACTTGATCGGCTAATTGTAATGTGTAAAACTCTCTTAAGAGTAACTCTTACTCGTAGTGGGTATCGAAATCCAACTATCTCATAGAAGGTATGCAATCTCATTGCAAATTTCAACACTTGAAATTCCCGATAATATTTTGCCCATAATCTCTTATGAACTTGACAAAGGCCAACAAACCATAGGATGCTAGTCAAGTTCAACCCGTACATTTCATGATTGAATTAAACCCACCCACACGACCCTTGACAAAGGCCAACAAGTTCGCACGACTGCCCTAATCCAATCGCATCACATGCTCAAGCAGATAAGCACTAATCAGCTACCGTATATTACGTCTTGACAAAGGCCAACAAACGCAGCACAAATACTAAATAGTCCTTATCTGAAATGACGGAAGGCTACGATAAGTTTTTAAGAAAACCCTTTACGTAATGAACTTGATATCGTTGTAGAATCGAGTGATTTTGAAAAGGAGTGGTTTTTAGGCTTTTACTAGTTTTGCTAAAAAGGTCACTCTCGGTGAAGGGATCTCGGCTCTTTCCTCATCGAATGAGGTGCTGGATATTTCATAAATACCACAATGCAAAGCATGAACTAAAAAATCAGTAAAAAACAAAACCGAGTGGGTTATAGCATCTGCCAGTTTTGCTAAAGAGATCACTCCCGGTGAAGAAATCTCAACTCTTTCCTTATCGAATAAGGTGCTGGATATTCTACAAGGAATACCACTATGCAAAGTAAGAACCAGAGCTATCAGTTTTTAAAACAAGATTCTACAACATCTTTAAGTTTATTTTATTTCATTAATCTCATTAATGAAGTCCCATCATTTATACTTCCTAAGCATCACAGAAGAAACGAAAACAACAATATTTATTATATATCATATATATAATATAAGCATTCTTCTCATCATATAAAGTGATCACATCACAGAGCAGAAGAACACATATGAAATATTGGATATACTAGGAATTCCGTGTTTTAAATTAAACCAGTATAAAACACGGATTCCATGGTCGCGATGAATAGCCAAACCCACATCCCTAGACCCCTACGAGTGCGGCAAGCAACCCTACCAATTCTAGAGTAAGGAGACCCGGTCTCGACTCCTCGAGATAGTCTCTCACTGGACCCTAGAACTCGGTTACTTGTGCTCTCCTCCTTGGGTCTATCCTAATGCGGAAAAGTAAATAATATACATCAGACATGACATCATCCTCAACCTGGAAGTGCCCTAATAAAAGAATATCACAAGTTTTTACATGAATGAAAATGAAAAACTCTCATCTCATATTAAAAAAACCCGGCTATTCAAACACGAAGATCCAATATAACATATCCTAGCAACACATAACATCACATGTCATCAACGTAAGTAAATATGCGTATCCCAATTGTCGTTGACATATAGCAATGAAACTGGCGATACACCACATATTACACTTACAGTCGCAGAAAAGAAAGTGAAAAACTATAACAATTGGAATCCACAACCACCTTAGACATCATAAACCCAATGTATCATATACTTTGGATTTCATGCCTAACAAATGAATTCCTTAGACATCGCATGCCTAACAATTATAAACCCCGGATTTTAGTCTCAATATTGAAAACACTTTTCAATAACCAGTCGGGTAATTCAACAAGATTCCTGACAACCTGATCGAATGCTCGTCGGAAACTTTAGTAGACGGTCGCACTTCCGATACCGTCGACGAAGTGCACTTAGGCGGAACACCGCGGCCGTGAGCACCCAAACGGATGCTTTTGGCGACGGGGTTCTCCTACAGTCACTTAGTCGGGGATATGGAGAATGGCTATCTAGTAAGGTTATCCAGGAAGTATCCGCATACGCTACGTGATTGCGACGGACTTTTGATCGACATCAAAATTCCGTGGCAACCGATCAAATGAGACTGCATTGCTAGATTTATAAAATTCAAATTAGTTTTCACAAACTAAATATTGTGGATTCTAAGTATTGTATCATAATCACAGAAAGCTAGACGATAAACATTTCGATCGAATCAAAAAACACCCATAACTTCCCAAAGAGCTCAACACTTAAGCCCAGTTTAAAAATACACAGAACATACCACAGCACCTATGGACCAACCGTAGAAGAGTCAACCCTTGCCTCACCTATGGTGCCGCGGAACTACCGCAAACCCTAGGGTTCGGTGGCGGTTTCGACGGCCACAGAATCGAGTTAAGGTTTCGTTCTTCTAGAGAGTCCATAGAAAACACCTACATGATTTTCTGAAAATTTTAAACTTGGAAAAATCTAACTCTTGGAAAATTTCCAGCGAGAGAGAAAATGGGTTATTGATATCCGTTCAAACTTTTTAACGTCGTCGAAATAGCCCAAAATGATGTTAGAATTACGACTATGAAACACTCTGAATTGCCTTTACAGAAATATAACATCACATGCAATATCAGTAAAAACAAGAAACACCTGAAAAACAAAAAACCCAGAAACTGTAACACCACCAAAAATTGAAGGCAGAAGCCCACTAAAAAACTGGCCACCTCGGATTTTACAGTAATGTCGCCGGCCAAAATCCAGCGAGGAGGGCTCAAATTTCTGTGGTGTTCATGTTACATCTCATATAACATTCTGTAACTGCTTAAAAAAAATTTAGAGGACTTAAAAATTTCGACAGAAACTAGGTTTTTTGTCTCGTGGTTTCAGAGTTGTTTCGCTTTCATAATTCTACAAACATCGTCTAATTCTTTAGCTTAGTTCTAATACCACTGCAGGGTTCCCTAGGTTCGCCACTGGGATTCAGGAGGCATCGACCATGCCGTTTTAAAAAATTTAGCGCACTGAAGAGAGAATTAGACAAAACTAGAATGTAAACATCTTTACATCTAAGTGAACAAGGAATACAACCTTTGTAGACCGGTCCTTCACTTCATAAGCTCTGTGTAGTAGTCCCTTCGCTCCAAGTAGTGATCTCCCGGACTCTAGTAAGGCTCCACAAGATGAAATGAACAAGCTTGCTTGAAGTCTTCGAGGCCGAAAATGATCAATGTCGAGAAGACACTAACCCAACAACCTCTTCACTAATATGGAATTAGTAAAGCAAACACCCTAAACTAAATGGCTAGTCTAGTAGAGGATGATGAAATAGGAATTTTACTCGGTTTAGAAATTATTTTCTCACTCATTTTCTTCACCTACCAAAAAGCTAGAGAGCTTGAGGAAGGAAATGAAGAAAAGCAACCATGGAGAGAAAACAAGTGAAGAATGTGTCACGACCCGAAATGGCACGTGACTGGCACTTGAATCATATGAAGTCTATAGGACCCCATCTAATTCAAGTAAGCCAAAAATCCCAGAAATCTAAACCATTTTAAATAAGAAGTGAAGAAAACATGTTTTGAAACAAGGGTTTTTAAATAACATAAAATGAATATACATTTTAAAAATCTCAAGTCTTTTCTGAAAATTTCGGCAGAGTTTCCTTTGTAAATACTGGCCCCAAACGGGGTACAACATGAATAATATGTGCACAATAATAAAAGGCATCCCTAAGCAGGAGCTAGCTCTTCGTCAATCGACGGTCACAACCACGTAATGCAATATAATATACAACGCCGAAGGGCGAGAATCAAAACTCAAAAGGAAACTCAAAACATCAAGAAAACCATAATAATACAACGCGCGACTCTAAGGTCGAAAGAATATACAATTGGTTTTCTAAGTCTGAAACAATATGCAAGTCTAGTTGATGGAATTTTACTAGATACAACTAAAAATAAAAAAGTATAATGGTGGTCACGATGCGAGTGAACCAACCTACCAAAGCAATCACCCAGAAAGGAAGCAGTGTGCCAGAAAGTCCCAAGAACCTATACGGCAAAAACCTGCAAGAAACTGTGGCACAACGGGGGTGAGTTGCCAACTCGTGAGTAGAAAACATCACAGAGCAGAAATCATATGCATGACTCAATCCTAGGTCAAACGATCAGTAATAATATAAATCCTCAATATGATAAAGTCTGAAGCATGATAAGGTGGCAAGGGTAAACATCTATACCAAGTGTAATACCAAGTGCTCGTGTCAGTGCCTCAGGTAGCAACATATCATAAATATGAGTTATGATCAATGTAATCAACATGAATCAATGTCAACTATATTATGAAGTCTATAAGTATGTGGATATCATCCAACTATGTAATCAATGTCTGTATGCATGTGGATCTCGTCCACATGTCAACCAATGACACAAAACATCATGCATGTAAATATCATAAAGCATATGCATAGAAGTATGAGGATATAAATCAACGTGTGTCCCTCGCGACACATCAAAATCATAGAACCTGAGTGTCCAGCATCGACACTCGAAAACATCATAAAACCTATACCCAGCATCGACACGTAAATCCTCATATATATATATATATATATATATATATATATATATATATACATATATATATATAGGGATCCGTCAGTCCGGATCGGCCCACGGGCTCCGTCAGTCCGGATCGGCCCGTATCATCTCTCAACTCCGGTCGGTATCCTCCGGATATCCGTCGAGCCCAAATACAATCACCGGTAGGTGGTAGTCACTCTGCTAGGCTCACCGTCTGTATACACAGCATCCCTTTCTTGTCCCGGGGTACCATACTGGGCCCCACCATCTACCCGCACACGGCCCACGACTCCTCCTCGTATGGGGTATATACATATCAGAACCGATAAAACTCATGGTGGATGCACTGAAATATCATATCAAGAGAAACCGGGTTTTTAAACAATACATACTTTCTTTCGAAATAGCCACGGTTCTCAAATCCAGAAATCTCATGAAAACAGCATATCTCAATGCGTATAATCACAAAGCATGATGTATGCAACATATAATAGAAATGTAAGCATATTTGTATATCATGCAACATAAAACAGTAATATGCACACATCGAGAGAAAACCGCTCTTTTAAATGAATCCAGTTTTAAAATATATCTTGTGGTTCCCAAATCTCCAAAATCAAGCCAGAATCATCTATATATGTTCAAATACGTATGTATGCAAGTATGGGTGTACAATATGTGTGTACGCAAGTATGAGTGTACAATATGTCTGTGCGCCAATATAGATGTACAAGTTGGTATATACGCAAGTATGAGTGTACAATATGCCTGTGCGCCAATATGGATGTACAAGTAGGTATATACGCAAGTATGAATGTACAATATGCCTGTGTGCCAGTATGTCATACAAGGAGTCATATCCTGATGCAACAATCCTACTGTATAGTGACATGGCAATTATCGATGATGAAGTGTGTGAGCCAGCAAGTAGGTGTACGTGGAACATACGCATCATCGATAATTGTACTGGTGTCCTGACAGCATGGGTTTAATATAACAATAAACACATTTAAACATGCAATGCGATGCGAATAGCAAGAATATGCTGAAAATGAATAATAAACACAACATTGAAGAATCTACATCAATATATATATATATATGTCATACAGTTTTGCCATTTGAAATAACACGAATCGTGGTGTTTAGAAAAATAAGGGCTACGGTGTTTTTAGGAAAAGTTGCGTCTTTTGAAAATATCCGTAGAATCTCTTTGCCTGTCTTTAAAATACTCACGATTCTGTAGTTTTTGAAATAGGTATGACTCGGGTCTAGTCTAACATCTACTAAGTAAACTACAGATCTAACTAACAAGCTAATCGAAAGTGTATGGAAACCACCTAAATCTGAGTCGATATATATATACATATATAATAGTCGGTGATCTCGCCTCAATAGTACCGCGTACGATACAATATATCATATGACATCCTCAAGTCAAGAGTGCGGATCTATCATCATAATTATCTCGTACGGTAAATCCGTCGTACGGCATCCTAAATCTGGGTATGGGTCAAACATCACATTCATCTCATTATTCATCTGGTATCCATTATCATCATATCTCATGAACTGGGGTACTGATCTAAGTCTAGTACAAACTGATACTATCGATATATATAAATGCGTGTGTAAAACATACGTCCAAAGGCCTGCTAAAATCTCATGTCGTATCTCATAATACGAACCACATCATATCACCGATCTCATGGCACCATACCCAATCTCATCGACTCATCTCCGAATACCATATACAATCCTCATCATCCATGTGTAGGTATACATGTATATATACATAGTCTCATACCTGTGTGTGTGTGTGTGTGTATACATATCTCCATACACGCACAAGTATAACAAGTAAGCATGTGTGTGCGTGTGGGTGTAAACCTTATTCTAGGGCTCGCGACTAAACTAACTAGCGACACCATCATCCAATTACACTAAAGTTATCCATGACTCCCAAAGTCTATCTAGATAATCATAACCTCACAATACCATATAAATATATCCATATAATATATATACCATACATTATGCTACGAACTGCGGGGGTGCTATACGCCATCCACCCGACTTCCCCTGTAGATATAATCTACTCACCTGCTTTTCGCTTGCCGTTGCCGACAGTGCCACGCGCTTGCTTGTCGTCTCGAAGTCCTCATGGGGGTACCTACACACCATAACGCATCGTGCCTCATTAAAACCCAATTCAAATCAAAACGACACGCTAAAAGCCTATAGGTTAGAACCTATGGACTACGCCCTTCAAACCACCAAACAACACTCGATATAGACGTACAAACGTCAAGTGATCGAGGTAAAACACAAATACTAAAATCTAGAAATCACAATACGTGAAACAAAACCCCGAATCAAAACAACAACTCTTGAAAATAGCCCCAGATTCTACCCTAAGTGAAATTAGCCAATTTTGCATATATGGAGGGTCTAATTTACTGGAGATAAAGCCACAGAATAAATACGAACACCAATGGTCCCACCATGGCCGCAATTTGCAGCCAGATTGATTAAAATTGCGGCCAGAACATGGAGGGGGTGGCTCAGGTTTTGTGGTTAGCATCTAGGTTGCCTGCATGCATCACTATCTTCGCTAAATATTTTTCAGGTCACTCGGGTATTAGAAGATTTCATTATACTCTCACAGAATCCATAATTTTTCCGATATCGGGTTTCTAAGTTCGTAATCCGGGGTTTAAGTCTCGGGTTCAGTTCACTAAATCATCACAACAGGGGCTGTAGTCCCTAATTACACCTCAATTTCACCTTTGGAATCAATTCAACCCTAATCCCTAACTTGAAATTTTCAAAGTTCACATAAACACACTAAATCGGTTCTAAACATTCAAGGATACAAAAGTGAATGAAATTCTATACTAATGGTAAAGTGATTATCTCAATTGGCAACTCAAGAAAATTCTTGAGTTGCTCCAAGTGTCCAAAATCCTAATTTTTTTCTTGGTCCAAAGTGAAGCTTATGAGCTTGTGCAAGCTTTTTGTGAAATGGGGATGAACTTTTGAAGAATTTTTCATGGAGTTGTGAGGGTTTTTGAGATGGGGGAGGAAGAGGGCAGACAACTTCTGAAATGAGAAGGAAAATGGTGAAGAAAATGAAGGATGAAGCCAAGTCAAAGAAGACCCCTCACTCTCTCTCATGCCCATACTTCATATAATATCGTTTTCCTTTTCCTTTTCTTTTCTATTCTTTTCATTTAAATCCAAAATGAAATGATCATGAAGGAAAACTATGATAAAAATGTAACAAGTGTTAAAAATGACCTGTGCATGTCATGTGCACAAAACACGCTTAATGTCCGATTAGTTATATTTAATCGTGATTAGCATTAAAATAGAGTATAATAAATCATAAAATTTCATAATTTGCATAAATCACATAAAGCACTCTGTTTTTAGTCATTTCTATAATTTTCCAAATTTCCCCATTTATCGGTATTTAATTATACCGCCTTATTAAAATATTCAATATAATATTATTTAATTATAAAAAAATCCCCAAAAATAATATTTTATTTTTCTGAAATGTTACAATCTTCCCTCATTAAAGAAATTCTCTCCCCGAATTTAAATTTAACCCCTCAAATACTAAAACATTTCGGTAAAAAGTCCAAGTCGTCGGGGCTCCGAAATCAACAATACATAAAACGCATCATAGCGCAATGCATGCGCATGAAAAATTAGTAGATAACTCCAAATCAAAACTCCGTCAAGCATCTCGCAATCATCGGAGTCATGGTGAAGACACAAATGTCCAATCCAATACGAAAACCAATATGATATACATCAAAACTATACATGTAATCATCTGAAAGAAATGCATGCCAAACCTTTCATGTTGCTGTGCGATGCGCGTGTCGCGGCACAGTGGCGGACGTCTATTGTAAAAAAATAACTATATATATATATACTTATCCTTTGTTTAATATGTACGTCCCACCGTTTTTGAAAATAATTTAGAAGGGTTTCCTTTATAAAATGTTTCGTGTCATTTCAGACACGTAGGTAAATACTGAGACTATAGATCCCTTTTAGAAATCCCTTCGATAACTATCAATGCATGCAAAATATATCCAGGTAATGTCCTTTGACTAGTCCTGCTCAGTACAAAAACAAGTAGCAAATATCATAAAAACATACTGCTCCATAAGAAATCAATCCCAAAATATGCATAAGAATGTCGCGTGCGTCTGGTGCGCACGGGAATCAAAATTCATGAATGTGTCATACATGTGCACAGAACAACATCTAAGTGCAATGGGTGTGCACGAAACACCTGTCAGAGGCAACGACGTGCCTGACAGCAATATCAGGTGCATCTGATATGCATGAAGAATTCCGATTTAGTGCATCTGGTGTGCACCAAAATCGCATCTCATAACATGCGCGAAAATCCAAATTAAATGCATCCATCATGCACGAATAAAATCTAAATCATGTGCATCCAACATGCAAAAAATAACGAAATCCAATATCAAGCGCCGGACATGCGCAAAATCCAATCCAAGCGCGCCAAAAATGCGTAAGAATCCAAATCAAATGCACAGAGTGCACGAAATCAACATCAATATCAGAATCGAAATCGACGATATACAATAAAGCTCGATCCAAATCGGGTATACCACGGTATATAATCTCACAACCATGTGCATCAGCGTGCACAAATCAAATCAAAACACTAAAAGTGCATGAAAACTATGCCGAAAGAATAAGTCAAATCACATGCATAACATAGGCATGAAATCAAAATCAACACATCGAATAACATCAAACCGAAGTCAGGTGAAACTGTGGTGCACAAAATACGTATCAATGCACTGCAAGCATATATGAACTATACCGAGTGCAACAACCAAATCGTGTATGTACCATATGCACAAAATCAACCCAACTGTATGAAATCCATGAAATCTTATACATATGCGACCAAGGCACAAAAACGATATTAAGTGCAATAACTGTGCACAAATCATAAATCAACACAACGGTGTATAAAGCATATCTCAAGGGTAATAACTATGCACAAAATATGAATACCCAGTAGGTGCAACCATGGTGCACGAAAACAAATATCATGAAACTCAGTCATCAAGACTAAATCATGCGAATAGATCGCCCAAAATACCGAAATTCAAGGTGACGGATATGTGATAATCGAATCACCAAATCACAAATCATAAATGCCGTCGTCGATATTTCCTCCTTCAAAGTCGAGAAGGTGCCGGTGCATCCAATACTAGCAGAGCAAGTTATCTACTTTCTTCCTGTTCATGGTCTGGCGTCTGGTGCTTTTAGGCTCTTGTCTCTCACTGTGCATTGCTAGATATATAGCTCCTCGGCTCAACGGCCCAATATGGAATGACGACGAAAACAGTCCCGCTATGGCACATCTTCTAAAGATCTCTGACCAACTATCTTGTCGACGATGCCGAACTCTGGCCTGCTGGGTGTGCGCAATATGACGGCTTCTTGGTCCAAGTCTTCTCGTATAGTATTCCAGAAAGGTCCTGTCGAGGTCTCTATCAAATCTCGTTTATGCCGAACTGCCCGGAAGTTACCACCCTTTACTATATCTGTTTCTTGTTCCAGAACGGCTGCATTCTCATCGTGACTCCTTCTGGAAGATATATCAATAATCAACGCCTTTGCATGCGTATCGCATCTCTAATGTCAGCGGAGTGGAACGTCATCTCATCAAGATCTCGTACGAACCGCTTACTCCACTTTTCTCTAATGTCGACTGCTTCGGACTCGTCTCTTCATGGCTGCATGGACTGTGCTCCAAAGGATATACTCGTATCTGGAGTCTCCCACGCAATGCATCCCATCACATGATATCCGAATGACATCGAACCTTTTGATCGATTCGTTAAATTTCCATAATCCCCCAAGAGCTCAACATCTTGGGTACAGTTTAATAGTATTCCAGTACATACCACAGCACCTGTGGACCAACCGTAGAAGGGCAAACCCAAGCCTCACAAATGGCACCGCTGAACTGCCGCAAACCCTAAGGTTCAAAGGTGTTCCATAGTCATTACGTCGAGTTAGGGTTTCATTCTTCTAGAGGGTCCATAGCATTACTTGCATTTGTCTCTGAATACTTTAAACTTGGAAAATGGGCTTCTGACATTCGATCGTCTCTATCGACTCCCAACGTACCTACGTAAAGTCGTCTCTAGCTGGAATTAATCAATCCGATGACCTCGCATCGGGGTAGGCAACGTATCACATGTCTTAGTCCTTCCTCCATGGGTGACTAGCGATCTTCTATCATATCTCTAAGTACAACTCGTGCGGCATAGCTCCAATATCTAGGGCGATATCTCGTCATTCGCAGCAGCAACTGGCTCATCCGTCTGCACGCTGAACAGTGCCTCAATCATCAAGTATAATCGGTGCGTTGACGGTCATCACATTCTGGCTGGTCTCTATCAGTGGCTCAATCCTCTGATGCTAATCTGCACGTCTGAGAAATCTCATAAAAGAGATCCATCAAATGCTCCTGGAACGAAAACACAATAAAACGATGCCTCTATGCAATCGTATGTCCTTGGAATCACGCTCTGGTCAGTCCTCGTCCGTAACGAGCTTGTGCTGACGTAACTCTAGCCGTAGCTCTCTCTCTCTCTCTCTGCATGTGCAATCGTGGCAGCTGTTTTCCCCAATCAGAGCAAAGCTCTGTTGGAAATTCAAAATTCAAATTTTGAAGCAACACTTCAAATCTCGGACGCAACGCGCCACGTGTCAGACGCAGATGCATCAGCGCAGCGCCCAAGGCAGCGCACCCAATCAGAGCAAAGCTCTGTTTAAAGCAAAATCAATGGAAGCAACACTTCAGTTGCGCAAGCACTGCGCTGCGCGACACGTGTCAGCGTAGATGCGCTCGCGCAGTTGCGCTGCACTGTGCGCTGCGCGACACGTGTCAGCGCAGATGCACTAGCGCAGTTGCGCTGCGCGACACGTGTCAGCGCAGATGCGCTAGCGCAGTTGCGCTGCGCTGTGCGCTGCACGACACGTGTCAGCGCAGATGCGCTAGCGCAGTTGCGCTGCGCTGTGCGCTGCATGACACGTGTCATGCTCTGGAGCATTTGCGCCAAACAGAATTAAGATTTCAAAGAAATCTTTCTGTTCTTGTTAAAACAAGAAGATTTTCTTCTGTAAAACAGAAGCCCTTGGATCAAAGATCCAACGGTGGGGAAAATTCCCCAAATCACTCAAAGAAAGATCTCTCTAACAAATTTAACAAATTTATGGGCACTATAAAAAGACCCCTAGACCTCAATTCAAATAGATCATCATTTTGTGAGAAATTAAACAGAGAGAACTCTGAAGAATTGAAGAGAAATCTTCAAGAACAAAAAAGGTAAAAAGCCTTTAGAAAAAGAGAAAATTCTCTTATGAACAGATGATTGATCTAAAAACAAGATCAATGATCTTTAATAAAAAAAAATATAATAATAATAAAAATAGTGCTTTGCACTTTTTATGAACCTCTGGTTCCTGAAATAAGAAAAAGCTTGTTTTTCTTTGATCTAAATTAGATCAAGAAATCAAATAGTGCTCTGCACTTCCTTTATGAACCATGGGTTCTTGAATCTAAAAGATTCTCAAATTAATAGTGCTCTGCACTTGAAAAATTGCACTGGTGCGCTCCTGTGTTGGCGCAAGCCACCAGGGAGCGCCACGTGTCAGCAGCGCAACAGCGCAGCGCACGGACACAGCATACTGCGCTGTTGCGCTTGCGCTCCTCAGAACGTGACACGTGTCAGCAGCGCAGCAGCACAGCGCACTGCGCTTGCATGACATGTGTCATCACCACAAGCGCTTGCGCTCTTTGATTGGCGCAAAGCGCCTGAATAATGAATGCATTTCTTTTGTTAAAGGGCCAGGCCCAAGTCAAAAAGACCTAGCAGGCCAAAATAAATTGCAAAGCAATAAAAAGAGGCAGAGCCCAAATGAAATTGATGCTCTGCATCATTTATAAATGGGCAGAGCCCTAAAACAAATTAATGCTCTGCATCCTTTAAGGGCAAAGCCCAGATCAAAGTAAAAAGAAATGCAATGCAAAAAATAAATTAATAAAAACGATAAGTATTTTCCAACTGGACTTAGCCCAATTTTGGCCGTAAGTCCTCAAATTAAATTGACTGAGCACGATTGCTCTCTTAAATCAATTTACCTCCGGTTCGAGGGTACATCTCCGAACTCCTCTGACACCTGTCGTTGTAATCCTTCAACGACGCCAGAGAAGTGACGGGTCCCGACGACCACATATGAATATAGACTGCGGGGTCCTTAAACTCGTGGACCGAAACATCCTTAAACTAATATCGGACCGAAACGTCCTTAAACTAATATCGGACCGAAACGTCCTTAAACTAATGATGGACCACCACGTCCCTAAACTGGAACATGGACCACCACGTCCCTAAACTGGAACAATAGAGCCTCCAAATGCTCTTTTGCCGGATCTAAACGATCCTGTTTAAGTTGATCTTAGCCCCAAACACGGCTGACGTATCCTTAAACATTCAAATGGACTATAAAACTCCAAATCAACTTTGGTTCAAGGGTACATCTCTTAACTCCTCTGACATCTATCGTCGTAATCCTTCAACGACGTCAGAGAGGTGATGAGTCCCGACGGCCATATATATTAAATGGATCACCACGTTAAGTTGATCTTAGTCTCAAACAGGACTAACGTATCATTAACGAACGTTTAAGTTGATCTTAGTCTCAACACGGCTAACGTATCCTTAAACTAAAAACACCAAACCCAAATCTAAGTAAATACGGATTTGGACTAATCCATATCCTACGGGCGACGGCATTACTCAGTCTCCGTATACAATCCACGGGCAACCATAAACAAAACAAACACACACGACACAAAGTGAAATTCTGGAGAAGGAGAAAGTGGCTACCGCGATGCGGTAGCGTAATTAACTGCAGGGGCTTGCGCCTGCAGGGAAGAGCGTCCCCACAATCAAAAAACCCTTCTTGCGAGGGGGAATCTGATGAAGTCTGCTACATCGGCCGCATCCGTCTAAACCTCTGATATATGGTGCCATAAATCAACTTGGCATCTTCGGAGAGGTAGACGGATAAAACCATATAGCATCTGCTCCGAATCTCAGGCAAGACATCCTCAAGTCGTCTCGGCCGCCATTTGGAGGGGAACAGCAGCAAATTCATAAACCAATATCGATGAAGATAGATCATAGGAATGAATATAATACTGTGCAAGGAAATGTACATCCTAAGGCTCCTTAAGCGGAGTAGCGTATCGTAAGTATGCCGCGGAACATACACACGATATGTCACTCTCCTTAAGTTACCTACTCCATCAACCAAGGTCAACCTACGCGACGAAAATTTAGATCTAATACCCCCTCGACTAAGTCTAAGTTCCGTAAGGTCAAGCCTAAGTTCTGAATATATACAAACGCTCTAGGCTCCCCATAGTCAAACTTAGACTCGAACCAAGGTTAACCTAGCGCTCTGATACCAACTTTGTCACGACCCGAAATGGCACATGACTGGCACTTGAATCATATGAAGTCTATAAGACCCCATCTAATTCAAGTAAGCCAAAAATCCCAGAAATCTAAACCATTTTAAAATAAGAAGTGAAGAAAACATGATTTAAAACAAGGGTTTTTAAATAACATAAGCCGAATATACATTTTAAAAATCTCAAGTCTTTTCTGAAAGTTTCGGCAGAGTTTCCTTTGTAAATACTGGCCCCAAACATGGCACAACATGAATAATATAAGCACAATGATAAAAGGCATCCCCAAGCGGGAGCTAGCTCTTCGTCAATTGACGGTCACAACCACGCAATGCAATATAATATACAACGCCGAAAGGCGAGGACCAAAACTCAAAACGAAACTCAAAACATCAAGAAAATCATAATAATACAACGCGCGACTCTATGGTCGAAAGAATATACAATTAGTTTTCTAAGTCTGAAACAATATGCAAGTCTGGTTGATGGAATTTTACTAGATACAACTAAAAATAAATAAGTACAATGTTGGTCACGATGCGAGTGAACCCACCTACCAAAGAAATCACCCAGAAAGGAAGCAGTGTGCCAGAAAGCCGTAAGAACCTGTACGGCAAAAACCTGCAAGAAACTATGGCACAACGGGGGTGAGTTGCCAACTCGTGAGTAGAAAACATCACAGAGCAGAAATCGTATGCATAACTCAATCCTAGGTCAAACGATCAGTAATAATATATATTCTCAATATAATAAAGCCTGAAGTATGATAAGGTGGCAGGGGTAAACATCTATACCAAGTGTAATACCAAGTGCTCGTGTCAGTGCCTCACGTAGCAACATATCATAAATATGAGGTATGATTAATGTAATCAACATGAATCAATGTCAACTATATCATGAAGTCTATAAGTATGTGGATATCATCCAACTATGTAATCAATGTCTGTATGCAAGTGGATCTTGTCCACGTGTCAACTAATGACACAAAACATCATGCATGTAAATATCATAAAGCATATGCATGGAAGTATGAGGATATAAATCAACGTGTGTCCTTCACGACACATCAAAATCATGGAACCTGAGTGTCCAGCATCGACACTCGAAAACATCATGAAACCTTTACCCAGCATCGGCACGTAAATCCTCATATATATATATATATATATATATATATATATATATATATATATATATATATATATATATATACGGCTCTGTCAGTCCGGATCGGCCCATGGGTTCCGTCAGTCCAGATCGGCCCGTATCAACTCTCAACTCCGGTCAGTATCCTCCGGATATCCGCCGAGCCCAAATACAATCATCGATAGGTAGTAGTCACTCTGCCAGGCTCACCGTTTGTATACACAGCATCCCTTTCATGCCCCGGGGTACCATACCGGGCCCCACCATGTACCCTCACACGGCCCACGACTCCTCCTCGCATGGGTTATATACATATCAGAACCGATAAAACTCATGGTGGACGCACTGAAATATCATATCAAGAGAAACCGGGTTTTTAAACAATACATACATTCTTTCGAAATAGCCACGGTTCTTGATTGATTCTAATTTTCCGATTGTGTAAGTAACTCAAATGATCCCCGGCAACAGCGCCATTTGATTGATTCTAATTTTCCGATTGTGTAAGTAACTCAAATGATCCCTGGCAACGGCGCCAAATGATTGAATGTTTTCTTTGTGTGTGTTAAGAAAATGTATAGAATCACAATCAAAGAATTATTTGACCGCAATCAATAACGGTGTCGAATGTAGCGCGTTAGTAAGTGCGGATCGTCCATAGGGAAAGTGTAATCATTCGTGTTTCGAATTAGGTGAATTGAAACTTTAAAGAAAAGAAAAGAAAACAATTCATGATTTGTAATTGAAGTTCAAGAATTAGAAAATATAGATCTAATAACAAGAAAAAGATAGAATCAAGAATTGAGAGTTTGATGATTTTTCCAACCAAATATTAAGAATCGAAGTGAGGCTCGTAGGAATCGATCGGATCTATAGATGTGATGTAATCTTTCATTGACGTATTCTTATCCTTCGATGAATTGATACTAGATCGATGATGATCGACAAGAATTAGGGATTTCTAGTGAAACTAGGGTTTCATCTTATCCCTTGTTCTTTCGTCGATATCATTCACATTCTAGCCTCTAGTAAATTCAAGAAACGATCGTAGATCCCTAATTTCGAGCGATAACAACCAAGAAAGCATCGCAACGAAACTAGGTCATCGATTCTTGAACTTGCTAGGGTTTACAAAACTCGTAGGACTCAAGAATCGTATTAACATTTGTTACATCATCATTCTATTGATCGTCTCGACTCCTTTACGAGCGGAGTTTTACTCAAACATCACAACAAGAACTACAATTACAAATTGAGATCGAATCATGATGCAAGAATTTAAAGAAGGCAAGATTAAAGAATTTCACCTTTTATTTATATCAACAATTTCGTTACAATCGCTCAAGAACTACAGGAGGAAGAACTCGATCGTCGATTTGGCTTCGCTCGTCTCCGTGAGTCGTGGATCGGCTTGGATCACTTGCTCGATTGAAGATCGGCTCCGCTCATAAAAGGTTGAAGGCTTCTTGCTTGATTGGTACTCGGGATCTTGAATTTGATTGGAATTAGGGTTAGGGTTTCGCACAAGTCTTGTCACTAGACTTATGGAAGAAGATGATGTAAGAGGGAATGAACTACAAAGATTAAGGATTAGCCAAGATTAAGGATTAGCCAAGATTAACTCGGCTCATAAAAGGCTGAAGGCTTCTCATTTGATTTGATTGTAAATTCTTGTTTGTGTAAATCAAATCAAATGATCCCCGGCAACGGCGCCATTTGATTGTTCAGAATTCTTGTTTGTGTTTATCAATTCAAATGATCCCGGCAACGGCGCCATTTGATTGATCTTTATCTTTGTGTGTCGCTTTAAGAAAATGTATAGAATCACAATCAAAGAATTATTTGACCGCAATCAATAACGGTGTCGAATGTAGCGCGTTAGTAAGTGCGAATCGTCCACAGGGAAAGTGTAATCGTTCGTCTTTTGAATTAGATGAGTTGAAATTTTAAAGAAAAGAAAACAAAAAATTCATGATTTATAGTTGAAGTTCAAGAATTAGAAAATATAGATCTAATAACAAGAAAAAGATAGAATCAAGAATTGAGAGTTTGATGATTTTTCCAAACCAAATATCAAGAATCTAAATGAGGCTCGTAGGAATCGATCGGATCTATAGATGTGATGTAATCTTACATTGACGTATTCTTATCCTTTGATGAATTGATACTAGATCGATGATGATCGACAAGAATTAAGGATTTCTAGTGAAACTAGGGTTTCATCTTATCCCTTGTTCTTTCGTCGATATCATTCACATTCTAGCCTCTAGTAAATTCAAGAAACGATCGCAGATCCCTAATTACGAGCGATAACAACCAAGAAAGCATCGCAACGAAACTAGGTCATTGATTCTTGAACTTGCTAGGGTTTACAAAACTCGTAGGACTTAAAAATCGTTTTAAGATTTGTTACATCATCATTCTATTGATCGTCTCGACTCCTTTACGAGCGGAGTTTTACTCAAACATCATCACAAGAACTACAATCATAAATTGAGATCGAATCATGATGCAAGATTTAAAGAAAGCAAGATTCAAGAATTTCACCTTTTATTTATATCAACAATTTCATTACATTCGCTCAAGAACTACAAGAGGAAGAACTCGATCATCGATTTGGCTTCGCTCGTCTCCGTGAGTCGCGGATCGGCTTGGATCACTTGCTTGATTGAAGATCGGCTCCGCTCATAAAAGGTTGAAGGCTTCTTGCTTGATTTGGTACTCGGGATCTTGAATTTGGAGTGGAATTAGGGTTAGGGTTTCGCACAAGTCTTGTCACTAGACTTGTGGAAGAAGATGAAAAATTAGAGATTAAGGAACTAAAGATTAACTAAGGATTCACTAAGTAAAGATTCCCATTAACCCTAGATCTAGGCTTCTATTTATAGACTTTCCCAAACCCTAGATCTAGGATTAGAATTTGAATTTCCCTCCAAAAGTTAGTTAGAGGAGATTTGAATTTCCCTCCAAAAGTTTGTTGATGAGAAGCTTCTAGATGTGATTAGTTAAGAGCTTAAGTAGGATTAACTTAATTAATCATCTTTGCTGATCTGGAAGAAGCTTCGAGAAAACTCTGGAGTTTGAAGTATATGAAAGGAATGTGGGCCCTGAGAGAGGAATTGTGCAATAAAACTTGAGCGCTGACGTGGCAATACCGCCGTGGAACCGTGGTACAAGCCGGCTCCCACCGCGGTTCCGCGGCTCTTTGGGCGCTTTAGAGCTTGGTCTCTCTGCAGTGGTCTTGGACCGACAATTGGGCCTTTCTTTGATATGTTGATTTTTATATTTCCTTTTGAATTGATACCAGATCTGAAATCATTGAGTTGGCGTAATATTTGATCAGCAAAATGACAATTTTGGCTTTTCTTCCGGATTTTCCCGCACAATTTCTCAAGACAAGCGTTGCGCAATATAGGGATGATGCGATGCGATGAAATGCGATCAATTTCCTTTATAGTGCCTGTTTTAGAGTCTAACACATGCAATCTGATATTTAACGACTGATTTGCTAATATGTGAAATATGAATACCGTACACTTCTAAATGAGTGCAATGATAGGGAAATTGCTAGTTAAAAGATGCAATATTTTTGACTGATCAGTTCTAAAATCAAGAAATCTCAAGAAAACAGCATATCTCAATGCGTATAATCACAAAGCATGATGTATGCAACATATAATAGAAATGTAAGCATATTTGTATATCATGCAACATAAAACAGTAATATACACACATCGAGGGAAAACCGCTCTTTTAAATGAATCCAGTTTTAAAATATATCTTGTGGTTCCCAAATCTCCAAAATCAAGCCAGAATCATCTATATATGTTCAAATACGTATGTATGCAAGTATGAGTGTACAATATGTGTGTACGCAAGTATGAGTGTACAATATGTCTGTGCGCCAATATAGATGTACAAGTTGGTATATACGCAAGTATAAGTGTACAATATGCCTGTGCGCCAATATGGATGTACAAGTAGGTATATACGCAAGTATGAGTGTACAATATGCCTGTGTGCCAGTATGTCATACAAGGAGTCATATCCTGATGCAACAATCCTACTGTATAGTGACATGGCAATTATCAATGATGAAGTGTGTGAGCCAGCAAGTAGGTGTACGTGGAACATACGCATCATCGATAATTGTGCTGGTGTCCTGACAGCATTGGTTTAATATAACAATAAACACATTTAAAAATGCAATGCGATGCGAATAGCAAGAATACGTGGAAAATGAATAATAAACACAACAGTGAAGAATCTACATCAATATATATATGTCATACAGTTTTGCCATTTGAAATAACACGAATCGTTGTGTTTAGAAAAATAAGGGCTACGGTGTTTTTAGGAAAAGATGCATCTTTTGAAAATATCCGTAGAATCCCTTAGCCTGTGTTTAAAATACTCACGATTCGATAGTTTTTGAAATAGGTATGACTCAGGTCTAGTCTAACATCTACTAAGTAAACTACAGATCTAACTAACAAGCTATTCGAAAGTGTATGGAAACCACCTAAATCTGAGTCGATATATATACACATATATAATAGTCGGTGATCTCTCCTCAATAGTACCACGTACGATAGAATATATCATATGATATCCTCGAGTCAAGAGTGCGGATCTATCATCATAGTTATCTTGTACGGTAAATCCATCGTACGGCATCCCAAATCTGGGTACGGGTCAAACATCACATTCATCTCATTATTCATCTGGTATCCATTATCATCATATCTCATGAACTGGGGTACTGATCTAAGTCTAGTACAAACTGATACCATCGATATATATAAATGCGTGTGTAAAACAAAGGTCTAAAGGCCCGCTAAAATTTTATGTCGTATCTCATAATACGAACCACATCATATCACCGATCTCATGGCACCATGCCCAATCTCATCGATTCATCTCCAAATACCATATACAATCCTCATCATCCATGTGTAGGTATGTGTGTGTGTGTGTGTGTGTGTGTATACATAGTCCCGTACCTATGTGGGTGTATATATATACATATCCCCATATACGCACAAGTATAACAAGTAAGCATGTGTGTGCATATGGGTGTAACCTTATTCTAGGGCTCGCGACTAAACTAACTAGCGACACCATCATCCAATTACACTAAAGTTATCCATGACTACCAAAGTCTATCTAGATAATCATAACCTCACAATACCATATAAATATATCCATATAATATATATACCATACACTATGCTACGAACTGCGGGGTGCGATACGCCATCCACCCGACTTCCCCCGTAGATATAATCTACTCACCTGTTTTTCTCTTGCCATTGCCGACGTCGCTACGCGCTTGCTTGTCATCTTGAAATCCTCATGGGGGTACTTACACACCATAACGTATCATGCCACAATAAAACCCAATTCAAATCAAAACGACACGCTAAAAGCCTATAGGTTAGAACCTATGGACTACGCCCTTCAAACCACCAAACAACACTCGATATAGACGTACAAACGTCAAGTGATCGAGGTAAAACACAAATACTAAAATCCAGAATTCACAATACGTAAAACAAAATCCCGAATCAAAACAGCAACTCTTGAAAACAGCCCCAGATTCTACCCAAGGTGAAATTAGCCAATTTTGCATATATGGAGGGTCTAATTTACTGGAGATAAAGCCACAGAACAAATACGAACACCAATGGTCCCACCATGGCCGCAATTTGCGGCTAGATTGATTAAAATTGCAGCCAGAACATGGGGGGGGTGGCTCAGGTTTTGCGGTTAGCATCTAGGTTGCCTGCATGCATCACTGTCTTCGCTAAATATTTTTCATGTCACCCGGGTGTTAGAAGATTTCTTTATACTCTTACAGAATCCATAATTTTTCCGATATCAGGTTTCTAAGTTCATAATCCGGGGTTTAAGTCTTGGGTTCAGTTCACTAAATCATCACAACAGGGGTTGTAGTCCCTAATTACACCTCAATTTCACCTTTGGAATCAATTCAACCCTAATCCCTAACTTGAAATTTTCAAAGTTCACATAAACACACTAAATCGGTTCTAAACATTCAAGGATACAAAAGTGAATGAAATTCTATACTAATGGTAAAGTGATTATATCAATTGGCAACTCAAGAAAATTCTTGAGTTGCCCCAAGTGTCCAAAATCCTATTTTTTCTTGGTCCAAAGTGAAGCTTGTGAGCTTGTGCATACTTTTTGTGAAATGGGAATGAACTTTTGAAGAATTTTTCATGCAGTTGTGAGGGTTTTTGAGATGGGGGAGGAAGACGGCAGCCAACTTCTGAAATGAGAAGGAAAATGGTGAAGAAAATGAAGGATGAAGCCAAGTCAAAGAAGACCCCTCACTCTCTCACATGCCCAAACTTCATATAATATCGTTTTCCTTTTCCTTTTCCTTTTCTTTTCTATTCTTTTCATTTAAAACCCAAAATGAAATGATCATGAAGGAAAACCATGATAAAAATGAAACAAGTGTAAAAATGACATATGCATGTCATGTGCACAAAACACGCTTAATGTCCGATTAGCGATATTTAATCGCAATTAGCATTAAAATAGTGTATAATAAATCATAAAATTTCATAATTTGCATAAATCACATAAAGCACCCTCTTTTTATTAATTTCTATAATTTTCCAAATTTTTCCACATTTATCGGTATTTAATTATACCGTCTTATTAAAATATTCAATATAATATTATTTAATTATAAAAAAATCTCCAAAAATAATATTTTATTTTTCTGAAATGTTACAGAATGGGAACCATGGGTAAGTTAATATCATATACTAACTCATGTAGAGACTAAACCATGTCTAATCATAATGGTTGGGTTAATAAATATCTTAAGTAAAACAAAATTGGTGGACTTAGTCAATGTTTCTAAAAGCTTCCACTAAGCATCAACCATGACTAATTTTCACCCAATTTTGAATTACTTTAAATAAATAAAACCCTTGATTATGTTAAGCATGGTGTGAGTCTCATACACCCATGTCACATGTATCATCTAGCATGACACATAAAAAGGTACATTAATATATATCACATATATACTAAATGTACAAGTGACAAAAATAAATGTTTAAGTAAGCAAACAGTAGTTAATGTAAATTAATATATCACATATATAATTATACAACAAATTATTAAATCAACACTTGATTTAATAATCCGGCTATATCACATATAACCGACTAATATCATATGTATCAACTTATCGAATCAACACTTGATCCGATAACCCGGCTATATCACATAGAACCAACCGATATCACATATCGCGAGAATATAATACGGTATCACATACTCGTATTAATCTCGGTCCCGCACATATCACATATATGCTCCTACTTCATTTTGCTTGAGCCAGGAAAGCTCTGTGTAGGACTCTATGTTAGTTATATGTATGCCCTAGAGGCCATTACTATACATAGGATGTATATTGTAGTGGATGCTTGGACATATATAGGGAGGATTTTCTTGCTCGACATGATAGTATGCTATCTGGTTGCTCTTTATCTTAACGTGTACACTGATTGTCTCTCTGTTACATGTTGGTAAAGCCCTCAGGATGTGTACTTGACTACCTGGACTATGATGCGGATCATACTAGTGGGGACATGGTAGTCTATAAGTACATCCTTCAAGGTCCCTAGTCGTGGGTGTATCGAGACGGGGCATCGATATACCAGAGTAGACTAGCGTATACCTTCTCGACCCATACAGATAGGCGATGGATGATCCCATATCCATTGGTGTTTGACATCAGAGATAATATACGGGTGCTCAGTGGAGACTGGGTACACTGGACGGACTCGCCGAGAACTCCCAGATGGTATTATACCTTACGTCAGATGGCAGTTCTCTGGTGATACTGGTACAGGTTAGTCTGTAGATCCGAGATCGTCATAGAGTCTTGTGTGATTCCCACTGTTCTTTGATTTCCACCTTACCACGTCCAAGAGGGCGTGCAAAAAGGTGGTTTTTGGGTACAGTCCCGAATCACATGGAGGCAATGAGCGATAGGAGGGGGATTCGTCTCTCCCGGTATAGGGAGTTGATGTTGCGCTGTGTTCGATTGGCTATAACCGGAAATCCCTGGCCAGGGTTGCTGAGATTTTCTGGTAAGTGTTATCAGTAGTATCTCGAACTGTTATAGACCACGTATCGACACGACTTATCAAGCTACTGGGGTCTGACGTTTACCACCCCTAGGCGAGATATGCGTCATATCAGACGAACAGACCGGACTGTACGGTAAGTGTTGCTGGATGGATTCACAGGAGTGTGAGCGGGCTTGCTCGTTGATCTTCTGATCGCTCAATACCCGGGTGGCCGTTACGTTTAGCAGACCGCTTGCGGCTTGTGGGTGTTTGATATGATCATCACCTACTGCCGGCGTATTGACGAGTCTTTAGAGTCCTACACAGAGGTTTCCTGGCTCAAGCAAAACGAAATAGGAGCGCATATGAGATATGTGCGGGACCGAGAATAATACCAGTATGTGATACTGTATTCTATTCTTGCGATTTGTGACATTGATCGGTTGTATGCGATATAGCCGGGTTATCGGATCAAGTATTGATTCGATAAGTTGTTACTATTGATATTAGTCGGTTATATGCGATATGACCGGATCATTAAATCAAGTATCGATTTAATGATTTAATGTATAATTATATATTTGATATATTACTTTACATTAACTAGTATTTGTTCACTTAATATTGATTTCCTCACTTGATGTGCACAAGTTGTATATGTGATATATTTTTGTGCACTAGTTTGTATCATGTTTGATGATACATGCAAACTTGGATGTGTGTTTGCTTTACACCATTGTTTAGGTTAATGGTTAGTGTTCTATTTATTTTATTTTGTTTATTTTGCTAAAACTAAATGGTGGCTTTTCTTGTTTTTATGCTTGAAGCTTCATGAAGCTTTTAAGCATCTTTGAAATGTCTAACCATTTTGTTTTTATGCTTTAACCTAACCATCAACCTAAACCCTAGTTTATTCTCTACACAAGTAAACTCACCAATGGTTGCTAGATGATAGACTTCACTTGAATTTCTTTTTGAAAATAATTGATTTATTCTTTTCTTCTTCTTCTTCTTCTTCATGAAGAGAAGAAGAAAGCTTTCTTGAAAAATTTCAAGTGATGAAATCAAGTGAGAAATCCAAATGCAAAGTGAACCCACTTCCTATTTCATCATCTTCTACTACTTGCCATGTTGTATAGGGTGTTTTCTTCACAAGGTTCATGACCAAGTGAAGATGGGGCTTGAGTTTGAGTCGCCTCGACGTAGATCATTCTTCGGCATCGAAGTCAACGACCTACCCCGATCATTTCTCCGACGAAACCATCGCTAGAGTCCGGGATCCCGATGATCGTAGTGGAGGGACGTCATCACGGAGCTAAAGAAGTGGAGTACCGGATCTACAAAGGTTGTAATCCGTTTCACTTAGTAGCAAAGTAGTTTGCTTGCATTTGTTTTCGCCTATCCTCTAGTTAACGATCTATATTAGGGTTTCTCGGCACATAAAATTTGAATTAGACATGTTTGATGCCTTGTTGAACCTCTTGAGTGTGCCTAGGAACCCTACAGTGGTATCAGAGCCTAGCTAGAGCTTTAGGTGAAGTGTAGACGATGTTAGAAATCCGATCGAACCCCGAAACCCTAACTCAAACCCTTCTCTGTACATTTTCTGAAAATGTGGATTTTTCCAAATTAAAAATATCCAAAAACTACAGCAGGGTATTATAGGAGTTACTGTGAAGCACGTGAGCCCAAGTCAACCAATGCGCTGCGGAACCGCGGCCCCACCCTAGCTTGTGCGGTGGTTCTGAGGCCATAAAGGTGATTCTTGGCACGTGCTTTGCACAGTAATGCCCATATGAATTTCCTGTGTTTTCTGGGAATTTTTAAAATATACTCAACAGTTGAGTTTTCTGGGGTTGTTTTGGGAACTCGATGATTCGATCGGGTTGTTTAACTTTGTCTATGTGTTTTTCCGGGTAATTTTAGAAAATGTTAAAAAGTTCGACTGGATATAAATACCCACTTTTTCCCCTGCCGGGAAATTTCCAAGTGTTGGATTTTTCCGTGGTTTAAGGACGTTCTAAGTAGTGCAAGTAACGCGATGGACCCTCTAGAAGACAACAAACCTTAACTCGATTATGTGACCGTCTTAAACTGCCCTTCGAACCTTAGGGTTTGGGGCAGTACGGCATGCCACATGTGAGGCGTTGGCTTGACCCTTCTATGGCTGGACCGTTGGTACTATGGCATGAAGTGGATGTTTTTAAACTTATTTCAAGAGTTGAGCTGTTTCGGGAAACATTGGGTGTTTAATTGTTCGATCAGAAAGTTTAACATTTTCTATTTATCTGGAATGTGCTACAATATTTAGAATCCACAAGTAGTTATGAGATAACTGATTTGGATGTTATAAACATAGCAGTTTAGTCTCACTTGATCGGTTGTCACGGAATTTTGATGTGATCAAAAGTCCGTCGCAATCACGTAGCGTACGCGGATACTCGCCGGGTAAACTTAATAGACAGCCACGCCCCATAGCCCCGACCAAGTGACTGTAGGAGAACCCCGTCGGCGAAAGCATCCGTTCGGGTGCTCGCGGCAGCGGTGTTCCGCCTTGGTGCACTTCGTCGACGGCATCGGGAGTGCGGCCGTCTACTAAAGTTTGCGATGAGCATTCGATCAGGATGTCGGGAATCTTGTTGAATTGCCTAACTTGATATTGAAAAGAGTTTTCGATAATGAGACTAAAATGCGGGATTATAATTGTTAGGCATGCGATGTGTAAAGAGTTTGCGGATTCCAACTGTTGTAGTTTTACACTTTCTTTTCTGTGACTGTAAGTGTAGTATGTAGTGGTATTGCCGGTTTTCGTTGCTATACGTCGACGACAATCGGTGTATGCATACTTACTTACGTTGATGACATGTAATGTTATGTGTTGCTGGATATGTTATATTGGATCGTCATGTTTGAATAGCCGGGTTTTTTTTTATGTAAGATGAGTGTTTTTCATTTTCATTCAAGTAAAAATTTGTATGTAATATTCTCTTATTGGGACACTTCCGGGTTGAGGTTGTTGTCACCATTTGTATATTATTTACTTTTCCGCACTAGGATAGACCCAAGGAGGGGAGCACAAGTAACCGGGTTCTAGAGTCCAGTGGGAGACCAACTCGAGGAGTCAAGTCCGGGTCTCCTAACTCTAGAATTGGTAGGGTTGCTTGCCTCTCTCGTAGGGGTCTTGGGGTATGGGTTTGGCTATTCATCGCGACCGTGGAATCCGTGTTTAGTACTGGCTCGTATTGAAAACACGGATGTCCTAGTATATCCAATGTTTCATATGATTCTTCTGCTGCGATATCTGTGATGTGATCATTTGATGTGTTGTGATAGATACTGTATATAGTATATATGATATATTATATAGACGTTACTTATATTTTACACCCGCGCTAGCCCTGCCCCGCTTTGCCGTTAGTTACCTAACCTAACGGTGCACGAGGGGACATCGAGGCGAATGCGGATGGCATAAGTGTACATCGTATTTATCTGTGATGTTTAGGTAACTTAAATGATGGGACATCATTAATATGATTAATGAAAGAAAAGAAACCTAAGATGTTGTGGAATCGAATTTTCAAAAACAGGTAGCTACATTTCTTGCTTTGCATCGCGATGTTCCTTGTAGAACATCCTGCACCTTATTCGATAAGGAAAGGGCCGAGATCCCTTCACCGGGAGTGACCCCTTTAGCAAAACTAGAAAAGCCTAAAAAACACTCCATTTTAAAATCATTTGATTCTACAACGATATTAAGTTCATTACGCAATAGGTTTTCTTAAAAACCTGTCGTAGCCCTCCGTCATTTCAGATAAGTTGTATATAGTATTCGTGCTACATTTGTTGGCTTTCGTTAAGGTGTAGTGTGCGGTAGCTATATGCTGCTTATCTGCTGCATATGATATGATTGGATTAGGGTAGTCATGCGGCTTTGTTGGCTTTCGTCAAGGGTTGTGCGGGTGGGTTTAATTCAATCAAGAAATGACAGGTTGAACTTGACTAGCGGGCTATGGTTTGTTGGCTTTCGTCAAGGTCATAGCACGTTAGGGGCAAAATTATCGGGAATTTCAAGTGTTGAAATTTGCAATGAGATTGCATACCTCCTATGAGATAGTTGGATCCCGATACC
The DNA here is from genome assembly GCA_030015575.1 of Agapanthus africanus. NCBI lineage: Eukaryota > Viridiplantae > Streptophyta > Magnoliopsida > Asparagales > Amaryllidaceae > Agapanthus > Agapanthus africanus. The sequence goes on along the minus strand of CM057350.1, from coordinate 176,201,622 downwards.
CACTGCGAGTAATTGTTACTCCTGGGAGAGTTTTACACATTACAATTAGCTGATCAAGTAGGTGTCTAGAAAGGTGTCAACGGGGTTACGCCTCTGGAAAAACGAGGTTTACTTTAATTAGGTCCGTGCGAAAGCACGGGGAACCTCCCTCAAAATACCGACACTGGCCTGGCTGAAAGATTGGCGAAATTGTAGCGTGTAATTAATCCCGGCTAGTCTTTCCTTTTAGGGTTTGAAGGAAGATTTGATAAAAAAACAGTGGGAGCCATCCTGATTAGATAAAATACATAACCAATCTAATCTTGCAAGAGCGCACGCAGAGTGTTTTCTTCTCTCTCTCCAAGTAGCGACCATATCACGCCTTAATCAAGATAATAATATGGATGTATTGACCGAACCCGCTTGTTTTACTGAGCTAGGGAACGTTGGTCCCGCTCCAACTTATAATTGTTATAAGACCGAGCAGGAAATAGGGGAATACCAGAATTCCCGTGCCGCCCAAACAAAGAAAGTGCATGAGATGCATCTCTTTCGGGTGTGTTCATTATAAAGAACTGTTCTCAGTATCCTCTATGTCCTGGGTATTTGATACCGGATCTGGATCCCGCATATGTAATTTGTTACATGGGCTACAGATAGGTAGACAACTGAGAACGGGTGATAAGTTTCATGAGGCAGAAAACGGTGCAAGTGTTGCAGCCAAGTCCGTTGGTCACTGTCACCCTGTATTACCAGTACATTGATTCTGAACGAATGTTATTAGATACCGAACCTGATATACAAAATCATATCAGTCTCTTTATTAGTAAAGAAATGATAAGATTTTGTATTGTTGGATAATGTTTTGAACATTTCCTATATCAAGAGTTGATCGGTTCAGGTACGTTATCTAAAAACATTGATATTCTAAATCAAACTACAGTTCTTAGTATACGGAACACACACAAGAGGAAGAGTTCAGAAATGAACGAATCCTTCTTGAGGCGTTGTAGACTAGGTCATATCAATGCGACCCGACTGGCTGAAGTTACATTTAGATGCATATTTAAATTAGTTTGAATTTACATCTTGTGAAACTTGCCAGTCATGTCACAGAGATAAGATGACCATAGCTCTGTTTACTGGAAACAGAGAAAGAGTTAGTAAACTCTTGGGATGATACATGTTGATATATGTAGGTCCCCTGTCTACACATGCCAAGACCGGTTCTTTGTATTTCATTACATTCTCTGATAATCTCTCAAAATTCAGACATATGTTCCTGTTGAAACACAAGTCCGAAGCTTTTGAGATATTCACAGAATATAAGTTAGAAATAGAGAACCAAAACGGGTATAAGTATTATGTCCTTTGATGTGATCAAGAAGGAGAATACTTAAGCACGGAATTCCTGGATTATTCTAAAGGAGAATGAGATTCTCTCTCAGCACTACTCCTCCGTATACACCACAGCACGTAGGTGTATCGGGGCGGAGCAATCACACCCTATTTGATATGGTGCACTCTATGATGAGTACTACTGAGTAACCTATTTCCTTATAGGGAGTTATGCACTGGAGAAGTTGCATACCTATTGAATAGGGTTCCGTTTAAATCAGTTGCCTACCACTTCATATGAGATGTGGAAAGGGAAGAGCTCATATCTTAAGTTTGTTAAGATTTGGGGTTGTCCGGCCTATGTCTAAAAGCAAAATCCGGACAAGCTCAAGACAAGATCTGTTATGTAGAACTGGAAATGTTTCAGCTATACAAACTGCTTCTGATGATTTGGTAGAACCAAAGGATTCAATAGTTACCAACGAACCTCAGCCTCTCCGCCGATCTAGCAGGGTTCCTCACCCAACTAAGAGATACTTCTGTTTCTCTATGACAGTGGGAGCGAGGATTGCATCATGAGATGATGACCCAACTATTTTCGAGCTGGCCATCAGGAGTGGGACTCTATAAGAATGGCTGGATGCTTAGCGATCTGAGATGGAATCCTTATACACCAACAAAGTATGGACTTTGGTTGCTTGTGTAAGTCCATATTGCGACCCCCGGTACTTACGGGGAGGCGGAAACGGTATAAAAAACGAATTTTTATCGCAAGAGGCAACATGGACTAAACTATGTCGGGATCGTTGTCTAAACTAAAACTAGTTAACAAGCTAAAGAGAGTTAGCTACTATGGAGGATGGTTATACCTAAACTTGAACTCCTTCTCTTCTTGTTGTTGTTCTTCTTTCTTGTTCTTTGTAGAAGCTTGAATGGTTCTCTTCTCGTCGCCTTCTTCTTGCCGAAGATAGATCCACCTTGAAGGTTCGACCTTTGGGCTCTTCCTCGATCTTTGAGTGAACTAGGGTTTCCGGCTTGCTAAACCTTCATCCTAGAATGAGTAGAGAGTGATTAGGGTTTGCTTTTCTATCTAAAGAGAATGATTCTCAACACATGAGAAGGTTTCTCTTTTCAAGAGGAAGAAGAAGATGAAATGAGGAGAGAGAGTGAGAATGATAGAATGAGCTCAATTATTTCTTTCTTGCAACCATATTGCAAAAGAAAATGAATTATCTAAATGATAATAATTGAAATAAGAATAGTTGATGGTTATTTTGGAATGACCACTATCATACCTCTTTTAATGAAGTGTAAGCATGAATCAAGGAAGACTTTCAAGGCATGAAAAGTGGTCAATGGTCAACAAGTCAACCAAGGTCAACAAGTCAACAAGAAAAACAACCATAACATAATTCTTATTTAATTACTATTATTAATAGATAATACACAAAATTCATTAGGGTTTGGAAAATGATAACTGTCAACTGTGCATACGCACCCGATCCGAAACCCTAATGAAAAACCTCATTCTCCGCCTCAAGCAACTGTGCATACACACCTGCATTCTCGTTCCGAGGAACAAGAATACCAAGATATAAAAGCAACCCCCAAAACATATACCAGTATCTGGCTCAAACCAGAGCCTGCCAGTATAATCCGTCCGGACTCCAAACGTGCACAAGTGCGCGGATGAGAACGAACCTTGTCGCAAAACCATGCGACCTCTACTCTGTTTTGCCCAGAGGCGAATACCCTCTGTATGGGACTCTAAAGACTCGACACTACGCTGGCAGTGGGTTTAACCACAGACCGCAAGCGGCACTAGCTGTGCGTAGCGGTCCCCAGGTAGATGCCGACAAGAAGGCTGACGAGGTGAAACCCCATCTGAACTCCTACTGAGTCTGAATGTGACATTCTCCGTACAGTCCGGTCTGTTCGTCTGATACATCGCATGGCGGGCCTAGGGGGCGGTAAAACGTCAGTCCCCCAATAGCGGTACAAGTCGTGTCGGAGTGAAGCCCAAAACACCCTGAGATAACACTGGAAACCTACCAGTATATCTCGCTTGCCCTGGCCAGGGACTACTCGTGTAATGGCTCTCCTAGACACAGCGCGATGTCAACCCCCAATACCGGGAGAGACGAATCCTGTCTAACCGTCACTGCCACCAAGTGCTTCGGGACTGCACCCAACCACCACCTGTTTGCACGACTCCTTTGAGCCGTGGTAGGGTAGTGATCAAAGTGCAGTGGGAACACACTCGAGGCGAAGTGTCAGTGTCAAGTCAGCGGACTAAGCTGTACTCATGTCACCTGGGAACTGATAACTGACGATAGGTATAATACCAACCTGTCAGTTCCCGACGAGTCCTGTCCAGTGTACTCGTAACCCAACGAGCACCCGTATACTATCTCCAGTACGACGTACTGATGGCTGTGGGACAGACCATCTCCCACACTGGGATGAGAAGCGCATACGCTAGTCTACTCCGGAGTATCGATGCCCTGTCTCGATAGTCCTACGACTAGGGACCTGTATAAGGATGTGCCTATAGATTACCCAGCCCCCACTAGTGTGACTGCCATCACAACGCTGGTAATCAAGCAAAGATCCTAAGGGCTCCACTAATGCGTATAAGTGATATACTGAAATAAACACAAGTACACATTGAAGTAGAAACAAACCAAGTAGCATACTACTATATTGAGCAAGATTGTTTATACAAGGTGAATATCCCAAGCTTCCATCAAGTAATATACAAACTAGTATGATACAGTAATGGCCTCTAGGGCATATACACTAACAATCTCCCACTTGCACTAAGGCCATGTACTGGCGTATCGAAGACCTATCATCTCGATCAGCCGCTCGAACTGAGTCTGGGGTAGGGCCTTGGTGAATGGATCTGCAGTGTTCTCTTCTGAAGCAACCCTCCGAACCTCGATCTCCTTGCGATCCACGATCTCCCTGATCAGGTGATACCGCCTCAAGATGTGCCTGGATCTCTGATGGGACCTGGGTTCCTTTGCTAAAGCTATAGCCCCGTTGTTGTCGCAATACAGAGGTACTGGGTCAACAATGGACGGAACCACCTGAAGTTCTTTTAAGAACTTCCTTATCCAGACAGCTTCTTTTGCGGCATCAGATGCAGCGATGTATTCCGCTTCCATAGTCGAGTCTGCAACGGTTTCCTGTTTGGAACTCTTCCAACACACCGCCCCTCCATTGAGGGTAAAGACAAAACCCGACATGGACTTGGAATCATCCTTGTCACTCTGGAAGCTGGAGTCAGCAAAGGCCTCAATCTGGAGGTCTTTTCCGCCATACACCAAGAACATCTCCTTAGTCCTCCTCAGGTACTTGAGAATGTTCTTTACCGCTATCCAATGTTTCTCCCCAGGGTTTGACTGATACCGGCTTACTACACTCAGTGCATAAGCTACATCCGGTCTGGTACACAACATCGCATACATTATAGAGCCTACCGCAGAAGCGTAGGGTATAATAGACATGCGATCCCTCTCCAAATCAGTCTTGGGAGACATCTCTTTAGAGAGGGTGATCCCGTGACAAGCCGGTAAGTTACCGCGCTTGGAATCTTCCATACTGAATCTTTTCAGTACGGTGTCGATGTACCTGGACTGTGAAAGTCCTAATATCCTCTTGGATCTATCACGATGGATCCGGATCCCCAGGATGTAAGAGGCATCACCCAGGTCTTTCATGGAGAACCTGTGTGACAAGAAACCCTTGACAGATTGTAGCATAGGAATGTCATTTCCTATTAAGAGAATGTCATCCACGTATAAAACAAGGAATACCACAGTTCTCGCTACAAATCTACTATAGATGCACGGTTCATCTGGATTTTTGATAAAGTCAAATTCCTTGACCGTCTCATCAAAACAGATGTTCCAACTCCGCGATGCCTGCTTTAGTCCATAAATGGACTTAAGCAACTTGCACACCTTTCCGCTGCTCCCACTCTGAATGAAACCCTCCGGCTGATCCATATAGACACACTCCTCTAAATTTCCATTTAGAAAAGCGGTTTTTACGTCCATCTGCCAAATCTCATAATCGTGGAAGGCAGCAATGGCAAGAAGGATCCGAATGGATTTCAGCATAGCCACTGGAGAAAAGGTTTCGTCGTAGTCCAAGCCAGGTCTTTGACGGAAACCCTTTGCTACAAGTCTAGCTTTATAGGTCTCAACCTGTCCATCTACACCAATCTTCCTTTTGAAGATCCACTTGCATCCTACGGGTTTTACCCCGTCTGGAGCAATGTCCAACGTCCATACTTTGTTGGTGTACATGGACTCCATTTCGGTCCGCATTGCATCCAGCCATTTTACCGAGTCAATGCTCTGAACGGCCTGCTGGAAGCTAGTAGGCTCATCATAGTCTATGATGCAATCCTCTCTATCCCCGTCTATGAGAAAACCGTAGTATCTCTCGGGCGGATGAGACTGCCTACTACTTCTGCGGAGCGGCATAGGAATGTCCTGTTCATTTGAACCCTCTGGTTCCATTAAGCTTTCAGTAATAGTCTGTGGTTCTGGAATTTCTTCCAGTTCTATTGCGCTCCCACTTACTTCTTTTTCTAAGAACTGATGTTCCAGAAAATGGGCATTACGAGAAACAAGGACTTTTTGCTCCTCTGCGTAATAGAAAAGATACCCCCTGGAGTTCTTTGGGTATCCCACAAACTTGCACAGTACTGAGCGTGCCTCGAGCTTGTCCGCATGCTGCTTTTTGACATAAGCTGGACATCCCCAAATCTTCAGGTACTGAAGATAGGGTTTCTTCCCACTCCATAACTCATATGGTGTGGTAGGCACAGTCTTAGTAGGAACTCGGTTCAATAGGTATGCAGCTGTTTCTAGCGCATACCCCCAGAATGATCGCGGTAACTCAGCGTTACTCATCATAGACCGTACCATATCCAATAGGGTGCGATTCCGTCTCTCCGATACACCGTTATGTTGCGGGGTGTATGGAGGAGTAAGCTGAGAGAGAATCCCATTCTCTTTTAAATAGTCCAGGAATTCGGCACTTAAGTATTCTCCACCTCGATCCGATCTTAGAATCTTAATACTTTTGCCGGTCTGTTTCTCTACTTCATTCTTATACTCCTGGAATTTTCCAAAGGCCTCGGACTTATGTTTCATTAAGAAGACATAACCGTACCTTGAGAAGTCATCCGTAAAAGTAATGAAGTAAGAATGTCCGCTTCGGGCATGTGTAGACATTGGACCGCACACGTCACTGTGTACGAGTCCCAAGAGCTCGCTCGCTCTTACTCCATGTCCAGTAAACGGAGTCTTTGTCATCTTTCCCTTGAGACAGGATTGACAAGTGGCATACGATTGATATTCGAACGCATTCAAATACCCTTCTGTATGTAACTTCGTCAACCTTCTCTCATTGATGTGACCCAATCTACAATGCCATAAGAAAGTCTGATTAATATCTGGTGACTTTCTTTTGTGTGTATTCTGGACATTGAAAATCTGTGGTTGGTTTAATACGTATATACCATTGCTCAATGTACCTGACCCAATCAGAACTTGATTAAGGTGAATGTTAACAACATTACTTACAAACGCAAATTCATAACCTTCTTTAGAAACCAAAGATACAGAAATGATATTACAAGTTGCGTTGGGTACAAAAAAGCAATTACGCAAAACCAAAACATGTCCATCTGACATTCCTAGGTGATAGTCCCCCACGGCTTTAGCATCCATGCTAGCTCCGTTCGCAACTCTGAGGGTCATGTCACCTTCCTTCAAAAACCTACGGTTTCTCAACGCCTGCAAAGAATTACAGATATGAGATCCTGATCCGGTATCCAATACCCAGGAAGTAGAGTTTATAGAAAGACAGTTTTCAATAACATACACACCTGAAGCTGAAGCCGCAACCTGCTTCAGTTCCTGTGTCCTGGCTTTCCAAGCCCTGCAATCTTTCTTCCAGTGTCCACTCTTGTGACAATAGAAGCATTCCTCTTTACCAACAAGCTTCCCCGCTATCTTTGTTGCCTTTTCCTTTCCCTTCGCACCCACTTTACTAACACCGCCTCTTGGTTTGGCGGGGGCTTTCTTTTTCTTTCCCTTGGCTTTCGCCTTGGACCTAGAAGAAGAAGATCCTCCTACAAACAAAGTGGATGTATCCCTACCCTTCTGTAGGGTGCCCTCTGCGCTCCTCAGCAGGTTGAGGAGTTCTGAAAGTTCAACTTCCTTTTCTTGCAAGTTGAAATTCAGTATGAACTGGGCGTAAGTGGATGGAAGGGACTGGAGAATTATATCTGTGTAGAGTTCACTATCCAACGTGGTCCCAAGTTCCGCGAGCTCCTCAGTGTAGCCAATCATCTTAAGCACGCGGTCCGCTACCGATGATCCGACGGCCAACTTAGTCGAAAATAACTTCTTCGACACTTCGTATCTTGCGATACGAGACTGCTCTCCATACAGTTCTTTTGTATGAAGAAATATGGATTCCAAATCCATATTCTCGTGCCTCCTCTGATGGTCATTGTCCATCGAGGCAAGTACGAGGCATCTGGCCTTCGCGCTGTCAATCTCCCAAGTCTTACGGATTTCCTTATCCGCGACGCTGGAGGTGGGACCTGGGACGGGGGGAGCTTTGCTGGTAAGAAGATACCCCAGCTTGACGTAAGAGATTGCCAATTTGACATTCCTGAGCCAATCTTTGTAGTTTGGCCCTGTCAATATGTTTTTATCTAGAAGTAACTTAAGTCCAGTCATTTCGATTTGGTCGCTGCAGGGGGAGAGAAGAAACACTTAGCACGATGCTCTTGCAAGTTTAGAATGGTTTTTAATTTGTCTAAACAGGATGGCTCCCACTGTCTCTCGAATCCCTCCTCAAACCACAAAGGAAGAATTAGCCGGGATCAATCCCACCGTACAATACTTGCTTAACCGTTCAGCCAGGCCAGTGTCGGTACTTCGAGGGAGGTTTTCCAACGCTTTCGCGAAGTTCCTTAATTTAAGAACCTCTTTTCCCTGGGGGCGTAGCCCCGCTAACACCTTTCTAGGCACCTACTAGGTTTATAGCATTGATCGTTTAGTGAGAAATTTCCCGAGGAGTAGCATATACTCACAGTAGGATCGGGATCCAAATATCATCGCGTGATGAAAATGAAGGAATCCTACCATAATCATCACACTCCAAATGGTATGCAAATCTAGCAAGTTTCAGTACTTATGAAACTCCCGATGTGGATTTTTGCCCCATGCTCTTATGACCTTGGCGTGAGGTCAAAATGTCATAAGTCACATGTCAAGTTCTTCCCATCATTATCCCGGTTGATTTGAATCCACCCGTACCTACCCTTGACGTAGGCCAAAATGGTGGTACGACTGTCTCAAAACAACGCATTCTATCTATGCAACAGATAAATATCCGGCAGCTACCAATCACTATGCCTTGGCGTGAGGTCAAAATACATAGCTTGAATACTACCGTATATTTAACTGAAATGATGGAGGGCTACGAATGGTTTTGGCGAAACCGTGAACGTAGTGAACTTGATATAATCGATGGAACGAGATAGCTTTTAGAAGGAGTGGCTCAAGCTCCGCATTTAAAAGTTAGTTTTTGAAAAGAACCGAGTGGTTTTTCGAAAGTGTTCCATCGACTTAAACTTGGTTTATTATCTTGCATTAGTTCTTTTAATGCGTGATATTCTTGCATTAGTTCTTTTAATGCGTCCCATCATTTAATTCCTACCATTGCAGAAAACAACCAAAATATGACGTACGCTTATGCCATTCGCATTCGCCACGGGGTCCCGTCATCACTCGTTAGGTTACTTAACTAACGACAGAGCGGGGGCTGGGCTAGCGCGGCTGTAAAACATAAGCAACGCCTAAATAGAAAGCAATGATAGACATTACAGATCACAGATGAATACATTGGATATACTAGCAATCCGCATTCCTTTCGAGCCTGAAACGAAAAGCGGATAACACGGTCGCGGTGAATAGCAAATACCCCACCCAAGACCCCTACGGGTGCGGCAAACTACCCTCCATGTTCCCGGTAGTTTGTGCACCCCACCATGGGTCTATCCTAGGAGCAAAAACAGTAAAAAGAATTATACAATGACGGCTACAACCCCGACCCGGTTGTGCGGCCAAACAAATAATATAATTACATCAATTTACATTTACAATGAATGAAAGAAAAACAAAAGTTCATCTCACATCCACCCCGGCTATTCACCCGCGACAGTCCAACACATTCATATACACATTCCAGAACATTACAGATCATGTATAACCCCGACTAATCGACTTATAGCGATTAGCCGACGTTCAATACATGCAAACATCACAGATATAACCAACATAGCTAAAGTGCAGTGAAGTTCGGAAAAAAATACGGAATTATAGGACCCCAAAAGTGAATTTCTGTTCTGGAAAATCTGGGTACATATAATATATCTTAAAAATCCCAAAACCAACACAGAAGAACACTGCACGAAAAACGATGCAAAGAAGACACCAACTTGCGGCGGTTCCGCGGCCAGATGAGTAGGTGAGGCCGCGGAAGCGCGGCGGTTTGGAGGAATCATGATATCGTTTTTCTTGTGTGTTCTTAGAAAACCCTGAGATGATTTTACAAGTATAAAGTTTTTCATTTTGAGCAGAAAAAATTTCAACAGAAAGTTAGGTTTTCGTTTTTCCGGTTTTGCGATTTTTCGGTTCCGAACTTCGTTACACTTCACTACCAAGCTAGTTTAAGTTTAGTTAGGCTCTGATACCACTGTAAGTCCATATTGCGACCCCCGGTACTTACGGGGAGGCGGAAACGGTATAAAAAACGAATTTTTATCGCAAGAGGCAACATGGACTAAACTATGTCGGGATCGTTGTCTAAACTAAAACTAGTTAACAAGCTAAAGAGAGTTAGCTACTATGGAGGATGGTTATACCTAAACTTGAACTCCTTCTCTTCTTGTTGTTGTTCTTCTTTCTTGTTCTTTGTAGAAGCTTGAATGGTTCTCTTCTCGTCGCCTTCTTCTTGCCGAAGATAGATCCACCTTGAAGGTTCGACCTTTGGGCTCTTCCTCGATCTTTGAGTGAACTAGGGTTTCCGGCTTGCTAAACCTTCATCCTAGAATGAGTAGAGAGTGATTAGGGTTTGCTTTTCTATCTAAAGAGAATGATTCTCAACACATGAGAAGGTTTCTCTTTTCAAGAGGAAGAAGAAGATGAAATGAGGAGAGAGAGTGAGAATGATAGAATGAGCTCAATTATTTCTTTCTTGCAACCATATTGCAAAAGAAAATGAATTATCTAAATGATAATAATTGAAATAAGAATAGTTGATGGTTATTTTGGAATGACCACTATCATACCTCTTTTAATGAAGTGTAAGCATGAATCAAGGAAGACTTTCAAGGCATGAAAAGTGGTCAATGGTCAACAAGTCAACCAAGGTCAACAAGTCAACAAGAAAAACAACCATAACATAATTCTTATTTAATTACTATTATTAATAGATAATACACAAAATTCATTAGGGTTTGGAAAATGATAACTGTCAACTGTGCATACGCACCCGATCCGAAACCCTAATGAAAAACCTCATTCTCCGCCTCAAGCAACTGTGCATACACACCTGCATTCTCGTTCCGAGGAACAAGAATACCAAGATATAAAAGCAACCCCCAAAACATATACCAGTATCTGGCTCAAACCAGAGCCTGCCAGTATAATCCGTCCGGACTCCAAACGTGCACAAGTGCGCGGATGAGAACGAACCTTGTCGCAAAACCATGCGACCTCTACTCTGTTTTGCCCAGAGGCGAATACCCTCTGTATGGGACTCTAAAGACTCGACACTACGCTGGCAGTGGGTTTAACCACAGACCGCAAGCGGCACTAGCTGTGCGTAGCGGTCCCCAGGTAGATGCCGACAAGAAGGCTGACGAGGTGAAACCCCATCTGAACTCCTACTGAGTCTGAATGTGACATTCTCCGTACAGTCCGGTCTGTTCGTCTGATACATCGCATGGCGGGCCTAGGGGGCGGTAAAACGTCAGTCCCCCAATAGCGGTACAAGTCGTGTCGGAGTGAAGCCCAAAACACCCTGAGATAACACTGGAAACCTACCAGTATATCTCGCTTGCCCTGGCCAGGGACTACTCGTGTAATGGCTCTCCTAGACACAGCGCGATGTCAACCCCCAATACCGGGAGAGACGAATCCTGTCTAACCGTCACTGCCACCAAGTGCTTCGGGACTGCACCCAACCACCACCTGTTTGCACGACTCCTTTGAGCCATGGTAGGGTAGTGATCAAAGTGCAGTGGGAACACACTCGAGGCGAAGTGTCAGTGTCAAGTCAGCGGACTAAGCTGTACTCATGTCACCTGGGAACTGATAACTGACGATAGGTATAATACCAACCTGTCAGTTCCCGACGAGTCCTGTCCAGTGTACTCGTAACCCAACGAGCACCCGTATACTATCTCCAGTACGACGTACTGATGGCTGTGGGACAGACCATCTCCCACACTGGGATGAGAAGCGCATACGCTAGTCTACTCCGGAGTATCGATGCCCTGTCTCGATAGTCCTACGACTAGGGACCTGTATAAGGATGTGCCTATAGATTACCCAGCCCCCACTAGTGTGACTGCCATCACAACGCTGGTAATCAAGCAAAGATCCTAAGGGCTCCACTAATGCGTATAAGTGATATACTGAAATAAACACAAGTACACATTGAAGTAGAAACAAACCAAGTAGCATACTACTATATTGAGCAAGATTGTTTATACAAGGTGAATATCCCAAGCTTCCATCAAGTAATATACAAACTAGTATGATACAGTAATGGCCTCTAGGGCATATACACTAACAGCTTGATCTGAAGGTTAAATCCCCATCAGGAGCAAGTATATCTTGAGAAGATTACTTGGTGTACATGGAAAAGTTGAGACTTTCAAAGCTAGACTTGTTAAAAGTTTACATCATTGACCAGGTATGGATTATGATGAAACCTTTTCTAAGTAGCTATGCTTAAGTCCATCCAGATCCTACTTGCCATAGCTACATACCATGACTACGATATCTGGCGGTTGGGTGCCATGACTGCTTTTCTAAATGATGTTTTAGAAGAGTGCGTCTATAAATACACAGCCAGAGGGCCTCGTAGACAGTGGGAGCAGCGGTAACGTGTGCAAGATGTTTTATGTGATAAAGCAGGCATCGCGGAGTTGGAACGTCTATTTTGATGTGTTAGTCAAAGAGTTTGACATCATCAAAATGGTAGATGAACCTTGTATAAACAAAAGGGTAGTAGGGAGTATGGTGGTGATCCTTGTAGAGTACGTGGATGACATACTCTTGATAAGAAAGGAGTTTCCTATGCTACGCTCGGTCAATCTCCGCTTATCACAATGATTCTCCATATAGGATCAAAATGATACCTCCTAAATCCTGGGTTTTGGATCTATGAGATAGATCTAATTGGATGTTAGGATACTCACTAGTTGTAGTGAGATGGTATCAATTGATCCTGGGGAGAATCACTGGAAAGGTCCCAGAGTGATAAGGACGACTGAAAGTCAGTCACATGCATTGTCTTTACCCTCAGTAAAAGGACGGTATGTTGGAAGAGTTCCAAGCTAGATTCCGTGGCATACTAGACGATAAAGGCTGGATACATCGCTACTTAAGATGCTACCAAAGAGGCAGTCTGGATGTATATTAGTTCATGAGATGAACTTCGTTCCTCCCATTGTGTGACAATGGAGTTGTGGCTTATGCCAGGGAACGCCCGTCCCATCAGTGCTCCAGACATATTCTAAGGCAGTGTCACCTGATCATGGAGATAGTAAATCTCCAGGGTGATCGAGGTTAGGAGAGTAGACTCAGAGGACAACACGGCGGATTCACTCACAAAGGCCTTTTCCCAGAGAGAGACTTATATGGGATGGTTGAGTATTAGATACTGCAACCACTGCTATAAATGGCCCTAGTGCAAGTGGGAGATTGTTAGTTATATGTATGCCCTAGAGGCCATTACTATACATAGGATGTATATTGTAGTGGATGCTTGGACATATATATAGAGGACTTTCTTGCTCGACATGATAGTATGCTATCTGGTTGCTCTTTACCTTAACGTGTACACTGATTGTCTCTTTGTTACATGTTGGTAAAGCCCTTAGGATGTGTACTTGACTACCTGGACTATGATGCGGATCATACTAGTGGGGACATGGTAGTCCATAAGTACATCCTTCAAGGTCCGTAGTCGTGGGTGTATCGAGACGGGGCATCGATATACCAGAGTAGACTAGCGTATACCTTCTCGACCCATACAGATGGGCGATGGATGATCCAATATCCATTGGTGTTTGACATCAGAGATGATATACGGGTGCTCAGTGGAGACTGGGTACACTGGACGGACTCGCCGAGAACTCCCAGATGGTATTATACCATACGTCAGATGGCAGTTCTCTGGTGATACTAGTACAGGTTAGTCTGTAGACCCGAGATCGTCATAGAGTCTTGTGTGATTCCCACTGTGCTTTGATTTCCACCTTACTACGTCCAAGAGGGTGTGCAAAATAGTGGTTTTTGGGTACAGTCCCGAATCACGTGGAGGCAATGAGCGATAGGAGGGGATTCGTCTCTCCCGGTATAGGGAGTTGATGTTGCGCTGTGTTCGATTGGCTATAACCGGAAATCCCTGGCCAGGGTTGCTGAGATTTACTGGTAAGTGTTATCAATAGTATCTCGAACTGTTATAGACCACGTATCGACAGGACTTATCAAGCTACTGGGGTCTGACGTTTACCACCCCTAGACGAGATATGCGACATATCAGACGAACAGACCGGACTGTACGGTAAGTGTTGCTGGATGGATTCACAGGAGTGTGAGCGGGCTTGCTCATTGATCTTCTGATCGCTCAATACCCGGGTGGCCGTTACGTTTAGCAGACCGCTTGCGGCTTGTGGGTGTTTGATATGATCATCACCTACTGCCGGCGTATTGACGAGTCTTTAGAGTCCTACACAGAGGTTTCCTGGCTCAAGCGAAACGAAATAGGAGCGCATATGAGATATGTGCGGGACCGAGAATAATACCAGTATATGATATTGTATTCTATTCTCGCGATTTGTGACATTGATCGGTTGTATGCAATATAGCCGGGTTATCGGATCAAGTGTTGATTCGATAAGTTGTTACTCTTGATATTAGTCGGTTATATACGATATGACCGGATCATTAAATCAAGTATCGATTTAATGATTTAATGTATAATTATATATTTGATATATTACTTTACATTAACTAGTATTTGTTCACTTAAGATTGATTTTCTCACTTGATGTGCACAAGTTGTATATGTGATATATTTTTGTGCACTAGTTTGTATCATGTTTGATGATACATGCAAACTTGGGTGTGTGTATGCTTTACACCATTATTTAGGTTAATGGTTAGTGTTCTATTTATTTTATTTTGTTTATTTTGCTAAAACTAAATGGTGGCTTTTCTTGTTTTTATGCTTGAAGCTTCATGAAGCTTTTAAGCATCTTTGAAAAGTCTAACCATTTTGTTTTTATGCTTTGACCTAACCATCAACCTAAACCCTAGTTTATTCTCTACACAAGTAAACTCACCCATGGTTGCTAGATGATAGACTTCACTTGAATTTCTTTTTGAAAATAATTGATTTATTCTTTTCTTCTTCTTCTTCTTCTTCTTCATGAAGAAAAGAAGAAAGCTTTCTTGAAAAATTTCAAGTGATGAAATCAAGTGAGAAATCCAAATCCAAAGTGAACCCACTTCCTATTTCTTCATTCTCTACCACTTGCCATGTTGTATAGGGTGTTTTCTTCACAAGGTTCATGACCAAGTGAAGATGGAGCTTGAGTTTGAGTCGCCTCGACGTAGATCATCTTCGGCATCGAAGTCAACGACCTAGCCCGATCATTTCTCCAACGAAACCATCGCTAGAGTCCGGGATCCCGATGATCGCAGCGGAGGGACGTCATCACGGAGCTAAAGAAGTGGAGTACCGGATCTACAAAGGTTGTAATCTGTTTCACTTAGTAGCAAAGTAGTTTGCTTGAATTGTTTTCGCCTATCCTCTAGTTAACGATCTATATTAGGGTTTCTCGGCACATAAAATTTGAATTGGACATGTTTGATGCTTTGTTGAACCTCTTGAGTGTGCCTAGGAACCCTACACTCTAAAGACTCGTCAATACGCCGGCAGTAGGTAGTGATCATATCAGTCACCCACAAGCCGTCAGCGCTCTGCCAAACGTAACAGCCACATGGGTATTGAGCGATCAAAAGATCAGCATGCAAGCCTGCGAATCCAATCAGTAACACTACCGTACAGTCCGGTCTCTTCGTTAGATATGTCGCATATCTCAGCCTGGGGGTGGTAAACCTCAAAACCTAATAGCCTGATAAGTCATGCCGATGTGAGGCCTATAACGGTTCGAGAAACTACTAATAACACTTACTAGTAAATCTCAGAAACCCTGACCAGGGATTTCTTGTTATGTCCAATCGAGCATAGCACAACATCAACCCCCGATACCGGGAGAGATGAAATCCCCTTCTATCACCCATTGCCTCCATATGACTTGGGACTGTACCCAAAAAACCACCGTTTTGCATGATCTCTTGAATGTGGTATGGTGGAAATCAAAGCACAGTGGGAATCACACAAGATTCTATGATGATCTCGGTTCGACAGACTAACCTGTACCAGTGCCACCAGAAAACTGCTATCTGATGATAGGTATAATACCATCTAGGAGTTCTCGGCGAGTCCGTTCAGTATACCCAGTCTCCACTGAGCACCCGTATACCATCTCTGATGTCAAACACCAATGGATGTGGGATCATCCATCGCCCATCACATGGGTTGAGAAGCGTATATGCTAGTCTACTCTGGAATATCGATGCCCCGTCTCGATACTCCTACGAATAGGAACATTTGAAGGATGTACTTACCGACTACCTCTCCCCCACTAGTATGTTCTGCATCATAATCCTGGTAGTCAAATACCCATCCTAATGTCTTTATCAACATGTAATAGAGAGACAATAAGTGTACATGTTAAGATAAAGAGCAACCAGATAGCATACTATCATGTCGAGCAAGAAAGTCCTCCCTATATATGTCCAAGCATCCACTATAATATACATCACATGTATAATAATGGCCTCTAGGGCATACATATAACTAACATTTGTGATCTTCAAAACCTGATAGTTGTGCTATATATATTTCTTCATCTATTATCCCATTCAAGAAAGCGCTTTTCACATCCATTTGAAATACTGTAAAGTTTTTAAAACAAGCAAAGACTAATAATATCTTTATAGCTTCATGTCGAGCCACAAGTGCGTAAGTTTCGTCATAATCAATTCCTTCAACTTGATTATAACCTTGAGCAATCAGCCGTGATTTATTTCTTACTATATTCCCTGACTCGTCTAGCTTATTTCTAAAAACCAATTTAGCTCCTACAATTGGTCTATTATTGGGTTTTGAAACTAATCTTCAAATTTTATTTCTTTCAAATTGATTTAACTCTTCTTGTATTGCTTCTATCCAATACTCATCATTCTCAGCCTCTTTAAAATTCTTTGGTTCTATGACGGAAATGAATGCTGAGTTGATGCATAAGTTAAATCTTGATGATCCAGTGACCACTCCTCTATATATATCTTATATAATTAAATCCTTATGATGATCAATGTTGAATTGGCAACCCTTTATAAGCAAAGTATCAGTAACTTGCTCTTCTTATTCCATTTGATTGATTTTAACAATTTTATCGATTGATGGATTATCTAAACCTTTTGTTAAGATTGGATCATCATCATCTAAACTAGTATCCGGATTTAAAAAGTTGGTTTCATTAAACTGAACATGCATACTTTCTTGAATGGTTAAAATACGTTTATTATAAACACGATAGGTTTTGCTGGTCATAGAGTAACCAACAAATATGTTTTCATCGCATTTTAAGTCAAACTTTTCTAAATTGTCTAATGTATTTAAGATGTAGCATTTACAACCGAAAACTATGAAATACTTAACCTTTGGTGTTCTACTATAAAGTAATTCATATGGTGTTTTGTTTAAATATTTTCTAATTATTACCCTATTTATTATGTAGCAAGAAGTGTTAATAGTTTATGCCCATAAATATTTTGGTAGATTATTTTTATTGAGTATGGTACATGCAATTTCTTGTAAGGAACGATTTTTTCTTTCAACAACTCCATTTTGTTGTAGAGTTCTAGCACATGAGAATTCGTGTTTGAAACCTTTCTTATTATAATATTCTTCGAATATTTGGTTTTCAAACTCTCCTCCATGATCACTTCTTAACTTTGATATTCTTAAATCCATTTTGTTTTGAATTTGTTTTGAAAATTTTTTAAAAGTTTTAAATGTCTCGTTTTTAAATTTTAAGAAGAAAACCCAAGTAAATCATGAGTAATCATCTATTATTACATATGCATAAAAATTTTCTCCTAAACTCACATTGCGACTAGGACCAAAAAGATCCATATGAAGCAATTAGAATGGAGTTTCAGTTGAAATGTTATTTTTAGGTTTAAAAGACATTTTAATTTATTTTTCTTCTTTGGCAAGAATCGCGTAGTCTATCTTTTATAAACTTTAGACTGGGTACGCATTTGATTAGATTATTCCTTTTAATTTTGGATAAAATCTCCATTGAGGAATGACCTAATTTTCTGCGTCAGAGTAAAGGGTTTACTTCATTGTTTACTATTAAACATGTAATATTTGGATTTTTAAAATCGTGTGTATATATTGTATAAGTTATGGTATCTTTTACAAGTTAGGACTATTTTATTAACATATATTATATTGCATATGTCTTTTTCAAAAACTATGTTATATCCTTTATCATAGAACTGGCTAACACTAAATAGGTTATGTTTCAAATTTTCTATATATGGTACATCTTTTATGATTGTTGAGTTAGATGAGTTATAAAAGAAAATATCACATTTACTGATGATTTTTCCTTCGTTGTTGTCGCCAAAAGTGACACTGCCACTTTCTTCTCTTGATTGTGTTTCGAAACTTTGAATATTTCCAGTCATATGTCTCGAACAACCACTATCAAGTATCCATCGATTGCTATGTCTTTGGATGTCCTGCCAAACAGGAAGAAGGTGTTACTTTTGGGACCCAAACAATTTTAGGTTGATTAAGAATAAAACTGTATTTATAAATGGAATTATTTTTAATGTAGCAATATTGTGATATGTGTCCTAATGTGCAACAATAATTACACATTGAATTAACATATTTGTCACCATATTTGCAATAAAAATATTTAGGTCTATAAACTTTAGTTTTACGAACTAACTCTATATGTTTATTAAAACCTATTCCTACATTATCACGGTGTTTAATGGATTTTCCTAACAAAATATCCAAATTATTTTTACTTTTAGGAAAATTCAAAATCATTTAATCTTTTATTTCTAATTTTCGTTTAAGATCAAAGATTTCAAATTTATTTGTTTCAATTATATTTTCTTTAGTTAAGGTTACAGACTTAAGTTTTTCATTTAAGTTTTCATTTTCTAATTTGATTTCATTTAATTCATTTTTAATTACTGTTTCTTAATTATTCTTTGCGATTAATTTACTTTTTAAAATTTTATTTTTAGACTTAACCTTATCGTAATTATCTTTAAAAAAATAACAAAAACTAATCAAATCTGTTTTACTAAGAGATTCAATATAAAAGTCATCATCGGTTACCTTATCGTCTAGTGCCATGAAGCACATGTTGGCAACTTTTTCGGTTTTCGAATCACTGGAATTCGCGTCGTCACAAATTACTTGAAATGAACGCTTTTCTGATTCCTTCTTTGACTTCTATTTGTCTTTGTTGAGATTTGGACACTCGGATTTCAAATGGCCTTCCTTATTGCACTCAAAACGACGCAAAGTTTTACTAGAATTAAAATTCTTATTAGAATTATATGTACCATTCTTTTGAGGAAATCTTCTATACTTCAGATACTTCTTGAAGTGTCTTGTAATATAGGCCATTTCTTCATCGTCGCTTTCATCATCACTTGATGATTCTTTAGGATTTGTTTCGATAGTTGCCTTTATTACGATTATTTTGTTTTGAGTATCATTTTCTAGTTTTTGTTTAAGATCTCCTAGTTGAATCTCATAGGTTTTTAGTTTTCCTATAAGTGTGTCAACTTTCAATGAGATCATGTCATTAGCCTCTTCAATAGCGATGATCTTGGGTTGCCATGAGCTCATGAGAGATCTAAGCACCTTGTAGTACTTTTATTGTCATCGAATTTCTTCCCTAGATTGAAAAGTTCGATAATGAAATTATTGAATCGAGAATATATGGAGTCGATCGATTTATCGTCTTTCATTTGGAACATCTCATATTTATGCATGAGATGGTTGATCTTACTCTCTTTGATTTGACCGGTTCCTTCATGGGCAGTCTCGAGAGTAGTCCAGATTTTATTAGCAGTCTGACACATTGAGATTCTATTGAATTCTTCTGAATTCAATGAACAATGAAGTGCATTCATTGTCTTGACATTTAATGTCATCAATCTCTTATCATCATTAGATAATTGATTTCTCGAAGGAGAAACAAAGGGTTTTTCAATAATTTCAAGAACTTAAAAATCGATACATTGAAGAAAAATTTTGATCTTGGTTTTCCAAAATTGATAATTTGTACCATTGAAAAGAGGAGGAGGATTAATGGCTTGTCCTTCCATTTGGTTTTCCATAGGATCAGAAACTCAAGAGGTTAATCTTACAAATGAGTAACTGCTCTGAAACCAATTGAAAGTAGTCTTAAAGGGAGGTGAATAAGACTATATGGCAAACTCAGAGTATTTTTTGCGAAAATGTAAAATATGCAGCGGAATTTTAAGTGTACTAAATTATCACAGTCACAGAATCAATCACAGAGATATAAAATGTAAAAATAAACACAGATGACACAGAAGAATTTTAACGAGGTTCACCACCTCCGTTGCTAGTCTTCGCCTGAGACAACTGCTCAGCATTCACTAACTCCTTCACGGGTGGAGAAACCCACATTTTTTCTCAGTCTTAGATCCGAACCTTTATACTTGCAGGCAATCAACGCCTAAACTTTTTAAAACAGGGGCAAGTCGTAAACCTTTACAATTATGAAGACCTTAAACTTATCTTCACTGGGTTGTTACAATTTCAAGATTATCACAATCTCAATATACACCAATTTTGACAATCCTAATGATCTCAAAAAGATTAATAAAATTTAGATTCTAGGAGATGAAGGATTGTACTTTAGAGATAACTGAAAGTTTAAAAATTAATTCGAAAAAATTTCTCAAAAAGTTAAACAAGTTTAAAACAAATTTCTTCTTCAAAATTTTAACAATCTTTCTTTTCTAAAAGGTAGAAAAGTCTAGAAACGTTAGAAAGATTTTCTCTATGAAAGTTTGAATAGCAAAGGCTTAAGGGCTAGAGAAAGTTTTTACGAATTCTAAAATTCAAGAAAATCAAGTTTTAAAAGCGAGAAAACGTTAAAAACTTCAATGAAATGTGTCCTATTTATAGAAACAGATTTAGAACGGTTGGGAAAGTTAAAATAACTCTCTCTAAATTATAGGACAGTTAATAATCGTTGTAAAACCGTTTGAAAACTGAAATTCCCACCAAAATTCAAAAATAATAACTGTTATAGACGTCTTATAGATGTCTATAAATCTAAAATAGACATCTATATGTCTGATATTTCACACACAGTTTTAAGACAACTTTAAAAACAATATTTCGAATTTTAAGGAATTTGATTTAGAATTTTATATGAATTTTGATTCTAACCTTTCAAGATCATCCTGAATCTAGACTCAATATAAATGAAAAAGTCTTAAATGTCTTGAGTATTCTCGATGTCGGTTTTCTCATGTATTCCTTTGATTTTTGTATTGAGTACAATTGTATCATTTCAATACTTCATTTGATGCCAGTTACATTGTTTGATTGTCATGATGTATGAGTAACTCCAGTTTGTACCACTTTGACATATGTGACATGGTTAGTTCCATATATTTATAATTGATATATACATGATTTTGTAAAATCATCAAAATATAAAGAGATTCTTAACTTTAGAAGTTAACAGAGCTAGGACGTTGCAGTCTTCGGAAAGAGAGTTCAAGTCCTTACAGGCTGACTCTACACTGTGCCCTTCATTTGCACCTTGATTTTCTTTTTCCTTTGGGGGATTTCCCCTGTCTCGGCAACAGCATTTTATTGCTTTGGAGTTGGATTTGATTGGCCTTTGTGGCGAGCTCATCATCTTCTTTGGGAAAATAGAGCTCTTCCTCAGAATCGCTGCTAAGATAGATGGCGTAGCAAGTCACTATCGAGACCTCATCGTCAGTGTCGTTTTCCAATTCTTCGAGGATTTCTATCGATTCATTAGGAAATAACTCCTTTAATGTGATCAATGCTCTTTCCTTTTGCATATACCTATTGAGGGAATCGATATATTTTTGGATAGCCGATTTCCTCGCTGATGGCTTTCCATGTTGGGTTGCCTTCTTCTTTTTCTTTTTATTGCGAAGCTTGAGATTCTTAAGTTTTGAGTTCGGTCGAGCCATTGATGGCCGAGACATCGGGCTCTATTTAGCACTCCCACTCGATCTCTAGCTCTTTCTGAATCAGTTTCAATATTTTCCTCGTCTTTTTGGACAAGTATGTGTCCCATAGAGGCTGAGACAGATCAAAATCATTTCTTTAAGAGTACGATTGAGCTATTGATTCCCAAAGAATTCGACTTTCGTATGTATGAAATTGACGGTCGCGACTTGATGTTCGCTAACACGTCTTTAGAGAATGAGATTACCCCCGTCTTGTATTGTTTCTCAACCCAGTCCTTGAAGACATAGCATTCTTCGATGGTATGACTCAATACTCTGTGATATGCGTAGTATTTAGGGTCATCGCTAATGCCTTCTTCATACGGTAACTATAACACTGGTAATTGTAGACCGTTGCCCAGGGCGTCCCTGAATATTTTGAGGAATTTGTCCCTTGTGGAGGAGTAGACCTTTTTCTTACTTTCTTCTAAAGTCTATTTTCCTCCTCCCAACATCATCTTTCAAGGCTGGTCGATCTTTTGTCCACCACCCTTTACTTATTCTGCTCAGCAGATGTGTTGAAAGATTCAGTACTGTTGGAATTTCTACATTTGTTGTTATCGTCCTTTCGGTACCGGGATTTGTTATTAATATAAAGTTTCGAGGTGGACTCGGGACTCACGCGTTCCAATATCTAAACCTTTTGTTCAACTCCTGGAATGTCTTGAGACCCACGTGCATAAGAACGGAGCCATCCAGTTATCGATATTTCCCATAAGAAAGCTCACGGCTTGCTCTTGATCTAGTGGATGTTCGCATTTGATGTTGATATTACACCTCCGGGTTATGTAATCCGTGACGCTTTATTTGTTTTCTTTTTTTGTTTTCAAAAGGTCGGCAATAGCGATTTTATTGCTGACACTCATGAATCTTTTCTTGAACTAAGACTCCATTTGAACGAACATATTGACCGAGTCGTCTGGCACGCTTGAGTACCGGTTGAAAGTAACATCGGTCAAAATATTTACAAACAGTCTGAGGAGCAGCTGATTGAGAAGTCTTTGTGCATATGCGTTTTAAAATCAAAGAATAGAATACAGCAATCAATAACGGTGTCACTTGGTAGCTAGCCGGTTGAGTACGGGTCGGTCCACAGGGAGATGGATTCCTTTTCTTTATGTTCTAATGAGTTAATCCGATCCAGTCGGGTTTTGTTTTAAGATCTAAGAATGAGATAAAAGTTGATAAAAAGCTTGCTAGGGTTAGGATTAGGTTAGTTTGGAATATGGAATCTACTCACTGCTCTCTTTGCCTTAGTTGTGAATAAAGGTGTTAGGGTAATCGGCAACAACGGGGATTAGCACAACTGGGAAGAAACTAAGTTTCTTCCTTTTGGTCCTTATCCATCCGTTCTTGGCTCTTAGCCCTAACCTCCAGTTAATTCAATCACACCCGGTCTAACTAGGGAATCACCGCTATCACGTAAGATAGGGTGCCGTAGTGAGCGGTGTGTGGTTGATTTAAAAAGTGTCCTTTTAATAAAATTATATGGGCAAAGAGAGGAATCAGAGAGATTTCCTTCTCTCGAACCTTCCCTATCCTAACCCTAATAAGTAAGGAATTACTCACTCATTAGGGATGAAATTCATTTTTATAATTTTCTTTTAATAACGTAATTAACTTGCAGATAAATAAAGACAGATAAAAAATTGCAGAAAAATAAAATTCGGATAAAAAGAATGCGAGATAAAAAAAATACCTTTATTGATGACCTCTTGACGATTACAAGGAAATTAAAATTTAATCTAGAAAATAAAAAGAGGCATCTCAAAAGAGGCACCCAAAAGTGGCACACACCAAAAAAGGCTGTAGGATTTCCTATTTATAGATAGGAGAAACCTTAGGGTTTACATTTGATCCACATCTGAAATTACAAGACTACTCTAAGAAAACCGGGTCAAAGTACCGACACCACCGACACTTTGCACCGACACGTACTCTGCACGGCCACGGAACCGCGACCAGAAGCCTTGTTTGGCCGCGGTTCCACGGCCATCTTGGGGGCTCTCTGTCTCATCATTCCAGGGTTGCTTCATGTTGCCTTTTTCTCCTGTTTTCTTTATTTGGTTCTTCAGAATCTTTTCTACTTTCTTCCAGATTTCCAACAGTGCAGAATTTGTGGACTTTTACCGTTAGCTTTGCGTTGAAGTCTTGAATCTTGTGCTGCCCTCGTGCTTTGTGCAATCGAACTGTTCATTGATTTTCATTTGTTCCTTAAACTGTAGGCGGCATCAAACATATTCATCTATTTGTTGGTCGTAGTCTCACATTTGTGGCGTCTTTTCACCATTTTCACTGTATTGTTCTAAGAAGCTGTAACCTGCAACTATTTAGCAGACATGAATCAAAAGCACATATTTATTTGTAATATGATTAAGAATGGGGAATATAATAATGCAATATTCTGATATGAACAAATACCCCCAAACTTATCTTTTGCTCGTCCCGAGCAAAACTAATTTTATTCTCGAAAAAACCTAACCTTACTTTCGCAGGGAATCGCGATTGCACTGAGCTCGTGCAACAAGCCGTTAAACCTCTAGGTGTCCCTAGTAGGAGGAGTGTTGTCTCCTGAGGATTTTCAGCGGATACTACCCATAAAATCCGATCAATTTAGCCTGTTTAATTTTCATTCTTCAATTTGGTATTCTAGTAAGAAATTCTATTATCTTCAACTTAGAAATCATCAACCCATATTTTTCACACTCACTTACCATTTAACTTAAGATCGTATATGTTTTGCAAATTTATTAAGCTTTCAGCATCTTTTGAATTTTCCTTCTAAGGTTCCATCTCAACATAGGAATTTCTATCATCTCTACTGAAGGTATAAGCCCTATCTTTCATCCATATCTCTCATCCAAACCCCAATCATATACCCCTACATGCGTGTATGTATCACCCCTACACTTGGAAATTCAATTCAAGCTATCATACTCTTGTCCATCTTCCAAAATACTTTTAGTTGGTGAATTTTAGATGAAATTGCTCACACATTTTTCATGCGACCGTTAATACTTCTTGAGGTACTAGACGACCGAATACAAAATGTGCTTGCGCATTTAGGCGTAATTCCTCGTCTTGCAATACCTAAGACTTTAGTAGTGACTCCCAAACCAGATGGTCTAAGGCACTAAGTGATAAAGCACCCTCGCTATATTTTTTTTTATTTTACGCAGCCTTAAGTAATTACAAAACCAGTGTTCATTTTTTTATATCTCTTATTTCACACTTATACTTTAATTTTTTTCATACTAAGCATTTTAGACAAGAGCATTTCAAGGTATCCTCTACTGTCCCAAGTTTCAAGGTGCGTGTATGTGCAAGTTGTACGGTATATATTTTCAGAATTTAGACTAAAGGTTCAGAATGATTTTTCAGACTTACACTTCAATAAAAATTTCAATACTCTTCCCTTATTTTGACTTAGCCCAAGAACTGAACTCAAAATTTGCCTATTTCTAAATAAACTATAAGGACATATATTTTCTACGGTTAAATTTTAAGAAAGGTTATTTTTAGGGTTTTTAATTTACTAAGTTTTGGATCTAGTTTTTCCCTACTATTCAACCGTCATGTTGAATTTAAGTCAAATATGGCCAAAATTGAATTTTTCAATTTTTATAATTTTTAAATTTTTTGATTTTTATGGGTTTTAAAATAAGTATGCAAATGCAAAAATATACACATGAATGCGAAGGAAGAAAGCTTACCGAGCACACCCCCAAACTTAAACTTGACAATGTCCTCACTGTCAGGCTACATCAAGAGGGTCAAAATTGTCGGCACTCCCCTTTTTTGGTTTTTTTTAATTTATTATTAACAGAAAAAGAAAACAAAATATATATACACAAAAGGTCCCCCCTCCAAATTTAAGTGAAACAGTATTTCCACTGTTGAAGCATTAAAGTTCAGAATTAGGGAGGAGAAAAAACACAGTATCAAGCTATACAAGGCCTTACACAGGCCAAAGGTTAGCACCGACCATTCAAAAATTTTATCGTTATAATGGTGTGGTTAGTGAAAGAATGGAGTGTAGAGAAAATAAAGGAGAAACACACAAGACCGTGTGGAGATAAAAATAGTATACGGTCTCTGGTGAGGAGAAGAATGGCGGAAGGGAAAAAGAAATGGCGGTGGTTCGACTTCTTCAGGTGGAGGTTGATTAATCACAAAAACCGTGTCATTTAGGAATGCGATTTCGTCAACAAAAAGTTCTTCAAAACTCTCATCGATGTAATTGAACATTTTGCTGTCAGTAAGTTTTGTGCCAGAATTTATCATACTTGATTTGTTAAAAATTATGAAGGTAGGAGAGTCGAAAAACTCATCTACCTCATTTTCAAAAGTATCCAAATCAAGTTGGCTTTCTGCAATGATCAAACTTGAATTATCGGATTGTGATTCATCAACACTCACTGAAATTATAGGAAGAATAGAAGAAGAACCTGAGAAAGTGGGAGAAAGAAGTTGAATACGAACTTGTGGGTGGAGATGGAGTGTATAAATTAGCACAATTTGTAATGACTGATATGTAAAAAGCGATTGTGCTAATCTATCAACCCACTGAGAAATGAGGTCAAATCCCTCAAGATTTGTGAGAAAACATGGATACGTTGAACTTGGTAAACCAGACATAAAAAATGAAATTGTAATGATTTCTTGCAAGGTCGGAATGAGGATGGAGGGAAGTGACTGAGGAAGGGTATCGGTTAAAGATTCAGGAGGGTGTGCGCAATCAATGAAAGGGATAGAATGAATTGGAAAATCCGACTCCTCAAGTAAAACTGCTTCATTCTCAATAATTTCTTCAATACTCTCCTCAAAATTTAGCCTATCCATGCAATTCTCATCAAAATCAAGACACATATGAAGTTCGGGAAAAACAGTTAATGACTCGGGATGATGAATTGGAGAGAGAAACTCATCCAAATATATGGGTTCATCATCCAAAATATTCCCAGCGTCTATATCCTTAATCAAGCGAAAATCAATTTTTTCAGACACCTCATCAAAAGCATGGATATTAATCAATTCAGGTTCTAGAGTGGAGGTGTAGAGGTCAAAAGGATTGGTGGTGATTTCACTCGAAAGGGACCCTTCACAATCAGGTAAATCAAACACTACAAAGTCGCACAACTCATTAGACGTTTTATCTTCAACTGGTGAATCATTTGGAACACTTGATAGACATTCAAAACCGGAGTTATGGGATTCAATTGGGGATTGGTAGGTTTGATTTGGAAGTGTGTACAGCTCACTCTCACCACTCAAATTCTCAATCTGTCCAACGGCCTCATCATACATTGGAAAATTTGGAGCTAGTTGGAAACTAGCTACCGGGTCACTAGGTTGTCTAAGGGCGGCCATGGACGCATACAAATCCATCATATATTGTCTTGACGCTACCATAAAATCTTCCAACGACTGTTCCAGACTAGACTTGGGTTGTGAAGGGGTTTCAGTAAAAAATTCAATGTTTTTTGGATTCTGGAAACTCCCAACTGGCTATGTAGAAGCAATGTCTAGGGAAGGTGCAACAGTTAGGTAAGATGGATAGGAATTGAATGGTTGGACAGTATTAGGATCAACATTTGGATAAAAAGGTGAATGGAATTGTTAATCCCAAGAACTGAAAGTGTTGAAATGAGTGAAAGATCGGCTACGAGATTGTACAATATGTTCAGCAATAGACATGGGTTTCGGAGTTACCACCGGACTCTCAAAAGGGGTATCAACATAAGAAGGTGGTGAAGGTTGAAACGGTTGATACAAAGTGGATTGTGGAGTCCAACTGTTTCTCCTAGACGCGTCTATTGGATCTTTCAAAGAAATTTTGGGCATGGAAGGGTCGTCCGAAATTCGACCAAAACAATGCGCGTAGGAAGTAATGTCTGGTTGAGGGTACCAAAGTTCGATAAGAGTTTTGCGAGGTAGGATACCCATGATGTCAGAAAGGAGAAGTAAAAGAATGTGATGATTTTTTTTTTTGATTTTTTTTATTTAAAAAAATTGTTTGTCTTTGGAGTTTTGAAATATTTGAAAATGCATTTTTTTAGAAAGAGTTTTGAAAAAAAAAATTGTACGGAACTACAGCACAATTTCAAATAACCAAAGTTTAAACGTGCACAATCAAATCTAGAGCTAGGGTCTCCTAAGTCAACTAGACTGCTCCTAACTGGTCCAAAGGGCAAGTTGTGAGATATCCCTCAAATTGCCACTTCACCGCCAATTGTGGCCAGGTAAGAATAAGTAAAGAAAGAAGGGATCCGTTTACGAATCACCGTGAGATGGGCCTTTTACAATTACCTTTTCTACTTATCTATCCTAGGCACCACAAACTCAGGTTTAGATAAACGACTGAATGCCCACAACCTTCCTTTGTCCTAATGAGCGCGACAGTCCTTATTGGCTGAGTCTGAATATTTTTTATTTAACTCGAGGGTTGATGCATATGCTTTTTGTGATTTTTGAGGTCCCAGGAAGGGTAATGAAATCCCTACCCAATCTGGATTGGTGTTATAGCCCCTTAAAAGTCTGTATTAATTATGCAAAGCAGTTAACATACCGAAAACACTTGCAAAATTTTTTTATTTGGCAGCGCAAAGTATACTGCACAAAAATAATTTATTGGAAAGGGAGAAAGATTTTACGCAAAGAACCCTGCAGGAAAAATTTTCAGTGGAGCTCAGGGTAGGAGAGGGGACAAAAATACTTATAGAAAATTTTGGGGTGTTGACGTCAGCAGTTGACTGCAGTTCCATGGTCAAACGCTTGAATCCGCCGCGGTTCCGCGGTGGTTAAGTTGGTTTGGATCTCCAAAATTTTTTCGTTGTCTGTTGTGATTCTCCTCTGTCTGTTCAGATCTTCTGTTTGTTGATTTGTTCACTGGATTTTTCCAGATCTGAATCAGTCCATCTTCTTTTCCTGCGCAATTCACACAATACCTCTCAAAAAGAACAAGATGAATTTTTTTATTTTTTTTATTTTTTTAACCCGAAATTACACAAAGAAAGAGGCTACCGTCTCCCCGGCAACGGCGTCATTTGATTGAGAAGTCATTGTGTGTATGAGTTTTAAAATCAAAGAATATAATACCGCAATCACTAACGGTGTCGCTTGGTAGCTAGCCGGTTGAGTACGGGTTGGTCCATAGGGAGATAGATTCCTTTTCTTTATATTCTAACGAGTTAATCCGATCAAGTCGGGTTTTGTTTTAAGATCTAAGAATGAGATAAAAGTTGATAAAAAGCTTGCTACGGTTAGGATTAGGTTAGTTTGGAATATGGATTCTACTCACTGCTCTCTTTGCCTTAGTTGTGAATAAAGGTGTTAGGGTAATCGGCAACAACGGGGATTAGCACAACTGGGAAGAAACTAAGTTTCTTCCTTTTGGTCCTTGTCCGTCCGTTCGTGGCTCTTAGCCCTAACCTCCAGTTAATTCAATCGCACCCGGTCTAACTAGGGAATCACCGCTATCACGTAAGATAGGGTGCCGTAGTGAGCGGTGTATGGTTGATTTAAAAAGAGTCCTTTTAATAAAATTATATGGGCAAAGAGAGGAATGAGAGAGATTTCCTTCTCTCGAATCTTCCCTATCCTAACCCTAACAAATGAGGAATTACTCACTCATTAGGGATGAAATTCATTTTTATAATTTTCTTTTAATAACGTAATTAACTTGCAGATAAATACAGACAGATAAAAAATTGCAGAAAAATAAAATTCGGATAAAAAGAATGCGAGATAAAAAAATACCTTTATTGATGACCTCTTGACGATTACAAGGAAATTAAAATTTAATCTAGAAAATAAAAAGAGGCATCTCAAAAGAGCCACCCAAAAGAGGCATACCCCAAAAAAGGTTGTAGGCTTTCCTATTTATAGATAGGAGAAACTCTAGGGTTTACATCTGATCCACATCTGAAAGTACAAGACTTCCCTAAGAAAACCGGGTCAAAGCACCGACACCACCGACACTTTGCACCGACACGTGCACTGCACGGCCGCGGAACCGCGGCCAGAAGCCCTGTTTGGCCGCTGTTCCCAGGCCATCTTGGGGGCTCTCTGTCTCATCTTTCCAGGGTTGTTTCATGTTGCCTTTTTCTCCTATTTTCTTTATTTGGTTCTTCAGACTCTTTTATACTTTCTTCCAGATTTCCAACAGTGCAGAATTTGTGGACTTTTACCGTTATCTTTGCGTTGAAGTCTTGAATCTTGTGCTGCCCTCGTACTTTGTGCAATCGAACTGTTCATCAATTTTCATTTGTTCCTTAAACTGTAGGCGGCATCAAACAGATTCATCTATTTGTTGGTCGTAGTATCACATTTGTAGCATCTTTTCACCATTTTCATTGTATTGTTCTGAGAACCTATAACCTGCAACTATTTAGCAGACATGAATCAAAAGCACCTATTTATTTGTAATATGATTAAGAATGGGGAATATAATAATGCAATATTCTGATATGAACAGCAGCGCATCATTGCCCCTGTATTTCTACATGACATTTTAAAGTGGGTAATGTGCCAATTGGCATTCCCCGTCTCGTCAATTCTTTTGAAATTGGGGACGACGTAGCCGCTGGAAAATTCCATAAGATCATATCGTGCGGGGTAAGGCCTCCTAATGTTGCCACAGTTCTTCTGTCCTTCGGCTTCGGCCACCAACATTTTAACTTTGCTGGAAACCAAATCCATGATCTTGTCATGATAGTGTGTCGCCATCGAGCGTAAAGACTTCCCTTATGACTGAATGTGGCCAACTTTCACGAAGATCTGCCATGTTCGGGTTGGTGGGAATAACTGTCGGCTATTTCAGGACGTCGACACCCGGTTCATGAGTAGAGCCTTGTACTTGTTAGGACTGCACCTGAGTGACTTGGGTTGTGTGCTTCTTCACAACACTCATCAGATCATCGATTTTAGAATAGACCTTGGTCAACTCCTTATGTTTGTTCTTAAGTTATTTCTGAAAATCGGCTATGCATTGTCGTTTGAGTCCTCTTCATGAATCACAGTTTCCTTTTGCTTACCTGCTCTACCAAAAGGGTTTCCATCATCGTTTAGAGCATGCTGAGACTGGGATGTGGCGGCCATCTCCAAACCAAGTTGGGGCTGGGGAGCGATGCCCACTTCTTTACTCTTATTACGAAGGTTACACTAAGTCCCACCATATAGACCATATGGATCATGTATCCACTTGAGTCTTCCTTATTGGAAGAGATGTTCGTTGATCTTTTGGACCATCGTCGTGGCCCGTCCTTCTCGAGAAAGGACAGACGAATAAAGACAGTCAGCCGAGTTGTCGTCTTGGGCAAAGCTGGTACCTTTTGGTTGAATTTTCCCCATCATTTTCCCACAGCGAGGAGCGCTTGGTAGACACTTGATGAGACAGAATCAGTCCTTCTGTATTGAGGCTTAGAAGCATCTCTTCATAGCACTATTCGAATCACCATCTTCTTGATTTTTGCAGTCAGAATTTTTCTAAACCCACTTCAAATGTTCGAAAGAGTTGTTGATCTTCAAAATAGACTTAGCTGTTGTCGCGGGGTAACCCTATTCTTAGAACCTCATGAACTCCAATTTAGCAGGAGCCTTAGCTCTCTTGTTGGCTCTGTATCTGAGCCATTTTTGCCTTAGTTTTTCAGATTGAAAGGTCTAGCAGGCATCTACTTTCATGGAAGCTACTGTAGGCCGATTTACGGAGATTCTGGAGAAGATGTTTGGCCACGCGGTCATCAAGGGCATCGCCTGAACTTGCCCGAGACGTCTTGCCATCTCCTTTGAGTTGACGGTCCTGCCTCCAGCTAGGGCGACGAAGAATTGTTCAAATACTGACTTGCGCTTGGACTCAGATGCCCTTGCAACCACAACATTCGGCCTCCTCCTTTTTTAGACCAGCTTGTTCACTGTTGGAGCCTCTGAGGTAGGAGCTCTGATGGCTGGGACGAATAAGATGGACCTGAACTGGAGTGGTTTCTCTATCCATTGTTGCATAATTTCTGATGGAAGAGTCACTCGGGTCGTCGCCTTGATTATGTATGCGACCATGGTTGCGTCAGCAGCTGAATTTGTCTTTGAAGACATTGTTTTTAAGTCTTCGATCGTTGATTGTTTCTGAAAGTTGATAATTTGGGTGAAGGAATAAGATTTCAGTACAAATAACGGTGTATATGTTGAATGAGTTCGTATGATCGTTTGACCCGAAATATAGGAGGAAAGATAGGTCCCACCAGGTATGCTAGAATCAATAGAGTGTTTTTCATCACCCTATGGAGATGGATGCGCATGTGTTTCAGGCATGTACAGATCCCCCCTACTCGATGGTGGGTAAGGCTTTATTAATCATGGGGATTCTAATCTCCAGCAGACATGGACAAAGCTGCTGTTAATTACCCCTCTCTTTGACGTGAGGGAACCTCTGATTAACCGGTCATGCATATCATGCAAACTCATCTTGTAATGTGTGTGTGTATATGGAAACCAATTTTCTAGGCCTGTATAAACATATTAAGGGCCATCACATGGGGTCTTGCTTCCCGGTCAACGGGGTGGAGGTCAAAGGGGCTAGCAGTCCTCTTGCGAGGCTTGGGGTAGTGCCTCGAAACAAAAAAAAGACTTCCAGTGTGTGAGTGTATGGGGGAGTGAAAAAGAAAAGTGGATATCTCCTAAAGAGATATCCACTAGCGGGTATCTCAATAAAGATATCCGCAAGCGAAGATCTCTTTGGGAGATATCCGCTGCGGGTATCTCCTTTGGGAAATCCATGAGTGGGTATTTCCTTTGAGATATCCGAAGCGGACATAATGTATAGTGGAAAATCCACTTTCGGGGATTTCCAAGTCGAAAAATCCCCTTGCAAGGATTTTTGAAGGTAGTGGGAAATCCCCTTGCGGAGATTTTCGAAGGTAGGGGGACCCTGCACGGGGGCGTGGGTGATGAAGCCCGAATACATTCATCGATATCTCTTGTTCGAATATGTTTGCTCAGGGTGAAAGGCATTTGCTTTCTCCCCGAAGGTTCTTGTAACACCCTAGTACATTTATACAAGAATATCTGGTATTTTAAGACTTGTTTTATATTTTCCTACTATATTCTTTTGGGTTGCGAGTGATTCGAATAGTAGTAGTTGTTATCCGACCTAACCCGCATGTTTAGAACCCAGTATGGTGCTAGAGTATATCTGATATTTACCATTAAAGTGTATCTACATGGATCTAGTATAATATATACATCACATATATTTAGATCTTAATATATCTATCTATAGCCACAAGTTATGAATAAATTATATTTTTCTAAGTGACATTGCATGGCTTATCACCCCATATCTTATTTCTCTTTTATCTATTATGTTCAAATCCTAAAATATCAGATAACCAAATATTTACTAAATCACCGTATATCTATTTAAATTACTTTTTAAATCTTATTAGGGGGTATATGTATTTCATATTATATTATTGCATTATGGTTTAGAAATTTACGTATGTGTATTATTCTCTATAATATATTGTTGACAAGATTCTGGTGAAGGTTGGTTGTAATTTGATATTATCTGTAAAACCCTAAAACTATAATATATATATATAGTTTTAGGGTTATCTGTAAAACCCTAAACCCATTAAATATACTATATATATAAACAGTTATATATATATATAATATAAACTAACTCTCTCCCCCCGTCTCTGTCTCTCTCTTTCTCTCTCCGTTCTTTCTCTCTCTCTCTCCCTCTCTCTTTCTCTCTCCTCTCATTCTCTGCCTCGTCCCCAAGCCCTAACCCTCACCTTCGAGTCCTCGTCGCCGCCCTCCTTCTTCCTCATTATTGTCATCATCTCTCACTTCCTCAACCTCACCACCCTCATTATCACCTCCTCCCTCAACCCCGAGACTTCACCCGAGCCCTAACTCCACAACCGAGAACCCACCTTCTCTTCCTCGTTGACCTCGCCGCCTGAACCCAACTACTACCACCATCACCCTCATCACCTTCTCCTTCTCTTTGTCGTCAGAACCCAGCACCTCTTACAACATCGCCAACATCTCTTCTTCTTCTTTTCTTCTTTTCTTCGATCAGCGAACTAACCCCTCATCGCACCACATCACCTCGCCGTCAACTTTGCCTCTCCATCTCCTCATCGCTAACCTAACGACCTCTTCTCCTTGCCTCAACGTGACCTAGAACCCAGCCACCATCATCAACCCCGACCTCATCTTCTTCTTCTTCTCTTTTCTTTTCTTTCCTTCACCGGAGCTTTTCACCGCCGCCACCCACTTCCCCTCGCAGACGAGCATGACCCAGATCATCCCCAGTCACCACCTCCTCAAAGAACAAACCCCATCATCCCTTTCTCTCTTTTCTTCTTCTTCACAAGCTTTTACCCCGACTTTATCTCATCGCAAGCTAACTCCGACTCGTCGCTGTCACCTTCGACCCAGACATCAGAACTAAAGCATTCCACAGAGCACCAGCAAACATCCTAGAGCAGTATACAGTCGCTTTTAGCCAAGGTTGTGAATACATCGTGTTTTTGAATGTCGTTGTTGTGTGGATATCCATATTTCGTCATGAGTTTATCATTCGAGGTAAGTTTCTAAACTTGCAACATGCTACATTATATATATCAATATTTATAGTTATTTATAATATACGCATTTTAATATTTAGCAAGTTATTATCAATATACAATTTTATAGCACTAATCTATATTTTGTATCAATAACAAGTTTATCTTGTTACATGCTAGTTCATTATAATTTTCAATATATTTCCACTGTAGTTTCATTATCCTTTACCTAGACTACAGTATATCTAGTAGAAAATGCAAACGTTATTACATATAGGTATATATATATATATATATATATATATATATATATATGAACAAATTAATTATACCTTACAAAATAAATAATATACATTAGTTATTTCTACATTGTTTTAAATAAACTGGTTACTGTTTTCCATCAAGTATTTATTATGTTTAATACACACTGCCTGACATGTTCACAACATGTTATCTTTCCTGTTACTTGGATAAATTACCAATGCCAACAATCTTGACTTGTTGTCCTGATGGACATGACTTGTTCTCTAGATTGACAAGGTATGTACCTGCATGTTCCTATGTTGGCATTGGGTTGATATCGTTAATACCTAACTTGAACACGAAACCTGGGAGAAAAAGGAAAATCAATAATGAAACCTAACTTGTAACTCAACAGCTCACTACTTTCCAGAGACTGATCAGTCGATACGGACTTCTAGCCTCGGAATGATGATGCTGAAATCATTCATCTGTACATGATATTGTTTTTTACTGCCTAACAGCACGTCTCGGATTGAACCCCGAGTGTCTTAACCATGGTCCCGGGCACGCACGAGATACTATTGAGTTACATCGACGATTCCATTAATTGATTTCAAATACAGTTAAGATAGATAACCTAGAAATATAGACTTTAGGATACACGTAGCATACATATAGCTCACTATTATAACACCTATGATTATTATTTATACCCATATCTCCTTTATAGCATCCTGTTCTAGTTATTACTATTATTATTAATATTTATAACGCACTGACGTCTGGGTTTTGCATGGCCCAGTTCCTTTGACCTTGTCGCGAGAAGATCAAGAGTATTTTGACAAGCAAGCAGAGCAATGAGGAGCTTGATGGTTAGTTTTAGAAATGCTTGGTTTATTTTATTTCCGTAATTAAGTTTATCATTATAATCCCCATGAGAGAAGTGATTAGGATATTATTTTTTTATTGGATCTTTATTTGTTTCCGTTATATACATTTCTTGATTATTATCTATTGTGGCAGATGGAAATATGTTAGTTAGATTTTATTTATTGTTCTTGTTATCTGATTGACAGCCGTAATGTGACTATGGAATGATCTTTCCTCGCCACAGGTAGCATGGTTGGCTTTGTCACGTATCGTATTTACTTATTTTGGAAAGCGGGGCGGACAGTTCTTCTCCTCTCTTGTTCTTCAAATTTGATGAAGAAAGTTTGGTCCTTTGTTGGGTTTTAATCTTGGATCTTTAGATCTTTGAGATGAACTCTTCCAGAGATGGGTTCATTTTTAATGGGTCCTATTGAGGAAAAAGGAGATAGAGGGGATGAAAGAGATCCAAAAGGAACTCTCTTTCCCTTTGGGTCTCTCTTGAGGAAGAAGAAGAGAGAGCCCACCTCTAAAATGAAGATGGAGGAACAAAATCCTACAGATTGCAAAGAAATCAAAGTTTTTATTTCTTCATATGTTTGGCATTTTTTAGGCTTACACTTTTACAACTTAGCCCTCGGGCTTTACAATTTTGTCTTTTTACCCATTCTTTTACACATGTGCACACGTTTTGTATCTTAGCCTTTAGACTTTATAAAATTTAGGATTTTTGTCCATTTCTTTTATATTTTTTCATTACTAAATTACATGTCATATTAATCTATTACATTTTCATTCTCCTCTACTGGCATGGAGCCGGGTCTATGCTTGAGCTTGTGCCAGGCTTGAACCCACTTAACTTGGGTTCGGGCTCGGGCCCTCTTGACTTTAACTTTGACCTTGACTTTGGCAATAGTGTGACATTTTTGACCTCAACACCAATACTATCCTTGTAAAGCAACATAATTTCTTCACTAGAACAAATATGGTTTGGCCCTATGGATGGGACAATCAGTAGGGACAATTTTTTGGCCCCTACGGTTAACACCGTAGGGGCATAAGTAAATTAAAAATAATTTAAAATTAATTTCAGTATTTTCCCCTACGGTGCGACAAAAGAAAACCGTATGGTTAGCATTATAGGGGTAATTTAGAAAAAAAATAACACAGAAAATAAAATCCCCTCTCCCCAAAAAAAATTCCCACGCTCGAGCCTTATTCTTCCTACCCCCTCCAAAAAAAATTTCCTTCGATCTTGTCCTCCTCCCTTTCCACCTCCATCTCCACCATCGAGGTGATCCATCACCGCCGATCGACCTCGATTTCCTCGTTGCTACCCCTCCTTCTTCCCGGCCTTGTTCAGCTCGTCGAGCCCTAGCTCCTCCTCACCGCCAACCTCGATTTGCCCCCTCATCGCCTCCAAACATAGCCACCTCGTCGCCACCCTCGATTTACCGCTTCCAGAGGTTAATTTCTTCTATTTTAATTTTAATTTTCTAAAAGAAAATTGATTTCTTCAATTTTAGGAATTTATTAAATAATTTTGTTGTTGGTAGTGTTATTGCTGTTGCTGTTAAAGTTAGGACTTGGGGTTAAGGTCGGGTTAGGGGTTAATTAGGGGGTTAGGGTTATGCTTAGGGATAGGGTTAGGGTTAATTAGGGGGTTATGGTCAGGATTATGATTAGGGATAGAGTTTGGTTAGGGTTAGGGTTATGCATTAGGGTTAGGGTTTGGTTTGGGTTAGGGTTAGGTTTAGAATTAGGGTTACAGTTAAGGTTAATTAGGGTTAGGGTTATGATTAGGGTTAAGGTTAAACTTATTATTAGGTTTAAGTGTTAGGGTTCGGGTAATGTAATGAATTTTTGTAGGAAGTTTAGTGAAAAACGGCTATAGTTTAGGGTATTTTAGTGAAAAACCTACAATAGTTAAGGGTATTTTAGTGTAAAAAATAAATTTGAGCAAGGGGTTTTTTACTAAAAATTTTTAATGATAGTTTAGGGAAAACAACAATAGTTAAGAGTATTTTAATTAAATCTATAGTAATTTATATAGTTAATTTAAGAAGATGAATCGCTTAGTTAAATTTGTTAAGCTGGTATAGTGAAAAACCAAAAATAGTTAAGGGTATTTTAGTGCAATTTAGTAAAATTGAAGAAATAGGTAGATAAGGAAAAATTTTACGGTAGTTTAGTGGAAAACAATAATATCTAAGTGTACGATACTCGATGATAATGTAAACGTAAAACTCTAACGTAAACGTAAAAAACATTACCCTAAACTAAAAACTTCCAAATCGTGAAATTGAAACGTAAACGTAAAATCAATTCAAGTTAAATCTTCCACTAAGTGTATATATGGTACTCGATGATAATATGAAATTTTCATATTCTCATCGATAATAATAAATGAAAATCAAAGCATGCTTTAGTCCCCGTCTATCGGTTAATATACGTTCGGTATTCGTCTTGAGATAAAACTACACGAAGGTTGTTAATTATCGGATGGTATCGTTCGGTACTAACAACCGTCGTGTAGTCTATATAACGAAAAGATTCAATCGTATGATAACCGATAAATTTGTCCAGTATGGAAAAGTTAGGAATGTATAACGCGAACACCTGCATTCACTTGTGTTTTCATTCGTTTCGAGTTATTTCGTCGGTTCCTTTCCGCTGGTTCTCCATGTACAAAGATAGATTAGATGTTCATTTCAATGTTGTTTCACAACATTTAAATGATTATCTGTTCTACTATAGCGTACTCAGAGAACAGCGGAAAGGTGCTGCCAAAATTTTCTCGAAACGGATGAAAGCACAAGCGAATGGGTGTCTGCTCTATACATTCTTAATGGGATAAAAGCCTTACCCCCGACAGCTGAAACACGCACATACAACACACATACACAGCACACACATACGCAAAGAACATACACAATAACAGCCCTACACCTAAACAAAATCATAAATTTAAATCAATGAAAAAATTGCCCTTCTCATTCTCTTCTTTGTCAATAACAATCTCCTTCTTAGATTTCTCAAGTCATCATCAAAAACCAACTTCCATCACTTCACTATTTTCTTCAATTTGTAAAACTTATAATTTATATATTATACAGTCTAACATGGCCCATGAGTATATCAGGGTTAAGGACTGGAAGTACATGAATTGGTAATAAGGCATGAACCCTAAGTTTGTCGATGGAGTTGTTGTATTCATCGAATTTGTAAGCGAACAGAATAAGGTTGTGTTGGGGAAGATCCTTTGTCCGTGCGATAGGTGTAGGAATAAGTTCTGGGAGAAAATAGAAATCGTAGAGATTCACATAGTTAAACATGGTTTTACCAAATTTTATACATATATCACGGAGAAGGAGAAGAAGATGTCGGTAATGTGGCGGAAGTTGAAAAAGAAGACAATAATATGGCAGAAAAAGAAGAAGATAACTTCTTTCCATAAGAGAAATTAGATGATATGGTATATGCTGCTCTCGGTGATAGTAATTCTACCGAAGAAGACATTCCTTTCAATCAAGGACTGCTTGTGGATAAGTATGAGAAGTACATGAATGATACCAGAAGACTAATTTATGAGAATGCAAATTATTCCAAAATATCATGGTTTGTCTAACTTTTCCAGATCAAGTGCCTAAATAAATGGAGCAACAAGTCATTCACGATACTTCTCAAGTTCCTGAAAGATTATATGCCCTTAAGAAATAACGTGCCCGAGAGCTAGTTTGAATCCCAGAAGATGATATCTGATTT
Source organism: Agapanthus africanus (assembly GCA_030015575.1). Taxonomy (NCBI): domain Eukaryota; kingdom Viridiplantae; phylum Streptophyta; class Magnoliopsida; order Asparagales; family Amaryllidaceae; genus Agapanthus; species Agapanthus africanus. The sequence continues at coordinate 176,162,102 of CM057350.1, read as the reverse complement.
GGGTCTGAACTGTGAGAAAATTCATGCATGTCCCAAAGATTGTGCGTTGTACCAGAAGAGAACTCATATTTGAAAGAGTGTCCCACCAGCGGAGGGGATAGGTATAAGCCAAAAGTATCTGATAAGAAGCCAAGTATACATGTCAAGGTAGCACAATACTTTCTCATAACACAGAGGTTGTAGAAGCTATTCAGGTCTAAGAAGACAGCCGAGGCAATGATTTGGCATCACCATGTCGCACCAAGCAAAGACTGAAGAATGAGTTATCCAAGAGATTCGCCGGCATGAGAGGATTTTGATAAGAGGCACACAACATTTAGTAGTGATCCTCGCAATGTCAGGCTCGGACTGGCTAGTGATAGTTTCTGCCCATTCAACTATATGGGTGGAGGCCACAGCACACGGCCCGTTGTAATGATAATTTATAATATGTCGCCGGGGTTGGTTATGGATAAGTCCTACTTTATGATGCATCTTTTTATTGATGGACCGAAATCACCGGGAAACAATATTGACGTCTATCTCCGATCTCTAATCGATGAGTTAAAATCCTTATTCATTGATAGTGTGGAGACTTACAATGCAAACACAGATACAACTTTCACGATACGTGCGGTTTTAATGTGGATAATTAATAACTTTCCTACATATAGAATGCTATCAGGTTGGTCTGTACATAGTTACAAAGCATGCCTTTACTGCCACCAAGATACAATATCAAGATAGTTGAATTTTAGTAAAAATCCTTGCTATTGCGGTCATCGGCATTTCTTGCCAGCAGAGCATCCCTACAGGTTTGACGCTTTTCACTTTGATGGTCATCAGGAGCTTCTTGGGCATCTAGCTCCATTATCCGGAGAAGACGTGATTGCTCAGTTGGATAGTTACAATAACATGACCTTCGGGATAGATCCGGCAAGACAGGACTGTCATGCCTCGCTTCCCAAAAGATGGAAGCAGGTAGATGACGAGGCCCGTGTTAGTTAAATATATGCCCTAGAGGCCATTGTTGTACATATGATGTATATTATAGTGGATGCTTGGATATATATAGAGAGGATTTTCTTGCTCAATATGATAGTATTGTAGGGTTACTAGGCACTCTAACAAGGGTTAAGGAAGCATCAAACATGTCCATTTAAAATTTTAGCCATGCCGAATAACCCTAAACAAGATCGTTGGTAGAAAATTAGGGTTTCATATGCTAGTAAACTACGTTTACGACTAAGTGAATACGAAATACAACCTTTGTAGTGTTAGTGTATATGCCCTAGAGGCCATTACTGTATCATACTAGTTTGTATATTACTTAATGGAAGCTTGGGATATTCACCTTGTATATACAATCTTGCTCAAAATAGTAGTATGCTACTTGGTTTGTTTCTACTTCAATGTGTACATGTGTTTATTTTAGTATATCGCCTATACACATTAGTGGAGCCCTTAGGATCTTTGCTTGATTACCAGCGTTGTGATGGCAGTCACACAAGTAGGGGCTGGGTAATCTATAAGCACATCCTTATGCATGCCCCTAATCGCAGGACTATCGAGACAGGGCATCGATACTCCGGAGTAGACTAGCGCATGCGCTTCTCATCCCAGAGTGGGAGATGGTCTGTCCCACAGCCATCAGTACGTCGTACTGGAGATAGTATGCGGGTGCTCGTTGGGTTACGAGTACACTGGACAGGACTCGTCGGGAACTGACCGGTTGGTATTATACCTATCGTCAGATATCAGTTCCCAGGTGACATGAGTACAGCTTAGTCCGCTGACTTGACACTATCACTTCGCCTCGAGTGTGTTCCCACTGTACTTTGATTACTACACTACCACGGCTCAAAGGAGTCGTGCAAACAGGTAGTAGTTGGGTGCAGTCCCGGAGCACTTGGAGGCAGTGACGGTTAGACAGGATTCGTCTCTCCCGGTATTGGGAGTTGACATCGCGCTGTGTCTAGGAGAGCCATTACACGAGTAGTCCCTGGTCAGGGCAAGCGAGATATACTGGTAGGCTTCCAGTGTTATCTCAGGGTGTATTGGGCTTCACTCCGACACGACTTGTACCGCTATTAGGGAACTGACGTTTACCGCCCTCCTAGGCCCGCCATGCGATGTATCAGACGAACAGACCGGACTGTACGGAGACTGTCACATTCAGGCTCAGTAGGAGTTCAGATGGGTTTCGCCTCGTCAGTCTTCTTGTCGGCATCTACCTGGGGACCGTTACGCACAGCTAGTGCCGCTTGCGGTCTGTGGTTAAACCCACTGCCAGCGTATTGTCGAGTCTTTAGAGTCCCACATAGAAAGCTATTCGCCTTTAGGCAAAAGAGTAGAGGTCGCATGGTTTTGCGACAGGTTGCATGGTTTTGCGACAGGGTTCGGTTACATCCGTGCACTTGTGCACGTTTAGTGTCCGGACAGTTTACACTAGCGGGCTTTGGTTTAAGCTAGATCCTAGTGTACATATTGGGATTGGTTTTATCCAGTTTATATTCGTGTTCCTCGGAACGCGGATGCGGGTGTGTATGCACAGTTGGCGGAGAGACAGAGGCAGAGGATTCTCATTAGGGTTGTTGACCGTTGACTGTTCACTATTGACTTTTTGCTCAACCCTAATGAGAATATGATATATGATTAACAATAATATTAATTAAGTATTGTGGTGACATGGTTGTTGAGGGGTTGACTTTGTTGACTTGTTGACTTTGTTGACCGGTTGACTAGGTTGGACTAGTTGACCATCATGATGACAATGGCTATCATTTCATGGCAAAGACTTTTTACTTGCTTGTTCTCTTCTGCAATATGAGTGCATGAAATGATATAGCCATTTTGACTTAAACCATTTACACAATACTTGATTACTATTTTTGTGATGATGGTTTTGGATTATGAGAGCAAAGAGAGTAAAGTCTTTCTCATTCTATCATTTTCATTCTCTCTCTTGTTCTTGAGCTCTCATCTTCTTCCTCTTGCTCTCCCTCTCTTTAGTCTATGGTTCACTTGTCTCATGTGTTGAGAACCAAGAACCATAGAGAAAATCCCTACACACTCTTCTCTACTCACTCTAGTTCATAAGGTTTGGCAAACCAAGTGAACTAGTTTTCTTCAAAGTCCGAAGAAGAAGCCAAAGGTAGAAGCTTTCAGGTGGATCGATCTCCGGCGCAAGGAGACAACGGGGTGAAGCCGATCCGGACAACCATAGAGGCTTGAAGACGAAGGAGTTCAAGAAAGAAAGGTATAACCCCCTAACCGAGTAGTTAACAACTCCTAGTTAGGTTGTTAGTTAGATATTTAACAAAGATCCGGTTTTGAGTCCATGTTACCACCTCTAGAAAGTTGTTTTTCACCAAATTCCGCATGCCCGAAAGTACCGGGAGAGGTAGCATGGACTTACATGTAGATCGGTCCTTCACTTCTATAGCTCCTTGTTGAAGTCCCTTCGCTGCGATCGTGGTTCTTCCGAACCCTTGCATGGCTTCACGAGGCGAAAGACGTGTCCTTGCTTGAAGTCTTCGAGGCCGAAGATGATCTACGTCGAGGGGATGCCAACTCAAGCTTCTACTTCACTAACTTGAGAATTAGTGAAGCAAACACCCTAAACTAAAGTTCTAGTCTAGTAGAGGATGGAGAAATAGGAAGTGGGTTCTGCTTAGAATTTTATTTCTCACAATCTTTCTCACTTTGGATCAAACCCTAGAAGATTTTTTCTTTTGAACAAAGAAGAAGAAGATGAACTAAAGAAAGAGATGAGGATAATGATCAAGTGAGAAAGCTAACCATGGTGAGTGAGTATCATATACTAACTCTTGTAAAGACTTAACTGTTAGTTATATGTATGCCCTAGAGGCCATTACTATACATAGGATGTATATTGTAGTGGATGCTGGGACATATATAGGGAGGACTTTCTTGCTCGACATGATAGTATGCTATCTGGTTGATCTTTATCTTAACGTGTACACTGAATGTCTCCCTGTTACATGTTAGTAAAGCCCTTAGGATGTGTACTTGACTACCTGGATTATGATGCGGATCATACTAGTGGGGACATGGTAGTCTATAAGTACATCCTTCAAAGTCCCTAGTCGTGGGTGTATCGAGACGGGGCATCGATATACCAGAGTAGACTAGCGTATACCTTCTCGACCCATACAGATGGGCGATGGATGATCCCATATCCATTGGAGTTTGACATCAGAGATGATATACGGGTGCTCAGTAGAGACTGGGTACACTGGACGGACTCGCCGAGAACTCCCAGATGGTATTATACCTCACGTCAGATGGCAGTTCTCTGGTGACACTGGTACAGAGTAGTCTGTTGACCCGAGATCGTCATAGAGTCTTGTGTGGTTCCCACTGTGCTTTGATTTCCATCTTACCACGTCCAAGAGGGCATGCAAAACGGTGGTTTTTGGGTACAGTCCCGAGTCACATGGAGGCAATGAGCGATAGGAGGGGATTCGTCTCTCCCGGTATTGGGGGTTGATGTTGCGCTGTGTTCGATTGGCTATAACAGGAAATCCCTGGCCAGGGTTGCTGAGATTTACTGTTAAGTGTTACCAGTAGTTTCTCGAATTGTTATAGACCTCATATCGACACGACTTATCGAGCTATTGGGGTCTGACGTTTACCACCCCTAGGCGAGATATGCGACATATCAGACGAACAGACCGGACTGTACGGTAGTGTTACTGGTTGGATTCACTAGAGTGTGAGCGGGCTTGCTCATCGATCTTCAGATCGCTCAATACCCAGGTGGCCGTTACGTTTAGCAGACCGCTTGCGGCTTGTGGGTGTTTAATATGATCATCATCTACTGCCGGCGTATTGACGAGTCTTTAGAGTCCTACACAGAGGTTTCCTGGCTCAAGCGAAACGAAATAGGAGCGCATATGAGATATGTGCGGGACCGAGAATGATACCAGTATGTGATACTGTATACGATTCTCGCGATTTGTGACATTGATCGGTTATATGCGATATAGCCGGGTTATCGGATCAAGTGTTGATTCGATAAGTTGTTACTGTTGAAACTAGTCGGTTATATGCGATATGACCGGATCGTTAAATCAAGTGTTGATTTAATGATTTAATGTATAATTATATATTTGATATATCACTTTACATTAACTAGTATCGGTTCACTTAAGATAGATTTTCTCACTCGGATGTGCGCATTGTATATGCGATATATTTTTGTGCACTTAATTGTATCATGTTTGATGATGCATGTTAACTTGGTTAAGTGTAAAGATTAAACCATGGTTAAGTTAATGATTAGGGTTTTCCTTATCTTATTTATTTATTTATTTATTTTTAGAAAGGATTAAAGAGAAGAATGGTGGCTTTCTTTGTTTCTAGTTGAAACTTCATGAAGGTTTGACCAAAGCTACCATTCTTGTCTTCTTCTCCTAACCCTAACCATTCAACTAACCTTGGTTAATTCTCTACACTTGACTATAGTTAATGTTATGATAAGTATTGATTTACTTTTGATTTTAAATTAACTTATCATAACACTTTCTTCTTCTTCTTCATCTTCTTTAATGAAGAAAGCTTCACTTCATCAATGGTGGATTGATGAAATGAGTGAGAAATCCAATTCTAAAGTGAACCCACTTCCTATTTCTTCATCCTCTACCTCTTGCCAAGTAGTAGAGTGTGTTTTCTTCACAAGTTTCATCACTTGGTGAAGTTGGAGCTTGATCTAGCGATGCCTCGACGTAGATCATCTTCGGCACGAAGCCGACGACCTTGCCCGCTCTTTCTCCGATGAAGCCGACGCTAGAGCCCGGATTTTGATTTGGACAGCGGAGATGACTTCATCACGGAGCCGTGGAGGTGGAGGACCAGATCTACAAAGGTTGTATTTCCGTATTCTTGTAGTTAAGTGTTAACTAGTTTCTTTTTCGCCTAGACTTCTAGCCAACGATCCATAGTCGGGTTTCTCGGCACCGTTAAAATTTGAAATTGGCATGGTTGATGCCTTGTGAGACCTCTTGAGAGTGCCTAGGAACCCTACAGTGGTATCAGAGCATAGCTAGAGCCTTAGGCGAAGTCTAGACGGAATTTGAAGTCCGAACGAACCGAAACCCCAAAATTTCCATGCTCTCTGGACATTTTCTAAAATCGTGGATTTTTCAACATTAAAAATATGCAGAAAAATCAGCAGGAAATTATAAGAGTTACGGTGAATTTTGATGACCTAATTCCATTATTCCGCCGCGGATCCGCGGCACGAGCATGGCTCGTGCGGCGCATCCGCGGCCATTTTGTCGTATTGTTCATCGAAATTTGCACCATAATCAATAATTGTCAGTGCTGGTTTTCCTGGGAATATTTTAATATTTATTCCAGAGTTTCATTTTCTGGGTTGTTTTGGGGATTCGTATATTCGATCGGATTATCAAATTTTGTCTGTGTGGCTTTCCGGGTAAATTTTAGAATTTGTTAAAAAGTTCGACCGGATATAAATACCCAATTTTTCCCCTGTCGGGAAATTTCCAAGTGTTGGATTTTTCCATAGTTTAACGACGTTCTAAGTAGTGCAAGTAACGCGATGGACCCTCTAGAAGACAACAAACCTTAACTCGATTATGTGACCGTCTTGAACTGCCCTTTGAACCTTAGGGTTTGGGGCAGTACGGCGTGCCACATGTGAGGCGTTGGCTTGACCCTTCTACGGCTGGACCGTTGGTACTGAGGCACGAACTGAATGTTGTTAGACTTATTTCATGTGTTGATTTGTATCGGGAAAACTTGGGTGTTTGGATGTTCGATCGGAAAGTTTAACATTTTCTATTTTATTCGGAATGTGATACAATAATTGGAATTCATAAAGAGTTATGAGATAACTGAATGAATGTTATAAACATAGCAGTTTAGTCTCACTTGATCGGTTGCCACGGAATTTTGATGTGATCAAAAGTCCGTCGCAATCACGTAGCGTACGCGGATACTCGCCGGGTAAACTTAATAGACAGCCTCGCTCCATAGCCCCGACCAAGTGACTGTAGGAGAACCCCGTCGCCGAAAGCATCCGTTCGGGTGCTCGCGGCAGCGGTGTTCCGCCTTGGTGCACTTCGTCGACGGTATCGAGGGTGCGGCCGTCTACTGAAGTTTATGACGAGCATTCGATCAGGGTGTCGGGAATCTTGTTGAATTGCCCGACTTGATATTGAAAAGAGTTTTCGATAATGAGACTAAAATGCGGGGTTTATAATTGTTAGGCATGCGATGTCTAAAGAATTCATTTGATTAGGCATGCGATGTCTAAAGAGGTTGCGGATTCCAACTATTGTAGTTTTACACTTTCTTTTCTGTGACCGTAAGTGTAATATGTGATATCGCCGGTTTCGTTGCTATATGTCAACGACAATTGGGATGCGCATATTTACTTACGTTGATGACATATGATGTTATGTGTTGCTGGATATGTTATATTGGATCGTCGTGTTTAAATAGCCGGGGAGTTTTTATGTGAGATGAGTGTTTTTCATTTTCATTCATGTAAAAACTTGTATGTAATATTCTTTTATTGGGGCACATCCAGGTTGCGGAAGTTGTCACCCGTTGTATATTATTTACTTTTCCGCACTAGGATAGACCCAAGGAGGAGGGCACAAGTAACCGGGTTCTGGAGTCCAGTGGGAGACCAACTCGAGGAGTCGAGTCCGGGTCTCCTAACTCTAGAATTGGTAGGGTTGCTTGCCGCTCTCGTAGGGGTCTAGGGGTGTGGGTTTGGCTATTCATCGCGACCGTGGAATCCGTGTTTTATACTGGCTCGTATTGAAAACACGGACGTCCTAGTATATCCAATATTTCATATGTTTCTTCTGCTGCGATATCTGTGATGTGATCATGTGATGTTCTGTGATAGATACATTATATAGTATATATGATATATTATATAGACGTTACTTATGTTTTACACCCGCGCTAGCCCTGCCCCGCTCTACCGTTAGTTACCTAACCTAACGGTGCACGAGGGGACATCGAGGCGAATGCGGATGGCATAAGTGTACGTCGTATTTATCTGTGATGTTTAGGTACATAATTGATGGGACTTCATTAATGTGATTAATGAAAATAAAAGAAACCTAAGATGTTGTGGAATCGAATTTCAAAATAAAACAGGTAGCTACAGTTCTTGCTTTGCACAGCGGTATATGTGATATATCCTGCACCTTATTCGATAAGGAAAGGACCGAGATCCCTTCACCGGGAGTGATTCCTTTAGCAATAACTGGCAGATGCTACACACTCGGTTTGTCTTTTGATTGCTTTTAAGAGTTTTTGCTTTGCACAGTGATATATGTGATATATCCCGCACCTCATTCGACGAGGAAAGGACCGACGATCCCTTCACCGGGAGTGACTCCTTTAGCAAAACTAGAAAAGCCTCAAAAGCACTCCATTTCAAAATTCATTCGATCCTACAACGATATCAAGTTCATTACGCAATAGGTTTTCAGAAAAACCTGTCGTAGCCCTCCGTCATTTCAGATACGTACTAGTTAGTATTCGTGCTGCGGTTGTTTGGCCTCCGTCAAGGCGTAGTGTACGGTAGCTAACTAGTGCTTATCTGCTAGCATATGATGCGATTGGATTAGGGTATTCGTACGGCGTTGTTTGGCCTCCGTCAAGGGTCGTGCGGGTGGGTTTAATTCAATCAGGAAATGACGGGTTGAACTTGACTAGCGGACTATGGGTTGTTTGGCCTCCGTCAAGGTCATAGGACGCTAGGGGCAAAATATTATCGGGAATTTCAAGTGTTGAGATTTGCAATGAGATTGTATACCTTCTATGAGATAGTTGGATCCCGATACCCGCTGCGAGTAAGAGTTACTCCTGGGAGAGTTTTATACATTACAATTAGCCGATCAAGTAGGTGTCTAGAAAGGTGTCAACGGGGTTACGCCTCTGGGAAAATGAGGTTTACATTAATTAGGTTCGTGCGAAAGCACGGGGGACCTCCCTCAATGTACCGACACTGGCCTGGCTGAAAGATTGGCGAACTTGTAGTGTGTAATTAATCCTGGCTAGTCTTTCCTTTTAGGGTTTGAAGGAAGATTTGATAAAAAGCAGTGGGAGCCATCCTGATTAGATAAAATAATAACCAATCTATTCTTGCAAGAGCGCACGCTGAGTGTTTTCTTCTCTCTCTCTCCAGGTAGCGACCATATCACGCCTTAATCAAGATAATAATACGGATATTTGACCGAACCCGCTTGTTATACTGAGATGGGGAACGTTGGTCCCGCTCCAACTTATAATAGTTATAAGATAGAGCAGGAAATTGGGGATTACCAGAATTCCCGTGCCGCCCAAACGAAGAGAGTGCATGATGATGCATCATCTTCGGGTGTGTTCATTATTAAGAACTGTTTCTCAGTATCCTCCGCATCCTGAGTATATGATACCGGATCAGGATCCCAGATATGTAATCTGTTACATAGGGCTACAAAGAGGTAGAAAAACTGAGAACGGGTGATAAGTTTCATGAGACAGAAAACGGGGCAAGAGTTGCAGCCAAGTCTGTTGGTCACTGTCACCCTGTATTCCAAATACATTGATTCTGAACGAATGTTATTAGATACCGAACCAGATATACAAAATCATATCAGTCTCTAGATTAGTAAAGAAAGGATAAAATTTTGTATAGTTGGATAATGTTTTGAACATTTCCTATATCAAAAGTTGATCGGTTCAAGCACGTTATCTAAAAGCATTAATGTTCTAAATCAAACTACAGTTCTTAGTATACGGAACACACAAAAGAGGAAGAGTTCAGAAATGATCGAATCCTTCTTGAGGCATTGTAGACTAGGTCATATCAATGCGACCCGACTAGCTAAAGTTACATGTAGATGCATATTTAAATCAGTTTGAATTTACATCTTGTGAAACTTGCCAGTCATGTCACAAAGATATAATGACACCAGCGCTGTTTATTGGAAACAGAGAAAGAGTTAGTGAACTCTTGGGATGATGCATGTTGATGTATGTTAGGTCCCCTGTCTACATATGCCAGGACTGGTTCTTTGTACTTCGTTACATTCTCTGATGATCTTTCGAGATTCAGACCTATGTTCCTGTTGAAACACAAGTCCGAACCTTTTGAGATATTCACAGAATATAAGTTAGAAGTAGAGAACCAATACGGGTATAAGTATTATGTCCTTTGATGTGATCGAGGAGGAGAATACTTGAGCACGGAAATCCTGGTCTATTCTAAAGGAGAATGAGATTCTCTCTCAGCATTACTCCTCCGGATACACCATAGCACGATGGTATATCGGGGCGGTGCAATCACACCCTATATGATATGGTGTGCTCTATGATGAGGACTACTGCGTTACCTTTTTCCTATTGGGTGTTATGCACTTGAGAAGTTGCATACCTATTGAATAGAGTTCGAATCAAATCAGTTGCCTACCACTTCATATTTGATATGATAAGGGAAGAGCCCATATCTCAAGTTAGTTGAGATTTGGGGTTGTCCAGCCTATGTCTGAAAAGCAAAATCCGGACAAGCTCGAGGCAAGGTCAGTTATGTAGAACTGGAAAGGTTCCAGCTATACAAACTGCAGCTGATGATTTGAAAGAACCAAAGGATTCAATAGTTACCAACGAACCTCAACCTCTCCGCCGATCTAGTAGGGTTCCTCACCCACCTGAGAGATACTTCGGTTTCTCTATGACAGTGGGAGCGAGGATTGCATCATGAGATGATGACCCAACTAGTTTCGAGCTGGCCATCAGGAGTAAGACTCTGTAAGAATGGCTGGATGCTTAGTGATCTGAGATGGAATCCATGTACACCAACAAAGTATGGACTTTGGTTGCTATATCTGAAGGGTTAAATCCCCATCAGGAGCAAGTATATCTTGAGAAGATTACTTGGTGTAGATGGAAAAGTTGAGACTTTCAAAGCTAGACTTGTTAAAGGTTTGCATCATTGACCATGTGTGGATTATGTTGAAACCTTTTCTAAGGATCTATGCTTAAGTCCATCCAGATCCTACTTGCCACGGCTACATACCATGACTACGATATCTGGTGGTTGGGTGTCTTGACTGCTTTTCTAAATGATGATTTGGAAGAGAGCGTCTATAAGTACACAGCCAGAGGGCTTCGTAGACAGTGGGAGCAGCGGAAACGTGTGCAAGATGCTTTATAGGATAAAGCAGGCATCGCGGAGTTGGAACATCTGTTTTGATGAAGTAGTCAAAGAGTTTGATATCATCAAAATGGTAGATGAACCTTGTATAAACAAAAGGGTAGTAGGGAGTATGGTGATGATCTTCGTAGAGTACGTGGATGACATACTCTTGATAAGAAAGGAGTTTCTTATGCTACGCTCGATCAATCTCCGTTTATCACAATGATTCTCCACATAGGATCAAAGTGATACCAACAAAATCCTGGACTTTGGATCTATGAGATAGATCTAAATGGATGTTAGGATACTCACTAGCTATAGTGAGATGGTATCAGTTGATCCTGGGGAGAATCACTGGAAGGGTTCCAGGGTGATAAAGACGATTGAATGTCAGTCGCAGGCATTGTCTTTACCCTCAATCGAGGGACGGTATGTTGGAAGAGTTCCAAGCTAGATACCGTGGCATACTAGAAGATAAAGGCAGGATACATCGCTTCTTAAGATGCTACCAAAGAGGATGTTTGGGTGTATATTGGTTCATGAGATGAACTACGTTTCAACCATTGTGAGACAATGGAGTTGTGGCTTATACCAAGGAACGTCTGTCCCATCAGTGATCCAGACATATTCTAAGGCAGTGTCACCTGATCATGGAGATGGTTGATCTCCAGGGAGATCGAGGTTAGGAGAGTAGACTCAGAGGACAACACAGCGGATCCACTCACAAAGGCCTGTTCCCAGAGAGAGACTTTTATGGGATGGTTGAGTATGAGATACTGCAACCGCTGCTATCAGATGGCCCTAGTGCAAGTGGGAGATTGTTAGTTATATGTATGCCCTAGAGGCCATTACTATACATAGGATGTATATCGTAGTGGATGCTGGGACATATATAGGGAGGACTTTCTTGCTCGACATGATAGTATGCTATCTAGTTAATCTTTACCTTAACGTGTACACTGAATGTCTCCCTGTTACATGTTGGTAAAGCCCTTAGGATGTGTACTTGACTACCTGGATTATGATGCGGATCATACTAGTGGGGACATGGTAGTCTATAAGTACATCCTTCAAAGTCCCTAGTCGTGGGTGTATCGAGACGGGGCATCGATATACCAGAGTAGACTAGCGTATACCTTCTCGACCCATACAGATGGGCGATGGATGATCCCATATCCATTGGAGTTTGACATCAGAGATGATATACGGGTGCTCAGTAGAGACTGGGTACACTGGACGGACTCGCCGAGAACTCCCAGATGGTATTATACCTCACGTCAGATGGCAGTTCTCTGGTGACACTGGTACAGAGTAGTCTGTTGACCCGAGATCGTCATAGAGTCTTGTGTGGTTCCCACTGTGCTTTGATTTCCATCTTACCACGTCCAAGAGGGCGTGCAAAACGGTGGTTTTTGGGTACAGTCCCGAGTCACATAGAGGCAATGAGTGATAGGAGGGGATTCGTCTCTCCCGGTATAGGGGGTTGATGTTGCGCTGTGTTCGATTGGCTATAACAGGAAATACCTGGCCAGGGTTGCTGAGATTTACTGGTAAGTGTTACCAGTAGTTTCTCGAATTGTTATAGACCTCATATCGACACGACTTATCGAACTATTGGGGTCTGACGTTTACCACCCCTAGGCGAGATATGTGACATATCAGACGAACAGACCGGACTGTACGGTAGTGTTACTGGTTGGATTCACTGGAGTGTGAGCGGGCTTGCTCGTCGATCTTCAGATCGCTCAATACCCGGGTGGCCGTTACGTTTAGCAGACCGCTTGCGGCTTGTGGGTGTTTGATATGATCATCATCTGCTGCCGGCGTATTGACGAGTCTTTAGAGTCCTACACAGAGGTTTCCTGGCTCAAGCGAAACGAAATAGGAGCGCATATGAGATATGTGCGGGACCGAGAATGATACCAGTATGTGATACTGTATACGATTCTCGCGATTTGTGACATTGATCGGTTATATGCGATATAGCCGGGTTATCGGATCAAGTGTTGATTCGATAAGTTGTTACTGTTGAAACTAGTCGGTTATATGCGATATGACCGGATCGTTAAATCAAGTGTTGATTTAATGATTTAATGTATAATTATATATTTGATATATCACTTTATATTAACTAGTATCGGTTCACTTAAGATAGATTTTCTCACTCGGATGTGCGCATTGTATATGCGATATATTTTTGTGCACTTAATTGTATCATGTTTGATGATGCATGTTAACTTGGTTAAGTGTAAAGATTAAACCATGGTTAAGTTAATGATTAGGGTTTTCCTTATGTTATTTATTTATTTATTTATTTTTAGAAAGGATTAAAGAGAAGAATGGTGGCTTTCTTTGTTTCTAGTTGAAACTTCATGAAGGTTTGACCAAAGCTACCATTCTTGTCTTCTTCTCCTAACCCTAACCATTCAACTAACCTTGGTTAATTCTCTACACTTGACTATAGTTAATGTTATGATAAGTATTGATTTACTTTTGATTTTAAATTAACTTATCATAACACTTTCTTCTTCTTCTTCATCTTCTTCAATGAAGAAAGCTTCACTTCATCAATGGTGGATTGATGAAATGAGTGAGAAATCCAATTCTAAAGTGAACCCACTTCCTATTTCTTCATCCTCTACCTCTTGCCAAGTAGTAGAGTGTGTTTTCTTCACAAGTTTCATCACTTGGTGAAGTTGGAGCTTGATCTAGCGATGCCTCGACGTAGATCATCTTCGGCACGAAGCCGACGACCTTGCCCGCTCTTTCTCCGATGAAGCCGACGCTAGAGCCCGGATTTTGATTTGGACAGCGGAGATGACTTCATCACGGAGCCGTGGAGGTGGTGGACCGGATCTACAAAGATTGTATTTCCGTATTCTTTTAGTTAAGTGTTAACTAGTTTCTTTTTCGCCTAGACTTCTAGCCAACGATCCGTAGTCGGGTTTCTCGGCACCGTTAAAATTTGAAATTGGCATGGTTGATGCCTTGTGAGACCTCTTGAGAGTGCCTAGGAACCCTACATTAACCCATGGCAAATCCTTATGGTTGGGTTAACAAATATCCATAGTAAAAACAAACTCAAGTGGACTTAGTCAATGCATCCACAAGCTTCTACAAGCTTCATGCATTGATCTAATCCTCCACTAATTTTGTAATCACTTAAAATATTAAAAAACCCAACATAATAGATAGCATGGTGTAAGTCTCATACACCCAAGTCAAGTGTATCATCAACCATGATACAAAAAGAAAACACATTTTAATATATATCACATATATATTAAAGTTGTGTTCATGTGAGAAAAAACCTAAAGTGAAAAGTGTTAGTAAATGTAAACTAGTATATCTAATATACAATTATACACTTAATTATTAAATCAACACTTGACTTAATAATCCGGTCATATCTCATATAACCGACTAACATCCATTGTATCGACTTATCGAATCAACACTTGATTCGATAACCCGGCTATATCATATATAACCGACCGATACAAAAAGTTGCGAGAATAGAATACGGTATCACATACACGCATTATTCTCGGTCCCGCACATATCACATACGTGCTCCTATTTCGTTTTGCCTGAGCCAGTAAAACCTCTATATAGGACTCTAAAGACTCGTCAATACTCCGACAGTAGGTGATGATCACATCAAGCACCCACAAGCCGTCAGCGGCACTAGCTGGACGTAACGGCTACCCGGGTATTGAGCGATCAGAAGATCAGCAAGCAAGCCTGCTCCAACTCCTGTTAAAGCCTGCCGGTAACACTTCCCGTACAGTCCGGTCTCCTCGTCTAATATGTCCCATATCAAGTCTAGGGGTAGTAAACGTCAGACCCCAATAACCGATAAGTCATGCCGATATGAGGCTCATAACGGGTCGAGAAACTACTGGTAACACTTACCATTAATTCTCTAAATCAGCCCTGGCCAGGGACTTCCCTGTTACGGCCAATCGAGCACAGCGCAATATCAACCCCCAATACTGGGAGAGACGAAACCCCTCCTATCGCTCATTGCCTCCATGTGACTCAGGACTGTACCCAAAAACCACCGTTTTGCACGCCCTCATGGACGTGGTAAGGTGGAAATCAAAGCACAGTGGGAATCACACAAGACTCTATGACGATCTCGGGTCTACAAACTAACCTGCACAAGTGTCACCAGAGAACTGGCATCTGACGTGAGGTATAATCCCATCTGGGAGTTCTCGTCGAGTCTGTCCAGTGTACCCAGTCTCCACTGAGCACCCGTATACCATCTCTGATGTCAAACACCAATGGATATTGGATCATCCATCGCCCATCTCATGGGTCGAGAAGCGTATACGCTAGTCTACACTGGTATATCGATGCCCCGTCTCGATACACCCACGACTAGGGATCTTGAAGGATGTACTTATGGACTACCATGTCCCCACTAGTATGATCCGCATCATAGTCCAGGTAGTCAAGTACACATCCTAAGGGCTTTACCAACAAGTAACTATAAGACAGTATAAAGAGACAAGTATACATGTTAAGATAAAGAGCAACCAGATAGCATACTATTATATCGAGCAAGAAAGTCATCTCTATATATGTCTAAGCATCCAATATAATATACATCATCTGTACAATACTGGCCTCTAGGGCATACATACAACTAACAATCTCCCACTTGCACTAGGGCCAGCTGCTGTTGTATCGCATACCGAGCATCCCGAAGAGTCTCTCAAACTGTATCTGGGGAATGGCCTTCGTGAGTGGATCCGCTGTGTTGTTCTTCGTGTCAACCCTCCTGACCTCGATCTCTCGGCGATCAACTATCTCCCGGATCAGGTGATACTGCCTCAGAATATGCCTGGATCGCTGATGGGACCTGGGTTCCTTGGCCAAAGCCACCGCTCCATTGTTATCGCAATACAATGGTATTGGATGCTCAATGTATGGAACCACTCCAAGTTTAATAATGAACTTCTTGATCCAGACAGCCTCTTTGGAAGCATCGTTGGCAGCGATGTATTCAGCCTCCATCGTCGAGTCTGCCACGGTTTCCTGCTTGGAACTCTTCCAGCTAACTGCCCCTCCATAAAGGGTAAAGAAAAATCCCGAGTGCGACTTAGAGTCGTCTTTATCACTCTGGAAGCTCGAATCGGTAAAGGACTCCACTTGGAGTTCTCCGTTACCATACACCAAGAGCATCTCTTTAGTCGTTCGCAAGTACTTGAGAATGCTCTTCACAGCTGTCCAGTGACTCTCTCCAGGATCAGCTTGATACATACTCACTACACTTAGTGAGTATACTACATCGGGTCTGGTACATAGCATCGCGTACATGATAGAGCCTACAGCCGAAGCATAGGGTATCCCTTGCATGCGAGCTCTCTCCAAATCAGTCTTGGGAGACATCTTTTTGGAGAGAGTGGGCCCTGAGATCGTGGGTAAAAACCCACGTTTGGACTCTTCCATACTAAACCTCTTTAGTATGGTGTCAATGTATCTGGATTGGGACAATCCCAATATCCTTTTAGATCTATCTCTATAGATCATAATTCCCAATATGCAGGAGGCATCACCAAGATTTTTCATTGAGAATCTTTGTGATAAGAAGAGCTTGACCGATTGCAGCATAGGAATGTCATTTCCTATCAAGAGTATGTCGTCCACGTACAATACGAGGAAGACAACCTTACTCTCTACTACCTTCTTATAGATACAAGGTTCATCTACGTTTTTGACGAAATCAAACTCTTTGATAACGACGTCAAAGCAGATGTTCCAACTCCGCGATGCTTGCTTTAATCTATAAATGGATTTAAGCATCTTGCACACCTTCCCGCTGCTCCCACTATCTACGAAGCCCTCTGGCTGAGTCATGTACACGCACTCTTCTAAATCCCCGTTTAGAAAGGCGGTCTTAACATCCATTTTCCAGATTTCGTAGTCATGATATGCAGTGATGGAAAGCATGATCCGGATGGATTTAAGCATAGCCACTGGAGAAAAGGTTTCGTCATAGTCCACACCTGGTCTTTGACGAAAACCCTTTGCAACAAGTCTAGTTTTGAAAGTCTCCATTTTCTCATCTACACCAAGTTTTTTCTTGAAGATCCACTTGCTCCCAATGGGTTTTACCCCTTCAGGAGCATCTTCCAAAGTCCATACTTTGTTGGTGTACATGGATTCCATCTCAGACCGCATTGCATCCAGCCATTTCACTGAGTCCCCACTCGTGATGGCCTGCTCGAAGCTAGTTGGGTCATCATCAACCATAATGCAATCCTCGCTCCCACCATCCATGAGGAAACCGTAGTTTCTCTCAGGTGGGTGAGGAACCCTACTAGATCGGCGGAGAGACTGAGCTTTGTTGGGAACTACTGAATTCTCTGGTTCTACTAAATCTTCAGTTGCAGTTTGTGTATCTGGAACCTCTTCCAGCTCTACCACTTTGCCACTAATTTCTTTTACAAGAAATTCCTTTTCTAAAAAGGTGGCATATTGAGCAACAAACACTTTTTGTTCCTCACAGTGGTAGAAAAAATACCCATATGAGTTCTTTGGATACCCCACAAATTTGCAAAGAACAGACCGTGCCTCGAGTTTGTCCAGATTTTGTCTTTTGACATAGGCCGGACAACCCCATATCTTAACTCGTTTAAGATATGGCCTCTTCCCACTCCATATCTCATATGGTGTGGTAGGTACAGATTTAGATGGAACTTGATTCAATAGGTATGCTGCTGTCTCCAGCGCATACCCCAGAAGGAAATAGGTAACTCAGCTGTGCTCATCATAGAGCGCACCATATCTAATAGGGTGCGGTTCCTCCGTTCCGATACACTGTTGTGTATATGGAGGAGTCATCTGAGAGAGAATCCCATTCTTTTTTAGGAAGTCCAGGAATTCATTGCTCAAGTATTCACCTCCTCGATCAGATCGAAGGATTTTAATACTTTTTCCGGTTTGGTTCTCGACTTCTTGTTTATATTCTCTAAATTTCTCAAAAGCTTCTGATTTGTGTTTCATCAGGAACACATATCCGAATCTAGAGAGATCGTCAGTGAATGTAATGAAGTACGCAGAACCATTCCTGGCATATGTAGACATGGGGCCGCATACATCACTATGTACCAGTCCCAAGAGTTCCGTAACTCTTTCTCCGTGTCCCGTAAACGGAGTTTTGGTCATCTTGCCTTTGAGACATGACTGGCAAGTGTTATAAGATGAAAATTCAAACGGATTCAAATATCCATCCTTATGCAACTTAGATAGTCGTGTCGCATTGATGTGACCCAGTCTACAATGCCACAAGAAGGATTCGTTCAGTTCTGAACTCTTCCTCTTGTGTGTGTTTGTTATGCTTAGAATTGTTGATTGATTTAGAACATAAATGCCATTGCATATCGTGCCTGATCCAACCAACTTTTGGTTTAGAAAAATGTTCATAACATTATCCTGTAATACAAAATTATATCCTTCTTTACTCAACAAAGAAACCGATATAATGTTGCATATCAGGTTCGGCATGTAATAGCATTTGTTCAGAATCAATGTATTACCAGTTGGCAATACAAGGTGATATTCCCCGACGGTTTTAGCTGCAACAATTGCACTATTTCCAACCCTTATGTCTTTATCACCTTCTCCAAGTTCTCTACCTTTCCTAAGCTCATGTAACTGATTACATATATGGGATCCTGACCCGGTATCTAATACCCAGGACGTAGAGGAAATGGAGAAACAGTTCTCTGTAACGAACACACCCGAAGAAAATGCATCAACATGTACTTTCTTCATTCGGGTGGCATGGGAATCCTGGTATTTCCCTATATCCTGTTCAGTCTTATAACTCTTATAAGAAAGAACGGAACCAAAGTTCCCCAGCACAGTATAACATGCGGGTTCGGTCAATACATCCATATTATTATCTTGATTAAGGCATGATAAGGTCGCTACCTGGAGAGAGAGAGAAGAAAACAATTTAGCGTATACTCTTGCAAGATCAGATTGGTTATTATTTTATCTAATCAGGATGGCTCCCACTGTTTTTATCAAATCTTCCTTCAAACCCTAAAAGGAAAGACTAGCCGGGATTAATTACACCCTACAACTTCGCCAATCTTTCACTCAGGCCAGTATCGGTACTTTGAGGGAGGCTCCCCGTGCTTTCGCACGGACCTAATTAAAGTAAACCTCGTTTTCCATGAGGCGTAACCCCGTTGACACCTTTCTAGACACCTACTTGATCGGCTAATTGTCCTGTGTAAAACTCTCCCAGGAGTAACAATTACTCGCAGTGGGTATCAGGATCCAACTATCTCATAGAAGGTATGCAATCTCATTGCAAATTTCAACACTTGAAATTCTCGATAATATTTTGCCCCAAACGATCTATGACCTTGACAAGGTCAACAAAGCATAGACCGTAAGTCAAGTTCAACCCGTCATTTCTTGATTGAATTAAACCCACCTGCACGATCCTTGATAAGGTCAACAAGGCCGTACGACTACCCTAAAATAATCTGCATCATATGCATAAACAGATAAATACTGGTCAGCTACCACACACTACGCCTTGACAAGGTTAACAAACGCAGCACGAATACTAAGCAGGACTTATCTGAAATGACGGAGGGCTACGACAGGTTTCTCTGAAAACCTATTGCGTAATGAAGTTGATATCATCGTAGAATCGAGTGAATTTTGAAATGGAGTGATTTTGAGGCTTTCATTAGTTTTGCTAAAGAGGTCACTCCCGGTGAAGGGATCTCAGCTCTTTCCTTATGGAATAAGGTGCAGGATATATCATATACATAACTATGCAAAGCAAAACTCCAAGAGCAATCAAAAGTAAACCGAGTGTTGTAGCATCTGCAAGTTTTGCTAAAGAGGTCACTCCCGGTGAAGGGATCTCAGCTCTTTCCTCATCGAATAAGGTGTGGGATATATCATATATATCGCTATGCAAAGCAAAAAACTGTAGCTACCCTTTTTGAAAAATTTGATTCTACAACATCTTTTAGGTTTCTTTTCTTTCATTAATCACATTAATGAAGTCCCATCATTTAAGTCACCTAAACATCACATATAAATACGACGTACACTTATGCCGTCCGCATTCGCCTTGATGTCCCCTCGTGCACCGTTAGGTTAGGTAACTAACGGCAGAGCGGGGCAGGGCTAGCGCGGGTGTAAAACATAAGTAACGCCTATATAATATATCATATATACTATATACAGTATTTATCACAGCACATCAAATGATCACATCACAGATATCGCTGCAGAAGAAACATATGAAACATTGGATATACTAGGACGTCCATGTTTTATTTTGAGCCTCTATAAAACACGGATTCCACGGTCGCGATGAATAGCCAAACCCACACCCCTAGACCCCTACGAGAGCGGCAAGCAACCTTACCAATTCTAGAGTTAGGAGACCCGGACTCGACTCCTCGAGTTGATCTCCCACTGGACTCCAGAACCCGGTTACTTGTGCTTTCCTCCTTGGGTCTATCCTAGTGCGGAAAAGTAAATAATATACAAATGGTGACATCGACCTCATCCCAGAAGTGCCCCAATAAAAGAATATTACATACATTTTATTTTACATGAATGAAAATAAAAACTCTCATCTCACAGAAAAAAACCCCCAGCTATTCAGAACGCGACGATCCAATATAACATATCCAGCAACACATAACATCTCATGTCATCAACGTAAGTAAATATGCGCATCCCAATTGTCGTTGACATATAGCAACGAAACCGGCGATATCACATATTACACTTACGGTCGCAGAAAAGAAAGCGTAAAACTACAACATTTGGAATTCACAATCTCTTTAGACATCGTAAATCCGAAATATCACATACTTCGCATTTCATGCCTAACTGTATAAATTCCACATATTGTATCACATTCCAGATAAATAGACAGTATTAAACTTTCCGATCGAATAATCAAATACCCAAGATTTCCTAAATAGCTCAACACTTGAGCGGAGTTCAAAAATTCCAGAATACGTCACAGTAGCACGGTCCAGCCGTAGAAGGGTCAAGCCAACGCCTCACATGTGGCATGCCGTACTACCTCAAACCCTAAGGTTCAAAAGGCAGTTCAAGACGGTCACATAATCGAGTTAAGGTTTGTTGTCTTCTAAAGGGTCCATCGCATCACATGCACGTTTTTCCGAAAGATTTAAACCCGAGAAAAATTCAACTCTTGAATGTTTTTCGTGCCGGGAAAAATTGAGTTAATGATATCCATTCGAACATTTTAATACTTTCTAAATTATCCGGAATAACAAAACAAAATTAAATTCTCCAATCGAATCGACGATTATAAAATAAACCCCAAAATACTCAACACTTGAGTTAATTTAAAAATACCCAGAAAATACAAATAACAAAGATAGAAATTATAGTGAAAAATTTTGTGCATTCTTCCTCATTACTGCCGCGGATCCGCGGCCCAAGGGAGGTACGGCCGCAGTTCCGCGGCGGTTTGTACGGATGGTGCGCTTAAATTTCACCGTAGTTCTTAGAAAACTATGCTGAATTTTTTTAAGTATTTTTAATTCTGAAAAAACACAGTTTTGAAAAAATGTACAAAGGGGGGGTTAACTTTGACGTATTAGGGTTCGTTCGGAGTTTTAATTTTGTTAATACATCGCCTAATGCTCTAGCTAGGCTCTGATACCACTGTAGGGTTACTAGGCACTCTAACAAGGGTTAAGGAAGCATCAAACATGCCCATTTAAAATTTTAGCTGTGCCGAATAACCCTAAACAAGATCGTTGCTAGAAAATTAGGGTTTCATATGCTAGTAAACTACGTTTACGACTAAGTGAATACGAAATACAACCTTTGTAGATCGGTCATTCACTTCTATAGCTCCTTGTTGAAGTCCCTTCGCTGCGATCGTGGTTCTTCCGGACCCTTGCATGGCTTCAAGAGGCGAAAGACGCGTCCTTGCTTAAAATCTTCGAGACCGAAGATGATCTACGTCGAGAGGATGCCAACTCAAGCTTCTACTTCACTAACTTGAGAATTAGTGAAGCAAACACCCTAAACTAAAGTGCTAGTCTAGTAGAGGATGGAGAAATAGAAAGTGGGTTCTCTTTAGAATTTTATTTCTCACAATCTTTCTCACTTTGAATCAAACCCTAGCAAGCTTTTTTCTTTTGAACAAAGAAAAAGAAGATGAACTAAAGAAAGAGATGAGGATAATGATCAAGTGAGAAAGCTAACCATGGTGAGTGAGTATCATATACTAACTCTTGTAGAGACTTAACCCATGGCTTATTCTTATGGTTGGGTTAACAAATATCCATAGTAAAAACAAACTCAAGTGGACTTAGTCAATGCATCCACAAGCTTCTACAAGCTTCATGCATTGATCTAATCCTCTACTAATTTTGTAATTACTTAAAATATAAAAAAAAAAAAACATAATAGATAGCATGGTGTAAGTCTCATACACCCAAGTCAAGTGTATCATCAACCATGATACAAAAAGAAAACACATTTTAATATATATCACATATATATTAAAGTTGTGTTCATGTGAGAAAAAACCTAAAGTAAACAAGTGTTAGTAAATGTAAACTAGTATATCTAATATACAATTTTACACTTAATTATTAAATCAACACTTGACTTAATAATCCGGTCATATCTCATATAACCGACGAACATCCATTGTATCGACTTATCGAATCAACACTTGATTCGATAACCCGGCTATATCATATATAACCGACCGATACAAAAAGTCGCGAGAATAGAATACGGTATCACATAAACGCATTATTCTCGGTCCCGCACATATCACATGCGTACTCCTATTTCGTTTTGCCTGAGCCAGTAAAACCTCTATGTAGGACTCTAAAGACTCGTCAATACTCCGGCAGTAGGTGATGATCATATCAAGCACCTACAAGCCGTCAGCGGTACTAGCTGGACGTAACGGCTACCCGGGTATTGAGCGATCAGAAGATCAGCAAGCAAGCCCGCTCCAACTCCTGTAAAAGTCTGCCGGTAACACTTCCCGTATAGTCCAGTCTCCTCGTCTGATATGTCGCATATCAAGTCTAGGGGTGGTAAACGTCAGACCCCAATAACCGATAAGTCGTGTCGATATGAGGCTTATAATGGGTCTAGAAACTACTGGTAACACTTACCAGTAAATATCTAAATCAGCCCTGACCAGGGACTTCCCTGTTATGGCCAATCGAGCACAGCGCAACATCAACCCCCAATACCGGGAGAGACGAAACCCCTCCTATCGCTCATTGCCTCCATGTGACTCGGGACTGTACCCAAAAACCACCGTTTTGCATGCCCTCATGGACGTGGTAAGGTGGAAATCAAAGCACAGTGAGAATCACACAAGTCTCTATGACGATCTCGGGTCTACAGACTAATCTGCACAAGTGTCACCAGAGAACTGCCATCTGACGTGAGGTATAATACCATCTGGGAGTTCTCGGTGAGTCCGTCCAGTGTACCCAGTCTCCACTGAGCACCCGTATACCATCTCTAATGTCAAACACCAATGGATATGGGATCATCCATTACCCATCTCATGGGTCGAGAAGCGTATACACTAGTCTACACTGGTATATCGATGTCCTGTCTCGATACACCCACGACTAGGGATCTTGAAGGATGTACTTATGGACTACCATGTCTCCACTAGTATGATCCGCATCATAGTCCAGGTAGTCAAGTACACATCCTAAGGGCTTTACCAACATGTAACTATAAGACAGTATAAAGAGACAAGTATACATGTTAAGATAAAGAGCAACCAGATAGCATACTATTATATCGAGCAAGAAAGTCCTCTCTATATATGTCCAAGCATCCAATATAATATACATCATCTGTACAATACTAGCCTCTAGGGCATACATACAACTAACAAGTATGCTATCTGGTTTTACTTAATCTTAACATGTTGACTTGTATTGGTTTACTATCTTGCTCTCACATGTTGATAAAGCCCATAGGATATGTACTCGACTACTAGGATTATGATGTAGATCATACTAGTGGAGCCAGGGTAGTCCAAGAGTACATCCTATAACTATTCCTAGTCGAGAGTGTATCGAGACAGGGCATCGATACACCAGATTAGACTAGCGTATACGCGTCTTGACCCATATGATGGGCGATGGATGATCCCATATCCATCGGTGTTTGACATCAAAGATTGTGTACGGGTGCTCGGTGAAGACTGGGTACACTGAACGGACTGGCCGAGAACTCCTAGATGGTATTATACCTATCGTCAGATAGCAGTTCTCTGGTGACACTAGTACAGGTTAGTCTGTAGACCCGAGATCGTCATAGAGTCTTATGTGATTCCCACTATGCTTTGATTTCCACCTTACCACGTTCACGAGAGCGTGCAAAATGGTGGGTTTTAGGTACAGTCCCGAATCACATGGAAGCAATGAGCGATAGGAGGGGTTTCGTCTCTCCCGGTATTGGGGGTTGATGTTGCGCTGTGTTCGATTGGCTATAACTGGAAGTCCCTGGCCAGGGCTGATATGGAGTACTACTGGTAAGAGTTATCAGTAGTTTTTTGACCCATTATGAGCCTCACATCGACACGACTTATCGGTTACTACGGTCTGACGTTTACCACCCCTAAGCGGGATATGCGACATATGAGATGAAGAGACCGGACTGTACGGTAGTGTTACTGATTGGCTCAAAGGGAGTTTTGACAGCTTCGCTGGTTTTCTTCTGATCGTTCAATACCCGGGTGGCCATTACGTTTAGCTGACCGCTTGTGGCTTGTGGGTGTTTGATATGATCATCACCCACTGCCGACGTATTGACGAGTCTTAGAGTCCCGCACAGGAGTTTCCTAGCTCAGGCAAAACGATATGGTGTGCATATGAAATATGCGCGGGACCCGATTGAATGAGAGTATGTGATACCGTATGTTAATCGAGCATTTTTTTATTGGTCGGGTCGTATGTGATATGACCGGATTGTTAAATCAAGTGTTGATTTAACATTTGACTTTTAGTTTAATTTTTTATTTAAACCCTTTTCTTTGAAGAAGATGTATGCATGCATGTATGCACATGTTGATGTGCATGGACACATACATGCATACATGATAGTTATCATGGTTGATGATACACTATATGGTGGCAATGCAAGACTCACATGGTAGTTAATATACATATATATTTATTTTTGAGTTAAGTTTAAAGATAATTCACTCATGGTTAATGTTTATCTTGCTTTGACTTTTTGACCATTCTTGACCTAACTTTTAACCATGAGTTAATTCTCTTTTATCTATTTAACTCAATATAAAATATCTATACATTAACTAATCATGGTTTGAGGTGAGAAGGATTTAATATGATTATTTCATTCTCATCTCTTTTGATGTTCATTATTCATCACAATAGCTTTTGAGCTTAAGCTTAGCCATCATCTTCTTCTTTCTCTCTACCTTGAGTTTTCATTTGAGTGAGTTAGTTAAAAAGAAAGGGTTTTGATTAGAGAATACAAACCACCTGATCATTCTACACACATCTAGCCCATTTGTGTAGGGTGTTTGCTACACTTCTTCCATGGATCAAGTAAAGCAAGGTGTTTTTGGCAAAGGGACTTCGGGTGGATCATCGTGGACTTGGAAGGTTGCTAGCAATCCGTTCCAAACTCTCAAAGGTCCAAGGAGTCACCAAAGAGAGACTACAAAGGTTGTAATCTCTACTCTTAGTGATAGATTGTTCTTTGTATGTGATACAAAACTTGTTACCCTAGAAATGCTAGTTAAGAATCATGGTTTGTTTGTTTTGCACCTCTCTAAATTTTAAAGTGGCATGAGTGATACTACCAAACCCTAGATTAGGTGCAAGGGAAACCCAACAGTGGTATCAGAGCCTAACTAGAATTTTAGACATGGTGTTAATACAATTACGAAAACGAAATCGACTCCGAAAATACGGTATTATGAAACCCTTATTTTGCTCTCTGTAAATTTTGTAAAATGTCCTTTAAAAAATTTTCAAACAGGTGCAGAATGTAGTATGGGACAATATATGAACATGGGTGAAATACTAGGGATGGTGCTCGGATTTTAGCCGAGCACCAAGCTAGGTATTCCGGCCTGGCCGGCCCCCTAACCTCCTCTGCTCCCCGTATTTCTCCTGTGCTCTATTGTCTTCATTTTGGGGTTTCTAGTATTGTTTACTTAACCCAATTTTCATGTGATGATTATTTTGACCTGGGGCTAATTCGTAGTGTGTCGTAGTCGTATAATTTAACACTATATTGGTAACCTTGACAATGTTTAGCAGTTCGAATGAACATCGAACACCATATTTTGTACCACGCTGAAATTTCCAAGTGTTATGATTTTCCTTAGTTGATTGTATTCGTAAAATCGTGCAAGTCCCCCAATGGACCCTCTAGAAGAACATACTAGCCTTAACTCGATTCTATGCCCACGGAACCGCGATCGAACCCTAGGGTTTTTCGTAGTTCCGTTGTGTCATAGGTGAGGCATTGGTTAACTCCTTCTACGGCTGATCTATGAACACTATGGCACGGTTTTTGAGTATTTTTGACTTTGCTCAAGTGTTGAGCTCACGGGGTAATTTGCGAGTGTATGTTGATTCGATCGAAACGTTAAACATTATCTTGATATACCTGTAATGTGATACAATATATGGAATTCATAGAGTTAGGCATGAAATCCGCAATATATGATGTTTCGGGTTTACGATGTCTAAGATGATTTTGGATTCCAAATATTATAATTTTTCACTTTCTTTTCTGCGACCGTAAGTGTAATATGTGGTGTATCACCAGTTGTCACGTCCCGAAAGTACGGAACAAGACCGGCACTTAAACTACGAACGTCTCGAGGTGTGCGTAATCTAAGTAAACCGAAAACCCAGAAATCCAAACCAAGAAAAGTAGTAGAGTGAAGGAAAACCAATTTAAAATCAAGTAGTTTTAATAGCATAAGCCGAACTATGCGGTTTTAAAAACATCAAATATTTCCTGAAAATTTCGGCAGAGTCTCCTTTGTAAATACTGGCTCCCAAACGGGGTACAACATGTATAGTATACGAAATCAATAAAAGGCATCCCCAAGCGGGAGCTAGCTCTTCGTCAATCGGCGGTCACAACCACACAAGCAATATAATATACAACGCCAATGGCGAGGATCAAAAACTCAAAAGGAAACTCAAAACCATAAGAAATCCACAGAAATATAACGCGCGACTCTAAGGTCGAAAGAATAACATCACTGGTCTCTATCTCAAAATAAATACATATTTGGTTGATGGAATTTACTAGATACAACTGAATAATATTATACAAGTAATATGATGGGTACGATACCAATAAACCCACCTACTAGCAAGTCACCCGAAAGAAGCAGTGCCAGCAAATCCGTAATAAAACCTGTACGGCAAAACCAGCAAGGAACTGTGGCACAACGGGGGTGAGTTGCCAACTCGTGCGTAGGAAAACATCTACGAACAGAAACCGCATGAGCAACGCAAACCTAGGTCAACGATCATAATATATCCTCAAATATATATAACATGCAGCCTATAACAATGACTAGGGTAAATATCTAACCCGAGTGTAATCCCATGTGCCCGTGTCAGTGCCTCAGGTAGCAATATATCATATGAATGAGGTATGAATGCATGAAAACAGAATACATGTAAATGAAGAAACTGCTTTCATAATTTAGTGAGATTTTCTTTGTATTTTTAAAATGAGGTATCATAAATGAAATCAGCATCAACAGTGTCTAGCATCGACACAAAACATAAATCTCAATATCTCAAAACCTCAGGCTCCGGCTATCCGGACTGGCCTGTATCATCAAATCTCAGTACCTCAATATCTCGAAATCTCAATGT
The DNA here is from genome assembly GCA_030015575.1 of Agapanthus africanus. NCBI lineage: Eukaryota > Viridiplantae > Streptophyta > Magnoliopsida > Asparagales > Amaryllidaceae > Agapanthus > Agapanthus africanus. The sequence continues at coordinate 176,134,016 of CM057350.1, read as the reverse complement.
CTCAATCTCAATATCTAGGGCGCCGTCAGTCCAGACCGGCCCCTACCATCCATCTCAAGACCACGACGGTATCCTTCGGATATACGACGCGTCGGGTAAAATCACCGGTAGGTAGTCTCCCCCTGCCAGGCTCATCGTCATCACCACGAGCTTCTTGCCCTGGGGTACCTTACCGGGTCTACCATGTACCCGAAACGGTTCATCCAACTCCTCGAATCGGGTCTCGAAATCCATCAGCAAACTCATGGTGGACGACTCATACATCATGGGAAAAACGGCGCTTTTCATTTAAAAAGAGAAAGAAGAAGTTTGTATATGTTTTGCGGTTTTCCCCAAATCCAGAAAATCTCATGGAAATCCGAATCCAAAACCTCAATAGCACGTAAAAAGTGAATATATGCATGAGAATCCATGAATGCGGCATAACAATGAATAACAGTATGCATGAAGTAGCAGGTAATAACTACAATGTCTAAACTAACATATAAGGCAAGTACACTAATATAAGTCCTACAATGGTGCCTTTTGAAATAACACGAATCGTGGGGTTTTGAAAATAGGGACTACGGTGTTTTTAAGAAAAGATACGTTTTTTTGAAATATCCGTAGAATCCCTTGACTTGTCTTTTAAAATACGCACGATTCGTAAGCTTTGAAATAGGTAGGAACCGAATCTTATCTAACAACTAACTAAACTAAAGGGCTAATCTACAAGCTAGACTACAGGTAAGGAAACCGCCTAACATCTGAGTCGATACATATACATACCTGTATATATATTAGTCGGTGATCCCGCCTCAATAATATCATATCCGATACCATATCTATAATCAGACATCCCAAGTCAAGAGTGCGGATCAATCGTCAAGATATAGCTCGTACGTAAATCCGTCGTACGGCATCCCCAAATCTGGGTACGGGTCAATATCATATTCCTCACACTATTCCTCTGGTATCCTTTTTATCCAAGATCATAGTCTAGGGTACTGACCTATGTCTAGTACAATACTAATATCCTCAATACACTCATGATCTGACTACTGATCGACAATCTCGTACAAACCGATATCGTCAGCACATATCATCATCAAGGGGTATACATCGCCCGATACGGCCTAATATCAATATCCTAGCATATCATGCCTCATATCACGATCACATGTCGATCATTTTATTTATAACACTATTCACCCGTATCGCCGCCCCAAGATCCGCTATAACACCAGGACGTACCTCAAGTACGAATCCTGCCATATCACCGATATCACAACCTCAACACAAATCTCATCGACTCATCTCAATCCCAAGTATCATCCTCAAATCCGTACGTGAACACATAGTCCCATACCCATGTGAACACATAACTATATATATTCCCGTAAACACAAATGGAAGAAGAATGTATGCAAGTATGGGTAGGTGTGTGCATGTATGGTGCGACCACTACTCTAGGGTTTCGCGATACTAAACCATCCATATTTATCATCAATAAACTCAAAAAAAATATAATCAATAAATGTGTGTATACGTATTCGTATACATCACCATGAACTGCGGGGGTGCTATACGCCATCCACCCGACTTCTCCCCGTAGATATAAATCTACTCACCTGGTCCTCGCTGGCCGATGCCGACGTCGCCACGCGCTTGCTTGTCTTTTCGAAGTCCATATGGGGTACCTACATATCATAACGCACCATATCGCATTAAAATCCGACTCATGACCAAAACGACGCACGAATCCCACATAGGTCAAAATCTATGGTTGCTTTCACAAATCGACCCAAAAACCCTCGACATCGGCGTACAAACGCCAAACCATCGAGAAAACTCCCAACACACTCATTTGTACAATTACAAGCACTAATTATAATATAAAATAACTTAAAATTCACAAAAACCCCAATTTCACTTAAAAAGTCATTTTTCCGAAAATCTAGCAAGCACAAATCACCGTTTTAGTACAAAACTCGATGTATAAACGAATCTAGCGGTCACAATATTCACTAAATATCTTAAATAAGTCATAAAAATAATTCCCATAATTTAATCTCGTTAAATTCCAAAAACCCTAAAATTCTAGTTTACAAAATACCTAAATTTTAACAATTTTATAGCAAAAATGCACAAACTACAATCTAGCTTGGATTTTCATGAACTAAAGTATTAAACTACACTTTAAAATGTTAATAATGCCATGAATACCCTAATTAGATTTTTGTCTCCCTTATTTAATCAAATTCCAAAAACCTAGTTTGCTTAAAAACTTGATTTGGACAAATTAAATGCAACAATTTACATAATAGCAACAAGATTAGGTTTTCCAAACCTTAAGAGGTTCAACTACACAATTAAAGCATGAACAATTTATCAAAACCCTTAACTTGATCCAAACCCAATTCCTTACAATTTCAACTTGAAGGGTAAACCAAGTTAACACCTAATTAAACACTTAATTAAGCTAACATAAACAATTATCAACAATTTAACTATAAGGTTAAAATTATACCTCCATAATTTTATTGATCTCACATGAAATCTAGCCTCCCAAAATGCTCTCTTTTCACCAAAGTCCATGCATGTTAGGGTAAGGAAAAATGGGTAAGAGTTGGATTTGGATTTAGCTTTGAATTTACATGGATTTTGAGGCATTTTGATGAATTTTTTTGAAGAGAAAAGAGAGGTGAACATGGAGGGGCTACTGCTGATTTTGGCGAAGGGGGCTCGGCCACTTTGAGGGGGGAATGAGGAGAAAGAGAGGTGTTGAAAGTCAACAAAGTGGTCCAAGTCAACAAAGCCCATACACTTTTATCTATTCTCTTTCTAAATTTTCTTTTCTTTTCATGGAAATAGAGTGGGGAAATGGGGTAGGGGCTGCTGAAATTCAGCCAAGGGAAGAAATAAATGGGGGTGTGTGAGTATGGGTATGGGTGTGGGGTGATGGAAAATGATAAATACAATACTCCAAACATCCATTTACACTAAAAAAAAGCCTTTTTTCTTCAATAATTTCTAAACCGTTTTGGCAAACGATTTCGTTTCAAAAACTACATGATAAAATTTTATTTAATGTTTTATGATGCACAAAATTTGTTTCAACTCATTCCAATTTGTAATTTTCCCTAATTAAATGTATTAGTGACGTCTTAAAATAATAATAAAATAATTTTTTTTCAGAAAATTTGAAATTTCACCAGTGGCTCAATAAACACCAAATACTAGCAATTACATAGCTAGAATATGTATATTTAATTTTTATAATAAGATATTTGTATTTTGACTTTTTACAGAAAACCCCCTTATTTTACCGATTTTTCGAAATTTCACCGAAACGATTTTCAAAACGTTACAATCTTCCCCCCTTAAAGAAATTCGGTCCCCGAATTTAAATTCAAACTCCCCCAAATACAAAAACATCTAAGCAAAACCATCAAGTCGTCGGGGCTCCGAAATCATAAGTACATAAAACGCATCATAGCGCAATACATGCGCATGAGTAATGAGCAGATAACTCAAAATCAAAACTCCGTCAAGCATCCCGCAATCATCGGAGTCACGGTAAAGACACCAATGTCAAATCCAATACAAAACCAATATGATATAACTCGAAACTATACATGTAAATATCAAATCTATATATGTAAATATCTGAAGGAAATGAATGCCAAATATATTCAGGTACTGTCCTCTGACTAGTCCTGCCCAGTACGAAAACACATAGCAAATATCATAAAAACGTACTGCTCTATAGGAAAAATCAATCCCAAATACGCGTATGAATACTACGTGCGTCTGGTGTGCACGGAAATCAAAATCCATATACGTGCCATACAAGTGCACAGAAACAAGATCTAAGTGCATTGGGTGTGCACAAAGCATCTGTCGTAGGCAACGTGTGTGCCTGACAGCAAAATCAGGTGTATCTGACATGCACGAAGAATCTCGATTTAGTGCACCTGGTGTGCACCAAAATCGCACCTCAAAACATGCGCCCAACATGCGCGAAAATCCAAATCAGATGCATCCATCGTGCATGAAATCATGAAATCCAATATCAAGTGCCGAATACGCGCAAAATCCAATCAGGTGCACAAGGTGCACAAAAAAAATATCGCACATCACCATCGAAATCGAAGTCCAGTGCATCTAAATGCACAACATACGTAACACTGCACTGCAAGCATATATGAACTATACCGAGTGCAAAAACCAAATCGTGTGCGTATATACGCACAAATCAACTCAACTGTATGAAATCCATATAATCACAAACATGAGAAATCAAGACACGAAAACTATCTCAAGTGTAACAACTGTGCAAAAATCGTGAATACTCAGTCGGTGCAATCATGGCGCATGGAAACAAATATCACGAAACTCCATCATCAAAATCAATCATGCAAATAGACCGCCCAAAATACAGAAATCACATATGGCGGAATAGTCCCGCTCAAGCACGTCCTCATGAATCTCTGGCCAACTGTCGTGGTCACTCATAGCATGTCTCGTCGATGATCCTGAAATCTGGCCTGCTGGTGTGCGTATCATGACCACTCCTGGGTCAAAGTCTTCTCGTAATTCATTCCAGAAAGGTCCTGTCGAGGTCTCTCCCAAATCTCGCCTCTGCCGAACTGTCCGGAAGTCATCGTCCTTTACTAGATCTATTCTCGTTCCTGAATGGCTACATACTCATCGCGACTCCTTCTGGAAGGTATATCCAAGTACAATGCCTCGGCATGCGTACCGCATCTCTGATGTCGGCTGAGTGGAACGTCGTCTCATCAAGATCTCGTACGAATCTTACTCCACTTTTCCCAAACGTCGACTGTTTCGGACTCGTCTCATCGTGGCTGCATGGACTGAGCTCCAACGGCTATCCTTGTATCGGGAGTCTCCCAAGAAATGCATCTCACCACCTAGCATCCGAATTAAGTCGAGCCATCCGATCGAGTCGTCAAAACCTCATAATCCCCCAAGAGCTCAACATCTTGGGCACAGTTTAATAGTATCGAGTACATACCACAGCATCGGTGGTCCAACCATAGAAGGGCAAACCCAAGCCTCACTAATGGCGCCGTAGAACTGCCGCAAACCTGAAGGTTCAAAGGCTTTTACACGGTCATTAAGTCGAGTTAGGGTTTCATTCTTCTAGAGGGACCATAGAATTGCCTGCATGTCCTTCCGACTACTTTAAACTTGGAATAATAGGTTTCTGACATTCGATCGTCTCTGTCGACTCCCAACGTCTCCGCGTGAAGTCGTCTCTAGCTGGAATCAATCTATCTGATGAACTCGCATCGGGGTAGGCGAACGAACCACCTGTCCTAGTCATTCATCATCGGGTGACTAGCGACCTCCTGTCATCTCTTCGTACTACTCGTACTGCAATAGCTCCAACATCTGGGGTGATATCTCGTCGTCCGCAGCAATACTGGCTCGCTCGTCTGCACGCTGAACGGTGCCTCAATCATCAGGAGTAAGCAATACTTCAATGGTCATCAAAATCTGGCTAGACTCTATCAGTGGCTCAATCCTCTAGTGCAAATCGGCACGTCCGAGTAATCTCATACAGCAATCCACCCAACGCTCGTGGCGCGAAGACACAATGAAAAGACACATTTCTGTAATCGTGTGTCGCCGGAATCATGCCCTGATAAGTCCTCGTTCATGACGAGCTCATGCTGACCGCAACTCTAGCCGTAGCTCTCCCTGCCCGTAATCGTGGCAGCAAAACCATAACTGGTACTGATGAGGCTAGATCGGAATGAATATAAAATTGAGCAAAGAAATGTACATCCTAAGGCTCCTTAAGTGGAGTAGCGTATCGTAAATATGCCGCGGAACATACCTACGGTACGTCACTCTACTTTAGTCACCTATTCCATCAACCAAGGGTCATCCTATGCTCCGAAGGTAAAACCTAACGCTCTGATACCAACTTTGTCACGTCCCGAAAGTACGGAACAAGACCGGCACTTAAACTACGAACGTCTCGAGGCGTGCGTAATCTAAGTAAACCGAAAACCCAGAAATCCAAACCAAGAAAAGTAGTAGAGTGAACGAAAACCAATTTAAAATCAAGTAGTTTTAATAGCATAAGCCGAACTATGCGGTTTTAAAAACATCAAATATTTCCTGAAAATTTCGGCAGAGTCTCCTTTGTAAATACTGGCTCCCAAACGGGATACAACATGTATAGTATACGAAATCAATAAAAGGCATCCCCAAGCGGGAGCTAGCTCTTCGTCAATCGGTGGTCACAACCACACAAGCAATATAATATACAACGCCAATGGCGAGGATCAAAAACTCAAAAGGAAACTCAAAACCACAAGAAATCCACAGAAATATAACGCGCGACTCTAAGGTCGAAAGAATAACATCACTGGTCTCTATCTCAAAATAAATACATATTTGGTTGATGGAATTTACTAGATACAACTGAATAATATTATACAAGTAATATGATGGGTACGATACCAATAAACCCACCTACTAGCAAGTCACTCGAAAGAAGCAGTGCCAGCAAAGCCGTAATGAAACCTGTACGGCAAAACCTGCAAGGAACTGTGGCACAACGGGGGTGAGTTGCCAACTCGTGAGTAGAAAAACATCTACGAACAGAAACCGCATGAGCAACGCAAACCTAGGTCAACGATCATAATATATCCTCAAATATATATAACATGCAGCCTATAACAATGACTAGGGTAAATATCTAACCCGAGTGTAATCCCATGTGCCCGTGTCAGTGCCTCAGGTAGCAATATATCATATGAATGAGGTATGAATGCATGAAAACAGAATACATGTAAATGAAGAAACTGCTTTCATAATTTAGTGAGATTTCCTTTGTATTTTAAAAATGAGGTATCATAAATGAAATCAGCATCAACAGTGTCAAGCATCGACACAAAACATAAATCTCAATATCTCAAAACCTCAGGCTCCGGCTATCCGGACTGGCCTGTATCATTAAATCTCAGTACCTCAATATCTCAAAATCTCAATGTCTCAATCTCAATATCTAGGACGCCGTCAGTCCAGACCGGCCCCTACCATCCATCTCAAGACTACGACGGTGTCCTCCGGATATCCGACGCGTCGGGTAAAATCACCGGTAGGTAGTCTCCCTCTGCCAGGCTCATCGTCATCACCACGAGCTTCTTGCCCCGTGGTACCTTACCGGGTCCACCATGTACCCGAAACGGTTCATCCAACTCCTCGAATCGGGTCTCGAAATCCATCAGCAAACTCATGGTGGACGACTCATACATCATGGGAAAAACCGCGCTTTTCATTTAAAAAGAGAAAGAAGAAGTTTGTATATGTTTTGCGGTTTTCCCCAAATCCAGAAAATCTCATGGAAATCCGAATCCAAAACCTCAATAGCACGTAAAAAGTGAATATATGCATGAGAATCCATGAATGCGGCATAACAATGAATAACAGTATGCATGAAGTAGCAGGTAATAACTACAATGTCTAAACTAACATATAAGGCAAGTACACTAATATAAGTCCTACAATGGTGCCTTTTGAAATAACACGAATCGTGGGGTTTTGAAAATAGGGGCTACGGTGTTTTTAAGAAAAGATACGTTTTTTTGAAATATCCGTAGAATCCCTTGACTTGTCTTTTAAAATACGCACGATTCGTAAGCTTTGAAATAGGTAGGAACCGAATCTTATCTAACAACTAACTAAACTAAAGGGCTAATCTACAAGCTAGACTACAGGTAAGGAAACCGCCTAACATCTGAGTCGATACATATACATACCTGTATATATATTAGTCGGTGATCCCGCCTCAATAATATCATATCCGATACCATATCTATAATCAGACATCCCAAGTCAAGAGTGCGGATCAATCATCAAGATATAGCTCGTACGTAAATCCGTCGTACGGCATCCCCAAATCTGGGTACGGGTCAATATCATATTCCTCACACTATTCTTCTGGTATCCTTTTTATCCAAGATCATAATCTAGGGTACTGACCTATGTCTAGTACAATACTAATATCCTCAATATACTCATGATCTGACTACTGATCGACAATCTCGTACAAACCGATATCGTCAGCACATATCATCATCAAGGGGTATACATCGCCCGATACGGCCTAATATCAATATCCTAGCATATCATGCCTCATATCACGATCACTTGTCGACCATTTTATTTATAACACTATTCACCCGTATCGCCGCCCCAAGATCCGCTATAACACCAGGACGTACCTCAAGTACGAATCCTGCCATATCACCGATATCACAACCTCAACACAAATCTCATCGACTCATCTTAATCCCAAGTATCATCCTCAAATCCGTACGTGAACACATAGTCCCATACCCATGTGAACACATAACTATATATATTCCCGTAAACACAAATGGAAGAAGAATGTATGCAAGTATAGGTGGGTGTGTGCATGTATGGTGCGACCACTACTCTAGGGTTTCGCGATACTAAACCATCCATATTTATCATCAATAAACTCAAACAAAATATAATCAATAAATGTGTGTAAACGTATTCGTATACATCACCATGAACTGCGGGGGTGCTATACGCCATCCACCCGACTTCTCCCCATAGATATAAATCTACTCACCTGGTCCTCGCTCGCCGGTGCCGACGTCGCCACGCGCTTGCTTGTCGTCTCGAAGTCCACATGGGGTACGTACATATCATAACGCACCATATCGCATTAAAATCCGACTCATGACCAAAACGACGCACGAATCCCACATAGGTCAAAACCTATGGTTGCTTTCACAAATCGACCCAAAAACCCTCGACGTCGGCGTACAAACGCCAAACCATCGAGAAAACTCCCAACACACTCATTTGTACAATTACAAGCACTAATTATAATATAAAATAGCTTAAAATTCACAAAAACCCCAATTTCACTTAAAAAGTCATTTTTCCGAAAATCTAGCAAGCACAAATCACCGTTTTAGTACAAAACTCGATGTATAAACGAATCTAGCGGCCACAATATTCACTAAATATCTTAAATAAGTCACAAAAATAATTCCCATAATTTAATCTCGTTAAATTCCAAAAACCCTAAAATTCTAGTTTACAAAATACCTAAATTTTAACAATTTTATAGCAAAAATGCACAAACTACAATCTAGCTTGGATTTTCATGAACTAAAGTATTAAACTACACTTTAAAATGTTAATAATGCCATGAATACCCTAATTAGATTTTTGTCTCCATTATTTAATCAAATTCCAAAAACCTAGTTTGCTTAAAAACTTGATTTGGACAAATTAAATGCAACAATTTACATAATAGCAACAAGATTAGGTTTTCCAAACCTTAAGAGGTTCAACTACACAATTAAAGCATGAACAATTTATCAAAACCCTTAACTTGATCCAAACCCAATTCCTTACAATTTCAACTTGAAGGGTAAACAATGTTAACACCTAATTAAACACTTAATTATACTAACATAAGCAATAATCAACAATTTAACTATAAGGTTAAAATTATACCTCCATAATTTTATTGATCTCACATGAAATCTAGCCTCCCAAAATGCTCTCTTTTCACCAAAGTCCATGCATGTTAGGGTAAGGAAAAATGGGTAAGAGTTGGATTTGGATTTAGCTTTGAATTTACATGGATTTTGAGGCATTTTGATGAATTTTTTTGAAGAGAAAAGAGAGGTGAACATGGAGGGGCTGCTTCTGATTTTGGGGAAGGGGGGCTCGGCCACTTTGAGGGGGGAATGAGGAGAAAGAGAGGTGTTGAAAGTTAACAAAGTGGTCCAAGTCAACAAAGCCCATATACTTTTATCTATTCTCTTTCTAAATTTTCTTTTCTTTTCATGGAAATAGAGTGGGGAAATGGGGTAGGGGCTGCTGAAATTCAGCCAAGGGAAGAAATAAATGGGGGTGTGTGAGTGTGGGTATGGGTGTGGGGTGATGGAAAATGATAAATACAATACCCCAAATATCCATTTACACTAAAAAAAAGCCTTTTTCTTCAATAATTTCTAAACCGTTTTCGCAAACGATTTCGTTTCAAAAACCATATGATAAAATTTTATTTAATGTTTTATGATGCACAAAATTTGTTTCAACTCATTCCAATTTGTAATTTTCCCTAATTAAATGTATTAGTGACGGCTTAAAATAATAATAAAATAAATTTTTTTTCAGAAAATTTGAAATTTTACCAGTGGCTCAATAAACACCAAATACTAGCAATTACATAGCTAGAATATGTATATTTAATTTTTATAATAAGATATTTGTATTTTAACTTTTTACAGAAAACCCCCTTATTTTACCGATTTGTCGAAATTTCACCGAAACGATTTTCAAAACGTTACACCAGTTTCGTTGCTATACATCAACGATAATTGGGATACGCATATTTACTTATGTTGATGACATGTGATGTTATGTGTTGCTGTGATATGTTATATTGGATCGTCGTGTTCTGAATAGCCGGGGGTTTTATGTGAGATGAGAGTTTTTATTTTCATTCATGTAAAATTCATTGTATGTAATATTCTTTTACTAGGGCACTTCCGGGTTGAGGATTATGCCACCATTGTATATTATTTACTTTTCCGCATTAGAATAGACCCAAGGAGGGGAGCACAAGTAACCGGGTTCAAGGGTCCAGTAGGAGGCCATCTCGAGGAGTCGAGACCGGGTCTCCTAACCCTAGAATTGGGAGGGTTACTTGACGCTCTCGTAGGGGTCTAGGGATGTGGGTTTGGCTATTCATCGCGACCGTGAATTCCGTGTTTTATACAGGCTCAAAATAAAACACAGACCTCCTGGTATATCCAATATTTCATATGTTTCTTCTGCTGCTGATATACTGTGATGTGATCATATTATATGCGTAAGACGAATACTTTATTATTGTATATATGATATATAATAAATGTTGCTTATTTTTTACACCCGCGCTAGTCCCGCCCTGGTATGCCGTTAGTTAAGTAACCTAACGGTGCATAACGGGACACTGTGGCGAATGCGGATGGCATAAGCGTACGTTGTAATTTCTTTTCTTCTGTGATGGTTAGGAAGCATAAATGATGGGATTCATTAATGAGATTAATGAAAGAAAAGAAATCTAAAAGATATTGTAGAATCAAATTTATAAAAAAGGGTAGCTCTAGTTTTGCTTTGCATAGCGGTATTCCTTGTAGAATATCCAGCACCTTATTCGATAAGGAAAGAGCCGAGATCCCTTCACCGGGTGTGACCTCTTTAGTAAAACTAGCATATGCTATAAACTCACGGTTTAGTTTTTTGTTACTTCTATAGTTCTTGCTTTGCATAGCGGTATTTGTGAAATATCATGCACCTTATTCGATAAGGAAAGAGCCGAGATCCCTTCACCGGGAGTGACCTCTTTAGCGAAACTAGTAAAAGCCTAAAAAACACTCCTTTTTAAAATCACTTGTTTCTACAACGATATCAAGTTCATTACGGTCATGGTTTTCTGAAAAACTTTCGTAGCCCTCCATCATTTCAGATAAAGATTATTTAGTATTCGTGCTGTGTTTGTTAACCTCTGTCAAGGCGTAGTGTGCGGTAGCTGATTAGTACTTATCTGTAAAACATAAGATGAGATTGGATTAGGGTAGTCGTACGACCTTGTTGACCTCTGTCAAGGGTCGTACGTGTGGGTTTGATTCAATCAAGAAATGACGGGTTGAACTTGACTAGTGCACTATACTTTGTTGACCTCTGTCAAGGTCATAGCACGCTAAGGGCAAAGGTATTATCGGGAATTTCAAGTGTTGAAATTTGCAATAAGATTGCATACTTTCTATAAGATAGTTGGATCCTGATACCCACTGCGAGTAAGAGTTACTCCTGAGAGAGTTTTACATATGACAATTAGCCGATCAAGTAGGTGTCTAGAAAGGTGTTAACGGGGTTATGCCTCTGGGAAAACGAGGTTTATTTTAATTAGGTCCATGCGAAAGCACGGGGAACCTCACTCAAAGTACCAACACTGACCTGGCTGAAAGATTGGCAAACTTATAAGGTGTAATTAATCCCGGCTAGTTTTTCCTTTTAAGGTTTTAAGGAAGATTTGATAAAAACCAGTGGGAGCCATCCTGATTAGATAAGATAATAACCAATCTAATCTTGCAAGTGCATATGCTAAAGTGTTTTCTTCTCTCTCTCTCTCTCTCCAGGTAGCAACCATGTCAAGCCTTAATCAAGATAATAATATGGATGTATTGACTGAACCCGCTTATTATACTGAGCAGGAGAATGTTGGTCCCGCTCCAACTTATAATTGTTATAAGTCCGAGCAGAAAATAGGAGAATGTCCAGATTCTCACGCAGCCCAAACGAAGAAAAGCATGCTGATGCATCTTCTTCAGGTGTGTTAGTTATCGAGAACTGTTTCTCAGTTCACTCTACGTCTTGGGTATTAGATACCGGATCAGGATCTCATATATGTAATATGTTACATGGGCTACATAAAGGTAGAGAACCGGGAGAGGGTGATCATTTCGTAAGAGTAGGGGATGGTGCAAATGTTGCAGCCAAAGCAGTTGGCGAATATCACCTTGTGTTACCAAATGGTAATACATTGATTCTGAACGAATACTATTACATTCCGACCCTGATATGCAATCTTATATCAGTTTCTTTATTGAGTAAAGAAGGATATAATTTTGTAGTACAGGATAATTTTATAAACATCTTCCTAAATCAAAAGTTGATTGGATCAGGCTCGTTAAATAATGGCATATACGTTCTGACTCAAACTACAGTCCTTAATGTACAAAACACACACAAGAGAAAGAGTTCAGAAATGAACGAATCCTTCTTGTGGCATTGTAGACTTGGTCATATCAATGCGATACGACTAGCTAAGTTGCATAAGGATGGATATTTGAATCCGTTCAAATTTTCATCCTATGACACTTACCAGTCATGTCTCAAAGGCAAGATGACCAAAACTCCGTTTAGTGGACACGGAGAAAGAGTTACGGAACTGTTGGGACTGATACATAGTGATGTATGTGGTCCCATGTTTACACATGCCAGGGATGGTTCCTCGTACTTCATTACATTCACTGACGATCTCTCAAGATACAGACATGTGTTCCTGTTGAAACACAAGTCTGAAGTTTTTGAGAAATTCAGAGAATATAAGAACGAAGTAGAGAACCAAACGGGTATAAGTATTAAAATCCTACGATCTGATCGAGGAGGAGAATACTTGAGCAACGAGTTCCGGGATTATCTAAAAGAGAATAGGATTCTCTCTCAGCTTACTCCACCATATACACCACAGCACAATGGTGTATCGAAACGGAGAATCGCACCTTATTAGATATGGTGCGCTCTATGATGAGCACTGCTGAGTTACCTATTTTCTTTTGGGGTTATGCGCTTGAAGCAGCAGCATAACTATTGAATCAGGTTCCATAAAAATCTGTACCTACCACACCATATGAGATATAGAGTGGGAAGAGACCATGTCTTAAATGAGTTAAGATATGGGGTTGTCCGGCCTATGTCAAAAGGCAAAATCCGGACAAACTCGAGGCACGATCAGTTCTTTGTAAGTTTGTTGGATATCCTAAACATTCGAATGGATATCTATTCTACCATAGTGAATAACAAAAAGTGTTTGTTGCTCAACATGACACCTTTTTAGAAAAGTAATTTCTTACTAAAGAAATTAGTGGCGATGAGGTAGAGCTGGAAGAGGTTCCAGCAGCACAAACTGCGACTGAAGATTTAGTGGAACCAGATGATTCAGCAGTCCCCAATAAACCCCAGTCTCTCCGCCGATCTAGTAGGGTTCCTCATCCACCTGAGAGATAGTACGGTTTTCTCATCGATGGTGGGAGCGAGGATTGCATCATGAAATATGATGACCCGACTAGCTTCGAACAGGCCATCACGAGTGGGGACTCTGTGAAATGGCTGGATGCAATGCGATCTGAGATGGAATCCATGTACACCAACAAAGTATGGACTTTGGAAATTGCTCCTGAAGGGGTAAAACCCATTGAGAGCAAATGGATCTTTAAGAAGAAACTTGGTGTAGATGGAAAAGTTGAGACTTACAAAGCTAGACTTGTTGCAAAGGGTTTTCGTCAACGACCAGGTGTGGATTATGACGAAACCTTTTCTGTAGTGGCTATGCTTAAGTCCATCCGGATCTTACTTGCCATTGCCGCATACCATGACTACGAAATCTGGCAGATGGATGTTAAGACCGCCTTTCTAAATGGTGATTTAGAGGAGTGCGTGTACATGACTCAGCCAGAGGGCTTCGTAGATAGTGGGAGCAGCGGAAAGGTGTGCAAGCTGCTTAAATCCATCTACGGGTTAAAGCAGGCATCGCGGAGTTGGAACATCTGTTTTGATGTTGTAGTCAAAGAGTTTGACTTCATCAAGAATGTAGATGAACCTTGTATCTACAAGAAGGTTGATGAGAGTGATGTTGGCTGTCTCGTATTGTACATGGAAGACATACTCTTGATAGGAAATGATGTTCCTATGCTGCACTCGGTCAAGCTCTTCTTATCACATGGATTCTCAATGAAAGATCTAGGTGATGCCTCCTGCATTTTGAGGATTAAGATCTATAGAGATAGATCTAAACGGATACTGGGATTATCCAAATCCAGGTACATTGACACCATACTAAAGAGGTTTAGTATGGAAGAATCCAAGCATGGGTATTTACCCACGATCTCTGGACTCATTCTCTCCAAAGAGATGTCTCGAAAGATTGATTTGGAGAGAGCTCGCATGCAAGGGATACCCTATGCTTCGGCAGTAGGCTCTATCATGTACGCGATGCTATATACCAGAACCGATGTAGCATACTCACTAAGTGTAGTGAGTAGGTATCAACTAGACAGCTGTGAAGAACATTCTCAAGTACTTGAGAAGGACTAAGGAGATGTTCTTGGTGTATGGTAACGGAGACCTCCAGGTGGAGTCCTTTACCGATTCGAGCTTCCAATGTGATAAGGACGACTCTAAGTCACACTCAGGATTTGTCTTTACCCTAAATGGAGGGGCGGTTTGTTGGAAGAGTTCCAAGCAAGAAACCGTGGCAGACTCGACAATGGAGGCTGAATACATCACTGCCAACGATGCTGCCAAAGAGGATGTCTGGATGAAGAAGTTCATCACTGAACTTAGTGTGGTTCCGTCCATTGAGCATCCAATACCTTTGTATTGTGATAACAATAGAGCTGTGGCTTTGGCCAAGGAACCCAGGTCCCATCAGAAGTCCAGACATATTCTGAGGCGGTATCACCTGATCCGGGAGATAGTTGATCGCCGCGAGATCGAGGTCAGGAGAGTTGACACGAAAGACAACACTGCGGATCCACTCACGAAGGCCATACCTCAGATACAATTTGAGAGGCTCTTCGGGATGTTGGGTATGAGATACTACAACAGCCGGCCTCAGTGCAAGTGGGAGATTGTTAGTTATATATATGCCCCAGAGGCCATTGTTGTACATATGATGTATATTATAGTAGATTCTTGGATATATATAGAGAGGACTTTCTTGCTCAATATGATAGTATGTTATCTGGTTTTACTTTATCTTATCATGTTAACTTGTATTGGTTTACTGTCTTGCTCTCACATGTTGATAAAGCCCTTAGGATATGTACTCGACTACAAGGATTATGATGTAGATCATACTAGTGGGGCCAAAGTAGTCCAAGAGTACATCCTATAACTATTCCTAGTCGAGGGTGTATCGAGACAGGGCATCGATACACCAGATTAGACTAGCGTATACACATCTTGACCCATATGATGGGTGATGGATGATCCCATATCCATCGGTGTTTGACATCAAAGATAGTGTATGTGTACTCGGTGGAGACTGGGTACACTGAACGGACTCGCCAAGAACTCCTAGATGGTATTATACCTATCGTCAGATAGCAGTTCTCTGGTGACACTGGTACAGGTTAGTCTGTAGACTCGAGATCGTTACAGAGTCTTGTGTGATTCCCACTGTGCTTTGATTTTCACCTTACCATGTTCATGAGAGCGTGCAAAACGGTGGCTTTTGGTACAGTCCCGATTCACATGGAGGCAATGAGCGATAGGAGGGGTTTCGTCTCTCCTGGTATTGGGGGTTGATGTTGCGCTGGGTTCGATTGGCTATAACTGGAAGTCCCTGGCCAGGGCTGATATGGAGTGCTAGTGGTAAGAGTTATCAGTAGTTTCTCGACCCGTTATGAGCCTCACATCGACACGACTTATCGGTTACTGGGGTCTGACGTTTACCACCCCTAGACTGGATATGCGACATATGAGACGAAGAGACCGGACTGTACGGTAGTGTTACTGATTGGCTCGACGGGAGTTTTGACAGCTTCGCTGGTTTTCTTCTGATCGCTCAATACCCGGGTGGCTGTTATGTTTAGCTGAACGCTTGCGGCTTGTGGGTGTTTGATATGATCATCACCCACTGTCGGTGTATTGACGAGTCTTAGAGTCCCACACAGGATTTTCCTAGCTCGGGTGAAATGATGTGGTGTGCATATAAGATATGCGCGGGACCCGATTGAATGCGAGTATGTGATACCGTATGTTAATCAGGCATTTTTCTATTGGTCGGGTCGTATCTGATATGACCGGATTGTTAAATCAAGTGTTGATTTAACATTTGACTTTTAGTTTAATTCTTTATTTAAACCCTTTTCTTTGAAGAAGATGTATGCATGCATGTATGCACATATTGATGTGCATGGACACATACATGCATACATGATAGTTATCATGGTTGATGATACGTTATATGGTGGCAATGCAAGACTCACATGGTAGTTAATATACATATATATTTATTTTTGTGTTAAGTTTAAAGATAATTCACTCATGGTTAATGTTTATCTTGCTTTGACTTTTTGACCATTCTTGACCTAACTTTTAACCATGAGTTAATTCTCTTTTGTCTATTTAACTCAATGTAAAATATCTAGATATTAACTTACCATGGTTTGAAGTGAGAAGGATTTAATATGATTATTTCATTCTCATCTCTTTTGATGTTCATTATTCATCACAATAGCTTTTGAGCTTAAGCTTAGCCATCATCTTCTTCTTCCTCTCTCTCTTGAGTTTTCATTTGAGTGAGTTAGTTAAAAAGAAAGGGTTTTGATTAGAGAATACAAACCATCTTATCATTCTACACACATCTAGCCTATTTGTATAGGGTGTTTGCTACACTTCTTCCGTGGATCAAGTAAAGTAAGGAGCTTTGGGTAAAGGGACTTCGGGTGGATCATCGTGGACTTGGAAGATTGCTAGCGATCCATTCCAAACTCTCAAAGGTCCAAGGAGTCACCAAAGAGAGACTACAAAGGTTGTAATCTCTACTCTTAGTGATAGATTGTTCTTTGTATGTGATACAAAACTTGTTATCCTAGAAATTCTAGTTAAGATTCATGGTTTGTTTGCTTTGCACCTCTCTAAATTTTAAAGTGGCATGAGCGATACTACCAAACCCTAGACTAGGTGCAAGGGAAACCCAACAGTCCCGACATATTTATTTCGAGAAGGTCATTTCCTAGAATAAATACGCTAAGTGTAATTGAGCAATGACAAGAAATTAACATGAGATTTAAGTTTCAACAACTTTATTTACATTCAAACTTGGTATATTTACAATACATGAGTTCAACTAAAAAGAAAAATACAAGAACATAAATGCATAAACAAGTGGTATACATAAACTGAAAGAAGAGATGAGTTAAGCTAAGCTTGAGTGGTGATCTGGTCGTAATCCCCTGCAGTCCCATCTATCTCATCAGTCTCTAGACCACCTGATGAACTTCCAAAAAGAAGGAAAAGATGGGTGGATGCCCGTCAGCGAACTTTCGCTCGGTAAGTCCTTAAGGAAAGGTGTGAAGTATAAAAGTATAATGACAAGTTGGAAATGGATATCATGGAGTAATGAACTAGGAGATATGGTATTTAAACATGTCATTTAATATAAGTATGACAATTCTATGTAATATGGTAGCAGTTCTATATAACATGGCAAAGTAACATGAGCATAGTATAGTATAGTCGTGTAGTGTAGATATAGTGAACATGAAGTATATGTAAGTGTCCTAAAAGGTCTCTGTAAGGGTAAACTAATCTAATGTTAGTTCAAAGGTAAATGTCAACCAACCTCAAGAGTGTTCTCGAACCCAACAAACTGTAATTCAGGGGTAAGAAACCATGGGCCCAAATCAAGTATTAGTAACGGGACTTCAACCTAGTGTTGAAGTATTCCAAACTCAGCAGGCTATAATTCCGGAGTAAGGAAACACGGGCCCTCATGATAGTTTGGTTGTATTAGTAGACATGAATTCATGATCTAGGGGGACTCCTGAGATTTTCGTTGGATTCGTACTTGAACCATCCCAACACCCCGTGTATTCTAGATTATAGTTAAAATTACCAGTCTTACTCGAATTCATGAATATATCAAGTTGCAAGATTGAGTTCATGTCAAGATCAAGTATCTGTGTCAAGTGTTCATGTATTCATGTCAAGTTGTATTCATGGTTCGAGTCAAGAGTAGACATTGGGTTCAGATATTCATGTTAAGTTCAAGTATCCAGTTCAGGTTCGAGTTCGAGTTCAAGTTCAAATTCACATCTGAGTCATGTTCGAGTTTGTATTCAGGTTATAGTCATTTCATATTACTAGATTTAAATCTTTTGAATAGTTTTGATCTTGTAAACTCTTAAGTTCAGGAATAATCAGACAACCGCTGCACATGGACGGCAGGATTTGTATCATTTTCCAAGACGATTGCATTGATAACTGCGTTAATTTACAGTGTTATCTAACCTGGATAGGTAAGCACTCACTTTATCTTACTCCATGAGGCTCAAGAGAAAAGATACTGCTTAAACTTATATTAATCTAAGGTCTTTACAGATTTATTCTTGTTGTTTACATTATTTGCATTTCTCGAGGGGGTTTTATGAAAAAATGTTCTAATATTGTTTAAAAATAAACCTCGAGGGTGATTTAGAATATTAAGAGTTTTACATAAATGTATTTTAGTTTAGGTGGTATTTTAGTGATGAAATCTTGGTTTTAAAAGTTTATGGTGTTTTTATGAAAACTATATTTTTGGAAACTTGGTGATATTTTTGTGTAATTTTAATTTCATTTTAATAATATATTTTTCAAAAATTAGTTTTCATAGAAAAATACGGATTTATGATTTATGAAAATTTTCAAATGATTTAATTTATTAAAATATCATATTCTTTAAAAATCGTATTTTTATTCCTTTCGAAACCAAATTCTCCATGAGGAGTTCTGTATCTCGCTCTACTAACCCAAAGACGTGCGATAATCAGCCCATCCACAAACGGGTCCCCTAACGAGGTTTGTAGAGGCGAAATTGCAAAAGATGTAAAAATATCGATTAAAACATTTTGTAAAAGCAATGGTATTTTTTGCAAATCGTATTATTTAAATTAAATGTACATCTAAAATATCGTGCTATGAAACCATAGTGTATGTGGAGGGGGTAGTTCATTACCCCGTGAATTTTTATAATTATATATTCTAGCTATCGGAAAAATGGTACTTTTAAAGTTCATGGTATTTATATGAAATTATTCAATTTATGTGGTTATTTCATATGAAATTTTAATTACATGAAAAGGTAATTGATATAGATCATATGTTAAGGTGATATTAAAGATTTAAAGTGAAATGTTAACATAGCAAAGGTGACAAAAGTTGTTTAAAAGCAAAGATTACAAGTTAACCCCAGTTTTGTTGATATATTTTAAGAATTGTTTTGAGGTGAAAAGAAAAGGAGGGGAAGAGACTTACATGTTGTGTAGCGTTGAAAAAAGAGTAAGAGAGAGGGGGAAATCTTCGTGGCGTCGCAGTAGCGTCGGAAATGGCTCCGGTATTCAACGGAATGAACTTGGATTACTAACTCCACTTGACTAGTCTTAACCTCTTTCTTGAGCTTAGGAATTTAGGGAATTTTTTTGAGAAATTTTTAGAATAGGGAGAGATAGGGGGTAGGGTGGTATTTATAGTATAGAAATGAAGGTGTGTAAATTAAAGAATTGAATTAAAAAGAATTTAAAATAGTGTTAATGGAGAATTGAAGAGTCGCTGGTTAAATTCGGAGAAATCAAACAAGAAAATGGAGTAGAGAGGGGTCGAAGGGATGCACGGGAAAAGAATGGAGGATTTTGGGGAAAATCCAACCACCGGGGGTAGCCATATGGGGAAAACCGATGGTCTAGATGAGGAGTTTGGTCTTGGGGTTCGTGCAGTGCATTCATTTGGGTATTTATGTATCATTTTTATTGTTTGAGTTATCTGCAACTCTTCATTTCTCCATGCAATACACGTGCAACTCTTGAGTTTCCGAAAAATTAAAAAGAAAAAATTATTAAAAATAATTGGGACCGATGGAATTCGAACTTGCATGCTATGGGACAGCAGTGTAGAGGCTTAACCAGTGAGCTACAAGGAGTTTCGTGTTCATAAGTTATCAATAATAACTTATAACTCGAAAATAGAACAGAAATACACTCTTTTATTATCATTGGATCAATAAAAGTGTATAGAACTTTTAGGGTCGTTAAAAGGACACTTCATCCGTCTGGAACAAGTTAAGCATTTTCTTCGAGCTGCCGTCATTGTCTGGACGTTATGCACGTTGAGAAGGGAGCATTCGAGCACATACTTAACTTGTTTCTTTGTAAGAATGGAAAATCGAAAGACTGCCTCCGTGCTCGCATGGATCTTCAAGACTGGGAAATTATAAGTGATTTGCATCGTAAACCGATAGCGGGTAAACTAAGCAAGTTTCTACTTCCTAATTCCACATATCATATGTCACAACCAAAGAAGAAAATGTTCCTGTAGTTGTTACACGATTTGAGAGTTCCCTTCACGAAATATCCCACAAGTTTCTCGTGATCATTTAATAAGAAGATAAAGGTTGTGAAAGGCATGATCGATGGGCTGAAAAGTCATGATCACCATAGTATTATGGAGCATCTTCTCCTATTTTCCTCAGGACTTCCCTTCACGAATCGATTATTAGTTATCAATGATCTTTGCTGCTTCTTTAGGGAATTGTGCGCTAAAAACATCGAGCTTGACGCGTTGGAGAAGCTAGAAAATGCGATTCCCTTAATACTGTGCAAACTTGAGTGGATTTCCCGCTATCGTTCTTCAATATCATAATACACCTGACGGCTCATCTTGCAACCAAGGCTAAGCTAGCCGAACCGGTACAATATCGATGAATGTATCCCGTCGAAAGGTACCATGAATTTTTCGGTTCACGCATTTTGTAAAATTTTTTCTTTCTTATATGCTTGTATTTATTTATTTAACATATGTTTCTTTAGATATCTCTACACTCTAAAAAATTATATACGCAATAGAAATCGACCAGAGCATTCTATCATGTAAGATTATCTCCTAAATGAAATAACCACATTTTGTTCCTACTATCCGGATGAAGACATTAAGACGAGGCTTAACAAGCCTCGGAGAATTCAAGACTGACCGTATGGTAAAGCTAATTACAATAAAGTAGAATCCATGTTTATCAACAAGATACATCATTTTATCCTTCTCAATAGTGGATGTCTGGATGAAATTAGAGAGTAAATCTGTTTTACATTAATTATTCTTTATATATGTATATATATGAAATAATATAATGTTGACTCAAAATTTAATGTTGATAACAGAATTCATAACAATTAAGTACGTGAGAGGTGTCCTGATTGGAATAATGATCTATTGAAAAAATATCATCAGGAAAATTTCTGCGACTGGTGTGCAGGTCATGCAAGATGTTCAAATCTCATGTTTTTGCAACTAGTCTTAATCTAAATGGATATCATTATGTATTTGCCACATAATTTGTTTTGTCAGATCCAAGATCCGAACATGTTTGCATAAAGAGACTCATAATATCTAGCTCGGTTTCCTAACATGAATGTTGCATACTATAAAGGATTTTGTGTACTTGGATACAAATTTGAAGTTAAGGATATAAAAAAATCTCGAACCGCCCAAAATAGTGGGATTGCGACCGTACGATCGAATGGTATGATTTATTATGGGTGCTTAGGATGCATATTTAGTATCCAATATCCCGGACGATCAGAATCGTTTTATATATTTCAGTGTATTTGGTACGATACACGAACCGATATGAATAGGTGAAGAGACAATTTTGGGACTTGGAAATATGAATATGGATTGAATAGTGTAAACACACATTGATTATGTTGTCAGGATGATCCATTTATCTTTCTGCAACAAGCATTTCAAGTATACTGCTCAGAGTGCTTGAAACATTCGGGATGGAGTGTCGTATGCCGATTGTAACATTTTGGAAAATTATAAATATTAATTTATAATTTTAAATATGAAGATAATGGGTTTACAGAAATGATATCGCATATGAATTTGATATCGGATTTATATCCGCAAAAATGTAATTATTTTAGTAAAAATGAAGAAAATTGTGTGATATCATAACAATGATCTTTTAATTGTTTTAACATGACATGTGATTTTATATTAAGATAATGGTATTTAAGTGTTATAATAAGTATTTCATTTCTTTTAAAACATGGATTTAGATTTGTAAAATGAAGGGTTTTTATTGTTTGTAATTCTTTTTATGGTTGGGTATATGTTAACCTAGATTAAACCATCATCTTCAATACACACTCACACTCACCCTCCTCCCTCCACCTCATACTACCACACTCCACCTCACCCTTCATGGTTGACACCTCATGCTTTATCTACACAAAACATAACATCTCCCCACCTTATCCTTATTCAACACTTAGCAATTCTTTTATCTTTCACAAACTGAACAAATGATCAGTCTCCCTTAACCTCATCCCAAGTTCAATACTTCATTCAAAAACCTCGGTCCCTTCATCAACTTGTGCACATCATCAACTTTGATCCACTACAACACCTAGGAACTTCCATATGCACTTCTTGAGCTGGTGTTCCCTTGTAAATCATCTCCATAGGTATATCTCCTTCTTTTTTTTGCATATCCAATTCTGTTTGATATCTGTTTTTAGTGTGCAGTATCAAAAATATGAACTTTTGTGATAATTGTGAGTGTATATTTGAATTTGGAACCACTGGGTATAACCAATAGAAAAACTAACAAGACTGCAGTACGATAAAACTACTAGGAGACCACATCTCAAGCCCGAACCCCTAAGCCTACCTTTGACCCGGCGACATTCTTGTTTTGGCCAGCGCCGCCGATCCTATTGTAGATTTGGGTTTTGGTTTTTTGTCAGTAAATGTACTTGGTTATAATACCAGCTACTGTATTGTTTGATTTGTCCTATATTTCATATAATGAAATGTGGGAGTGTTCTAGTAAGGTTTTATTAAAGTTTCCGACATTTCGATACGGTTTTTCATATTTATATGCCGTGGCTGAACTATTGATGTTCGTACGTTAATATCATGGGTATCTTTTCATTTTTGGAGTAAGTAAGCTGTAGGTTCTAACCTACGGGTGCTTAACTCGTTGTTTTGGTTTTAATATGATATTTACGTCGATATGATTTAACTATGATTATAGGTACGATAGCGAAGGTTTCCAAGACGGCAAGGATGGACAAGGCAAGCGTGGATTCAATGAGCTCGACAAATTGGTGAGTAGATTTATATCTACGGGGGAAGTCGGGTGGATGGCATATAGCACCCCCGCAACCGGTTAACTAGGATAGTTATACTATCTAGTTAATTGTTAGTGATATGTTAGATAACTTAGCTAATTGTATTGATATTATTTTGAATATACTATGTTATTTATGTGCATATAGTTTAATTCATAATTATGATGAAATATGTATACGACGATAGATCCGTACGATATGGATATGGTTTTGGGTGGATATAGTACGAGGGATTATACCGTACTTGTGATGATAAGATTAGCGTGCCGAATACAGCCAAGTTTCCTTTGGACTCGTGGAGTCATGAATTATTCTGGTTTAGGATGTTATGTTTGAGTAAGCTATATTCTTTAAAAAACCAACGATTCGTTTCCCTTTTAAATGATAAATGACAAGAATGCGATACTAATTTCCAAAACGAATATCTATTTTAACTTAAGGCGGCTTCCTTATTTCAAAACCAACGTTCCATTCCATTTTCAAAGATAATGGTATAGCTCATAGCAAGTAGTTATGTTTAATATTTTACGCTAAACGCTTAGATTTACTTTATATGTTCGCGATACAGTTATCGATGATAAACGTTTCTGTTATATGAACACTGCACCACTACCAATGAGTACTATGTTCCATGAGCACAGACGCATATGTTACACTATACCTCATTGGTACTGCCATACCACTGTAGGACCACTATACCATGCGATGTGTATGTAAATGCCAATACGAGGCATATGAATGCCCTATATCCGAAAAATCTGATTTAATTATATGCTACGGATATGGGTAGAATCACTTTCTTCTTTAAACAGTTATAGAACACTTGCACAAATACTAATGATTGCCATACTGCACGAGCACAGACGCGTATGCTTAACTACACATCATTAGTATTGCCATGACACAGTAGAACTGTTGCGTTGTTGCATGCATAACTTTATTTACGTATTGTACCTTTATTACCTGTTGTGTATTAAGAATACCGGTACCATGGATATTTGTATTTGATTCTTAAGTTTTCAAGATGTTTTACTTCGATGATATATATCACTGGTATGGGACACTGCTATACATGTTTATATATAATATATCATCAGAGTGTTATATGCATTTATTCTTATTATTTTCTTGATATCTCTGGATACGATGAGTTGATGTCCACCATGAGTTGTTTTTATGATTTGGTTTTACTCCGAATCAAGTGGGGGGCTATACGGTTGCGGATTTCTATGCTATCTAGAATGAGTAGGGGGGATATACAGTCAGATACATGGTGAACCCGGTCGAGACCGAGTGGCAGGAAAGCCGCGATAGAGGCGGGGAGCCTAACGAGGACACTCGATATCGGAGATGGATAAGCACGGCAGATATCCAAGGGATACTGTCCGGAGCTAGATTTAAGCACGGCGGATATCCAGGGGATACTGACCGAGGCTAGGGATATCGAGAGGCGATCATCTGTTGAGATGTTGTCGATAATATCTGGATTTGCGTGTCGGTGATGGACATGAGAGATATGAGGATTTCGCGTGTCGGTGCTGGACACCCATATATATTGATGTGTTGCTATCATTTGAGGTATACCGCTAATTTATGTGTTGTTGTAGCCGACCAGGACTGATCCGGGGAACATTACCTGAATACCTTTTTACTGGTTGTTGCATATAAAAGAAAAAAAGATTTCTAAACGAGCTATAGTCTCATTATTTTGACATGTCTAATATGACACTGGGATCTTTTAAACCGTAAACCTCTTAACACTCTTTACTAAACCAGCAAGACGTATATCTTAAATAAGATACCTATTATACTTTATACTATCACGTCTGGTTTTATGTGTGACATACGTAATCCACGGCTATTTTAAGAAGAGGTTATATATATATATATTTTTGGATACCTTATGGACTTATATCTTAATACATGTCATTTGTATATGATATGGACTATATGCCATTCTGTGGAGTATCCTTGAGGGAAACCACACTTCTTTGAGATGATCTCAAAATTCTTCTTGAAAGATTATACCAAAGTGAACAACCAGTGACCCGGCGAGGGCCTTCGATTTTAAGATCACGTGTTGGATAGTGTTGCATTTATGATACTTATGCATATCATATATATATATATATATAGATATAGATATATATATAAATATAGATATAGATATAGATATAGATATATATTCGTACGACATATGATAATATTACACTTATGACCTAGGTATCGTTATGCATTTCGATTTCTACCTTGTGATGTACTTTTATTCACTGAGTTGGCAACTCACCCCCGTTGTGCCCCAGTTTCTTGCATGGTTTACCGCTCGGATCATCGGCGGCTTTAGGCACACACTTCTTTTCGATGATTGCTTTAGTAGGTAGGTTACTGTTGTATCGTACCCATACTTGTATATTTATATTCTGTTGTATCTAGTAAAACTCCATCGACCTAGAATGTATATATTATGGACTTAGAAGCGAGACTTAAAGTTTGTGGGTATCGCACTCATTGGAGTCGACCTTTTTATATTGTTGATCTTGTTTCGCTTTTCTTTTCATCGCCATTGTGCGTCGTATATTATCTGCATGGTTGCTCCGCTGTTTGGGCATGGAAGCTAGCTCCCATTGGGATGTTGTTTGTATTATTGTGTTTATATTATGTTTTACTAAAAATTTACAAATGAGGTGCTGGCGAATTTTAAAACGCCATAGATGCTTTTCAAACATATCTGTTTAAACTTAAATGTTATTTTAAACTGATTACATCTAATGACTATTTTAAATTTCACCTCCAGTATTTTCGTAAAAAGGTTTAGATTCCGGGTTTTCGGCTTACTTACACCGCGTCGACGTCTTTATATGTCATGTGATTTAAGTGCCGGTCATGTGCCACTTTCAGGTCATGACAAAGTTGGTATCAGAGTGTTTGGTTTAACCTTTGTTCGAGTCTAGATTTGGCTATATGGAGTCTAGGCATACATTTTCGTTACCTAGGCTTGACCTTATAGAACTTAGACTTGACTTTGGGGGTCTTATACCCGAACTTTCGTTATACAGGTTGACCTTAGTTGATGGAGTAGGAACTAAGTAGAGTAACGTACTGTACATATATTCCGCAGCATATTTACGATATGATACTCCGCCTAAGTTACCTTAAGATATATATCTTGAGATTTTTTCTTCTATCTGTTCTGTTGATCTATCCTTATCGATTCATGTTGATTGTTCCGACCACCATGTCTACGCAAGCCGAGAGGGCTGCAGTCAAAGATACGGTCAGGGAATACTTGTCTGGGACGAGGACTAACCAGGGTGGCATTCTGGTGACATAGGAACATGTTGTTTATCCTTATATGATCGGGTTTCTAATGTGGAAGCGGGTTTCTTCAGGATCCGCACCAGAGGGTCGGGTCATTGCTAGAGACCAGCCAGACATGGAGGATTAATGTTTACATTACTCCGAAGATCGTTGTGTTACCTACTGTTCAGACAGTTGTACCAACCGTTGCTGAGGTTATCGAGGTGTTGCTTCCAGAATTCATGAAGTTAAAAATCGCCGATATTTACGAGTATAGATGGGCCAGAGGATTCGTGGTCATTCAGATGAGTGATGGCTAGGATATTTAATCCGTTATGCCGCACCGATGTGAGATCGATGAAGTAGACTAGCTTCTTTTGATGGGAATTTCTCAGACCTGATGCGAGTCACTTGATTGTTACGAAAGAGTGTGTTTTTAGTTAACCGCAATCAGAACGGTGTCGTGTGTAGCTAGACCGAGATGAGTACGGGTCGTCCTCAGGGAAACATTGAATCTTATACTCTAGATGTGTTGAAATAGAGATGAGGGATAAAGAATTTTGAAGAATGGTTTCTAGATCTACGTTAAGCAAGAATGCAAAAATATAGATCTAGATTATTTTAGGGATGTAGTTAATATAATAAGGGGGCTTGTAGGGTTCGTTAGGATTTAGTAGTTATGGACAATTAATTAAAAGTTACCTTTTTTATCCTTTAATAGATTTAAAACTAGAACGACGGTGATGCGTATAGATTAGGGTCTCTGGAAGGAAAAGGAATCCCACTCTTAACCCTTATCTCGACACGGAACTCCGTTCATATCTAGCCTTTACCAAAACAATCATTAATCTAATCTCTAATCGCGGTCGGGACTAACAATGAATTGTTAGCGCGCCCGATTAGGATGTTAATGATTATCTTGATAAAGTTTATAAACTTTATAGGACTTAAAAAGGGTTTAGGGATGTTCATCATCCATTAGCCTACCCTAATCCTACGAACCCTAACAAGCGGAGAATTACTCGCGCATGTTGGGAGAAAAAGAGATGGAGAGAAAATGCATAATTAAACTACTAAGAAATAGAATAGAAAAAAGAACTACCTTTATTAATCAACAATATTCATTACACTTTGATTCCTTAGAAAATGATTACAAATACTAGTTTGCTTCTCGATCTCTTCCAAGGAGGTAGACGAACAGTTGATGATCAGCCTGGATGCGTGAGCCGTCTTGGACTTCGTGATCTCGTCGGCTTGATAATTTTTCCAAGAGGCTCTCGGTCTTTATTTATAGCCCCAAAACCAGAACTCATGCTTCCAAATATGGAAGCTAACTATAAAGATTCACCCCAAAAAAATGCACTTTGTATCTCCTCAAGATTGCCGTGGATCCGCAGCCCAAGGAGGGTATGGCTGCGGATCCGCGGCCATTTAATCTCGGCCTTTGATTTTCTTTCATCAGTTTCTCTCTACTTGGCACGTGGAGTTCTCTGGAATCTTTGGATCTTTGAAATCTTCTCGTAGTTGCTGCCGGACTTGATCTCCAAGTTTTGCTTTTTCTAATTAGGCAAGTTTTCTTTAACAACTTGATTTCCTTGATTTTAGTCTTGGAAAAATTCTGCACAACAACTTGGAAAAATTCTGCACAACAACTCAAATAATATTTAGTAGACTTTGTTCTACTAAGATTTGGTCAATGATATTATTTGCATACAATTTCCTACCAAATTCTAATTATAATATATCAACACATGGAAAATAGTATTTTTACACATAAACCCTCATATGTGTGATATATTATAATAAAGACCTTTTTTAATATGGAAGTAGTAGGAAAAATGTAATAACAAATGTGCAGTATTATCAACTGAACAAATACCACCAAACTTATCTTTGATCGTCCCGAGCAAACTAGTTTATTCAAGAGAAGGAGAAAAAATAAAGGAGAAAACTAAGCACACTTTCGTAGGCAGACACGATTGCACTGAGTACGTGCAACAAGCCGTTAAACCTCTAGGTGTCCCTAATAGGAGGAGTGTTGTCTCCTGAGGTTTTTCAGCGGATTACACCCACAAAATCCAATAACAAAAGAGAGATGGTGAAATTTACATATAAAGATGAGAACCATAAAAGAAAGACTTTGAAAATAAGAGTTTCCAACTATACTAGCTTTTCAGTTGTCATGAGCCCTATCTTAATAGTCATGAAAAAATGTTAGAAATCACATCATCCCTCAATAAAACATCATC
Source organism: Agapanthus africanus (assembly GCA_030015575.1). Classification (NCBI taxonomy): domain Eukaryota; kingdom Viridiplantae; phylum Streptophyta; class Magnoliopsida; order Asparagales; family Amaryllidaceae; genus Agapanthus; species Agapanthus africanus. Next base: position 176,104,729 of record CM057350.1, on the reverse strand, counting down.
TTTATTCTTCATTCCTACCTTTCATCCAAACATCGATCATATACCCCTACGTGTATGAAATGGACATCCCTACACTCGGAGAATTCAATTCAAGCTATCATACTCTTGTCCATCTACCTCAGTACTTTTTAACTAGATGAATATTTAGATTTGCTCACACATTTTCATGCGACCGTTAATACTTCTTGAGGTACTAACCGACCGATTACTCATATGCTTGCTGATTAGGTGATAATATTTTCCTCGTCTTGCACCACCTAAGGCTTAGCAGTGACTCCCAGACCAGTTGGCCTTAGGGCACTAGGTGAAGAGGCACCCTCGCTATATTTTTTTATTGCTGCCTTGGCGATAACAAAACCAGTGTTCATTTTTTTCTTTTCACCATTTTTATATTTTCTTCATTTTTTTTCATTTCCTTCATACTTTGGCTTTTAGACAAGAGCATTTTAAGGTGTCCTCTACTATCCCGAGTTTCAAGACGTGTGTAAGTGCATATAGTAGGGTATCAACGTTCAAATGTTTGGCTTCCAGAATAGAAACTATTTTTCAGACTTATTTTTATCCTCAGATTAGTGACTTCCTTCATCTTACTAACCCTTGGGACAATAGCTCATAACTACTTATTACCAGTTCGTTTAAGAAAACTTCAAATTTTCTTGGTTTTCTTAAACTATTCCTATCTTTTGGATGTAATTTTTCACTTTCAACTCTTTTGTTATAAAAAAAAATTTAAAATTTTTGAAAATGTTGTGCTTATGCAAAATATGATGCAAATTGATGAGTAAATAAGCACAAATCTCCCCCAAATCTGTTTACAGCAGTGTCCTCACTGATGTCATTCGTTAAGCTCAAAAAACCTGTAGAATTGGGAGGAAATTATTAATGGGGGAAAGAATATATGAAAGTGAAAATCCTCCACCAAACTTATTTCTTGGCTCACAATCTTATAAAAATTCCTTACAAGAGCCAAAATATTCCCCCCCCCCAAACTTGAGTAAAATAGTATTAGGCAATTAAAATCATTGGGGGGGGTTAAAGTTAGTGGTCAAAGTAAAGCCTTACAAAGACCAAAAGTCAACACCAACCATTCAAAAATTTTATCGATGAAGTACCAAGGTTGATAGAAGAACATGTCACCTTTTGACGTGAATAAGTGGGGAGGTGATAAGAGGTGTGATGGAAAAGGATTGCGTCTCAATTTGGAGAGACGACACAGTGATAGTGATGATGGATTAGTCGTATTATCATGATTGTCCAAAAGAAGGGGTGGAGGTCCAATTTCTTCATCTTGGAGTTGATTCATCTCAACACCCGTGTCTTGTAAAAATGCGAGTTCATCAGCGAAAATTTCCTCAAAGCTTTCATCGATACCCCGAAAAATAATGTCATCAGAAAAAATGGGGTGATCGTCAGACTCTATAAAAAGTTCCTTATCAACGTTAGATGTTGACCCGGACAACTCGGTGGAAGAGTCTGTGTCAAGCAACAAAATATGAAAAGAGTCAGAATTATGAGGTTGATCATATTCGCTGCTGTCGACATCCATTAATTCGACAGAACACACATGAGCATAGGGTTCTGAGGGTTCACTTCCCAACTTGTAAATATTAAGCTCAATTGACTTCTTTCCAAAGGATAGGGTCATGAGCCATTTCTACAATTGATTACTGCGTTGGAAGTGGCCAAAAAGGGTCGACCGAGTATCACCGGGATTTGAGTGCGTGGGTTTGCCACAGGTTGTGTATCTATAACGATAAAGTCCACAGGGAATATGAATTCCCCGACTTTGATTAACACATCCTCTAGCTCACCCCTTGGTTGGGTGATAGATCGATCGGCCATCTGAAGAGTGCAATGTACAGGTTTTAACTCTACGATCCCTAATTGCTCATAAACAGAATACGGAAGCAAGTTAACACTAGCACCTAGATCGAGTAGAGCACGATTGATATTTTTACCCCCAATGGAAATAGAAATTGTAGGACTTCCGGGGTCCTTTCATTTCTTGGGTAGTTGTTGTGTAAAAGCAGTGCTCACATTACTCGCAAGAAAAACTTTTTTAGGTACTTGAACTTTTCTCTTCCTAGTGCACAAGTCCTTTAAGATTTTTGCATATGACGGAACTTGTTGAATAGTATCTAGGAGAGGAATGTTTATGTTAACTTGCTTAAAAATTTTCATAATCTTCTCCATTTGTGGACTTGGTCTGTTGCCTCTTAACCTGTTTGGATAAGGTGCTTGATCAATAAGTTTTGGGTCCAACGTTTGTGGAGAAGACTGTGGGGACAGAGTCGATCCCAAAATTGGAGTGGGAATCGACTTAGATAGATTCGGCGAAATGTTCGAGCCTTGGGGAAAACGGAGAATAGGCTCGGGTGAAGGTGGGAGATTAGACGAATTAGGGGAAGAAGAAGAAGCTGGGGTATCATTGGTGTCACTATCATCACATTGCTCACCCACTCGGTTATTCAACACTTTTCTCGATCTCAACGTGGTAACAGCACTCACATTATAATTTTGTGAGTGGCCAGGATTAGGTATGGGTTGAGATGGGAGTTTCCCTTTTTCTCTCGCACTCATTGCGGCGTTTAACTGTGCGATTTGGTTTTCTATTGATTTAATACTCTCACCATGGGAGGCGGAGTTTTTCGTTATGGTATCAATAGAAGACTTCATCTCAGCCGACAATTGCATGGATTGTTTCATGAACATATCCAAAGTTTGTGCAAGTGAGTTGTCAGTACCAGCCACTTGTGGTGTAGAAATGTTGGCCGGATTTTGGAAATTCTGTGACTGAAAGGGGGGTTGATTCTGTGGTTGTGGTTGTTGTGGAGAAGGTCTTTGATAATTGCTTTGTTGGTTTTGATTCCAAGCAAAGTTAGGATGATTCCTCCATCCTTGATTGTACGTGGAAGAATAAGGGTCGTTTCTAGGTCGCTGCTGAAAAGCAGCATTAGTTTGCTCGTGACCTTAAAACGGTGCATTCATAGGACATTCTTCCGTTAAGTGCGAAGGATCCGAACAGCAACCACAGACGGTCTTAGGAAGCATGACCTGATTTAGAGAGAATGATGAGAATCTGTTCTCAATAGCGTCGAGTTTCTTCTGTATCGCTAGCATTTCGGCTTTTACTGCGATAGAAATATCGAGCTGGTGAACACCCCCCTAGATGAAGGTGGTCTTACGCTTTCCCACTGCAAAGTGTGTTCAGCGAGATCTTCCAGATACTTCCAAGCTTCACCGTCATCTTTAGACATGAAATTGCATTGACACATTGTTTCAAGTATCTGCTTTGTCGCTGGATTAATGCCCTCATATATAATCCGACATAAATCCCATCTATTGATTCCATGATGAGGACATTGGACAAGCAGATCTTTGAAACGTTCAAAGCACTTCTAAAATAGTTCATTGGGAAGCTGGGTGAACTGGTTGATCTCGCTTCTAACACGGGCAGTCTTATGGTATGGGTAAAACTTCTTAAGAAATGCTATAACGAATTCATCCTAATTAGTGATAGAGTGTGCGGCAGTATTGTAAAGCCATTTTTCTGCCAAGTCGCACAGTGTGAATGGGAGAAGACGTAAGCGCATAGCATCTAAAGTCAATTATGAAGTACCCATCATTGCGCATACGTTCTCGAATTTGGTGATGAAAACGTACGCGTCTTCCAATTCAAGCCCGTGAAATTTGGGCAGCAGATTGATGTAGTGTGGTTTAATTTTGAAATTATCCCCGTTTAGTGGTGGAAGAGATAGACGAGTGGGAAGAGGACCACGGATAGGATAGTATCTTTCGTGGAGAGAGATGCGCGGTGGATTCTGCGCACCTACGGGCGGTGGCAGCGTGGTGTTATATTCTGATGGAGTGCCGTCCATCTCGGTCATTGTGTGTAGTGGGGGAAAAGAAGATGAAGAAGTACCGACTTCGGCGTCGATAGCAGGAAGCGGACAAGACGGGCACTAGGATCCCGTGTCCAGCTGAGCATGCACTAAGCGAATTTAGTGTAAGTGGCAGCGTGTGTGTGATTTTAAAATTGGTTTGTTTTGAAAAAAATGGGATTCAAGACAAATCTCTCTCAAATGCACAAGCAACCCTAGAACTAATGTCACCTAGGTCCAGTCTCTAGACCGCTCCTAAACTTCCAAAGGATAAGCCGCAGGATCAATCCTCTACCGCCTCCGTACTACCCTTGTAGCCAGGTAAGTGCCAGGTAAGTAGGAAGGAACCACAGTAGTGAGCCTAATTAATAACCACTAGCCTTTGACACACTTGCCTAAACACTACAAAAATAATGCGGATAAGCGATAGATTACCCATGACCTTCCTCTGTCCTTAATGAGCACGACAGTCCTTAGAGTCTGGTCTAGATATTTTTTTAAATTAATGAAGGGTTGATCTAGATGCTCGGTTTGTGATTTGTGGGGCTTAGAAAGGGTGATGAAATCCCCACCTAATCTTGATTTGGTCTTTGCCCCTTAAATTCCGTATTAAAATATGCAAAAACAAACTGCAAAACAAAACTTTGCAAAAAGATTTTTGAGCAGCGGTATTTTGCAAAGAATCCTGCAGAAAATAGATTTTATTGGATTTGAGAGGAGAGAGGAGTTAAGAAAGATACCAGAGAAGTGTGAAACCCTAAATCTCCTGTTTCCTCAAGTCTGTGACTCCAGATTCCCTCACAAAATTCACACAATAATCGTTAAATATACAATTTGCAGTTTTGTTTTATTTATGATATAGATCGTATAAGAATTCAACATAAATAGTAATGAATAAAAAATTATGCACGAATCCCCGGCAACGGCGCCATTTGATTGGGTTCGAAAAAGTGAGTTTAGTAGTTGTTAACCGCAATCAGAACGGTGTCGTGTGTAGCTAGACCGAGGTGAGTACGGGTCGTCCTCGGGAAAACGTTGAATCTTATACTCTTAGTTTAGATGTGTTGAAATAGAAAGGAGGGATAAAGAATTTTGAAGAATGTTTTGTAGATCTACGTTAAGCAAGAATGCAAAAATCTAGATCTAGATTATTTTAGGGATGTAGTTAATATAATAAGGGGGCTTGTAGGGTTCGTTAGGATTTAGTAGTTATGGAAGATTAATTAAAAGTTACCCTTTTATCCTTTAATAGATTTAAAACTAGAACGACGATGATGCGTGTAAATTAGGTTTTCTGGAGGGAAAAGGAATCCCACTCTTAACCCTTATCTCGACACGGAACTCCGTTCATATCTAGCCTTTACCAAAACAATCATTAATCTAATCTCTAATCGCGGTCGAGACTAACAATGAATTGTTAGCGCGCCCGATTAGGATGTTAATGATTGTCTTGATAAAATTTATAAACTTTATAGGACTTAAAAAGGGTTTAGGGATGTTCATCATCCATTAGCCTACCCTAATCCTACGAACCCTAACAAGCGGAGAATTACTCGCGCATGTTGGGAGAAAAAGAGATGGAGAGAAAATGCATAATTAAACTACTAAGAAATAGAATAGGGAAAAGAACTACCTTTATTAATCAACAATATTCATTACACTTTGATTCCTTAGAAAATGATTACAAATACTAGTTTGCTTCTCGATCTCTTCCAAGGAGGTAGACGAACAATTGATGATCAGCCTGGATGCGTGAGCCGTCTTGGACTTCGTGATCTCGTCGGCTTGATAATTTTTCCAAGAGGCTCTCGGTCTTTATTTATAGCCCCAAAGCCAGAACTCATGCTTCCAAATATGGAAGCTAACTATAAAGACTCACCCCAAAAAAATGCACTTTGTATCTCCTCAAAATTGCCGCGGATCCGCGGCCCAAGGAGGGGTATGGCCGCGGATCCGCGGCCATTTAATCTCGACCTTTGATTTTCTTTCATCAGTTTCTCTCTACTTGGCACCTGGAGTTCTCTGGAATCTTTGGATCTTTGAAATCTTCTCGTAGTTGCTGCCAGACTTGATCTCCAAGTTTTGCTTTTTTTAATTAGGCAAGTTTTCTTTAACAACTTAATTTCCTTGATTTTAGTCTTGGAAAAATTCTGCACAACAGCTTGGAAAAATTCTGCACAACAACTCAAATAATATTTAGTAGACTTTGTTCTACTAGGATTTAGTCAATGATATTATTTGCATACAATTTCCTACCAAATTCTAATTATAATATATCAACACATGAAAAATAGTATTTTTACACATAAACCCTCATATGTATGATATATTATAATAAAGACCTTTTTTAATATGGAAGTAGTAGGAAAAATGTAATAACAAATGTGCAGTATTATCAACTGAACATCACTCAAGAGAGATCGTGTAGTAAGTTTTCCTCCAATGAATTGGGAAGAGTTATCGAAGGTAGGCTTAGCCAGACTCTTCCACAGAGTGTCAGATATGCTGGATTCGTATTTTTGAGATTTTGTATAAGATTACGAGCTTGATCATGACCAGGAATAACTCGCAATTCGCGTAACTGTCGCGATACGCTCCTTATTTGATCGATATTAGAGAGTAATGGAATAGGAGATTGGTGTGAAGCCTCAAAGCGTAGTTGTTCTTTGCCGTCAATACTAGAGGATCGATATGTATGCAGAACCATTGTGTACGACCACACTTTCAGAAGAAAATCTTGATGAGATTGCAGTTGTTCCGAAACGGAAGTGGATTCATTAAGCAGTGCTAGTTCCGGGTAGATTGGATAGATGAGATCGGCAGAAGACATGAAAGGTCCTTTCCAGGATCCTATAATAATTGAGATTGGACCCAGGGTCAGTTTCTTAGTGTGCATGCATAGGTTAGAGATCGTCGTCGTCGACATGTTGCATTACGAGAGACTGGACTACTGGGCAAGGAAGTTTCTTGAGAAGTATCAGCGTGGAATTGTTTGCATCGCTGCTTCTCACTAGACAATTGCATAAAGCGGCCGTGGAGTTAGTGATCCACGGGAAGAATAAGAATTCAGAGACAGAGAACGCTATACCAGGGGCAAAAGTCAAGTGGTAATCCTTGCTATGTCAGTTCCGGGTGTATAGACACCTTTCGACATTGAAGAAGCTATACTTCGATGTCATTTGTTTTTGATTTACGTTTTTATGATCCGAATATTTCGTTTTCAACGTTGAAGAAAGGACAGCTCGACGTCCGTTATTTTGACTTATGTATTCTGAGGATTTGAGGGTCACGCAAATGTTTTGTGCATACCAGATGCACTAGACTAATATTTTTGTGCACGTCAGTTGCACTAGATGTTTATTTTGTGCACCCCGATACACTTAAGATTTGTTTTGTGCACCCCGATGTGCTTGATGTTTAGTTTGTGCACCCCGATGCACTTGATGTTGATTTTGTGCACCCCGATGCATTTGAGATTTGTTTTAAGCACCCCAATGCACTGGATAATGATCTTGTGCATTCTAGATGCACTCGATATTGGATCCATGCACATTTGATGCGGTGGATATTGTTGTCATGCATACCTATTGCATTTGGCGCTATTTTGTTTTCATGCACACCCGTGGCATGTGGTTTGGATTTTTGTGCAAACCCGTTAAGGTTGATTTTGTTTTTGTGCATTGCACTTAATAGGATATGTTATAGATTTGATTTTTATATTTTCTCTTAGTCGTGTGCTACCGATATTGCACTACGACTATGGCAATGATCATGTACTTGATATACATAATGATTTTCGTATTTGGAATTTTGCATCATAACTAGTGTAATTCTCATAGCAACCGCTAGAGTTACAGTTATATGAGTTTCATATATTTTGAGTTTTTACGCACACGTTTGCGTTATGTTATGCCTTAGCTCATGTGGTACTTCGGAGTTCCGTTAAATTGAGTGGACTATGTGTTTTAAAATTGGGAACCCGGCAATTTGTTTTGAATTTAGTTAATTTGACTGAGAAAAATGTTTTATGATGGGGGTTAAAGTTAAATTCAAGGACCGAATTTCTTTAAGAAAGGGATATTAACATTTTTGAAAATTATAAATATTAATTTATAATTTTAAATATGAAGATAATGAGTTTACAGAAATGATATCGCATATGAATTTGGTATCGGATTTATATCCGCAAAAATGTAATTATTTTGGTAAAAATGAAGAAAAATGTGTGATATCATAACAATGATATTTTAATTGTTTTAACATGACATGAGATTTTATATTAAGATAATGGTATTTAATTGTTATAATAAGTATTTCATTTCTTTTAAAACATGGATTTATATTTGTAACATGAAGGGTTTTTATTGTTTATAATTCTTTTTATGGTTGGGTATATGTTAACCTACACTAAACCCTCACCCTCAATACACACTCACACTCACCCTCTTCTCTCCACCTCATACTACCACACTCCACCTCACCCTTCATGGTTGACACCGCATGCTTTCTCTACACAAAACATAACATCTCCCCACCTTATCCTTATTAAACACTTAGCAATTCTTTTATCTTTCACAAACTGAAAAAATGATCGCTCTCTTTTAACCTCATCCCAAGTTCAACGCTTCATTCAAAAATGTGGTCCCTTCATCAACTTGTGCACATCATCAAGCTTGATCCACTACAACATCTAGGAACTTCCATATGCACTTCTTGAGCTGGTGTTCTCTTGTGAATCATCTCCATAGGTATATCCCCTTCTTTCTTTGCATATCCAATTCTGTTTGATATATGTTTTTAGTGTGCAGTATCAAAAACATTAACTTTTGTGATAATTGTGAGTGTATATTTGAATCTGGAACCACTGGGTATAACCAATAGAAAAACTAACAAGACTGTAGTATGATGAAACTACTAAGAGACCACATCTCATGCCCGAGCCCCTAAGCCTACCTTTGACCCGACGACATTCTTGTTTTGGCCCGTGCCGCCGGTCCTATTTTAGATTTGTGTTTTGGTTTTTAGTCAGTAAATGTACTTGGTTATAATACTAGCTACTGTATTGTTTGATTTATCCCATATTTCATATAGTGAAATCTGGGAGTGTTCTAGTAAGGTTTTATTAAAATTTCTGACATTTCGATACTGTTTTTCATATTTCTATGCCGCGACTGAATTGTTGACATTTGTACGTTAATATCAGGGTATCTTGTCATTTTTGAAGTAAGTAAACTGTAGGTTCTAACCTACGGGTGCTTAGCTCGTTGTTTTGGTTTTAATATGATATTTACGCCGATATGATTTAACTACGATTATAGATACAATCGCGAAGGTTTCCGAGACGGCAAAGACGGACAAGGAAAGCGTGGATTCAACGAGCTCGACAAGTTGGTGAGTAGATTTATATCTACGGGGGATGTCGGGTGGATGGCATATAGCACCCCCGCAACCAGTTAACTAGGATAGTTATACTATCTAGTTAGTTGTTAGTGATATGTTAGATAACTTAGCTAATGGTATTGATATTATTTTGCATATAGTATGTTATTCATGTGCATATAGTTTAATACATGATTATGATGACATACGTACGTAACAATAGCTCCGTACGATATGGATATGTGATTGATCAAACAAAAGTAGTAAAGTAACCGCAATCAATAACGGTGTCGCATGTAGCTATACCTTTAGTGAGCACGGATCGTCCTCTGGGATTCGAGGAATTCGTAAATTCTTTCTTTAAATGAGTCAAAAGAACTAGTAAAGAAATTCAAGAAATATCGTTTAAGATTTAGTTAAAGTAATAGTTTCAAGAAAATCAAGAAATTGTTTTCAAGAAAGGAAATTGGGAAATTGTTCAAGATCTAATTATCAAGAAAATATGAAGAAATCTTGTAGGATTCGATCAGATTTAGTAGCCATGGATGACTAATAAAGGCGACTCATCTTATATTTTGACAGTTTAACGCTAGATTGATGGCGATGAATGCTGATTAGGATTTTTTGGATGAAACTAAGGTTTCTTCACTATAATCCCTTGTCTTTTCATTGATCCCATTCATTTTCTAGCCCTTCACAAAAAGATCGTCAATCTTATCTCACATCATGGTCAAGATAATCAAGAATTTGATATCGTACCTGATGAAGATGTTAACGATTTTTTTGCGAAAGTTTGTAAACTTCATAAGACTAAAGAAAAGTATAGAATTATATCATCCATCGATCTGCCCTAATCCTACAAATCCTATCAAACGAAGATTTACTCGCGCATCATGAAAATCGAAGAAAGATTAGAAAAAGAACTCACAATGCGAAAATTTAAAGAAAGCGAAATTGAAACTAATTATCACCTTTATTATTCAACTTCAAATTACAACTTCTTCAATCGAAGATTACAAGAAGAATTGCTCTCGATCACTCCCTTGAAGAGGTAATTTTTCCGTCGATCTTCGCGTTGCTCGATCACCGTGAGTCTTGGACCTGTCGTGGATCGCGTGCTCATTGATGATGATCGGCTTCGTATAAAGGATCTTCTGTTGAATCGCTTGATGAATTTCTCGATGATTCTTGATTTTGGATCTTGGATTTGATGAATTTGTTAGCCCTTTACTTGATTTGAAATTGGAATTAAAGTTGGAACCAAAAATGGGAACCAAATTGGGAACCTTTCTCTTGTAGTTTTAGGTTCTTTTTATAGCCCCTAATCAAGCTTCCCCAACAAGCTAGATTGTTATAGAGAAGTTTCCAGAACAAGATTGTTACAACGAGACTTTCTCAACAAGCTAGGACATTGAGAAAAAGTTTCCAGAGAGTTCCCGACCCCAAAGCCCACGAATCGGCCGTGGATCCATGGCGACTCGGCCTGACTTGGCCGCAGTTCCGCGTCCAGTTGGTGGTTTCATTGGTTGAAACTTCAGGTGTTTTCTTTTGTTGGTCTTTGGGTCTTCTTGTGATATCTGGAATCTTCTAATATTTTCTGAGTCTCTGCCAAAATTTAATTCTTTGTCTTTCTTGTATTTTATCAGCAGATTCCTGATATCTGACCTGAGCTAATCTTGCACAAGATCTCAATGAAGAATGTGAGATACAAAATATTATGCGTAAAAATATTAAACATAGAATTTCCTTCATAGTGTTGATTATAATGTATAACACATGGTAAATGATATTTTGCAGATGAACTTCTAATATGTGTTATATTTATAGCAAATACATTTAGATGATTAGGAAAAGTAAGGAAATTGTCATGTTAAAAATGCACTATTTTCGACTGAACAAATTCCCCCAAACTTGACTTTGATCGTCCCGAGCAAACTTTATTTATTCAAGAGAAGGAGAAAAATAAAAATAAAAAAATCTAACTAGCACACTTTCGTAGGCAACACGATTGCACTGAGCACGTGCAACAAGCCTTTAAACCTCTAGGTGTCCCTAGTTGGAGGAGTGTTGCCTCCTGAGGGTTTTCAGCGGATTGCACCCACAAAATTCTATAATAAAAGAAAGACTGTGAAAGTTACATATAAAGATAAGAATTATAAAAGAAAGAACTTGAAAATCAGAGTTTCCAACTGCACTAGCTTTTCGGTTGTCATGAGCCCTATCTTAATAGTCATGAAAAGATGTTAGAAATCACATCATCCCTCAATAAAATATCGCATTTATTCTTCATCCCTACCTTTCTTCCAAACACTGATCATATATCCCTACGTGTGTGTAAAAGACATATCTACACTCAGAGAATTCAATTCAAGCTATCATACTCCTGTCCATCTACCTTAGTACTTTTTAGTCGGTGAATATTTTAGATGGAATTGCTCACACATTCTTCATGCGACCGTTAATACTTCTTGAGGTACTAACCGACCGATTACTAAATGTACTCACTTATTAAGCATAATTAGCAATTTTCTTGTCTTGCAACACCTATGGCTTAGCAGTGACTCCCAAACCAGTTGGTCTAAGGCACTAGGTGATGAAGCACCCTCGCTATATTTTTTATACTGCCTTGGTGATTACAAAACCAGTGTTCATTTTTCTTCACCGTTTTATACTTTTTATGCTTCATTTATTATTACTTTTTCATACGTTGGCTTTTAGACAGGAGCATTTCAAGGTATCCTCTTCTATCTCGAGTTTCAAGAGGTGTGTAAGTGCGTATAGTAAGGTATCAACGTTCAAATGTTTGGCCTCAAGAATAGAGACTATTTTTTTATACTTATTTTTATCCTCAGATTAGTGACTTCCTTCATCCTACAAACCCTTGGGACAATGGCTCATAACTACTTATTACTAGTTTCGTTTAAGAAAACATCTAACTTTCATGGTTTTCTTAAACTCTTCCAATCTTTCAAATGTAATTTTTCACTTTCTAATCTTTCATTATAAAAGAAAAAATTTTAAAAATTTGTGCTTATACAAGGTGTAATGCAAAGTAATGCGTAAATAAGCACAAACCTCCCCCTAACCTGTTTACAGCAGTATCCTCACTGTTGTTATCTTTTAAATCTCAAAAAACCTATAGACTTGGGAGGAAAAAATTATTAACGGGAACAAGAATAAACGAAAGTGAAAATCTCCCCCAAACTTATTTTTAATCATATGGATATTCAGTTAGGTCCTCTTTTTTTTAAACTCGCCTCCATTCTTATGATGAGACAATATTATCGAGACATGGAGGTGAGGCGGAGCAAATTTAGTTATGATAAAGCGGCTCCTGTAGAAACAGGAGCTCCTCCGCAGGGTTAGTGGAAAAATACGGTTTTAATCTATGTCCATTTACTTTAAAAATATAACCGTTTTTAATATTATCAACTTTAACTGTCCCGTGCGGGTATACATACCGCACCATAAATGGTCCTTTCCAACGAGATTTTAGCTTACCCGCATGAAGATGGAAACGGGAATCGTAAAGAAGGACTTGTTGTCCTGGGGTAAAAGTTTTTCTCAAAATATTTTTATCGTGAAATACTTTAGTCCGGTTCTTTACTATAACCGCATTATCATAAGCTTCATCGCGGAGTTCGCTTAGCTCATTTAATTGCAGCTTCCGAAAGTTGCAGGCTTGATTTAAATCGAAATTAAGTTCTTTAACGGCCCACATTGCTTTATGTTCGATCTCGACAGAAAGGTGGCAAGCCTTTCCAAATACTAGGCGGTAAGAAGACATACCAAGATTATTCTTATAAGCGGTACGAAATGCCCAAAGAGCATCTGTCAATTTGGTTGATCAATCTTTACGGTTTTTAGAAACTGTCTTCTCCAAAATTTGTTTGATTTGCCTATTGGAAATCTCAGCTTGCCCGCTCGTTTAAGGATGATAGTGCATAGAAAGTTTATAGTTGATTGAATATTTCCGCATCAAAGTCTCGAAAGACCGATTACTGAAATGCGTCCCATTGTTGCTAATTATAGCGCGAGGGTGTCCAAATCGCGAAAAGATATTTTCTTTAAGGAACTTAATAACATCCTTGTTGTCATTAGTGCGACATGGTATTTCTTCCATCCATTTTTAGATATAATCAACCGCTAACAAGATATATAAATTCCCAAAAGAGTTGGGAAAAAGGCTTATAAAATCAATACCCCAAACGTCAAAAATTTACAGAACCAAGATAAGTTGGAATGGCGTCTCATTTTTTCGAGAAATCCGACCCGTTTGTTGACACCGTGGACAAGTTTTGCAATGATCAAATGCATCTTTGAATAATATAGGCCAGTAAAAACCACATTGCAAAACTTTCTCCGTCGTTTTACGTGGACCAAAATGACCACCACATACCTGATCATGACAGAAAGACAAAACACTATTGAATTCATCATTAGGGACATATCTGGGAATGATTTTGTCGGGAAAACACTTAAACAAATAAGGTTCATACCAGTAAAAATGTTTTACTCGGGATAGAAATCGATGATTGTCTTGCTTAGACCATTCGCGGGGAATAAGTCATGTTGCTAGATAATTCACAATATCCACGAACTAAGGTTCGCAGGATAAGTTCAAGAGCTGTTCGTCAGGAAAAGAGTCGTTTATTGGTAAGGTCACAATAGGTGAAGAAGAGATGCGTGAAAGATGGTCAGCTACTACGTTTTCACATCCTCTCTTATCTCGTATGACAAGATCAAATTCTTGTAATAACAGGATCCAACGTATTAACCTGGCCTTAGCATCTTTCTTTGATAAAAGATGTTTTAGTGCAGAGTGATCAGTGTAAACCACTATCGGTGAGCCAATCAAGTAAGGCCTGAATTTTTCTAATGCAAATACAACTGCCAAGAGTTCTTTCTCGGTAGTTGTATAATTAATTTGAGCATCATTCAAGGTCTTACTTGCATAATAAATTGCATGTAGCATTTTATCAATGTGTTGTCCTAAGACTGCACCAATATGAAAATCTGATGCATCACACATTAGCTCAAACGGGTGGTTCCAATCAGGAGATGATAGAATATGGGCTGTAGTGAGAGATCTTTTAAGTGATTCAAAAGCAGCCTCACAATCCGAATCGAAATGAAATGTAGTATCCTTGGCCAAGAGAAGAGTTAAAAGTCTACCAATTTTGCTAAAATCCTTAATGAATCTCCTATAAAATCCTGCATGACCAAGGAAAGATCGTATATTTTTGATGCATTTGGGATGAGGAAGGTTATGGATGACATCTATTTTAGCTCTGTCTACCTCAATGCCTTTTCGTGAAATGACATGTCCAAGCACGATACCTTCATGGACCATGAAATGGCATTTTTCCCAATTTAAAGTTAAGTTCTTATCCTTACAGCGGGTAAGAACTATGTCAAGATGACGTAGGCAATCCTCAAATGAGTCCCCAAATATAGAGAAGTCGTCTATGAAAATCTCCAGAAAATTCTCGACCATGTCTGAGAATATCCCCATCATACATCGCTGCAATGTAATGGGAGTATTGCATAACCCAAAGGGCATGCGTCTATAAGAAAAGATACCGAAAGGACAAGTGAATGTTGTTTTATCTTGATCCTTTTCGACGATAGGGACCTAGTTATAGCCAGAGTATCCATCCATGAAACAAAAATATTCATGTCCAGCTAATCGTTCCAATATCTGGTCAATGAAAGGTAGAGAGAAGTGATCTTTCCTCGTTGCGGCATTGAGTTTTCTATAATCAATACATACACGCCACCTAGTTTGGGTGCGTGTTTGGATCAACTCATTAGCCTCATTAGTTATGACCGTGATGCCAGACTTTTTAGGGACCACATGAATAGGACCTACCCATTGGCTATCAGAGATTGGGTAAATTATACCACTATTTAGGCACTTGACGATTTCTTTCTTTACTGCCTCCTTCATGATGGGATTTAACCGTCTTTGTGGGTCTCGGGTTGGTTTGGCTTCATCCATCAAATATATATGATGTTCAACAATCAAGGTACTAATCCCTTTGATGTCTGCCATTGTCCAACCAAATGCTTGCTGATTTGATCTCGAGACCATCAAAAGAGCGTCCTCTTGCTCTAAAACTAAAGAAGTGGATATGATCACAGCCAAAGACTCATTCTCACCTAAATATGCATATTTAAGATGAGAAGGTAACAGTTTGAGAACTAATATCGGCAGAGAGACAATAGAAGGTGGGGTAAGGAAATGATATTCGGATTCCCTAAGAAGTCCATAACATGCATAGGATAGTGACTCGGAAACCGCTACTGACTTTTGTGATGAGTCAAAAGGTTCAAACTCAAAGGTGGACTCGTCAAAGGTATCCTCACTACAAGAATGTGTTGGATCAAACAATAATGTACTAATGTCGTCGACATCATTATAGCAAAGTTCATCAACCTTGCAACTTTCAGGAGATATCTCGTAGACAGAACAGACATCAAGTAAATGAGCAGAAGGTTCAGATGGTTGACTTCCTAGCTTGTAAATTTTAAGCTCAATTGTCATTTTCCCAAAGGTTAGGTTCATAGAACCGTTACGATAATTAATGACAGCATTGGAAGTGGCTAAGAAGGGTCGACTGAGAATCACCGAAATTTGGTTCCGTGGGTTCGCTACAGGTTATGTATCTAAAACAATAAATTCCACAGGGAATATAAATTCCTCTACTTTTATCAACACATTCTCAAGCTCACCCCTAGATTTGGTGATAGATCGATCTGCCATCTGGAGAGTGCAGTGGGAAGGTTTCAACTATCCAATACCTAACTGCTCGTAGACAGAGTAAGGAAGTAGGTTAACACTAGCGCCAAGTTCGAGTAGAGCACGATTAATATTTTTACCCCTAATAGAAATTGATATTGTAGGACAGCCAGGGTCCTTATGTTTCTTTGGTAATTGCTAGGTAAAAGCTGTGCTAACATTACTCGTCATGAACACTTTTTTCGGCACTTGAGTTCTTCTCTTCCTAGTGCACAAGTCCTTAAGTATTTTCGCATAAGCCGGAACTTGTTGGATAGCATCTAAGAGAGGGATATTTATGTTAACCTGTTTAAATATTTCCATAATCTTCTCCATTTGTGTGTTAGGTTTGTTGGCCCTCAACCTATTTGGATAAGGAGCTTTATCGATAATAGTTGGGTCCAACATTTATGGAGAAGTTCGTGTGGGTAGAACGGATCCCATAATTAGAGTAGGGATCGTTTCAGGTTGACTCAACGAGGTGGTCGGAGGGTTTGAGCCTTGGGAAAAACTGAGAATAGGCTCGGAAGAAGATGGACTAGATGAAATAGGGTCAGAAGTGGAAGTGGAAGCCGGGGTGTCATTGATTAATTCATCATTATTAACCTGTTCACCGACTTAGTTATTCAGTACTCTTCCGGATCTCAATGTGGTAATGACATTCACATTATGATATTGTGAGTGGCCAGGATTCGGTAAAGGTTGAGATAGAAGTTTCCCTTTCTCTCTAGCACCAATCGCGGCATTTAATTGTGCAATTTGTGCTTCTATTGATTTTATACTCTCACCATGGGAGGCGGAGTCCTTCTTTATGGTATCGATAGAAGACCTTATATCAGCCGACATTTGCATTGAATGTTTCATAAACAAATCTAAGGTTCGTTCGAGTGAAAAGGAGTTTTCGGTACCGGCCGTTTGGAAAGAATTATTATAAGGTGCAGAATTGTTGGCAGGATTTTGAAAAGTTTGTGTTTGCAAGGGGTACTGATTCTGTGGTGGTTGCTGTTGCTGTGGAGGAACCCTTTGATAATTATTTTGGTTTGGAACCGTATTTTGAGTTTGGTGTTGGTTCCAAGCAAAATTAGGATGGTTCATCCAACCCTGATCATATGTGGAAGAATAAAGATCGTTTCTATGTCGTTACTGAAAAGTAGCATTAGTGTGTTCTTAATCTTGAAACGGAGAATTCAAAGGACATTCTTCCGTCAGATGTGATAGATCTGAACAGCATCCACATACGGTTTTAGGGAGCGTCACCAGGTTTAGAGAGGATAATAAAAATTTGCTTTCCATAGCTTCGAGTTTCTTTTGCAATACTGTCATTTCGGCTTTTACGGCAATGGAAACATCAAGTTGATGGATACCTCCCCTAAATGATGGACTAACGCTTTCCCATTGCAAAGTGTTTTCAACAAAATCTTCCAAGAATTTTCAGGCTTCACCATCGTCTTTAGACATGAAATTGCCTTGACATATGGTTTCAAGCATTTGCTTTGTCGTTGGATTAATACCCTCATATATAATTCAGCATAGATCCCATCTATGGATTCCGTGGTGAGGAAAAAGAAGATGAAGAAATACCGACTTCGGAGCCGATAAAAGAAACGCAAACAAGACGGGCACTAGAATCCCGTGTCCAGCCGAGCATGCACTGAGCGGGTTTAGCGCAAGTAGCAGCGTATGTGTAAATTAAAAGAAATGTTTGTTTTGAAAAAGACGGATTTAGACAAATCACAAAAATGCACAATCAATCCTAGATCTAAGGTCACCTAGGTCAAGTCACTAGACCGCTCCTAGACTTCCAGAAGACAAATCGCAGGATCAATTCTCTACTATCTCTTTATCCCTCTTGTAGCCAGATAAGTGCCAGGTAAGTGGGAGGTATCCGCTATATAAATAGCGGGCCTAATTAATTAACCGCTTGCCTTAGACACCACAAAAGAAATGCGGATAAGCAGTAGATTATCCACGACCTTCCTCTGTCTTAATTGAGCGCGACGGTCCTTAGAGTCTTGGTCTAGATATTTTTTAATTAATGAAGGGTGATGCGGATGCTAGTTTTGTGATTTGTGGGGATTAGGAAGGGTAATGAAATCCCCACCTAATCTGAATTTGGTCTTTGCCCCTTAATTTCCGTATAACAATATGCACAAACAACCAATATCAAAACACGCAACAAAAATTTTTTTACGCGGTGAATTTTTGCAAAGAATCCTGCAGAAAAATTGTTATTGGACTTTTCAGAGAAGAGAAGAGAAGATAGGAAATATACCACAGAAACCTGAAGCTCTAATTCTCCAAGAACACCGCGCTTCCGCGGCCAATTCTATCTTCTTGCCGCGGTTCCGTGGTCAATTGGACTGTTCTTTGAACAATTTTTTGTTTTGATGCTCCCCTTGCTCCTCTGGTCTTGATGAAATGCTCTGAATATTTATCTCCCTGCTACAGTGATTCCAGATCTCCTTGCAAAATTCACACACTAATCGTTAAGCACACGATACGTTCCTAATTTATATTTCGATAGAATAATAATATTTCAACCCAAATAGCAAGAAAGAACAAATTACGCACGTATCCCCTGCAACGGCGTCATTTGATTGATCAAAGAAAAGTAGTAAAGTAACCGCAATTAATAACGGTGTCGCATGTAGCTAGACCTTTAGTGAGCACGGGTCGTCCTCTGGGATTCGTGGAATTCGTAAATTCTTACTTTAGATGAGTCAAAAGAACTAGTAAAGAAATTCAAGAAATATCGTTTAAGATTTAGTTGAAGTAATAGTTTCAAGAAAATCAAGAAATTGTTTTCAAGAAAGGAAATCAAGAAATTGTTCAAGATCTAATTATCAAGAAAATATGAAGAAGGATTCTAGGATTCGATCGGATTTAGTAGCCATGGATGACTAATAAAGGTGACTCATCTTATCTTTTGACAGTTTAACGCTAGATTGATGGCAATGAATGCGGATTAGGGTTTTTGGAAGAAACTGGGGTTTCTTCACTATAATCCCGTGTCCTTTCATTGATCCCATTCATTTTCTGGCCCTTCACAAAAAAATCGTCAATCTTATCTCACATCGTAGTCAAGATAATCAAGAATTTGATATCGTACCTAATGAGGATGTTAACGATTCTTTTGCGAAGGTTTGTAAACTTCATAAAACTAAAGAAAAGTATAGAATTCTAACATCCATCGATTTACCCTAATCCTACAAATCTTATCAAGTGGAGATTTACTCGCGCATCATGAAAATCGAAGAATGATTAGAAAAGGAACTCACAATGCGAAAATTTAAAGAAAGTGAAATTGAAACTAATTATCACATTTATTATTCAACTTCAAATTACAACTTCTTCAATCCGAGATTACAAGAAGAATTGTTCTCAATCACTACCTTGAAGAGGTAATTTTTCCGTCGATCTTCACGTTGCTCGATCATCGTGAGTCTTGGACCTGTCGTGGATCACATGCTCGTTGATGATTATCGGCTTCCTATAAAGGATCTTTTGTTGAATCGCCTAATGAACTTCTCGATGATTCTTGATTTTGGATCTTGGATTTGATGAATTTGTTGGCCCTTTTCTTGATTTGAAATTGGAATTAAAGTCGGAACCAAAAATGGAAACCAAATTGGGAACCTTTCTCTTGTAGCTTTAGGTCCTTTTTATAGCCCTTAATCAAGCTTCCCCAACAAGATAGGTTGTTATAGAGAAGTTTCCAGAACAAGATTGTTACAACGAGACTTTCTCAACAAGTTAGGACGTTGAGAAGAAGTTTCCAGAGAGTTCCCGACCCCGAAGCCCACGAATCGGCCGCGGATCCGCGGCAACTCGGCCTGACTCGGCCGCGGTTCCACGACCAATTGGTGGCTTCATTGGTTGAAACTTCAGGTATTTTCTTCTGTTGGTCTTTGGGTCTTCTTGTGATATCTGGAATCTTCTAATATTTTCAGAGTCTCTGCCAGAATTTAATTCTTCGACTTTCTTGTATTTTATCGGCAGATTCTTGATTCCCAATATCTGACCTGAGCTAATCTTGCACAAGATCTCATTGAAGAATGTGAGATACAAAATATTATGCGTAAAAATATTAAACATACAATTTCCTTCATAATGTTGATTATAATGTATAACAATGGTAAATGATATTTTGTAGATGAATTTCTAATATGTGTTATATTTATAGCAAATACCTTTAGATGATTAAGAAAAGTAAGGAAATTGTCATGTTAAAATGCACTATTTTCGACTGAACTATATGGTTTTGGGTGGATATAGTACGAGGGATCATACCGTACTTGTGATGATGAGGTTAGCGTGCCGAATACGGCCAAGTTTTCTTTGGATTCGTGGAGTCATGAATTATTCTGGTTTAGGATGTTATGTTTGAGTAAGCTATATTCTTTTTAAAAACCAATTATTCGTTTCCCTTTTAAATGATAAATGACAAAGATGCGATACTAATTTCCAAAACGAATATCTATTTTAACTTAAGGCAGCTTCCTTATTTCAAAACCATCGTTTTGTTCCATTTTCAAAAATAATGGTATATATCATAGAAAGTAGTTACGTTTAATATTTTACGCTAAACACTTAGATTTACTTTACATATTCGCGATACACTTATCGATGATAAACGTTTCTGTTATATGAACACAATGATAGAACACTGCACCACTACCAATGAGTACTATATTGCACGAGCACAGACACATATGTTACACTACACCTCATTGATACAGCCATGCCACTGTAGGACTGCTATACCACGCGATGTGTATGTAAATACTGATACGAGGCATATGAATTCCCTATACTCGGAAAATCTGATTTAATTATATGCTATGGATATTGGTAGAATTACTTTCTTCTTTAAACGCTTATAGAACACTTGCAAAAATACTAATGATTGTCATACTGCACGAGCACAGACGCGTATGCTACACTACACATCATTAGTATTGCCATGACACAGTAGAACTGTTGCGTTGTTGCATGCATGAATTTATTTACGTAATGTACCTTTATTACCTGTTGTGTATTACGAATACCAGTACCATGGATATTTGTATTCGATTCTTATGAGTTTTCATGATGTTTTACTTCGATGATATATATCAGTGATATAGGACACTGCTATATATGTTTATATATAATATATCATCAAAGTGTTATATACATTTATTCTTATTCTTTTCTTGATATCTCTGGATTCTATAAGTTGATGTCCACCATGAGTTGTTTTTATAATTTGGTTTACTCCGAACCGAGTGGGGGGCTATACAGTTGTGGATTTCTACGTTATCTAGATTGAGTGGAGGGATATAAAGTCAGATATATGGTGGACCCAGTCATGACCGAGGGGCAGGAAAGCCGTGATAGAGACGAAGAGCCTAGCGAGGACACTTGATACCGGAGATGGATAAGCACAGCAGATATCCATGGGATACTGACCGAAGCTAGATTTTAGCAACGCGGATATTTAGGGGATACTGACCAGGGCTTGGGATATCGAGAGGCAATCATCTGTTGAAATGGTGTCGATGATATCTATATGTGAGTTTCGGTGATGGACATGAAAGATTTGATGATTTTGCGTGTCGGTGATGGACACAAAAGATATAAGGATTTCGGGTGTCGATACTGGACACCCATATATATTGATGTGTTGCTATCATTTGAGATATACCGCTAATTTATGTGTTGTTGTAGCCGACCAAGACTGATCCGGAAGACAGTACCTGAATATCTTTTTACCGGTTGTTGCATATAAAAGAAAAAAAGATCTCTAAACGAGCTATAGTCTCATTATTTTGACATGTCTAGTATGATACCTGGATCTTTTAAACCGTAAACCTCTTAGCACTATTTACTAAACCAGCAAGATGTATATCTTAAATAAGATACCTATTATACTTCATACTATCACGTCTGCTTTTATGCCGTGACATACGTATTCCGTGGCTATTTTAAGAAGAGGTTTTATATATATATTATGGATACCTTATGGGCGTAAACCTGGATACAGGTCATTTGCATATGATATGGACTATTTTGAGATCACGTGATGGATAGTGTTGCATTTATGTATATATATATATATATATAAATAAAAATATATATATATATATATATATATTGGTACAAGATATGATAATATTATAATTATGATCTAGGTATCGTTATGCATTTCGATTTCTACCTTGTGATGTATTTTTATTTACTGAGTTGGCAACTCACCCCCGTTATGCCCCAGTTTCTTGCAGGGTTTACAGTTCGGATCATCAGCGACTTGAGGCACAAACTTCTTTTCGGTGATTGCTTTGGTAGGTGGGCTACTGTTGTATCATACCCACACTTGTATATTTATATTCTGTTGTATCTAGTAAAACTCCATCGACCTAAAATGTGTATATTATGGATTTAGAAGCAAGACTTAGAGTTTGTGTGTTTGTGGGTTGTTAGTTATATGTATGCCCTAGAGGCCATTACTGTACATACGATGTATATTGTAGTGGATGCTAGGACATATATAGGGAGGACTTTCTTGCCCGACATGATAGTATGTTATCTGGTTGTACTTTATCTTAACATGTACTCTGATTGTCTCTATCTTACATGTTGATAAAGCCCTTAGGATGAGTACTCGACTACTGGGACTATGATGAGATCATACTAGTAGGGCCACGGTAGTCGAAGAGTACATCCTATAACTGTTCCTAGTCGAGGGTGTATCGAGACAGGGCATCGATGCACCAGAGTAGACTAGCGTATACGCATCTTGACCCATATGATGGGCGATGGATGATCCCATATCCATCGGTGTTTGACATCAAGGATGGTGTACGGGTGCTCAGTAGAGACTAGGTACACTGGATGAACTCGCCGAGAACTCCCAGATGGTATTATACCTCACGTCAGATGGCAGTTCTCCGGTGACACTGGTACAGAGTAGTCTGTTGACCCGAGATCGTCATAGAGTCTTGTGTGATTCCTACTGTGCTTTGATTTCCATCATACCACGTCCAAGAGGGCATGCAAAAAGGTGGCTTTTGGGTACAGTCCCGAATCACATGGAGGCAACGAGCGATATGAGGGGATTCATCTCTCCTGGTATAGGGAGTTGATGTTGTGCTGTGTTCGATTGGCTATAACCGGAAATCCCTTGCCAGGGTTGCTTAGATTTACTGGTAAGTGTTATCAGTAGTTTCTCGAACTGTTATAGACCTTACATAGACATGACTTATCAAGCTACTGGGGTCTGACGTTTACCACCCCTAGACGAAATATGCGACATATCAAACGACAAGACCGGACTGTACGGGAGTGTTACTGATTGGATTCACAGGAGAATGTATAGGCTTGCTTGTTGATCTTCTGAGCGCTCAATACCTCGGTGGTTGTTACGTTTAGCTGAACGCTTGCAGCTTGTGGGTGTTT
Source organism: Agapanthus africanus (assembly GCA_030015575.1). Lineage (NCBI taxonomy): Eukaryota > Viridiplantae > Streptophyta > Magnoliopsida > Asparagales > Amaryllidaceae > Agapanthus > Agapanthus africanus. The sequence goes on along the minus strand of CM057350.1, from coordinate 176,081,251 downwards.
GATATAATCATCACCTACTGCCGGCGTATTGACGATTCTTTAGAGTCCTACACAGAGGTTTCTTGGCTCAGGCAAAACGGAGTAGGAGCACATATGTGATATGTGCGGGACCGAGGATAATGCGGTATGTGATACCGTATTGGATTCTCGCGATATGAGATATCGTCCGGGTATATGTGATATAGCCGAGTCATCGTATTAGTCGGATATATGCGATATAGCCGGATTGTCGGATCAAGTGTTGATTCGATAATTTAATGTCTAATAATATATATGATATATTAAATTACATTAACTAATATTAGCTCACTAAAAGATTCTTTTTCTCACTCGGGTAATACATTGATATATATGCGATATATGTTAATTGTATTATTTTATTTGGTTACAACAAATATTATATATGTGATATATAATATTGTAACATGATATGATAACTAATGCAACATGTTTAGTAGAGATTAAACAAGATTAGGGTTTTATTTGGGTTAATGCCTTCTAGATGATTCTAAGGTTTAGTTTTGTTTTGTGAAAGATATTTTGTTATGACTCATGCTTTAACCCAACCCAAACCCTAACCCTAGTTAATTCTCTACATGGATTTAGTTGACCATGGTTGCATTAATCATCATATTTATCCTTTCATTATTCATCACAAAAGGTTTCATGTTGATTGTTCATCTTCTTCCTTCTTTCTTTCATAGAAAAAGCTTTCTAGCTTTTTCAAGGTGATGAAAAATGAGTGAGTAAATGAAAATAAAAGAGAGCAAAAATCCTACTTCATCATCCTCATCTATCCTTTCCATTTAGATGAGGGTGTTCACTTCATATTATGAGTGTTAGCTTGTGTTAACGAAACTTCAAGGTAGATCATCTTTGTATCGAAGATCGGAAGAAAGACTGCATCTTTCTCTTCGTGGAACCTCTCGAGAGTCCGAAACACGATGATCGTAGCGAAGGGACATCTACACGGAGCTATTAAAGTGAAGGACCGGATGTACAAAGGTTGTAATCCCTCTCACTTAGTGTTAAAGTGTTTAACATGTTAGTTTTCGCATAAACTCTAGCTTAAAGATCCGGCTTTGGGTTGTTCGGCACGGCTAAATTTTTAATCGGGCATGGTTGATGCCTCATAGAACCTTGTGAGCGTGCTTAGCAACCCTACAGTGGTATCAGAGCCGAGCTAGAGCTTTAGGCGAAGTCTGAGCGAAGTTTAAAGTCCGATCGAACCCGGAAACCCCGATGTTTACCCCTCTCTGGACATTTTTCAAAAATGTGGTTTTTTATGAATTAAAAATGCTCAGAAAAACAAGCAAGAAAAACTAAGAATTACTGTGAAGTACAGTCCACTAAGTCGCTCACGTGACCGCGGAACCGCAGCCAAACTAAGGATTTGGCGGCGTTTCCGCGGCCAAAATTTAGACTTAGTCCCTCATATTTCATATATTTATTCTTAGGTCCTTTCTTGTCATTTTTTTCTGGGAACTTTTTAATTCCACTCAAGTGTTGAGTTTTCTTAAGTTGTATTGGGGACTCGTTGATTCGATCGGATAATTTAACTTCGTTTAAGTTTTTTCCGGGTAATTTTAGAAACTGTTAAAAAGTTCGAACGGATATCAATAACTCACTTTTTCCCCAGTCGGAAATTTTTTCAAAAGTTGGATTTTTTCTCGAGTTTGAAACTTTCTAAGTCGTGCAAGTAACGTGGTGGACCCTCTAGAAGAAAACAATCTTTAACTCGATTATGTGACCGTCTTGAACTGCCTCTGAACCTTAGGGTTTAGGGCAGTACGACGTGCCACATGTGAGGCGTTGGCTTGACCGTTTTATGGCTGGACCATTGGTACCGTGGCATGTGATGGATGTTTTTAAACTGATTTCAAGTGTTGAGATATATTGGGGAAATCTTGAGTGTTTGATTATTCGATTGGAAAGTTTAACACTGTCTATTTATCTGGAATGTGATACAATATTTGGAATCCACATATAGTTATGAGATAACTAATTTGAATGTTATAAATCTAGCACTTCAGTCTCAAATGATCGGTTGGCATGGGATTTTGATGCGATCAAAAGTCCGTCGCAATCACGTAGCGTACGCGGATACTCGCCGGGTAAACTTAATAAATAGCCACGCCCCATAGCCCCGACCAAGTGACTGTAGGAGAACCCTGTCGCCGAAAACATCCGTTTGGGTGCTCGCGGCAGCGGTGTTCTGCCTTAGTGCACTTCGTCGACGGCATCTGGGGGTGCGGCCGTCTACTAAAATTTGCGACGAGCATTCGATCAGAATGTCGGGAATCTTGTTGAATTGCCCGACTTGATATTGAAAAGAGTTTTCGATATAGAGACTAAAATGCGGGGTTTATAATTGTTAGGCATGCGATGTCTAAGAAATTTATTTGGTTAGGCATGCGATGTCTAAAGAGGTTGTGGATTCCAACTGTTGTAGTTTTACACTTTCTTTTCTGTGACCGTAAGCGTAGTATGTGGTGTATCGCCGGCTTCGTTGCTATACATCAACGACAATCGGGATACGCATACTTGCTTACGTTGATGATATGAGATATTATGTGTTGTTGTGATATATTATATTGGATCGTCGCGTTTTGAATAGCCGGGGGTTTTATGTGAGATGAGAGTTTTTCTTTTTCATTCATGTAAAATTCATTTGTATGTAATATTCTTTTATTGGGGCACTTCCGGGCTGAGGATGATGTCACCATTGTATATTATTTACTTTTCCGCATTAGGTAGACCCAAGATGGGGAGCACAAGTAACCGGGTTCTAGGGTCCAGTAGGAGACCATCTCGAGGAGTCGAGACCGGGTCTCCTAACCCTAGAATTGGCAGTATTGCTTGCCGCTCTCGTAGGGGTCTAGGGATGTGGGTTTGGCTATTCATCACAACCGTGGAATCCGTGTTTTATACAAGCTCGTATTGGAAACACGGACGTCCTAGTATATCCAATATTTCATATATGTTCTTCTGCTGCAATATTCTGTGATGAGATCATATTACTGCCTGAGACGAATGTTTATATTATATATATGAGATATATGTTATATTGCAGATTTCGTTTCAAATGTGATGCTTGTGAAGCATAATAAAATGGGACTTCATTAATGAGATTAATGAAACTAAAAGAAACCTAAAGATGTTGTAGAAACTTATTTAAAAACTGGTAGCTCTAGTTCTTGCTTTGCATAGCGGTGTTCCTTGTAGAACATCCAGCACCTTATTCGATAAGGAAAGAGCCGAGATCCCTTCACCAGGAGTGACCTCTTTAGTGAAACTAGCAGATGCTACAAACTAAGTTTGTCTTTTGATTGCTTCTATAGTTCTTTCTTTGCATAGCGGTATTTGTGAAATATCCCGCACCTTATTCGATAAGGAAAGAGCCGACGATCCCTTCACCGGGAGTGACCTCTTTAGCAAAACTAGAAAAGCCTCAAAAACACTCCTTTACAAAATCACTCGATTCTACAACGATATCAAGTTCATTACGCAAAGGGTTTTCATAAAAACCTGTCGTAGCCCTACGTCATTTCAGATAAGTCCTACTTAGTATTCGTGCTATGTTTATTGGCCTGCGTCAAGGCGTAGTGTGCGGTAGCTAACTAGTATTTATCTGTTTATGCATATGATGCAGATTGGATTAGGGTAGTCGTGCGACTTTTTTGGCCTGCGTCAAGGGTCATGCGGGTGGGTTTAATTCAATTAAGAAATGACGGGTTGAACTTGACTAGCGCACTGTGGTTTGTTGGCCTGCGTCAAGGTCATATGGGACGCTAGGGGTAAAATATTATTGTGAATTTCAAGTGTTGAAATTTGCAATGAGATTGCATACCTTCTATGAGATAGTTGGATCCCGATACCCGCTGCGAGTAAGAGTTACTCCTGGGAGAGTTTTACACATTACAATTAGCCGATCAAGTAGATAGCACCTTATGTGATATGGTGTGCTCTTTGATGAGTACTAATGAGTTTCCTATTTCCTTTTAGGAGTTATGCACTTGAGAAGCTGCATACCTATTGAATAGGGTTCAAATCAAATCGGATGCCTACCACCTCATATGTGATATGGAAAGGGAAGAGCCCATATCTTAAGTTTGTTAAGATTTGGGGTTGTCCGGCCTATGTCTAAAAGCATAATCCAGACAAGCTCGAGGCAAAGTCAGATCTGTGGAAGTTTGTTGGATATCCCAAGCATACGCAAGGGAATATCTTCTACCTAACCTAGGAACAAAAGATGTTTTGTTTCTCAGCATGCCACCTTTATGAAAGGGAATTTCTTATGAAGAAATTATTGGTCATAAGGTAGAACTGGAAGGAGTTCCAGCTATACAAACTACAGCAGATGATTTGGTAGAACCAAAGTATTCAATAGTTTCCAACGAACCTCAGCCTCTCCGTCGATCTAGTAGGGTTCCTCACCCACCTGAGAGATACTTCGGTTTCTCTATGACAGTGGGAGCGAGGATTGCATCATGAGATGATGACCCAACTAGTTTCGAGCTAGCCATCAGGAGTGAGACTCTGTAAGAATGGCTGGATGCTTATCGATCTGAGATGGAATCCTTATACACCAACAAAGTATGGACTTTGGTTGCTCTATCTGAAGGGTTAAATCCCCATCAAGAGCAAGTATATCTTGTGAAGATTACTAGGTGTACATGGAAAATTTGAGACTTTCAAAGCTATGCTTAAGTCTATCCAGATCCTACTTGCCACGGCTACATACCATAACTACGATATCTGGCGGTTGGGTATCATGACTGCTTTTCTAAATGATGTTTTGGAAGAGAGCGTCTATAAGTACACAGCCATAGGGCTTCGTAGATACTGGGAGCAGCGGAAACGTGAGCAAGATGTTTTATGTGATAAATCAGGCATCGCGGAGTTGGAACGTCTGTTTTGATATGGTAGTCAAAGAGTTTGACTTCATCAAAATGGTAGATGAACCTTGTATATACAAAAAGGTAGTAGGGAGTATGGTGGTGATCCTCGTAGAGTACGTGGATGACATACTCTTGATAGGGAAGGAGTTTCCTATGCTACGCTCGGTCAATCTCCGCTTATCACAAGGATTCTCCATATAGGATCAAAATGATACCTACTAAATCCTGGGTTTTGGATCTATGAGATAGATCTAAATGGATGTTAGGATACTCACTAGTTGTAGTGATATGGTATCAATCGATCCTGGGGAGAATCACTGGAAAGGTTCCAGGGTGATAAGGACGACTGAATGTCAGTCGCAGGCATTGTCTTTACCCTCAGTGGAGGGACGGTATGTTGGAAGAGTTCCAAGGTAAATACCATGACATACTAGACAATTAAAGGCAAGATACATCATTACCAAAGATGCTACCAAAGAGGCAGTCTAGATATATATAAATTCATGAGATGAACTTCGTTCCTACCATTATGTGACAATGGAGTTGTGGCTTTAGCCAAGGAACTACCATCCCATCACAAATCCAGATATAATTCTTAGGCAGTATCACCTGATTATGGAGATAGTTGATCTCCAGGGAGATCCAGGTTAGGAGAGTAGACACAGAGGACAACAGCGTGGATCCACTCACAAAGGCCTTTTTCCTAGTAGAGACTCTTACGGGATGGTTGAGTATGAGATACTTCAACCGCTGCTAATTGTTGGGTATGCGATACCACAATAGATGGCCCTAGTGCAAGTGGGAGATTGTTAGTTATATGTATGCCCTAGAGGCCATTACTGTACATACGATGTATATTGTAGTGGATGCTAGGACATATATAGGGAGGACTTTCTTGCCCGAATGATAGTATGCTATTTGGTTGTACTTTATCTTAACATGTACTCTGATTGTCTCTATGTTACATGTTGATAAAGCCCTTAGGATGAGTACTCGACTACTGGGACTATGATGAGATCATACTAGTGGGGCCACGGTAGTCGACGAGTACATCCTATAACTGTTCCTAGTCGAGGGTGTATCGAGACAGGGCATCGATGCACCAGAGTAGACTAGCGTATACACATCTTGACCCATATGATGGGCGATGGATGATCCCATATCCATCGGTGTTTGACATCAAGGATGGTGTACGGGTGCTCAGTAGAGACTACGTACACTGGACGGACTCGCCGAGAACTCCCAGATGGTATTATACCTTACGTCAAATGGCAGTTCTCCGGTGACACTGGTACAGAGTAGTCTGTTGACCCGAGATCGTCATAGAGTCTTGTGTGATTCCCACTGTGCTTTGATTTCCATCATACCACGTCCAAGAGGGCATGCAAAAAGGTGGCTTTTGGGTACAGTCCCGAATCACATGGAGGCAACAAGCGATAGGAGGGGATTCGTCTCTCCCGGTATAGGGAGTTGATGTTGTGCTGTGTTCGATTGGCTATAACCGGAAATCTCTGGCCAGGGTTGCTGAGATTTACTGGTAAGTGTTATCAGTAGTTTCTTGAACTGTTATAGACCTCACATCGACACGAATTATCAAACTACTAGGGTCTGACGTTTACCACCCCTAGGCGAGATATGCGACATATCAGACGACGAGACCGGACTGTACGGGAGTGTTACTGATTGGATTCACAGGAGAATGTACAGGCTTGCTTGTTGATCTTCTGAGCGCTCAATACCTGGGTGGCTGTTACGTTTAGCTGACCGCTTGCAGCTTGTGGGTGTTTGATATGATCATCACCTACTGCCGGCATATTGACGATTCTTTAGAGTCATACACAGAGGTTTCTTGGCTCAGGCAAAACGGAGTAGGAGCACATATGTGATATGTGCGGGACCGAGGATAATGCAGTATGTGATTGTAAGTCTACGTTAGCGCCCCGGCAGTCTACAGACGCCAAATGCGGAATAAAACTTTTAAACTTGGCGCTATCGTATACTTTAACCCGGATCTGCCATTATTGCTAAACTAACAATCTACAAAGAGGGAAGAAGGATTGTACCGAACGATCCGAGTCCTTCGTTCTTCAACCATCATCCCACGCTCCGTTGCGGCTGCTCCGATCTCGTCGATCTCCAAGTCCATCGTCGAAGTGGCACCACATGATCGGTTCTTTAAACGGGCTCCCGCCTCTGACTCGAGGCAACTCGGTCGTCAAGTTTGCTAAAAGAGACGACCAAGAATGATGTAGAGATTGAGTAGATGACTTTGTCTCGTCCCGTCCAAAGCTATGGACGGACGGTTAATGAAGTTGCCGTGGAAATTGGGTGATGGAATGAAATGATCTGTGAATTCCATACACCCCAAATATCTATCATAATCTTTTCTCTCTTGAATCAAGTGTGTGAATGAGAGAGAGAGAGGAGGCTATATATATCAAAGGAGGGAGGTGAGTGTAGGAGCAAAGGGTGAGTATAAGAAAGCTTCTCACTCAAAAGATCAAGAAGAAATATCCTTAGCTAAACAAAACTCATTAATGAAAACCATGAGTCACTTAAACACCTCATCATGCCTTTAATGAAACCATTAATGCACTAATGAGTCATATGCCTTATCATCACTTCTAGAAGCTTCTAGAATGATGACTCACTCATATCAGAAGAAAAGATAAATCCGTCTTTAACAGAATGTTAAAAGACGGCTGATAGAAAACTGGAAACTGGCAACTTCCAAAAGTGATCCTGAAACGACTTTCAGGATAACCCCGAAACTGTATAAAAATACCCGCACTTGTATTACGACCGAATACAAATGCAACTGAGACAAAGATATTATACCTACTCAATATAATACTCGGATCCGGCTTAAACCAAAGCCGACCAGTATTATCTGCCCGAAAAATAACACGTGCGTAAACGCACGTGCATTTTCCGAACCCTGCCATAAAACCATACGGCCTCTACAACGTTTCGCCCGAACTTGGGAAACTGCCTGTGGGGGACTCTAATGACTCGTCAGCACCCTGGCAGTGGGTTTAACCACAAACCGTCAGCGGCACTAGCAATGCGTAACGGCTGCCCACGGACTGACCTCAAGGGTGGCCGAGGAGCGAACTCAAGGGAGACCGATGAGCGAACTCCTCCGAAAACCCTACTGAGCCTAACAGTGACAATGTATATACAGTCCGGTCCGTTCGTCAATGAGTATCGTATATCCGCCTAGGGGGCTAGTAACGTCAGACCCCCAGAAGCAGTATAAGTCGTGTCGGAGTGAAGCCCAAATACACCCTGAGATACTACTGGAGTACCTACCAGTAAATCTCCTACCATGGCCATGGATTTGTGTAATGGCTCTCCTAGACACAGCACGATCTCGCCCCCAATACCGGGAGAGACGAATCCCCTGCCGATCCGCTCACGTGCCTCCATATGGCTCGGGACTGTACCCAAAAGCTACCTGTTTGCACGACTCCTTTGAGCCGTGGTAGGGTAGAAATCAAAGCACAGTGGGAACTCACACGAGACAAATGACGACCTCAGGTCGATGAACTAACCTGTACACATGTCACCAGGGAACTGCTATCTGACGGTAGATATAATACTAACTAGCAGATTCCCTGCGAGTCCTGTCCGGTGTACTCATAACCCAATGAGCACCTGTATACATCTTAGGTGATCTAACTGTCACCAGTGGCTTGTGAGACCGGCCACCGCCCCTCGTCGGGGTCTCGACTGTACACACTAGTCTACTCCGGAGTATCGATGCCCTGTCTCGAAACTCCCACGACTAGGGACCACAATTAAGGATATGCATATAAACTACCCAACTCTCACGTATATGATCGCCCTCATACAGTTGGTAGTAAAGCAAGATCCTAAGGGCTCTATCAAAGTGTAACATGCAATCAGTCACCTGAACATGAACACGACTGATAAAGGCAAACCAGATAGCATACTATCATTTCGAGTAAGACTGTCCTACCGGGATAGGTCCTCCGCAATCATTGCAATCACGTACCTGCGATCCAATAATTGACTATGAGGGCACTATCTCCAACAATCTCCCACTTGCACTCAAGGCTAATATTGCGATGTCGACTACTCACAGCCCGTGTGAAACCGAACATCCAACTCCTCTACTAATCAGTTTCACAAAGCCCGTTTGAAAAACTATTGTGTTCGAGAAATAGCCTCAGTGAGTGGATCCGCCTAGAAGTTTCTTTCTATGTCTCTCTTAATCTCAAGTTCGCGGAGAAAGCCATCTCCCGAATTGAGTAGTACCTGTCTTAGAATATGTCTGGATATCTGATGGGACCTTTGTTTATAAATGAACTCCATATCCAAACTTCTTAGACTGTATGGATCACTGAACCTAATCAGTATCCGGCACCATGCCACCCACAGTATCCTCTGGAACCACCTGTCCATAATACTGTCCCTCGTCAGAGGGAAAACTAAAACTCTGACAATCACTCTGTCATCCATGTCACCTTTGAAGCCTGGAATGATAACCGTCTCCCGAAAGAGGCTGCCGTTATCAAATCCGTAGAACATGTACCAATGTTCTAAAACTGCTTCCTTATGTTTCTCCAGGATTGGATTAATACAAACTTATTGCATCTAGTGCAAAAACAACATCTGGTGTGGTACTTGACATCTCATGATTGACTCAATTGCCTAAGCAAGTGATCTGCCAATCATGCACATCCCTCTCCCCTTTAGTCTATACGACACCTTTAGAGAGGGTGACTCCTTCACCTGCAGGTACACTACCATGCTAGGAGTCAACTATTCTAAAAACCATTAGAATATCTGTCAAAGTACCCACATTGGGAAACCACCCAAATCTAGATCTAAAACCATAGATCCAGAAACCAGAATGTCAAATATTATATCCATGTCCTGTCTGGAGAAACAACTGTGTGACGACCACGGTACAACCGATCGTAGTAAAGGAATTTTACTTCCCACTCTGTATATGTCATCCAGATACCATGACATCACACTCTACTACCTTCTTAACAGATCCATCCCCTATTCTGATTGAAGTCAAACCTATGACTTTCACATCAAAATTAGATGATCTATCTCCGCTATAACTGCTCTAGTTTAGACATAAGCTACTTGCCCACTATGCTTCCGCTGCTCCCACTGAATACGACAACCCTCTGGCAGAATAATATACACGTACACTTCTAAAGCTAGTTTAGAACGACGCTATACTTATCCTCCTGCCTGGTCTCATAGTCTGGAACAACAGTAGTGTCAAGTCTGGGTAGATAAGAACCTCCCTGTCACCGTCCTTGAGGCTACCGAAGTACCTCTCGGGTGTCCGAGGTTACCCACCAAATCTGCGGAGTGGCTATTGGAATGTCAAACCTGATTGAATATATAGGTCCTATTAAATTTTCCATAATCGTTCGCGGTTCTGGAATCACTTCCAGTTCTACCATACTCCCACTACTGTTTTCTGAAAAAGATCCATTTTACTAAAACTGTGGCGAGTCAAGAACAATATCACTATTGATCTTGCAAATGGTAGAATATCAACCCTCGTCATAGCCAGGGTCAACCCACAAACAGCCATTACAGAAACGTGCCCTGAGTTATCCAGAGTCTGGTTTTAAGCATAAGCTGGACAACTCCCCATACCTTAATTTCTTTTAAGGTACGATCCATTCTATATCCAATACAGAAACTTTGGCACTTATTTAATTGGAACCATATTCAAATCATGCAGCTGTCTCCAGTGCATATCAACTTAATGGAAAGAGGCTAATCAGCATTACTCAACTTAGGAAACCATCCAATTATGAGTAACCTGAAAGAGAAACACGTTTCTCAAAACCATCACTATCATCTGAATACCAATCACAAGAATCTAGATCTTCGATCTCTTTGAAGAATCCCGATACTTGTGATACCTGGTTCTCTACTTTATTCTTATACCCACAACTTCTCAAAACTTAGACCTTGTATTTCTACGAAACACTTGTCTAAATACTAGAGAAGTTATAAGTAAACAGAACAAAGTACGAGGACCTACCCCTTTGTCCTGATGGACACTTGGACAACATACAATACTCTGTATAAGTCCGCTGAGTTAAATAACTCAAAACCTGTGCGTCGTAGGTAGAAAACTGTACCCTGGCGATTTCCTCGAATATCACCAATTACAACGAATTCCGATATAATGAGGATAATCACCTAATTCCCAATATCTTACTCCCACTCATCATCTGTAAAACCATATAGATATGAGAATGAAACCTGGTAAATACATACCCTTGGAGTAAGTGTCTAATCGGGAAACAGTTTTTCTTTAACAATTCACTGAAACATGAAAATGTTTCGTAGGGGTATCCTGGTATTCATAGTAATGCCTCTTCCATAATCCAATTCATGACTTCAACCGTATATTTTATTGCCGTCTCTCCAAATCCCTTTATTTTCCTTTAGTCGTTACCTTCTGTACACCATCGTTAGGCTAAATGGTTTTCTTCCTTCCCTACCGTTCGACACCAGCCTATGGTTTGGAAGAAGACTATCCAGTAAGCATAATAGGTGTACCCTCCTAAACCAAGGAGTACTCGCAACTGAGAGAAGGTGATGATAAAAGACAACTGAATAATACCTTATTCTTTTAAAGGTGAAATAGGAGTGGCGATGAAGTACGCGGTTTTGGTCGTGAATGATATCAGTCGCAATTTACATTGCCCTCTTTCTAATCCCTTTATTTTGTCTTTACATATTACCTTCTGCACACCCTACTTAGGCTAATTGGTTTTCTTCATTCCCTACCTTTCGGCACCAGCCTATGGTTTGGAATAAGACTATCCAATAAGCGTAATAGGTGTACTCTCCTAAACCAAGGAGCTCTCGCAACCTGAGAGAAGGTGATAATAAAAGACAACTGAATAAACCAATTCTATTTCTCCTGAACCTGGATCCATCCTCGAAGAAGTCCCTTCGAGTTCGTATATAACCATACGATGGCTCTATCCAATGGAAGTGGATATCCGTAGTAATACGGGTGTTCTGAGAAATGCAAAGGGTAAAAGAAGGAGTGGCAATGACTTATGCAACATAGACAATCCAAAAAAGCCAGTATTTTAAGAAGGTTCGGTCAACTTGGTCACTGAGTCATAGTCTAGGGTTGGTCAAAGGTCGCTGCCAAAGAGAGAGAGAGAAAAGAAACACTCTGCGTGCACTCTATCCTAGATCAGAATGGTCATCATTTTATCTAATCCGGAAACCTCCCACTGTCCTGTCAAATTCTCCTCCAAACCTAAAGAAGAATCAATCGGGATCACCCGAAGAGTAAACCAACTCTTCAGTGGGAATCGGGATCCAACTCTCATCGCATGTTAACGTGATGGAATGCATCCAAGTTATTCATACTCCAGAAGGTATGCGCACACTTGGCAAGTTTCAGTTTCTTTAGAAACTCCCGATATCATTTTCTTGCCCCATGCTCTTATGACCTTGGCGTATGTCAACAAATCATAAGTCACATGTCAAGTTCTGCCCGTCATTATCTTGTTAATTTGAACCCACCCGTACATACCCTTGACGTATGCCAACAAGGTAATACGACTGTCCCAAACCAACTCATCTATCTATGCAACAAATGAATACCCAGCAGCTACCAAACACTATGCCTTGACGTATGCCAACAAACATAGCTTGAATACTACTGACCATCCATAAGAAACGACGGAGGGCTACGGTTGGTTTTTGGCGAAAAACCTTTAACGTAGTGAACTTGATATCGCTGAAGGAACCAGATAGCTTTTTAAAATATAGTGGCGAAAACCTTTTGCTAAAGAGGTCACTCCCGGTAAAGGGAACTCGGCTCTTTCCTCGTGGAATGAGGTGCAGGATATTCCACTGAATACCGCTATGCAAAGCAACATGTAATCGACTATAGTAAAGTTATTACCCTGACGCAAACTTCTGTCCAAGGGGTCTTTCCCGGTGAAGGGATATCAGCCCTTGCCTCGTCGAATGAGGTGCTGGATATTCACACCGAATACCGCTATGCATAACAAAAGGAAACGTCTTTGTAACAACACTTTTTAAAATTGTTCCAACAACTCAAACAGGTTTGTTTTACTTTGCATTGATCAGAATCAACGCAGTCCCATCATTCAATCACACCAGAAAAGAACGAAAATAAAATGTACGTATATGCCATCCGCATTCGTCACTGGGTCCCGTCATCACCCGTTAGGTTACTTAACTAACGACAGAGCGGGGACTGGACTAGCGCGGGTGTAAAACATATACAACATCTAATAGTATATAAACCAATATACATAATCGCTCCAGGCGTGATAATATGCAGCATTACAGAAAAGTAATAAGCATCACAGAACAATACAGATAATCTGGGATCCCCGGGTTTCACAGAGCCGCTGCTGAAACCCGACGTTCCCCTGTCGTGTGGATAGCCTGTGCAATGAAACCTAGACCCCTACGGGTGCGGCAAGTTACCCGCCAAAACCTGAAGCGAGGTAGTCCCCACAGCATAGTGAATGGAACACCCGGCACTTCACGGAATCCGGTAAATTGAGCACCCCTCCTTGGGTCAACCTGTACCCCCTACGAGTGCGGCGAATAGTCTGCCAATTTTAGAGTGGGGCCCCTCTGCCTCCCAAAGCCATGAGATGCGGACCCGTTGCCCTCCAAAACCCGGCTATCCGTGCACTCCGTCGCGGGGTAAAACCTAGTACAGTAATGAAAAATAGTACAACAGGTACATCGACCGCAACCTGGTCGTGCCCCAAAAAGAATATTATACAACAGGCAGTGACGGCAGTCCACAAGTTGGACGCTCGCCCCGCAATATCAAATGTACAAATAAACTCAAACCGTACTACCATTGCACACTGCTATCCACCACGACAAGTCCGCAACAATACAGCACAACACAGAACATCAACGCGAATGTCACGTTCGCAAACCCGTCTAAAAGAACTATAGCAATCAGACGCAGTTTACCGATCAAATGACATTCCCGGTCGGAGATATAATGTAAGCACTGTAAACTAACGTGTTTAAATTTCGATCGACCAAAGACCAAATATCAAAAAGTGGGCCCCAAAGCTTACTGGTGAACAGTAACAAAATCTGGGCCAAAACGATATTTACCAAAAACCACAAAATCCAACATAGAACCCACTGGAAAAATTTGGGGCCACGAGCTCACTGTTTGGCCGCGGAAGCGCGGTAAAACCATAGGTTTGACCGCCTTTCCGCGGCAGGCTCATCGAATCTCGCGCCCAAATTTCTACGTCGTTCTAATAAAAGCCTGCACAGTATTCTGAGATATGTAGAATAATTTTACGAGATCATTTTAAAACAACAGAAACTGTCAAAATGGAATTTTGTAGTTTTCGATTTCCGGTTCGATCGATGTTTTAAACGCGTTAGCACAAGTTAGTATAGCAAAATGGTGAGGCTCTGATACCACTGTAAGTCTACGTTAGCGCCCCGGCAGTCTACAGACGCCAAATGCGGAATAAAACTTTTAAACTTGGCGCTATCGTATACTTTAACCCGGATCTGCCATTATTGCTAAACTAACAATCTACAAAGAGGGAAGAAGGATTGTACCGAACGATCCGAGTCCTTCGTTCTTCAACCATCATCCCACGCTCCGTTGCGGCTGCTCCGATCTCGTCGATCTCCAAGTCCATCGTCGAAGTGGCACCACATGATCGGTTCTTTAAACGGGCTCCCGCCTCTGACTCGAGGCAACTCGGTCGTCAAGTTTGCTAAAAGAGACGACCAAGAATGATGTAGAGATTGAGTAGATGACTTTGTCTCGTCCCGTCCAAAGCTATGGACGGACGGTTAATGAAGTTGCCGTGGAAATTGGGTGATGGAATGAAATGATCTGTGAATTCCATACACCCCAAATATCTATCATAATCTTTTCTCTCTTGAATCAAGTGTGTGAATGAGAGAGAGAGAGGAGGCTATATATATCAAAGGAGGGAGGTGAGTGTAGGAGCAAAGGGTGAGTATAAGAAAGCTTCTCACTCAAAAGATCAAGAAGAAATATCCTTAGCTAAACAAAACTCATTAATGAAAACCATGAGTCACTTAAACACCTCATCATGCCTTTAATGAAACCATTAATGCACTAATGAGTCATATGCCTTATCATCACTTCTAGAAGCTTCTAGAATGATGACTCACTCATATCAGAAGAAAAGATAAATCCGTCTTTAACAGAATGTTAAAAGACGGCTGATAGAAAACTGGAAACTGGCAACTTCCAAAAGTGATCCTGAAACGACTTTCAGGATAACCCCGAAACTGTATAAAAATACCCGCACTTGTATTACGACCGAATACAAATGCAACTGAGACAAAGATATTATACCTACTCAATATAATACTCGGATCCGGCTTAAACCAAAGCCGACCAGTATTATCTGCCCGAAAAATAACACGTGCGTAAACGCACGTGCATTTTCCGAACCCTGCCATAAAACCATACGGCCTCTACAACGTTTCGCCCGAACTTGGGAAACTGCCTGTGGGGGACTCTAATGACTCGTCAGCACCCTGGCAGTGGGTTTAACCACAAACCGTCAGCGGCACTAGCAATGCGTAACGGCTGCCCACGGACTGACCTCAAGGGTGGCCGAGGAGCGAACTCAAGGGAGACCGATGAGCGAACTCCTCCGAAAACCCTACTGAGCCTAACAGTGACAATGTATATACAGTCCGGTCCGTTCGTCAATGAGTATCGTATATCCGCCTAGGGGGCTAGTAACGTCAGACCCCCAGAAGCAGTATAAGTCGTGTCGGAGTGAAGCCCAAATACATCCTGAGATACTACTGGAGTACCTACCAGTAAATCTCCTACCATGGCCATGGATTTGTGTAATGGCTCTCCTAGACACAGCACGATCTCGCCCCCAATACCGGGAGAGACGAATCCCCTGCCGATCCGCTCACGTGCCTCCATATGGCTCGGGACTGTACCCAAAAGCTACCTGTTTGCACGACTCCTTTGAGCCGTGGTAGGGTAGAAATCAAAGCACAGTGGGAACTCACACGAGACAAATGACGACCTCAGGTCGATGAACTAACCTGTACACATGTCACCAGGGAACTGCTATCTGACGGTAGATATAATACTAACTAGCAGATTCCCTGCGAGTCCTGTCCGGTGTACTCATAACCCAATGAGCACCTGTATACATCTTAGGTGATCTAACTGTCACCAGTGGCTTGTGAGACCGGCCACCGCCCCTCGTCGGGGTCTCGACTGTACACACTAGTCTACTCCGGAGTATCGATGCCCTGTCTCGAAACTCCCACGACTAGGGACCACAATTAAGGATATGCATATAAACTACCCAACTCTCACGTATATGATCGCCCTCATACAGTTGGTAGTAAAGCAAGATCCTAAGGGCTCTATCAAAGTGTAACATGCAATCAGTCACCTGAACATGAACACGACTGATAAAGGCAAACCAGATAGCATACTATCATTTCGAGTAAGACTGTCCTACCGGGATAGGTCCTCCGCAATCATTGCAATCACGTACCTGCGATCCAATAATTGACTATGAGGGCACTATCTCCAACAGTGATACCGTATTGGATTCTCACGATATGAGATATCAGCCGGGTATATGTGATATAGTCGGGTCATCGTATTAGTCGGTTATATGAGATATAGCCGGATTGTCGGATCAAGTGTTGATTCGATAATTTAATATATAATAATATATATGATATATTAAATTACATTAACTAATATTAGCTCACTAAAAGATTCTTTTTCTCACTCGGGTAATACATTGATATATATGCGATATATGTTAATTGTATTATTTTATTTGGTTACAACAAATATTATATATGTGATATATAATATTGTAACATGATATGATAACTAATGCAACATGTTTAGTAGAGATTAAACAAGATTAGGGTTTGATTTGGGTTAATGCCTTCTAGATGATTCTAGAAGGTTTAGTTTTGTTTTGTGAAAGATATTTTGTTATGACTCATGTTTTAACCCAATCCAAACCATAACCCTAGTTAATTCTCTACATGGGTTTAGTTGACCATGGTTGCATTAATCATCATATTTATCCTTTCATTATTCATCACAAGAGGTTTCATGTTGATTGTTCATCTTCTTCCTTCTTTCTTTTATAGAAAAAGCTTTCTAGCTTTTTCAAGGTGATGAAAAATGAGTGAGTAAATGAAAATAAAAGAGAGCAAAAATCCTACTTCATCATCCTCATCTATCCTTGCCATTTAGATAAGGGTGTTCACTTCATATTATGAGTGTTAGCTTGTGTTAACGAAACTTCAAGGTAGATCATCTTTGTATCGAAGATCGGAAGCAAGACCGCATCTTTCTCTTCGTGGAACCTCTCGAGAGTCCGGAACACGATGATCGCAGCGAAGGGACATCTACACGGAGCTATTGAAGTGAAGGACCAGATCTACAAAGGTTGTAATCCCTCTCACTTAGTATTAAAGTGTTTAACATGTTAGTTTTCGCATAAACTCTAGTTTAAAGATCCGGCTTTGGGTTGTTTGGCACGGCTAAATTTTTAATCGGGCATGGTTGATGCCTCGTAGAACCTTGTGAGCGTGCCTAGCAACCCTACATGGGCATCACACTCATTGGAGTCAACATTTTTATATTGTTGATCTTGTTTCGCTTTTCTTTTCTTCCCCATTGTGCGTCGTTTATTATCTGCGTTGTTGCACCGCTATTTGGGCATGGAAGCTAGCGCCCGTTGGGATGTTGTTTGTATTATTGTGTTTATATTATGTTTTACTAAAAATTTACAAAGGAGGTGCTGCCGAATTTTAAAACGTCATAGATGCTTTTCAAACATATCTGTTTAAACTTAAGTGTTATTTTAAACCGGTTCTGTCTAATGACTATTTTAAACTTCACCTCCAGTATTTTCGTAAAAAGGTTTAGATTCCAGGTTTTCGGCTTACTTAGACCGCGTCGATGTCTTTAGATATCACGTGATTTAAATGCCGGTCACGTGCCACTTTCAGGTCGTGACACCGATGGAAACCCAGGGATGTTTATGATGTCCCAGAATTCAAGGATCGCGTGGACAATAGCGATGAGGAGGAAGAAGAGAGAAAACTTATTGTGCTCCAACTATCTGTCACCGTAGACGGGTTGTCTTTGGCTGAGCGTGAAGTTACGTGGGTTAGGAATGATATTGATCATGAAATCCAAG
The DNA here is from genome assembly GCA_030015575.1 of Agapanthus africanus. Taxonomy (NCBI): domain Eukaryota; kingdom Viridiplantae; phylum Streptophyta; class Magnoliopsida; order Asparagales; family Amaryllidaceae; genus Agapanthus; species Agapanthus africanus. Next base: position 176,063,100 of record CM057350.1, on the reverse strand, counting down.
TAGATATTTCTAATACGTCTACGAAACGAAAAAGGTTAGACATATAGAAGTTTAACATGTATTGTTGTTACTATTTCTCTTACATACATGTATTGCATGCATATGTAATGATTGTATTTCTATTTAAGGTTGATGACAACTCAGGAGCATGAAGGGCACGAGAGGCAGCGGCAGCGGGCATAACATTTCAGAAAATGAGAAATATTATTTTGGAATTTAAATAATAATATAATATGTTTTGTTATATTAACACCAATTATTGAATTAGGTTATCATAATTTTGTCATGATAAAACTACTTAGTATTTTGGGCACGGATAGCATAGATTAATGTTGACATTTGCATTTTTTTTCTAATTTATATTAGGGTTTCTATTTTAAAATTAGAGCACGACTACCATTTTTCTCTATTTGAATATTGGAGAGAGATGGAGGAGAGGCATGGGTGAGCCCATACCTGGTCCCATGCCTCCTATTCCCCTCATTCATTCCTTCTCCATTCTCTACAACTAATTTCTCTCCCCCTCTCATGGCTTCCCCTTCCTTCTCTCACACTCTCAATACTCTCATTCTCACCACAACTCAATAATCCAAACAATAACCCTTCACCACTAAAGCCATCATCAAAATCAAACTCAAATTGATCAAGTAGAAGCCTTCAAGCGTTCAAGAAGCCACATCCAAGTTGGGATTCTCTCTTTGAAATCCATTCTAAGGTAAAATATTCATCTTGAATCAAGTCTAGAGTTTCCTTTCCAAGTAAAACTATAGGCTGCATAAAAGTGGAGGGGTTTTCTTTGATTTAGATGTTAAAAAGATAAGTTTTTGAGTATGGTTAATTGTAGTAGTTGTGTAGTGAAGTTTTCTTGTGTATTTCAACTTGGTTTTGGGAAGTTTAGGGCATCCTAATGCAAAATAGTTTGATTAAATGAAACAAGTTTTACTAAAGCCAATGTTTTCATGGAGTTTTGATAAAGTTTTGATGTTCAATTAAAATCTGGAGTTAATCGAAGTCTCTGAAAAAAATTTGACGTGTCGTTTTGAGTTAGTTAGGCAATTCTAAAGACGTGCACGGAAAACAAGACATTGATTTCATGGTAAAGAATGGAATCTCGTCCAAATCTCGGTCCAATTGTGGAATTTTGGTTCTGGGTTTTGACAGGAGGTTTATAACTTGATAATTTAACTACTTTTATATATCAAAAATCCTCAGAACTCCTATAACAAAATCTGGAAGTGTTTCAAGTTAGTTTGCGTCCGATGTTACAAGTTTTCTTAACTTAAAAATGGTTTTCATGATTTCGGGGGGTAATTCTTGGTAGTTAGCACACGGATGGCTTGCGTTGGTCCTAAGTTTTAACTTATGAATGTTCATTCCTTACATCGATATCGATTCAGATTCTTATGTGTATTTGCGTGGTTATTTTAATGCTAGGTGTGATTGCGGAGACCTCCGAGACAGAGACGAAGCGCAAGAAGGCCATAGGATATGACTAGCTCGATCCGTATTACTGTGAGTAGATTATATCTACGAGTGGGGAATCGGGTGAATGGCGTATAGCACGCCCGTGAAATTTATTATATCTTTGAATGTACTTAGGATGCATGCCACGTATGTTTAGACTTGTTTGTTAATTAGCAAATTACATTAGTATCGTTTAGTAGGCTTATTGTAGATATACTTGGTAGAACACTAGCACAAATACTAATGATTGCCATGTTGCATGATCACATACTCGCATGTACACTTTACATCATTAGTACTGCCATGCCACGTATGTAGAGTGTTTTTCGTCACCCCATTGAGATAGGAATACGCGCGCGCTTGTTAGGCACAGTACAGAATCCCCCTGCCTAGGGTAGGCTGGGATTTATTGATTGTGGGGATCCGAATCTCCGGCAGCCACGGACTAAGCTTCCGTTAATTCCCCCTCGCCTTTGGAGCGAGGGAACCTCCGTGTAACGGGTTAAACTGGTCATGCGAACTCAATTGCAGCGTGCGTGTGTTGTGTTTTAAAAGGAGGTTTTGGATATATCGGGAGCCATGCAGAGTTTTTACGGGGGTCCCGCTGCCCGGATAGCTGGCTGGGAATCAAGGGGGCTAGCAGCCCCCTTGTGGGGTGCGGGGCAGCGCCCCGGCCCAAATTTTTTTTGGGAGGGAAAGTATTGTGGAGAATGTGTATCCAAAACTACTTTTATATATGTATATATATATATATATACATATGTATATAAAAAAAAGGGAAAAAACGCCACGTGTGGGGCCGGCGCCCAAAGGGAAAAAGCGTCCAAAGGACGTGTGGAGCCAGCTCCTTGAGCGTTGTGCGCTTAGGTTCCGTGCGCTTAGGCGCTAGCGCACTACGTATCCAACACGTGGGCGCTGGATGCATGAGCGCAGGGCGCTCGAGCGCTAGCGCGCCACGTGTCGGCACGTGGGCGATGGGCGCTTAGAGCGCAGGGCGCTTGAGCGCTAGGCGCTCGAGCGCTAGCGCACCACATGTCGGCACGTGGACACTTGGCGCTTGAGCGCCAGGCATTCAAGCGCTAGTGCGCCACGTGTCGGCACGTGGGCGCTGGGCGCTCTAGCGCAAGGCGCTCAGGCGCCGGCGAGAAAAAGAGGCTTTTAGCCCCCGAAACTCTCGAAAGAGAAATTAGAGTGGAGTGAAACTCCTAAGATGTTTTGAAGCTGATGAAGGGATTGTCCCCTTGAGCCTTAGTTCTTCCCCAAAGTGGGGTTTCTGGAGATGGGTCTCCTTCTTCTTCCTTTGTTGGCCGGATCTTGAAGATCAAGAAGTGTGAGATTTTAAAAATCTCTTCTTTTTGAGATCTGATGGAAGATCTGAGTTCCCCTTTATGGGTTTTGTGGTGAAAAACTATTTAGTTTTATAAAAGGAAGAGTAAAACTCTTGATTTTAATTCAAGAAAGAAGAAGGTTTTAGAACCTTGAAGAAGGAGAAAGATCTCAGATCTAGATTTGCTCTTTGGAGAGGGAAAAAAGTTGTTGAGATATTTCATTATTTTTGCCTTTATAGGCTATACATTTTACATATAGTCCCTTAGGCTTTTCAAAATGACATTTTGCCTATCCCATGGCTCATTTGCCATTTCTTTTTGCACATAAGCCATAGGCTTTACAAAAATTTGGCTTTATTCCCATTTTTCTTACATTTATTCATAAAAATAAAATAAGAGAAATACAACAAAATTATTGTAACACCCGAGCCCAATAATACTATTTATATTACTAGTTGAGGGTTATATATTGCTCATTCCAATTTTCCTGATTTTCTGGTGTTTATTGCTAAATTTTACCCGGTTAAGTCATTTTGGCACATAATAAATTTTAACTCCTAAAATAAAATTTAAGATGTCCATGTTGGCCTACTCGTCGCCACTAGTCGCGTGGTAGCGTCCGCGTGTCGAGATTCCGTTCCGTTTGGCTAAACGGGCCAGTTTGGGCGACTACGCGCGCGTGCAAGTGTCCGACTTGGGGGCATGCATTTTAATCACTAAACACCTATTTTCAAAATTTGTAACCCGCTTAAAATCCTATAATTTGAATTTGGAATATTTGGGTGCAACCCGGGCGCGATTTGAAAATGTTTCATTTCACGCCAAAAAGGGCCCGTTTCAATTTAATATCTAAAACTATAATAATACGAATATATATATATTCGTTCACTGTATCTTTCACAAATCCATTCAAAATCCTCATTCAAATATTTTTCCCTAACTCCCTGCAGCCAATCGCGAGCTTGGGTTTTCCCCGCGTGGGCCCCGCTCCTTTTCCCCATCTCTCTCTCTCTTCCCACAATATTTCTCTCAATCTCTCTCTCTCTCTCCAATTCCTTTCTCTCTCTTCCTCTTTAAAAACCCATGCAAGCAGCTGCCTCCCCGACCCATATTCATCACGAGAGAACCCAACAAACCCTAACCCTAGCTTCCTGCGACCTCACCGCCGATCCCCCGCGACCTCGCCGTCGCCGCCCTCGCCACCACGAGACCCCCGTGCCTTCCTCCTCCCGTTCTCCCGACGACTCCCGCGCCTGCACCCAACCGCGACCTCGCCTCCACCCTCGCAGACCTCGCCGTCGACGCCACCTCTCGTCGTCGACGACTCCCGCGACTCCCTCTCACCCTCCTCGTCCCGACCTCGTCGTCGCTGCCCTCCTCCCCTCGCCGGAACACCAACACGAGCCCTAACCCCTCGCCTAACCTCCGCTGTTCGCCGGAGAAGCGCGCCGGCGACCTCGTCGACGCCACCTCCGACCACCTCCCTTCCCCCTCGACCACCAGAGTCGACTACCACCCTCGCACTCGCTGCAGCACCCCGTTCCAGCGAACTCAGGATTTTTCCAGCCACCGTTCTTCGCCGCCGTTGCCTCGCCGGGGTCCCATCGCCGTCGAGCCCGTCGTGGCCGTCCCTGGTACCTCTCGGTGAGCATTCCTATCTTTCCTTTGTGCAGTATAAACCCCCGCTGATCGCATTGAATCTTTTGTCTGTTTCTAACTTGTTGTCGCGTCTTGCCGGAATCCGACCGTGCCGTCTTGGCGAACCCGACGCTCCAGCGAAGCCCCCTGGTCCGTGTGATCTCGTTGATCTCTGTTGGGACTCGATCCGTGGCCCGTGCTTTCATATCGCGTTTTCTGCCGACATCGCATCCGTGTTCCCGTTTGCAGACCGTCGAGGCAAGTATCTGAATACTTGCTTGAACATGCTAGCGTGCGAGATCTAGTCTTGCCACGCAATTCAATTCACACTATTTAATACCGTAACTTAGTGATGGCATTTAATATCGTATTATTGCAGTATCTTTATATTGGAATCGTTACAACCGTTCCTCGTAATTAATTAACCCACATCAATCCATGCTTTAACTAAATAAAACGACTGAATCACATCTGCTTAAACTGTTAAATCATTCTTGAGACAATTATTATATTTAGTATAATTTCATGTAGTTCCTAAATTTATAATTGTGGATATTGCTTTACCTTGTGGCTATTGCACCCTAAGATGATTGAACCTGTTAATAAGAGAATACAAACATCACTGTGGTTATATGGAATATTGTGGTTAATTACTGTTTCCTGCTGTTGTTCATTATTGATTGTATACCTGTTGGGAGCACTTACCCGATTGCACGACATATTGGCCTGACCCTGCCACACCTGACAGATACATACATACCGACTCATCCTGCCGTACCATGACATTACCTGCTTCATGATTTCATGCCTAATGCCGACAAACCTAACCATTCCTGCTGTCGATCCAGACAGACCTACTTTTACTCGACCTTGTGTTGGCATTAGTCCTTGACTACTGAATACCTGACCTGACATACATAGCTTGGGGGTATGGGAAAATCAAAGGTGAAACCGACTTGTAACTCAACAGTTCGATACATTGTTCTGATCAATCTTACGGGCTTGGCCAGCTCCGGAGTGTTGATGCTGACATCACTCGTCCATCCTACTACCTTTTACTGCTTAGCGGCACGTCTCGGATTCAGCCCCGAGGATCTTGACCGTGGTCCCGGGCATGCACGGGATACTATTGAGTTACATCGACGATTCATCAATTGGTTTCAAAGACTATAGAGTAGAAAACCTGATAGGACAGTTTAGTCACCATTGCACATTACCCTGCTTGTTACTTCTTATTACTGCTTTATTCATGTTCATGCTTGCATTGTTTATTACCATGTTTATACTGTATACTTGATATCATGACGCGCTGACGTCTGGGTTTTGCATGGCCCAGATTCCGTACCTTTGTCGTCGACCGAGCAGGAGTACTTCAGCCAGCAAGCTGACCAGTGAGTCCTTAGGGTTTAGTTTATTTATTGCTTTTCATTTCCAGATGTGAGCCCGCATTATGGGACGTACTGTTTATTCATTGTATTGGATCATTAGCTTCCGCACTTATTGTTTATTGATTCTTGTTATTATGGATTTGGACATGTATTAGTTTAGTTTATTTTACTGTTCTTGATATCTCTACAACCGTAATGTGACTGTGGACGGATGCGTCCTACCCGCAGGTAGCATGGTTGGCTATGTCACGTGCCCAAGTTTGCGTACTCTGGGAAGCGGGGCGTGACATGGTTTTATGGTATCAGAGCCAGGTTAATTGGGTTGATTCTTTGTAGTTAGGTATTGCACCCGATACACGAATTATAATACCCGTGATTAGGAAACATGTCCTGCCACCTTGACCGTTTTACCGTCCTTGAATCATTCTTCCAGATCATGTCGACATGCAAACTTACTTTGTATTGTCAACTCGAAAACCTAATTTCTTGTTATCTCTAGGACTTAGGCGACTTGGGTGGAGTTAAGTAATTGCGGCTATGATACCGCGGCATAGCTACAATGCAGTACTCTATTTAAGTATCTTGGAGTTCTAGCTTTGGTTTATATATTGAATCTATCATCATGCTAATGTTGTTTGTTTTGATTTCAGGACCATGGCAGATAAGAATTTCAAGACGTATCAGAGGCGTGTGGATGAAGCCGCCATGTTAGGAGTGATACGTGGGATGTTGGAAAATCAGAAGAGGCAAACTGAGCTGATCCAGCAGCAAGCAGATTCATTTCAGGAGGGTTTGCAGGCTATTCAGCAGTCTGTAAACACCGCTGTAGCGAAGCCAGTCGACCGAGTAGGGACCGTGGCAGATTTCAGACGGTTGGGTCCTACTACTTTCACTGGCTTGGAGGAGCCGTTGCCAGCCGAGCAGTGGCTAGTAGACACGGAGAATTTATTGGTTGCGGCACAGATCCCTGAAGACAAGAGAGTTGATGTGGTACGCATTCAGCTGGTGGATTACGCCCGAGAGTGGTGGCTTGTGGAGGAGACCCGCTTGTCCAAGCCAATCAGTTGGGCGGATTTCTCCAAAAGTTTCTTGGAAAAGTTCTTCCCGCGGACTGCACGGGAGGAAATGGAGGAGAAATTTATTGGGCTGAGACAAAATGGAGCAGCTGTGGATGTACATGCAGCGGAGTGGACGAGACTCAGCCGTTTCGCTGGACCCTTAGTCGCCAAGGAGGCAGACAGGGCGCGAAGGTTCTTGCGCAGTTTGGATGTGGACATCCAGAGGCAGATTGTCTCCCTGGGTTTGACCACTTTCTCACAGGTTCTTACGGCAGCCAGAGAGCAGCAGAGTTTATCAGGATCGAAAGGGAACCTTCACCAGACAGCAGTTGCGGCCAGGAAGCCTGCATTTGTACCTAACCGAGATCATGGGCGCAGAGGTATTCCAGTGGACCGTCGAGGTGTAGCGCCAATGAAGAAGCCTGTGATCGTTGATCGAAGGAAGAGCGTGATTTGTGATTACTGCCGATTACCTGGGCACGTGCAGAAGGATTGTCGAAGGAGACTGGGACTTTGTCTGGTTTGTGGAGCAGCCGATCACGCAGTTGGTGCTTGTCCGTCGAAGCTTCACACGAGAGATGATATACGGAAGACTCCACAGAGACCGTTCCAAGGGCAGAAACAGCTGACACAAGGACCGAACCAGGGTCGAGCTTTCACGTTGACAGCTGAGGAAGCCAAGGCATCAGGAGAAGTGGTTTCAGGTACTGTACTCGTTCGTGGTTTTCCCGCATTGGCATTATTCGATTCCGGAGCATCCCACTGTTTTATGTCATCCAAATTTATAACTACACACTCGATCACCTGCACGACCCTGTCTAGTTTCTGGGACATACACACTGGGAATGGGAAAATCATAGCTAGTAAGGAATGTAGAGATTGTACAGTTGTTGTTTGTGGACGGGAGCTTTTTGCAGACTTCTTGGTGATTGATACGGGCAGTTATGAAGTAGTCTTGGGAATGGATTTTCTTGGCACTTTCCACGTACACATTGATTGTAGGGCAAGGAAAGTAATTTTCCAGATTCCCGGACACCCTGAGTTTACTTTCATTGGAGGAAGCAGTTCTGTCGGGCCAGTCGAGTTTAGGGCTAGGCCGACGAACAGTGTTCTTGCGGCTATGGTAGTGGATAATAATGAAGAGCCGGCAGTTGTCCGCGACTTTATGGATGTGTTTGAAGATATTTCGGGCTTACCGCCGAAGCGAGATGTGGAGTTTGCGATTGACCTTATTCCTGGTGCAGCGCCAGTATCAAAATCTTATTATCCGATGGCACCGATGGAATTGGAAGAAGTTAAGAAACAGGTGGGTGAATTACTCGAGAAGGGATGGATTCGAAGCAGCAACTCACCTTGGGGAGCTCCAGTTCTTTTAGTAAAGAAGAAGGATGGCACGAGAAGGATGTGCATTGATTACCGAGAATTGAACCGGGTGACTATTAAGAACAAGTACCCGATCCCTCGCATTGGAGAACTCTTTGAGCAGCTTAGTGGCGCGAGGGTATTCTCGAAACTGGATTTGCGATCAGGATATCATCAGGTTCGAGTGAAGGCAGAAGACATTTGCAAGACGGCGTTTCGGACTCGGTATGGGCATTTCGAGTACTTAGTAATGCCCTTCGGAGTGACTAATGCGCCGGCAATATTTATGGATTTGATGAACAGGATCTTTTCACCGTTCTTGGACCAGTTTATTGTATTATTCATTGACGATATTCTGGTGTACTCGAGGAGTCCGGAGGAGCACGCTGAGCACTTAAGGATCGAACTGCAAACGCTGAGACAGGAGAAATTATTCGCGAAGATGAGTAAGTGCGAATTCTGGCTGGAAGAAGTGAAGTTTCTGGGGCATGTCGTGTCGGGCGATGGAATCGCCGTTGATCCCGAGAAGATTGCAGCAGTTCGAGATTGGCCTATTCCGAAGAATGTTGCGGAGATAAGAAGTTTTCTTGGACTCACCGGTTACTACAGAAGATTTGTGGAGAACTTTGCTCGTCTAGCTGAGCCGTTAACCAAGCTTACGCGTAAGGAGGTACCGTTTGTTTGGACGGATGGATGTGCATTGGCCTTCGAGACGTTGAAGCAGAAGTTGATAACCGCCCCGATCCTGACCGTACCGGATAATTCAGGAGGACTGGTGATTCACAGCGACGCATCTGGAAAAGGATTGGGATGTGTTTTAATGCAGAACGGGAAAGTCGTCGCTTACGCATCGAGACAGCTGAAGACTCATGAGAAGAACTATCCGACTCACGACTTGGAGCTTACAGCCGTGATCTTCGCCCTGAAGATTTGGAGACACTACCTTCTGGGCGAGAGAGTTGAAGTCTTTACGGATCACAAGAGTTTGAAATATGTGTTCACTCAGAAGGAGTTGAACATGAGGCAACGCAGATGGTTAGAGCTGATGGCCGACTACGACCTTGATCTTAAGTACCATCCGGGAAAAGTTAACGTCCTGCCAGATGCGCTAAGTCGGTTACCAGCAATTCAATTATTGACTGCACAGAGAGAGATCATTGAGGATTTTCGGAGATTTGACTTGGAGGTTGTGCTACCACATGCTACAGGACAGTTGATGCAGTTGCAAGTACAATCGTCCTTAGTTGAGAAGATTAAAGCGACACAATCGCAGGATCCTAGACTGCAAAAGTTTCGAGAGCAGGTTGAAGCCGGACTGCGAACCAATTTACTGATCCATGAAGATGGTTCGTTGAGATATGGTAGCCGTGTGTGTGTGCCAAAAGGAGATGTGCGTGAAGAGCTTATGAAGGAGGCACACAGTTCAGCTTACTCTGTACATCCAGGAGGGACAAAGATGTACCGAGATATTCGACAGCATTTCTGGTGGGAAGGTATGAAACGGGAAATTGCTCGCTTCGTGGCTAAGTGCTTGGTGTGTCAGCAAGTCAAGGCTGAACACCAAAGGGTTGCTGGTTTGTTGCAACCACTTCCGATTCCTCAATGGAAGTGGGAACATATAACCATGGATTTCGTGACGGCTTTACCGCGGAGTCCAAAGGGCAACAATGCAGTATGGGTGATTGTCGATCGGTTAACCAAGGCAGCTCACTTTATTCCTTTTCGGGTTGGTCAATCGACAGAGACTTTGGCAGAGCGGTACATGCAGGAGATTGTCAGATTGCATGGAGTACCGGTAAGCATCGTGTCCGATCGGGACACTCGGTTCTTGTCGCACTTTTGGAGGAGCTTACAAGAAAGTTTGGGGACTCGATTGAAGTTTAGCACAGCTTATCATCCTCAGACTGATGGACAATCAGAGAGAACGATCCAGACCCTTGAAGATATGTTGAGGGCTTGCATGTTAGACTTCAGAGGTTCTTGGGAGGATCATCTACACCTGGTGGAGTTTTCGTACAACAATAGCTTCCAAGCGACAATTCAGATGGCTCCGTTTGAAGCACTGTATGGTCGTAAGTGCCGTTCACCGGTTTGTTGGGATGATGTTGGTGAACGAAGGTTACTAGGACCAGATTTGGTGGTACAGACAGTCGAAAAGGTGAATACAATCAGGAAGCATATGAAGGCAGCTCAAGACAGACAGAAGAGTTGGGCCGACACGTCAAGAAGACCTCTAGAGTTCGCCGTGGGTGATTTGGTATTCCTGAAGATATCACCGACTAGAGGGGTGATTCGCTTTGGCAGTCGGGGAAAGCTTAGTCCTCGATTCGTCGGACCCTTCGAGATTTTGGAGCGTGTTGGAGAGGTATCGTACCGGTTGGCGTTACCACAGTCATTAGCAGGAGTTCACGATGTGTTTCATGTGTCTCAACTACGGAGGTATGTTCGTGATGAGACTCATGTCTTGGATCATTCGGAGTTGACTGTGCGAGAGGACCTGACTTTTGAGGAGCGACCAGTCGAAATCAAGGATCGAAGAGAAAAGGTTCTTAAGAACAAGGTTATCCCTCTTGTGCTAGTTTCTTGGGGTAACCGATCGCATGGAGAATCTACATGGGAGCGAGAAGACGAGATCCGGCAGAAATTCCCTCACCTTTTCCAGTAGTTAGCTATCTTATATTCTTGGAATTTCGAAGACGAAATTCTTTTTGTAGTTGGGTATGATGTAACACCCGAGCCCAATAATACTATTTATATTACTAGTTGAGGGTTATATATTGCTCATTCCAATTTTCCTGATTTTCTGGTGTTTATTGCTAAATTTTACCCGGTTAAGTCATTTTGGCACATAACAAATTTTAACTCCTAAAATGAAATTTAAGATGTCCATGTTGGCCTACTCGTCGCCACTAGTCGCGTGGTAGCGTCCGCGTGTCGAGATTCCGTTCCGTTTGGCTAAACGGGCGAGTTTGGGCGACTACGCGCGCGTGCAAGTGTCCGACTTGGGGGCATGCATTTTAATCACTAAACACCTATTTTCAAAATTTGGAACCCGCTTAAAATCCTATAATTTGAATTTGGAATATTTGGGCGCAACCCGGGCCCGATTTGGAAATGTTTCATTTCACGCCAAAAAGGGCCCGTTTCAATTTAATATCTAAAACTATAATAATACGAATATATATATATTCGTTCACTGTATCTTTCACAAATCCATTCAAAATCCTCATTCAAATATTTTTCCCTAACTCCCTGCAGCCAATCGCGAGCTTGGGTTTTCCCCGCGTGGGCCCCGCTCCTTTTCCCCATCTCTCTCTCTCTCTCTTCCCACAATATTTCTCTCAATCTCTCTCTCTCTCTCCAATTCCTTTCTCTCTCTTCCTCTTTAAAAGCCCATGCAAGCAGCCGCCTCCCCGACCCATATTCATCATGAGAGAACCCAACAAACCCTAACCCTAGCTTCCTGCGACCTCACCGCCGATCCCCCGCGACCTCGCCGTCGCCGCCCTCGCCACCACGAGACCCCCGCGCCTTCCTCCTCCCGTTCTCCCGACGACTCCCGCGCCTGCACCCAACCGCGACCTCGCCTCCACCCTCGCAGACCTCGCCGTCGACGCCACCTCTCGTCGTCGACGACTCCCGCGACTCCCTCTCACCCTCCTCGTCCCGACCTCGTCGTCGCTGCCCTCCTCCCCTCGCCGGAACACCAACACGAGCCCTAACCCCTCGCCTAACCTCCGCTGTTCGCCGGAGAAGCGCGCCGGCGACCTCGTCGACGCCACCTCCGACCACCTCCCTTCCCCCTCGACCACCAGAGTCGACTACCACCCTCGCACTCGCTGCAGCACCCCGTTCCAGCGAACTCAGGATTTTTCCAGCCACCGTTCTTCGCCGCCGTTGCCTCGCCGGCGTCCCATCGCCGTCGAGCCCGTCGTGGCCGTCCCTGGTACCTCTCGGTGAGCATTCCTATCTTTCCTTTGTGCAGTATAAACCCCCGCTGATCGCATTGAATCTTTTGTCTGTTTCTAACTTGTTGTCGCGTCTTGCCGGAATCCGACCGTGCCGTCTTGGCGAACCCGACGCTCCAGCGAAGCCCCCTGGTCCGTGTGATCTCGTTGATCTCTGTTGGGACTCGATCCGTGGCCCGTGCTTTCATATCGCGTTTTCTGCCGACATCGCATCCGTGTTCCCGTTTGCAGACCGTCGAGGCAAGTATCTGAATACTTACTTGAACATGCTAGCGTGCGAGATCTAGTCTTGCCACGCAATTCAATTCACACTATTTAATACCGTAACTTAGTGATGGCATTTAATATCGTATTATTGCAGTATCTTTATATTGGAATCGTTACAACCGTTCCTCGTAATTAATTAACCCACATCAATCCATGCTTTAACTAAATAAAACGACTGAATCACATCTGCTTAAACTGTTAAATCATTCTTGAGACAATTATTATATTTAGTATAATTTCATGTAGTTCCTAAATTTATAATTGTGGATATTGCTTTACCTTGTGGCTATTGCACCCTAAGATGATTGAACCTGTTAATAAGAGAATACAAACATCACTGTGGTTATATGGAATATTGTGGTTAATTACTGTTTCCTGCTGTTGTTCATTATTGATTGTATACCTGTTGGGAGCACTTACCCGATTGCACGACATATTGGCCTGACCCTGCCACACCTGACAGATACATACATACCGACTCATCCTGCCGTACCATGACATTACCTGCTTCATGATTTCATGCCTAATGCCGACAAACCTAACCATTCCTGCTGTCGATCCAGACAGACCTACTTTTACTCGACCTTGTGTTGGCATTAGTCCTTGACTACTGAATACCTGACCTGACATACATAGCTTGGGGGTATGGGGAAATCAAAGGTGAAACCGACTTGTAACTCAACCGTTCGATACATTGTTCTGATCAGTCTTACGGGCTTGGCCAGCTCCGGAGTGTTGATGCTGACATCACTCGTCCATCCTACTACCTTTTACTGCTTAGCGGCACGTCTCGGATTCAGCCCCGAGGATCTTGACCGTGGTCCCGGGCACGCACGGGATACTATTGAGTTACATCGACGATTCATCAATTGGTTTCAAAGACTATAGAGTAGAAAACCTGATAGGACAGTTTAGTCACCATTGCACATTACCCTGCTTGTTACTTCTTATTACTGCTTTATTCATGTTCATGCTTGCATTGTTTATTACCATGTTTATACTGTATACTTGATATCATGACGCGCTGACGTCTGGGTTTTGCATGGCCCAGATTCCGTACCTTTGTCGTCGACCGAGCAGGAGTACTTCAGCCAGCAGGCTGACCAGTGAGTCCTTAGGGTTTAGTTTATTTATTGCTTTTCATTTCCAGATGTGAGCCCGCATTATGGGACGTACTGTTTATTCATTGTATTGGATCATTAGCTTCCGTACTTATTGTTTATTGATTCTTGTTATTATGGATTTGGACATGTATTAGTTTAGTTTATTTTACTGTTCTTGATATCTCTACAACCGTAATGTGACTGTGGACGGATGCGTCCTACCCGCAGGTAGCATGGTTGGCTATGTCACGTGCCCAAGTTTGCATACTCTGGGAAGCGGGGCGTGACAATTATTTATTACAAAAATTTAATTTTGGCATCGAGGGAGGCCGGCCGTTTCATGTTCGGGTTTGACCCGACCATAGGCCCACTTGATCTGGGCTTGGGCCCACTTGGCTTGGGGTTGACATTGATTTTGACTTGGTCAACAGGGGTGTAAATTTTTACCCCAACAAATTGCCCCCATCAATAAATGCACACCACACATGTGGGTCGTGTGCATAGAATTGATGGATTTCTTTCACGTGGAGGCGACTTGATTTGGTTCCCGCTTTTGGGAAGCTGGCACTGCCCTTTTTATAACATGGACGGTCGATTCTGCCCTTTTTGCGACTTGGAGTGTCGATGCTGCCCTTTTAGCGACTTGGACGGTCGATGCTGCCCTTTTTGCGACGTGGACGGTCGGTTCTGCCCTCTTTTCGACTTGGACGGTCGGTGCTGCCCTTTTAACAACATGGATGGTCGGTTCTGCCCTTTTTGCGACTTAGACGGTCGGTGCTGCCCTTTTAGCGACGTGGACGGTCGGTTCTGCCCTTTTTGCGACTTGGACGGTCGGTGCTGCCCTTTTAGCGACGTGGACGGTCGGTCCTGCCCTTTTTGCTACTTGGACGGTCGGTTCTTCCCTTTTAGTGATCTGGACGGTCGGTTCTGCCCTTTTTGCAACTTGGACGGTCGGTGCTGCCCTTTTAGCGACGTGGACGGTCGGTTCTGCCCTTTTGGTGACTTGGACGGTCGGTTCTGCCCTTTTAGTGACCTGGATGGTCGGTTCTGCCCTTTTTGCGACTTGGACGGTCGGTGCTGCCCTTTTAGTGACGTGGACGATCGGTGCTGCCCTTTTAGCAACTTGAACGGTCGGTTCTGCCCTTTTTGCGACTGGACGGTCGGTGCTGCCCTTTTAGCAACGTAGACGGTCGGTTCTGCCCTTTTTGCGACTTGGACGGTTGGTGCTGCCCTTTTAGCGACATGGACGGTCGGTCCCGCCCTTTTTGTGACTTGGACGGTCGGTTCTGCCCTTTTAGCGACCTGGACGGTCGGTTCTGCCCTTTTTGCGACTTGGACGGTCGGTGCTACCCTTTTAGCGACGTGGACGGTCGGTTCTGCCCTTTTTGCGACTTGGACGGTCGGTGCTGCCCTTTTAGCGACGTGGACGGTCGGTTCTGCCCTTTTTGCGACTTAGACGGTCAGTTCTGCCCTTTTAGCGACCTGGACGGTCGGTTCTGCCCTTTTTGCGACTTGGACGGTCGGTGCTGCCCTTTTAGCGACTTGGACGGTCGGTGCTGGATTTGACATGCTCCGCTTCTTGCGGTGTCAGGGATGAAGTTGACTTGTTTCCGAGGTGGAATTTAATTCTGCAAGGGAGGTCATTGGTTGTTTCGCTGATTTGATGTGATTTGGATTGACATCAGCACCGCTACACTGGAATATGGTACCAGGAGCGAATCATCATTTGCCATGAGAGGATTTGAGGATTTCGATTTTTTTCTGGCTGCTGCATTGGAATAATGCCAGGTGCAACTCATCATTTGCCCTGGTAGGATTTGGGAATTGGTTTTTGCCTGGCATCAGTATCGCTACACTGGAATATGGTACCAGGAGCGAATCATCATTTGCGCTTGCTTATCAGGAAGCGATGGCTTAGGAGACAGGTTTTAGGTCCCTATCACATAAGACTTTTCAATTTTGTGAGCCGTAAGGGTCTCACAAAGCATTTTCTCCCTATGGGTCGTAAGGATCCCGTAGGTGTATGTTCTCCTTAGGAGTCATGGGGACTCCCAAGTGTGTTTTTCCTTTGTGAGTCGTAAGGATCCCACGAAGGTATTTTCTTACAAGTCGTGAGGATCCCATAAGGTTGTTCTCTTCATTTATCATAAGGACACATGAGTGGGTCTTCCCAAATGGAGCATAATCCCAAGGGCGGAGACCAGCCGTGTAACTGGTGATTGCGGTGGGGGCATAGGTATACTAAGAATTATTTGAGCCCTTGGATTGTATACGGTAGTCAACTTGAGGACTAACCGTAGGGCCGGGAGAATTTTGAGAAATTGGATTTTGGGTGGCGTCTGTATCGCTGCACTGGAATATGGTACCAGGAGCGACTCATCATTCGCCGTTTGGGGACTTGGAATTTGGATCTTGTTTGGCATCAGCATTGCTGCACTGGAATAATGCCAGGAGCAACTCATCATTTGCCTCGGGAGCACTTGGTATTTGAGTTTTTGGTCGGCATCAGCACCTCTAACACTGAAGCGAAATGCCAGGAGCAACTCATCATTTGCCGTTACCCGTTGGGGAACGATGGCTTAGGAGACAGGTTTGGGTCCCTATCACCTAAGGCTTTTCAATTTTATGAGCCGTAAGGGTCTCATAAAAGCATTTTCTCCCTACGAGTCGAGAGGATCTCGCAGGTGTATATTCTCCTTAGGAATCGTGAGGATTCCTAAGTGTGTTACCCCTTTGTGAGTCGTAAGGATCTCACGCAGGGATTTTCTCCTCACAAGGTCGAGAGGACTTTGCGAGTGTGTTTTATTTCTTTTCACGAGTTTGCGCCCTTTCGGGTTTTCACAAACGCACCGGCAGTCCTGCTGTTTATACTCATGGAGCCCTTTCAGGTTTTCATCCGTACCCGTTTTGCTTGGGGACATACCTTTTTATTTTGGTCGCTGATGGGACTTTAGAAGAAGTCTCACCGGCAGGACTTGGGAGAGATAGGTTCGTTTACGCCCGTGGATTGTATACGGTTTTGCAGGATGTGTGATCCGGACCGTAGGGCCTGTGTGCTCGATTCGCCTGCGACTTAGAGCATTCACGCATAGTATTTCTTAAGATATCGGCCATTGATGGGTGGCATGGGCCTTTGTCCCTCGACACTTATTAGTTGGTAGGATCCTCCGTCGAACACTTTCTCAATGACGTATGGTCATTCCTAGTTTGGCACGAATTTTCCCTTGGTATGTCAATTGGGGATGATCGGTCTTTTGAGGACCAACACCAATTCGCCGTTCTTGAAAGCACGGAGACGGGTTATCTTGTCATAGGCCCGTGACATTTGGGCTCGGTATAGCTCAAGATTTTGCTGCACCGCGAGCCTATTTTCTTCGAGGGCGTCGATCTCTTCCAGCGAAGGAGGACATTTTCCTCCTCCGTCAATTCGTGCTGAACGGCCATTCTTAAGTTTGGAACTTTGACTTCGAGGGGGAGGACCGCCTCCACTCCGAAGAGCAATGAGTATGGAGTGGACTGAGTTGGAGTACGGTGCGTAGTACGATATGCCCACAACGCCTCGTGAAGCTTGAGATTCCAGTCTCTCTTGTTGGCTGAAGCATTTTTCCTCAAGAGCTTGCATAGAGTCTTATTGAAGGCTTCGGCTAGCCCATTGGCTCTTGGATTATAGATGGAGGAATATCTCCAGTCTATCTTGTGCTGAGTAGTGAACCTTGAGACTTTGAAGCTCTTGAACGAAGGCCCGTTGTCAGTAATGATTCTTCTTGGTGTACCGAAGCGGTATAGAATATTATACAGGAAGAATGTCAGAATATCTTCTGTCTTGACTTCTTTTAGCGGGACAGCTTCAGCCCATCTGGAGAAGTAGTCTGTTGCAGGCAGTATGAACCGGTGGCCTTTGGATGACGGAGGATCAATTGGACCAACCATGTCGGTGCCCCAAACTTCGAAAGGCCACGACGCCACCGTAGGATGCAACGGATTGGGATGCTTATGAATGAAATCGCCGTGAATTTGGCAGATATAACATTTCTTTGCATGCTCTCCGCAATCCCGTATCATGGTGGGCCAGCAATACCCAAGCCGTTTGATATGAAGCCGCATTTTGGGGCCGGACTGGTGAGCCTCACAGACGCCTAAGTGAACTTCTTTCATAACTTTTTGGGCTTCGGCCGATGACAGACACCTGAGCCAGAGTTGGTCATATGACCTGCGGTATAGCGTGTCATTTACAAATACGTATCGGAGAGCTCTCTTCTTCAGCTGAATCCTTGCAGATTTTCCTTCGGGCAGCTTGTCGTATCGGAGGTATTCTTTGAAGGGTCCTCTCCAATCGGGCTCGTCTTGAATGATCGAAGCTTCTTCGGCCGGACTGCTCTTCTGTTCCGTGCTTTCCTCTTCTCGTAGAGAGACTGGGGATAGAATTTGCTGGCTCCTGACTGTGATCAGAATTTCATCCATGTCAGGATCACCCAGCTCCTTGGTTAAGCGAGCGAGTACGTCAGCCTTTCCATTCGACGCTCTAGGGACTCTCATTAGTTCAATGTGAGTGAACTGTTTCATGAGTTCCACCACTCGGCCTATGTACCGAGCTAACTCAGGTTTGTATATCTTATAGTCGCCGCTTACTTGGTTGACGACAAGCTGGGAGTCACCGTAAACCCGTAGCCGAAAGATTTCCATTTCTATGGCGAGCTCCAAACCAGCTATCAGAGCTTCATACTCGGCCTCATTGTTTGTACGAGGCTCGGTGAGAGCAAAAGAACGCTGTAGGGTTCCCATTGATGGCGTGATGAACACCAATCCTATCCCAGCTTTTATCTCCTGGACGCTTGATTTACTGGAGGTCCTTATCGATGAGGCCCCATCGAAGTAGAGCTCCCAACATGGATCGTCATTCTCGAGGTGCAGCACTTGTTCGTCGAGTAACTCGCAATTGAGTGGTGACCCTTCTGGTATGGGATGAGCAGCGAGAAAGTCTGCAAGAGCTTTCCCTTTTACTGCTTTCTGAGAAGTATAAACTATGTCAAACTCAGGTAGCATGACATCCCATCTTGCCATTCTGCCGGCTAGGCTTGCTTTGGTCATCAAGTGTTTGAGCGGGTCGACCTTGGAGATCAGCATAACCCGATGAGCTAGCAGATAGTGCCTCAGCTTCTTCACAGCAAATATCAGAGCCAGGCATTGCTTTTCGATTGGGGAATAGTTGTGTTCCGTCCCGACTAGAGTTCGACTGAGGTAGTAGAGGGCATTTTCTTTTCCCTCCTCGTTATTCTGGGCAAGGAGCGCACCGAGTGACTCATCTAGCGCGGCAGTGTAGAGAATCAGCGGTTTATTTGTAATGGGAGTGGCTAGCACTGGAGGGTGCAACAAGTATTGTTTGTTGCTTTCGAACGCTGCTTGACATTCGGCATCCCAGATAAAAGGAGCTCCTTTCTTCATGAGCTTTGAGAAGGACCTACATCTTCCCGATAAATTTGAGATAAACCTCCGTATGTAAGCAAGCTTGCCTTGAAAAGATCTTAGCTGCGTCAGACTCTTCGGAGGGGGCATCTCCATGATGGCCTTTATCTTTGATGCGTCAACTTCAATCCCTCGATGTCAGACTATGGAGCCTAGGAATTTTCCCGATGACACGCCAAAAGAGCACTTTAAAAGATTCATCTTCAGATCGTATTCCCTCAGTCTGGTGAGAACGGTCCTAAGATCTTGGATGTGGTCGGCCTTGGCTTTAGTTTTGATGACTAGATCATCAAAATAGCATTCGACGACTTTATGGATTAGGTCATCAAAGATATTAGTCATTGCCCTTTGATATGTAGCACCTGCGTTCTTCAGTCCGAATGGCATCACCTTGTAGCAATATATTCCGATCGGGGTTCGAAATGCTGTGTGTTTCTCATCCTCATGCGACATCTTGATCTGATTATATCCAGACGAGCCATCCATAAAGGTGAACAGCTCGTAATTTGAGGTGTCATCGACCATCATTTCCATGACCGGTAGCGGGAAGTCGTCTTTAGGACAAGCCTTGTTGAGGTCCCTGAAATCGACACAAACTCGGATCTGCCCATTTTTCTTCTTCACTAGGACTATGCATGCGATCCAGTCTGCATATTTCTCTTCCCTGATGAAGCCGGCATCGATGAGCTTCTTGGTTTCCTCGATGACCTTTTCTTCTAGCTCTTGTCTCATTCTTCGAGGAGCTTGTTTGACTGGCTTAGCATCAGGAGATATAGCCAGCTTATGCACGGCCGCTTCAGGGGAAAGTCCAGGCATTTCTTTATACGTCCATGCGAAGCAGTCGACGAACTCGTGCAGCAGGGCGATTATCTTCTCTTTCATTTCCTCTGACAAGAGTGAGCTGATGTAGGTCGGCTTTGGATTATCGGGCATTCCTAAGTCAATCTCGATTAGCTTGTCAAAGGTTGCTTGTCTGCCATCTTCAAGCTCTTGAGGAGCTTCTTCTGGCTCGGCTAGCTCGTCTTCATCATTTGACTCTTCGCTGGCTTCCCCAATATGTGTCATGTAGCATGCCTTATAATCCGGTTGAATGAAGCCTATGCCCCGTCTATCTGGAATTCGTCCATCGATGAGTGCTCGGACCTGGGGCGGATGCCACTGCCCTTCATAAAATTTTGCTTCGGACTCCGTTTGATATAACCGGCATCCGCACTTTTTGAAATATTCTCGCATCTCGGGCGCATAGTATCTGGGATTGAGGATGGCTCTTATGCCTCTCTCATATGGAAGGCACGCGACAGACAAATCGTCCGGGTGCACAACAGGATTTGACCCGTAAAACAGGATGCCCTTCTGTCCACTTTTCCTTCCGGGAACGTAGAAAGTTTTCAGCTGGTCCACGGTAGAGACTGACAATGCATCGAGTTCTTTGCACATCTTTTCCGGCACCCTTGTGACGGCTAGGGACCCTTTTGCAATTTCGAAGGTCTCTCGTAGTTTCGCTTGTTGCATGGGGGTCCAATCTGCACCGTTGTTGCACGGCAGGTCCTCTTCCTCTGTCCCTTCAATGTCGCTGCCAAGATGAGGGCGGACTTTACTTCTAGATGGGGCTTCAGTAGCAGATTCGTCTGTATCGCTACCGAAATGAGGGCGAGTTTTACTGAAGGACAGACTTCCAGCGTCGGACTCATCAGTGTCGCTACCGAAACGCGGGCGCACTTGGGCGTTTTTGCTTCTGAAAGTGACAGTTGGCTCAGATTTGCTTTTGAGTTTCGGGCTATTCTATCCTCAGTCAGTTGTGGCTTAGCATTTTGGTGGTTCATAAAGTACCGAGAATCTTCATATCGGACTTCATGCACGCCGAACGGCTGGATGTCTCCGTCAATGCATCTTTCTTCGCCATTTTTAGTATATTTCATGCATTGATAGAGAGTTGACGAAACGATGCTGTAATCATGGAGCCACGGCCGTCCCAAAAGAATCTTATAAGACGTGTCGGCGTCGATCACGTATATCTTAGCTTCAGTTTGCAGATCCCCGAATTTGATTGGAAAAGCTATAGACCCCAGAACTTGCTGGCAATTTTGGTTGAAGCCTTGAATGACAATCCTTTCCCTTGACAGGTGTCGGACGTCCATTGACAAACTCTTCAAAGTTCGCAAGTTCATGATGCTCACTGAGGACCCCGGATCAATCAATATGCGATTAATCCGATCTCCTTCGCTGTACCCGGTCACGTAAAGCGGCCGATTATGCTCAGTTGTTCCCAGTAGCAAGTCTTCATCCTTAAACGTGACTGCGGCGGCATGCAGAGTGTACTGAGCTTCTTTCATATTAATTTTATCAAAGAGAGCCTGATACCGCTCAGGGTTTTGCAGAGCATGAATGAGAACATCTCTAAGCTCTTTAAATAGAACCAAGGCATCGTAGATGCTAAGGAGAGACGGAAGCTTTTGGAGGTGAGCTAAGACATTATAGTCTACTGGGGAAGGACTCGAATCTTCATGAGCAAGTTCTCTGCCATCTTCTTCAATAGCGACTTGTTTTTCCATCCCTTTTGGGGCGTTACCCTGATTTGGCGGTAGAGCCCTACCGCTTCTAAGCAGGATTTGGTTGGCCTTTGTGGCGAGCTCCTCGTCCTCTTCGGGAAAACAGAGCTCCTCCTTAGAGTCGCTGCCAAGATGGATGGTGTAGTAGGTCACTACTGGGATCTCTTCATTGGAGTCTTCTTCTAACCCCTCCAGAATTTCAGCCGCTCGTACAGGGAGGAACTCCTTCAATTGAATTAGAGTTCTTTCCTTCTGTTCATATTCTTCGAGGGAATCAATATATTTTTGAATGGTCGATCTCCCTGCAGACTCCTTTTCGCGCCGAGCTGCACTTTTCTTCTTCTTGAGCTTTTTGGATTTTGAGCCTGATGGAGCCATATTGGCAGCTGGAAAGAAAGATTTCTTCTGCCCTTCCCATTCCGTCCTGGGCTCTTTCTAAAGTAACTTTATCATCTTCTTTGTCTTATTAGATATGTGCGTACTCCATGGAGGCCGCGGTTAGTTCGTTTCATTTCTCAGGGCAGCGGGTTCGGCTGTCTGCTCCCAGAAGGCTTCAGCTTCTGTCTATATAAAGTTGGTGGTTGCAACTTGATTGTTCACCAACACACTTTTGGACAGCTCGATCTCTCCAGCCTTGTACTGCTTCTCGACCCAGTCCTTGAAAATATAGCAATCCTCGATCGCATGGCTCACTACTCGGTGGTACGGGCAATACAAGGGATTGTCAATCATTTTTACTTCTTGAGGTCTTTTCGACTCCAGCAATTGTAGACCGTTGTTCAAGGCATCTTTGAATATCTTGCGGACCTTGTTCCTTCTGAAAGAGTAAACCTTGTTCTTTTTCTCCTCTAGGGAAGGCCCATCTCCTCCCAGCAATGGCTTTCGAGACCGGTTGGTTTTGTTTTCGCCCGCCCTTCGCTTTTCTTCATTGTCGGACGCATTGAAGACATTGGTACTGCTGGAACTCCCGCTTCTATGGTTGTCGTCCCGCTTACTTTTCCAGGTCTTGTCTCTCTGAGAGTCCGGGGTGGACTCTTGCTTCGAGCGTTCCAGCATTTGGACTTTCTTGGTTAGCTCTTGAAACGTCTTGAGGCCAGCTGTACACAAGAATGGGACCATCTAATTACTGAGGTTCCCAATAAGAAGGCTGACGGACTGGTCCTGCTCCAGCGGCGGTTCGCACTTGACCGTGAGATTACGCCATCGGGTGATAAAGTCGGTGTTGCTTTCATTCTTCTCCGGCTTGGTCCTCACAAGGTCAGCAATGGAGATTTTATCACTGACACTCATGAACCTTTGCCGAAACAGAGACTCCATTTGGGCAAAGGTAATGACGAACCCGTCTGGTATACTCGTGTACCAGTCGAACGCGACACCGGTCAGGCTGTTGACAAACTGACGAAGAAGGAGCGCATCATTGCCCCCCCCCCCGTATTTCCGCACGATGCTTTGAAGTAGGCAACATGTTGATTTGCATTTCCCGTCTCGTCAAATCTTCCGAATTTAGGAATGACGTAGTCGCTCGGGAACTCGATCAGATCGTACTGTGCGGGATATGGCCGCCCACTACTGCCAATTTCTTTCTGAGCTTCAGCTTCAGCTTCAGCCACCAATGTTTTAACTTTGCTAGTGACCAAATCCATTATCCGATCTTGTGTTAGCGGGATAGTGCTATCTGGGGCCAAGGCGTCACCAGAAGCGGAATGTGGTCGGCTTTCGTGCAGCTCGACCAGTCTTGGACCCAAAGGAACAGGCATTGGCTGCTTTGGATTTTCATCACCCGGCTGATGAGTAGCGACTTGTGCTTGATTGGGAAGTGCTCGAGCAATTTGAGTAGTAAGCTGCATCACAACATTCGTTAGGTCGTCTATTTTCGAATAGAGCTTGGCTATCTCTTTATCTTTGCTCTTGAGCTGTTTTTGAAGCTCTTAAAGTAGCTCTTGCTCTGCGGTCCTGGGGCGGAAAGTCGGCTCTTTCTCGCTGTCCGAGCTTGACTCTTCCTGGACCGAATGGTCCTTCTGCCTATCGTCCTCATCGAGAGGGTTTTCATCATCCAGCGGAGGCGGCTGTTCTTGGGAAGCGGCAACCACATTCAAGCCATATTAGGCTTAGGATATGGTGGCCCCATCCTTGCTTTTGCTGCGAAGGTTGTCGCTGGGGCGCCCACCCGCCATATAGACCGTATGGATAATATATCCAGCCGTCTTTTGATCATCGGCGGCTGATTTCACAGATCGCTGCCTTGACCCCCCTGTTTCGGTAGCGGGCAGTTGATTGAAGGCGGCTGGCCTGACCAGGTTCTTGAATGGAGCTGGCGCTTCTTTTCTGGGTTTGCCCCGCTGCTTTCGTGTGGCACAGAGCGCCTGATAGACTCTTGAAGAGACAGTGTCATACTTTTTCTGTTGAGGCCAGAACACGTCTCTTTGTAGCGACGTTCGGACCGCTGTCTTCTTGATCCTGGCGGTCATGGCATTTTTCTGAACCCACTTCAGAGGTTCGAAGGAATTGCTGATTTTTACGGCCGACTCGGATGGCATCGCAGAGTAACCCTGCTTTCGGAACCTCACAAGACTCCACTTGGACGAAGTCCTGGCCCTCTTGTTGGCTCGATACCTGAGTCGCTTCTGCCTTAACTTTTCTGCTTTAAGCACCTGGCAGACTTCGGCTCTTTAGGAAGACGCCGAAGACCGGGAGATGGAGGATTTTGGAGATACGCTTGATTGTGCATTTGTTGGAGTCATCGCCTGAGCTCGTTCGCAACATTTGATGTTGCCCTTTGTACCGGAAGTCTCGCCCCCAGCTGGAGCGCCAGAGAGTCGTTCAGACACCGTCTTAGGCTTTGGTTGTGGTGCCTTAGCGATCACAACATTCGGCCTTTTGCCCCTTAAGACCGGCTTGGCCACCTGTTTTGCCGGGATTTCTACCAAATGAGCGCTTCCGGCAGGGTAGATGATGACGGAGCCAAACTGGCGGGGCAGTTCCTCCCACTGTCGACTGAGGCTTACGGGGAGAACCACACGAGCATTGACCTTGACCACTTACGGGATCGGGGTTGCGTTGGAAGCTGAATTCATCTTGGGAGACATTGTCTTCGAAAATTTTGTTGCTGCACGGAAAAAAAAACATCATTTCAGTGTAGGCAATCGACATGTATATTTATTGAGTTCGCATGAACATTTAACCCGAAATATGGGAGGAGAGAAAGGTCCCACCGGGCGTGCCAGAATCTGTAGAGTGTTTTTCGTCACCCCATTGAGATGGGAATACGCGCGCGTTTGTCAGGCACAGTACAGATTCCCCCTTCCTAGGGTAAGCTGGGGTTTATTGATTGTGGGGATCCGAATCTCCGGCAGCCGCAGACTAAGATGCCGTTAATTACCCCTCGCCTTTGGAGCGAGGGAACCTCTGATTAACGGGTTAAACTAGTCATGCGAACTCAATGTACAGCGTGCGTGTGTTGTGTTTTAAAAGGGGGTTTTGGATATATCGGGAGCCACGCAGAGTTTTTATGGGGATCCCGCTACCCGGATAGCGGGCTGGGGGTCAATAGGGCTAGCAGCTCTCTTGCGGGTGCGGGGCAGCGCCCCGGCCCAAATTTTTTTTAGAGGGACAGTGTTGTGGAGTGTGTGTTTCTAAATATATATATATATATACGTGTATACATATGTATATAAAAGAAGGGAAAAAGCGCCCAAAGGACGTGTAGGGCCAGCGCCTTGAGCGCTGTGCGCTTAGGTGCCATGCGCTTAGACACTAGCACACCACGTATCCGATATGTGAGCGCTGGGCGCTTGAGCGCAGGGCACTCGAGCGCTAGCGCGCCATGTGTCTGCGCGTGGGCTCTGGGCGCTTGAGCGCAGGGCACTTGAGTGCTAGCGCGCCACGTGTCGGCATGTGGGCGCTGGACGCTTTGAGCGCGGGGCGCTCGAGCGCTAGCACACCACGTGTCGGCACGTAGGCGCTTGGCGCTTGAGCGCTGGGCGCTCGAGCGCTAGCGCGCCACGTGTCAGCACGTGGGTGCTCGAATGCTAGCACGCCACGTGTCGGCACGTGGGCGCTGTAGCGCAAGGCGCTCGGGCGCTTGGGCGCCGGCGAGAAAAAGAGGCTTTTAGCCCCCGAAACTCTCGAAAGAGAAATTAGAGTGGAGTGAAACTCCTAAGATGTTTTAAAGCTGATGAAGGGCTTCTCCTCTTGAGCCCTAGTTCTTCCCCAAAGTGGGGTTTCTGGAGATGGGTCTCCTTCTTCTTCCTTTGTTGGCCGGATCTTGAAGATCAAGAAGTGTGAGATTTTAAAAATCTCTTCTTTTGGAGATTTGATGGAAGATCTGAGTTCCCCTTTGTGAGTTTTGTGGTGAAAAACTATTTAGTTTTATAAAAGGAAGAGTAAAGCTCTTGATTTTAATTCAAGAAAGAAGAAGGTTTTAGAACCTTGAAGAAGGAGAAAGATCTCAGATCTAGATTTGCTCTTTGGAGAGAGAAAAAAGTTGTTGAGATATTTCATTATCTTTGCCTTTATAGGCTATACATTTTACATATAGCCCCTTGGGCTTTTCAAAATGGCATTTTGCCTATCCCATGGCTCATGTGCCATTTCTTTTTGCACATAAGCCATAGGCTTTACAAAAATTTGGCTTTATGCCCATTTTTCTTATATTTATTCATAAAAATAAAATAAGAGAAATATAACAAAATTATTTATTACAAAAATTTTATTTTGGCATGGGGGGAGGCCGGCCGTTTCATGTTCGGGCTCGACCCAGGCATGGGCCCACTTGATCTAGGCTTGGACCCACTTGGCTTGGGGTTGACTTTGATTTTGACTTGGTCAACCAGGATGTAAATTTTTACCCCAATAACGTAGAACTTGCCATGCTTACGTATCACAGTAAGATCAACATTACAGTAAGATGATGCTATATATGATTCATATTAGGTGCGCGTACGAGACTTGAAGTACATACTGGTTGTTGGGCGAGTATGCGAATGGAGGTCCATACTAGTCGCCGTGCGTGTACGTGACATGAGGTTTCCATACCGATTGTTGAGCGGGTGCACGAACGAGATATCCGCACCGGTGATATGTTTGTACATGACTAGACGTTCGTACTGTTGATATTCCATTGCTATGTGTGTACGTAGACTTGATGTCCGTACTAGTTATACTATGTGTTGGGTATGTAGAGTAGATATCTTTACTAATCATTTTTATAATATGGAATAATGGAATATTTGATGGTTATCGTACGAGGCGAGATCCCATACAGGGTGATATGATGAGGATTATTAGCCGGATATAGCCCTATGCTACTTGACTCGTGGAGTCTTAATATTTTACCCGTTTGGGAGATTTTACTGATATAACGATATTACCTACTTTCTAAAAACAACGATTCATTTCATGTTTTTAAAAAGTGATAATAAAATGATGTGCTACTTGGATTTCAAAAGAGGTATATATGTGTGTGTGTGTGATTAAAACATCGTAGCCTCCTTATTTTCAAATAACGTTTCGTTCTATTTTTAAAATATATATATATAAGTGGGAATATTCGAAGTAATTGCCTATTTACTATTCTTTTACGCTACGCTTACTTTACATATTATTTTCTCGTTCTTATCTTATTATTTATGCTACACTTTATGATTTCTGCTACACGTCAAATATTGTTGATGTTATACGTTAGTGGTATGGGACATATACGTCTATGCTATACCTAGTTCACACAGACTAAAAGGGTACGAGCTTGACGAGATTTATATTATTGTGGATATGATGTGATATGATATCAATCCTAAGAGATTGAATATATATAAAGGAATAAAAGAAGATAAAGATGATTCGGACACGATGGATATAGCCAGGGATCCATGATATGTGTGTGTGTGATCAATCCATGAGAGATTGAGGCAGGGAGAAACAAGATGTCGCCCGGTGATATATGTGTGATCAATTCATGAGTGATTGAGGGTAGCTGACACATGATATCTCTACGGATATATGTGAGGGATCGATATAGATGCCCTGCACTGATATAGATATTATATATATATATATACACGAGGGATCGATATAGATGCCATGCACTGATGAGATATATTATGCTATATATAGTAGCCAGACATGACTGGTCCACGAGACAGTACCTGAATATTATTTTCATATATCGATGTATTCTAAAGAGGTTTTGAGCTATAGTCTCACTATTTTCCACGTGTTTAGGATTAACACATACTTTTACAAAAGAAAACCCCTTTTTAAATAAATCATTTTCAAAAGACGGGACATATATTTTAAACGACACGCATACCTTTATTCACGAAACAACGCCCGCTACATATGCCGCGATATATATATCATACGGCTATTTTGAAACGATTTCATATACATACATCTTCCGGCTACTTTTATATGATTGCATATGGATGGGTGCTATATATGTATTATAGCCTTGATTGTGTTATGGTTGGTCATGTGCTATAGATTTTGCACTACGGTTACGGTGATCGTGATTTGACACTGTTGTATATACATATGCAGTGAGTTATTGACGATTGATGATTGTTAGCGTTTCATTTCGCAGTATTGTATTTACTTCCGGAACTCACATGCTTTCAGATGCTTGTGGTTATTTGTGCCCGTACTGGACCAGATACTGATTACTTTATGTTGACATGACAACCACATACAGATTCATATTTTACATGTTTGGATATAAGTACACGAGTTGTACATGAGGGCTTACTATCACTATTATTCTATCACTCGAACTCTAGTTTCGACGTGTGCTTATTTATTCTCCTTGATGTACACATTTATCATGCTTAGTTGTTTCACCGCTTATCCATACGACTTCTAGCTTGTTATATAATTCTACTCACGAGTTGGAAACTCACCCCCGTTGTGCCATAGTTCTTTGCCGGTTTGACCGTTTGGATCCGTAGCAGCTTGTTTTGGCACGTTTGCTATCTTTTGGGCGTGGTTGCACATATTTTGAGTTGGTGAGTTATGTTGTGTCGGCATTCGCCTTATATCTATTTTTATCTAGAAGTACTCCATCAAAAACCATGTCTAGTATTGTCGAGACCTTAGAGTTGTATATTTTGTTGTTGTCAGACTCATGTGGAGCCGACCTGATGTATATTTATGTTGTTACTTTCCGCTTGTTGATCATTCGCCTTTTGGAGTCGTATATTACTGCGTGGTTGTGATTCCGTCATTTGGGCGTTGATTTAGCTCCCGTATGTAGGAATGTTTAATATATACTTATCATTGTACCTGTTTTATTCAAAATTTACAAAGGAGGTGATGTCCATTTTTCAAACAATCTTATGAACCAGCTTTACCTTTTCAAAAAACTTTTCTAAAACTTCACCTCTACCAATTATTATCTATTTTATTATATATATATATATATATATATATATATATATATATATATATATATGTATAGTTTAGATTCCTGGTTTTGTCTTACTTAGGTTATGATAGGGTCCACTTGATTTCACGTAATTCTTGTGCCGGTCATATGCCCTTTTCGGGTCGCGACAGAGGGATTCTGTTGCACCCCCGTCCATACCCCCTCTAGATCTCCCATTATGTATGGACTTTGCTACACCTCCAGGCATATTGCATGCTTATTAATTCATTTTGAATGTTATATTATAGATATACATGCATATTCATTTTGAAGTTACTTATATAGTCATTTTTATTGTCTGGTTAGAGGGGATGCCTCCACATCCGGGGCACAGGCCGTTCCTACACCTGCAGCAGGTACGTTTACATATTCTATATTGCATGCATATTCATTTTGAATGTTATATTACAGATATATACGCATATTCATTTCGAAGTAACTTATTATAGATATACACGCATATTCATCCAGGATAGAGGCCGCTCCTATACGATCCGTACCCTCCACACAGTGTGCAAGTTAGTATTATTTTAATACGTCAAATTGATTATGTATTATTTTATTCAGAAGGTACTTATATCGTCATTATATATTATATAGTTGGAGTGGATACATCCACGTCCGGGTCACCGGCTATTCTTCACCGGAGGAACTATCGTCCCGCTAATGTTGCTGCCCGAGCTCAGGCTCGTGGTGATGTCACCGATAGTATATTGCACTTCACCTTTGGTTAATTCTTGCATTCTAAATATTTTTTTGTCTTGATATTGCTTGTATATCTATATATTTTGTAGATGCTGGGCAGCCACGGCCTGAGATGGGGGCTCAAGGGCCCAATCAGTCCTACAAGCTGAGGCCCGATACCGCTAAGGGGAAGGGATCATTCCCCCTCTTCTTTACCTCCGATCATCGCAACACTGGTGATAATGCCGAGAGGTTCAGATGGTATATGGGGGATGAGAGCCGCATCCAAAAGAATTATCATCTTCATGTTGACTGGGGCAAGTAGCACACCCGCTCCCTTGCCCTGTTCTGGGAGCAGGCCCGGGTATTATTATATAGTTTAGTTTGATTTATCAAATAAATTTACTATCATTTAGCACTTATAATTTAAAGATGTTAATTTCTTGTATTTGCAGTCAGATTACGACTTTCAGCCCATACCCGATCCGATCACTCTGATAGAGCACTCGATCTACATGCTCTTTACAGGGGCCTCATAACCAACATGCAAATTAAGGTCCGGTTTCATAGGAATGAGCTGAAGAATGATTACTACGAGCTATGGAGGACGACACCCAAGGAGGAGAGAGCGACTCTCCTGCAGTTTTTTGGCTTTAGCAGGGTCAATGTAGATACATGACTTCTCTTGTGCTAGTTTTTTATGTCTGAGCGCAAGCAGGTTTGTAATTTAAATGTAATTCAGTGTTTAGCATGTAATTTATTTATTTTTTGCTTGATTAGAAAACTAAATCTGATTGTGTTGTGCAGAAATAGGACGCTCAAAATAAAGAGAATCAGAAGTCCGCGAAAAGGAGTCGACCTACCTATACGGGTTGCTCAAAGAACATTACTCATGCCATTGAGGCAGCGGAAAATTACAATATATCTATTTTGATATAATGCAATATGAAAATTTATTTTATTATATATGTAAATTTTTGGTGCATTGCAGAAAGATCAGATCCTGGCTCAGGGTGATACACCGAGCGTGTTGAAGGATTTTCTATCCGTCCATGATACATCGATAGATCCGGTCAGGGGCGAGCTTCGATATCCCGACACTGCTACCCAGAAATAT
Source organism: Agapanthus africanus (assembly GCA_030015575.1). Lineage (NCBI taxonomy): Eukaryota > Viridiplantae > Streptophyta > Magnoliopsida > Asparagales > Amaryllidaceae > Agapanthus > Agapanthus africanus. The sequence goes on along the minus strand of CM057350.1, from coordinate 176,032,294 downwards.
TGCGTAAGTGTTAATATTTGCTCTAATTCGAATGAAATTTTGTTCTGAATAGTTTAAATTTAAACGGTTTACTTACATTTCAATGTTTTACATGGTATAAGAGCAGGTGGTGCAACAGACGGAGTTATCTAGGATTAATTTCACCGTAGAGACTGAACCAGCTGTCCTAATCCCTGTCTTAAACGCCGTACACAGAGGGCGCCACGGTGGTTGGGAGAGAAGCTGGGGACTTGGTCCCAGCAGGGCTCATCTGAAGTTGTCCTCCTCTCTGATGGTTACTTCTCCTACCCCCACGAGCAATCTGGAGCAGCCGTTCGACGAGCTAAACCCTAAATTTGAGACGTTGCAGGAGATGATGGTACGTATGTTATAGAAACACACACACACAAGCACGGATGCACAGACATACAACACACTTACACAGATAGAGACACGCATACACACAACAACAACAATAACAACACAACAACAAGAACAGGCACAAAAATAAACCTGAGCGATGAGCCTATAGATCAATAATACATCATTTCAATTCGCAAGGCTTGATTTCTAGACTTAGAATTTCACAACTATACATATAGACTAAATCTATTACACCGTTCTTTACTCGTTTATTATACAAACTTAAAAACTTTACAGATTCGACAGGCCATTTATTTTGCTGTGGCTTTACATGCCCCTCCTTCAGCTACGACTCCGCAAGCCACTCTTCGGCAGTAGCTGCGCAGGCCACTCCTATAGATCCGGTTCCACAAGCCACTCATTCAGGTTCTTCTGTGCATGCCACTACTTCGGCTCTACAGCCCACTGTTGCTCCTGCACAGGCTACTCCTTCATTACTCGAGATTTTGTCGGCACAGAGCTGCAGCAAGGAGTAGATGCGCCAGATTTTCTAAATACTTGGAAGTGGAGCAACCGGGCGAAGCTAGCATAGATTTATTTATATTTTTTGGAATTCTAAAGGATGTATGTACTTTATTTGAAACATATTGTATATTTTGGATATCGATTGTTTTATATGATGTTTATGATCATGACTTTAAATTGATTTCGAATTATTTTTGTTTATTTCCTTATATATTATACGTGGAATGTTGTTTATAAATATTTTTGTATTTGGTTATATGATATACTGTGCGATATATATATTATTGTGTGCAGGACGGCGAATAAAACAGGGAAAACATTTTTTTTAAAAAAATATATGAAACTTTGCCCTTTACGTTTGACACTGTAGGGGCAATAGATACCCCTGTGGCTGCAATTGTAGAGGAAAAATATCATTAAAAATTGATATTTTTTCCCTACGGTGTAATCCTTAGGTCCAAATTTATGTCCCTACGGTGACAACCGTAGGTGCATAAATTACTATTTTTTAAAAAAAAATTATTAAAATGAAAGTCAAGCCTTACGGTTTAATCCATAAGACTAAATTTATGCCCCTACAGGGACAACCGTATAAATTACAAAAAATTTAAATTTTTTTATTAAAAGCAATCTTGCCCGACGGATTATTTTAATTTTCCCCTACAGTTTCAACCGTAGAGGCAAGCAATTACTATTTTTTCCATAAATTAAAAAAAATAACCATCTTTATGGTGGCAACCGTAGAGGCAGTTGCCCCGTCGGTTATGTCCGTAGGGGTAGGTCTTAACCGCAAGGGCAACCCCTATTCGTAGTAGTGACTATGCATTTTGCCTATAACGTCTAGGTTTACATATTACTGTTTAAGTTAAGTTATTCCTTAGGTTCATCATAATTTTTCCTAATTAAATGTTATTTGTTTGTCATCATTAATGCAGCTGTAGTAAATACTCCTTTTGTCCCTTTTTACTTAACATTTTAGTGCAATGCATATCGATTAAGGAAAATATTATCATTTTCTTAATATCAACAATTAATCTACTGCTATATTATCATTAAAAAAAATCATACCATTTTTGTCATCAACTATTTTGAAAAGCATTAATAATATAGAATCAACACCAGTAATTTTCTAGACTATTTTTGGTAGTGTATCATTTATTGTTATTTTTATCATTAATGATTTTCTCGTTATTCCAAAACGTCAAGTAAAGTGGGATATTTTTTTCTCTCCAAAACGTCAAATAAAAAGGGATGGAAGGAGTAGTTTATAACTACTATACTTAGAATAGTCAAGATGCTACGTATGCCTGATAAGTAATACATCCAATTAGTTAACTAATACATTTAAAATAATTATTTTTTTCCTTACATAATTAATTTCAGTGAAAACCCCAAAATGTTACTCTCCAAGTCGCATTGAACAGGGAGGCAACCCTTTAAATTTAATATTAAATATTTTGAAAAAGGTGGGAGATTATAAAGAACACAGTTACATGTGACCTTGTTATTCTCATGGTGGTGGATGATTGAGGATGTCGGGGAAAGGGGAGGCCAAATAGACTTGAGGGGGGTTAAGCCAATTATTATTAATTTTATGCACACTCATGAACAACAGACATCTCAAGCACAAATTGAGAACTTTTGCAAAATGTTTGACAACAAGAGAACATAATTAGGGCACCATATAAGTTTTGATTGTCTCCGTAAAGGCCTGCGCAGTTGAATGAAGAACAATGTATATCTACATACAAGCATCATAGCAGAGGGAGTTGGCTTCTTTGCACATGGAATGGTTCCCTTGTTGGAGTCATGGAGTATATGATATGATTTGAACAAGGAAAATGCACCTTGTACAGAGTAGTCAATCACAAGAAAATATGAGTGGAAGTGGCCTTGGTGGAATATGCACTTTGTATAGGGTAGTCAATCACAAGATTCAGTTTGACATCGCAACAGGTATATATTGCGCAGAAGACTGAGAAATGTGCCAGGAGCACAAACTTGCAACTGGTAATAACCTTATTCGTACAGTAAATAGGGCATTCGTTTCAACCATTGAATCGAATATATATAGAATGATTAAACTAGTATTTATTGTGATGTGTCTCGTATCCGTTTACACATCTGGAGTGAGTCTGACTTGGACTCGGGCCATATGGATCGGGTCATCCATTGGTGTGGGCTACCGATGGATGATGGGTTTTAGATTGTTAACACTGTATATATACTCCTATAATCTTATTGAGAGGAGTTGTTAACGAGTGTCGTTCTCAATCACTCTCTTGAAGAGGTAATTTTTCCGTCGATCTTCACGTTACTCGATCACCGTGATTCTTGGACCTGTCGTGGATCGCGTGCTCGTTGATGATGATCGGCTTCGTATAAAACATCTTTTGTTGAATCACCTAATGAACTTCTCGATGATTCTTGATTTTGGATCTTGGATTTGATGAATTTGTTGGCCCTTTTCTTGATTTGAAATTGGAATTAAAGTTGGAACCAAAAATGGGAACCAAATTGGGAACCTTTCTCTTGTAGCTTTAGGTCCTTTTTATAGCCCTTAATCAAGCTTCCCCAACAAGATAGGTTGTTATAGAGAAGTTTCCAGAACAAGATTGTTACAACGAGACTTTCTCAACAAGTTAGAACGTTGAGAAGAAGTTTCTAGGGAGTTCCCGACCCCGAAGCCCACGAATCGGCCGCGGATCCACGGCAACTCGGCCTGACATGACCGCGGTTCCACGGCCAATTGGTGGCTTCATTAGTTGAAACTTTAGGTGTTTTCTTCTGTTGGTCTTTGGGTTTTCTTGTGATATCTGGAATCTTCTAATATTTTCTGAGTTTCTGCCAGAATTTAATTCTTCGACTTTCTTATATTTTATCGGCAGATTCCTGATTCCCAATATCTGACCTGGGCTAATTTTGCACAAGATCTCAATGAAGAATGTGAGATACAAAATATTATGCGTAAAAATATTAAACATACAATTTCCTTCATAATATTGATTATAATGTATAACAATGGTAAATGATATTTTGTAGATGAATTTCTAATATGTGTAATATTTATAGCAAATACCTTTAGATGATTAAGAAAAGTAAGGAAATTGTCATGTTAAAAATGCACTATTTTCGACTGAACTATATGGTTTTGGGTGGATATAGTACGAGAGATCATACCGTACTTGTGATGATGAGGTTAGCGTGCCGAATACGGCCAAGTTTTCTTTGGACTCGTGGAGTCATGAATAATTCTGGTTTAGGATGTTATGTTTGAGTGAGCTATATTCTTTTAAAAACCAATGATTCGTTTCCCTTTTAAATGATAAATGACAAAGATACGATACTAATTTCCAAAACGAATATCTATTTTAACTTAAGGCAGCTTCCTTATTTCAAAATCAACGTTTCGTTCCATTTTCAAAAATAATGGTATAGCTCATAGAAAGTAGTTACATTTAATATTTTACGCTAAACACTTAGATTTACTTTACATATTCGTGATACACTTATCGATGATAAACGTTTCTATTATATGAACACAATGATAGAACACTGCATCACTACCAATGAGTACTATATTGCACGAGCACATACACATATGTTACACTACACCTCATTGGTACAGTCATGCCACTGTAGGACCGCTATACCACGCGATGTGTATGTAAATGCTGATACGAGGCATATGAATTCCCTATACTCGGAAAATCTGATTTAATTATATGCTACGGATATTGGTAGAATTACTTTCTTCTTTAAACGCTTATAGAACACTTGCACAAATACTAATGATTGTCATACTGCACGAGTACAGACGCGTATGCTACACTACACATCATTAGTATTGCCATAACACAGTAGAACTGTTGCGTTGTTGCATGCATGAATTTATTTACGTACTGTACCTTTATTACCTATTGTGTATTACGAATACCAGTACCATGGATATTTGTATTCGATTCTTATGAGTTTTCATGATGTTTTACTTCGATGATATATATCAGTGGTATAGGACACTGCTATATATGTTTATATATAATATATCATCAAAGTGTTATATACATTTATTCTTATTATTTTCTTGATATCTCTGGATTCTATAAGTTGATGTCCACCATGAGTTATTTTTATGATTTGGTTTTACTCCGAACCGAGTGGGGGGCTATACGGTTGCGGATTTCTACGTTATCTAGACTGAGTGGGGGGGATATACAGTCGGATATATGGTGGACCCAGTCGAGACCGAGGGGCAGGAAACCCGTGATAGAGGCGAAGAGCCTAGCGAGGACACTTGATACCGGAGATAGATAAGCACAGCAGATATCCATGGGATACTGACCGAAGCTAGATTTGAGCACAGCGGATATTTAAGGGATACTGACCAGGGCTTGGGATATCGAGAGGCGATCATCTGTTGAGATGGTGTCGATGATATCTATATTTGCGTGTCGGTGATGGACACGAGAGATTTGATGATTTTGCGTGTCGGTGATGGACACGAGAGATATGAGGATTTCGGGTGTCGATGCTGGACACCCATATATATTGATGTGTTGCTATCATTTGAGATATACCGCTAATTTATGTGTTGTTATAGCCGACTAAGACTGATCCGGAGGACAGTACCTGAATATCTTTTTACTGGTTGTTGCATATAAAAGAAAAAAGGATCTCTAAACGAGATATAGTCTCGTTATTTTGACATGTCTAGTATGATACCGGGATCTTTTAAACCGTAAACCTCTTAGCACTATTTACTAAACCAACAAGATATATATTTTAAATAAGATACCTATTATACTTCATATTATCACGTCTGCTTTTATGTCGTGACATACGTATTCCGTGGCTATTTTAAGAAGAGGTTTTATATATATATTTCTGATACCTTATGGGCTTATACCTGGATACAGGTCATTTGCATATGATATGGACTATTTTGAGATCACGTGATGGATAGTGTTGCATTTATGATATATATATATATATATATATATATATATATATATATATATATATATATATTGGTACAAGATATGATAATATTATACTTATGATCTAGGTATCGTTATGCATTTCGATTTCTATCTTGTGATGTATTTTTATTTACTGAGTTGGCAACTCACCCCCGTTATGCCCCAGTTTCTTGTAGGGTTTACAGTTCGGATCATCAGCGACTTGAGACAAACACTTCTTTTCGGTGATTGTTTTGGTAGGTGGGCTACTGTTGTATCATACCCACACTTGTATATTTATATTCTGTTGTATCCAGTAAAACTCCATCGACCTAAAATGTGTATATTATGGATTTAGAAGCAAGACTTAGAGTTTGTGTGTTTGTGGGCGTCACACTCATTGGAGTCAACATTTTTATATTGTTGATCTTGTTTCGCTTTTCTTTTCTTCACCATTGTGCATCGTATATTATCTGCGTTGTTGCACCGCCATTTGGGCATGGAAGCTAGCTCCTGTTGGGATGCTGTTTGTATTATTGTGTTTATATTATGTTTTACTAAAAATTTACAAAGGAGGTGCTGCCGAATTTTAAAACGTCATAGATGCTTTTCAAACATATCTGTTTAAACTTAAATGTTATTTTAAACTGGTTCCGTCTAATGACTATTTAAAACTTCGCCTCTAGTATTTTCATAAAATGGTTTAGATTCCGGGTTTTCGGCTTACTTAGACCGCATCGACGTCTTTAGATGTCACGTGCTTTAAATACCGGTCACGTGCCACTTTCAGGTCGTGACACCGATGGAAACCCAGGGATGTTTATGATGTCCCAGAATTCAAGGATCGCATGGATAACAGCGATGAGGAGGAAGAAGAGAGAAAACTTATTTGTGCTCCAACAATCTGTCACCGTAGACGGGTTGTCTTTGGCTGAGCGTGAAGTTACGTGGGTTAGGAATGATATTGATCATGAAATCCATGTAGATATTCCTAATACGTCTACGAAACAAAAAAGGTTAGACATATAGAAGTTTAACATGTATTGTTATTACTATTTCTCTTACATACATGTATTGCATGCATATGTAATGATTGTATTTCTATCTAAGGTTGATGACAACTCAGGAGCATGAAGGGCACGAGAGGCAGCGGCAGCGGAAGAGGGTGTAACATTTCAGAAAATGAGAAATATTATTTTGGAATTTAAATAATAATATAATATGTTTTGTTATATTAACACCAATTATTGAATTAGGTTATCATAATTTTGTCATGATAAAACTACTAAGTATTTTGGGCATGGATAGCATAGATTAATGTTGACATTTGAATTTTTTTCTAATTTATATTAGGGTTTCTATTTTAAAATTAGAGCATGACTACCATATTTCTCTATTTGAATATTGGAGAGAGATGGAGGAGAGGCATGGGTGAGCCCATACCTGGTCCTATGCCTCCTATTCCCCTCCTTCATTCCTTCTCCATTCTCTACAACTAATTTCTCTTCCGCTCTCATGGCTTCCCTTTCCTTCTCTCACACTCTCAATACTCTCATTCTCACTACAACTCAATAATCCAAACAATAACCCCTCACCACTAAATCCATCATCAAAATCAAACTCAAATTGATCAAGTAGAAGCCTTCAAGCATTCAAGCAGCCACATCCAAGTTGGGATTCTCTCTTTGAAATCTATTCTAAGGTAAAATATTCATCTTGAATCAAGTCTAGAGTTTCCTTTCCAAGTAAAACTATAGGCTGCATAAAAGTGGAGGGGTTTTCTTTGATTTAGATGTTAAAAAGATAAGTTTTGGAGTATGGTTAATTGTAGTAATTGTGTAGTGAAGTTTTCTTGTGTATTTCAACTTGGTTTTGGGAAGTTTAGGGCATCCTAATGCAAAATAGTTTGATTAAATGAAACAAGTTTTACTAAAGCCAATGTTTTCATGGAGTTTTGATAAAGTTTTGATGTTCAATTAAAATCTGGAGTTAATCGAAGTCTTTGAAAAAATTTGACGTATCATTTTGAGTTAGTTAAGCAATTCTAAAGACGTGCACGGAAAACAAGACATTGATTTCATGGTAAAGAAGGGAATCTCGGCCATATCTCGGTCCAATTGTGGAATTTTGGTTCTGGGTTTTGACAGGAGGTTTATAACTTGATAATTTAACTACTTTTATATATCAAAAATCCTCAGAACTCCTATAACAAAATCTGGAAGTGTTTCAAGTTGGTTTGCGTCCGATGTTACAAGTTTTCTTAACTTAAAATTGGTTTTCATGATTTCGGGAGGTAATTCTTGGTAGTTAGCACACGGATGGCTCACGTTGGTCCTAAGTTTTAACTTATGGATGTCCATTCGTTACATCGATACCGATTTGGATTCTTATGTGTATTTGCGTGGTTATTTTAATGCTAGGTGTGATTGCGGAGACCTCCGAGACGGAGACGAAGCGCAAGACGGCCATAGGATATGACTAGCTCGATCCGTATTACTGTGAGTAGATTATATCTACGAGTGGGGAATCGGGTGAATGGCGTATAGCACGCCCGTGAAATTTATTATATCTTTGAATGTACTTAGGATGCATGCCACGTATGTTTAGACTTGTTTGTTAATTAGCAAATTACATTAGTATCGTTCAGTAGGCTTATTGTAGATATACTTGGTAGAACACTAGCACAAATACTAATGATTGCCATGTTACATGATCACATACTCGCATGTACACTATACATCATTAGTACTGCATGTCACGTAGAACTTGCCATGCTTACATATCACGGTAAGATCAACATTATAGTAAGATGATGCTATATATGATTCATATTAGGTGCACGTACGAGACTTGAAGTACGTACTGGTTGTTGAGCGAGTATGCGACTGGAGGTCCATACTAGTCGTTGTGCGTGTACGTGACATGAGGTTTCCATACCGATTGTTGAGCGGGTGCACGAACGAGATATTCGCACCGGTGATATGTTTGTATATGACTAGACGTCCGTACTGTTGATATTCCATTGCTATATGTGTACGTAGACTTGATGTCCGTACTAGCTATACTATGTGTTGGGGTATGTAGAGTAGATATCTGTACTGATCATTATTATGATATGGAATAATGGAATATTTGATTGTTATCGTACGAGGCGAGATCCCATACATGGTGATATGATGAGGATTATTAGCCGGATATAGCCCTATGCTACTTGACTCGTGGAGTCTTAATATTTTACCCGTTTGGGAGATTTTACTGATATGACGATATTACCTGCTTTCTAAAAACAATGATTCATTTCATGTTTTTAAAAAGCGATGATAAAATGATGTGCTACTTGGATTTCAAAAGAGGTATATATGTGTGTGTGTGTGTGTGTGTGTGTGTGTGTGTGTGTGTGTTTAAAACATCGTAGCCTCCTTATTTTCAAATAACGTTTCATTCTATTTTTAAAATATATATATATATGTATGGGGGGGAGAATATTCGAAGTAATTGCCTATTTACTGTTCTTTTACGCTACGCTTACTTTATATATTATTTGCTCGTGCTTATCTTCTTATTTATGCTACACTTTATGATTTCTGCTACGCGTCAAATATTGTTGATGTTATATGTTAGTGGTATGGGACATATACGTCTATGCTATACCTAGTTCACAAAGACTAAAAGGGTACGAGCTTGACGAGATTTATATTATTATGGATATGATGTGATATGATATCAATCCTAAGAGATTGAATATATATAAAGGAATAATAGAAGATAAAGATGATTGGGACATGGTGGATATAGCCAGGGATCCATGAGATGTGTATGTGTGTGTGTGATCAATCCATGAGAGATTGAGACAGGGAGAAACAAGATGTCGCCCGGTGATATATGTGTGATCAATTCATGAGTGATTGAGGGTAGCTGACACATGATATCTCTACGGATATATGTGAGGGATCGATATAGATGCCTGCACTGAGATGGATATTATATTTATGTGAGGGATCGATATAGATGCCCTGCACTGAGATGGATATTATATATATATATATGAGGGATCGATATAGATGCCATGCACTGATGAGATATATTATGCTATATATAGTAGTCAGACATGACTGGTCCACGAGACAGTACCTGAATATTATTTTCATATATCGATGTATTCTAAAGAGGTTTTCAAAGGAGTTATAGTCTTACTATTTTCCACGTGTCTAGGATTAACACATACTTTTACAAAAGAAAACCCCTTTTTAAATAAATCATTTTCAAAAGACGGGACATATATTTTAAACGAGATGCATACCTTTATTCACAAAACAACGTCCGCTACATATGCCGCGATATATATATCATACGGCTATTTTGAAAAGATTTCATATACATACATCTTCCGGCTACTTTTATATGATTGCATATGGATGGGTGCTATATATGTATTATAGCCTTGATTGTGTTATGGTTGGTCATGTGCTATAGATATTGCACTACGGTTATGGTGATCGTGATTTGACACTGTTGTATATACATATGCAGTGAGTTATTGACGATTGATGATTGTTAGCGTTTCATTACGCAGTATTGTATTTACTTCCGGAACTCACATGCTTTCAGATGCTTGTGGTTATTTGTGCCCGTACTGGACCAGATACTGATTACTTTATGTTGACATGATAACCACATACAGATTCATATTTTACATGTTTGGATATACATACACTAGTTGTACATGAGGGCTTACTATCACTATTATTCTATCACTCGAACTCTAGTTTCGACGTGTGCTTATTTACTCTCCTTGATGTACACATTTATCATAATTAGTTGTTTCACCACTTATCCATACGACTTCTAGCTTGTTATATAATTCTACTCACGAGTTGGAAACCCACCCCCGTTGTGCCATAGTTCTTTGCCGGTTATACTGTTCGGATCCGTAGCAGCTTGTTTTGGCACGTTTGCTATCGTTTGGGCGTGGTTGCACACATTTCGAGTTGGTGGGTTATGTTGTGTCGGCATTCTCCTTATATCTATTTTTATCTAGAAGTACTCCATCAAAAACCATGTCTAGTATTGTCGAGACCTTAGAGTTGTATATTTTGTTGTTGTCAGACTCGTGTGGAGTCGACTTGATGTATATTTATGTTGTTACTTTCCGCTTGTTGATCATTCGCCTTTTGGCCTCATATATTACTGTGTGGTTGTGATTCCGTCATTTGGGCATTGATTTAGCTCCCGTATGTAGGAAAGCTTAATATATACTTATCATTGTACCTGTTTTATTCAAAATTTACAAAGGAGGTGTTGTCCGTTTTTCAAACAATCTTACGAACCAGCTTTACCTTTTCAAAAAACTTTTCTAAAACTTCACCTCTACCAATTATTATCTATTTTCTTATATATATATATATATATATATATATATATATAGTTTAGATTCCTGGTTTTGTCTTACTTAGGTTACGATAGGGTCCACTTGATTTCACGTAATCCTTGAGCCGGTCATATACCCTTTTCGGGTCGCGACAGAGGGATTCTGTTGCATCCCCGTCCATACCCCCTCTAGATCTCCCATTATGTATGGACTTTGCTACACCTCCAGGCATATTGCATGCTTATTAATTCATTTTGAATGTTATATTATAGATATACATGCATATTCATTTTGAAGTTACTTATATAGTCATTTTTATTGTCTGGTTAGAGGGGATGCCTCCACATCCGGGGCAAAGGCCGTTCCCACACCTGCAGCAGGTACGTTTACATATTCTATATTGCACGCATATTCATTTTGAATGTTATATTACAGATATACACGCATATTCATTTCGAAGTAACTTATTATAGATATACACGCATATTCATCCACGATAGAGGCCGCTCCCGTACGATCCGTACCCTCCACACAGTGTGCAAGTTAGTATTATTTTAATACGTCAAATTGATTATGTATTATTTTATTCAGAAGGTACTTATATTGTCATTATATATTATATAGTTGGAGTGGATACATCCACGTCCGGGTCACCGACTATTCTTCACCGGAGGAACTATCGTCCCGCTAATGTTGCTGCCCGAGCTCTGGCTCGTGGTGATGTCACCGAAGGTATATTGCACTTCACCTTTCGTTAATTCTTGCATTCTAAATATTTTTTTGTCTTGATATTGCTTGTATATCTATATATTTTGTAGATGCTGGGCAGCCACGGCCTGAGAGGGAGACTCGAGGGCCCAATCAGTCCTACAAGCGGAGGCTCGATACCGCTAAGGGGAAGGGATCATTCCCCCTCTTCTTTACCTCCAATCATCGCAACACTGGTGATAATGCCGAGAGGTTCAGATGGTATATGGGGGATGAGATCCGCATCCAAAAGAATTATCATCTTCATGTTGACTGGGGCAAGCAGCACACCCGCTCCCTTGCCCTGTTCTGGGAGCAGGCCCGGGTATTATTATATAGTTTAGTTTGATTTATCAAATAAATTTACTATCATTTGACACTTATAATTTAAAGATATTAATTTCTTGTATTTGCAGTCGGATTACGACTTCAGCCCATACCCGATCCGATCACTCTGATAGAGCACTCGATCTACATGCTTTTCACAGGGGCCTCATAACCAACATGCAAATTAAGGTCCGGTATCATAGGAATGAGCTGAAGAATGATTGCTACGAGCTATGGAGGACGACACCCGAGGAGGAGAGAGCGGCTCTCCTGCAGTTTTTGGCCTTTAGCAGGGTCGATGTAGATACATGGCTTCTTTTGTGCTAGTTTTTTACGTCTGAGCGCAAGCAGGTTTGTAATTTAAATGTAATTTAGTGTTTAGCATGTAATTTATTTATTTTTTGCCTGATTAGAAAACTAAATCTGATTTTGTTGTGCAGAAATAGGCCGCTCAAAATAAAAAGAATCAGAAGTCCGCGAAAAGGAGTCGACTTACCTACACGGGTTGCTCGAAGAACATTACTCATGCCATTGAGGCAGCGGAAAATTACAATATATCTATTTTGATATAATGCAATATGAAAATTTATTTTATTATATATGTAAATTTTTGGTGCATTGCAGAAAGATCAGATCCTGGCTCAGGGTGATACACCGAGCGTGTTGAAGGATTTTCTATCCGTCCATGCCACATCGATAGATCCGGTCAGGGGCGAGCTTCGATATCCTGACACTGTTACCCAGGAATATTGCGTAAGTGTTAATATTTGATCTAATTCGAATGAAATTTTGTTCTGAATAGTTTAAATTTAAACGGTTTACTTAAATTTCAATGTTTTATATGGTATAAGAGCGGGTGGTGCAGCAGACGGAGTCATCTGGGATTAATTTCACCGTAGAGACCGAACCGGCTGTGTCGATCCCTGTCTTAAACGTCGTACACGGAGGTCACCACGGTGGTCGGGAGAAAAGCCGGGGACGTGGTCCCAGAAGGTCTCATCTGAAGTTGTCCTTCTCTCCGACGGTTACTTCTCCTACCCCCACAAGCAACATCTGGAGCAGCCGTTCGACGAGCTAAACCCTAAATTTGAGACGTTGCAGGAGATGATGGTACGTATGTTACAGAAACACACACACAAGCGCGCATGTGCAGACATACAACACACTTACACAGATAGAGACACACATACAACAACAACAACAACACAACAAGAACAGGCACAAAAATAAACCTGAGCGATGAGCCTATAGATCAATAATACATCATTTCAATTCACAAGGCTTGATTTCTAGACTTAGAATTTCACAACTATACATATAGACTAAATCTAGTACACCGTTCTTTACTCGTTTATTATACAAACTTAAAAACTTTACAGATTCGACAGGCCATTTATTTGGCTGTGGCTCTACATGCCCCTCCTTCAGCTACGACTCCACAAGCCACTCTTCGGCTGCAGCTGCACATGCCACTCCTATAAATCCGGCTCCACAAGCCACTCATTCAGGTTCCTCTGTGCATGCCACTACTTCGGCTCTACAGCCCATTATTGCTCCTGCACAGGCTATTCCTTCATTACTCAAGATTTTATCGGCACAGAGCTGCAGCAAGGAGTAGATGCGCCAGATTTTCCAAATACTTGGAAGTGGAGCAACCGGGCGGAGCTAGCATAGATTTATTTATATTTTTTGGAATTCTAAAGGATGCATGTACTTTATTTGATACATATTGTATATTTTGGATATCGATTGTTTTATATGATGTTTATGATCATGACTTTAAATTGATTTCGTATTATTTTTGTTTATTTCGTTATATATTATACGTGGAATGTTGTTTATAAATTTTTTTGTATTTGGTTATATGATATATTGTGCGATATATATATTATTGTGTGCAGGACGGCGAATAAAACAGGGAAAGCATTTTTTTTTAAAATATATGAAACTTTTCCCTTACGGTTGACACCGTAGGAGCAATAGATGCCCCTGTGGCTGCAATCGTAGAGGAAAAATATCATTAAAAATTGATATTTTTTCCCTACGGTGTAATCCTTAGGTCCAAATTTATGTCCCTATGGTTATAACCGTAGGTGCATAAATTACAATTTTTTTTTAAAAAAATTTTATTAAAATGAAAGTCAAGCCTTACGGCTTAATCCATAAGGCTAAATTTATGCCCCTACGGTTACAAACGTATAAATTACAAAAAATTTAAATTTTGTTTATTAAAATCAACATCTTGCCCGACGGATTATTTTAATTTTCCCCTACAGTTTCAACCGTAGGGGCAAGAAATTACTATTTTTTCCATAAATTAAAAAAAATAACCATCTCTACGCTGGCAACCGTAGAGGCAGTTGCCCCGTCGGTTATGTCCGTAGGGGCAGGTCTTAACCGCAAGGGCAACCCCTATTCGTAGCAGTGAATATGCATTTTGCCTATAATGTCTAGGTTTACATACTACTGTTTAAGTTAAGTTATTCCTTAGGTTCATCATAATTTTTCCTAATTAAATGTTATTTGTTTGTCATCATTAATGCAGCTGTAGTAAATACTCTTTTTGTCCCCTTTTACTTAACATTTTAGTGCAATGCAAAATATTATCATTTTCTTAATATCAACAATCAATCTACTGCTATATTATCATTAAAAAAAATCATACCATTTTTGCCATCAACTATTTTGAAAAGCATTAATAATATAGAATCAACACCAGTAATTTTCTAGACTATTTTTGGTAGTGTATCATTTATTGTTATTTTTATCATTAATGATTTTCTCGTTATTCCAAAACGTCAAGTAAAATGGGATATTTTTTTCTCTCCAAAACGTCAAATAAAAAGGGATGGAAGGAGTAGTTTATAACTACTATACTTAGAATAGTCAAGATACTAAGTATGCCTGATAAGTAATACATCCCATTAGTTAACTAATACATTTAAAATAATTATTTATTTTCTTACATAATTAATTTCAGTGAAAACCCCAAAATGTTACTCTCCAAGTCGCATTGAACAGGGAGGCAACCCTTTAAATTTAATATTAAATATTTTGAAAAAGGTGGGAGATTATAAAGAACACAGTTACATGTGACCTTGTTATTCTCATGGTGGTGGATGATTGAGGATGTCGGGGAAAGGGGAGGCCAAATAGACTTGAGGGGGGTTAAGCCAATTATTATTAATTTTATGCACACTCATGAACAACAGACATCTCAAGCACAAATTGAGCACTTTTGCAAAATGTTTGACAACAAGAGAACATAATTAGGGCACCATATAAGTTTTGATTGTCTCCGTAAAGGCCTGCGCAGTTGAATGAAGAACAATGTATATCTGCATACAAGCATCATAGCAGAGGGAGTTGGCTTCTTTGCACATGGAATGGTTCCCTTGTTGGAGTCATGGAGTATATGATATGATTTGAACAAGGAAAATGCACCTTGTATAGAGTAGTCAATCACAAGAAAATATGAGTGGAAGTGGCCTTGGTGGAATATGCACTTTGTATAGGGTAGTCAATCACAAGATTCAGTTTGACATCGCAACAGGTATATATTGCGCAGAAGACTGAGAAATGTACCAGGAGCACAAACTTGCAACTGGTAATAACCTTATTCGTACAGTAAATAGGGCATTCGTTTCAACCATTGAATCGAATATATATAGAATGATTAAACTAGTATTTATTGTGATGTGTCTCGTATCCGTTTACACATCTGGAGTGAGTCTGACTTGGACTCGGGCCATATGGATCGGGTCATCCATTGGTGTGGGCTACCGATGGATGATGGGTTTTAGATTGTTAACACTGTATATATACTCCTATAATCTTATTGAGAGGAGTTGTTAACGAGTGTCGTTCTCAATCACTCTCTTGAAGAGATAATTTTTCCGTCGATCTTCACGTTACTCGATCACCGTGATTCTTGAACCTGTCGTGGATCGCGTGCTCGTTCATGATGATCGGCTTCGTATAAAACATCTTTTGTTGAATCACCTAATGAACTTCTCGATGATTCTTGATTTTGGATCTTGGATTTGATGAATTTGTTGGCCATTTTCTTGATTTGAAATTGGAATTAAAGTTGGAACCAAATTGGGAACCTTTCTCTTGTAGCTTTAGGTCCTTTTTATAGCCCTTAATCAAGCTTCCCCAACAAGATAGGTTGTTATAGAGAAGTTTCCAGAACAAGATTGTTACAACGAGACTTTCTCAACAAGTTAGAACGTTGAGAAGAAGTTTCTAGGGAGTTCCCGATCCCGAAGCCCACGAATCGGCCGCGGATCCACGGCAACTCGGCCTGACTTGACCGCGGTTCCACGGCCAATTGGTGGCTTCATTGGTTGAAACTTCAGGTGTTTTCTTCTGTTGGTCTTTGGGTCTTCTTGTGATATCTGGAATCTTCTAATATTTTCTGAGTTTCTGCCAGAATTTAATTCTTCGACTTTTTTGTATTTTACCGGCAGATTCCTGATTCCCAATATCTGACCTGGGCTAATTTTGCACAAGATCTCAATGAAGAATGTGAGATACAAAATATTATGCGTAAAAATATTAAACATACAATTTCCTTCATAATATTGTTTATAATGTATAACAATGGTAAATGATATTTTGTAGATGAATTTCTGATATGTGTAATATTTATAGCAAATATCTTTAGATGATTAAGAAAAGTAAGGAAATTGTCATGTTAAAAATGCACTATTTTCGACTGAACTATATGGTTTTGGGTGGATATAGTACGAGAGATCATACCGTACTTGTGATGATGAGGTTAGCGTGCCGAATACGGCCAAGTTTTCTTTGGACTCGTGGAGTCATGAATAATTCTGGTTTAAGATGTTATGTTTGAGTGAGCTATATTCTTTTACAAACCAATGATTCGTTTCCCTTTTAAATGATAAATGACAAAGATACGATACTAATTTCCAAAACGAATATCTATTTTAACTTAAGGCAGCTTCCTTATTTCAAAATCAACGTTTCGTTCCATTTTCAAAAATAATGGTATAGCTCATAGAAAGTAGTTACATTTAATATTTTACGCTAAACACTTAGATTTACTTTACATATTCGCGATACACTTATCGATGATAAACGTTTCTATTATATGAACACAATGATAGAACACTGCATCACTACCAATGAGTACTATATTGCACGAGCACATACACATATGTTACACTACACCTCATTGGTACAGTCATGCCACTGTAGGACCGCTATACCACGCGATGTGTATGTAAATGCTGATACGAGGCATATGAATTCCCTATACTCGGAAAATCTGATTTAATTATATGCTACGGATATTGGTAGAATTACTTTCTTCTTTAAACGCTTATAGAACACTTGCACAAATACTAATGATTGTCATACTGCACGAGTACAGACGCGTATGCTACACTACACATCATTAGTATTGCCATGACACAGTAGAACTGTTGCGTTGTTGCATGCATGAATTTATTTACGTACTGTACCTTTATTACCTATTGTGTATTACGAATACCAGTACCATGGATATTTGTATTCGATTCTTATGAGTTTTCATGATGTTTTACTTCGATGATATATATCAGTGGTATAGGACACTGCTATATATGTTTATATATAATATATCATCAAAGTGTTATATACATTTATTCTTATTATTTTCTTGATATCTCTGGATTCTATAAGTTGATGTCCACCATGAGTTATTTTTATGATTTGGTTTTACTCCGAACCGAGTGGGGGGCTATACGGTTGCGGATTTCTACGTTATCTAGACTGAGTGGGGGGGATATACAGTCGGATATATGGTGGACCCAGTCGAGACCGAGGGGCAGGAAACCCGTGATAGAGGCGAAGAGCCTAGCGAGGATACTTGATACCGGAGATAGATAAGCACAGCAGATATCCATGGGATACTGACCGAAGCTAGATTTGAGCACAGCGGATATTTAAGGGATACTGACCAGGGCTTGGGATATCGAGAGGCGATCATCTGTTGAGATGGTGTCGATGATATCTATATTTGCGTGTCGGTGATGGACACGAGAGATTTGATGATTTTGTGTGTCGGTGATGGACACGAGAGATATGAGGATTTCGGGTGTCGATGCTGGACACCCATATATATTGATGTGTTGCTATCATTTGAGATATACCGCTAATTTATGTGTTGTTGTAGCCGACTAAGACTGATCCGGAGGACAGTACCTGAATATCTTTTTACTGGTTGTTGCATATAAAAGAAAAAAGGATCTCTAAACTAGATATAGTCTCGTTATTTTGACATGTCTAGTATGATACCGGGATCTTTTAAACCGTAAACCTCTTAGCACTATTTACTAAACCAACAAGATATATATTTTAAATAAGATACCTATTATACTTCATACTATCACGTCTGCTTTTATGTCGTGACATACGTATTCCGTGGCTATTTTAAGAAGAGGTTTTATATATATATTTCTGATACCTTATGGGCTTATACCTGGATACAGGTCATTTGCATATGATATGGACTATTTTGAGATCACGTGATGGATAGTGTTGCATTTATGATATATATATATATATATATATATATATATATATTGGTACAAGATATGATAATATTATACTTATGATCTAGGTATCGTTATGCATTTCGATTTCTACCTTGTGATGTATTTTTATTTACTGAGTTGGCAACTCACCCCCGTTATGCCCCAGTTTCTTGTAGGGTTTACAGTTCGGATCATCAGCGACTTGAGACACACACTTCTTTTCGGTGATTGCTTTGGTAGGTGGGCTACTGTTGTATCATACCCACACTTGTATATTTATATTCTGTTGTATCCAGTAAAACTCCATCGACCTAAAATGTGTATATTATGGATTTAGAAGCAAGACTTAGAGTTTGTGTGTTTGTGGGCGTCACACTCATTGGAGTCAACATTTTTATATTGTTGATCTTGTTTCGCTTTTCTTTTCTTCACCATTGTGCGTCGTATATTATCTGCGTTGTTGCACCGCCATTTGGGCATGGAAGCTAGCTCCTGTTGGGATGCTGTTTGTATTATTGTGTTTATATTATGTTTTACTAAAAATTTACAAAGGAGGTGCTGCCGAATTTTAAAACGTCATAGATGCTTTTCAAACATATCTGTTTAAACTTAAATGTTATTTTAAACTGGTTCCGTCTAATGACTATTTAAAACTTCGCCTCTAGTATTTTCATAAAATGGTTTAGATTCCGGGTTTTCGGCTTACTTAGACCGCATCGACGTCTTTAGATGTCACGTGCTTTAAATATCGGTCACGTGCCACTTTCAGGTCGTGACACCGATGGAAACCCAGGGATGTTTATGATGTCCCAGAATTCAAGGATCGCATGGATAACAGCGATGAGGAGGAAGAAGAGAGAAAACTTATTGTGCTCCAACTATCTGTCACCGTAGACGGGTTGTCTTTGGCTGAGCGTGAAGTTACGTGGGTTAGGAATGATATTGATCATGAAATCCATGTAGATATTCCTAATACGTCTACGAAACAAAAAAGGTTAGACATATAGAAGTTTAACATGTATTGTTATTACTATTTCTCTTACATACATGTATTGCATGCATATGTAATGATTGTATTTCTATCTAAGGTTGATGACAACTCAGGAGCATGAAGGGCACGAGAGGCAGCGGCAGCGGAAGAGGGTGTAACATTTCAGAAAATGAGAAATATTATTTTGGAATTTAAATAATAATATAATATGTTTTGTTATATTAACACCAATTATTGAATTAGGTTATCATAATTTTGTCATGATAAAACTACTAAGTATTTTGGGCATGGATAGCATAGATTAATGTTGACATTTGAATTTTTTTCTAATTTATATTAGGGTTTCTATTTTAAAATTAGAGCATGACTACCATATTTCTCTATTTGAATATTGGAGAGAGATGGAGGAGAGGCATGGGTGAGCCCATACCTGGTCCTATGCTTCCTATTCCCCTCCTTCATTCCTTCTCCATTCTCTACAACTAATTTCTCTTCCGCTCTCATGGCTTCCCTTTCCTTCTCTCACACTCTCAATACTCTCATTCTCACTACAACTCAATAATCCAAACAATAACCCTTCACCACTAAATCCATCATCAAAATCAAACTCAAATTGATCAAGTAGAAGCCTTCAAGCATTCAAGCAGCCACATCCAAGCTGGGATTCTCTCTTTGAAATCTATTCTAAGGTAAAATATTCATCTTGAATCAAGTCTAGAGTTTCCTTTCCAAGTAAAACTATAGGCTGCATAAAAGTGGAGGGGTTTTCTTTGATTTAGATGTTAAAAAGATAAGTTTTGGAGTATGGTTAATTGTAGTAATTGTGTAGTGAAGTTTTCTTGTGTATTTCAACTTGGTTTTGGGAAGTTTAGGGCATCCTAATGCAAAATAGTTTGATTAAATGAAACAAGTTTTACTAAAGCCAATGTTTTCATGGTGTTTTGATAAAGTTTTGATGTTCAATTAAAATCTGGAGTTAATCGAAGTGTTTGAAAAAATTTGACGTATCATTTTGAGTTAGTTAGGCAATTCTAAAGACGTGCACGGAAAACAAGACATTGATTTCATGGTAAAGAAGAGAATCTCGGCCAAATCTCGGTCCAATTGTGGAATTTTGGTTCTGGGTTTTGACAGGAGGTTTATAACTTGATAATTTAACTACTTTTATATATCAAAAATCCTCAGAACTCCTATAACAAAATCTAGAAGTGTTTCAAGTTGGTTTGCGTCCGATGTTACAAGTTTTCTTAACTTAAAATTGGTTTTCATGATTTCGGGAGGTAATTCTTGGTAGTTAGCACACGGATGGCTCACGTTGGTCCTAAGTTTTAACTTATGGATGTCTATTCGTTACATCGATACCGATTTGGATTCTTATGTGTATTTGCGTGGTTATTTTAATGCTAGGTGTGATTGCGGAGACCTCCGAGACGGAGACGAAGCGCAAGACGGCCATAGGATATGACTAGCACGATCCGTATTACTGTGAGTAGATTATATCTACGAGTGGGGAATCGGGTGAATGGCGTATAGCACGCCCGTGAAATTTATTATATCTTTGAATGTACTTAGGATGCATGCCACGTATGTTTAGACTTGTTTGTTAATTAGCAAATTACATTAGTATCGTTCAGTAGGCTTATTGTAGATATACTTGGTAGAACACTAGCACAAATACTAATGATTGCCATGTTACATGATCACATACTCGCATGTACACTATACATCATTAGTACTGCATGTCACGTAGAACTTGCCATGCTTACATATCACGGTAAGATCAACATTATAGTAAGATGATGCTATATATGATTCATATTAGGTGCACGTACGAGACTTGAAGTATGTACTGGTTGTTGAGCGAGTATGCGACTGGAGGTCCATACTAGTCGTTGTGCGTGTACGTGACATGAGGTTTCCATACCGATTGTTTAGCGGGTGCACGAACGAGATATTCGCACCGGTGATATGTTTGTATGTGATTAGACGTCCGTACTGTTGATATTCCATTGCTATGTGTGTACGTAGACTTGATGTCCGTACTAGCTATACTATGTGTTGGGGTATGCAGAGTAGATATCTGTACTGATCATTATTATGATATGGAATAATGGAATATTTGATTGTTATCGTACGAGGCGAGATCCCATACATGGTGATATGATGAGGATTATTAGCCGGATATAGCCCTATGCTACTTGACTCGTGGAGTCTTAATATTTTACCCGTTTGGGAGATTTTACTGATATGACGATATTACCTGCTTTCTAAAAACAACGATTCATTTCATGTTTTTAAAAAGCGATGATAAAATGATGTGCTACTTGGATTTCAAAAGAGGTATGTGTGTGTGTGTGTGTGTGTGTGTGTGTGTGTGTTTAAAACATCGTAGCCTTCTTATTTTCAAATAACGTTTCATTCTATTTTTAAAATATATATATATATATATGTATGGGGGAGGAGAATATTCGAAGTAATTGCCTATTTACTGTTCTTTTACGCTACGCTTACTTTATATATTATTTGCTCGTGCTTATCTTCTTATTTATGCTACACTTTATGATTTCTGCTACGCGTCAAATATTGTTGATGTTATACGTTAGTGGTATGGGACATATACGTCTATGCTATACCTAGTTCACAAAGACTAAAAGGGTACGAGCTTGACGAGATTTATATTATTATGGATATGATGTGATATGATATCAATCCTAAGAGATTGAATATATATAAAGGTATAAAAGAAGATAAAGATGATTCGGACACGGTGGATATAGCCAGGGATCCATGAGATGTGTATGTGTGTGTGTGATCAATCCATGAGAGATTGAGACAGGGAGAAACAAGATGTCGCCCGGTGATATATGTGTGATCAATTCATGAGTGATTGAGGGTAGCTGACACATGATATCTCTACGGATATATGTGAGGGATCGATATAGATGCCTGCACTGAGATGGATATTATATTTATGTGAGGGATCGATATAGATGCCCTGCACTGAGATGGATATTATATATATATATATATATGAGGGATCGATATAGATGCCATGCACTGATGAGATATATTATGCTATATATAGTAGCCAGACATGACTGGTCCACGAGACAGTACCTGAATATTATTTTCATATATCGATGTATTCTAAAGAGGTTTTCAAAGGAGTTATAGTCTCACTATTTTCCACGTGTCTAGGATTAACACATACTTTTACAAAAGAAAACCCCTTTTTAAATAAATCATTTTCAAAAGACGGGACATATATTTTAAACGAGATGCATACCTTTATTCACAAAACAACGTCCGCTACATATGCCGCGATATATATATCATACGGCTATTTTGAAAAGATTTTATATACATACATCTTCCGGCTACTTTTATATGATTGCATATGGATGGGTGCTATATATGTATTATAGCCTTGATTGTGTTATGGTTGGTCATGTGCTATAGATATTGCACTACGGTTATGGTGATCGTGATTTGACACTGTTGTATATACATATGCAGTGAGTTACTGACGATTGATGATTGTTAGCGTTTCATTTCGCAGTATTGTATTTACTTTCGGAACTCACATGCTTTCAGATGCTTGTGGTTATTTGTGCCCGTACTGGAC
The DNA here is from genome assembly GCA_030015575.1 of Agapanthus africanus. Taxonomy (NCBI): domain Eukaryota; kingdom Viridiplantae; phylum Streptophyta; class Magnoliopsida; order Asparagales; family Amaryllidaceae; genus Agapanthus; species Agapanthus africanus. Next base: position 176,008,866 of record CM057350.1, on the reverse strand, counting down.
CAGATACTGATTACTTTATGTTGACATGATAACCACATACAGATTCATATTTTACATGTTTGGATATACATACACTAGTTGTACATGAGGGCTTACTATCACTATTATTCTATCACTCGAACTCTAGTTTCGACGTGTGCTTATTTACTCTCCTTGATGTACACATTTATCATAATTAGTTGTTTCACCACTTATCCATACGACTTCTAGCTTGTTATATAATTCTACTCACGAGTTGGAAACCCACCCCCGTTGTGCCATAGTTCTTTGCCGGTTTGACTGTTCGGATCCGTAGCAGCTTGTTTTGGCACGTTTGCTATCTTTTGGGCGTGGTTGCACACATTTTGAGTTGGTGGGTTATGTTGTGTCGGCATTCGCCTTATATCTATTTTTATCTAGAAGTACTCCATCAAAAACCATGTCTAGTATTGTCGAGACCTTAGTGTTGTATATTTTGTTGTTGTCAGACTCGTGTGGAGTCGACTTGATGTATATTTATGTTGTTACTTTCCGCTTGTTGATCATTCGCCTTTTGGCCTCATATATTACTGTGTGGTTGTGATTCCGTCGTTTGGGCATTGATTTAGCTCCCGTATGTAGGAAAGCTTAATATATACTTATCATTGTACCTGTTTTATTCAAAATTTACAAAGGAGGTGTTGTCCGTTTTTCAAACAATCTTACGAACCAGCTTTACCTTTTCAAAAAACTTTTCTAAAACTTCACCTCTACCAATTATTATCTATTTTCTTATATATATATATATATATATATATATAGTTTAGATTCCTGGTTTTGTCTTACTTAGGTTACGATAGGGTCCACTTGATTTCACGTAATCCTTGAGCCGGTCATATACCCTTTTCGGGTCGCGACAGAGGGATTCTGTTGCATCCCCGTCCATACCCCCTCTAGATCTCCCATTATGTATGGACTTTGCTACACCTCCAGGCATATTGCATGCTTATTAATTCATTTTGAATGTTATATTATAGATATACATGCATATTCATTTTGAAGTTACTTATATAGTCATTTTTATTGTCTGGTTAGAGGGGATGCCTCCACATCCGGGGCAAAGGCCGTTCCCACACCTGCAGCAGGTACGTTTACATATTCTATATTACACGCATATTCATTTTGAATGTTATATTACAGATATACACGCATATTCATTTCGAAGTAACTTATTATAGATATACACGCATATTCATCCACGATAGAGGCCGCTCCCGTACGATCCGTACCCTCCACACAGTGTGCAAGTTAGTATTATTTTAATACGTCAAATTGATTATGTATTATTTTATTCAGAAGGTACTTATATTGTCATTATATATTATATAGTTGGAGTGGATACATCCACGTCCGGGTCACCGACTATTCTTCACCGGAGGAACTATCGTCCCGCTAATGTTGCTGCCCGAGCTCTGGCTCGTGGTGATGTCACCGAAGGTATATTGCACTTCACCTTTCGTTAATTCTTGCATTCTAAATATTTTTTTGTCTTGATATTGCTTGTATATCTATATATTTTGTAGATGCTGGGCAGCCACGGCCTGAGAGGGAGACTCGAGGGCCCAATCAGTCCTACAAGCTGAGGCTCGATACCGCTAAGGGGAAGGGATCATTCCCCCTCTTCTTTACCTCCGATCATCGCAACACTGGTGATAATGCCGAGAGGTTCAGATGGTATATGGGGGATGAGATCCGCATCCAAAAGAATTATCATCTTCATGTTGACTGGGGCAAGCAGCACACCCGCTCCCTTGCCCTGTTCTGGGAGCAGGCCCGGGTATTATTATATAGTTTAGTTTGATTTATCAAATAAATTTACTATCATTTGACACTTATAATTTAAAGATATTAATTTCTTGTATTTGCAGTCGGATTACGACTTCAGCCCATACCCGATCCGATCACTCTGATAGAGCACTCGATCTACATGCTCTTCACAGGGGCCTCATAACCAACATGCAAATTAAGGTCCGGTATCATAGGAATGAGCTGAAGAATGATTGCTACGAGCTATGGAGGACGACACCCGAGGAGGAGAGAGCGGCTCTCCTGCAGTTTTTGGCCTTTAGCAGGGTCGATGTAGATACATGGCTTCTTTTGTGCTAGTTTTTTACGTCTGAGCGCAAGCAGGTTTGTAATTTAAATGTAATTCAGTGTTTAGCATGTAATTTATTTATTTTTTGCCTGATTAGAAAACTAAATCTGATTTTGTTGTGCAGAAATAGGCCGCTCAAAATAAAAAGAATCAGAAGTCCGCGAAAAGGAGTCGACTTACCTACACGGGTTGCTCGAAGAACATTACTCATGCCATTGAGGCAGCGGAAAATTACAATATATCTATTTTGATATAATGCAATATGAAAATTTATTTTATTATATATGTAAATTTTTGGTGCATTGCAGAAAGATCAGATCCTGGCTCAGGGTGATACACCGAGCGTGTTGAAGGATTTTCTATCCGTCCATGCCACATCGATAGATCCGGTCAGGGGCGAGCTTCGATATCCTGACACTGTTTTCCAGGAATATTGCGTAAGTGTTAATATTTGATCTAATTCGAATGAAATTTTGTTCTGAATAGTTTAAATTTAAACGGTTTACTTAAATTTCAATGTTTTACATGGTATAAGAGCGGGTGGTGCAGCAGACGGAGTCATCTGGGATTAATTTCACCGTAGAGACCGAACCGGCTGTGTCGATCCCTATCTTAAACGTCGTACACGGAGGTCACCACGGTGGTCGGGAGAAAAGCCGGGGACGTGGTCCCAGCAGGTCTCATCTGAAGTTGTCCTTCTCTCCGACGGTTACTTCTCCTACCCCCACAAGCAACATCTGGAGCAGCCGTTCGACGAGCTAAACCCTAAATTTGAGACGTTGCAGGAGATGATGGTACGTATGTTACAGAAACACACACACAAGCGCGCATGTGCAGACATACAACACACTTACACAGATAGAGACACACATACAACAACAACAACAACAACAACACAACAAGAACAGGCACAAAAATAAACCTGAGCGATGAGCCTATAGATCAATAATACATCATTTCAATTCACAAGGCTTGATTTCTAGACTTAGAATTTCACAACTATACATATAGACTAAATCTAGTACACCGTTCTTTACTCGTTTATTATACAAACTTAAAAACTTTACAGATTCGACAGGCCATTTATTTGGCTGTGGCTCTACATGCCCCTCCTTCAGCTACGACTCCGCAAGCCACTCTTCGGCTGCAGCTGCACATGCCACTCCTATAGATCCGGCTCCACAAGCCACTCATTCAGGTTCCTCTGTGCATGCCACTACTTCGGCTCTACAGCCCACTATTGCTCCTGCACAGGCTATTCCTTCATTACTCAAGATTTTATCGGCACAGAGCTGTAGCAAGGAGTAGATGCACCAAATTTTCCAAATACTTGGAAGTGGAGCAACCGGGCGGAGCTAGCATAGATTTATTTATATTTTTTGGAATTCTAAAGGATGCATGTACTTTATTTGATACACATTGTATATTTTGGATATCGATTGTTTTATATGATGTTTATGATCATGACTTTAAATTGATTTCGTATTATTTTTGTTTATTTCGTTATATTTATACGTGGAATGTTGTTTATAAATTTTTTTGTATTTGGTTATATGATATATTGTGCGATATATATATTATTGTGTGCAGGACGGCGAATAAAACAGGGAAAGCATTTTTTTAAAAAATATATGAAACTTTTCCCTTACGGTTGACACCGTAGGAGCAATAGATGCCCCTGTGGCTGCAATCGTAGAGGAAAAATATCATTAAAAATTGATATTTTTTCCCTACGGTGTAATCCTTAGGTCCAAATTTATGTCCCTATGGTTACAACCGTAGGTGCATAAATTACAATTTTTTTAAAAAATTTTTTTATTAAAATGAAAGTCAAGCCTTACGGTTTAATCCATAAGGCTAAATTTATGCCCCTATGGTTACAAACGTATAAATTACAAAAAATTTAAATTTTGTTTATTAAAATCAACATCTTGCCCGACGGATTATTTTAATTTTCCCCTACAGTTTCAACCGTAGGGGCAAGAAATTACTATTTTTTCCATAAATTAAAAAAAATAACCATCTCTACGCTGGCAACCGTAGAGGCAGTTGCCCCGTCGGTTATGTCCGTAGGGGCTGGTCTTAACCGCAAGGGCAACCCCTATTCGTAGTAGTGAATATGCATTTTGCCTATAATGTCTAGGTTTACATATTACTGTTTAAGTTAAGTTATTCCTTAGGTTCATCATAATTTTTCCTAATTAAATGTTATTTGTTTGTCATCATTAATGCAGCTGTAGTAAATACTCTTTTTGTCCCCTTTTACTTAACATTTTAGTGCAATGCAAAATATTATCATTTTCTTAATATCAACAATCAATCTACTGCTATATTATCATTAAAAAAAATCATACCATTTTTGCCATCAACTATTTTGAAAAGCATTAATGATATAGAATCACCACAAGTAATTTTCTAGACTATTTTTGGTACTGTATCATTTATTGTTATTTTTATCATTAATGATTTTCTCGTTATTCCAAAACCTCAAGTAAAGTGGGACATTTTTTTTTCTCCAAAACGTCAAATAAAAAGGGATGGAAGGAGTAGTTTATAACTACTATACTTAGAATAGTCAAGATACTAAGTATGCCTGATAAGTAATACATCCCATTAGTTAACTAATACATTTAAAATAATTATTTATTTTCTTACATAATTAATTTCAGTGAAAACCCCAAAATGTTACTCTCCAAGTCGCATTGAACAGGGAGGCAACCCTTTAAATTTAATATTAAATATTTTGAAAAAGGTGGGAGATTATAAAGAACACAGTTACATGTGACCTTGTTATTCTCATGGTGGTGGATGATTGAGGATGTCGGGGAAAGGGGAGGCCAAATAGACTTGAAGGGGGTTAAGCCAATTATTATTAATTTTATGCACACTCATGAACAACAGACATCTCAAGCACAAATTGAGAACTTTTGCAAAATGTTTGACAACAAGAGAACATAATTAGGGCACCATATAAGTTTTGATTGTCTCCGTAAAGGCCTGCGCAGTTGAATGAAGAACAATGTATATCTACATACAAGCATCATAGCAGAGGGAGTTGGCTTCTTTGCACATGGAATGGTTCCCTTGTTGGAGTCATGGAGTATATGATATGATTTGAACAAGGAAAATGCACCTTGTATAGAGTAGTCAATCACAAGAAAATATGAGTGGAAGTGGCCTTGGTGGAATATGCACTTTGTATAGTGTCGTCAATCACAAGATTCAGTTTGACATCGCAACAGGTATATATTGCGCAGAAGACTGAGAAATGCACCAGGAGCACAAACTTGCAACTGGTAATAACCTTATTCGTACAGTAAATAGGGCATTTGTTTCAACCATTGTATCGAATATATATAGAATGATTAAACTAGTATTTATTGTGATGTGTCTCGTATCCGTTTACACATCTAGAGTGAGTCTGACTTGGACTCGGGCCATATGGATCAGGTCATCCATTGGTGTGGGCTACCGATAGATGATGGGTTTTAGATTGTTAACACTGTATATATACTCCTATAATCTTATTGAGAGGAGTTGTTAACGAGTGTCAAAATGTAGACTCAAAGAGGGTTTGGTGAAAGAGTGGGTGAAAAGAGTTGATGTGAGTTATGCGAGTGTTTTATTGTACGTTATCCGCTAGTTATAATGAAATTCTGTGTGAGACGATTGTTTCGTGAACTAGGCCGAAATGGTCGAACCACGTAAATCCGGTGTGCTGTTGCTTCTTTGTTATATTATGTATGCAATCTTGCGTTCTTGATAGTTTAAGGGGGTCGATTTCCCCTATAGTATTCAGTGGTTATCATTTGATCAAATATTGTTTCATTAAATGCATCGATACAGTAAAGATGGAATAAGAAACACCATTATGATAAAAGCTGAAAGTATGCAAGATGGATTATGGAGGTATACTCCAGCAAAAGTTATGGACTTCATTTTGTTTTCCGTATGCAAGCTAACAATTATAAGCATAAATGTACAGATTACTGGCCGCTTCAGGACAATCCATTATAATTTCCGGTTTTCTTATACAAGCATGTTTCCTTTTGTCATCCAATTGTGTCGACATATCGTCATAATGCTAGATTTAAAGCATCATTTCTTAATAGAAAAAAACAGAACTCTGTCTAACGAAGCAGTAACTGACAAATTAAGACATCTAATGAGAACGGTGATGGGTGTTAGGATCCAAATGACCCCGTCCCCTGCCCATTATCAGCACTTGAAAAAACTGAATTCGACAGCTCAATTCCCACAACAAGACACAATTGTTTCCTCAAAATCGAATAGGATTGAAATGACAAGAGGTACAGGAGCTTAGGGGGCACACAAGACCACAAGGAGCTAAGGCGCTCTCCAGGCCAAAGGTTATTACGAGAAACAATCAAGAAAACACTCGCTATGCTTTCCTCTCTCAATCTCTCTATATATTACAAGCAGGATGAACTCAAGGAGCGGCTGCCCGTTAGATTGAGAATGAGAGGGCCGATAGCTTCCCCAAGTTCGTTAAGTTGGTTGAGTTGAGGTTCACGCTTTAACGGCTGCGATTAGAATTCCTCATTCAAATGGACGGTCACGATTAATCACGTATCCAGCTGGTGCTCCCTTTTACACAAAACCCCAACTGCTCTTACTACATTTAACCACCTTCTGCCATTACAAATTAAAACATCCGACTCCTGCAATCAAAACAGATATATCACTGATACACCAATTTCCTGCCAAATCCCTTCCTTCAGCAACTTAAGATCTGTCATCCTTGCTCTCCAACAACTCTCTGAGCTTCCTGGTCCCTAACAATTTCCTCCCTCGTCAATTTTGACCTTGCCACAAGGTAAAATGTAGGAAAACGCTTGATTAAATCCCAGCAACTTTCCCAAGTTGCATCATATTCAGCCCTCTGCTTCCATTTGATTAGCACTTGAGACACTAATCTTCTGCCCTTGATGACTTGGCGACTTTGTAATATAGAGTCAGGTTCATCATCAATATTGTAGGTATAAACTAGGATGTTCTCCAATTTTCTCAACAACTCTGTAGGGGCCATAGAACTTAGGGGATAGATTGTGGATATGACGAGATGAAACAGTAACCTGTCTGTATGGCTGCAGCTTGAGATAAACATAATCCCCTGGCTCAAAATTCCTATATGTCCTGTGCATATCAGGGTATTTCTTCATTCTGTCTTTTGCTATTGTAAGACTGACTTTGAGCATTTGTAAAGCAATGTCTCTGGAAAATAATGCTTCTTCCACTGCTTGAACCTTAGCAGATGCTGGCACAAATGATAATAAAACCGGGGACTTCCTTCCATACACAACTTCAAAGGGAATAGCATTTGTTGAGCCTTTCCATGTTGTGTTGAACCAATACTCAGCTAAAGATGGTCATTTTCCCCATGCAGCTGGCTTTTGGTAACAAAAACCCCTTAGATAAGCCTCTAAGCACTTATTAGTAGCTTCTGACTAACCATCACTCTGAGGATGATATGCAGTACTTAAGTTAAGCTTGCACCCTTTGCAACTTGAATAATTCTTTCCAGAATAAGCTGGAGAATATAGGATCTCTATCGCTTACTATAGATTTAGACATGCCATGCAGTTTAAAGATCCTTTCAAAGAACACAGCTACTTAGGTTGCAGTATAGGGGTGCTTCAAACAGAAGAAATGGGCATATTTGGACAATCTATCCACTACCACAAATATGGTATCCTTACGCTGAGACTTGGGTAAACCAGTGATGAAGTCCATTGCCAAATCTCCCTAGATTACTTCAGGTACAGGAAGTGGTTGTAACAATCCAGGAATTGAAATACTTTCTGATTTAGTCCTTTGACATTCATCACATGCTTTCACATATTCTTGGATACTCTTCTTCATGCCTTTCCAATAGAAAACGCTGTTAATCTTCTTATAAGTTCTGTAGATACCAGAATTTCCAACAAGTATTGATGATGCTCACAAGTGGTATTTTCTCAGATCACGACACATAGCGGATGACGCGTCTCGAAGGCTACGGGGGTGGAATAAATGAGTTGTGTTAGGAACATTCCTCGGGACCTCGTCTTGAGGAAGTATCCGACCATTCAGGAAACCTCCCTTAGTACTTCCCACATTCACCTAGCAAACTATCAACAGCTCGTCTCCGAGCTTCCTCAGTCTTCTTGCTTGCCTCCGAGCCATCTGACAGGCCTAGCTTCCTGGTGCCTCTCGGCTCGTCTCCGAGCTCCTGACATGCCGAGCTTCCTCAGCCTCTCAGCTCGTCTCCGAGATCCTGATGGACCGAGCTTCCTCGGTTTCCCCCGATCAATCAAGAGCGCGGATTTCATGAGCCCCGCAACAGCTCCGCGTATATCGCCAAGGCAAAATATCCGCCTCCTCACAATTCCACGTCCCACGCTAGCGTATCCCCCATTAATGGGCGTATCCCGCCATTAAATGCGAGGATAACGTTGGGGCATAACTGACGGCGATGATCTCGCGCTGCTCGCTCCATGCAACCACTATATAAACCCCTCTCTCAGAAGACTTAGATAAGACGAACTCATTTCCAATACGCCATTACTCTGCACCTATTCCTCGGCACTAATTTGATCGTCGGAGGGTCCTACAGTAGTCATCCACCCCAGGACTTCTTTTGCAGAAAGCTCGACGTCAACGCCAATCCATTGAGAACCGCACGCTCAACGACTCCCAAACCAAATCTCAACCGTTAAAGACCACTATCACAAGATCGACGGAGGACAACATCTGAAGGAGATCACAGCCTCTATCAGTTGGCGCCGTCTATGGAAAGGTTTCAGAAACTTCTCTACCCCTAAAGTCGATCTTCCATTCTCGACCCGATGGTGAACGACAAGCGCGACAATCCAAATACGAGCCGCCACAATGGAGGCGGCTCGTCTCCCCTCCTAACATCATCAACGCCTTATCCTCTTGGATAGACAGGATCACATCGCTAGTGGATGTCCTCATCCACGTTCAAGCGGCGGGTCCTACCTATCAGATAGTGGTTCCCCCTCTGAGGGATAATAACGTCCGCAGAAAGGCGGATGGGCACGATCAAGCCCTCGACCCCGCTCACGCTCATCTCAGCGCTACCAAGCGCCGGCGCGCAGACTTCGGCCACCGTAACCCACACGTGACGATTGACTCTATGGCCCACTGGGCGCCGGACAGCACCACGCCCCGCTTCCAGGGAAGACTGGGTCGTTGCTCCGATGCCCGCCGCGTGTTCTCTCCCCCTGAGGAGGTGTCTGTCAGCTCGCCTACTTCCATGCATGACCGACCCCTACTCTCGCCGAGGCCGCACGAACGACGAACGCAGGGACCACTCGAGAAGGGCCTCATCCGAGGATTTAAGAAACTTGATAAAGTGAAATCGAATCCGCACTATCGTACAGACCTGGAACGGGGGTAGCCACCACTCCGACTGTGCAGAATCCTCGGGGTACCACCACCGGCTTGAAGCCTTCGAGAAGAAAATAGAAGGCATACGACGGGATGGCCATACGTCCGGCGAAGGGGCCAGGTACTCCGCCGACTCACTAACAAAGCCCTTTACAGAAGAGCTGCTAGCCGAGCACGTCTCGTCCAGAAACAAGCCGCCAAAAGTGGCTCTTTTCGACGAAAATTACGATCCGAAGGACCACATAGACGCATTTACAGTGGGCATGAGCTTTCAAGATAACTCGGACGCGGCTCAATTCCAAGCTTTCCCCACCACTCTCATCCGGACAGGCCGAGACTGGTTCCGAGGACTTACGCCACGCTCCATCTCGACCTTTGACGAGCTGGCCACCCAATTCATCGGTTACTTCATCAGGAATCGACGACAGAAAAGGAAGACCAACTACCTGTTCACCGTCAAGAGCGGAAACAAAGAATCCTTCAAAGGATATGTCATCCGCTTCTATAACGCCCTCCTTGAAGTCCCCGAGCACCGCGATGAAACGGTCATCACCGCTCTGAGGTCGGGTCTCAGGCACAAATAGTGGCTCCGCTATTTTGCATTAGCGCAACCTAAGACCATGGCTGAAGTAAAAGTATGGACCGAGCGAGAAATCCAACTCGAGTCCGAGGTAAACTCAAACATGCTCCGAGCCGACCAGGCGGAAAGAAAAAAAGGGACAGGGAGGAACAAAAGAAAGTCGACCGTCCGAATCCTTACTCCCCGAGGTTTTAGAAGTACACTCCCTTAAACATCTTTCAGACTGAGCTGCTGGAAGAAACTAAGGGTGATAGGTTCTTTAAGCTCCTGCCAGTCACCCAAAGGGCAGGTGTTTATCACAAAAAATTGCATTTCAATACCGCTCATTCATTATCTGTTTTGTTATATATCGGTACTATTAGCCAATGTCTTCTCGGTGATTACAGATTCCAGGTGTCCGTGACAAAATACTGGAAATACACTTAAAATCATGGATATATCATTTGTGAGACGACACTACAACCGGAAATGAAACCGACCGATATTCAAAGAGTTTTTGCTAATAAACAAGTGCACACACATTTTGGTCCAACACATAGCATGTGTGCACTAGCTCTTTGATGCATGGACCTAGAGTGGAGGCTGCCATGATGCAAGGCACAAGTGGGCAGATGTGATGTGTGAGTTAATGCAAAAAGATATGATGTGATGTATAGCATCAAGTTTCCCTCCAAATCCCTGAGTGCATCCAAGGCCTCTGCAGACAAAACAAGCAGCACTAGAGTGATATTGGAGAGCACACAAGACCACACAATCAAAACGAGCCAACTTGGTCGGAATTGGACCGACCACATTCCCACTTTGGCCGAGCTGGCCGGCCCCCTTTTTCCAAAAACCCCCAGTTTTCTGTGGTCCCTCCTTTGCAGCCATGTCATCTTATTTTTATTGCTTGTTATTTTTCCTTTGTGCCTATAAAAGCATACCGGTGGGTAAGGGAGAGGGGGTCATTCTTGGTCTTAGATTGCCTCACATTTTGTTACACTTTGTTTCTTCTTTTGTTTTGTTATTGTATATAGCTAGTCCCCCTTGAGTTCTTTGCCTTCTCTTGATCTTTCAATCTCTTCATTGAGCTCGCAAGTTTAAGTTTTGATTATTGATCTTAAGGGTTGTATCTTTATTTGGAATCAATAAAGCTTTCTTTTTTCCTTCATTTGCCTTGTGTTCTTAGCCTTCTCTTGATCTTGGAAGCTCTTCATTGAGCTTACAAGTTTAAGTTTAGGCTATTGAACTCATGGTTTGTAATGTGTTCTATGGTTCCTAGTAGCTTTATTTCTTGCTTTACTTTCTTGCAATTTATTTCCATACTTTACTTACTTGCAATTTTATTATCTTGCACTTACGTACTTGTAATGTTGTCTTTTCTTTTCTTTGTATCTTTTATTTGCTCTTTTTATTTGTTGTTGAGATGGTTGTGAATATGTTGTTGTTAGGAAAGAAAACGTTATTGTAAGTTAAGGTTTCGTTTCTCATTTCCTTTACACGTATTTTCCATTTGAACTCCGTCCAAACCTTACGCAAGCGCTCCGTTAGGTACCCTAGCCTACCAAGGTATCGGTGATTCCTAACCATGACCGGTTGCGTTCGGATTGGACGTAGGCGAAATCAAGCGACAAGAACGGACGGACAAAGGTCAATAAGCCGGATTCCACTAATACCGTGCTTAAATACCCTAATCCACGTTGTTGTCGATTGCTCTAACTTTAATGATTAAGTTCGGCACAAAGGATTGATTACGGAATTCACTAGCTTACACTAACCTATCTAATCCTAACAATTTATACATTGCATATATACACATAGGTTAGATACGAACATTCCGCCTCGCGCATTAACTCATCAAAACAAGAACTTAAAATGCTCTGTTTCCCTGTGGACGACCCGTACTCATCGTGGCTAGCTGTAAAGCGACACCATCCTGATTGCGGTTAACTTTAGAACTTTAAAACTCGACATGCTAAAAGCGTGCCAATCAGTAGGCAACTGTCTCCGCGGTCCATACTGCGCCTTCCACAGGTCGCAGGGTCACCTGACTGAGAACTGAAAACAACTCTGTGACTACATCCATGAGTTGATCCAGTCAGGCCACCTGGCAAAATACCTACGGGACAAGCAGCAGGCGAAGCGGGAGAAAAATGACTAAACCCCTCCTGGAGAATTAACGATCGGGCAAATCATGGTCGTTATCTCAGATCCGGCTCGGGAAAGCGAGGGGAACCGCCACATCCTCCCAATCGAGGGTACAAACGGTATGCCATACAAGAGGTGCAAGAGGGACGAGTCGATCACTTTCACAGATGAAGACCTCTACGGCATATCGCTCCCTCACAATGACCCTCTCGTGATAACGGCCAGAGTCCACCGTTAGGAAGTCCAGAGGATATTGGTGGACTCAGGAAGCTCGGCGGATATCTTGTTCCATGACTGTTTCCAGCGTATAGGGCTAGAACCCTCCGACCTCCGACCTACCTCACATGTCCTCTCTCGGTTCACCAATCATTCCGTCCCTGCCAAAGGATTGGTCACCCTCCTCCTCAACATTGGAGAAGCGGGCAATACGTGAACCGTACCAGTGGACTTCCTCATCGCCAAGGTCCCTTCATCTTACAACATTCTACTGGGACGTCCTACCTTAAACACTCTCTGGACCCAAATCTCGACTTATCACCTTGCGATCAAATTCCCTTTGGATCAAGAGGGAATAGGCCGGGCCTATGGAGACTAGCAAACCGCTAAGATTTATCTCGCCTCGATGTCCACCGTCGGAGAGCAGGATGACGATTTTGAGGACATGTCTGACTTCCAAGGATCTTTGGATACACGCGACGACCAAAAGGAGGTTAGAGGTGCCCCGGTAAAAGCATTGATGGAAGTCCCCCTCGAAGAAGGGGTCGATGGCCGAACAGTCCAGATCGGCTCTCTCCTGACTGGGGATCACCGTGAAGACCTGATCCAGTTTCTCCGAGATAACTCGGACGTATTCTCTTGGGCGCCGGTGGACATGCCCGGAATTGACCCTCGAGTGATCTCCTACAAGCTCGGGGTCGACCCGAAACCAAAACCCATTCGACAAAAGAAGAGAAACTTTGTGCCGTCCAAGCAAAAGGCAATAGAAGATGAAGTAGATCGACTACTCGTATCAGAAACCTGGACTACTCTGATTGGCTGGCGAACGTGGTCATGGTCAAGAAGGCCAACGGGAAATGGCGCATGTGCGTTGATTTCACGGATTTAAACAAGACCTACCCCAAAGACAACTATCCCCTCCTTCGGATAGACCAGCTGGTAGACAGCTCGGCCGATCACAAACTATTGAGCTTCATGTACGCTTTCTCCGGTTACAATCAGATCAGGATGAACCCGGCCGACGAAAAACTTACCGCCTTCACCACTGATCGGGGGGTATATTGCTACAAAGTGATGCCCTTCGGACTCAAGAATGCCGGGGCCACATATCAGCACCTGGTCAATAAGCTGTCTAAACCTCAGATTGGAAGAAACATGGAAGTCTACCTCGACGACATGCTCGTAAAATCCATCTCGTCAGCTGGGCACACTAAAGACCTCGGAAAAACATTCGACGTCCTGCGCAGATACAAAATGAAGCTGAATCCAGCCAAGTGCGCGTTCTGAGTCACCAGTGAGAAATTCCTCGGGTTCATAGTAACCTACCAAGGAATCGAAGTCAACCCTGAAAAGATCAGCGTCATCCTTAATATGGCAACGCCTAAGAGCAATGACAAAATCATGCGGCTCACGGGAAAGGTCGCTGCACTGAGTCGCTTTATGTCCAGGTCCGGAGAGAAGTGCCTCCCGTTATTCAAGGCCCTAAAGAAGATCCCTAAGTTTGAATGGTCTGAGGAATGCCAGAACACTTTCGAACAACTTAAGGCGCATCTAGCGACCCCACCGCTACTCACCCAACCAGTCGAGGGTAACGAACTATTGCTATATCTGGCCATCTCCGACCAAGCTGCAGGCTCGGTGCTTGTCAGAGAATGTGAAGGCGCACAGAGGCCGGTCTATTACGTGAGCTATGTTTTCAAGGACGTAGAAACAAGATACCCGGCCATAGAAAAAATAGTTCTAGCACTTCTCGTTGCCTCCATGAAACTTCGACACTATTTTCAAGCGCACACGATCCTCATCCTCACTGAACGCCCTTTAGGGTCGATTCTCACCTCCTCGAGTCATCAGGACATCTGGAGAAATGGTGGTGGGAACTGTCCCAATTCGATATCAAATACCGCCCCTGACAAGCTATAAAAGCACAGGTCTTGGCAGATTTTGTTGTCGAATGCACCATCCCTACTAAAGAAGAAACGCCAACGCGGGGCCCCGAACCACATCTCTCGGTCGAGGAGGTGTCAGGCCCCATCCCGGATTGGGTGCTCTACGTAGATGGATCCTCTACCGAGGAGGGGAGCAAGGCTGGCCTGATCATCCACAGCCCGGACGAAGAGGAAATGGAATACTCCTTAAAGCTCGGGTTCAGAGCGTCGAACAACGCCATGAAATACAAGGCCTTGTTCGCAGGACTGTGAATCGCCTCCGGGGTAGAACTAAAGACCATCAGAATTCCCAGCGACTCCACATTGGTTGTCGGCTAAGTAACCGGGCGCTTCGAAGCCTGGAAACCGCTCATGATAAAGTACCTAGCCGAGGTAAAAAGGCTTCAGAAAAATTTTGACGAAGTCCAAGTGGAGTAAATCCCCAGGAACTTGAACACCCAGGCTAACGCTTTGAGCAAACTCGCTTCTTCCTACTCGGCCACCCGTAAATGAAACATCCTCTTCAAAGTCTTATCACGAACCAGCGTGGAAGAAGGAGAGGTAACGCTCCAGATCTACGCAACCTAAGAAGAAGGCCAAGATTGGAGGAAACCCCTCGTAGAGTTCCTGAAAGACGGTGTACTCCCCGAAAACCGAGGAGAAGCTCGCCGTCTACGTGCTAAAGCACGCCATTTTGTCTAGAGCAATGGAAACCTATACAAGAAGTCATACACCCAGCCTCTGCTCCGATGCGTCGACCCCCATGAGGCTTGTTAGTTATATGTATGCCCTAGAGGCCATTACTATACATAGGATGTATATTGTAGTGGATGCTTGGACATATATAGGGAGGACTTTCTTGCTCGACATGATAGTATGCTATCTGGTTGCTCTTTACCTTAACATGTACACTGATTGTCTCTCTGTTACATGTTGGTAAAGCCCTTAGGATGTGTACTTGACTACCTGGACTATGATGCGGATCATACTAGTGGGGACATGGTAGTCCATAAGTACATCCTTCAAGGTCCCTAGTCGTGGGTGTATCGAGACAGGGCATCGATATACCAGAGTAGACTAGCGTATACTTTCTCGACCCATACAGATGGGCGATGGATGATCCCATATCCATTGGTATTTGACATCAGAGATGATATACGGGTGCTCAGTGGAGACTGGGTACACTGGACGGACTCGCCGAGAACTCCCCGATGGTATTATACCTTACGTCAGATGGCAGTTCTCTGGTGACACTGGTACAGAGTAGTCTGTTGACCCGAGATCGTCATAGAGTCTTGTGTGGTTCCCACTGTGCTTTGATTTCCACCTTACCACGTCCAAGAGGGCGTGCAAAATGGTGGCTTTTGGGTACAGTCCCGAATCACATGGAGGCAATGAGCGATAGAAGGGGATTCGTCTCTCCCGGTATAGGGAGTTGATGTTGCGCTGTGTTCGATTGGCTATAACCGGAAATCCCTGGCCAGGGTTGCTGAGATTTACTGGTAAGTGTTACCAGTAGTTTCTCGAAATGTTATAGACCTCATATCGACACGACTTATCGAGCTGTTGGGGTCTGACGTTTACCACCCCTAGGCGAGATATGCGACATATCAGACGACGAGACCGGACTGTACGGTAAGTGTTACTGGTTGGATTCACAGGAGTATGAGCGGGCTTGCTCGTCAATCTTCTGAACGCTCAATACCCGGGTGGCCGTTACGTTTAGCAGACCGCTTGCGGCTTGTGGGTGTTTGATATGATCATCACCTGCTGCCGGCGTATTGACGAGTCTTTAGAGTCCTACACAGAGGTTTCCTGGCTCAAGCGAAACGAAATAGGAGCGCATATGAGATATGTGCGGGACCGAGAATAATGCGTGTATGTGATACCGTATTCTATTCTTATGATAAAAGTATCGATTGGTTGTATGCGATATAACCTAGTTATCGAATCGAGAATTGATTCGATAAGCCGATACATTGGATATTAGTCGGTCATATGCGATATGACCGGATCGTTAAATCAAGTGTTGATTTAATGATTTAATGTATAATTATATATTTGATATATTACTTTACATTAACTAGTATTTGTTCACTTTAAATGGATTTTCTCACTTGTTGTGCACATTATATATGTGATATATTTTTTGTGCACTTGATTGTATCATGTTTGATGATACATGTTAGTTTGGGTGTATGTTTGGTTTAAACCATGGTTGGTCAATGGTTAGGGTTTCACTTGATTTATTTGCTTATTTATTTATTTATTCATTCATTTTGGCAAAGGGAAAAATGGTGGCTTTTTTTGTTTGCTTGTTGAAGCTTCTTGAAGCTTTGAACAAGTCCACCATCTTTGTCTCATGCTTAACTCTAACCATTCAACCTAACCATGATTTATTCTCTACACCTAACAATGGTTACCATTATGATAAGTATCATATTATTTCTTATTTTAAAAACACTTATCATAATAATCATCTTCTTCTTCTTCTTCTTCAACATGAAGAAGCTTGCAACCATCAATGGTGACTTGATGAAAAGAGTGAGAAATCCAATTCTAAACTGAACCCACTTCCTATTTCTTCATCCTCTACCTCTTGCCAAGTAGTATAGGGTGTTTTCTTCACAAGTTTCTTGACTTGGTGAAGTTGGAGCTTGATCTAGTGTTGCCTCGACGTAGATCATCTTCGGCATCGAAGTCGACGACCTAGCCCGCCCATTTCTCCGATGAAGCCGACGCTAGAGTCCGGGATCCGATATGGACAGCGAGGGGACTTCATCACGGAGCTATGGAGGTGGAGAACCGGATCTACAAAGGTTGTAGCCTCTTTCTTGTAGTTTAGTTGTTAACTAGTTTCATTTTTCGCCTAAATTCTAGTCAACGATCCGTATTAGGGTTTCCCCGCATTGTAAAATTTGAAATTGGCATGGTTGATGCCTTGTGAGACCTCATTATTGTGCCTAGGAACCCTACAGTGGTATCAGAGCCGAGCTAGAGCCTTAGGCGAAGTGTAGACGACGTTTGAAATCCGAACGAACATCGAAACCCTAATTTTTCATGCTCTCTGGACTTTTTTCAAAAACTGGGTTTTTTCCAGATTAAAAATTGCTAAAAAATTCAGCAGGGTGTTATTTGAATTACTGTGAAATTCGAGGGGCTGATTCGCCCAAAGCGCGGCGGAACCGCGGCAGAAGCATGGCTTCTGCGGCGGTTCCGCGGCCAATAAGTCTCTTCAGTCAACTATTTTTGCACAGTAACTTCTTTATTTTAATGCTGAGTTTTCTGGGAATTTTTAATATTTACTCAAGAGTTGAGTTTTCTGGGTTGTATTAGGAGTTCGTAGATTCGATCGGATTATCAAACTTTGTCTGTGGTTTTCCGGATAATTTTTTGAATATGTTAAAAAGTTCGACCGGATATAAATACCCACTTTTTCCCCTGTCGGGAAATTTCCAAGTGTTGGATCTTTCCGTGGTTTAATAACGTTCTAAGTAGTGCAAATAACGCGATGGACCCTCTAGAAGACAACAAACCTTAACTCGATTATGTGACCGTCTTGAACTGCCCTTCGAACCTTCTGGTTTGGGGCAGTACGGCGTGCCACATGTGAGGCGTTGGCTTGACCCTTCTACGGCTGGACCGTTGGTACTGAGGCATGAACTGGATGTTTTTAAACTTGTTTCATGTGTTGAGCTGTTTCGGGAAAACTTGGGTGTTTGAATGTTCGATCGGAAAGTTTAACATTTTCTATTTATCTGGAATGGGATACAATAATTGGAATTCATAAGTAGTTATGAGATAACTGAATGAATGTTATAAACATAGCACTTTAGTCTCACTTGATCGGTTGCCACGGAATTTTGATGTGATCAAAAGTCCGTCGCAATCACGTAGCGTACGCGGATACTCGCCGGGTAAACTTAATAGACATCCACACCCCAAAGCCCCGACCAAGTGACTGTAGGAGAACCCCGTCGCCGAAAGCATCCGTTCGGGTGCTCGCGGCAGCGGTGTTCCACCTTGGTACACTTCGTCGATGGCATCGGGGGTGCGGCCGTCTACTAAAGTTTGCGACGAGCATTCGATCAGTTTTTCGGGAATCTTGTTGAATTGCCCGACTTGATATTGAAAAGTGTTTTCGATAATGAGACTAAAATGCGGGGTTTATAATTGTTAGGCATGTGATGTCTAAGGAATTCATTTGATTAGGCATGCGATGTCTATGCAGGTTGCGGATTCCAACTGTTGTAGTTTTACACTTTCTTTTCTGTGACCGTAAGTGTAATATGTGATATCGCCGGTTTCGTTGCTATATGTCAACGACAATTGGGATACGCATGTTTACTTACGTTGATGACATGTGATGTTATGTGTTGCTGGATGTGTTATATTGGATCGTCGTGTTTGAATAGCCGGGGTTTTTTTATGTGAGATGAGTGTTTTTCATTTTCATTCATGTAAAAACTTGTATGTAATATTCTTTTATTGGGGCACTTCCAGGTTGCGGAAGATGTCACCCTTTGTATATTATTTACTTTTCCGCACTAGGATAGACCCAAGGAGGGGAGCACAAGTAACCGGGTTCTGGAGTCCAGTGGGAGACCAACTCGAGGAGTCGAGTCCGGGTCTCCTAACTCTAGAATTGGTAGGGTTGCTTGCCGCTCTCGTAGGGGTCTAGGGGTGTGGGTTTAGCTATTCATCATGACCGTGGAATCCGTGTTTTATACTGGCTCGTATTGAAAACACGGACGTTCTAGTATATCCAATATTTCATATGATTCTTCTGCTGCGATATCTGTGATGTGATCATGTGATATGTTCTGTGATAGATACTGTATATAGTATATATGATATATTATATAGATGTTACTTATGTTTTACACTCGCGCTAGCCCTGCCCCGCTCTACCGTTAGTTACCTAACCTAACGGTGCATGAGGGGACATCGAGGCGAATGCGGATGGCATAAGTGTACATCGTATTTATCTATGATGTTTAGGTACTTAAATGATAGGACTTCATTAATGTGATTAATGAAATAAAAAGAAACCTAAGATGTTGTAGAATCGAATTTCAAAATAAAACAGGTAGCTACAGTTCTTGCTTTGCACAGCGGTATATGTGATATATCATGCACCTTATTCGATAAGGAAAGGACCGAGATCCCTTCACCGGGAGTGACTCCTTTAGCAATAACTGGCAGATGCTACATACTCGGTTTGTCTTTTGATTGCTTTTAAGAGTTCTGCTTTGCACAGTGATATATATGATATATCCTGCATATCATTCGAAGAGGAAAGGACCGACGATCCTTTCACCGGGAGTGACTCCTTTAGCAAAACTAGAAAAGCCTCAAAAGCACTCCATTTTTTAAAATCATTTGATTCTACAACGATATCAAGTTCATTACGCAATAGGTTTTCAGAAAAACCTGTTGTAGCCCTCCGTCATTTCAGATAAGTACTAGTTAGTATTCGTGCTACGTTTGTTGACTATGTTAAGGCGTAGTGTGCGGTAGCTAATTAGTGCTTATCTGCATAAGCATATGATGCGATTGGATTAGGGTAGTCGTGCGACTTTGTTGACTATGTTAAGGGTCGTGCGGGTGGGTTTAATTCAATCGGGAAATGACGGGTTGAACTTGACTAGAACTTATGATTTGTTGACTATGTTAAGGTCATATAGCTGCTAGGGGCAAAACATTATCGGGAATTTCAAGTGTTGAAATTTGCAATGAGATTGCATACCTTCTATGAGATAGTTGGATCCCGATACCCGCTGTGAGTAAGAGTTACTCCTGGGAGAGTTTTACACATTACAATTAGCCGATCAAGTAGGTGTCTAGAAAGGTGTTAACGAGGTTACGCCTCTGGGAAAACGAGGTTTACATTAATTAGGTTCGTGCGAAAGCACGGGGGACCTCCCTCAAAGTACCGACACTGGCCTGGCTGAAAGATTGGCGAACTTGTAGTGTGTAATTAATCCCGGCTAGTCTTTCCTTTTATGGTTTGAAGGAAGATTTGATAAAAACAGTGGGAGCCATCCTGATTAGATAAAATTATAACCAATCTATTCTTGCAAGAGCGCATGCTGAGTGTTTTCTTCTCTCTCTCTCCAGGTAGCGACCATATCACGCCTTAATCAAGATAATAATACGGAATATTGACCAAACCCGCTTGTTATACTGAGCTGGGGAACGTTGGTCCCGCTCCAACTTATAATTGTTATAAGACAGAGCAGGAAATTGGAGATTACCAGAATTCCCGTGCCGCCCAAACGAAGAGTGTGCATGCTGATGCATCATCTTCGGGTGTGTTCGTTACAAAGAACTGTTTCTCAGTATCCTCCGCATCCTGGGTATATGATACCGGATCGGGATCCCAGATATGTAATCTGTTACATAGGGCTGCAAAAAGGTAGAAAAACTGAGAACGGGTGATAAGTTTCATGAGGCAGAAAATGGGGCAAGTGTTGCAGCCAAGTCTGTTGGTCACTGTCACCCTGTATTCCAAATACATTGATTCTGAATGAATGTTATTAGATATCGAACCTGATATACAAAATCATATCAGTCTCTTTACTAGTAAAGAAAGGATATAATTTTGTATTGATGGATAATGTTTTGAACATTTCCTATATCAAAAGTTGATCGGTTCAGGCACGTTATCTAAAAGCATTGATGTTCTAAATCAAACTACAGTTCTTTAGTATACGGAACACACACAAGAGGAAGAGTTCAGAAATGAACGAATCCTTCTTGAGGCATTGTAGACTAGGTCATATCAATGCGACCCGACTAGCTGAAGTTACATGTAGATGCATATTTAAATCAGTTTGAATTTACATCTTGTGAAACTTGCCAGTCATGTCACAGAGATAAGATGACCATAGCTCCGTTTACTGGAAACTGAGAAAGAGTTAGTGAACTCTTGGGATGATACATGTTGATGTATGTAGGTCCCCTGTCTACACTTGCCAAGACCGGTTCTTTATACTTCATTAAATTCTCTGATGATCTTTTTTGATTCAGACATATGTTCCTGTTGAAACACAAGTCAGAACCTTTTGAGATATTCACAGAATATAAGTTAGAAGTAGAGAACCAATACGGGTATAAGTATTATGTCCTTTGATGAGATCAAGGAGGAGAATACTTGAGCACGAAATTCTTGGACTTTTCTAAAGGAGAATGAGATTCTCTCTCAGCATTACTCCTCCGTATACACTATAGCACGATGGTATATCGGGGCGGAGCAATTGCACCCTATTCGATATGGTGTGCTCTATGATGAGTACTACTGAGTTACCTATTTCCTTTTTTCGGAGTTATGCACTTGAGAAGCTGCATACCTATTGAATAGGGTTCAAATCAAATCAGTTGCCTACCACTTCATATGTGATATGGAAAGGGAAGAGCCCATATCTTAAGTTAGTTAAGATTTGAGGTTGTCCGGCCTATGTCTAAAAGCAAAATCCGGACAAGCTCGGGGCAAGATCTGTTATGTAGAACTGGAAATGTTCCAGCTATACAAACTGCAGCTGATGATTTGATAGAACCAAAGGATTCAGTAGAGACCAACGAACCTCAGCCTCTCCGCCGATCTAGTAGGGTTCCTCACCCACCTGAGAGATACTTCGGTTTCTCTATGACAGTGGGAGCGAAGATTGCATCATGAGATGATGACCCAACTAGTTTCGAGCTGGCCATCAAGAGTAAGACTCTGTAAGAATGGCTGGATGCTTAGTGATCTGAGATGGAATCCATGTACACCAACAAAGTATGGACTTTGGTTGCTATATCTGAAGGGTTAAATCCCCATCAGGAGCAAGTATATCTTGAGAAGATTACTTGGTGTAGATGGAAAAGTTGAGACTTTCAAAGCTAGACTTGTTAAAGCTTTTCGTCATTGACCAGGCGTGGATAATGATGAAACCTTTTCAAGTGGCTATGCTTAAGTCCATCCAGATCCTACTTGCCACGGCTACATACCATGACTACGATATCTGGCGGTTGGGTGCCATGACTGCTTTTCTAAATGATGTTTTAGAAGAAAACGTCTATAAGTACACAGCCAGAGGGCTTCGTAGACAGTGGGAGCAGCGGAAACGTGTACAAGATGCTTTATAGGATAAAGCAGGTATCGCGGAGTTGGAACATCTGTTTTGATGTGTTAGTCAAAGAGTTTGACATCATCAAAATGGTAGATGAACCTTGTATAAACAAAAAGGTAGTAGGGAGTATAGTGGCGATCCTCGTAGAGTACGTGGATGACATACTCTTGATAGGGAAGTAGTTTCCTATGCTATGCTCGGTCAATCTCCGCTTATCACAATGATTCTCCATATAGGATCAAAGTGATACCTCCTAAATCCTGGGTTTTGGATCTATGAGATAGATCTAATTGGATGTTAGGATTCTCACTAGTTGTAGTGAGATGGTATCAACCGATCCTGGGGAGAATCACTGGAAGGGTTCCAGGGTGATAAGGACGACTGAAAGTCAGTCGCAGGCATTGTCTTTACCCTCAGTAAAGGGACGGTATGTTGGAAGAGTTCCAAGCTAGATACCGTGGCATACTAGACGATAAAGGCTCGATACATCGCTACTTAAGATGCTACCAAAGAGGGTGTTTGGGTGTATATTAGTTCATGAGATGAACTTTGTTCCTACCATTGTGAGACAATGGAGTTGTGGCTTATGCCCGGGAACCCCGGTCCCATCAGTGACCCAGACATATTCTAAGGCAGTATCACCTGATCGTGGAGATGGTTGATCTCCAGGCTGATCGAGGTTAGGAGAACAGACTCAGAGAACAACACGGCGGATCCACTCACAAAGGCATTTTCCCAGAGAGAGAATTTTATGGGATGGTTGAGTATGAGATACTACAACCACTGCTATCAGATGGCCCTAGTGCAAGTGGGAGATTGTTAGTTATATGTATGCCCTAGAGGCCATTACTATACATAGGATGTATATTGTAGTGGATGCTTGGACATATATAGGGAGGACTTTCTTGCTCGACATGATAGTATGCTATCTGGTTGCTCTTTACCTTAACATGTACACTGATTGTCTCTCTGTTACATGTTGGTAAAGCCCTTAGGATGTGTACTTGACTACCTGGACTATGATGCGGATCATACTAGTGGGGACATGGTAGTCCATAAGTACATCCTTCAAGGTCCCTAGTCGTGGGTGTATCGAGACAGGGCATCGATATACCAGAGTAGACTAGCGTATACCTTCTCGACCCATACAGATGGGCGATGGATGATCCCATATCCATTGGTGTTTGACATCAGAGATGATATACGGGTGCTCAGTGGAGACTGGGTACACTGGACGGACTCGCCGAGAACTCCCAGATGGTATTATACCTTACGTCAGATGGCAGTTCTCTGGTGACACTGGTACAGAGTAGTCTGTTGACCTGAGATCGTCATAGAGTCTTGTGTGGTTCCCACTGTGCTTTGATTTCCACCTTACCACGTCCAAGAGGGCGTGCAAAACGATGGCTTTTGGGTACAGTCCCGAATCACATGGAGGCAATGAGCGATAGGAGGGGATTCGTCTCTCCCGGTATAGGGAGTTGATGTTGCGCTGTGTTCGATTGGCTATAACCGAAAATCCCTGGCCAGGGTTGCTGAGATTTACTGGTAAGTGTTACCAGTAGTTTCTCGAAATGTTATAGACCTCATATCGACACGACTTATCGAGCTGTTGGGGTCTGACGTTTACCACCCCTAGGCGAGATATGCGACATTTCAAACGACGAGACCGGACTGTACGGTAAGTGTTACTGGTTGGATTCACAGGAGTATGAGCGGGCTTGCTCGTCGATCTTCTGATCGCTCAATACCCGGGTGGCCGTTACGTTTAGCAGACCGCTTGCGGCTTGTGGGTGTTTGATATGATCATCACCTGCTGCCGGCGTATTGATGAGTCTTTAGAGTCCTACACAGAGGTTTCCTGGCTCAAGCGAAACGAAATAGGAGCGCATATGAGATATGTGCGGGACCGAGAATAATGCGTGTATGTGATACCGTATTCTATTCTCGCGATAAAAGTATCGATTGGTTGTATGCGATATAACCTAGTTATCGAATCGAGGATTGTTTCGATAAGCCGATACATTCGATATTAGTCGGTCATATGCGATATGACCGGATCGTTAAATCAAGTGTTGATTTAATGATTTAATGTATAATTATATATTTGATATATTACTTTACATTAACTAGTATTTGTTCACTTTAAATGGATTTTCTCACTTGTTGTGCACATTATATATATGATATATTTTTTGTGCACTTGATTGTATCATGTTTGATGATACATGTTAGTTTGGGTGTATGTTTGGTTTAAACCATGGTTGGTCAATGGTTAGGGTTTCACTTGATTTATTTGCTTATTTATTTATTTATTCATTCATTTTGGCAAAGGGAAAAATGGTGGCTTTCTTTGTTTGCTTGTTGAAGCTTCTTGAAGTTTTGAACAAGTCCACCATCTTTGTCTCATGCTTAACCCTAACCATTCAACCTAACCATGATTTATTCTCTACACCTAACTATGGTTACCATTATGATAAGTATCATATTATTTCTTATTTTAAAAACACTTATCATAATAATCATCATCTTCTTCTTCTTCTTCAACATGAAGAAGCTTGCAACCATCAATGGTGACTTGATGAAAAGAGTGAGAAATCCAATTCTAAACTGAACCCACTTCCTATTTCTTCATCCTCTACCTGTTGCCAAGTAGTATAGGGTGTTTTCTTAACAAGTTTCTTAACTTGGTGAAGTTGGAGCTTGATCTAGTGTTGCCTCGACGTAGATCGTCTTCGGCATCGAAGTCGACGACCTAGCCCGCCCATTTCTCCGATGAAGCCGACGCTAGAGTCCGGGATCCGATATGGACAGCGAGGGGACTTCATCACGGAGCTATGGAGGTGGAGAACCGGATCTACAAAGGTTGTAGCCTCTTTCTTGTAGTTTAGTTGTTAACTAGTTTCATTTTTCGCCTAAACTCTAGTCAACGATCCGTATTAGGGTTTCCCGGCATTGTAAAATTTGAAATTGGCATGGTTGATGCCTTGTGAGACCTCATTAGTGTGCCTAGGAACCCTACAAGGCTGACTACGTTCTTTGAGAAATTCATGAAGGAGTCAGGGGAGCGCACCAAGGAGCCCGCACCTTGGTCCAGAAGACACTGCTCCAAGGGTACTACTGGCCGAAACACCAGGATGCCGAGAAGCTGGTCAGAAGATACGAGAACTGCCAATTCTTCAGCAGCATACATCATTTTCCCGCCACCAAACTAACACCACTAAGCTTCCGTTATCCATTTGCACAATGGGGGATGGAAATGGTCGGTCAACTCCCTACCGGCACAGGCGGACACAGATATATCCTTGTCGCTGTGGACTACTTCACAAAATGGGTAGAGGCCGTACCCATCAGAAAGCCGGACGCCGCCTCTACGATAAAGTTCCTGTAGAACAACATAAAATCTCGATTCAGAATCCCAAGGTGCATAGTTACCGACCATGGGACCAACTTCGAAAATGACAAAGTCAAGCAGATTTGCAGCGATTACTACATATTAATGAAGTTTGCCTCAGTCGCACATCCTCAATGCAACGGACAGGATGAGGTAGCCAACCGAGGCGTTATCCGCTGTCTCAGAGCCCGCTTGGAAGGAAGGCAGGACGGCTGGGTCGAAGAACTGCCGCGGGTGCTGTGGGCATTATGAACATCAAAGAAAACATCCATGGGAGAAACCCCATTCAGCCTCTGCTACGGTACCAAGGCAATGGCTCCCGCGGAGATCGGACTGCCAAGTTACATGGTAGAACATTTTGACAATGAAGCCAACACCTCGGCGCTCCGAAATAACTTGGACATCTTGTTGGAGAAATGAGATCGAGCGCAAATCAGAGCGGCCGCCTACCAGCAGCAAACCGCATGCTACTATAATGCCTAAGTTAAACATCGGGTCTTCAAGAGGGGAGATCTGGTCTTACGAAGAAACAAGTTCGGGGACCAAGGGAGACTACACAAGTTCTTCCCAAAATGGGACGAACTATTCCTCATAACGGAAGTGTTTCCTGGTGGAGCATACCGCCTGCAAAACACCAGGAGGCATAATTTTCCCCGGCCTTATAACGCAGAAAAGCTCAAGTTGTATAAGTAAATATGTACCTTCTTTTGAAATAATGTAATTCATGTTAACGTTTGAGTAATTCTCTTAGGCTAGGTCCACCATAGGGCTCCAGCCCTTTGTCTCATTTCTTGGTTCCGAGACTCCGAGGTCTGTTTTAAGAAAAAGGTATAACATTTATCGAAGAGATAAAAAATAAGACAATACACTTCAACGAAGGATAAATTTTTTTTATTAAGAGGTATTATGGGCTCCCCAGCCTAACAACGATTACAACAAAGGAGGGCGGGAGTTAAGGAAACACTGTCGGTGGTACATCGAGGAAAGCTCCTCCAGCCGATCCCAAGAAGCTTCGACCCCCTCCCTCCGAAGGTACTCGCGAACCCTAGAAGCCACGGATTCCCCGGGATCCTCTTCCACCGAGCAGGAAGCGATGACCAACCTTTGTTGGAAACTCTTAAGAAGGAGGTCCACCGAGCGATCCCGCCTGCTCTTCGAGATCATACCAAGCCCATAAACAGTATGCATTTTGTCGAACGTCTCGTCCATCAACTATGGAGACAGTGTGTTGAACAAACCCGGAGAAGTCCTCCAAATCGCATAAATCAACACCTGAAGGAGAGGGGATCTCCGGGGAAGCAAGCGTCCACAGTGGCCCTCCAAGCGGCTTATCACCGCCTCGTACGTTTCCTCAGAACGATCAAGGTTGTAGAAGTATATGTCATCATGGGAAACGATCTCCCTGATAGTATACACGCGGCTGGATATCTTTAGGGAGTGCGAGACTATAAAGAAATCAATATACCTTCGGTATTTATAGCCTCTACAAAAATCATCCAACAGCCAAGATTTACTCGCACAGCAACGCAAATCACGGAATATCGCACTTTCCCGATATGGCATTTCCACGTGTCACTCGCGATGGTCACTATTCCCACCCTTTACGGGTCAAGGAAATTGAATGACCGTTCCCGCCCTTTACGGGTCAAGGAAGATTGAACGACGCCCCAAGGAGATACTAGGGAGATAATAAGTCCCTCCTCACAAAGCCACCGAGCAGCCTCATACTCAGTCCATCCGCAGCGGGTAGCTTCCTGCCCAACAACACTGTGGATCGAAAACCCTCCTCATAAGGCCACCGAGCAGCCTCCTTCTCCGTCCATCCGCAGCGGGTAGCTTCCTGCCCAACAATGATGTGGATCGAAAGCCCTCCTCACGAGGCCACCGAGCAGCCTCCTGCTCGGTCCATCCGCAGCGGGTAGCTTTCTGCCCAACAACGCTGTAGATTAAAAGCCCTCCCCATGAGGCCACAGAGCAGCCTCCTGCTCGGTCCATCCGCAGCGGGTAGTTTCCTGCCCAACAACGCTGTGGATCGAAAGCCCTCCTTATGAGGCCACCGAGCAGCCTCCTGCTTGGTCCATCCGCAGCTGGTAGCTTCCTGCCCAACAACGCTGTGGATCGAAAGCCCTCCACACGAGGCCACCGAGCAGGCTCCTTCTCTGTCCATCCCCAGCGGGTAGCTTCTTGCCTAACAACGCTGTGGATCGAACGTCCTCCTCACGAGGCCACCGAGCAGCCTCCTGGTCGGTCCATCCGCAGCAAGTAGTTTCCTGCCCAACTACGATGTGGATGAAAAGCCCTCCTCACGAGGCCACCGAGCAGCCTCCTGTTCAGTCCATCCGCAGCGGGTAGTTTACTGCCTAACTACTTGTAGATCAAAAGCCCTCCTTATGAGGCTACCGAGTAGCTTCCTGCTGGGCCCATCCGCAGTGGGTAGCTTCCTGCCCAACAACGCTGTGAATCAAAGCCCTCACCACAAGACAGCTGAGTAGAAAAGAAGATACCGAACTTCCTACACTTAGTCATCAATCGACTCATACTCGATGCGCGATCACCGCCTCGACTCTAGGGAAAAGGAGGGTACTGACTTTCATACACTTGGCTATCGTTCGGCTCGACGCGCGATCACCATCTCGACTCTGGGGAAAAGGAGGGCACCGACCTTCCCACACTTGGCTATCATTCAACTCTACTCGATGAATGGCCGGGGAAAAGTGGACACCGGCCTAATACTTGCAAAATGAAGATTCAAACAAAAATATACGAGCTAAAAATACTTGCAAAATGAAGATTCGAACAAAAGTATACGAGCCAAAAGTACTTGCACAGTGAGCAGACATTCGGGCAAGGGAAAAAGGTGCACTTTATTTTATAATAAAAAAATAAATACAAGGTATGCTGGGCTCCTCAGCCTTATAAAAATGCCCGGAGGCTTACAAAATTTTGAAAAAGAAAAAATTCTCTAAAGAAGGAAAGCTCAAGCCGCCCGCTCGGGGAGGATCTTGCCCTACTCGAGGCCGGCATTAGGGACCAAAACTGTGATCTCGGGGCCGGCGGTTCCGCCGGCAGCCTCGCCCCCAACGGCTGCCTCGGCAACTTCCCCATACGGCGCTTCCTCGGCCAGGAGGTACTTAGCGTAGAGCTCGCTGTCATCAAACCTCGGCATGGACACCTTGACGGTGTCCAGGGCGATGTGCCACACGACGGCCGCAAATTAGGAAAGATCGGCGTAAAATAGGTTGAACACCTTGTATCCCTCCACAGCCTTCACTCCCCGGCTCTCGGCGAGCTTCACCGCGTCCATAGCCATCCGGACATCCCTTTTGAGGGCGTCCCTCGACTTCTTAACCGCGTGGTAGAAGTCGTTCACCTCCTCCAACTTGGCTCGAATAGACCGGTTGGACTCGTCCAGGAGCCGATGAGACTCCTTCAGCTTGGAGTTCGTTGGCCCCTCGACGACCAAACGAGTGTCGAGGAGAGCCGCCTTCTCCTCCGCCTGCCGCAGTTGGAGACGAAGTTCCTTCTCCAACTTGGAGGATTCACCCGCCTTTTTCATGGCCAGTGCTACCTCCTCAAACTCCATAGAAACGAGGAGAGCGCAGTGATGGAAGACCTAAGGAAAGCAGCAAACGGGTTAGAAAGCTCAAACCGAGAAAATAAGACTTAAGAAATTTTTGAAAAAAAATCAAGTACCGACCTGAACAGCCTCCTGTACTATGGCAGCCACCTAGGCCATCATGGTCTCCCGGGGTATTTTAACCCCGGCCGCGTGCTCCATGTCCGAAAGCAGGCTGTCGGCGACGGAGAGCCCCGAGGGCACCTCGATGCAGAAGTCTCCCTCCTGCACTGGGGTCCCAGTAGAAAGTGACCGGGAGACCGTCCGCTTCTGTTAGTGGATGTTGCACACTCTCACAACACTTGTGAGGAGGTGGAAGCGATAAACAAAAATTTCTTGCATGCAACACCCACATTACCCTAGATCTTGTGCTTAAACCTTAACTAGCAAAACTATCTAGAGATCTAATCTACTATGATAGTGTTATACCTAGGAACCGGTCCTTCGGGTCTTTGTTTGGATGTGACTCCTAGGCTCCTTGTGGTCTCAAAGAACTTGATCTCCGGCAACCTCAAGATCCAAGACGATCCACCCGAGAGCTATCGAACAAGCTATAAACTCTTCACAAGAGTTCAACTAAGAGATCAAGTTTGCTAGAAGAGATCACTTAGATGATGTAGAGATTAAGTATTGGATTATCTTTTTGCTCTAAGCTTTTGATTCACAACTCATGTGAAGGTTAAAGCAAAGAGGAGAAAGAAGGAGATAATGAGGAGAGATAAGGTGAATGTGATGAATGAAAAAATCAAGCATGGAAAAATGATATGCTCAAATGAAAAATAATTGAAGCATGCAATAAAAAATTGCACCATGCTTCAATAGTAACT
This sequence comes from Agapanthus africanus, assembly GCA_030015575.1. NCBI lineage: Eukaryota > Viridiplantae > Streptophyta > Magnoliopsida > Asparagales > Amaryllidaceae > Agapanthus > Agapanthus africanus. The sequence continues at coordinate 175,978,541 of CM057350.1, read as the reverse complement.
CCAAATGAAAAAAATAAAATAAAAGAAGCCATTCCTTCATCCATTCTTAGACTTTCTCCAAATTCCACATCATTTATTTATTTTCACAAAATAAATATCCATTTATGAGGTGTCTCTTTCTAAAAGGTATTCTTGTAACAATTACAAAAATACCCCTCAACCGTATACCGTATAAGTATACCCGTATCCGAATTCCGAAAAATACGAATACAAATAATCCAATAATATAATACCGGTATCTGGCTTAAACCAAAGCCTACCAGTATTATCCTTCCGATCATTATTCCCGTAACAATTACATGAACATGATCGAAACCCTGTCGTAACAACTTACGGCCTCTACATCTTTTGCCTGAACCAGGGAACCCTCTGTGTGGGACTCTAAACACTCGACAGTATGCTGGCAGTGGGTTTAACCACAAGCACGTCAGCGGCACTAGCTGTGCGTAACGGCTACCCAGGTACATGACGAAAAGGTGGCCGACGAGCGAACTCATCACAACCCTAACGAGCCTGTAAGCAACACTTACCGTACAGTTCGGTCTCTTCGTCTGATACGCCGCATATGAATTCTAAGGGTGGTAAATGTCAGACCCAAGTAACTTTATAAGTCATGCTGATTTACGGCCCATAACAGTTCGAGAAACTACTGATAACTCTTATCAGTAAATTTCGAGAACCTTGGCCAGAGATTTGTTGTTATGGCCGATCAAGCATAGCGCGACATCAACTCCCTATACCGGGAGAGAGGAAACCCCTCCTATCGCTCACTGCCTCCATGTGATTCGGGATTGTACCCAAAATCCACCTATTTGCACGACTCAGTAGAGCCGTGGTAGGGAGGAAATCAAAGCACAGTGAGAATCACACAAGACACTATGACGATCTCGGGTCTACAGACTAACCTGTACAAGTGTTGCCGGAGAACTGCTATCTGACAATAAGTATATATACCATCTAGGAGTTCTCGGAAAGTCCTGTTCGGTGTACCCATTCTCCAATGAGCACCTGTGTACAATCTTTGATGTCAAACACCAATGGGTGTGGGATCAACCATCGCCCCCAGGGTCAAGAAACGTACACACTAGTCTACTCTGGTAATATCGATGCTCTGTCTTGATATACCCTCGACTAGGAACTATTAAAGGATATGCTTACAGACTGCCCAGGCCCCACTAGTATGATCTACATCATAGTCCCGGTAGTCAAGCATAATCCTAAGGGCTTCATCAACATGTATATAAAGATATGAAATATAACACATCACACGTTAAGATGAAGATAAACCGGATAGCATACTATCATTTTGAGCAAAGATTGTTTCTGTACATATACATGCCTAGCATCTTATACAATACAGGCCTCTAGGGCATACATATCTAACAATCTTACACTTGCACTAAGGCCTGTAGTTGGTGCAATAAGTACCCACTGTCTACACTAGAACCAGTTGCCGGCGTACCGCATGCCCAACTACTCGAACAGTTTCTTAAACTGGACTTGAGGGATGGCCTTGGTGAATGGATCTGCTGTGTTGTCTTTGATGTCTACTCTCCGTACCTCGATATCCTAGCGATCCACTATCTCCATGATGAGGTGATATTGCCTCAAGATATGTCTGGATTTTTGATGGGACCTCGGTTCCTTTGCCAAAACCATGGCTTCATTGTTATCGCAATACAGAGGTATTGGATTAGCAATGGATGAAATCACCTGAAGTTCAGAACTGAATTTCCTTATCCAGAATGCCTCTTTTGCGGCATCATTAGCAGCAATATACTCAGCTTCCATTGTGGAGTCAGCGACGGTATCTTGCTTGGAACTCTTCCAACATACCGTCCCTCCATTTAGGGTAAATACAAACCCTGAGATGGACTTACTATCATCTTTTTCGTTCTGGAAGCTGGAATCGGTAAAGCCCTCCATTTGGAGATCTCCGTTACCATACACCAAGAACATTTCTTTAGTTCTTCTCAAGTACTTCAAAATGTTCTTCACAGCAGTCCAGTGTTTCTCCCCTGGATTGGATTGATACCTGCTTACTGCACTCAGTGCATAAGCTACATCTGGGCGAGTACACAATATCGCATACATTATAGATCCTACCGCCGAAGCATAGGTTATAATGCTCATGCGATCCCTCTCCTTATCAGTCTTTGGAGACATCTCTTTGGAGAGGGTGATCCCGTGAAAAGCGGGTAAATTACCTCACTTGGAATCTTCCATGCTAAACCTCTTTAGTATGGTCTCAATGTATCTCGATTGGGACAATCCCAATAATTTCTTAGATCTATCTCTATAGATCTTAATCCCCAGAATGTACGAGGCATCACCCAGGTCTTTCATGGAGAACCTCTGCGATAAGAATAGTTTGACTGATTGTAGCATAGGAACATCATTTTCTATCAAGAGAATGTCGTCCACGTACAATACAAGGAATGTAACAATACTCTCTACAATCCTTTTATAAATACATGGTTCATCTACATTTTTGATAAAATCAAACTCTTTGATTCTATCATCAAAGCAGATGTTCCAACTCCGTGATGCCTGCTTTAATCCATAGATAGATTTAAGCAACCTGCATGTTTTTCCACTGGCCTTCTGGCTGATCGATAAAAACGCATTCTTCTAAATCACCATTTAGAAATGTCGTTTTAACATCCATCTGCTAGATCTCATAGTCATATTGAGAAGCTATAGCAAGCAGAATCCGAATGGATTTGAGCATCGCGGCTGGTGAAAAGGTTTCATCATAGTCCAAGCCTGGTCTTTGACGAAATCCTTTTGCGACTAGCCTAGCTTTATAGGTCTCCACCTGACCATTCACACCGATCTTTCTCTTAAAGATCCATTTGCACCCTATGGGTTTTACTCCCGAAGGTGCAACCTCCAAAGTCCATACTTTTGTTGGTGTGCATGGATTCCATTTCGGATCTCATGGCATCCAACCACTTCACCGAGTCACCATTCGTGAAAGCTTGCTGAAAACTAGTAGGATCATCATCATCCATGATGCAATCTTCTTTATCACCATCAATTAGAAAACCGTAGTATCTATCAGGTGGGCGAGAAGTCCTACTAGATCTACGGAGTGGCTGAGCTTCGTCAGGTTCTATTGAAACCTCAGATTCAACCAAATCATTGGTAATTGTTTGTGTATCTAGAATTTCTTCCAGTTCTACCGCATTGCCAACGGTATCATTTGTAAAATAATTCATTTTCTAAAAATGTGGTATACTGAGAAACAAACACCCTTTGTTCCTCCTTGTGGTAGAAAAGATATCCATACGAGTGTTTTGGATATCCCACAAATTTACACAAAATCGATCGTGTCTTGAGTTTGTCTAGATTCTGCTTTTTCACATGAGCCGGACAACCCCATATCCTAACTCTTTTAAGAGATGGTCTCTTCGCATACCATATCTCATATGGAGTGGTAGACACTGTTTTGGTCGGAACCCTATTCAATAGATATATCGCAGTCTTTAATGCGTGCCCCCAGAATAATATTGGTAATTCAGCATTACTCATCATTGATAGTACCATATCTAATAGGGTACGATTTCTCTTTTCCGACACACCGTTGTGTTGTGGTGTGTACAGAGGAGTGAGCTGAGAGAGAATCCCGTTCTCTTTTAGGAAATCTAGAAACTCTGAGCTTAGGTACTCACCTCCTCGATCTGATTGAAGTTTCTTGATACTCAAGCCTGTTTGTTTTTCTACTTCAGATTTATACTCCTTGAATTTTTCGAAGGCTTTGTACTTATGTTTCAACAAGAACACGTGCCCGAATCTCGAGAAATCATCAGTGAAAGTTATGAAGTATGAAAAACCACCTCTCGTATGTGTAGATATTGGTCTACATACATCACTATGTATGAGGCCTAAGAGTTCAGCAGCTCTCTCTCCGTGTCTAGTATACGGAGTTTTGGTCATTTTACCATTGATACAAAACTGGCAAGTCCCATAAGATTTATATTCAAACGGGTTAAAATATCCATCTTTATGTTGCTTGGTTAGTCTTGTTTCGTTAATATGACCAAGTTTACAATGCCAAATGAAAGCTTCATAACAATACAAAATTTTATCATTTCTTTACTAATAAAGAGAGTGATATGATTTTGTATATCAGGTTCGGTATCTAATAACATTCGTTCAGAATCAATGTATTTGGAATACAGGGTGACAGTGACCAACAGACTTGGCTGCAACACTTGCACCGTTTTCTGCCTCATGAAACTAATCACCCGTTCTCAGTTCTCTACCTATCTGTAGCCCTATGTAACAGATTACATATCTGGGATCCTGATCCGGTATCAAATACCCAGGACGTAGAGGATACAGAGAAATAGTTCTTTGTAACGAACACACCCGAAGATGATGCATCAGCATGCACTTTCTTCGTTTGGGCGGCACGGGAAATCTGGTATTCCCCTATTTCCTGCTCTGTCTTATAACAATTATAAGTTGGAGCGGGACCAACGTTCCCCAGCTCAGTATAACAAGCGGGTTCGGTCAATAATCCGTATTATTATCTTGATTAAGGCGTGATATGGTCGCTACCTGGAGAGAGAGAGAAGAAAACACTCAGCGTGCGCTCTTGCAAGAATAGATTGGTTATTATTTTATCTAATCAGGATGGCTCCCACTGTTTTTATCAAATCTTCCTTCAAACCCTAAAAGGAAAGACTAGCCGGGATTAATTACACGCTACAAGTTCGCCAATCTTTCAACCAGGCCAGTGTCGGTACTTTGAGGGAGGTCCCCCGTGCTTTCGTACGAACCTAATTAATGTAAACCTCGTTTTCCCAGAGGCGTAACCCCGTTGACACCTTTCTAGACACCTACTTGATCGGCTAATTGTAATGTGTAAAACTCTCCCAGGAGTAACTCTTACTCGCAGCGGGTATCGGGATCCAACTATCTCATAGAAGGTATGCAATCTCATTGCAAATTTCAACACTTGAAATTCCCGATAATATTTTTCCCCTAGCGTGCTATGACCTTGACGCATGCTAAACAACCCATAGTCCGTTAGTCAAGTTCAACCCGTACATTTCTTGATTGAATTAAACCCACCCGCACGACCCTTGACGCATGCCAAACAACGTTGTACGAATACCCTAATCCAATCGCATCGTATGTTAGCAGATAAGCACTAGTTAGCTACCGTACACTATGCCTTGACGCATGCCAAACAACCGCAGTACGAATACTAACTAGTACTTATCTGAAATGACGGAGGGCTACGACAGGTTTTTTTGAAAACCTATTGCGTAATGAACTTGATATCGTTGTAGAATCAAATGATTTTAAAATGGAGTGCTTTTGAGGCTTTTCTAGTTTTGCTAAAGGAGTCACTCCCGATGAAGGGATCGTTGGTCCTTTCCTCGTCGAATGAGGTGCGGGGATATATCATATATATCACAGTGCAAAGCATAAACTATAGAAGCAATCAAAAGACAAACCGAGGGGTGTAGCATCTGCCAGTTATTGCTAAAGGAGTCACTCCCGGTGAAGGGATCTCGGTCCTTTCCTTATCGAATAAGGTGCAGGATGTTCTACAAGGAACACCGCGATGCAAAGCAAGAACTGTAGCTACCTTTTTATTTTGAAATTCGATTCCACAACATCTTTAGGTTTCTTTTTCTTTCATTAATCACATTAATGAAGTCCCATCATTTAAATACCTAAACATCACAGATAAATACAACGTACACTTATGCCATCCGCATTCGCCTTGATGTCCCCTCGTGCACCGTTAGGTTAGGTAACTAACGGCAGAGCGGGGCAGGGCTAGCGCGGGTGTAAAACATAAGTAACGTCTATATAATATATCGTATATACTATATACAGTATTTATCACAGAACATCACATGATCACATCACAGATATCGCAGCAGAAGAAACATATGAAATATTGGATATACTAGGACGTCCGTGTTTTCAATACGAGCCAGTATAAAACACGGATTCCACGGTCGCGATGAATAGCCAAACCCACACCCTCAGACCCCTACGAGAGCGGCAAGCAACCCTACCAATTCTAGAGTTAGGAGACCCGGACTCGACTCCTCGAGTTGGTCTCCCACTGGACTCCAGAACCCGGTTACTTATGCCCTCCTCCTTGGGTCTATCCTAGTGCGGAAAAGTAAATAATATACAAAAGGTGATATCATCCGCAACCTGGAAGTGCCCCAATAAAAGAATATTACATACAAGTTTTTACATGAATGAAAATGAAAAACACTCATCTCACATAAAAAAACCCCGGCTATTAAAACACGACGATCTAATATAACATATCCAGCAACACATAACATCACATGTCATCAACGTAAGTAAATATGCGTATCCCAATTGTCGTTGACATATAGCAACGAAACCGGCGATATCACATATTACACTTACGGTCACAGAAAAGAAAGTGTAAAACTACAACAGTTGGAATCCGCAACCTGCATAGACATCGCATGCCTAATCAAATGAATTCCTTAGACATCGCATGCCTAACAATTATAAACCCCGTATTTTAGTCTCATTATCGAAAACTCTTTTCAATATCAAGTCGGACAATTCAACAAGATTCCCGACATTCTGATCGGATGCTCGTCGCAAACTATAGTAGACAGGCACACCCCCGATACCGTCGACGAAGTGCACCAAAGCGGAACACCGCTACCGCGAGCACCCGGATGGATGCTTTCGGCGACGGGGTTCTCCTATAGTCACTTGGTCGGGGCTTTGGGGTGTGGATGTCTATTAAGTTTACCCGGCGAGTATCCGCGTACGCTACGTGATTGCGACGGACTTTTGATCGCATCAAAATTCCGTGGCAACCGATCAAGTGAGACTAAAGTGCTATGTTTATAACATTCAAATCAGTTATCTCATAACTGCTTGTGGATTCCAAGTATTGTATCCCATTCCAGATAAATAGAAAATGTTAAACTTTCCGATCGAACAATCAAACACCCAAGTTTTCCCGAAACAGCTCAACACATGAAATAAGTTTAAAAACATCCAGTTCATGCCTCAGTACCAACGGTCCAGCCGTAGAAGGGTCAAGCCAACGCCTCACATGTGGCATGCCGTACTGCCCCAAACCCGAAGGTTCAAAGGGCAGTTCAAGACGGTCACATAATCGAGTTAAGGTTTGTTGTCTTCTAGAGGGTCCATCGCGTTACTTGCACTACTTAGAACGTGATTAAACCACGGAAAGATCCAACACTTGGAAATTTCCCAACAGGGGAAAAAGTGGGTATTTATATCCGGTCGAACTTTTTAACATATTCAAAAAATATCCGGAAAAACACAGACAAAGTTTGATAATCCGATCGAATCTACGAACTCCTAATACAACCCAGAATATTCAACTCTTGAATAAATATTAAAAATTCCCGGAAAATCCAGAACCAAAATATAGGAATTACTGTGCAAAATTTATTAGGCAATGTGACCATACTGCCGCGGAACCGCCGCAGAAGCCATGCTTCTGCCGCTGTTCTGCGGCGGTTTAGATGAATCAGGAGCTCCGTTTTGCACGATAATTCTTAGAACTTCCTGCTGAATTTTTTAAGAATTTTTAATCTGGAAAAAACCCAGTTTTTAAAAAATGTACAGAGAGCCGTTTTGAACTAGGGTTTCGGGTCGATCGGACTTCTAACTCCGTCTACGCATCGCCTAAGGCTCTAGCTAGTCTCTGATACCACTGTAGGGTTCCTAGGCACACTAATGAGGTCTCACAAGGCATCAACCATGCCAACTTCAAATTTTACAAGTGCCGAGAAACCCTAATACGGATCGTTGACTAGAGTTTAGGCGAAACTAGAAGCTGGTTAACAACTTAACTAAAGGGTAAACGGAAATACAACCTTTGTAGATCCGGTCCTCCACCTCCATAGCTCCATGACGGTGTACCCTCGCTGCGATCATCGGATCCCGGACTCTAGCGTCGGCTTCATCGGAGAAATGGGCGGGCTAGGTCATCGACTTCGATGCCGAAGATGATCTACGTCGAGGCAACACAAGATCTAGCTCCAACTTCACCAAGCCATGAAACTTGTGAAGAAAACACCCTATACTACTTGGCAAGTTGTAGAGGATGAAGAAATAGGAAGTGGGTTCACTTTAGAATTGGATTTCTCACTCTTTTTCTCAAGTTGCCATTGTTGGTAGCAAGGTTTTTCTTCATCTTTGAAGAAGAAGAAGAAGAAGAAGATAATATGATAAGTATTTTTTAAAATAGAAAATAAAATGATTCTTATCATATTTTTAACCATGGTTTTGTGTAGAGAACTAACTAGAGTTTAGATGAACGGTTAGGGTTAGGAGAAGAAGACAAAATGGTCACTTGGTCAAAGCTTCATGAAGCTTCAACAAGCTTCATGTTTGAAAGCAACCATTTTGTTTTTCTTTTATCTTTTAACCAAAAATGAAAAGATAAATAAATGAGTGAAATGAAACCCTAACCATTCACTAAACAAGGTTTAAGTCTTTACACAAATCCAAGTTTGCATATATCATCAAACATGATACAAACAAGTGCACAAAACTATATCATATATACAATGTGCACATCAAGTGAGAAAATCCATTTTAAGTGAACCAATACTAGTTAATGCAAAGTAATATATCAAATATATAATTATGCATTAAATCATTAAATCAACGCTTGATTTAATGATCCGGTCATACTGTATATAACCGACTAATATCAATAGTAACAACTTATCGAATCAACACTTGATCCGATAACCCGGCTATATCGCATATAACCGATCAATGTCACAAATCGCGAGAACCGAATACAGTATCACATACTGGTATCATTCTCGGTCCCGCACATATCTCATATGTGCTCCTATTTCGTTTCGCTTGAGCCAGGAAACCTCTGTGTAGGACTCTAAAGACTCGTCAATACTCCGGCAGCAGGTGATGATCATATCAAACACCCACAAGCCGCAAGCGGTCTGCTAAACGGGCACCCGGGTATTGAGCGATCAGAAGATCGACGAGCAAGCCCGCTCACACTCCTGTGAATCCAACCAGTAACACTTACCGTACAGTCCGGTCTGTTCGTCTGATATGTCGCATATCTCGCCTAGGGGTGGTAAACGTCAGACCCCAATAGCTCGATAAGTCGTGTCGATATAAGGTTTATAACAATTCGAGAAACTATTGGTAACACTTACCAGTAAATCTCAGCAACCCTGGCCAGGGATTTCCGGTTATAGCCAATCGAACACAGCGCAACATCAACTCCCTATACCGGGAGAGACGAATCCCCTCCTATCGCTCATTGCCTCCATGTGATTCGGGACTGTACCCAAAAACCACCGTTTTGCACGCCCTCTTGGACGTGGTAAGGTAGAAATCAAAGCACAGTGGGAATCACACAAGACTCTATGACGATCTCGGGTCAACAGACTACTCTATACCAGTGTCACCAGAGAACTGCCATCTGACGTAAGGTATAATACCATCTGGGAGTTCTCGGCGAGTCTGTCCAGTGTACCCAGTCTCTACTGAGCACCCGTATATCATCTCTGATGTCAAACACCAATGGATATGGGATCATCCATCACCCATCTGTATGGGTCGAGAAGGTATACGCTAGTCTAATCTGGTATATCGATGCCCCGTCTCGATACACCCACGACCAGGGACTTTGAAGGATGTACTTATGGACTACCATGTCCCCACTAGTATGATCCGCATCATAGTCCAGGTAGTCAAGTACACATCCTAAGGGCTTTACCAACATGTAACAGAGAGACAATCAGTGTACACGTTAAGGTAAAGAGCAACCAGATAGCATACTATCATGTCGAGCAAGAAAGTCCTCGCTATATATGTCCAAGCATCCACTACAATATACATCCTATGTATAGTAATGGCCTCTAGGGCATATATATAACTAACAATTTCTTATAAAAATCTAGTTTTTAAATATGGAGAATATACGTACAAGTTAAAACCATAATGCGATATCCGGTCAATCAAAATGTATACTCCCAAGTACGGATCTTCGTAAATATACGTAGCCATCCAAACGAGTATATTTTAACACTTTGGACATGAACATGATATATGGATGCAACCACAAGATATGGGGTACGATAACATGTCATGCTAGATATTAAAAATATTATTTGGTTATTATTTGTATTGTTTAAAAGATATGTGACCACAAAAATATATTATACATGTATATAGAATCTAGATGTACATGGATCCTCTGTACTAGTAAATATAAGACGTAATCATGAACCATGATGGGTTTCAAACATGCGGGTCGGGTCGGGTAGTAACCACAGTTACCAAATGCAATATCTGCATAAAAAATCAATAGTAATAAAGAAATCTGTCGCAAAATTTGAAATACCCCAAATACAATATCGTATAATAGTGCTAGGGTGTTACAGATAGTGGTTCTTGTAAGAGGGGTTGGATCTTTAATTGCATCCACGAGAAGCAGGGAACGGTAAATGGTCAATTCCTGCAGCGAAGTACACGATGTCTACTAGCAAGAAAGGTGATTTTCTCAGAGTTTTTGAGCAAGTAAGGGTTCCTGACAGTTACTCTTCAAATCTCTATAAGTGTATGGAAATGAAACATAAAAAAACTTTCTCACCTTAAGAGTCACGACTACACGTGATCATGCAACAATTACTACCCGTCGCAATTAGGGCGTTACAGGATAAGGATGTTGTCTCGGTTGTGACGGATCATTATCATTGCTTTCAAGATTTAAGCTCTAAGGAATATAGATCAGATGATTTTATAAATTTGAAGAACAAAGTTTCTATTATTCTCTGTAGATTGGAGATGTTGTTTTCGCCTACGGTTTTCGCAATCATGTTGTATCTCACAATTCATTTTGCAAGGGAGGCGCATTTAGATGGACCTGTAAATTATCGGTGGATGTATCCATTCGAAAGGTAAGCAATGGTTACGTATTTAATAGTTAACTTTAATTTTCAAATAATATTTATTATATCATCAATTAAACTTATCAAAATTAAATCCTTAGGTTCATGTTTAAGATAAAATGATATATCCGTAATAAAGCTATACACGAGGGGTCGATTGTCGAAGGGTTTCTCACCGAAGAATGCATGACATTTTGTTCTATACATCTTGAGGAGGCTAAGACTGCAATCAACGGGCCGCGCCGTAACGAGGGCATCATGGGTAACGAGGGACAAGGATTAATATCATATTTTCGTGGAGGTGGGAACATAATAAGTGTCGTGAACCATATCACACTTCACAGTGAAGAGCTAGGCACAATATATAAATATGTATTATTTAATTCTGACGAGATCGACATATTTCAAGAGTATGTATATAGTCTAGTTCATAGTATATAATATGATTTCAAGAAAATATTTTTCTCAACACAAAAATATGAAATTACCTAACTGCATTGTTTCATAGTTAGATTATGGAAAGCTCAGTACAGATCATCGAGAGGTCAATCGCTACCGAGGCATATTAATAATACTCGAAATCGAGAATTTGTGACATAGTTTAACCATTATATAAGTTTAACAATAAAATATATTCAAGTATATAATTTATGTCTCATCTCTTAAACTAAATGCAAATTTGAAATCATATCTTGCCTTATTAGGTCCATACAGTCATAGATACCAATATAATAGAAGATATAAAAATACTTGCCTCCGAACCAGATCCAGTAGTTGAGCGTCTTACTGGTTATAGCATTAGTGGATATAGATTTCACACACAAATTAGAGATGCACGTAGAAAGTTCCAAAACCACGGCGTTTTTTTAACATCAACCACAATAGGTTACGTATCGTCTAGAGATCTCAATCAAACCACGGGACAACTTGACAACTACTGTGTGCTACAAAATATAGTGCGGGTATGTTATCGTGCATACAGGGTTGTACTATTCAAGTGCATGTGATATGACCTCAAGACAGAGCGATGAGGATACAAAGTAGAAAACGGGTTAATCTTACTAAATTCATTAAAACTCGCGTACATGATTGAGCCTTACATATTAGCGAGTCAAGCACGTCAATATTTTTATGTCAAGAACCCTAGTGATGCTTTCTGGCATGTTGCTATTGGCACAAATCCGTGAGACTATTATAATATGTGAAATCCTGATAAAAATCTTGAAATTAGCAACCCCAACACACTAGTCACCCCGTTACAAGACCTGACTATGGATATCGATGATGTTAGCCTTTCAAGGGCTGACATCACTCCAGAGATTGTTGTAGAGAACGAATCATCAAGATCCACTGTCTGTAGACAAAAACGAACAACGTGTGAACCGGAACAATTCATCGATGACTCCGAGCAAAATTCAACAAGTGATAATAGTGCTACAGAGGATGATGATTACTTAATTTTACCTGCCTGTACTATTCATAATTTTATAGACGGTTAAATACTTAAGAATTTATCGCAATTTTCTGTTTCATCTATTTTATATACATGTGGCTTTTAGATATGTAGAATTTAAATTATTTACTGAATATCTTGACTGTGATAAATTTAATTTCATCTACAACTATATAATTTTGCTTAAATATTTCTTGAAATTCTTATTTTATATGTATGTTGGATTAGATATTTTTCAGAATATGAGTTCGCGACGTGATTGTGGACGTGGACGGTCTCCTTCTGCATCTAGACCCTTGTCTAAGGAGCTTGCTGCATCCAGTTCGTCGAGTCGGGGTTCTAAGAAAAGGGGCCCCATACAGGCAATGGATATATGGGGTCAAGGGCAAGACGACCCAAAAATCGAGGTGCGTATATCGAGGACGAGAGGTTTCGTTGAGCCCGGGGCAAAACGGCTAAAAATATTCTGTGTCTCGATCTGCAATAACGAAAAATGCATGCCGCATGGCGTGAAAGTCGATTCCCATTATGTATCGGTGGATTGGTCGGCGAAAAATCTGGAGGCCAAGAAGCAAAAGGCTTTAGATGAAATTTTGGTAATGCTATTTAATTAAGTATTCGTTCATTAATTTTGCATATATGTTCTTGATGCTAATACCTTTTCGGTGTTTCTTTGTAAGCGCGCTTTATCGTTGTCTGGTGTATTGACAGTTCTCCTGTATCTCTGCACGTCGTCCGAGGACTGTTTAGATACATGTTGAGGAAATAAACCGACAAAATAAGTTGCAAGCAGGAAAAAATTTCCCAGTTTTTTCGATCGTATTCCGTCGAATATATTTCGACGAAATAAAGTACCCGACAAATAAATTAGGCACCAGACGAAATAACATTTTTTCGTTGTAATGTATTGCATCGGACATCAGCCGACAAAATAGTTTATTTCATCGGGTGTACCTTTATTTCATCGGGCATCTACCAACGAAATAAATGGGTATTTCTTGTAGTGAAAACAGATATATCACTGATACACCAATTTCTTGCCCGATCCCTTCTTTTAGCAGCTTAAGATCTTTCATCCTTGCTCTCCAACAACTCTCGGAGCTTCCTGGTCCCTAACAATGGGGATCGTGGTGTTGTCGCCGGCCCGAACTATATGGTCTTCTGATGATGCTCTATATTGAGGATCTCCCAGATCAAGACATGTGGCAGATGACGTGTCCCAGAATCCAGAAGAGAGGGCCCACAAGGGACCGACCAGGCCGCCCCTGTACCCGACCTACAAGCACAAAGCTGGCTCACCTCAGAGCCCCCTGCAAATTGGCCTCCTCGGCCTCCCAGCTCGCCTCCGAGCTACCATAGGACCAAGATACCTCGGCCCTCTCGTTCATTCCCGAGCTCTTCCGCCGAGGCCATCTTCCTCGGTCCTTTCGATCGACCAACTCCACCACTCACAAGCGTAACCGCCGCTCCGCAAATCTCACCATGCGCGGATACTCCGCCGACAGCATCCCACGTTCCACGCCATCATGATCCCCATTAACGGGCGATCCGCTCTTTACACAGGCGTAACGTCGGGAGCATAACTGCCGGCGAAATTCTCACGCCTACTGCTGCGCACTGCCGCCATTATATAAACCCCCATCACATAGGGGTCAAGTAAGCCATTTTTACTCCACTTAGCCGTTACTCTGCTCGGATCTTATGCTAACTTGATCGTCAGAGGGTCCTCGGTGGTACCAAACCATCCCGGGACTTCCTTGCAGGTACTCGGCGTAGGATCCTCAAAACCACCAATCTCCTCAACCCATTGAGACCCACACGCTATAGGAGATCACTTCCAAAATCCACCGGAAGATCGACGGAAGACAACATCTGACGGGGACCCGAAAAGGACCTCCGTCAGTTGGCGCCGTCTGTGGGAAATAAACTCCACAAAAAACAAAGTTGGCCTTCCGATCTCCATCCACATGGCAAGAGATCACCCTGAAGACCCAGGTACCAGCCGCCGCCTCCCCCTCGCCGGAGGCGCGGATGAACCTCCTCCTCCGACCGTCATAAATGCCCTCGCCGGCCGAATAGACCGACTACAGTCCATGGTGGAGGCGCTCGTCCGCGTTTAAATGGCCAGGCCAGGTCCCCAGATCGCCGCTCCTCCGCTTCCAGATGACTCTGCCCTCGCCGGCACGGCTGGCCATTGGCAGGCTACGTCCCACGGCCACAGATCTCACGGACCGATACTCTCGGAGGCCCGCTGGGCGCCCCATAGCTCCACACCAAGATCCGCCGCCAGAGCGCCCCGCTTCAAGCCTCCTCGAGGCCTTCACCCCCCTGAAAAGATGTCGGTCACCTCGCCTGTCCCCAGGCATGACCAACACCTCCTCCCTCGACAGGGTCAAACAGAGGGGGCTCGCCATGGCGGCTCGAGGGCAACCTCGCCCGAGGATTTGAGGAACCTCATCAAAAGGAACCGGGGCCACACCCAGACGCAGATCTCCCATAGCAGAGGCCAGGGATCACAAGACGCCAAATCCTCGGGGTACCACGGCCGACTCGACTCCCTCAAGAAGAAGATCAAGGGAATACGCCGAGAAGGTCACCTCTCGGGCGACGGGTATAAGTACGCTGCCGACTCGCTCACCAAGCCATTTACCAAGGGGCTGCTCATTGTTCACGTCTCCTCGCGCAACAAGCCCCCTAAGGTCTCTCTATTCGATGGGAAAACCGACCCGAAAGAGCATTTGGATGCTTTCACCGCGGGAATGAGCTTCTAGGACCATTCCGACGCCGCACAGTGCAGAGCCTTCCCAGCCACCCTCATCCGCTCTGGTCGGGACTGGGTCAGAGGGCTTGAGCCTTGCTCGATCTCGACCTTTGACGAGCTGGCTACTCAGCTCCTCGGCCACTTTGTCGGGAACCGTCGGCAGAAGCGCACAGTTGACTATGTTCTCCGCCGAAACATGGAGACGGGACCGCGTAGGTCCGTCTTGCCTAGATTTCGAGGGCAGATGCTAATTGGTGCTATCCGTCCACCTCTACGAAGACGCCAAGTTGATTTATGACACCATGTATCGAAGGTTTAAACAGATGCGGCCGATGTAGCAGACTTCGTCAGATTCCCTATCATTTGAGGGGTTTTTTTTATTGTGGGGACGCTCTTCCCTGCAGGCGCAAGCCCCTGCAATTAATTACGCTACCGCATCGCGGTAAAAACTTTCTCCTTCTCCAGATGGTCACTTCATGTCGTGTGTGTTTGTTTTATTTTTGGTTGCCCGTGGATTGTATACAGAGACTAATTAATGTTGTCGCCCGTAGGGCGTCGATTAGTCCAAATCCGTATCTTCTTAGATTTGGGTTTGGGGTTGGGTTTAAGGATATGTTAGTCTCATTTGAAACTAAGATCAACTTAAACATTTGTTAAGGATACGTTAGTCTAATTTTAGACTAAGATCAACTTAACATGATCATTTAGATCCAACAAAAGAGCATTTTGGGCTCCATTGTTTAGTTTAAGGACATTACGGTCAATTACCAGTTTAAGGACATGGTGGTCCAAGGTTAAGGACATCGTAATCCATGGGTTTAAAGGGAACCCACAGTCCGAGGTTAAGGACATCATAGTCCGTGGGTTTAAAGGGACCCCACAGTCCGAGGTTAAGGACATCATAGTCCGTGGGTTTAAAGGGACCCCACAGTCCGAGGTTAAGGACATCATAGTCCATGGGATTAAAGACCCCACAGTCCAGTTTAAAGACGTCATAGTCTATGAAATGTCTGGTCGTCGGGACCCGTCACCTCTCTGAAGACGTTGAAGGATTACAACGACAAATATCAGAGGAGTGAAGAGATGTACCCTTGAACCAATTTTGGTTGGGATCTGTAGTCCAATTTGGGACTAAGATTTGTTAAAATATTTATGAGCATATGGGCTCAATTAATCTGAATTAAGGACTTATGGCCAATCTTGGGCTAAGTCCAATCAGGTTAAAAAGTTTAACATTTATTTTGGGCTATTGAGCATTTATTTGGGCTTGGCCCTTTTAACAATGCTGAGCATTGATTTGAATTCTAACAATATTTGTCTTTTACTGAATGATGAGCATTCATTATAGCTCTGGGGCTTATTAAAGAACAATTTATTTTCTATCAGCACACACGTGAGGAGCACGTGGTGCACTTGGCGCTTTGCGCCAGATGACGAGCGCATTGCGCTAATTTATGAGTGCATTGCGCTGTTAGTTCAGTGGCGCACACATAAGTGACATGTGGTGCGCTGGGTGCTGAGCGCCAATCAATGAGTGCAGTGTGCTTCTGCTGAGTAGCGCACATGTGAGGGAAAAGTGTTGCGCTTAGCGCTAAACGCCAGATAATGAGCGCATTACGCTAATTTATAAGCGCATTGCGCAATTAGTTCAGTGGCGCACACGTGAGTGACACGTGGTGCGCTTGGCGCTGAGCGCCAGTCCATGAACGCAGTGCGCTAGTTCAAGAGCGCAAAGCGCTAACTTTTGAGTGGCACACTCGTGAGTGACACGTGGTGCGCTCGGCGCTGAGCGCCAGTCCAAGAGCGCAGTAGCACATTTGATCAATTTTATGATCTGGGAAATAAATTCTCCCTTAGAAGAGACTTTGTCTCAAAATCCTAAGAACAAAAGTTCTTACTTTGTAGGAGATGTCTTTAATCTCTTATGTTGATGAAAGGCTTTGCCTTTATGGATCTGTGATCCTCAAGAGAATTAAATTATTCTCCCTCCCCTTTTATAATAAGATGTTTATGATCTCTTTTAGATCTACGAAAAAGTAAATTCTTCTTTATGATGAGATCTTTTGATCTCTTTGTAAAAGACATTGGTCTTGCAGATCTATGATCTGTGAGAAAGAAGTAAATTCTTCTTTTTTAAATTATGAGATGATTTCATCTATCTGTTCTTTTACCTTGAATAAAAGAAGTTCTTCTATCGAGAGCTTGGCTCTTCTTTCTAATATTTTCTCAAAGCTTCTGGGGGGGTTCCTCTCTATGCTTCTGTATATCGAGACTTGAAGTCTTGGGGCCTTTATATAGGGCAAGCTGACCAGTTCAATCAGTTAAGGAGATCTTTTCTCCAATTGATTTGGGGAATTTCCCATCGTTGGATCTTTGATCCAAGGGCTTCTGATTTACAGAAGGCAATCTTCTTGTTTTTAACAAGATTGGTAAATCTTTCCATACAGAATTTATTCTGTATTTTTGGTGATTTTTAATCGCCATTGGATCGTTGATCTAACGGTGCTCTGATTTACAGAGCGCAATTTTATTGTTTGGAAAGATTTTGAGACATCTTTCCTTAACAGAATTTAATTCTGATTAATTAATGATTTATCATTATTATTAGATCTTTGATCTGACGGTGGGGACCTTTTAGTTCCAGCGCTAGCGCACACGTGCTTAGGGCGCAGCGCACTAGGCGCTGTTTCTGAAGCGCTGCTTCATTTCAAAATTTGAATTTTGAACAGAGCTTTGCTCTGATTGGAGGAAACAAATGCCCCCCACCGTTGCGCTCACGTGGCCCACACGTGAGTGCAGCGGTGGCAGCATCTCTGCCGTTGGATCAACTCAGAAGTTCAAACGACTATTTATGCCTATAAATAGGACCCTTGGCCCTTTAGAAGATTCTGTTCATCTTCTTTCTTCTGAGAATTTTAATTCTCTTTCAGAGCATAGCTCTTCATTTTAAGAACTTTTCAAGAGTCAAAACTTCTGCTAAAATTTAGGTAAAGATTAAATCTTTTTAAGAATCTAGGGTTTCACCCATTAATAGAGCTTTTCTCTTCATAGATCTTTGATCTAAAGAAAACCCTTTTAGGGTTTCATCAATAGAGCTTTGCTCTCTTGAACCCATAGATCTAAAGAGATCTTTCTTGGGGTTTTTTAGCCCATGAATGAACAGAGCTTTGCTCATGAAGAACTCTTAGAGTTTGTTCATAGATTTCAGAATTTTTAATTCATTAAAACTCTTATTTTAAATTTTCTGATGGTTATTCCATCGTTTTTACAGAGCAAGGCTCTTGAGGAATTTTTATTCCTTCATCATTAAAGTTGACAAATGTCACTCTATCACAGAGCACTGCTCTCGAGGGGAGATTTACTCCCTGGCACGAGGAATTCTCATTAAATGAGAATCAATTGAGGATTTCCTCATTTAATGACAGTCTCATCAAATGATGAAACTGTTTTATTAATGATGAACTGTCATATAGATTATATGGGTCCCCTTTGGTCCTTTTTCACTGCATTGCAGTGTGGTACAGATTTAATGTACCTAGTGACAGAACTTAAACCGTAGCATTGGCGGCTGACAATTTGTTCTTTTCGGCGCAGGTGACATGTCTTTCGACACTTCCTTCCCGTTCGTCCGCTCAGAAGGCGGATTCCCTGAAGCGCCCGTAGAACGAGAGGTTATTGCGCTGATTAAAGACCATGACCCGGAGTACAAGAATCTTCATCTATGTGGTAGATGGTATGATCAAATTATCAGAGGCTGTCGGAGCTTTTCTTGTGCGACACCCTCGGAGCCCATCTCTGCGATCCCTTATGCAGATGCACCCCCGATAAGCTACATTGTAGAGGAAGTGAATTGGATTTCAGAAGGTCTCCTTCGGCCTTCTATTGCCGCAGTACCCGTGCAGCCGCCGGTGGCTTTGGACACTTTGGGGCGGTGCATATGTCAGGGCTAGTCGCGTCCTTGGGGATAGCCCTACAACATAGGACTAACTCCCCGCCATCCGGCCGGATACTTACAGTGGGCCCGATATATTTTATCGGCGAAGAAGTCGCAGCTACTGAAGCTCGGATTGTACCCTACGATCTACGCTTCCTTGTTCCAAAATTCGGCACCTCCGACATGGTGGATCAAGGCGTTTTTAGAGCAGTGGAACATTCCGACCCACACCTTCCTCCTGTTGGATCGAGAAGTCTCCATTTCCTTAGAGGAATTTGCCGAGGTCTCTGGTTTACCCGTTAGGGGAGAGCATTATGAGGAGCTGCTTCCTCCGGATGAGTATATTTTTGCCACCAAATCAGTGGTGATGGGTCTTACCCCAGAGAACGCCATTCAACACCAATTTCCAAGTTTGATAAAGGTGTTGAATGTCTACGAGGGCCTATTTCTTGAATCTGGAAGCCAGGGGGTTAGCTTTGCGGACTTCATTTCCCGTTTCCTTCGTCCTGAAGTTTTGTCGCGACAAGGTGAAAAGTTTGCCAAACTTGATGATCCTTTCGGCCTTGGCTTGGACCGCCGGCCAATATTGGAAGCCGATCAGAAAGATTTCTTTCTTCCTAACACCGCGATCGTCCCCTTTTCAGAGATTGCCGCTCCAGGCATCGATGAGGAAGCATTCTTTCTAGGGTTCCTCGGTTTATGGTTAAGCTGGTTCGCGCTTCCCATGCACCCTCGCTACATGAGGCCTTCTTTCTTCTACCCCGCGCATCGAATGGTTGCCGGGATACAAGTGGCCATCGGGATTGCTGGGTTAGCCCACCTGTATCACGACCTCAGCTTGGCAGCGAATACTACTGAGCCAGGGGTGCAGCCTGCCAACTTTTTAATGCATTATTTTACCTCATGGCTTGAGTTGCACGTATTCGGGGTCTTCGGTATCTACAGAAGACCTTCCTTTTATGATAGATGCAAGTTCCTTCGGATAATGCGGCTGGTCGACGCATCCATCGTAAATCCGTCACCGCGGGAAGCTAGGGGCTTGCTCCTTCATCCACGCACGGTTGGAGATGGTATGTCCTTTACCGATAAAATTTTGACCGTCGGCCAGGAATCCGTGAAGACGGTGCTGCCATTGCAGGACATCTTTAAAAACGGGGCCTCTGTGTTGAAAGCTCAGGAAATTCTTCATCTGTACTCCATCCGGCCGGGCTTTCTCATATTTAGGCAAAATGATGCGGCGTTATTCATGAGATACAATCCGCATCGTTTCGCCCAGCAGCCGAGCTATAACCAGGGCGTCCCGCTTGAGGCTTTCTTGGTAGAACCTGCTGCTACCGAAGAGGGAATGCGAAGCGCGCTGCATCATTTCATGTGCCTAAACACAGGGTCCAACTTTTTCATTAGTGAACCGAGTTGCGTTCCTAAGGCCCTGAATGTGTATGTGGCGTGGTACCAACATTCGATGGGTGCCGTCATTAGGGAGGAGAAGCGACCGCTGCTTGATCGCAAGGGCACCCCTCCGGCTAGCAATCCAAGTGTTCCTCTGAAGCGACGGACCATTGTCCGCTTTCCCTTAAGAGAAGTCGCTGTGGTCGAGGTCCCGAGTGATGTGCCTGTAGGGTTCCTAGTCAAACACTAGAGGTCTCACAAGGCATCAACCATGCCAAATTCAAATTTTCCGGTGCCGAGAAACCCTAAACTAGATCGTTAACTAGAGAATAGGCGAAACAACAAGCTAGTAAACGACTTTACTGCTAAGTGAAAGAGACTACAACCTTTGTAGATCCGGTCCTCCACTTCCTTAGCTCCGTGATGATGTCCCTCCGCTGCGATCATCGGATTCCGGACTCTAGCGATGGTTTCGTCGAAGAAATGATCGGGCTAGGTCGTCGACTTCGATGCCGAAGATGATCTACGTCGAGGCAACTCAAGATAAAGCTCCAACTTCACCAAGTCATGAAACTTGTGAAGAAAACACCCTACACTACTTGGCAAGTAGTAGAGGATGAAGAAATAAGAAGTGGGTTCACTTTGGATTTGGATTTCTCACTTGAAATCATCACTTGACATTTTTCAAGAGAGCTTTTCTTTTTCTTCACTTGAAGAAGAAGATGAAGAAGAAGAAAAAGAATTATTCGACAAAATAATAATTCAAGTGAATGGTTATCATAATGCAACCATGGGTGAGGCTAACTCATGTAGAGAATAAACTAGGGTTTAGGTTTAATGGTTAGGTTGAGGCAAAAGACAAAATGGCAAAGACTTTCAAAGCTTCATGAAGCTTCATGGATAAAACAAAGCATGCCTCCATGTTATTCTTTGCCAAAATAAATAAATGAATAAATAAATTAAATATAAACCTTAGCCATTAACCTAAACAATGGTTTAAAGCATACACACACAAGTTTGCATGTATCATCAAACATGATACAAACTAGTGCACAAACATATATCATATATACAATGTGCACATTCAAGTGAGATAATCAATCTTAAGTGAACCAATACTAGTTAATGTAAAGAAATATATCAAATATATAATTATACATTAAATCATTAAATCATTAAATCAACACTTGATTTAACGATCCGGTCATATCGCATATGACCGACTAATATCCAATGTATCGACTTATCGAATCAAACCTTGATTCGATAACTAGGTTATATCGCATACAACCAATCGATACTTTCATCGCGAGAATAGAATACGGTATCACATACACGCATTATTCTCGGTCCCGCACACATCTCATATGCGCTCCTATTTCGTTTCGCTTGAGCCAGGAAACCTCTGTGTAGGACTCTAAAGACTCGTCAATACGCCGGCAGCAGGTGATGATCATATCAAACACCCACAAACCGCAAGCGGTCTGCTAAACGTAACGGCCACCCGGGTATTGAGCGATCAGAAGATCAACGAGCAAGCCCGCTTACACTCCTGTGAATCCAACCAGTAACACTTACCGTACTGTCCGATCTGATCGTCTGATATGTCGCATATCTCGCCTAGGGGTGGTAAACGTCAGACCCCAGTAGCTCGATAAGTCGTGTTGATATGAGGTCTATAATAGTTCGAGAAACTACTGGTAACACTTACCAGTAAATCTCAGCAACCCTGGCCAGGGATTTCCGGTTATAGCCAATCGAACACAGCGCAACATCAACTCCCTATACCGGAAGAGACGAATCCCCTCCTATCGCTCATTGCCTCCATGTGATTCGGGACTATACCCAAAAACCACCGTTTTGCACGCCCACTTGGACGTGGTAAGGTGGAAATCAAAGCACAGTGGGAATCACACAAGACTCTATGACGATCTCGGGTCAACAGACTACTTTGTACCAGTGTCACCAGAGAACTGCCATCTGACGTAAGGTATAATACCATCTGGGAGTTCTCGGCGAGTCCGTCCAGTGTACCCAGTCTCTACTGAGCACCCGTATATCATCTCTGATGTCAAACACCAATGGATATGGAATCATCCATCGCCCATCTGTATGGGTCGAGAAGGTATACGCTAGTCTACTCTGGTATATCGATGCCCCGTCTCGATATACCCTCGACTAGGGACCTTGAAGGATGTACTTATGGACCACCATGTCCCCACTAGTATGATCCGCATCATAGTCCAGGTAGTCAAGTACATATCCTAAGGGCTTTACCAACATGTAACAGAGAGACAATCAGTGTACACGTTAAGGTAAAGAGCAACCAGATAGCATACTATCATGTCGAGCAAGAAAGTCCTCCCTATATATGTCCAAGCATCCACTACAACATACATCCTATGTATAGTAATGGCCTCTAGGGCATATATATAACTAACAATATCCCACTTGCACTAGGGCCATCTGTATAGCAGTGGTTGTAGTATCTCATACTCAACCATCCCATAAAAGTCTCTCTCTGGGAAAAGGCTTTTATGAGTGGATCCGCCGCGTTGTCCTCTGAGTCTGTTCTCCTAACCTCGATCACCCTGGAGATCAACCATCTCCATGATCAGGTGATACTGCATTAGAATATGTCTGGATCATTGATGGGACAGGCGTTCCTAGGCATAAGCCATAACTCCATTGTCTCACAATGGGAGGAACGAAGTTCATCTCATGAACAAATATACATCCAGACTGCCTCTTTGGTAGCATCTTAAGTAGCGATGTATCCAGCCTTTATCGTCTAGTTTGCCACGGTATCTATCTTGGAACTCTTCCAACATACCGTCCCTTTACTGAGGGTAAAGACAATGCCAGTGACTGACTTTCAGTCGTCCTTATCACCCTGGAACCCTTCCAGCGATTCTCCCCAGGATCGATTGATACCTTCTCACTACAACTAGTGAGTATCCTAACATCAAATTAGATCTATCTCATAGATCCAAAACCCAGGATTTAGTAGGTATCACTTTGATCCTATATGGAGAATCCTTGTGATAAGCGGAGATTGACCGAGCGTAGCATAGGAAACTCCTTCCCTATCAAGAGTATGTCATCCACGTACTCTACGAGGGTCACTACCATACTCCCTACTACCTTTTTGTATATACAAGGTTCATCTACCATTTTGATGATGTAAAACTGTTTGACTAACTCATCAAAACAGACGTTCCAACTCCGCGATGCCTGCTTTATCACATAAAACATCTTGCACACGTTTTCGCTGCTCCCACTGTCTACGAAGCCCTCTGGCTGTGTACTTATAGACGCTCTCTTCCAAAACATCATTTAGAAAAGCAGTCATGACATCCAACCACCAGATATCGTAGTCATGGTATGTATCCGTGGCAAGTAGGATCTGGATGGACTTAAGCATAGATCCTTAGAAAAGGTTTCAACATAATCCATGCCTGGTCAATGATGCAAACCTTTAACAAGTCTAGCTCTGAAAGTCTCAACTTTTCCATGTACACCAAGTAATCTTCTCAAGATATACTTGCTCCTGATGGGGATTTAACCCTTCAGATATAGCAACTAAAGTCCATACTTTGTTGGTGTATAAGGATTCCATCTCAGATCATTAAGCATCCAGCCATTCTTACAGAGTCCCACTCCTGATGGCCAGCTCGAAACTAGTTGGGTCATCATCTCATGATGCAATCCTCACTCCCACTGTCATAGAGAAACCGAAGTATCTCTCGGGTGGGTGAGGAAACCTACTAGATCGGCGGAGAGGCTGAGGTTCGTCGGTTACTATTGAATCCTTTGGTTCTATCAAATCATCAGCTGCAGTTCGTATAGCTGGAACCTTTTCAGTTCTACAGAACAGACATTGCCTCGATCTTGTCCGGATTTTGCTTTTAGACATAGGCCGGACAACCCCAAATCTTAACTAACTTAAAAAATGGGCTCTTCCCTTTCCATATCACATATGAAGTAGTAGGCAACTGATTTGATTTGAACCTTATTCAATAGGTATGCAACTTCTCAAGTGCATAACTCCCAAAAGGAAATAGGAAACTCAGTAGTACTCATCATAGAGCACACCATATCAAATAAGGTGTAATTGCTCCGCCCCGATACACCATCGTGCTATGGTGTATGCGGAGGAATAATGCTTAGAGAGAATCTCATTCTCCTTTAGAATAGTCCAGGAATTCCGTGCTCAAGTATTCTCCTCCTCGATCACATCAAAGGACATAATACTTATACCCGTTTTGGTTCTCTACTTCTAACTTATATTATGTGAATATCTCAAAAGGTTCGGACTTGTGTTTCAACAGGAACATATGTCTGAATCTAAAGAGATCATCAGAGAATGTAATGAAGTACAAAGAACCGGTCTTGGCATGTGTAGACAGGGGACCTACATACATCAACATGTATCATCCCAAGAGTTCACTAACTCTTTCTCTGTTTCCAGTAAACAGAGCTATGGTCATCGTATCTTTGTGACATGACCAGCAAGTTTCACAAGATGTAAATTCAAACTCATTTAAATATGCATCTAAATGTAACTTTAGCCAGTCGGGTCGCATTGATATGACCTAGTCTACAATGCCTCAAGAAGGATTCGTTCATTTCTGAACTCTTCCTCTTGTGTGTGTTCTGTATACTAAGAACTGTAGTTTGATTTAGAACATCAATGTTTTTAGATAACGTTCCTTCCTGAACCGATCAACTTTTGATATAGGAAATGTTCAAAACATTATCCAACAATACAAAATTTTATCATTTCTTTACTAATAAAGAGACTGATATAATTTTGTATATCAGGTTCGGTATCTAATAACATTCGTTCAGAATCAATGTATTCTGGTAATACAGAGTGACAGTGACCAACAGACTTGGCTGCAACACTTGCACCGTTTTCTGTCTCATGAAACTTATCACCCGTTCTCAGTTCTCTACCTTTCTGTAGCCCATGTAACGAATTACATTAGCGGGATCCTGATCCGGTATCATATACCTAGGACGTAAAGGACATTTGAGAAACAGTTCTTTGTAATGAACACACCCGAAGATGATGCATCAACATGCACTTTCTTCGTTTGGGCGGCACGGGAATTCTGGTATTCCCCAATTTCCTGCTCTGTCTTATAACAATTATAAGTTGGAGTGGGACCAACGTTCTCCAGCTCAGTATAACAAGCGGGTTCGGTCAATATTCCGTATTATTATCTTGATTAAGGCGTGATATGGTCGCTACCTGGAGAGAGAGAGAAGAAAACACTCAGCGTGCGCTCTTGCAAGAATAGATTGGTTATAATTATATCTAATCAGGACGGCTCCCACTGTTTTTATCAAATCTTCCTTCAAACCTTAAAAGGAAAGACTAGCCGGGATTAATTACATGCTATAAGTTCGCCAATCTTTCAGCCAGGCCAGTGTCGGTACTTTGAGGGAGGTTCCCCGTGCTTTCGCACGGACCTAATTACAGTAAACCTCGTTTTCCCAGAGGCGTAACCCCGTTGACACCTTTCTAGACACCTACTTGATCGGCTAATTGCAATGTGTAAAACTCTCCCAGGAGTAACAATTACTCGCAGTGGGTATCGGGATCCAACTATCTCATAGAAGGTATGCAATATCATTGCAAATTTCAACACTTGAAATTCCCGATAATATTTTGCCCCAAGCGATCTATGACCTTGACTGAGTCAACAAACCATAGACCGCAAGTAAAGTTCAACCCGTCATTTCTCGATTGAATTAAACCCACCCGCACGACCCTTGACTGAGTCAACAAGGCCGCACAATTACCCTAATCCAATTGCATCATATGCTTTGCAGATAAGCACTAATCAGCTACCGCACACTACACCTTGACTGAGTCAATAAACGCAGCACTAATACTAACTATTACTTATCTGAAATGACGGAGGGCTACGACAGGTTTTTAAGAAAACCTTTTGCGTAATGAACTTTATATCGTTGTAGAATCAAATGATTTTAAAATGGAGTGTTTTTTAGGCTTTTCTAGTTTTGCTAAAGGGGTCACTCCTGGTGAAGGGATCGTCGGCCCTTTCCTCGTCGAATGAGGTGCGGGATATATCATATGTATCACTGTGCAAAGCAGAAACTATAGAAGCAATCAAAAGACAAACCGAGTGTATAGCATCTGCCAGTTATTGCTAAAGGAGTCACTCCCGGTGAAGGGATCTCGGTCCTTTCCTTATCGAATAAGGTGCAGGATATATCATATATACCGCTGTGCAAAACAAGAACTGTAGCTACCTGTTTTAATTTTGAAAATTCGATTCCACAACATCTTAGGTTTCTTTTCTTTCATTAATCACATTAATGAAGTCCCATCATTTAAGTACCTAAACATCACAGATAAATACGACGTACACTTATGCCATCCGCATTCGCCTCGATGTCCCCTCGTGCACTATTAGGTTAGGTAACTAACGGCAGAGCGGGGCGGGGCTAGCGCGGGTGTAAAACATAAGTAATGTCTATATAATATATCATATATACTATATACAGTATCTATCACAGAACATATCACATGATCACATCACAGATATCGCAGCAGAAGAATCATATGAAATATTGGATATACTAGGACGTCCGTGTTTTCAATACGAGCCAGTATAAAACACGGATTCCACGGTCACGATGAATAGCTAAACCCACACCCCTAGACCCCTACGAGAGCGGCAAGCAACCCTACCAATTCTAGAGTTAGGAGACCCGGACTCGACTCCTCGAGTTGGTCTCCCACTGGACTCCAGAACCCGGTTACTTGTGCTCTCCTACTTGTGTCTATCCTAGTGCGGAAAAGTAAATAATATACAAAAGGTGACATCTTCCACAACCTGGAAGTGCCCCAATAAAAGAATATTACATACAAGTTTTTACATGAATGAAAATGAAAAACACTCATCTCACATAAAACCCCCCGGCTATTCAAACACGACGATCCAATATAACATATCCAGCAACACATAACATCACATGTCATCAACGTAAGTAAATATGCGCATCCCAATTGTCGTTGACATATAGCAATGAAACCGGCGATATCACATATTACACTTACGGTCGCAGAAAAGAAAGTGTAAAACTACAACAGTTGGAATCCGTAAACTCTTTAGACATCGCATGCCTAATCAAATGAATTCCTTAGACATCGCATGCCTAACAATTATAAACCCCGCATTTTAGTCTCATTATCGAAAACACTTTTCAATATCAAGTCGGGCAATTCAACAAGATTCCCGACATCCTGATCGAATGCTCGGCGCAAACTTTAGTAGACGGCCGCACCCCCGATGCCGTCGACGAAGTGCACTAAGGCGGAACACCGCTGCCGCGAGCACCCGAACGGATGCTTTCGGCGATGGGGTTCTCCTACAGTCACTTGGTCGGGGCTAAGGGATGTAGTTGTCTATTAAGTTTATCCGGCGAGTATCCGCGTACGCTACGTGATTGCGACGGACTTTTGATCGCATCAAAATTCCGTGGCAACCGATCAAGTGAGACTAAAGTGCTATGTTTATAACATTCATATCAGTTATCTCATAACTACTTGTGGATTCCAATTATTGTATCCCATTCCAGATAAATAGAAAATGTTAAACTTTCCGATCGAACATTCAAACACCCAAGTTTTCCCGAAACAGCTCAACACATGAAATAAGTTTAAAAACATCCAGTTCATGCCTCAGTACCAACAGTCCAGCCGTAGAAGGGTCAAGCCAACGCCTCACATGTGGCACGCCGTACTGCCCCAAACCCTAAGGTTCAAAGGGCAGTTCAAGACGGTCACATGATCGAGTTAAGGTTTGTTGTCTTCTAGAGGGTCCATCGCGTTACTTGCACTACTTAGAACGTCTTTAAACCATGGAAAAATCCAACACATGGAAATTTCCCGACAGGAGAAAAATTGGGTATTTATATCCGGTCGAACTTTTCAAGATTTTCTAAAATTATCCGGAAAAACACAGACGGAGTTAAACTTCCTGATTGAAACACCGAGTCCCCAATACAACCCAGAAAACTCAACTCTTGAGTAAATATTAAAAATTCCCAGAAAATACAGCACTAAAAGTAACAAATTACTGTGCAAACCACGTGCATTGATTCATCAATTTGGCCGCGGAACCGCCGCACAAGCCTAGGTGGGGCCGCGGTTCCGCGGCGCTTCTGTCGAATCAAGGGCACGTGCTTCACAGTAATTCTTAAAAAAGCCTGCTGATTTTTCTGCATATTTTTAATTTTGAAAAATGCACAGTATTGAAAAATGTACAGAGAAGGCTTAGAATTAGGGTTTCGGGGTTCGATCGGGTTTCTAACATCGTCTACGCATCGCCTAAGGCTCTAGCTAGGCTTTGATACCACTGTAGGGTTCCTAGGCACACACTAAAGGTCTCACAAGGCATCAACCATACCAAATTCAAAATTTCCGGTGCCGAGAAACCCTAAACTAGATCGTTAACTAGAGAATAGGCGAAACAACAAGCTAGTAAACGACTTTACTGCTAAGTGAAAGAGACTACAACCTTTGTAGATCCGGTCCTCCACTTCCTTAGCTCCATGATGATGTCCCTCCACTGCGATCATCGGATCCCGGAATCTAGCGATGGTTTCGTCGAAGAAATGATCGGGCTAGGTCGTCGACTTCGATGCCGAAGATGATCTACGTCGAGGCAACTCAAGATCAAGCTCCAACTTCACCAAGTCATGAAACTTATGAAGAAAACACCCTATACTACTTGGCAAGTGGTATAGGAGGAAGAAATAGGAAGTGGGTTCACTTTGGATTTGGATTTCTCACTTGGAATCATCACTTGACATTTTTCAAGAGAGCTTTTCTTTTTCTTCACTTGAAGAAGAAGATGAAGAAGAAGAAAAAGAATTATTTGACAAAATAATAATTCAAGTGAATGGTTATCATAATGCAACCATGGGTGAGGCTAACTCATGTAGAGAATAAACTAGGGTTTAGGTTTAATGGTTAGGTTAAGGCAAAAGACAAAATGGCAAAGACTTTCAAAGCTTCATGCAGCTTCATGGATAAAACAAAGCATGCCTCCATTTTATTCTTTGCCAAAATAAATAAATGAATAAATAAATTAAATATAAACCTTAACCATTAAACTAAACAATGGTTTAAAGCATACACACCCAAGTTTGCATGTATCATCAAACATGATACAAACTAGTGCACAAACATATATCATATATACAATGTGCACATTCAAGTGAGATAATCAATCTTAAGTGAACCATTACTGGTTAATGTAAAGTAATATATCAAATATATAATTATACATTAAATCATTAAATCAACACTTGATTTAACGATCCGGTCATATCGCATATGACCGACTAATATCCAATGTATCGACTTATCGAATCAAACCTTGATTCGATAACTAGGTTATATCGCATACAACCAATCGATACTTTCATCGCGAGAATAGAATACGGTATCACATACACGCATTATTCTCGGTCCCGCACACATCTCATATGCGCTCCTATTTCATTTCGCTTGAGCCAGGAAACCTCTGTGTAGGACTCTAAAGACTCGTCAATACGCCGGCAGCAGGTGATGATCATATCAAACACCCATAAGCCGCAAGCGGTCTGCTAAATGTAACGGCCACCCGGGTATTGAGCGATCAGAAGATCAACGAGCAAGCCCGCTCACACTTCTGTGAATCCAACCAGTAACACTTACCGTACAGTCCGGTCTGATCGTCTGATATGTCGCATATCTCGCCTAGGGGTGGTAAACGTCAGACCCCAGTAGCTCGATAAATCGTGTCGATATGAGGTTTATAACAGTTTGAGAAACTACTGGTAACACTTACCAGTAAATCTCAGCAATCCTGGCCTGGGATTTCCGGTTATAGCCAATCGAACACAGCGCAACATCAACTCCCTATACCGGGAGAGACGAATCCCCTCCTATCGCTCATTGCCTTCATGTGATT
The DNA here is from genome assembly GCA_030015575.1 of Agapanthus africanus. Lineage (NCBI taxonomy): Eukaryota > Viridiplantae > Streptophyta > Magnoliopsida > Asparagales > Amaryllidaceae > Agapanthus > Agapanthus africanus. Next base: position 175,948,069 of record CM057350.1, on the reverse strand, counting down.
CGGGATTGTACCCAAAAACCACCGTTTTGCACGCCCTCTTGGACGTGGTAAGGTGGAAATCAAAGCACAGTGGGAATCACACAAGACTCTATGACGATCTCGGGTCAATAGACTACTTTGTACCAGTGTCACCAGAGAACTGCCATCTGACGTAAGGTATAATACCATCTGGGAGTTCTCGGCGAGTCCGTCCAGTATACCCAGTCTCTACTGAGCACACGTATATCATCTCTGATGTCAAACACCAATGGATATGGAATCATCCATCGCCCATCTGTATGGGTCGAGAAGGTATACGCTAGTCTACTCTGGTATATCGATGCCCCGTCTCGATATACCCTCGACTAGGGACCTTGAAGGATGTACTTATGGACTACCATGTCCCCACTAGTATGATCCGTATCATAGTCCAGGTAGTCAAGTACATATCCTAAGGGCTTTACCAACATGTAACAGAGAGACAATCAGTGTACACGTTAAGGTAAAGAGCAACCAGATAGCATACTATCATGTCGAGCAAGAAAGTCCTCCCTATATATGTCCAAGCATCCACTACAACATACATCCTATGTATAGTAATGGCCTCTAGGGCATACATATAACTAACAGTGCCTGAGCTACCGATACCCCATGCTCCTGTGAAAGAGGTAACTATAGCGTCTCCCGAGTCTGGCGTGGGTTCAGATATCGGGATTCGTCGTCCCAAGGTACCTACCAAGCGTAAGCTTATGCTAGCGGCGATGGGCACTAGTTCGCAGAAAAGGAAGAAGAAGTCGATTCTCTCTGCAGACGTTGTATTCGGCCAGGAGCTTCATGCTCTTTATAGCGAGGGCCTGAGCGAATATGGGACTAACGAGAGTCTATTTATGGCGCCGAACGATTCCGACCTTGAGGCTGCTATTGCAGCTTCCGAGCGATTAGCAAGCCACAAAGCAGTACTGGCCATCCTCGCACAATTGAGTAAACATCAGTCGTACCTTTTGTCATTGCATTACATTTTTATTATCATGTTTTGACTGACACTTTTTCTTCTTTAACAGGCATTTCCACCGAAGAGGCTCTCGCGGCTTCCCTCAAGACTTTTGAGGAGGATGAGAGGGTTCGCGCTTCACTGGGCGTAGGTATATCTTGGATCATTGTGCCTTCATTCCCTTTTCTTATGGGTAATCTGACCCCTTTTTTCATCTTATCGCAGGGACTACCTCGACTCAGGTCATGCCCAGTACATTGCCAATCCCGCAGGGTGATGTGGAGTGCTACCAGGGCCAGCTGTCGGAGTCCCAACCTCCTCGGTATTGCCAAAGGAGGCTTTACTTAAACAACCAATGACGGATGCCATAACGGCTCCAGAGGTAGCTCCTGGTGTGGATGATGACGTCCCGTTGATGGAGGTCTTGAGAAGATCAGCTCCCACGGCCTGGGTGGAAAGGAAGCGCAGAATGCGTGCAGCAAGGGAGTGTAACGCTGCCTTGGCCGCGGGTGCAGGCTCGAGCACTGCTTCCCTCGTATCTGCTTCTTCAGAGGGTGCTTCGGCCGCCCTGTCTACCTCTCATAGACAGGCGGTACACGCGGCTCAAGAAGCAATTTAAAAGTCGTCCCAAGGTAACGTAACATTAGGTCCTTTTGTCCGAATTTGATCTTCAGATTCTCATGTATCTTACCCTGCAGGGCCAAGTCCCGGTGAGGAAGTAGCGGGTGAGATGATGGCAATCACTGAGCCCGAAGCGGCTACTCTTTCCCAGGAATCCGGGACTGCTCCAATTGTCGCTCTCTCCGCCTGCGGTTCCTTGCCATCGCCTGGCATCGCGAGTGTCACGACGGCTCTCGTGGAGTCCGGAGATGAAGCCACGGGCGGCGAAACCATTCTGTTGGAGGAGGGTGAAGCAGTCACTGCATCAAGTGAAGCTCTTGTCGCGGTTCCGATTGGCGACTCACTAGGTAGATTTTGGGTCATTGCTTTTCTTTTTATTCTGCAATCCCTTTCAATCTCTCCTGACAGCATTTCTCTCGTTTCTAATGCAGGTGTGGCGAGCGTTGAGGTTGTGTCACCCGAGGAAGCAGCATCATTTGCTGCTTTGACGACTGCCGATCCTTTGCCTTCTCTCGTGTCCTCCCAAATGCTGGAAGGCACGAATTTGTGACTTATCGTTTTTATTATAAGCGATACATTTTATGTACTGACATTGCATTATTATACTCTTGCAGGAGTTCTTTTTGATCATCTGTATCAGGTGTTGCACCCACATTTCTCTTTCCAGTCAGAGATTGCTTCATCTAGTGGCGCTGGTGAGTACAGTCTCTAGCTGACGTCTTCTCTTTTTCTTTTACGGGCAGCCAAATTGTTTCTAATTCTTCTTTGTTTTGACTGCAGCACTACAGATTGAAGGAGGAGACGAAAGAACAGTTGCACCACCGGTACTCCCGGCCTTGCCACCTGCTGCAGCCGGTATAGTAAACTCCATTGTTCATAAACCTTCTCTATTGCTTGAACCGTTACTTGATCGTGATTTGTTTTGCAGCGGTGATACCGACTTCAGCTCCGCTCGAATCTCGAGTCATAATGCCAGCAGGCCCCTTTTCTCGACGTCCATCTTTAAAAGGCGCCGTGAATAGTCTGCGCATGTTGAGCGATTACATCGAGAAGCTTGACGCGGAGGCTCCTACATTTGCTGCGGATTTTGCTGCGGAGGTTAATCCTATGCTGGCGACGCTCGTGAACTTTCATGGTGAGAGCGTCGTTGAGTCTTGGGTTAATCACTGCAGGAAAATTGAGGTCTGTCTGTAGGGTTCCTAGGCACACTAGTGAGGTCTCACAAGGCATCGAACATGCGAAATTCAAAAAATCTAGGTGCCGAGAGACCCGACTACGGATCGTTTGCTAGAAAACTAGGCGAAAAAGCTAACTAGTTAACACTTAACTATGAGAATCGGAAATACAACCTTTGTAGATCCGGTGCTCCACCTCCATAGCTCCGCAACGAAGTCCTCTCCGCTGTCCAAAAAGAATCCGGGCTCTAGCGTCGACTTCATCGGAGAATAAGCGAGCTAGGTCGTCGATGTCCATGCCGAAGATGATCTACGTCGAAGCATCGCAAGATCAAGCTCTCACTTCACCAAGTCAAGAAACTTGTGAAGAAAACACACTCTACTACTTGGCAAGAGGTAGAGGATGAAGAAATAGGAAGTGGGTTCAATTTAGAATTGGATTTCTCACTCTTTATCATCAATCACCATTGATGAAGAAAGCTTTTTCTTCATGAAAGAAGATGAAGAAGAAGAAGAATATTGTGATAAGATTATTCAAAAAAGAAAAGAATAACAATACTTATCATAATATTAACTCTAGTCAAGTGTAGAGAATGAATCATGGTTAGTGGGAATGGTTAGGGTTAAGGATGAGATAAGAATGGTTGACTTGATCAAAGTTTCATGAAGATTCAACTAAACTCCAAATTAAGCCACCATTCTTTTCTCCTTTCCATTTATTTTCCAAAAGAAATGGATAAATAAATAAGTGAATAAAACAAAACCCTAACCATAATCATGTAACCATGGTTTGATCTTTACACAAAAACCCTAGCATAACATGTATCATCAAACATGATACAATGAAGTGCACAAAAGTATATCACATATACAATGTGTACAATCCGAGTGAGAAAATCCATTTAAAGTGAACCAATACTAGTTAACGCAAAGTAATATATCAAATATATATAATTATGCATTAAATCATTAAATCAACACTTGATTTAACGATCCGGTCATATCGCATATAACCGACTAGTATCCAATGTATCGTCTTATCGAATCAACACTTGATTCGATAACTAGGTTATATCGCATATAACCATACGACACATTCATCGCGAGAATGTAATACGGTATCACATACACGTATTATTCTCGGTCCCACGCATATCTCATATGCGCTCCTATTTCGTTTCGCTTGAGCCAGGAAACCTCTGTGTAGGACTCTAAAGACTCGTCAATACACCGGCAGCAGGTGATGATCATATCAAACACCCACAAGCCGCAAGCGGTCTGCTAAACGTAACGGCCACCCGGGTATTGAGCGATCTGAAGATCGACGAGCAAGCCCGCTCACACTCCAGTGAATCCAACCAGTAACACTACCGTACAGTCCGGTCTGATCGTCTGATATGTCGCATATCTCGCCTAGGGGTGGTAAACGTCAGACCCCAATAGCTCGATAAGTCGTGTCGATATGAGGTCTATAACTGTTCGAGAAACTACTGGTAACACTTACCAGTAAATCTCAGCAACCCTGGCCAGGGATTTCCTGTTATAGCCAATCAAACACAGCGCAACATCAACCCCCTATACCGGGAGAGACGAATCCCCTCCTATCGCTCATTGCCTCCATGTGACTCGGGACTGTACCCAAAAACCACCGTTTTGCACGCCCTCTTGGACGTGGTAAGATGGAAATCAAAGCACAGTGGGAACCACACAAAACTCTATGACGATCTCGGGTCAACAGACTACTCTGTACCAGTGTCACCAGAGAACTGCCATCTGACGTGAGGTATAATACCATCTGGGAGTTCTCGGCGAGTCCGTCCAGTGTACCCAGTCTCTACTGAGCACCCGTATATCATCTCTGATGTCAAACACCAATGGATATGGGATCATCCATCGACCATCTGTATGGGTCGAGAAGGTATACGCTAGTCTACTCTGGTATATCGATGCCCCGTCTCGATACACCCACGACTAGGGACTTTGAAGGATGTACTTATGGACTACCATGTCCCCACTAGTATGATCCGCATCATAGTCCAGGTAGTCAAGCACACATCCTAAGGGCTTTACCAACATGTAACAGAGAGACAATCAGTATACACGTTAAGGTAAAGTTCAACCAGATAGCATACTATCATGTCGAGCAAGAAAGTCCTCCCTATATATGTCCCAGCATCCACTACAATATACATCCTATGTACAGTAATGGCCTCTAGGGCATATATATAACTAACAATCTCCCACTTGCACTAGGGCCATCTGTAGCAGTGGTCCCTAGTCGTGGGTGTATCGAGACAATCAGTATACACGTTAAGGTAAAGTTCAACCAGATAGCATACTATCATGTCGAGCAAGAAAGTCCTCCCTATATATGTCCCAGCATCCACTACAATATACATCCTATGTACAGTAATGGCCTCTAGGGCATACATATAACTAACAATCTCCCACTTGCACTAGGGCCATCTGTAGCAGTGGTTGTAGTATCTCATACTCAACCATCCCATAAAAATCTCTCTCTGGGAACAGGCCTTTGTGAGTGGATCCGCTGTGTTGTCCTCTGAATCTACTCTCCTAACCTGGATCATCCTGGAGATCAACTATCTCCATGATCAGGCGATGCTGCCTTAGAATAAGTCTGGATCACTGATGGGACCGGCGTTCCTCGGCATGAGCCACAACTCCATTGTCTCACAATGGTAGGAACATAGTTCATCTCATGAACTAATATACACCCAAACAGCCTCTTTGGTAGCATCTTACGTAGCGATGTATCCTGCTTTTATCGTCTAGTATGCCACGGTATCTAGCTTGGAACTCTTCCAGCATACCGTCCCTTTACTGAGGGTAAAGACAATGCCTGTGACTGACACTCAGTCGTCTTTATCACTTTGGAACCTTTCCAGTGATTCTCCCCAGGATCGATTGATACCATCTCACTACAACTAGTGAGAATCCTAACATCCAATTAGATCTATCTCATAGATCCAAAATCCAGGATTTAGGAGGTATCACTTTGATCCTATATGGAGAATCATTGTGATAGGCGGAGATTGACCGAGCGTAGCATAGGAAACTCTTTCCCTATCAAGAGTATGTTATCCACGTACTCTACGAGGATCGTCACCATACTCCCTACTACCTTTTTGTTTATACAAGGTTCATCTACCATTTTGATGATGTCAAACTCTTTGACTAATTCATCAAAAACAGATGTTCCAACTCCGCGATGCCTGCTTTATCATATAAAACATCTTGCACACGTTTCCGCTGCTCCCACTGTCTACGAGGCCCTCTGGCTGTGTACTTATAGACGCTCTCTTCTAAATCATCATTTAGAAAAGCAGTCATGACACCGAACCACCAGATATCGTAGTCATGGTATGTAGCCGTGGCAAGTAGGATCTGGATGGACTTAAGCATAGCTACTGGAAAAGGTTTCATCATTATCCACGCCTGGTCGATGACGAAAACCTTTAACAATTCTAGCTTTGAAAGTCTCAACTTTTCCATGTACACCAAGTAATCTTCTCAAGATATACTTGCTCCTGATGGGGATTTAACCCTTCAGATATAGCAACTAAAGTCCATACTTTGTTGGTGTATAAGGATTCCATCTCAGATCGATAAACATCCAGCCATTCTTACAGAGTCTCACTCTTGATGGCCAGCTCGAAACTAGTTGGGTCATCATCTCATGATGCATTCCTCGCTCCCACTGTCATAGAGAAACCGAAGTATCTCTCAGGTAGGTGAGGAACCCTACTAGATCGGCGGAGAGGCTGAGGTTCGTTGGTTTCTACTGAATCCTCTGGTTGTACCAAATCATCTGCTGTAGTTTGTATAGCTGGAATACTTCCAGTTCTACATAACAGACCTTGCCTTGAGCTTGTCCGGAGTTTGCTTTCAGACATAGGCCGGACAACCCCAAATCTTAACTAGCTTAAGACATGGGCTCTTCCCTTTCCATATCTCATATGGAGTGGTAGGCAACTGATTTGATTCGAACCCTATTCAATAGGTATGCAGCTTCTCAAGTGCATAACTCCCAAAAAGGAAATAGGTAACTCAGTAGTACTCATCATAGAGCACACCTTATCACATAGGGTGTAATTGCTCCACCCCGATATACCATCGTGCTATGGTGTATTCGAAGGAGTAATGCTGAGAGAGAATCTCATTCTCCTTTAGAATAGTCCAGGATTTCCGTACTCAAGTATTCTCCTCCTTGATCTCATCAAAGGACATAATACTTATACCCATTTTGGTTCTCTACTTCTAACTTATATTCTGTGAATATCTCAAAAGGTTCAGACTTGTGTTTCAACAGGAACATATGTCTGAATCTTGAGAGATTATCAGAGAATGTAATGAAGTACAAAGAACCGGTCTTAGCATGTGTAGACAGGGGACCTTTATACATCAACATGCATCATCCCAAGAGTTCACTAACTCTTTCTCTGTTCTCAATAAACAGAGCTGGTGTCATTATATCTCTGTGACATGACTGGCAAGTTTCACAAGATGTAAATTCAAACTAATTTAAATATACATCTAAATGTTACTTCAGCTAGTCGGGTCACATTGATCTGACCTAGTCTACAATACCTCAAGAAGAATCCGTTCATTTCTGAACTCTTCCTCTTGTGTGTGTTCCATATACTAAGAACTGTAGTTTGATTTAGAACGTCAATGCTTTTAGATAACGTGCCTGAACCGATCAACTTTTGATATAGGAAATGTTCAAAACATTATCCAACAATACAAAATTTTATCGTTTCTTTACTAATAAAGAGACAGATATGATTTTGTATATCAGGTTCGGTATCTAATAACATTTGTTCAGAATCAATGTATTCATAATACAGGGTGACAGTGACCAACAGACTTGGCTGCAACACTTGCCCCGTTTTCTGCCTCATGAAACTTATCACTCGTTCTCAGTTTTCTACCTTTCTGTAGCCCTATGTAACAGATTACATATCTGGGATCCTGATCTGGTATCACATACCCAGGACGTAGAGGATACTGAGAAACAGTTCTGTATAAAGAACACACCCGAAGATGATGCATCAGCATGCACTCTCTTCGTTTGGGCGGCACGGGAAATCTGGTATTCCCCAATTTCCTGCTCTGTCTTATAACAATTATAAGTTGGAGCGGGACCAACGTTCCCCAGCTCAGTATAAAAAGCGGGTTCGGTCAATAATCCGTATTATTATCTTGATTAAGGCGTGATATGGTCGCTACCAGGAGAGAGAGAGAAGAAAACACTCAGCGTGCGCTCTGCAAGAAAAGATTGGTTATTATTTTATCTAATCAGGATGGCTCCCACTGCTTTTTATCAAATCTTCCTTCAAACCCTAAAAGGTAAGACTAGCCGGGATTAATTACACACTACAAGTTCGCCAATCTTTCAGCCAGGCTAGTGTCGGTACTTTGAGGGAGGTCCCCCGTGCTTTCGCACGAACCTAATTAATGTAAACCTCGTTTTCCTAGAGGCGTAACCTCGTTGACACCTTTCTAGACACCTACTTGATCGGCTAATTGTAATGTATAAAACTCTCCCAGGAGTAACACTTACTCGCAGCGGGTATTGGGATCCAACTATCTCATAAAAGGTATGCAATCTCATTGCAAATTTCAACACTTGAAATTCCCGATAATATTTTGCCCCTAGCGTCCTATGACCTTGACGCAGGCCAACAAACCATAGTGCGCTAGTCAAGTTCAACCCGTCATTTCCTGATTGAATTAAACCCACCCGCACGACCCATGACGCAGGCCAACAAAGTCGCACGACTACCCTAATCCAATCACATCATATGCTTATGCAGATAAGCACCAGTTAGCTACCGCACACTACGCCTTGACGCAGGCCAACAAACGTAGCACGAATACTAACTACTACTTATCTGAAATGACGGAGGGCTACGACAGGTTTTTCTGAAAACCTATTGCGTAATGAACTTGATATCGTTGTAGGATCGAATGAATTTTGAAATGGAGTGCTTTTGAGGCTTTTCTAGTTTTGCTAAAGGAGTCACTCCCGGTGAAGGGATCGTCGGTCCTTTCCTCGTCGAATGAGGTGCGGGATATATCACATATATCACTGTGCAAAGCAGAACTCTTAAAAGCTATCAAAAGACAAACCGAGTGTGTAGCATCTGCCAGTTATTGCTAAAGGAGTCACTCCCGGTGAAGGGATCTCGATCCTTTCCTCATCGAATAAGGTGCAGGATATATCACATATACCGCTATGCAAAGCAAAAACTGTAGCTACCTATTTTATTTTGAAATTCGATTCTACAACATCTTAGGTTTCTTTTATTTCATTAATCACATTAATGAAGTCCCATCATTTAAGTACCTAAACATCACAGATAAATACGACGTACACTTATGCCATCCGCATTCGCCTCGATGTCCCCTCGTACACCGTTAGGTTAGGTAACTAACGGCAGAGTGGGGCAGGGCTAGCGCGGGTGTAAAACATAAGTAACGTCTATATAATATATCATATATACTATATACTGTATCTATCATAGAACATCACATGATCACATCACAGATATCGCAGCAGAAGAAACATATGAAATATTGGATATACTAGGACGTCCGTGTTTTCAATACGAGCCAGTATAAAACACGGATTCCACGGTCGTGATGAATAGCCAAACCCACACCCCTAGACCCCTACGAGAGCGGCAAGAAACCCTACCAATTCTGGAGTTAGGAGACCCGGACTCGACTCCTCGAGTTGGTCTCCCACTGGACTCCAGAACCCGGTTACTTGTGCCCTCCTCCTTGGGTCTATCCTAATGCGGAAAAGTAAATAATATACAACGGGTGACTACTTCCGCAACCTGGAAGCGCCCCAATAAAAGAATATTACATACAAGTTTTTACATGAATGAAAATGAAAAACACTCATCTCACATAAAAACCCCCGGCTATTCAAACACGACGATCCAATATAACATATCCAGCAACACATAACATCACATGTCATCAACGTAAGTAAATATGTCCATCCCAATTGTCGTTGACATATAGCAACGAAACCGGCGATATCACATATTACACTTACGGTCACAAAAAAGAAAGTGTAAAACTACAACAGTTGGAATCCGCAACCATCTCAGACATCGCATGCCTGACCAAATGAATTCTTTAGACATCGCATGCCTAACAATTATAAACCCCGCATTTTAGTCTCTTTATCGAAAACACTTTTCAATACCAAGTCGGGCAATTCAACAGGATTCCCGACAGCCTGATCGAATGCTCGTCGCAAACTTTAGTAGGCGGCCGCACCCCCGACGCCGTCGACGAAGTGCACCAAGGCGGAACACCGCTGCCGCGAGCACCCGAACGGATGCTTTCGGCGACGGGGTTCTCCTGCAGTCACTTGGTCGGGGCTATGGAGTGAGGCTGTCTATTAAGTTTACCCGGCGAGTATCCGCGTACACTATGTGATTGCGACGGACTTTTGATCACATCAAAATTCCGTGGCAACCGATCAAGTGAGACTAAACTGCTATGTTTATAACATTCATTCAGTTATCACATAACTACTTGTGAATTCCAATTATTGTATCCCATTCCGGATAATTAGAAAATGTTAAACTTTCCGATTGAACATTCGAACACCCAAGTTTTCCCGATACAAATCAACACATGAAATAAGTCTAACAACATTCAGTTCGTGCCTCAGTACCGACGGTCCAGCCGTAGAAGGGTCAAGCCAACGCCTCACATGTGGCACGCCGTACTGCCCCAAACCCGAAGGTTCAAAGGGCAGTTCAAGACGGTCACATAATCGAGTTAAGGTTTGTTGTCTTCTAGAGGGACCATCGCGTTACTTGCACAACTTAGAACGTCGTTAAACTACGGAAAAATCCAACACTTGGAAATTTCCCGACAGGGGAAAAATTGGGTATTTATATCCGGTCGAACTTTTTAACATATTCTAAAAATTTATCCGGAAAGCCACACAGACAAAATTTGATACTCCGATCGAAACACCGAATCCCCAAAAACACAGCAGAAAAATTCAACTCTTGAATAAATATTAAAAATTCCCAGAAAACTCAGCTCTTTGAACTAGGAATTACTGTGCAAAGGAACAGGTCTGACGTCATCAAGGGGCCGCTGATCCGCCGCAGAATCCATGCTTCTGCCGCGGATCCGCCGCGAAATTTACTGTTCACCAGAAACTTTTTGCACCGTAATTCTTATTTTTCCCTGCTGAATTTTTTAGCAATTTTTAATTTGGAAAAATCCACGATTTTAGAAAATTTCCAGAGAGCAATTTTGATTTGGGGTTTCGGGTTCGATCGGGTTTCAAATTCCGTCTAGACTTCGCCTAAGGCTCTAGCTAGGCTCTGATACCACTGTAGGGTTCCTAGGCACACTAGTGAGGTCTCACAAGGCATCGAACATGCGAAATTCAAAAAATCTAGGTGCCGAGAGACCCGACTACGGATCGTTTGCTAGAAAACTAGGCGAAAAAGCTAACTAGTTAACACTTAACTATGAGAATCGGAAATACAACCTTTGTAGATCCGGTGCTCCACCTCCATAGCTCCGCAACGAAGTCCTCTCCGCTGTCCAAAAAGAATCCGGGCTCTAGCGTCGACTTCATCGGAGAATAAGCGAGCTAGGTCGTCGATGTCCATGCCGAAGATGATCTACGTCGAAGCATCGCAAGATCAAGCTCTCACTTCACCAAGTCAAGAAACTTGTGAAGAAAACACACTCTACTACTTGGCAAGAGGTAGAGGATGAAGAAATAGGAAGTGGGTTCAATTTAGAATTGGATTTCTCACTCTTTATCATCAATCACCATTGATGAAGAAAGCTTTTTCTTCATGAAAGAAGATGAAGAAGAAGAAGAATATTGTGATAAGATTATTCAAAAAAGAAAAGAATAACAATACTTATCATAATATTAACTCTAGTCAAGTGTAGAGAATGAATCATGGTTAGTGGGAATGGTTAGGGTTAAGGATGAGATAAGAATGGTTGACTTGATCAAAGTTTCATGAAGCTTCAACTAAACTCCAAATTAAGCCACCATTCTTTTCTCCTTTCCATTTATTTTCCAAAAGAAATGGATAAATAAATAAGTGAATAAAACAAAACCCTAACCATAATCATGTAACCATGGTTTGATCTTTACACAAAAACCCTAGCATAACATGTATCATCAAACATGATACAATGAAGTGCACAAAAGTATATCACATATACAATGTGTACAATCCGAGTGAGAAAATCCATTTAAAGTGAACCAATACTAGTTAACGCAAAGTAATATATCAAATATATATAATTATGCATTAAATCATTAAATCAACACTTGATTTAACGATCCGGTCATATCGCATATAACCGACTAGTATCCAATGTATCGTCTTATCGAATCAACCCTTGATTCGATAACTAGGTTATATCGCATATAACCATACGACACATTCATCGCGAGAATGTAATACGGTATCACATACACGTATTATTCTCGGTCCCGCACATATCTCATATGCGCTCCTATTTCGTTTCGCTTGAGCCAGGAAACCTCTGTGTAGGACTCTAAAGACTCGTCAATACACCGGCAGCAGGTGATGATCATATCAAACACCCACAAGCCGCAAGCGGTCTGCTAAACGTAACGGCCACCCGGGTATTGAGCGATCTGAAGATCGACGAGCAAGCCCGCTCACACTCCAGTGAATCCAACCAGTAACACTACCGTACAGTCCGGTCTGATCGTCTGATATGTCGCATATCTCGCCTAGGGGTGGTAAACGTCAGACCCCAATAGCTCGATAAGTCGTGTCGATATGAGGTCTATAACTGTTTGAGAAACTACTGGTAACACTTACCAGTAAATCTCAGCAACCCTGGCCAGGGATTTCCTGTTATAGCCAATCGAACACAGCGCAACATCAACCCCCTATACCGGGAGAGACGAATCCCCTCCTATCGCTCATTGCCTCCATGTGACTCGGGACTGTACCCAAAAACCACCGTTTTGCACGCCCTCTTGGACGTGGTAAGATGGAAATCAAAGCACAGTGGGAACCACACAAAACTCTATGACGATCTCGGGTCAACAGACTACTCTGTACCAGTGTCACCAGAGAACTGCCATCTGACGTGAGGTATAATACCATCTGGGAGTTCTCGGCGAGTCCGTCCAGTGTACCCAGTCTCTACTGAGCACCCGTATATCATCTCTGATGTCAAACACCAATGGATATGGGATCATCCATCGCCCATCTGTATGGGTCGAGAAGGTATACGCTAGTCTACTCTGGTATATCGATGCCCCGTCTCGATACACCCACGACTAGGGACTTTGAAGGATGTACTTATGGACTACCATGTCCCCACTAGTATGATCCGCATCATAGTCCAGGTAGTCAAGCACACATCCTAAGGGCTTTACCAACATATAACAGAGAGACAATCAGTATACACGTTAAGGTAAAGTTCAACCAGATAGCATACTATCATGTCGAGCAAGAAAGTCCTTCCTATATATGTCCCAGCATCCACTACAATATACATCCTATGTACAGTAATGGCCTCTAGGGCATACATATAACTAACACTGTCTGCATGAGCTCGAATTCGGATGTCCTGCTCCTGAGGTCTTAGCTGTGAACTCTCAACGGGCTGTGTGGGTCGATCAGAGCCTTCCCTACTTCCGCCATCTTGAACAAGAAGCGGCCTTAAAGCGTAAGGAGTGTGAAGAGATTTCAAACGAATCTGCTCGACTGCATGCTCAAGTTGATACCAATGCTGTGCAGTTGAAAGCTATCTTTGAGGGCCTTCTATGATTTATTTCTGACGGGCTAACGCTGAGGCAGAAGCTCGACCTTACCGAGCGGGATGCGCAGAGTCGTGGGGCAACTCAGCGGGTCGCTGACGAGCAACTCTCATCTTACTTGCAGCAACGGGCTCAGGTTGAAGCGGAGTTGGCTGCGGCAGCTGACCGTGAAAAGGGGCTGAGGGGAGTGCGCGAGCAACTGATTGGCCTATTGAAAACGCTTCCCTCCCAATAGTTGTTTTTATATCATTTGCAATTTTTGAATAAAATGTATCCATTTTCTTTTATCCTTTTATATGATGTAACTTGTACTTGATTGATCTTATAAATAAAAGATACATTTTTTTGTACTATCTTTTGTTGTCTCTAGCTTTCTTCTCTTTTCTTTGTTGCCGGCATGTTACTTTAGCAAGCGTAGCCTGTAGATGATAGAGAGCATTTTATCTTGAACTCTTCGGGAGGTAGTGATGGCTTAGGAAGCAGGTTCAGATCTGCTGCCTAAGGCTTTTCAACTTTATGAGCTGTGAGGGTCTCATAAAGACTTTTCTCCCTACGAGTCGAAAGGATCTTGTAGGTGTATTTTCTCCTTAGGAATCGTAAGGATTCCTAAGTGTGTTTTCTCTTGGGAGTCGTAAGGATCTCGCAAGAGAGTTTTCTTCCTTACGAGTCGAGAGGACCCGTAAGTGATTGATGAGGTTGACATTATCCGTATTTCACAGAGTCAGAAGTTGCTCTGGGCGTTTCACACGGGGTCAAGGTTGACTTTTTCCGTGTTCCACGAGACCAGAAGAGGTTGGCTTATTTTTGAGGTGGGGCCGCTGGGTGACGTGTTTCCGAGATAGGGTCATTGGCTGACGTGTTTCCGCGACGGGGTCATTTGTTGACGTATTTCCGCGGCGGGGTCATTGGCTGACGTGTTTCCGCGACAGGGTCATTTGTTGACGTATTTCCGCGACGGGGTCATTGGCTGACGTGTTTCCGCGACAGGGTCATTTGTTAACGTATTTCCGTGACGGGGTCATTTGTTTACGTGTTTCTGCGACGGGGTCATTGGATGACGTGTCTCTGCGACGGGGTCATTGGCTGACGTATTTCCGAAACGGGGTCATTGGATGACGTATTTCCGCGACGGGGTCATTTGATGACGTGTCTCCGAGACGGGGTCGTTGGATGACGTATTTCCAGAACGGGGTCATTGGATGACGTGTTTCCGCGACGGGGTCATTGGCTGACGTGTTTCCGCGACGGGGTCATTGGCTGACGTGTTTTCGAAATGGGGTCATTGGCTGACGTGTTTCCGCGACGGGGTCATTGGCTGACGTGTTTCCGCGACAGGGTCATTGGCTGACGTATTTTCGAAACGGGGTCATTGGCTGACGTGTTTCCGCGACGGGGTCATTTGTTGACATGTTTCCGCGACGGGGTCATTGGCTGACGTGTTTCCGCGACGGGGTCATTGGCTGGCGTATTTCCGAACGGGGTCATTGGCTGGCGTGTTTCCGCGGCGGGGTCATTTGTTGACGTATTTCCGCGACGGAGTCATTTGTTGACGTATTTCCGCGACGGGGTCATTGGATGATGTGTCTCCGCGACGGGGTCATTGGCTGACGTATTTCTGAAACGGGGTTATTGGATGACGTGTTTCCGCGACGGGGTCATTGGCTGACGTGTTTCCGCGACGGGGTCATTGGATGACGTATTTTCGAAACGGGGTCATTGGATGAGGTGTTTCCGCGACGGGGTCATTGGATGACGTGTTTCCGCGATGGGGTCATTGGCTGACGTGTTTCCGCGATGGGGTCATTGGATGACGTGCTTCCGCGACGGGGTCATTTGATGACGTGTTTCCGCGACGGGGTCATTTGATGACGTGTTTCCGCGACGGGGTCATTGGCTGACGTATTTCTGAAACGGGGTCATTGGCTGACGTGTTTCCGCGACGGGGTCATTTGTTGACGTATTTCCACGACGGGGTCATTTGTTGACGTATTTCCGCGACGGGGTCCTTTGTTGACGTGTTTCCGAGACGGGGTCATTGGATGACGTATTTCCGAAACGGGGTCATTGGATAACGTTGCGTCTGTTGTAATGAGATGAATATCGAAGTTGTCTCCAGGTTGTTTGTGAACCATTAAGATTTGGAGTAGGGGCTTTGCCATGGCACCAGGGTTGATTGCAGCGTCTAAATCCTGATGGAATGAGGAAGAACGTTGTTGATGATCTCTAAGCTATCTGTGAACCATCGAGATTTGGAGTAGGTATTTTGCCATGGCTCCAAGGTTGATTGCAGCGTCTGAATCCTGCTGGAATGAGGAAGAATGCTGTTGATGATCTCTAAGCTGTCTGTGAACCATCGAGATTTGGAGTAGAGACTTTGCCATGGCTCCAAGGTTGATTGCAGTGTCTGAATCCTGCTGGAATGAGGAAGAACGCTGTTGATGATCTCTAGGCTGTCCGTGAACCATCGAGATTTGGAGTAGGGACTTTGCCATAGCTCCAAGGTTGATTGCAGCGTCTGAATCCTGCTGGAATGAGGAAGAACGCTGTTGATGATCTCTAGGCTGTCTATAAACCATCGAGATTTGGCTTCGTTTCGATGAAGCCTGGTGGGAAGGTATGGTTCCCTCTTTGTTTGTGCCCCTGGATTGTATACAGGGATCGATGTGATTTCACCTGTAGGGCAAAAAGTTTCATTTTATATATTTTTATTTCTGCGATGCTCTATCATTTCAGCTTTTATATCGCGAAAGTCGCGATTGCCCAATCATTTCGGCTATTTTTCGCGGTGCCCAATCATTTCGGCTATTTGTTTTATTTACTCGCTGCTTTTCATTGCGAGTTGCCCCATCATTTCGGCTATTTCATATGCATTTTTGGCTCGCTGATTTTTATCGCGAGTGTGGAACGTGGAATCTGATACTGATTTAGGCATCAGCATCGCTACAACTGGGATATTGCCAGGAGCGAATCATCATCTGCCTTTTTTGGTTCGAACAAAGGCGGCTTAGCAAACAGGGTTAAGATCCTGTCGACTATGGCTTTTGACTTCATGAGCCGTAAGGGTCTCACAAAGGTATTTCTCCCTACGAGTCATGGGGATCTCGTAGGTGCGTTTTCTCCTTAGGAATCGTGAGGATTCCCAAGTGTATGGCTTCTCGTAAGTCGTAAGGATCTTACAAGAGTGTTTTCTCCTTATAAGTCGAGAGGACTTACAAGGGCTGTTCGCTGTGCAAACATATCCCTAGTCACGGATGGGACTTTGTTAGGGAAATGTTTATTCGCGCCCGTGGATTGTATACAAGGGTCAATATTGAACCGCTTGTAGGGCAGCATTGGAGGTTGTGATGGCTTAAGAACAGGTTCAGATCCCTGTAGCTTAAGGCTTTTGAATCCTATGAGCCGTGAGGGTCTCAAAGGAGGGTTCTCCATCTGAGTCGTGAGGATCTCGCAAGTGTAATTTCTTCTTAGGAATCGTGGGGATCCCTAAGTGTGTTGGTCCCTTGTGAGTCATAAAGATCTCGCGCAGGTATTTTCTCCTCACAAGGTCGAGAGGACCTCGCAAGTGTCTTTTAACGAGATTGCGCCCTTTCGGGTTTTCACAAAACTCGCCGGTAGCCTTGCTGTTTTTACTCACGGAACCCTTTCGGGGTTTTATCCGTGCCCATTTCGCTTATAGACATACCGTTTTCTTTCTTTTTTTATTTTATATTTTTTTTTGTCAGCCTTAGGATACTGCGGTCCGTAGTAGTTTATCGATGTTTCTGTCAACAGCCAGTTTTAGGACATAGTGGTCCATCGTTAGTTTAAGGACGTTTCGGTCCGTTGTTAGTTTTAGGACATTTCGGTCCGTCGTTAGTTTTAGGACATAGTGGTCCATCGTTAGTTTAAGGACGTTTCGGTCCGTGGTTAGTTTAAGGACGTTTCGGTCCGAAAGCTGGCTACTATTTATAGAGTTTGGGCTCAGGAAGATAGCGAGCGTACATAGGCGTCGTCATCTATCGTTGACCTAGGCCGTGACTCGTCAGGCATAGTACTTTTTCAGGAAGAGACCGTTTATTGGCCTAAAAGGTATTTCACCATGCATGTCCATGAGTAGATAGGCTCCACCCTAGCAAATTTTGTCTATGATATACGGGCCTTCATAGTTCGGCTCGAATTTCCCCCGCTTGGCACGATTGGGGATCATAGGTCTTTTGACCACCAGCACGAGTTTGTTAGTTATATGTATGCCCTAGAGGCCATTACTATACATAGGATGTATATTGTAGTGGATGCTTGGACATATATAGGGAGGACTTTCTTGCTCGACATGATAGTTGTTAGTGTATATGCCCTAGAGGCCATTACTGTATCATACTAGTATGTATATTACTTAATGGAAGCTTGGGATATTCACCTTGTATTGACAATCTTGCTCAAAATAGTAGTATGCTACTTGGTTTGTTTCTACTTCAATGTGTACATGTGTTTATTTTGTATATCGCCTATACACATTAGTAGAGCCCTTAGGATCTTTGCTTGATTACCAGCGATGTGATGGCCGTCACACTAGTGGGGCTGGGTAATCTATAAGCACATCCTTATGCAGGTCCCTGGTCGCAGGACTATCGAGACAGGGCATCGATACTCCGGATTAGACCAGCGCATGCGCTTCTCATCCCAGTGTGGGAGACGGTCTGTCCCACAGCCGTCAGTACGTCGTACTTGAGATAGTATGCGGGTGCTCGTTAGGTTACGGGTACACTGGACAGGACTCGTCGGGAACTGACTAGTTGGTATTATACCTATCGTCAGTTATCAGTTCCCAGGTGACATGAGTACAGCTTAGTCCGCTGACTTGACACTGTCACTCCGCCTCGAGTGTGTTCCCACTGTACTTTGATCACTACCCTACCACGGCTCAAAGGAGTCGTGCAAACAGGTAGTGGTTGGGTGCAGTCCCGAAGCACTTGGAGGCAGTGACGGTTAGACAGGATTCGTCTCTCCCGGTATTGGGGGTTGACATCGCGCTGTGTCTAGGAGAGCCATTACACGAGTAGTCCCTGGCCAGGGCAAACGAGATATACTGGTAGGTTTCCAGTGTTATCTCAGGGTGTTTTGGGCTTCGCTCCGGCACGACTTGTACCGCTATTGGGGGACTGACGTTTACCGCCCCCTAGGCCCGCCATGCGATGTATCAGACGAACAGACCGGACTGTACGGAGAATGTCACACTCAGGCTCAGTAGGAGTTCAGATGGGTTTCGCCTCGTCGGTCTTCTTGTCGGCATTACCTGGGGACCGTTACGCACAGCTAGTGCCGCTTGCGGTCTGTGGTTAAACCCACTGCCAGCGTAGTGTCGAGTCTTTAGAGTCCCACACAGAAAGCTTTTCGCCTTTAGGCAAAAGAGTAGAGGTCGCATGGTATTGCGACAGGTCGCATGGTTTTGCGACAGGGTTCGGTCACATCCGTGCACTTGTGCACGTACAGTGTCCGGACAGTTTACACTAGCGGGCTTTGGTTTAAGCCAGATCCTAGTGTACCTTATGGGATTGGATTTATCCAGTTTGCATTCGTGTTCCTCGGAACGCGGATGCGGGTGTGTATGCACAGTTGACAGGGAGGCAGAGGCAGCGGATTCTCATTAGGGTTGTTGACAGTTGACCGTTGACTATTTGACTTTGTGCTCAACCCTAATGAGAATATGATATGTGATTAACTATTATATTAATTAAGTATTATGGTGATATGGTTGTTGACTTGTTGACTTTGTTGACTTGTTGACTTTTGTTGACTTGTTGACCGGTTGACTAGGCTTGACTAGTTGACCATCATGATAACCATAGCCATCATTTCATGGCAAAGACTTTTGTTTACTTGCTCATTTGTGTAAAATGAGTGCATGAAATAATATGGTTGTGGTTGCTTCTAACCATCACATAAGACTTTTTTGATATGATGAGTTATGATCACTTTGGATTATGAGAGGGTGAAAGAAAAAAGACTTGCTCATTCTTTCTTGCTCATTCTCTCTCTTGTTCTTGAGCTCTCCATTTTTGCTCTCACCCTCAACCTCTTGCTCCCTCTCTTGATCTATGGTTCTCTTGTCTCATGAGTTGAGAATCAAGAACCATAGATAAAATCCCATTCTATTTCCTCTCTACTCATTCTAGTTCACTAGGTTTGGCAAACCAAGTGAACTAGTTTCTTCAAAGAACGAAGAAGGAGCTAAAGGTTGGAGCTTTCAAGTGGATCTATCTTCGGCGTACGGAGACGACGAGAAGGAGCCATCGGACCACCACCGGAGCTTGAAGACGAAGGAGTGCAAGACAAGCTAGGTATAACCCCCTAACCGAGTAGCTAGAAACTCTTAGTTAGGATGTTAGATAGAAGTTTAACCAAGATCCGGGTTTTAGGTCCATGTTACCATCTTTAAGAAAATCGTTTTTTACCAAATTCCGCATTCCCGAAAGTACCGGGAGAGGTAGCATGGACTTACAATAGTATGCTATCTGGTTGCTCTTTACCTTAACGTGTACGCTGATTGTCTCTCTGTTACATGTTGGTAAAGCCCTTAGGATGTGTACTTGACTACCTGGACTATGATGCGGATCATACTAGTGGGGACATGGTAGTCCATAAGTACATCCTTCAAGGTCCCTAGTCGTGGGTGTATCGAGACAGGGCATCGATATACCAGTGTAGACTAGCGAATACCTTCTCGACCCATACAGATAGGCGATGGATGATCCCATATCCATTGGTGTTTAGCATCAGAGATGATATACGGGTGCTCAGTGGAGACTGGGTATACTGGACGGACTCGCCGAGAACTCCCAAATGGTATTATACCTTACATCAGATGGCAGTTCTCTGGTGACACTCGTACAGGTTAGTCTGTAGACCCGAGATCGTCATAGAGTCTTGTGTGATTCCCACTGTGCTTTGATTTCTACCTTACCACGTCCAAGAGGGCATGCAAAACGGTGGTTTTTGGGTGCAGTCCCGAATCACATGGAAGCAATGAGCGATAGGAGGGGATTCGTCTCTCCCGGTATAGGGAGTTGATGTTGCGCTGTGTTCGATTGGCTATAACCGGAAATCCCTGGCCAGGGTTGCTAAGATTTACTGGTAAGTGTTATCAGTAGTATCTCGAACTGTTATAGACCACATATCGACACGACTTATCGAGCTACTGGGGTCTGACGTTTACCACCCCTAGGCAAGATATGCGACATATCAGACGATCAGACCGGACTGTACGGTAAGTGTTACTGGTTGGATTCACAGGAGTGTGAGCGGGCTTGCTCGTTGATCTTCTGATCGCTCAATACCCGGGTGGCCATTACGTTTAGCAGACCGCTTGCGGCTTGTGGGTGTTTGATATGATCATCACCTACTGCCGGCGTATTGACGGGTCTTTAGAGTCCTACACAGAGGTTTCCTGGCTCAAGCGAAACGAAATAGGAGCGCATATAAGATATGTGCGGGACCGAAAATAATTCCAGTATGTGATACTGAATTCTATTCTCACGATTTCTATCATCGGACGGTTATATAAGATATAGCCGGGGTACCGAATCAAATGTTGATTCGATATATTGATACACTTGATATTAGTCGGTTATATGCAGTATGACCGGATCATTAAATCAAGTGTTGATTTAATGATTTAATGTATAATTATATATTAGATATATTACTTTACATTGACTAGTATTGTTCACTTAAGATTGGTTTTCTTACTTGATTTGCACAAGTTGTATATGTGATATATGTTTGTGCACTAGTTTGTATCATGTTTGATGATACATGCAAACATGGGTGGGTGTGTGACATACACAATGTTAATTGTAATTTAGGTTTTTGTTTATCTTAATTATTCTAAAATGGTGGAAGTTTTATCATGGTTTGAAGCTTCTTGAAGCTTGTAGCAACTTTGAAAAAGTCCATCCATTTTGTCTTCATTAAGACATTCATTAACCTAACCATTACAACTAACTATGGTTTATTCTCTACAAAAATAAACTCACCCATGGTTGCAAGATGATAAGTCTTCACATTATTATTCATTTTATTCATCCTTTCTTTTCTTCTTCTTCTTTTTCTTCATGAAGAGAAGAAAGCTTTCTAGAAAAATTCCAAGTGAAGAAATCAAGTGAGAAATCCAAATCCAAAGTGAACCCACTTCCTATTTCTTCATCCTCTACCACTTTCCATGTTGTATATGGTGTTTTCTTCACAAGGTTCATGACGAAGTGAAGATGGAGCTTGAGTTTGAGTCGCCTCGACATAGATCATCTTCGGCATCGAAGTTAACGACCTAGCCCGCTCGTTTCTCCGACGAAACCATCGCTAGAGTCCGGGATCCCGATGATCGCAGTGGAGGGACGTCATCACGGAGCTAAAGAAGTGGTGGACTGGATCTACAAAGGTTGTAATCCCTTCTACTTAGTAGCAAAGTAGTTTGCTTGTTTGCTTTTCGCCTAATCTCTAGTTAACGATCTTGCATAGGATTCTTAGGCACATGAAAAATTTGATTTTGGCATGGTTGATCAGTTGTAGAACTTCATGAGTGTGCCTAGGAACCCTACAGTGGTATCAGAGCCTAGCTAGAGCTTTAGGCGATGTGTAGACGATGTTAGAAACCCGATCGAACCCCGAAACCCTAAATTTCACCCCTTTCTGTACATTTTCTGAAACTGTGCATTTTTCCTAATTAAAAATATCCAAAAAATTCAGCAGGGTTTTTGAGGGGTTACTGTGCTGCGCGTGCGTCTAAGTCGACTATAGCACCGCGGAACCGCGGCATGAGCATGGCTCGTGCGGCGGTTCCGCGGCCGTTCTGTCACTTCATCTTTTTCTGTTTGCACAGTAATCTCTCTCTGTAAGTGCTGTATTTTCTGGGAATTTTTAAAGTTTGCTCAAGAGTTGAGTTTTCTGGGTTGTATTAGGGACTCGATATTTCGATCGGGAAGTTTAACTTCGTCTGTGTGTTTTTCCGGGAATTTTAGAACATGTTAAAAAGTTCGACCGGATATAAATACCCACTTTTTTCCCTGTCGGGAAATTTCCAAGTGTTGGATCTTTCCGTAGTTTAAAGAAGTTCTAAGTAGTGCAAGTAACGCGATGGACCCTCTAGAAGACAGCAAACCTTAACTCGATTATGTGACCGTCTTGAACTGCCCTTTGAACCTTAGGGTTTGGGGCAGTACGGCGTGCCACATGTGAGGCGTTGGCTTGACCCTTCTACGGCTGGACCGTTGGTACTGTGGCATGAAATGGATGTTTTTTAAACTTATTTCATGTGTTGAGTTGTTTCGGGAAAACTTGGGTGTTTGATTGTTCGATCGGAAAGTTTAACATTTTCTATTTATCTGGAATGTGATACAATATTTGGAATCCACAAGTAGTTATGAGATAACTGAATGAATGTTATAAACATAGCAGTTTAGTCTCACTTGATCGGTTGCCACGGAATTTTGATGCGATCAAAAGTCCGTCGCAATCACGTAGCGTACGCGGATACTCGCCGGGTAAACTTAATAGACAGCCATACCCTATAGCCCCGACCAAGTGACTGTAGGAGAACCCCGTCGCCAAAAAGCATCCGTTTGGGTGCTCGCGGCAACGGTGTTCCGCCTTAGTGCACTTCGTCGACGGTACCGGGGGTGCGGCCGTCTACTAAAGTTTGCGACGAGCATTCGGTCAGGATACCGGGAATCTTGTTGAATTGCCCGACTTCATATTGAAAAGAGTTTTCGATAAATGAGACTAAAATGCGGGGTTTATAATTGTTAGGCATGTGATGTCTAAGGAATTCATTTGATTAGGCATCCGATGTCTAAAGAGTTTTGCGGATTCCAACTGTTGTAGTTTTACACTTTCTTTTCTATGACCGTAAGTGTAATATGTGATATCGCCGGTTTCGTTGCTATATGTCAACGACAATTGGGATGGGCATATTTACTTACATTGATGACATGTGATGTTATGTGTTGCTGGATATGTTATATTGGATCGTCGTGTTTGAATGGCCGGGGTTTTTTATGTGAGATGAGTGATTTCCATTTTCATTCATGTAAAAACTTGTATGTAATATTCTTTTATTGGGGCACTTCCAGGTTGCGGAAGATGTCACCGTTGATGTATATTATTTACTTTTCCGCATTAGGATAGACCCAAGGAGGAGAGCACAAGTAACCGGGTTCTAGGGTCCGGTGAGAGACCAACTCGAGGAGTCGAGTCCGGGTCTCCTAACTCTAGAATCGGTAGGGTTGCTTGCCACTCTCGTAGGGGTCTAGGGGTATGGGTTTGGCTATTCATCACGACCGTGGAATCCGTGTTTTATTCAGGCTCAAAATAAAACACGGACGTCCTAGTTTATCCAATATTTCATATGTTATTTTCTGCTGCGTTATCTGTGATGTGATCATGTGATTTGTTCAGATAGATATTGTATATAGTATATATGATATATTATATAGAAGTTACTTATGTTTTACACCCGCGCTAGCCCTGCCCCGCTCTGCCGTTAGTCACCTAACCTAATGGTGCACGAGGGGACATCGAGGCGAATGCGGATAGCATAAGTGTACGTAGTATTTATCTGTGATGTTTAGGTGATTTAAATGATGGGACTTCATTAATATGATTAATGAAAGAAAAGAAACCTAAAAGATGTTGTGGAATCGAATTTCTTAAAAACAGGTAGCTACAGTTCTTGTTTTGTATCGCGGTGTTCCTTGTAGAACATCCTGCACCTTATTCGATGAGGAAAGGGCCGACGATCCCTTCACCGGGAGTGACCCCTTTAACAATAACTGGCAGATGCTACAACCCTCGGTTTGGCTTTTGATTGCTTCTATAGTTTTTGCTTTGCACAGCGGTATATATGATATATCCTGCACCTTATTCGACGAGGAAAGGGCCGACGATCCCTTCACCGGGAGTGACCCCTTTAGCAAAACTAGAAAAGCCTCAAAAACACTCCATTTCAAAATCATTTGATTCTACAACGATATCAAGTTCATTACGCAATAGGTTTTCAGAAAAACCTGTCGTAGCCCTCCGTCATTTCGGATAAGTAGTAGTTAGTATTCGTGCTGCGTTTGTTGACCTTGTCAAGGCGCAGTGTGCGGTAGCTGACCAGTATTTATCTGCTTATACACATGATGCAGATTGGGTTAGGGTAGTCGTACGGCCTTGTTGACCTTGTCAAGGGTCGTGCGGGTGGGTTTAATTCAATCAAGAAATGACGGGTTGAACTTGACTTACGGTCTATGGTTTGTTGACCTTGTCAAGGTCATAGATCGTTTGGGGCAAAATTTATCGGGAATTTCAAGTGTTGAAATTTGCAATGAGATTGCATACCTTCTATGAGATAGTTGGATCCCGATACCCACTGCGAGTAATTGTTACTCCTGGGAGAGTTTTACACATTACAATTAGCCGATCAAGTAGGTGTCTAGAAAGGTGTTAACGAGGTTATGCCTCTGGAAAAATGAGGTTTACATTAATTAGGTTCGTGCGAAAGCACGGGGGACCTCCCTCAAAGTACCGACACTGGCCTGGCTGAAAGATTGGCGAACTTGTAGTGTGTAATTAATCCCGGCCAGTCTTTCCTTTTAGGGTTTGAAGGAAGATTTGATAAAAACAGTGGGAGCCATCCTGATTAGATAATATAATAACCAATCTGATCTTGCAAGAGCGCACGCAGAGTGTTTTCTTCTCTCTCTCTCCAGGTAGCGACCATATCACGCCTTAATCAAGATAATAATATGGATGTATTGACCGAACCCGCTTGTTATACTGAGCTGGGGAACGTTGGTCCCACTCCAACTTATAAATGTTATAAGACAGAGCAGGAAATTGGGGAATACCATGATTCCTGTGCCGCCCAAATGAAGAATGTGCATGCCGATGCATCTTCTTCGGGTGTGTTCATTATAGAGAACTGTTTCTCAGTATCCTTTACGTCATGGGTATGTGATATCGGATCAGGATCCCGCATATGTAATCTGTTATATAGGCTACAGACCGGTAGAGAACTGAGAACGGGTGATAAGTTTCATGAGACAGAAAACGGTGCAAGTGTTGCAGCCAAGTCTGTTGGTCACTGTCACCCTGTATTACCAGAATACATTGATTCTGAACGAAAGTTATTAGATACCGAACCTGATATACAAAATCATATCAGTCTCTTTATTCGTAAAGAAAGGATATAATTTTGTATTGATGGATAATGTTTTGAACATTTCCTATATCAAAAGTTGATCGGTTCAGGCACATTATCTAAAAGTATTGATGTTCTAAATCAAACTACAGTTCCTAGTATACAGAACACACACAAGAGGAAGGGTTCAGAAATGAACGAATCCTTCTTGAGGTATTGTAGACTAGGTCATATCAATGCGACCCGACTGGCTAAAGTTACATTTAGATGTATATTTAAATCAGTTTGAATTTACATCTTGTGAAACTTTCCAGTCATGTCACAAAGATTAGATGACCATAGCTCTGTTTATTGGAAACAGAGAAAGAGTTAGTAAACTCTTGGGACTGATACATGATGATGTATGTAAGGTCCCCTGTCTGCACATGCCAGGACCGGTTCTTTGTACTTCATTACATTCTCTGATAATCTCTCAAGATTCAGCCATATGTTCCTGTTGAAACATAAGCCCGAAGCTTTTGAGATATTCACAGAATATAAGTTAGAAGTAGAGAACCAAAATACGGGTATAAGTATTATGTCCTATGATAAGATCAGGGAGGAGAATACTTGAGCACGGAATTCCTGAACTATTCTAAAGGAGAATGAGATTCTCCCTCGGTGTTACTCCTCTGAATATACTACAGCACAGCGGTGAATCAGGGCGGAGCAATAGCACCCTATAAGATATGGTGTGCTCTATGATGAGTGCTACTGAGTTTCCTATTTCCTTTTGGGAGTTATACACTTGAGAAATTGCATACCTATTGATTAGGGTTCAAATCAAATCAGTTGCCTACCACTTCATATATGATATGGTAAGGGAAGAGCCCATCTCTTAAGTCAGTTAAGATTTGGGGTTGTCCGGCCTATGTCTAAAAGCAAAATCAGGACAAGATCGAGGCAAGGTCAGTTCTGTAGAACTGGAAAAGTTCCAGCTATACAAACTACAGCTAATGATTTGAAAGAACCAAAGGATTCAATAGTCCCCGACGAACCTCAGCCTCTCCGCCGATCTAGCAGGGTTCCTCACCTGCCTGAGAGATACTTCGGTTTCTCGATGACAGTGGGAGCGAGGAATGCATCATGAGATGATGACTCAACTAGTTTCGAGCAGGCCATCGAGAGTGAGACTCTTTAAGAATGGCTGGATGCTTAGCGATCTGAGATGGAATCCATGTACACCAACAAAGTATGGACTTTGGTTGCTATATCTGAAGGGTTAAATCCCCATTAGGAGTAAGTATATCTTGAGAAGATTACTTGGTGTAGATGGAAAAGTTGAGACTTTCAAAGCTAGACTTGTTAAAGGTTTTATCATCGACCAGGCGTGGATAATGATGAAACCTTTTCCAGTGGCTATGCTTAAGTCCATCCGGATCCTACTTAACATTGCTACATACCATGACCACGATATCTGGTGGTTGGGTGTCATGACTATTTTTCTAAATACTGATTTAGAAGAGAACGTCTATAAGTACACAGCCAGAGGGCTTCGTAAACAGTGGGAGCAGCGGAAACGTGTGCAAGTTGCTTTACATGATAAAGCAGGTATCGCGGAGTTGGAACATCTGTTTTGATGTGGTAGTCAAAGATTTTGACTTCATCAAAATGGTAGATGAACCTTGTACATACAAAAAGGTAGTAGAGAGTATGGTAGTGATCCTCGTAGAGTACGTGGATGACATACTCTTGATAGGAAAGGAGTTTCCTATGCTACGCTCGGTCAATCTCCGCTTATCACAAGGATTCTCCATACAGGATCAAAGCGATACCTCCTAAATCCTGGGTTTTGGATCTATAAGATAGATCTAAATGGATGTTATGATTCTCACTAGGTGTAGTAAGATGGTATCAATGGATCCTGGGAAGAATCACTGGAAAGGTTCCAGGGTAATAAGGACGACTGAATGTCAGTCACAGGCTTGTCTATACCCTCAGTGGAGGGACGGTATGTTGGAAGAGTTCCAAGCTAAATACCGTGACATACTAGACGATAAAGGCTGGATACATCGCTACCAAAGATACTACCAAAGAGGCGGTTTGGGTGTATATTGGTTCATAAGATAAACTAGGTTCCTACCATTGTGTGACAATGGAAGTGTGGCTTTGGCCCAGGAACCCTGGTCCCATCAGTGACCCAGACATATTCTGAGGCAGCATCACCTGATCATGGAGATGGTTGATCTCCAGGGGATCGAGGTTAGGAGAGCAGACTCAGAGGACAACACGGCGGATCCAGTCGCAAAGGCCTTTTCCTAGAGAGAGACTTTTATGGGATGGTTGAGTATGAGATACTACAACCACTGCTATCAGATGGCCCTAGTGCAAGTGGGAGATTGTTAGTTATATGTATGCCCTAGAGGCCATTACTATACATAGGATGTATATTGTAGTGGATGCTTGGACATATATAGGGAGGACTTTCTTGCTCGACATGATAGTATGCTATCTGGTTGCTCTTTACCTTAACGTGTACACTGATTGTCTCTCTGTTACATGTTGGTAAAGCCCTTAGGGTGTGTACTTGACTACCTAGACTATGATGCGGATCATACTAGTGGGGACATGGTAGTCCATAAGTACATCCTTCAAGGTCCCTAGTCGTGGGTGTATCGAGACAGGGCATCGATATACCAGTGTAGACTAGTGTATACCTTCTCGACCCATACAGATGGGCGATGGATGATCCCATATCCATTGGTGTTTGACATCAGAGATGATATACGGGTGCTCAGTGGAGACAGGGTACACTGGACGGACTCGCCGAGAACTCCCAGATGGTATTATACCTTACGTTAGATGGCAGTTCTCTGGTGACACTCGTACAGGTTAGTCTGTAGACCCGAGATCGTCATAGAGTCTTGTGTGATTCCCACTGTGCTTTGATTTCCACCTTACCACGTCCAAGAGGGCATGCAAAACGGTGGTTTTTGGGTACAGTCCCGAATCACATGGAGGCAATGAGCGATAGGAGGGGATTCGTCTCTCCCGGTATAGGGAGTTGATGTTGCGCTGTGTTCGATTGGCTATAACCGGAAATCCCTGGCCAGGGTTGCTGAGATTTACTGGTAAGTGTTATCAGTAGTATCTCGAACTGTTATAGACCACATATCGACATGAATTATCGAGCTACTGGGGTCTGACGTTTACCACCCCTAGGCAAGATATGCGACATATCAGACGATCAGACCGGACTGTATGGTAAGTGTTACTGGTTGAATTCATAGGAGTGTGAGCGGGCTTGCTCGTTGATCTTTTGATCGCTCAATACCCGGGTGGCCGTTACGTTTAGCAGACCGCTTGCTGCTTGTGGGTGTTTGATATGATCATCACCTACTGCCGGCGTATTGACGAGTCTTTAGAGTCCTACACAGAGGTTTCCTGGCTCAAGCGAAACGAAATAGGAGCGCATATGAGATATGTGCGGGACCGAGAATAATTCCAGTATGTGATACTGAATTCTATTCTCGCGATTTGTCTCATCGGACGGTTATATAAGATATAGCCGGGTTACCGAATCAAATGTTAATTCGATATATTGATACACTTGATATTAGTCGGTTATATACAGTGTGACCGGATCATTAAATCAAGTGTTGATTTAATGATTTAATGTATAATTATATATTAGATATATTAATTTACATTGACTAGTATTGTTCACTTAAGATTGGTTTTCTCACTTGATTTGCACAAGTTGTATATTTGATATATGTTTGTGTACTAGTTTGTATCATGTTTGATGATACATGCAAACATGGGTGGGTGTGTGACATACACCATGTTAATCATAATTTAGGTTTTTGTTTATCTTAATTATTCTAAAATGGTGGAAGTTTTATCATGGTTTGAAGCTTCTTGAAGCTTGTAGCAACTTTGAAAAAGTCCATCCATTTTGTCTTGATTAAGACATTCATTAACCTAACCATTACAACTAACTATGGTTTATTCTCTACAAAAATAAACTCACCCATGGTTGCAAGATGATAAGTCTTCACATTATTATTCATTTTATTCATCGTTTCTTTTCTTCTTCTTCTTCTTCTTCTTCTTCATGAAGAGAAGAAAGCTTTCTAGAAAAATTCCAAGTGAAGAAATCAAGTGAGAAATCCAAATCCAAAGTGAACTCACTTCCTATTTCTTCATCCTCTACCACTTGCCATGTTGTATAGGGTGTTTTCTTCACAAGGTTCATGACCAAGTGAAGATGGAGCTTGAGTTTGAGTCGCCTCGACGTAGATCATCTTCGGCATCGAAGTCAACGACCTAGCCCGCTCGTTTCTCCGACGAAACCATCGCTAGAGTCCGGGATCCCGATGATCGCAGCGGAGGGACGTCATCATGGAGCTAAAGAAGTGGTGGACCGGATCTACAATGGTTGTAATCCCTTCTACTCAGTAGCAAAGTAGTTTGCTTGTTTGCTTTTCGCCTAATCTCTAGTTAACGATCTTGCATAGGATTCTTAGGCACATGAAAAATTTGATTTTGGCATGGTTGATCAGTTGTAGAACCTCATGAGTGTTCCTAGGAACCCTACAGAGTTCGCCTTGGCAGAATGTCCTCGGCCTAGTCAATCTTTCATATGAGCGCGTCATCTTTGCTTTATAAGCCTCCAGATTTTGTTGCGCCATGAGCCGGGTTTCATCAAGGGCGTCGAGCTCCTCAAGCCGAAGGTGAGCATTCTCTTCGTCCGTTAGCTCGTAATGAACTGCCACTCGTAAAGAGGGTAACTCTATCTCGAGGGGGAGTACCTCTTCTATGCCGAATACCAATGCATACGGCGTTGTGTTCGTGGCCATTTTGAACATAGTTCGATATGCCCAGAGAGCTTCATGCAGTCTCTCGTGGCAGTCCTTTTTATTTCGAGACACCGTCTTTTTCACGATCTTCGTCATGGTCTTGTTGAAAGCCTCAGCTAGGCCGTTAGCTCGGGGATTATAGACGGAAGAGTATTTCCAGTCTATGTTATGCTGTTGTGCGAAGAGGCTGATTTTATGGCTTCTGTAAGCTGGCCCGTTATCGAAGATAATCCGTCGCGGAGTGCCGAACCGATAAATGACGCGTGTCTTGAACAAATGGACAATATTCTCCGTCTTCACTTCTCTCAACGGTACTGCTTCTGTCCATTTAGAGAAGTAATCGGTTTTTACCAGTATGAACCGATATCCTCTAGACGATGCTGGTTCGATGGGCCCAATTATGTCGGTTCCCCACATTTCGAATGGCCAGCTAGCCACCGTTGGATGTAACGGATTTGGATGCTGGTGGATAAAGTCCCCGTGAATCTGGCACGAGTGGCACTGCTTCGCGTATTCGAGGCAGTCTTGGATCATCGTTGGCCAATAGTAGCCCATTCTTTTGATCTTCGGTTTCATCTTCGGCCTGGCTTGGTGAGAACCGCAGAGTCCGTCGTGAGTTTCTTGGACGACTCTCCTTGCCTCTTCAGGTCCCAAGCACCTTAGCCACAGGGAGTCGAATGATCTCTTATACAGAGTATCATTGACAAAGGCAAAAGATAGAGCTCGTTTCATGAGCTGACGTCTTGACGACGCATCTTCAGGAGTTCGACGGGATTTAAAGTAGTCTATAAAGACTTCTCTCCAATCCATAGCCTTTTCTTAGTCCTTTATTTGTAGGGTTGCTTGCTCGGTCGCTCCCTTTTCTTCGAAAGATTCCGAAGATATTTCTGCCAGTGCGAGAACCCGACGACTTTGCACAACGATCCTCACGTCATCGAGATTCTCGTCAGCCAGTTCTTTAGCGAGTTTGGCCAGTGCATCCGCTTTGCTATTGTCCGCACGCGGTATGATTTTCAGGACGTAGGAAGGGATTTGAGTCAGCAGTTGCTGCACTCTCTCGCCGTACTTCACCAATTCTGGCTTGCACGTTTGATAGTCGCCGTTTACTTGACTAACGACCAGTTGGGAGTCTCCGTATATGAGGAGGTTTTCAATTCCCATGTCGACAGCGATCTCAAGACCTACTATCAAAGCTTCATATTCGGCTTCGTTGTTTGTCCTCGGCTCTGTTAAGGAGAAGGCGAAGCGCATTATTCCTCCTTGTGGAGTCACGAAGATGAGGCCTACCCCTGATTTGATTATGGGGGTGCTTTGTTTGCGCTTCTTCATGGAAGATGCCCCATCGAAGTAGAGTTCCCATCGGGTGTCGCTCTCTCTTCTCCCACCATCGATCGTGTCAAATGCGTGTTCATCGGGCAATTCGAAATTCAAAGGAGAATCGGCGGGTATCGGATGCTCGGTGAGAAAGTTGGCGATGGCCTAGACTTTCACTGCCTTGAGAGGTCGGTATGTTATCGAGAACTCTATTAAGAGTAGGGCCCATTTAGCAAGCCGTCCCGTTAGTATAGTTCTTGACATCAAATATTTGAGAGGATCCACTTTTGATATGAGATGGACCTCATGCGCCAACGCATAGTGTCTGAGCTTCGTTATCGTGAAGATCAACGCCAGGTAGTGTTTTTCGATAAGGGAGTAGTTGTTTTCTGCCCCCATGAGAACTCGACTCAAATAGTAGAGGGCTCTCTCCTTCCCTTGGTCATTCTCTTGTGCCCACAGCGCGCCTAAAGAACCTTCAAGGGCAGTTGTATACAGAATGAGGGGCTTTCCCTTGACTGGTGCGGTCAGTACCAGCGGATTCTGCAGGTATTGCTTGATTTCGTCTAGTGCGCTTTAGCATTTACGATCCCAGACGAACGGGGTTCCCTTCTTCATCAGGTGACTGTAAGGACGGCACTTGCCGGAGAGATTGACTATAAATCGCCGGATATACGCGAGCTTTCCTTGGAGAGACCGCGGTTGCTTGAGAGTCCTTGGCGGAGGCATTTCCATGATCGCATTGATCTTCGACGGGTCTATCTCAATGCCTCTGTGCCAGACGACGAATCCTATGAACTTACCTGAGGAAACTCCGAACGCGCATTTGAAAGGGTTCATCTTCAAGTTATATTTCTGAAGGCGCTGAAACACGATCTTCAGATGCTCTAAATGTTCCTCATATAATTTGCTTTTAACTACGAGGTCGTCAATATAGCATTCGACGATTTCATGTATGAGGTCATCGAAAATCTTCGTCATGGCCCTCTAATAGGTGGCACCGGCGTTCTTTAGACCGAAGGGCATCACCTTGTAGCAGAATATGCCCAAAGGGGTCCGGAAAGCGGCGTGCTTCTGGTCTTCGGGATGCATCTTTATCTGATTGTATCCTAATGAGCCGTCCATGAAGGAGAAAACTTCGTGAGTGGACATATTATTTATCATCAGCTCGGTGACCGGTACTGGAAAGTCGTCCTTTGGGTAAGCTTTGTTGAGATCCCGAAAGTCTACGCATATGCGCACCGTCCTATTTTTCTTCATCACTGGGACAATGTTTGCGATCCAGTCAGGGTATTGAACTTCTTGGATGAACCCAGAGTCGATTAGCTTCTTGACCTCGGCGTTGATGCTCATCTCAAGTTCAAGCCGCATTCTTCTTGGTGCTTGCTTGACTGGCTTGATGTCCAGAGATATCGCCAATTTGTGCACAACAATCTCTGGATCTAGTCCCGACATCTCGGAATAGTTCCATGCGAAGCAATCTTTATACTGCATGAGCACATCTTTCACCGTAGCCACCCTTTCTTCGGACAACAGCTCACTGACGAATGTCGGCCGTGGGTCGCTTGCTGTCCCCAAGTCGATTTTCTTGAGATTATCTGCAGTAGTATGTATCCTATCTTCCAGCTCCTTTGGGGCTGGTGGAAACTCTGAGATCACCTCGTCATCATCATTTGCGAAGCACCAGGGGAGCTCAGTCGTATCTTCGCATACTCCTTCTCCTGACATCGTTATCACGTGACAGGTGCGAGATCGCTTCCAAGACCGATGTTGATCCGGCTCTACTCTCGCTACATATGTGGCTTTCGGTTCATGCTTTTATGGCGGGGTCACCCTCCAACTGTTGGATAGAGCGAACCTACCTTGCTGATAATGGTCTTCTACCCATTCTTTGAAGGTGAAGCAATCTTCGAGAGGATGTCCTATTGCTCGGTGATAGGAGCAATAGTCTGGATGATGAACCTCACCTGCTTGCTCGGGGTGCTTGGACTCCGGGAGGGTAATCATCTGATGTTTTATGACAAGATCGAGTATCTTCCTTGTCTTGTCTTGGGAAAAAGAATACGCTCGACCCATCTTCTTTATAAGAGACGGATCCCGGCTGCTCG
The DNA here is from genome assembly GCA_030015575.1 of Agapanthus africanus. NCBI lineage: Eukaryota > Viridiplantae > Streptophyta > Magnoliopsida > Asparagales > Amaryllidaceae > Agapanthus > Agapanthus africanus. The sequence continues at coordinate 175,914,049 of CM057350.1, read as the reverse complement.
ATTCTCGATCGCGTAGTTTCTTGGACCCGCTTTGTCGCTATTGAATGCTTTTTCCGTTCTTGGGTTTATTTTTTCCTCTGCGTCGGGTCTTCTTTGTGATGGGTTGGCGACAAAGGGCATCATTATTCTTTGTAGATTGCTGAAGGAGGCGCTGCGTCATGGCTTTCTCGTAGATGGCCATTTCGCGATTATGGTCGTCTCGAACCTTTTGACTCGCTTCCCTTATAAGCTTGTCCATTTGTTCTTCGAACGACGGGCTTGGCATTTTCACGACGGGAGCTTGTTTTGGTTCATGGTTAGCATCTTCCTATAGAGCATCTCCTTCTTCATCGAAGTTATGTATGACGTAGCAGCCGCGGAATCGCTCCCGTTTCTTGGATTGAACATATCCAAGCCCGATCATTTCCATTCTCCCATTGGGCAACTTTCGTTGAGTTCCGGGGATGTTCCAGATCCTGTTATAGAACCGGGTTTGTCGAGCAGTCTGTTTGAAGGGTACGCCCTGACGCCTCAACAGCCTTTTTAATCCTTCTGTATAGTATTTGGGCAGACGGATGGACTGGAGTCTATCGAGTGTAGAATCGGCACCATGCCAGATTTTTTTCTCCACTTTGGTTTCCGTGGATCGATAAAAGAGGATCGCCTTTTCATTTTTTCGCCTAGGAGGGACATAGAATGTCTGCAGTTCTTGCACATTATAAGTTTTAAGTGCATCGAGCTCTTTGTAATGCTCTTGCGGAACCATGGCAACTTGCAAACTTTGATCTTCATCAGTGAAGGCTTGTATCGATGGCCGAGCAGAGAATACTGCATTGACCTCATCTTCAGAGTCGCTGCCGAAGACCAGAATAGGGGTAGATGGTCCCGTCTTGTTGCATTGGGGCGGCCCTGAATAAACTATTTCTTCTTCCTCCTTGGTATCACTCCCGAAGACCAGAATAGTAGTAATAGCTTTGTTCTTGTCCTCCGGTTTGTGACATCTTTCTGTGTCTTCGAAATCCGGCAGGAAGTACTTGGCATCCTCATATTTGTGGACATCGTTCACGGAGAATGGGTTTAGTTCCCCTGTCACAGTGTACTCGAGACCATCTTTGAAATACTTCATACACTGATGTTGTGTAGAAGGGATAATGTTGTACTCGTGCAACCAAGGCCGACCGAGCAAAGCGTTATAGCATGTCTTAGCGTTAATGTCATGAAACTTGATGTCAGTGACTAGCAGCCCAAAGCACAGCGTCAGTATCACAGACCCGAGCGTCCGTGATGATTGGGAGTCAAACCCGGAGATAGTGATCTTATCCCGAGCGAGGTGTTGAACGCTCATGCAGATTTCCTTCAACACTCTTACATTGAGGAGGTTAACGGAGGACCCATTGTCAACCAGGATTTTGCCTATCTTGATATCATGACAGTATCTGGAAACATAAAGGGGATGGTTATGCTCACACATCCCGAGGAGGAGATCTTCATCGCCGAAAGTGATATCGGCCATGTGTACTTCTTCCAGCTCGTCCTTCATCTTTTCTTCGGTGAGGAAAGCTTGGAACTGTTCGTGCTCTTGTAGTGCCTTGATCAAGGAGTCTCTCACCTCTTTAGATAGCAAAAGGGCCTCGAGAATGCTTAGCTGTGAGGGGATCTTCCTCAGGTGTGCTAGAACGTTGTAATCCACCTTGTTTTTCCTTGGCCGGTCCTTGGCTGTCAGCTCTTTGACGACTTGATCATCTAAGGCGATATCCTCAGGGACTTTTTCTTTCCCCTTATCTTTTCTATTCGACCCATTGTTCGCGGGCCCGAGGTTCTTTTCGGGCAGCGTACGATTGCACAGCTGAATGTTCTCACAGGTCTTCATTTCTTCCGTTTCGGATGTGGGTTCTTTGAAGAGAGGGCCAAGGGGTATTTCTTCATCAGAATTGCTCCCAAAGGTGAGAACTTGTGATCCCCCACGTCAATCATGTAACAGTTGCCGGTAGTTCTTTTGCGCTCCTCGGTCGTATTTCTTTTCTCCTGATGAGTTTTGCGTTTCATCCGCTTGAAATGTTGTCGGTGAGCAACATATCCCTGCCACCAGTTTTTAAAAGCGTTGCACTCTTCGGTGGGGTGCGCAATCTTTCGATGATATAAGCAATAGCTAGGATGTATATCCGCTTCATCAGGAGTGTTTCCTTCGGAGGGTGGCAGCTTCATTCCCATTAATATGGCTTTGACGAACCTTTCCCTTGTCTTGAGCCTGCTTTTATTTGCGGCGGATGTACTTTGATCTGGTGGGAGTGTTTTGACCCTTTCGTCCAGTCGCCGGCGTTTGGCCTTTTCAAATATGGCCATCTCACGCTCCCGATCAGCTCTGCTTTTCAAAAGAGCTTCGTTTAGGAATGCATCAATCATTTCGTCTGATGGTCCTAGAATTTCCGGCTCAGGATCTGCCCATAGTTCCTCTGCGTAAGGGGCTTCTTCATCGTTTATCGACGAGTGAGAGATCATATGCGTTTGTCAGCATCTGCCCCTAGTTCCTCTGCGTAAGGTTCGTCTGACGAGTCTTCTTCATTGTCATCATCTTCGTCCTCAAGGACGTGACTGAGAAACTCTTGAAGTGTGACCGGGGTTCGCGCCTTCTGGTTGTATTCTTCCAGCGCGTCGATATGTTTTTGCAGATCCGTGCGTTTGTCAGCAGGCTTCACTGGATTTTTGGCCTTCTTCTTCTTCTTTGAATACTTTGACGGCTGGATGTGAGCATTTTTATTATCGCTACCAATCTTTGGCGTCGGGCACGGCTTCAGCTTTCGCTCGATGACCTCGGGTTCCAGTGGATTTTTCCACTTAACTGCCGGGCATGTTTGGAGATCCTTCAGCATTCTTTTCCTCTTGGCTGAAAGAGCGACTTCCCATGGAGCTTCTATGACAAAAGAACACGATGCCCCCGGTGTGTCCGTCTTTTTGAGAGCGTGCGGCTGGGGCGGGTTCACCTTCCAGTTTTCGGATAATACGAACTTGCCATGTTGGTACTGATCTTCGACCCAGCTTTTGAAGTTGTAACAATTTTCGATCGGATGACCCAACATTCGGTGATAAGGGCGGTAAATAGGATTGTTAATGTCACCTGGTTGCGTTGGACGTCTTGGCTCCGGCAGAGCGATGAGCCAGTTGCGCAGTGCTAGCTCGAATAACCTCTTCATTTTATCCCGAGGGAACGAGTAAGGGCGTCTCACTTTTTCTCCAAGGGATCGTTGTCTATCATTTTGGCAATCAACTGGTCTTGGAGTACTAGGCTGCTGTTGAGTGTTAGCTACGAAAGTCGCTTTCCCTTTCCCTTTTTCATTCCGCGGCTCCGGCTTCAAAGAGGAAAGCCTGTGGCCCATTTGGTCCATTTGGGCCAGCTTGTCAATCAAGGCTTGGGAGGTGGTGGGCTTGAAAAACATCATGAACTGGGAGATGGTTGCCTGAGGGACAAGAGTACCCACGAACATGCCCACCGCAGGCGCTTCTTCGATGCGCTGCTCGCACTTTGACCATAGATTCCGCCATCGTATTGCGTATTGCACCCAGGTTTCGCCTGGCTTTACCCTGGCATTCATCAATGCGGTGATCGGGGTGCTCTCGCTAGCACTTGCGAATCTCTGTGTAAATAGCAGCTCCATCTCCGCAAATGTCTTGATAGAGTCATTTGGAGAATACCATTCGAACGCCTTCTCCGACAAGCTGCCAACAAATTGGCGGAGCAGAAGTTTATCATCACCTCCAGTGCTGCCGCATAAGGCTCTGAATTGAGCAACGTGCTGATGAGGATTTCCCGTCCCCTTATATACGTGGAATTTAGGGATCGTATATCCCAGCGGGTACCTTATTTGGTCATACCAGCCCGGGTAGGGTCGTCCAGTCTTAACGATCTGCCCGGCCGTTTCGCTCGCATGATGAGCTCGTATTTGCTGAGCGATGTAATCATCCAGAGTGCCCTTGGAGATAGTCTCTTCCTTGGCTGCTGAAAGAGCCGGAGGAGGGTTCGACGTCTCTCCTCTGTCATCTTCAATGATAATCGGGGGGTCTTCAGCTGGAGGTTCTGGCTGTAATATCATCCCAGCCATGTCTTGGAACAAAAGAGCCATTCGTTTTATGTTGGCTGTCTGTTCCGCGGCCTCTTTTTCTTTCCTTTCGAGCATTTTTCGGAGGAATTCAGCATCAGTTTCTTGTTCCTGACGCTGCTCTGAGGTCTCGGGATTTTCTTTCAGCCCAGTAAGTGCGGCCATTGCAGTCAGCAGCTCTTGAAGTTTTTGCTGCTGTTTCTCCTGAGCCTTTGTTATCGATCGGGTAAGCGGTCGATGACCCGTAGAAGCACGGCTTTCCTCTTTTCCGGAAGCCATATAAACGGTATGTGTTATCATGCCCCCAGACTTAGGGCGTTTAAATTCAGTGTCCTTGCGATTCACCACGGTCACAGGGGCTATCTCCGGCCTCCTTCTCTTGTGAGCGGTTGACGTTGAGGGAACCGTTGCAGCGGGCACCCAGACGGATGACATTTTCTGTGGTACCACGGGATGGCTCTTTTCTTGCCGAGCTTTAAGCTTCTTTGGTCATCGCGAGTAGTCCTGGTCAATCACCGATTCCTGGACTTGTCGCCAGACTTTATAAATTTTGGAGGATAGCCACTTAAGGGGCTGCTCCAGCTTCTTTTCTGTAGCATTCTCCACGGGTGGAGGAGATTTTTTCAGCATGGCAGTTGGAGAGTTCTTGCGGACCCTCCTAAGCGGTTCGAAGCTGTTCCCGGTCGGAACAGCAGCATCGATTTCCACCATGGGAGCTGGCGGAGTTAGTCCAGAAGGGGGGTGCCCCCAGCCTTCCTTACTCGGCGCCAGTAGCGTCGGCGAGTATGTCATATGGATGGAATCGTCTCAGCTATAGGGGTGACTTCGTCATCCCCCTGTTTTGGCGAAGGGTTGTCATTGTCAGCCTATTGAAGACTGATGTCCGCTGAGAAGCAATATCCAATCTGTCAAAGACAGACCTCTGGGTAGGGGACGCAACTTTGAGGACTTCGCCTGGAGCAGGAGCTGGAACAGTCAGTCTTGTGCAGACCGACCCTTTGGCAGGAGAAGCCGCCTTGACGACTTCATGAGCAGGAATGGCTATCCTTTTTGGGATAACCCTTTCTGGTATCGCAGGCTTCTTCATGGGCCACATAAGCTTTGGCCCAGTCTGTCAAAGACTGAGGCGTTGGAACTGGACGACCCGTTGAGAGGGGCCGCAGTAGTTGTAAGCCGATCAAAGACCGACTTCTTGGGAGCTTCTTGCGATAGCAACGGGGCATTGAAGCTCATTGGTGGGATCATGGTCCCAAAGAACAGCCCAGTGGTGGCCTGAGTTACTTGCTCTACTGGCATGTTGAACAGGGAGGCCGCTTGGGGCCCATAGGTTACACCTCCAGATGAGGCGGCACGGGAGTTGCAGTTTCAGTTGGAGCAGTTGGAAGACATCGTTCTTCAGTTTTTCTGCACAGAGAAATACACCCAACCTTAGTACCTTGAATCCAGGGGCAACCACATAAAACCGCGATTCGTTCGCGAACACGACACACAAAGTGTGGAGTGGAAAGAGGAAGAGGTCCCACCGGGCGTGCCAGAATCTGTTCTCCACCGAAACACGGAGACGGTACCGTGTAGGTCCATCTTGCCTGGATTTCGAGGGCAGATGCTAATTGGTGCTATCTGTCCACCTCTCCGAAGATGCCAAGTTGATTTATGACACCATGTATCAAAGGTTTAAATGGATGCGGCCGATGTAGCAGACTTCGTCAGATTCCCCCTCATTTGAGGGGGTTTTGATTGTAGGGACGCTCTTCCCTGCAGGCGCAAGTCCCTGCAGTTAATTACGCTACCGCATCGTGGTAACAATTTTCTCCTTCTCCAGATGGTCACTTCGTGTCGTGTGTGTTTGTTTTGTTTTTGGTTGCCCGTGGATTATATACGGAGACTAATTTATGTTGTCGCCCGTAGGGCATGGATTAGTCTAAATCCGTATCTTCTTAGATTTGGGTTTGGGGTAGGGTTTAAGGATACGTTAGTCTCATTTGAGACTAAGATCAACTTAATCGTTTGTTAAGGATACGTTAGTCTAATTTTAGACTAAGATCAACTTAACAGGATCATTTAGATCTAACAAAAGAGCATTTTGGGCTCTATTGTTTAGTTTAAGGACATTGCGGTCAATTATCAGTTTAAGGACATGGTGGTCCAAGGTTAAGGACATCGTAGTCCATGGGTTTAAAGGGAACCCACAGTCCGAGGTTAAGGACATCATAGTCCGTGGGTTTAAAGGGAACCCACAGTCCGAGATTAAGGACATCATAGTCCGTGGGTTTAAAGGGACCCCACAGTCCGAGGTTAAGGACATCATAGTACATGGGCTTAAGGACCCCACAGTCCAGTTTAAAGACGTCATAGTCTATGAAATGTCTGGTCATCGGGACCCGTCACCTCTCTGAAGACGTTGAAGGATTACAACGACAAATATCAGAGGAGTGAAGAGATGTACCCTTGAACCAATTTTGGTTGGGATCTGTAATCCAATTTGGGACTAAGATTTGTTAAAATATTTATGAGCATATGGGCTCAATTAATCTGAATTAAGGACTTATGACCAATCTTGGGCTAAGTCCAATCAGGTTAAAATGTTTAACATTTATTTTGGGTTGTTGAGCATTCATTTGGGCTTGGCCCTTTTAACAATGCTGAGCATTAATTTGGATTCTGACAATGTTTGTCTTTTACTGAATGCTGAGCATTCATCATAGCTCTGGGGCTTATTAAAAAACAATTTATGTTCTATCAGCGCACACATGAGGAGCACGTGGTGCGCTTGGCGCTTTGCGCCAGATGACGAGCGCAGTGCGCTAATTTATGAGTGCATTGCGCTGTTAGTTCAGTGGCGCACACGTAAGTGACACGTGGTACGCTGGGCGCTGAGCGCCAATCAATGAGCGCAGTGCGCTTCTGCGGAGTAGCGCACATGTGAGGGACACGTGTTGCGCTTGGCGCTAAGCGCCAGATAATGAGCGCATTACGCTAATTTATGAGTGCATTACGCAATTAGTTCAGTGGCGCACACGTGAGTGACACGTGGTGCGCTTGGCGCTGAGCGCCAGTCCATGAGCGCAGTGCACTAGTTCAAGAGCGCAAAGCGCTAACTGTTGAGTGGCGCACTCGTGAGTGACACGTGGTGCGCTCGGCGCTGAGCGCCAGTCCAAGAGCGCAGAAGCGCATTTGATCAATTTTATGATCTGGGAAATAAATTCTCCCTTAGAAGAGACTTTGTCTCAAGATCCTAAGAACAAAAGTTCTTACTTTGTAGGAGATGTCTTTAATCTCTTATGTTGATGAAAGACTTTGCCTTTATGGATTTGTGATCCTCAAGAGAATTAAATTATTCTCCCTCCCCTTTTATAATAAGATATTTATGATCTCATTTAGATCTACGAAGAAGTAAATTCTTCTTTATGATGAGATCTTTTGATCTCTTTGTAAAAGACATTGGTCTTGCAGATCTATGATCTATAAGAAAGAAGTAAATTCTTATTTTTTTAATTATGAGATGATTTCATCTCTCTGTTCTTTTACCTTAAAGAAAAGAAGTTCTTCTATCGAGAGCTTGGCACTTCTTTCTGAGATTTTCTCAAAGCTTCTAGGGGGGTTTCCTTTCTATGCTTCTGTATATTGAGACTTGAAGTCTTGGGGCTTTTATATAGGGCAAGCTGATCAGTTCAATCAGTTAAGGAGATCTTTTCTCCAATTGATTTGGGGAATTTCCTATCGTTGGATCTTTGATCCAAGGGCTTCTGATTTACAGAAGGCAATCTTCTTGTTTTTAACAAGATTGGTAAATCTTTCCATACAGAATTTATTCTGTATTTTTGGTGATTTTTAATCACTATTGGATCGTTGATCCAACGGTGCTCTGATTTACAGAGCGCAATTTTATTGTTTAGAAAGATTTTGAGACATCTTTCCTTAACAGAATTTAATTCTGATTAATTAATGATTTATCATTATTATTAGATCTTTGATCTGACGGTGGGGAGCTTTTAGTTCCAGCGCTAGCGCACCCGTGCTTTGCACGTGGTGCGCTGCTTAGGGTGCAGCGCACCTAGCGCTAGCGCACACGTGCTTTGCACGTGGTGCGCTGCTTAGAGCGCAGTGCACCTAGCGCTAGCTCACTTGTACTTTGCACGTGGTGCGCTGCTTAGAGCGCAGCGCACCGAGCGCTAGCGCACACATGCTTTGCACGTGGTGCGCTTCTTAGGGCGCAGCGCACTTGGCGCTACTTCTGAAGCGTTGTTTCATTTCAAAATTTGAATTTTGAACAGAGCTTTGCTCTGATTGGAGGAAACAAATGCCCCCTCCCCACCGTTGCACTCATGTGGCCCACACATGAGTGCAGCGGTGGCAGTATCTCTGCCGTTGGATCAACTCAGAAGTTGAAACAGCTATTTATGCCTATAAATAGGACCCTTGGCCCTTTAGAAGATTCTGTTCATCTTCTTTCTTCTGAGAATTTTAATTCTCTTTCAGAGCATAGCTCTTCATTTTAAGAACTTTTCAAGAGTCAAAACTTCTGCTAAAATTTTGGTAAAAATTAAATCTTGTTAAGAATCTAGGGTTTCACCCATTAATAGAGCTTTGCACTTCATAGATTTTTGATCTAAAGAAAACCCTTTTAGGGTTTCATCAACAGAGCTTTGCTCTCTTGAACCCATAGATCTAAAGAGGTCTTTCTTGGGGTTTCTTAGCCCATGAATGAACAGAGCTATACTCATGAAGAACTCTTAGAGTTTGTTCATAGATTTCAGAATTTTTAATTCATTAAAACTCTTATTTTAAATTTTCTGATGGTTATTCCATCGTTTTTACAGAGCAAGGCTCTTGAGGAATTTTTATTCCTTCATCATTAGAGTTGACAGATGTCACTCTGTCACAGAGCACTGCTCTCGAGGGGAGATTTACTCCCTGGCCCAAGGAATTCTCATTAAATGAGAATCAATTGAGGATTTCCTCATTTAATGACAGTCTCATCAAATGATGAGACTGTTTTATTAATGATGAACTGTCATCTAGATTATGTAGGTCCCCTTTGGTCCCTTTTCACTGCATTGCAGTGTGGTACAGATTTAATGTACCTAGTGACAGAACTTAAACCGTAGCATTGGCGGCTAACAATTTGTTCTTTTCGGCGCAGGTGACATGTCTTTTGACACTTCCTTCTCGTTCGTCCGCTCAGAAGGCGGATTCCCTGAAGCGCCCATAGACCGAGAGGTTATTGCGCTGATTAAAGACCATGACCCGGAGTACAAGAATCTTCATCTATGGGGTAGATGGTACGATCAAATTATCAGAGGCCGTCGGAACTTTTCTTGTGCGACACCCTCGAAGCCCATCTCTGCGATCCCTTATGCAGATGCACTCCCGATAAGCTACACTGTAGAGGAAGTGAATTGGACTTCAGAAGGTCTCCTACAGCCTTCTATTGCCACAGTACCCGTGTAGCCGCCGGTGGCTTTGGACACTCTGGGGCGGCGCAGATGTCAGGGCGAGTCGCGCCCTTAGGGACAGCCTTACAACATAGGACTAACTCCCCGCAATCCGGCCGGATACTTACAGTGGGCCCGATATATTTTATCGGCGAAGAAGTCGCAGCTACTGAAGCTCGGATTGTACCCTGCGATCTACGCTTCCTTATTCCAATATTCGGCACCTCCGACATGGTGGATCAAGGCATTTTTAAAGCAGTGGAACATTCCGACCCACACCTTCCTCCTGTTGGATCGAGAAGTCTCCATTTCCTTAGAGGAATTTGCCGAGGTCTCTGGTTTACCCGTTAGGGGAGAGCATTATGAGGAGCTGTTTCCTCCGGATGAGTATATTTTTGCCACCAAATCAGTGGTAATGGGTCTTACCCCAGAGAACGCCATTCAACACCAATTTCCAAGTTTGATAAAGGTGTTGAATGTCTACGAGGGCCTATTTCTTGAATCTGGAAGCCGGGGGGTTAGTTTTGCGGACTTCATTGCCCGTTTCCTTCGTCCGGAAGTTTTGTCGTGATAAGGTGAAAAGTTTGCCAAATTTGATGATCCTTTCGGCCTTGGCTTGGACCGCCGGCCAATATTGGAAGCCGATCAGAAGGATTTCTTTCTTCCTAATGCTGCGATCGTCCCCTTTTTAGATATTGCCGCTCAGGGCATCGATGAGGAAGCATTCTTTCTAGGGTTCCTCGGTTTATGGTTAAGCTGGTTCGCGCTTCCCATGCACCCTCGCTACATAAGGCCTTCTGTCTTCTACCCCGCGCATCGAATGGTTGCCGGGATACAAGTGGCCATCGGAATTGCTGGGTTAGCGCACCTGTATCACGGCCTCAGCTTGGCAGCGGATACTACTGAGCCAGGGGTGCAGCCTGCCAACTTTTCAATGCATTATTTCACCTCATGGCTTGAGTTGAACATACTCGGGGTCTTCGGTATCCACAGAAGACCTTCCTTTTATGATAGATGCAAGTTCCTCGGATAATGCGGCTGGTCGACGCATCCATCATAAATCCGTCACCGTGGGAAGCAAGGAGCTAGCTCCTTCGTCCATGCACGGTTGGAGATAGTATGTCCTTTACCGATAAAATTTTGACCGTCGGCCAGGAATCCGCGAATACGGTACTGCCATTGCAGGACATCTTTAATGACGGGGCCTCTGTGTTGAAAGCTCGGGAAATTCTTCATCTGTACTCCATCCGGCCGGGCTTTCTCGTATTTAGGCAAAATGATGCGGCATTATTCATGAGATACAACCCGCATCGTTTCGCCCAGCAGCTGAGCTGTCACGCCCCGCTTCCCAGTGTACGGCGAAGTGGACGCGACGAGGTCCGCTACATATGTATTCAGAAGTACATACGCTAAGCGTAGCTAAGCAATATAAAATAATCACAAGAGACAAATGATATTGAAATAACAGCAACTTTTATTAATAACATTCTTTGTACAATTCATGAAAAGAAAATACAACTGGAATGAAAAGCAATGCCTAAACAGTGGCATAACAGAAAATGAAATAAACTGAAAAGAACAAGGTACAGTATCTAGAGCTCTGGGTCTTCCTGGAACTGCTCCAAATCTTCACCGGTGGGCTCGATCTCAGCTTGGTCCAACGCACCTGACGACATTCAAAGAAGAAAGAATAGAATGTCGTCAGCGAACAGATCGCTCGGTAAGTCCCAAAGAATAAGGAGAATGAGAATGATAGAGTAACAGTATATATTTTCTAAAGTGTTATATTGTCGGATATTATGAAACATTGTGTAACGCTGTTGTTTGTAGCTTGGTACAGAAGGATGCCAGTGTATACGAGGGGGATCTCTATATGCTAGAGATCAGGGCAAAAGGAAAGTACAAGGAACCGTTATGCCACGGTACAACAGCAATAGGATTCAGGTTAGGTGTCTTAATCTGACCACCTCGTGCCACCTTTAACACCTTCCGTACCAATCTACCCCTTAAACCCCGTAGTGTTTTAACAGTATTGTAGTATTGGAATATGTAAATTGAGTGACTGACCAAAACCATGATATCAGTAAGCATGTTGTAACTGTATAATCAGGTAAATGGAATATCAGGATAATGGATGAATATCCATGGTTTGATTCAGTCACAAGGAATATATTGTTAACTGGATTCAGGGTTTCATGTATTCAAATTGTGTTGGAATATAAAAGAATATAGATTGACTTGAATTTTATTCAAGTCAGAAATAGTCAGACTCTAACCCGAGTCAGACTAAAAGAAGATAATTTGAAGTTCAATATTAGCTAGGGGCCTTATTGTAATTTGTAAAACTTGAGGGGGGTTTATGTAAAAATACTTTTGTATAGTTTCAAAATACACCTCAAGTATTTAATAATCGTCTTTATTGTTATAATGAATGTGAATTTTATTTGTGTTATTCTAGTGAATATATCCTAATAAAAGTATTAATTGTTTTATCTGAAATTCATGGTATTTTAGTGTAACTTTTAATCTTGTAATTTTTTTAGAAAAATGTGGAAACTTTATATTATGATAAAATAGGTGTTTAAATGATAATTATATATATATTAACACATGAATAATTTTATATAAATATTTTATTAAAAAAAAAATCTCATTTTCCCTAAATATCGTATTTTGAACCTTTCGAGACCGAATGCTCCTTGCGGAGGTCTGAATCTCGCACTACTAGCCTGCGGGTGCACGATGAACCGTACTATCCCTAACAGATTCCCCAAAAGTGGGTTGTAGCGGCGCTTTGCTTAGATTTAACAAATACTTTTCATTTTGGAAAACGGTTTTATAAATATGGGGTATTTAATTGCAAAAAGTATAGTTTTCCGTATTTTAGTTGTTAGGGTTTCCTAAATCAACTAGCCTACTTCTAAGGTCTAAACGATAAGTCATTAGAAGCCTCAAATCGCCTCTTCACGTTCAATTGCGGCCAGGTAAGTGCCAGGTAAGTGGGAAGGAACCACAGTCGTGGGCCTAATTAAAAACCACTAGCCTTAGACACACTTGCCTAGGCACCACAAGACAGTTTAGATAAACGATCGATATCCATGACCAATCGTGCTTTCATTTTATTAAAAGATTTTATTTAGAAATGTTTACAACTTAAAGCTTTAAATAAAGATTATAAAGATTAAGGTATTTTAGTGAAAAGTCCTGTAATTTCGTATTCTGTGATTTGATATTTATCAATTAAGGTTATATTGAGTGTGTGTAGAGGTAGGTCATTACCTCGTGACTTATTTTAGGTTTTGGTGAAGTTTAAAGGTAAAACATGCTATGTTAAACTTAAAGGTATTATAGCGCAAGAATACGGTATTCGAAAACGTTATCATTTTATGTGTGAAATTTCATTCAAATTGAGTTCTACAAGTTTTGTGATCAAGATAAACATATTTAGGAGTGAGGTAATTGATTAAACTAAGAAAAATGAACTTCATGGTATTTTTATGAAAAGAATACGGTTTTGCAAAGAAGCTATCATTTCATATGAAAAAGTTTGATTAAATTGGTTTATGGGTGATTAATAGTCAACATGAATATGGGTAGATATTATGTATTATGTGACAAGTGGAAATTTATAGAAAAACCGAATCGGAAATCGGTTTGTCCGATTTCCGTCGGGTTCCAAAAAGTCGTATTTTTACACTTATAGAAAAGAGAGATAGAAGGGATGGGACTTACGGTTTGGACAAGCTAAGGAAGCTAAGGGATGTGGTGGTTGCCAATTCGTCGAAAGCGTCGCGAAGGTTCTGATCCGGTCGCCGGAATCCGTCGTCGATTTCGGCAGCGCTTCGCTTCTTGCTCTTCGTACCGAGTTCTCGAGAATTTGAGAGAGTAGACTTAGAGTTGTGAGGGGAAAAGGTAGAGGATAGGGGTCTTTATATAGGGCTGGGCTAGGGTTAGGGTTTGGATTAAAAATATTAAAAGAAAATATAAAAAAAAACATTAAAAATTCATTAAAAATCATTAAACCTAGGAGTAAAAGGGATTTATTGGCCAAATCAAAACTGATCCAGATATAATAAGTATGCAAGAGGGTTGACCAAGTCAAGAGCCAACTTTTCTCAGTTGGTGACTCGGCCGTCCGGCCAAGTCCGGCCGGATCGGCCGGACCGAGTCGGCCGACTCGCCGGCCGGCGGCGCCGAGTCGGGCCGAGTCAAGGGTCCCATGGCCGGGGGTTTTCCTGAGGAACAACTTGGTATTTTTACTTTTTGTTGTCCAGTACATATTTTGGGAGTTATGGCCTTTTTACCGTTGACTTCCAAAAAAAAAATAAAACAAAATAAATACAAAAATAATGTGGGGCATGGGATTTGAACTCCGGTGGCTTGGTTCAGCAGTGCAAGGTATTACCAATGAGCTACAAGCTCCTTCTTGTAATTATTGTGGTTTTTAATTACTTGAACTGATAGCAGCAAGAATAAATACTCCTAGTATTCATTAAATTTAAAGTAATTTCTTGTACACTAAAAATGGAGTTATTTCATTCTTGTAGCTTGTAATTAAAAACAAAAATAATTACTTAAATCTTGTGCTCAGGCTAAAATACCCCTTTGTGGATTTTTAAAAAAAATATTTGAAAAAATTTGTATAGGAAAAAAATGTATAAGAAATTAGGGTTGTTACATTCTACCCTCCTTATAAAAATTCCGTCCTCGAAATTTGTAAAAGAAAAGTGTAACAGTGCAAAGAAGTTTGGTGGCAGAACTATTGGTAGTGTATGAAAATATTTAGAAGGAAGAAATATTGCAAAATGTTTTGATCAAGGTGAGGGAGTTACCTGGGTTACCTTGGTTCTTAGTCTCAGGTTCTAAGGCTGTTAAGGTGGAGGCTTGACGTCTCGACATATTTTTCTGAGTAAGCCGATACATCGATGCCTGACTAGGTAGGGATGGTCCATGTGGAGGTGGTGCTGGAAGTGCAAGACTAGGTGCAGGGGTCTGGATAGCTGGCTGCTTCGGGTAGATAGTGGGTGTGTTGGCTGAGTTGCGTCTATAGGGACAGTCTCCAATTCTATGATCGGATGCGCCGCAAACTAGGCACAGGACTTTTGCGCGCCTACAGTCCTTCCACAAGTGTCCATTCTTATGGCAGTAGTAGCAAAATCTTGAACTTGACTGGTTAATTGTTTCCTTCTGTCTCTTGGGTTTTGCAGGTTGTGTAGTGTAGGTTCCTCTTGCTATCTGGGTGGCAGTGCGTTTCCTGACGGTTGCTCCTGCTTCTGGTCGGTTCAATAATATGGCAGTCTGCTGCTGCAGTCCAACCAGGAGACCTTGGATTTCTTTAAGCAGAACCGTCTGCTCGTTGGGTGGAGCAGGAACGGCAGATATGAGAGGTAGTGTTGGAGGTGTAGGTGTGTTGTTGACATTGGTACTGATGTTGTTCGGAGAATCCATGACCTTGAAGAAAAATTTGGGTTAGGACAGATTCAAATATATGAAATGATAAGATTCAAGAAATAGAAATTTGCAAGATTCAAAGTACATGAATTGTGAAGAATGTTTTAGTTGCTGGTTCTTGTGTTATATTGCTTAGGTTGTTCACGCAGACCAGAACTGCATGACAGGGATTCATACAGCTCTGACCTGCATGGGCCACCAACAAAACCTGTCACGCCCCGCTTCCCAGTGTACGGCGAAGTGGACGCGATGAGGTCCGCTACGTATGTACTCAGAAGTACATACGCTAAGCGTAGCTAAGCAATATAAAATAATCACAAGAGACAAATGATATTGAAATAACAGCAACTTTTATTAATAACATTCTTTGTACAATGCATGAAAAGAAAATACAACTGGAATGAAAAGCAATGCCTAAACAGTGGCATAACAGAAAATGAAATAAACTGAAAAGAACAAGGTACAGTATCTAGAGCTCTGGGTCTTCCTGGAACTGCTCCAAATCTTCACCGGTAGGCTCGATCTCAGCTTGGTCCAACGCACCTGACGACATTCAAAGAAGAAAGAATAGAATGTCGTCAGCGAACAGATCGCTCGGTAAGTCCCAAAGAATAAGGAGAATGAGAATGACAGAGTAACATTATATATTTTCTAAAGTGTTATATTGTCGGATATTATGAAACATTGTGTAACGCTGTTGTTTGTAGCTTGGTACAGAAGGATGCCAGTGTATACGAGGGGGATCTCTATATGCTAGAGATCAGGGCAAAAGAAAAGTACAAGGAACCGTTATGCCACGGTACAACAGCAATAGGATTCAGGTTAGGTGTCTTAATCTGACCACCTCGTGCAACCTTTAACACCTTCCGTACCAATCTACCCCTTAAACCCCGTAGTGTTTTAACAGTATTGTAGTATTGGAATATGTAAATTGAGTGACTGACCAAAACCATGATATCAGTAAGCATGTTGTAACTGTATAATCAGGTAAATGGAATATCAGGATAATGGATGAATATCCATGGTTTGATTCAGTCACAAGGAATATATTGTTAACTGGATTCAGGGTTTCATGTATTCAAATTGTGTTGGAATATAAAAGAATATAGATTGACTTGAATCGTATTCAAGTCAGAAATAGTCAGACTCTAACCCGAGTCAGACTAAAAGAAGATAATTTGAAGTTCAATATTAGCTAGGGGCCTTATTGTAATTTGTAAAACTTGAGGGGGGTTTATGTAAAAATACTTTTGTATAGTTTCAAAATACACCTCAAGTATTTAATAATCGTCTTTATTGTTATAATGAATGTGAATTTTATTTGTGTTATTCTAGTGAATATATCCTAATAAAAGTATTAATTGTTTTATCTGAAATTCATGGTATTTTAGTGTAACTTTTAATCTTGTAATTTTTTTAGAAAAATGTGGAAACTTTATATTATGATAAAATAGGTGTTTAAATGATAATTATATATATATTAACACATGAATAATTTTATATAAATATTTTATTAAAAAAATCTCATTTTCCCTAAATATCGTATTTTGAACCTTTCGAGACCGAATGCTCCTTGCGGAGGTCTGAATCTCGCACTACTAGCCTCGGGTGCACGATGAACCGTACTATCCCTAACAGGTTCCCCAAAAGTGGGTTGTAGCGGCGCTTTGCTTAGGTTTAACAAATACTTTTCATTTTGGAAAACGGTTTTATAAATATGGGGTATTTAATTGCAAAAAGTATAGTTTTCCGTATTTTAGTTGTTAGGGTTTCCTAAATCAACTAGCCTACTTCTAAGGTCTAAACGATAAGTCATTAGAAGCCTCAAATCGCCTCTTCACCGTCAATTGCGGCCAGGTAAGTGCCAGGTAAGTGGGAAGGAACCACAGTCGTGGGCCTAATTAAAAACCACTAGCCTTAGACACACTTGCCTAGGCACCACAAGACAGTTTAGATAAACGATCGATGTCCATGACCAATCGTGCTTTCATTTTATTAAAAGATTTTATTTAGAAATGTTTACAACTTAAAACTTTAAATAAAGATTATAAAGATTAGGGTATTTTAGTGAAAAGTCCTATAATTTCGTATTCTGTGATTTGATATTTATCAATTAGGGTTATATTGAGTGTGTGTAGAGGTAGGTCATTACCTCGTGACTTATTTTAGGTTTTGGTGAAGTTTAAAGGTAAAACATGCTATGTTAAACTTAAAGGTATTATAGCGCAAGAATACGGTATTCGAAAACGTTATCATTTTATGTGTGAAATTTCATTCAAATTGAGTTCTACAAGTTTTGTGATCAAGATAAACATATTTAGGAGTGAGGTAATTGATTAAACTAAGAAAAATGAACTTCATGGTATTTTTATGAAAAGAATACGGTTTTGCAAAGAAGCTATCATTTCATGTGAAAAAATTTGATTAAATTGGTTTATGGGTGATTAATAGTCAACATGAATATGGGTAGATATTATGTATTAGGTGACAAGTGGAAATTTATAGAAAAACCGAATCGGAAATCGGTTTGTCCGATTTCCGTCGGGTTCCAAAAAGTCGTATTTTTACACTTATAGAAAAGAGAGATAGAAGGGATGGGACTTACGGTTTGGACAAGCTAAGGAAGCTAAGGGATGTGGTGGTTGCCGATTCGTCGAAAGCGTCGCGAAGGTTCTGATCCGGTCGCCGGAATCCGTCGTCGATTTCGGCAGCGCTTCGCTTCTTGCTCTTCGTACCGAGTTCTCGAGAATTTGAGAGAGTAGACTTAGAGTTGTGAGGGGAAAAGGTAGAGGATAGGGGTCTTTATATAGGGCTAGGCTAGGGTTAGGGTTTGGATTAAAAATATTAAAAGAAAATATAAAAAAACATTAAAAATTCATTAAAAATCATTAAACCTAGGAGTAAAAGGGATTTATTGGCCAAATCAAAACCGATCCAGGTATAATAAGTATGCAAGAGGGTTGACCAAGTCAAGAGCCAACTTTTCTCAGTTGGTGACTCGGCCGTCCGGCCAAGTCCGGCCGGATCGGCCGGACCGAGTCGGCGATTCGCCGGCCGGCGGCGCCGAGTCGGGCCGAGTCAAGGGTCCCATGGCCGGGGGTTTTCCTGAGGAACAACTTGGTATTTTTACTTTTTGTTGTCCAGTACATATTTTGGGAGTTATGGCCTTTTTACCGTTGACTTCCAAAAAAAAATAAAACAAAATAAATACAAAAATAATGTGGGGCATGGGATTTGAACTCCGGTAGCTTGGTTCAGCAGTGCAAGGTATTACCAATGAGCTACAAGCTCCTTCTTGTAATTATTGTGGTTTTTAATTACTTAAAATGATAGCAGCAAGAATAAATACTCCTAGTATTCATTAAATTTAAAGTAATTTCTTGTACACTAAAAATGGAGTTATTTCATTCTTGTAGCTTGTAATTAAAAACAAAAATAATTACCTAAATCTTGTGCTCAGGCTAAAATACCCCTTTGTGGATTTTTAAAAAAAAATATTTGAAAAATTTTGTATAGGAAAAAAGTGTATAAGAAATTAGGGTTGTTACATGAGCTATAACCAGGGCGTCCCGCTTGAGGCTTTCTTGGCAGAACCTGCTTCTACCGAAGAGGGAATGCGAAGCGCGCTGCATCATTTCATGCGCCTATACACAGGGTCCAACTATTTCATTAGTGAACCGAGCTGTGTTCCTAAGGCCCTGAATGTGTATGTGGCGTAGTACCAACATTCGATGGGCGCCGTCATTAGGGAGGAGAAGCGACTGCTGCTTGATCGCAAGGGCACCGCTCCGGCTGGCAATCCAAGTGTTCCTCTGAAGCGACGGACCATTGTCCGCCTTCCCTTAAGAGAAGTCGCTGCGGTCGAGGTCCCGAGTGATGTGCCTGAGCTACCGATACCCCATGCTCCTATGAAAGAGGTAACTATAGCGTCTCCCGAGTCTGGCGTGGGTTCAGATATCGGGACTCGTCGTCCCAAGGTGCCCACCAAGCGTAGGCTTATGCTAGTGGCGACGGGCACTCGCTCGCAGAAGAGGAAGAAGAAGTCGATTCTCTTTGCAGACGTTGTATTCGGCCAGGAGCCTCATGCTCCTTATAGCGAGGGCCTGAGCGAATATGGGACTAACGCGGGTCTATTTATGGCGCCGGACGATACCGACCTCGAGGCTGCTATTGCAGCTTCCGAGCGATTAGCAAGCCATAAAGCGGGACTGGCCATCCTCGGACAATCGAGTAAACATCAGCCGTACCTTTTGTCATTGCATTACATTTTTATTATCATGTTTTGACTGACACTTTTTCTTCTTTAACAGGCATTTCCACCGAAGAGGCTCTCGCGGCTTCCCTCAAGACTTTTGAGGAGGAGGAGAGGGTTCGCGCTTCACTGGGTGTAGGTATATCTCGGCTCATTGTGCCTTCATTCCCTTTTCTTATGGGTAATCTGACCCCTTTTTTCATCTTATCGCAGGGACTACCTTGACTTAGGTCATGCCCAGTACAGTGCCAATCCCGCAGGATGATGTGGAGATGCTACCAGGGCCAGCTATCGGAGTCCCGTCCTCCTCAGCATTGCCAAAGGAGACTTTACTTAAACAACCGATGACGGACGCCATAACGGCTCCAGAGGTAGCTTCTGGTGTAGATGATGACGTCCCGTTGATGGAGATCTTGAGAAGATCGGCTCTCATAACCCGGGTGGAAAGGAAGCACAGAATGCGTGCAGTAAGGGAGCGTAACGCTGCCTTGGCCGCGGGTGCAGGCTTGAGCACTGCTTCCCTCGTCTCTGCCTTGGCCACGGGTGCAGGCTTTGCACGTGGTGCGCTGCTTAGAGCGCAGCGCACCTAGCGCTAGCGCACACGTGCTTTGCACGTGGTGCGCTGCTTAGAGCGCAGCGCACCTAGCGCTAGCGCACACGTACTTTGCACGTGGTGCGCTCCTTAGGGCACAGCGCACTTAGCTCTGGCGCACACGTGTTTTGCACGTGGTGCGCTGCTTAGAGCGTAGTGCACCGAGCGCTCGCGCATACGTGCTTTGCACGTGGTGCGCTGCTTAGGGCGCAGCGCACTTGGCGCTGCTTCATTTCAAAATTTGAATTTTGAATAGAGCTTTGCTCTGATTGGAGGAAACAGACTACCTCTTCACAATTAAGAGCGGGGACAAGGAGACGTTCAAAGTTTACGTCACCCATTTCTACAACGCCCTCCTCGAGGTCCCCAAGCACCGGGACGAGACCGCCATCACGGCGCTCAGATCTGGTCTTAGGCACAGGGAGTGGTTGCACTCCTTTGCATTGGCGCAGCCTAAGACTATGGCCGAGGTCAAGCCATGGACCGAGCGCGAGGTCCAGCTCGAGTCCGAGGTGAACGCGAACCTCCCCCGAGCAGAACGGCCCGACCAGAAGAAGAGGGCTTGGGAAGAGAGGCCGGAGCGTCAGCAGCCCTATCACCCGAAGTTCCAGGAGTACACCCCACTCAACGTCTCCCTCGCAGTATTACTAGAGGAGGCCCAGGGCGAGGGGTTCTTCAAATTCCCTCCAATCCCACGTCAGGCCTCGAAGCGAACCCGAGGCCCCTACTGCGCCTTCCACCGGACGCTAGGCCACGCCACGGAGGATTGTAAGCAGCTCCGGGACTATATCGAGGAGCTCATCCGATCGGGGCACCTCTCCGCCTACTTGAGGGACAAGCGGCAGGCCGACCGCGAGCAGGAGGAGTGTCCCCCTCCCGCCGAGCTGACCATCGGCCAGATCATGCTCGTTTCGGCAGATGACCGGTCAGGCGCCCAGGAAGCCCCGTACCCGGCGCCGAGCATGGAGACCAACAGGCCTTCGGGGAGCTCGGGCCACGCTGATAAGGTCCTCTATTAGCATGCATTTTATTTAGGGCAATATAAACTCTTCCTAGGGTCTGTTGTTAATTTAATAAAAGATCAATTGAACATTGCGAAAAAGAAGGAAAGATCTCATTTATTCAAAAAGGTATTATGGGATCCTCAGCCATACATACAAAAAGAAAAAGAAAATTACAGCAGCAGGGGAAGGGGGTGCAGAGAGCACTGCTCATGGTACTCAGTAAAGATCTCCGCCAGCCGAGGCCTCGCGAGATCCAACCTCTGCCCTCGGTTCCCCCCCGCGCGCAACGACCTCAAGCCTCAGTTCGTAGCACTCACGGACAAGTGCCACCGAGCGAGACAGCCGACTCGCGGAGATCAGACCGGAGCGCCTTAGAGACCGCAGCTTGACCACGGCCTCGTCGTATAGCTGCTCAGACAAGGGATTGTAAAGCCCCGGCGATGCCCTCCAGATGGAGTACATCAGCAGCTGCAACAGGGGGGAGCGCCGGGGGAGCAGCCGGCCGAAGTGGTCTTCAATGCTCCCGTAGATCAACTGCACCGTGTCCTCAGTGCAGTTCTGGTCGTAGAGGTATACGTCTTCGAAGTGGATATGTCGGGTAAGTCTTCCATTCTAAATGATCTGTTTGTGAAGAAAAGAAGGACCAGCGCTCCCTCAGCTTTATAAGGCCCACTGCGCCCCAACGGAACTCAACAGTCGCCCGCTTTCTCCCAGAAAGTCGCTGCCACGCAGAGATCATTGAGCCTTCTCTGGCGGAATCGAAACGACATGACTCTGGCGCTTCGCCTCCCCCCACATTCAATGCGCATGCTACGCGCACGTTCGCCGCGACCGTTCCTGTTCACCATACCTGCAACTGGATGGTCGGGCGAAACCTCATGAAGAATCAGCCGAGCAGCTACCCTGATCGGCTATCCCTGGCCGGTGGCTTCCCCACTCGCAACGCCAGGGATCAAAGCCCTTGCCAAGAGGCAACCGCCCAGCTTCACTGCCCGGTTATCCTTAGCAGGCTTCTTACAGCCCCTCCAACGCTAAGGATCAAAGCCCTTGCAAGAAGCAACCGAGCGGCTACCCTGCTCGGTCATCCCTGGCCGGTAGCTTTCTTACACGCGACGCCAGGGATCAAAGACCTCACCGAGAGGCAACCGCGCAGCTTCACTGCCCGGTTATCCTTAGCAGGCCTCCTATGGCCTCTCTAACGCTAAGGATCAAAGTCCTCCGTAGAGGCAGCAGAGCAACTTCCCTGCTCAGCTATCATTGGCCGGTAGCTTCCCTACTCGCAGCGCCAGGGATCAAAGCCCTCGCCAAGAGGCAACCGCGCAACTTCACTGCCCGGTTATCCTTAGCAGGCCTCCTACGGTCCCTCCAACGCTAAGGATCCAAGTCCTCCTTAGAGGCAGCCGAGCGGCTTCCCTGATCGGCTATCCCTGGCCGGTAGCTTCCCTACTCACAACGCCAGGGATCAAAGCCCTCGCCAAGAGGCAACCGCGCAGCTTCACTGCCCGGTTATCCTTAGCAGGCCTTCTACGGCCCCTCCAACGCTAAGGATCCAAGTCCTCCTTAGAGGCAGCTCAGCAGCTACCCTGCTCGGCTATCCCCGGCTGGTAGCTTCCTACCACGACCGACAGGGATCAAAAGCCCTCCCAGAGGCAGTCGAACCCGACCCTCACTCGGCTATCCTTCAGGACAAAAGCCCTCGCCAAGAAGCACCGGGCAGTGACCCTGCCCGGCCAAGGGTCCTTGGTAGGCTTCTTACAACCCCTCCCGTGCTAAGGACCAAAGTCCTCCCAGAGGCAGTCGAGCCCGACCCTTGCTCGGTTATCCCCGGCTGGTAGCTTCCTACCACA
Source organism: Agapanthus africanus (assembly GCA_030015575.1). Taxonomy (NCBI): domain Eukaryota; kingdom Viridiplantae; phylum Streptophyta; class Magnoliopsida; order Asparagales; family Amaryllidaceae; genus Agapanthus; species Agapanthus africanus. The sequence continues at coordinate 175,891,395 of CM057350.1, read as the reverse complement.
ACCGACGGGGATCAAAATCCTTGCCAAGAGGCACTGGGCAGTAACCCTGCTCGGTCCCCGTCCTGAAGGATCAAAGCCCTCGCAAAAGGCAACCGAGCGGCTACCCTGCTCGGTCATCTCCGGCTGGTAGCTCCCTACCCATGACGCCAGGGATCAAAGCCCTCGCAAGAGGCATCCGAGCGGCTACCCCGCTCGGTCATCCTAGGCTGGTAGTTGCCTACCCACGATACCAGAGATCAAAGCCCTCGCCAAGAGACAACCGCGCAGCTTCACTGCCCGGTCATCCTTAGTGGGCTTCTTACAACCCCTCTAACGCTAAGGATCAAAAGTCCTCCCAGAGGCAGTCGAGCCCGACCTTCGCTCGGCCATCCCTAGCTGGTGGTCGTTGCTCGTGTTCAGACCATAATATTGCATTTTTCATTCCCCTATTCTTATCCGTTTTATAAATAAACAGGTACTCTTGACGCACGTTTGTTGCATATTACAGGATACAGGTTTCTGGAGCAAATACAGTGAAAAAGACACAAAACAACAGAAAAAGGGACTTTTGACCAACAATTAGACGGATCCTAGTCAAGCCTAGACGAAGAACAGTGCAAGGTCATGTCAAAGTGAACGGTCAAAAGATACGAACAAGTTTTCACTACAGATCTGGAGAAGGATAAGAAGCCAAAAGAGAAAACAAAGTATAAAAATAAGAAGCCCAAAAGATGGTGAGCCAAGCCCAGAATTTTGGTGAGCCAAGCTCACCAAAGGGCCGCGGATCCGCGGCCCAAGCCAACCAATGCCGCGGATCTGCGGCCATCTAGTGCGCGTGTCGGTGGAAAATTGGCGTGTCGGTGCGACGGTGCGGGTGTTGGGATTTTTAGGGGTCAAATCTTGAATTGCACATGTGCGAATCCCGTAACCCTAAATTCTCCTGTTTGCTTATAAATTGTAATCTAAAATTTTAAAAACCGTATGCCTCTTTTCAATCAATAAAATTCAGATTTTCTGAGAGTTAATTTCAGATCTGTTCTTCTTGTTTGGAGGGAGCCGTCAACTTAGGAAGGTATTTTATTTCTGTTCTTTTAATTATAATGTTTTCTCATCCCCTAATGAGCGAGTAGTCTCCTCGCTTGTTAGGGTTAGCCTTAGGGAAAGGGTTGAGAGATGAGATCTCTCACCCCTTTCAATGCCACTTTAACCTAACGAATTAGAACTCCACGCATACGAGCACAACCGCTCCCTGCGGCATCCTACCCATCGAGGTAACGATGAACCGTAGTATAAAGGGCCGGTTGCGCGCGTTTTCCGTGGGGGTTAGGGTGATTATCAACAAAGGAGGGATACGAATCTAGAGGAAGAAACATCTTCCCAAAAGATTCGTATCCACTTTATTGATAATTAACTTAACACCTAATAGATCTAAAAAAATAGGCATTGAAAGCGGTGATGAAAAACGTTAATCTCCAAAACTTCCCCTAAGCCTAACCCTAGCAAGACTTTAAATTAGATTAATTAGATCTAGTTTTCATAGATTTTTATAAACCAACCAAAACGACAAATTGAATCAACTCGTTAAAACACATAAAAGGAATTTACCCGTCTCTGTGGATCGACCCGTACCCACCGGCTAGCTGCGAAGCGACGCCGTTTCTGATTGCGGTAATTACAAGTTTTTGACACTTAATCAAATGGCGCCGTTGCCGGGGACGGCGTAATATTTCTTTTTGTGAATTTTCGGGTTGATATAAATTTTAAAAATTTTAAAAATCTAAAAATATAAAAAATACAAAAAAAAAATTATCAACTTTGATCTGTTTGAAGGGTGTATCTTTTGAATCTTGCAGGAACAGCGAAGAATTGAGGATCTGGAATTTTACAGAGGGCAAATCAAAATTTGGTACATAAGAACAGAGAAGAATTACAAGCACAGAACAGCAGAATTTTTTCCAGAGCCTGAACCCATTTCCCCGCCGCGCTTCCGCCGCAAAAGAGGGCCCCAGACCGCGGAACCGCCGCCGATCTGCCACGTCAGCGCATTAGATTTGCACTGTTTGTTCTCTTTTCTTCTCCTCTGCAACCTCCATATCTCCACTGTAAAAATTTTCTGCAGGTTTCTTTGCACTAAAAAAAAAAAATCTTCTACCCCCTTCTAAATAACAGATTTCTGCAGGTTTCTTTGCGCCGCGCTAAAAATTGATTGCAAGTGAATTTGTATTGTTTTGCATAATTTAATCGGACTCTAAGGGGCTAATTGACCAATCTCAGATTGGGTGGGGATTTCATCACCCTTCCTTGGACCCCAGAAAACACCTAAAGCATTTTGCATCGACCACAATTAATTAAAAAAAGACTAGACTCAGACCTAAGGACATCGAGCTCAATAGGAAAAGGGCTAGGGTAGGCATCGGCCGTTTATCCTAACCGACATTGCGGTGTCTAGGCTAGTGGTTATTAATTAGGCCCACTGTAGTGGTGGTTCCGACCCACTGTAGTGGTGGTTCCTTCCCACTTACCTGGCCGTATTTGTCCGTGAAGAGGCGGTTTGAGGTCCTATTTCTAGCCCTAGTTAGGAGCTGTCTAGCAGACCTAGGCGACCCTAGATCTGGCCTGATTGTGCATGTGTGGTTGATACATTTGTGTCACGAGTCCCTTTTCAAAAAAAAAAAAACTTCTTTGCAAGACTCACACAAAAATTAAAAAAAAAATATAAATCTTTTCAAAAAACTTGCAACTTGCCGCTAAAAAACTTGCAACTCACTTTCACTCACTTCTTCTCATTGACGTTATCTTACCCCCACATTCTGTTTTTCTATTTTTTCTGACTACACTACTCCTTTAGTGTATGTCATTTTGGACTAGGGATACTAACGCCCGATTAGTCCGTGTTTCGTTGGTCCCGACCGACGAACCCTTCGACGAACCCTTCGTCGACATTCTGTCCATTTCCTTACCTCCACCTTCAAATTCTTCTTTCGAAGGTATGTCGGGACACAACCCCAACAATACCTTACCGACGGGAATGATTTCACCTCCGTTAGGTGCGAATAACCCGAATCTTCCGCCTGTTGTAGCGCCCGCACGAGTTGAGCTCCAGGATCTCTTCTACCCCGTCCGCACTTCTTTACCCACATGTCTTTCACCCCTACCGGCGAACGGGGATAATTTTGAAATAAAACCACACTTCATCAATATGCTACCTAAGTTTCATGGTTTAGAATCCGAAGATGCATATATTTTCATTAATAAATTCCAAAACGTTTGCGCCATGATGAAGACAACCCAATTAAGTGATGACGCAATAAGGCTAAGGGTCATTCCTTTTACCTTATGTGACCTAGCCGAGAAGTGGCTATACAGCACCGCATCATATTCCATTAGAAATTGGGAAGAGTTTGTGAGAGCTTTTCTGAAAAAGTTCTATCGTCATCATAAAACTGCTAGAATCCGAAACGAGATTATACAATTTTCACAGCTTCCTTCCGAACCATTCTGGAAGTGCTTCGAGAGATTTAAAGACCTACTTGTTCAATGCCCTCATCATGGGATAGAAAGTTGGCAACTTTGCCAAACATTATACGAAGGATTGAACGCAGCAACGAAGCAGTTGCTAAAAACAATATGTCAAGGTCATTTTCTCTCCAAGTCTAGCGACGAAGCTTGGCAGTTTCTTGAGGATCTTAGTGAGCAAACAATTCAGTGGGAGAGTACCAAGACCACATCATCTTCTAGTGGTCAATATAGGGCAGGCATACATCAAGTAGATATGTCGATTGCTATGAAGGCCGAGATGGCCTCACTTATGAAAAAGCTAGAAGCCATTGAGACCAAAATCTCATCGTCTTCTCCTGCCCCTACTCTACCCACACGAACTGTTTGTGCTTGTTGTTCAAATCCATCGCATCTAACCGAGGAGTGTCCTAATAATGCACCTATTCAAGGACAGGATCAAGTCAATGCTGCATTCCAGCAACGACAAAGAAATGATCCTTACTCTTCGACATACAATCAGGGGTGGAGGAGTCACCCGAATTTCGCTTGGAACCAAAATCAACAAGTCCAAGGGAACAATAATTTTCAAAGACCTCTTCCACAACAACAACAAGCACCCTTACAAACTCAAAACCAGCAACCTTTCCAACAACAACCTTATACAAATCAAACGAACAATTTGGTTCAACCTAATGATGATAAGGTTAGCTCGCTCAAGAAAAGTCTAGAAGCATTTCTCAAGCAATCTACAGAATCCGCAGCAAGATTTGAAAATTATGTTCAATCTTTAATGAATAACAATGCCTCACACGATCAAAGTATCAAATCTATTGAGGCACAAATTGCACAATTAACTGCTGCGTTGAGCGAGAGAGAAAAGGGAAAGCTTCCGTCTCAACCATTGCCAAATCCCGGTCACCCACAAAACGCATATCACAATCACAATGTAAATGCGGTGACCACGTTGAGATCCGGAAGAGAGTTGCAAAATAATGTGGGAACTAGTGATGACATCCCCGCCGGTGGTTCTTCTTCCCCTTCTTCATTTTCTTCACCTCCTTCTTCACCTTTTTCTTTAGAGCCTATTCTCCACCCTTCACACGGCTCTACTTCTTCTGACTCGAACGGACCCATTTCTCACAACACGAACACATCCACACTGGGATCCGTTCCTACTTCACATTCTACTCCACAGACTTTTGACTCAACAAATTTTCAGAATGCTCCATTCCCAAACAGGTTGAGTCCTAATAAACCAAATACACAAGTGGAGAAGATTGTGGAGATATTTAAGCAGGTTAGCATAAATATACCTCTCTTGGATGCTATCCAACAAGTCCCATCATACGCGAAAATCTTAAAGGGATTATGCACTTCAAAGAGAAAAGCATCTCAAGTACCCAAGAAAGTGCTAGTGGCTAGTGCAGTGAGCAATGCTATTAACCACCATCAAACCTTACCCCAAAAACGAAAGGACCCCGGCTGTCCTACGATTTCAATCACAATTGGGGATAAGAAAATTAATCGAGCACTTTTAGATCTTGGGTCTAGTGTTAACCTGATTCCCTACTCCATGTACGAACAATTAGGGGTTGGAGAGTTGAAACCCACTCGTTGCACTCTCCAAATGGCTGATCGATCAATCACCCATCCAAGGGGTCAACTAGAGGATGTGTTGATCAAAGTCGGGGAATTCATATTCCCTATTGATTTTATCGTTATGGATACACAACCTGTTGCTAACCCAAGAAACCAAATTCCGGTGATTCTTGGTCGACCATTTTTGGCCACTTCCAATGCCGTAATAAATTGTCGCAATGGCTCCATGACTCTATCCTTCGGAAAGAGGTCTAGTGAGTTCAATATTTATAAGATGGGAAGTCTGCCCCCCGTACCTAAAACTAGTACACGAGAAGTTTGCTCTATTCATGAAATCACGCAGGAGGACTGCGAGCTTGAAAGATTCCTATTTGATGAAAACAGTTTTGACGCCACTAGTGCGTCCCTCCTTGAGCCTACTACCGTTGACACAACCGATGTTAATTATGAATGTTTCACTTTTTCGGATGACGACGACTCACAGCCCGAATATGAGGCTTTTGAATTTTTGGATGAGTTAGTCGAGCCATCCGAATCGGTTGTTTGCAGTGATTTCGAACCTGTGTTGGAGTCCTTTGAGTTCGAGGTAGATTCAGCAATGATTCTTTCGCCTCCGAAACCCGAACTCACGCCCTTGCCGTCTCACCTTAGATATGCTTATATAGGTGAGAATGAGACCCTTCCCATTATAATATCGGCTTCTCTAGCCCTCGAGCAAGAGAACGCCCTCTTAATGGTCTTACAAGATAGGCGGCAAGCTTTCGGTAGGACTATGGCGGACATTGAGGAGATCAGTTCCCTCATAATTGAATATCATACACAATTGATGGATGATGCCAGGTCACTAGAGGACCCACAGGAACATCTTGGGGGTATTGTGGTGAGTCAACCTCCTCCTTTAGAAGTTGAAATACCCCCATTTCTTTTAATAAGCTACGAGAATGCCAACACTCCACTGATTGCTGATCATTTCCATTCTCGTTTCGATGCATCACCATCACCTGTATATTTACCTCCACACCTCCCATACCACTACTTCTATCTTCCCCAATTCTTTGCGGACCACCACAACTTATTCTTCCACCAACCAATATTCTTTACTGATAAATTTTTCAACTGGTTGGTGTTGACTTTTGGCCGATGCAAAGTTTGGTAGTAATGTCTAACATAGTTTAAATGAAGTTTGGGGGAGGGCCTTTTTGTATATATTTTTGTTTTTCTTAACAATAAAAAATTATAAATAAATAAACAGGGAAGTGCCGGTATTTTGACCCTCTTGGTTTAGCATGACAGTGAGGACACTGTCAAGTTCAAGTTTGGGGGTATGCTCGGTACGTCTTCTTCCTTCGCATTCATTTGTACATATTTTTTGCATTTGCATACTTATTTGAAAACCCATAAAAATTTGAAAAATTTGAAAAATTATAAAATTATTGTATTCAATTTTGGCTTATTTGACTTGAGTTTGACAAATAGGTTAACTGGCTAGGAACAACTAGATCTTAGACTTAGTGAATTAAAAACCCTAAAGATAACATTCCTTAAAGTTTAACGGTAGAAAGTATATGCCTTGTAGTTTATTTAGAAATAGGCAAATTTTGGGTTCACTTTTTGGGATAAGTCGAAACAAGGGAAGAGTATTGATGTTCTTATTAGAGTATAAGTTTGAAAAATAGTTCCTAGCTTAAGTCTAAATTCTGAAAATGTATACCCTACAATTTGCACATTCACGCACCTTGAAACTTGGAATAGTAGAAGAGACCTTGAAATGCTCTTGTCTAAAGTCCTTAGTACAATGAAAATAAAAAGAAAAAAAAGTGAATAAAGAAAAAAATGGACACTGGTTTTTGTGATTACTTAAGGCTGTAAAAATAGAAAAATATTTAGCGAGGGTGCTTCATCACCTAGTGCCTTAGACCAACTGGTTTGGGAGTCACTGCTAAAGCCTTGGGTGTTGCAAAGACTAGGAAGTACGCTTTAAAGTGCAAACGCATTTTGTAATCGGTCGTTGGTACCTCAAGAAGTATTAACGGTCGCATGAAGGATGTGTAAGCAAATTTCATTTAAATTCACCAACTAATTAGTACTTTGGACAACGGACAAGGGGTTGATTGCTTAATTTGAATTTCCAAGTGTAGGGGTGACTTATACACACACGTAGGGGTATGTGATTGGTGTTTAGATGAGAGAAAGGAGTGAAGAATAGAACTTGTATTTTTAATAGAGTTGATAAAAATTTCTAAGTGGAGATGGAACCCTAGAAGGAAGACTTAAGAAATGCCGAAAGCTAAATAAGTCTATAGAACATATATAATCTTAAGTTAAATGATGAGGAAGCGTGAAAAATATGGGTGGATAATTTGCGAGTCAAAAGATAATAGAATTCCTTGTTAGAAAACCTAATTGGAGAACAAAAAATCAATGGGCCGAGTTGATAGGATTTTGTGGGTGTAATCCGCTGAAAACCCTCAGGAGACAACACTCCTCCTACTAGGGACACCTAGAGGTTTAACGGCTTGTTGCACGTGCTCAGTGCAATCGCGTTTCCCTGCGAAAGTGTGGTTAGGATTTTAGTGAATAAATAATAAGTTTGCTCGAGGACGAGCAAAAGGTAAGTTTGGGGGTATTTGTTCAGACCATAATATTGCATTTTTCATTCCCCTATTCTTATCCGTTTTATAAATAAACAGGTACTCTTGACGTACGTTTGTTGCATATTACAGGATACAGGTTTCTGGAGAAAATACAGTGAAAAAGACACAAAACAACAGAAAAAGAGACTTTTGACCAACAATTAGACGGATCCTAGTCAAGCCTAGACGAAGAACAGTGCAAGGTCATGTCAAAGTGAACGGTCAAAAGATACGAAAAAGTTTTCACTAAAGATCTGGAGAAGGATAAGAAGCCAAAAGAGAAAACAAAGTATAAAAATAAGAAGCCCAAAAGATGGTGAGCCAAGCCCAGAATTTTGGTGAGCCAAGCTCACCAAAGGGCCGCGGATCCGCGGCCATCTAGTGCGCGTGTCGGTGGAAAATTGGCGTGTCGGTGCGACGGTGCGGGTGTTAGGATTTTTAGGGGTCAAATCTGTAATTGCACATGTGCGAATCCCGTAACCCTAAATTCTCCTGTTTGCTTATAAATTGTAATCTAAAATTGTAAAAACCGTATGCCTCTTTTCAATCAATAAAATTCAGATTTTCTGAGAGTTAATTTCAGATCTGTTCTTCTTGTTTGGAGGGAGCCGTCAACTTAGGAAGGTATTTTATTTCTGTTCTTTTAATTATAATGTTTTCTCATCCCCTAATGAGCGAGTAGTCTCCTCGCTTGTTAGGGTTAGCCTTAGGGAAAGGGTTGAGAGATGAGATCTCTCACCCCTTTCAATGCCACTTTAACCTAACGAATTAGAACTCCACGCATACGAGCACAACCGCTCCCTGCGGCATCCTACCCATCGAGGTAACGATGAACCGTAGTATAAAGGGCCGGTTGCGCGCGTTTTCCGTGGGGGTTAGGGTGATTATCAACAAAGGAGGGATACGAATCTAGAGGAAGAAACATCTTCCCAAAAGATTCGTATCCACTTTATTGATAATTAACTTAACACCTAATAGATCTAAAAAAATAGGCATTGAAAGCGGTGATGAAAAACGTTAATCTCCAAAACTTCCCCTAAGCCTAACCCTAGCAAGACTTTAAATTAGATTAATTAGATCTAGTTTTCATAGATTTTTATAAACCAACCAAAACGACAAATTGAATCAACTCGTTAAAACACATAAAAGGAATTTACCCGTCTCTGTGGATCGACCCGTACTCACCGGCTAGCTGCGAAGCGACGCCGTTTCTGATTGCGGTAATTACAAGTTTTGACACTAATCAGCTCGCAACGCCAGAAATCAAATGCCCTCGCCAAAGGGCAACCGAGCAGCTTCCCGGCTCGTTCATGCCCAACAAACGCTGCAGGCTTGTAGCCCTCATAACGAGGCCTCTGAGCCCATTCATGTTCGGCACAAATACGGCGGACATCTCTCTGCCCATTCATGTTCGGCACAAATACGGCGGACATCCCTCTGCCCATCACATGCAGAGGATCTGAGGCCCCAACAAGGGGCATCAGGTCTATCCAAGTCTGAGCGATCCCCCTAGACTTCGGGGCCATGGAGATACCTCCTTCTCAGCAGCGCTTGGCACGTTTGGCAAGTGATCGAAATCAACTCGACGAACGATCGCTAGACAGATAGCCGACCTGGCATGGAAGCCCAACAGTGCAAGCAGAGATATTTTACGAGCATTCTTCACAAATAGAAGATAAAGTGAAAACCGATGAAACCAAAAAAAAAATTTTATTACCAAAAGCAAAGTCTTTACAAAGGGTATTTTGGGCTCCCCAGCCTTACAAACTGCCCGGAGGCTTACAAAAATTCCAGAAGCGACAAAATAAAAAGAGGAGGAAGATGGGAACTTTAGGCCTCGGGGCTAGACGCGACCTCGGGATCCTCGACATCCACCACGAGATGAGCAGGGTCCTCGGCCACCTCCTCGTCAGGAATCTCTTCCCTTTGCTCATCGGCGTCCGCGACGGGATATTCGGCCTGGAGCTCTTCGTCGGCGAACTCCGGCATCCGGGCCTTAACGGCGTCGAGGGCCTCGTGCTAGATGCAGGTTGTGGCCACGGCTAGGTCATCATAGAAGTCCTTCGACTTCTTGTTGCCCTCCACCGCCTTCGCCGTCGAGAGGTCGGCCAACTTCGCCGCCTCAGCCGCCGCCCCCAGCTCCTTCCGGAGGGTCCTCACCGTCTTCTTCATGTTGCCGGCGAGCGCCTGAGCGTCCTCAAGCTTGACCTCGGCAGCCACGGCGGCCTCGCGGTACCAGGTGACCTCCTATTTCCTGGCCTCCACCTCGCCCTCCAGGGCGGCAACCCTCGCCATCGCCACCTCCAACTCCCACTTGGAGCTCTCTTCCAGCGAAGCAAGCTGGCCCGCAGCCTTCATCGCCGGGGCTATCACCTCGGCCTCCATGCGTAAGGTGAGGGCAACGTGCTGGAAAACCTGAAAAATAGGAAAGAGATCAGAAAAATGAATGAGGCACCGAATCTCACAAAAAACCAAACACTTACCTGCACGGACTCCTGGATGATGGACGCCATCTGGGCCCTGAGGGTCCCCCCGGGGACGCTACCCCCTCGGGCCAATTTCTCTATTTCATGCAGCAGGCTATCCGCGACGGATAGCCCCAAGGGCACCGCGAACTGGAGGCCCCCCTCCTCCACCATGATTGGTGAGGGCAGGCCCCAGGAAGACCTCCGGGAACCCTTCTTGAGTGGCTCCGATGGAGAGCCGATCTCCTCCTCTGAGACCGAGTCCTCCAGAATCCGAGCCCGCTTCCGGCCCGACGCTCTGCTAGGCCCCGGGGCGGGATCCGCCCCCGATGCGACCACCGGAGGAGAAGGAGCCGGGGCAGGTTTCGAACGGGAAGAGTTGGCGCCTCCAGCCTTCGTGACCTTCCTCGAATGGCGCATAGAGTCTCGGAGCTCGTTCATGTCCATGGGTCCTGCACAAAACCAAATGCAAAGAAGTCAGCGACACATGCAATATAAAAGCCAAAAAGCAAGCCCAACTTACCGAAGAACTCAACGGCGCTGAGCCCAGCCCAACTCAGGACCCTCTCAGATATCAGCACGTCGGATCGGGGAATGGGCTCCTACGACGCCACTCTCACCGCGGCGGGGTCATTGGACTGGTTCCCCGGCAAGCATTTTTCCCTCGACCACTTGGTGGGCATAGGCCAGTCCTTGCCCTCGGGCGGGGAAACGAAGAAGAACTTCTTCTTCCAGTCGTGAATGGAAGAAGGCAGGACCACAACCCCTGTCCCGACGGCGCCCCCCTGTCGCTTTCTAAAAGAAAGGTAGACCCACCTCGGGTCGCCCGCTCGACCCCCAGGATGATTTTTGAAAACGAGGGAAGAATCAAGGAGGGGAGGCTGAAGGGAACCGCCTGTAATTTCAGGCGGATCAGGAACCCGAGGAGAATCCTCCATGAGTTCGGCACTAACTAGCCAGGGGCTAACCCGAAGAAGTTCAGTGCTTCGACGACCTCGGGAGAGAAGGGCAGGCGCATTCCACCCAAAAAAGCTTCCAAGTACAGGGCGATCTCCCTACTCCGTACTTGGTCCGCCCTCTCTCCCTCCTTGGCCAGACGAAGCGTATAACGTGAGGGGATGTGGAAGTGAGCCCGAGCATTGGCGAGCTCGTCCCCATGCCTCACCCAACACGACGCACCGGGGGCAGCGTCTACCGCCTCCTCCCTGGGGGCTGCCCCCACCACACGATCCCAGGAAGAGGATCCAACCCCTGCTCCCCGGGAAGATTCAGGCTCAACTGGAGGGTCCCTAGAACCTACTCCTACGACATCTACAGACTCTACGAAAGAAGACATCTAACCTGGAGAAGGGAGATCCTCGGGAAACGAAAGCGGAAGAAAGAAGACGAGCGCCGAGCAACCAGGACTTAGAGCGGGGAAATATGAAGGAGTAGGGGCCCTAGAGTGGGCCCCACCCCTATTTATCACCGCAAACGACCCCATCCAATGGCGCCCTTCATCTCCCGCTAAAACGCCTCCTCGTATCCGACGGCTCCGATCGCTCCACATGTCGTTCCCATACTGGGCTGCATCCCATCAGACGCCGCAGGCCTGCACACGTCGCGTCGGCAAACCGACGCTTGACACGTGGACCGTCGCTTCAGTGAAGGGACGCACGAACCGGCGCACCTTTCTTAAATGCAGAGATCTCGCCCCGATTCGCTGGCAGAAAAGACAGCTGACAGCCCGGTGACTCGTCCCGACGAAATCATAGGAGGGAGTGCACCCCGGGCGGCCCGGCAGTCTACTCTTGACCCGACCCGCCAGCTGTTCGGGACAAGAGTGGGGGGCTAATGATGATGCTCTATATTGAGGATCTCCCAGATCAAGACACGTGGTAGATGACGTGTCCCAGAACTCAGAAGAGATGGCCCACAAGGGGCCGACCAGGTCGCCCCTGTACCCGACCTACAAGCACAAAGCTGGCTCACCTCAGAACCCCCTGCAAATTGGCCTCCTCGGCCTCCCAGCTCGCCTTCGAGCTACTACCGGACCAAGATACCTCGACCCTTTCGCTCGTTCCCGAGCTCTTCCGCCGAGGCCATCTTCTTCGGTCCCTCCGACCGACCAACTCCACCACTCACAGGCGTAACCGCCGCTCCGCAAATCTCGCCATGCGCGGATACTCCGCCGGCAGCATCCCACGTTCCACGCCATCACGATCCCCATTAACGGGCGATCCGCTCTTTACGCGGGCGTGACGTCGGGAGCATAACTGCCGGAGAGATTCTCGCGCCTGCTGCTGCGCGCTGCCGTCACTATATAAACCCCAATCACAGAGGGGTCAAGTAAGCCATTTTTACTCCACTTAGCCGTTATTCTGCTCGGATCTTGTGCTAACTTGATCGTCGGAGGGTCCTCGATGGTACCAAACCATCCCGGGACTTCTTTGCAGGTACTCGGTGTAGGCTCCTCAAAACCACCAATCTCCTCAAAATCCATTGAGACCCACACGTAACAGGAGATCATCTCTAAAATCCACCGGGAGATCGATGGAAGACAACATCTGACGGGGACCGAAAAGCCGTCATCTTCAATGAAGAGTTGGGAAAGTCTAAGTTGTTCCAAACAGGCACACAATGAACATTTGATATTAAGTCAGACCAACTCTTTAATGGAGACCATATAATTTAGGCAACGGACAACCCCGTGATCACCCATCACCGTGATCACCCAATAACGAATAGATTTTATTTATGGTGTGTAGTAATAGATTTTATTTATTGAATTAATTATGAGATAATTAATTAGCAATAAGGAATCCACTAAACCAAGCTTCGATGAACGCTCATTACGAGATATTTGGTTAGCTAGGGTTTTACAAATTCCCTGACAGGTGAATTAGATTTGCAAGAGTCCAGTTATTTCGAACATCTTATACAGGGTTAGATATTGACTATGGGTTAAAAAATGACCAATTTTCCCAAAAATTAATATCGAGTATTAGAAAGTGAAAATACAATTACAGTTAAATAACAGAGTCAATTTAATTTGCATTGATTATACCTTATTAATTATTAAATTGACCATGAGATGGATCATAAGGATTAATTGATTAGGTCCTACTTCATCTTAGCCTAGAGATGGATTGAAAATATAGCTATTAGTAAATTAATTAATATTATATGATATTAATTGATATTTTATTAGGTTGCATTATAATGAGTTCGACCTAATGAACTTTTGGTGATCAAGTATCTTATATATCTATATATATATATGATTTGCATAACTAAAATTTAGTACTATAAATAAAGAGACATGAAGAAGAAGAATTAATTCTTTTTCTCATTTCTTCTGAACATATTGCTACGAAATATTAATCCCTATATTATAAGAGGTGGAAACTTTACCTTGATTAGATCAGAAGAAAATATCAGCTCCCAGATCGGATCTTGGCAGTCGGAGTTATCACGGTGGAAACCCAATATGAGTGTTGTATTTAATATGAGATAATAAATTGTATAAATTTTTTTGATTTATGACATAGATCGGTAACCGCTCTTTTGCTGCCAGTAATGATATCAAAGCATGTTGTTGTCTAGATTTTTTTAATTTGCTTTTAAAATTGATGATCTTGATATAAATATTTTTTTTCTTTTTCAATTAATTTCAAATGAACATTATTTTTAAATCTAAGAGTATAGATCTAAATTGTTGTTGTTATAAAATTTTAATACATAGATCAAGTTTGGACAAGCAGTTAATTAAATCTAAGGCAGCTACTGTTTCTGAACAGTGCCGTAAAGGATTTTTCTCCTGGATCGGATCGGGTTCAGAATCAATTTTGACCGCTACCCATTATTATTATTTTTACGAAATATTTTTCTGGGTCAAGTTCCATTAAAAAACATTTTCATTATCCCATTAGAATTGAATTAAATAGGAAAATTCCAAGTAAGCCTCTCTTGTCTGACCACTGCATGTGAAGAGAATTATGGGTTTTGGTATTTTGTGTTAACTCCGATATGAAATTTATAATTCGATCAAATAAGATTTGAATAAAAAAAAAATTACTAACAAACCACCCTGCAATCTTTTGAATAGCATCTATTCAGAAAACACCCTGAAATTTCAGAATTGCAATCAGAAAACCAGTTTTTGAATATAATAATATTAAATAGAATTTTTTTTTTCTATATCTTTAATATGTAAAAGAGTTTTAGATAGTTTTTAAAAAATCCATGTAATAATTTTTTTTATTGTTGGACTTATTTAAATTTTTATTTGGATAAGTGAAAATTTTAATGAGATTAAAATTTTCTTATCTAAAATATTTGAACTCCAATGAGATTGGATATAATAAATTTTTCGATGAGATTAGAATTTTCTTTATTTAAATTTTTTTTAATCCAATAAGATTGGATAAAATTAAATCTTAATGAGCTTAAGATAATTTTGAAATAATAGTTGTTTCAGAATTCAAGTTAATGGCAAATAAATTTCTACGTTGCGATCGTTGTTATAAGTCGATCATTATGAGTCATAAATGATTATTGAATTATTATTTTTCTCCGGGGTTGTTGTGGCATGGAAATTCCCCTTTTTATGGCTATGGGATGTAAAACTTGTGATATGGATGTTATTGTAATTTTAAATTCTTTAGAAGAAATGCATAAGAATTGACAGAAATTTATTGTAAAGGAAAGGATGTAATGGTTCCAAATTTTCCTATTTTCCTTATTTCATTTTATTTTTCTATGTGTACACGAGGGAGAGCAACCAAGGAGTTGCACAAGACCAAGCAAGCGGTTGCACATGACCGACAAAAAGTTGCATAGCACTTTAAGATATTGCTCGGTGGCCTTCCATTATCCATGTTGCAGAGGAGTCAACAACAAGTATTTTTGGTAATACTCAGTAGGAGCAATTATTCCTTATAATACCGAGTTTTCATTGGGTATAACCAAAACATGGCAATAGGTCCAACTCAACATAGTTTGTTGTGTCATATGCCCCGGCAGAAGCACAACGAACCAATGAGACTTCAAAAGCAAAGAAATCGTGGGAAACAAATGAATTCGAGGGATTTATCATATTTATTGTCTGCTAGGTATATCCTGTCAATATATTGATTGGTTCCACTAAAAGGTAATGCATAGGTATAGATTTGATCATTGGGAGATTGATGCAAATATACACTTAGCATAAATTACATATCAGAATATAAATAAATATTTAAATATTTTCCTTGTTTTGATTAAAATTTATGCATCGATAATAACTTTGTTTTTTAAACTATAGCCTTAAACATGATGTTTAACCCACAAGCTAGCATTTTTAAGGAAGAATAGCTTCCAAACTTTATTGATTAGAAAAGAAAATTAGATATTATTTTGGTTGCTGAAAATTATGATTTTGTTTTAACTGAGAATCGTCCACAAAATGCTGGCGCAAATAAAAAAAAAGTGGGATGACACGGATAAGATGGCCAAATGTTATTTGTTTATCAGCTAATCCATCAATATTCCATTCATAAATGGCTCTTGCAGAAAATGAATTTGTTATAACTGCTTCATTTTCTTCATATAAAACATCTAATGGAGTAGGTCTTTTATAATAATGCTTATCCAACGATCTTTTTGGGTATGTTATAGCATTGTCCTTTTCTGCATTAAATTCTTGGTCTATATCGGAAATATGAATCCGAGATTCTATATCAGAATCTTCTTCTGATATTTCAGAAGGTTCTCCTTCAATAATGTTAAGTTTAGCATTGCTAAATCTTTTTCGAGAGCATTTATAATATCTAGAACTTCTTCAGTAGTTAAATTTTTAACATCTTTTTGTATAACAGATTTAACTGCACTACAATCGATTTTTAGTAAAAATTTTTGGTTTAATAAATCATCTTGAAATTTGTAGATGCATTTTATAATAGAAAGAATTTCTTTATTGATAGTTGAATAATTCAACTGGGCTGGATTTCATTTTCCCAAAATAAATCTTACTAGTATTTCTTTATTATTATTAGGATCTACTTACTTTAAAATACCTCCATATCCAATATTCGAGATATCTGTTTCAACAATTTTTTTCCAATTAGGATTAGCAATATGGAGACATGGTAAATTTTTTACTATCTCTTTAATCTTTTAAACAGTTTTAGTATGGCAATTTGTCCAAGGTGAAGGATTTTTTCTTAGCCTGTTATATAAAATGGCTGCATCTGTAGCTAGATTTTTATAAAAATCTGCCACGTAATTTAAAGCATCCAAAAATCTTTGAAGCTACTTTATATCTAGAATATCTACCTCTAATTTAGAGGCAACGGTTTTTATAAAACCTTCCATTGATGACAAGATGGAAAATACGCTTAAAGAGCTACAAAAGGCTTTTAAGAAAAATAATTTTACAAATATCCATATACAAGTCATAGGTCAGCAACTAACCAGAGTAGAATCTGCTCTTGAAATCTTGATTAAAAAATTACAAGCAATTAATATACTAGAAACTCCTATGATAGCAAAATCAGCTGGTAATACTAGCTATGTTCCAATTAAACCATCTTTAGAGATTTTGGGTTATAAATTGGCGCCAAACAATCAATAATAACAATAAAGAAATATGAAAAGAAAGACATGAAGCTCTTACTTGGACGCAGCCCTTATCAAACTAGAATATATTTCACAAAGATTATTACAAACTATCGGTAGAGAAGTACAAGAGAGAGAGAGAGGAGTACAAGAGAGAGAGAGAGAGAGTGCGCGAGCGCCCTTCTTCTGAGCTCTTCCTATTCTTTTATAGAAGAGAGGGGGTCTTCAGAAAGCTCTGGACATGCCTTACTGTCTTTGATGAATTGTCCTCCATTATTTTTGTCGGCCCTTAACTTTTTATAAAAGTTATCCTTTATGAAAGGTGGTGGGTCCCATGACAAAAAACCGTGTGCTAGTTTTGGATGAAAACCGTGTGCCGGTTTTGGATGAAAACCATATGCGACCATACCTTTGGTCTTAATGAAACCATTGGTTATACGAAAAATTTCGTGTGCTTTAATATTTTGCAGTCGATTAGTATTTTTGGTATAGGTTGTCTTGGGCTTTATTTTAATATGCCCTTGCCCTTTCCTTTATTATTCTGGCCCATTTCATTTTCATCATTCTGGCCCAAAGCAATGCCCATAAGGTCATCCCAAAGCTGGTCTGCTGATCTCAGATCTTCTTCTGGATTTTGGGTGTCACGACCCGAAATAGCACGTGACTGGCCCTTGAATCATATGAAGTCTATAGGACCCCATCTAATTCAAGTAAACCAAAAGCCCAGAAATCTAAAACCATTTTAAATAATAAATGAAGGAAAACTGGTTTTAAAGAAATGGTTTTAATAGTATAAGCCGAATTATACGTTTTTAAAACATCAAATCATTTCTGAAAATTTCGGCAGAGTTTCCTTTGTAAATACTGGCCCCAAACGGGGTACAACCTGATAAATATATGCATCAATGATAAAAGGCATCCCCAAGCGGGAGCTAGCTCTTCGTCAATCGACGGTCACAACCACGCAAGCAATATAATATACAACGCCGAAGGACAAGAATCAAAACTCAAAAAGAAACTCAAATCAACAAGAAAACCATAATAATACAAGCACGACTCTAAGGTTGAAATAATGAACAACTGGTCTCTAAGTCTGAATAAATATACAAGTTTGGTTGATGGAATTTACTATATACAACTGAAAATAAATAAGTACAATGGTGGTCACTATGCAAGTGAACCCACCTACCAAAGCAATCACCCAGAAAGGAAGCAGTGTGCCAGAAAGCAACAAGAACCTATACGGCAAAACCTGTAAGAAACTGTGGCACAACGGGGGTGAGTTGCCAACTCGTGAGTAGAAAACATCACAGAGCAGAAATCGTATGTACGACTCAATCCTAGGTCAATACGATCAGTAATAATATATATATCCTCAAAATGATAAAGTCTGAAGTATGATAAGGTGGCAAGGGTAAACATCTATATATCAGTGTAATACCAAGTGCTCATGTCAGTGCCTCAGGTAGTAATATATCATAAATATAAAGTATGATCAATGTAATCAATGTCAACTATATCATGAAGTCTATAAGTATGTGGATATCATCCAACTATGAAATCAATGTCTATATGCATGTGGATCCCGTCCACGTGTCAACCAATGACACAAAACATCATGCATGTAAATATCATAAAGCATATGTGAACTATGAGGATATAAATCAACGTGTGTCCCTCGCGATCATGGAACCTGAGTATCCAGTATCGACACTCGAAAACATCATGAAACACATGCCCAGCATCGGCACGTAAATCCTCATATATCGAGCTCCGTCAGTCCGGATCGGCCCACGGGCTCCGTCAGTCCGGATCGGCCCATATCATCTCTTGACTCCGGTCGGTATCCTCCGGATATCCGCCGAGCCCAAATACTATCACCGGTAGGTAGTGGTCCCTCTGCCAGGCTCACCGTCTACTGCACAGCAAAATCATTCTTGTTGGATATAGTGCCCTCAGAGTCAATTATTGGATCACAGGCACGTGATTGCAATGATTGAGAGAGGACCTATACCGGTAGGACAGTCTTACTCGAGATGATAGTATGCTATCTGGTTTATCTTTATTATCGTGTACTGCTTCAGGTGACCTTACAGGTCACTATTGCACGTTGATAGAGCTCTGAGGGTTCTTGCTTGACGGCCAGCAGTATGATGGCGATCATATACGTGGGAGCTGGGGTCTATAAGCACATCCTTAAAGTGGTCCCTAGTCGTGGGAGTTTCGAGACTGGGCATCGATACTCCATTAGTATACTAGTGTATACAGTCGAGACCCCGACGAGGGGCGGTGGCCGGTCTCACAAGCCATTGGTGTCAGTTGGATCACCTAAGATGTATACAGGTTCATTGGGTTATGAGTACACCGGACAGGACTCGCCGGGAACATGCTAGTTGGTATTATACCTGACGTCAGATAGCAGTTCCCTGGTGACATGTGTACAGGTTAGTTTATCGACCTGAGATCGTCATTTGTCTCGTGTGAGTTCCCACTGTGCTTTGATTACTACCCTACCACGGCTCAAAGGAGTCGTGCAAACAGGTTTTAGTTGGGTACAGTCCCGAGCCACATGGAGGCAGTGAGCGGATCGGCAGGGGTTTCGTCTCTCCCGGTATTGGAGGTGAGATCGTGCTGTGTTTAGGAGAGCCATTACACGAAGTCCTTGGCCAAGGCAGAAGATTTACTGGTAGGTATTCCAGTAGTATCTCAGGGTGTTCTGGGCTACACTCCGACACGACTTGTACCGCTTTTAGGAGTCTGACTTTTACCAACCCCTAGACCCGCCATGCGATGCTCATAGACGAACGGACCAGACTGTACGGATATTGTCACTGACAGGCTCAGTAGGGTGTCAGTATGAGTTTTCTCATCGACCTCTCTTTTGGTCAATACCTGGTAGCTCGTTACGTACGGCTAATACCTCTGACGTGCAAGTGATTAAATCCACAGCCAAAGTATTGACGAGTCTTTAGAGTCCCCCACAGACAGTTTCTCAAGTTTCGGGCGAAACGTTGTAGAGGCCATATGGATTTATGGCAGGGTTCGAACGTACGTGTGCACTTGTGCACGTGTCATGGTTCAGACGGATAATACTAGCGGGCTTTGGTTTAAGCCGGATCCTAGTATTATACTGTGTAGATTTTGTCTCATTGCATTTGTATTCGGTCGAAATACAAATGCGGGTATGTATATACAGCCGCGGGGTTATCCTGTAATTTATTACTGGATCGCTTTTTGAAGTTGCCAGTTTGCATTCCGTTTCGGCCATTTTTCTTTATTCCTTCTTGGCTGAAATTCCTTTGATGGAAGGGGGTTCTTTTTGCAAATGTGCATTTATTAAGTGAGGGGGTTTTGTGTGGTCTCCAGAATCTCCAGCAAGCTCCATGTACTTTCTTGATTGATTTTGTGCTCATTGCTTGCATTAATGAGATTGGATTTGAGAAAGACTTTGGTGTGACATTTTTGCTTATCTTCACCTCTTGCTTTTTCCTACACTCACCTCCCTTCACTACCTTCCTCTCTCAAATATGGCCGAGCCATATATTTTGGAAAGCCCTCATTTTTTTGGTGGAGGGAATTTGATTCATCTCATTCTTGCAACAAAAACCTTAGCTCAATTTCAAAGCTCATTTTGATCTTCCCTCCATTGTGGCAACTTCGATTAACCCTTGAGGCAAAAGCGTTCTACACTCATTCTACAGCAACCTTGGACACGTCGGCTAGAAAACTTCGTGTCCGAGTTGCCTCGGTTCAGAGGTGGGAGCCGGTAAAAAGACTCATTGATGTGGTGCCCTTCCGACGAGGAGACCGGATATGGGAGATGCCGCGAGGAGCTTGGGATGGTGGCCAAAGACCGAAAGATATGGATCGATCGGTATAGCTTTTCCAACCCTTTCTCTAGTTGCTAGTTATAGGTTAATGGTTCGATCCGGGAAAGAGTATACGAAAGCGCCGGTTTAAAGTTTTAAAAAAGTTTTTGTTTCCGTATTTTGGCCTCGGACAGATGGCCGGGGCGCTACCGTAGACTTACAGTTCTCGTCCCGGGGTACCATACCGGGTCCACCATGCACCCGCAATCGGCCTCATTCAGCTTCTCGAATCTGGTTTCACATATCACACGTCTCTGAACCGAGAAAACGCATGGTGGACGCACTGAAATATCATATTAAGAGAAACCGGGTTTTTTAAACAATACATACTTTCTTTTGAAATAGCCACGGTTCTCAAATCCAGAAATCTCATGAAAACAACATATCTCAATACGTATAATCATAAAGCATGATGTATGCGACATATAATAGAAATTTAAGCATATCAGTATATCATGCAACATAAAACAGTAATATGCACATATTGAGGGAAAACCGCTCTTTTAAAATGAATCCAGTTTTAAAATATATCTTGCGGTTCCCAAATCTTCAAAATCAAGCCATAAACATCTATGTATGTGCAAATACGTATGTATGCAAGTATGAGTGTACAATATGTATGTATACAAGTATGAGTGTACAATATGTATGTACGCAAGTATGAGTGTACAATATGTATGTATGCAAGTATGAGGGTACAATAGGTATGTACGCAAGTATGTCAAGCAAGGAGTCATATCCTGATGTAACAGTCCTACTGTGTAGTGACATGGCAATTATCGATGATGAAGTGTGTGAGCCGGCAAGCAGGTGTACGTGGAACATACGCATCATCGATAATGGTGCTGGTGTCCTGACAGCATGGGTTTAATATAACAATAAACACATTTAAAAATGCAATGCGATGTGAATAGCAAGAATATGCGGAAATTGAATAATAAACACAATAGTGAAGAATCTATATTAATATATATATATATCATACAGTTTGCCATCTGAAATAAGACGAATCGTGGTTTTAGAAAAATAAGGGCTACGATATTTTTAAGAAAAAGTGCGTCTTTTGAAAATATTCGTAGAATCCCTTGGCCTGTCTTTTAAAATACCCACGATTCATTAGTTTTGAAATAGGTATGACTCGGATCTAGTCTAACATCTACTAACAAGCTAATCGAAAGGGTATGAAAACCACCTAAATCTGAGTCGATATATATATAAATATAATAGTCGGTGATCCTGTCTCAATAGTATCACATACGATACAAATACAATATGACATTCTTGAGTCAAGAGTGCGGATCTATCATCAATATATAGCTCGTACGGTAGATCCATCGTACGGCATCCCAATCTGGGTACGGGTCAATATCACATTCATCTCATCATTTATCTGGTATCCTTATCATCATATCTCATGAACTAGGATACTGATCTAAGTCTAGTACAAACTGATACCATCTACATATATATGCGTGTATGAAAATACACGCCTAAAGGCCCGCTAAAATCTCATGTCGTATCTCCTAATACGAACCACACTATATCGGCGATCTCGTGGCACCATGCCCAATCTCATCAACTCATCTCCAAATACTATGTACAATCCTCATCATTCATGTGTAGGTATACGTGTATGTGTGTGTGTGTGTATATATATATATATATATATTGTCCTATACCTATGTGTGTGTGTGTGTGTATACGTATCCCCATATACGCACAAGTATAACAAGTAAGCATGTGTGTGCGTGTGGGTGTAAACCTATTCTAGGGTTCGCAACTAAGAAGCTATAGTAGTTCACTTCTAATAACCCTAAACTAACCCTGAACACATAATCATATCTTGAATATCCATGTCACACATAAAAGATATCATATATATATAGTATATATATATCATACTATACATCGAACTGCGGGGTGCTATACGCCATCCACCCGACTTCCCCCGTAGATATAATCTACTCACTTTGCTTTTCGCTTTCCGTTGCCGATGTCGCGACGCGCTTGCTTGTCATCTGGAAGTCTTCGTGGGGGTACCTACACATCATAACGTATCTTGTCGCATTAAAACCCAATTCAAAACCAAAATAACACGCTAAAAGCCTATAGGTTAGAACCTATGAACTACGCTTTCAAAACCACCAAATAACACTCGATTTCGACGTACAAACGTCAAGTGATCGAATACAACACAACTCACAAAAATCCAGAATTCAAAATACGCAAAACGAAACTCCGAATCAAAACAGCAACTCTTAAAAATGGTCCCAGATTTTACCTTAGGTCAAATTGGTCAATTTTGTATATGCCAAGGGTCTAGTTTACAGGAGATAAAGCCACAGAACAATTACGAGCCAATTCCTCACTGCTCTGGCCGCAAATTGCGGCCAGAAAGAATTTATTTGCGACCTAGGTAGAGGGTTAGGGGCTAGGGTTTCAGTGGGGGGTCCTAGGTTGCCTGCATGTATCACTGCCCTTGCAAAATAATTTTCAGGTCACCCGGGTGTTAGCAGATTTCATTATACACTCACAGAATCCACAATTCTTCCGATATAGGGTTTCTAAATTCGCTAATAGGGGTTCTAGACTTTAGTTTAGGTCTCCAATCAATCACCACAAGAGTTGTATAGCCTCTACTAACCTTAATTTCACCTTTGGGTTCAACTAAAACCCTAATCCTCAACTCAAAGTTTTCAAAGTTCCCAAAACCACATAATATCGGTTCTAATTTAACATGAATGCTAAAGGAATGGAAATTCTACACTAATGATGGAATAATTACCTCATTTTGCTCTCATGAATCCCCTAGGGCACCAAAATCAAATTTTTCTTGGTCCATAGTGTAGCTTGTGAGCTTGTGCACAAAATTTGTGAAGAGGGGGTGGACTTTGGATGAAGTTTTGAAGCTTGAATGAAGAGAAGAAGAAGAAGAAGAAGAAGAAGAGGGAGAAGGGGAAAGGGAGGGGCTGCTGCTGAATAAGTTTGGACGGAGTACGGGAAAGAGAGAGAGAGAGTCCAAGGTCAAAGCACCATGCCTCCTAACTACCCCCCATGCTTATTAGTTTAATCCCTTTTTCTTTTCTTTTGTTTTCTTTTCCTTTTCTTTTCTCCTCTCACAAACCAAAGTCATGAATGAAAAATGAAGAGAAAGTATGTAGGAAAATGTAACACAAGTGTAAAAATGATATGGCGCATGTTTTGCACAAAACAAGTTTAATGCGCGATTAGCGATATTTAATCCCGATTAGCACTAAATAGCGTATAATTAATCATAAAAACTTATAATTTGCATAATTCACATAAAACACCCTCTTTTTAGTAATTTCTATAATTTTCCAAATTTTTCCCAATTTTATCGGTATTTAATTATACCGCCTTATTAAAATATTCAATATATTTATTATTTAATTATAAAAATTCCCAAAAATAATATTTTATTTTTCTGAAATGTTACATTGGGCTTGTCCCTGAAAGTTATCAAAAACAATATTTTATTTAATTACACCCTAATACTTTTTTCCTGGGTTTTCATAGTACAGAAAATTATTGAGCGCCTGAATATAATCCCAGTAATTGCATTCATGCCTAACATCGCCCAATTTGAACGATCTTGCCCTATTAGAGTGTAAAGCCCATTCATGTGGGCTATAAATATTTTTTATAATAACCTTGGAGAAGTTTTTAATTTCTCCACCTTCTTTCCTATTTGGGTAATAATGTTTAATTTCCATGGAACTGGAAACTATTAGCAAGGATTCATAGATTTGCCTCGGCTTTCTTGGTAGTGAAGCAAAAGCAGTGGTCTCAATATATTTTTCTTTTAGAGACCATGGATCATCCATCCTGGAAATATCATTTCCTTCTAAACAAATAATTTTTTCAGATGTGCTCTTTGGAATATAATCATCATTAGCACTTTCAACTGCCTTTCTAAAGGATTTTTGTTCAGGAAGATTTCCTACTGAAAATGTTTCTGCTACGCCCTGAGTGTTATAAACACTCGTGTTATAAGTACTTTTCTTTGCCACTTTATGAGGCATTTTCCATTCCGATTGAGCGTATGACGCTTCGGATTCCATGTCTAATTTCATGGCCTTAGGCTTTTGCATTTTAGGCCAGTTTGCATATGGGGAGTTATTAGGAATATTATTCCTTCCTTTTTCTCGGCCTCGACCTGGGCCTTGGCCCCTCGAGGGAGTCTGTAAGTCCACGGTAGCGCCCCGGCCGTCTAACAGACGCCAAATGCGGAACAAAAACTTTTACAACTGGCGCTATCGCGTACTATAACCCGGATCTTCCATTAAAACTAAACTAACAAACTGTAAAGTGGGTAGAAATGTTATACCGAACGATCCGAGTCCTTCGGTCTTCAACCATCATCCCACGCTTTGTTGCGGTTGCTCCGATCTCCTCGATCTCCGGTCTCGTCGTCCAGGTAGCACCACGTCGACGGATCTTTAAACGGGCTCCCGCCTCTGAACCAAGGCAACTCGATCATCAAGTTTGCTAAAAGAGATGACCAAGATTGATATAGAGAATGAGTAGAACACTTTGTCTCGTTACGTCCAAGGCTATGGACGAACGGTTAATGAAGTTGCCATTTGGAATCGGGTAAATGGAAATTGAACTATATGAAATTTCTATGAACTAAATTTCTTGTATCTTTTTCTCAAAATGAATCAATCATACTTGCCACAAGAGGGGCCGACCACTTATAGAAGAGGGAGAGTGAGTGTAGGAGCTAACTTTAGGTGACCATAAGCATTCATACTTATCATAACCATTAAAGCAAGAATGACTCACTTATAACATTAAATGTAAAAGCATGAATCATGAAACCTAGTCATCAACTCATTAATGCTTAACAATGAATCATCATATCATTAAATGCAAACCATGAGTCACCTAATCTAGAATTTTCTAGAATCATGACTCACCAAAGAAAAGATAAATCCATCTTTAACCGAATGTTAAAGACGGGCGATAGAAAACTGAAAACTGGCAACTTCCAAAAGTGATCCCGAAATGAATTTTAGGATAACTCCGTAACGGTATAAACATACCCGCATTTGTATTACGACCGAATACAAATGCAACTGAGACAAAGATATTATATCTACACAGTATAATACTTGGATCCGGCTTAAACCAAAGCCTACCAGTATTGTCTGCCCGAAAAATGACACGTGCGAAAACGCACGTGCATTTTCCGAACCCTGCCATAAATCCATACGGCCTCTACAACGTTTCGCCCGAACTTGGGAAACTGTCTGTTGGGGTCTCTAATGACTCATCAATACACTGGCACTGGGTATAACCACTAGCACGTCAGAGGTACAAGCTGTATGTAACGGTTGCCTATGTATTGAAGGAAGGGGAGCTGACGAGCGAACTCATCCAGAAACCCTACTGAGCCTGACAGTGACAATATCCGTACAGTCCGGTCCATTCGTCTATGAGTATCGCATATAGGGCCTAGGGGCTGGTAAACGTCAGACCCCCAATAGCTGTATAAGTCGTGTCAAAGAGAGAAGCCCAGAACACCCTGAGATACTACTGGAATACCTACCAGTAAATCTCGATTACTCTGGCCAGGGATTTCGTGTATTGGCTCTCCTAAACACAGCGCGATCTCACCCCCAATACCGGGAGAGACGAATCCCCGATGATCTGCTCACTGCCTCCATGTAGCTCGGGACTGTATCCAAAAAATACCTGTTTGCATGACTCCTTTGACCCGTGGTAGGGTATAAATCAAAGCACAGTGGGAACTCACATGAGACAAATGACGATCCCAGGTCGACAGACTAACCTGTACACATGTCACCAGGGAACTGCTATCCGACGATATGTATAATACCAACTAGCATGTTCCCGGCGAGTCCAGTCCGGTGTACTCATAACTCAATGAGCACCTGTATACATCTTAGGTGAACAAACTGACACCAATGGCTTGTGAGACCAGCCATCGCCCCTCGTCGGGGTCTCGACTGTATACACTAGTCTACTCTGGAGTATCGATGCCCTGTCTCGAAACTCCCACG
Source organism: Agapanthus africanus (assembly GCA_030015575.1). Taxonomy (NCBI): domain Eukaryota; kingdom Viridiplantae; phylum Streptophyta; class Magnoliopsida; order Asparagales; family Amaryllidaceae; genus Agapanthus; species Agapanthus africanus. The sequence continues at coordinate 175,864,729 of CM057350.1, read as the reverse complement.
ACTAGGGACATTTTAAGGATGTGCTTATAGACCCCAGCTCTCACATATATGATCGCCATCATACTGCTGGCAGTCAAGCAAGAATCCTATGGCCTCTATTATGATGATAAAGACAAATCAGATAGCATACTATCATCTCGAGCAAGACTTTTATATCGGTATAGGTCCTCCCTCAATCATTGCAATCACGTACCTGCGATCCAATAATTGACTTAGAGGGCACTATATCCAACAGAGTCTACATGCGCAGAGTCCTGAAGAAATTCCCTGGTAAGAAAGTCAAGAAGACAATTATTAGTGCCTTTAATATATTCAATATCAAAATCAAAAATAGCCAATTCTGCTTGCTATCGAGCAAATATTTGTTTTGATGTTAAATTTTTAATATCTTTTTGTATAACAAATTTAGCTGCACTACAATCGATTTTTAGTAAAAAATTTTTGTTTAATAAATCATCTTGAAATTTGTAGATGCATTTTATAATAGAAAGAATTTCTTTTTTGATAGTTGAATAATTCAACTGGGCTGGATTCCATTTTCCTGAAGTAAATCTTACTAGTATTTCTTTGTTATTATTAGGATCTACTTGTTTATGGTATCAGAGCCAGGTTTGGCTAATCTGCTTTCTTCTTCAAGGTGATGAACAGGTAACATATCAGGTCTGATGTGTTTTTAAACCATGCAATCTAAAATATCTAATGAAAGATTTTACTGTTAAGTCTTACACAGACTTGAAAGAAGATGATTAGACCCTATACACTTACTAAAAAACTTAGTTTCTTTCTAAATCAAAAATCTATAAGATCCAGAAGACAAGCTTCCCACGGGAAGAGAATTAAATTCTCATCGGGATCTTGTTCTGAACGAATGATTTAGAATAGAGATTAAGAGTCCTTTAGAAGACAACAGGGATAATCCTCTTCTAATAGTCAAATAAGGAAAAACAGTAAAAATCTACCTTACTTATGAAATATCTTGATAAATAATTACTTATGGTACGACCCCAAAGTCGCGTAGGGAGTTCCAGTTGAGCCAGAGATTGGCATATGGTAGCCCATAAATCGTTGACAGTCGTGTAAGTAAAAATTTACCTAGATATCTTTCAAGTAAAATTCATAAAAATATGAATAGTATTGCATGTAATAGAACACATTATGTTTAATAAGTTATTAAGATTCAAAACCTTGAAAAAGAAATTTTTTATGACTACACCTTCTGCTTCTACAGCGATATCTACAAAGATTGCTCGTAATAAGAGCAAACATATTAAAAACTCTAATTTACTAGAGTATCCCTCAGATGAGGAACAATTGAACAAATGGACTATTCCAAATGTTCCACCAAAAGAGAGCTATAACATACGGGCATTTGATCTCTCGTCCAGATTTTCCATAAAAAGTATGGAAAAGACCCTTTCTGTGGATAACACAGAACAAACCATACAGCTCCTTTCAGAAAAGGATATTTATAGGTTTGAAAAACTTTATAAGTACCTTCATATAGGATTTATTCAAGTGGCTTTTAAGCCTCTTACTCTTCAAGGCCTTAATGCCTTAATTTTAGCTTCGTTAAGAGAAGCGAGATGTCTAGACTGTATCACATCCCTTATGGGAATTATGCAAACAAGTCTTTGCCATAGACCAGTTTATTTTGATGTTTATCCAAATCTAACCTTGCCTTTAACAGATCCAAATATACTTGAAACTGTTACACTTAACTTAAAGACTCATGGTTATAATTTCATGAAAGGATCTAAGACTATATCAATAGTCTATAGGATTCATTATAAGGTCATATCCACCATGGCACCCAAAGTTAAAGCAAAGACTGAAAATGATAAGACCACGGTGATCGAAACAAATTTATTTTCTTCCGGTATTGCTACCAATAGAATTATAAAATGGGAAGAGATTGACTTTCCTGAATCATGGGTTATTACCTCTGCAGTACCACCTGCACATGTTATTGATACAGACATCGATCAAATTATACAGACTGACGATGGTAACATTGAAGTAAAATTTGGCTCTAATAATATAGCCAGAATTGCAGGCAAGCCTTATATGGCTAGTACTTCATCCTCCATCTATAATGGAAGAAGGTCTTTTTCTAGACCTAGACCTAGCCCTCTTATAGAGAGGTTAAAGGGTTAAATATTTCTGATGAGAATATATCTCATCCAATATATGAGAAGGAGAATTAGTCCTCTCCTACCGTCTCTTAAATTAGCTTCCATATATAAGTGTTATGGACTTCACACCAAATAACTCACTCAGAATATTCCTTAATAAGGAATTTATGAAAAAAGGCATGAAGCCTTTCGGAATTGGTTTGGAAAAACCTTTTCAAAAGAAGAATCATATTTCTATAAAAATCAGTATTATAAGCATCTTGAAGAAAACCAATGTTTAAAATACTTCGTCAATTGGTTTTTGGAATATTTCCTTAAAGAACAAGGAAATAAGATAAATGTTCTAGAAGAACATTTTAAACAATGGTCCACCATAAGTGGAAAAACTGTGAGGTCAATATACACTCCAACAGAACCACTGAGGTTATCTGGAATATCTACCTCTAATTTAGAGGCAACGACTTTTATAAAACCTTCCATTGATGACAAGATGGAAAATACGCTTAAAGAGCTACAAAAGGATTTTAAGCAAAATAATTTTACAAATATCCATATACAAGTCATAGGTCAGCAGCTGACCGGAGTAGAATCTGCTCTTGAAAGCTTGATTAAAAAATTACAAGCAATTGCTATACTAGAAGCTCCTATGATAGCGAAATCAGCTGGTAATACGAGCTATGTTTCAATTAAACCATCTTTAGAGATTTCGGGTTATAAATTATCTAAAGACAAACAAATAGCTCCAGATATTATAAATGCTCTGGAAAAAAGATATAGCAATGCTAAACTTAACATTATTGAAGGAGAACCTTCTGAAATATCAGAAGAAGATTCTGATATAGAATCTCGGATTCATTTTTCCGACATAGACCAAGAATTTAATGCAGAAAAGGTCAATGTTATAACATACCTAAAAAGATCGTTGGATAAGCATTATTATAAAAGACCTACTTCATTAGATGTCTTATATGAAGAAAATGAAGCAGTTATAACAAATTCATTTTCTGGAAGAGCCATTTATGAATGGAATATCGATGGATTAGCTGATAAACAAATTCACGATACCTTACATCGAATTATGATGTATGCAACGGTTTCTAAGCAACAAGGAAATTCTGACGTTGACGTTGCAATATTTATTTCTTGTGGTTTCATAGGAACCTTAAAGGGTTGGTGGGACAACTGTTTGTCACTCACTCAAAAAATGGAAATCTTTGGCGTAGTAAAATTTGAAAATAATACTCAAGTTCCCAACGCTTTTTATACATTAATACTTACAATCCTCGATCATTTTACAGGGGATGTAAGTAATCAAGCTGAAAAGGTGAGAACCTTATTACAAAATTTAAGGTGTCCTACTTTAACACACTTTAGATGGTATAAAGATACCTTTCTCGGCAGAGTTATGCAATTAGAAGATGCAAATAACTCACATTGGAAAGCCAAGTTTATTGATGGTTTACCAAATCTTTTTGCTGAAAGAGTTCGTAAAAATTTACGACAACAGCGTGATGGGGTTATACCTTATAATATTTACATTATGGTCGTTTAATAAACGCATGTGTCGCTACTACAATATGGGGTTGCCCCTACGGCTACAGGAATCCGTAGGGGCAACTTTTTATTGCCCCTACGGACTAATCTGTGGGTCCTCATGGTTGTCCCTACGGTGCCCTACGTTTTAATTTAAAAATATTAAATCGTAATTTGTTGTTCGGCCCTACGGAGCCGCAAACAAATGCCCTACGGTTAAATCCGTAGGGGCATATATATGGGTATTTAATAAAAAAGGCACAGAAAAGCCCCGCCGTTCCCAAAATTCTCTCTCTCACTCTCTCCCGCGTCTCGATCGATCGTTCCCGCACGCGCCTCGATTTTTCGCTTCGTCGCCACCGCGCTCCGCCCGCGGCCCGCCAACGCCCTCGATCTTTCCCAAAACTTCCTCGTCGACTTCCTCGTCGCCGATTGCGTCGTCGACCATCGGTCTCCTCCGTCGTCTCCTCCACCGCCCGCTACAGGTTAGTAAATCTCCAATTACTTATAATTATGATGATGTTAGGGCTAGGGTTCTTGGTTCAGCAGGGTTCGGGTAGGGGCATGAGGGTTAGGGTTAGGCATCGGGTTCAGTTTAGGTTAGGGTTGGGGTTGGGGTTCGGTTGGGGTTGGGGTTAGGTTTAGGGTTAGAGTTCAGTTGGGGTTAGGGTTAGGGTGGGGTTGGGGTTAGGGTTTGGGTTCGGTTGGGGTTGGGGTTGGGGTTAGGGTTCGGTTGGGGTTGGGTCTAGGGTTAGGATTAATTAGTTGGGTTGGGGTTAGGGTAATTAGGGTTAGGGTTAGGGTTAGGGTTTGGTTCAGGGTTAGGGTTAGAGGCTAGGGTTAATTAAAGGGTAGGGTTAATTAGTGATAATTTGAAAGGGTCAGGGTGTTGATTAGGGTTAATTAGGTTAATTTGGGTAAATTAGGTTAATTAGGGATAATTTGTGTCAGGGTAACGATTATGGTTAATTATGGTTAATTTGGGTTATTTAGGGTTAGGGTTTACGGTGCACTAGTTTATTGCAGTAGGATACCCGATGATAACGTAAACGTACAACTTTACCGTAAATGCAAGAAAAATTTACCCTAAACTTGAAATTTCGAACCCTTAATAACGAAACGTAAACGTAAAACCTATTCATGTTAAATGTTCAAGTTAAAACCAATATATGATACTCGATGATAATTTGAAACTTTCATGTTCTCATCGATACTCATATATGAAACTCAAAGCGCCACTTAGTCCCCGTCTATCGGTTAACAAACGTTCGATGTTCGTCATGACATAGAAGTATACGAAGGTTGTTAAATATCGGACGGTATAGATCGGTACTAACAACCATCGTGTAGTCTATGTGACGAGAAAATTCAATCGTATGATAACCGATAGATTTGTCCCATGTGGACAAGTTAGGAATGTATAAATCAAACACCTGCATTCACTTGTGTTTTCATCCGTTTCGAGATATTTCGTCGGTACTTTTCCGCTGGTTCTCTGTGTACAAAGATAGATTAGATGTTTATTTTAACGTTGTTTCACAGCTTTGAAATGATTATCTATTCTATTACAGTGTATTCGGAGAACAGCGGGGAGGTGCTGCTGAAATTTACTCGAAACGGTTGAAAGCACAAGCGAATGGGTGTCCGTTCTATACATTCTTAATGGGATAGAAGCCTTAGCCCCGACAGCTGAAACACATACATACAACACAAATACACAACAAACGCATCATTAGAGAGTGATTCAAGATGTTCAAGTTAAAACCAATATATGATACTCGATAATAATATGAAACTTTCATATTCTCATCAATACTCATATATGAAACTCAAAGCACCACTTAGTCCCCGTCTATCGGTTAACATACGTTCGATATTCGTCGTGACATAGAACTATACGAAGGTTGTTAAATATCGGACGGTATAGCTCGGTACTAACAACTGTCGTGTAGTCTATGTGACGAGAATATTCAATCGTATGATAACCAATAGATTTGTCCCGTGTGGACAAGTTAGGAATGTATAAAGAAAGCACCTGTATTCACTTGTGTTTTCATCCATTTCGAGATATTTCGTCGATACTTTTCCGCTGGTTCTCCGTGTACAAAGATAGATTGGATGTTCATTTCAACGTTATTTCAAAGCTTTGAAATGATTATCTATTCTATTACAGTGTACTCGGAGAACAGCGGGGAGGTGTTGCCGAAATTTACTCGAAATGGTTGAAAGCACAAGCGAATGGGTGTCCGCTCTATACATTCTTAATAGGATAGAAGCCTTACCCCCGACAGCCGAAACACACACATACAACACGAATACACAATAAACGCACACACAGCACATACACACTAACAACCCTACATTTAAGCGAAATCATAAATTGAAACACACATATATAGAATACAACTCATACATGGATATCCTCAAATCTAACTTTGATTATCGATAATTTATTCTTTTCAACGACAAACGCACACACAAAGCATATACACCGATTTTCTCCTTTATCAGTAACCATCTCGTTCTTAGATTTCTCAATATAGTCATCATAACCTACAATTTATATGTTATACAGTCTAACATGGCCCATGAGTACGTTAGAGTTAAGGACTGGATGTATGTGGATTGGCGACAACATATGCAACCTAAGTTTGTCGCAGGAGTTGCTGCTCTTATTGAATTTGCACATAATAAGATCGTGATAGAGAAGATTCTCTTCCCGTGCGATAGATGTGGGAATAAGTACTGGCAGAAGGTAGAATTGGCAGAGCTTCATAACGTAAAACATGGTTTTACTAGATTTTATACAACTTGGCTATATCACGGGAAAGGAGAAGAACACAGTAATGCGGCAGAAAAAGAAGGAGAAGACGATAATGCGGCAGGAGAAGAAGGAGAAGACGGTAATGAGGCAGAAGAAGAAGTCGGTAATTTCTTTCCATCTGAAGAAATGGAGGATATGGTAGAGGCCGCCCTAGGTGAATATATTCGTACCGAAGATGACATTCCTTCCGGTCAAGGACCGCGTGCGGATAAATATGAAAATTTCATGAATGATGCTAGAAAACCAATTTATGAGAATGCAAAGTATTCCACCCTCTCATGGTTCGTCCAACTTTTCTAGATTAAGTGCCTAAATGGATAGAGCAACAAATCATTCACAATACTTCTTTCATTCTTGAAAGATTCTATGTGTCACGCCCCGCTTCCCAGTGTACGGCGAAGGGGACACGATGAGGTCCGCTATGTATATACTCAGAAATACATACGCTAAGCGTATCTAAGCAATATAAAATAAATATACAAGAGACAAGGGATAATAAAAACAGCAATATTTATTTATTAACATTCTTTTGTACAATGCATGAAAAGGAAATACAACTGAGATAAAAAGATGCCTAAACAATGGCATAACAGGAAATGAAAAGTACTGAATGGAAATGTACAATGAAACTAGAGCTCTGATTCTTCAGCAAACTGCTCCAAGTCTTCTGCAGATGGCTCGATCTCTGTCGGGTCCAAATCACCTGACGATATTCAAAGAAGAAAGAAAAAGAATGTCGTCAGCGAACAGGTCGCTCAGTAAGTCCCAAAGATAAGAGGAGAATAGACAGAGAGTAATATACAGAGAGAGAGTAGCTTTTACAGTTGTATTATATTGTTTTATGTTAATGCTGTTGTTATCGTAAGTTCAAGGGTGAATGTCAACTAATCTAAAGAGTGTTCTCAAACCCAACAGGCCACAGTCCAGGGGTAGGAAACCACGGGCCTAAATGATATGTTAGTAGCGGGACTTCGACCGTCGCCGAAGTATTCCAAACTCAACAGGCAACAGTCCAGGAGCATGGAAACACGGACCTACATGATTACTTGCTTGTGTTAGTAGACATGGATTCATGATCTAGGGGGACTCTTGAGATTATGTTGGATTCACGAATGAACTACCCCAATGCCCCATGTAGTTTTGTTATTGATAGTACTGTATTACATTGTATTGTCTTGTAAATTGGATTGTATAATTGGATGACTGATCAAAACCATGATATCAGTAAATGGATGTAACTGCATAATCATGTAAATAGAATAACTAGATAATGGATGTATATCCATGGTTTGATTCAGTCAAGTTGTATAAATTGATAACTGGATTCACGGATTCATGTGTTCATATTGAATTGGAATATCGTAGATTTTAGATTGTACTTGAATCATATTCAAGTCAGATTAATCAGACTCAAACCCGAGTCAGACAGTTAGAAATGTAATCGAAGTCTTGATTATTTCTTAAACCTATATTTACTAGGGTCCTTAGGATAATTTATAAAACTTGAGGGGGTTTTATGTAAAAATATTTTTATATACTTTTCAATATACACCCCAAGTATTTATTAATCGTCTTTAGAATTGTAATGAATGTGGATTTTATATTGTGATATTTCTAGTGAAAATATTCTAATTTCATAAATAAAGATATTTATTTGTAATATTGGTTTATGTGGGATTTATGGTATTTTAGTGTAAAATTGATTCTTATGATTTTTAGAAAAAGGTGGAATATTTATATCATAACAAAATAGGTATTTTAATGATCAATATACATATATTTATACAAAAATAATTTTAATATATATTTTATATTCTAAAAATCTCATTTTCTTAAGATGTCGTGTTTTAAATCTTTCGAGACCGAATGCTCCTTGCGGAGGTCTGAATCTCACACTACTAAGCCCGAGGATGTGCGATAATACGCACCATCCCGAACGGGTTCCCCAAAAATGGGTTGTAGCAGCGCTTTGCAAAGATTGTAAAATACTAAATCCTTTAGAAAACGGTTTTATAAAGTAGAAGGTATTTATTTGTAAAAATATCAATTTTCCGTATTCTAGATTCTAGGGTTTCCTAAGTCAACTAGCCTATTTCTAAATGGTCTAAACGACAAGTTGTTAGATGCCTCAAATCGCCTCTTCACCACCAGTTGTGGCCAGGTAAGTACAAGTGAGGAAAGGAGGGATCCGTTCACGAATCACCGTGAGTCGGGCCTTTTAAAGTTACCTTTCTCACTTGCCTAGCCTAAACACCACAAAATCAGGTTTAGATAAACGACCGATGTCCATAACTTATCGTATTTTCCTTATAAGAGATATTTATTTAAAAGTGTATCAAAACTAAATCTTTTAGAGATAGTTTTATTAAATATATGGTATTTAAATGTAAATTCTTGTTTTCTCGTATTCTAAGGTTTCAATGGTATCGTGTTAGGTTGTATGTAAGTGTGTGAGGAGGTAGGTCATTACCTCATGATTCACTTTAATTGTATAGCAAGTTTGATTGGTTAAATGAAAGAGTGAAACAATGTGGTATTTAAGTGAAAAATACGGTAAATTGAGAAAACTATAATTTCATGTGGTGAAATTTGTTCAAATTCTTTGATTAGTGTTTAGTAGTCAACATAAGGATGTTTAATTATGATTGTATTAGTGAGAAGTGAAATTTATAAAAAATCGAATCAGAAATCGGATTTGTTCCGATTCCGTCGGGTTTGTAATTTCGTATTTTCTTGAATGGGGAAGAGAAAGATAGAAAGGGACTTACGGGTTTTCGATTATACAATGGAGTGAGGGGAAACTAAAGGGATTGTCGATGCGTTGCGTCGTCGCCGGTATTTCCTAAAAACGTCGCCGGAATTTCCGCCGGAATTTCGTCGGAGCTTCGCCGCGAGCTTGTTTTCAAAGTACACACTCTTGGAAAAATTTTGAGAGAGTGAGCTTAGGATTTTGGGATGAGAGGGTAAAGGGTAGGGGTGTATTTATAGGATAGGCTAGGGGTAGGGTAGGTGAAGGGTTGTTAATAAAAAATGTAAAAATATAGGAAAAAGTAATAAAAAAATGGAGTAAATGAGGTATTATTGTGTTTCTGGAATCGATCCAAACGTTTAATGGGGTTAGAGAATGCCAAAAGCCACATTTCATCTTCAGGCGACTCGGCCGAGTCCGGCCGGCGGCGCCGGCCCGAGTCGGGCGCCTGGGAGGTGGGGGGTCGTCAGGTTTTGGGAGTTATGGTGTTTGGACTGTTGGGCTTCCAAAGGATTTAAAACAAAATAATATTAAAAATAATGTAAGGCAGGGGATTTGAACTCTGGTGGCTTGGTTCAGCAGTGCAAGGTATTACCAATGAGCCACAAACTCCTTCTTGTAATTATGGTGTGAAATAATTATTTAAAGAGATATCAGCAACATTAAATACTCCAAGTATACTTTGAATTTAAATCAATTCTTTGTACTTTAAAAATGGAGTTATTTAATTACTTAAGTCTTGTGCTCAGGTAATAAATACCCCTTTTTGGATTTTTGAAAAAATATTTTGAAAAAAATTGTATAGGAAATTTGGGGTTGTTACATTCTACCCTCCTTATAAAAATTTCGTTCTCGAAATTTGTAAAAGGAAAGTGTAATAGATTCAAGAAAAGTTTGGTGATAGTGTGTGAATAATAACAAAATGATACAAAGGTGTGAAAAAGGTTGAAGAGAATTACCAAGGTTATCCTGACCAACCGTATCAGCTTCTACGGCCGCCAAATTGTAAGCTTGGCGTCTCGGTACATTTCTTCGTGCAAATTGGTACAATGCTGATTGTCGAGGTAAAGGTGGTCCACGTGGAGGTGGTGCAGGAAGAGTTAACCGGGTAGGTGGGGCTTGGAAAGCTGGTCTAGCTGAGGAATTAGGATTAGTTCGGTTGTGTTGACAAATTCCTATGGTATGTGAGGATGATCCACATATCAGGAAAAGACCGTTTGCTTGTCGGCAAACTTCCATCAGATGTCCAGCTCTCTTGCAGTAGGTACAAAAGGCTGGGTTGGGCCTGTTGATTGGTACTCCCAGTCTCCTTGGTACAAATGGTGGTCCTGATGCGGCTTCTCCTGCCATCTGGTTGGCAGGGCGCTTAACTCCTGCAGACTGAGCTCTGCCCCTCGCTTTTATCACTGCCTCATAACTGCGGGCAGCTTCCAGAGTATCTTCATGAGTCGGAAATTTCCTTGTGGCTAGTGCAGCCTGGATTTCCGTGTCCAAACCTTGTTGAAATCGACGGGTTCTGATCTCATCCGTCGGTATCAGGTGTGCCGCAAATCTGTTACGGTCTTGTGTTAGCTGTGTGGTATGTGATATTAAAAATTTGAAATACTGTGACATATCTTACCGACTGAGCATGGTGAATTCAGCGTCATACTCATCTACTAACTTGTCCCACAATGAACCTTGTTATAGATGAATGAACTGCTGTTCCATGGCAAACGTGGCAGTCACAGGGAAGTACTTCACGTCGAACTTATCGCGAAAAGTCTTCCATTCAATGGGGTGATCAAGACGACTTTCTTCCGCCTTCCACCAGTTCTGTGCATTGCCCGTGAGTTGCAGCTTCGCAACTCGGACCCAGGCTATTTCTGGCACTTGTGCTGCTGCCAGATCATCCTCGATACTTTGAGCCCATTCCTCAGCTTCCAGTGGGCTTCCCTTTCCTGAGAACTGTTTGGGATGTAAAGCCCTGAATTGTTTTACCCCAGGTGCGTCAGTCTCGGGACGGTTCAGGAGTTGTTGTTGTCCCTCTAGGAAGCTGCGGATTGTCTCAAGCAGAACCGTTTGCTCGTTGAGTGGAGCAGGAACGGCAGGTGTGAGTGGTAGTGGTGGATGTGTGTTGTTGACATTGGTGCTGGTGTTGTTCGGGGAATCCATAACCTTGAAAAAATATTTAGGTTAAGACAGATTCAAGTACATGAAATGATAAGATTCAAGGAATATGAAATTGTAAGATTCAAGGAACATGAATTGTAAAGAAGGTTTTAGTTGCCGGTTCTTGTGTTATATTGCTTAGGTTGTTTACGCAGAACAGAACTGCATAGTAGGGTTCTATACAGCTCTGACTTGCATGGGCCACCAACAAAACATGTCACGCCCCGCTTCCCAGTGTACGGCGAAGGGGACGCGACGAGATCCGCTACGTATATACTCAGAAGTACATACGCTAAGCGTATCTAAGTAATATAAAATAAATACACAAGAGACAAGGGATAATAAAAACAGCAACTTTTATTTATTAATATTCTTTTGTACAATGTATGAAAAGGAAATACAACTGAGATAAAAAGATGCCTAAACAATGGCATAACAGGAAATGAAAAGTACTGAATAGAAATGTACAATGAAACTAGAGCTCTGATTCTTGAGCAAACTGCTCCAAGTCTTCTGCAGATGGCTCGATCTTTGCCGGGTCCAAATCATCTGACGACATTCAAAGAAGAAAGAAAAAGAATGTCGTCAGCGAACAGGTCGCTCAGTAAGTCCCAAAGATAAGAGGAGAATAGACAGAGAGTAAGATAGAGAGTGAGAGTAGCTTTTACAGTTTTATTATATTGTTTTAGTGTTAATACTGTTGTTATCGTAAGTTCAAGGGTGAATGTCAACTAATCTCAAGAGTGTTCTCAAACCCAACAGGCCACAGTCCAGGGGTAGGGAACCACGGGCCCAAATGATATGTTAGTAGCGGGACTTCGACTGTCGCCGAAGTATTCCAAACTCAACAGGCCACAGTCCATGAGCATAGAAACATGGGCCCTCATGATTGCTTGCTTGTGTTAGTAGACATGGATTCATGATCTAGGGGGACTCTTGAGATTATGTTGGATTCACGAATGAACTACCCCAATACCCCGTGTAGTTATGTTATTGATAGTACTATATTACATTATATTGTCTTGTAAATTGGATTGTATAATTGGATGACTGATCAAAACCATGATATCAGTAAACGGATGTAACTGCATAATCATGTAAATGGAATAACTGGATAATGGATGTATATCCATGGTTTGATTCAGTCAAGTTGTATAAATTGATAACTGGATTCACGGATTCATGTGTTCATATTGAATTGGAATATTGTAGATTTTAGATTGTACTTGAATCATATTCAAGTCAGATTAATCAGATTCAAACCCGAGTCAGACAGTTAGAAATGTAATCGAAGTCTTGATTGTTTCTTAAACCTATATTTACTAGGGTGCTTAGGATAATTTATAAAACTTGAGAGGGTTTTATGTAAAAATATTTTTATATACTTTTCAAGATACACCCCAAGTATTTATTAATCGTCTTTAGAGTTGTAATGAATGTGGATTTTATATTGTGATATTTCTAGTGAAAATATCCTAATTTCATAAATAAAGATATTTATTTGTAATATTGGTTTATGTGGGATTTATGGTATTTTAGTGTAAAATTGATTCTTGTGATTTTTAGAAAAAGATGGAATATTTATATCATAGCAAAATAGGTATTTTAATGATCAATATACATATATTTATACAAAAATAATTTTAATATATATTTTATACTCTAAAAATCTTATTTTCTTAAGATGTTGTGTTTTAAATCTTTCGAGACCGAATGCTCCTTGCGGAGGTCTGAATCTCGCACTACTAAGCCCGAGGATGTGCGATAATCCGCACCATCCCGAACGGGTTCCCCAAAAATATGTTGTAGCGGCGCTTTGCAAAGATTGTAAAATACTAAATCCTTTAGAAAACGGTTTTATAAAGTAAAAAGTATTTATTTGTAAAAATGTCAATTTTTCGTATTCTAGATTCTAGAGTTTCCTAAGTCAACTAGCCTATTTCTAAATGGTCTAAACGATAAGTTGTTAGATACCTCAAATCGCCTCTTCACCGCCAATTGTGGCCAGGTAAGTACAAGTGAGGAAAGGAGGGATCCACTCACGAATCACCGTGAGTCGGGCCTTTTAAAGTTACCTTTCTCACTTGCCTTGCCTAGACATCACAAAGTCAGGTTTAGATAAACGATCGATGTCCACAACTTATCGTATTTTCCTAATAAGAGGTATTTATTTAAAAGTGTATCAAAACTAAATCTTTTAGAGATAGTTTTATTAAGTATATGGTATTTAAATGTAAATTCTTGTTTTCTCGTATTCTAAGGTTTCAATGGTATCGTGTTAGGTTGTATGTAAGTGTGTGAGGAGGTAGGTCGTTACCTCATAATTCACTTTAATTGTATAGCAAGTTTGATGGGTTAAATGAAAGAGTGAAACAATGTGGTATTTAAGTGAAAAATACGGTAAATTGAGAAAGCTATCATTTCATGTGGTGAAACTTGTTCAAATTCTTTGATTAGTGTTTAGTAGTCAACATAAGGATGTTTAATTATGATTGTATTAGTGAGAAGTGAAATTTATAGAAAACCGAATCGGAAATCGGATTTGTTCCGATTCCGTCGGGTTTGTAATTTCGTATTTTCTTGAATAGGGAAGAGAGAGATAGAAAGGGACTTACGGGTTTTCGATTATACAATGGAGTGAGGGGAAACTAAAGGGATTGTCGATGCGTTGCGTCGTCGCCGGTGTTTCCTAAAAACGTCGCCGGAATTTCCGCCGGAATTTCGTCGGCGCTTCACCGCGAGCTTGTTTTCAAAGTACACTCTTAGAAAAATTTTGAGAGAGTGAGTTTAGGATTTTGGGATGAGAGGGTAAAGGGTAGGGGTGTATTTATAGGGTAGGCTAGGGGTAGGATAGGTGAAGGGTTTTTAATAAAAATTGTAAAAATATAGGAAAAAGTAATAAAAAATAGAGTAAATGGGGTATTATTGTGTTTCTGGAACCGATCCAAACGTTTAAAGTATACAGGGGGTTAGAGAATGCCAAAAGCCACATTTCACCTTCAGGCGACTCGGCCAAGTCCGGCCGGCGGCGCCGGCTCGAGTCAGCCGGTCCGCCGGCCGACTCGGCCGAGTCGGGTGCTTGGGAGGTGGGGGGTCGTCAGGTGAGGCCTCTGGTATATTTAGTTTTTCAGGTGCAATTCAAGTTTTGGGAGTTATGGTGTTTGGATTGTTGGGCTTCCAAAGGATTTAAAACAAAATAATATTAAAAATAATGTGGGGCAGGGGATTTGAACTCTGGTGGCTTGGTTCAGCAGTGCAAGGTATTACCAATGAGCCACAAGCTCCTTCTTTTAATTATGGTGTGAAATAATTACTTAAAGAGATATCAGCAATATTAAATACTCCAAGTATACTTTGAATTTAAATCAATTCTTTGTACTTTAAAAATGGAGTTATTTAATTACTTAAGTCTTGTGCTCAGGTAATAAATACCCCTTTATGGATTTTTGAAAAAATATTTTGAAAAAAATTGTATAGGAAATTTGGGGTTGTTACACTATGCCCCCGGAAAATAACGTGCCCGACAGCTGGTACGGAGCCTAGAAGATGATGTCTGATTTGGGTCTGAAGTGTGAGAAGATTCAAGCATGTTCTAAAAATTGCGTGTTGTACCGGAAAGAGAATTCAGATTTGAAAGAGTGTCCAACATGCGGAGAGGTCAGGTATAAGCCGAGAGATTCTGATAAGAAGCTCGATATATCTGTCAAGATAGCACGATACTTTCCCATAACACAGAGGCTGCAGAGGCTATTCAGGTGCAAGAAAACAGCCGAGACAATGATTTGGCATCACCGTGCTCCTCCAAGTGAAGATCGAAAAATGAGTCATCCAAGAGATTCACCGGCATGGAAAGATTTCGATAGGAGGCACGCAATATTCAGTAGTGATTCTCGCAATATCAGGCTCGGACTGGCTAGTGATGGCTTCTGCCCATTCAACTATATGGCTGGAAGCCACAGCATATGGCCCCTTATAAAGATAGTTTATAATCTGTCGCATTGGTTGGGTATGGAGCAATCATATTTTATGACGGCTCTTCTTATCGACGGCCCAAACTCACCGGGAAACAATATCGACGTCTATCTCCGACCTCTGATCGAGAAGTTAAAATCTTTGTTCATTGATGGTGTAGAGACTTACGATGCAAACACAAATACAACGTTCATACTGCGTGCGGGTTTAATGTGGACAATTAATGACTTTCCTGCGTATGGAATGCTATCAGGTTGGTTTGTACATGGTCACAAAGTATGTCCTCATTGCCATCAAAATACAATATCGAAATTCTTGAATTTTAGCAGGAAGGTTTGTTATTGCGGCCATCGACATTTCCTGCCTTTAGACCACCCCTACAAGTTAGACGATATTCACTTTAATGGTCATCAGGAGCTTCGTGGACTTCCAGCCCCATTGTCCGAAGAGGACGTGACTGCTCAGTGGGATGGTTACAATAATGTAATCTTCGGGATGGATCCGATAAAACAGGTCAAACCACCATTCTGGAATAAGTTAAGCATTTTCTTCGAGCTTCCGTACTGGTCAACAAATTTAGTGCATCATTGTCTGGACATTATGCATATAGAGAAAGGAGTATCCGAGCACGTACTCAACTTGCTTCTTTGTAAAGACGGGAAATCGAAAGACAACCTTAATACTCGGATGGATCTACAGGACTGTGGAATTAGAAGTGAATTGCATCCTAAACCGGTAGCGGGTAAACCAGGCAAGTTTGTACTTCCCAATGCCGCTTATCATATGTCACAACTGGAGAAGAAAAGATTCCTGTAGGTGTTGCATGATTTGAAAATTCTCATAGGTTTCTCAGGATCATTAAGTAAGAAGATAAAAATTGTGAAAGGTAAGATCGATGGGCTAAAAAGTCATGATCATCATGTTATTATGGAGCACCTTCTCCTATTAGCCCTCTGGACTTCCCTCCCCGGATCGGTTGGTCTAGTAATCAATGACCTATGTTGTTTTTTCAGAGAATTATGCGCTAAAACACTGGATGTTGTAACGCTGGAGAAACTAGATACTTTGCAAGTTTGAGCGTATTTTCCCACCGTCATTCTTCGATATCATAATACACCTGACGGTTCATCTTGCAACTGAGGCTAAGTTAGCCGGACCGGTACAACATCGATGGATTATCCCGTCGAGAGGTACGTGGAATTTTTCGTTTCACGCAATTTGTAAAATTATTGTTATCATGTATGCCCGTATTTATTTATTTAACATATATTTCTTTAGGTACCTCTACACTCTTAAAAAGTATATACGCAATAGAAATTGACCAGAGGGTTCTATCATGCAAGGTTATCTTCTAGATGAAGCAACCATATTTTGTTCCCGCTATCTGGACGAAAACATTGAGACGAGATTTAACTGGCCTCGAAGAATTCAGGACGGGCCATATGGTAAAGCCGATTATAAGAGGGTAGACACTATATTTACCAACAAGATATACCGGTTTATCCTCCTCAATAGCGCATGTCTTGAAAAAATTAGAGAGTATGTTTTTTTGTATTAATTGTTATATTTGTATTTGTGTGTATGAAATGATATAATATTAATGTCATAATTTATTATCGAGAACAGAATTCATTTTAACGAGATACGTGAGGGGCATCCTGATTGGAACGATGAACGATTGGAAAAATATCATCAGGATAATTTTTGCGATTGGATTGCAGATCATGTAAATTATTCGAATAACATGTTATTGCTATCAGTTTTAATCTAAACTTATATCGTTATGTATTTGTCGTAAAATTTGTTTTGTTAGATCTACGATCCGAACTTGTCTGCATCATTAGAGAGTGATTCAAGACGTTTAGCTCAGTTTCCTAGTATGGAGGTTGCATATTATAAAGGATTCGGTGTCCTAGGATACAAATTCGAACTTAAGGACATAGAAACATCTAGAACCACTCAGAATAGTGGGATTGCGATGGTAGGGATCGGATGGTGTGATTTATTATGGATACTTAAATTGTATACTCGGCATCCAATATCCTGGATGATCAGAACCCTTTTATATATTTCAGTGTACTTGGTACGATACATGAACCGATATGGATAAGTGGAGAAGCAATCTTGGGACCTGAAAAGATGAATATGGATTGATCAGTGTGAACACACTTCGATTTTACGGTCAGGAAGATCCGTTTATCTTTCCGAACCAGGCGTTCCAAGTATACTACTCACAGTGTTTGAAGCATCCGGGATAGAGCGTCGTATGCCGTTGGAAACCCAGGGATGTTTACGATGTCCCAGAATTCGAGGACAGCGTTGAGGATGAAGAAGAGAGAAGACTTAGAGTGCTCCGACCATCTGTTTCGAAAGACGGGTTGTCTTCGGCTGATCATGAAGTTACGTGGGTTAGAAATGATATCGATGATGAAATCCAAGTAGATATTTCTAATGCGTCTACGAAACGAAAAAGGTTATCAGTAATGTTTTATTATTACTTCATATTTTACGATCTATACATATATAGCATTCATATGTAATGATTGTCTAATGCGTACACGAACCATTTTATCTAGATTTTATAACGACGACGGGAGCAGCGAAGGGCGGCAGGAGCTCTAGCCGCGGCACCGGCAGGGGCAGAAGCAGAGCGGTTCTACCGCCCGGAGAGCTGCGTAGGGAGCTTTAGAGGGCCAGTCTTGCACCCCGATCGGAGAACCCTTCGGATGCCTCCTTCCGTGTGGACTTTTCCACACCTCCAGGTATATTGCACGCATATTCATTTTGAACGTAATATCTATTATAGATATACATGCATATTCATGTCTAAATTACTTACATAGTCAATGTTTGATTGTCTAGTTGGTGGTGGTGTGTCCACATCAGAGACAGAGGCCACTCCCGCACCTCCAGGTATGTTACACCCCTATTCATTTTGAATGTAATATTATAGATATACATGCATATTCATGTCAAAATTACTTACATAGTCAATGTTTAATTATCTAGCTATTGGTGCGTCCACATCAGGGACAGAGGCCACTCCCGCACCTCCAGGTATGTTTATATATCATATAGTGCATGTATATTGATTTAGAATGCTATATCATAAATATACATACATTTTTTTTACTCTTACGTACTTTCATCAGGGACAGAGCCTACCACCGCACCTGCGGGTATGTTTATATGTCCTATAGTGTATATATGTTGATTTAGAATGTTAAATTATTGATATACGCATTCTTTTTGCAATTACTTATATAGTTAATGTTTAATTGTCTAATTATAGGTGGTGCGTCCACGTCTAGTGCAGGGGGCACTCCCGGTGCAGGGGCCACTCCCGTCGCTTCCATACCCTCCGCTCAGTCTGCAGATTTGTATGAATAAATATAAAATATTTATTCATTTTACATATCCTTTAAATATTTATGTAATTTTATCGATATTTATTTTCTAGTTGGAGGGGATGCGTCCACGTCCGGGTCACCGGCTGTTCCTCACCGGAGGAACTATCGTCCCGCTCGTACTGCTGTCCGGGCCCAGGCTCGTACTTCTGTCGCCGGAGGTATATATTACATTTCAATTTTCGTTAAACCTTGATTTCTTAATATCACTTTGGCTTAATATTGATTGTCTTGATATTTCTTATAGACGCAGGGCATCCCCATCCCGAGAGGGGGACTCGAGGCCCGAACAGTCTCACAGGCTAAGACCCGACAGAGGCAGGGGGGAGGCAGCATTCCCCCTCTTCTTTACCCTTGATTATCGCTATACCGGCGATTATGCCGAGAGGTTCGGCCGGTATATGGGGGATGAGAGCTGCCTTGTGAAGAAGTATCCACTTCACGTTGAGTGGGGCGACCAGTACCGGCGCTCATTCGCCCTCTTCTGGAATCAGAATCGGGTATTAATATATATTTTCATTTGATTTATCCAATATATTTATTATTAACACTTGCAATTTAATAACATTGTTTTTTTATTGGCAGTTGGATTACGATTTTCAGCCTGTACCCGACCCTGATCACCCTGGGAGGGTGCTCGATCTTCACGCTCTGTACCATGGCCTGATGAAGAACATGCAATCGAAGGTCCGATACAATAGGAACGAGCTGAAGATCGACTGCTATTTCCTATGGATGGCGACCCCCGAGGCAGAGAGAGCGGCCCTCCTACATACTCCGGCCTTTGTGAGAGTCGACGTAGATACATAGCATCTATTGTGCCAATATTTCGACTCTCAGCGCAAATATGTATGTATTTTAAATGTAATTCATTGTTTAGTATATAATTTATTTTTTTGTGTTGCTTAATTAGAAAACTAAATCTGAATGTATTGTGCAGAAACAGGCGGATCAAAATAAAGAGGATAGGAAGTCGGCGAAAAGGGGTCGCCCCACTTATACAGGTGGCTCGAGGAATATTACTCGTGCCATGGAGGCATCGGTAAATTATAATAGATCTATTTTAATATAATGTGAACTTAAGAGTTATTTTATAATAAATATAAATTTTTGGCGAATTGCAGAGAGCTCAGACCCTAGCGCAGGGTGGTACACCGAGCGTGCTGTCCGCGTATCTTGCCGTCCACGGCACCTCGACAGATCCCGCCACGGGCGAGCTTCGATACCCCAACACCGCTACCCAGGAGTATTGCGTAAGTGTTAATATTTATTCAACCCCTATTTGAAATTTTTGTTTTGAAAAGTTCAAATTTAAATGATTTACTTATATTTTACTGGTTAATGTGGGTGTAGGAGCGGGTGGTTGAACAGGCCGAGGCATCGGGGATCGATTTTACTGGACAGAACGATCCGATACTGCTGACTCGAGTCTTAGACGCCGCACACGGAGGGCACCACGGAGGTTGGGAGAGAGGCCGGGGACTGGGTCCTAGCAGGGCCTATATGAGGTCGGACTCCACTCCGGCGGTTACTTCCTCTATCTCTCGTGAGCGACGAACTTGACACCTTGAAGGCCACCGTCCAGGAGTTGAAGGAGATGATGATATGTATACTACTTAATAGTAAAATATTATGTCATATTATAGATAGCAACATATCCAATATTAGTACATAACCTGAGCTTATTTGGTTGTAGACTTAGCTTTGATTAATCATACATACATAGAACTGTCTAATTAAAAATAAACTACGGTTTTCCAAACTAAATATCCAAACGAGACCTAAGTCCCTAAGTATTTATAGATTGGGGTTTCGCAATAACCTGATAATGATACGAATTCGACTAATACACAGTTCTTACTCGTTTATTACACGCAAAACTGAACAGACGAGACAGGTTACTTCGGCTGAGGCTCCACATGCATCTCCTTCGGCTCCTACAGCTCCACAGCCCGCTCAGACTCCCGCAGCTGCGGCTCCGCAAGCCACTACCTCGGCTGCGGTTGCGCAGACCAGCTCCACAGCTCTACAGCCCGCTCAGACTCCCGCACCGTCCGCATTGCTCGAGTTGTTGACTCGGGATTTATCCGAGTTGCAGATGCGCCAGATTACGGTGATTATCAGAGGTGGAGCTGGACCGAACTAGGGTAGCTTTTTGATTTTTATATTTTAAACATGTATTTACTTATATGATACATATTGTATATATTTTGGACGATATTGGTGGTGTTCATATTGATTTAGATTGATATCGTATTCTGCTTGTTGATTTCTTTTATATATTATGCGTGAGATGTTGATTATGAATACTGCTGTATATATTCTGCTTGTTGATTACTTTCATATATGATGTATATATTATTGTGCACAGGGCGAGGAAAAAACAGACAGCCTTTTAAAAAAAAAAAACTAATAATATGTCCCTACGGATAAATCTGTAGGTACACATGTTGCACCTACCGTTTAATCCATAGGATCCAATTTTGCCCCTACACATTTATCCGTAGGGACAATATATCAGGATACCTGATATTTTGACCCTATAGACTCAGTAACAAAGGTTAGACTTGTCCCTATGGAGTAATCCGTAGGAGCTTAGCTTTACCCCTACAAATTTACCCGTAGGGACAAAATATCAGGATACCTGATATTTTGCCCCTACACATATGTACTTACGCCTTAAGCCGTAGGGGCATATATTTGTCCCTACAGATTTATCCGGAGGGGCAACTATTTTATTTTATAAATCCATAAATTAAATAAATATTTTGTCCCTGCGGTGAAATCCGTAGGGACCAGTAGAACTACGCATTAAGCTGTAGGGGCAAATATTTCACCGTAGAGGCATGTTTAAGCTTAAGACTTGCACATGCAGCGTGTGCATCTACGGCGTATTTTTGTGCCCCTACGAATATAGCCGTAGGGGCAGAGGTTTGCGCTTATGAATTTATCCGGAGGGGCAACCCCTATTTGTAGTAGTGTGTACAAGAAGGATTAACTTTATGTAATGACATAAATTTAAGAAACCAGTTAAAAAGCCAGAAATTAACTGGAAAGAGGGAATTGGGAGAATTCTGTAGCCAATTCGCCATGGAAGATCTGCAAAAGGAGCGGAAAAATATTAAACCAAGAAACATAGAACTAGTCGCCGTCCTTATTCTAAAAAGAGACATACATATCAACCTCCCAAAGATAAAGGGGAGAAAAAGAGGAAAAATACCATATTTAATAAAAAATCTGCATCCTCAGCCGCTTGTTATAAATGCGGAAAAATTGGCCATTTTGCCAATAAACGTTATACAAAAAAGTAGATAAATGAAATAGAAAATGAAGAATTAAGAGAATCGTTATATAAGATAATGATCAATTCATCTGAATTCTCTGAATCTGATAAATCAGATTCCTCATCATTTAATGAGGAAGAGCAAGATTGCTCTAATAAATGTTGTAATACAAACAAAAAAGATAGTTATTGAAAATCAATAGTTGAAATGAATAGTTTAAGTATTAATGTCATAAGTAAAGATGACAAAAAGGTCATTCTAAAAATCATAGAAGAGGATAACATTCAGCCAGAATTAAAAACTAAGTTGGTTGAAGTTCTTCTAAGAGAAGAAAAGGAGAAATCTCCTATACCTGATAATATATAAAGGTTATCTGATGTCTTTAAAAGACAAAAACAAGGAGAAGGAAAGCCAGTAACAATAGCAGCTTTACAGAAAAAAGTGAATAATCTCAAAATAGAGATTCAAGAGTTAAAAACTCAAAATAAAGACATTATAAAAAGGATTTCTACTATTGAAAGTAACACCTTCATACAAGGTGATTCTTCAGATGAAGAATCTAAGAATACAACTGAAGAAGCCTCAGAAGTAGTTCCAGATAAATTCCTTCAAACCATTGATTTAGTATTAAATCAAAAATGGTATATAGAATCACTCTTATAGTAAACAACGATTTGGTTATACCCAACTTAATTGCTCTTGTAGACAGTGGTGCAGATTTAAACTGCATTAAAGAAGGAATTATTCCTATCAAATACTGTGAGAGAATAATTCAGACTCTTAGTACTGCTGATAATAGTAGTTTAACCATACCATATAAGATGTCAAATGTGAACATCTGTAATGAAGACATTTGTCTTCCCTCCCCTTTTATTATAGTAAAGGAGATATCGCAGCATATTATACTAGGAACACCATTCCTTAGTAAAATTATGCCAATTCAACAAATAATTTCAAAAGGAATTTATAGTATTTACAAAGGTAAAGAAATCATTTTTCAGTTTATAACTGATTCTATGGTTAAAATCCTAAATGAAGTAAAGGATATTTACTTAAAAGAAAATCAGATAAATTTTATAAAGGAAGAAATAACTTCCATACGGCTGAATAAACAGCTAAATTCTAGCTCCATAAAAGCAAGGATTAAAACTATAGAAGACGAGTTTATAACTCAAACGTGTAGCAGTTTTCCTAATACATTTTGGGAAAGAAAGCAACACATTGTAACTCTTCCTTATATAGAAGAATTTCTTAAGGATAATATTCCTATCAAGACAAGACCTTATCGAATGAATCAAGAATATCCTGAACTATACAAAAAAGAGATTAGTAGTCTCATAGACAAAAAACTAATCAGAAAGTCCGCATCTCCATGAAGTTGCACAGCGTTTTATGTTAATAACGCCGCTGAGCAAGAACGAGGAGTTCCTTGTCTTATAATTAATTATAAACCTTTAAATAAGGTTCTTAAATGGATTAGATATCCTCTTCCTAATAAAAGGGATTTGCTTAATAGAATAAACAGAGCAAAAATATTTTCAAAATTTGATTTAAAATCAGGATATTGGTAAATACAGATTCATGAATCTGATAAATATAAAACTCCATTTACAGTGCCCTTTGGGCATTTTGAATGGAATGTTATGCCATTTGGTTTAAAAATGCGCCACAGAGTTCCAAAATATTATGAACTCTATTTTAATCCTTATACAGAATTCATCTTATCATATATAGATGATGTTCTTGTCTATTGAGAAAACATTGATCAACATTTTAAACATTTGAAAGTTTTCAAATATCTTATTATAAAAAATAGACTAGTTATATCTGCTCCAAAAAAGAAGTTGTTTCAAATAGCTATAAGATTTTTGGGCCATAATATTAACAATGGCACCATCATCCCAATAGAAAGAACTATTGAATTTGCTTCTAAATTTCCGGATTATACTGATATAAAACAGCATCAAAAATTTTTGGGTGCTTTAAATTAATTACGTGGCAGATTATTATAAAAATCTAGCTACAGATGCAGCCATTTTATATAACAGGCTAAGAAAAAATCCTTCACCTTGGACAGATTGCCATAATAAAGCTGTTCAAAAGATTAAAGAGACAGTAAAAAGTTTACCATGTCTCCATATTGCTAATCCTAATTGGAAAAAAAATTGTTAAAACAGATGCCTCGAATATAGGATATTGATGTATTTTAAAGCATGTGCTGGTTTTGGATGAAAACCATATGCTACCATACCTTTGGTCTTAATGAAACCATTGGTTATACCAAAAATTTTGTGTGCTTTAATGTTTTGCAGTCGATTAGTATTTTTGGTATAGGTTGTCTTGGGCTTTATTTTAATATGCCTTTGCCCTTTCCTTTATTATTCTGGCCCATTTCATTTTCAACGTCCTGGTCCAAAGCTGAGCCCATAACGTCATCCCAAAACTTGTCTGCTGATCTCATATCTTCTTCTGGATCTTGGGCTTGTCCCTGAAAGTTATCTTTCATTTCTACCTATTTGGTAGTTTTGTCAGACGTCGAGGAACTAGTGTCTAAAGTGTCAAAAATCTCTTCGAACTGCTTTTTCATATGTTCTAAGCAGCGCTTCATTAATTTTTCTTCAGAGATGTTTAGGTATTTTCTCTGGAAGGAGATCTTCAATTTCTGCATAGGATTATCTGTGGCTGATTCTGCATTAATCCTTTTATCCAGAATATCACTGTTATTTTTAATAGTTACTTTTATACTAACTATTTTTTGTTCTTATATAACTCCTGACCACCAGTTTATAAGGAATTTTCTAGAAAGAACTGGGATGTTTTCTTTATTTAGTTCCGCTATTATTGTTCATCTTAATATAAACGGAATCTCATTTTCGACAAAGTAGCATAATGTACTTTTCCCTTCTATGATAGAGGTGCCGTCAGTATTGTGAAATCTTGGTGTGATTCCATCCAAGAAACAAATAAATCAAAAATTGATCTGGGCAATATCTTTAATTCTGCCCCCATTTTCTGCCCCCATTGGATAAACCAATTAGGCATACCTGTTTTTATAATATCAGGTTTTATCATAATAAACCGGGAATACTTTTTTCCTGGGTTTTCATAGTACAGAAAATTATTGAGCGCTTGGATATAATCCCACTAATTGCATTCATGCCTAGCATCGCCCAATTTGAACGATCTTGCCATATTAGGGTGTAAAGCCCATTCATGTGGGCTATAAATCTTTTTTATAATAACCTTGGAGAAGTTTATAATTTCTCCACCTTCTTTCCCATTTGGGTAATAATGTTTAATTTCCATGGAACTGGAAACTATTAGCATGGCTTCATAGATTTGTCTCGTCTTTCCTGCTTGTGAAGCAAAAGCAGTGGTCTCAATATATTTTTCTTTTAGAGACCATGGATCATCCATCCTGAAAATATCATTTCTTTCTAAACAAATAATTTGTTTAGATGTGCTCTTTGGAATATAATCATCATTAGCACTTTCAACTGCCTATTTAAAGGATTTTTGTTCAGGAAGACTTCCTGCTGAAGATGTTTCTATTTCGCCCTGAGTGTTATAAACACTCGTGTTATAAGTACTTTTCTTTGCTACTTTATGGGACATTTCTATTCCGATTGAGCGTGTGACGCTTCGGATTCCATATCTAATTTCATGGCCTTAGGCTTTTGCATTTTAAGCCAGTTTGCATATGGAGAGTTATTAGGAATATTATTCCTTTCCTTTCCTCGGCCCTTATCTTATATAACGATTTTGTAATGAAGACATTTGTCTTCCCTCTCCTTTTATTATAGTAAAAGAAATATCGCAGCATATTATATTAGGAACACCATTTCTTAGTAAAATTATACCAATTCAACAAATAAATTCTTCCTTTTAGAATAAGGACGGCGACTGGTGCATGAGGGCACCAGTAAAGCCGCTATTGTTACTGGCTTTCCTTCTTTAGAAGAAATGTATAAGAATTGACAGAAATTTATTGTAAAGGAAAGGATGTAATGGTTCCAAATTTTCCTATTTTCCTTGTTTCATTTTATTTTTCTATGTGTATACGAGGGAGAGCGACCAAGGAGTTGCACAAGATCAAGCAAGTGGTTGCACATGACTGAGAAAAAGTTGCATAGCACTTTAAGATGTGATTATATATGTAATTTTTATTGATATTGATTGTGTATGGAGATTGTCATAATCAATTTAATTATTTTATGATTACTTAATTTAATGATTGTGATCAGATCTCAATAATTAGGCTGAACTGATCCATAATGATTTTTAATATATAAATGTTATATTGAGTTATATCAAGGTAATGAGATTATGATTCCATCTTATTATTTATATCGGGTCAATTAGGCAAAATCTTAAGATATTGCTCGGTGGCCTTCCATTATCCATGTTGCGGAGGAGTCAACAACAAGTATTTTTGGTAGTGGGAGCAATTATCCCTTATAATACCGAGTTTCATTGGGTATAACCAAAACATGGCAATAGGTCCAACTCAACATAGGTTGTTGTGTCATATGCTCTGGTAGAAGCGCAACGAACCAATGTGACATCAAAAGCAAAGAAATCGTGGGAAACATATGAATTCGAGGGATTTTTCTTTCTAGTTCTTCAGATTTGGAAGAATCTCATATTTATTGTCTGGTAGGTATATCCTGTCAATATTTTGAATCATAGGTGTAGATTTGATCATTGAGAGATTGATGCAAACATACACTAAGCATAAATTACAGATCAGAATATAAATAAATATTTAAATATTTTCCTTGTTTTGATTAAAATTTATGCATCGATAATAACTTTGTTTTTTAAACTATAGCCTTAAACATGATGTTTAACCCACAAGCTAGCATTTTTAAGGAAGAATAGCTTCCAAACTTTATTGATTAGAAAAGAAAATTAGATATTATTTTGGTTGCTGAAAATTATGATTTTGTTTTAACTGAGAATCGTCCACAAAATGCTGGCGCAAATAAAAAAAAGTGGGATGACAGGGATAAGATGGCCAAATGTTATATGTTGACATTTATATCTTAGGTGTTAGTAGCATCACCACCATAAGAAGATGCATGCAAAAGACATGCTACAGAATCTCAGCAAAATGTTCTGTAATCATTCTCGCATAGTTATTATTTCTACAAACCACAAAATGCTGTACACAAAAACGCAAGATGGTTCTCCTGTAAGAGAATATGTTCTGACCATGATTGATTACATCAATGAGTTGGATGTTTTGGACCACAGTATGACTAGTGAGTCCAAGATTGAGTCTATCTTACGGCCATTACGCAAAAGTCATATTTTTACACGGTTTGTGATGAATTATCAAATGAACAAATTGTCGTATAGTTTACCTCAACTCTTGAATGAGCTTATGACAACAGAAGAATTGCATAAGCATGAAAGTGGTTCAGTTCGCACTACCATTCAAATTGTTCCTCCTAAGAAGAGTCTAGGCGGAAAGTAAAACACCAAAAACAGTCCAAGGGAAAGTCCCAGAAACCGTCACAAAAGAAAGCAAAAGTTGTTGAACAAAAGAATGGTTCTGAAAATGCTAAAGGAAATTAAATCTATTGCGGCAAGACGGGTCACTAAAAAGGAAACTGTCATAAAGTACTTGGTCTCTCTGAAACCCTAAAAAGGTAACTATCAAGGTTTATGAAACCTTAATGATTGATAGTGTCACTAATAGTTAGTGCATGGATATTGGATCCACTGCACATATCCCTGATTCTTTGCAGGGATTTCAGGAGACAAAAAAAGCGGCTGAATGTCAATTAGAGTTATTAGTAGGAACCAAAGAACGCGCAAAAGTCACAACAATTAGGAAGAAGATCATTCATTGAGGATTAAATAAGTAGATCTTAACTGATCGGTACTATGTACCTGGTTTCATAAGAAATTTGATTTCCCTGTCAAGACTTATTTCTAATGGTTATGCTTTTCATTTTGGAACAAAAGTTGTTATCAAATTGAATAATCATGCAGTTGATTCTGGCAGTTCAACTAATTGTCTATATATTTTATTTTCTACTGAAATTAATGTGTATTATCCGGTGATGCATTAAATATGAATTAATCAAATAAGATGAGATGAGATCTTTTATATATATATATATATATATATATATATATTGATGGACAAGTGCTTATGACAGTCTCCTTTTTAATGACCTGCCCTGTTGCAGTAGAAATTATTTCTTTCAGAATTTTCAGAACCATTCTTTAATTCACTAACTTTTGCTTTCTTTTGCGGAAGTTTATGAGAATCTCCCCTTCAACTGTTTTTGGTGCTTTACTTTCATTTTAGAGCTCTTCTTAGGAGGAACATTTTGAGTGGCGGTGAGAGCTGAACCGCTTTCATGCTTGTGCAATCCCTCAACAGCCATAAGCTGATTCAAGAGTTGAGATAAGCCGTATGACAGATTGTTTATTTGATAATTCGTTACAAAACTGTGTAAGAACTTGATTTTTGGGTAATGACTACAAGATAGTCTCCGCTTTCGACTCACTAGTCATATCGTGGTCCAAAACTTCCAACTCATTGATGTAACTCATCATGGTCACAACATGCTCTCCAAGAAGGATACCATCTTGTATTTTTATGTTCAGCATTTTGCGTAATGTAGAAATTCTAACTGCACGAGAATGATCACCGAAAATTTTGGGAAGATTCTATAGTGGTGCTGATACTGTAACACATTAGAATGGGTGCGGACATATAGCATTTGCCCGTCTTGTCTGCGTCATCCGACCTTTTTTCATTCACACCAGCATTTCCAGCATCTCAATCATAATATATTATAATCTTTTATCATATAAAAGATATTTGGTTACCAAATTCTAATTAGGTCTAACCTAATAAACCACAGCCTAATAAAATATTAATTAATATATGATATTAATTAATATTTTAGTTGCTACATTTTCAGTCCATAGTTTAGGCTGAAATAGGAGCTAATCAATTATTATGTGTGACCCATCTCTGATCAATTTAATAATTAATAAGATATTTCAATACGGATCTAGATTTAGTCATTTATATAATTGTAATTATCTTTCCACATTTTAACATATAATTGATCACTGTCTAACTCAAAGTTAATATCTAACCTCCTATAAGATGTTAGCAATAATTGGACTCTTGCAAATCTAATTTGCAATAATGCCTGGCAATGAATTTGTACAAGCCTGTCCAAACTTAGGTGGTGGATTCTTTATTGAGAATTCATAAGGTCTCGATAATATTTGACCCACTGCAGCTGGATAATTCTACTATCTTGTATTGGTTTATTAAAATATATACATTCATTACGATATCTAAATATGAATCTCTCAGTATAAAATACATTGCCTAAGGAGTTAGGAAAGTCTAAGTTGTTCCCAATAGGCACACAATGAACATTTGATATTAAGTCAGACTAATTATTTTGTACAAGCATGCCATGCATGTGGATGCCGATATATATATATATATATATATATATATATATATATATATATATATATATATTGAGAGAGAGCGCTTGCTAGAAGGTTTTTTACGTTAGGTGGTGGCAAAAAGTATGCTCACCACCATTTTATTCGACGATCGGCATCTTCCAACCTGATATACATTCTCTAATTCGTCGATACATCAAATTTTATATGATTACAATACCATTTCACCGTTGATTTAGTGGGTGCAAAATTATCGGTTTACCGACAATAAAACTTTTTAAATTGCTAAATCAACAATGAAATGGTGTTGATATGAAATTTGGTATATGGACAAATTAGATGATAGATATCAAGTTGGAAGGTGCTGATCGTCGAATAAAATGATGGAGGGCGTGTTTTTTGCCGTCACCTAACACAGCCTCCTGTGGCCTCTTTCCTCCATTATTCTTATACACACACAGAGACCATAGAAGGGAATTTTCTCGTATAGCGTCAAAAAATATACCCTCCGTCATTTTATCTAACAATCGGTACTCATTATCTTTATATTTATCATCTAAGATGTCCTACACAGGATACGTACCAACCCTATTAGGGGGGATTTGGTAAATAGAAGTGAGGACTACTGGAGTCCACACATCGCCAGGAATGTAATGCTTAGGCATCTAACTTTATAGAATGCTGCATTGGCATGCTTGCCATATTTTAAGTATTCCTGGTAAAATATATATTTGCAATGTTAGCGGAAGACGGTGGTTGTTGTGGCGACAGACGGTAGCTGTCGTGATGGTAAATAGACGGCAAAGGAAATGGCGATGGAAGATGACAATGGCCGGCGGCAGGTTGGATGGAGGTAGCGATGGTTTGCAATAAAATAGCATGGTTAGTGATGGTGGTGGGAAACGGAGGGTGATGGTCGGTGACTGAACAGCGGCAGTAGGCAATTAAGTGAAGGCAGGAACAAGTGAATTTTGTTGTAATTTATATCTATGATTCTTGAAGGAATTACTAAACCACAGTAGAGTTTGCAGCGTAACCTAGTCAAGATCGCGTGTTTCGAGATCGAATGAAAAAGATTGAATATCAAACCACACAACACAATGGAAAGAACACAAAACAACAACAACAACAACAACAACAACAACAATAAACCAAGATTTACCCAAGTTCGGCACAACTTGTACAACAACTTGTATTTGCTCAGCATCTGCGAAGAGAACTTCCATTATGGTAAATAATTACGCGAGATTACACCGACTTCTCACTCTTTCTCTACAAAGAAATACCCTTTCTCTAAACATCTTTCTCCACGACTAAATTTGTTGTCTCTCTCCCACTCTAATAAAACCTAGTTTAATCAAAGAATTATGGATTAAAAACCCCTAAAAATGCCAGAACTTTGTAGAATTTGAGTAGGATTCGGATTTGAATTTACTAATTTCTAGGCCTGATTACCAAAAAACCGAATCTGAACCCGACCCGCGTCCGCGCTTGTGCGCGCACACGTGCTCTGCAAGCGCCCCTCGTGCCTGCGCCCCTGCTCATGCCCATGCGGGCTCTGCACCCGTTTGGCCTGCACGCTTGGGCTCGCAACTTCTGGGCTGCTTCTGGACTCTCTCTTGCTACTAGGCTCGGGCTTGCAGTTTTAGGCTCTTATTGTACATCAATTTTCAACAGTGTGGCTGCCAGTGACAACAAGGCCTGTGAACGGGCGGCAGATGTGGTCGGCGATGGAGGGTGGCGGTTTTGCAGAGGTGAGCATAGGGCGGCGGCTGCCAACGGTCATGGCATTGGTTGTGTTAGGAGAGACTTTGTCATAGGAATATACCGATAGACACTAGTTTGAATGGGAATAAAATTCTCACCATTCAGGGGCATCCTATTCCTGCAGGAATCTTAATTTTCCAAGAATACTATTTGCATCTGATGATGCTCAATATTGGCGATCTCCAAGATCAGGACACGTGGCAGATGACGTGTCTCAGAACTCAGAAGAAAGGGCCACAGGGGCCGACCAGGCCATCCCTGTACCCGACCTGCAAGCACAAGCTGGCTCAGCTCAGAAATCCCCGAAATTTGGCCTCCTCGGCCTCTCAGCTCGCCCCGAGCTGCTATAAGACCGAAAACTCCACGACCCTCGCGCTCGTTCCCAAGCTCCTTTGCCAAGGCCATCTTCCTTGGTTCCTCCGACCGACCAACTCCACCACTCGCAGGCGTAACCGCCGCTCCGCAAATCTCGCCACGCGCAGATTCTCCGCCAGCAACATCCCACGTTCCACGCCATCATGATCCCCATTAATGGGTGATCCGCTCTTTACGCGGGCATGACGTCGGGAGCGTAACTACCAACGAGATTCTCGCGCCTGCTGCTGCATGCTGCCGCCACTATATAAACCTCCATCACAGAGGGGTCAAGTAAGCTATTTTTATTCCACTTAGCCGTTACTCTGCTCGGATCTTGTACTAACTTGATCGTCGGACGGTCCTCGGTGGTACCAAACCATCCCGGGACTTCTTTGCAGGTACTCGGTGTTAAACTCCTCAAATCACTAATCTCCTCCAAACCCATTGAGACCCGCACGCAACAAGAGATCACCTTCCAAATCTACCGGGAGATCGACGGAAGACAACATCTGAGGGAGACCCGAAAAGGACCTCCATCAGTTGGCGTCGTCTGTGGGAAAAACTCCACAAAAAACTAAGTTGGCCTTCCGATCTCCATCCACATGGCGAGCGACCACCCTGAAGATCCAGGTACCAGCCGCCGCCGCCGCCCCTTCACTGGAGGCGCGGATGAACCTCCCCCGGCGACCATCATCAACGCCTTCGCCAGCCGAATAGATCGGCTACAGTCTCTCGTAGAGGCGCTCGTCCGCGTCCAGACGGCCGGGCCAGGGCCCCAGATCGCCGCTCCTCCGCCTCCAGAAGGTTCTGCCCTCATCGGCACGGCTGAACATCGGCAGGCTATGACCCCTGGCCATAAATCCACAGGCCGATATTCCCTGAGGCCCGTTGGGCGCCCCACGGCTCCACACCAAGATCCGCCGCCAGAGCGCCTCGCCTCGAGCCTCCTCGCGACCCTTACCGCCCTGAGGAGATGTCGGCCACCTCGCCTGTCCACAGGCATGATCGACACCCTCTCCCTCGACGGGGTCGCACAGAAGGGGCTCGCTACGACGGCTCGAGAGCCACCTCGCCCAGGGATCTGAGGGACCTCGTCGAGAGGAACCGAGGCCGCGTCCAGACCCAGGTCTCCCACAGAAGAGGCCAGGGATCACAAGACGCCGAATCCTCGGGGTACCACGGCCGACTCGACGCCCTCGAAAAGAAGATCGAGGGCATGCGCCGGGAAGGTAACCTCTCGGGCGACGGGGCTAAGTACGCCGCCGACTCGCTCACCAAGCCGTTTACCAAGGGACTGCTCGTTGTCCATGCCTCCTCGCAAAACAAGCCCCCGAAGGTCTCTCTGTTCGACGGGAAAACCGACCCTAAAGACCATTTGGATGCTTTTACCATGGGGATGAGCTTCCAGGACCATTCCGATGCCGCCCAATGCAGGGCCTTCCCAGCCACCCTCATCCTCTCTGGTCGGGACTGGTTCCTAGGACTCGAGCCTCGCTCAATCTCGACCTTTAATGAGCTGGCTACTCAGTTCCTCGGCCACTTCGTTGGGAACCATCGGCAGAAGCGCACGATCGACTACCTCTTCACAATTAAGAGTGGGGACAAAGAGACGTTCAAGGCTTACATCACCCACTTCTACAACGTCCTCCTCGAGGTCCCCGAGCACCGGGACGAGACCGTCATCACGGCGCTCAGATCTGGTCTTAGGCACAAGGAGTGGTTGCGCTCCTTCGCGTTGGCACAGCCTAAGACCATGGCCGAGGTCAAGGCGTGGACCGAGCGTGAGGTTCAGCTGGAGTCCGAGGTGAACGCGAACCTCCCCCGAGCAGAACGGTCCGACCAAAAGAAGATGGCTTGGGAAGAAAGTCCGGAGCATCAGCAGCCCTATCACCCGAAGTTCCAGGAGTACACCCCGCTCAACGTCTCCCTCGCAGTGTTACTAGAGGAGGCCCAAGGCGAGGGGTTCTTCAAGTTCCCTCCAATCCCGCGTCAGGCCTTGAAGCGAACCCGGGGCCCTTACCGTGCCTTCCACCGGACGCTGGTCCACGCCACGGAGGATTGTAAGCAACTCCGGGACTACATCGAGGAGCTCATCCGATCGCGGCACCTTGCCGCCTACTTAAGGGACAAATGGCAGGCAGGCCGCGAGCAAGAGCAGCGTCCCCCTCCCGCCGAGCTGACCATCGGCCAGATCATGCTTGTTTCGGTAGATGACCAGTCCGGCGCTCTGGAAGCTCCGTACCCGGTGCCAAGCACGGAGACCAACAAGCCTCCGGGGAACTCAGGCCACGCTAATAAGGTCATCTATTAGCATGTACTTTTCTTTTGGGGCAATGTAAAACTCTTCCTAAGGTCTATTGTTAATTTAATAAAGATCAACGGAACATTGCGAAAAAGAAGGAAAGATCTCATTTATTCAAAAAAGGTATTATGGGCTCCTCAGCCATACATACAAAAAGAAAAATAAATTTACAACAGCGGGGGAAGGGGGTGCAGAGAGCA
Organism: Agapanthus africanus; assembly: GCA_030015575.1. Lineage (NCBI taxonomy): Eukaryota > Viridiplantae > Streptophyta > Magnoliopsida > Asparagales > Amaryllidaceae > Agapanthus > Agapanthus africanus. The sequence goes on along the minus strand of CM057350.1, from coordinate 175,830,599 downwards.
CTGCTCATGATACTCGGTAAAGATCTCCGCCAGCTGAGGCCTCGCGAGATCCAACCTCTGCCCTCGGTTCCCCCCATGCATGTTGACCCCGAGCCTCAGCTCGTAGCACTCGCAGACGAGCGCCTCCGAGCGAGCCATCCGGTTCGCGGAGATCAGGCCGAAGCGCCTCAGAGACCACAGCTTGCCCACGGCCTCATCATAGAGCTACTCGGACAGGGGGTTGTAAAGCCCCGGCGACGCCCTCCAGATAGAGTACATCAGCAGCTACAACAGAGAGGAGTGTCGGGGGAGCAGCCGGCCGAAGTGGTCCTCGATGCTCCCATATACCAACTGCACCGTGTCCTCAGTGCAGTTCTGGTCATAGAGGTATACGTATTCAAAGTGGATGATCTCGGGGATGGTAAAGGGGAAGTCCTGCGTTCTCGACGCTCTGTTTGTAAGGAAAGGAAGGACTAGTGCCCCTTCAGCCTTATATAGCCCGCTGCGCCCCAACGGAACTCAACGGTCGTCCGCTCTCGCCCAAGAAGTCGCTGCCACGCGGCGATCATCGAGCCATCTCTGGCAGAATCGGAACGACGCGGCCCTGGCGCTTCGCCTCCCCCCACATTCAATGCACATGCTACGCGCACACCCGCCGCGACCGTTCCTGTTCCCCATACCTACAACTAGATGGTCGGGCGAAACCTCATGAAGATTCAGCCTAGCAGCTACCCTGCCCGGTTACTTTAGCCGGCCTCCTAAGGCCCCTCCAACGCTAAGGATCAAAGTCCTCCGTAGAGGCAGCCGAGCGGCTCCTCTTCTCAGCTATCCCTGGACGGTAGCTTCCCTACTCGCAACGCCAGGGATCAAAGCCCTCGCCAAGAGGCAACCGCACAGCTTCACTGCCCGGTTTTTCTTAGCAGGCCTCATACGGCCCCTCCAACGCTAAGGACCAAAGCCCTCCGTAGAGGCAGCCGGGCGGCTCCCCTGCTCGGCTATCTCTGGCCGGTAGCTTCCCTACTCGCAACGCCAGGGATCAAAGCCCTTGCTAAGAGGCAACCGCGCAGCTTCACCGCCCGGTTATCCTTAGCAGGCCTCATATGGCCCCTCCAACGCTAAGGATAAAAGTCCTCCTTAGAGGCAGCTCAGCAGCTACCCTGCTCGGCTATCCCCAGCTGGTGGCTTCCTACCACGACCAACAGGGATCAAAAGCCCTCCCAGAGGCAGTCGAGTGTGAGGATCCCTCGCTCGGATATCCTTCTAGACAAAAGCCCTCTCCAAGAGGCACTGGGCAGTAACCCTGCCCGGCCAAGGGTCCTTAGTAGGCTTCTTACAGCCCCTCCCGTGCTAAGGACCAAAGTCCTCCTAGAGGCAGTCGAGTCCTTGCACGGCTATCCCCGGCTGGTAGCTTCCTACCGCAACCGACAGGTATCAAAGTCATCGCCAAGAGGTACTGGGCAGTAACCCTGCTCAGTCCTCATCCTGAAGGATCAAAGCCCTCGCAAGAGGAAACCGAGCAGCTACCCTGCTCGGTCATCTCCGGCTGGTAGCTCCCTACCCATTACGCCAGGGATCGAAGTCCTCGCAAGAAGCACCCGAGCAGCTACCCCGCTCGGTCATCCCAGGCTGGTAGTTGCCTACCCACGACGCCAGAGATCAAAGCCCTCGCCAAGAGGCAACCGCGCAGCTTCACTGCCCGGTCATCCTTAGTGGGCTTATTACAGCCCCTCCAACGCTAAGGATCAAAGTCCTCCTTAGAGACAGCCCAGCAGCTACCCTGCTCGGCTATCTCCGGCTGGTAGCTCCCTACCTATGGCGCCAGGGATTGAAGCCCTCGTAAGAGGCATCCGAGCGGCTACCCCGCTCAATCGTCCCAGGCCGGTAGTTGCCTACCCACGACACCAGAGATCAAAGCCTCCGCCTAGAGGCAGCCGCGCAGCTTCACTGCCCAGTCATCCTTAGTGCGCTTCTTATAGCCCTTCCAACGCTAAGGATCAAAGTCCTCCGTAGAAGCAGCAGAGCGGCTCCCCTGCTCGGCTATCCCTGGCCGGTAGCTTCCCTACTCGCAAAGCCAAGGATCAAAGCCCTCGCCAAGGGGAAACCGATCAACTTCCCGGCTCGTTCATACCCAACGGACGCTGCGGGCTTGTAGCCCTTATAACGGGGCTTCTGAGCCCATTCATGCTCGGCACAAATGCGGTGGACGTGCCTCTACCCATCACATGTAGAAGATCCATGGCCCCAACAAGGGGCATCAGGTCTATCCAATCCTGAGCGATCCCCCCTCGACTTCGGGGCCATAGAGATGCCTCCTTCTCGGCAGCGCTTGGCACTCTTGGCAAGTGATCGAAATAAACTTGACGAACGATCACTCGACAGATGGCCGGCCTGACATGGAAGCCCAACAGTATAAGCATTCTTCACAAACAGAAGACAAAGTGCAAACCGATGAAACCAAAGAAAAAGTTTTATTACTAAAGGCAAAGTCTTTACAAAGGGTATTTTGGGCTCCCCAGCCTTACAAAATGCCCGGGGGCTTACAAAATTTCGGAAGCAACAAAATAAAAGGAGGAGGAAGACGGGGGCTTTAGGCCTCGGGGCCAGGCACGACCTCGGGGCCCTCGACATCTACCACGAGACGAGCTGGGTCCTCGGTGACTTCCTCGTCAGAAATCTCCTTCCCCTGCTCATCGGCATCCGCGAGGGGGTATTCGGCCCGAAGCTTTTCGTCGGTGAACCCCGGCATCCGGACCTTAATGGCGTCGAGGGCCTCATGCCAGATGAGGGTCGTGGCAACGGCCAGGTCATCATAGAAGTCCTTCGACTTCTTGTAGCCCTCCACCGCCTTCGCCGCCGAGAGGTCGGCCAACTTCGCCGCTTTCAAGTCGGCCGACTTCGCCGACTCGGCCGCCGCCCCCAGCTCCTTCCGGAGGGTTTTCACCGTCTTATTCAAGTTATCGGCAAGCACCTGAGCGTCTTCAAGCTTGGCCTCGACAGCCATGGCGGTCTCGCGATACCGGGCAACCTCCCGCTTCCCGGCCTCCACCTCGCCCTCCAGGGCGGCGGCCCTCGCCATCACCGCCTCCAGCTCCCACTTGGAGCTCTCTTCCAGCAAGGCGAGCTGGCCCGCAGCCTTCATCGCCGGGGCTATCACCTCGGCCTCCATGCGTAAGGCGAGGGAAACGTGCTGGAGAACCTGAAAGATAGGAAAGAGATCAGAAAGACGAAGGAGGCACCGAATCTAAAAAAAAAACCAAACACTTACCTGCATGGACTCCTGGGCGATGGACGCCATCTGAGCCCTGAAGATCCCTCCGGGGACCCTACCCCCCGCCGATTTCTCTATCTCATGAAGCAGGCTGTCCGCGATGGATAGCCCCGAGGGCACCGTGAACTGGAGGCCTCCCTCCTCCACCATGATCGGCGAGGGCAGGCCCCGGGAAGACCTCCGGGAACCCCTCTTGAGCGGCTCCGATGGAGAGCCGATCTCCTCCTCCGAGGCCGGGTCTTCCAGAATCCGAGCCCGTTTCCGGCCCGACGCTCCAGTAGGCCCCGGGGCGGGATCCGCCCCGGAAAGCTCATGGGACGCGACCACTGGAGGAAAAGGAGCCAGGGCGGACTTCGAGCGGGAAGGGCCGGCGCCTCCGGCCTTCGTGACCCTCCTCGGCTGGCGCTTGGAGGCTTTGAGCTCGTCCATATCCATGTGTCCTGCACAAAACCAAATGTACAGAAGTCAGTGACACAAGCAATATACAAGCCAAAAAGCAAGCCTAAAACTTCCCGACGAACTCAACGGGGCTAAACCCGTCCTAACTCAGGACCCTCTCAGACAGCAGCACGTCGAATCAGGGGATGGGCTCCCACGACGCCACACTCACCGCGACGGGGTCACTGAACTGGTTCCCCGGCAAGCATTTCTCCCTCGACCACTTTGTAGGCACGGGCCAGTCCTCGCCCTCGGGAGGGAAAACGAAGAAGAACTTCTTCTTCCAGTCATGAATGGAAGAAGGCAGGGCCAAAACCCCTGTCCCGGCGGCGCCCTTCGGTCGCTTTCTGAAAGAGAGGTAGACCCACCTCGGGTCGCCTGCTCGACCACCAGGGTGATTTTTGAAGGCGATGGAAGAATCAAGGAGGGAGAGGCTGAAGGGAACCGCCTGTAACTTCAGGCGGATCAGGAACCAGAGGAGAATCCTCCACGAGTTCGGCACTAACTGGCCAGGGGCTAACCCGAAAAAGTTCAGCGCTTCGACAACCTCGGGAGAGAAGGGCAGGCGCAATCTACCCCAAAAAGCTTCCAAATACAGGGCGATCTCCCTGCCCCGTACTTGGTCTGCCCTCTCTCCCTCCCCTTCCTTGGCCAGACGAAATGTATTAACGTGAGGAGATGTGGAAGCGACCCCGAGCATTGGCGAGCTCGTCCTCATGCCTCACCCAACACGAGGCGCCGGTGTAGGGTGTTTTTCGTCACCCCATTGAGATGGAAATACGCGCGCGCTTGTAAGGCGCATTACAGATTCCCCCTGCCTAGGGTAGGCCGGGGTTTAATGATTGTGGGGGTCCGAATCTCCGGCAGCCGCGGACTAAGCTGCTGTTAATTACCCATCGCCTTTGGGGCGAGGGAACCTCCGATTAACGGGTTAAACTGGTCATGCGAACTCAATGTGCAGTGTACGTGTGTTTTGTTTTAAAGGGGGGTTTAAATATATCGGGAGCCATGCAAAGTTTTTACGGGGGTCCCGCTACCCGGATAGCGGGCTGGGGGTCAAGGGGGCTAGCAGCCCCCTTGCGGGGTGCGGGGCAGCGCCCCGTTAGAAAATTTTTTCTAACAGGGACAGTGTCGTAGAGTATGTGTGTATGTACATATGTATACATATGTATAGATATACATGTACATATATAAAAGGGGAAAAGACATCCAAAGGATGCGTGGGGCAGCACTTTGGGCGTTGTGTGCCTAGGTGCTTTGCGCTCAGGCGCTAGAGTGCTACGTGTCGGCACGTGGGTGCTCTGCGCTTGAGTGCTGGGCGCTTAAGCGCAAGTGCGCCATGTGTCGGCACGGGGGCGACTTGCGCTTGAGCGCAAGCGCGCCACGTGTCGACACGGGGGCGACTTGCGCTGGAGCGCAAGCGCGCCACGTGTCGGCACGGGGGAGACTTGCGCTGGAGCGCAAGCGCGCCACGTGTCGGCATGTGGGCGCTTTGCGCTCGAGTGCTGAGCGCTTGAGCGCAAGCGCGCCACGTGTCGGCACACGGGCGTTCTGCGCTTGAGCGCCGGCGAGAAAAGGAGGCTTTTAGCTTAAAAAAAATTTCCCGGAAGAGAAATCAGAGAGGAGTTGGACTCCTGAGTGTGTTTTTTTTTGGGTTTAGTGAAAGATGTTCTTCTTCTTCCTCCTCTGTTAGCTGGATCTTGAAGATCAAGAGATATGGGATTTTTTAAAAATCTCTTCTTTTTGAGATCTAGTGACAGATCCAAGTTCCCCTTTGTGGGTTTGGTGGTGAAAAACTATTTTGTTTTTTAAAAAAAAGAGTAAAACTCTTGATTTAATTCAAGAGAAAGAAGAAGGTTTTGGAACCTTGAAGAAGGAGAAAATATCTCAGATCTGGAAAATTTTTAGAGAGAGAAAAAAAAGTTGTTGAGATATTTCATTATCTTTGCCTTTATAGGCTATATACTTTACACATAGCCCCTTGGGCTTCACAAAGTGGCATTTTTCCTATCCCATGGCTCATGTGCCATTTTTTTTTGCACATAAGCCATGGGCTTTACAAAAATTTGGCTTTATACCTATTTTTCTTACATTTATCCATAAAATAAAAGAAATACAACAAAATTATTTATTACAAAATTTTTATCTTGGCATGGGGGAAGGCCGGCCGCTTCATGTTCGGGCTCGACCCGGGCATGGGCCCACTGGATCTGGGCTTGGGACTACTTGGCTTGGGGTTGACTTTGATTTTGACTTGGTCAACCGGGGTGTAAATTTTTACCCCAACAAATTGCCCCCCATCAATAAATGCACACCACATATATGGATCGTGTGCATGAAATTGATGGATGTTCTTTTACTTGGAGGCGACCTGATTTGGTTCCCGCTTTTTGGGAAGCTGGCACTGCCTTTTTTACGACATGGACGGTCATTGCTTGACATGTCTCCGAGACGGAGTTTCCGTGATAGACGTTTCCCTGGCCCGGAGTGATCTGGAACCCGCTTTGTAAGAATCCTGCGCTGCCCTTTTTACGACATGGACGGTCAATGCTGCCCTTTTTGCGACTTGGACGGTCGATGCTGCCCTTTTAGCGACTTGGACGGTCGGTGTTGCCCTTTTAGCGACGTGGACGGTCGATGCTGCCCTTTTTACGACTTGGACGGTCGGTGCTGCCCTTTTTGCGATGTGGACGGTCGATGCTGCCCTTTTTGCGACTTGGACGGTCGGTGCTGCCCTTTTTGCGACTTGGACGGTCGGTGCTGCCATTTTAGCGACGTAGGCGGTCGATGCTGCCATTTTAGCAACGTGGACGGTCGGTTCTGCCCTTTTTGCAACTTGGACGGTCAATACTGCCCTTTTTGTGACTTGGACGGTCGGTTCTGCCCTTTTTGCGACTTGGACGGTCGATGCTGCCCTTTTTGCGACTTGGACGGTCGGTTCTGCCCCTTTTGCGACGTGGACGGTCGGTGCTGCCATTTTAGCGACGTGGACGGTCGGTGCTTCCATTTTAGCGACGTGGACGGTTGATGCTGCCCTTTTTGCGACTTGGACGGTCGATACTGCCATTTTAGCGACGTGGACGGTCGGTGCTGCTATTTTAGCTACGTAGACGGTCGGTGCTGCCCTTTTTGCGACTTGGACGGTCGGTGCTGCCCTTTTTGCGACTTGGACGGTCGTTGCTGCCCTTTTAGCGACGTGGATGGTCGGTGCTGCCATTTTAGTGACGCGGACGGTCGATTCTGGATTTGACTTGCCCCGCTTCTTGCGGCGTCAGGGATGAAGTTGACTTGTTTCCGAGGTGGAATTTGATTCTGCCAGGGAGGTCATTGGTTGTTTGACTTGATGTGATTTGGGTTGACATCAGCATCGCTACGCTGGAATATGGTACTAGGAGCGAATCATCATATGTCTTTGAGAGGATTTGGGGATTGGTTGGTTTTTTTTTGTTTGGCATCATTGCTGCACTGGAATAATGCCAGGAGCAACTCATCATTTGCCCCGAGAGGATTTGGGGATTGGTTTGGTTTTTTTTTGTTTGGCATCTGCATTGCTGCACTGGAATAATGCCAGGAGCAACTCATCATTTGCCCCAAGAGGATTTGGAAATTGATGGCTTAGGAGGCAGGTTTAGATCCCTATCACCTAAGACTTTTCAATTTTATGGGCCGTGAGGGTCCCATAAAAGCATTTTCTCCCTACGAGTCGAAAGGATCTCGTAGGTGTATTTTCTTCTTAGGAGTCGTGGGGACTCCTAAGTGTGTTGCTCCTTTGTGAGTCGTAAGGATCTCACGCGGGAATTTTCTCCTCTCAAAGTCGAGAGGACTTTAAGAGTGCATTTCATCTCCTTTTCACGAGTTTGCGCCCTTTCAGGTTTTCACGAACTCGCCGGCAGTCCTGCTGTTTTTACTCACGGAGCCCTTTCGGGATTTCATCCGTTCCCATTTTGCTTGTGGACATACCTTTTTTATTTTCATTTTTTTATTTTATTATTATTATTTTTTTGGTGGGACTTTGAATGTGGTCTCACCGGTAGGACTTGGGAGAGATTGGGATTGTTTTACGCCCGTGGATTGTATACGGTTTTGCAGGATGTATGATCCAGACCGTAGGGCCGGAAAAATATTGGGACTTTGTCGGCGTCTGCATCGCTGCACTGGAATATGGTACCAGGAGCGACTCATCATTCGCCGTTGGGGTATGGGATTTGGAATTTGATTGGCGTCTGCATCGCTGCACTGGAATATGGTACCAAGAGCGACTCATCATTCGCCATTTGGGGATTGGGGAGCGATGGCTTAGGAGACAGGTTTAGATCCCTATCGCCTAAGGCTTTTCAATTTTATGGGCCGTGAGGGTCCCATAAAAGCATTTTCTCCCTACGAGTCGTAAGGATCCCGCAGGTGTATTTTCTCCTTAGGAGTCGTGAGGACTCTTAAGTGTGTTTTTCCTTTATGAGTCGTAAGGATCCTACAAAGGTTTGTTCTCCTCATGTATCGTGAGGACACATGAGTGGGTCTTCTCAATGGAGCATAATTCCAAAGGCGGAGACCAGCCGCGTAACTGGTAATTATGGTGGGGCATGGGTATGACGAGAGTTATTTGAGCCCGTGGATTGTATACGGTAGTCAACTTGGGGACCAACCGTAGGGCTGAGAGAATTTTGAGAAATTGGGTTTTGGTTGTCGTCTGCATCGCTGCACTGGAATATGGTACCAGGAGCGACTCATCATTCGCCGTTTGGGGACTTGGAATTTGGATCTTGTTTGGCATCAGCATTGCTGCACTGGAATAATGCCAGGAGCAACTCATCATTTACCTTGGGAAGACTTGGGATTTGGGTTTTTGGTCGGCATCAGCACCGCTAACACTGAAGCGAAATGCCAGGAGCGACTCATCATTTGCCGTTGCCCGTTGGAGAACGATGGCTTAGGAGACAGGTTTGGGTCCCTATCACCTAATGCTTTTCAATTTTATGGGCCGTGAGGGTCCCATAAATGCATTTTCTCCCTACGAATCGTAAGGATCCCGCAGGTGAATTTTCTCCTTAGGAATCGTGAGGATTCCTAAGTGTGTTGCTCCTTTGTGAGTCATAAGGATCTCACGCAGGGGTTTTCTCCTCACAAGGTCGAGAGGACTTTGCGAGTGTATTCATCTCTTTTCACGAGTTTGCGCCCTTTCAGGTTTTCACAAACTCGCCGGTAGTCCTGCTGTTTTTACTCACGGAGCCCTTTCGGGTTTTCATCCGTGCCCATTTTGCTTGTGGACATACCTTTTTTTTTCTTCTTTTTTCTTTTTTTCTTTTTTTTCCTTTTCTTTTCTTTTCTTTTTTTGCCACTGGTGGGACTTTGAAAGTAGTCTCACCGGCAGGATTTGGGAGATATGCGGGTCGTTTACGCCCGTGGATTGTATACGGTTTTGCAGGATGTGTGATCCAGACCGTAGGGCTGATGTGCTCAATTCGCCTGCGACTTGGAGCATTCACGCGTAGTATTTCTTGAGATATCGGCCATTGATGGGTGGCATGGGCCTTTCTCCCTCGGCACTTATTAATTGGTAGGATCCTCCGTCGAATACTTTCTCAATGACGTATGGTCCTTCCCAGTTTGGCTCGAATTTTCCCTTGGCATGTCGATTGGGGAAGATCGGTCTTTTGAGAACCAACACCAATTCACCTTTCTTGAAAGCGCGGAGACGGGTTATCTTGTCATAGGCCCGTGACATTTGGGCTCGGTATAGCTCCAGATTTTGCTGCACCGCGAGCCTCTTTTCTTCGAGGGCATCGAGCTCTTCAAGTCGAAGGAGCACGTTTTCCTCCTCCGTCAACTCGTGCTGAACGGCCATTCTTAAGCTTGGAACTTCGACTTCGAGGGGGAGGACCGCCTCCACTCCGAAGAGTAATGAGTATAGAGTGGACTGAGTTGGAGTACGGTGCGTGGTACGATATGCCCACAACGCCTCGTAAAGTTTGAGATTCCAGTCTCTCTTGTTGGCTGAAGCATTTTTCCTCAGGAGCTTGCATAGAGTCTTATTGAAAGCTTCGGCTAGCCTATTCGCTCTTGGATTATAGATGGAGGAATATCTCCAGTCTATCTTGTGCTGAGTAGCGAACCTTGAGACATTGAAGCTCTTGAAAGAAGGCCCGTTGTCAGAAATGATTCTTCTTGGTGTACTGATCAGTCGAAAATATTGTATATTTTAGCCGGCAATTTCCCTAACATTTGCATACATTTAGAAGTGTTCGGCATTCATATTCTACATATTAGCAAATCTGTCACAAAATATGAGATTGCATGTGTTAGACTTTTAAACCAACACTTTAAGGGAAATTAACCGCATTTCATGGCATCACATCATTTCTGTATTTGCACAACACTTGTCTTGAGTCTGTGCAGGGAAATACGGAAGAAAAGCAAAAGAGCTGATCAAAAATACGCCAACTAAATCACTTCAGATCTGGTAGCAATTCAGATGGAAAAATACAAATTAAAACATCAGAGAAAAGCCCAAATAGCAGTACAAGACAGAACCTGAAATACCAAGGCCCAAGCCCATCAAGGAGCCGCGGATCCGCGGCTATAGCCTTCTTGTGCCGCTGAAGCGCGGCTCATTGGTGACGTCATCAAGTAAAATTTGCACCACAATGCTTCTGTCAGGGCCCACATTCCATAAATGCACTCCAAATTCCAGAACTCTCTCGAAGCGACTGCCAGATCAGCAAAGAAAATTAAGGAAGGCTAATCCTAATTAAGCTCCTAATTAATCCTCTTCTAGAAGCTCCTCCTAACTAATCACATCTAGAAGCTTCTCCCCTAACTAACTTTTGGAGGGAAATTTGAATTTCCTCAACAAACTTTAGGAGGGAAACTTAGAATTTGAAATCCTAGATCTAGGGTTTAGTTATCTATAAATAGGAACCTAGATCTAGGGTTAAAGGCTAATCAATCTTTAGGTAATCAATAATCAATAACCATTGGTTCATTCTACACCATCTTCTTCCACAAGTCTAGTGACAAGGCTTGTGCGAAACCCTAACCCTAATTCCACTCCAAATCCAAGATCTTGAGTACCAAATCAAGTGAGAAGCCTTCAACCTTTTAGGAGCCGAGCCGATCTTCAATCGGGCAAGTGATCCAAGCCGATCCGCGATCCACGGAGACGAGCGAAGCCAAGTCGACGATCGAATTCTTCCTCTTGTAGTTCTTGAGCGAATGTAATGAAATTGTTGATATAAATAAAAGGTGAAATTCTTTAATCTTGCTTTCTTTTAATTCTTGCATCATGATTAGATCTCAATTTGTAATTGTTGTTCTTGTTGTGATGTTTGAGTAAAACTCCGCTCGTAAAGGAGTCGAGACGATTGTAGAATGATGATGTAACAAATCTTAATACGATCTTTAAGTCCTATGAGTTTTGTAAACCCTAGAAAGTTCAAGAATCGATGACCTAGTTTCGTAGCGATGCTTTCTTGATTGTGATCGCTCGAAATTAGGGATCTATGATCGTTTCTTGAATTTACTAGAGGCTAGAATATGAATGATATCGACGAAAGAACAAGGGATAAGATGAAACCCTAGTTTCACAAGAAATCCCTAATTCTCAATCGATCATCATCGATCTAGTATCAATTCATCGAAGGATAAGAATACGTAATTCTAAGATTACATCACATCTATAGATCCGATCGATTCCTACGAGCCTCATTTCGATTCTTGATATTTGGTTTGGAAAAATCAACAAACGATCAATTCTTGATTCTATCTTTTAATGCTTTCTTAGATCTAGATTTTTCTCATTCTTGAACTTCAATTTCAAATCATGAATTGTTTTGTTTTCTTTTCATTAGAGTTTCAACTCATCTAATTCAAAAGACGAACGATTACACTTTCCCTGTGGACGATCCGCACTCACTTACAATCTACATCCGACACCGTAGTTGATTGCGGTCAAATAATTTTTGGTTGTGATTTCTTTACAATTTTCAAACACTACACACATCAAGAATTCTATTCAATCAAATGGCGCCGTTGCCGGGGAAAGTGCGCTAATAGTTCGTATTTTGAAATTTGAGTTGAACAATTTATTCCATCATAATTTTTAGATCTAAACTCGTACAAACCCTAATACGTGTGTTGTGATTTGTGCGAGGAAATCTGGAATCATTGGAGTTTGGATAAAATTTTTATGAAAATTCCAGAGAGCTCAGGAGACAATTAGGAACAGTACCAAAAAATTTCAGTGCAGTGATCACCTCAAGGGACCGCTGATCCGCGGCATTAGCGCTCATTTGCGGCGGATCCGCCGCGTGATGACGTCATCATTCCACTAAAAGTTCTCAGGTATCTTCTAACTTTCTTATCTCCTCCTTTCTCTGCTCCAATTAATATTTTGTGCAGGTTTCTTTGCAAATAAATCGCTGCGCCGCAAAAAGCAAAATAAAATTTGTGCGTGTTTTTGATTCTTGGTTGTTTGCATTTTAAAACGGAAATTAAGGGGCACGACCAAATTCAAATTAGGTGGGGATTTCATTACCCTTCCTAGGCCCCGAAAATCGCAAAACTTACATCCGCATTGTCCCACATTAACTAAAAAATATCTAGAGATGACTCTAAGGACCGTCGCGCTCAATTAGGACAAGAGAAGGCCGTGGGTAATTCATTGCTTATCCGCGTTTTCTTGTGGTGTCTAAGACGAGTGTGTCTAAGGCTAGTGGTTTTTAATTAGGCCCACTACTTACGTAGTGGAGTACCTTCCCACTTACCTGACACTTATCCGGCCACAGGGGAACAAAGAGGCAGTGGAGGATTCTATCCTGCGACTTGTCTTTTGGCAGTTAGGAGCGGTCTAGAGCCGGACCTAGGTGACCACTAGATTCTAGGGTTTTGTGTGCTGCATTTGTTGTGTTGCATCATATTTTCAAAAATCCGTACATTGTTCAAAGCAAACACCGCATTCATATCGTTTCCCCTAATTATAAATTCACGCTGCCACTTGTACTAACCCTTTTTAGTGCAAGATAGGCTGGACACGGGTTTCTAGTGCCCGTTAGTCCGCGTTTCCCTCATCGACCCTAAAGTCGGTATTTCTACATTTACCCTTTCTTTTACCCACCACCACACCCACATCGATGGATCTACCTCCATCGAACTTCTTTTCCACTACTCTGCCGCCGTCCGTTGGTGCGCAGAATCCACCTCGCATCTCTCTCCAAGAGAGATGCTATCCTACACGAGGCCCACTTTCCACTTGTCTTTCCACACCACCAGCCAACGGAGAAAATTTTCAAATAAAACCCCAATACATCAACCTTCTACCAAAATTTCACGGTCTCGAGTCTGAAGACGCATACGTGTTTATCACGAAATTTGAAAATGTATGCGCAATGATGGGTACTTCACAGCTTTCTGTGGATGCTTTGCGTCTTCGTCTTCTCCCATTTACCTTATGCGATTTAGCCGAGAAGTGGCTATATAACACTACCGCACATTCCATTTCAAATTGGGACGAATTCGTTAAAGCATTCCTTAAGAAATTCTACCCACATCAAAAAACAGCTCGAGTCCGTAGCGAAATCTATCAATTCACCCAGCTTCCAAATGAAACATTTTCAAAGTGTCTTGAACGTTTCAAGGATCTGTTACTCCAATGTCCACATCACGGCATCCCGAGATGGGAATTGTGCCGAATCATTTATGAGGGCATTACTCCTTACACAAGACAGACCCTTGAATCCATGTGTCAAGGCAACTTTATAACCAAAGATGATGGGGAAGCCTGGAAATTTCTAGAAGATTTCGCTGAAAAATCTTTACAGTGGGAGGGTGTGAGTCAATCATCTAGGGATGGCAATGATATTTCCATAGAAGTTAAAGCTGACATTGCAGCTATCAATAAGAAACTCGAGAATATGGAAAATAAATTTTTAGCCGCCGCCCTAAGTCAAATATCACCCTCCAAAACTGTATGTGGTTGCTGTTCTGATCCGTCTCACTTGACGGAAGAATGTCCGTTTCAAGGTCATGAGCATACCAATGTCGCATTTCAAAGACCTAGAAACGATCCATCTTCCTCCACATATGATCAGGGTTGGAGGAATCACCCTAACTTTGATTGGAACCAATCCCAATTTCAAAACACGGTTCCAAACCAAAACAATTTCCAAAGGGCCCCTCCACCACAACAGCACCCACAACTTCAATTGAGTCAGCACCCCTTTCAAGCACAAAATTTCCAAAATCCGGCCAACACTTTTGCACCACATGAATTTTTTTTGCAATTGACCGGTACAGATAATACCTCTGCACTAGCACAAACCTTGGATACTTTCATGAAACAATCCATCCAAGGGACGGCAAGTTTGCAATCTTCCATCGAGAATGTGATGAAGATCATCGTCTCTCAAAATGATAATTGTAAAATATACAATATACGAACTATTAGCGCACTATCCCCGGCAAAATACGAACTATTAGCGCACTATCCCCGGCAACGGCGTCGTTGTAGTATAGTGGTGAGTATTCCCGCCTGTCACGCGGGTGACCCGGGTTCGATCCCCGGCAACGGCGCCATTTGATTGAATAGAATTCTTGATGTGTGTAGTGTTTGAAAATTGTAAAGAAATCACAACCAAAAATTATTTGACCGCAATCAACTACGGTGTCGGATGTAGATTGTAAGTGAGTGCGGATCGTCCACAGGGAAAGTGTAATCGTTCGTCTTTTGAATTAGATGAGTTGAAACTTTAATGAAAAGAAAACAAAACAATTCAAGATTTGAAATTGAAGTTCAAGAATGAGAAAAATCTAGATCTAAAAAAGCATTAAAAGATAGAATCAAGAATTGATCGTTTGTTGATTTTTCCAAACCAAATATCAAGAATCGAAATGAGGCTCGTAGGAATCGATCGGATCTATAGATATGATGTAATCTTAGAATTACGTATTCTTATCCTTCGATGAATTGATACTAGATCGATGATGATCGATCGAGAATTAGGGATTTCTTGTGAAACTAGGGTTTCATCTTATCCCTTGTTCTTTCGTCGATATCATTCATATTCTAGCCTCTAGTAAATTCAAGAAACGATCATAGATCCCTAATTTCGAGCGATCACAATCAAGAAAGCATCGCTACGAAACTAGGTCATCGATTCTTGAACTTGCTAGGGTTTACAAAACTCGTAGGACTTAAAGATCGTATTAAGATTTGTTACATCATCATTCTACAATCGTCTCGACTCCTTTACGAGCGGAGTTTTACTCAAACATCATTTATATCAACAATTTCATTACATTCGCTCAAGAACTACAAGAGGAAGAATTCGATCGTCGACTTGGCTTCGCTCATCTCTGTGGATCGCGGATCGGCTTGGATCACTTGCCCGATTGAAGATCGGCTCGGCTCCTAAAAGGTTGAAGGCTTCTCACTTGATTTGGTACTCAAGATCTTGGATTTGGAGTGAAATTAGGGTTAGGGTTTCGCACAAGCCTTGTCACTAGACTTGTGGAAGAAGATGGTGTAGAATGAACCAATGGTTATTGATTATTGATTACCTAAAGATTGATTAGCCTTTAACCCTAGATCTAGGTTCCTATTTATAGATAACTAAACCCTAGATCTAGGATTTCAAATTCTAAGTTTCCCTCCTAAAGTTTGTTGAGGAAATTCAAATTTCCCTCCAAAAGTTAGTTAGGGGAGAAGCTTCTAGATGTGATTAGTTAGGAGGAGCTTCTAGAAGAGGATTAATTAGGAGCTTAATTAGGATTAGCCTTCCTTAATTTTCTTTGCTGATCTGGCAGTCGCTTCGAGAGAGTTCTGGAATTTGGAGTGCATTTATGGAATGTGGGCCCTGACAGAAGCATTGTGGTGCAAATTTTACTTGATGACGTCACCAATGAGCCGCGCTTCAGCGGCACAAGAAGGCTATAGCCGCGGATCCGCGGCTCCTTGATGGGCTTGGACCTTGGTATTTCAGGTTCTATCTTGTACTGCTATTTGGGCTTTTCTCTGATGTTTTGATTTGTATTTTTCCATCTGAATTGCTACCAGATCTGAAGTGATTTAGTTGGCGTATTTTTGATCAGCTCTTTTGCTTTTCTTCCGTATTTCCCTGCACAGACTCAAGACAAGTGTTGCGCAAATACAGAAATGATGCGATGCCATGAAATGCGGTTAATTTCCCTTAAAGTGTTGGTTTAAAAGTCTAACACATGCAATCTCATATTTTGTGACAGATTTGCTAATATGTAGAATATGAATGCCGAACACTTCTAAATGTATGCAAATGTTAGGGAAATTGCCGGCTAAAATATACAATATTTTCGACTGATCAAATACCTCCAAACTTAATTTCGATCGTCTCGAGCGAATGTTTTATTAAAAAGAGAAGGAGAAAATAAAGAAAGAGAAAAACTAACTAGCACACTTTCGTAGGCAACACGATTGCCCTGAGCACGTGCAACAAGCCTTTAAACCTCTAGGTGTCCCTAGTAGGAGGAGTGTTGTCTCCTGAGGGTTTTCAGCGGATTGCACCCACAAAATCCAATAATAAAAGAAAGATCATGAATATTACATTTAAAGAAAAGAATTGTAAAAGAAAGGCCTTGAAAATTAGGGTTTCCAACTAAGCTAGCTTTTCGGTTGTCATGAGCCCTATCTTAATGGTCATAAAAAAATGTCAGAAATCACGTCCTCCCTCAATAAAACATCGTCTTATTCTTCATTCCTATCTTTCTTCCAAAACATCGATCATATCACCCTGCGTGTGTGTAAAGACATCCCTACACCCGGAGAATTCAATTCAAGCTATCATACTCTTGCCCATCAGCCTCAGTACTTTTTAATTAATGAATATTTAGATGAGATTGCTCACACACTTTCATGCGACCGTTAATACTTCTTGAGGTACTAACCGACCGATTACTCATGTGCTTGCTTACTTGGTGTATTTTCCTCTTCTTGCACCACCTTAGGCATAGCAGTGACTCCCAGACCAGTTGGCCTTAGGGCACTAGGTGAAGAAGCACCCTCGCTTTTTTTATTGCCCTTGGTGATAACAAAACCAGTGTTCATTTTTCTCACCACTTTATATTTTTCATTTTTTTATTTCCTTCATACTTTTGGCTTTAAGACAAGAGTATTTCAAGGTATCCTCTACTATCCCAGGCTTTAAGACGTGTGTAAGTGCGAATAGCAGGGTATCAACGTTCAAAATGTTTGGCTTTCCAGAATAGAAACTATTTTTCAGACTTATTTTTATCCTCAGATTAGTGACTTCCTTCATCTTACTAACCCTTGGGACAACGGCTCATAACTACTTATTACTAGTTCGTATAAGAAAACTTCTAATTTTCTCGGTTTTCTTAAATTTTTCTGATCTCATGGATGTAATTTTTCACTATCTAAACTTTCATTATCTTATTTATATACAAAAAATATTTTTATAATTTTGAATTTTTTTTTATTTAATTTTTATGGTTTTCAAAAAAAAAAAATGTTTTGTGCTTATGCAAATGATGCGAAAATAAGCACAAACCTCCCCCAAACTTGTTTTCAACAGTGTCCTCACTGTTGCCTTCCGCTAAATCTCATTAAACATGTAAGCTTGGGAGGAATTTATTAGTGGGGGCAAAATATTT
The DNA here is from genome assembly GCA_030015575.1 of Agapanthus africanus. Classification (NCBI taxonomy): domain Eukaryota; kingdom Viridiplantae; phylum Streptophyta; class Magnoliopsida; order Asparagales; family Amaryllidaceae; genus Agapanthus; species Agapanthus africanus. Next base: position 175,813,279 of record CM057350.1, on the reverse strand, counting down.
AAGTGAAGATCCTCCCCCAAACTTATTTTTGGCTCAAAATTTTGTAAAAATTTCTTTTCAAGAGCCCGATTATTCCCCCCCAAACTTAAGCAATGTTAATCTTTGAAAATCATATGAGGGGGTCAAAAATCATTGGTCGATGCCAATCTTTGCAAAGACCGAATGTTAACACCAACCATTCGAAAATTTTGTCAATGCAGTACTCTGGTTGGTGAAAGAAGAAGTGTGGAAAGGGAAAGGGGTGGAAAAGAATGTGTGTGCGTCTCATCTTGGAGAGACGATGCAGTGAATGTGATGGATTATTCGCATTCTTTTTACAGTTCAGAAGAAGGGGTGGAGGTTCAATTTCATTGATTGGGAGATGATTCATCTCAACACCCGTGTCATTCAAAAATGCGAGTTCATCAGCGAAGATTTCCTCAAAAGTTCCATCTATACCCCGATGAATAATGTCATCACAAAGTGCGGGGTGATCTTCAGACTCTAAAAGCAGTTCATAATCGGTGTTAATTGTTGACCCGGACATCTCAGTGGAAGAGTCCGTATGTGTATGATACATAGTTGGGTCAAACAATAACGTATGAAAAGAGTCAAGATCGATAACAGGAGGATCATCAAATTCGCTGCTGTCGACATCCATTAAGTCGACAGAACATACCTGAGCAATAGGTTCGGAGGGTACACTTCCCAACTTGTAAATGTTCAGCTCTATTGACCTATTCCCGAAAGATAGGGTCATAGAACCGTTACGACAGTTGATTATTGCATTGGAAGTGGCCAAAAAGGGGCGACCTAAAATCACCGGAATTTGATTCCGTGGGTTCACTACAGGCTGTGTATCAATTACAATAAAATCCATAGGGAATATAAATTCTCCGATTTTTATTAATACATCCTCTAGTTCACCCCTACGTTTGGTGATTGATCGGTCAGCCATCTGGAGAGTGCAATTGGTTGGCTTCAACTCTCCAATACCTAATTGCTCATAGACTGAGTATGGAAGCAAGTTAACACTAGCGCCAAGGTCTAATAGAGCACGGTTAATATGTTTTTCCCTAATAGAAACGGAAATAGTAGGATATCCTGGATCCTTACGTTTCCTCGGTAATTGCTGGGGGAAAGCCGTGTCTATTGTTTTTTCCATGAATATCTTTTTGGGCACTGGATTCTTCCTCTTCCTAGTGCACAAGTTCTTAAGAGTTTTCGCATAAGACAGAACTTGTTGGATGGCATCTAGGAGAGGGATGTTGGTGTTTACTTGCTTAAAAATGTTCATAATCTTCTCCATATGTGGACTTGGTGTGTTAGCCCTTAACCGATTAGGATAAGGTGCTTTAGCAATAAGCGCTGGGTCCATCATAGGAGAAGGAAGTGGGTGTGGAACCGATCCCAGAATAGAAGTGGGGATCGTCCGTGGAGGGGTAAAAGAGGTGGACTGTAGTGGCGAGCCTTTTGGGAAACGAGGAATAGGCTCGGAAGAAGATGGTGGGGTAGAAGAACTGGGGTTAGAATTAGAAGTGTGGATGTGAGGAAAGGTCTCAGCCGGGGTGTTATTGATTGATTTATCAGTATCATCAAACTCTTCCCCAAGGTGATGGTCAAGCACTCTTCCAGATCTCAACGTGATTTCATCCACATGATGTGAATAGCCAGGATTGGGTAAAGGTTGAGCTGGAAGTTTCCCTTTCTCTCGTGCACTCATTTCGGCTTTTAGTTGTGCAATTTGTTCTTCCATCGATTTGATATTATCATTTTGAGAGACGATGATCTTCATCACATTCTCGATGGAAGATTGCAAACTTGCCGTCCCTTGGATGGATTGTTTCATGAAAGTATCCAAGGTTTGTGCTAGTGCAGAGGTATTATCTGTACCGGTCAATTGCAAAAAATTTTCATGTGGTGCAAAAGTGTAGGCCGGATTTTGGAAATTTTGTGCTTGAAAGGGGTGCTGACTCAATTGAAGTTGTGGGTGCTGTTGTGGTGGAGGGGCCCCTTGGAAATTGTTTTGGTTTGGAACCGTGTTTTGAAATTGGGATTGGTTCCAATCAAAGTTAGGGTGATTCCTCCAACCCTGATCATATGTGGAGGAAGATGGATCGTTTCTAGGTCTTTGAAATGCGACATTGGTATGCTCATGACCTTGAAACGGACATTCTTCCGTCAAGTGAGACGGATTAGAACAGCAACCACATACAGTTTTGGAGGGTGATATTTGACTTAGGGCGGCGGCTAAAAATTTATTTTCCATATTCTCGAGTTTCTTATTGATAGCTGCAATGTCGGCTTTAACTTCTATGGAAATATCATTGCCATCCCTAGATGATTGACTCACACCCTCCCACTGTAAAGATTTTTCAGCGAAATCTTCTAGAAATTTCCAGGCTTCCCCATCATCTTTGGTTATAAAGTTGCCTTGACACATGGATTCAAGGGTCTGTCTTGTGTAAGGAGTAATGCCCTCATAAATGATTCGGCACAATTCCCATCTCGGGATGCCGTGATGTGGACATTGGAGTAACAGATCCTTGAAACGTTCAAGACACTTTGAAAATGTTTCATTTGGAAGCTGGGTGAATTGATAGATTTCGCTACGGACTCGAGCTGTTTTTTGATGTGGGTAGAATTTCTTAAGGAATGCTTTAACGAATTCGTCCCATTTTGAAATGGAATGTGCGGTAGTGTTATATAGCCACTTCTCGACTAAATCGCATAAGGTAAATGGGAGAAGACGAAGACGCAAAGCATCCACAGAAAGCTGTGAAGTACCCATCATTGCGCATATATTTTCAAATTTCGTGATAAACACGTATGCGTCTTCAGACTCGAGACCGTGAAATTTTGGTAGAAGGTTGATGTATTGGGGTTTTATTTGAAAATTTTCTCCGTTGGCTGGTGGTGTGGAAAGACAAGTGGAAAGTGGGCCTCGTGTAGGATAGCATCTCTCTTGGAGAGAGATGCGAGGTGGATTCTGCGCACCAACGGACGGCGGCAGAGTAGTGGAAAAGAAGTTCGATGGAGGTAGATCCATCGATGTGGGTGTGGTGGTGGGTAAAAGAAAGGGTAAATGTAGAAATACCGACTTTAGGGTCGATGAGGGAAACGCGGACTAACGGGCACTAGAAACCCGTGTCCAGCCTATCTTACACTAAAAAGGGTTAGTACAAGTGGCAGCGTGAATTTATAATTAGGGGAAATGATATGAATGCGGTGTTTGCTTTGAAAAATGTACGGATTTTTGAAAATATGATGCAACACAACAAATGCAGCACACAAAACCCTAGAATCTAGTGGTCACCTAGGTCCGGCTCTAGACCGCTCCTAACTGCCAAAAGACAAGTCGCAGGATAGAATCCTCCACTGCCTCTTTGTCCCCCTGTGGCCGGATAAGTGCCAGGTAAGTGGGAAGGTACTCCACTACGTAAGTAGTCGGCCTAATTAAAAACCACTAGCCTTAGACACACTCGCCTTAGACACCACAAGAAAACGCGGATAAGCAATGAATTACCCACGGCCTTCTCTTGTCCTAATTGAGAGCGACGGTCCTTAGAGTCATCTCTAGATATTTTTTAGTTAATGTGGGACAATGCGGATGCAAGTTTTGCGATTTTCGGGGCCTAGGAAGGGTAATGAAATCCCCACCTAATTTGAATTTGGTCGTGCCCCTTAATTTCCGTTTTAAAATGCAAACAACCAAGAATCAAAAACACGCACAAATTTTATTATGCTTTTTGCGGCGCAGCAATTTATTTGCAAAGAAACCTGCACAAAATATTAATTGGAGCAGAGAAAGGAGGAGATAAGAAAGTTAGAAGATACCTGAGAACTTTTAATGGAATGATGACGTCATCACGCGGCGGATCCGCCGCAAATGAGCGCTAATGCCGCGGATCAGCGGTCCCTTAAGGTGATCACTGCACTGAAATTTTTTGGTACTGTTCCTAATTGTCTCCTGAGCTCTCTGGAATTTTCATAAAAATTTTATCCAAACTCCAATGATTCCAGATTTCCTCGCACAAATCACAACACACGTATTAGGGTTTGTACGAGTTTAGATCTAAAAATTATGATGGAATAAATTGTTCAACTCAAATTTCAAAATACGAACTATTAGCGCACTTTCCCCGGCAACGGCACCATTTGATTGAAATGATTTCGGATTGTGTGTGTTGGAGAAAATTGTATAGAGAAATCACAACCAAAAATTATTTGACCGCAATCAACTACGGTGTCGGATGTAGATTGTTAGTGAGTGCGGATCGTCCACAGGGAAAGTGTAATCGTTCGTCTTTTGAATTAGATGAGTTGAAACTTTAATGAAAAGAAAACAAAACAATTCATGATTTGAAATTGAAGTTCAAGAATGAGAAAAATCTAGATCTAAGAAAGCATTAAAATATAGAATCAAGAATTGATCGTTTGTTGATTTTTCCAAACCAAATATCAAGAATCGAAATGAGGCTCGTAGGAATCGATCGGATCTATAGATGTGATGTAATCTTACAATTACGTATTCTTATCCTTCGATGAATTGATACTAGATCGATGATGATCGATGAGAATTAGAGACTTCTTGTGAAACTAGGGTTTCATCTTATCTCTTGTTCTTTCATTGATATCATTCATATTCTAGCCTCTAGTAAATTCAAGAAACGATCGTAGATCCCTAATTTCGAGCGATCACAATCAAAAAAGCATCGCTACGAAACTAGGTCATCGATTCTTGAACTTGCTAGGGTTTACAAAACTCGTAGGACTTAAAAATCGTATTAAGATTTGTTACATCATCATTCTACAATCGTCTCGACTCCTTAACGAGCGGAGTTTTACTCAAACATCACAACAAGAACAACAATTACAAATTGAGATCTAATCATGATGCAAGAATTAAAAGAAAGCAAGATTAAAGAATTTCACCTTTTATTTATATCAACAATTTCATTACATTCGCTCAAGAACTATAAGAGGAAGAACTTGATCATCGATTTGGCTTCGCTCGTCTCCGTGGATCGCGGATCGGCTTGGATCACTTGCCCGATTGAAGATCGGCTCGGCTCCAAAAAGGTTGAAGGCTTCTTGCTTGATTGGTATTCAAGATCTTGGATTTGGAGTGGAATTAGGGTTAGGGTTTCGCACAAGCCTTGTCACTAGACTTGTGGAGGAAGATGATGAAAGAGGGAAAGATTAACTAAAATTGATTCCCTAAAGATTGATCTGTCGAAAATATTGTATATTTTAGCCGGCAATTTCCCTAACATTTGCATACATTTAGAAGTGTTCGGCATTCATATTCTACATATTAGCAAATCTGTCACAAAATATAAGATTGCATGTGTTAGACTTTTAAACCAACACTTTAAGGGAAATTAACCGCATTTCATGGCATCGCATCATTTCTGTATTTGCGCAACACTTGTCTTGAGTCTGTGTAGGGAAATACGGAAGAAAAGCAAAAGAGCTGATCAAAAATACGCCAACTAAATCACTTCAGATCTGGTAGCAATTCAGATGGAAAAATACAAATCAAAACATCAGAGAAAAGCCCAAATAGCAGTACAAGACAGAACCTGAAATACCAAGGCCCAAGCCCATCAAGGAGCCGCGGATCCGCGGCTATAGCCTTCTTGTGCCGCTGAAGCGCGGCTCATTGGTGACGTCATCAAGTAAAATTTGCACCACAATGCTTCTGTCAGGGCCCACATTCCATAAATGCACTCCAAATTCCAGAACTCTCTCGAAGCGACTGCCAGATCAGCAAAGAAAATTAAGGAAGGCTAATCCTAATTAAGCTCCTAATTAATCCTCTTCTAGAACCTCCTCCTAACTAATCACATCTAGAAGCTTCTCCCCTAACTAACTTTTGGAGGGAAATTTGAATTTCCTCAACAAACTTTAGGAGGGAAACTTAGAATTTGAAATCCTAGATCTAGGGTTTAGTTATCTATAAATAGGAACCTAGATCTAGGGTTAAAGGCTAATCAATCTTTAGGTAATCAATAATCAATAACCATTGGTTCATTCTACACCATCTTCTTCCACAAGTCTAGTGACAAGGCTTGTGCGAAACCCTAACCCTAATTCCACTCCAAATCCAAGATCTTGAGTACCAAATCAAGTGAGAAGCCTTCAACCTTTTAGGAGCCGAGCCGATCTTCAATCGGGCAAGTGATCCAAGCCGATCCGCGATCCACGAAGACGAGCGAAGCCAAGTCGACGATCGAATTCTTCCTCTTGTAGTTCTTGAGCGAATGTAATGAAATTGTTGATATATATAAAAGGTGAAATTCTTTAATCTTGCTTTCTTTTAATTCTTGCATCATGATTAGATCTCAATTTGTAATTGTTGTTCTTGTTGTGATGTTTGAGTAAAACTCCGCTCGTAAAGGAGTCGAGACGATTGTAGAATGATGATGTAACAAATCTTAATACGATCTTTAAGTCCTACGAGTTTTGTAAACCCTAGCAAGTTCAAGAATCGATGACCTAGTTTCGTAGCGATGCTTTCTTGATTGTGATCGCTCGAAATTAGGGATCTATGATCGTTTCTTGAATTTACTAGAGGCTAGAATATGAATGATATCGACGAAAGAACAAGGGATAAGATGAAACCCTAGTTTCATAAGAAATCCCTAATTCTCGATCGATCATCATCGATCTAGTATCAATTCATCGAAGGATAAGAATACGTAATTCTAAGATTACATCACATCTATAGATCCGATCGATTCCTACGAGCCTCATTTCGATTCTTGATATTTGGTTTGGAAAAATCAACAAACGATCAATTCTTGATTCTATCTTTTAATGCTTTCTTAGATCTAGATTTTTCTCATTCTTGAACTTCAATTTCAAATCATGAATTGTTTTGTTTTGTTTTCATTAAAGTTTCAACTCATCTAATTCAAAAGACGAACGATTACACTTTCCCTGTGGACGATTCGCACTCACTTACAATCTACATCCGACACCGTAGTTGATTGCGGTCAAATAATTTTTGGTTGTGATTTCTTTACAATTTTCAAACACTACACACATCAAGAATTCTATTCAATCAAATGGCGCCGTTGCCGGGGAAAGTGCGCTAATAGTTCGTATTTTGAAATTTGAGTTGAACAATTTATTCCATCATAATTTTTAGATCTAAACTCGTACAAACCCTAATACGTGTGTTGTGATTTGTGCGAGGAAATCTGGAATCATTGGAGTTTGGATAAAATTTTTATGAAAATTCCAGAGAGCTCAGGAGACAATTAGGAACAGTACCAAAAAATTTCAGTGCAGTGATCACCTCAAGGGACCGCTGATCCGCGGCATTAGCGCTCATTTGCGGCGGATCCGCCGCGTGATGACGTCATCATTCCACTAAAAGTTCTCAGGTATCTTCTAACTTTCTTATCTCCTCCTTTCTCTGCTCCAATTAATATTTTGTGCAGGTTTCTTTGCAAATAAATCGCTGCGCCGCAAAAAGCAAAATAAAATTTGTGCGTGTTTTTGATTCTTGGTTGTTTGCATTTTAAAACGGAAATTAAGGGGCACGACCAAATTCAAATTAGGTGGGGATTTCATTACCCTTCCTAGGCCCCGAAAATCGCAAAACTTGCATCCGCATTGTCCCACATTAACTAAAAAATATCTAGAGATGACTCTAAGGACCGTCGCGCTCAATTAGGACAAGAGAAGGCCGTGGGTAATTCATTGCTTATCCGCGTTTTCTTGTGGTGTCTAAGGCGAGTGTGTCTAAGGCTAGTGGTTTTTAATTAGGCCCACTACTTACGTAGTGGAGTACCTTCCCACTTACCTGGAATTTATCCGGCCACAGGGGGACAAAGAGGCAGTGGAGGATTCTATCCTGCGACTTGTCTTTTGGCAGTTAGGAGCGGTCTAGAGCCGGACCTAGGTGACCACTAGATTCTAGGGTTTTGTGTGCTGCATTTGTTGTGTTGCATCATATTTTCAAAAATCCGTACATTTTTCAAAGCAAACACCGCATTCATATCATTTCCCCTAATTATAAATTCACGCTGCCACTTGTACTAACCCTTTTTAGTGCAAGATAGGCTGGACACGGGTTTCTAGTGCCCGTTAGTCCGCGTTTCCCTCATCGATCCTAAAGTCGGTATTTCTACATTTACCCTTTCTTTTACCCACCACCACACCCACATCGATGGATCTACCTCCATCGAACTTCTTTTCCACTACTCTGCCGCCGTCCGTTGGTGCGCAGAATCCACCTCGCATCTCTCTCCAAGAGAGATGCTATCCTACACGAGGCCCACTTTCCACTTGTCTTTCCACACCACCAGCCAACGGAGAAAATTTTCAAATAAAACCCCAATACATCAACCTTCTACCAAAATTTCACGGTCTCGAGTCTGAAGACGCATACGTGTTTATCACGAAATTTGAAAATGTATGCGCAATGATGGGTACTTCACAGCTTTCTGTGGATGCTTTGCGTCTTCGTCTTCTCCCATTTACCTTATGCGATTTAGCCGAGAAGTGGCTATATAACACTACCGCACATTCCATTTCAAATTGGGACGAATTCGTTAAAGCATTCCTTAAGAAATTCTACCCACATCAAAAAACAGCTCGAGTCCGTAGCGAAATCTATCAATTCACCCAGCTTCCAAATGAAACATTTTCAAAGTGTCTTGAACGTTTCAAGGATCTGTTACTCCAATGTCCACATTACGGCATCCCGAGATGGGAATTGTGCCGAATCATTTATGAGGGCATTTTTCCTTACACAAGACAGACCCTTGAATCCATGTGTCAAGGCAACTTTATAACCAAAGATGATGGGGAAGCCTGGAAATTTCTAGAAGATTTCGCTGAAAAATCTTTACAGTGGGAGGGTGTGAGTCAATCATCTAGGGATGTCAATGATATTTCCATAGAAGTTAAAGCTGACATTGCAGCTATCAATAAGAAACTCGAGAATATGGAAAATAAATTTTTAGCCGCCGCCCTAAGTCAAATATCACCCTCCAAAACTGTATGTGGTTGCTGTTCTGATCCGTCTCACTTGACGGAAGAATGTCCGTTTCAAGGTCTTGAGCATACCAATGTCGCATTTCAAAGACCTAGAAACGATCCATCTTCCTCCACATATGATCAGGGTTGGAGGAATCACCCTAATTTTGATTGGAACCAATCCCAATTTCAAAACACGGTTCCAAACCAAAACAATTTCCAAGGGGTCCCTCCACCACAACAGCACCCACAACTTCAATTGAGTCAGCACCCCTTTCAAGCACAAAATTTCCAAAATCCGGCCAACACTTTTGCACCACATGAAAAAATTTTGCAATTGACCGGTACAGATAATACCTCTGCACTAGCACAAACCTTGGATACTTTCATGAAACAATCCATCCAAGGGACGGCAAGTTTGCAATCTTCCATCGAGAATGTGATGAAGATCATCGTCTCTCAAAATGATAATATCAAATCGATGGAAGAACAAATTGCACAACTAAAAGCCGAAATGAGTGCACGAGAGAAAGGGAAACTTCCAGCTCAACCTTTACCCAATCTTGGCTATTCACATCATGTGGATGAAATCACGTTGAGATCTGGAAGAGTGCTTGACCATCACCTTGGGGAAGAGTTTGATGATACTGATAAATCAATCAATAACACCCCGGCTGAGACCTTTCCTCACATCCACACTTCTAATTCTAACCCCAGTTCTTCTACCCCACCATCTTCTTCCGAGCCTATTCTTCGTTTCCCAAAAGGCTCGCCACTACAGTCCACCTCTTTTACCCCTCCACGGACGATCCCCACTTCTATTCTGGGATCGGTTCCACACCCACTTCCTTCTCCTATGATGGACCCAGCGCTTATTGCTAAAGCACCTTATCCTAATCGGTTAAGGGCTAACACACCAAGTCCACATATGGAGAAGATTATGAACATTTTTAAGCAAGTAAACACCAACATCCCTCTCCTAGATGCCATCCAACAAGTTCCGTCTTATGCGAAAACTCTTAAGAACTTGTGCACTAGGAAGAGGAAGAATCCAGTGCCCAAAAAGATATTCATGGAAAAAACAATAGACACGGCTTTCCCCCAGCAATTACCGAGGAAACGTAAGGATCCAGGATATCCTACTATTTCCGTTTCTATTGGGGAAAAACATATTAACCGTGCTCTATTAGACCTTGGCGCTAGTGTTAACTTGCTTCCATACTCAGTCTATGAGCAATTAGGTATTGGAGAGTTGAAGCCAACCAATTGCACTCTCCAGATGGCTGACCGATCAATCACCAAATCTAGGGGTGAACTGGAGGATGTGTTAATAAAAATCGGAGAATTTATATTCCCTGTGGATTTTATTGTAATTGATACACAGCCTGTAGCGAACCCACGGAATCAAATTCCGGTGATTTTAGGTCGCCCCTTTTTGGCCACTTCCAATGCAATAATCAACTGTCGTAACGGTTCTATGACCCTATCTTTCGGGAATAGGTCAATAGAGCTGAACATTTACAAGTTGGGAAGTGTACCCTCCGAACCTATTGCTCAGGTATGTTCTGTCGACTTAATGGATGTCGACAGCAGCGAATTTGATGATCCTCCTGTTATCGATCTTGACTCTTTTCATACGTTATTGTTTGACCCAACTATGTATCATACACATACGGACTCTTCCACTGAGATGTCCGGGTCAACAATTAACACCGATTATGAACTGCTTTTAGAGTCTGAAGATCACCCCACACTTTGTGATGACATTATTCATCGGGGTATAGATGGAACTTTTGAGGAAATCTTCGCTGATGAACTCGCATTTTTGAATGACACGGGTGTTGAGATGAATCATCTCCCAATCAATGAAATTGAACCTCCACCCCTTCTTCTGAACTGTAAAAAGAATGCGAATAATCCATCACATTCACTGCATCGTCTCTCCAAGATGAGACGCACACACATTCTTTTCCACCCCTTTCCCTTTCCACACTTCTTCTTTCACCAACCAGAGCACTGCATTGACAAAATTTTCGAATGGTTGGTGTTAACATTCGGTCTTTGCAAAACTTAGCATCGACCAATGATTTTTGACCCCCTCATATGATTTTCAAAGATTAACATTGCTTAAGTTTGGGGGGGAATAATCGGGCTCTTGAAAAGAAATTTTTACAAAATTTTGAGCCAAAAATAAGTTTGGAGGAGGATCTTCACTTAAATATTTTGCCCCCACTAATAAATTCCTCCCAAGCTTACAGGTTTATCGAGATTTAGTGGAAGGCAACAGTGAGGACACTGTTGAAAACAAGTTTGGGGGAGGTTTGTGCTTATTTTCGCATCATTTGCATAAGCACAAAACATTTTTTTTTTTTTTTGAAAACCATAAAAATTTAAAAAAAAAAATTTCAAAATTATAAAAATATTTTTTGTATATAAATAAGATAATGAAAGTTTAGATAGTGAAAAATTACATCCATGAGATTAGAAAAATTTAAGAAAACCGAGAAAATTAGAAGTTTTCTTATACGAACTAGTAATAAGTAGTTATGAGCCGTTGTCCCAAGGGTTAGTAAGATGAAGGAAGTCACTAATCTGAGGATAAAAATAAGTCTGAAAAATAGTTTCTATTCTGGAAAGCCAAACATTTTGAACGTTGATACCCTGCTATTCGCACTTACACACGTCTTAAAGCCTGGGATAGTAGAGGATACCTTGAAATACTCTTGTCTTAAAGCCAAAAGTATGAAGGAAATAAAAAAATGAAAAATATAAAGTGGTGAGAAAAATGAACACTGGTTTTGTTATCACCAAGGGCAATAAAAAATATATAGCGAGGGTGCTTCTTCACCTAGTGCCCTAAGGCCAACTGGTCTGGAAGTCACTGCTATGCCTAAGGTGGTGCAAGACGAGGAAAATACACCAAGTAAGCAAGCACATGAGTAATCGGTCGGTTAGTACCTCAAGAAGTATTAACGGTCGCATGAAAGTGTGTGAGCAATCTCATCTAAATATTCATTAATTAAAAAGTACTGAGGCTGATGGGCAAGAGTATGATAGCTTGAATTGAATTCTCCGGGTGTAGGGATGTCTTTACACACACGCAGGGTGATATGATCGATGTTTTGGAAGAAAGATAGGAATGAAGAATAAGACGATGTTTTATTGAGGGAGGACGTGATTTCTGACATTTTTTTATGACTATTAAGATAGGGCTCATGACAACCGAAAAGCTAGCTTAGTTGGAAACCCTAATTTTCAAGGCCTTTCTTTTACAATTCTTTTCTTTAAATGTAATATTCATGATCTTTCTTTTATTATTGGATTTTGTGGGTGCAATCCGCTGAAAACCCTCAGGAGACAACACTCCTCCTACTAGGGACACCTAGAGGTTTAAAGGCTTGTTGCACGTGCTCAGTGCAATCGTGTTGCCTACGAAAGTGTGCTAGTTAGTTTTTCTCTTTCTTTATTTTCTCCTTCTCTTTTTAATAAAACATTCGCTCGAGACGATCGAAATTAAGTTTGGGGGTATTTGATCAGTCGAAAATATTGTATATTTTAGCCGGCAATTTCCCTAACATTTGCATACATTTAGAAGTGTTCGGCATTCATATTCTACATATTAGCAAATCTGTCATAAAATATGAGATTGCATGTGTTAGACTTTTAAACCAACACTTTAAGGGAAATTAACCGCATTTCATGGCATCGCATCATTTCTGTATTTGCGCAACACTTGTCTTGAGTCTGTGCAGGGAAATACGGAAGAAAAGCAAAAGAGCTGATCAAAAATACGCCAACTAAATCACTTCAGATCTGGTAGCAATTCAGATGGAAAAATACAAATCAAAACATCAGAGAAAAGCCCAAATAGCAGTACAAGACAGAACCTGAAATACCAAGGCCCAAGCCCATCAAGGAGCCGCGGATCCGCGGCTTAGCCTTCTTGTGCCGCTGAAGCGCGGCTCATTGGTGACGTCATCAAGTAAAATTTGCACCACAATGCTTCTGTCAGGGCCCACATTCCATAAATGCACTCCAAATTCCAGAACTCTCTCGAAGCGACTGCCAGATCAGCAAAGAAAATTAAGGAAGGCTAATCCTAATTAAGCTCCTAATTAATCCTCTTCTAGAAGCTCCTCCTAACTAATCACATCTAGAAGCTTCTCCCCTAACTAACTTTTGGAGGGAAATTTGAATTTCCTCAACAAACTTTAGGAGGGAAACTTAGAATTTGAAATCCTAGATCTAGGGTTTAGTTATCTATAAATAGGAACCTAGATCTAGGGTTAAAGGCTAATCAATCTTTAGGTAATCAATAATCAATAACCATTGGTTCATTCTACACCATCTTCTTCCACAAGTCTAGTGACAAGGCTTGTGCGAAACCCTAACCCTAATTCCACTCCAAATCCAAGATCTTGAGTACCAAATCAAGTGAGAAGCCTTCAACCTTTTAGGAGCCGAGCCGATCTTCAATCGGGCAAGTGATCCAAGCCGATCCGCGATCCACGGAGACGAGCGAAGCCAAGTCGACGATCGAATTCTTCCTCTTGTAGTTCTTGAGCGAATGTAATGAAATTGTTGATATAAATAAAAGGTGAAATTCTTTAATCTTGCTTTCTTTTAATTCTTGCATCATGATTAGATCTCAATTTGTAATTGTTGTTCTTGTTGTGATGTTTGAGTAAAACTCCGCTCGTAAAGGAGTCGAGACGATTGTAGAATGATGATGTAACAAATCTTAATACGATCTTTAAGTCCTACGAGTTTTGTAAACCCTAGAAAGTTCAAGAATCGATGACCTAGTTTCGTAGCGATGCTTTCTTGATTGTGATCGCTCGAAATTAGGGATCTATGATCGTTTCTTGAATTTACTAGAGGCTAGAATATGAATGATATCGACGAAAGAACAAGGGATAAGATGAAACCCTAGTTTCACAAGAAATCCCTAATTCTCGATCGATCATCATCGATCTAGTATCAATTCATCGAAGGATAAGAATACGTAATTCTAAGATTACATCACATCTATAGATCCGATCGATTCCTACGAGCCTTATTTCGATTCTTAATATTTGGTTTGGAAAAATCAACAAACGATCAATTCTTGATTCTATCTTTTAATGCTTTCTTAGATCTAGATTTTTCTCATTCTTGAACTTCAATTTCAAATCATGAATTGTTTTGTTTTCTTTTCATTAAAGTTTCAACTCATCTAATTCAAAAGACGAACGATTACACTTTCCCTGTGGACGATCCGCACTCACTTACAATCTACATCCGACACCGTAGTTGATTGCGGTCAAATAATTTTTGGTTGTGATTTCTTTACAATTTTCAAACACTACACACATCAAGAATTCTATTCAATCATGTACCGAAGCGGTATAGAATATTATGCTGGAAGAATGTCAGAATATCTTTTGTCTTGACTTCTTTTAGCGGGACAGCTTCAGCCCATCTGGAGAAGTATTCTGTCACGGCCAGTATGAACCGATGGCCTTTGGATGACGGAGGATCAATTGGGCCAACAATGTCGGTGCCCCAGACTTCGAAGGGCCACGCCGCCGCCGTAGGATGCAATGGATTGGGATGCTTGTGAATAAAATCACCGTGAATTTGGCAGATATAACATTTCTTTGCATGCTCTCCGCAATCTCGTATCATGGTGGGCCAGTAATACCCAAGTCGTTTAATTTGCAGTCACGTCTTGGGGCAAGATTGGTGAGCACCGCAAACGCTTGAGTGAACTTCTTTCATAACTTTTTGGGCTTCGGCCGATAACAGGCACCTGAGCCAGAGTTGGTCATATGACCTGCGGTATAGCGTGTCATTTACAAACACGTATCGGAGAGCTCTCTTCTTCAGCTGAACCCTCGCAGACCTTCCTTCGGGCAGCTTATCGTATCGGAAGTACTCTATGAAGGGTTCTCTCCAATCAGGCTCGTCTTGAACAATCGAAGCTTCTTCGGCGGGACTGCTCTTCTGTTCCGCGCTTTCCTCTTCTCGTAGAGAGACTGGGGGTAGAATTTGCCGGCTCCTGACTGTGATTAGAATTTCATCCATGTCAGGATCAGCCAGCTCTTTGGCTAAGCGAGCAAGTACGTCATCCTTTCCGTTCAACGCTCTAGGGACTCTCATTAGTTCAATGTGAGTGAACTGTTTCATGAGTTCTACCACCCGGCTTCTGTACCGAGCCAACTCGGGTTTGTATATCTTATAGTCGCCGCTTACTTGGTTGACGACAAGCTGGGAGTCACCGTAAACCCGCAGCCGAAGGATTTCCATGTCTATGGCGAGCTCCAAGCCAGCTATCAGAGCTTCATACTCAGCCTCGTTGTTTGTGCGAGGCTCGGTGAGAGCAAAAGAACGCCGTAGGGTTCCCATCGATGGCGTGATGAACACCAATCCTATCCCAGCTTTTATCTCCGGGACGCTTGATTTACTGGAGGTCCTTATCGATGAGGCCCCATCGAAGTAGAGCTCCCAACATGGCTCATCTCCCTCGAGGTGCAGCACTTGTTCGTCGGGTAACTCACAATTTAGCGGCGACCCTTCTGGTATAGGATGAGTGGCGAGGAAGTCTGCAAGAGCTTGCCCTTTCACTGCTTTCTGAGGAGTATAAACTATGTCAAACTCAAGTAACATGACAGCCCATCTTGCCATTCTGCCGGCTAGGCTTGCTTTGGTCATCAAGTGTTTGAGCGGGTCGACCTTGGAGATTAGCATAACCCGATGAGCCAGCAGATAGTGCCTCAGCTTCTTCACAGCAAATATCAGAGCCAGGCATTACTTTTCGATTGGGGAATAGTTGTGTTCTACCCCGACTAGAGTTCGATTAAGGTAGTAGAGGGCATGTTCCTTTCCCTCCTCGTTATTCTGGGCAAGGAGCGCACCGAGTGACTCATCTAGCGCGGCAGTGTAGAGAATCAACGGTTTATTTGGAATGGGAGCGGCCAGCACTGGAGGGTGCAACAAGTACTGTTTGATGCTTTCGAACGCTGCTTGACATTCGGCATCCCAGATAAAAGGAGCTCCTTTCTTCATGAGCTTTGAGAAGGGCCTACATCTCCCCGATAAATTTGAGATAAACCTCCGTATATAAGCAAGCTTGCCTTGAAAAGATCTTAGCTGCGTCAGACTCTTCGGAGAGGGCATCTCCATGATGGCCTTTATCTTTGATGGGTCAACTTCGATCTCTCGATGCCGGACTATAAAACCCAGGAATTTTCCCGATAACACGCCAAAAGCACATTTCAGAGGATTTATCTTCAGATCGTATTCCCTCAGTCTGGTGAGAACGGTCCTGAGATCTTAGATATGATCGGCCTTGGCTTGAGTCTTGACGACCAGATCATCAACATAGCATTCGACGACTTTATGGATTAGGTCATCAAAGATATAGTCATTGCCCTTTGATATGTAGCACCTGCGTTCTTCAGTCCGAATGGCATTATCTTGTAGCAATATATTCCGATCGGGGTTCGAAATGCTGTGTGTTTCTCATCCTCAGGCGACATCTTGATCTGATTGTATCCAGACAAGCCATCCATAAAGGTGAACAGCTCGTAATTTGAGGTGTCATCGACCATCATTTCCATGACCGGTAGCGGAAAGTCGTCTTTAGGACATGCCTTGTTGAGGTCCCTGAAATCGACACAAACTCGGATCTGCCTATTTTTCTTCTTCACTGGGACTATGCATGCGATCCAGTCCGCATATTTCTCTTCCCTGATAAAGCCGGCATCGATGGGTTTCTTGGTTTCCTCGATGACCTTTTCTTCCAACTCCCTTCTCATTCTTCGAGGAGCTTGTTTGACTGGCTTAGCATAAGGAGATATAGCCAACTTATGTACGACCACTTCAGGGGAAAGGCCAGGCATTTCTTTGTATGTCCACACGAAGCAGTCGACAAAGTCATGCAGCAGGGCAATTAGCTGCGCTTTCATTTCCTCTGATAAGAGCGAGCTGATGTAGGTCGGCCTTGGATTATCGGGAGTTCCTAAGTCAATCTTGGTTAGCTCGTCAAAGGTTGCTTGTCCGCCATCTTCGAGCTCTTGAGGAGCTTCTTCTGGCTCGGCCATCTCGTCATCACCATTTGATCTTTCGCTGGCCTCACCAACATGGACCATGTAGCACGCTTTGGAATCAGGTTGAATGTAGCTCATGCCCCGTTTATCTGGAATTCGTCCATCGATGAGCGCTCGGACCTGGGGCGGATGCCACAGCCCTTCGTAAAAATTTGCTTCGGACTCCGTTTGATATAACCGGCATCCGCACTTTTTGAAGTATTCCCGCATCTCGGGCGCATAGTATCTGGGATTGAGGACGGCCCATATGTCTCTCTCGTATGGAAGGCATGCGACAGACAAATCGTCCGGATGCACAACGGGGTTTGACCCATAAAACAGGATGCCCTTTTGTCCACTTTTCCTCCCGGGAACGTAGAAAGTTTTCAGCTGGTCCACGGTGGAGACTGACAATGCGTCGAGCTCTTTGCACATTCGTCCCGACACCCTTGTGATGTCCAGGGACCCTTCTGCGACTTCGAAGGTCTCTCGTAGTTTCGCCTGCTGCATGGGGGGCCAATCTGCACAGCTGTTGCACGGCAGGTCTTCTTCTTCTGACTCTTCAGTGTCACTGCCAAGATGAGGGCGGACTTTGCTGTTAAATGGGCCTTCAGTAACAGATTCGTCTGTATCGCTGCCAAAATGAGGGCGAGTTTTACGGAAGGACGGGCTTCCAGTGTCAGACTCATTAGTGTCGCTGCCGAAATGCGGGCGCACTTGGGCGTTTTTGCTTTTGAAAGTGACAGCTGGCGCAGATTTGCTTTTGAGTCTTGGGGCCGGTCTATCCTCAGTCAGTTGTGGCTTAGCATTTTGGTGGTTCATAAAGTACCGAGAATCTTCATAGCGGACTTCATGCACACCGAACGGCTGGATGTCTCCGTTGATGCGTTTTTCTTCGCCATTTTTAGTATACTTCATGCATTGATGGAGAGTTGACGGGACGATGCCGTAATCGTGGAGCCACGGCTGTCCCAAGAGAATCTTATAAGATGTGTCGGCGTCGATTACGTATATCTTAGCTTCAGTTTGCAGATCCCCAAATTTGATTGGCAAAGCTATAGACCCCAGAACTTGCTGGCAATTTTGGTTGAAGCCTTGAATGACAATCCTTTCCCTTGACAGGTGTCGGACGTCCATTGACAAACTCTTCAAAGTTCGCAAGTTCATGATGTTCACTGAGGACCCCGGATCAATCAATATGCGATTAATTCGATCTCCGTCGCTGTACCCGGTCACGTAAAGCGGCCGATTATGCTCAGCCGTTCCCAGTAGCAAGTCTTCATCCTTAAATGTGACTGCGGCGGCATGCAAAGTGTGCTGGGCTTCTTTCATATTAATTTCCGTAAAGTGAGCCTGATACCGCTCGGGGTTTTGTAGAGCATGAATGAGAACATCTCTAAGCTCCTTAGATAGGACCAAGGCGTCGTAGATGCTCAGGAGAGACGGAAGCTTCCGGAGATGTGCCAAGACATTATAGTCCACCGAGGAAGGACTTATGTTTTCATCAGCCAGTTCTCTGTCATCTTCCTCATTAGCCACCTGTTTTTCCTTCCCTTTTGGGGCGTTGCCCTGATTTGGCGGTAGAGCCCTGCCGCTTCTGAGCTGGATTTGATTGGCCTTTGTGGCGAGCTCCTCATCCTCTTCGGGAAAACAGAGATCCTCCTCAGAGTCACTGCCCAGATGGATGGCGTAGCAGGTAACTATAGGGATCTCTTTATTGGAGTCTTCTTCTAACTCCTCCAGAATTTCAGCCGCTCGTACAGGGAGGAACTCCTTCAACTGAATCAGAGTTCTTTCCTTCTGTTCATATTCTTCGAGGGAATCGATATATTTTTGAATGGTCGATCTCCCTGCAGACTCCTTTTCACGCCGAGCTGCACTTTTCTTCTTCTTGAGCTTCTTGGATTTTGAGCCTGATGGAGCCACATTGGCAGCTGGGCTGGTAGGCTTCTTTTGCCCTTCCCATTCCGTCCTGGGTTCTTTCCGAAGTAGCTTTATCATCTTCTTCGTCTTATTAGATATGTGCGTACTCCACGGAGGCCGCGATGAGTCCGTTTCATTTCTCAGGGCAGCGGGTTCGGCTGTCTGCTCCCAAAAGGCTTCAGTTTCTGTCTGTATAAAGTTGGTGGTTGCAACTTGATTGTTCACCAACACACTTTTGGATAGCTCGATCTCTCCAGCCTTGTACTGCTTCTCGACCCAGTCTTTGAAGATATAGCAATTCTCGATCGCATGGCTCACTACTCGGTGGTACGGGCAATACAGAGGATTGTCGGTCATTTTAGCTTCTTGGGGTCTTTTCGACTCCGGCAATTGTAGACCGTTGTTCAAGGCATCTTTAAATATCTTTCAGACCTTGTCCTTTCTGAAAGAGTAAACCTTGTTCTTTTTCTCCTCTAGGGAAGGCCCATCTCCTCCCAGCAATGGCTTTCGAGACCGGTTGGTTTTGGATTCGTCCGCCCTTCGCTTTTCTTCATTGTCGGACGCATTGAAGACATTGGTACTGCTGGAACTCCCGCTTCTACGGCTGTCGTCCCGCTTGCTTTTCCAAGTTTTGTCTCTCTGAGAGTCTGGCGGGGACTCTTGCTTCGAGCGTTCCAGCATTTGGACTTTCTTGGTTAGCTCCTGAAATGTCTTGAGGCCCGCTGTACACAAGAATGGGACCATCCAATTACTGAGGTTCCTAATGAGAAGGCTGACGGACTGGTCCTGCTCCAGCGGCGGTTCGCACTTGACCGTGAGATTACGCCATCGGGCGATAAAGTCAGTGTTGCTTTCATTCTTCCCCGGCTTGGTCCTCACAAGGTCGGCAATGGAGATTTTATCACTGACACTCATGAACCTTTGCCGAAACAGGGACTCCATTTGGGCAAAGGTAATGACGGACCCGTCCGGTATACTCGCATACCAGTCGAAGGCGACGCCGGTCAGGCTGTTGACAAACTGACGAAGAAAGAGTGCGTCATTGCCTCCTGTATTTCCGCATGATGCTTTGAAGTGGGCGACGTGCTGATTTGCATTCCCCGTTCCATCAAATCTTCCGAACTTAGGAATGACGTAGCCGCTTGGGAACTCAATCAGATCATACTGCGCGGGGTATGGCCGCCCACTACTGCCGATTTCTTTCTGAGCTTCGGCTTCGGCCACCAATGTTTTAACGTTGCTGGTGACCAAATCCATTATCCGATCCTGTGTTAGCGGGATAGTGCTATCTGGGGCCAAGGCGTCCCCAGAAGCGGAATGTGGCCGACTTTCATGCGGCTCGACCAGTCTTGGTCCTAAAGGAACAGGCATTGGCTGCCTCGGATTATTATCACCCGGCTGATTAGTAGCGGCTTGTGCTTGATTGGGAGGCGCTCGAGCAATTTGAGCCGTAAGCTGCATCACCACGTTCGTTAAGTCGTCAATCTTCGAATAGAGCTTGGCCATCTCTTTATCTTTGCTCCTGAGCTGTTTTCGAAGCTCTTGAAGCAGCTCTTGCTCCGCAGTCCTGGGGCGGAAAGTCGGCTCTTCCTCGCTGTCCGAGCTTGACTCTGCATGGACCGAGGGGGCTTTCTGCCTATCATCCTCATCGAGAGGGTTTTCTTCATCCAGCGGGGGTGGCTGTTCTTGGGCGGCGGCAACCACATTCAGGCTAGATTGGGCTTGGGATGTGGTGGCCCCATCCTTACTTTTGCTGCGAAGGTTGTCACTGGTGCGCCCGCCCGCCATATAGACCGTATGGATGATATATCTGGCCGTCTTTTTATCATTGGCAGCCGATTTCACGGATCGCTGTCTTGACCCCCTTGCTTCGGTAGCTGGTAGTCGATTGAAGGTGGCTGGCCTAACCAGGTTCTTAAATGGTGCTGGCGCTTCTTTTCTGGATTTGCCCCGCTGCTTTCGTGCGTCACAGAGCGCCTGATAGACCCTTGAAGAGACAGTGTCATACTTTTTCTGTTGGGACCGGGACACGTCTCTTTGTAGCACTGTTTGGACCGCTATCTTCTTGATTCTGGCGGTCATGGCCTTTTTCTGAACCCACTTCAGAGGCTTGAAGGAATTGCTGATTCTTACGTCCGACTCAGCCGTCGTCACGGGGCAACCCTGCACTTGGAACTTCACACGATTCCATTTGGCCGAATCCTTAGCCCTCTTGTTGGCTCGATACCTGAGCCGCTTCTGCCTTAACTTTTCTGTTCTAAGCACCTGACAGACTTTGGCTCTTTGGGAAGACGTCGCAGACCGGGCGATGGAGGGCCTTGGAGATACGCTCGATTGTGCATTTGTTGGAGTCGTCGCCTGAGCTCGTCCGCAACATTTGATGTTGCCCTTTGTACCGAAGTTCTTGCCCCCCGCTGGAGCGCCAGGGAGTCGTTCAGACACCATCTTAAGTTTCGGTTGTGGTGCCTTAGCAATCACAACATTCGGCCTCTTGCCCCTTGGGACCGGCTTGGCCACCTGTTCCGCTGGGATTTCCGTCAGATGAGCGCTTCCGGCAGGGTAGATGATGACGGAGCCAAACTGGCGGGGCGGTTCCTCCCACTGTCGACTGAGGCTTGCGGGGAGAACCACACGAGCGTTGATCTTGACCACGTACGGAATCAGAGTCACGTTGGAAGCTGAATTCGTCTGGGGAGACATTGTCGTCGAAGGTTGATTGCTGCATAGAAAAAAAAACATCATTTCAGTATAGACAATCGATATGTATATTGATTGAGTTCGCATGAACGTTTAACCCGAAATATGGAAGGAGAGATTGGTCCCACCGGGCGTGCCAGAATCTGTAGGGTGTTTTTCGTCACCCCATTGAGATGGGAATACGCGCGCGCTTGTCAGGCGCATTACAGATTTCCCCTGCCTAGGGTAGGCCGGGTTTAATGACTGTGGGGGTCCGAATCTCCGGCAGCCGCGGACTAAGCTGCCGTTAATTACCCCTCGCCTTTGGGGCGAGGGAACCTCTGATTAACGGGTTAAACTGGTCATGCGAACTCAATGTGCAGTGTACGTGTGTTTTGTTTTAGGGGGGTTTAAATATATCGGGAGCCACGCAGAGTTTTTATGGGGGTCCCGCTACCCGGATAGCGGGCTGGGGGTCAAGGGGGCTAGCAGCCCCCTTGCGGGGTGCGGGGCAGCGTCCCGTTAGATTTTTTTTCTAACAGGGACAGTGTCGTGGAGTATGTGTGTATGTACATATGTATACATATGTATAAATATACATGTATATATATAAAAGGGGAAAAGACATCCAAAGGATGTATACATATGTATAAATATACATGTATATATATAAAAGGGGAAAAGACATCCAAAGGATGCGTAGGGCAGCACTTTGGGCGCTGTGTGCCTAGGTGCCGTGCGCTCAGACGCTAGAGTGCCACGTGTCGGCACGTGGGTGCTCTGCGCTTGAGCGCTGGGTGCTTGAGCGCAAGTGCGCCACGTGTTGGCTTGGGGGCGACTTGCGCTTGAGCGCAAGCGCGCCACGTGTCGGCACCGGGGCGACCTGCGCTGGAGCGCTTGCGCTTGAGGGCAAGCGCGCGCCACGTGTCGGCACCGGGGCGACCTGTGCTGGAGCGCTTGCGCTTGAGCGCAAGCGCGCCACGTGTCGGCACCTGGGCGCTTTGCGCTCGAGCGCTGAGCGCTGGAGCGTAAGCGCGCCACGTGTCGGCACGCGGGTGTTCTGCGCTTGAGCGCCGGGGAGAAAAAGAGGCTTTTAGCCTAAAAAAAATTTCTCGGAAGAGAAATCAGAGAGGAGTTGGACTCCTGAGTGTTTTTTTTTTTTGGGTTTAGTGAAAGATGTTCTTCTTCCTCCTCTGTTAGCTGGATCTTGAAGATCAAGAGATATGGGATTTTTTAAAAATCTCTTCTTTTTTAGATCTAGTAACAGATCCAAGTTCCCCTTTGTGGGTTTGGTGGTGAAAAAATATTTTGTTTTTTAAAAAGAAGAGTAAAACTCTTGATTTAATTCAAGAGAAAGAAGAAGGTTTTGGAACCTTGAAGAAGGAGAAAAGATCTCAGATCTGGAAAATTTTTAGAGAGAGAAAAAAAAGTTGTTGAGATATTTCATTATTTTTGTCTTTATAGGCTATATACTTTACACATAGCCCCTTGGGCTTCACAAAATGGCATTTTGCCTATCCCATGGCTCATGTG
Source organism: Agapanthus africanus (assembly GCA_030015575.1). Taxonomy (NCBI): domain Eukaryota; kingdom Viridiplantae; phylum Streptophyta; class Magnoliopsida; order Asparagales; family Amaryllidaceae; genus Agapanthus; species Agapanthus africanus. The sequence continues at coordinate 175,790,105 of CM057350.1, read as the reverse complement.
CCATTTCTTTTTGCACATAAGTCATGGGCTTTACAAAAATTTGGCTTTATACCTATTTTTCTTACATTTATCCATAAAATAAAAGAAATACAACAAAATTATTTATTACAAAATTTTTATCTTGGCATGGGGGAAGGCCGGCCGCTTCATGTTCGGGCTCGACCCGGGCATGGACCCACTAGATCTGGGCTTGGGACTACTTGGCTTGGGGTTGACTTTGATTTTGACTTGGTCAACCGGGATGTAAATTTTTACCCCAACAGCCGGGGGCAGCATCTACCGCCTCCTCCCTAGGGGCTGCCCCCGCCGCACGATCCCGGGGAGAGGATCCGACCCCTACTTCCCGGGAGGACTCAGGCTTAACTAAAGGGTCTCTAGAACCTACTCCTATGACATCTACTGACTCTACAAAGGGAGACATCTAATTTTGAGAAGAGGGATCCTCGGGAAACGAAAGCGGAAGAGAGAAGACGAGCGTCGAGCAATCAGGACTTAGAACGGGAAAATATGAAGGAGTAGGGGCCCTGGAACGGGCCCTACCCCTATTTATCACCGCAAGAGACCTCATCCAACGGCACCCTTCATCTCCCGCCAAAATGTCTCCTCGCATCCAACGGCTCTGATTGCTCCACTTATCGTTCCCACACTGGACCGCGCCCCGTCAGACGCCGCAGGTCTGCACACGTCGCGTCGGCCAACCGACGCTCGACACGTGGACCATCGCTTCAGTGGCAGGATGCACGAACCGGCTCACCTTCCTTAAATGCAGAGATCTCGCTCTGATTCGCTGGCAGAAAAGACAGCTGACAGCCCGGGAACGCGTCCCGACGAAACCTTAGGAGGGAGCTCACCCCGGGCGGCCCGGCAGTCCACTCCTCTGACCTGACCCGCTAGCTGGTCAGGAAAAGAGTGGGGGACTATTGATGATGCTCAATATTGGCGGTCTCCAAGATCAGGACACGTGGCAGATGACATGTCCCAGAACTCAAAAGAAAGGGCCACAGGGGCCGACCAGGCCACCCCTGTACCCAACCCGCAAGCACAAGCTGGCTCACCTCGGAGCCCCCGAAATTTGGCCTCCTCGGCCTCTCAGCTCGCCCCGAGCTACCACAAGACCGAAAACTCCTCGGCCCTCGCGCTCGTTCCCGAGCTCCTTTGCCAAGACCATCTTTCTTGGTTCCTCCAACCGACCAACTCCACCACTCGCAGGCATAACCGCCGCTCCGCAAATCTCACCACGCGCAAATTCTCCGCCAGCAACATCCCACGTTCCACGCCATCACGATCCCCATTAATGGGCGATCCGCTCTTTACGCGGGCGTGACGTAAGGAGCGTAACTGCCGACGAGATTCTCGCGCCTGCTGCTGTGTGCTGCCGCCACTATATAAACACTCATCACGGAGGGGTCAAGTAAGCCATTTTTATTCCACTTAGCCGTTACTCTGCTCAGATCTCGTACTAACTTGATCGTCGAAGGGTCCTCGGTGGTACCAAATCACTCCGGGACTTCTTTAAAGGTACTCGGCGTTAAACTCCTCAAATCACTAATCTCCTCAAAACCCATTGAGAGCCGCACGCAACAAGAGATCACCTTCCAAATCCACCAGGAGATCGACGGAAGACAACATCTGAGGGAGACTCGAAAAGGACCTCCATCAGCATCAAAACAAGCATGGGGATTCTCATGATTTGAAAGCATCTTGTTCCCACGATTAGGTCTTGTACCCCTATATTGGAGAAAGCTATATATTGTGACATGTCTGGGATTATTACATTAACAAAAAAAGATCATCAAAGTTGAGCCCTTATGTATGTGCTATGTAGCCTATGTTTGGGGAATATTTTCATCTCCAATAGTTATTTTGGTCAGTATCCACATTCTTTTCACTGTACAACAATTAGCTTGCTTAATGTAACCAGAAGATGATATTACCAGGAAACATGAAGAGTTTCTAACATTACAAAATGAGAGACAGAAACCATAGTTACAAGAAACTTGTTAATTTGTTATGGGTGACTAAAAACAGAGAGAAAACAAAACAATGATATCTTCTTTGAATATGGGTGTACATAAAATACGTACTAAATCTTGATGCCGACCAAAATGATTTACATAAAGCTCCTTATGATGATATGCGTGGTGGCGCTTACTGCTTAGTCATCGTCGTCGAACTCCCTGGTTAGCAACACAAAAGAAACATAATCTTGTTAAAATCACATTAGTGACTGCAGGTTAGTAACACAAGAATTTTTGCAAATTTATGAAACATGCACGCGCACATACACCCAACATCTATAATCTAAAATGTTGTGCAATGTAAAGTTTGCAAAGACCAATTCCTCGTATTTATACTTTTGATATACCATATGGATTTGGGACACAGCATCCGTACAAGCGGAAGGTGATGTTTGCGTTAGGAATGTGCATGAGAGCTTTTTATTAAGATTTGCTATAAGAGCTATTGATATTCATATCCAAACACATGCAATTGCAATAGGAATATTTTTCTCGCTCTGATCCTGCACTCCATGCATGAAGCATATATATATCGTCATATGTAGAAAGCTAATGTCTAGAGATGATACTACAGTAATTTCAATATATTTTGTATAGGACGGACTCTTGAGTTCGGCTCTTTCATCCCAAAAAAAATGTCTAGAGATGATACACGGCCCTTTTTTGTTGATAATAAATGCATTGCTTCTGCGGGAGTCGAATTAGGGGCTTTTGTGGGTTAAGGCCGGTTGTCGCTTTCTAAAGAAAGCTGGCAATAGTATATAAATCGAAGTTAAAACTTAGAAAGTTTTGTTTAAAATCTATGGAAATGCATAACCCAACTGTACCAATCGAAAAGACTAGCTAGCTACCAATAGTCCGATAGTCTTTCCAGCGAACGTAATTATTTCCATAAAAACGCAAGAATGTGTGTGTTCTAAATCACAGAGTGAATCGTTGTTGAGGTTATCGTTGTTTGTGTATCTATTCCTGTATCTCATCTTTATGCAAGTCTTTTCCTATCAAAATGGGTCGGTTATGAGGCACAACTTAAACTCAAAACGTAGTACATACGAACTACGACAACTTTAAGCTCGGTGCCAAATTCTAGCCTATATAACTACTTAGAGAGAGGGTTATGAATCAATGTTACAAGGCCATTAATCACACAAACCCTATAAATTGTCTCGACCTAGTGGAAAACCGACAAAGAAGATGATGAACAACAGTGGAATTCCATTTGCAGTTGACGCATAAACAAATTGGAGTCAGAGAACAAAGATGAGCCATAGAACCAATTGGAGTCATATTACAAATATCAATGCTCGTTATGTTATGTGTGCATCTCTAAAGAACAAATTAAGTCAAATAAACAAATTGGAGTCGCGCTCCTCAAATCTCTCAGTATCTTAACATGGGTTTATATGCGTGCAATGAAAGTTTCGCGGACCAGATAAAATGGAAAAATGAGAAAAAGATGACCTGAAAAGTTTTCAGTCCAAAGGTGAGCATACAAATGGAGCCACAACATTTTCATGGTTGCAACAAGATAGGGAAAAGAAATACGGTACCTGGGATCAAGATAGCGTGGTTGAATCCCAGAGTCTTGGCATGTGGTGCAGGTTAAAGAACCTGCACCATCGCAGTTGACGCATTTTGAGACTTCAGTTTCACCAGCACCAAGGACTACGGTCACATTTCCCGTCCCTGTGCAAAATCTGCATTGTTCTGGAAATATGGGCTAAGCATTTCAATTTCATGCTTTACTCCTTTATTCACCGATTAAAGCTAGCAAAAACCCACCAATGAGCTGTAGCTCAGTTGTATGGGCACTTCCTCTCTTGGGAAGAGTGCGGGATTCGAACCTCAGAACCCAGAAGGAGAAGTGGTCACAAATTAACGTTTTCGGGACAAATTAACGTTTTCGGGGCAAATTCGTGGATCCTTTGGGTGCATGTGAACGTTTTCGGGGCAAATTCGTGGGTCCCTGGATGCATGTGTTTTGTGTGCTTGTGTGTTGTATGAATAGGTTAGAGCTTACGCCCAGTCCCAAAAAATTTTAAAAAAAGGCTAGCAATTACCTGTATAATATGATTAATGTAGATTAACATACATTGTCTATCGTGTAATTGATGAGAAATTATAACTAGAGGGGAAAATTAGGCATAGGCTTTTTCAGTGCAGATCCTACCAAAATAAATTCAATTGTATGAGATTTCGATTGAACAAGTATACTTCATTCATCGTGCAATATTGAATTTTTGAAAAACTATACAATTAATTAGTTGGGTTAATTGCCCAAACACCCTTGTAGCTTACCCTGTGCGACACTTATACACCCTCAAGTGACGTATTGGCAGGAATGCCCCTTCCGCTCATGGATCAGCTAATGCCCCAATTCAACCCTAAACAACGGAAACAAATTCTAAAGCAAAATATAGCCAATCTAGTATTGAATTTTTGAGCATTTTTTTTGTGGTTTCAATCGATGAACACAGGGGGTGTTTATGCCAATAAATTTCTTGATGGGTATAAGCGCCACACTGGGTAAACTACAGGTGGCTTCTTAGTTGTTACTTTTGAATCATGCATGCTTGAACAAATATTTTTTGTTTGTGTTAGGTGCAGCTCAACCATAGGGTCCTAACTATAGAATTTTGATACATATTGGTTGCATGCATGAGCAGATCGATGGAGCCGATTATAGATCAGCAACCTAGCTAAACTTAGTAACATGGCCTATATATTCATAATTGTGCCAATATACATCAAAAACAAGACAGAGACCAATTATCATCCATGATCTAAGGTTGCTAATTTTTCTGCTATATATAGTTTGCAACATGTGTTAGAATACAAAATATATTCTCTTAACCCACACATAACTTCAAAATTTTGGTGCAGCGGAAGGGTCATTTCACATGGTATAAGAGCAACCCGGATTAAATTAAAAATACTAATGTGCAAAAGCCCTTCGGCCCAAAGGTCTTTTGACCGGAGGAGGCGTGTTAGAATATATATAAAATATATTCTCTCAATTCTAATCATAAATTTGAAGTTTTGGTGCGTTGGAACGGACATTTCACATCATAGTCATTAATGCTCTTACATTGTAAGCTTCTTTTGACATTTTGACACTAATTCTAAAATCGGTTTCTGAAAAATTCAGCAAAATGTGGACTTGCGAGCACCGGACCCATTACATGGGAAACAAGGCTGTGTGTTCTCCCTCTTAGCCTGCAACACAGCAGAATATAACTACATCAAATGCGCAATTTACATAATCAAATACAAATCAAGAAAGAAACTTACAGCGCTATCAATCTGTGCCTCACAAAACACGGGGATTCCAATGCCCAGGGTGAGGCTTACAACGCCGACAGAGATAGCTACAACCTGCAAATTTTTACCAAAAGAAAAAAAATAATTATAACAAGTAAACAATGGGATAGGATAGAGAAAGAAAAAGCATAATGTATGCGATTTGTACAGTGTCCTGGTCGAGCTCAAGGGCTCTAATGGGAAGATACGACGAGGGTTGGCGTCAGATTTTGGGGGGTTAGAGAGAAGAATTTAGAGAGAGCTTTGGATGAGAAGATGAGGAGGATAAGAAGGGAGAAGAGTGGCCACGAAGAGAATGTGCCATTGATGGATAGGCTCAGTTCTTTCTCTTGTTAGTTCTTGATGATGCTCGGTACTGCGAACTTCCCAGATCACGACACGTGACAGATGACGTGTCATGAGGCTTACGGGATGGGAGCAAGAACGGTACATTGGAATCGTACCCCAGGCCTTCCTCCTGAGAATGTTCCCGACTATCGGTGGTCTTCCAGATCACTCCTATGCTCGTCTTACAAACAACCATTGGCTCGTCTCCGAGCCCTCCAGCACGCTGTGCTTCCTCAGCCCACCTAGCTCGCCTCCGAGCTATCACAGAACCAAGCTTGCTCGGTCTCCCGCTTGTCTCCGAGCCTCCTACCGAGCTCAGCTTCCTCGGTATCACCAACCGACCAATAGCACAGATCACAAGCGTCTCCGCCATGGCTCCGCGAATCTCGCCATACGCGAGATATCAACCACCCACGATCCCGCGTTCCACACCATCGCGTTCCCCCCTTTAACGAGCGTATCTGGTCATTAATGGGGGATCCCGCCTTTCACGCAGGCGTAACGGCCGGCGTGAATCTCGCGCCCGCCAGCCCATGGATGCCAATATATAAACCCCTCTCTCAAACGACTCAGGTAAGACACTTTTTACCCCAATAGGCCGTTACGCTGCCTAAATACCTCAATTAACTTGATCGTCGGAGGGTCCACGGTGGTAAAACCGCCCTGGGACTTCTTTGCAGGTAGCTCGGCTTCATTCCCAAATCAAGCCCACTGAGATCCACACGCATCAAGAGGTAGCCCTCAGATCTAATCTCAGACATCTATCACCGCTCGCTGCAGATCAACGAAAGACAACATTTGCTCCATCAGTTGGCGCCGTCTGTGGGAACCGAAAAATTCCGCTCAACGAAAGTAGATCTTCCGATCTCGAACTCATGGCGATTGATCATCGTGACGATCCAAGCTCCAGCCGCCGTCCTCCCCACAACGAAGACGCGGGAGGATCCCCTCCTCCCCCGAACGGCATTCACGCACTGTCTGCGCGGATAGATCAGATCGTGTCTGTCGTGGATGCGCTTGTCTATGTCCAAACGGCGGGGCAAGCTCCCCAAGTCGCCGCTCCCCCATCTCGGGAGCGACACATAGGGAGAGAAGACGATGCCCGCGCCGGCGCATCCGAGCACCGCCACGCTATCTCCGGCGGCCACAGATCCCCCGTGGTGACCAACTCGATGACCCGGTGGGCACCTCACAGCTCGACGCCGAGGTCTTATGAAAGAGCGCCCCGTCCTGAGGCCAATCGCGCCCCTGTCCCTCCCAAGGAGGTGTCGGTCAGCTCGCCTGCTCTCAGGCATGGCCGGCGTCCTCTCCCTCGACAGGTTCGCGCGGACGGGACTCACCACGGCAGCTCGAGGACGACCTCGCCAGGAGACCTGAGGAAGCTCATAGAACGGAACCAGAACCGCGGCCAGGCACAGGTCGCCAGGAGCAGGGGCCATAAATCCGAGTATCCGAATCCTCAGGATACCACGACCGACTCGATGCCCTCGAAAAGAAAATTGTGGGTATACATCGGGAGAGTCGTCCTTCAAGCGACGGGGCTAAATACGCCGTCGACTCGCTTACGAGGCCCTTCACCGAAGAGCTGCTCGTTGTCCACGTCTCCTCTAGGAACAAGCCCTCGAAGGTATCCCTCTTCGACGGAAAGTCCGATCCGAAAGACCACTTGGACGCGTTCACAGCAGGGATGAGCTTCCAGGACAACTCCGACGCCGCACAATGTCGGGTATTCCCCGCCACTCTCATCCGTTTTGGACGAGACTGGTTCTGAGGACACACGCCACGCTCCATCTCTACCTTCGATGAGCTGGCCACCCAGTTCCTCGGCCACTTCGTCGGGAACAGACGGCAGAAGCGGACAGTCGATCATCTCTTCACTATAAAGAGCGGGGACAAAGAATCCTTCAAAGGATACGTCACCCGCTTCTACAACGCCCTCCTTGAGGTCCCAGAGCACCGGGACGAGATGGTCATCACAGCCCTTAGGTCGTGTCTTAGGCACAAAGAGTGGCTCCGCTCCTTTGCATTAGTGCAAGCTAAGACCATGGCTGAGGTAAAAGCCTGGACCGAGCGAGAGATCCAGCTCAAGTCCGAGGTGAACGCGAACCTACCTCGGACAGACCCGACTGATCAGAAGAAGAGGCGAAAGAGGATAAAAAGAAGATTGAGCGGCCAAAACCCTACTCCACAAAGTTCCAGGAGTACGCCCCGCTCAACATCTCCAAGACAGAGTTGTTTGAGGAGGCGAAGGGCGAGAGATTCTTCAAACTGCTCGGCAGACGAAGAGCTACCCTGCTCGGTCCATCCTTAGCGGGTAACTTCTTACCCATCTACGCTAAGAATCAAAGCCCTCGCTAAGAGACAACCGAGCAACTACCCTGCTCGGTCCATCTTTAGCGGGTAACTTCTTACCCATCTAAGCTAAGGATCAAAGCCCTCGCCAAGAAGCAACCGAGCAGCTACCCTGCTCGGTCCATCCATGGCTGGTAGTTCACTACCCACCGACGCCAAGGATCAAAGCCCTCATCAAGAGGCAACCGAGCAGCTACCCTGCTCGGTCCATCCATGGCTGGTAGTTCATTACCCACCGACGCCAAGGATTAAAGCCCTCGCCAAGAGGCAACCGAGCAGCTACCCTGCTCGGTCCATCAATGGCTGGTAGTTCACTACCCACCGACACCAAGGATCAAAGCCCTCACCAAGAGGCAACCGAGCAGCTATCCTGCTTGGTCCATCCATGGCTGGTAGTTCACTACCCACCGACGCCAAGGATCAAAGCCCTCGCCAAGAGGCAACCGAGCAGCTACCCTGCTCGGTCCATCCATGGCTGGTAGTTCACTACCCACCGACGCCAAAGATCAAAGCCCTCTCTAAGAGGCAACCGAGCAGCTACCCTGCTCGGTCCATCCATGGCTTGTAGTTCACTACCCATCGATGCCAAGGATCAAAGCCCTCGCCAAGAGGCAACCGAGCAGCTACCCTGCTCGGTCCATCCATGGCTGGTAGTTCACTACCCACCGACGCCAAGGATCAAAACCCTCACCAAGAGGCAACCGAGCAGCTACCCTGCTCGGTCCATCCATGGCTGGTAGTTCACTACCTACCGACGCCAAGAATCAAAGCCCTCGCCATGCGGCAACCGAGCAGCTGCCCTGCTCGGTCCATTCTTAGTGGGTAAATTCTTACCCATCTACGCTAAGGATCAAACCTCTCGCCAAGAGGCAACCGAGCAGTTACCCTACTCAGTCTATTCTTAGCGGGTAACTTCTTACCCATTTACCCTAAGGATCAAATCCCTTGCCAAGAGGCAACCGAGCAGCTACCCTGCTCGGTCCATCCATGGCTGATAGTTCACTACCCACCGACGCCAAGGATCAAAGCCCTCACCAAGAGGCAACCGAGCAGCTTCCCTGCTCGGTCCATCCTTAGCGGGTAAATTCTTTCACATCTACACTAAGGATCAAAGCCCTCGTCAAGAAACAACCGAGCAGCTACCCTGCTCGGTCCATCTTCACTACTCACCGATGCCAAGGATCAAAGCCCTTGCCAAAAGGCAACCGAGCAGCTACTCTGCTCGGTACATCCATGGCTGGTAGTTCACTACCCACCGACGCCAAGGATCAAAGCCCTCGCCAAGAGGAAACTGGGCAGCTACCCTGCTCGGTCCATCCATGGCCGGTAGTTCACTACTCACTGACGCCAAGAATCAAAGCCCTCGCCAAGAGGCAACCGAGCAGCTACCCTGCTCGGTCCATCCTTAGCGGGTAACTTCTTACCCATCTACACTAAGGATCAAATCCATCGCCAAGAGGCAACCGGGCAGCTACCCTGCTCAGTCCATCCATGGCTGGTAGTTCACTACCCACCGACGCCAAGGATCAAAGCACTCGCCAAGAGGCAACCGAGCAGCAGCCTTACTCGGTCCATCCTTAGCGGGTAAATTCTTACCCATCTACGCTAAGGATCAAAGCCCTCGCCAAGAGGCAACCGAGCTGTTACCCTGCTCGGTCTATCCTTAGCGGGTAACTTCATACCCATCTACACTAAGGATCAAAGCCCTAGCCAAGAGGCAATCGAGCAGCTACCCTGCTCGGTCCATCCATGGCTGGTAGTTCACTACCCACCGACGCTAAGGATCAAAGCCCTCACCAAGAGGCAACCGAGCAGCTGCCCTGCTCGTTCCATCCTTAGCGGGTAACTTCTTACCCATCTACGCTAAGGATCAAAGCCCTCGCCAAGAGACAACCGAGCAGCTGCCCTGCTCAGTCCATCCATGGCTGGTAGTTGCTACCCACCGATGCCAAGGATCGAAGCCCTCGTCTAGAGGCCATCGATCAGCTTCCATGCTCGTTCCATTCTTAGTGGGTAACTCCCTACCCATCTGTGCTAAGGGTCAGAAGTCCTCAACCTCGGCGACGCCGACCGATCTTAAGAGCGGTGGTCGCCGGTCCAACCCGATGTATCTTCAATGAGCGATCACCACCTCGACTTCTAGGCCACAAGGACGCCGATCTTACACCGACCTTTTGTAACATTTCGGAAAAATAAAAATATTATTTTTGGAAATTTAATATTAAAATAATATATTTCGCGAAAAATATTCGATTTGCGAATAGGGATTTTTTGTAAAATGATATAAGTATATACCAATATTTGGGAATTAATCGGAGATTAAAATGATTTATTTATTTTAATGATATTTATCGGATTTTGGATAAAATCTGTGTTTTTACATTTTTCATAAATTTTGCAACATGTCATGTGCATGTGTGCATGTGTGTGTGTTTGTGAGTTAGAGAGAAAAAGAAATGAAAATAAAAAGGAAAAACAAAGAGAAAAGTGAAATGAGTGTGAAAAAGAGTTAATGATAGAAAACAAAAATGAGATATTTGTGAGAGAGTAAGTGTAGGGAAAGATATTTATGAGGAGAGTGAGGCTAAGAGAGAGAGGGAGAGAGCCTTGGCTGCCTATTTTCCATTGTTTCTTCATAATACTTCTTCTTCTTCTTCAACCTTCACTACCTCATACACCATCGCTGATTCTTTCTCAAAACCTCATGCACACTTCACATAAAACATGCACATACCCATTCTAAGCCTTTTGAACCATCCAAGTTGGATTTTGAAGACTTGGGCAACTTAAGAAAGTTCTTTAGTTGCAGTTAAGGTAATTCATTCACTTTAGAATAGTGAAGACTTAGTCAATGTTTCAAGCTTGGATGAAGTTTGTAGAACATTGACCAAGTCCACTCTTTTGTCATTCCTTAAGAGATAAATATCAAACCCTAGGTTTAACCCTAGCATGGTATAAGTCTCATACATTCATGTTGCAAGTGTAACCTAGCATGACACAATAATATATATCACATATATATTTTGTGTGCAAATAGAAAACAATACATATATCACATATATGTAAAGTGTATCAAATGTGAGAAAAGAAATCTTAAGTGAGCTAATATTAGTTAATATAATATAATATATCAAATATATAATTATACATTAAATTATTAAATCAACTCTTGATTTAATAATCCGGCTATATCATATACAACCGACTAATATCATTTGAATCAACTTATCGAATCAACACTTGATCCGATAAACCGGCTATATCATATATAACCGACCGATATCACATATCGCGAGAATGGAATGCGGTATCACATACACGCATTAATCTCGGTCCCGTACATATCACATATGTGCTCCTACTCCATTTCGCTTGAGCCAGGAAACCTCTGTGTAGGACTCTAAAGGCTCGTTAATACGCCGGCAGTAGATAATGATCATATCAAACACTCACAAGCCGTAAGCGGTCTGCTAAACGTAACGGCCACCTGGATATTGAGCGATCAGAAGATCAACAAGTAAGCCTGCTCAAACTCCTACGAATCCAATCAGTAACACTACCGTACAGTCCGGTCTCTTCGTCTGATATGTCGCATATCACAGCCTGGTGGTGGTATAACGTCAGACCCCAATAGCCTGATAAGTCATGCCGATGTAAGGTCCATAACGGTTTGAGAAACTACTAATAACACTTACCAGTAAATCTCAGCAACCCTGGCCAGGGATTTCCTGTTATGGCCAATCGAGCATAGCGCAACATCAACTCCCAATACCGAGAGAGACGAAACCCCTCCTATCGCTCATTGCCTCCATGTAACTCGGGGCTGTACCCAAAAACCACCTTTTTGCATGATCTCTTAACCGTGGTATGGTGGAAATCAAAGCACAGTGGGTATCATACAAGACTCTATGACGATCTCGGGTCTACAGACTAACCTGTACCGGTGTTACCAGAGAACTGCTATCCGACAATAGGTATAATACCATCTAGGAGTTCTTGGCGAGTCCGTTCAGTGTACCCAGTCTCCACTGAGCACCCGTATACCTTCTTTGATGTCAAACACCAATGGATATGGGATCATCCATCGCCCATCATATGGGTCGAGAAGCGTATACACTAGTCTAGTCTGGAGTATCGATGCCCTGTCTCGATACTCCCACGACTAGGAACATTTGAAGGATGTACTTGCCGACTACCCATATCCCCACTAGTATGATCTACATCATAGTCCTGGTAGTCAAGTACTGATCCTAAGGGCTTTATCAACATGTAATAGAGAGACAATATGTGTACATGTTAAGATAAAGAGCAACCAGATAGCATACTATCATATCGAGCAAGAAAGTCCTCCCTATATATGTCCAAGCATCCACTACAATATACATCACATGTACAGTAATGGCCTCTAGGGCATACATATAACTAACAATCTCCCACTTGCACTAAGGCCATCTGTTGTAGTATCCAATACCCAACAATATAGCAGTGGTTGTAGTATCCCATACTCAACCATCCCATAGAAGTCTCTTTAGGGGTAAGGCCTTTGTGAGTGGATCCGCTGTGTTAACCTCAAAATCTACTCTCCTTACCTCGATCCTTTGGAGATCAACCATCTTCTTGATCAGGTAATACTTTCCTCAGAATATGTCTGGAACGCTGATGGGACCTGCGTTCCTAGGCCAAAACCACAACTCCATTGTTGTCACAATAACAATTATTGGACGCTCAATGGTAGGAACCATGTTCATCTCATGAACAAGAAATTCTCAGACAGACACTTTGGCAGCATCATTGGTAGCAATGTATTCAGCTTTTATCGTCTAGTATGTCACAGTATCTAGCTTGGAACTCTTCTAACATACCGTCCCTGCACTGAGGGTAAAGACAATGCCTGTGACTGACTCTCAGTCGACCTTATCACTCTGGAAGCTCGAACTAAGAACTTTCTTTTAGTGCTTCCCAAGTACTTAAGAATGTCCTCCACAGCTTTTCAGTGATTCTCCCAAGATCCGATTGATTCCTAATCACTACACCTAGTGAGTCATCTACATTTGATCTGGTACATAACATCGCATACTCTGATAGAGCCTACTGCCGAAGCATAGGGTATCCCTTGCACGCGAGCTCTCTCCAAATCAGTCTTGGAAGACATCTTTTTGGAGAGAGTGATTCCTTAGTAAGTGGACGAACCACCATGCTTAGAATCTTCCATACTAAACCCCTTTAGTATGGTGTTAATGTACCTGGATTTGGGACACTCCCAATATCCATTTAGATCTATCACCATAGATCATAATCTACAAGATGCAGTAGGTATCATCCAGATCTTTTATTGAGAATCTTCGTGATAAGAGGAGCTTGACCGAGTGTAGCATAGGAAACAATTTCCTATCAAGAGTATGTCATCTACGTACAATACATGGAAGACAAGCTTACTCTCTATAACTTTCTTGTATATACAAGGTTCATCTACTCTTTTGATGAAGTCAAACTCTTTGATTGCCACATCAAAACAGATGTTCTAACTCCGCGATGCGCGCATTGATCCTGATGGACTTAAGCATAGCTTTGAAAGTCTCAACTTTTCCATTTACACCAAGAATCTTCTCAAGATCCATTTGCTCCCAATGGGTTTTACCCCTTCAGGCGCAACATGCAAAGTCATACTTTGTTGGTGTACATGGATTCCATCTTTGATCGCATAGCATCCAGCCACTTCATTGAGTCCCCACTCGTGATGACCTACCTGAACCTAGTTGGGCTATCATCTCATGATGCAATTATTGCTCCCACTGTCACCAAGAAGACCGTAGTATCTCTCAAATGGACGAGGACCCTACCAGATTCGCGGAGAGGCTGAGGTTCTTTAGAGGCTATTGAATCCTTTGGTTTCACCAAATCATCAGCCGTTAGTTTGTCTAGCTGGAACAACTTCCAGTTCTACCTCATGACCACAAATTTCTTCACAAGAAATTCCTTTTCTAAAAAGGTGGCATGTTGAGAAACAAAACACTTTTTGCTTCTCAGAGTGGTAGAAAATATTCCCCTGCGAATGTTCGGGATATCCTAACAAACTTGTACAGAACTGACCTTGCCTCGAGCTTGTCCGGATTCTGCCTTTCAACATAGGCCGAACAACCCTATATCTTAACTCGTTTAAGACATGGTCTCTTCCCACACCATATCTCATATGTAGTGGTAGGCCCTGATTTGGATGGAACCCCATTCAATAGGTATGCAGCTTCTCAAGTGCATAACACCAAAAGAAAACAGGTAACTTAGAAGTACTCATCATAGTGCGCGCCATATCTCATAGGGTGCGATACCTCCGCCCCGATACACCATTGTGCTGTGGTGTACTCGAAGGAGTAAGCTGAGAGAGAATCACATTCTCCTTTAAATAATCCAGGAACTCCATGAGCAAGTATTCTCCTCCTCAATCATATCGAAGGACTTTAATACTTCTACCCGTCTGGTTCTTAACTTCAAGCTTATATTCCTTGAATTTCTCAAAAGTTTCAGACTCATATTTCAACAGGAACACATGTCCGAATCTTGAGAGATAGTCGATGAATGTAATGAAGTACCAAGAACCAACCTTGGTATTTGTAGACATAAGACCGTATACATCATCATGTATGCATCCCAAGAGTTTATTAACTCTTTCTCTGTTTCCAGTAAACGGAGTATTGGTCATTTTACCTTTGAGACAAGACTGGCAAATAGCATAAGATGAAAATTCGAACAGATTCTTATATTCATCCTTATGTAACTTAGCTGGTCGTGTCGTATTGATATGACCTAGTCTACAATATCACAAGTAGGATTTGTTCATTTCTGAACTACTCCTCTTGTGTGTGTTCTACATACTTTGAACTGTGGTTTGATTTAGAACGTATATGTCATTTCATAACGTGCCTGATCGAATCAACTCTTAATTCAGGAAAATGTTCACAACATTATCTTCCAATACAGAATTATATCCTTCTTCAACTCATTAAAGAAACCGATGTAATGTTGTATATCAGGTTCGGTATGTAATAACATTCGTTCAGAATCAATATATTTACCATTTGATAATACAATGTGATATTTGCCAACTGATTTGGCTACAACAATTGCACCATTCTCTAACTCTTAGAGATATATCACCCATTCTCAGTTCTCTACCTTTCTGTAGCCCATGTAACATATTACATATGCGGGATCCTGATCCGGTATCTTATACCTTGGACGTAGAGGATACTGAGAAACAGTTCTCGGTAATAAGGATACCCGAAGAATATGAATCAACATGCACTTTCTTTGATTGGGTGGCATGGGAATCCGGATATTCCCCTATTTTCTGCTCGGTCTTATAACAGTTATAAGATAGAGCGGAACCAACGTTCCTTAGCTCAGTATAATAAGCAGGTTCGGTCAATGCATCCATATTATTATCTTGATTAAGGCGTGACATGGTCGCTATCAGGAGAGAGAGAGAGAGAGAAGAAAACACTCTGCGTGCGCTCTTGCAGGATTAGATTGGTTATTAGTTTATCTAATCAGGATGGCTCCCACTGTTTTAGTCAAATCTACCTTCAAACCCTAAAAGGTAAGACTAGCCGGGATTAATTACATCTTACAAGTTCGCCAATCTTTCGGCCAGGCCAGTGTCGGTACTTTGAGGGAGGTTCCCCGTGCTTTCGAACGGACCTAATTAAAATAAACCTCGTTTTCCCAGGGACGTAACCCCGTTAACATCTTTCTAGACACCTGCTTGATTGGCTAATTGTAATGTGTAAAACTCTCCCAGGAGTAACTCTTACTCGCAGTGGGTATTGGGATCCAACTATCTCATAGAAGGTGTGCAATCTCATTGCAAATTTCAACACTTGAAATTCCCGATAATGTTTTGCCCCTAGCAACTTATGATCTTGGCTAAGGTCAACAATAATAAGCGCTAGTCAAGTTCAACCTGTCATTTCTTGATTGAATTAAACCCACCCGTACGACCCTTGGCTAAGGTCAACAAAGCCGTACGACTACCCTAACTCAATCGCATCATATGCTTGCCGATAAGCACTAATTAGCTACCGCACACTACGCCTTGGCTAAGGTCAACAAACGCAGCACGAATACTAAGAATTACTTGTCTGAAATGACGGAGAGCTACGATAGGTTTTTAAGAAAACCCTTTGCGTAATGAACTTGATATCGTTGCAGAATCGAGTGGTTTTGAAAAAGGAGTGTTTTTGAGGATTTTACTAGTTTTTCTAAAGAGGTCACTCCCGGTGAAGGGATCTCGGCTCTTTCCTTATCGAATAAGGTGCAGGATATTTCATAAATATCACTATGCAAAGCAAAAACTATAAAAGCAATCAAAAGACAAACCGAGTTTGTAGCATCTGCTAGTTTCGCTAAAGAGGTCACTCCCGGTGAAGGGATCTCGGCTCTTTCCTTATCGAATAAGGTGTTGGATATTCTATAAGGAATATCGCTATGCAAAGCAAGAACTAAAGCTACCAGTTTTTAAACAAGTTTCTACAACATCTTTAGGTTTCTTTTATTTCATTAATCTCATTAATGAAGTCCCATCTGTTATGCTTCCTAAGCATCACATAAGAAACGAAAGCAGCAATATTTATTATATTTCATATATATAATATAGGCATTCGTCTCAAAACATATCAAGTGATCACATCACAGAATATCAGCAGCAGAAGAATCACATATGAAATATTGGATATACTAGGAATTTCGTGTTTTAAATTAAGCCAGTATAAAACACGGATTCTACGGTCGTAATGAATAGCCAAACCCACATCCCTAGATCCCTACGAGAGCGGCAAGCAACCCTACCAATTCTAGAGTTAGGAGACCCGGTCTCGACTCCTCGAGATGGTCTCCCACTGGACCCTAGAACCCGGTTACTTGTGCTCTCCACCTTGGGTCTATCCTAATGCGGAAAAGTAAATAATATACAATGGTGACATCATCCTCAACCCGGAAGTGCCCCAATAAAAGAATATTACATATAATGAATTTTACATGAATGAAAATAAAAACCCTCATCTCACATAAAACCCCCGGCTATTCAAAACACGACGATCCAATATAACATATCACAGCAACACATAACATCACATGTCATCAACGAAAGCAAATATGCGTATCCCAGTTGACGTTGACATATAGCACCGAAACCGGCGATACACCACATATTACACTTACGGTCGCAGAAAAGAAAGTGAAAAACTACAACAGTTGGACCCCGCAACCACCTTAGATATCATAAATCCAATGTATCACATACTTTGGATTTCATGCCCAATAAAATGAATTCCTTAGACATCTCATGCCTAACAATTATAAACCCCGCATTTTAATCTCGATATTGAAAACACTTTCTAATAACCTATTGGGTAATTCAACAAGATTCCTGATAATATGATCGAATGCTCGTCGGAAACTTTAGTAGACGGCCGCACCCCCCGATGCCATCGACGAAGTGCACTAAGGCGGAATATCGCCGCCGCGAGCACCCGAACGGATGCTTTTGGCAACGGGGTTCTCCTACAGTCACTTGGTCGGGGCTATGGGGCGTGGCTATCTAGTAAGGTTACCCGGCGAGTATCCGCGTACACTACGTGATTGCGACGGACTTTTGATCAACATCAATATCCTGTGGCAACCGATCAAATGAGCCTAAACTGCTAGATTTATAAAATTCAAACTAGTTATCTCATAACTACTTGTGGATTCCAAATATTGTATCACAATCACAGATAGCTAGACGAAGTTACACTTTTCGATCGAATAGCAAACACCCAAAATTTCCCGTGAAGCTCAACACTTGAGCGGAGTTCAAAAAATACCCAGAAATATGCCATAGCTCCTATGAACTAACCGTAGAAGGGTCAACCAATGCCTCACATGTGGCACCGCTGAACTACCACAAATCTTAAGGTTTGATGGCGGTTCTGACGGTCACATAATCGAGTTAAGGTTTCGTTCTTCTAGAGGGTCCACAGAATTGCTTGCAAGTTTTTCTGAAAATTTTAAATTCGGAAAAATCCAACTCTTGGAAAATTTTAGCGAGGGAAAAATTGGGTTATTGATATCCGTTCAAACTTTTTAATATCGTATAAATAACCCGAATACATGTTAGAATTACGACTACGAAACACTCCGAGTTGCTTTTGCAGAAAGTTAACATCACATGAAAATTTAGCAAAAACAAACAACACCTGAAACACCAAAACCCAGAGACTGGAACACAGACAAAATTTGAAGGGTTTTGCTTGGATTTTGGCCGGTATAGGGGGGTTGTGTGTTAGTTATATGTATGCCCTAGAGGCCATTACTATACATGAGATGTATATTCTAATGGATGCTTGGACATATATAGGGAGGACTTTCTTGCTCGACATGATAGTATGCTATCTGGTTACTCTTTACCTTAACGTGTACACTGATTGTCTCTCTGTTACATGTTGGTAAAGCCCTTAGGATGTGTACTTGACTACCTGGACTATGATGCAGATCATACTAGTAGGGACAGAGTAGTCCATAAGTACATCCTTTAATGTCCCTAGTCGTGGGTGTATCGAGACAGGGCATCGATATACCAGAGTAGACTAGCGTATACCTTCTCGATCCATATAGATGGGCGATGGATGATCCCATATCCATTGGTGTTTGACATCAGAGATGATATACGAGTGCTCAGTAGAGACTGGGTACACTGGATGGACTCGCCGAGAACTCCCAGATGGTATTATACCTCACGTCAGATGGCAGTACTCTGGTGACACTGGTACAGGTTAGTCTGTAGACCCGAGATCGTCATAGAGTCTTGTGTGATTCCCACTGTTCTTTGATTTCCACCTTACCACGTCCAAGAGGGCATGCAAAACGGTGGTTTTTGGGTACAGTCCTGAGTCACATGGAGACAATGAGCGATAGGAGGGGTTTCGTCTCTCCCGGTATTGGGGGTTGATATTGCGCTATGCTCGATTGTCCATAACAGGGAAGTCCCTGGCCAGGGCTGGTTTAGAGATTTACTGGTAAGTGTTACCAGTAGTTTCTCGACCCGTTATGCGTCTCGCATCGGCATGACTTATCGGTTATTGGGGTCTGACGTTTACCACCCCTAGACTTATATGCGACATATCAGACGAGGAGACCGGACTGTACGGTAGTGTCACTGTTTGGCTTTTACAGGAGTTGGAGCGGGCTTGCTTGCTGATCTTCTGATCGCTCAATACCCGGGTAGCCGTTACGTCCAGCTAGTACCGCTGACGACTTGTGGGCGCTTGATGTGATCATCACCTACTGCCGGCGTATTGACGAGTCTTTAGAGTCCTACATAGAGGTTTTACAGGCTCAGGCAAAACGAAATAGGAACACGTATGTGATATGTGGGGGACCGAGAATAATGCGTGTATGTGATACCGTATTCTATTCTCGCGACTTTTGTATCGGTCGGTTATATGTGATATAGCCGGGTTATCGAATCAAGTGTTGATTCGATAAGTTGATACATTGGATGTTAGTCGGTTATATGAAATATGACCGGATTATTAAGTCAAGTGTTGATTTAATAATTTAGTGTATAATTGTATATTAGATATACTAATTTACA
Organism: Agapanthus africanus; assembly: GCA_030015575.1. Lineage (NCBI taxonomy): Eukaryota > Viridiplantae > Streptophyta > Magnoliopsida > Asparagales > Amaryllidaceae > Agapanthus > Agapanthus africanus. The sequence goes on along the minus strand of CM057350.1, from coordinate 175,770,461 downwards.
TTGACTAACATTTGTTCACTTAAGGATTTTTTTTCTCGCATTTGCACAACATTAATATATATGTGATATATATTAAAATGTGTTTTCTTTTTGTATCATGGTTGTTGATACACATGACATGGGTGTATAAGACATACACCATTCTAATTTTAGTGGAGGGGTTTTTATATTTAAAGTAAATCTAAATTGATTGATATTTGTTAAGTGCATGAAGCTTGTAGAAGCTTTTAGTGCTTTGACAAATTCAACTCAATTTGTTTTACTTATGATATTTAGTTAACCCATCCATTAGAATTAGCCATGGTTATGTCTCAACATGAGTTAGTATATGATACTCACTCACCCATGGTTAGCTCTCTCTCTCTTTTAGTTTTCATTCTCATTTCGAAGCTCATCTTCTTCCTCCTTCAAATTCTTGCTAGGGTTTGATAAAGAGAGAGAAATATTATGAGAAAAGAAATTCTAAAGTGTACCCATTTCCTATTTCACTATCCTCTACTAGACTAGCACTTTAGTATAGGGTGTTTGCTTCACTTTTGTGAAGTGGTAGCTTGAGTTCGTATTCTCTCGACGTAGATCATCTTCGGCCTCGAAGACTTCAAGCAAAACCGTTGCCCTCTTCTCATGGAGCCGTCCGAGAGTCCGGGAGTTAGATGATCGCAGCGAAGGGACTACAACAAGGAACTTATGAAGTGAAGGACCGATCTACAAAGGTTGTATTTCGTATTCACTTAGTTGTAATGATATTTACTTGCATGTGAAATCCTAATAATCTAGCAAAGATCTTGTTTAGGGTTGTTCGGCACGGCTAAAATTTTAATCGGGCATGGTTGATGCCTTGTAAACCCTTGTTAGAGTGCCTAATAACCCTACAGTGGTATCAGAGCCTAGCTAGAGCTTTAGGCGACGTGTATACGAAGTTAAAACTCCGATCGAACCCCGAAACGACGAAACGACCCCCTCTCTGGACATTTTTTGAAAACTGTGATTTTTCTGAATTAAAAATACCTAAAAAATTCAGCAGGTAAATATAAACATTACTGTAGAAAACGAGCACCTAATCCGTACGGACCGCCGCGGAACCGCGGCCATACCTCGCTTGGGCCGCGGATCCGCGGCCGTACTGTAGCAATGGGCTTTAGTTTTTGTAAAGTAATATCTATATCTGTTAGTGTATTTTTCTGGGTACTTTTAATCTGACTCAAGTGTTGAGTATTCTGGGGATTATTTTGTATACGTTGATTCGATCGGAAAATTTAATTTCGTTATGTTTTCCGGATAATTTAGAAAGTATTAAAATGTTCGAACGAATATCATTGACTCAATTTTTCCCAGCATGAAAAACTTTCAAGTGTTGAATTTTTCTTGAGTTTAAATCTTTCGGAAAAACGTGCAAGTAACGCGATGGACCCTCTAGAAGAACACAAACCTTAACTCGATTATGTGACCGTCTGAACCGCCTCTAAACCTTAGGGTTTGGGGCAGTACGGCGTGCCACATGTGAGGCGTTGACTTGACCCTTCTACGGCTGGACCGTTGGTGCTATGACGTATTCTGGAATTTTTGAACTCCGCTCAAGTGTTGAGCTATTAAGGAAATCTTGGGTATTTGATTATTCGATTGGAAATTTTAATACTGTCTATTTATCTGGAATGTGATACAATATGTGGAATTCATATAGTTAGGCATGAAATGCGAAGTATGTAATATTTCGGATTTACGATGTCTAAAGAAATTATGGATTCCAAATGTTGTAGTTTTACACTTTCTTTTCTGTGACCGTAAGTGTAATATGTGATATCGCGGGTTTCGTTGCTATATGTCAACGACAATTGGGATGCGCATATTTACTTACGTTGATGACATGTGATGTTATGTGTTGCTGGATATGTTATATTGGATCGTCGTGTTCTGGATAGCCGGGGTTTTTATGTGAGATGAGGGTTTTTATTTTCATTCATGTAAAATTAAATGTATGTAATATTCTTTTATTGGGACACTTCCGGGATGAGGTTGATGTCACCATTTGTATATTATTTACTTTTCCGCACTAGGATAGACCCAAGGAGGAGAGCACAAGCAACCGGGTTCTAGAGTCCAGTGGGAGACCAACTCGAGGAGTCGAGTTCGGGTCTCCTAACTCTAGAATTGGAAGGGTTGCTTGTCGCTCTCGTAGGGGTCTATGGGTGTGGGTTTGGCTATTCATCGCAACCGTGGAATCCGTGTTTTATAGAGGCTCAAAATAAAACACGGACATCCTAGTATATCCAATGTTTCATATGTTTCTTCTGCTGAGATATCTGTGATGTGATCATTTGATATGTTGTGATAAATACTGTATATAGTATATATGATATATTATATAGACGTTACTTATGTTTTATATCCGCGCTAGCCCTGCCTCGCTCTGCCGTTAGTTACCTAACCTAACGGTGCACGAGGGGACATCGAGGCGAATGCGGATGGTATAAGTGTACGTCGTATTTATCTGTGATGTTTAGGTGACTTAAATGATGGGACTTCATTAATATGATTAATGAAAGAAAAGAAACCTAAAAGATGTAGAATCAAATTTTTCAAAAAGAGTATCTACAGTTTTTGCTTTGGATAGTGATATATATGATATGTCCTGCACCTTATTCGATGAGGAAAGAGCCGAGATCTCTTCACCGGGAGTGACCTCTTTAGCAAAACTGACAGATCCTACAACACTCGGTTTGTCTTTTGATTGCTTTTAGAGTTTTGCTTTGAATAGTGATATATATGATATGTCCTGCACCTTATTCGATGAGGAAAGAGCCGAGATCCCTTCACCGGGAGTGACCTCTTTAGCAAAACTAATGACAGCCTCAAAATCACTCCATTTCAAAATTTCACATGATTCTACAACGATATCAAGTTCATTACACAATAGGTTTTCAGAAAAACCTGTCGTAGCCCTCCGTCATTTCAGATAAGTCCTGCTTAGTATTCGTGTTGCGTTTGTTGACCTTGTCAAGGCGCAGTGTGCGGTAGCTGACCAGTATTTATCTGTTTATGCATATGATGCAGATTGGATTAGGGTAGTCGTACGGCCTTGTTGACCTTGTCAAGGGTCGTACGGGTGGGTTTAATTCAATCAAGAAATGATAGGAACGGTCTATGGTTTGTTGACCTTGTCAAGGTCATAGATCGTTTGGGACAAAATATTATCGGGAATTTCAAGTGTTGAAATTTGCAATGAGATTGCATACATTCTATGAGATAGTTGGATCCCGATACCCACTGCGAGTAATTGTTACTCCTGGGAGAGTATTACACAGGACAATTAGCCGATCAAGTAGGTGTTTAGAAAGGTGTCAACGGGGTTACGCCTCTGGGAAAACGAGGTTTACTTTAATTAGGTCCGTGCGAAAACATAGGGAACCTCCTTCAAAGTACCGACACTGGCCTGGCTGAAAGATTGGCGAAATTGTAGGGTGTAATTAATCCCGGCTAGTCTTTCCTTTTAGGGTTTGAAGGAAGATTTGATAAAAACAGTGGGAGCCATCCTGATTAGATAAAATAATAACCAATCTAATCTTGCAAGAGCATACGCTGAGTGTTTTCTTCTCTCTCTCTCCAGGTAGCGACCATATCACGCCTTAATCAAGATAATAATACGGATGTATTGACTGGACCCGCTTGTTATACTGAGCTGGGGAACGTTAGTCCCGCTCCAACTTATAAATGTTATAAGACAGAGCAGGAAATAGGGGTTTATCAGAATTCCCGTGCCGCCCAAACGAAGAAAGTGCATGTTGATGCATCATCTTCGGGTGTGTTCATCATAGAGAACTGTTTCTCAGTATCCTTTACATCGTGGGTATGAGATACCGGATCAGGATCCCGCAAATATAATTTGTTACATGGGCTACAGATAGGTAGAGAACTGAGAACGGGTGATAAGTTTCATGAGATAGAAACGGTGCAAGTGTTGCAGCCAAGTCTGTTGGTCACTATCACCCTGTATTAGCAAATACATTGATTCTGAACGAATGTTATTAGATACCGAACCTGATATACAACATCATATCAGTTTCTTTATTAGTAAAGAAGGATATAATTTTGTATTGTTGGATAATGTTTTGAACATTTCCTATATCAAGAGTTGATCGGTTCAGGCACGTTATCTAAAAGCATTGACGTTCTAAATCAAACCACAGTTCTTAGTATACAGAACACACACAAGAGGAAGAGTTCAGAAATGGACGAATCCTTATTGAGGCATTGTAGACTAGGTCATATCAATGCGACCTGACTAACTGAAGTTACATCTAGATGCATATTTAAATTAGTTTGAATTTACATCTTGTGAAACTTGCCAGTCATGTCACAAAGATAAGATGACCACAGCTCTGTTTATTGGAAACAGAGAAAGAGTTGGTGAACTTTTGGGATTGATACATGCTGATGTATGAAGGTCCCCTGTCTATACATGCCAAGACCGATTCTTTGTACTTCATTACATTCACTGATGATCTCTTAAGATTCAGACATATGTTTCTGTTGAAACACAAGTCCGAAACTTTTGAGATAATCACAGAATATAAGTTAGAAGTAGAAAACCAAAAACGGGTATAAGTATTATGTCCTTTGATGTGATCAAAGAGGAGAATACTTGAGCACGGAATTCCTGGACTATTCTAAAGGAGAATGAGATTCTCTCTCAGCATTACTCCTCCGTATACACCATAGTACGATGGTATATCGGGGCGGAGCAATAGCACCCTATGTGATATGGTGTGCTCTATAATAGAGTACTACTGAGTTTCCTATTTCCTTTTGGGAGTTATGCACTTGAGAAGCTGCATACCTATTGAATAGGGTTCAAATCAAATCAGTTGCCTACCACTTCATATGTGATATGGAATGGGAAGAGCCCATATCTTAAGTAGTTAAGATTTGGGGTTGTCCAGCCTATGTCTAAAAGTATAATCCAGACAAGCTCGAGGCAAAGTCAGATCTGTGGAAGTTTGTTGGATATCCCAAGCATAAGCAAGGGAATATCTTCTACCTGACCGAGGGACAAAAGATGTTTTGTTTCTCAACATGCCACCTTTGTGAAAGGGAATTTCTTGTGAAGAAATTAGTGATCATGAGGTAGAACTAGAAGGAGTTCCAGCTATACAAACTACAGCAGATGATTTGGTAGAACCGAAGGATTCAATAGTAACCAACGAACCTCAGCCTCTCCGCCGATCTAGTAGGGTTCCTCATCCACCTGAGAGATACTTCGGTTTCTCTATAACAGTGGGAGCGATGATTGCATCATGAGATAATGACCCAACTATTTTCGAGCTGGCCATCAGGAGTGAGACTCTGTAAGAATGGCTGGATGCTTAGCGATCTGAGATGGAATCCTTATACACCAACAAAGTATGGACTTTGGTTGCTTTATCTGAAGGGTTAAATTCCCATCAGGAGCAAGTATATCTTGAGAAGATTACTTGGTGTACATGGAAAAGTTGAGACTTTCAAAGCTATGCTTAAGTCCATCTAGAGCCTACTTGCCACTGCTACATACCATGACTACGATATCTGGTGGTTGGGTGTCATGACAGCTTTTCTAAATGTTGATTTGGAAGAGAGCGTCTATAAGTACACAGCCAGAGGGCTTCGTGGACAGTGGGAGCAGCGGAAACGTGTGCAAGATGCTTTATAGGATAAAGCAGGCATCGCGGAGTTGGAACGTCTGTTTTGATATGGTAGTCAAAGAGTTTGACTTCATCAAAATGGTAGATGAACCTTGTATATACAAAACGGTAGTAGGGAGTATGTTGATGATCCTCGTAGAGTATGTGGATGACATACTCTTGATAGGGAAGGAGTTTCCTATGCTACGCTCGGTCAATCTCCGCTTATCACAAGGATTCTCCATATAGGATCAAAGTGATACCTCCTAAATCCTGGGTTTTTGATCTATGAGATAGATCTAATTGGATGTTAGGATACTCACTAGTTGTAGTAAGATGGTATCAATCGATCCTGGAGAGAATCACTGGAAAGGTTCCAGAGTGATAAGGACGACTGAATGTCAGTCACAGGCATTGTCTTTACCCTCATTAAAGGGACGGTATGTTGGAAGAGTGATACCGTGCCATACTAGACGATAAAAGCTGGATACATCGCTACCAAAGATGCTACCAAAGAGGCAGTCTGGGTGTATATTAGTTCATGAGATGAACTTCGTTCCTACCATTGTGTGACAATGGAGTTGTGGCTTATGCCAAGGAACGCCCGTCCCATCAGTGATCCAGACATATTCTAAGGCAGTGTCACCTGATCATGGAGATGGTTGATCTCCAGGGGATCGAGGTCAGGAGAGTAAACTCAGAGGACAACACGGCGGCTCCACTCACAAAGACCTTTTTCCAGAGAGAGACTTTTATGGGATGGTTGAGTATGAGATACTACAACCACTGTTATCAGATGGCCCTAGTGCAAGTGAGAGATTGTTAGTTATATGTATGCCCTAGAGGCCATTACTATACATGAGATGTATATTCTAGTGGATGCTTGGACATATATAGGGAGGACTTTCTTGCTTGACATGATAGTATGCTATCTGGTTACTCTTTACCTTAACGTGTACACTGATTGTCTCTCTGTTACATGTTGGTAAAGCCCTTAGGATGTGTACTTGACTACCTGGACTATGATGCAGATCATACTAGTGGGGACAGAGTAGTCCATAAGTACATCCTTTAATGTCCCTAGTCGTGTGTGTATCGAGACAGGGCATCGATATACCAGAGTAGACTAGCATATACCTTCTCGATCCATATAGATGGGCGATGGATGATCCCATATCCATTGGTGTTTGACATCAGAGATGATATACGGGTGCTCAGTAGAGACTGGGTACACTGGATGGACTCGCCGAGAACTCCCAGATGGTATTATACCTCACGTCAGATGGCAGTACTCTGGTGACACTGGTACAGGTTAGTCTGTAGACCCGAGATCGTCATAGAGTCTTGTGTGATTACCACTGTGCTTTGATTTCCACCTTACCACATCCAAGAGGGCGTGCAAAACGGTGGTTTTTGGGTACAGTCCCGAGTCACATGGAGACAATGACCGATAGGAGGGGTTTCGTCTCTCCCGGTATTAGGGGTTGATGTTGCGCTGTGCTCGATTGGCCATAACAGGGAAGTCCCTGGCCAGGGCTGGTTTAGAGATTTACTGGTAAGTGTTACCAGTAGTTTCTCGACCCATTATGCGCCTCACATCGGCATGACTTATCGGTTATTGGGGTCTGACGTTTACCACCCCTAGACTTGATATGCGACATATCAGACGAGGAGACCGGACTGTACGGTAGTGTCACTGTTTGGCTTTTATAGGAGTTGGAGCGGGCTTGCTTGCTGATCTTCTGATCGCTCAATACCCGGGTAGCCGTTACGTCCAGCTAGTACCGCTGACGGCTTGTGGGCGCTTGATGTGATCATCAGCTACTGCCGGCGTATTGACGAGTCTTTAGAGTCATACATAGAGGTTTTACTGGCTCAGGCAAAACGAAATAGAAGCACGTATGTGATATGTGCGGGACCGAGAATAATGCGTGTATGTGATACCGTATTCTATTCTCGCGACTTTTGGTATCGGTCGGTTATATGTGATATAGCCGGGTTATCGAATCAAGTGTTGATTCGATAAGTCGATACATTGGATGTTAGTCGGTTATATGAGATATGACCGGATTATTAAATCAAGTGTTGATTTAATAATTTAGTGTATAATTGTATATTAGATATACTAATTTACATTGACTAACATTTGTTCACTTAAGGATTTTTTTTCTCACATGTGCACAACATTAATATATATGTGATATATATTAAAATGTGTTTTCTTTTTCTATCATGGTTGTTGATACACATGACATGGGTGTATAAGACATACACCATTCTAATTTTAGTGGAGGGGTTCTTATATTTAAAGTAAATCTAAATTGATTGATATTTGTTAAGCTCATGAAGCTTTTAGTGCTTTGACAAATTCAACTCAATTTGTTTTACTTATGATATTTAGTTAACCCAACCATTAGAATTAGCCATGGTTATGTCTCAACATGAGTTAGTATATGATACTCACTCACCCATGGTTAGCTCTATCTCTCTTTTAGTTTTCATTCTCATTTTGGAGCTCATCTTCTTCCTCCTTCAAATTCTTGCTAGGGTTTGATAAAGAGAGAGAAATATTGTGAGAAAAGAAATTCTAAAGTGTACCCATTTCCTATTTCACCATCCTCTACTAGACTAGCACTTTAGTATAGGGTGTTTGCTTCACTTTTGTGAAGTGGTAGCTTGAGTTCGTATTCCCTCGACGTAGATCATCTTCGGCCTCGAAGACTTCAAGCAAAACTGTTGCCCTCTTCTCATGGAGCCGTCCGAGAGTCCGGGAGTTAGATGATCGCAGCGAAGGGACTACAACAAGGAGCTTATGAAGTGAAGGACCGATCCACAAAGGTTGTATTTTGTATTCACTTAGTTGTAATGATATTTACTTGCATGTGAAACCCTAATAATCTAGCAAAGATCTTGTTTAGGGTTGTTTAACACGGCTAAAATTTTAATCGGGCATGGTTGATGCCTTGTAAACCCTTATTAGAGTGCCTAGTAACCCTACATTGTGGCCGGCCAAAAAGCTTCCAAATTGCCTCAAATTTCTTCTGTGTTCATGTCATATCACATATAACATTCTGTAGTTGTTTAAAAAAAATTTTGAAGAATTTTTAAAATGGACAGAAACCAAGTTTTCGTATCGGATATTTCGGAGTAGTTTCGGTTTCGTAATCCTAATTAAATCCGTCTAATTTTCTAGGATGGCTCTGATACCACTGTTGGGTTGTCTAGCACGGTAGCAAGTTTTCGGGCGGCATCATCCATGCCTCCCGAAAACTTGATGCCGTGCTAAACAACCCAACACGTAGCCCCCACTTTCAAACTACGATTCGTATCCTTAAGTGACCGTATAGTTCATAAGTAGATAGTTATACCCATTGATTGTTCATGATATGTAGAATATTACCCCTAGTGAATTACATACCTTGTTCCAGTAATAAATGTTATATGATATCATTTGCCAGTACACCGGCACCATTACCGTTGATGCGCATGTTACACTTACACAGATTTGCCGGCTCACACACATTCTTCATCGGTAATTGCTATATCGCTTACACTGTAGAACTGCCACATTATGATATGATTCGTAACTGTGTAGTATATTCATTGTTCTGTGCCATCACTCGACATGCTTGCATGATATACCGATATGCTCATATAACTACCCTATGTTTCATACATCGTACCTTGTGGTTATATGCTTGCATGATATACCGATATGCTCGCATGATATACCGATATGCTCATATTATTACGCTATGTTGCATACGTAGTACTTTATGGTTATATGCATTGAGATGCAGTTTTCATGAGATTTCTGGATTTGAGAACCGTGGTTATAATTCGAAGGAAATGATGTATTGTTTTAAAAACCCGGTTTCTCATGATATGATATTTCGATGCGTCCACCACGAGTTTTCTCGGTTCTGAGATTGGTTTTCGAGACCCGATTCGAGAAGATGGATGATTCGTTTGCGGGTACATGGTGGACTCGGTATGGTACCCTTGGGGCAAGAAATGATTGTCATGGTGTAGCCGATGAGCCTGGCAGAGGGAACACTACATACCGGTGATTGTATAGAACTCGACGGATATCTGGAGGATACCGACCAGAGTTGTGAGATGGATATGAAGGACGATCCGAGTATGCGGCGCCTGAGATGAGATATGTATATGAGGGCTGATCTGAGGATGCGGTGCCTGAGGTATGAGGATTTACGTTTCGATGCTGGACACGTGTTTTCATGATGTTTTGAGTGTCGGTGTTAGACACTCAGGTTCCATGATTTTGATGTGTTGTTGATAAACATAGGTGGTTGATATCCTTATACATACACACATATATACTATTTTTTCATGATGTTTCGAGTGTCGATGTTGGACATTCATGTTCCGTGATACTGAGATGTGTCATTGATGGACACGTGGATGATATCCACATATTACAGCCATATGATGTGGGTTGTTTATTTATATATACTATGGGCATAGACTTGATTGTTGACATATATGCATTTGTAGTCACCCTAGATATCATAGTATTATCTTTAGGATATAGTGACCTAGGAAATCGTTATTTTATTCGATTTCTACTTGTTAATGTTTTCTACTCACGAGTTGGCAACTCACCCCCGTTGTGCCATAGTTCTTGCAGGTTTGACCGCTTGGGATCAGTTGCGGTATTGCTGGCACACAGCTTCATCCAGGGTGTTTGGTTTGGTAGGTGGGACACATGTTGGATCGTGCCCACTCTCATACCGTTATATTCTATTGTATCTAGACAAACTCCATCACATCACATCATATCAGATCAGGAACTAGTATTGTATATTGGTAGACTTAGAAAGACTTGGGTTTGTGCGAGACTTATAGCGATCGGTTGTGTTCGCTTCTTGAGTTTGATGTCTTTCTTTATTGTTCTTTCTGGGTTGATTTTCACCGTTGGGCGTCGTATACGTATTACTTGCGTGGTTGTGTTTCCTCCAGTTGGCGTAGAGCTAGCTCCCGCTTGGGGATGCTTATATATTGTTGTATATATGTTTTTGGATCAAAATATACAAGGGATATGCTGTCCGAATTTTAAAAAGACAAAATATGATTCATTATACCTTATTTCAAAACTGCACTCCACTTAAAAAAAAGGGTTAGATTTTCTGGACTTCGGCTTACTTAATTTACGCTAAGCCTTTTGACATTGCGTGATTTAAGTGCCGGTCACGAACTAAATTTCGGGTCATGACAAAGTTGGTATCAGAGTGTTAGGTTTAACCTTGGTTTGAGTCTGAGTTTGACTATGCGGAGTCTAGGGCGTATATATATTTCGGAATCTAGGCTTGACCTTACGGAACTTAGACTTGACGGGGGGTATTAGACCCGAACTTTCGTTTCATAGTTTGACCTTGATTGATGGAGTAAGAAGCTTGAGTAGAGTGACGTACCGTACGTATATTCCGCGGCATATTTACGATACGATACTCCACTTAAGAAACCTTAGGATGTACTTATCTTGAGATCTGTGATACTATTCGTTCCTTTGATCATATATCCATTTAGGATATGATGACTTCTTTCTTTCATGTGATTTATCTTCATTGATACCTTCTTGAGGTTCCTGTCACCATGGTTTGAGCGCAGATTGAGCTGATGCTAGTGTTCTCGTCATGGATGAGGACTGACCATTGTTGTATTCTGGTGACATAGGGACGTGTAGGTATAGTGTTGTGTTGTGATCTCTCGTTTGAGGCGAGTATTCGGTTTTGCACCGGATGATCGGGTCATTGATAGAGGCTGTTGGATTGAGAGGATTGTTGATGTACAGCCTACCTCAGAGATCGTGATGTTGTCTACCGTGCAGACAGATGACCCAGCTGTTGCTGAGATTGATGTGATGTCGTTTTCAGAGCTTATGAGATGAAACCGCTGGAGCTTTCAGGCAGAGATGTGACAGGAGGTAGCTAGTCTATCTCGAGTTGAGCGACGGATGTGATTCGTAGATTTGATGTGCCAATGCAAGCTCAGATGAGTTGAAGAATTCCAATTGAAGGATCTTACTTGGATCTAGAGTAGATCGATCAAGAGAGGACGTTGTTCGTCAGATTCTCTGATATGAGATCGGTAAGTTGACCAGTTTCAGATAGAAGGGCCTCACCCAGATGCGTTGTGAGTTGATCGAGAACGGACGAATAAAGTGTATTCCTCCGATGTTTTGGAGGAGTTCCCGAGGATGTGTTCGGCCGGATATCTTCTACAGAGTGATGAAGATACCGAGTTTGTAATTTTGAGTCCGTGTGAGAGAGACTCCAGACTGACCATAGCAGAGGATGAATTACAATATGCAGACAGCAAGAGATGACGTCGAAGTGGACGATAATAAAGATGAGTGGAACAAGTGGTTCATGCGAGATGCTAACGAGCGGTTGTTACGCTCCATTGATGCTAGAGGATTGATATGTATGCAGAGGCGTTAGATACAGCCAAATTTTCAGATGAAAGCTGTGCTGAGGACACAGCTTTCCGGTTATGAGAAAAGAGTTACGCAAGAGTGCCAACCTTCGTATAGTTCGGAATAGGTGAGATCGGAAGAAGCCGCAGATCATATTCTTTCCAGGAACAGCAGTGATAGAGATTTGCACCAGGTGTAGGGTGTTTTTCGTCACCCCATTAAGATGGGAAATAGGCGCGTGCTTGTCAGGCGCATTACAGATTCCCCCTGTCTAGGTTAGGCTGTGGTTTATTGATTGTGGGGATCCGAATCTCCGGCAGCCGCGGACTAAGCTGTCGTTAATTACCCCTCGCATCTGGAGCGAGAGAACCTCCGATTAACGGGTTAAACTGGTCATGCGAACTCAATGTGCAGTGTTGTGTTTTAAAGGGTTGTTCCCCTCCGAATGGCGGCGCGACGAGAGACGTCTTGCCTGAGATTCGGGGTAGATGCTGTTTGGTTTTATCCGTCCACCTCTCCAAAGATGCCAAGTTGATTTATGGCACCGTGTATCGGAGATTTAGACGGATGCGGCCGATGTAGCAGACTTCGTCAGATTCCCCCTCGTCTGAGGGGTTTTTGATTGTGGGGACGCTCTTCCCTGCAGGCGCAAGCCCCTGCAGTTAATTACGCTACCGCATCGCGGTAACAACTTTCTCCTTCTCCAGCTGGTCACTTCGTATCGTGGGTGTTTATTTTGTTTGTGGTTGCCCGTGGATTGTATACGGAGACTAATTTATGTCGTCGCCCGTAGGACGTGGATTAGTCCAAATCCGTATTTTCTTAGATTTGGTTTTGGAGTTTTGGTTTAAGGATACGTTAGCCATATTTGAGGCTAAGATCAATTTAAACGTTTGTTAATGATACGTTAGTCTAACTTCCAGACTAAGATCAACTTAACGGGATCGTTTAGATCCGATAAAAGAGCATTTGGGGGCTCTATTGTTCCAGTTTAGGGACATAGTCCTGCTGTTTTTACTTACGGAGCCCTTTCAGGTTTTCATCCGTGCCCATTTTGCTTATAGACATACCTTTTTTTTTAACCACGTCAGCCTGGGGATGTTGCGGGTTGGTAGTAGTTTAACGACGTTTCGGTCAACAGCTAGTTTTAGGACGTAGTGGTCCGTCATTAGTTTAAAGACGTTTCGGTCCACCGTCGCCATATTTGAGGCGAATCTATTTGAGGCGAATTTCTAGTTTACTGACTTTTTGGTCTATGGGGCTTTCCCTATGAATGAGCATGATGCCCCCGGCGTGTCCACTCTTTTCGGAGCATGTGATTGTGGCGGGCTCACCTTCCAGTTTTCGGACAGCGCGAACTTGCCCTGTTGGTAGTCACCATTCACTTGACTAACGACCAGTTGGGAGTCTCCGTATATGAGGAGGTTTTCAATTCTCATGTCGATGGCGATCTCGAGGCCTGCTATCAAAGCTTCGTATTCGGCCTCATTGTTCGTCCTCGGCTCTGTTAAGGAGAAGGCGAATTGCATTATCCCTCCTTACGGGGTCACGAAGATAAGACACACTCCCGATTTGATTATCGGCGTGCTTTGTTTGCGCTTCTTCATGGAGGATGCTCCATCAAAAAAAAAGCTCCCATTGGGTACCACTTCCGTCGATCGTGTCGAACGCCTGTTCGTCTGGAAGTTCGCAATTCAAGGGAGAATCGGCCGGTATTGGATGTTCAGCGAGGAAATCGGCGATGGCCTGGCCTTTCACGGCCTTAAGAGGTTGATAAGTTATTGAGAACTCCATCAAGAGCAAGGCCCATTTAGCAAGCCGGCCTGTCAATATAGCCTTTGACATCAAGTATTTAAAGGGGTCCACCTTCGATATGAGACGGACTTCATGCGCCAACGTATAGTGCCTGAGCTTTGTTATCGCGAAGATCTAGACAGTGCTTTTCGATGGGAGAATAATTGCTTTCTGCCCCCAAGAGAACTCGACTTAAGTAATAGAGAGCTCTTTCTTTCCCTTGGTTGTTCTCTTGTGCCTATAATGCGCCTAAGGAACCTTCGAGGGCGGTTGTAGTCGGCGGAATCAGTCCAGAAGGAGAGTTGCCCCCAACCTTCCTTACTCGGCGCTAGTGGCATATCCCCAGTAGGAGGAGTGTTGTCTCCTGAGGGTTTTCAGCGGATTACACCCACAAAATCATATAATAAAATAGAGATGGTGAAAGTTATATGAGGATAAGAACTATAAAACAAAGAACTTGAAAATAAGAGTTTTCACTTATAATAGCTTTTCAGTTGCTATGAGCCCTATCTTAATGGTCATGAAAAAATGTTAGAAATCACATTATCCCTCAATAAAACATCGCCTTTAGTTTTCATTCCTACCTTTCTTCGAAACATTGATCATATACCCCTACGTGTGTGAACTAGACATCCCTACACTCAGAGAATTCAATTCAAGCAATCATACTCTTGTCCATCTACCTTAGTACCTTTTTAATAGATATTTAGATGGAATTTGCTCACACATTATTCATGCGACTGTTAATACTTCTTGAGGTACTAACCGACCGATTACTCATGTGCTTGCTAATTCAGTGTTCTTCCTCGTCATGCAACACCTAAGGCTTAGCAGTGGCTCCCAAACCAGTTGGTCTAAGGCACTAGGTGATAAAGCACCCTTGCTATATTTTTTTTGCCTCGGTGATAACAAAACCAGTGTTCATTTTTCTTTTCGCCATTTTATCTTTTATTCTCCACTTTTATTTTCTTCATACTTTGGCTTTTAGACAAGAGTATTTCAAGGTATCCTCTACTATCCAGAGTTTCAAGATGTGTGTAAGTGCGTATAGTAGGGTATCAACGTTCAAATGTTTGGCTTCCAGAATAGGAACTATTTTTCAGGCTTTTTTTTATCCTCAGATTAGCAATTTCCTTCATTTTACTAACCCTTGGGACAACAGCTCATAGCTACTTATTACTAGTTTCATTTAAGAAAACATCTAATTTTCTTATTTTTCTTAAACTATTCCTATCTTTTAAATATAATTTTTCACTTTCTACTCTTTTCTTATCACAATTTTTGTGTGTGCAGAGTAAGGCGTAGATAAGCACAGGAGCACTGAAAGAACGACTTCTTGAGAGCTTCTTGCGATGGTACAGGAGCGCTGAAGCTCGTTGGCGGGAGCATGGTCCCGAAGGATAGCCTGGTGGTGGCTTGAGTTACCTGCTCCACTGGCATAGTGAAAAGGGAGGCCGCTTGGGGCCAGTAGGTTACTCCTCCAGATGGGACAGAGCGAGAGTTGCTGTTGCAGTTAGTGCAGTTTGAAGCCTGTTGATTTCTTGAAGAGCTTGAATATTCTGCCCCCTGCGTCGACCTTGGTCTTTGGCATGTGCCAGTTGTTTGAGGACCGATTCCGTCGGCAAGGCTGCTGCTTGACAGACATCCTCCAGGCTTCCTCCATCGACGTTGAGGCACAGAGGGTGGGAGGTGGGAGCATCGACCCAAAAAGAATCCCGTTGATTTCTTGAAGAGCTTGAATATTCTTCCCCCTGCGTCGACCTTGATCTTTGGCATGTGCCAGTTGTTTGAGGACCGATTCCGTCGGCAAGGCTGCTGCTTGACAGACATCCTCTGGGCTTCCTCCATCGGCGTTGAGGCACCGAGGGTGGGAGGTGGGGGCATCGACCCAAAAAGAATCCCGTTGATTTCTTAAAGAGCTTGAATATTCCGCCCCCTGCGTCGACCTTGGTCTTTGGCATGTGCCAGTTGTTTGAGCACCGATTCCGTTGGCAAGGCTGCTACTTGACAGACATCCTCTGGGCTTCCTCCATCGGCGTTGAGGCACCGAGGGTGGGAGGTGGGAGCATCGACCCAAAAAGAATCCCGTTGATTTCTTGAAGAGCCGGATTGCAGAGATTTGAGGCTGCAAGTGACCCATACTTGACTCCGCCGGATATGACAGAGCCTGAGTTGCTGGGGTGGGAGAAAATGCCATTCTTCATAGAGACGAAATGCCGGCTTCAATATCCACTCCCATAAGGGCAACCAAAAACATACACACCGCGATTATTTGATCGCGGGAAAAACACGACACAGGAAGTGTGGAGTGGAAAGAGGAAAAGGTCCCACCGGGCATTCCAGAATCTGTTCCCCTCCGAATGGCGGCGCGATGAGAGACGTCTTGCCTGAGATTTGGGGTAGATGCTATTTGGTTTTATCCGTCCACCTCTCCGAAGATACAAAGTTAATTTATGGCACCGTGTATCGGAGATTTAGACGGATGCGGCCGATGTAGCAGACTTCGTCAAATTCCCCCTCGTCTTAGGGGTTTTTGATTATGGGGACGCTCTTCCCTGCAGGCGCAAGCCCCTGCAGTTAATTACGCTACCGTATCGCGGTAACAACTTTCTCCTTCTCCAGCTGGTCACTTCGTGTCGTGGGTGTTTATTTTGTTTGTGGTTGCCCGTGGATTGTATACGGAGACTAATTTATGTCGTCGCCCGTAGGACGTGGATTAGTCCAAATCCGTATTTTCTTAGATTTGGTTTTGGAGTTTTGGTTTAAGGATACGTTAGCCATATTTGAGGCTAAGATCAACTTAAACGTTTGTTAAGGATACGTTAGTCTAACTTCCAGACTAAGATCAACTTAACGGGATCGTTTAGATCCGACAAAAGAGCATTTGGGGGCTCTATTGTTCTAGTTTAGGGACATAGTGGTCCACTGGATGTATGTGTAGGGTTTCTAGGCACTCTCAAGAGGTCTCACAAGGCATCAACCAAGCCAATTTCAAAATTTACGGTGCCGAGAAACCCTAAACTACGGATCGTTGGCTAGATTTCTAGGCGAAAATTAAACTAGTTAACAACTTAACGAAAGTTTAAACGGAAATACAACCTTTGTAGATCCGGTGCTCCACCTCCATAGCTCCGCAATGAAGTCCCCTCGCTGTCCAAATGAATTCCCGGGCTCTAGCGTCGGCTTCGTCGGAGAAATGGCGAGCTAGGTAGTCGATGTCCATGCCGAAGATGATCTACGTCGAGGCATCGCTAGATCAAGCTCCACCTTCACCAAGCCATGAAAACTTGTGAAGGAAACACACTCTACTACTTGGCAAGAGGTAGAGGATGAAGAAATAGGAAGTGGGTAAACTTTAGTTTTGGATTTCTCACTCTTTTTCTCACTTTGCCATTAAAGTTTTCAAGCTTTTTCTTGAAGTGAAGAAGAAGAAGATGAAGAATATGATAAGTGTTGATTAAAAAAAAGGAAAAGAAAATCAAACCTTATCATATTCAAACCATGGTTTACTGTAGAGAATGAATCATGGTTAAATGGAATGGTTAGGGTTTAGGATGGGACAAAAATGGTGGACCAGGTCAAGGTTTCATGAAGCTTCAACTAAACAACAAAAAAAGCCACCATTATTTTCTCTTTTCCATTTATTTTCCAAAATGTATAAACAAATAAATGAATAAAAGAATAAGTAAAAACCCTAATCATCCACTTAACCATAGTTTAATACTTTACACTTAACCAAAAAGCATGTATCATCAAACATGATACAATCATGTGCACAAAATCATATCGCATATGCAATGCGCACACCCGAGTGAGAAAATCCATTTAAAGTGAACCGATACTAGTTAATGCAAAGTAATATATCAAATATATAATTATACATTAAATCATTAAATCAATACTTGATTTAACGATCCGGTCATATCACATATAACCGACTAGTATCCAATGTATCGGTTTATCGAATCAATCCTTGATTCGACAACTAGGGTATATCGCATATAACCTAATCAATACATTCATCGCGAGAATGGAATACGGTATCACATACACGCATTATTCTCGGTCCCGCACATATCTCATATGCGCTCCTATTTCGTTTCGCTTGAACCAGGAAACCTCTGTGTAGGACTCTAAAGACTCGTCAATACGCCGGCAGCAGATGATGATCATATCAAGCACCCACAAGCCGCAAGCGGTCTGCTAAACGTAACGGCCACCCGGGTATTGAGCGATCAGAAGATCGACGAGCAAGCCCGCTCACACTCCTGTGAATCCAACCAGTAACACTACCGTACAGTCCGGTCTGATCGTCTGATATGTCGCATATCTCGCCTAGGGGTGGTAAACGTCAGACCCCAATAGCTCGATAAGTCGTGTCGATATGAGGTCTATAACACTTCGAGAAACTACTGGTAACACTTACCAGTAAATCTCAGCAACCCTGGCCAGGGATTTCCTGTTATAGCCAATCGAACACAGCGCAACATCAACCCCCTATACCGGGTGAGACGAATCCCCTCCTATCGCTCATTGCCTCCATGTGACTCGGGACTGTACCCAAAAACCACCGTTTTGCACGCCCTCTTGGACGTGGTAAGATGGAAATCAAAGCACAGTGGGAACCACACAAGACTCTATGACGATCTCGGGTCAACAGACTACTCTGTACCAGTGTCACCAGAGAACTGCCATCTGACGTGAGGTATAATACCATCTGGGAGTTCTCGGCGAGTCCGTCCAGTGTACCCAGTCTCTACTGAGCACCCGTATATCATCTCTGATGTCAAACACCAATGGATATGGGATCATCCATCGCCTATCTGTATGGGTCGAGAAGGTATACGCTAGTCTACTCTGGTATATCGATGCCCCGTCTCGATACACCCACGACTAGGGACTTTGAAGGATGTACTTATGGACTACCATGTCCCCACTAGTATGATCCGCATCATAGTCCAGATAGTCAAGTACACATCCTAAGGGCTTTACCAACATGTATCAGAGAGACAATCAGTGTACACGTTAAGGTAAAGAGCAACCAGATAGCATACTATCATGTCGAGCAAGAAAGTCCTCCCTATATATGTCCCAGCATCCACTACAATATACATCCAATGTACAGTAATGGCCTCTAGGGCATACATATAACTAACAATCTTCCACTTGCACTAGGGCCATCTGTAGCAGTGGTTGTAGTATCTCATACTCAACCATCCCATAAAAGTCTCTCTCTGGGAACAGGCCTTTGTGAGTGGATCCGCTGTGTTGTTCTCTGAGTCTACTCTCCAAACCTCGATCACCCTGGAGATCAACTATCTCCATGATCAGGTGATACTGCCTTAGAATAGTTCTGGATCACTGATGGGACGGACGTTCCTTGGCATAAGCCACAACTCCATTGTCACACAATGGGAGGAACTAAGTTCATCTCATGAACCAATATACACCCAGACAGCCACTTTGGTAGCATCTTAAGTAGCGATGTATCCAGCCTTTATCGTCTAGTATGCCACGGTATCTAGCTTGGAACTCTTCCAACATACCGTCCCTTTACTGAGGGTAAAGACAATGCCTGTGACTGACATTCAGTCGTCTTTATCACCCTGGAACACTTCCAGTGATTCTCCCCAGGGTCGATTGATATCTTCTCACTACAACTAGTGAGTATCCTAATTTCCAATTAGATCTATCTCATAGATCCAAAATCCAGGATTTAGGAGGTATCATTTTGATCCTATATGGAGAATCCATGTGATAAGCGGAGATCGACCGAGCGTAGCATAGGAAACACCTTCCCTATCAAGAGTATGTTATCCACGTACTCTACGAGGATCAGCACCATACTCCCTACTACCTTTTTGTTTATACAAGGTTCATCTACCATTTTGATGATGTCAAACTATTCGACTAACACATCAAAATAGACGTTCCAACTCCGCGATGCCTGCTTTATCCTATAAAACATCTTGTACACGTTTCCGCTGCACCCACTGTCTACGAAGCCCTCTGGCTGTGTACTTATAGACGCACTCTTCTAAAACATCATTTAGAAAAGCAGTCATGACGCCCAACCACCAGATATCGTAGTCATGGTATTTAGCCGTGACAAGTAGGATCTGGATGGACTTAAGCATAGCTCCTTAGAAAAGGTTTCATCATTATCCACGCCTGGTTGATGACGAAAACCTTTAACAAGTCTAGCTTTGAAAGTCTCAACTTTTCCATCACACCAAGTAATCTTCTCAAGATATACTTGCTCCTGATGGGGATTTAACCCTTCAGATATAGCAACCAAAGTCCATACTTTGTTGGTGTATAAGGATTCCATCTCAGATCGATAAACATCCAGCCATTTTTACAGAGTCTTACTCTCGATGGCCAGCTCGAAGCTAGTTGGTTCATCATCTCATGATGCAATCCTCGCTCCCACTGTCATAGAGAAACCGAAGTAACTCTCAGGTGGGTGAGGAACCCTACTAGATCGGCGGAGAGGCCGAGGTTCGTTGGTAACTATTGAATCCTTTGGTTCTTTCAAATCATCTGCTGTAATTTGTATAGCTGGAACCTTTCCAGTTCTACATTACAGACTTTGCCTCGAGCTTGTCCGGATTTTGCTTTCAGACATACTTCGGTCAACCCTAAATCTTAACTAGCTTAAGACATGGGTTCTTCCCTTTCCATATCACATATGAAATGGTAGGCGACTGATTTGATTGGAACCTAATTCAATAGGTATGCAACTTCATAAGTGCATAACCCCCAAGAAGGAAATAGGTAACTCAGCAGTACTCATCATAGAGCACACCATATCAAATAGGGTGTATCTGCTCCGCCCCGATATACCATCGTCCTATGGTGTATACGGAGGAGTAATGCCGAGAGAGAATCTCGTCCTCCTTTAAAATAGTCCAGGATTTCCGTGCTCAAGTATTCTCCTCCTCGATCTCATCAAAGGACATAATACTTATACCCGTATTTTGGTTCTCTACTTCTCGCTTATATTCTGTGAATATCTCAAAAGGTTCGGACTCATGTTTCAGCAGGAACATATGACTGAATCTTGAGAGATTATCAGAGAACGTAATGAAGTATAAAGAACCAGTCCTGGCATGTGTAGACAAGGGACCTACATACATCAACATGTATCATCCCAAGAGTTTACTAACTCCTTCTCTGTTTCCAATAAACATGTCTATGGTCATTTTATCTTTGTGACATGACTGGCAAGTTTCATAAGATGTAAATTCAAACTTATTTAAATATGCATCTATATGTAACTTTAGCCAGTCAGGTCGCATTGATATGACCTAGTCTACAATACCTCAAGAAGGAATCGTTCAATTTTGAACTCTTCCTCTTGTGTGTGATCCGTATACTAAGAACTGTAGTTTGATTTAGAACGTCAATGCTTTTAGATAACGTGCCTGAACCGATCAACTTTTGATATAGGAAATGTTCAAAACATTATCCAACAATACAAAATTTTATCATTTCTTTACTACTAAAGAGACTGATATGATTTTGTATATCAGGTTCGGTATCTAATAGCATTCGTTCAGAATCAGTGTATTTGTAATACAGGGTGACAGTGACCAACATACTTGGCTGCAACACTTGCCCCGTTTTCTGTCTCATGAAACTTATCACCCGTTCTCAGTTTTTCTACCCTTTTGCAGCCCTATGTAACAGATTACATATCTGGGATCCTGATCCGGTATCATATACCAAGGATGCGGAGGATACTGAGAAATAGTTCTGTATAATGAACACACCCGAAGATGATGCATCAACATGCACTCTCTTCGTTTGGGCGGCACGGGAATTCTGGTATTCCCCAATTTCCTGCTCTGTCTTATAACAATTATAAGTTGGAGCGGGACCAACGTTCCCCAGCTCAGTATAACAAGCGGGTTCGGTCAATAATCCGTTTTATTATCTTGATTAAGGCGTGATATGGTCGCTACCTGGAGAGAGAGAGAAGAAAACACTCAGCGTGCGCTCTTGCAAGAATAGATTGGTTATTATTTTATCTAATCAGGATGGCTCCCACTGCTTTTTATCAAATCTTCCTTCAAACCCTAAAAGGAAAGACTAGCCGGGATTAATTACACACTACAAGTTCGCCAATCTTTCAGCCAGGCTAGTGTCGGTACTTTGAGGGAGGTCCCCCGTGCTTTCGCACGAACCTAATTAATGTAAACCTTGTTTTCCCAGAGGCGTAACCTCGTTAATACCTTTCTAGACACCTACTTGATCGGCTAATTGTAATGTGTAAAACTCTCCCAGGAGTAACAATTACTCGTAGCGGGTATCGGGATCCAACTATCTCATAGAAGGTATGCAATCTCATTGCAAATTTCAACACTTGAAATTCCCGATAATATTTTGCCCCCAGCACCCTATGACCTTGACGGAGGTCAACAAACCATAGGCTACTAGTCAAGTTCAACCCGTCATTTCTTGATCGAATTAAACCCACCCGCACGACCCTTGACGGAGGTCAACAAGGCCGCACGACTACCCTAACTCAATCTGCATCATATGCATAAACAGATAAATACTAGTTAGCTACCGCACACTACGCCTTGACGGAGGTCAACAAACGTAGCACGAATACTAAATAGGACTTATCTGAAATGACGGAGGGCTACGACAGGTTTTTCTGAAAACCTATTGCGTAATGAACTTGATATCGTTGTAGAATCAAATGATTTTAAAAATGGAGTGCTTTTGAGGCTTTTCTAGTTTTGCTAAAGGAGTCACTCCCGGTGAAGGGATCGTCGGTCCTTTCCTCGTCGAATGAGGTGCGGGATATATCATATATATCACTGTGCAAAGCAAAAACTCTTAAAAGCAATCAAAAGACAAACCGAGTGTGTAGCATCTGCCAGTTATTGCTAAAGGAGTCACTCCCGGTGAAGGGATCTCGGTCCTTTCCTCATTGAATAAGGTGCAGGATATATCACATATACCTCTGTGCAAAGCAAGAACTGTAGCTACCTGTTTTATTTTGAAATTCGATTCTACAACATCTTTAGGTTTCTTTTACTTTCATTAATCACATTAATGAAGTCCTATCATTTAAATACCTAAACATCACAGATAAATACGACGTACACTTATGCCATCCGCATTCGCCTCGATGTCGCCTCGTGCACCGTTAGGTTAGGTGACTAACGGCAGAGCGGGGCAGGCCTAGCGCGGGTGTAAAACATAAGTAACGCCTATATAATATATCATATATACTATATACAGCATTTATCATAGAACATCACATGATCACATCACAGATATCGCAGCAGAAGAATCATATGAAATATTGGATATACTAGGACGTCCGTGTTTTCAATACGAGCCAGTATAAAACACGGATTCCACGGTCGTGATGAATAGCCAAACCCACACCCCTAGACCCCTACGAGAGCGGCAAGCAACCCTACCAATTCTGGAGTTAGGAGACCCGGACTCGACTCCTCGAGTTGGTCTCCCACTGGACTCCAGAACCCGGTTACTTGTGCCCTCCTCCTTGGGTCTATCCTAGTGCGGAAAAGAAAATAATATACAGAGGGTGACATCTTCCGCAACCTGGAAGTGCCCCAATAAAAGAATATTACATACAAGTTTTTACATGAATGAAAATGAAAAACACTCATCTCACATAAAAAACCCCGGCTATTCAAACACGACGATCCAATATAACATATCCAGCAACACATAACATCACATGTCATCAACGTAAGTAAATATGCGCATCCCAATTGTCGTTGACATATAGCAACGAAACCGGCGATATCACATATTACACTTACGGTCACAGAAAAGAAAGTGTAAAACTACAACAGTTGGAATCCGCAACCACCTCAGACATCGCATGCCTGACCAAATGAATTCTTTAGACATCGCATGCCTAACAATTATAAACCCCGCATTTTAGTCTCATTATAGAAAACACTTTTCAATATCAAGTCGGGCAATTCAACAAGATTCCCGAAAAACTGATCGAATGCTCGTCGCAAACTTTAGTAGGCGGTCGCACCCCCGATGCCGTCGACGAAGTGCACCAAGGCGGAACACCGCTACCGCGAGCACCCGAACGGATGCTTTCGGCGACGGGGTTCTCCTACAGTCACTTGGTCGGGGCTATGGAGTGAGGCTGTCTATTAAGTTTACCCGGCGAGTATCCGCGTACGCTACGTGATTGCGACGGACTTTTGATCACATCAAAATTCCGTGGCAACCGATCAAGTGAGACTAAATTGCTAGATTTATAACATTCATTCAGTTATCTCATAACTCTTTGTGAATTCCAATTATTGTATCACATTCCAGATAATTAGAAAATGTTAGACTTTCCGATCGAACAATCGAACACCCAAGTTTTCCCGGTACAGCTCAACACATGAAATAAGTCTAACAACATTCAGTTCGTGCCTCAGTACCAACGGTCCAGCCGTAGAAGGGTCAAGCCAACGCCTCATATGTGGCACGCCGTACTGCCCCAAACCCGAAGGTTCAAAGGGCAGTTCAAGACGGTCACATAATCGAGTTAAGGTTTGTTGTCTTCTAGAGGGTCCATCGAGTTACTTGCACTACTTAGAACGTCGTTAAACTACGGAAAAATCCAACACTTGGAAATTTCCCGACAGGGGAAAAATTGGGTATTTATATCCGGTCGAACTTTTTAACATATTCTAAAAATTATCCGGAAAGCCACATAGACAAAATCTGATAATCCGATCGAACATTCGAATCCCCAAAACAACCCAGAAAATTCAACTCTTGAATAAATTTTAAAAATTCCCAGAAAACTCAGCATAATTTATCAGGAATTACTGTGCAAACAATGAGGGCTGACGTCACCAGATAGCCGTGGAACCGCCGCAGAAACTAGGCTTCTGCGGAACCGTATTTATTGCCGCGGAACCGCCGCAGAAGCTAGGCTTCTGCCGCGGTTCCGCCGCAATAAATACTGTTCATCGAAAAAAATTTGCATCGTAATTCTTATTTTTCCCTGCTGAATTTTTTAGCAATTTTTAATTTGGAAAAATCCCAGTTTTTGAAAAAAGGACAGAGAGCAATTTTGAAATGGGTTTTCGGGTTCGTTCGGACTTCAAACTCCGTCTAGACTTCGCCTAAGGCTCTAGCTTGGCTCTGATACCACTGTAGGGTTCCTAGGCACTCTCAAGAGGTCTCACAAGGTATCAACCATGCCAATTTCAAAATTTACGGTGCCGAGAAACCCTAAACTACGGATCGTTGGCTAGATTTCTAGGCGAAAATTAAACTAGTTAACAACTTAACTAAACTTTAAACGGAAATACAACCTTTGTAGATCCGGTGCTCCACCTCCATAGCTCCGCAACGAAGTCCCCTCGCTGTCCAAATGAATTCCCGGGCTCTAGCGTCGGCTTCGTCGGAGAAATGGCGAGCTAGGTCGTCGATGTCCATGCCGAAGATGATCTACGTCGAGGCATCGCTAGATCAAGCTCCACCTTCACCAAGCCATGAAAACTTGTGAAGGAAACACACTCTACTACTTGGCAAGAGGTAGAGGATGAAGAAATAGGAAGTGGGTAGACTTTAGTTTTGGATTTCTCACTCTTTTTCTCACTTTGCCATTAAAGCTTTCAAACTTTTTCTTGAAGTGAAGAAGAAGAAGATGAAGAATATGATAAGTGTTGATTAAAAAAAAGGAAAAGAAAATCAAACCTTATCATATTCAAACCATGGTTTAGTGTAGAGAATGAATCATGGTTAAATGGAATGGTTAGGGTTTAGGATGAGACAAAAATGGTGGACTAGGTCAAGGTTTCATGAAGCTTCAACTAAACAACAAAAAAAGCCACCATTATTTTCTCTTTTCCATTTATTTTCCAAAATGTATAAACAAATAAATGAATAAAAGAATAAGTAAAAACCCTAATCATCCACTTAACCATAGTTTAATACTTTATACTTAACCAAAAAGCATGTATCATCAAACATGATACAATCATGTGCACAAAATCATATCGCATATGCAATGCGCACACCCGAGTGAGAAAATCCATTTAAAGTGAACCGATACTAGTTAATGCAAAGTAATATATCAAATATATAATTATACATTAAATTATTAAATCAACACTTGATTTAACGATCCGGTCATATCACATATAACCGACTAGTATCCAATGTATCGGTTTATCGAATCAATCCTTGATTCGACAACTAGGGTATATCGCATATAACCTAATCGATACATTCATCGCGAGAATGGAATACGGTATCACATACACGCATTATTCTCGGTCCCGCACATATCTCATATGCGCTCCTATTTCGTTTCGCTTGAACCAGGAAACCTCTGTGTAGGACTCTAAAGACTTGTCAATACGCCGGCAGCAGATGATGATCATATCAAGCACCCACAAGCCGCAAGCGGTCTGCTAAACGTAACGGCCACCCGGGTATTGAGCGATCAGAAGATCGACGAGCAAGCCCGCTCACACTCCTGTGAATCCAACCAGTAACACTACCGTACAGTCCGGTCTGATCGTCTGATATGTCGCATATCTCGCCTAGGGGTGGTAAACGTCAGACCCCAATAGCTCGATAAGTCGTGTTGATATGAGGTCTATAACACTTCGAGAAACTACTGGTAACACTTACCAGTAAATCTCAGCAACCCTGGCCAGGGATTTCCTGTTATAGCCAATCGAACACAGCGCAACATCAACCCCCTATACCGGGAGAGACGAATCCCCTCCTATCGCTCATTGCCTCCATGTGACTCGGGACTGTACCCAAAAACCACCGTTTTGCACGCCCTCTTGGACGTGGTAAGATGGAAATCAAAGCACAGTGGGAACCACACAAGACTCTATGACGATCTCGGGTCAACAGACTACTCTGTACCAGTGTCACCAGAGAACTGCCATCTGACGTGAGGTATAATACCATCTGGGAGTTCTCGGCGAGTCCGTCCAGTGTATCCAGTCTTTACTGAGCACCCGTATATCATCTCTGATGTCAAACACCAATGGATATGGGATCATCCATCGCCCATCTGTATGGGTCGAGAAGGTATACGCTAGTCTACTCTGGTATATCGATGCCCCGTCTCGATACACCCACGACTAGGGACTTTGAAGGATGTACTTATGGACTACCATGTCCCCACTAGTATGATCCGCATCATAGTCCAGATAGTCAAGTACACATCCTAAGGGCTTTACCAACATATATCAGAGAGACAATCAGTGTACACGTTAAGGTAAAGAGCAACCAGATAGCATACTATCATGTCGAGCAAGAAAGTCCTCCCTATATATGTCCCAGCATCCACTACAATATACATCCAATGTACAGTAATGGCCTCTAGGGCATACATATAACTAATAGTATGGCCGTCGGGATCCATCACCTCTCTGACAACGTTGAAGGATTACAACGACAGATGTCAGAGGAGTTCAGAGATGTACCCTTGAACCAAAGTTGGTTGGGAGATCTATAGTCCAATTTGGGACTAAAGTCTGTTTTGAAAGTTTTTGGTTTAAGGATGTGTTAGCCATATTTGAGGTTAAGATCAACCTAAACATTTGTTAAGGATACGTTAGTCTAATTTCCAGACTAAGATCAACTTAACGGGATCGTTTAGATCCAACAGGAGAGCAATTGGCTCTATTGTTACAGTTTAGGGACATAGTGGTCCAACATTCCTATTTTGGGGACGAATATTGGTTTAAGGACGCGTTAGCCATATTTGAGGGTAAGATCAACTTAAACGTTTGTTAAGGATGCTTTAGTCTAATTTGAGACTAAGATCAGCTTAACAGGATCGTTTAGATCCATTTCCAGTTTAGGGACATGGTGGTCCAACATCCCCATTTTGGGGACGAATATTAATTTAATGACATTTCGGTCCATTGGTCCCATTTTGGGACGAACATTGGTTTAAGGACCTCATAGTCCATGAGTTTAAAGACCCCACAGTCCGTATCAATGTGTGGTTGTCAGGACCCGTCACCTCTCTGACGACGTTGAAGGATTACAATGACAAATATCAGAGGAGTTCGGAGATGTACCCTCGAACCGGATGTAAATTGATTTGAAAGAGCAGTTGTGCTCGTTTCAATTTAATTTGAGGACTTACGGCCAGAATTGGGTTAAGTCCATTTGAAAATGTTACCTTTCATTTGCATTTGGCCTATTAGGCCTTTGTTTGGGCTCTGCCCCTTTTCTTTAATAATGCAGAGCATTTGTTTTGGTCCATTGGACCTCTTAATTGGGCTTTGCCCTTTAATAATGTGCTGCATTAAATGTTCTGACAGTGCCCCACGTGGCTTGTCAGGCGCTTTGAGCCAATTGAGGAGCGCATGGCGCAAACTCATATGGGGGTGACACGTGTCACGCTCTGGTGAGCGCAAGCGCAGTGCGCTGCACTATTGCGCTGCGCTAGTGCTCTGCTGACACGTGGCGCGCTCTGGTGAGTTGCGCCGAACCAAGAGAGCAGTGCTCTGTTTTTGTAAAGCGCAAGGCGCAGTTTGTTCTGGGGCTAGCACGTGGCGCTCTCTGGTGGCTTGCGCTAACCCAAGAGCGCAACAGTGCAGATTTTACAAGTGCAAGGCACTGTTCCATAGCGCAGAGCGCATCTTGATCCAATTTTGGATCAAAGAAAAGAATCATTTAAGATTCCAGAACCAATGGTTCATCAAAAGGCAATGCCTTTATGTAGATCAAGTGATCTGTGAAGTAATACTTCTTTTTATCTTTTTGTGATTGGATCTTTTTGATCTTTTTTTCTTTTTAATTGAAGATCTTGATCTTTTTTTAGAAGAAATTCTTCTTTTATTCAAAGGTTTTTTACCTTTTTTTTATCTCTCTGAGTTTCTTCTCAAAGTTTTAGAGGAATTCTCTGTGTTTCTCTCTTAATGTCCTTTAGACTTGGAGTCTAGAGGCCTTTTTATAGTGCCAATTGATTTGTTAAATAAGTTAAAAAGATCTTTCTCTGAGTGATTTGGGGATTTTTCCCTACCGTTGGATCTTTGATCCAAGGGCTTCTGTTTTACAGAAGGCAATCTTCTTGTTTTTAACAAAATTGAGAAAGATCTTTCCAGAATTTTAATTCTGTTTTAGTGCTGACACAGTTGGCGCAAGCGCACCTGCGCTGACACGTGTCGCGCAGCGCAGAGCGCAAGTCAACTGAAGCGTTGCTTCATTATTTTAAGATTTGATTTTTATTATCTTTTTAAAACAGAGCCTTGCTCTAATTGGGGAAAACAGAAGCGTTGCTTCATTTCCCGCCTTAGAATTTGAACAGAGCTTTGCTCTGAAAGGGAGATTTTCTCCTTTTTATTTATTTATTTATTTATTTTTCTTTTATTGTTATTATTTTATAAGGAGTGGGTTTTGAGCCAAAATTTTGGCGGGAACAAATGCCCCCCACTACTTTGCCCACGTAAGTATGTACGTGGGTGAAGTAGTGCAAAGTTATGAGTAGCTATGGAATCGAGGGCTTAGGAGAAAAGTTTAGGGTCCTTGTAGCCTAAGACTTTTCAAATTTATGAGCCGTGAAGGTCTCACAACGACTTTTCTCCCTACGGATTGAAAGGATCTCGTAGGTGTATTTTCTCCTTAAGGGTCGTGAGGACTCCTAAGTGTGTTTTCTCTTATAAGTCGTAAGGATCTTATAAGAGAATTTTCCCTCTTATGAGTCGATAGGACCCGTAAGCGGTTGTTTCCCTCCTTGTCGAGATTCGACTTTGGAGAGTGTGACTCGTGGATAGTATGCAAGAGACCGTTTTGGACCGACTTGCAGGGTCTCAGTGCTTAGGAAACAGGTTTTTTAATCCCCGCTGCCTAAGGCTTTATCTCGGAAGTCGAGACGAATCGAGAATTTTTCGCGAAGACACTAATTTCCTCACGAGTCGAGACGAATCGAGATGTTCTCGCCAAGGACGCCGATTTCCCTGGGGTTGAAACGACTCGAGGTATTCCTGCAAAGACGCTAGTTTCTCTGCAGGCCGACGCGAATCAAGAAGCTCTCATCAAGGACGCTAGTTTCCCTGAGTCGAAGTATTTGGCCGAGGACACTGGTTTCCTCGGGGTTGAAACGGATCGAGGTATTCCTGCAAATACACTAGTTTCTCTGCGGGTTGACGCGAATCAAGAAGCTCTCATCAAGGACGCTAGTTTCCCTGAGTCGAAGTATTTGGCCGAGGACACTGGTTTCCTCGGGGTTGAAACGAATCGAGGTATTCCTGCAAAGACGCTAGTTTCTCTACGGGTCGACGCGAATCAAGAAGCTCTCATCAAGGACGCTAGTTTCCCTGAGTCGAAGTATTTGCCACGGACACTAGTTTCCTCGGGGTTGAAACGAATCGAGGTATTCCTGCAAAGAAGCTAGTTTCTCTGCGGGTCGACCCGAATCAAGAATGTCCTAACGTCACAGTTAACCTCTGCTCTTTATGAAAAAGGTCCGTTAGGGTCTGTGGTACTAGGGTTTTGTCCGTTGTACCGTCGCGTTGGCTGATATATTCCTCGATAGGCAATCTTGCTATTCGAGTAGCCTTGCGAATGTCGTGTCTCTGATCCCTTCGGGGGCTGGACAGGACGTCTTCAAGCAATCACCCTAGGCAGTTTGACCGTCGGAAGAGCAAGCGTAGGGATATTCCATGCCGCTTTTTACTTGAGGTTAAGCTCATTTTGGAGAGCCCCGATGAGTCATAACCACTCTGCGCTGGTGTGGGATGATCTCCGATAGTCTTTCAGTCTTTATATGACTTGCCGTTAAGACCCTGAAGCTAGGAATTTGGCCTTTGCTTCATTTGTTTTGTCATGTACGAATCCTGTTGGAGGAAGAACGCTGTCGTGACATCTCGTCTGCTGTATTGAGACGAACGTCGAGGTGGTGACCACTCCATGTGGGATGATCTCTGATTGTCTTTCCGGTTTTATATGAGTTACCGTCAAGACGTTGAAGCTAGGAATTTGGACTTCGCTTCGTTTGCTTTGGTGTGTCCGGATCCTATTGGAGGAAGAACGTTGTCGTGACATCTCGTCTGCTGTATTGAGACGAACGTCGAGGTGGTGACCACTTCATGTGGGATGATCTATGATTGTCTTTCCAGTTTTATATGAGTTACCGTCAAGACCCTGAAGTTAGGAATTTGGTCTTCGCTTCGTTTGCTGGCATTGCGTCTGCTGTATCGAGACGAATGTCGTGGTGGAGCTGGGATTTTGCTGTCACTCCGCTTTGTTTCGACCATGAGGTCTTCTGTTGACGTTGCATCTACATCCTGATGGATCGCGAAGGAACGCCGTTGTTGACATCGCGTCTGCTGTAACGAGACGAATGCTGAGGTGGAGCTAGGGTTTTGTCGTCGCTCCGTTTGATGGTGTAACCTCTGTGTTATGCTGGAATGAGGAGGCCCACCGTTGTTGGTCTCCAGGCTGTAGATGTGGCCATTGAGATTTAGAACTAGGGACTTTGCCATGGTTCCGTTTCGTTGCGACTCTGAGGTCGATTGTTGACGTCACATCTGCATCTGGTTGGAGTGCGAAGAAATGCCGTTGGTGATATCTAAGTTGTCGATGTTAACGTCAAGACCCTGACGCTAGAGATCTTCCTTCGCTTCATTTGTTGACATTGTGTCTGCAATATTGCGACAAATGTCGAGATTGTCTCTAGGTTGTCTATGAACCGTCGAGATTTGACTTCGCTTTCTGGTGGAGCCTGTGGGAAGGTATGGTTCCCTCTTTGTTTGTGCTCCTGGATTGTATACAGGGATCAATGTGATCTCACCTGTAGGCAAAAAGTTTCATTCTTTCATTTTTTTTATTCTTTCCGCGATGCTCTATCATTTTAGCTTTTATATATCGCGAAGGTCGCGATTGCCCAATCATTTCAGCTATTTTTCGCGGTGCCCAATCATTTCGGCTATTTTTCTTTTCACTCGCTGCTTTTTATTGCGAGTTGCCCAATCATTTCGGCTATTTATTTTATTTTAACTCGCTGCTTTTTATTGCGAGTTGCCCAATCATTTCGGCTATTTTGTATGCATTCATTTTCTTTTACTTGCTGATTTTGTTGCAAGTTGCCCATCATTTCGGCTATTTTGTATGCATTTATGGCCCGCTGATTTTTCTTATCGCGAGTGTGAAACTTGGAATCTGATGCCAATCTTAGCATCAGCATCGCTACAACTGGAATATTGCTAGGAGCGAATCATCATTTGCCATGAAAGGACTTAGAATTTGATGCCGGTTTAGGCATCCGCATCGCTACAACTGGGATATT
This sequence comes from Agapanthus africanus, assembly GCA_030015575.1. NCBI lineage: Eukaryota > Viridiplantae > Streptophyta > Magnoliopsida > Asparagales > Amaryllidaceae > Agapanthus > Agapanthus africanus. Next base: position 175,738,291 of record CM057350.1, on the reverse strand, counting down.
GCCAGGAGCGAATCATCATTTGCCTTGAAAGGACTTGGAATTTGATACCGGTTTAGGCATCAGCATCGCTATAACTGGGATATTTCCAGGAGCGAATCATCATTTGCCTCTGTCGATGTTGAACAAAGGTGGCTTAGTAAACAGGGTTAGGGTCCTGTCGACTAAGGCTTTTGACTTCATGAGCCGTAAGGGTCTCACAAAGGTATTTCTCCCTGTGAGTCGTGAGGATCTCGTAGGTGTGTTTTCTCCTTAGGAATTGTGAGGATTCCTAAGTGCATGTTCCCTTGTAAGTCGTAAGGATCTTACAAAAGGGTTTTCTCCTTATAAGTCAAGAGGACTTACAAGGGTTTTTCACCATATGGCATATCCCTAGTCACGGGTGAGACTTTGCTGGGGAAATGTTTATTCATGCCCGTGGATTGTATACAAGGGTCAGTATTGAGCCACCTGTAGGGCAATATTGAAGGTTGTATGGGTTGCTTAAGAACAGGTTCAGGTTTCTATAACTTAAGACTTTCAAATCTTATGAGCCGTGAAGGTTCCATAAGAGAGTTCTCCTTACGAGTCGTGAGGATCTCGCAAGTGTCATTTCTCCTTAGGAATCGTGAGGATCCCTAAGTGTATTGTTCCCTTATGAGTCGTAAGGATCTCACGCAGGTGGTTTCTCCTCACAAGGTCGAGAGGACCCTGTAAGTGTTTTTTTTAACGAGGCTGCGCCCTTTCGGCTTTTCACAAACACTCGCCGGTAGTCCTGCTGTTTTTACTCATGGAGCCCTTTCAGGTTTTCATCCGTGCCCATTTTGCTTATGGACATACCTTTTTTTTAACCACGTCAGCCTGGGGATGTTGCGGGTTGGTAGTAGTTTAACGACGTTTCGGTCAACAGCTAGTTTTAGGACGTACTGGTCCGTCATTAGTTTAAAGACGTTTCGGTCCACCGTCGCCGTATTTGAGGCGAATCTATTTGAGGCGAATTTCTAGTTTACTGACTTTTCGGTCTATGGGGCTTTCCCTATGAATGAGCATGATGCCCCCGGCGTGTCCACCCTTTTCGGAGCATGGATTGTGGTGGGCTCACCTTCCAGTTTTCGGACAATGCGAACTTGCCCTGTTGGTAGTCGCCATTCACTTGACTAACGACCAGTTGAGAGTCTCCGTATATGAGGAGGTTTTCAATTCCCATGTCGATGGCGATCTCGAGGCTTGCTATCAAAGCTTCGTATTCGGCCTCATTGTTCGTCCTTGGCTCTGTTAAGGAGAAGGCGAATTGCATTATCCCTCCTTACGGGGTCACGAAGATAAGACCCACTCCCGATTTGATTATCGGCGTGCTTTGTTTGCACTTCTTCATGGAGGATGCTCCATCGAAAAAAAGCTCCCATCGGGTACCACTTCCGTCGATCGTGTCGAACGCCTGTTCGTCTGGAAGTTCGCAATTCAAGAGAGAATCGGCCGGTATTGGATGTTCAGCGAGGAAATCGGCGATGGCCTGGCCTTTCACGGCCTTAAGAGGTTGATAAGTTATTGAGAAATCCATCAAGAGCAAGGCCCATTTAGCAAGCCGGCCTGTCAATATAGCCTTTGACATCAAGTATTTAAAGGGGTCCACCTTCGATATGAGACGGACTTCATGCGCCAACGTATAGTGCCTGAGCTTTGTTATCGCGAAGATCAACGCTAGACAGTGCTTTTCGATGGGAGAATAATTGCTTTCTGCCCCCAGGAGAACTCGACTTAAGTAATAGAGAGCTCTTTCTTTCCCTTAGTCGTTCTCTTATGCCTATAATGCGCCTAAGGAACCTTCGAGGGCGGTTGTAGTCGGCGGAATCAGTCCAGAAGGAGAGTTCCCCCCAACTTTCCTTACTCGGCGCCAGTGGCATATCCCCAGTAGGAGGAGTGCTGTCTCCTGAGGGTTTTCAGCGGATTACACCCACAAAATCATATAATAAAATAGAGATGGTGAAAGTTATATGAGGATAAGAACTATAAAACAAAGAACTTGAAAATCAGAGTTTTCAATTATACCAGCTTTTCAGTTTCTATGAGCCCTATCTTAATGGTCATGAAAAAATGTTAGAAATTACATTATCCCTCAATAAAACATCGCCTTTAGTTTTCATTCCTACCTTTCTTCGAAACATTGATCATATACCCCTACGTGTGTGAACTGGACATCCCTACACTCAGAGAATTCAATTCAAGCAATCATACTCTTGTCCATTTACCTTAGTACCTTTTTAATAGATATTTAGATGGAATTTGCTCACACATTCTTCATGCGACCGTTAATACTTCTTGAGGTACTAACCGACCGATTACTCATGTGCTTGCTAATTCAGTGTTCTTCCTCGTCTTGCAACACCTAAGGCTTAGCAGTGGCTCCCAAACCAGTTGGTCTAAGGCACTAGGTGATAAAGCTCCCTTGCTATATTTTTTTGCCTCGGTGATAACAAAACCAGTGTTCATTTTTCTTTTCACCATTTTATCTTTTATTCTCCACTTTTATTTTCTTCATACTTTGGCTTTTAGACAAGAGTATTTCAAGGTATCCTCTACTATCCAGAGTTTCAAAATGTGTGTAAGTGCGTATAGTAGGGTATCAACGTTCAAATGTTTGGCTTCCGGAATAGGAACTATTTTTCAGGCTTTTTTTATCCTCAGATTAGCAATTTCCTTCATTTTACTAACCCTTGGGACAACAGCTCATAGCTACTTATTACTAGTTTCATTTAAGAAAACATCTAACTTTCTTATTTTTCTTAAACTATTCCTATCTTTTAAATATAATTTTTCACTTTCTACTCTTTTCTTATCACAATTTTTGTGTGTGCAGAGTAAGGCGTAGATAAGCACAGGAGCGCTGAAAGAACGACTTCTTGAGAGCTTCTTGTGATGGTACAGGAGCGCTGAAGCTCGTTGGCAGGAGCATGGTCCCGAAGGATAGTCTGGTGGTGGCTTGAGTTACCTGCTCTACTGGCATAGTGAAAAAGGAGGCCGCTTGGGGCCCGAAGGTTACTCCTCCAGATGGGACAGAGCGAGAGTTGCTGTTGCAGTTAGTGCTGTTTGAAGCCTGTTGATTTCTTGAAGAGCTTGAATATTCTGCCCCCTGCGTCGACCTTGGACTTTGGCATGAGCCAGTTGTTTGAGGACCGATTCCGTCGGCAAGGTTGCTGCTTGACAGACATCCTCTGGGCTTCCTCCATCGGCGTTGAGGCACAGAGGGTGGGAGGTGGGAACATCGACCCAAAAAGAATCCCGTTGATTTCTTGAAGAGCTTGAATATTCTGCCCCCTGCGTCGACCTTGATCTTTGGCATGTACCAGTTGTTTGAGGACCGATTCCGTCGGCAAGGCTGCTGCTTGACAGACATCCTCTGGGCTTCCTCCATCGGCGTTGAGGCACCAAGGGTGGGAGGTGGGGTCATCGACCCAAAAAGAATCCCGTTGATTTCTTAAAGAGCTTGAATATTCTTGTTAGTTATATGTATGCCCTAGAGGCCATTACTATACATAGGATGTATATTGTAGTGGATGCTGGGACATATATAGGGAGGACTTTCTTGCTCGACATGATAGTATGCTATCTGGTTGCTCTTTACCTTAACGTGTATACTGATTGTCTCTCTGTTACATGTTGGTAAAGCCCTTAGGATGTGTACTTGACTACCTGGACTATGATGCGGATCATACTAGTAGGGACATGGTAGTCCATAAGTACATCCTTCAAAGTCCCTAGTCGTGGGTGTATCGAGACGGGGCATCGATATACCAGAGTAGACTAGCGTATACCTTCTCGACTCATACAGATGGGCGATGGATGATCCCATATCCATTGGTGTTTGACATTAGAGATGATATACGGGTGCTCAGTGGAGACTGGGTACACTGGACGGACTCGCCGAGAACTCCCAGATGGTATTATACCTTACGTCAGATGGCAGTTCTCTGGTGACACTGGTACAGAGTAGTCTGTTGACCCGAGATCGTCATAGAGTCTTGTGTGGTTCCCACTGTGCTTTGATTTCCATCTTACCACGTCCAAGAGGGCGTGCAAAATGGTGGTTTTTGGGTACAGTCCCGAATCATATGGAGGCAATGAGCGATAGGAGGGGATTCGTCTTTTCCGGTATAGGGGGTTGATGTTGCGCTGTGTTCGATTGGCTATAACCGGAAATCCCTGGCCAGGGTTGCTGAGATTTACTGGTAAGTGTTACCAGTATTTTCTCGAACTGTTATAGACCTCACATCGACATGACTTATCGAGCTATTGGGGTCTGACGTTTACCACCCCTATGCGAGATATGCGACATATCAGACGATCAGACCGGACTGTACGGTAAGTGTTACTGGTTGGATTCACAGGAGTGTGAGCGGGCTTGCTCGTCGATCTTCTGATCGCTCAATACCCGGGTGGCCGTTACGTTTAGCAAACCGCTTGCGGCTTGTGGGTGTTTGATATGATCATCACCTGCTGCCGGCGTATTGACGAGTCTTTAGAGTCCTACACAGAGGTTTCCTGGCTCAAGCGAAACGAAATAGGAGCGCATATGAGATATGTGCGGGACCGAGAATAATGCGTGTATGTGATACCGTATTCCATTCTCGCGATGAATGTATCGATTGGTTGTATGCGATATAACCTAGTTATCGAATCAAGTATTGATTCGATAAGCCGATACATAGGATACTAGTCGGTTATATGCGATATGACCGGATCGTTAAATCAAGTGTTGATTTAATGATTTAATGTATAATTATATATTTGATATATTACTTTGCATTAACTAGTATTGGTTCACTTTAAATGGATTTTCTCACTTGGATGTACAAGTTGTATATGTGATATACTTTTTGTGCAAATGATTGTATCATGTTTGATGATGCATGTTTACTTGAGTTTGTGTAAAGATTGAACCATGGTTATTTAAATGGTTAGGGTTTTGGTTTTCTTATTTATTTATTTATTCTTTATGGAAAATAATAAGCATAAAGAAAAATGGTGGCTTTCTTTGGATGGATATTGAAGCTTCATGAAGCTTTGACTAAGTCACCATTTTTGTCTTCATGCTTAACCCTAACCATTCACTTAACCCTAGTTCATTCTCTACACTTGACCATGGTTGTATTATGATAAGTATTGTTTTTATTTTCTTTTGGAAAACAACTTATCATAATATTATCATCTTCTTCTTATTCTTCTTCACTTGAAGAAAGCTTGCTTCAACAATGGCAACTTGAGCAAATGAGTGAGAAATCCAATTCTAAAGTGAACCCACTTCCTATTTCTTCATCCTCTACCTCTTGCCAAGTAGTAGAGTGTGTTTTCTTCACAAGTTTCATGACTTGGTGAAGTGGGAGCTTGATCTTGTGATGCTTCGACGTAGATCATCTTCGGCACGAAGCCGACGACCTAGCCCGCCCATTTCTCCGATGAAGCCGACGCTAGAGCCCGGGATTCCATTTGGATAGCGAGGAGACTTCATTGCGGAGCTATGGAGGTGGAGGACCGGATCTACAAAGGTTGTATATCCGTTCCCTTAGTTTAGTTGTTAACTTGTTTACTTTTCGCCTAGAATTCTAGCCAACGGTCCTTGTTAGGGTTTCTGGGCACCGTATTTTTTTAAATTGGCATGATCGATGCCTTGTGAGACCTCATTAGGGTGCCTAGGAACCCTACAGTGGTATCAGAGCTACTAGATATTGGATGTCGACTTATGGGGGGTTCTCACTGTGTGACAGTGTGGCGAAGCATAGGCTCTTACCCCCAGGGTGTCCCAAGACCGGAAGGTGTTCCGGCGGGTTATAGTCCTCGCGAGGGGGCATGCGTAAAAAGTAGCCGCTGAGGGACCCGTTGGTGCCACGGCGACCCCATTGGATGGGGTTGCTGCCTGACCTACAGTGGTATCAAAGCCTAGCTAGAGCCTTAGGCGAAGTCTAGACGGAGTTTGAAGTCCGAACGAACCCGAAAACCCATTTCAAAATTGCTCTCTGTCCTTTTTTCAAAAACTGGGATTTTTCCAAATTAAAAATTGCTAAAAAATTCAGCAGGGAAAAATAAGAATTACGATGCAAATTTTTTTCGATGAACAGTATAAACGGCGGCGGAACCGCGGCAGAAGCCTTGCTTCTGCGGCGGTTCCGCGGCAACATAGTGACGTCATCCTCCCCTTTCTGCACAGTAATTCATGTTTTCAGATGCTGATTTTTCTGGGAATTTTTAATATTTATTCAAGAGTTGAATTTTCTGGAGTTGTTTTGGGGATTCGGTGTTTTGATCGGAGTATCAAATTTTGTCTGTGTGGCTTTCCGGATAAATTTTAGAATATGTTAAAAAGTTCGACCGGATATAAATACCCAATTTTTCCCCTGTCGGGAAATTTCCAAGTGTTGGATTTTTCCGTAGTTTAACGACGTTCTAAGTAGTGCAAGTAACTCGATGGACCCTCTAGAAGACAACAAACCTTAACTCGATTATGTGACCGTCTTGAACTGCCCTTTGAACCTTAGGGTTTGGGGCAGTACGGCGTGCCACATGTGAGGCGTTGGCTTGACCCTTCTACGGCTGGACCGTTGGTACTGAGGCACGAACTGAATGTTGTTAGACTTATTTCATGTGTTGATCTGTATCAGGAAAACTTGGGTGTTCGAATGTTCAATCGGAAAGTTTAACATTTTCTAATTATCTGGAATGGGATACAATAATTGGAATTCATAAGAAGTTATGAGATAACTGAATGAATGTTATAAACATAGCACTTTAGTCTCACTTGATCGGTTGCCACGGAATTTTGATGTGATCAAAAGTCCGTCGCAATCACGTAGCGTACGCGGATACTCGCCGGGTAAACTTAATAGACAGCCTCACTCCATAGCCCCGACCAAGTGACTGTAGGAGAACCCCGTCGCCGAAAGCATCCGTTCGGGTGCTCGCGGTAGCGGTGTTCCGCCTTGGTGCACTTCGTCGACGGTATCGGGGGTGCAGCCGTCTATTGAAGTTTGCGACGAGCATTCGATCAGGATGTCGGGAATCTTGTTGAATTACCCGACTTAATATTGAAAAGTGTTTTCAATAATGAGACTAAAATGCGGGGTTTATAATTGTTAGGCATGCGATGTCTAAGGAATTCATTTGATTAGGCATGCGATGTCTATGTAGGTTGCGGATTCCAACTGTTGTAGTTTTACACTTTCTTTTCTGTGACCGTAAGTGTAATATGTGATATCGCCGGTTTCGTTGCTATATGTCAACGACAATTGGGATGCGTATATTTACTTACGTTGATGACATGTGATGTTATGTGTTGTTGGATATGTTATATTGGATCGTCGTGTTTGAATAGCCGGGGGTTTTTATATGAGATGAGTGTTTTTCATTTTCATTCATGTAAAACTTGTATGTAATATTCTTTTAATTTGGGGCGCTTCCAGGTTGCGGAAGTTGTCACCTTTTGTATATTATTTACTTTTCCGCACTAGGATAGACCCAAGGAGGGGAGCACAAGTAACCGGGTTCTGGAGTCCAGAGGGAGACTAACTCGAGGAGTCGAGTCCGGGTCTCCTAACTCTAGAATTGGTAGGGTTGCTTGCCGCTCTCGTAGGGGTCTAGGTGTGTGGGTTTGGCTATTCATCACGACCGTGGAATCCGTGTTTTATACTGGCTCGTATTGAAAACACGGACGTCCTAGTATATCCAATATTTCATATGATTCTTCTGCTGCGATATCTGTGATGTGATCATGTGATGTTCTGTGATAGATACAGTATACAGTATATATGATATATTATATAGATGTTACTTATGTTTTACACCCGCGCTAGCCCTGCCCCGCTCTGCCGTTAGTTACCTAACCTAACTGTGCACGAGGGGACATCGAGGCGAATGCGGATGGCATAAGTGTACGTCGTATTTATCTGTGATGTTTAGGTACTTAAATGATGGGACTTCATTAATGTGATTAATGAAATAAAAGAAACCTAAGATGTTGTAGAATCGAATTTCAAAAATAAAACAGGTAGCTACAGTTCTTGCTTTGCACAGCGGTATATGTGATATATCCTGCACCTTATTCGATGAGGAAAGGACCGAGATCCCTTCACCGGGAGTGACTCCTTTAGCAATAACTGGCAGATGCTACACACTCGGTTTGTCTTTTGATTGCTTTTAAGAGTTTTGCTTTGCACAGTGATATATACGATATATCCCGCACCTCATTCGACGAGGAAAGGACCGACGATCCCTTCACCGGGAGTGACTCCTTTAGAAAAACTACAAAAGCCTAAAAAACACTCCATTTTTTTAAAAATCATTTGATTCTACAACGATATCAAGTTCATTACGCAATAGGTTTTCAAAAAACCTGTCGTAGCCCTCCGTCATTTCAGATAAGTAGTAGTTAGTATTCGTGCTACGTTTGTTGGCCTGCGTCAAGGCGTAGTGTGCGGTAGCTAACTGGTATTTATCTGCTTATGCATATGATGCAGATTGGATTAGGGTAGTCGTGCGACTTTGTTGGCCTGCGTCAAGGGTCGTGCGGGTGGGTTTAATTCAATCAGGAAATGACGGGTTGAACTTGACTAGCGGACTATGGTTTGTTGGCCTGCGTCAAGGTCATAGGACGCTAGGGGCAAAATATTATCGGGAATTTCAAGTGTTGAAATTTGCAATGAGATTGCATACCTTCTATGAGATAGTTGGATCCCGATACCCGCTGCGAGTAAGTGTTACTCCTGGGAGAGTTTTATACATTACAATTAGCCGATCAAGTAGGTGTCTAGAAAGGTGTCAACGGGGTTACGCCTCTGGGAAAACGAGGTTTACATTAATTAGGTTCGTGCGAAAGCACGGGGGACCTCCCTCAAAGTACCGACACTGGCCTGGCTGAAAGATTGGCGAACTTGTAGTGTGTAATTAATCCCGGCTAGTCTTTCCTTTTAGGGTTTGAAGGAAGATTTGATGAAAAGCAGTGGGAGCCATCCTGATTAGATAAAATAATAACCAATCTATTCTTGCAAGAGCGCACGCTGAGTGTTTTCTTCTCTCTCTCTCCAGGTAGCGACCATATCACGCCTTAATCAAGATAATAATACGGATTATTGACCGAACCCGCTTGTAATACTGAGCTGGGGAACGTTGGTCCCGCTCCAACTTATAATTATAAGACAGAGCAGGAAATTGGGGATTACCAGAATTCCCGTGCCGCCCAAACGAAGAGAGTGCATGCTGATGCATCATCTTCGGGTTTGTTCATTATACAGAACTATTTCTCAGTATCCTTTACGTCCTGGGTATATGATACCGGATCAGGATCCCAGATATGTAATCTGTTACATAGGGTTACAGAAAGGTAGAAGAACTGAGAACGGGTGATAAGTTTTATGAGGCAGAAAACGGGGCAAGAGTTGCAGCCAAGTCTGTTGGTCACCGTCACCCTGTATTACCAATACATTGATTCTGAACAAATGCTATTAGATACCGAACCTGATATACAAAATCATATCTATCTCTTTATTAGTAAAGAAATAATAAAATTTTGTATTGTTGGATTATGTTTTGAACATTTCCTATATCAAAAGTTGATCGGATCAGGCACGTTATCTAAAAGTATTGATGTTCTAAATCAAACTACAGTTCTTTAGTATACTGAACACACACAAGAGGAAGAGTTCAGAAATGAACGGATCCTTCTTAAGGTATTGTAGACTAGGTCAGATCAATGTGACCCGACTAGCTGAAGTTACATGTAGATGCATATTTAAATCACTTTGAATTTACATCTTGTGAAACTCGCCAGTCATGTCACAAAGATAAGATGACCATAGCTCTGTTTATTGGAAACAGAGAAAGAGTTAGTAAACTCTTGGGATGATACATGTTGATGTATGTAGGTCCCCTGTCTACACATGCCAAGACCGGTTCTTTGTACTTCATTACATTCTCTGATGATCTCTCAAGATTCAGACCTATGTTCCCGTTGAAACACAAGTCCGAACCTTTTGAGATATTCACAGAATATAAGTTAGAAGTAGAGAACCAATATACGGGTATAAGTATTATGTCCATTGATGTGATCAAGGAGGAGAATACTTGAGCACGGAAATCCTGGACTATTCTAAAGGAGAATGAGATTCTCTCTCAGCATTACTCCTCCATATACACCATTGCACGATGGTATATCGGGGCGGAGCAATCACACCCTATATGATATGGTGTGCTCTATGATGAGTACTACTGAGTTACCTATTTCCTTTTTGGGAGTTATGCGCTTGAGAAGATGCATACCTATTGAATAGGGTTCCAATTAAATCAGTTGCCTACCACTTCATATGTGATATGGAAGGGGAAGAGCCCATATCTTAAGTTAGTTAAGACTTGGGGATTGTCCGGCCTATGTCTAAAAGCAAAATCCGGACAAGCTCGAGGCAAGGTCTGTTATGTAGAACTGGAAATGTTCCAGCTATACAAACTGCAGCAGATGATTTGATAGAGCCAAAGGATTCAGTAGATTCCAACGAACCTCAGCCTCTCCGCCGATCTAGTAGGGTTCCTCACCCACCCGAGAGATACTTCGGTTTCTCTATGAAAGTGGGAGCGAGGATTGCATCATGAGATGATGACCCAACTAGTTTCGAGCTGGCCATCAGGAGTGTGACTCTGTAAGAATGACTGGATGCTTAGTGATCTGAGATGGAATCCTTATACACCAACAAAGTATGGACTTTGGTTGCGATATCTGAAGGGTTAAATCCCCATCAGGAGCAAGTATATCTTGAGAAGATTACTTGGTGTACATGGAAAAGTTGAGACTTTCAAAGCTAGACTTGTTAAAGGTTTGCATCATTAACCAGGTATGGATCATGATGAAACCTTTTTCTAAGGATCTATGCTTAAGTCCATCCAGATCCTACTTGCCACGGCTACATACCATGACTACGATATCTGGTGGTTGGGTGTCTTGACTGCTTTTCTAAATGATGATTTGGAAGAGAGCGTCTATAAGTACACAGCCAGAGGGTCTCGTAGACAGTGGGAGCAGCGGAAACGTGTGCAAGATGCTTTATAGGATAAAGCAGGCATCGCGGAGTTGGAACATCTGTTTTGATGAATTAGTCAAAGAGTTTGACATCATCAAAATGGTAGATGAACCTTGTATAAACAAGAAGGTAGTAGGGAGTATGGTGACGATCCTCGTAGAGTACGTGGATGACATACTCTTGATAGGGAAGGAGTTTCCTATGCTACGCTCGATCAATCTCCGCTTATCACAATGATTCTCCATATAGGATCAAAGTGATACCTCCTAAATCCTGGGTTTTTAGATCTATGAGATAGATCTAATTGGATGTTAGGACTCTCACTAGTTGTAGTGAGATGGTATCAATCGATCCTGGGGAGAATCACTGGAAGGGTTCCAGGGTGATAAAGACGACTGAATGTCAGTCGCAGGCATTGTCTTTACCCTCAGTAGAGGGACGGTATGTTGGAAGAGTTCCAAGCTAGATACCGTGACATACTAGACGATAAAGGCTGGATACATCGCTACTTAAGATGCTACCAAAGAGGCTGTTTGGGTGTATATTGGTTCATGAGATGAACTATGTTCCTCCCATTGTGTGACAATGGAGTTGTGGCTTATGCCAAGGAACGCCGGTCCCATCAGTGATCCAGACATATTCTGAGGCAGTATCACTTGATCATGGAGATGGTTGATCTCCAGGGAGATCGAGGTTAGGAGAGTAGACTCAGAGGACAACACAGCGGATCCACTCACAAAGGCCTGTTCCCAGAGAGAGACTTTTATGGGATGGTTGAGTATGAGATACTACAACCACTGCTACAGATGGCCCTAGTGCAAGTGGGAGATTGTTAGTTATATGTATGCCCTAGAGGACATTACTATATATAGGATGTATATTGTAGTGGATGCTGGGACATATATAGGGAGGACTTTCTTGCTCGACATGATAGTATGCTATCTGGTTGCTCTTTACCTTAACGTGTATACTGATTGTCTCTCTGTTACATGTTGGTAAAGCCCTTAGGATGTGTACTTGACTACCTGGACTATGATGCGGATCATACTAGTAGGGACATGGTAGTCCATAAGTACATCCTTCAAAGTCCCTAGTCGTGGGTGTATCGAGATGGGGCATCGATATACCAGAGTAGACTAGCGTATACCTTCTCGACCCATACAGATGGGCGATGGATGATCCCATATCCATTGGTGTTTGACATTAGAGATGATATACGGGTGCTCAGTGGAGACTGGGTACACTGGACGGACTCGCCGAGAACTCCCAGATGGTATTATACTGTTAGTGTATATGCCCTAGAGGCCATTACTGTATCATACTAGTATGTATATTACTTGATGGAAGCTTGGGATATTCACAGTTGTACAGACAATCTTGCTCAATTTAGTAGTATGCTACTTGGTTTGTCTCTGCTTTAATGTGTATATGTGTGTTTATTTATTATATCACCTATACGCATTAGTAGAGCCCTTAGGATCTTTGCTTGATTACCGGCGTTGTGATGGCGATCACACTCGTGGGGGCTGGGTAATCTACAAGCACATCCTTATACACGTCCCTAGTCGTGGGAGTATCGAGATAGGGCATCGATACTCCGGAGTAGACTAGCGTATGCGCTTCTCATCCCTGCAAGGGAGACGGTCTGTCCCACAACCGTCGGTACGTCGTACTTGAGATAGTATGCGGGTGCTCGTTGGGTTACGAGTACACTGGACAGGACTCGTCGGGAACTGATGGTTGGTATTATACCTATCGTCAGTTATCAGTTCCCAGGTGACATGAGTACAGCTTAGTCCGCTGACTTGACACTGTCACTTCGCCTCGAGTGTGTTCCCACTGTTCTTTGATTGCCACCCTACCACGGCTCTACTGAGTCGTGCAAACAGGTAGCAGTTGGGAGCAGTCCCGAAGCACTTGGAGGCAGTGACGGTTAGACAGGATTCGTCTCTCCCGGTATTGGGGGTTGACATCGCGCTGTGTCTAGGAGAGCCATTACACAAGTAGTCCCTGGCCAGGGCAAGCGAGATGTACTGGTAGGTTCCAGTGTTATCTCAGGGTGTTCTGGGCTTCACTCCGACACGACTTGTACCGCTATTAGGGGACTGACGTTTACCGCCCCCTATGCCCGCCATGCGATGTATCAGAAGAACAGACCGGACTGTACGGAGAATGTCACATTCAGACTCAGTAGGAGTTCAGATGGGTTTTACCTCGTCAGTCTTCTTATCGGCATCTACCTGGGGACCGTTACGCACAGCTAGTGCCGCTTGCGGTCTGTGGTTAAACCCACTGCCAGCGTAGCGTCGAGTCTTTAGAGTCCCACACAGAGGGCTATTCGCCTCTGGGCAAAACTGAGTAGAGGTCGCATGGTTTTGCGGCAGGGTTCGTTCTCATCCGCGCACTTGTGCACGTTTGGAGTCCGGACGGATTATACTGGCAGGCTCTGGTTTGAGCCAGATACTGGTATATGTTTTGGGGTTGCTTTTATCTCTCAGTATTCTTGTTCCTCGGAACGAGAATGCAGGTGTGTATGCACAATTTCTTGAGGCGGAGGATGAGGTCTTTCATTAGGGTTTCGGAACGGGTGCGTATGCACAGTTGACAGTCGTCTTTTTCCAAACCCTAATGGATTTATGAAATATCAATTAATAATAGTAATTAAATGAAATAATGTTATGGTTGATTTTGTTGACTTGTTGACCATGGTTGACTTGTTGACCATGGTTGAATGTTGACCATCATCATTGCTTTGCAAGGATACTCCTTGATTCTAGCTTACATTCATTTATTGAAGTGATGATGGTGGTCATTCCAAATACAACCATCAACTATTTCATTTTGATTTATTATTATTAATTAGATAAATCATTTTCCTTTTGTTATGGTTGCAAGAGGAAAATAGCTCATTCTATCATATTGATTCTCTCTCCTCACTTCATCTTCTTCCTCCTCTTGTTCAAGGAGAGCAAATCTCATGTGTTGAGAATCATCTCCTTGAAGATATAACACCCCAAAGCACACTCTACTCACTCTAAGGTAGAAGGTCTAGCAAGCCGAATACCTTAGTTCTCTCAAGATCGAGAAAGGAGCCCAAGGATGAAGCCCTCAGATGGATCTATCTTCGGCAAAGAGGAGACGAGGAGGGGAAGCCATTCAAGCTACTACAAAGAGCAAGAAAGAAGAAGAACAACAAGAAGATAAGGAGTTCAAGTTGAGGTATAACCACTTTGCCGAGTAGTTAACTCTTCTTTGCAAGTATGCTAGTTTAGTTTAGCAAAGATCCGGCTTTTACGGTCCATGTTACAAAGTTTAGAAAAAATTTTGTTTTACCGTTTCCGCATCCCCGAAAGTACCGGGAGAGGTAACGTAGACCTAACAGTGGTATCAGAGCCTAACTAAACTTAAACTAGCTTGGTAGCGAAGTGTATGGAAGTTCGAAACGGAAAAATCGCAAAACCGGAAAATCAAAAACCCTAAGTTTCTGTTGAAATTTTTTGTGCTCTAAAAGTAAAATGTTTTACTCCTAAAATTGGCTCAGGGATTTTTAAGAACACCCACCAAAAACGATCCCATGTACCCTTATTCAGACCATAATATTGCATTTATCATTCCCCTATTCTTATCCTTTTTATAAATAAACAGGTACTCTTGACGCACGTTTGTTGCATATTACAGGATACAGGTCTCTGGAGCAAAAATAGTGAAAAAGACACAAAGCAACAGAAAAAGGGACTTTTTGACCAACTATTAGATGGATCCTAGTCAAGCCCAGTTCATATAGGTGCAAGGCAACGAATGTCAACGTGAAACGGTTAAAAAGCCCAATACAAGTCTTCACTGAAGATCTGGAGAAGAGTGAGAAGCCAACTGAGAAAATACATATAACAATACAGAGCCCAAGAACTCCTGAAGAAAGCCCAAAAGACTGGCGGCCCAAGACCACCAAAGGGCCGCGGATCCGCGGCCCAAGCCAACATTTGCCGCGGATCCGCGGCCATATAAGGCCCGTGTCGGTGGAGATTTCTTCTGTTGCCGCGACTGTTCTGTTGTTGGGATTCTCAGGGGTCAAATCAGTAATTTCGCATGTGCGAGAGTCTGTAACCCTAGGTTTCCTATTTTCCTATAAATTGTAAATTTAGATCTGTAAAAACTATGCCTCTTTTCAATAAATAAAATTCAGAATTTCTGGGAGTGATTATTCAGATCTGTTCTTTATCGCTTGGAGGGAGCCGTCAAATTAGTAAGTACTTTTTTATTCTTTTAATGTCTTATCATCCCCTAATGAGCGAGTAGTCTCCTCGCTTGTTAGGGTTAGCCTTAGGGAAAGGGTTGAGAGATGAAATCTCTCACCCCTTTCAATGCCATATTAAACTAAAGAATTAGCACTCCATGCATGCGCGCACAACCGCTCCCTGCGGCACCCTACCCCTAGAGGTAACGGTGAACCGCAGTATAAAGGGCCGGTTGCGCGCGTTTTCCGTGGGGGTTAGGGTAATTAACGATAAAGGAAGGATACGAACCTAGAGGAAGAAACATCTTCCCAAGAGATTCGTATCCACTTTATCGATAATTACCGTAACATCTAACAGATCTTAAAATATGGCAATGAAAGCGGTGAGGAAAACATTTAATCTCCAAAACTTTCCCGAAGCCTAACCCTAGCAAGACTTTTAATTAGATAAATTAGATCAGTTTTTATAGATTTTCATAAACCAACCAAAACGACAAATAGAATCAACTCGTTAAAACACATAAAAGGAATTTACCCATCTCTGTGGATCGACCCGCACTCACCGGCTAGCTGCGAAGCGACGCCGTTTCTGATTGCGGTAAATAGACAGTTTTTGACAACCAACCAAATGGCGCCGTTGCCGGGGACGGCGTAATCTTTCTTTTTGTGAATTTTCGGGTTGAAATAAATTTTAAAAATTATAAAAATCTGAAAATATAAAAAATAAAAAAAATTTATCAAATTTGATCTGTTTGAAGGGTGTATCTTTTGAATCTTGCAGGAACAGCGAAGAATTGAGGATCTGGAAATTTACAGAGGGACAAACAAAAATTAGTACATAATAACAGAGAGGAATTCAAAGTACAGAACCACAGAAATTTTTTCAGAGCGCGATCCCACAAGTAGACCGCGTTTCCGCCGCATAGGGGGGCCATCTGCCGCGTTTCCGCGCTCCCTCTGCCTCTTCAGTGCACCAAATTTGCATGGTTTGCTCTCTTTTCTTCCCCTCTACAACCTACCATATATCTCTCTGTAAAACTTTTCTGCAGGAATTCTTTGCGTAAAGAGTCTTTCTCCCCCTTCTAAATAACAGATCTCTGCAGGTTTCTTTGCGCCGCGCTAAAAATTTTGATTGCAAGTGAAATTTTATCTGTTTTGCATAATTTAACCGGACTCTAAGGGGCTATTTGACCAAACTCAGATTGGGTGGGGATTTCATCACCCTTCCCAGGACCCCAGAAAACACCTAAAGCATTTTGCATCGACCACCTTTAATTAAAAAAGATTAGACTCAGACTTAAGGACAGCGAGCTCAATAGGAAAAGGACTAGGGTAGGCATCGGCCGTTTATCCTAACCGACATTGCGGTGTCTAGGCTAGTGGTTATTAATTAGGCCCACTGTAGTGGTGGTTCCTTCCCACTTACCTGGCCGTATTTGTCCGTGAAGAGGCGGTTTGAGGTCTATTTCTAGCCCTAGTTAGGAGCTGTCTAGTAGACCTAGGCGACCCTAGATCTAGGCCTGATTGTGCATGTGTGGTTGATTCAGTTGTGTCACGAGTCCGTTTTCAAAAACCTCCTTGCAAAACTCACAGATAAATAAAAAAATAATAAAGAAAAATCTTTTCAAACTTGCAACTTGTCGCGAAGAAATTTAAAACTCACTTCCACCACTTCTTCTCACTGACGTTATCTTACCCCCACATTCTGTTTTTCTCTTTTTTCTGACTGCACTACCCTTTAGTGTATGTCATTTTGGACTAGGGATACTAACGCCCGATTAGTCCGTGTTTCGTTGGTACCGACCAACGAACCCTTCGACGAACCCTTCGTCGACATTCCGTCCATTTCCTTACCTCCACCTTCAAATTCTTCTTTCGAAGGTATGTCGGGATTTAACCCCAACGATACCTTACCGACGGGAATGATTCCACCTCCGCCAGGTGCGAATAACCCGAATCTACCGCCTGTTGTAGCGCCCGCATGAGTTGCGCTCCAGGATCTCTTCTACCCCGTCCGCACTTCTTTACCTACATGTCTTTCACCCCCACCGGCGAATGGGGATAATTTTGAAATAAAACCACACTTCATCAATATGCTGCCTAAGTTTCATGGTTTGGAATCCGAGGATGCATATATTTTCATTAATAAATTCCAAAACGTTTGCGCCATGATGAAGAAAACCCAATTAAGTGATGACGCAATAAGGCTAAGGGTCATTCCTTTTACCTTATGTGACCTAGCCGAGAAGTGGCTATACAGCACCGCATCACATTCCATTAGAAATTGGGACGAGTTTGTGAGAGCTTTTCTGAAAAAGTTCTACCCTCATCATAAAACTGCTAGAATCCGAAACGAGATTATACAATTTTCACAGCTTCCGTCCGAACCATTTTGGAAGTGCTTCGAGAGATTTAAAGACCTACTTGTTCAATGCCCTCATCATGGGATAGAAAATTGGCAACTTTGCCAAACATTATACGAGGGATTGAACGCAGCAACGAAGCAGTTGCTAGAAACAATATGTCAAGGTCATTTTCTCTCCAAGTCTAGCGACGAAGCTTGGCAGTTTCTTGAGGACCTAAGTGAGCAAACAATTCAGTGGGAGAGTACCAAGACCACATCATCTTCTTCAGTTGGTCAATCTAGGGCAGGCATACATCAAATAGATATGTCGATAGCTATGAAGGCCGAGATGGCCTCACTTATGAAAAAGCTAGAAGCCATTGAGACCAAAATCTCATCGTCTTCTCCTGCCCCTACTCTACCCACACGAACTGTTTGTGCTTGTTGTTCGAACCCATCGCATTTAACCGAAGAGTGTCCTTATAATGCACCTATTCAAGGACAGGATCAAGTCAATGCTGCATTTCAGCAACGACAAAGAAACGATCCGTACTCTTCGGCATACAATCAGGGGTGGAGGAGTCACCCAAATCAACAGTTCCAAGGGAATAACAATTTTCAAAGAGCTCCTCCACAACAACAACAAGCACCCTTACAAACTCAAAACCAGCAACCTTTCCAACAACAACCTTATACAAATCAAACGAACAACTTGGTTCAACCAAATGATGATAAGGTTAGCTCGCTCGAGAAAAGTCTAGAAGCATTTCTTAAGCAAACTACAGAATCCGCAGCAAGATTTGAAAGTTATGTTCAATCTTTAATGAATAACAATGCCTCACACGATCAAAGTATCAAATCTATTGAGGCACAAATTGCACAATTAACTGCTGCGTTGAGCGAGAGAGAAAAGGGAAAGCTTCCATCTCAACCATTGCCCAATCCCGGTCACGCACAAAACGCATATCACAATCACAATGTAAATGCGGTGACCACGTTGAGATCCGGAAGAGAGTTGCAAAATAATGTGGAAACTAGTGATGACATCCCCGCCGGTGGTTCTTCTTCCCCTTCTTCATTTTCTTCACTTCCTTCTTCACCTTTTTCTTTAGAGCCTATTCTCCACCCTTCACACGGCTCTACTTCTTCTAGCTCTAACGGACCCATTTCTCACAACACAAACACATCTACACCGGGATCCGTTCCTATTCCACAGTCTGCTCCACAAACATTTGACTCAACTAATTTTCAAAATGCACCATTTCCAAACAGGTTGAGTCCTAATAAACCAAATACACAAGTGGAGAAGATTGTGGAGATATTTAAGCAGGTTAGCATAAATATACCTCTCTTGGATGCTATCCAACAAGTCCCTTCATACACGAAAATCTTAAAGGGATTATGCACTTCAAAGAGAAAAGCATCTCAAGTACCCAAGAAAGTGCTAGTTGCTAGTGCAGTGAGCAATGCTATTAACCACCATCAAACCTTACCCCAAAAACGAAAGGACCCCGGCTGTCCTACGATTTCCATTACAATTGGGGATAAGAAAATTAATCGAGCACTTTTAGATCTTAGGTCTAGTGTTAACCTGATTCCTTACTCCGTATACGAACAATTAGGGGTTGGAGAGTTGAAACCCACTCGTTGCACTCTCCAAATGGCTGATCGATCAATCACCTATCCAAGGGGTCAACTAGAGGATGTGTTGATCAAAGTCGGGGAATTCATATTCCCCGTTGATTTTATCGTTATGGATACACAACCTATTGCTAACCCAAGAAACCAAATTCCGGTGATTCTTGGTCGACCATTTTTGGCCACTTCCAATGCCGTGATAAATTGTCGCAATGGCTCCATGACTCTATCCTTCGGAAAGAGGTCTAGTGAGTTCAACATTTATAAGATGGGAAGTCTGCCCCCCGTGCCTAAAACTAGTACACGAGAAGTTTGCTCTATTCACGAAATCACGCAGGAGGACTGCGAGCTTGAAAGATTTCTATTTGATGAAAACAGTTTTGACGCCACTAGTGCGTCCCTCCTTGAGCCTACTACCGTTGACACAACCGATGTTGATTATGAATGTTTCACCTTTTTAGATGACGACGACTCACAGCCCGAATATGAGTCGTTTGAATTTTTGGATGAGTCAGTCGAACCATCCGAATCGGTTGTTTGCAGTGATTTCGAACCTGTGTTAGAGTCCTTTGAGTTCGAGGGAGATTCCGCAATGATTCTTTCGCCTCAGAAATTCGAACTCACGCCCTTGCCGTCTCACCTTAGATATGCCTACATAGGTGAGAATGAGACCTTTCCCATTATCATATCGGCCTCTCTAGCCATCGAGCAGGAGAACGCCCTCTTAACGGTCTTACAAGATAGGCGGCAAGTTGTCGGTTGGACTATGGCGGACATCGAGAAGATAAGTTCCCTCATAAGTGAATATCATACACAATTGATGGATGATGCCATGTCAATAGAGGACCCACAGGAATATCTTGGGGGTATTGTGGTGAGTCAACCTCCTCCCTTAGAAGTTGAAATACCCCCATTTCTTTTAATAAGGTACGAGAATGCCAACACTCCACTGATTGCTAATCATTTACATTCTCGTTTCGATGCATCACCATCACCTGTATATTTACCTCCACACCTCCCATACCACTACTTCTATCTTCCCCAATTCTTTGCGGACCACCACAACTTATTTTTCCACCACCCAATATTCTTTACTGATAAATTTTTCAACTGGTTGGTGTTGACGTTTGGTCTAGGCAAAGTTTGGCAGTAATGTCTAACATGGTTTAAATGAAGTTTGGGGGAGGGCCTTTTTGTATATTCTTTGTTTTTCTTAACAATAAAAAAAAAGATTATAAATAAATAAACAGGGGAGTATCGGTATTTTGACCCTCTTGGTTTAGCATGACAGTGAGGACACTGTCAAGTTCAAGTTTGGGGGTATGCTCGGTACGTCTTCTTCCTTCGCATTCATTTGTACATATTTTTGCATTTGCATACCTATTTGAAAACCCATAAAAATTGAAAAATTTCAAAAATTATAAAAATTATTGTATTCAATTTTGGCTTATTTGACTAGAGTTTGACAGATAGGTTAACTAGCTAGGAACAACTAGATCTTAGACTTACTGAATTAAAAACCCTAAAAATAACATCCCTTAAAGTTTAACGGTAGAAAGTATATACCTTGTAGTTTATTTAGAAATAGGCAAATTTTGGGTTCACTTCTTGGGCTAAGTCGAAACAAGGGAAGAGTATTGATGTTCTTATTAGAGTATAAGTTTGAAAAATAGTTCCTACCTTAAGTCTAAATTCTGAAAATGTATACCCTACAATTTGCACATTCACGCACCTTGAAACTTGGAATAGTAGAAGAGACCTTGAAATGCTCTTGTCTAAAGTCCTTAGTACAATGAAAATAAAAAGAAAAAAAAGTGAATAAAGAAAAAAATGGACACTGGTTTTTGTGGTTACTTAAGGCTGTAAAAATAGAAAAAATATTTAGCAAGGGTGCTTCATCACCTAGTGCCTTAGACCAACTGGTTTGGGAGTCACTGCTAAAGCCTTGGGTGTTGCAAAGACTAGGAAGTACGCTTTAAAGTGCAAACGCATTTTGTAATCGGTCGTTTGGTACCTCAAGAAGTATTAACGGTCGCATGAAGGATGTGTAAGCAAATTTCATTCACCAACTAATTAGTACTTTGGACAACGGATAAGGGCATGATTGCTTGAATTGAATTTCCAAGTGTAGGGGTGATCTATACACACACGTAGGGGTATGTGATTGGAATTTAGATAAGAGAGAGGAATGAAAGATAAATTTGTATCTTTAATGGAGTTGATAGAAAATTCCTAAGTAGAGATCAAACCCTAGAAGGAAGACGTAAGAGATGCCGAAAGCTAAGTAGGTCTACATAACATATATAATCTTAAGTTAAATAATGAGGAAGCGTGAAGAATATGGGTGGATAATTTACAAGTATAAGATAATAGAATTCCTTGTTAGAAAACCTAATTGGAGAACAAAAGTCAATGGGCCAAGTTGATAGGATTTTGTGGGTGTAATCCGCTGAAAACCCTCAGGAGACAACACTCCTCCTACTAGGGACACCTAGAGGTTTAACGGCTTGTTGCACGTGCTCAGTGCAATCGCGTTTCCCTGCGAAAGTGTGGTTAGGATTTTAGTGAATAAAATAATAAGTTTGCTCGAGGATGAGCAAAAGGTAAGTTTGGGGGTATTTGTTCAGACCATAATATTGCATTTATCATTCCCCTATTCTTATCCTTTTTATAAATAAACAGGTACTCTTGACGCACGTTTGTTGCATATTACAGGATACAGGTCTCTGGAGCAAAAACAGTGAAAAAGACACAAAGCAACAGAAAAAGGGACTTTTTGACCAACTATTAGATGGATCCTAGTCAAGCCCAGTTCACATAGGTGCAAGGCAACGAATGTCAACGTGAAACGGTTAAAAAGCCCAATACAAGTCTTCACTGAAGATCTGGAGAAGAGTGAGAAGCCAACTGAGAAAATACATATAACAATACAGAGCCCAAGAACTCCTGAAGAAAGCCCAAAAGACTGGCGGCCCAAGACCACCAAAGGGCCGCGGATCCGCGGCCCAAGCCAACATTTGCCGCGGATCCGCGGCCATATAAGGCCCGTGTCGGTGGAGATTTCTTCTGTTGCCGCGACTGTTCTGTTGTTGGGATTCTCAGGGGTCAAATCAGTAATTTCGCATGTGCGAGAGTCTGTAACCCTAGGTTTCCTATTTTCCTATAAATTGTAAATTTAGATCTGTAAAAACTATGCCTCTTTTCAATAAATAAAATTCAGAATTTCTGGGAGTGATTATTCAGATCTGTTCTTTATCGCTTGGAGGGAGCCGTCAAATTAGTAAGTACTTTTTTATTCTTTTAATGTCTTATCATCCCCTAATGAGCGAGTAGTCTCCTCGCTTGTTAGGGTTAGCCTTAGGGAAAGGGTTGAGAGATGAAATCTCTCACCCCTTTCAATGCCATATTAAACTAAAGAATTAGCACTCCATGCATGCGCGCACAACCGCTCCCTGCGGCACCCTACCCCTAGAGGTAACGGTGAACCGCAGTATAAAGGGCCGGTTGCGCGCGTTTTCCGTGGGGGTTAGGGTAATTAACGATAAAGGAAGGATACGAACCTAGAGGAAGAAACATCTTCCCAAGAGATTCGTATCCACTTTATCGATAATTACCGTAACATCTAACAGATCTTAAAATATGGCAATGAAAGCGGTGAGGAAAACATTTAATCTCCAAAACTTTCCCGAAGCCTAACCCTAGCAAGACTTTTAATTAGATAAATTAGATCAGTTTTTATAGATTTTCATAAACCAACCAAAACGACAAATAGAATCAACTCGTTAAAACACATAAAAGGAATTTACCCGTCTCTGTGGATCGACCCGCACTCACCGGCTAGCTGCGAAGCGACGCCGTTTCTGATTGCGGTAAATAGACAGTTTTTGACAACCAACCAACCCTTCAAACAGCCGCGGATCCGCGGCCTCAGCTATTATTCTTGCCGCGGATCCGCCGCCGTTTGGGCTCTTCATGTGATTGTGTTTTGTGCAGTGTTCTTCTCGTAGGGTTTTGGGATTTTTAAAATATATTATATGTGCCCAGATTTTCCAGAAAAGAAATTTACTTTTGGGGTCCTATAAATCCGTATTTTTTTTCGAACTTCGCTACACTTTGGCTATATTGGTTATATCTGTGATGTTTGCATGTATTGAACGTCGGCTAATCGCTATAAGTCGATTAGTCGGGGTTATACATCTCTGTGATCTGTGTTTGATATTGGAATGTGTATATGAATGTGTTGGACTGTCGCGGGTGAATAGCCGGGGTGGATGTGAGATGAGCTTTTGTTTTTCTTTCATTCATTTGTAAATGTAAATTGATGTAATAATATTATTTGTATGGCCGCACAACCGGGTCGGGGTTGTAGCCGTCATTGTATAATTCTTTTTACTGTTTATGCTCCTAGGATAGACCCATGGAGGGGTGCACAAACTACCGGGTACTTGGCGGGTAGTTTGCCGCACCCGTAGGGGTCTTGGGTGGGGTTTTGGCTATTCACCGCGACCGTGTAATCCGCTTTTCGTTGCAGGCTCGAACGGATTGCGGATTCCTAGTATATCCAATGTATTCATCTGTGATCTGTAATGTCTATCATTGCTTTATATTTAGGCGTTGCTTATGTTTTACAGCCGCGCTAGCCCAGCCCCCGCTCTGTCGTTAGTTAAGTAACCTAACGGGTGATGACGGGACCCCGTGGCGAATGCGAATGGCATAAGCGTACGTCATATTTTGGTTGTTTTCTGCAATGGTAGGATTTAAATGATGGGACGCATTAAAAGAACTAATGCAAGAAAATAAACCTAAAAGACGTTGTTGGAACAAGTTTTTCAAAAAGCTGTTATTACAAGGACGTTCATCTTTTTGTTTTGCATCGAGGTATTCGGTTATGAATGCCCAGCACCTCAATCGACGAGGCAAGGGCCGAGATCCCCTCATCGGGAGTGACCCCTTGGACAAAAGGTTTGCGTCAGGGTAATAACTTCACCATAGTCGATTATTCTTGCTTTGCATCGAGGTATTCATCTTACGAATGCCCAGCACCTCACTCGAATAGGAAAGAGCCGAGATCCCTTCACAGGGAGTGACCTCTTTAGCAAAAAGTTTTCGCCACTATTTTCAAAAGTGTATCACGTTCCTTCAACGACATCAAGTTCATTACGTTAACGGGTTTTCGCCAAAACCCAGTCGTAGCCCTCCGTCGTTTCGGATTGATATTGCTTAGTATTCGTGCTACGTATTTCGTGCTCAGCCGAGGCGTAGTGTACGGTAGCTATGTAATATTTTTCCGTAGGATACAAAGTGATTGGTTAGGACAGTCGTACGGTCATTTTGGCTCAGTCAAGGACTCGTACGGGTGGGTCTAATGCAGTCAAGATAATGACGGGTTGAACTTGACTAGGATCCTTTGATATGTTGGCTCAGTCAAGGTCACTTGGGTCCTAGGGGCAAAAACCACATCGGGAGTTTCAAAAGTACTGAGACTTGCAGATTTAGCATACCTTCTGGAGTGTGGTGACTAGAGTGGATTCCATCTAGGTCATCACACAATGATGGTTGGATCCCGATCCCACTGATGAGTTGGATTACCCTCGGGAGATTATTTCACTTAAACAATCAATGCTATAAACCTAGTAGGTGACTAGAAAGGTGTTAGCGGGGTTACGCCCCCAGGGAAAAGAGGTTCTTGAATTAAGGAACTTCGCGAAAGCGTTGGAAAACCTCCCTCGAAGTACCGACATTGGCCTGGCTGAAAGGTTAAGCAAGTATTGTGACGTGAATTAAATCCCGGCTAGTTCTTCTTTTAAAAAGGTTTTAAAAAGAATTTGAGTAAACAGTGGGAGACATCCTGGTTAGATAAATTAATAAACCAATCTAATCTTACAAGAGCATACGCTGAGTGTTTCTTTTCTCCCTCTCCAGGCAGCAACCTTTTCACGCCCTAATCAAGATAATAAAATGTATCGCTTGACCGATCCGAATTCTTATTCGGGACTGGGGAAAGTTGGTTCAGCTCTAACTTGTGACAACAGTCATGAGTATGAGAATGGGATAGAGGAAAGTATGGATTTCCAGGATAGCCAGTTGAAGAAGAAGCATGGTTTTGCATCTACTTCAGGTGTTCTTGTAATTGAGAACTGTTTTACGGTCAGCCCTACCTCCTGGGTACTTGATACCGGATCAGGATCTCATATCTGTAATTTATTGCAGGGACTGAGAAAAAGTAGGAAAGTTGCACCGGGTGATATGTCGCTCAGAGTAGCGAACGGAGCACAAGTTAATGCGGCAGCCGTCGGTGAATATCACCTAGTATTGCCAAATGACAAGACTATGATTTTGAACGATTGCTACTATGTACCCTCCATGGTTTGCAACATCATATCAGTTTCTTTACTCGATAAAGATGGATATAACTTTGTTCTTGAAAAGAATATCATGAACATTTACCTTCATAAGGTACTGGTTGCAGAGGGTACACTGTGTAATGGTATCTACGTTCTAAATCAGAATACAGTTCTCAATATACAAAACACACGCAAGAGGAAGAATTCAGATACGAATGAATCCTACTTGTGGCATTGTAGACTTGGTCATGTCGGAGAGAAAAGACTGAGTAAGTTGCATAAAGATGGACTCTTGGATGCGTTCGAGTTTTCATCTTATGAATCTTGTCAATCTTGTCTCAAAGGGAAGATGACCAAATCTCCGTTCACCGGACATGGAGAAAGAGCAGCAGAGCTCTTGGGACTCGTGCATAGTGATGTATATGGTCCGATGTCTATACATGCAAGGGGTGGGTTCTCGTACTTCATCACATTCACTGACGATCTCTCTAGGTTCGGATATGTGTATCTGATGAAACACAAATCTGAAGCTTTTGAGAAATTCAAGGAATTCAGAAACGAAGTAGAGAACCAGACAGGCAAAAGTATCAAGATCCTCCGGTCTGACAGGGGAGGGGAGTACTTAAGCACGGAATTCCTAGATTACTTAAAAGAGAATGGTATTCTCTCTCAGCTTACTCCTCCTTATACACCACAGCACAACGGTGTATCGGAGCGGAGGAATCGTACCCTACTGGATATGGTTCGCTCCATGATGAGTAATGCCGAGTTACCTCTTTCATTTTGGGGACATGCGCTCTTGACAGCAGCATATCTGTTGAATGATGTTCCGTCTAAATCCGTGCCTAAGACACCGTTCGAGATATGGAATGGTAAAAAGCCGTATCTTAAACGTATTAAGGTATGGGGTTGTCCGGCCTATGTAAAAGTACAAAATCCGGACAAACTTCAGGCACGTTCAGTTCTATGTAAATTTGTGGGATATCCTAAGAACTCCACAGGATATCTGTTCTACCACACCGAGGAACAGAAGGTGTTTGTATCTCGCTACGCCACCTTTTTAGAGTGGCAATTTCTTGCAAAAGAAACGAGTGGGAGTTCGGTAGAACTGGAAGAAATTCAGCGACCACAAAATGAAACTGAAGATTTGACAGAACCTCAGAATTCAATAACACAAGAAGAACCTCAGCCACTCCGCAGATCTGGTAGGATTTCTCATCCTCCCGAGAGATACTACGGTTTTCTCATAGACGGGGATCGAGAGGATTGCATCTTGGAAGAAGATGACCCTACCAGTTTCAGGCAGGCCATTATCAGTAGGGACTCTGATAAGTGGCAGGAAGCAATGCAATCCGAAATGGAGTCCATGTACGCCAATAAAGTGTGGACCTTGGATATTGCTCCACCTGGGGTAAAACCCGTTGGATGCAAATGGATCTACAAAAGGAAACTTGGTGTAGATGGGCAGGTGGAAACCTATAAAGCTAGACTCGTTGCAAAAGGTTTTCGTCAAAGACCTGGTTTGGACTATGATGAAACTTTTTCTCCGGTGGCTATGCTCAAATCCATTCGGATCCTACTTGCCATTGCTGCCTTCCATGACTATGAAATCTGGCAGATGGATGTTAAAACGGCTTTCCTAAACGGTTGTTTGGAAGAGTGCGTTTACATGGATCAACCAGAAGGTTTCGTAGACAGTGGGAGCAGCGGAAAGGTGTGCAAGTTGCTTAAATCCATTTATGGATTAAAGCAGGCATCGCGGAGCTGGAACATCTGTTTTGATGAGGCAATCAAGGAATTTGATTTCATCAAGAACGAAGATGAGCCCTGTGTATATAAGAAGATTGTAGGACGAACTGTCGTATTCCTAGTTTTGTACGTGGACGACATTCTTTTGATAGGAAATGATATTCCTATGCTACAATTGGTCAAGCTATTTTTGTCACAAAGGTTCTCCATGAAGGACCTGGGTGATGCCTCGTACATTCTGGGGATCAAGATCTATAGAGATAGATCCAAGAAACTATTGGGACTTTCGCAGTCCAGGTACATAGAGACCGTACTAAAGAGATTTAGTATGGAGGGTTCCAAGCGCGGTAACATACCCGCATTGCACGGAATTACCCTCTCCAAGAAGATGTCTCCTAAGACTGACGAGGAGAGGGTTCGCATGAGCACTATACCCTACGCTTCGGCGGTAGGATCTATAATGTATGCGATGCTATGTACAAGACCAGATGTAGCTTACGCGTTGAGCACGGTAAGCCGGTATCAGTCAGACCCAGGGGAGGACCACTGGACAGCAGTGAAGAACATTCTCAAGTACCTGAGAAGGACTAAGGAGATGTTCCTGGTTTACGGTAATGGAGACCTCAGGGTCGAGTCCTTTACCGATTCAAGCTTCCAGAGTGACAAAGATGACAGCAAGTCTGTCTCGGGTTTTGTGTTTACCCTCAACGGAGGGGCGGTATGTTGGAGGAGTTCCAAGCAGGATACCGTCGCAGACTCGACGATGGAGTCTGAATACATTGCTGCTAGCGATGCCGCAAAAGAGGCGGTCTGGATGAAGAAGTTCATTAGTGAATTTCAGGTGGTTCCGTCCATTGTTGACCCAATACCTTTGTATTGCGATAACAATGGGGCTATAGCTTTAGCGAAGGAACCAAGGTCCCATCAGAAATCCAGGCACATCTTAAGGCAGTATCACCTGATCAGGGAGATCATTGATAGACAGGAGATCGAGGTGCGGAGAGTGGACACAAAGGACAACACTGCGGACCCATTCACGAAGGCTTTACCCCAGACTCAGTTCGAGCGGCTGATCGAGATGATAGGTCTTCGATACGCCAGTACATGGCCTTAGTGCAAGTGGGAGATTGTTAGTGTATATGCCCTAGAGGCCATTACTGTATCATACTAGTATGTATATTACTTGATGGAAGCTTGGGATATTCACAGTTGTACAGACAATCTTGCTCAATTTAGTAGTATGCTACTTGGTTTGTCTCTGCTTTAATGTGTACATGTGTGTTTATTTATTATATCACCTATACGCATTAGTAGAGCCCTTAGGATCTTTGCTTGATTACCGGCGTTGTGATGGCGATCACACTCGTGGGGGCTGGGTAATCTACAAGCACATCCTTATACACGTCCCTAGTCGTGGGAGTATCGAGATAGGGCATCGATACTCCGGAGTAGACTAGCGTATGCGCTTCTCATCCCAGCAAGGGAGACGGTCTGTCCCACAGCCGTCGGTACGTCGTACTTGAGATAGTATGCGGGTGCTCGTTGGGTTACGAGTACACTGGACAGGACTCGTCGGGAACTGATGGTTGGTATTATACCTATCGTCAGTTATCAGTTCCCAGGTGACATGAGTACAGCTTAGTCCGCTGACTTGACACTGTCACTTCGCCTCGAGTGTGTTCCCACTGTTCTTTGATTGCCACCCTACCACGGCTCTACTGAGTCGTGCAAACAGGTAGCAGTTGGGAGCAGTCCCGAAGCACTTGGAGGCAGTGACGGTTAGACAGGATTCGTCTCTCCCGGTATTGGGGGTTGACATCGCGCTGTGTCTAGGAGAGCCATTACATAAGTAGTCCCTGGCCAGGGCAAGCGAGATGTACTGGTAGGTTCCAGTGTTATCTCAGGGTGTTCTGGGCTTCACTCCGACATGACTTGTACCGCTATTAGGGGACTGACGTTTACCGCCCCCCTAGGCCCGCCATGCGATGTATCAGACGAACAGACCGGACTGTACGGAGAATGTCACATTCAGACTCAGTAGGAGTTCAGATGGGTTTTACCTCGTCAGTCTTCTTATCGGCATCTACCTGGGGACCGTTACGCACAGCTAGTGCCGCTTGCGGTCTGTGGTTAAACCCACTGCCAGCGTAGCGTCGAGTCTTTAGAGTCCCACACAGAGGGCTATTCGCCTCTGGGCAAAACTGAGTAGAGGTCGCATGGTTTTGCGGCAGGGTTCGTTCTCATCCGCGCACTTGTGCACGTTTGGAGTCCGGACGGATTATACTGGCAGGCTCTGGTTTGAGCCAGATACTGGTATATGTTTTGGGGTTGCTTTTATCTCTCAGTATTCTTGTTCCTCGGAACGAGAATGCAGGTGTGTATGCACAGTTGCTTGAGGCGGAGGATGAGGTCTTTCATTAGGGTTTCGGAACGGGTGCGTATGCACAGTTGACAGTCGTCTTTTTCCAAACCCTAATGGATTTATGAAATATCAATTAATAATAGTAATTAAATGAAATAATGTTATGGTTGATTTTGTTGACTTGTTGACCATGGTTTACTTGTTGACCATGGTTGAATGTTGACCATCATCATTGCTTTGCAAGGATACTCCTTGATTCTAGCTTACATTCATTTATTGAAGTGATGATGGTGGTCATTCCAAATACAACCATCAACTATTTCATTTTGATTTATTATTATTAATTAGATAAATCATTTTCCTTTTGTTATGATTGCAAGAGGAAAATAGCTCATTCTATCATATTGATTCTCTCTCCTCACTTCATCTTCTTCCTCCTCTTGTTCAAGGAGAGCAAATCTCATGTGTTGAGAATCATCTCCTTGAAGATATAACACCCCAAAGCACACTCTACTCACTCTAAGGTAGAAGGTCTAGCAAGCCGAATACCTTAGTTCTCTCAAGATCGAGAAAGGAGCCCAAGGATGAAGCCCTCAGGTGGATCTATCTTCGGCAAAGAGGAGACGAGGAGGGGAAGCCATTCAAGCTACTACAAAGAGCAAGAAAGAAGAAGAACAACAAGAAGAGAAGGAGTTCAAGTTGAGGTATAACCACTTTGCCGAGTAGTTAACTCTTCTTTGAAAGTATGCTAGTTTAGTTTAGCAAAGATCCGGCTTTTACGGTCCATGTTACAAAGTTTAGAAAAATTTTTGTTTTACCGTTTCCGCATCCCCGAAAGTACCGGGAGAGGTAACGTGGACCTAACATATACCTTACGTCAGATGGAAGTTCTCTGGTGACACTGGTACAGAGTAGTCTGTTGACCCGAGATCGTCATAGAGTCTTGTGTGGTTCCCACTGTGCTTTGATTTCCATCTTACCACGTCCAAGAGGGCGTGCAAAACGGTGGTTTTTGGGTACAGTCCCGAATCATATGGAGGCAATGAGCGATAGGAGGGGATTCGTCTCTCCCGGTATAGCGGGTTGATGTTGCGCTGTGTTCGATTGGCTATAACCGGAAATCCCTGGCCAGGGTTGCTGAGATTTACTGGTAAGTGTTACCAGTATTTTCTCGAACTGTTATAGACCTCACATCGACACGACTTATCGAGCTATTGGGGTCTGACGTTTACCACCCCTAGGCGAGATATGCGACATATCAGACGATCAGACCGGACTGTACGGTAAGTGTTACTGGTTGGATTCACAGGAGTGTGAGCGGGCTTGCTCGTCGATCTTCTGATCGCTCAATACCCGGGTGGCCGTTACGTTTAGCAAACCGCTTGCGGCTTGTGGGTGTTTGATATGATCATCACCTGCTGCCGGCGTATTGACGAGTCTTTAGAGTCCTACACAGAGGTTTCCTGGCTCAAGCGAAACGAAATAGGAGCGCATATGAGATATGTGCGGGACCGAGAATAATGCGTGTATGTGATACCGTATTCCATTCTCGCGATGAATGTATCGATTGGTTGTATGCGATATAACCTAGTTATCGAATCAAGTATTGATTCGATAAGCCGATACATAGGATACTAGTCGGTTATATGCGATATGACCGGATCGTTAAATCAAGTGTTGATTTAATGATTTAATGTATAATTATATATTTGATATATTACTTTGCATTAACTAGTATTGGTTCACTTTAAATGGATTTTCTCACTTGGATGTACAAGTTGTATATGTGATATACTTTTTGTGCAAATGATTGTATCATGTTTGATGATGCATGTTTACTTGAGTTTGTGTAAAGATTGAACCATGGTTATTTAAATGGTTAGGGTTTTGGTTTTCTTATTTATTTATTTATTTATTTATTCTTTATGGAAAATAATAAGCATAAAGAAAAATGGTGGCTTTCTTTGGATGGATATTGAAGCTTCATGAAGCTTTGACTAAGTCACCATTTTTGTCTTCATGCTTAACCCTAACCATTCACTTAACCCTAGTTCATTCTCTACACTTGACCATGGTTGTATTATGATAAGTATTGTTTTTATTTTCTTTTGGAAAACAACTTATCATAATATTATCATCTTCTTCTTATTCTTCTTCACTTGAAAAAAGCTTGCTTCAACAATGGCAACTTGAGCAAATGAGTGATAAATCCAATTCTAAAGTGAACCCACTTCCTATTTCTTCATCCTCTACCTCTTGCCAAGTAGTAGAGTGTGTTTTCTTCACAAGTTTCATGACTTGGTAAAGTGGGAGCTTGATCTTGTGATGCTTCGACGTAGATCATCTTCGGCACGAAGCCGACGACCTAGCCCGCCCATTTCTCCGATGAAGCCGACGCTAGAGCCCGGGATTCCATTTGGATAGCGAGGAGACTTCATTGCGGAGCTATGGAGGTGGAGGACCGGATCTACAAAGGTTGTATATCCGTTCCCTTAGTTTAGTTGTTAACTTGTTTACTTTTCGCCTAGAATTCTAGCCAACGGTCCTTGTTAGGGTTTCAGGGCACCGTATTTTTTTAAATTGGCATGATCGATGCCTTGTGAGACCTCATTAGGCTGCCTAGGAACCCTACAATTCTGCCCCCTGCTTCGACCTTGGTCTTTGGCATGTGCCAGTTGTTTGAGCACCGATTCCGTCGGCAAGGTTGCTACTTGACAGACATCCTCTGGGCTTCCTCCATCGGCGTTGAGGCACCGAGGGTGGGAGGTGGGAGCATCGACCCAAAAAGAATCCCGTTGATTTTTTGAAGAGCTGGATTGCAGAGATTTGAGGCTGCAAGTGACCCATACTTGACTCCGCCGGATATGACAGAGCCTGAGTTGCTGGGGTGGGAGAAAATGCCATTCTTCATAGAGACAAAATGCCGGCTTCAATATCCACTCCCCTAAGGGCAACCAAAAACATACACACCGCGATTA
Source organism: Agapanthus africanus (assembly GCA_030015575.1). Classification (NCBI taxonomy): domain Eukaryota; kingdom Viridiplantae; phylum Streptophyta; class Magnoliopsida; order Asparagales; family Amaryllidaceae; genus Agapanthus; species Agapanthus africanus. The sequence goes on along the minus strand of CM057350.1, from coordinate 175,705,612 downwards.
TTTGATCGCGGGAAAAACACGACACACGAAGTGTGGAGTGGAAAGAGGAAAAGGTCCCACCGGGCATGCCAGAATCTGTTCCCCTCCGAATGGCGGCGCGATGAGAGATGTCTTGCCTGAGATTTGGGGTAGATGCTATTTGGTTTTATCCGTCCACCTCTCCGAAGATGCCAAGTTAATTTATGGCACCATGTATCGGAGATTTAGACGGATGCGGCCGATGTAGCAGACTTCGTCAGATTCCCCCTCGTCTTAGGGGTTTTTGATTATGGGGACGCTCTTCCCTACAGGCGCAAGCCCCTGCAGTTAATTACGCTACCGTATCGCGGTAACAACTTTCTCCTTCTTCAGCTGGTCACTTCGTGTCGTGGGTGTTTATTTTGTTTGTGGTTGCCCGTGGATTGTATACGGAGACTAATTTATGTCGTCGCCCGTAGGACGTGGATTAGTCCAAATCCGTATTTTCTTAGATTTGGTTTTGGAGTTTTAGTTTAAGGATACGTTAGCCATATTTGAGGCTAAGATCAACTTAAACGTTTGTTAAGGATACGTTAGTCTAACTTCCAGACTAAGATCAACTTAACGGGATCGTTTAGATCCGACAAAAGAGCATTTGGGGGCTCTATTGTTCCAGTTTAGGGACATAGTGGTCCACTGGATGTATGGCCGTCGGGACCCATCACCTCTCTGACGACGTTGAAGGATTACAATGACAGATGTCAGAGGAGTTCAGAGATGTACCCTTGAACCAAAGTTGGTTGGGAGATCTATAGTCCAATTTGGGACTAAAGTCTGTTTTGAAAGTTTTTGGTTTAAGGATGTGTTAGCCATATTTGAGGTTAAGATCTACCTAAACATTTGTTAAGGATACGTTAGTCTAATTTCCAGACTAAGATCAACTTAACGGGATTTTTTAGATCCAACAGGAGAGCAATTGGCTCTATTGTTACAGTTTAGGGACATAGTGGTCCAACATTCCTATTTTGGGGACGAATATTGGTTTAAGGACGCGTTAGCCATATTTGAGGGTAAGATCAGCTTAAACGTTTGTTAAGGATGCTTTAGTCTAATTTGAGACTAAGATCAGCTTAACAGGATCGTTTAGATCCATTTCTAGTTTAGGGACATGGTGGTCCAACATCCCCATTTCGGGGACGAATATTAATTTAATGACATTTCGGTCCATTGGTCCCATTTTGGGACGAACGTTGGTTTAAGGACCTCATAGTCCATGAGTTTAAGGACCCCACAGTCCGTATCAATGTGTGGTTGTCAGGACCCGTCACCTCTCTGACGACGTTGAAGGATTACAATGACAAATATCAGAGGAGTTCGGAGATGTACCCTCGAACCGGATGTAAATTGATTTGAAAGAGCAGTTGTGCTCGTTTCAATTTAATTTGAGGACTTACGGCCCGAATTGGGTTAAGTCCATTTGAAAATGTTACCTTTCATTTGCATTTGGCCTATTAGGCCTTTGTTTGGGTTCTGCCCCTTTTCTTTAATAATGTAGAGCATTTGTTTTGGTCCATTGGACCTCTTAATTGGGCTTTGCCCTTTAATAATGTGCTGCATTAAATGTTCTGGCAGTGTCCCACGTGGCTTGTCAGGCGCTTTGCGCCAATTGAGGAGCGCAAGGCGCAAACTCATGTGGGGGGTGACACGTGTCACGCTCTGGTGAGCGCAAGCGCAGTGCGCTGCGCCAGTGCGCTGCGCTAGTGCTCTGCTGACACGTGGCTCGCTCTGGTGAGTTGCGCCGAACCAAGAGAGCAGTGCTCTGTTTTTGTAAAGCGCAAGGCGCAGTTTGTTCTGGGGCTAGCACGTGGCGCTCTCTGGTGGCTTGCGTCAACCCAAGAGCACAACAGTGCAGATTTTACAAGTGCAGGGCACTGTTCCATAGCGCAGAGCGCATCTTGATCCAATTTTGGATCAAAGAAAAGAATCTTTTAAGATTCCAGAACCAATGGTTCATCAAAAGGCAATGCCTTTATGTAGATCAAGTGATCTGTGAAGTAATACTTCTTTTTATCTTTTTGTGATTGGATCTTTTTGATCTTTTTTTTCTTTTTAATTGAAGATCTTGATCTTGATCTTTTTTTAGAAGAAATTCTTCTTTTATTCAAAGGTTTTTTACCTTTTTTATCTCTCTGAGTTTCTTCTCAAAGTTTTAGAGGAATTCTCTGTGTTTCTCTCTTAATGTCCTTTAGACTTGGAGTCTAGAGGCCTTTTTATAGTGCCAATTGATTTGTTAAATCAGTTAAAAAGATTTTTCTCTGAGTGATTTGGTGATTTTTCCCTACCGTTGGATCTTTGATCCAAGGGCTTCTGTTTTACAGAAGACAATCTTCTTGTTTTTAACAAAATTGAGAAAGATCTTTCCAGAATTTTAATTCTGTTTTAGTGCTGACACAGTTAACGCAAGCGTACCTGCGCTTGACACGTGTCGCGCAGCGCAGATGCGCTGACACGTGTCGCGCAGCGCAGAGCGCAAGTCAACTGAAGCGTTGCTTCATTATTTTAAGATTTGATTTTTATTATCTTTTTAAAACAGAGCCTTGCTCAAATTGGGGAAAACAGAAGCGTTGCTTCATTTCCCGCCTTAGGATTTGAACAGAGCTTTGCTCTGAAAGGGAGATTTTCTCCATTTTTATTATTTATTTATTTATTTTTCTTTTATTGTTATTATTTTATAAGGAGTGGGTTTTGAGCCAAAATTTTGGCGGGAACAAATGCCCCCCACTACTTTGCCCACGTAAGTATGTACGTGGGTGAAGTAGTGCAAAGTTATGAGTAGCTATGGAATCGAGGGCTTAGGAGACAAGTTTATGGTCCTTGTAGCCTAAGACTTTTCAAATTTATGAGCCGTGAAGGTCTCACAATGACTTTTCTCCCTACGGATTGAAAGGATCTCATAGGTGTATTTTCTCCTTAGGGGTCGTGAGGACTCCTAAGTGTGTTTTCTCTTATAAGTCGTAAGGATCTTATAAGAGAATTTTCCCTCTTATGAGTCGATAGGACCCGTAAGCGGTTGTTTCCCTCCTTATCAAGATTCGACTTTGGAGAGTGTGACTCGTGGATAGTATGCAAGAGACCGTTTTGGACCGACTTGCAGGGTCTCAGTGCTTAGGAAACAGGTTTTTTAATCCCCGCTGCCTAAGGCTTTATCTCGGAAGTCGAGACGAATCGAGAATTTTTCGCGAAGACACTAATTTCCTCACGAGTCGAGACGAATCGAGATGTTCTCGCCAAGGACGCTGATTTCCCTGGGGTTGAAACGTTTCGAGGTATTCCTGCAAAGACGCTAGTTTCTCTGCAGGCCGACGCGAATCAAGAAGCTCTCATCAAGGACGCTAGTTTCCCTGAGTCGAAGTATTTGGCCGAGGACACTGGTTTCCTCGGGGTTGAAACGAATCGAGGTATTCCTGCAAAGATGCTAGTTTCTCTGCGGGTCGACGCGAATCAAGAAGCTCTCATCAAGGACGCTAGTTTCCCTGAGTCGAAGTATTTGGCCGAAGACACTGGTTTCCTCGGGGTTGAAACGAATCGAGGTATTCCTGTAAAGATGCTAGTTTCTCTATGGGTCGACGCGAATCAAGAAGCTCTCATCAAGGACGCTAGTTTCCCTGAGTCGAAGTATTTGCCAAGGACCCTAGTTTCCTCGGGGTTGAAACGAATCGAGATATTCCTGCAAAGACGCTAGTTTCTCTGCGGGTCGACCCGAATCAAGAATGTCCTAACGTCACAGTTAACCTCTGCTCTTTATGACAAAGGTCCGTTAGGGTCTGTGGTACTAGGGTTTTGTCCGTTGTACCGTCGCGTTGCCTGATATATTCCTCGATAGGCAATCTTGCTATTCGAGTAGCCTTGCGAATGTCGTGTCTCTGATCCCTTCGGGGGCTGGACAGGACGTCTTCAAGCAATCACCCTAGGCAGTTTGACCGTCGGAAGAGCAAGCTTAGGGATATTCCATGCCGCTTTTTACTTGAGGTTAAGCTTATTTTGGAGAGCCCCGATGAGTCATAACCACTCTGCGCTGGTGTGGGATGATCTCCGATAGTCTTTCAGTCTTTATATGACTTGCCGTTAAGACCCTGAAGCTAGGAATTTGGCCTTTGCTTCATTTGTTTTGTCATGTGCGAATCCTGTTGGAGGAAGAACGCTGTCGTGACATCTCGTCTGCTGTATTGAGACGAACGTCGAGGTGGTGACCACTCCATGTGGGATGATCTCTGATTGTCTTTCCGGTTTTATATGAGTCACCGTCAAGACGTTGAAGCTAGGAATTTGGACTTCGCTTCGTTTGCTTTGGTGTGTCTGGATCCTATTGGAGGAAGAACGTTGTCGTGACATCTCGTCTGCTGTATTGAGACGAATGTCGAGGTGGTGACCACTTCATGTGGGATGATCTATGATTGTCTTTCCAGTTTTATATGAGTTACCATCAAGACCCTGAAGTTAGGAATTTGGTCTTCGCTTCGTTTGCTGGCATTGCGTCTGCTGTATCGAGACGAATGTCGTGGTGGAGCTGGGATTTTGCTGTCACTCCGCTTTGTTTCGACCATGAGGTCTTCTGTTGACGTTGCATCTACATCCTGATGGATCGCGAAGGAACGCCGTTGTTGACATCGCGTCTGCTGTAACGAGACGAATGCTGAGGTGGAGCTAGGGTTTTGTCGTCGCTCCGTTTGATGGTGTAACCTCTGTGTTATGCTGGAATGAGGAGGCCCACCGTTGTTGGTCTCCAGGCTGTAGATGTGGCCATTGAGATTTAGAACTAGGGACTTTGCCATGCTTCCGTTTCGTTGCGACTCTGAGGTCGATTGTTGACGTCACATCTGCATCTGGTTGGAGTGCGAAGAAATGCCGTTGGTGATATCTAAGTTGTCGATGTTAACGTCAAGACCCTGACGCTAGAGATCTTCCTTCGCTTCATTTGTTGACATTGTGTCTGCAATATTGCGACAAATGTCGAGATTGTCTCTAGGTTGTCTATGAACCGTCGAGATTTGACTTCGCTTTCTGGTGGAGCCTGTGGGAAGGTATGGTTCCCTCTTTGTTTGTGCTCCTGGATTGTATACAGGGATCAATGTGATCTCACCTGTAGGCAAAAAGTTTCATTCTTTCATTTTTTTTATTCTTTCCGCGATGCTCTATCATTTCAGCTTTTATATATCGCGAAGGTCGCGATTGCCCAATCATTTCAGCTATTTTTCGCGGTGCCCAATCATTTCGGCTATTTTTCTTTTCACTCGCTGCTTTTTATTGCGAGTTGCCCAATCATTTCGGCTATTTATTTTATTTTAACTCGCTGCTTTTTATTGCGAGTTGCCCAATCATTTCGGCTATTTTGTATGCATTCATTTTCTTTTACTTGCTGATTTTGTTGCAAGTTGCCCCATCATTTCGGCTATTTTGTATGCATTTATGGCCCGCTGATTTTTCTTATCGCGAGTGTGAAACTTGGAATCTGATGCCAATCTTAGCATCAGCACCGCTACAACTGGAATATTGCTAGGAGCGAATCATCATTTTCCATGAAAGGGCTTGGAATTAGATGCCGGTTTAGGCATCGACATCGCTACAACTGGGATATTGCCAAGATCGAATCATCATTTGCCTTGAAAGGACTTGGAATTTGATACTGGTTTAGGCATCAGCATCGCTATAACTGGGATATTGCCAGGAGCGAATCATCATTTGCCTCTGTCGATGTTGAACAAAGGTGTCTTAGTAAACAGGGTTAGGGTCCTGTCGACTAAGGCTTTTGACTTCATGAGCCGTAAGGGTCTCACAAAGGTATTTCTCCCTGTGAGTCGTGAGGATCTCGTAGGTGTGTTTTATCCTTAGGAATTGTGAGGATTCCTAAGTGCATGTTCCCTTGTAAGTCGTAAGGATCTTACAAAAGGGTTTTCTCCTTATAAGTCGAGAGGACTTACAAGGGTTTTTCACCATATGCCATATCCCTAGTCACGGGTGAGACTTTGCTGGGGAAATGTTTATTCACGCCCGTGGATTGTATACAAGGGTCGGTATTGAGCCACCTGTAGGGCAATATCGAAGGTTGTATGGGTTGCTTAAGAACAGGTTCAGGTTTCTATAACTTAAGACTTTCAAATCTTATGAGCCGTGTAGGTCCCATAAGAGAGTTCTCCTTACGAGTCGTGAGGATCTCGCAAGTGTCATTTCTCCTTAGGAATCGTGAGGATCCCTAAGTGTATTGTTCCCTTATGAGTCGTAAGGATCTCACGCAGGTGGTTTCTCCTCACAAGGTCGAGAGGACCCTGTAAGTGTTTTTTTTTAACGAGCCTGTGCCCTTTCGGCTTTTCACAAACACTCGCCGGTAGTCCTGCTGTTTTTACTCACGGAGCCCTTTCAGGTTTTCATCCGTGCCCATTTTGCTTATGGACATAACTTTTTTTTAACCACGTCAGCCTGGGGATGTTGCGGGTTGGTAGTAGTTTAACGACGTTTCGGTCAACAGCTAGTTTTAGGACATAGTGGTCCGTCATTAGTTTAAAGACGTTTCGGTCCACCGTCGCCGTATTTGAGGCGAATCTATTTGAGGCGAATTTCTAGTTTACTGACTTTTCGGTCTATGGGGCTTTCCCTATGAATGAGCATGATGCCCCCGGCGTGTCCACCCTTTTCGGAGCATGTGATTGTGGCGGGCCCACCTTCAAGTTTTCGGACAGCGCGAACTTGCCCTGTTGGTAGTCGCCATTCACTTGACTAACGACCAGTTGGGAGTCTCCGTATATGAGGAGGTTTTCAATTCCCATGTCGATGGCGATCTCGAGGCCTGCTATCAAAGCTTCGTATTCGGCCTCATTGTTCGTCCTCGGCTCTGTTAAGGAGAAGGCGAATTGTATTATCCCTCCTTACGGGGTCACGAAGATAAGACCCACTCCCGATTTGATTATCGGCGTGCTTTGTTTGCGCTTCTTCATGGAGGATGCTCCATCGAAAAAAAAGCTCCCATCGGGTACCACTTCCGTCGATCGTGTCGAACGCCTGTTCGTCTGGAAGTTCGCAATTTAAGGGAGAATCGGCCGGTATTGGATGTTCAGCGAGGAAATCGGCGATGGCCTGGCCTTTCACGGCCTTAAGAGGTTGATAAGTTATTGAGAACTCTATCAAGAGCAAGGCCCATTTAGCAAGCCGGCCTGTCAATATAGCCTTTGACATCAAGTATTTAAAGGGGTCCACCTTCGATATGAGACGGACTTCATGCGCCAACGTATAGTGCCTGAGCTTTGTTATCGCGAAGATCAACGCTAGACAGTGCTTTTCGATGGGAGAATAATTGCTTTCTGCCTCCAGGAGAACTCGACTTAAGTAATAGAGAGCTCTTTCTTTCCCTTGGTCGTTCTCTTGTGCCTATAATGCGCCTAAGGAACCTTCGAGGGCGGTTGTAGTCGGCGGAATCAGTCCAGAAGGAGAGTTGCCCCCAACCTTCCTTACTCGGCGCCAGTGGCATATCCCCAGTAGGAGGAGTGCTGTCTCCTGAGGGTTTTTAGCGGATTACACCCACAAAATCATATAATAAAATAGAGATGGTGAAAGTTATATGAGGATAAGAACTATAAAACAAAGAACTTGAAAATAAGAGTTTTCAATTATACCAGCTTCAGTTGCTATGAGCCCTATCTTAATGGTCATGAAAAAATGTTAGAAATCACATTATCCCTCAATAAAACATCGCCTTTAGTTTTCATTCCTACCTTTCTTCCAAACATTGATCATATACCCCTACGTGTATGAACTGGACATCCCTACACTCAGAGAATTCAATTCAAGCAATCATACTCTTGTCCATCTACCTTAGTACCTTTTTAATAGATATTTAGATGGAATTTGCTCACACACTCTTCATGCGACCGTTAATATTTCTTGAGGTACTAACCGACCGATTACTCATGTGCTTGATAATTCAGTGTTCTTCCTCGTCTTGCAACACCTAAGGCTTAGCAGTGGCTCCCAAACCAGTTGGTCTAAGGCACTAGGTGATAAAGCACCCTTGCTATATTTTTTTTGCCTCGATGATAACAAAACCAATGTTCATTTTTCTTTTCACCATTTTATCTTTTATTCTCCACTTTTATTTTCTTCATACTTTGGCTTTTAGACAAGAGTATTTCAAGGTATCCTCTACTATCCAGAGTTTCAAGATGTGTGTAAGTGCGTATAGTAGGGTATCAACGTTCAAATGTTTGGCTTCCAGAATAGGAACTATTTTTCAGGCTTTTTTTATCCTCAGATTAGCAATTTCCTTCATTTTACTAACCCTTGGGACAACAGCTCATAGCTACTTATTACTAGTTTCATTTAAGAAAACATCTAACTTTCTTATTTTTCTTAAACTATTCCTATCTTTTAAATATAATTTTTCACTTTCTACTCTTTTCTTATCACAATTTTTGTGTGTGCAGAGTAAGGCGTAGATAAGCACAGGAGCGCTGAAAGAACGACTTCTTGAGAGCTTCTTGCGATGGTACAGGAGCGCTGAAGCTCGTTGGCGGGAGCATGGTCCCGAAGGATAGCCTGGTGGTGGCTTGAGTTACCTGCTCCACTGGCATAGTGAAAAGGGAGGCCGCTTGGGGCCCGTAGGTTACTCCTCCAGATGGGACAGAGCGAGAGTTGCTGTTGCAGTTAGTGCAGTTTGAAGCCTGTTGATTTCTTGAAGAGCTTGAATATTCTACCCCCTGCGTCGACCTTGGTCTTTGGCATGTGCCAGTTGTTTGAGGACCGATTCCGTCGGCAAGGCTGCTGCTTGACAGGCATCCTCTGGGCTTCCTCCATCGGCGTTGAGGCACAGAGGGTGGGAGGTGGGAGCATCGACCCAAAAGAATCCCGTTGATTTCTTGAAGAGCTTGAATATTCTGCCCCCTGCGTCGACCTTGATCTTTGGCATGTGCCAGTTGTTTGAGGACCGATTCCGTCGGCAAGGCTGCTGCTTGACAGACATCCTCTGGGCTTCCTCCATCGGCGTTGAGGCACCGAGGGTGGGAGGTGAGGGCATCGACCCAAAAAGAATCCCGTTGATTTCTTAAAGAGCTTGAATATTCTGCCCCCTGCGTCGACCTTGGTCTTTGGCATGTGCCAGTTGTTTGAGCACCGATTCCGTCGGCAAGGCTGCTACTTGACAGACATCCTCTGGGCTTCCTCCATCGGCGTTGAGGCACCGAGGGTGGGAGGTGGGAGCATCGACCTAAAAAGAATCCCGTTGATTTCTTGAAGAGCCGGATTGCAGAGATTTGAGGCTGCAAGTGACCCATACTTGACTCCGCCGGATATGACAGAGCCTGAGTTGCTGGGGTGGGAGAAAATGCCATTCTTCATAGAGACAAAATGCCGGCTTCAATATCCACTCCCCTAAGGGCAACCAAAAACATACACACCGCGATTATTTGATCACGGGAAAAACACGACACACGAAGTGTGGAGTGGAAAGAGGAAAAGGTCCCACCGGGCATGCCAGAATCTGTTCCCCTCCGAATGGCGGTGCGATGAGAGACGTCTTGCCTGAGATTTGGGGTAGATGCTATTTGGTTTTATCCGTCCAGCTCTCCGAAGATGCCAAATTAATTTATGGCACCGTGTATCGGAGATTTAGACGATGCGGCCGATGTAGCAGACTTCGTCAGATTCCTCCTCGTCTTAGGGGTTTTTGATTATGCGGACGCTCTTCCCTACAGGCGCAAGCCCCTGCAGTTAATTACGCTACCGTACCGCGGTAACAACTTTCTCCTTCTCCAGTTGGTCACTTCGTGTCGTGGGTGTTTATTTTGTTTGTGGTTGCCCGTGGATTGTATACGGAGACTAATTTATGTCGTCGCCCATAGGACGTGGATTAGTCCAAATCCGTATTTTCTTAGATTTGGTTTTGGAGTTTTGGTTTAAGGATACGTTAGCCATATTTGAGGCTATGATCAACTTAAACGTTTGTTAAGGATACGTTAGTCTAACTTCCAGACTAAGATCAACTTAACGGGATCGTTTAGATCCGACAAAAGAGCATTTGGGGGCTCTATTGTTCCAGTTTAGGGACATAGTGGTCCACTGGATGTATGGCCGTCGGGACCCATCACCTCTCTGACGACGTTGAAGGATTACAATGACAGATGTCAGAGGAGTTCAGAGATGTACCCTTGAACCAAAGTTGGTTGGGAGATCTATAGTCCAATTTGGGACTAAAGTCTGTTTTGAAAGTTTTTGGTTTAAGGATGTGTTAGCCATATTTGAGGTTAAGATCAACCTAAACATTTGTTAAGGATACGTTAGTCTAATTTCCAGACTAAGATCAACTTAACGGGATCGTTTAGATCCAACAGGAGCGCAATTGGCTCTATTGTTACAGTTTAGGGACATAGTGGTCCAACATTCCTATTTTGGGGACGAATATTGGTTTAAGGACGCGTTAGCCATATTTGAGGGTAAGATCAGCTTAAACGTTTGTTAAGGATGCTTTAGTCTAATTTGAGACTAAGATCAGCTTAACAGGATCGTTTAGATCCATTTCCAGTTTAGGGACATGGTGGTCCAACATTCCCATTTTGGGGACGAATATTAGTTTAATGACATTTCGGTCCATTGGTCCCATTTTGGGACGAACATTGGTTTAAGGACCTCATAGTCCATGAGTTTAAGGACCCCACAGTCCGTATCAATGTGTGGTTGTCAGGACCTGTCACCTCTCTGACGATGTTGAAGGATTACAATGACAAATATCAGAGGAGTTCGGAGATGTACTCTCGAACCGGATGTAAATTGATTTGAAAGAGCAGTTGTGCTCGTTTCAATTTAATTTGAGGACTTACGGCCAGAATTGGGTTAAGTCCATTTGAAAATGTTACCTTTCATTTGCATTTGGCCTATTAGGCCTTTATTTAGGCTCTGCCCCTTTTCTTTAATAATGCAGAGCATTTGTTTTGGTCCATTGGACCTCTTAATTGGGCTTTGCCCTTTAATAATGCGCTGCATTAAATGTTCTGACAGTGCCCCACGTGGCTTGTCAGGCGCTTTGCGCCAATTGAGGAGCGCAAGGCGCAAACTCATGTGGGGGTGACACGTGTCACGCTCTGGTGAGCGCAAGCGCAGTGCGCTGCGCCATTGCGCTGCGCTAGTGCTCTGCTGACATGTGGCGCGCTCTGGTGAGTTGCGCCGAACCAAGAGAGCAGTGCTCTGTTTTTGTAAAGCGCAAGGCGCAGTTTGTTCTGGGGCTAGCACGTGGCGCTCTCTGGTGGCTTATGCCAACCCAAGAGCGCAACAGTGCAGATTTTACAAGTGCAGCGCACTGTTCCATAGCGCAGAGCGCATCTTGATCCAATTTTGGATCAAAGAAAAGAATCTTTTAAGATTCCAGAACCAATGGTTCATCAAAAGGCAATGCCTTTATGTAGATCAAGTGATCTGTGAAGTAATACTTCTTTTTATCTTTTTGTGATTGGATCTTTTTGATCTTTTTTTTCTTTTTAATTGAAGATCTTGATCTTGTTCTTAGATCATTGATCTTTTTTTAGAAGAAATTCTTTTTTTATTCAAAGGTTTTTTACCTTTTTAATCTCTCTGAGTTTCTTCTCAAAGTTTTAGAGGAATTCTCTGTGTTTCTCTCTTAATGTCCTTTTGACTTGGAGTTTAGGGGCCTTTTTATAGTTCCAATTGATTTGTTAAATCAGTTAAAGAGATCTTTCTCTGAGTGATTTGGGGATTTTTCCCCACCGTTGGATCTTTGATCCAAGGGCTTCTATTTTACAGAAAGCAATCTTCTTGTTTTTAATAAGATTGAGAAAGATCTTTCCAGAATTTTAATTCTGTTTTAGTGCTGGCACAGTTGGCGCAAGCGCACCTGCGCCTGAAGCGTTGCTTCTTTATTTTAAGATTTGATTTTTATTATCTTTTTAAAACAAAGCCTTGCTCTAATTGGGGAAAACAGAAGCGTTGCTTCATTTCCCGTCTTGGGATTTGAACAGAGCTTTGCTCTGAAAGGGAGATTTTCTCCTTTATTATTATTTATTTATTTATTTATTTATTTTTCTTTTATTGTTATTATTTTATAAAGAGTGGGTTTTGAGCCAAAATTTTGGCGGGAACAAGGGTGTTTTGGATATAGCGGGGGCCCCGCAGAATCTGTAGGGTGTTTTTCGTCATCCCTTTGAGATGGGAAATACGCGCGCGCTTGTCAGGCGGATTACAGATTCCCCCTGTCTAGGTTAGGCTGGGGTTTATTGATTGTGGGGATCCGAATCTCCGGCAGCCGCGGACTAAGCTGTCGTTAATTACCCCTCGCATCTGGAGCGAGAGAACCTCCGATTAACGGGTTAAACTGGTCATGCGAACTCAATATGCAGTGTTGTGTTTTAAAGGGGGTTTTGGATATATCGGGGGCCCCGCAGAGTTTTTACGGGGGTCCCGCTACCCGGATAGAGGGGTAGGGGGCTAGCAGCCCCCTTGCGGGGTGCGGGGCAGTGCCTTGGCCTAATTTTTTTGAGAGGGATTGTGTTGTAAAGTATGTGTGTGTGTGTGTATACATATATATAAAATAAAAAAAGGAAAGGGCATCCAAAGGATGCGTGGGAAAAGCGCCAGCGCTTTGGCGCAAGAGCGCTAGCGCACCACGTGTCAGCATGTGGGCGCTCGGACGCTAGCGCTTTGGGCGCTAGCGCTTTGCGCGCTAGCGCCCCACGTTTCAGCACGTGGGTGCTCGGGTGCTAGCACTCTAAGCGCAAGAGCGCTAGCGCTTTGAGCGCTAGCGCAAGAGTGCTAACGCACCACGTGTCAACACGTAGGCGCTCGGGCGCTAGTGCTTTGGGTGCTAGCGCTCTGAGCGCAAGAGCGCTAGCACCCCACGTGTCAGCATGTGGGCGCTCCGACACTAGCGCTTTGAGCGTAAGGGCGCTAGCGCTTTGAGCGCTCTAAGCGCAAGAGCGCTAGCGCTTTGAGCGCTAGCGCACTACATGTCAGCACGTAGGTGCTTAGGCGCTAGTGCTTTGGGCGCTAGCGCTCTGAGCGCAAGAGCGCTAGCGCTTTGAGCGCTAGCGCCCCACGTGTCAGCATGTGGACGCTTGGACGCTAGCGCTTTGGGCGCTAGCGCTCTGGGCGCAAACGCTTTAAGCGCTAACGCACCACGTGTCAGCACGTGGGCGTTCGAGCGGCAGAAAGGACTTGGTCCCTGCAATGGGAGTTGTACTCCCAGAAAGGAGAACTTATTATTTTGTGTGTGTGTGTGTGTGTGTCTATATATATATATATATGTATATGTATGTATTTGTATATATATATATGTATATATATGTATATATATATATATATATGTATATATATATGTATATATATGAGGAGTTAAACTCCTAGGATGTTTTGAAGCTGATGAATGGTTTCCCCTCTTGAGCCCTAGTTGTTCCCCAAAGTGGGGTTTCTGGAGATGGGTCTCCTTCTTCTTCTTTTGTTGGCCGGATCTTGAAGATCAAGAAGTATGAGATTTTAAAAATCTTTCCTTTCTGAGATCTGATGGCAGATCTAAGTTCCCCTTTGTGGGTTTTGTGGTGAAAAACTATTTAGTTTTGGAAAAGGAAGAGTAAAACTCTTGATTTAATTGAAAAAGGGGAAGAAGGTTTGGAACCTTGATGAAGGAGAAGGAGGCACAAAGAACCCTAGTTTTTAGGGGAATGAAAAAGTATCTTAGATATTTTCATCGTGTTTCCTTTTATAGGCTTACATATTTACATATAGCCCCTTGGGCTTTACAAAATGGCATTTTGCCTATCCCATGGGTCATGTGCCATTTATTTTTGCATATAAGCCATGGGCTTACAAAAAATTGGCTTTATGCCCATTTTGCATACATTCATGCACAAAAATTACATCAAAGTTATTTGTTACATGATTTTTTTATTTTGGTATGGCGGAAGTGTAACAACCGAGTTCAGTTATACCAATTTCTGTTTCCGTATTTGTTTGTTTGTGGTATTTTATTGATTTATCATGTTTGGATGCGAATGGTAGTTTACTTTTATATTGCATTCGACCCGACCCACTTGCTTGAACTGGTTGATTCATATTTATAAACTACCCTGACTTGTTAAATAGACACGTGCATTTGATGTGGACTGCATATTGATTTTTATTTGGCATCGCACATTTTATCATGTAACATTTTAGATCACGTAAAATAAATTAAAATTGCATTCCATATCTTGCATGATACTCTAACCCTGTGGTAGCGTCCGTGCATCGTGTTCTCGTCCCGTTCAGTGAAACGGACGTGTTTGGATAGCTTCGCGCACGTATGTGCGTCCGTTCTTGGGGGTATGCACTTTTGTTACCTAATCTTTCATTTTGAAATTTGGAAGCTGCATATAATTTTCATATTTTAAATCTAAATTTTTAGACCCAACCCGGGCGTATTTTGAAATATTTTTGTATCCGCCTAAATTCAAATTTATTAAGTTTATTTAAAAATTTTCCTTTAAAAATCTACTATCAGAACAAATATTTTCAGTTTGGAAATTATAAAATCTTTTAAAATCTTTTTAAATTTTTCTTTAAATTTTTCTTTAACCAATCCTCATCTTTCCTTCGCTGGCGACGGGCCCCACTTCCTTTTCTCTCTCTCCCTTTCGCTGCTGTCTCCCTCTCTCTCTTCCACTACGCGACGAATCTATCTCTCCTCCCCTCTCTCTCTCTCCTCTTTGTCTCTCTCTTCTCTCTATCTCTCTCCCTCTCTCTCTCTCTCATCTCGCGACTCTCTCTCTCTCTTCTCTCTTTCTCTCTCTCTCAGAATCTCTCTCTGTCTCTCCTCTCGCTAATTCTTTCTCTCTCTCCCTCTCTGTATATATTCTTTATTCCTCCTTCTTTTTTTTAAAAACGAACCTATAACCTTAAACCCTAGCCGCCTCCTTCTCGCTGTCGCCCACAGCCCGACGACGCCTCCCCGACCTCGTCGCTTCCTCACCATCATCACCTCCGTCTCCACTCTCCTTCCCCGAGCCCTGCACGCGCACCGAGCACACCCGAGAGCACCACCGAACACCCTGCACGCTCGCACCGCTGGAGTTCATCGCCGCCGGTGATCTCGTCTCGTCCCCCGACTCCGTGCACACCAGTAAGCCTTGCACTCCCTCTCCTCTCCTTCTTTCTTCTTCCTTTTTCTTCTTTTCCTTCTTCGTTTTTTAAAAAAAAAAGTGCCGCTGTCCTCTGCAGATCGACTTGCCGGAGCTCTGTCGACACCTCACGACTTCCCTCTAGACTACAGTAAGCCTCGTCTTCTCAATCTTCTCTGTCCTCCTTCCATTCTTCTCTTTTCTTTTTCCATGCATTTTTCCATTAAATATGTTCACTGTTGTTTTTGTTTGCCGGAATCCGGCCGTGCCGTCGACGATCCCGACGACCCAGCAAGCATGTCTGACCCGTGTGATCCCCTTGTGCGTTATTTGGATTCGTTCCGTGTACCGTGCGCGCGTCGCGACTTTTCCCGCCGACGTGTGACGTTCCGTATAGCCGTTTCTTGATCTGTCGAGGCAAGTAAAACTTGCTACATGCTATTTATATTATTTATACTTATTTAAATGCATGCCACATGTTCCATTTTAACATTTCGATGTTCCATTTATATCATTTTAGATTTAGAACTTGAAACATATCATGTTGCATTTTAGTTTACAATACGTGGTACCCATGTCCATATTTAAATCACATAATAATTATTTGCATAGCCCATAGTACCCCTTTAATAATTTATACCCTATCGGATACCCGTTTGCATACATCTAGACTAATATATATATATATATATATTCAAATGCATCCCTAGATCATTTAATACATATTAATGTGATTTTAACATTCCATATTCGATAAACCGTATTTAATTAATGTTGGGACTATTCCCTTAACCCAAATCGATAACTGTGCATCAGTATGCTTTAATCTGTACTTAGTTACTTATAGCATCACAATGTTCCATCTTTATTGTTCCATTAGTACCCATACTTGTTTTGTATACCCATGCTTATTTATAGTTTGAATATGAGCACCCACGTGACATGTTGTGCACCCCTGACATGACTTGATATACCATTACTTGACACGACGTGATACCGTGCACTTCTCGACCTGACATGTTACATATATACTACCTGGCTTGACCTGATGTACCATGGCTTTACCTGTTACCTGATCTTGTTACTAATGCCAACAGCTTTGACATGTTGTCCCTAAGGACATTTCCTGTTGTCTATCCAGACAAAACTTTACCTGCTGATCCTATGTTGACATTAGCTCCAGATTATTTAACACCTGACTTGAACATATATAACTTGAGGGTATGGGGAAATCAATGATGAAACCTGACTTGTAACTCGACAGTTCGATACCTGTGCTGATCAGCTTTAGAGGCTAGGCCAGCCTTGGGATGATGCTGCTGACATCATTCATCTATACATATTTCCTATTTTAGAGTCTAGGCCAGCCTTGGGATGATGCTGCTGACATCATCCATCGTTACCCCTTTTCCTTTTAGTGCCCAGCGGCATGTCTCGGTTTCAGCCCGAGAATCTTGACCGTGGTCTCGGACATGCACGGGATACTATTGAGTTACATCGATGATTCATCAAATTGATTTCAAAGACTTGAGAGTAGTTAACCCAATAGACCAGTTTAGATTACTCACTACACATTACCCCACTGTCCTTACTTATATCACTGTTATCCATGTTTTATCATTTATACTCATATCTGCATGTATTGCTACCCCTGTTTATAGTATTGCTTGATATTATGACGCACTGGCGTCTGGGTTTTGCATGGCCCAGATTCCTTACCTTTGTTGCAGTCCGAGCAGGAGTATTTCTGTCAGCAGGCTGAGCAGTGAGGACTTGCTAGTAGTTAGTTCACTTTACTTTCGGTATTTACATTCCTGATGTGAGCCCGCATTATGGGACGTACATTCCAGTTTATTCTTGTATTGGATCTTTTGCTTCCACATTATTTTATTCTTAACTCATTTTATTTTGGCTTATGGACATGTGTTAGATAGTTTATTATTGCTCTTGATATCTCTACAGCCGTAATATGACTGTGGAAGGATATTTCCTATCCACAGGTAGCATGGTTGGCTATGTCACGTGCCTATCTTAGCGCACTCTGGGAAGCGGGGCGTGACATAGTTCTTTTGGTATCAGAGACATAGGTTATAGGTTAATCGGGTCTGATTCTTTTGTAGTTGGGTATTGGACCCAATACACGAATCAGAATACTCGTGATTAGGAAACATGTCCTGCCACCTTACCGTCTTACCATTTTTGAATCTTAACCTCCTCCTGATTATACTTTTACGATATGCAAACCTCCTTTGCATATCGACTCGAAACCTGGTTTCCTTTTGGTTATCTCTAGAACTTAGGCGACTTGGGTGGAGTTATGTAATTGTAGATATGATACCGCGTCATGGTTACAATGCGGTACTCAATTTAAGTAACTCGGAGTTCTAGCCTTGATTCATATCCTTAATCTACATTTTGAATCTGTTATCATGCTAATCCTTTTGGTGCTTTGATTTTAGGAACATGGCAGATAAGAATATGAAAACGTACCAAAGGCGTGTTGATGAAGCCGCTATGCTTGGAGTAATCTGTGGGATGTTGGAGAACCAAAAGCGACAGACCGAGCTGAACCAGCAGCAAGCTGAAGCTTTACAGGAAAGTTTGCGGACCGTTCAGCAGTCCGTGAACAATGTTGTGGCCAGACCGGTGGATCGTGTGGGTACCGTGGTGGATTTCAAGAGACCGGGTCCGTCTGTCTTTACTGGCTTGGAGGAGCCGTTGCCAGCGGAGCAGTGGCTAGTTGACACGGGGAATTTACTCATTGCGGCACAGATCCTAGAAGATAAAAGAGTGGATGTGGTACACATCCAGTTGGTGGACTACGCCCGTGAATGGTGGCTTGTGGAAGAGACCCGCTTGCCCAAGCCGATCAGTTGGGCGGATTTTTCGAAGAGTTTCTTGGAGAAATTCTTCCCGCGGACTGCACGGGAGGAAATGGAAGAAAAGTTCATCAGTTTGAGGCAGAACGGTGCACTAGTAGATGTACATGCAGCTGAGTGGACGCGGCTCAGTAGATTCGCTGGACCTTTGGTTGCCAATGATGCTGATAGGGCAAGGAGGTTCATGCGCAGTTTGGATGTGGACATCCAGAGGCAGATTGTCTCCTTGGGTTTGACCACTTTCTCATAAGTACTTACTGCAGCCCGAGAGCAACAGAGCCTATCTATGAAGACTGGGAGTACACCGCAGCCAGCAGTTACAGTACGGAAGCCGGCATTTGCACATAACAGAGCACATGGACGCAGAGGTATTCCTGTGAACCGTCGTGGCGTAACACCTATGAAGAAGCCTGCTGTCGTTGATCAAAGAAGGAGCGTGATTTGTAACTACTGCCATTTACCCGGACATATGTAAAGAGACTGTCGAAGGAGGCAGGGACTCTGTTTGGTTTGTGGATCGGCGGATCATAATATCAACGCTTGTCCGTTGAAACTTCGCACGAAGGATGATGTTCAGAAGCCACCGCATAAACCGTTTCAGGGACTGAAGCAACTGACTCAGGGACCCAATCAAGCTCGAGCATTTACCCTGACGGCTGAGGAAGCTAAGGCTTCAGGAGAAGTTGTTTCAGGTATTCTACTTGTTCATGGTTTTCCCGCATTAGCGTTATTCGATTCTGGTGCATCCCATTGTTTTATGTCGTCCAAGTTTATTGCTACACACTCGATTGCTTGCACGACCCTGTCTAGTTTCTGGGACATACACACTAGGAATGGGAAAATCATATCTAGTAGAGAATGTAAGGATTGTGCAGTTGTTGTTTGCGGACGGGAGCTTTTTGCAGATTTCTTCGTGATTGATACAGGCAGCTATGAAGTTGTATTGGGAATGGATTTTCTCGGCACTTTCCATTCTTACATTGATTGTAGGGCAAAGAAAGTAATTTTCCAGATTCCTGGACATCCAGAGTTTATCTTTACTGGAGGAAGCAGTTCTGTCGGGCCAGTCGAGTTTAGGGCTAGGCCGACAACTAATGTTCTTTCGTCGATGGAGGTTGCTCAAGATGAAGCGCCAGCTGTTGTTCGAGATTTCTTGGACGCGTTCGAAGACATATCAGGTTTACCGCCAAAGCGAGACTTAGAGTTCGCGATTGATCTTGTTCCTGGTGCGGCGCCAGTTTCTAAAGCGTACTATCCAATGGCACCAGTGGAGTTGGAAGAAGTTAAGAAGAAAGTTACTGAATTACTTGAGAAGGGTTGGATTCGAAGCCGTAACTCGCCTTGGGGAACTCCAGTTCTTCTAGTTAAGAAGAAAGATGACACAAGGAGGATATGCATCGATTATCGAGAATTAAACCGGGTGACTATTAATAACAAGTACCCGATTCCTCGCATTGGCGAATTGTTCGAGCAGATTAGTGGCACGAAGGTATTCTCGAAGCTGGATTTGCGATCCGGATATCATCAGGTCCGAGTTAAAACAGAAGATATTTGCAAAACGGCGTTCAGAACTCGGTATGGACATTACGAGTATTTAGTGATGCCCTTCGGAGTAACGAATGCACCGGCGATATTCATGGACTTGATGAACCGAATCTTTTCACCGTTCTTGGACCAGTTTATTGTGGTGTTCATTAATGATATCCTGGTCTACTCGAAGAGTATTGAAGAGCATGTAGAACACTTGAGGATCGCACTACAGATGTTGAGACAAGAAAAATTATATGCAAAGATGAGCAAGTGCGAGTTTTGGCTGGAAGAAGTGAAGTTTTTGGGGCATGTTATGTCTGGAGATGGAATCGTCGTTGATCCCGAAATGATTGCAGCAGTTCGAGATCGGCCGATTCCGAAGAATGTTGTGGAGATCAGAAGCTTCCTTGGACTTGCTGGGTATTACAGGAGGTTCGTGGAGAACTTTGCTCGTCTGGCGGAGCCTTTGACCAAGCTTACGCGCAAAGAAGTACCATTTGTGTGGACGGATAGGTGTGCATCAGCCTTTGAGGCATTGAAACAGAGATTGATAACTGCTCCTATTCTGACCGTGCCAGACAGTTCCGGAGGATTGGTGATTCACAGCGACGCATCTGGGAAAGGATTGGGATGGGTTTTGATGCAGCATGGGAAGGTTATAGCGTATGCATCGAGACAGTTGAAGACCCATGAGAAGAATTACCCAAATCATGACTTGGAGCTAGCAGCTGTGATTTTCGCTTTGAAGATTTGGAGACACTACCTATTGGGCGAAAGGGTCGAAGTTTTCACCGATCATAAAAGCTTGAAGTATGTGTTCACGCAGAAGGAGCTTAATATGAGGCAGCGCAGATGGTTGGAGTTGATGGCTGATTACGATCTTGATCTTAAGTACCATCCGGAGAAAGTTAATGTTGTGCCGGATGCGCTTAGTCGGTTGCCAGCAATTCAGATGTTGACTGCATAGAAGGAATTTATTGAAGACTTTCGAAAATTTGATTTGGAGGTGGTACTACCGCATTCTTCGGGATAGATGATGCAGCTGCAAGTACAGTCGTCGTTGATCGAGAATATTAAAGCAGCGCAATTACAGGACCCTAGATTGCAAAAGTTTCGAGAACAGGTTGAAGCTGGATTTCGAACAGACTTACTGATCCATGAAGATGGTTCGTTGAGATATGGTAGCCGTTTTTGTGTGCCAAAGGGAGATATTCGTGAAGAGCTTATGAAGGAGGCGCACATTTCAGCATATTCCGTACATCCAGGAGGCACGAAGATGTACCGAGATATACAACAGCGATTCTGGTAGGAAGACATGAAACGGGAGATTGCCCGTTTTGTAGCAAAGTGCTTGGTGTGTCAGCAGGTTAAGGCTGAACATCAAAGGGTTACTGGTTTATTGCAACCACTTCCGATTCCTCAGTGGAAGTGGGAACATATAACCATGGATTTCGTGACAGCTCTACCGCGGAGTCTAAAAGGCAACAATGCAGTTTGGGTGATTGTTGATCGATTGACCAAGGCGGCTCATTTCATCCCTTTCCGAGTTGGTCAATCAACAGAAACTTTGGCAGAACGGTACATGCAAGAGATTGTAAGATTGCATGGTGTACCAGTGAGCATCGTGTCCGACCGTGACACTCGTTTCTTATCACACTTTTGGAGGGGCTTACAGGAAAGTTTGGGGACTCGATTGAAGTTTAGCACAGCTTATCACCCTCAAACCGATGGCCAGTCGGAGAGAACGATCCAAACTCTTGAAGACATGTTGAGAGTTTGCATGTTAGACTTCATGGGTTCATGGGAGGATCATTTGCACTTAGTGGAGTTTTCTTACAATAACTGTTTTCAGGCGACTATTCAGATGGCTCCATTCGAAGCTTTATATGGTCGCAAGTGTCGTTCACCTGTTTGTTGGGACGATGTTGGAGAACGAAGATTGTTGGGACTGGATTTGATCATGCAAACAGTTGAAAAGATTAACACTATCCGGAATCATATGAAGGCAGCACAAGACCGGCAAAAGAGTTGGGCAGATACGTCGAGAAGACCTCTAGAGTTCGCCGTGGGTGATTTGGTATTCTTGAAGATATCACCGACTAGAGGGGTGATCATTTTCGGAAGTCGAGGAAAGCTTAGTCCTCGATTCGTTGGACCTTTTGAGATCTTAGAACGTGTTGGAGAAGTGGCTTATCGATTGGCGTTACCGTAATCCTTGGCGAATGTTCATGACGTGTTTCACGTATCTCAACTTCGTAAGTATGTTCGAGATGAAACACATGTGTCGGATCATTCGGAGCTGACTGCACGAGAAGATTTGACTTTTGAGGAGTGACCGGTGTCGATTGTGGATCGAAGAGAAAAGGTACTTAAGAACAAAGTTATCCCTCTTGTACTTGTTTCTTGGGGTAATCGCTCACATGGAGAATCAACTTGGGAACGAGAAGATGAAATCCAGCAGAAGTTTCCACATCTATTCTTGTAGAATGATTGATTGTTTATCCTTTCTTATTCTTGGAATTTCGAGGACGAAATTCTTTTTGTAGTTGGGTATAATGTAACAACTGAGTTCAGTTATACCAATTTCTATTTCCGTATTTGTTTGTTTGTGGTATTTTATTGATTTATCATGTTTGGATGCGAATGGTAGTTTACTTTTACATTGCATTCGACCCGACCCGCTTGCTTGAACTTGTTGATTCATATTTATAAACTACCCTGACTTGTTAAATAGACACGTGTATTTGATGTGGACTGCATATTGATTTTTATTTGGCATCGCACATTTTATCATGTAACATTTTAGATCACGTAAAATAAATTAAAATTGCATTCCATATCCTGCATGATACCCCTAACCCTGTGGTAGCGTCCGTGCATCGTGTTCTCGTCCCGTTCAGTGAAACGGACGTGTTTGGATAGCTACGCGCACATACGTGTGTCCGTTCTTGGGGGTATGCACTTTTGTTACCTAATCTTTCATTTTGAAATTTGGAAGCTGCATATAATTTTCGTATTTTAAATCTAAATTTTTAGACCCAACCCGGGCGCATTTTGAAATATTTTTGTATCCGCCTAAATTCAAATTTATTAAGTTTATTTAAAATTTTTCCTTTAAAAATCTCCTATCAGAACAAATATTTTCAGTTTGGAAATTATAAAATCTTTTAAAATCATTTTAAAATTTTCTTTAAAATTTTCTTTAACCAATCCTCAGCTTCCCTTCGCTGGCGACGGGCCCCACTTCCTTTTCTCTATCCCCCTTTCGCTGTTGTCTCCCTCTCTCTCTTCCACTACGCGACGAATCTATCTCTCCTTCCCCCTCTCTCTCTCCTCGATCTTTCTCCCTCTCTCTATCTCTCCCCCTCTCTCTCATTTCGCGACTCTCTCTCTCTCTTCTCTCCCTCTCTCTCCCCCCTCTCTCAGAATCTCTCTCTCTCTCTCCTCTCGCTAATTCTTTCTCTCTCTCCCTCTCTGTATATATTCTTTCTTCCTCCTCCTTTTTTTTAAAACGAACCCATAACCTTAAACCCTAGCCTCCTCCTTCTCGCCGTCGCCCACAGCCCGACGACGCCTCCCCGACCTCGTCGCTTCCTCACCATCATCGCCTCCGTCTCCACTCTCCTTCCCCGAGCCCTGCACGCACATTGAGCACACCCGAAAGCACCGCCGAACACCCTGCACGCTCGTACCGCTGGAGTTCATCGCCGCTGGTGATCTCGTCTCGTCCCCCGACTCCGTGCACCCCAGTAAGCCTTGCACTCCCTCTCCTCTCCTTCTTTCTTCTTCCTTTTTCTTCTTTTCCTTCTTCGTTTTTTTTAAAAAAAAGTGCCGCTGTCCTTTGCAGATCGACTTGCCGGAGCTCTGTCGACGGCGTCGACACCTCACGACTTCTCTCTAGACCACAGTAAGCCTCCTCTTCTCAATCTTCTCTGTCCTCCTTCCATTCTTCTCTTTTCTTTTTCCATGCATTTTTCCATTAAATATGTTCACTGTTGTTTTTGTTTGCTGGAATCCGGCCGTGCCGTCGACGATCCCAACGACCCAGCAAGCATATCTGACCCATGTGATCCCCTTGTGCGTTGTTTGGATTCGTTCCGTGTACCGTGCGCGCGTCACGACTTTTCCCGCCGACTTGTGACGTTCCGTATACCCGTTTCTTGATCTGTCGAGGCAAGTAAAACTTGCTACATACTATTTATATTATTTATACTTATTTAAATGCATATTAAACCTGTAGATTAAATCTAATGCCACATGTTCCATTTTAACATTTTGATGTTCCATTTATATCATTTTAGATTTAGAACTTGAAACATATCATGTTGCATTTTAGTTTACAATACGTGGTACTCACGTCCATATTTAAATCACATAATAATTATTTACATAGCCCATAGTACCCCTTTAATAATTTATACCCTATCGGACACCCGTTTGCATACATCTAGACTAATATATATATATATATATATATATTCAATTGCATCCCTAGATCCATTAATAAATATTAATGTGATTTTAACATTCCATATTCGATAAACCGTATTTAATTAATGTTGGGACTATCCCCTTAACCCAAATCGATAAATGTGCATCCGTATGCTTTAATCTGTACTTAGTTACTTATAACATCACAATGTTCCATCTTTATTGTTCCATTAGTACCCATACTTGTTTTGTATACCCATGCTTATTTATAGTTTGAATATGAGCACCCACGTGACATGTTGTGCACCCCTGACATAA
This sequence comes from Agapanthus africanus, assembly GCA_030015575.1. NCBI lineage: Eukaryota > Viridiplantae > Streptophyta > Magnoliopsida > Asparagales > Amaryllidaceae > Agapanthus > Agapanthus africanus. The sequence continues at coordinate 175,681,356 of CM057350.1, read as the reverse complement.
CTTGATATACCATTACTTGACACGACGTGATACCGTGCACTTCTCAACCTGACATGTTACATATATACTACATGGCTTGACCTGATGTACCATGGCTTTACCTGTTACCTGATCTTGTTACTAATGCCAACAGCTTTGACATGTTGTCCCTACGGACATTTCCTGTTGTCTATCCAGACAAAACTTTACCTGCTGATCCTGTGTTGGCATTAGCTCCAGATTATTTAACACCTGACTTAAACATATATAACTTGGGGGTATGGGGAAATCAATGATGAAACCTGACTTGTAACTCGACAGTTCGATACCTGTGCTGATCAGCTTTAGAGGCTAGGCCAGCCTTGGGATGATGCTGCTGATATCATTCATCTATACATATTTCCTATTTTAGAGGCTAGGCCAGCCTTGGGATGATGCTGCTGACATCATCCATCGTTACCCCTTTTCCTTTTAGTGCCTAGCGGTATGTCTCGGTTTCAGCCCGAGAATCTTGACCGTTGTCCCGGGCATGCACGGGATACTATTGAGTTACATCAATAATTCATCAAATTGATTTCAAAGACTTGAGAGTAGTTAACCCAATAGACCAGTTTAGATTACTCACTACACATTACCCCACTGTCCTTACTTATATCACTGTTATCCCTGTTTTATCATTTATACTCATACCTGCATGTATTGCTACCCCTGTTTATAGTATTGCTTGATATTATGACGCACTGACGTCTGGGTTTTGCATGGCCCAGATTCCTTACCTTTGCTGCAGTCCGAGCAGGAGTATTTCTGTCAGCAGGCTGAGCAGTGAGGACTTGGTAGTAGTTAGTTCACTTTACTTTTGGTATTTACATTCCTGATGTGAGCCCGCATTATGGGACGCACATTCCAGTTTATTCTTGTATTGGATCTTTTGCTTCCGCATTATTTTATTCTTGACTCGTTTTATTTTGGCTTATGGACATGTGTTAGATAGTTTATTATTGCTCTTGATATCTCTACAGCCGTAATGTAACTGTGGAAGGATATTTCCTATCCACAGGTAGCATGGTTAGCTATGTCACGTGCCTATCTTAGCGCACTCTGGGAAGCGGGGCGTAATAGGAAGGTCGGACGCTTCATGTTCGGGCTCGACCTGGGCATTGGCCCACTTGCTTGGGCTTGGGCCCACCTGGCTTAGGGTTGACCTTGACTTTGACTTGGTCAACCGAGGTGCAAATTTTGATTTCAATAAAGTGCCCCCATCAATAAATGCACACCACACATGTGAGTCGTGTGCATGAAATTGATGGATCTTCTTTCGCGTGGAGGCGACTTGCTTTGGTTCCCTGATTGAAAGAATTAAAGTTAACCGCAATCAAGACGGTGTCACTATGCAGCTAGCCGGTTGAGCACGGGTCGATCCACAGGGAGATGGTTGTATGTCCTTTCTTGTTTTAGACGAGTCAATAAAGAATTTGTATGTGTTTGTTCAAGTCTATCCTATGTGTATTATTTGCAAGTATAAAGTTGTTAAGAAAAAGATACGAGATTATAAGCTAAAGAAATCCGTACTCAAAACCTTTGAGCCGAGTCTTGACCAATTGAAGCTAGAGCAATCGACAACAACGTGAATTAGGGGATTTAAGCGCGGTATTCGTGGAATACGGCTTATTTACCCTTGTCCTTCCATTCTTGTCTCTTGCTTTCGTCTCCGGCCAAACCGAACGCAACCGGTCGCGGTTAGAAATCACCGTTACCTTGTTAGGGTAGGGTGCCTAACGGAGCGCTTGCGTATGGTTTGGACAGAGTTCAATGGAAAATAACGGGAAAAGGAAATGAGAAAAGAAAATCTTAACTTACAATACCGTATTTATTCTTAACAATAATAATTACATTCATTCACAAAAAAGAACCAAAAAGAGAGAACAAAAAGAAAAGAACAAAGAAAAGAAAAGATTACAAGTAATTAAGTGCATGAATATAAATTGCAAGAAAGTAAAGCACGGTAATAAAAAGCAAGTAATAAATAAGCAATAAGAAGAAAAAGAAACTAGAACTCAAGACAAGCATGGGATCAATAGCCAACCCTTAAACTTGCAAGCTCAATCAAGAGGTTGCAAGATCAAGAGAAGGGTAAAGAACGCATGTGAAATGAAGCACTAATTCCATAAGAAAATACGACCCTTGAGATCAATAACAAACCCTTAACCTTTCAAGCTCAATGAAGAGGTTGAAAGATTAAGAGAAAGCAAGGATCTCAAGGGGAAGTTAAACAAAAGAGAATGATACAAAAACCCTCATCTTCATTGATCTTCCACTCAAAAAGCTCTCACTACAATTTTCATGGAGAAAGAATGAAGAAGAAGAAGAAAAAGACTAAATCCTAACAAAAAGAGGAACAAAGAATGAACATGAAATTGGACCCTTGGCTTAGCTCAGTTCTGGAGTATTTATAGGCAGGGATCTGGAAATATAGGGCAACATTCAGAACCTATGGGAAGTTACAAAAAAGCCCCTAAAAGATGACACACTGAAGCCACAGTACGGCCGCGTTTCCGCGGCCAATACCCCCTATTGGCCGCGGATCCGCGGCCGTATAGGGGATTTGGGCCCTCGGTTTTTGGGTGATCTCCTGGTTTACTTTTTCCTCGTGTTTGAAAACTTCAAACTGCACAAAATCTTCCAGAATATCTTCAGAATTCTTAGTCCAAGATTGCTATCTTTTTCTTTACTTTTGACTTTATCTCCCTCGAGCTCCGCGCACCCATTGATTCTTGTGCAGCCCCCCTCATGCTCTGTGCTTGTCCGAGACACGAATGACCACTGTCATATGTCTTGTCTCTGGAACTGATACTCGGCACTGGACGGATATGGATGACCGGAACCCGGCTTTTATCTGCTGTGACAGATGTTCTGTATTTGGTGTAACTGTGGAGATTTTGTCTTGATTTGCAATATTTGGACTGGAAACCTGTACTCTGTAAATATGTAACAAACACGGATTAAAAGCACCTACCTATAAACACACGAGCATAAGAATGGGCGGTATAAAATGCAGTATTCTGTTATGAACAAATACCCCCAAACTTAACTTTTGCTCGTCCCGAGCAAAACCAATTATTCACAAAAATAAAATCCTAACCGCACTTTCGCAGGGAACGCGATTGCACTGAGCACGTGCAACAAGCCGTTAAACCTCTAGGTGTCCCTAGTAGGAGGAGTGTTGTCTCCTGAGGGTTTTCAGCGGATACTACCCACAAAATCCTGTCAAGCTAGTGTCATAAGTTAACATTGATTCTACTCCTACAGTTCAGTATTTACGTTAGAAATTCTATCATCCTAAGTTAGAAATATCCAACCCTTATTTTTCACACCTCCTATCTATTTAACCTTGGATCTCCTGAGTTTTCCTTCTAAAGCGCGGCCTCAAATCAGGGATTTTTATCAACTTTACAGAAAACACAAGTCTTATTCTTTATTTCTATCTTTTATCCAAACATCGATTGTATACCCCTACGTGTGTGTGTATTTGCACCCCTACACTCAAGAATTCAATTCAAGCTATAATACCCTTGCCCTAATACCCAATACTACTTCTTTTCATTAAGGATGGACGGATTTGCTCACATACCTTTCATGCGACTATTAATGCTTCTTGAGGCACTAACGACCGATTACTGAATGTGTGAACTTTAAAGCGTAAATAGCAGTTTCCAGGTCTTGACTTTATTCTATTTTTTTTCTTTTTCTTTTTCTTTTTCTTTTTCTTTTTCAAAACCGGATATATTTTTCAATATGCTCTTTTGGTGTTTAGCTTTAAATACCGTTTTTTCTTTCATACTAGGCTTTCAAGCAAGAGTATTTCTAGGTATCCTCTACTATCCCAAGTTTCAAGGTGCGTGTAAGTGCAGTTTGTAGGGTATATACTTTCTAAATTTGAACTCGAGAAAAGAAACTATTTTCCAGACTTATCCTCCAGTAAAGCTTCAATACTTTCCCTTCATCTTGACTTGACTCAAGAACTGAACTCAAAAATTGTAAGGACGTATACTTACCAAAGTTAAACAGAATGAGGGTTATTTTAAGGATTTTCAATTCCTAAGTCTAGAATTTAGTTATTTCTAACATATCAACTAAATTTTCAGAATAAAAATCTAAGTTACCCTATTAGCTAACTTGACGACAAAGTTTTTATATTTTTTTGGAAATTTTTTCGATTTTTGTGGGTTTTTAATAAGGTATGCAAATGCAAAATATACAAATGAATGCGAAGGAAGAAAGCTTACCGAGCACACCCCCAAACTTAAACTTGACAGTGCCCTCACTGTCAGGCCATACCAAGAGGGTCAAAATTGTCGGTGCTCCCTAAAAACAAATTATATACAAAACAAAAAGGAAAACAAAAAATATATACAAAAAAAGTGTCCCCCCCAAACTTTAAGTAAAACAGTGTTTCCACTGTTAAGCGTTGAAATTCAGGATTAGGGGGGAAAAAGAACAGTATCAAGCTATACAAGGCCTTACACAGGCCAAAAGTTAACACCAACCATTCAAAGATCTTATCGTGATAAAGCAGTGGCCGGTGAAGGAAAGCGTAGAGAAAAGAGATGGAGAATACGCGAGACCATATGCGGAGAGAAGCGGGATATGGTCTCGGTATATGAGAGGAAGAAGAATGGCGGAAGGGAAAAAGAAGTGGAATACGAACTTGAGGGTGCAAATGGAGTAAATAGATTAGCACAATTTGGGATGACCGATGTGTGAAAAGCGATTGTGCTAATATATTTATCCGTCGAGAAATGGGGTCAAATCCCTCAAGATTCGTGAGAAGCCATGGGTACGCCGAACTTGGTAAACCAGACATACGAAATGAAAGTGAGACAGTTTCTTGCATGGTCGGAACGATGGAAAGGGTGGGGGGAAGTGATTGAGGAAGGTTATCGGTTAAAGGTTCAGGAGGGTGTACACAGTCAGTGGAAGGGATAGGATGAATTGGAAAATCCGACTCATCAATTAAAACTGTTTCATCCTCAGTACTATCCTCAATATTCTCCTCAAAATTTATCTCATCCATGCAGTTTTCAACAAAATCAAGACGCATATGGGGTTCGGGAAAAACATTTAATGACTCGGGATGATGATTTGAAGAGAAAAACTCAGCCAAATTTATGGGTTCATCATCCAAATTATTCCCCGCGTCAATATCCTCAATCAAGTGAAAATCAATATTCTCAGACACCTCATCAAAAGCATGGATATCAATCAATTCAGGTTCTAAGATGGAGGTGTAGAGGTCAAAAGGATTGGGTGTGGTTTCACTTGGCAAGGTCCCTTCACAATCTGGCAAATCAAACACTACAAAGTCGCACGACTCATTAAACATTCTATCTTCAATAGATAATTCATTTGGGACACTTGATAGACTTTCAACACAGGAGTTGTGGGATTCAAGTTGAAATGGGTAGGTTTGATTTGGAAGGGTATACAGCTCACTCTCTCTACTCAAATTCACAGCCTGTCCTACCGCCTCATCATATATTGGAAAATTTAGAGCTAGCTGAAAACTAGCTACCGGGTCAGTAGGTTGTATGAGAGCGGCCATGGACGCATTCAAATCCATCATCTGTTGGCTTGACGCTACCCTAAAGTCTTCCAACGACTGTTCTATACTAGACATTGGTTGTGAAGGGGTTTCAGGAAAAGATTCAAAGTTGTTTGGATACTGAAAACTCCCAAATGGCGGTTCTGATGCAATGTCTAGGGAAGGTGCAAAAGTAGGGTAGGATTGGTAGGAATTGAATGGCTGGATAGGAGCAGGATCAACATTTGGATAAGAATGTGAATGGAATTGTTGATCCCAAGAATTTGAAGTGGTGAAAGGAGTGAAAGATCGGCTACGGGATTGTTCAATACGTTCAGCAAGAGACATAGGTCTTGTGGCTACAACTGGACTTTCAAAAGGGGTATCAACGCAAGAAGGGGTGAATGTTTGAAATGGTTGATATGAAGTGGATTGCGGGGTCCAGTTGTTCGTCCTAGACGTGTCTATCCGATCTTTCAAAGAAATTTTGGGCATGGAGGGGTCGTTCGAAGTTCGGCCAAAGCAAGAACCGTAAGAAGTAATTTCTGGTTGTGGGTACCAAAGTTCGGCAAGAGTTTTGCGAGGTGGAGTACCCATGATATGAAAAGAGAAAGAAAGAAAGGCAGAGAAAAGGAGGGGAAAAAGAATGTGATATTTTTTATTTTAATTTTTTTTTAGTTTATATATTAACAGAAGAATGAAATATACACACAAAAAGAATATTGACAAAAAAAATCACGACACAAAAATACCACACACCTAATCGTTCTAGGGTTCACCTAGGTCAACTAGACCTGCTCCAGAACTTGATTGTCGAAGTAAAACTGTGTCGAGAAACGGGCTCAAGATACACTGATCACGAGGCCAGGTAAGTGCAGAGATAAGGGGAGGTTTTCCAACGCTTTCGCGAAGTTCCTTAATTAAATAACCCTTTCTCTTTTGGCGGTTTCGCCGTTAACACTTTCCTAGACACCCCGTAAACAATATACCGTTAAGCGAGGTTCTAAACACAGTTAACTTCTCCTAGTGAGCGCGAAGTCCTTAAGGCTTAAAGTCTAGTTTCTTTCAAATTTTGTGCGGGTAAACGTTATGCTCAAGTTCGTGATTTGTGGGCCACGGAAAAGGTGATGAAATCCTTTACCGTATATTGTGGGGTTCGCTTGCCCTTAAGTCCGTATTAATGTATGCAATGCGCAATTCAATAAAAATTCTATAAAGAATCAAATAATCGTTTTTTAGTTTAAGCGCGGCACTGCAACAAATACGGGTTAGTCAATTTTTAGCGTTTGCTAGCGAACTTGCAAAGAATCCTGCAAAGAATAGTATCTTGGATGCGTCGGATTTGAGAAGAAGGTGTTAGTAAAGTACGTACCGTTAAGTTTTGGGTTAGGAAACCCCCGTTGAATCAAATCCGGTAAGCTTGAAAAGTTCGCTTGCGCGGGTCAAACTACCCGGATCTTTGGCACTGTACTTCGTAATCACCTTAACCTTGAACGTACACTTTGCTCCCACAATCGCAGTTTGCAAATACGCAAAAATCTGCACACTTGCCCACAAAAATTATCAAAAAAAAACAAAAAGAATATTTTATATATATATATATATACAAAAAGAATATTAACCCGAATAACAAGAAAAGAAATACGTTACCGTCTCCCCGGCAATGGCGCCATTTGATTGAAAGAATTAAAGATAACCGCAATCAAGACGGTGTCGCTATGCAGCTAGCCGGTTGAGCACGGGTCGATCCACAGGGAGATGGTTGTATGTCCTTTCTTGTTTTAGACGAGTCAATAAAGAATTTGTATGTGTTTGTTCAAGTCTATCCTATGTGTATTATTTGCAAGTATAAAGTTGTTAAGAAAAAGATACGAGATTATAAGCTAAAGAAATCCGTACTCAAAACCTTTGAGCCGAGTCTTGACCAATTGAAGCTAGAGCAATCGGCAACAACGTGGATTAGGGGATTTAAGCGCGGTATTCGTGGAATACGGGTTATTTACCCTTGTCCTTCCGTTCTTGTCTCTTGCTTTCGCCTCCGGCCAAACCGAACGCAACCGGTCGCGGTTAGAAATCACCGTTACCTTGTTAGGGTAGGGTGCCTAACGGAGCTCTTGCGTATGGTTTGGGCGGAGTTCAATGGAAAATAACAGGAAAAGGAAATGAGAAAAGAAAATCTTAACTTACAATACCGTATTTATTCTTAAAAATAATAATTACATTCATTCACAAAAAAGAACCAAAAAGAGAGAACAAAAAGAAAAGAACAAAGAAAAGAAAAGATTACAAGTAATTAAGTGCATGAATATAAATTGCAAGAAAGTAAAGCAAGATAATAAAAAGCAAGTAATAAATAAGCAATAAGAAGAACAAGAAACTAGAACTCAAGACAAGTATGGGATCAATAGCCAACCCTTAAACTTGCAAGCTCAATCAAGAGGTTGCAAGATCAAGAGAAGGGTAAAGAAACGCATGTAAAATGAAGCACTAATTCCATAAGAAAATACGACCCTTGAGATTAATAACAAACCCTTAACCTTTCAAGCTCAATGAAGAGGTTGAAACATTAAGAGAAAGCAAGGATCTCAAGGGGAAGTTAAACAAAAGAGAATGATACAAAAACCCTCATCTTCATTGATCTTCCACTCAAAAAGCTCTCACTACAATTTTCATGGAGAAAGAATGAAGAAGAAGAAGAAAAAGACTAAATCCTAACAAAAAGAGGAACAAAGAATGAACATGAAATTGGACCCTTGGCTTAGCTCAGTTCTGGAGTATTTATAGGCAGGGATCTGGAAATATAGGGCAACATTCAGAACCTATGGGAAGTTACAAAAAAGCCCCTAAAAGATGACACACTGAAGCCACAGTACGGCCGCGTTTCCGCGGCCAATACCCCCTATTGGCCGCTGATCCGCGGCCGTATAGGGGATTTGGGCCCTCGGTTTTTGGGTGATCTCCTGGTTTACTTTTTCCTCGTGTTTGAAAACTTCAAACTGCACAAAATCTTCCAGAATATCTTCAGAATTCTTAGTCCAAGATTGCTATCTTTTTCTTTACTTTTGAATTTATCTCCCTTGAGCTCCGCGCACCCATTGATTCTTGTGCAGCCCCCCTCGTGCTCTGTGCTTGTCCGAGACACGAATGACCACTGTCATATGTCTTGTCTCTGGAACTGATACTCGGCACTGGACGGATATGTATGACCGGAACCCGGCTTTTATCTGCTGTGACAGATGTTCTGTATTTGGTGTAACTGTGGAGATTTTGTCTTGATTTGCAATATTTGGACTGGAAACCTGTACTCTGTAAATATGTAACAAACACGGATTAAAAGCACCTACCTATAAACACACGAGCATAAGAATGGGCGGTATAAAATGCAGTATTCTGTTATGAACATTCCCACTTTTTGGGATGCATTGCCCTTTTTACGACATGGACGGTCGACGCTTGACGCGTCTCCGAGATGGAGTGTCTGTGGTAGACGTTTCTCTGGCCCAGAGTGATTTGGTAGACGTTCCCCCGGCATGGTGCGTCGCTGGTCGACATTTCCCTGAGGCGGAGTGTCTGTTGGTTGACGTGTCCCCGGCAAGGAGTGTCTGTAGTCGACGTGCCCCCGGCACGGAGTGTCTGCTTGACGTTTCCTCGAGGCGGAGTGTCGGTGATCGACTTTCCCCGGCACGGAGTGTCGCTGTTCGACTTATCCCCGGCACGGAGTGTCGCTGATGTTCGACTTGTCCCCAGCACGGAGTGTCGCTGATCGACTTTTCCCCGGTATGGAGTGTCGCTGGTCGACTTGTCCCCGGCACGGAGTGTCGCTGTTCGACTTGTCTCCGGCACGGAGTATCGTTGATGTTCGACTTGTCCCCGGCACGGAGTGTCGCTGTTCGACTTGTCCCCGGCATGGAGTGTCGCTGATGTTCGACTTGTCCTCGGCACGGAGTGTCGCTGATCGACTTTTCCCCGGCACGGAGTGTCACTGGTCGACTTGTCCCCGACACTCCGTGTCGCTGTTCGACTTGTCCCCGGCATGGAGTGTCGCTGATGTTTGACTTGTCCCCGGCATGGAGTGTCGCTGATCGACTTGTCCCCGGCACGGAGTGTCGCTGATATTCGACTTGTCCCCGGCACGGAGTGGCGCTGATCGACTTTTCCCCGGCACGGAGTGTCGCTGTTCGACTTGTCCCCGGCACGGAGTGTCGCTGTTCTACTTGTCCCCAGCACGGAGTGTCGCTGATGTTCGACTTTTCCCCGGTATGGAGTGTCGCTTATCGACTTTTCCCCAGCACGGAGTGTCGCTGGTCGACTTGTCCCCGGCATGGAGTGTCGCTGTTTGACTTGTCCCCGGCATGGAGTGTCGTTGATGTTTGACTTGTTCCCGGCACGGAGTGTCGCTGATCGACTTGTCCCCGGCACGGAGTGTCGCTGATGTTCGACTTGTCCCCAGCACGGAGTGGCGCTGATCGACTTTTCCCCGGCACGGAGTGTCGCTGTTCGACTTTTCCCCGGCACGGAGTGTCGCTGTTCGACTTGTCCCCGGCACGGAGTGTCGCTGATGTTCGACTTGTCCCCGGTACGGAGTGTCGCTGATGATCGACTTGTCCCCGGCACGGAGTGTCGCTGTTCGACTTGTCCCCGGCACGGAGTGTCGCTGTTCGACTTGTCCCCTGCAAGGAGTGTCGCTGTTCGACTTGTCCCCGGCACGGAGTGTCGCTGATGTTTGAATTTTCCCCGGCACGGAGTGTCGCTGTTCGACTTGTCCCCGGCACGGAGTGTCGCTGTTAGACTTGTCCTCGGCACGGAGTGTCACTGATGTTCGACTTGTCCTCGGCACGGAGTGTCGCTGATCGACTTGTCCCCGGCACGGAGTGTCGCTGATGTTCGACTTGTCCCCGGCACGGAGTGTCGCTGATCGACTTTTCCCTGGCACGGAGTTTCGCTGTTCGCCTTTTCCCCTGCATGGAGCATCGCCAATGTTCGACCTGTCCCCGGCACGGAGTGTCGCTGATGATCGACTTGTCCCCGGCACGGAGAGTCGCTGGTCGACTTGTCCCCGGCATAGAGTGTCGCTGTTCGACTTGTCCCCGGCACGGAATGTCGCTGTTCGACTTGTCCCCGGCATAGAATGTCGTTGTTCGTCTTGTCCCCGGCATGGAGTGTCGTTGTTTGACTTGTCCCCGGTACGGAGTGTCGCTGATCGACTTGTCCCCAGCACGGAGTGTCTGTGTTGGACGTTTCCCCGAGACGGAGTGTCGCTGGTCGACGTTTCCTCGAGGCGGAGTGTCTGTTGTCGACGTTCCCCCGGCACGGAGTATCGCTGGTCGACGTTTCCCTGAGGCGGAGTGTCTGTTGTCGACATGCCCCCGGCACGGAGTGTCTGCTTAACGTTTCCCCGAGGCGGAGTGTCTGCTTCACGTTTTCCCATTACGGAGTGTCGTTGTTGGACATTTCCCCGAGACGGAGTGTCGCTGGTCGACATTTCCCCGAGGCGGAGTGTCTGTTGTCGACGTGCCCCCGGCACGGAGTGTCTGCTTGACGTTTCCCCTAGGCGGAGTGTCTGCTTGACGTTTCTCCGTTACGGAGTGTCGTTGTTGGACGTTTCCCCGAGACGGAGTGTCGCTGGTTGACGTGTCCCCGAGACGGAGTGTCTGCTGTTCGACGCAGAGGTCGATGTTGGAATTGGTTTGTTTGATTTGAGTTGACATTAGCATCGCTACACTGGAATATGGTACCGGGAGCGAATTATCATCTGTCATGAGATGATTTGGGAATTGGTTTTCTGTCGGCATCTGCATTGCTGTACTGGAATAATGCCAGGAGCAACTCATCATTTGCCCTGGGAGGATTTGGGAATTAGTTTTTGTTTGGCATCTGCATTGCTGCACTGGAATAATGCCAGGAGCAACTCATCATTTTCCCCGAGAGGATTTGGGAATTAGTTTTTGTTTGGCATCTGCATTGCTGCACTGGAATAATGCCAGTAGCAACTCATCATTTGCCCCGAGAGGATTTAGGAATTGGTTTTTGTTTGGCATCTACATTGCTGCACTGGAATAATGCCAGGAGCAACTCATCATTTGCCCCGGAAGGATTTGGGAATTGGTTTTTGCTTGGCATCAGTATCGCTACACTGGAATATGGTACCAGGAGCGAATCATCATTTGCGCTTGCTTATTAGTAAGCGATGGCTTAGGAGACAGGTTTTAGGTCCCTATCATCTAAGACTTTTCAATTTTGTGAGCCGTAAGGGTCTCACAAAGCATTTTCTCCCTACGGGTCATAAGGATCCCGTAAGTGTATTTTCTCCTTAGGAGTCGTGGGGACTCCTAAGTGTATTGCTCTTTTGTGAGTCGTAAGGATCTCATGCAGGGATTTTCTCCTCACAAAGTCGAGAGGACCTTGCGAGTGCATTTCATCTCTTCTTTTTTTTTTACGAATTTGCGCCCTTTCGGGTTTACACAAACTCGCCGGCAGTCCTGCTGTTTTTACTCACGGAGCCCTTTCGGGTTTTCATCCGTGCTCGTTTTGCTTGTAGACATACCGTTTTTTTATTAAATATTTTTTTATTTTATTATTTTTGGTGGGACTTTGAATGTGGTCTCACCGGCAGGACTTGGGAGAGATTGGGATCGTTTTACGCCCGTGGATTGTATACAGTTTTACAGGATGTATCCAGACCGTAGGGCCGGAAAAATTTCGGGACTTTGTTGGCGTCTGCATCGCTGCACTGGAATATGGTACCAGGAGTGACTCATCATTCGCCGCGGGGATTTGGATTTTGGTCGGTGTCTGCATCGCTGTACTGGAATATGGTACCAGGAGCGACTCATCATTCACCATTGCCCATTGGGAAGCGATGGCTTAGGAGACAGGTTTAAATCCCTATCACCTAAGGCTTTTCAATTTTATGGGCCGTAAGGGTCCCATAAAAGCATTTTCTCCCTACGAGTCGTAAGGATCTCGTAGGTGTACTTTCTCCTTAAGAGTCGTGGAGACTCCCAAGTGTGTTTTTCGTGAGTCGTAAGGATCCCATGAAGGTGTTTTCTTACGAGTCGTGAGGATCCCGTAAGGTTTGTTGTCCTCATGAATCGTGAGGACACATGAGTGGATTTCTCTCGTTCCCAGTTTAATGACTTAGTGGTCGACTGTTTCCAGTTTAACGACTTAGAGGTCATCTGTTTCCAGTTTAAAGACTCAGGGGTCTATTGTTCTCAGTTTAACGACTTAGCGGTCATCTGTTTCCAGTTTAACGATGTGGTGGTCATCTGTTTCTAGTTTAACGACTTAGAGATCTACTGTCTCCAGTTTAACGACTTAGAGGTCATCTTTTTCTAGTTTAACGACTTAGTGGTCATCTATTTCCAGTTTAAAGACTTAGAGGTCTACTGTTTCCAGTTTAACGACTTAGAGGTCTATTGCTTCTAGTTTAAAGACTTAGAGGTCTACTGTTTCTAGTTTAACGACTTAGAGGTCATCTGTTCCCAGTTTAACGACTTAGCGGTCATATGTTTCCAGTTTAACGACGTGGTTGTCATCTGTTTCTAGTTTAACGACTTAGAGGTCTACTGTCTCCAGTTTACCGACTTAGATGTCATCTTGTTCCAGTTTAACGACTTAGAAGTCTACTGTTTCCAGTTTAACGACTTAGAGGTCTACTGCTTCCAGTTTAACGACTTAGAGGTCTACTGCTTCCAGTTTAACAACTTAGAGGTCTACTTCTTCCAGTTTAACGACATAGAGGTCATCTGTTTCCAGTTTAAAGACTTAGAGGTCTATGGATGGCGAGCTTGGAATTTTGGGATAGGGGCCGGCATCAGCGTTGCTAACACAGAAGCACAGGTGCCAGGAGCAATTCATCATTTGCCTTTTCCTGTTGGGGAGCGATGGCTTAGGAGACGGGTTTAGGTCCCTATCACCTAAACCTTTTCAATTTTATGAGCCGTGAGGGTCCCATAAAAGTATTTTCTCCCTACGAGTCGAAAGGATCTCGTAGGTGTATTTTCTCCTTAGGAGTCATAAGGACTCCTAAGTGTGTTTTTCCTTTGTGAGTCGTAAGGATCCTATGAAGGTTTGTTCTCCTTATGTATCGTGAGGACACATGAGTGGGTCTTTCCAAAGGACCATAATTCCAAGGGCGGAGACCGGCCGCGTAACTGGTGGTTGCGGTGGGGCATGGACGTGATGAGAATTATTTGAGCCCGTGGATTGTATACGGCAGTCAATTTGGGGACTGGCTGTAGGGCCGGTGATTGCAATGGGGCATGAGTGTGATGAGAATTATTTGAGCCCGTGGATTGTATACGGTAGTCAATTTGGGGACTAACCGTAGGGCCGGAAGAATTTTGGGAAACTGAATTTTGGTTGGCGTCTGCATCGCTGCACTGGAATATGGTACCAGGAGAGACTCATCATTCGCCTCTTTTTTTGTTTTTTTCGTTTTTGTTTTACCGCGATTGCTCTATCATTTCAGCTTTTCTCATCGCGAAGGTTGCGGTTGCCCTATCATTTCGGCTTTTATTCGCGGTTGCCTTATCATTTCGGCTTTATTTTCATCTTTATTTTTACTCGCTGATTGTTATTGCGAGTTGCCCCATCACTTCGGCTTTATTTTTCATTATTATTATTATTTTGTTTTATTTACACATTTTTACATTCTCAGTTTAACGACTTAGAGGTCGATTGTTCCCAGTTTAACGACGTGGTGGTCGTTTACTCCCAGTTTAAAGACTTGGTGGTCTGTCATCCTCAGTTTAACGACATGGTGGTCAGCTTGCTTATCCCAGCTCCTTGAACTTTGATCTTGGCGGAGTTGTGTTGATGACCGTAGCTCTGTGGCTTGTCGGTACATCTGACGATTGTGGGGCTTTCCCAAGTTTGTATTGGTTCTCCACCCAATCTTTGAAAATACAGCAGTCTTCGATGGTATGACTCACCATTCTATGATATGGGCAGTATATGGGATTGCCGGTCATGTTCATTTCATGTGCCCTCTTTGGAACAGGCAGTTGTAGACCGTTGTTCAAGACGTCCACGAATATTTTGCTGACTTCATCCCTCTTGAAGGTGTATACCTTCTTCTCTCCCTCCATTGGAGTAGGTGCCTTTACTGATGCTGGTCCTCGAGGCCGATCAGTCTTTGGTTTGCCCTTTTCAGATAATGGCACATGTCTGGGAGGATTAGGTTCCCGAGAGGCTTCGGTCTCCATTTGTATGAAATCGGCGGTTGTAGCTTGACTGTTTGCTAACACGCCTTTAGACAGTTCTATCTCTCCTGTCTTGTATTGCCTTTCGACCCAATCTTTGAAGACGAAGCAGTCCTCAATGGCATGACCTATCACTCTATGATAGGGGCAATATTTTGGGTCGTCGGTCATATTCTCTTCTTGCGGTCTCTTTGATTCTGGCAGTTGTAGACCGTTTCTTAGGGCGTCCTTGAATATCTTGTGGACTTTGTCCCTTTTGAAGGAATAGACCTTATCCAGTTTCTCTTTCAGAGGCGATTCTCCTTCGGTGTATGTATCGGAGGTACTGGAGGCTGATCGCGGCCATTTTTCGCGAAGGCGCTCCGCTCTTAGGTTGAAGGGGGTATCAGTTGGCTGCCTCCGGGTATCAATCCCTGGCTCATGAACCAAAATTTGATTCTGCTGTAATTTCAATCGGGCGACTTGGGTCGTGAGATCTGCCGCAATGTTTGCCAATTCGTCGACCTTGAACTGTACCTTGGCTAACTTCTCATCCCTGTCCTGAAGCTGCCTCTGAAGCCATCGGAATAATGCTTGTTCTGTAGTTCCGGTTATGATAACCGGGTCATCCTTATTGCCTGAGCTCAATTCTGCAGGAACCACGGGGTCCTCTGGCTTATCGGCCTGAACGGGCTCTTCATCATTTAGATCGAGTTGACGTTGGGTAGCGTCAATCATATCATCACCATGGCTGTGAAGAAGAGGAGGATTCGTTTCTTCATGTCCGACCATGTAGACAGTGTGGACCATATACCCAGCCATCTCTTTATCTTTGGCGGCTGATTTCGCGGAGCGCTCTGGGCTTTGGAAATTCATAAATTTTAACATGGCCAGAGCCCTAGCCCTTTTGTTGGCTCTGTATCTGAGTCGCTTCTGCCTCAGCTTCTCTGCCTTGAGCGCTTGGCAGGCTTCTGCCCTTCGGAAAGCCGCTATAGGCTGAGTGATGGGAAGCTTAGAGAAGATACCCAATTGAGTGGTTGTCAGGGGCATCGTCGGAGCTTGCTTGAGACGCCATGTTGCTTTGTTGGTGTTGATGGCCTTGCCCCCAGCTGGGGCCAAGGAGAGCCGTTCAAACACCGACATGCGTTTGAGTTGGGGCGCCTTCGAGACCACCACATTTGGCCTCTTGCCTTTTGAGGCCGGTTTTTCTTCCACCGGGGCTTGAGGAAATGGGATGGCGTTAGCTGACACGAACAGGATAGAGCCGAATGGTAGAGGCGGCTCTTCCCATTGTCGCCCGAGACTGGCCAGAAGGACCATCCTGACGTCCATCTTCATCATGTAGGAGATGGAAGCTGTGTTAAGAGCTGAGCTTGTCCTTGGAGACATTTTTGCTGCGACCGGAGATTGCAATTTGAAATTTGTTAACCTGCACAAAGAAGCATGATTTCAGTACAGGCAGTCGATATGTATATTGATTGAGTTCGCATGAACGTTTAACCCGAAATATGGGAGGAGAGAATGGTCTCACCCGGCGTGCCAGAATCTGTAGGGTGTTTTTCGCCACCCCATTGAGATGGGAAATACGCGCGCGCTTGTCAGGCGCATTACAGATTCCCCCTACCTAGGTTAGGCTGGGGTTTATTGATTGTGGGGATCCGAATCTCCGGCAGCCGCAGACTAAGCTGTCGTTAATTACCCCTCGCGTCTGGAGCGAGAGAACCTCCGATTAACGGGTTAAACTGGTCATGCGAACTCAATGTACAGTGTTGTGTTTTAAAAGGGGTTTTGGATATATCGGGGGCCCCGCAGATTTTTTTGAGAGGGATAGTGTTTTAGAGTATGTGTGTGTGTTTATAGATATATATAAAATAAAAAAAGGAAAGGGCGTCCAAAAGATGCGTGGGAAAAGCGCCAGCGCTTTGGCGCAAGAGCGCTAGCGCACCACGTGTCAGCACGTGGGCGCTCGGGCGCTAGCGCTTTGGGCGCTAGCGCTTTGGGCGCAAGCGCTTTGGGCGCAAGGGCGCTAGCGCTTTGAGCGCTAGCGCCCCACGTGTCAACACGTGGGCGCTCGGGTGCTAGCGCTCTGAGCGCAAAAGCGCTAGCGTACCACGTGTCAGCATGTGGGCGCTCGGGCGCTAGTGCTTTGGGCGCGAGCGCTCTTAGCGCAAGAGCCCCACGTGTTAGCATGTGGGCGCTCGGGCACTAGCGCTCTGGGCGCTAGCGCACCACGTGTCAGCACGTGGGCGTTCAAGAGGCAGAAGGGACTTGGTCCCTGCAATGGGAGTTGTACTCCCAGAAAGGAGCACTTATTATTTTGTGTGTGTGTGTGTGTGTGTGTATGGGGAGTTAAACTCCTAGGATGTTTTGAAGCTGATGAAGGGCTTCCCCTCTTGAGCCCTAGTTCTTCCCCAAAGTGGGGTTTCTGGAGATGGGTCTTCTTCTTCTTCTTTTGTTGGCCGGATCTTGAAGATCAAGAAGTATGAGATTTTAAAAATCTCTCCTTTCTGAGATCTGATGGCAGATCTAAGTTCTCCTTTGTGGGTTTTGTGGTGAAAAACTATTTAGTTTTGGAAAAAGAAGAGTAAAACTCTTGATTTAATTGAGAAAGGGGAAGAAGGTTTGGAACCTTGATGAAGGAGCAAGAGGCATAAAGAACCCTAGTTTTTAGGGGAATGAAAAAGTATCTTAGATATTTTCATCGTGTTGCCTTTTATAGGCTTACATATTTACATATAACCCCTTGGGCTTTACAAAATGGCATTTTGCCCATCCCATGGCTCATGTGCCATTTCTTTTTGCACATAAGCCATGGGCTTACAAAAAATTGGCTTTATGCCCATTTTGTATACATTCATGCACAAAAATTACATCAAAATTATTTGTTACATGATTTTTTTATTTTGGTATGGCGGAAGGCCGGACGCTTCATGTTCGGGCTCGACCTGGGCATTGGCCCACTTGCTTGGGCTTGGGCCCACCTGGCTTGGGGTTGACCTTGACTTTGACTTGGTCAACCGGGGTGCAAATTTTGACTTCAACACCAGGATCGGTTATAGTGTGCGTATTCAGAGGGCCAGATGTCGCCGTCAGTAATGTGCCGTTGTGAGTGGTCATGTTGATTGGCCAAACGGTGTGGGACTGTTCCATTAGTATTCCTGACTAGGCCGACGAGCAGAAAGATTGAGAGATTGATAATCCAGAAGAGAAACAGAGAACCCAGAGACCGGAGATGCCAGACTGTGAGCAGGAGGCAAGTAGATGATCTTGCTCTGCCGAGTTTGGGCGGACCGACATATTTTTTGACATTGTAGGAGATGTGCCTCAATGTCAGTTATTGCGATTTGCGTTTTGTGATCCGAGTATCAAAATTTTATCGCTTGGATTGGAGTTTTGATGATTGCGTTTCGTGATTTATGTGTTGGTGCACCTTGGTTGCACCTATTGGAGATTTAAATTGTGCACAGTTATTGCACTCGACTTATGTTTTATACACCGCTACAATGAGATTTATGATTTGTGCATATTTATTGCACTTGATATCGATTTGTGCCTTCGTTGCACATACTTATGATTTCGTGGATTTCGATGCCGTCGATTTGATTTTTGTGCGTGAGGTACACACTCGATTTGATTTTCGCACTCGGTATAGCTTATATATGCTTGCGGTGCATTGATATATGGTTTTGTGCACGTAGTTGCACACGTTTATGATCTTATACACCTTGGCATGCTCGGTGTTGTTTTGTGATCATTGAGATGTTGATGAGTGTTCGTGCATTATTGCACCAGCTTGATATTTTCGTGCATTGTTACACCAGCTTGAGATTTTGTGCATTTGTTATACCAGATTGGTATTTCGTGCATTAGTTGCACCGAAATTGTATTTCGTGCGTTGTTGCACCAGATTGATGTTTTCGTAAGCGTCTGCATTTGATGTTCGTTATCGTGTATACTATTGCACTAGATGTTTTATACGGATCAGGCGCACTTGATTTAGATTTTCGCGCATGTTGGACGCAGGATATGAGAATTTGTGCACACCGGATGCACTTGATTCGGATTTTTATTCGTGCATGTAGGATGCACATGATTGAGATTTTATTCGCGCATGTTGGATGCACTTGATAGAGACTTCATTCGTGCATAGTTGTTGCGCTTGATTTGAGATTTTCATGCACTATAGATGCATTTGATGCTGTTGTCGTGCACACCTGTCGCACTGGACAGATGCTTTCGTGCACACCTGTTGCACTTAGTTTTGCTTTTGAGCATATTTGTGGCAATTGGATTGGATTGGATTTCCATGCGCACCAGACGCATGTGATGTTGGATACACCTTTTGAGGCTGATTTTATTTATGAGTTTTGCATTTTGATGATGGATAATATATTGTACAGTAGCCGAGCAGGACTGGTCTGAGGACAGTACCTGAGTAATTTTGCATGCATATATAAAAGTTACCAAAGGTTTTCAAAAAGGAGCTATACTCTCACTATTTAATACGTGTCCGCGAGTGACACGAAATTTTATAAGGAGAACCTTCTAGGATTTTTCATAAAGACAGGACGTGTAAATTGAGCAAAACATATATAAGTATATATTTATTACTTTACAAATGATTGTCCGCCGCTTGTACCATGAGCTAAGCATAGCACGGGGATTTGAGAAAGATTTGGCATGAGTGATTCAGTTTTTAAAATGGTTTTATAAAGATGCGTGCTATATACGTGTTATGATATGGCTATATTGCATTTGGATTCCAGTAGTGGAATTCGAGATTCGTATTTTCATTTTAACTCCGATGATTGTGTCATGCTTGATGGAGTTTGATTTGAGTTTCGTACTCGTTTTCATGCGCACATGATGCGCCGTGGTATTTGTATATCTTCCGTGATTTCGGAACCCCGTTGATTTGAGCTGATTATTGAAATATTTTAATATATGGGGATTTAAATTTAAATTCGGGGACCGAATTTATTTAAGGGGGGAAAACTGTAACATTTCGGAAAAATAAAAATATTATTTTTGGAAATTTAATATTAAAATAATATATTTCGCGAAAAGTATTCTATTTGCCAATAGGGATTTTTCGTAAAATGGTATAAGTATATACCAATATTTGGGAATTAATCGGAGATTAAAATGATTTATTTATTTTAATGATATTTATCGGATTTTGGTAAAATCCGTGTTTTTACATTTTTCATGACTTTTGCAACATGTCATGTGCATGTGTGCATGTGTGTGTGTTTGTGAGTTAGAGAGAAAAAGAAATGAAAAGAGAAAGGAAAAACAAAAAGAAGGGAGAAAAGAGTGAAAAGGAGTTAATGATAGAAAACAAAAATGGGATATTTGTGAGAGAGTAAGTGTAGGGAAAGATATTTGTGAGGAGAGTGAGGCTAAGAGAGAGAGAGAGGGAGGGAGAGCCTTGGCTTCCCATTTTCCATTGTTTCTTCACAATACTTCTTATTCTTCAACCTTCATTACCTCATACACCATCTCCAATTCTTTCTCAAAACCTCTTGCACACTTCAAATAAAACATGCACACACCCATTCTAACCCCTTTGAACCGTCCAAATTTGGATTTCGAAGACTTGGGCAACTCAAGAAAGTTCTTTAGTTGCAGTTAAGGTAATTCATTCACTTTAGAATCGTATTTGTGTTAAATATCGTATTTTTAGATTAGAATTTGAGTTAATTAGGTTTTTGATTCTAGAAATTTGAAAGTTGCTGTCAAGTGGCCAATTGAGATTTAGTTAGTGTTAACAAGACCTTAGAGATTGATTCCATGGCCTGGAAATAAGTTTAGAACCCAAAATACGAAGTTAGAAATTTTCCGTGTCGGTTTTTGAAAACTTTTAGCCTACAGGGAATCTGGAGCTATCTGGGATTTTTCCAAGAATATCAAATAAGACCATTAACCTAGATAGACCACTAGAAGACCACCACAGAAGTAAGAGCACGTTTGGAGCTCATCGGGCCGAGCAGGCCGGTTTTGAGGGAGTCGTCGCCGGGTCATTTGTGGCCATTGGTGTTGGAATTGGTTCTGTAGCTCACATACCATATATACAACTCCCTGTACTTGTTTGTTTAATCCAATTTTACCTGAGTCAAAATCTGGGAGTGATTTCCTAAATTGCTGGATTAGTGTTATACGATTTCTGAAATTTGGGGTTTTGGTTTTGATTTGGAATTTGTGATTTTGGTATTTGAGATTTGAATTGCGTCGTTCGATATTTGTACATCAACGGATGAGGGTTGTTTGGTTGATTTTGCATGCGAAGCTATAGGTTCTAACCTATAGGCAATCTATGTGCCGTATCGGTTTTCGGATATTAATTGTGTTTGCGTTTCGATGTGTATTGATTGTAGGTACTTCGCGTGGACTTCCTAGACGACGAAGCACATCGACTTCGGCTAAGCGAGGAGAATTGCGGTGAGTAGATTTATATCTATGGGGGAAGTCGGGTGGATGGCGTATAGCACCCCCGCAAATCATAAATGAAAACCGATATATATATGTCCGGGTTATAGAAAACCTATATAGGATTCACGGATATGATAGTTAAAGATGATTGGATAAAGTGAATCACGATAAGTATGAATCGAAAGAGAACAAGTGTGAGTCAATAGTGGCTTAATATGAGATCGAGATCGATACGACTCGAGAATTATAAGATATGACGTATATGAACGATATCATTATGAGATTGATACAAACATGAACTGAGAGATATGTGTATGATATATCTATATTGATGAGACGAATGAGTGATGTGACGTACGAGACTTTAGATCCGTACCCTCTTTGTTATATAGGATGATAGATTCCCTATCACGTTTGTTGTTACCGTACGATAAATTACCGTACGAGATATATTGTACAGGATGATAGAATACCTATTCTGTTGATGTCACCGTACGATGGATTGCCGTACGAGATGTGTTTTGCTGGATGATTGATCTGTGCTTGTGATTTGAGAATATTGATAGAGGATTATTGCCATATCGAATGTTATGAGGCGTGATCGCCAATGTAAATATAATACCTGAACCATACCTAATTCTAAACCGAAGAATCGTATACATCTTTTAAATGGAAACCTCAAGGGGCGTTACGGATTTTCAAATGCGGCCCTTTTCCTAAACACTGTAGCCCCCAGTTTCAAACTTCAATTCGTATCCTTAAGTGACCGTATAGTTCATAAGTAGATAGTTATACCCATTGATTGTTCATGCTATATAGAATATTACCCCTAGTGAATTACATACCTTGTTCCAGTAATAAATGTTATATGATATCATTTGCCAGTACACCTGCACCATTACCGTTGATGCGCATGTTACACTTACACAGATTTGCCGGCTCACACACATTCTTCATCGGTAATTGCTATATCGCTTGCACTGTAGAACTGCGACATCATGATATGATTCGTAACTGTGTAGTATATTCATTGTTCTGTACCATCACTTGACATGCTTGCATGATATACCGATATGCTCATTTAACTACCCTATGTTGCATACATCGTACCTTGTGGTTATATGCTTGCATGATATACCGATATGCTCATATTATTACGTTATGTTGCATACGTAGTACTTTATGGTTATATGCATTGAGATGCAGTTTTCATGAGATATCTGGATTTGAGAACCGTGGTTATAATTCGAAGGAAATGATGTATTGTTTTAAAAACCCGGTTTCTCATGATATGATATTTTGATGCATCCACCATGAGTTTTCTCGGTTCTGAGATTGGTTTTCGAGACCCGATTCGAGGAGATGGATGATCCGTTTGCGGGTACATGGTAGACTCGGTATGGTACCCCTGGGGCAAGAAATGATTGTCGTGGTGTAGCCGATGAGCCTGGAAGAGGGAACACTACCTACCGGTGATTGTATAAAACTCGGTGGATATCTGGAGGATACCGACCGGATTTGTGAGATGGATATGAAGGCCGATCCGAGTACGCGGCGCCTGAGATGAGATATGTATATGGGGGTTGATCTGAGGATGCGGTGCCTGAGGTATGAGGATTTACGTGTCGATGCTGGACACGCGTTTTCATGATGTTTCGAGTGTCGGTGTTAGACACTCAGGTTCCATGATTTTGATGTGTCGTTGATAAACACAGGTGGTTGATATCCTCATACACACACATATATACTATGTTTTCATGATGTTTCGAGTGTCGATGTTGGACATTCATGTTCCATGATACTGAGATGTGTCATTGATGGACACGTGGATGATATCCACATATTACAGGCATATGATGTAGGTTGTTTATTTATATATGCTATGGGCATAGACTTGATTGTTGACATATATGCATTTGTGGTCACCCTAGATATCATAGTATTACCTTCAGAATATAGTGACCTAGGAAATCGTTATTTTATTCGATTTCTACTTGTTGATGTTTTCTACTCATGAGTTGGCAACTCACCCCCGTTGTGCCACAGTTCTTGTAGGTTTGACCGCTTGGGATCAGTTGCGGTATTGCTGGCACACAGCTTCATCCAGGGTGTTTGCTTTGGTAGGTGGGACACATGTTGGATCGTGCCCACTCTCGTACCGTTATATTCTATTGTATCTGGACAAACTCCATCACATCATATCAGATCAGATCAAGAACTAGTACTGTATATTGGTAGACTTAGAAAGACTTGGGTTATGTGCGAGGCTTATAGCGATGAGTTGTGTTCACTTCTTGAGTTTGATGTCTTGCTTTATTGTTCTTTCTGGGTTGATCTTCGCCGTTGGGTGTCGTATACGTATTACTTGCGTGGTTGTGTTTCCGCTAGTTGGCGTAGAGCTAGATCCCGTTGGCGTAGAGCTAGATCCCGTTTAGGGATGCCTATATATTGTTGTATATCTATTTTTGGATCAAAATATACAAGGGAGGTGTTGTCCGAATTTTGAAAAGACAAAATATGATTCATTATACCTTATTTCAAAACTGCATTCCACTTAAAAAAAAGGTTTAGATTTTCTGGGCTTCGGCTTACTTGATTTACGCTACGCCTTTTGACGTTGCGTGATTTAAGTGCCGGTCACGAACTAAATTTCGGGTTGTGACACCTTTATACACTTCAAATAATTGGATTTAACTCGACGCGCAATCGCCAACTAAAAGGCCTACCGCCGACCTAGCGTTCATCAGGCAAGCAAAATGAAGACATTACCACGAAATGAAAACATTGCGACACAGATTTCTGCAAAGGGGATTTATTTACAACTCGGGACTCTTTACAAAGGTATTGTGGGCTCCTCATCCTTACAAAATCGCCCGAAGGCTTACAAAATTCCAAGACGAAAACAAAAAATATACAAACAAGAAGGCAGGGAGACTCAGGCCTCAGCGCCGGGAAGGACCTCGACATGCTCCGCGGCCACCTCGGGAGCCGGGGTGACTGCTTGAGGGTCGACGCCCACCGCATGAGCTACGGCATTAGGAGCCGGGGTGACCGCCTTCTCCCTGACGCCCCCACCAGGGGCCTTCCCCCCGGCGACGGTTCCGGTGGCATCCCCCTGCACCTCACCCTAGAGGGGGTACTCGAGTCGGAGCTTAGCGTCGGGAAACTCCGGCATCAGCGCCTTGACAGCGTCGAGAGCATCATGCCAGACGAGGGCCGAGGCTTCAGCGAGGTCGGCGTAGAATTGATCCGATGTCCTATAGCTCTCCACCTCCTTCGTAGCCCGGAGGTCGGCGCGCCTCATCGCTTCCTTCATCGTCTCATTTTCCCTCTTGAGGGTGTCCCGCGTCTTCTTCAGAGTGGCGAAGAGCATCCTGGAATCCTCCAACTTGGCCTTAACGGCCTTGTTGGACTCCATCAAAGCTCTGATGGTCTCCCGGCAGCCGGCGATCACCCGAACCTTGGCTACCACCCGGTCTTCGAGGGCGGCGATCCTCTCCTTCGCCTCACGCAGCTCCCGGCCCAAGCCCTCCTCCCGCGAGGTATACTTGCCAGTGATCTGCATCGCGGGGGCAATTTCCTCGTGCTTCATGTTGACAATGAGGGCGCAGTGCTGGAGGACCTAAAGAAAATAAAAGGAGGGGTTAAAAAGGCACCCGATCCTGCGAACAAAAAATACTTAATAAAAACCCGAGCAGGAGGCGGACACTGACCTGCACGGCCCTCTTAGGCTATGGCCGCCATTTGGGCCTTGAGGGTCCGCGAGGGATTTTTCCCCCAGTCGACCTTTCCATTTTCGAGAGCAAGCTATCGGCGACAACAAGCCCCGAGGGCATCTCGAAGCGAAGATCCCCTTCATCCATGAAGATCGGGGAAGACGGGGAATAGGGAACCGTCCTATGGTGCCTCTTGAGGAGGGGCACGAGAGGATCGGCTTTGCCTCACACCTCCAAAACCCGGGGTTCCTGCTCCCGAGCGTATTTGCGGCTCTACGCGTGGCCGGCCTCCAAGGCCCGGGGCGTGCTGGAGCGTTTAACCGGAGCGACCGACGACGGATCCGGGCTCGCCGCGGGGTGTGACGAGCCGGCGCCTCCGGCCTTCCTCCCTTTCTTCTCAGCCAGGGCAGCCCAGAATTTAGATTGGTCCATCGGTTCTGCAAAGAAGCGAAAATACAAAGGGGTTAGCAATTTCAGAAAGAATAGAAGAATACACAAGTCTAAACAGGTCGTCTAATCTCCTAACTTACCCGCAGACTGAGCGGGGCTGAGCCCAGCCCAACTGAGGGCCTGCTCGAACAGCAACACATCGGCCCGATGGACAGGCTTCCACTCCGACACCGCCACCGCATCGGTATCGGACGACTGCCTCACCCGCGGGCAGTTGGCCCTGTGCCACTAGATAGGCACAGGCCAATCCACACCCTCGGGTGGTCCGACGAATAAGAAATTCTCCTTCCATTCATGAATGGAAGAAGGTACAGCTACGACTCCCGACCTAGCCTCCCCTCCTCTGTGTTTTCTAAAAGAAACGTATACCCAGCTAGGCTCGTCCTTACGAGTGCCGGGGTGATTTTTGTAGCAGAAGGAGGAAAGGAGCATGTTCAGGTTGAAAGGGATCTCCTGCCGTCTCAACCGAACCAGGAACCCGAGGAGAATCCTCCATGAGTTTGGCACTAACTGGCCCGGGGCTAATTGAAAGCAATGTAGTGCCGCACTCACCTCGGGGGAGAAGGGCAGACGCATTTCGGCCCAAAAGTCTTCCAAGCATAAGGAAATCTCCTTGCCCCATACCTGGTGAGCCCTCTCTCCCTCCCCGGCCAAGCGAAGCGAGTAGCCGGGGGGAATGTGGAAGCGAGCCCGGATTGTGGTGAGCTCGTCCACATGCCTCAGGAGGGAAGGCGCGTCACGGACACTCTTGACACGCGCTTTGGGGACTGTCCCCGTCGCACCGCCCCAGGGAGTATGTGATTGTCAGAGATTTTCTGTATTTAAGTTACCGCAATCAAGACGGTGTCGCTTGGTAGCTAGCCGGTTGAGTACGGGTCGATCCAAAGGGAGAAGGAATCCTTTTCTTTATCTTCTAACGAGTTAAGTCCAATTAAGTTGGGTTTTGTTTTAAGATCTATGAATGAGAAAAAGTTGATAGAAAGCTTGCTAGGGTTAGGATTAGGTTAGTTCGAAATAGGGATTTTCTCACTTCTTTCAATACCTTAGTTGTGAATAAAGGTGTTAGGGTAATCGGCAACAACCGGGATTAGCATGACTGGGAAGAAACTTAGTTTCTTCCTTTTGGTCCTTGTCCGTCCGTTCTTGGCTTTTAGCCCTAACCTCCGGTTAATTCAACCACAACCGGTCTAACTAGGGAATCACCGCTATCATGTAAGATAGGGTGCTGTAGTGAGCGGATTATGGTTGACTTAAAGAGAGTCCGTATTTAAAATTATCTGGGCAAAGAAGGAAGTGAGAGAGATTTCCTTCTCTCAAACATTCCCTCTCCTTCCCTAACAAGTAAGGAATTACTCACTCATTAGAGAGATAACAATAAAATTCATTATAAGGAAAAAGCAGATAAATTTCTATTACTAGATTAATAATAAAAAATTGCATGTCCGATATAAAGAATGCGAGATAAATAAAAAGCTTATTTTATTGATGTCCTCTAAAAAACGCATTACAATGGAATTTAAATTTAGATCTAGAAATTGAAAAGAGGCATAAAAATAAAGAGAGGCATCCTCCAAAAAGAGGCACACCAAAAAGAGGCACCCTGAAAGAGGTATTGAGCTCTCCTATTTATAGATAGGAAAAACCCTAGGTTTACATTCTGATCCATACATGAAATTACAAAACAACCTTAAAAACCGAGTCAAAGCACCGACACCCCACCGACGCGTGCATTGCACGGCCGTGAAACCGCGGCAGAAGAGCCTGTTTGGCCGCGGTTCTGCGGCCATTTGGTGGGTTCATGGGCCCATTTTCTCAGGGTTTCTTCAAGTTGCTTTTATCTTCTGTTTTCTTCACTTGGTTTCTCAAAATCTCTTCAGTTCTCTTCCAGATATTCAACAGTGGACTTTTGCCTTGAGCTCCGCGTTTGAAGTCTTGGATCTTGTGCTGCCCTTGTGCTTTGTGCATTGAAATGCTCAATGATTTTCCATTTGTTCCTTGAACTGGTAGGCGGCATTATACGGATAGTGTGCGGAAACCCGTATTTCTCTGTTTGTTGGTCGTAGTCCCACATTTGTTGTGACTTTTCGTGAATTTCACTGTAAAGAGCTGAGAACCTGTAACCTGCAACTATTTAGCAGACATGGATCAAAAATACCTATTTATATGCAATGTGATTAAGAATGAGTGGTATAAAAATGCAAAAATCTGATATGAACAAATACCCCCAAACTTATCATTTGCTCGTCCCGAGCAAAGCCAATTTTATTCTCGAAAAATCCTAGCCTCACTTTCGCAGGGAACGCGATTGCACTGAGCTCGTGCAACAAGTCGTTAAACCTCTAGGTGTCCCTAGTAGGAGGAGTGTTGTCTCTTGAGGGTTTTCAGCGGATACTACCCACAAAATCCAATCAATTTGGCTGTTGACTCTGATTCTTCAATTCAGTATTCTAGTAAGAAATTCTATTATCTTCAACTTAGAAATCATCAACCCGTATTTTTCAAGCTTCTTTTTCATTTAACTTAAGATTATATAGGTTTTGTCAATTTATAAAGCTTTCAGCATCTCCTGAGTTTTCCTTCTAAGGCTCAATCTTAACTCAGGAATTTTTATCATCTCTACTGAAAATATAAGCTCTATCTTTTATTCCTATCTCTCCTCCAAACTCCAATTATATACCCCTACGTGTGTGCAATTATCACCCCTACACTTGGAAATTCAATTCAAGCTATCATACTCTTGTCCATCTTCCAAAGTATTTTTAGTTGGTGAATTTTAGATGAAATTGCTCACACATTCATGCGACCGTTAATGCTTCTTGAGATACTAAACAACCGATTACAAAATGTGCTTGCGCATTTAGGCGTAATTCCTCATCTTGCAATACCTAAGGCTTAGCAGTGACTCCCAAACCAGTTGGTCTAAGGCACTAGATGATAAAGCACCCTCGCTATATTTTTTATTTATGCTGCCTTAAGGAATTACAAAACCAGTGTTCATTTTTTTTATCTTTTTATTCACCACTTGTACTTTTATTTTATTTTCCTTCATACTAAGGATTTTAGACAAGAGCATTTCAAGGTATCCTCTACTATCCCAAGTTTCAAGATGTGTGTGAGTGCGTAAAGTAGGGTATATATTTTCAGAATTTGGACTTAAGGTTCAGAATTATTTTTCAGACTTATACTTCAAATAGAGCTTTCAATACTCTTCCCTTATTTCGATTTAGCCTAAGAACTGAACTCAAAATTTGCCTATTTCTAAATAACGTATATTTTCTACAGTTAAACTTTAAGAAAGGTTATTTTTTAGGGTTTTTAATTTACTAAATTTAGGATCTAGTTTTTCCTAACTAACCGTCATGTTGAACTTAAGTCAAATATGGCCAAAATTGAACTTTTCAATTTTTAAAATTTTGATTTTTATGGACTTTAAAATAAGTATGCAAATGCCAAAAATATACACATGAATGCGAAGGAAGAAAGCTTACCGAGCACACCCCCAAACTTAAACTTGACAGTGCCCTCACTGTCAGGGTACATCAAGAGGGTCAAAATTGTCGGCACTCCCCTATTTTTTTTATTATTATTAACAGAAAAAGAAAATATATACACAAAAAGGTCCCCCCAAACTTAAGTGAAACAGTGATTCCACTGTTTAAGCGTTAAAGTTCAGAGTTAGGGAGGAGAAAAACACAGTATCAAGCTATACAAGGCCTTATACAGGCCAAAGGTTAGCACCAACCATTCAAAAATTTTATCGTTATAAAGCGGCGGTTGGTGAAAGAACATGTTGTATAGAGTCAGGAAGAAATGAGGTAAAATTAAGTGGTGTAATGGAAAAGGTTTACGTCTCGATTTGTAGAGACGCAACAATAATGGTGAACGGAAACGAGAATGTGGATGAATAGGAATGGGAAGAATGGTCACATTCTCGTATGGGATAAGAAGAAATGGTGGTGGTTCGAATTCTTCAGGTTGATTAATCATAAAATCCGTGTCGTTTAGGAATGCGAGTTCGTCGGCGAAAATATCTTCGAAACTTTCATCGATGGTCCGATTGAACGTTTCAATGTCAATAAGTGTCGCGCCAGAATTCAACAAACTTGACTTTTCAAAAATTACGGAGGTAGGAGACTCGTAAGGCTCATCTACCTTATTCTCAAAAGAGTCTAAATCAAGTTGTTTTTCTAGAATTATCGAACTCAAAATATTGGATTGTGATTCATTAACACTCGCTATCATTAAAGGAAGATTAGAAGAAGAACCAGAGAAAGTAGGAGAAAGAAGTTGAATACGAACTTGAGGGTGGAGATGAAGTGTATAAATTAGCACAATTTGTAATGACCGATGTGTAAAAAACGATTGTGCTAATCTATCAACCCACTGAGAAATGAGGTCAAATCCTTCAAGAGTCGTGAGAAAACATGAGTACGTCGAACTTGGTAAACCAGACATTGAAAATGAAAGTGTAACGGTTTCTTGCAAGGTCGGAGCGAGGATGGAGGGAAGTGAGTGAAGAAGGGTATCGGTTAAAGATTCAGGAAGATGTGCGCCGTCAATGAAAGGGATAGAATGAATTGGAAAATCTGACTCCTCAAGTAAAACTGCTTCATCCTCAATAATTTCCTCAGTACTCTCCATGCAATTCTCATCAAAATCAAGACGCATATGAAGTTCGGGAGAAACATTTAATAACTCGGGATGATGAATTGGAAAGAAAAATTCAGTCAAATCTGTGGGTTCATCATCCAAAATATTCCCAGCGTCGATATCCTCAATCAAGTGAAAATCAATTTTCTTAGACACCTCATGAAAAGCATGGATATTAATCAAATCAGGTTCTAAAGTGGAGGTGTAGAGGTCAAAAGGATTGGTGATGGTTTCACTCGAAATGGACCCTTCACAATCAGGTAAATCAAACACTACAAAGTCGCACAACTCATTAACGTTTTATCTTCAACTGGTGAATCATTTGAAACACTTGATAGACATTCAAAACCGGAGTTGTGGGATTCAATTGGGGATGGGTAGGTTTGATTTGGAAGGGTGTACAACTTACTCAAATTCTCAATCTGTCCAACCGCCTCATCATATATTGGAAAA
Source organism: Agapanthus africanus (assembly GCA_030015575.1). Taxonomy (NCBI): domain Eukaryota; kingdom Viridiplantae; phylum Streptophyta; class Magnoliopsida; order Asparagales; family Amaryllidaceae; genus Agapanthus; species Agapanthus africanus. The sequence continues at coordinate 175,650,913 of CM057350.1, read as the reverse complement.
TTTGGAGTTAGTTGGAAACTAGCTACCGGGTCACTAGGTTGTATAAGGGCGGCCATGAACGCATTCAAATCTATCATCTGTTGGCATGACGCTATCCTAAAGTCTTCCAACGCCTATTCCAAACTAGACATGGGTTGTTAATGAGTTTCAGTAAAAGATTCAAAGTTGTTTGGATACTGGAAACTCCCAAATGGCTGTGTAGAAGCAATGTCCAAGAAAGGTGTAAAAGTTGGGTAGGATGGATAGGAATAGAATGGTTGGACAGGGGTAGGATCAAAATACGGATAAGAAGGTGAATGGAATTGTTGATCCAAAGAATTCGCATTGGTGAAAGGAGTGAAAGATCGGTTACGAGATTGATCAATATGTTCAGCAATAGACATAGGTTTTGGGGTTACAACTGGACTCTCAAAAGGGGTATCAATATGAGAAGGGGTGAATTTTTGAAATGGTTGATACGGAGTGGATTGCCGAGTCCAATTGTTTGTCCTAGACGCGTCTATCCGATCTTTCAAAGAAATTTTGGGCATGGAGGGGTCGTTCGAAATTCGACCAAAACAAGAACCGTAGGAAGTAATGTCTGGTTGTGGGTACCAAAGTTTTGCAAGAGTTTTGCGAGGTGGGTTACCCATGATGTAATGAGAGAAAGGAGAAGAAAAAGAATGTGATTTTTTTTTTTTTTTTTGTTTTTGTAATTTTTTTTTTGTTTTAGGAGTTTAGAATTTTTCTTTTGAAAGTGTTTTTTTTAGAAAGAGTTTTGCAAAAATATGTACGGACTTACTTCAAACAATCACACTTAAAATATGCACAATCAAACATGGAGCTAGGGTCTTTTAAGTCCACTAGACTGCTCCTAACTGTTCCAAAGTGACAAGTTGTGAGATATCTCTCAAATCGTCTCTTCACCGCCAATTGTTGCCAGGTAAGCACAAATGAAGAAAAGAGGGTTCCGCTCACGAATCACCGTGAGACGGGCCTTTTAAAGTTACATTTCTCACTTGTCTAGCCTAGGCACCACAAAGTCAGGTTTAGATAAACGACTGAATGCCCACAACCTTCCTCTGTCCTAATGAGCGCGACAGTCCTTAATTGGCTGAGTCTAGATATTTTTTAATTAACTCAAGGGTGATGCATATGATTTTAGTGATTTTTGGGGTCTTAGGAAGGGTAATGAAATCCCCACCCAATCTTAATTGGTGTTATAGCCCCTTAGATTCCGTTTTAAATATGCAAAGCAGTAACACACCAAAATCTAAAACACTTACCAATTATTTATTTATTTTTATTTGTGGCGCAAAGAATCCTGCACAAAACGATTTATTGGAGAGGGAGAAGAGGTTGCTGTGCAAAGAAGCCTGCAGGAAAATTATTTCAGTGGAGTTCAGGATGTGGGAGAGAAGAAAAAAAATACTCACAGAGATTTTCAGGTGCTGACGTCACCTTTTGACCACGGTTCCGCAGTCAAATGCCTATTTCTGCCGCGGTTCCACGGTGGATCAGTAGGTTCAGATCTTCAAAAATTTTCTCTGTGCTGATTTGGTTCTCCTCTGTCTGTTCAGATTCTCTGTTTCTGGATTTGTTCACTGAGTTTGCTCCAGATCTGAAACAGAGTTTGCTCCAAGCTTGCACACTTGCACAAAAACCTTTCAAAAATAACAAGATGATTTTTATTTTTATTTTTATTTTTTTAAAAAAAATTTCAATTTTTTAATAATTTTTAAAAAAAAATTTAACCTGAAATTACACAAAGAAAGAGACTACCGTCTCCCCAACAACGGCGCCATTTGATTGTCAGAGATTTTCTGTGTTTAAGTTACTGCAATTAAGACGGTGTCGCTTGGTAGCTAGCTGGTTGAGTACGGGGCGATCCACAGAGAGAAGGAATCCTTTTCTTTATGTTCTAACGAGTTAAGTCCAATTAAGTTGGGTTTTGTTTTAAGATCTATGAATGAGAATAAGTTGATAAAAAGCTTGCTAGGTTTAGGATTAGGTTAGTTCGAAATAGGGATCTTCTCACTTCTTTCAATACCTTAGTTGTGAATAAAGGTGTTAGGGTAATCAGCAACAACGGAGATTAGCATGACTGGGAAGAAACTTAGTTTCTTCCTTTTGGTCCTTATCCGTCCGTTATTGGCTTTTAGCCCTAACCTCCGGTTAATTCAATCACAACCGGTCTAAGTAGGGAATCACTGCTATTATGTAGGATAGGGTGCCGTAGTGAGCGGATTATGGTTGAATTAAAGGGAGTCCGTATTTAAAATTATTTGGGCAAAGAAAAGAGTGAGAGATTTCTTTCTCTCAAACCTTCCCTCTCCTTCCTTAACAAGTAAGGAATTACTCACTCATTAGAGAGATAACAATAAAATTCATTATAAGGAAAAAGCAGATAAATTTCTATTACTGGATTAATAATAAAAAATTGCAGGTACGATAAAAAGAATGCGAGATAAATAAAAAGCTTACTTTATTGATGTCCTCTCGAAAACGCATTACAATGGAATTTAAATTTAGATCTAGAAATTGAAAAGAGGCATAAAAATAAAGAGAGGCATCCTCCAAAAAGAGGCACCCTGAAAGGGGCATTGAGCTCTCCTATTTATAGATAGGAAAAATCATAGGTTTACATTCTGATCCATACATGAAATTACAAAACAACCCCAAAAACCGAGTCAAAGCACCGACACCCCACCGACACGTGCATTGCACGGCCGCGGAACCGCGGCAGAAGAGCCTGTTTGGCTGCGGTTCGGCGGCCATTTGGTGGGTTCATGTGCCCATTTTCTCAGGGTTTCTTCAAGTTGCTTTTATTTTCTGTTTTCTTCACTTGGTTTCTCAGAATCTCTTCAGTTCTCTTCCAGATATTCAACAGTGGACTTTTGCCTTGAGCTCCGCGTTTGAAGTCTTGGATCTTGTGATGCCCTTGTGCTTTGTGCATTGAAATGCTCAATGATTTTCCCTTTGTTCCTTGAACTGGTAGGCGACATTATACGGATAGTGTGCAGAAACGCGTATTTCTCTGTTTGTTGGTCGTAGTCCCACATTTGTTTTCACTGTAAAGAGCTGAGAACCTGTAACCTGCAACTATTTAGCAGACATGGATCAAAAGTACATATTTATATGCAATGTGATTAAGAATGGGTGGTATAAAAATGCAAAAATCTGATATGAACAGTATGACTAACCATAACTTCCCGGGGGGATTCCGACTCGAACGGGGAAGAGGAAGAAGCAGAAGAGAAAGCTGCAGAAGACTCCCTAGACTCTACCCGAACTATTTCTACGGACTCCCCAGAGGATGACATCTAACCTGAGCAAAGGAAGGAGTCCTCCGAAGAAAGAACGCAAAAAATCCGACCTAAGGGAAAGAGCGTCGAGCTAACACATGAAGGGCTGAGGAAATTATAGCGAAGTATGGACCCTGGGGGGATCCCACCTCTATTTATAGCAGTCGGCGAACACATCCTACGGTTCCGATCGACTCCCTCCAAAACAACACTTCGCATTCAACGGCCGTTAACGTTCCACCTGTCGCACACGCATTAGGCGCGTCCCGTCAAGATTGAAGAACACCGGCGGCCCGTCACGTCAGCCAACCAGCGCCGGACACATGGCCTGGCGTTTCGACGAACGTATGCCCGAATCGGCGCTTCCTCTTTAATGCAAGATCTCTCCCCTGATCCGCTGACGTCATCAAAAAAATACAATTAAGCTCCCGGGGATCCGCACCGACGATGTCTTTAAATAAGAGCTTACCCCGGGTGACCGATCAGACCACTCTCGACCCGACCTATAAATAGGTCGAGACGAGAGTGGGGGGGATAATGATGATGCTCGGTACTGCGAACTCCCCAAATCACGACATGTGGAAGATGACGTGTCATGAGGCTTACGGGATGGGAGCAAGAACGGTACATTGGAAGCATACCCCGGGCTTTCTTCCCGAGGATGATCCCGACCTTCGGTGGCCTTCCAGACCACTCCTATGCTCGTCTTACAAACAACCATTGGCTCTCCTCCGAGCCCTCCCTCACGCCGAGCTTCCTCAGTCCACCTAGCTCGCCTCTGAGCTATCACAGAACTAAGCTTGCTCGGCCTCCCGCTCGCCTCTGGGCCTCCCGCCGAGCTCAGCTTCCTTTGTATCACCGACCGACCGACAACACAGATCACAGGCGTCTCCGTCACGGCTCCGCGAATCTCGCCAGATGCGAGATATCCTCCGTCCACGATCCCGTATTCCACGCCATCACGTTCCCCCCATTAACGAGCGTATATCGTCATTAATGGGGATCCCGCCTTTCACGCAGGTGTAACGCCAGGAGCATAACGGTCGTCATGAATCTCACGCCCACCAGCCCATAGCTGCCACTATATAAACCCCTCTCTCAGACGACTCAAGTAAGGCATTTTTTACCCCAATAGGCCGTTACGCTGCTCAAATACCTCGACTAACTTGATCGTCGGAGGGTCCATGTTGGTACAACCACCCCAGGACTTCTTTGCAGGTAGCTCAACTTCATTCCTAAATCAAGCCCTCTAAGATCCACACGCATCAAGAGACAACCCTTAGATCCAATCTCAGTCATCCATCACCGCTCGCTGCAGATCAACGGAAGACAACATCTGAAGGAGATCAAGAGCTCCATCAGTTCTTAACTCTATTTTGCTCTCTTTTTTTCCTTTTCCTTTTGGGGGGTTGTTGGGAATATTAGTAAGAGACTGATACCACATGTTTTGGATCACCAATTCAACGGCAATTGCTGGGTGGATGGATGACCGATGAGGACTGAAAGTAACTGGAATTCAAAGTTAGTTGGGAAAATTATTTCTAGGTCCTTCGGACCAAAACGAAGCACTTTTGAGTCCCTGATCTCCAAAAGGTAGGGGGAAACCCTAACTTGAAAAGGCAGCACTTTTAGGCTTGGATAGTTAAGATTAAAATTCGTAGGATTTAATTTGGGATTAGAATATCCCAGAATACACTTGCATTCATTTTGAATGAAAATGCAGGGGCTTTGCAAATTGAATGAGTGTTTGGACAGTTTGGGATAAGAATATTCATTTTTTATTTTTTTCAAGATGAAAATGGCCAAAGAGATTTTGAGGTTAATCTAAACCCCTCTTGCACCCCTCGCTTATGACCTCCTGCACCCCTCGCCTTTGCTTGGCAGGCTTTTCAAATGCTCTTTGATGATGCTCACAAGTGGTGTCTCCTCGGATTACGACACGTGGCGGATGACGTGTCCCGAAGGCTACGTAGGTGGAATAAATAAGTTGCATTCTGAGTATTCCTCAGGACTTCGTCTCGAGAAACGTGTTCGACCTTCCAGAAGACCTCCCTGAATACATTCCACCTTCATCTGGGAATCTACCAACAAATCGCCTTCGAGCTATCTCAGTCTCCTTGCTCATCTCCGAGCATCCGACGTGCCGAGCTTCCTCGGCCTACAGGCTTGTCTCCGAGCCTCCGACATGCTGAGCTTCCTTGGCCTCCAGGCTCGTCTCCGAGCCTCCGACATTCCAAGCTTCCTCGGCCTTTCCCGATCCACCGGGAGCGCAGATCCCATGCGCCCCGCAACGGATCTGCGTATATCGCCAGGGCGAGATATCCGCCTCCCCATAATCTGTGTCCTACGCTAGCGTATCCCTCCATTAAAGGGCGCATCCCGCCATTCAAGGCGAGGATAACGCTGGGGCATAACTAACGGCGGTGATCTCGCGCCCGCTCGCTCCATGCGACCCCTATATAAACCTCTCTCTCAGACGACTCAGGTAACTGGAATTATCTTAATATGCCGCTACTCTACTCCTATTCTTCAGTTCTAACTTAATCGTTGGAGAGTCCTACGGTGGTCACCCACCTCGGGACTTCTTTGCAGGTAGCTCGGCGTCCTACACCAACCCATTGAGATCCCTACCTAAGAACTCCAAAACCAAATCACAGCCGTCCAAGACAGCCATCGCTGGATCGATGGAGGACAGCATTTGAAGGAGATCGGAAGCTCCATCAGTTGGCGCCGTCTGTGGGAAACGAAAGTCTTATTTTGTTCCACCAAAAAAGTTGATCTTTCGCCCTCGATCCAATGGCGAGCGACGACCGCAACGATCTAAACACGAGTCGACACAACGAAGGCGGGAGCGGCTCGCCTCCCCCTTCTAATGTCATCCACGCCTTGTCCGCCCGGATAGACCGGCTCACGATGCTGGTAAATGCCATCGTCTGTGTTCAAGCGGTGGGCCCTAACCACCAGAGCGCTGCTCTGCCTCCCCAGGATAACGACGTCCGCTGAAGGACGAACGGGCACACTCAAGCCCTCGATCTACTTCACCCTCATCACAGCGCCACTGAGCGCCGGCGGGCCAACTCCGGCCACCTTAAACCACACGCGGCAACTGATTCCATGACCCGCTGGGCGCCGGACAACTCCACGCCACGGTCCCAGGGAATACTGGGTCGTCGCCCCAATGCCCGTCATGCGTTCTCTCTTCCTGATGAGGTGTCGGTCAGCTCACCTGCTTCCAGGCATGACTGACACCCCCACTCTCGCCGGGATCACACGAATGACGAGCGCAGGGACCATTCGAGAAGGGCTTCGCCCGGGGATCTGAGACACCTGATAGAGCGGAATCGAAGCCGCACCCTGGCGCAGACCTGGAGTGGAGATAGCCACCACTCCGACTGTACGGAATCCTCGGGTTACCACCACCGACTCGAGGCCCTCGAAAAGAATATCAAGGGCATAAGACGAGACGTCCATCCATCTGGCGAAGGGGCTAAGTATTCCGCGGATTCTCTTACGAAGCCCTTCACCGAGGAATTGCTGGCCGAACGTGTCTCATCCAGGAACAAACCGCCCAAGGTGGCCCTCTTCGACGGGAAATCCGACCCGAAGGACCATCTGGACATGTTTACGGTGGTCATGGGCTTCTAGGATAACTCCGACGCGGCCCAATGCCGAGCCTTCCCCACCACCCTCATCCGAGCTGGACGGGACTGGTTCCGGGGACTTACGCCATGCTCCATCTCGACTTTCGACGAGCTGGCCTCCCAATTTCTCGGTCACTTCGTCGGGAATCAACGGCAGAAGTGGACAGTCGAACATCTGTTCACCATCAAGAGCGGAGACAAAGAATCCTTCAAGGATATGGCACCCGTTTCTACAACGCGCTCCTCGAGGTCCCCAAGCACCATGATGAAACGATCATCACCGTGCTGAGGTCGGGTCTTAGGTACAAAGAGTGGCTCCGCTCTTTTGCATTAGCGCAACGTAAGACCATGGCCGAAGTAAAAGTATGGACCAAACGGGAGATCCAACTCGAGTCCGAAGTGAACTCAAATCTACCCAGAGGTGACCAAACCGACTAAAATAAACGGAGCAGAGAGGAAAAGAAGAAGGTCGACCGTCCGAAGCCTTACTCATCGAGGTTTTAGTAGTACACTCCCCTAAATATCTCCCAGACCGAGCTGCTGGAGGAGGCAAAGGGCGAGAGGTTCTTCAAACTCCCGCAGGTGACCCAAAGGGCGGGCAAGCGTCTCCGAAGCCAGTACCGTGCCTTCCACAGGTCGCAGGGCCACCCGACCGAAAACTGCAAACAACTCCGTGACTATATCGAGGAGTTGATCCGCTCCGGCCACCTGGCGAAGTACTTACGGGACAGGCGGCAGGCAGAGCGGGAGCAAGAGAAGCAGCCCCTTCGGGGAGTTAACGATCGGCCAAATCATGGTCGTTACCTCGGATCCTTCTCGGGAAGATGGTGGAAACCACCGCCTCCTCCCGGTTGAGAATTGAGGCGCTCCACTCCAGAAGAAGGGCAGGAAAGACGAGCCTACCATCTTCACCGATGAAGACCTCCACGGTATATCCTTGCCTTATAACGACCCACTCGTAATAATGGCCAGAGTCTACCATTACGAGGTCCAGAGCATTTTGGTCGACTCAGGGAGCTCGGCGGATATCCTGTTCCACGACTGCTTCCAGCGTATAGGACTAGGACCATCCAACCTTTGACCAACCTCCCATGTACTCTCGGGGTTCACCAATCACTCCGTCCCTATCGAGGGATTGGTCACCCTCCTACTCAACATTGGTGAAGCGGGACATACACAAACCGTACCTGTGGATTTCCTCGTCACCAAAGTCCCTTCGTCCTACAACATTCTCCTAGGACATCCGACCTTAAACGCTCTCCGAGCCCAGATCTCAACTTATCACCTTGCGATCAAGTTTCCTGGAGATCAAGGGGGAATAGGCCGGGCCTATGGAGACCAGCAAACCGCTAGGATTTGTCTCACCTCGACGTCTACTGCCGGAGATCAAAGCGATGATTTTGACGACATACCTGACTTCCAAGGGACTTTAGACACGCGCGACGACCAAATGGAAGTCAGAGACGCCCCAGTAGAAGCATTAACGGAAGTACCACTCGAAGAAGGGGTCAACGACCGAACAGTCCAGATCGGCTCTTTCCTGACTGGGGATCGCTGTGAAGAACTGATCCGCTTCCTCCGAGATAATTCGGACGTTTTTGCTTGGACGCTGGCGGACATGCTCGGAATTGACCCTAGAGGGATCTCCCACAAGCTCGGGGTCGATCCGAAAGCAAACCCTGTCCGACAAAAGAAAATAAGCTTTGCGCCGGCCAAGCAAAAGGCGATAGAAGACGAAGTGGATCAACTGCTCTCCGCTAACTTTATCAGGAATCTGGACTACTCTGATCGGTTGGAAAATGTAGTCATGGTCAAGAAAGCGAACGGGAAATGGCACATGTGCATCGATTTCACGGACTTAAACAAGGCCTGCCCCAAAGATAACTATCCCCTCTCTCAGATAGACCAGCTTGTAGACAGCTTGGTAGGCCATGAACTATTGAGCTTCATGGACGCCTTCTCGGGTTACAACCAGATCCGGATGAACCCGGCCGACGAAAAACTGACCGCATTCACCACTAACCGGGGGGTGTACTGCTACAAGGTGATGCTTTTCGAACTTAAGAACGCCGGGGCCATGTATCAGTGCCTCGTCAACAAACTATTCAAACCGCAGATCGGGAGGAACATGGAAGTCTATGTCGACGACATGCTCGTAAAATCAACCTCATCAGACGGGCACTCTAAAGATCCCGGGGATACATTCGACGTCTTGCGCAAATACAAAATGAAGCTGAACCCAGCTAAGTGTGCGTTCGGAGTCACCAGCGGGAAATTCCTCGGGTTCATCGTCACCCATCGAGAAATCGAAGCGAACACAGAAATGATCAGCATTATTCTCAACTTGGCCACACCGAAGAGCAATGTCGAGATCATGCGGCCCACAGGGAGAGTGGCCACTCTGAGTTGCTTTATGTCAAGATCTGGGGAGAAGTGCCTCCAGTTCTTTAAAGCCTTGAGAAAAATTCCTAAGTTCGAATGGTTGGAGAAGTGTCAGAGCGCTTTCAAAAAGCTCGAGGCATACCTATCAACTCCCCTACTGCTCACTCGACCAGTCGAAGGCGACGAGCTATTATTATACCTCGCGGTCTCCGATCAGGCTGCAGGCTCAGTGCTCGTCAGGGAATTCGGCGGTGTACAGAAGCCGGTTTACTACGTAAGCCACGTTTTCAAGGACGCGGAAACAAGATACCCAGCCATAGAAAAGATAGTCTTGGCACTAGTTGTCGCCTCAAGAAAACTACGGCACTACTTCCAGGCGCACACCATCCTCATCCTCACCGAACGACCTATAGGGACTACTCTCGCTTCCCCTGAATCATTAGGACGACTGGAGAAATGGAGGTGGGAATTATCCTAATTAGACATCAAGTACCATCCCAGGCAGGCCATCAAAGCATAGGTCGTAGCAAACTTTGTGGTCGAATGCACTATTCCCACTAAAGAAGAAGCGGCAGCTCGGGGCCCCGAACCACGTCCCTAGGCCGATGAAGTACCCGACTCCGTCCCCGACTGGATGCTCTACGTGGACGGATCCTCTACCGAGGAAGGGAGCGGGACTGGCCTGATCATCCGAGGCCCGGACGAGGCGGAGATGGAATACTTTTTGAAGCTAGGGTTCAAAGTTTCTAACAATGCCGCGGAATACGAGGCTTTGTTAGCCGGATTGCGAATCGCCTCCGGGATAGTGCTGAAGACGATCCGAATTTACAGCGACTCCGCATTGGTCGTCGGCCAAGTAACCAAGCGATTCGAGGCCCGGGAACCACTCATGATCAAATATCTGGCCGAGAAAAGACTCCGCAAAAATTTCGATGAAGTCCAGGTAGAGCAAATCCCCAGGAACTTAAACACCCGAGCCGACGCTTTAAGCAAGCTCGCTTTTTCCTATTCGGCCAACCATAAGAGAAACATCCTCTTCGAAGTCCTGCCACGGCCCAGCGTGGAAAACGGGGAGGTAACACTCCAGATCTACACAACTCAGGAAGAAGGCCGGGATTGGAGAAAGCCCCTCATGGAGTTCCTAAGGGACAGTGCACTTCCCGAAGACTGAGGAGAAGCTCGTCGGCTATGGGCCAAGGCACAACATTTCGTCTGGAGCAATGGAAACCTATACAAGAAATCATACACTCAGCCCCTGCTCCGATGCATCGACCCCCAAGAGGCTGACTACGTTCTGCGAGAAATACATGAAAGGGTCGGTGGAGCATATCAAGGGGCCCGAACCTTGGTCCAAAAGGCACTATTGTAGGGGGACAATTGTCTTACGCTGCACCAGGACGCCGAGAGGATGGTTAGAAGATGCAAGAACTGTTAACTCTTCGGCAGCATTCCTCGTCTTCCCGCCACCGAGCTAACTCCACTCAGTTCCCCTTGGCCATTTGCACAATGAGGGATGGATATGGTGGGCCAACTCCCCACCGGTACGGGCGGGCACAAGTACATCCTCGTCGCTGTAGACTATTTCACAAAGTGGATAAAGGCCGTACCCATCAGGAGACCAGACGCCGCCTCTATGATAAAGTTCCTACAGAACAACATAATCACCCAATTTGGGATCCCGAGATGCAAGATCACCGACCACGGGACCAACTTCGAAAATTACAAAGTCAGAGAGTTTTGAAGTGAGTACCATATATTGATGAAATTTTCCGCGGTTGCCCATCCTTAATGCAACGGACAGGCAGAGGTAGCGAACCGAGGCATCATTCACGGTCTTCGAGCCCGTTTAGAAGGAAGATAAGGCGGCTGGGTCGAGGAACTGTGATTGTTAGCGGAAACGCGATACGTTTTATGATATGCGTTCTACTCTGTTCTCTACTTACCGCAATCAAGACGGTGTCACTTTGCAGCTAGCCGGTTGAGCACGGGTCTATCTACAGGAAGATAGTTGTATGTCCGTGCTTGTCTTAGACGAGTCAATTAGGAATGTATATATGTTATGTTCAAGTCTATCCTAAGTGATCGTATTTACATTTAGGTAAGCTTGTTCGGGTTAAGATTGGTTAGTAGAGTTAAGATTAGTATTGTGCTTTTCTTTTGCCATTCTTAAAATGAAGTTGGGATAATAGAAAGTAGCGGGGATTAGGAGGACATAGGAATGGTATTTGCGAGTTTAAGCAAGCTTTCTAATGCTAAATCCATTCCTAGTTCTCCTTGTCCTTCTGCTACGTGCGCTTATTTCCAACCCTAGGCCAAACACCCGCAACCATGTATCCAATTAAGTCACAACTACATGTCACGTTGTAGTGTGCCCAAAGGACTTCTCGACTTAGGTCGCGGCTATATGTCACGTATAGCGCACCTAAGTGAGGGGGTTGCGTTTGTTTGGTCTAGGCTCTTTTCAAGATGTTTGGTGAAGAGAAGTACAATGGATTTTTTCGTCCCTCATACTAACCTTCCTTAACCCCTAACAAGTGTGGAAATTATTCACACATTTAAATGAAAATAAAAACAAAACAAGAAAGAAGCAAAGAAAGAAAGGAAAAATACGATTTTACAAAGATGCAAGCTAACTACTTGGGTCTTCACCTAAGCAAGGAACTCCATCGAGTATCATGGCTTGAAAATACGGATAAGAAGAGAAGGAAAACAAAACAAGAAAAGAAAAGAAAACCAACAACTATAACAACAATTATTAAAGTTACTCTAAGAATTAAAATTACAAGACAAGAAATAAAAATACAAGATAAGAAAATTAACCCTCATCTTCATTAACATCCACTCAAGAGCTCTCACTACACTTTAATGGAGGAAAGATGATGAAGAAAAAGAACTACAATCTAAACTACACTAAAATCTAACTAAAAAAATCATCCTACAATGGCTCAAAACTGGAGTATTTATAGGTAGAGAGCTGAAACCCTAGGGCCAAATTCTGAGCCCAAATGCAATTACCAAAATAACCCCAAAATATTTTCTGACGCCGAATTAACTCGGCCGCGGAACCGCTGCATATTTGCCACATTGGCCGCGGTTCCGCGACTCTTTGGGGGTATTGGTTTGTCGTTTCTCTAGGGCATCTCCATGTTGCTTTCCTATGTTGTTCTACATGTCCCAAATTGCAAAATTCTTCCAAAGTTTTTTCAGATTTGTAACAGTCCAAAATGGCTTCACTTTTAATTCATTTGACCTTTATCTGTCTCGAGCTTCGCGCACCGATTGAATCTTGTGCTTCCCCTCTCGTGCTTTATGCTTGTCCGAGACACGAATGACCACTGTTATTTGTCTTGTCTCTTGAACTGGTAAGCGACACTGGACGAATGCGGATGACCGGAACCCGGATTTTATCTGTCTGTGATAGATGTTCTGGATTTTGGCATAACTGTGGAGATTTTCTATGATTTGCGTTATTTTGGACTAGAAACCCGTAACCTGTAAATATGTAGCAAACACGGATTAAAAGTACCTGCCTATAAACAAACGAGCAGAAGAATAGGCAGTATTAAATGCAATATTCTGGTATGAACAAATAGCCACAAACTTAACTTTTGCTCATCCCGAGCAAAACCATTTATTTTCAAAAAGTCCTAACCTCACTTTCGCAGGGAACGCGATTGCAAAAAGGTTGTGCAACAAGCCGTTAAACCTCTAGGTATCCCTAGTAGGAGGAGTGTTGTCTCCTGAGGGTTTTAGCGGATACTACCCACAAAATCCCGTCAAGCTAGTTTCATAAGTTAACGCCAACTCTACTCCTACGGTTTAGCATCTAACTTAGAAATTCTATCATCCTAAGTTAGAAATATTCAACCATTATTTTTCATACCTCCTATTTATTCAATCTCAGATCCTATACATTTTTACAGTTTAGAAAGATCTCGGTTTCTCCTGAGTTTTCCTTCTAAAGTGCAGTTTCCAATCCGGGTGAATGATCTAGAATTTTAAGTGTGTAGTTAAACCGCAATCAGAACGGTGTCGCGCGTAGCTAGACCGAGGTGAGTACGGGGTGTCCTCTGGGAAACGTGGAACCTTTTATTCTTACTTTAGGCGTGTTGAGAAAGAGAGAGGAAGAATAAAGAATGGTGAAAAATAGTTGTAGGATCTAGATCCACGTTAAACAAGGATGCAAAATATAGATCTAGATTAACTACGGAGGTAAGTTAGTATTAAAAGGGGGCTTGTAGGGTTCATTAGGATTTAGTAGTTATGGATGATTAATTAAAGAGGAAAAGTGTGTCAGCGCGTAGCTAGACCCATACATCCCCGGCAACGGCGCCATTTGATTGATCTAGAATTTTAAGTGTGTAGTTAAATCGCAATCAGAACGGTGTCGCGCGTAGCTAGACCGAGGTGGGTACGGGTCGTCCTCTGGGAAACGTGGAACCTTTTATTCTTAGTTTAGACGTGTTGAGAAAGAGAGAGGAAGAATAAAGAATGGTGAAGAATGATTGTAGGATCTAGATCTACGTTAAACAAGGATGCAAAATATAGATCTAGATTAACTACGGAGGTAAGTTAGTATTAAAAGGGGGTTTGTAGGGTTCATTAGGATTTAGTAGTTATGGATGATTAATTAAAGATTACTCTTTTTATCCTTTAATAGATTTAAAACTAGAACGACAGTGATGCATGTAGATTAGGCTTTCTGAAGGGAAAAAGGGTTCCCACTCTTAACCCCTATCTCGACATGGAACTCCGTTCATATCTAGCCTCTACCAAAACAATTGTTAATCTAATCTCTAATCGTGGTCGAGACTATCAATGAATTGATAGCGCACCCAATTAGAATGTTAACTATTCTTTTGATAGAGTTTATATACTTTATAGGACTTAAAAAGAGTTTAAGGATCTTCTTCATCCATTAATCTACCCTAATCCCATGAACCCTAAGAAGCGAAGAATTACTCGCGCATGTTGGGATACAAAGAGATAGAAATCATGAAGAAAATAAAATGCAATAAAATAAACTACCTTTATTAATCAACAAGATCAATTACACTTTGTTCCCTTAGAAAATGATTACAAAATGCTAGTTTGCTTCTCGATCTCTTCTAAGGAGGTAGATGAACCGTTGATGATCAACCAGGATTCTTGAGCCGTCGTGGATTTCGTGATCTCGTCGGTTTGATGATTTTTTCAAGAGGCACTCGGTCCTTATTTATAATCCCAAAGACAGAACCCTAGCTGCCTAATTTGGAAGCCAGATGTTAAGATCCTAACCACCAAAATCCCAACTCCCAACTCATCAAAACCGCGGCGGATCCACGGCCAATAGGTGGGTTTGGCCGCGGATCCGCGGCCTTATAGGGAGATCTCTTGATTTGGTCTTCTGGAGCTTTATTTTTATGACACGTGGTGATCTTTTTAATCTCTGGAAACTGAAAATCTTTTCTACGTCACTGCCAGACTTGATTTCTTTAGTTTACTTTCTTAATTAGGCAGGTTTGTTCTAACAACTTTGATTTCTTTGATTTCAGCCCAGCAAATTCTGCACAATAACTCAACAAATAATATTAGTAGCGTTTGTTTTATTGAGATATTAACTTAACCATTAAGTATTGGTCAAAGTTATAATATGGTAAGCATATTTAAATGGGCCAAATGTTACATGGATATTATATGCTTACTTTTTCCTACCAAATGTTTAATTATAATATATAAACATATGAAAATAGTATTTTTACAGATAAACCCTTATATGTGTTATATATTATAATAAACACCTTCTATTATATAGAAATAGTAGGAAAAATGTCATATTAAATCTACGGTTTTATCAACTGAACAAATACCTCCAAACTTATCTTTGATCGTCCCGAGCAAACTAGTTTATTCAAGAGAAGGAGAAAAAGAAAGGAGAAAGCTAAGCACACTTTCGTAGGCAACACGATTGCACTGAGCACGTGCAACAAGCCGTTAAACCCCTAAGTGTCCCTAGTAGGAGAAGTGTTGTCTCCTGAGGATTTTCAGCGGATTGCACCCACAAAATCCCATAATAAAAGAGAGATGGTGAAAGTTACATATAAAGATAAGAATTATAAAAGAAAGACTTTGAAAATTAGAGTTTCCAACTACACTAGCTTTTCAGCTGTCATGAGCCCTATCTTAATAGTCATGAAAAAATGTTAGAAATCACATCATCCCTCAATAAAATATCGTCTTTATTCTTCATTCCTACCTTTCATCCAAACATCGATCATATACCCCTACGTGTGTGTATAGAACATCCCTACATTCGGAGAATTCAATTCAAGCAATCATACTCTTGTCCATCTACCTTAGTACTTTTTAATAGATATTTAGATGGAATTTGCTCACACATTTTTCATGCGACCGTTAATTCTTCTTGAGCTACTAACCGACCGATTACTCATGTGCTTGCTTATTTAGGTGTATTTCCTCGTCTTGCAACACCTAAGGCTTAGCAGTGACTCCCAAACCAATTGGTCTAAGGCACTAGGTGATGAAGCACCCTCGCTATATTTTTTTTATTGTTGTCTTGGTGATAACAAAACCAGTGTTCATTTTTCTTTTCATCATTTTATCTTTTCTTTTCCATTTATTATTTCCTTCATACTTTGGCTTTTAGACAAGAGCATTTCAAGGTATCCTCTACTATCCCGAGTTTCAAGACGTGTGTAAGTGCGTATAGTAGGGTATCAACATTCAAATGTTTGGCTTCCAGAATAGAATCTACTTTTCAGACTTATTTTTATCCTCAGATTAGTGGCTTCTTTCATCTTACTAACCCTTAGGACAACAGCTCATAACTACTTATTACTAGTTCGTTTAAGAAAACTTCTAATTTTCTTGGTTTTCTTAAATTTTTCCAATCTTTTGGATGTAATTTTTCACTATCTAATCTTTTATTATCAAAAAAAATTTGTGCATATGCAAAGTGTAATGCAAAGTAACGCGTAAATAAGCACAAACCTCCTCCAAACCTGTTTACAGCAGTGTCCTCACTGATGTTGTCACGCCCCGCTTCCCAGAGTACGCTAAGATAGGCACGTGACATAGCCAACCATGCTACATGTGGATGGGAAAAAATCCTTCCACAGTCACATTACGGCTGTAGAGATATCAAGAACAGGAAAGTAGACTAAACTATCTAGTACATGTTCATAAGCCAGAGTAAATGAGTCAAGAAATAATAATATGCGGAAGCAAAAGATCCAATAAATAAAACACCGGGAAAGTAAAACTGCATACCAACAGGATCCTCACCGCTCGGTCTAACAGCGGCAATACTCCTGATCAGTCTGCAACAAAGGGAGAGGATCTGGGCCATGCAAAACCCAGACGTCAGTGCGTCATAATATTAAGCAATACTATAAACAGGGGTAGCAATACATGCAGGTAGGAGTATAAATATCAAAGCAAGTGTAACAGCAAAATAAGATCAGGGTAGTGGAATGTAGTGTGCAGTGAGTAATCTAAACTGGTCTAATGGGTTAACTACTCTCAAGTCTTTGAAATCAATTTGATGAATCGTCGATGCAACTCAATAGTATCCCGTGCGTGCCCAGGATCACGGTGAAGATTCTCGGGCTGGAACCGAGACATGCCGCTAGGCACTAAAGGAAAAGGGGTAACGATGAATGATGTCCATGGCATCATCCCAAGGCTGGCCTAGCCTCTAAAAGGTAGTGGATAACGATGGATGATGTCAGCAGCAGCATCCCAAGGCTGGCCTAGCCTCTAAAACCGATCAGTAAATGTAGCGAACTGTCGAGTTACAAGTCAGGTTTCATCATTGATTTCCCCATACCCCCAGGTTATATGTATTCAAGTCAGGTATTTAAATAATCTGGAGCTAATGCCAACCCAGGATTAGGCAAGTACAAGTTTGTCTGGATAGACAACAGGAAATGTCCGTAGGGACAACAGGTCAGGTTTGTCGGTGTTAGTCACAAGATCAGGTAACAGGTAAAGCCATGGTACATCAGGTCTAGTCAAGTAATGTATATAGGTGTCATGTCATGTCAAGAGTTGCACGGTACCATGTCGTGTCAAGTAATAGGTGTAACAAGTCATGTCAGGGTGTACAAGGTATCAATTGGGTGCTCATAATCAAACTAGCATAAGCATGTGTATACAAAACAAGCATGGGTACTAATAGAACAATAAACTGGAACATTGTAATATGATATGCAAATAGCTACAGATTAAACTATACGGATGTACGGTTATCGATTAGAGTTAGGGTTATGGTTCCAACATTAAGTATCATACACTTAAATGAATATGGAATATTAAAATCACACTAACATGTATTAAATGACCTAGTGATGCAATTATATAAAAAGGTTAAATGGATGCCGGGTGTCCGATAGGGTAGAAACTATTGAAAGGTACTGTGGGCTATGCAGATAATTATTAAGTAATTTAAACACAGATGTGGGTACATGATATTGTAATCTAACATGCAGCAGGGTATATTTCAAGATCCAAATCTAAAATGATATATGGAACATCGACAAGGAAAAATGGAACATGTGGCACTATATGTAATCTATAGGTTTACTATGGAATTAAATAGTTATAAAAATCATATAGATAGCATGTAGCAAGTTTTACTTGCCTCGACAGATCACGAAGCGGGTATACGGAACCTCCCGCGTCGGCGGAAAAAGTTGCGACGCGTGCACGGTACACGGAACGAGTCCAAACAACGCACAAAGGGATCACACGGGTCAGAGATGCTCGCCAAAAGGTAAATGTATGAGCTGTGCAATACAATCAAGTTTACTCTTGGTCCGGACATGCTGAGTAATAAGATCCCAATCATCACCATGCTTGAGGCTAACTTCTAAGAGAAGTAGCGTCTCTGCATCAGTCCATGTTGTATTAACATGGTGGTCACTACCATCAATATGATTATCAAGCTTTGAATTATCTTCTAGTTTTACATCTTTATTGTTCTTATCTTCGGAGCATTTCGAACACATTGCATAGCCACCCTTCAAAGATTCTGCCAGATTACATTGATCGCCACAAGCTCCACAGACAGGTCTCTTTCTCGTCAAATCCCCAAACACGTCTGAATACGAACTCAACGCCGGTAACTTAAAGCCGCCACTGTCGCCTCCACCGCCGCTTCCCACCAACGAAGCCGATGCCGGCACAACCTTCACCCCGGCCGGTGCCCCCTACTCCACCACGACCGCCGCCGTCGATGATCCCTCCACTCCCTTCTTCTCCTCCACACCAAAATTGATCAATCCTCATCGATCCAAGAACCGGAACACCTTATCCATGGATCCGACATCTCCAATCAGAGATCTCCTCACTTCGGTGAACGTCAGCCTTCGGGAGTGACCCTCGCGGAACTTGTTGATGATGAAGCCTCGGTACACCTTGTAAACCCTAGGGCTCCTCGAGTAAGAGCTGTTGTTGAAGAACCCGGGCAGGGATCTCCGCTCTATCTCATGGACCGCGTCCCAATTGAATCAACTGGAAGAGATGGGGACGGTATAGAGATCGCGAGGCTGCTCCTCAAATCGCTGCGTCATCCTTACCCATGATCCGCCGCCATTGCCAAAATATTGAGAGGCTATGGTTCGAAGCAAGCGAATGAGGAGCCTGAGCAACGCATTCGACATGAGATGATCTTTCTTCTTCTGCACGATTCGATCTCATCACCTGTCGAGCATCGATCAAAAGAAATTGAGAGAGAGAAAGAGAAAGATTCGTTTCTTGGCGGAGCGTAGAGAGAGTGGGAGAGAGAGAGAGCAGTAGATTAGGATTTTATTAAAATATAAAATATATTTTATAGTTATAAACAGTTTAATATATATATATATAGAATATTTTTTAGTTAAAGAAAACTTTATAAGTAAATAAAGAATATAATATTATAATATTAGTCCGTTTTGAGATTTTGGCAAAAACAAACTTAAACGAAAACACATCCGGGTCGGGTCTAAAAATTCAGATTTAAAATATGAAAAATATATGCGACGACCAAATTTCAAAATGAATGCTCAGGTAACGAAAAAGCATACCCCCAAGAACGGATGCACGTACGTGCGTGTAGCCATCCAAACACGTCTGCTTCACTGAACGGGACGAAAACAAGATGCACGGATGCTACCACGGAGTTAGGGGTATCATGCAGGCTATGAAATGTATTTTTTAAAATATTTTACGTGACTTAAAATGTTATATGCAAATAGATGCAATACTAGATAAAATACCAATATGTACTAAATGAGATGCACGTGTCCTTACAACAAGTCAAGGTAATTTATAAATAAGAGTCAAACAGGTTCAACCAAGCGGGTCGGGTCGAATGCAATATAAAGTGTAAAATACCATTCGCACCCAAGATACACTAAATCAAGAAATATCACAAATAAAGAAGTACGAGAACTGGAATTGGTATAAATGAACTCGGGTGTTACAGATGTCATCCGTTAAGCTCAAAAACCTGTAGACTTGGGAGGAAAGGTTATTAACGGGGGCAACAAAAATTGAAAGTGAAAATCCTCCCCCAAACTTATTTTTGGCTCACAATTTTGAGGACAAATTTTATTTTCAAGAGCCAAAAATATACCCCCCCCCCAAACTTAAGTAAAATAGTATTAAACATTTAAAATTATTAGGGGGGTTTAAAGTTATTGGTCAAAGTAAAGCCTTACAAATACCAAAAGTCAACACCAACCGTTCAAAAAATTTATCGATGAAACGTACTGATTGGTGGAAAATCACAGATTTGAAGAAGTGGGGAGATAGGAGGTGGTAAACAACGGGTTTACGTCTCGGTTTGTAGAGACAAAATAATGAAGGTGGATTACTCGCATTCTTGTTGTTGATAGGAAAAAGTGGTGATGGTTCAACTTCCTTGTGTGGGGGTTAATTCATCACAACACCCATATTTTCTAAGAATGCGAGTTCGTCAGCGAAAATTTCTTCAAAACTTTCATCGATATCCCGAATAATAATCTCATCGGAAAGAACGGGATGATACTCGGATTCCATAAATGGTCCATATTCAGCGTTAGATGTTGACCGGGACAACAATGTAATAGCGGAGTCGAGATCAGTATCGTGAAGCTCTTCAATTTCGCTGTTGTCGGAATCTATTGTTTCGACAGAACATATATGAGCATAGGGTTCGGAGGGTTCACTTCCCAACTTGTAAATGTTAAGTTCAATTGACCTTGTTCCGAAGGATAGGGTCATAGAACCGTTTTGACAATTGATTACAGCGTTGGAAGTTGCAAGAAAAGGTCGACCCAGAATCACCGGAATTTGGTTCCGTGGGTTTGCTACAGGTTGTATATCTAGAACAATAAAGTCCACAGGGAAGATAAATTCCCCGACTTTTATCAACACATCCTCTAACATACCCCTTGGTTTGGTGATAGATCGATCAGCCATCTGTAAAGTGCATTGCGATGGTTTTAATTCTCCGATACCCAATTGCTCATACACAGAATAAGGAAGCAAGTTAACACTTGCGCCTAAATCAAGTAAAGCACGATTGATATTTTTACCCCCAATAGAAATAGAGATTGTAGGACAGCCAGGGTCCTTACGTTTCTTGGGTAATTGCTGTGTAAAAGCTGTGCTTACATTACTCGACATGAAAACTTTTTTCGGCACTTGAGTTTTTATCTTCCTAGTGCACAAGTTCTTAAGTATTTTCGCATAAGCTGGAACTTGTTGTATAGCATTGAAGAGAGGAATATTTGCGTTAACTTGCTTAAACCTTTCCACAACCTTCTCCATTTGTGCATTCGGTTTGTTGGACCTCAATCTATCTGGAAATGGAGCTTTATCAATAAGTGTTGGGTCCAATGTATGTAGAGAAGTTTGTGGGGGTGGAAAGGATGAAGTGGGTGGAGGGTTTGAGCCTTGAGGAAAACGGAGAATAGGCTCGGAAGAAGAAGGTAAACTAGACGAAATAGGGTAAGAAGTAGAAGTGGAAGTGGAAGCCGAGGGTTCAATTTGTTCCTCAATATCAGTTTCAATCTGTTCACCCACATGGTTATCCAGCACTCTTCCAGATCTCAACGTGGTAAGTGCATTCACATTATACCGTGAGCACCCAGGACCAGGTAGGGGTTGAGCTGGAAGATTCCCTTTCTCCCTAGCACTCATTGCTGCAGTCAGTTGTGCAATTTATGCTTTTATCAATTTGATACTCTCACCGTGGGAGACAGTGTTTTGCACTAACGTATGGATAGAAGATGTTAAAATGTCATTCGTTCGCATGGACTGTGCAATGAACATATCGAATGCAGAGGGTTTATCGGTACCGGCAGAAGAAGAATCAAAGTTGTTGGCCAGGTTTTGTATAGGTTGCGGTTGCAAGGGGTGCTGACTCAGTTGTGGTGGTTGTTGTTGCTGTGGAGGGACCCTTTGAAAGTCATTTGGGTTTGGAACCGTATTTTGAGTTTGGTGTTGGTTCCAAGCAACATTAGGGTGATTCCTCCAACCTTGATTATAAGTGGAAGAAGAAGGATCGTTTCCAGGTCTTTGCTGTTGAAAAGTAGCATTAGTGTGCTCTTGATCTTGAAACGGTACATTCAAAGGACATTCTTCCGTCAAATGTGATGGGTTGGAACAGCAACCATACACGGTTTTAGGAAGTGTGTATTGGGTTAGGGAGGCTGAAGAAATTCTGTTTTCTATAGCGTCGAGTTTTCTTTGTATTGCGGCCATTTCGGCTTTCATTATGACGGAAACATCGAGCTGATTGATACCTTCCCTAGGCAATGGTTGACTAACACTTTCCCATTGTAAAGTGTTTTGAGCAAGATCTTTTAGGTATTTCCAAGCTTCACCATCATCTTTAGACAGGAATTGACATTGACACATGGTTTCAAGCATCTGTTTTGTTGTGAGATCAATACCCTCATAGATAATTCGGCACAGATCCCATCTAGGGATTTCGTGATGAGGACATTATAAAATAAGATTCTTGAACCGTTCAAAATATTTCCAAAATGGTTCATTGGGAAGTTGGGTAAATTGGAAGATTTCGCTCCAAACACGGCCAGTCTTATGATTGGGATAAAATTTCTTCAGGAATGCTATAACGAATTCATCCCATGTTGAAATAGAATGTGCGGGTGTGTTATAAAGCCACTTCTTGGCTAAATCGCAAAAAGTGAATGGGAGAATACGTAAACGCATAGCATCCTCAGAAAGCTGTGAAGTACCCATCAAAGCACATACGTTTTCGAATTTGGTGATAAAAACGTATGCGTCTTCAGACTCGAGCCCATGAAATTTGGGTAAAAGTTTGATGAAATGAGGTTTAATTTCGAAATTATCCCCATTGGCTGGTGGAATGGAAAGACAAGTGTGAAGGGGACCACATGTAGGGTAGCATCTCTCCTGGAGAGAAATGCGTGGAGGATTCTGCGCACCTGCGGTCGGTGGCAGAGTGGTGTTAAAGTTTGATGGAGTACCGTCCATCTCGGTCGATGTGGTGGGTGGTGGGGAAAAAGAAGATGAAGAAGCACCGACTTCGGAGTCGATAGCAGGAACGCGGACAAGACGAGCACTAGAATCCCGTGTCCAGCCAAGCATACACTAAGCGGGTTTAGCGCAAGTGGCAGCGTGTGTGTTATTTAAAAATTGGTTTGTTTTGAAAAGTGTGTCGGACTTAGACAAATCACACAAAAATGCACAAACAACCCTAGAACTAAGGTTGCCTAGCTCAAGTCTCTAGACCGCTCCAAGACTTCCAAAGGACAAGCCGTAGGATCAATCCTTTACCACCTCTTTACTACCCTTGTGGTCAGGTAAGTGCCAGGTAAGTGGGAGATATCCGCTATACGAATTACCGAAAATAGCGGGCCTAATTAAGTAACCACTTGCCTTAGACACACTTGTCTAGACACCACAAAAGTAATGCGGATAAGCGATAAATTACCCACGACCTTCCTCTGTCCTTAATGAGCGCGACAGTCCTTAGAGTCTTGTCTATATATATTTTAAATTAATGTAGGGTTGATGCGGATGCTAGTTTTGTGATTTGTGGGGCTTAGCAAGGGTGATAAAATCCCCACCTAATCTGGATTTGGTCTTTGCCCCTTAAAGTCCGTTTTAAAATATGCAAAACAAACCAATCACAAAACTTTGCAAAAAGATTTTTGAGCGGCAAAATTTTGCAAAGAATCCTGCAGAAAATATATTTTATTGGATTTTAGAGGAGAGAGAAAGATATAGAAAAGATACCTGAGAAGTTTGAAACCCTAGATTCTCAATTACGCCGCGCTTCCGCCGCCAATACGCTCCTTGTGCCGCGGTTCCGCACGAGAAAGAGGGATCAGGTGATGATTTTTGCTATGTGGCCTCCTGTACTCCTCTGGATCTTAATGAATGTCTATGTCTTTCTGTTTCTTCAAGTCTGTGACTCCAGTTCTAATTGCAAAATTCACACACAAATCGTTAAATATACAATTTGCAGTTTTGTTTTAATTATGATATAGATCGGATAAGAATTCAACACAAATAATAAGAATAAAAAATTACGCACGTATCCCCGGCAACGGCGCCATTTGATTGATCTAGAATTTTAAGTGTGTAGTTAAACCGCAATCAGAACGGTGTCGTGCTTAGCTAGACCGAGGTGAGTACGGGTCGTCCTCTGGGAAACGTGGAACCTTTTATACTTACTTTAGGCGTGTTGAGAAAGAGAGAGGAAGAATAAAGAATAGTAAAGAATGGTTGTAGGATCTAGATCTGCGTTAAACAAGGATGCAAAATATAGATCTAGATTAACTACGGAGGTAAGTTAGTATTAAAAGGGGGCTTGTAGGGTTCATTAGGATTTAATAGTTATGAATGATTAATTAAAAATTACTCTTTTTATCCTTTAATAGATTTAAAACTAGAACGACAGTGATGCATGTAGATTAGGGTTTCTGGAGGAAAAAGGGTTCCCACTCTTAACCCCTATCTAGACATGGAACTCCGTTCATATCTAGCCTCTACCAAAATAATTGTTAATTTAATCTCTAATCGTGGTCGAGACTATCAATGAATTGATAGCGCGCCCAATTAGGATGTTAACTATTCTTTTGATAGAGTTTATAAACTTTATAGGACTTAAAAAGAGTTTAAGGATCTTCATCATCCATTAACTTACCCTAATCCCATGAACCCTAACAAGCGAAGAATTACTCGCGCATGTTGGGATAAGAAGAGATAGAAATCATGAAGAAAATAAAATGCAATAAAATAAACTACCTTTATTAATCAACAAGATCAATTACACTTTGTTCCCTTAGAAAATAATTACAAAATGCTAGTTTGCTTCTCGATCTCTTCTAAGGAGGTTGATGAACCGTTGATGATCAACCAGGATTCTTGAGCCGTCGTGGATTTCGTGATCTCGTCGGTTTGATGATTTTTCCAAGAGGCTCTCGGTCCTTATTTATAATCCCAAAGCCAGAACCCTAGCTGCCTAATTTGGAAGCCAGAGGTTAAGATCTTAACCACCAAAATCCCAACTCCCAACTCATCAAAACCGCGGCGGATTCCCGGCCAATAGGTGGGTTTGGCCGTGGATCCGCGGCCTTATAGGGAGATCTCTTGATTTAGTCTTCTGGAGCTTTATCTTTATGACACGTGGTGATCTTTTTAATCTCTGGAAACTGAAAATCTTTTCTACGTCACTGCCAGACTTGATTTCTTTAGTTTACTTTCTTAATTAGGCAGGTTTGTTCTAACAACTTTGATTTTCTTGATTTCAGCCCTGCAAATTCTGCACAATAACTCAACAAATAATATTAGTAGCGTTTGTTTTATTGAGATATTAACTTAACCATTAAGTATTAGTCAAAGGTATAATATGGTAAGCATATTTAAATGGGCCAAATGTTACATGGATATTATATGCTTATTTTTTCCTACCAAATGTTTAATTATAATATATAAACACATGAAAGTAGTATTTTTACAGATAGACCCTTATATTGTTATATATTATAATAAACACCTTTTATTATATAGAAATAGTAGGAAAAATGTCATATTAAATGTGCAGTTTTATTAACTGAACACCGGGATTTATATCATCTTTACAGAAAACATAAGTCTTATTCTTTATTCCTATCTTTCCTCCAAATATCGATCGTATACCCCTACGTGTGTGTAAAATTTCACCCCTACACTCAAGAATTCAATTCAAGCTATAGTACCCTTACCTTAATACCTAATACTACTTCATTTCGTTAATGATGGACGGATTTGCTCACACTCCTTTCGTGCGACTATTAATGCTTCTTGAGACACTAACAGCCGATTACTGAATGTGTGAGCATAAAGCGTAAATAGCAGTTTCCGGGTCTTGTAATTTATTTATTTATTTTTCTTTTTCTTTATTTTTCTTTTTCAAGACCGGATATATTTTTCAATGATGCTCTTTTGGTGGTTAGTTTTAAATACCGTTTTTTCTTTCATATTAGGCTTTCAGGCAAGAGTATTTCTAGGTATCATCTACCATCCCAAGTTTCAATGTGCGTGTAAGTGCAGTTTGTAGGGTATATACTTTCTGAATTTGGACTCAAGAATATGAACTATTTTTCAGACATATCCTTCAATAAAGTTTTCAATACTTTCCCTTCACCTCGACTTAACTCAAGAACTGAACTCAAGATTGCCTACTTCTAAAAAAACAGCAAGGACATATATTTTCGAAGGTTAAACAGAAAGAGGGTTATTTTTAGGGTTTTCAATTGCTAAGCCTAGGATTTAGTTATTTTGAACGTATCAACTAAATTTTCGGAAGAAAAAAATCTCAGTTACTCTATTAGCTAATTTGACGACAAAGGTTTTTTTTGTAAAATTTTCGATTTTTGTGGGTTTTTAATAAGTATGAAAATGCAAAATATACACATGAATGCGAAGGTAGAAAGCTTACTGAGCACACCCCCAAACATAAACTTGACAGTGCCCACACTGTCAGGCTACACCAAGAGGGTCAAAACTGTCAACGCTCCCCTGTTTTTTTTTTTTACAAAAGAAAAAGCAAACCAAAAATATATATACACAAAAAGGTCCCCTCCAAACTTAAGTAAAACAGTGTTTCCACTGTTTAAGCAGTGAAGTCCAGGATTAAGGGGGAGAACAGTATCGATCTATATAAGGCCTTACAAATGCCAAAAGTTAACACCAACCATTCAAAAAAATTATCGTGATAAAACCCGGGCTAGTGAAAGAATGCGGAGAGGAAAGAAATGGAGAATATGCGAGACCGTGTAGGGATGGAAGCGGCGTACGGTCTCGGTAGAAAAGACAGATGGCGGAAGGGAGAAAGAAATGGAATACGAACTTGAGAGTGGAAATGGATTGAATAAATTAGTACAGTCTGTAATGATCGGAATGAAAGAACGGAGTGTACTAATCTATCAACATGTTGAGAAATGGGGTCAAACCTCTCAAGATTCATAATATGGGTCGACCGGACTTGGTAAACCAGACACAGGAAATGAAGGTGATACGATATCTTGCGAAGTGGGAACGACGGAAAGGATGGAGGAAAATGTTTGAGGAATGGTATCGGTTAAAGATTCAGGAGGTTGTGCACGGTCAATGAAAGGGACATGATGAATTGGAAAATCTGACTCATCTAATAAAACTGGTTCATCCTCAATGCTATCCTCAAGACTCTCCCCAAAATTTAGCTCATCCATGGATTTATCATCAACAATATCTAGACGTATACAGGGTTCGGAAAAAACAGTTAACAGTTCGGGATGATGCCCATACGGAAGTGCAAAGACTTGATGAGAAAAACTCACCAAAACTTCGGGTTCATCATCCAAAATATTCCCATCAAACAAGTGTAGAAGTCAAAGGGATTGGGTATGGTTTCTTGTGAAGTGAAAATCAAATTTCCCCTCAATCAAGTGAAAATCAAATTTCTCAGACACCTCATCAAAAGCATGGATTTCAATCAATTGTGGTTCTAGGATGGAGGTGTAGAAGTCAAAGGGATTGGGTATGGTTTCTTGACAGAGTCCCTTCACAATCAGGTAAATCAAACACTACAAAGTCGCACAACCCATCAAACATTCTATCTTCAATTTGTGATTCATTTGGGGTACTCGACAGACTTTCGAAACCGGAGTTGTGGAAATCAATTTGCAATGGGTAGGTTTGATTTGGAAGGGTGTACTGCACACTCTCACTACTCAAATTCTCAAACTGTCCAATCGCCTCATCATACATTGGAAAATTCGGAGCTAGTTGGAAACTAGTTGCTGGTTTATTAGGTTGTATGAGGGCGACCATTGACGCATTCAAATCCACCATCTGTTGGCACGACGCTACCCAAAATTCTTCCAATGACTGTTCAAGACTAGACATGGGTTGTGAAGGGGTTTCAGTAAAAATTCCAAACTCGTTTAGATACGTAAAACTCCCAAATGGCTGTTCAGAAGAAATGTCTAGAGAAGGTGTAAAAGTCGGGTAAGATTGATAGGAATTGAATGGTCGGACAGGATTAGGATCAACGTTATGATAAGAAGTGTTAGTTATATGTATTCCCTAGAGGCCATTACTATACATAGGATGTATATTGTAGTGGATGCTTGGACATATATAGGGAGGACTTTCTTGCTCGACATGATAGTATGCTATCTGGTTGCTCTTTATCTTAACGTGTACACTGATTGTCTCTCTGTTACATGTTGGTAAAGCCCTTAGGATGTGTACTTGACTACCTGGACTATGATGTGGATCATACTAGTGGGGACATGGTAGTCCATAAGTACATCCTTCAAGGTCCCTAGTCGTGGGTGTATCGAGACGGGGCATCGATATACCAGAGTAGACTAGCGTATACCTTCTCGACCCATACAGATGGGCGATGGATGATCCCATATCCATTGGTGTTTGACATCAGAAATGATATACGGGTGCTCAGTGGAGACTGGGTACACTGGACGGACTCACCGAGAACTCCCAGGTGGTATTATACCTTACGTCAGATGGCAGTTCTCTGGTGACACTGGTACAGGTTAGTCTGTAGACCCGAGATCGTCATAGAGTCTTGTGTGATTCCCACTGTGCTTTGATTTCCACCTTACCACGTCCAAGAGGGTGTGCAAAACGGTGGTTTTTGGGTACAGTCCCGAATCACATGGAGGCAATGAGCGATAGGAGGGGATTCGTCTCTCCCGGTATAGGGAGTTGATGTTGCGCTGTGTTCGATTGGCTATAACCGGAAATCCCTGGCCAGGGTTGCTGAGATTTACTGGTAAGTGTTACCTGTAGTTTCTCGAACTGTTATAGACCTCATATCGACACGACTTATCGAGCTATTGGGGTCTGACGTTTACCACCCCTAGGCAAGATATGCGACATATCAGACGACGAGACCGGACTGTACGGTAAGTGTTACTGGTTTGATTCACAGGAGTGTGAGCGGGCTTGCTCGTCGACCTTCTGATCGCTCAATACCCGGATGGCCATTACGTTTAGCAGACCGCTTGCGGCTTGTGGGTGCTTGATATGATCATCATCTGCTGCCGGCGTATTGACGAGTCTTTAGAGTCCTACACAGAGGTTTCCTGGCTCAAGCGAAATGAAATAGGAGCGCATATGAGATATGTGCGGGACCGAGAATAATATCAGTATGTGATACTGTATTCTATTCTCGCGATTTGTATCATTGGACGGTTATATATGATATAGCCGGGTTACCGAATCAAGTGTTGATTCGATACATTGATACACTTGATATTAGTCGGTTATATGCTATATGACCGGATCATTAAATCAAGTGTTGATTTAATGATTTAATGTATAATTATATATTAGATATATTACTTTACATTAACTAGTATTTGTTCACTTAAAATGGATTTTCTCACTTGATGTGCACATTGTATATGTGATATATTTTTGTGCACTTAATTGTATCATGCAAGTTTGGGTGTGTGTTTACTTTAAACCATGTTTAAGTGAATGGTTAGGGTTTTGTTTATTTACTTATTCATTTATTTATTTATTCATTTATTCATTTTTGGCAAAATGAAAATGGTGGCTAATTTTGTTTCTTTGTTGAAGCTTCATGAAGCTTTGAAAAAGTCTACCATTTTTGTTTCATGCCTAACCTAACCATTCACCTAACCCTAGTTTATTCTCTACACTTAACCATGGTTGCAATATGATAAGGGTCACTTGATTTTCTTTTTAAGTTAATTCATTTTTTCATTTCTTTCTTCTTCTTCTTCTTGATGAAGAAAGAAAAGCTTTCTACAAAAATGTCAAGTGATGAAATCAAGTGAGAAATCCAAATCCAAAGTGAACCCACTTCCTATTTCTTCATCCTCTACCACTTGCCAAGTAGTATAGGGTGTTTTCTTCACAAGTTTCATGACTTGGTGAAGTTGGAGCTTGATCTTGAGTTGCCTCGACGTAGATCATCTTCGGCATCGAAGTCGACGACCTAGCCCGATCATTTCTTCGATGAAACCATCGCGAGAGTCAGGGATCCGATGGGTACAGCGGAGGGACGTCATCACAGAGCTAAGGAAGTGGAGGACCGGATCTACAAAGGTTGTAGTCACATCCCTTTTAGCAGTAAAGTTGTTTACTACTTGTTGTTTCTCCTAATATCTAGTTAACGATCCGTATTAGGGTTTCTCGGCACCGGAAAAATTTGAATTTGGCATGGTTGATGCCTTGTGAGACCTCTATAGTGTGCCTAGGAACCCTACAGTGGTATCAGAGCCTAGCTAGAGCCTTAGGCGATGCGTAGACGATGTTAGAAACTCGATCGAACCCAAAACCCCAATTTTTCAACCTCTCTGGACAATTTTCAAAACTGTGGATTTTTGTGAATTAAAAATTCTCAGAAAATAGAGCAGGAAATTCTAAGAGTTACTGTAGAAAACGAACTCCTAACTCCACTAAAGCGCCGCGGAACCGCGGCATTACCATACTATTAGCGGCGGTTCCGCGGCCGTATGTACTGATTAGAGGTTAATTTTTATACAGTAATGCCCGTATCTATTTCCTCTGTTCTCTGGGAAGTTTTAATCTGCACTCAAGAGTTGAGTTTTCTGGGTTGTATTGGGGACTCGGTGTTTCGATCGGATTGTCTAATTTTGTCTATGTGTTTTTCCGGATAATTTTTGAATATGTTAAACAGTTCGACCGGATATAAATACCCAATTTTTCCCCTGCCGGAAAATTTCCAAGTGTTGGATTTTTCCGTGGTTTAAAGACGTTCTAAGTAGTGCAAGTAACTCGATGGACCCTCTAGAAGACAACAAACCTTAACTCGATTATGCGACCGTCTTGAACTGCCCTTTGAACCTTAGGGTTTGGGGCAGTACGGCATGCCACATGTGAGGCGTTGGCTTGACCCTTCTACGGCTGGACCGTTGGTACTGTGGCATGAAGTGAATGTTCTTAAAACCTATTTCATGTGTTGAGCTGTTTCGGGAAAACTTGGGTGTTCGATTGTTCGATCGGAAAGTTTAACATTTTCTATTTATCCGGAATGTGATACAATATTTGGAATCCACAAGTAGTTATGAGATAACTGAATGAATGTTATAAACATAGCAGTTTAGTCTCACTTGATCGGTTGCCAAGGAATTTTGATGTGATCAAAAGTCCGTCGCAATCACGTAGCGTACGCGGATACTCGTCGGGTAAACTTAATAGACAGCCTCACCCCATAGCCCCGACCAAGTGACTGTAGGAGAACCCCGTCGCCGAAAGTATCCGTTCGGGTGCTCGCGGCAGCGGTGTTCCACCTTGGTGCTCTTCGTCGACGGTATCGGGGGTGCGGCCGTCTACTAAAGTTTGCGATGAGCATTCGATCAGGATGTCGGGAATCTTGTTGAATTACCCGACTTGATATTGAAAAGAGTTTTCGATAAATGAGACTAAAATGCGGGGTTTATAATTGTTAGGCATGCGATATCTAAGTAATTCATTTGATTAGGCATGCGATGTCTAAAGAAGTTGCGGATTCCAACTGTTGTAGTTTTACACTTTCTTTTCTGTGACCGTAAGTGTAATATGTGATATCGCCGGTTTCGTTAATATATGTCAACGACAATTGGGATGCGCATATTTACTTACGTTGATGACATGTGATGTTATGTGTTGCTGGATATGTTATATTGGATCGTCGTGTTTGAATAGCCGGGGTTTTTTATGTGAGATGAGTGTTTTTCATTTTCATTCATGTAAAAACTTGTATGTAATATTCTTTCTTGGGGCACTTCCAGGTTGCGGAAGATGTCACCTTTTGTATATTATTTACTTTTCCGCACTAGGATAGACCCAAGGAGGAGGGCACAAGTAACCGGGTTCTGGAGTCCAGTGGGAGACCAACTCGAGGAGTCGAGTCCGGGTCTCCTAACTCTAGAATTGGTAGGGTTTCTTGCCGCTCTCGTAGGGGTCTAGGGGTGTGGGTTTGGCTATTCATCGCGACCGTGGAATCCGTGTTTTATACTAGCTCGTACTAAAACACGGACGTCCTAGTATATCGAATATTTCATATATGTTTCTTCTGCCGCGATATATGTGATGTGATCATGTGATGTTCTGTGATAGATACTGTATATAGTATATATGATATATTATATAAGCATTACTTATGTTTTACACCCGTGCTAGCCCTGCCCCGCTCTGCCATTAGTTACCTAACCTAACGGTGCACGAGGGGACATCGAGGCGAATGCGGATGGCATAAGTGTACGTCATATTTATCTGTGATGTTTAGGTACTTAATGATGGGACTTCATTAGTATGATTAATGAAAGTAAAAGAAACCTAAAGATGTTGTAGAATCGAATTTCAAAAATAAAACAGGTAGCTACAGTTCTTGCTTTGCACAGCGGTATATATGATATATCCTGCACCTTATTCGATGAGGAAAGGACCGAGATCCCTTCACCGGGAGTGACCCCTTTAGCAAAACTAGAAAAGCCTAAAAAACACTCCATTTTAAAATCATTTGATTCTACAACGATATCAAGTTCATTACGCAATAGCTTTTCAGAAAAACCTGTCGTAGCCCTCCGTCATTTCAGATAAGTACTATTTAGTATTCGTGCTCCGGTAGTTTGGCATGCGTCAAGGCTTAGTGTACGGTAGCTAACTAGTGCTTATCTGCTAGCATACGATACGATTGGATTAGGGTATTCGCACGGCGTTGTTTGGCATGCGTCAAGGGTCGTGCGGGTGGGTTTAATTCAATCAAGAAATGTACGAGTTGAACTTGACTAGCGGACTATGGGTTGTTTGGCATGCGTCAAGGTCATAGCACGCTAGGGGCAAAATATTATCGGGAATTTCAAGTGTTGAAATTTGCAATGAGATTGCATACCTTCTATGAGATAGTTGGATCCCGATACCTGCTGCGAGTAAGAGTTACTCCTGGGAGAGTTTTACACATTACAATTAGCCGATCAAGTAGGTGTCTAGAAAGGTGTTAACGAGGTTACGCCTTTCGGAAAACGAGGCTTACATTAATTAGGTTCGTGCGAAAGCACGGGGAACCTCCCTCAAAGTACCGACATTGGCCTGGCTGAAAGATTGGCGAACTTGTAGCGTGTAATTAATCCCGGCTAGTTTTTCCTTTTAGGGTTTGAAGGAAGATTTGATAAAAACAGTGGGAGCCATCCTGATTAGATAAAATAATAACCAATCTTTTCTTACAAGAGCGCACGCTGAGTGTTTTCTTCTCTCTCTCCAGGTAGCGACCATATCACGCCTTAATCAAGATAATAATACGGATGTATTGACCGAACCCGCTTGTTATACTAAGCTGGGGAACGTTGGTCCCGCTCCAACTTATAATTATTATAAGACAGAGCAGGAAATTGGGGATTACCAGGATTCCCGTGCCGCCCAAACGAAGAAAGTGCATACTGATGCATCATCTTCGGGTGTGTTAATTATACAGAACTGTTTCTCAGTATTCTTTACGTCCTGGATATGAAATACCGGATCAGGATCCCGCATATGTAATTTGTTACATGGGCTACAGATAGGTAAAGAACTGAGAACGGGTGATAAGTTTCATGAGACAGAAAATGGGGCAAGTGTTGTAGCCAAGTCTGTTGGTCACTGTCACCCTGTATTACCTGAATACATTGATTCTGAACGAATGTTATTAGATACCGAACCTGATATACAAAATCATATCAGTCTCTTTATTAGTAAAGAAATGATAAAATTTTGTATTGTTGGATAATGTTTTGAACATTTCCTATATCAAAAGTTGATCTGTTCAGGCACGTTATCTAAAAGCATTAATGTTCTAAATCAAACTACAGTTCTTAGTATACACAACACACACAAGAGGAAGAGTTCAGAAATGAACAAATCCTTCTTGAGGTATTGTAGACTAGGTCATATCAATGCGACCCGACTAGCTGAAGTTACATATAGATGCATATTTAAATTAGTTTGAATTTACATCTTGTGAAACTTGCCAGTCATGTCACAGAGATAAGATGACCACAGCTCTGTTTATTGGAAACAGAGAAAGAGTTAGTAAACTCTTGGGACTGATACATGATAATGTATGTAAGGTCCCCTGTCTACACATGCCAGGACTGGTTCTTTATACTTCATTACGTTCTCTGATGATCTCTCAAGATTCAGACATATGTTCCTATTGAAACACAAGTCAGAACCTTTTGAGGTATTCACTGAATATAAGTTAGAAGTAGAGAACCAATAAGGGTATAAGTATTATGTCCTTTGATGAGATCAAGGAGGAGAATACTTATGCATAGAATTCCTGAACTATTCTAAAGGAGAATGAGATTCTCTCTCAGCATTACTCCTCCGTATACACCATAGCACGATGGTATATCGGGGTGGAGCAATAGCACCCTATATGATATGGTGTGCTCTATGATGAGTACTACTGAGTTTCCTATTTCCTTTTGGGAGTTATGCGCTTGAGAAGCTGCATACCTATTGAATAGGGTTCAAATCAAATCAGTTGCCTACCACTTCATATGTGATATGGAAAGGGAAGAGCCCATATCTTAAGTTAGTTAAGATTTGAGGTTGTCCGGCCTATGTCTAAACGCAAAATCCGGACAAGCTCGAGGCAAGGTCTGTTATGTAGAACTGGAAATGTTCCAGCTATACAAACTGCAGCTGATGATTTGATAGAACCAAAGGATTCAGTAGATTCCAACGAACCTCTGTCTCTCCGCCGATCTAGTAGGGTTCCTCACCCACCTGAGAGTTACTTCGGTTTCTCTATGACAGTGGGAGCGAGAATTGCATCATGAGATGATGACCCAACTAGTTTCGAGCAGGCCATCGAGAGTAGTGACTCTGTAAGAATGGCTGGATGCTTAGCGTCTGAGATGGAATCCATGTACACCAACAAAGTATGGACTTTGGTTGCTATATCTGAAGGGTTAAATCCCCATCAGGAGCAAGTATATCTTGAGAAGATTACTTGGTGTAGATGGAAAAGTTGAGACTTTCAAAGCTAGACTTGTTATAGGTTTTCATCATCAACCAGGCGTGGATAATGATGAAACCTTTTCTGGGGCCTATGCTTAAGTCCATCCAGATCCTACTTGCTACGGCTACATACCATGACTACGATATCTGGTTGTTGGGTGTCATGACAGCTTTTCTAAATGATGTTTTAGAAGAGGGCGTCTATAAGTACACAGCCAGAGGGCTTCGTAAACAGTGGGAGCAGCGGAAACGTGTACAAGATGCTTTATAGGATAAAGCAGGCATCGCAGAGTTGGAACATCTGTTTTGATATAGTAGTCAAATAGTTTGACTTCATCAAAATAGTAGATGAACCTTGTATATACAAAAAGGTAGTAGGGAGTATGGTGGCGATCCTCATAGAGTACGTGGATGACATACTCTTGATAAGAAAGAAGTTTCCCATGCTGCGCTCGGTCAATCTCCGCTTATCACAATAATTCTCCACATAGGATCAAAGTGATACCTACTAAATCCTGGGTTTTGGATCTATGAGATAAATCTAAATGGATGTTAGGATTCTCACTAGATGTAGTGAGATGGTATCAATCGATCCTGGGGAGAATCACTGGAAGTGTTCCAGGGTGATAAGGATGACTGAATGTCAGTCACAGGCATTGTCTTTACCCTTAATAAAGGGATGGTATGTTGGAAGAGTTCCAAGCTAGATACCGTGACATACTAGACGATTAAAGGCAAGATACATCGCTACTTAAGATGCTACCAAAGAGGCAGTCTGGGTGTATATTGGTTCATGAGATGAACTTAGTTCCTCCCATTGTGTGACAATGGAGTTGTGGCTTATGCCAAGGAACGTCCGTCCCATCAGTGATCCAGACATGTTCTAAGGCAGTATCACCTGATCATGGAGTTGGTTGATCTCCAGGGTGATCGAGGATAGGAGAGTAGACTCAGAGGACAACACGGCGGATCCACTCACAAAGGCCTTTTCCCAGAGAGAGACTTTTATGGGATGGTTGAGTATGAGATACTACAACCAGTGCTATCCGATGGCCCTAGTGCAAGTAGGATATTGTTAGTTATATGTATACCCTAGAGGCCATTACTATACATAGGATGTATATTGTAGTGGATGCTTGGACATATATAGGGAGGACTTTCTTGCTCGACATGATAGTATGCTATCTGGTTGCTCTTTATCTTAACGTGTACACTGATTGTCTCTCTGTTACATGTTGGTAAAGCCCTTAGGATGTGTACTTGACTACCTGGACTATGATGCGGATCATACTAGTGGGGACATGGTAGTCCATAAGTACATCCTTCAAGGTCCCTAGTCGTGGGTGTATCGAGACGGGGCATCGATATACCAGAGTAGACTAGCGTATACCTTCTCGACCCATACAGATAGGCGATGGATGATCCCATATCCATTGGTGTTTGACATCAGAGATGATATACGGGTGCTCAGTGGAGACTGGGTACACTGGACGGACTCGCCGAGAACTCCCAGATGGTATTATACCTTACGTCAGATGGCAGTTCTTTGGTGACACTGGTACATGTTAGTCTGTAGACCCGAGATCGTCATAGAGTCTTGTGTGATTCCCACTGTGCTTTGATTTCCACCTTACCACGTCCAAGAGGGCGTGCAAAACGGTGGTTTTTGGGTACAGTCCCGAATCACATGGAGGCAATGAGCGATAGGAGGGGATTCGTCTCTCCCGGTATAGGGAGTTGATGTTGCGCTGTGTTCGATTGGCTATAACCGGAAATCCCTGGCCAGGGTTGCTGAGATTTACTGGTAAGTGTTACCTGTAGTTTCTCGAACTGTTATAGACCTCATATCGACACGACTTATCGAGCTATTGGGGTCTGACGTTTACCACCCCTAGGCGAGATATGCGACATATCAGACGACGAGACCGGACTGTACGGTAAGTGTTACTGGTTGGATTCACAGGAGTGTGAGCAGGCTTGCTCGTCGACCTTCTGATCGCTCAATACCCGGGTGGCCGTTACGTTTAGCAGACCGCTTGTGGCTTGTGGGTGCTTGATATGATCATCATCTGCTGCCGGCGTATTAACGAGTCTTTAGAGTCCTACACAGAGGTTTCCTGGCTCAAGCGAAATGAAATAGGAGCGCATATGAGATATGTGCGGGACCGAGAATAATATCAGTATGTGATACTGTATTCTATTCTCGCGATTTGTATCATTGGACGGTTATATATGATATAGCCGGGTTACCGAATCAAGTGTTGATTCGATACATTGATACACTTGATATTAGTCGGTTATATGCTATATGACCGGATCATTAAATCAAGTGTTGATTTAATGATTTAATGTATAATTATATATTAGATATATTACTTTACATTAACTAGTATTTGTTCACTTAAAATGGATTTTCTCACTTGATGTGCACATTGTATATGTGATATATTTTTGTGCACTTGATTGTATCATGCAAGTTTGGGTGTGTGTTTACTTTAAACCATGTTTAAGTGAATGGTTAGGGTTTTGTTTATTTACTTATTCATTTATTTATTTATTCATTTATTCATTTTTGGCAAAATGAAAATGGTGGCTAATTTTGTTTCTTTGTTGAAGCTTCATGAAGCTTTGAAAAAGTCTACCATTTTTGTTTCATGCCTAACCTAACCATTCACCTAACCCTAGTTTATTCTCTACACTTAACCATGGTTGCAATATGATAAGAGTCACTTGATTTTCTTTTTAAGTTAATTCATTTTTTCATTTCTTTCTTCTTCTTCTTCTTGATGAAGAAAGAAAAGCTTTCTACAAAAATGTCATGTGATGAAATCAAGTGAGAAATCCAAATCCAAAGTGAACCCACTTCCTATTTCTTCATCCTCTACCACTTGCCAAGTAGTATAGGGTGTTTTCTTCACAAGTTTCATGACTTGGTGAAGTTGGAGCTTGATCTTGAGTTGCCTCGACGTAGATCATCTTCGGCATCGAAGTCGACGACCTAGCCCGATCATTTCTTCGATGAAACCACCGTGAGAGTCCGGGATCCGATGGGTACAGCGGAGGGACGTCATCACGGAGCTAAGGAAGTGGAGGACCGGATCTACAAAGGTTGTAGTCACTTCCCTTTTAGCAGTAAAGTTGTTTACTACTTGTTGTTTCGCCTAATATCTAGTTAACGATCCGTATTAGGGTTTCTCGGCACCGGAAAAATTTGAATTTGGCATGGTTGATGCCTTGTGAGACCTCTATAGTGTGCCTAGGAACCCTATAAGAAGGTGATTGGAATTGTTGTCCTAACAAATTTGAATTGATGAAAGGAGTGAAACATTGGCTACAAGATTGTTCAATTCTGTCGGCAATGGACATGGGTTTCGGAGTCGCAACATGACTCTCAAAAGAGGTATCAACGTAAGAAGGTAGGGGAGGTTGAAACGGTTAATACGAAGTAGATTGCAGAGTCCAATCATTTGTCCTAAATGCGTCTATCTGATCTCTCAACGAAATTTTGGGCATGGATGGATCGTTCGAAGTTCGGCCAAAGCAAGAACCGTATGAAGAAATGTCTGCTTGCGGGTACCAAAGTTCAGCAAGAGTTGGTCGTTTTGGGGTACCCATGTTATGAAAAGAGTGGAGGGTGTAAAGTGAGTTAATGTTTATAAATTTTTGAACTTTTGTTTTTTTTTTTTGTTTTTATTTTTTTGTTTTTTGGAGTTTTTGAAATTGTTTGTTTGTTTTTGAAAAATATGGAATTATGGGACTAAACTTTACACAAGCACAAACACAAACACAATATGCACAAACAACACCTAGAGCTAGAGTTTTCAAAGTCCAACTAGACCACTCCTAGACTTCCAAGCGATAAGTTGCAGGATAACCCTCGAATCGCCTCTCTACTGGCAATTGAGGCTAGGTAAGCACAAGTGAGGTAAGGAGGGTTCCGCTCATGAATCACCGTGAGACGGGCTTTTTAAAATTACCTCCTCACTTGTCTAGCCTAGGCACCACAAAATCAAGTTTAGATAAACGACTGATTCCCCGCAACCTTCACTTGTCCTAAATGAGCGCGACAAGTCCTTATAGGTTTGGTCAAGATATTTTTTATTAACTCAAGGTGATGTGATTGATTCAAAAGTTTGTAGATCGATTTCTTCATGATTTTTAAAAGAAAAGATATTAGTAAAGAAGAAGCGATGTTTTAATCGTGTAATAACCGCAATCAATAACGGTGTCTGCTTGTAGCGAGCGCTAGTGAGTACGGGTCGTCCTCTGGGATTCGTGTATTTGATCACTCTTGCTTTAGATGAGTCGAAAGAAATACTAAAGAAAATTCAAGAAAATGATTCAAGATTTAGTTGATGAAATATTTTCAAGAAAATCAAGAAAGAGTTTAAGATTTAGTAATCAAGAAATGTCCAAGATCAATTTTAGTTATTAAGAAAATTGAAGAATGGCTTATAGGATTCGATAGGAATTAGTAGCAATGATGAATACTAATAATGACTCATCTTATCTATTGATGAATTATAGCTAGGTTGATTGCAATGAATGAAGATTAGGGATCTATTGAATAAACTAAGGTTTCTCCTTCACTATCCCTTGTCTTTTCATTGATCACCATTCAAATCTAGCCTTTAGCAAAGAAAATCATCAATCATTTAATCCCAAATTGCAACGAAATTATCAAGAACGGTGATCTCACTCCAAATTTGGTCATTGATGATTCTTTTTCCTATAGTACATAATTCTCATAAGACTTAAGATAAGTATAGGATTTCCTCACCATTTGATCTACTAAATTCCTTCGAATCCTTAGCAAGCAGAGATTTACTCACGCATCATGAAAATAGAAGAATCAACAATTAGATATTTCATAATGTGAAAATTTAAAGAAAGTGAGATTGAAAAAATGATCACCTTTATTATTCAACTTCGAATTACACTTCTCAATTCGAGATTACAAGAAAGAATGCTCTCGATCACTCCCTTGAAGAGGTAATTTCTCTGTCGATCTTCGCTTTGCTCGATCACTGTAAGACTTGGACCTGTCGAGGACCTCTTGCTCTTGATGACGATCGAGTTCGCGTTAAGGATCTTGAATGTCGTCGCTCGATATTGTTCTCAACGATTCTTGATTTTTGGATCTTGATTTGGAGTTGGTGTTGGAATCACAAGTTGTGTCACTCAACTTATGCAATAATTGTGTAACTAAAAATTCAGTAACCCTCAAAATGAAGGCTTAGGTCTTTTATATAGCCCTTCACCAATCTTCCACTAGAAGCTAGGTCAATCTTCCCCAAGAAGCTAGGTAGTTGTAGGGAAACTTCTAGAATAAGGTAGTTGTCAAGCTTCCTCGAAAAGCTAGGTTGTTATAGGGAAGTTTCCAGAACAAGTTTTTTACAATGGAGCGTCTTCAAGAAGCTAGGTTGTTGGAATGAGGCTTCTGGAGAATTGTCGTCACCGGAGCCCCAAACTCGGACGCGGATCCACGGCAGATCGACCTGACTCGGCCGCGGATCCGCGGCCGTTTGGTGAGATTGATGCTTCATATTTTCTTTGTATTCTGGTGTTGACCAATTGGTGTTCAGGTGATATCTAGAATCTTTAAATCCCTTCTAAATCTCTTCCATATTTTAACTCTTTGATTTCTTGTATTTTGTCGACGAATTTGTGATTCCGATATCTGTCCTGAGATAATTTTTTGCACAAAATCTCAATGAAGAATGTTGAGATATACAATATCATGCGTGAAATAATAAACACACAATTTCCTTCCAAAATGTTGATTATAATGTATAACACGTGGTAATTGATATTTTCCAGAAGAACTTGTAATACGTGTTATATTTATAACAAACATTCTTAGATGATTAGAAAAGTGAAGAAATTGTTATGTTAAACATTGCAATATTTTCGACTGAACAAATTCCTCCAAACTTGACTTTGATCCTCCTGAGCAAACTTCTTTTATTCAAGAGAAGGAGAAAATAGAAAGAAAGAGAAAAAATAACTAGCGTACTTTCGTAGGCAACACGATTGCACTGAGCACGTGCAACAAGCCTTTAAACCTCTAGGTGTCCCTAGTAGGAGATATGTTGTCTCCTGAGGGTTTTCAGCGGATTGCACCCATAAAATCCTATAATAAAAGAAAGACTGTGGAAGTTACATATAAAGATAAGAATTATAAAAGAAAGAGCTTGAAAATCAGAGTTTCCAACTACACTAGCTTTTCGGTTGTCATGAGCCCTATCTTAATAGTCATGAAAAGATATTAGAAATTACATCATCCCTCAATAAAACATCATCTTTATTCTTCATCCCTACCTTTCTTCCAAACACCGATCATATACCCCTACGTGTGTGTAAAAGACATCCCTACACTTGGAGAATTCAATTCAAGCTATCATACTCTTGTCCATCTACCTCAGTACTTTTTAGTCGGTGAATATTTTAGATGGAATTGCTCACACATTTTTCATGTGACCGTTAATACTTCTTGAGGTACTAACCGACCGATTACTAAATGTACTCACATATTAGGCGTAATTAACAATTTTCTCGTCTTGCAACACCTAAGGCTTAGCAGTGACTTCCAAACCAGTTGGTCTAAGGCACTAGGTGATGAAGCACCCTCGCTATAATTTTTTA
The DNA here is from genome assembly GCA_030015575.1 of Agapanthus africanus. Classification (NCBI taxonomy): domain Eukaryota; kingdom Viridiplantae; phylum Streptophyta; class Magnoliopsida; order Asparagales; family Amaryllidaceae; genus Agapanthus; species Agapanthus africanus. The sequence continues at coordinate 175,609,476 of CM057350.1, read as the reverse complement.
TGCTGTCTTGGTGATTACAAAACCAGTGTTCATTGTTCTTCACCATTTTATACTTTTATACTTCATTTATTATTTTCTTCGTACTTTTGCTTTTAAACAAGAGCATTTCAAGGTATCCTCTACTATCCCGAGTTTCAAGACGTGTGTAAGTGCTCATTGTAGGGTATCAACGTTCAAATGTTTGGCTTCCAGAATAGGAACTATTTTTCAGACTTATTTTTATTCTCAGATTAGTGACTTCTTTCATCTTACTAACCCTTGGGACAATGGCTCATAACTACTTATTACTAGTTTCGTTTAAGAAAGTATCTAACTTTCTTGGTTTTCTTAAATTCTTCCAATCTTTTAAATGTAATTTTTCACTTTCTAACTTTCACTATAAAAGAAATTTTTTTGAAAATTTTGTGCTTATACAAAGTGTAATGCAAAGTAATGTGTAAATAAGCACAAACCTCCCCCAAACCTGTTTACAGCAGTGTCCTCACTGTTGTCATCTTTTAAATCTCAAAAACTTGTAGACTTAGGAGAAAAAGTTATTAACAGGGACAAGAATGACTAAACGTGAAAACTGCCCCCAAACTTATTTTTGGCTCACAATTTTGTATACAACTTTCATTTTCATGAGCCAAAAATATAACCCCCCCCCCAAAGTTGAGTTAAACAATATTAAACTTTTAAAATCATAAGAGGGGGGTAAAATTATTGGTCAATGCAAAACTTTAAAAAAACCAAAAGTCAACACCAACCATTCGAATATTTTATCAATGTAATGCACCGGTTGGTGGAAGAACATGTTATATAGAGCCAAGAAGAAGTGGGGAAGAGATAAGTGGTGGTATGGAAAGGGTTTGCGTCTCGATTTGGAGAGAAGACACAATGAAAATGATGGATTACTCGCATTCTTATAATTGTCAAGAAGAAGGGGTGATGGTTCAACTTCTTTGTTTTGGAGTTTATTCATCACAACTCCCGTGTTTTCTAAAAATGCGAGTTCATCAGCGAAAATTTCTTCAAAGCTTTCATCGATACCCTGAAGAATAATCTCATCAGAAAGAATGGGATGATACTCAGACTCCATAACAGGTTCATAATCAGTGTTAGACGTTGACCCGGAAAGCTCGAAAGAAGGGTCCGTATGTGTATAATACATAGCCGGGTCAAATAACAACGAACTAAGGGAGTCTGGATCTGTATTGTGAAGCTGTTCTAATTTGCTGCTGTCGATATCCATTAATTCGACAGAACATACTCGAGCATGAGGTTCGGAGGGTTGACTTCCCAACTTGTAAATGTTAAGCTCAATTGACCTATTTCCGAAGGATAGGTTCATAGAGCCGTTTCGACAGTTGATTACAGCGTTGGAAGTAGCTAAAAATGGTCGATCGAGAATCACCGGAATTTGATTCCGTGGGTTCACTACAGGCTGTGTGTCTATAACAATAAAGTTCACAGGGAATATAAATTACCCGACTTTTATCAACACATCCTTGAGCTCACCCCTAAGTTGGGTGATAGATCTATCGGCCATCTGTTGTGCACGGGGTTTAACTCTCCGATACCTAATTGCTCATAGACAGAATATGGAAGCAAGTTAACACTAGCGCCTAAATCGAGTAAAGAACGATTGATATTTTTACCCCCAATAGAAATAGAGATTGTAGGACAGCCAGATTCCTTACGTTTCTTGGGTAATTGTTGTGTAAAAGCTGTGCTTACATTACTCGACATGAATACCTTTTTGGGCACTTGAGTTTTTCTCTTCCTAGTGCACAAGTTAAGTATTTTCGCATAAGCCGGAACTTGTTGGATAGTATCTAAGAGAGGAATATTTATGTTAACTTGCTTAAATATTTCCACAATCTTCTCCATTTGTGCGTTAGGATTGTTGGGCCTTAACCTATCTGGAAATGGAGCTTTATCAATAAGTGTTGGGTCCAAAATTTGTGGAGAAGTTGTGGAGGTGGAATCGATCCCAAAATTGGAGTGGGGATCATCTTATGTTGACTCGAGGAGGTGGGCGGAGGGTTCAAGCCTTAGGGAAAACGGAGAATAGGCTCGGAAGAAGAAGGTAAACTAGACGAAATAGGGTAAGAAGTAGAAGTGGAAGCCGGGGTGTCATTGATTATTTCATCATTATCGGTATCAATCTGTTCACCCACATAGTTATTCAACACTCTTCCAGATCTCAACGTGGTAATAGCACTCACATCATGTGAGTAGTCATGATTAGGTAGGGGTTGAGCTGGAAGTTTCCCTTTCTCTCTAGCACTCATTTCAGCGTTTAATCGTGCAATTTGTGCTTCCATCGATTTAATACTCTCACCATGGGAGACGGGGTCCTTCTTTATATTATCGACAGAAGACTTTATCTCAGCCGAAACTTGCATGAAATTTTTCAGAAACAAATTCATGATTTGTTCGAGTGAAGAGGAATTATCGGTACCGGCCAATTGCAAAGAATTATTATATGGTGCAAAAGTGTTGGCCGGATTTTGAAATGTTTGTAGTTGAAAGGGGTGCTGACTCAGTTGTGGTGGTTATTGTTGCTATAGAAGAAGTCTTTGATAATTGCTTTGGTCTGGAACCGTATTTTGAGTTTGGTGTTGGTTCCAAGCAAAATTAGGGTGATTCCTCCAACCCTGATTGTACGTAGAAGAATAAGGATCGTTTCTATGTTGCCGCTGAAAAGCAGCATTAGTGTGTTCTTGACCTTGAAGCGGAGAATTCAAAGTACATTCTTCTGTCAAATGTGATGGGTTGGAATAGCAACCACACACAGTTTTGGGGAGTGTGTATTGGTTTAGGGAGGCTGAAGAGATTATGTTTTCTATAGCGTCGAGTTTCCTTTGCATTCAGCCATTTCGGCTTTCATTGCGATAGAAATATCGAGCTGATTGATACCTTCCCTAGACGATGGGTGACTAACACGTTCCCACTGCATAGTGTTTCCAGCAAAATCTTCCAAGAATTTCCAAGCTTCACCATCGTCTTTAGACAAGAACTTACCTTGACACATGATTTCAAGTATCTGCTTTGTAGTTGGATTAATGCCCTCATATATAATGCGGCAAAGATCCCATCTACTGATTCCGTGATGAGGACATTGGATAAGCAGATCCTTAAATCGTTCAAAGCATTTCCAAAATGGTTCATTGGGAAGTTGGGTAAATTGGAAGATCTCGCATCGAACGCGGGCGGTCTTATGATTGGGATAAAATTTCTTAAGGAATGCTATGACGAATTCATCCCAGTTTGAAATAGAGTGTGCAGCTGTGTTATAAAGCCATTTTTCGACTAAATCGCACAAAGTGAACGGGAGAAGACGTAAACGCATAACATCCACAGAAAGTTATGAAGTGCCCATCATAGCACATACATTTTCAAATTTGGTAATAAAAAGGTATGCATCTTCAGACTCGAGCACATGAAATTTGGGTAACAGTTTGATAAATTGGGGTTTGATTTCAAAATTATCCCCGTTGGCTGGTGGTATGGAAAGACAGGTAGGAAGGGGACCACGTGAAGGGTAGCATCTCTCTTGGAGAGAAATGCACGGTGGATTCTGCGCACCTGCGGGCGGTGGCAGAGTGGTATTATTAAAGTTTGATGGATAACCGTCCATCTCGGTCAATGTGGTGGGTGGTGGGGAAAAAGAAGATGTAGAATTATCGACTTCGGAGTTGATAGAATAAACGCAGAAAAAACAGGCACTAGAATCCCGTGTCCAGCCGAGCATGCACTAAACGGTTTTAGCGCAAGTGGCAACTTATGTGATAATTAGAGAAAGTGGTTTGTTTTGAAAAATATGGATTTAGAAAAATCACACAAAAAATGCACAATCAACCCTAGATCTAAGGTCACCTAGATCAAGTCACTAGACCGCTCCTAGACTTCCAGAAGACAAATCGCATGATAAATCCTCTACTGCCTCTTTATCCCTCCTGTGTCCAGGTAAGTGCCAGGTAAGTGGGAGGTATCCGCTACGTAAGTAGCGGGCCTAATTAAGTAACCACTTGCCTTAGACACACTTGCCTTAGACACCACAAAAGAAATGAGGATAAGCAGTAGATTACCCATGACCTTCCTCTGTCCTAATTGAACGCAACAGTCCTTAGAGTCTTGTCTAGATATTTTTTAGTTAATGAAGAGTGATGTGGATGCTAGTTTTGTGATTTTTGTGGATTAGGAAAGGTAATGAAATCCCCACCTAATCTTAATTTGGTCTTTACCCCTTAATTTCCGTATTAAAATATGCAAAACAACCAATATCAAAACACGCCACAAGAATTTTTTTTAAGCGGCGAATTTTTGCAAAGAATCCTGCAGAAAAGTTGTTATTGGACAAGATCAGAGGAGAGATAAGAAAGTAGAGAATATACCATAGAAAATTGAAGCAGTGATTCCCCAACTCAACGGCGGTTCCGCCGCAAAAACCAGGTATCCGCCGTGGTTCCACGGTGGAATGGAGGAGTTAAGTGATGTAATTTTTACTGTAGCTTCCTTTGCTCCTCTGGAATCTTTAGAACGTCTCTGAATCTTGATCTCTCTGCTACAGTTATGCCAGATTCCCTCGCAAAAATTCAAACACTAATCGTTAAGCACACGATGCGATTTTGATTTAAATTTTTGATGGAATAATAATATTTCAACTCAAATAGCAAGAACGAACAAATTACGCACGCATCCCCGGCAACGGCGCCATTTTATTGATTCAAAAGTTTGTAGATCGACTTCTTCGTGATTTTTAAAAGAAAAGATATTAGTAAAGAAGAAGCGATGTTTTAATCGTGTAATAACCGCAATCAATAACGGTGTCACTTGTAGCGAGCGCTAGTGAGTACGGGTCGTCCTCTGAGATTCGTGTATTTGATCACTCTTGCTTTAGATGAGTCGAAAGAAATAGGAAAGAAAATTCAAGAAAATGATTCAAGATTTAGTTGATGAAATATTTTCAAGAAAGAGTTTAAGATTTAGTAATCAAGAAAATGTCCAAGATCAATTTTAGTTATCAAGAAAATTGAAGAATAGCTTGTTAGATTCGATGTGAATTAGTAGCAATGATGAATACTAATAATGAATCATCTTATCTATTGATGAATTATAGCTAGGTTGATTGCAATGAATGAAGATTAGGGATCTATTGAATAAACTAGGGTTTCTCCTTCACTATCCCTTGTCTTTTCATTGATCACCATTCAAATCTAGCCTTTAGCAAAGAAAATGTTAGTTATGTGTGTGCCCTAAAGGCCATTATTGTACATATGATGTATATTATAGTGGATGCTTGGACATATATAGAGAGAACTTTCTTGCTCAACATGATAGTATGCTATCTGGTTATATTTATCTTAACATATAGACTGGTATTTATACTGTCTTGCTCTCATATGTTGATAAAGCCCTTAGGATATGTACTTGACTACCAGGGCTATGATGGAGATCATACTAGTGGGGCCAGGGTAGTTCACAAATACATCCTTTAATTGTTCCTAGTCGAGGGAATATCGAGACAGGGCATAGATATTCCAGAGTAAACTAGCGTATGCGCTTCTTGACCCATATGATGGGCGATGGATGATCCCACATCCATTGGTGTTTGACATCAAAGATGGTATACGGGTACGTAGTGGAGACTGGGTACACTGAACAGGACTCGCCGAGAACTCCTATGTGGTAGTATACCTATCGTCAGATAGCAGTCCTCTGGTGACACTGGTACAGGTTAGTTTGTAGACCCGAGATCGTCATAGAGTCTTGTGCGGCTCCCACTGTGCTTTGATTTCCTTCCTACCACGCTCAAGAGGAGTCGTGTAAACATGTGGATTTTGGGTACATTCCCGAGTCGTATGGAGGCAATGAGCGATAGGAGGGGTTTCGTCTCCCGGCATTGTGGGTTGATGTTGCGCTATGCTCGATTGGCAATAACTGGAAGTCCCTGACCAGGGCTGATATGGAAATCTACTGATAAGTGTTATCAGTGGTTTCTCGACCTATTATGAGCCTCACATCGGCATGACTTATCACGTTACTGGGGTCTGACGATTTCTACCCCTGGACATGATATGCGACATATCAAACGAAGAGACCGGACTGTACTGTAGTGTTACTGATAGGCTTCATGGAGACTGTGGGCAGGCTTGCTTGTTGATCTTCATATCGCTCTGTTACGTCCAGCTAGTACCGCTGACGGCTTGTAGGTGACTGATATGATCATCACCTACTGCCGGCGTATTGACGAGTCTTTAGAGTCCCACACAGAAGTTCCCTGGGTCAAGTGAAACGAAGTAGGACACATATGTGATATGTGTGTGGGCCTGATTAAATACGAGTATGTGATACCGTATTGTAATCTGGCAGTCATCTGTTATCGGTGCGGTTATATGTGATATAACCAGATTGTCGAATCAAATGTTGATTCGATAATGTGATGTACAGATAAATGATATTAGTCGGTCATATATAATATAACCGAATTATTAGATCAAGTGTTGATTTAATAATGTAATATAAATTATATATGATATAATTATATATTAACTAATATCATTAGCTCACTAATTAATCTTCATTAAATATATATTAATATGTATGATATATATATATTAAAATGAAGCATAGCATTTTCTTTTCTATTTTGTGAAAATAGAAATGAGGTGTAAAGTTGAAGCATGGTTGCAAGCATGGGTTATATACTTGTTTATTCATTCTTGACTCACTATTCAAGTATGGTTGCAATTTAATATTGTATAATTCCATGCTTGAATGAGTGAGGGGTCTTGGCTTTTGATTCATTCTTGCTCATTCCAAAAGACTTAGCCATTTTTCTCTCATGCTTGCTCTTGCTTCTTCTTCCTCCTCTTGATTTTCCTCAAGCTTCAACTCTCACATGTGATGTGAATCATGAAGCTTGAGCACAAATTAGTGAGCTCTTAACATCCCCTACTTCATCATCTCACACCATTTTAGCAAATTAGTGTGATGTGTTTCATACACTAAAGGGTTTAGTGTAGTGGTAGCTTGAACTAGTAGGAGCTTCGAGGTGGTTCATCTTTGGCGCGAAGGCTACGAAGGAAGCTTGTTCAAAGTCTTAAGGGAAGCCTTATGGAGTCGCGGGAGTACTACACAGAGCAAGTGAAGAGAAGGACCGTCTATAAAGGTTGTATTCTTGATCCTTTTAGATGTAAAGATGTTTGCATTCTATTCCGACTAAATCTCTAGTTAACAATTCTAGTGTAGGGTTCTTTGTAACGACAAAATTTTTAAAACGGCATGCACGATGCCCCCCGAAACCTTGTTGTCGTTGCTAGGAACCCTTCAGAAAATCATCAATCATTTAATCCCAAATTGCAACGAAATTATCAAGAACGGTGATCTCGCTCCAAATTTGGTCGTTGATGATTCTTTTTCCTAAAGTTCATAATTCTCATAAGACTTAAGATGAGTATAGGATTTCCTCACCATTTGATCTACCAAATTCCTTCGAATCCTTAGCAAGCGGAGATTTACTCACGCATCATGAAAATAGAAGAATCAACAATTAGATATTTCATAATATGAAAATTTAAAGAAAGCGAGATTGAACAAATGATCACCTTTTTTATTCAACTTCGAATTACACTTCTCAATTCGAGAATACAAGAAAGAATGCTCTCGATCACTCCCTTGAAGAGGTAATTTCTCCGTCGATCTTCGCTTTGCTCGATCACCGTGATACTTGGACCTGTCGAGAATCTCTTGCTCTTGATGACGATCAGTTTTGCATAAAGGATCTTGAATGTCGTCGCTCGATGTTGTTCTCAACGATTCTTGATTTTGGATCTTGATTTGGAGTTGGTGTTGGAATCACAAGTTGTGTCACTCAACTTGTGTAATAATTGTGTAACTAAAAATTCAGTAACCCTCAAAATGAAGGTTTAGGTCCTTTATATATCCCTTCACTAATCTTCCACTGGAAGCTAGGTCAATCTTCCTCAACAAGCTAGGTAGTTGTAGGGAAACTTCTAGAATAAGGTAGTTATCAAGCTTCCTCGAGAAGCTAGGTTGTTGTAGAGAAATTTCCAGAACAAGATTGTTACAATGGAGCGTCTTCAACAAGCTAGGCTGTTGGAATGAAACTTCTGGAGAATTGTCATCACCGGAGCCCCCAACTCGTCCGTGGATCCGCGGCAGATCGGCCTGACTCGGCCGCGGATCCGCGACCGTTTGGTGAGATTGATGCTTCATTTTTTCTGTGTATTCTGGTGTTGGCCAATTGGTGTATAGGTGATATCTGGAATCTTTAAATCCCTTCTGAATCTCTGACAAATTTTAACTCTTTGATTTCTTATATTTTATCGACGAATTTGCGATTCCGATATCTGTCCTGAGATAATTTTCTGCACAAAATCTTAATGAAGAATGTTGAGATATACAATATCATGTGTGAAATAATAAACACACAATTTCCTTCCAAAATGTTAATTATAATGTATAACACGTGGTAATTGATATTTTCCAGACGAACTTGTAATACGTGTTATATTTATAACAAACATCCTTAGATGATTAGAAAAGTGAAGAAATTGTTGTGTTAAAGATTGCAATATTTTCGACTGAACATGATGCGAATGCATTTTGTGATTTGTGGGGTCTTAGGAAGGGTGATGAAATTCCCACCCAATCTTAATTGGTGTTCAAGCCCCTTAATATCCGTATTATAATATGCAAAGCGGTAAACAAACAAAATCTAAAACAACAAAAAAAATTATTGGGCGGCGGCGCAATCTGTGCAAAGAAACCTGCAGAAAATACAATTCAGTGGAGTTCAAAGAGGGGCTAAGAGTAAAGAGAAGGGCTGTAAAAAAAATTGGGCTCTGAAACCACAATAGGACCACGGAACCGCCGCTAAAACCAACCTTTGACCGCGGTTCCGCGGTCAAAATGTTGAGTTTGGGCTTGAACTTTGGGCCCTACACTCCCCTTGTTCCGTACACTAGAATAAAAACTTCTGTTTCTTGATTCGATTACTGTACTTGCTCCAGATAGCCTGCACACTTGCACATAAAAAACATCAAAAATGATAAAATGTTTTTTTATTATTATATTTTTTATATATACAAAAAAATATTAACCCGAATAATAAGAAAGAAATACGTTACCGTCTCCCCGGCAACGGCGCTATTTGATTGTTAGCGGAAACGCGATATGTTTTATGATATGCGTTATACTCTGTTCTCTGCTTACCGCAATCAAGACGGTGTCATTTTGCAGCTAGCCGGTTGAGCATGGGTCTATCCACAGGGAGATGGTTGTATATCCGTTCTTGTCTTAGACGAATAAATTAAGAATGTATATGTGTTATGTTCAAGCCTATCCTAAGTGATCGTATTTATATTCAAATAAGTTTATTAGGGTTAAGATTGGTTAGTAGAGTTAGAATTAGTTTTGTGTTTGTAGCGTGTTTTTCGTCACCCCATTGAAATGGGAATACGCGTGCGCTTGTCAGGCGCATTACAGATTCCCCCTGTCTAGGGTAGGCTGGGGTTTATTGATTGTGGGGATCCGAATCTCCGGCAGCCACGAACTAAGCTGCGGTTAATTACCCCTCGTCTTTGGAGCGAGGGAAACTCCGATTGATGGGTTAAACTGGTTATGCGAACTCAATGCTATGCATTGGTGTGTGTGTGTGTTTAACATATTACAATGGAGACATGTTCATTTTGTTTTGTTCCATTTGTAAAAAAGAGGATATATATATATATATATAAATATTTGGAGAAATGTTTTTTCTTTAAAAATATTATTTATAATTTATTTTTATTTATTTATTATTATTATTTAAATAAAAAGATTTAAAAAAAAGAGGGCTCCCCCACTCACGTGAGGGGAGGAAAGAGGCTCCCATTTAGTGGGAGCCTCTCCCTCACGTTGGGGGGGGAGGGAAAGGCTCCCACAAAATGAGAGCCTCCCCGATCACGTGAGGGGAAAAAGGCTCCAACTAAATGGGAACCTCCACCTCACGTGATGGGGGGAGAAAGGCTCACATTTAATAGGAGCATCCCCCTCATGTGAGGGGAGGGGAAGGCTCCCACTGGGTGGGAGCCTCCCTCTCACGTGGGGGACTCCAAAATAAATTTTTTTTAATTATTTTTTTTTACATGGAGTTCAACTCCAAAAGAATATTTTAAATGGAGTTAAACTCCAAAACAACTTTAAATGTGGAGTTAAACTCCAAAAGAATTTTAAATGAAGTTAAACTCCAAAAAGATTTTAAATGGAGTTCAACTCCAAAACGATTTTTATTGTGGGGTTAAACTCTAAAAGAATTTTATTGTGGAGTTCAACTCCAAAATGATTTTTATTGTGGAGTTCGACTCCAAAAAAGGTTTTAAATGGAGTTCAACTCCAAAAAGATTTTTATTGTGGAGTTAAACTCCAAAAGAATTTTAAATGGAGTTAAACTCCAAAAGAATTTTTTTTATTATGGAGTTGAACTCCGAAAGAATCTAAATGGAATTAAACTCCGAAAGAAATTTTTTTTTAAATGTAGTTAAACTCCTAAAAAGAGTGGGAGCTTCTCTCTCTCATGTGAGAGGGAGAAAAGGGGGCTCCCAAAATGGGAGCCCCCCTCACATGAGAGGGAATAAAGGGGCTCCCAAAATGGGAGCCTCCCACTCACATGAGAGGGAACACTCACATGAGAGGGAGCATCCCTCTCATATGAGAGGAAGAAAGGGGCTCCTAAAATGGGATCCTCCCACTCACATGAGAGGGAGCCTCCCCCTCACATGAGAGGAAGAGTTTAACTTTATTTATTTATTTTGATGGAGTTAAACTCCAAAAAAAAAAATTGGAGTTAAACTCCCAAAACAGTTTTATTCGGAGTTAAACTCCAAAAAAAAGGTTTTTATTATAGAGTTAAACTCCAAAATAATTTTATTTGTGGAGTTAAAGTCCAAAAGATTTTCTCCTTTCTCTTTTGAGAAGAAACCCAAAATGGGTTCTCTTGAATCTCCAAGATTTAGATCTTGGATGATAAAAAAGAGACCATTTTTCTTCTCTTGATGTAGTCTTGGAAGGTGGGTTCATGGTAAAACTTTGTTTAGTTTTAATAAAAGGAAGAGCTAAGCTATTGATTTAATTGGAAAATGAAAAGGAAGAGGAAGAACTTGGAAGAGAGAGGATGGAGGCACAAACCCTAGTTTTTTGGGAGAATGAATTGTATGCTTTATTTCATTATAATGTTGCCTTTTATAGGCTTACAAATTTACATATAGCCTATTGGGCTTTACAAAATGGCATTTTGCCCATCTCATGCCTCAAGTGCTCATTTCTTTTGCACATGAGTTATGGGCTTTACAAAAATTTGGCTTTATGCCTACTTTGCTTACATTCATGCATAAAAAAATTGCATCAAAATTATTTATTACATGATTTTTATTTTGGCATGAGGGAGGCTGGCCGCGGGGCTCGACTTGGGCATGGGCCCACTTGAGCTGGGCTTGGGCCCGCTTACTTAGGGTTGACTTTGACTTTGTCTTGGTCAACTGGGGTGCAATTTTTGACCCCAACAAAGTGCCCCCCACCAATAAATGCACACCACATATATGAGTCATGTGCATGAAATTGATGGATCTTCTTTCGCGTGGAGGCGACTTGCTTTGGTTCCCGTTTTTTAGGAAGCTGGCACTGCCCTTTTTACGACATGGACGGTCGACGCTTGACGCGTCTCCGAGACGGAGTGTCTGTGGTAGACGTTTCCCCGGCACAGAGCGATTTGGTTCCCGCTTTGTGGGAAGCTGGCACTGCCCTTTTTACGACATGGACGATCGACGCTTGACGCGTCTCCGAGACGGAGTGTCCGTGGTAGACGTTTCCCCGGCACGGAGCGATTTTGTTCCTGCTTTGTGGGAAGCTGGCTCTGCCCTTTTTACGACATGGACGTTCGACGCTTGACGCGTCTCCGAGGCGGAGTGTCCGTGGTAAACGTTTCCCCGGCACGGAGTGATTTGGTTCCCGCTTTGTGGGAAGCTGGCACTGCCCTTTTTACGACATGGACGGTCGGTGCTTGATGCGTCTCCGAGGCGGAGTGTCCGTGGTAGACGTTTCCCCGGCATGGAGTGTCGCTGGTTGATTCCGAGCCGAAGCATAATTCCGACAGGGAAGGAAGATACACCGAGGCGAAGCATGATTTCGACATGGGGTACACTCTTAGACGAAGCATGATTCCGACGCAGAGCTTATTGGTCGACTTGATTTCGAGGAGGAGCTTAATTCCAACGAGGAGGTCGCTGGTTGATTCCGAGCCAAAGCATAATTCCAATAGGGAAAGCAGATACACCAAGGAGAAGCATGATTTCGACACGGGGTACACTCTAAGACGAAGCATGATTCCGACGCAGAGCTTGTTGGTCGACTTGATTCTGAGGCGGAGCTTAATTCCGACGAGGAGGTCGCTGGTTGATTCCGAGCCGAAGCATAATTCCGACAGGGAAGGCAGATACACCGAGGCGAAGCATGATTTCGACAGGGGTGCACTCTAAGACGAAGCATGATTCTGACGCAGAGCTTGACATTCTGACCGAAGCATAGTTTCGATGCAGTGGTTGATTCCCAGGCAAAGCATAATTCCAACAGGGAAAGCAGATACTCCGAGACGAAGCATGACTTCGGCACAGGGTACACTCTGAGACGAAGCATGATTCCGCCACAGGGGTTGTTGGTTTGATTTGATTTGGGTTGACATCAGCATCGCTATACTGGAATATGGTACCAGGTGCGAATCATCATTTTCCATGAGTGGATTTGAGGATTTTGGTTTTGGTTTGGCATTAGCATCGTTACACTAGAATATGGTATCAGGATCGAATCATCATTTGCCGTGAGGGGATTTCCTTCGTTCCCAGTTTAACGACTTAAGGGTCATCTGTTCCCAGTTTAACGACTTAGAGGTCATATGTTCCCAGTTTAACGACTTAGAGGTCTATTGGATCGGAAGTTTGTAATTTTGGGGTAGGGACCGGCATCAGCGTTGCTAACACTGAAGCACAGGTGCCAGGAGAAATTCATCATTTGCCTTTCCCTGTTGGGGAGCGATGGCTTTGGAGACAGGTTTAGGTCCTTATCACCTAAGACTTTTTCAATTTTATGAGCTGTAAGGGTCCCATAAAAGCACTTTCTCCCTATGAGTCGTAAGGATCCCGTAGGTGTATTTTCTTCTTAGAAGTCGTGAGGACTCCTAAGTGTGTTTTTCCTTTGTGAGTCGTAAGGATCTCACGAAGGTGTTTTCTTACGAGTCGAGAGGATCTCGTAAGTTTGTTCTCCTCAAGTATCATGAGGATGCATGAGTGGGTCTCTCAAATGGAGCATAATTCCAAAGGCGGAGACCGGCCGCGTGACTGGTGGTTGCTGTGGGGCATGGATGTGAGGAGAATTATTTGAGCCCGTGGATTGTATACGGTAGTAAACTTGGGGACCAACCGTAGGGCCGGAAGAATTTTGGGAAGTTGGATTTTGGTTGGCATCTGCATTGCTGCACTGGAATATGGTATCAGGAGCGACTCATCATTCGCCGTTTGAGAATTTGGATTTTGGTTGGCGTCTGCATCACTACACTGGAATATGGTACCAGGAGTGACTCATCATTCTCCGTTAGGACATTCAGAGTTTGGTTGGCGTCTGCATCGCTGCACTGGAATATGGTACCAAGAGTGACTCATCATTCGCCGTTGTGATATTCGGAGATTTGAGTTTTGGTTGGCGTCTACATCGCTGCACTGGAATATGGTACCAGGAGCGACTCATCATTCACCGTTTTTTTTATACCGCGATTGCTCTATCATTTCAGCTTTTCTTATCGTGAAAGTCGCGATTGCCCTATCATTTCGGCTATTTATTCGCGGTTGCCCCATCATTTCGGCTTTATTTTCATCTTTATTTTTACTCGCTGATTTTTATTGCGAGTTGCTCCATCATTTCGGCTTTTTATTTTTTATTTTTTTTATTTTTTTATTTTTTTGGTTTTATCTACACATTTTTACATCCCCGGTTCAACGACTTAGAGGTCGATTCTTCCCAGTTTAATGACATGGTGGTCAACTGTTTTGTATGAAGTTGGCGGTCGTAGCTTGACTGTTTGCCAACACGCCTTTAGACGGTTCTATCTCTCCAGCCATATATTGTTTTTCGACCCAATCTTTGAAGACGAAACAGTCCTCAATAGCATGACTTATCACTCTGTGATAGGGGCAGTATTTGGGGTCGTCAGTCATATTCGCTTCTTGCGGTCTTTTTGATTCTGGCAATTGTAGACCGTTCCTCAGGGCGTCCTTGAATATTATACGGATTTTGTCCCTTCTGAAGGAATAGACCTTATCCAGCTTCTCTTTCAGTGGAGCTTCTCCGCCCTCTCCGAACACTGGCTTCCGAGGCTGGTTGACATTAGGCCCGCTCATCCCTCACTTATTTCGGTTAGCCGAAGTGTTGAAAGATTCAGTATCGTCGGAATTTCCGCCTTTGGGATTATCTTCCTTTCGTTTCTCCAGGACCTATTGTTATTTTAGGAATCCGAAGAGGACTCCTGCTTCGAGCACTCCAGCATCTGAACTTTCCTGGCCAGCTCTTGGAATGTTTTGAGACCTGCGGTGCATAAAAACGGGACCATCCAATTGTTGAGATTTCCGACAAGGAGACTGACAGATTGGTCATGCTCTATCGGCGGTTCACATTTGACGGAGAGATTGCGCCATCGGGTTATAAAATCCGTGCTGCTTTCGTTGTTCTTTGGCTTGGTCCTTATGAGATCGGCAATGGTGATCTTATCGCTGACGCTCATGAACCTCTGCCGAAACAGAGACTCCATTTGGACGAAAGTTGTGACGGAGCCATCCAGTATGCTCGCGTAACAGTCGAAAGCAACATCGGTCAAACTATTAACGAACTGGCGGAGGAGAAGCGCATCATTGCCCCCAGTATTCCCGCATGAGGCTTTAAAGTGGGCGATGTGTTGATTCGCATTTCCCGTCCCATCGAATCTTTCGAATATAGGGATGACATAGCCGCTAGGAAACTCTACCAGATCATACTGAGCGGGATATGGTCTCCCACTACTGCTGATATCTTTTTGCGTTTCGGCTTCAGCTACCAATGTTTTGACTTTGTTGGCAACCAAATCCATGATTTGATTTTGAGTTAGCGGGCTACTGTCATCGGTAGCCAAGATATTTCCTGAGATAAGATGCGACTGACTTTCATGCGGTCCGTCCACCTTTGGATTTGAAGGAATGGGTATCGGCTGTCTCGGGACACCATTTCCCGGTTCATAAGCAGAGCCCTGCGCTTTATTGGATGGCTGAGAGGCAAGTCGGGCCGTGAGATGCATCACGACATTCGTCAAGTCGTCAATTTTGGAGTAAAGTTTGGCCATCTCCTTGTCTTTACTTTTGAGCTGTTTTCGGAGATCTTGGAGAAGTTGCTGCTTTGCATTCCTGGGACGGATGATTGACTCCTCTTCGCTTTCCGAGCCCGACTCCTCATGAACCGAGGGATCTCTCTTCTTATCAGCCTCACTGGAAGGGTTTTCATTACCTCCCAGAGGATGCTGGTCGTGGGAAGTGGCAGCCACATTCATACCAGATTGGATTTGAGATGTGGTGGCCCCATCCTTGCTCTTGCTGCACGTGCCCACCATGTAGACGGTGTGGACAACATATCCAGCCCTCTCTTTATCTTTGGCAGGGTAACCCTATTCTTGGAACCTCATGAAGTTCAGCCTAGCATGAGTCCTAGTCCTTTTGTTGGCTCTATATCTGAGCCTTTCTGTCTTAGCTTCTCGATCTTAAGGGCTTGATGGGCATATGTCATCCAGGAAGCCATCGTGAGTTGATTAACGGGGAGCTTAGAGATGACACCCAATTGAGCAGTTGTCAGGGGCACCGCTGGAGCTTGGCCGAGATGCCTTGTTGCTCTATTGGTGTAAATGGCCTTGTCCCGAGGTAGGGCCAAAGAAAGTCGTTCAAACACCGATTTTTGTTTAGGTTAGGCCGCCTTCGAGACCACCACATTTGGCCTCTTGCCTTTCGAGGCCGGTTTATCCATCACCGGGGCTTGAGGAGCAAAGATTGTGTTAGCTGGCATGAACAGAATAGAGCCGAATCGTAGCGGCGGCTCCTCCCACTGTCGCCCACGACTGGCCGAAAGGACTGTCCTGGCGTCCATCTTCATCATGTAGGAGATGGGAGCTGTGTTGAGAGCTGAGCTTGCCCTTAACGACATTTTGTTGCGTTCGAAGATTGCAGTCGAAAGTCGTTAACCTGCAAATAGAAGCATGATTTCAGTACAGAAAATCAATGTATATGTTGATTGAGTTCGTATGGATGTTTAACCCGAAATATGGGAGGAGTGATCTGTCCCACCGGGCGTTCCAGAATCTGTAGGGTGTTTTTCATCACCCCATTGAGATGGGAATACGCACGCGCTTGTCAGGCGCGTTACAGATTCCCCCTGTCTAGGGTAGGCTGGGGTTTATTGATTGTGGGGATCCGAATCCCAGGCAGCCGCGGACTAAGCTGCCGTTAATTACCCCTCGTATTTGGAACGGGGGAACCTCCGATTGATGGGTTAAACTGGTCATACAAACTCAATGTGATACATTGGGGGGGTGTGTGTGTGTGTGTGTTTAACATATTACAATGGAGACATGTTCATTTTGTTTTGTTCCATTTGTAAAAAAAAGTATATATATATTTTTTTATATAAAAATAAATAAATATTTAGAGAAATGTTTTTTTTCTTTAAAAATATTATTTATAATTTATTTTTATTTATTTATTATTTTATTAAATAAAAAGATTTAAAAAAGAAAAAGGGGCTCCCCCCACTCACGTGAGGAGAGGAAAGAGGCTCCCATTTAGTGGGAGCCTCCCCTTCACATGGGGAAGGGAAAGATGGGAGCCTCCCCTTCACATGGGGAAGGGAAAGGCTCCCACAAAATGGGAGCCTCCCCCCTCACATGAGGGTTTTTTTAATTAATTTATTATTATTATTATTACATGGAGTTCAACTCCAAAAGAATATTTTAAATGGAGTTAAACTCCAAAACAACTTTAAATGGAGTTAAACTCTAATAAGATTTTTAATGGAGTTCAACTCCAAAAAGATTTTTATTGTGGAGTTAAACACCAAAAGAATCTTATTGTGGAGTTCGACTCCAAAATGTTTTTATTGTGGAGTTCGACTCCAAAAAGGGTTTTAAATGGAGTTCAACTCCAAAAAGATTTTTATTGTGGAGTTAAACCCCAAAAGAATTTTAAATGGAGTTGAACACCCAAAAAGATTTAATATGGAGTTAAACTCCGAAAGAATTTTAAATGGAGTTAAACTCCAAAAATTTTATTTTTATAATGGAGTTAAACACCAAAAGAATTTTTTTTATTATGGAGTTGAACTCCAAAAGAATTTAAATGGAGTTAAACTCCGAAAGACTTTTTTTTAAATGGGGTTACACTCCTAAAAAGAATGGGAGCTTCCCACTCTCATGTGAGAGGGAGAAAAAAGGGCTCCCAAAATAGGAGCCTCCCACTCACATAAGAGGGAATAAAGGAGCTCCCAAAATGGGAGCCTCCCACTCACATGAGAGGGAGCCTCCCCCTCACATGAGAGGAAGAGTTTAACTCTATTTATTTATTTATTTTTATTTTTTTTGATGGAGTTAAACTCCAAAAAAAATTATTTAGAGTTAAACTCCCAAAACAGTTTTATTCGGAGTTAAATTCAAAAAAAAAAGGTTTTTATTATACAGTTAAACTCCAAAATAATTTTATTTGTGGAGTTAAACTCCAAAAGATTTTCTCCTTTCTCCTTTGAGAAGAAACTCAAAATGGGTTCTCTTGAAACTTCAAGATTTAGATCTTGGATGATAAAAAAGAGACCCTTTTTCTTCTCTTGATGGAGTCTTGGGAGGTGGGTTTATGGTAAAAATTTATTTAGTTTTAAAAAAAGGAAGTGCTAAGCTCTTGATTTAATTGGAAAATGAAAAGAAAGAGGAAGAACTTGAAAGAGAGAGGATGGAGGCACAAACCCTAGTTTTTGTGGAGAATGAATTGTATACTTTATTTCATCATCATGTTGCCTTTTATAGGCTTACAAATTTACATATAGCCCCTTAGGCTTTACAAAATGACATTTTGCCCATCACATACCTCAAGTGCTCATTTCTTTTGCACATGAGCCATGGGCTTTACAAAAATTTGGTTTTATGCCCATTTTGTTTACATTCATGCATAAAAAAAATTACATCAAAACTATTTATTACATGATTTTTATTTTGGCATGGGGGGCTGGCCGCGGGTCTCGACTTGAGCATGGGTCCACTTGAGCTGGGCTTGGGCCCGCTTACTTGGGGTTGACTTTGACTTTGACTTGGTCAACCGGGGTGCAATTTTTGACCCCAACAGTGCTTTTCTTTTTCCATTCTTAAAATGAAGTTGGGATAATAGAAAGTAACGGGGATTAGGAGGACATAGGAATGTGATTTGCGAGTTTAAGCATGCTTTCCAACGCTACATCCATTCCTAGTGCCCCTTGTCCTTCCGCTACGTACGCCTATTTCCAACCCTAGGCCAAACACCCGCAACCATGTATCCAATTAAGTCACAACTACATGTCACGTTGTAATGTGCCCAAAGGACTTCTCGACTTAGGTCGTGGCTATATGTCACATATAGCACGCCTAACTGAAGGGGTTGCGTTTTTTTGGTCTAGGCTCATTTCAAGATGTTTGGTGAAGAGAAGCACAAGAGATTTTTCCGTCCCTCATACTAACCTTCCTTAGCCCCTAACTAGTGTGGAAATTATTCACACATTTAAATAAAAATAAAAACAAAACAAGAAAGAAGCAAAGAAAGAAAGAAAAAATACGGTTTTACAAAGATGCAAGCTAACTACTTGGGTCCTCACTTAAGCAAGGAACTCCGTCGAATATCATGGCTTGAAAATACGGATAAGAAGAGAAGGAAAACAAAACAAGAAAAGAAAACCAACAACTACTTAACAACAATTAATAAAGTTACACTAAGAATTAAAATTACAAGACAAGAAATAAAAATACAAGATAAGAAAAATAACCCTAATCTTCATTAACATCTACTCAAGAACTCTCACTACATTTTAATGGAGGAAAGATGAAGAAGAAGAAGAACTACAATCTAAACTACACTAAAATCTAACTAAAAAAATGCATCCTACAATGGCTTAAAACTTGAGTATTTATAGGCAGAGAGCTGAAATCCTTGGGCCAAATTCTGAGTCCAAATGCAATTACCAAAATAACCCCAAAATATCTTCTAACACCGAGTTAACTCGGCCGCAGAACCGCCGCATATTTGCCAAATTGGCCGCGGTTCCGCGGCTCTTTGGGGGTATTGGTTTGTCGTTTTTCTAGGGCATCTCCATATTGCTTTCCTATGTTGTTCTACATATCCCAAATTGCAAAATTCTTCCAAAGTTTCTTCAGATTTGCAACAGTCCAAAATGGCTTCACTTTTAATTCATTTGACCTTTATCTCCCTCGAGCTCCGTGCACCCATTGAATCTTATGCTGCCCCTCTCGTGCTTTATGCTTGTCCGAGACACGAATGACCATTGTTATTTGTCTTGTCTCTTGAACTGGTAAGCGGTACTGGACGGATGTGGATGACTGGAACCCGGATTTTATCTGTTTGTGACAGATGTTTTGAATTTTGGCATAACTGTGGAGATTTTGTATGATTTGTGTTATTTTGGACTAGGAACCTATTACCTGTAAATATGTAGCAAACACGGATAAAAAACACTTGCCTATAAACAAACGAGCAGAAGAATGCAATATTCTGGTATGAACAAACTGCCTCGGGTCCTGTGGGCATTGCGAACGTCGAAGAAAACACCTATGGGAGAAACCCCGTTCAGTCTCTACTATGGTACCGAAGCAATGGTACTGGCGGAGATCGGACTGCCCAGTTACAGGGTCGAACATTTCGACGACGAAGCCAACACCTCGGCGCTCCAAAACTACTTGTACGTCTTATTGGAGAAGCGGGACCGAGCCCAAATCAGAGCGGCCTCCTATCAACAGCAAACCGCTCGCTACTATAACGCCTGGGTTAAACATCGGGCCTTCAAGGCAGGAGATCTGGTCTTACGAAGAAACGAGTTCGCAGACCCGAGCAGGCTGCATAAGTGTTAGTGTATATGCCCTAGGGGCCATTATTGTATCATACTAGTTTGTATATTACTTAATGGAAGCTTGGGATATTCACATGTATATAACAGTCTTGCTAAACATGGTAGTATGCTACTTGGTTTTTCTATCTTGATATGTGAGTATACGTATTGATAGAGCTCTTGGGATCTTGCTTGACTACCAGCATTGTGATGGCGGTCACACTAGTGGGGGCTGGGTAGTCTACAAGCACATCCTTTTTCAGGTCCCTAGTCGTTGGATTATCGAGACAGGGCATCGATACTCCGGAGTAGACTAGTGTGTACGCTTCTCATCCCAATTGGGGAGATGGTCTGTCCCACAGCCGTCAGTACGTCGTACTGGAGATAGTATACAGGTGCTCGTTGGGTTACGGGTACACCGGACAGGACTCACAGGGAACTGTTGGTTGGGTTTTATACGAGTCGTCAGTTAAATAGTTCCCAGGTGACATGAGTACAGCATAGTCCGCAGACTTGACACTGCTACTTCGCCTCAAGTGTGTCCCACTGTTCTTAGATTGCTACCCTACCACGGCTCAAAGGAGTCATGCAAACAGGTAGCAGTTGGGTGCAGTCCTGAGCACTTGGAGGCAGTGGCGATTAGACAGGATTCGTCTCTCCCGGTATTGGGAGTTGATATCGCGCTGTGTCAGAGAGCCATTACGCAAAGTCCCTGGCCAGGGCAAGCGAGATTTACTGGTAGGTTCCAGTAGTTTCTCAGGGTGTAATGGGCTTCGCTCCGACATGACTTATACCGCTATTAGGGGACTGACGCTTGCCGCCCCCTAGGCCCGATATGCGATAGTCTTAGACGAACAGACCGGACTGTACGGAGATTGTCACATCAGAATCAGTAGGAGTTCGGATGGGTTTCCTCATCGGCCTTCTTATCGACATCTACCTGGGGACCGTTACGTACAGCTAGTGCCGCTTGCGGTCTGTGGTTAAACCCACTGCCAGCGTAGTAGTCGAGTCATTAAAGTCCCACACAGAGAGTTTCCCTGCTCCAGGAGAAACGATATAGAGGTCGTATGGTTTTACGACAAGGGTTCGGACGCATACATGTGTTTACGCACGTACGACTTTTCGGACAGTTTTTACTAGTCGGCTTTGGTTTAAGCCAGATTCTAGTATCGGGATATTGGATTTATACAGTCTAAAGTTTTTCCATGTTTTCACGGATAGGAGGGGCGTTCTCGTAATTTCATGAGAAGCTTCTAGAAGATGGTGACTTGGAGGTTTAGGTGGCATATGCATTAAATGAGATTAGTGAGTCATTTGTGTGATTCATCCATATCATTAATGCATCATAAATGCTTAATGACTCATGGAGATGAATCACCCATTTGTATTTATGAAGCATGGTTGTTAAATCCCATTTTCTATTTATTTGTAGAAGATAAATGCTTCATATATATCATGATAGCTCACAATCTCATTCTCATGCTCACCTTCTCTCTCCTCAAGCTCTCTCTCTTCAAACCCTAATTCTCCCCTCTCATGTGTTGAGATCAAGGATTAGATTAGACTACTTAATCCATAACCCAACTCTATATCACCTAGGTTACTTAGATTAGCACTTTAAGAAACCTAGTTACCTCTAGTTTGAGGTGAAGCTTGAAGTATAGCTCTCGGGTGGATCGTCTACTACTTGGAGAAGGCCGAGGAGGAGGTACCAAACGAAAAGACGAAGGACACGGTTCATTAGGTATAATCACTTCATATAGTAGTTTAGAACTCCTATGTTTTTGTTAGTTATCGTTTAGCACCGATTCTTGCGGTTAGTCAATGCTTAAGCAAAGAACAGGATCGTTTTTCATATTTCCGCCTCCCCGCAAGTCGTGGGGTGTTGCACATCGACTTACAGTAGTATCAGAGCCTCGCTAAACAATAATTAACTAATTAGCAAAGTCGTATGAATTTCGAACGCAAAACGAACCGGAAAACACATCGATATCACCATGTTTCTGTCGATTTTAAAACAGGCTCTAAAAATTTTTCAGGTTGCTGCAGAATAACAATCATAGAAATATAAGAACACTGGAGAAAAATGGGTAAGTGAATCGGCCATAGGACCGCGGCACCGCGGCCAAACCCACCGATCCGCCGCGGATCCGCAGCCGAGTTGGCTCCGATTCGACCCAGTTTTCCCCAGTTATTCTTTTGTGATATTTTTGTATTTTCTGGAATGTTTATTTTCTGCTCAAGTCGCAGGTGCACAGAGAAGCTTTGGGAGTAGAATCTGATATGTTTGCACGATCGAAATTATACGATGTTTGCTAATTTGATTATATCTGTGTTTGTATAATGTGTTCGTAAACCTCCCCTAACTGCTAGTATGTCGGTTGGCAGGGGGTTGCATATTTCTGTAATGGATTTTACTGTTTGTGGTTATGAACTGTATTGGACTGTTGTGATGATTAGCCGGGGTTTTGTGATGGGTTATTATTTTAATTCATTCAATGTAAATGTAATTTGTTGTAATATTATTTTGCGGGGCACATCCAGGTTGCGGTTGTAGCCACCGTTGTATTATTTCATTTTACTGTTTTTGCTCCTAGGACAGACCCAAGGTGGGGTACACAAACTACCGGGTACTTTGAAGTGTTTAGTGGCCTACTCACTTTGTTGAGGGAGACCGCTTCACTTCGGGTACTTGGCGGGTAGTTTGCAGTACCCGTAGGGGTCTAGGGTGGGGTAATGGCTATTCATCACAACTGTGTAATCCGTCTTTTGTTGCAGGCTTAAAACAAACGCGGATTGCTTGTATATCCAATAATGTTCATCTGAGATCTGGAATGCCTATTATTGCGTCAGACGAATGTACAATATCTATATATGATAGCTATTTAGACGTCACTTATGTTTTACACCCGTGCTAGCCCAGCCCCCGCTCTGTCGTTAGTTAAGTAACCTAACGGGTGATGACGGGACCCAGAGGCGAATGCGGATGGCATAAGAGGACGTTGTATTTTCGTTGTTTTCTGCAATAATAGGTTAATGATGGGACGCATTATTATTAATGCAAAGAAAATAAACCAAAAGTTTAATCGTTGGAACAATTTAAAAGAAACCACTCGGTTATTTTTAAACAGAAGATATTTTTCAATTGCGGAGCTTTAACCACTCCTTTTAAAAGCTATCAGGTTCCTTCGATTATATCAAGTTCACTACGTTCACGGTTTCGCCAAAACCAGTCGTAGCCCTCCGTCATTTCTTATGGATGGTCAGTAGTATTCAAGCTATGTTTGTTGGCTTTCGTCAAGGCATAGTGTTTGGTAGCTGCTGGGGTATTCATTTGTTGCATAGATAGATGAGTTGGTTTGGGACAGTCGTATTACCTTGTTGGCTTTCGTCATGGGTATGTACGGGTGGGTTCAAATTAACAAGATAATGATGGGCAGAACTTGACATGTGACTTATGATTTGTTGGCTTTCGTCAAGGTCATAAGAACATGGGGCAAAAATCCACATCGGGAGTTTCTAAAGAAACTGAAACTTGCTGGTGTTGCATACCATTTGGAGTTTGATGAATGTTGGTAGGATCCCTTCAACATTATCATACGATGATATTTGGATCCCGATCCTACTGTGAGTATATGCTACTTATCAGGAGATTCGTCACTTAACGATCAATGCTATAAACCAAGTAGGTGCCTAGAAAGGTGTCAGCGGGGTTACACCCCCAGAGAAAAGAGGTTATTTAATTAAGGAACTTCGCGAAAGCGTTGGAAAACCTCCCTCGAAGTATCGACACTGGCCTGGCCGAACGGTTAAGCAAGTATTGTACGGTGAGAATAGTCCTGGCTAATTCTTCTTTTATGATTTGAGGAAGGATTCGAGAAACAGTGGGAGCCATCCAGTTTAGATAAACTAAAAACCACTCTAAACTTGCAAGAGCATCATGCTAAAGTGTTTTCTTCTCTCTCTCTCTCATTGCAGCGACCTTGTGACCATGACTAGGTTACATCTAGATAACAAGTTGACTGAATCTAACTTATGTGACTGGCAAAGGTCTGTCCAGATGTCCATTGCCTATGACAAGCTGGACCACCCTATTACTACTCAAGATCCCGCCGTCCCAGGTCCAGTTTCCACCGTCGCGGATATGGATATCCGTCAGACAAGGGAAAAGGATAAAGCGAAAGCCAAGTGCCTCGTGTTGGCTTCAGATGATGGTGTTTACCAGAAGCAGCACGAGAAGATGGACTCAGTTTCCATCTTTCTCCATAACAAAGATTTATATGGAGAGCAATCTCATATCGCAAGATATGAAACCTCGAACAAATTAATTCAAGCGAGGTTGGCTGTCGGGTCATCTGTAGGGGACGACGTCCTTATAATGACTAGATATATTGATGAGCTCAAGGACCTGGAGACCACATTGGGAAATAGGTCATACGCTGACTTATTTTCCCAGTCCCTACCCTCTACTTACACCCTGAAAGAAACCAGGGAGACACAAGCTCTGCTTAATGGGGGACCTTCTTCTTCTACATCCAGGGCGAAAGCAAAGGGTGAAAAGAAGAAGACCTCTATAAAGCCGATATACTGTGTCAGTAAAGTAGGAGGAAAGGGAAAAGCAAAAGTTTCGGGACTTGGTAAAGAGGGATGTTCCTATTGTTATGGGAACGGGCATTGGCAGAAGGATTACAGGGCTTTGGAAGCCAGTAGCCAGGATACGAAGCATGTTGTGGCTTCGGCCTCAAGTGTGTTTGTTATTGAGAACTGTTTGTCAATTAACTCTACTTCCTGGGTACTAGATACCGGAGCAGGATCTCATATCTGTAATTCATTACATGCTTTGAGAAACCGTAGAGTTATAAGGGTAGGTGATTTGTCTCTCAGAGTTGCAAACGGAATGAGCGTGGACGCTGAATCCATGGGAGAATATCGCCTAGGTTTGACAAGTGGGCAGATATTGATTCTACGTAACTGTTTGTATGTACCTAGTTTGACTTGTAATATCATATCAGTGTCCTTACTTTCGAAGGAGGGATATGATTTTACATTCATAAGCGATGTAGTTCACATCCACCTAAATCAAGTTCTGATTGTGTCCGGTACATTAGATAACGGTATATACGTATTGAGTCAAGCTCAGGTTTTCAATGTCCAGAACACACTTAAAAGAAAGTCTCCAGAAATAAATCAGGCTTTCTTATGGCATTGTAGACTAGGTCACATCAATGAAACACGATTAACTAAGTTATATAGAGAAGGATATTTGAATCCGTTCGAATATCAATCTTATGCTACTTGTGAATCTTGTCTCATGGGAAAGATGACAAAGACTCCGTTTACTGGACACAGAGTAAGAGCGAGCGAGCTCTTGGGACTCGTACACAGTGACGTGTGCGGTCCAATGTCTACACATGCGCGAGGTGGTGTTTACCCCAATCAGAGCAAAGCTCTGTTCAAATTCCAAGGCGGGAGATGAAGCAACGCTTCATCTTCCCCCAATCAGAAATAAAGCTTTACTTTGAAAATTTAACTTTAATGAATGAAGCAACGCTTCAGATTCTTTACGCTGCACACAACGCGCCACGTGTCAGAAGTTGATAC
Organism: Agapanthus africanus; assembly: GCA_030015575.1. Classification (NCBI taxonomy): domain Eukaryota; kingdom Viridiplantae; phylum Streptophyta; class Magnoliopsida; order Asparagales; family Amaryllidaceae; genus Agapanthus; species Agapanthus africanus. The sequence goes on along the minus strand of CM057350.1, from coordinate 175,583,694 downwards.
GTCAGCGCAACGCCCAAGGCAGTGCGTCCAATCAAAGCAAGGCTCTTTAAAAAAAAAGCAACGCTCAGTTGCGCAAGCGCTGCGCTGCGTGACACGTGTCTGCACAGTTGCGCAAACACAACTGCGCAGGTACACCGCTGCGCGACACGTGTCTGCGCAGTTGCGCAAATACTGTTGCGCAAGCGCTGCGCTGCGCGACACGTGTCTGCGTAGGTGCGCAAACGCAGATGCGCAAGCGCTTCACTGCGCGACACGTGTCTGCGCAGCTGCGCAAGCGCAGCTGCGCAAGCGCTTCACTGCGCGACGCGTGTCTGCGCAGCTGCGCAAGCGCTTCATTGTGCGACACGTGTCACTCACTGGGGGAGTTGCGCAAAACAGAATAAATCTTGTTGAAATAAGAAGATTTTCTTGTATAAGGCAGGGGCCTTTGGATCAAAGATCCAACGGTGGGGAAAATTCCCCAAATCACTCAGAAAAAGATTTATGGAACAAATCTAACTAATTTATGAGCACTATAAAAAGGAGCCCAGGCCTCATTTCAAAATCATTGAGATCGGACTAAAAAAAAAAGAGAAGAGAACTCTGGAGAACTCCTTGAGAATACAAAAAAAAGGTAAAAACCTTTAAAATAAAAGAAAATTCTCTTAGGAATAGATCATTGATCTAAGAACAAGATCAGTGATCTTCAATAAATAAATAAATAAAAATAATAAAAATAGTGCCTTGCACTTGCTATGAACCTTTGGTTCTCTGAAACAAGAAAAAAACTTGTTTTTCTTTGATCCAAATTTAGATCAAGGGATAAAAAGTGTTTTGCACTTCTTGAATCTACAAAGATTCTCAGTGCTTTGTACAAATGCAATGCATTACTTAAAGGGCCAGGCCCAAGTCAAAAAGACCTAACAGGTCTAAATAAATTACAAAACAATAAAAAGGCAGGTCCCCATTTAAATTGATACTCTGTTTGAGCAAAGCCCAAAATAAATGAGCAGCCCTAGTAAAAGGCCTAACAGGCCAAATGCAAACGGAACGTTGAATATTCTCAACTGGACTTAGCCCAATTTTGGCCGTAAGTCCTTAAATTAAATTGACTGAGCAAGATTGCTCCTCCTAAATCAATTCACATCCGGTTTGAGGGTACATCTCCGAACTCCTTTGACATCCATCGTTGTAATTCCTCAACGACGTCAAAGAGGTGACGGGTCCCAACGACCACACATCGATATGGACTGCGGGGTCTTTAAACTCGTGGACCGAAACGTCCTTAAACTAATATTGGACCGAAACGTCCCTAAACTAATATCGGACCGAAACGTCCCTAAACTAATAACGGACCACTACGTCCCTAAACTGGCGTTGGACCGAAACGTCCTTAAACTAATAATGGACCACCACGTCTCTAAACTGGAATATGGACCGAAACGTCCTTAAACTAATATCGGACCGAAACGTCCTTAAACTAATATCGGACCGAAACGTCCCTAAACTAATAATGGACCACCACGTCCCTAAACTGGAATATGGACCGCAACGTCCTTAAACTACCTATGGACCACTACGTCCCTAAACTGGAACAATAGAGCCTCCAAATGCTCTTTTGCCGGATCTAAACGATCCCGTTTAAGTTGATCTTAGCCCCAAATACGGCTAACGTATCCTTAAACATTTAAATGGATTATAAAACCCTAAATCGACTTTGGTTCAAGGGTACATCTCTGAACTCCTCTGACATCTGCCGTTGTAATCCTTCAACGACGTTAGAGAGGTGACGAGTCCCGATGGCCAGATATTAAATGGATTATCACGTTAAGTTGATCTTAGTCTCAAACAGGACTATTGTATCCTTAACGAACGTTTAAGTCGATCTTAGCCGCAACGCGACTAAGGCATCCTTAAACTAAAAACACCAAACCCAAATCTAAGTAAATACGGATTTGGACTAATCCACGTCCTACGGGCGACGGTATTACTCAGTCTCCGTATACAATCCATGGGCAACCACAAACAAAACAAACACCCACGATACGAAGTGAAATTCTGGAGAAGGAGAAAGTTGTTACCGCGAAGCGGTAGCGTAATTAACTGCAGGGGCTTGCGCCTGCAGGGAAGAGCGTCCCCACAATCAAAAACCCCTCTAGCGAGGGGGAATCTGACAAAGTCTGCTACATCGGCCGCATCCGTCTAAACATTCGATACATGGTGCCATAAATCAACTTGGCATCTTCGGAGAGGTAGACGGATAAAACCAAATAGCATCTGCCCCGAATCTCAGGCACAGACGTCCTAACGTCTCGGCCGCCATTCGGAGGGGAACAGGTGGTTATTCCTACTTCATTACTTTTACGGATGATTTCTCTAGGTATGGACATATCTTCTTGATGAAGCATAAATCCGAGGCCTTTGAGAAATTCCAGGAATACAAGAATGAAGTGGAAAACCAAACAGGCAAAAGTATCAAGACACTGAGATCTGATCGAGATGGTGAATACTTAAGTGCCGAGTTCCTGAGTTACTTAAAAGAGAATGGAATTCTCTTTCAGCTTACTCCTCCATACACACCACAACACAACATTGTATCGGAATGGAGGAATCGAACCCTATTGGATATGGTTCGTTCCATGATAAGTAAGGCTGAGTTACCGCGATCTTTCTGGGGTTATGCACTAGAATCAGCTGCATATCTTTTGAAAAAGGTTCCAACCAAAACTGTGCCTACCACACCATATCAGATGCGGAGTGGGAAGAAACCTCATCTTCAGTACCTGAAGACATGGGGATGTCCAGCTTTTGAAAAAAAGCAGCATCCGGACAAGCTCGAGGCACGCTCAGTACAGTGTAAGTTTGTGGGATATCCAAAGAACTCCATGGGATATTGCTTCTATTACGCAGAGGAACAAAAGGTTTTTGTTTCTCGTCATGCCCACTTCTTAGAAACTGAATTTTTAGAAAATCAGAAGAGTGGGAGCGCAGTAGAACTGGAAGAAATTCCAGAACCACAAACTGTTACTGAAAGTTTGGTAGAACCAGAAGTTTCAGAAGAAAGGGACGTACCAGCGCCTATCCGCCGAAGTAGTAGGCAGTCTCATCCGCCCGAGAGATACTACGGTTTTCTCATTGACGAGGATCGAGAAGATTGCATCATTGATAATGATGACCCTACTAGCTTCCAACAAGCCATTCAAAGCGGCGACTCGGTAAAATGGCTGGATGCAATGCGGACCGAAATGGAGTCCATGTACACTAACAAAGTATGGACTTTGGACATTGCTCCAGATGGGGTAAAACCCGTAGGATGAAAGTGGATCTTCAGAAAGAAGATTGGTGTAGATGGACAGGTTGAAACCTATAAGGCTAGACTTGTTGCAAAGGGTTTTCGTCAAAGACCTGGTTTGGACTATGATGAAACCTTTTCTCCAGTGGCTATGCTCAAATCCATTCGGGTCCTTCTTGCTATTGCTGCCTTCCACGATTATGAGATCTGGCAGATGGACGTAAAGACGGCCTTTCTAAATGGAAATTTAGAAGAGTGTGTCTATATGGATCAGCCAGAGGGATTCATTCAGAGTGGGAGCAGCGGTAAAGTGTGCAAGTTGCTTAAGTCCATTTATGGACTAAAGCAGGCATCGCGGAGTTGGAACATCTGTTTTGATGATACTGTCAAAGAATTCGACTTATCAAGAATCCAGATGAACCATGCATATACAGTAAGATTGTAGGGAGAGTTGTTGTATTTCTCGTCTTGTACGTGGATGGCATTCTCCTAATAGAAAATGATATTCCTATGCTACAGTCAGTCAAAGGATTCTTGTCACAGAAATTCTCCATGAAGGACCTGGTTGATGCCACCTACATTCTGGGGATCCAGATCTATCTTGATAGATCAAATAGGATGTTGGGACTTTCACAGTCCAGGTACATAGACACCATATTGAAAAGATTCAGTATGGAAGATTCTAAGCGCGGTAACCTACCGGCTTGTCACGGAATCACCCTCTCCAAAAAGATGTCTCCCAAGACTGATTTGGAAAGGGATCGCATATCGATTATACCCTACGCTTCTGCGGTAGGCTCTATAATGTATGCAATGTTATGTACCAGACCAGATGTAGCATACGCATTGAGCGTTGTAAGCCGGTATCAGGCAAACCCAGGGGAGAATCACTGGATAGCAGTAAAGAACATTCTCAAGTACCTGAGGAGGACTAAGGAGATGTTCTTGGTGTATGGCGGAAAAGACTTCCAGATCGAGGCCTTTGCTGACTCCGGCTTCCAGAGTGACAAGGATGACTCCAAGTCCATGTCGGGTTATGTCTTTACCCTCAATGGAGGGGCGGTCTATTGGAAGAGTTCCAAGCAAGAGACCGTTGCTGACTCAACGATGGAAGCGGAGTACATAGCTGCTTGCGATGCCGCAAAAGAAGCTGTCTGGATGAAGAAGTTCCTCACAGAACTTCAGGTGGGTCCTACCAGTGTTGGTCCAATACCTCTGTATTGAGACAACAACGGCGCTATTGCTTTAGCGAAGGAACCCAGGTCCCATCAGAAGTCCAGACACATCTTATGGCGGTATCACCTGAACAGGGAGATCGAGGTAAAGAGAGTAAATTCAGAGGATAATATTGCTGATCCATTCACGAAGGCCCTACCTCAGATTCAGTTCAAGAAGCTACTCGAGATCATCGGTCTTCGATATGCCAGTACATGGCCCTAGTGCAAGTGGGAGATTGTTAGTGTATATGCCCTAGGGGCCATTATTGTATCATACTAGTTTGTATATTCCTTAATGGAAGCTTGGGATATTCACATGTATATAACAGTCTTGCTAAACATGGTAGTATGCTACTTGGTTTTTCTATCTTGATATGTGAGTATACGTATTGATAGAGCTCTTGGGATCTTGCTTGACTACCAGCGTTGTGATGGCAGTCACACTAGTGGGGGTTGGGTAGTCTACAAGCACATCCTTTTTCAGGTCCCTGGTCGTTGGATTATCGAGACAGGGCATCGATACTCCGGAGTAGACTAGTTTGTACGCTTCTCATCCCAGTTGGGGAGATGGTCTGTCCCACAGCCGTCAGTACGTCGTACTGAAGAATGTATACAGGTGCTCGTTGGGTTACGGGTACACCGGACAGGACTCGCAGGGAACTGTTGGTTGGGTTTTATACCAGTCGTCAGTTAAACTGTTCCCAGGTGACATGAGTACAGCATAGTCCGCAGACTTGACACTGCTACTTCGCCTCGAGTGTGTCCCACTGTTCTTAGATTGCTACCCTACCACGGCTCAAAAGAGTCGTGCAAACAGGTAGCAGTTGGGTGCAGTCCCGAGCACTTGGAGGCAGTGGCGGTTAGACAGGATTCGTCTCTCCCGGTATTGGGAGTTGATATCGCACTGTGTCAGAGAGCCATTACGCAAAGTCCCTAGCCAGGGCAAGCGAGATTTATTGGTAGGTTCCAGTAGTTTCTTAGGGTGTAATGGGCTTTGCTCCGACACGACTTATACCGCTATTAGGGGACTGACGCTTGCCGCCCCCTAGGCCCGATATGCGATAGTCTTAGACGAACAGACCGGACTGTACGGAGATTGTCACATCAGACTCAGTAGGAGTTCAGATGGGTTTCCTCATTGGCCTTCTTATCGACATCTACCTGGGGACCGTTACGTACAGCTAGTGCCGCTTGCGGTCTGTGGTTAAACCCACTGCCAGCGTAGTAGTCGAGTCATTAGAGTCCAACACAGAGAGTTTCCCTGCTCCAGACGAAACGATATAGAGGTCGTATGGTTTTACGACAAGGGTTCGGACGCATACGTGTGTTTACGTACGTACGACTTTTCGGACAGTTTTTACTAGTCGGCTTTGGTTTAAGCCAGATTCTAGTATCGGGATATTGGATTTATACAGTCTAAAGTTTTTCCGTGTTTTCACGGATAGGAGGGGCGTTCTCGTAATTTCACGAGAAGCTTCTAGAAGATGGTGACTTGGGGGTTTAGGTGGCATATGCATTAAATGAGATTAGTGAGTCATTTGTGTGATTCATCCATGTCATTAATGCATCATAAATGCTTAATGACTCATGGAGATGAATCACCCATTTGTATTTATGAAGCATGGTTGTTAAATCCCATTTTCTATTTATTTGTAAAAGATAAATGCTTCATATATATCATGATAGCTCACAATCTCATTCTCATTCTCATGCTCACTTTCTCTCTCCTCAAGCCCTCTCTCTCTTCAAACCCTAATCCTCCCCTCTCATGTGTTGAGATCAAGGATTAGATTAGACTACTTAATCCATAACCCAACTCTATATCACCTAGGTTACTTAGATTAGCACTTTAAGAAACCCAGTTACCTCTAGTTTGAGGTGAAGCTTGAAGTATAGTTCTCGGGTGGATCGTCTACTACTTGGAGAAGGCCGAGGAGGAGGTACCAAACGAAAAGACGAAGGACACGGTTCATTAGGTATAATCACTTCACATAGTAGTTTAGAACTCCTATGTTTTTGTTAGTTATCGTTAGCACCGATTCTTGCGGTTAGTCGATGTTTAAACAAAGTACAGGATCGTTTTTCATATTTCCGCCTCCCCGCAAGTCGTGGGGTGTTGCACATCGACTTACAATAAGTTCTCCTCGAAGTGGGATGGACCTTTCCTCATGAAATAGGCATTGCCCGGCGGGGCATACCGCCTGCAAGACGCACGGGGCTATAATTTTCCTCGGCCTTACAACGCTGAAAATCTCAAGTTATAAAATTGAAAAAAATGTGTCTGTATCCTCTTTCTGAAATAAATAAAGTTGTTCATGTTGGCATCTAGGGTCCACGGGCACCATCAGAGGGAGCAGGCGGAGGAAACTCAGGCTCGGCTATACGAGATCTGCTCGGAGTACCATCAACAGTGTTTTCTTGATCCCCAGCCTTACAATAATTACAATACAGGGGGCGGGGATCAAGAAAACACTGTTGATGGTACTCCAAGCAGATCTCGTGTTGCCGAGCCTGAGCTTCCTCCGCCCGCTCCCTCTGACGGTGCCCGTGGACCCTAGATGCCATGGAAGCGTGGGGGCCTGATCTGACAGGCAAGAAGCAACGATCTGCCTTTTCTGGAAACACTTCAAGAGAAGACCCACCAACGGAGTGAGCGCCTAGCGCGAAGTTGCGCGGTATACCAAGCAACGGAGTGAGCGCCTAGCGCGAAGTTGCGCGGTAGCGCATCCGTCTGCATGCGAATGCTCCCGCCTGCTCTGCGAGATCAGGCCGAGGTGGTAAAGCGAGTGCAACTTTTCAATCGCCTCGTCCCTCAGCCACGGAGACAGGGCATTATGCAAACCCAGGGACATCCTCCAGATCGCGTAAATGAGCAGTTGGAGGAGAGGAGATCGCCGGGGAAGAAGGCGTCTAAAGTGGCCCTCCACGCGGCCTATCACCGCCTCGTACATCTGTTAGGAGCGATCGAGGCTATAAAGATACACATCGTCATGAGAAATGATCTCCCTGATGAGCACACACGGACGCCCGGCCATCTTCAGAAACACAAGGCTAGAAAGAAGCCAACATACCTTCGCTATTTATAGCCTCAAAAAAATCTTCCAACGGCCAAAAGATTACTCGCGCACCGACGCGCATCGCGGGGCGTCTCAATTTCCTGATAGGGAACGGCCACGTGTCTTCTATGCCAGTCTTCATGGGTGGCCATGCGGCCCACGGAAGGTTGAACGACCCCCTCACTCCCGCCAATGCGGCCCATGGAAGTTTGAAAGACACACCGCAACGGTCCAGGGGAAACTCGAAAGCCCTCCTCGTGAGGCCGTCGGGTAGCTTCCTGCTCGGCGCATTCGCAGCGGGTTGCTTCCTGCCCAACAACGCTGTAGATCCAAATTCCTCTCCAAGAGGCCGCCGAGCAGCTTTCCTGTCCGGTCCGTCCCTGGCGGGTAGTTTCCTACCCAATAACGCTAAGGACCTAAAGTGTCACGCCCCGCTTCCTGGTGTACGGGGAGGAGAAGCGACGGGTCATGCGACGTATTTACTCAGAAGTAAACACGCTAAGCGTATCTAAGCAATATAAAGTAAAATGTACATGAGAGATATCAATATAAATGAACAACAACTTTATTTATTAAACATTCTTTTACAGGTACAACTGGAAATGTAAATACAAGTGGAAAGCAATGCCTAAACAATGGCATGAACTGAAAAGAAAATATGTACAAATGACTATAGCTCGGGGTCTTCAGTGTACTGCTCAGGGGTCTGCTCTGAGTGCTCCTAGCTGGTCTCGAACTCTTCAGAGTCGGGTCCTCCTGACAACATTCCAAAGAATAAGAGAAATAGGAATGTCGTCAACGAACAATCGCTCGGTAAGTCCCAAAGAAAGAAGGAGAAGAATAAACAGAGAATAGAACAGGTGAAGTAGATATGTTATATTTGTTATACTAACGTAGTTGTTGTAGCTAGGTACAGAATATGCCAGTGTATATGAGAGGAGTCCAACTTACACCGTGGACTTTGGCAACCTATAGTACAAGGCTCCGTCGAAAATACCACGGAACAACGGCATGGATGTAATTACATTTTTTAGTGACCACATTGTGCCCCCTTTAACATGTTCCGTACCAGTCTACCCCTTTATAAACCCCGTAATGTTTATTGTATTGATTGTACTGATTGTATTATATTGTCTTGTAGTAAATGGAAGACTTGTGTCACGCCCTGCTTCCCGGTGTACAGCGAAGGGGACGCGACGAGGCTGCTACGTATTTACTCTGAAGTAAATACGCTAAGCTTATCTAAGCAATATAAATATAAATGCACAAGAGACAAGATATAATAAAACATCAACTTTATTTATTCACATTCTTTTTGTACAATGCATGGAAAAATAAATACATCTGAAAGAAAGCAATGCCTAAGCAGTGGCATAACAAAAAAGGAAAAGTACTGAAATAAAAGTGTACAATGTAGCTAGAGCTCTGGATCGTATGCAAGCTGGTCGAAGTCCTCGCTGGTAGGCTCGATCTCTGGAAGATCCGAATCACCTGACGACATTCAAAGAAGAAAGAAAAAGAATGTCGTCAGTGAACAAATCGCTCAGTAAGTCCCAAGGATAAGGGAGAAATAGAATAGACAGAAAGAGAAGGTAGCTTTTAAAGTTGTATTATATGAGTATTTGGTGATAACGCTATTGTTTGTAGCTTGGTACAGAAGGATTCCAGTGTATACGAGAGGAGTCTCTATATGCTAGAGACTAGGGCAAACAGAATGTACAAGGCTCCGTTATAAAACCCGGAAAAACAGCAATTGGATTCAGGTTAGGTGTCTTAATCTTGCAGTCTCGTGCCGCTTTTAACACCTTCCGTACCAATCTACCCCTTAAACCCCGCGATATCTTATTTATATTGTTTGTATTGTAAATTGTATTGCAACTTGTATTGTCTTGTAATATAAATTGTATAATTGGATGACTTGCCGAAACTATGATATCAGTAAAATGAATGTATTGGAGAATCATGAATGTAACTGGAGAATCATGTAAATGGAAGTATATCCATGGTTCGGTTCAGTCAAGTTGTATAGATTGATAAATTGAATATATAGATTCACTGATTCATATTGAATTGTAATATTGTAGATTGTACTTGAATCATATTCAAGTCAGATTATTATAATGAGACTCAGTCTGAGTCAGAACAATTAGAAAAGAAATTGAAGTCCTGATTGTTTTGATGTTATCGGTAACCGCTGCACATGGGCGACAGGATTTGTGTCTTTGTCAAAGACGATTACCGTGTTGATAACACCGTTGTTAAATTGTCTACCTTAAATAGGCAAGCACCTACTTCTCTGGCTCCCTGAGGCTCAAGAGATTGGTCCCGCTTAAACCTATATTTACTAGGGTCCTTAGGGTAATTTATAGAACTTGAGAGGGTTTTATATAAAAATAATTTGTATACTTTTCTAAAATACACCCCAAGTATTTAATTATCGTCTTTAGAGTTGTCATAGATATGGATTTTATATATGAGACATTTCAAGTGATTAACCTATTTTTCATAATACATGGTATTTAATTGTAACATTGAACTTGTATGGAATTCATGGTATTTTAATGTAAAGTGATTCTTGTGTTTTTAGGAAAAAGTTTGAATATTTATATTACCACAAAAATAGATATTTTAATGACACACACACACACACACACATATATATATACACACTTATATAAAAATAAATTTTACTATATATTATATTTCTAGAAATCTCATTTTCTTAAGATATTCGTATTTTAAATCTTCGATATCGAATGCTTCTTGCGTAGGTCTGAATCTCGCACTACTAAGCCTCGGGATGTGCGATAATCCGCACCATCCCAGTCGGGTTCCCCAAAATGGGTTGTAGCGGCGCTTTGCAAAGATTTGTAAAATACTTAATCTTTTAGAAAACGGTTTTAATATTTATTGGTATTTATATGTAAAGTTTTGTTTTCCCGTATTCTATGTTCCCGAAAGTATTGTGCTATGTTGCATATGAGTGTTGTGAGGAGGTAGGTCATTGCCTCGTAATCTAATTAAAGGTATAGCAAGATTGTGATGGTTTAAATGTCGAATTTAAACTACATGGTATTTTACTGAAAAAGAGCGGTAAAAGTTACAGAATGAAATATATTGTCATGAAACTTGTTCAACATATTTTTTAATGTTTAATAGTCAATATGTAATGGTTTAGCATGATTGTATTTAAGAAAAAGTTAGGTTTTTGGAAGAACCGAATCGGAAATTGGATTTACTACGATTCCGTCGGGTTTTGGAAATACGTATTTTTAGAATAAAAAAGTGAAGAGGGAGAAGGTACTTACGGGTTTTCAAAATAGAGGAGAGGAAGTGGGAGTGAACGTTGGTTCCGGTGTGTCGTTTCGTCGCCGGGAGCTCTGTAACATTTCAGAAAATATAAAATATTATTTTTGGAATTTAATATTAAAATAATATATTTCCCGAAAACTGCCTGATTTGCGAAATTGGGGTTTTCGAAAAAGAGTATAAATATATACCAATATTTGTGAAATAATTGGAAATTAAAATGATTTATTCATTTAAATATATATTTAAAGAATTTGGCATTTTTAAAATTTATTATATGCAGTTTTGATAAAAACCCGATTAGTGCACTGCTAATCGCGATTAAGCCAAATTCGTGTTTCTACAGTTTTCATGGTTAGTGCACCATGACATGTTTCATTTGGTTACATGTTTCATTTCATTTGGGTTATGTGTTATAGTTTATTGGTGGTGAGAAAAGGAAAAAGAAAAGTCAAAAGGGGGACAAAATGATTGGGGGTAGGTATACTTTTGTGAGAGAGAGAAGTGTGAGAATAATAGTGAGAGAGAGAAAGGGGGGCTGCTGCCATGACTCATTTCCCCCATCATTTTCATCTCCCTCTTCATCTTCCTCAACTCCACTTCCCTCCACCTTTAAGCCCTAGATCCATCTCCATATAATCCCCAAAACCCTACACTCCCTTCACAAGAATTAATCCCCATCTCTTCCACTACACTTTGAACCGAGCAAAGTAGGATTTTGACGACTTTGGGAAGTTAGTGCTTCCTAGAGGGGACCAAATGAGGTATAACTTCTTTCTTTTAGTTTAGTTTTGTACGATGTCGTATTTTAGTGTCGTTTTGTGACATCGACAACCTGCTGTGACCCCAAGACTTGTTGGTGAAAACAAACGGTGTGGTAATGTTTTACTTGTAACCCTAAGTGACCACCTGAAGAACGAGACCTATCTGGACGGTTTGGGCCGGCGAGTATGGGGCCAAATCCGGTGACCTCGGGTGGGTAGGAGAATTAGGGTTTGGGTTTTGTAGGGTAGTTACCTGAAGATGTTTGGAGGTTTTTGGTTCTACTAGATTTTTCTATAATGGATCTAGGTGAAATCTGGGAACTGTTGTGAGTGTTTGGGTGACCATGGTGACACGTTACCCTGACCTGAACCCTAGAATTGAACCCGATGCACAAACTTTAGAATTGATCCATGTCGGTTTTGTGAGTATTTTGGGTGTGCAGGGAAATCTGGAGCATCCCAGGGAATTTCTGAGAGTGGCAAACAATACCAGAGACCAATTTTAGACCAGAGAAGACCACCATGACAAAAAGAGACCCAACTGAGCATGGGGGGCCGGGCTCACTGGAATTTCTAAGGATGGGGCCGGACACTTGGTTGTCTAGGATGTTGGGGTTGGTTCGGTAGCTCAATTACACATTATACATCACCCTATACTTGTTTGCTTGCCTTTATTTGACCTGAGTCAAAATCTGGGAACACTTGTGTGTGATTTAGGATATGTTTTCCGTATTTTGAATGATGAGTTTTGATATTTAGATTCGTTTTTGGTTTTCTCATGTTTGTACATCGACAACAAGGGTTGTTTGGTTGATTTTGTACACATATGCTATAGGTTCTAACCTACGAGCAAGGTGTGTGCCGTTTTGGATTTTAGAACTTGATTTTAATAGCGTTGCGATATGTGTTGTTATTATAGGTACCTTCGCGTGGATTCCGAGGCGACGGAGCGTGGCGTCAACGACTTCGGCAAGCGAAGACCACGGTGAGTAGATCTATATCTACGGGGGAAGTCGGGTGGATGGCGTATAGCACCCCCGCAAAGTTTTGATGGAAAACTGATTTATAGAATATGGTTAAGGAAACCTAGATTAGGAAACTAGGGTTAGAATGAGGATAGCTATGAAACCATATTAGGAACTAGAGGATAGTTAGAAGTGATATGTAACGACTATTATAGGATGACGGAATTTGAGGATGACATGTGACGACATTGCCGTTTAGGGTACTATAGGACTAGATAGTTGATGTAGATGTGTCATCCGAACCATACCATTTTCTAAACCGAAGAATCGTATGTACCTTTTAAATATATACTTTGAGGGACGTTACGGATTTTCAAATGATATATTTCCCTAAAAAACACCGTAACTCCTATTTTCAAAACTACGATTCGCTTCCTTTAAAATCTGCTTGTATGGTTCGGGTGTGTATGTTAGATTAGATGCTTATACTTATAGTAGAGATAGAATGTTTATGTAAACTTGACTTGATATGAGATATAAATGCGATGAAAGAATATAAGACTTATATGATGATATGTTGATATGATGATATGATGATATGATGATATGTTGGTATACGGATGCGAGTCGATCGAAATGATTTATACCCTGTCGGTCCCCTGATATGAGATTATTGCGGATGTGACCTAGGACATATATATATATATATATATATATATATATATAAAATATTGTGCATCATGGATGATAGGCCGTACGTGATATTAAGCCATACCCTCATTTGTCTTATAGGATGATAGGATCCCTATTAGCTTAATGCCGTCGTACGATGATTTTCCGTGCGTGATGAGTTTAACTTGAAGTTGGTCCATACCCTTGACTAGAGGCTGCCGTACGATGTATTATACCGTACGCGATGTTGTTATGCTGGATGCCGATTGATAGATTTACCGACTCGATCATGTTAGATACGTATACCCGTCAGTATTTGCATATGATTACCTTATGCTGCATTCATATTATTCTCATTGCCTTGCTTATACCTGTGATAGTACACCTGCACCATTATCGATGATGTGTATGTTACACGTACACAGATTGTAGGCTCACACACTTCATTATCGATAATTGCCATGTCACTACACAGTAGGATTACTGCATTATGATATGACTCTTCGCATAACCTGCTTACGCACATACACATTAGTATATTCATATTGGTGCACATATACATTGATACATCCATATTTGCGCACATACACACTGTATATTCATATTGGTGCACATATACATTGATACATCTATATTTGCGTGCATACACACTGTATATTCATATTGGTGCACATATATATTGATATATCCATATTTGCGCACATACACATTGTATATTCATATTGGTGCACATATACATTGATACATCCATATTTGCGCACATACACACTGTATATTCATATTGGTGCACATATACATTGATACATCCATATTTGCGCACATACTCACTGTATATTCATATTGGTGCACATATACATTAATACATCCATACTTGTGCATATACATATTGCGCCTACATAGATAAATGGTTTTATTGGGAAATTGGGAACCGCGTGTTATGTTTTTAAAACCGGAATCATTTTAAAGGAGCTGTTTTCCCTTAATATGTCATATCACTGTTCCATGTTGCATGATACACGGATATGCTCACATTTCTATTATATGTCGCATACATCATGCTCTATGATTTTACGCATGGAGATATGCTGTTTTTATGAGATTTCTGGATTTGAGAACCGTGGACATTTTAAAAGAGATTATGTGTTGTTTTAAAAACCCGGTTTCTCTTGATATGATATTTCAGTGCATCCACCATGCGTTTTCTCGGTTCTGAGACGTGTGACATGTGAAACCCGATTCGAGGAGGCGGATGAGGTCAATTGCGGGTACATGGTGGACTCGGTATGGTACCACGGGGCAAGAAAGGGATGCCGTGTATATAGACGGTGAGCCTGGCAGAGGGACCACTATCTACCGGTGATAGTATTTGGGCTCAGTGGATATCCGGAGGATACCGGTCGGAGTCGAGAGATGATATGGGCCGATCCGGACTGACGGAGCCCGTGGGCCAATCCGGACTGACGGAGCCCGATATATGAGGATTTACGTGCCGATGCTGGGCACGGTTTTCATGATGTTTTCGAGTGTCGATGCTAGGCACTCAGGTTCCATGATTTTGATGTGTCGTGAGGGACACCGTTGATATATATCCTCATACTTTCATGTACACTCTTTTATGATATTTACATGCATACAGACATTGATTATATGGGTGGACAAGATCCACATGCATACATACATTGATTATATGGGTGGACAAGATCCACATGCATACATGCATTGATTATTACCGTTGGATGTTATCCGCATGCATATAGGTATTGACTACCTTGTTGGCACATATACAGACCCGGTCACCCTAAATATCATAGTATTACCTTTATGATATAGTTGACCTATGAGTCGTTGTTTATTCGATTTCTATCTGTTGATATTTTTCTACTCACGAGTTGGCAACTCACCCCCGTTGTGCCACAGTTCTTGCAGGTTGACCGCTTGGATCAGTAGCGGCTTCGCTGGCACACAGTTGCATTCGGGTGTTTTGCATTGGTAGGTGGGACACTTGTATCGTACCCACTCTTATATCTATATTTCATATTGTATCTAGTTAACTCCATCAGTCAAAATTTATAAGTTGTATAAGTAATGAGACTTAGTGGGTTTGTGGTTGCGAGACTTAGAGGGGTTTTTCGCTACTTGTGGTATTTATGTCTTGCTTTCCTTTATCTTTTGTGGTGAACTTCGCCGTTGGGCGTCGTATACTTATTTATACTGTATTGCGTGGTTGTGATCCGCCGTTTGGCGAAGAGCTATCTCCCGCCTAGGGATGCCTTTATTATCATATTGTATTGGTGGTTTTGGATCAAAAATTACAAAGGAAGTGCTGCCCAAATTTTCTAAAAAGAAGAAACATGTTTTTAAACTTGCATAATCCACTTGCATTTTTCATGTTCCTATTCTATGCAACTAAGAAAACTTGATTTCACTATACACTTATTTCAAAACCTCACCTCCTTTATTTTTCAAAAGAGTTTAGATTTCTGGGTTTCAGCTTACTTGAATTCCGTTACGCCTTTAGACGTTGCGTGATTCAAGTGCTGGTCACGAGCTAATATTTCGGGTCATGACAAAGTTGGTATCAGAGCATTAGGTTTAACCTTGGTTCGAGTCTATGTTTGACTATGCGGAGTCTAGGGCGGGTATGTATTTCGGAACCTAGGCTTGACCTATGGAACTTAGACTTGAACGGGGGGGGTATTAGACCCGAACTTTTTTTCATAGGCTGACCCTGATTGATGGAGTAGGTAGCTTGAGTATAGTGGCGTACCGTACGTATGTTCCGCGGCATATTTACGATACGATACTTCACTTAAGAAACCTTAGGATGTACAAATTTTGAGGCCAGTGATTCTCTTCATATCCATGATTATACATCCATTTGAGATCCTTGATTTTATTTGTTCGATGATCATACTCTCATTGATGTTGTTCCTCCTTATGATCATGTATCCATTCTGGATCTGTCGTTTCCTTTCATGCCGTTGATCTGCTTTCTTCGATACTCGATTGAGGTTCCTGTCACCATGTTTGAGCACGGATTAAGCTGCTGCTAGTGTTGCGGTTAGGGCGAGCTCTGTTCATATCAGAATACTGCATTTTTTACCGCCCATTCTTATGCTCGTGTGTTTATAGGTAGGTACTTTTAATCCGTGTTTGTTACATATTTACAGAGTACAGGTTTTCAGTCCAAATATTGCAAATCAAGACAAAATCTCCACAGTTACACCAAATACAGAACATCTGTCACAGCGGATAAAAGCCGGGTTCCGGTCATCCATATCCGTCCAGTGCCGAGTACCAGTTCCAGCGACAAGACATATGACAGCGGTCATTCGTGTCTCGGACAAGCACAGAGCACGAGGGGGGCAGCACAAGAATCAATGGGTGCGCGGAGCTCAAGAGAGATAAAGTCAAAAGTGAAGAAAAGATGCAATCTTGGACTAAGAATCTGAAGATATTCTGGAAGAAATTATCAGAAAATACATGTACCAGACAACAGGGGACAGCAGACCAGGGAAGTACAAAGTTGCCCACACCCTAACCCTACTGTAGGGGAGCGGATCCGCGGCCAATAGGGGCTATTGGCGGCGGATCCGCGGCCGAACAGGCGCTTCAGGGCTTGGGCTTTGGGGGGTAGGATGGTCTTTTCACATGGGTCCAGTTTGTTGCCCTAGATCTTCAACTCCCTGCCTATAAATACAGCAGATTTGAGCTCAACCAAGGGAGCTTTTCTTTAGCCTCTTTTTTGTGTAGTTTTGTTCTTCTTCTTCTTCTTCTTCTTCTTCATTCTTTCTCCATTAAAATTGTAGTGAGAGCTTTTTGAGTGGAAAATTAATGAAGATGAGGGTTTTTTATCTTTCTTGTTAGTTTCGCTCCCCCTTGAGATTCTTGCTTTCTCTTGATCATTCAACCTCTTCATTGAGCTTGAATGGTTAAGGGTTAGTTATTGATCTCAAGGGTCGTATTTTCTCACGGGACTAGTTCTTCACTTCACATGCGTTCTCTACCCTTCCCTTGATCTTGCAACCTCTTGATTGAGCTTGCAAGTTTAAGGGTTGGCTATTGATCACATGCTTGTCTTGAGTTCTAGTTTCTTGTTCTTTTTATTTGCTTATTTATTACTTGCATTTTTCATTCTTGCTTTACTTACTTGCAATTTTATTCCATGTACTTTAATTACTTGTTCTTTTCTTTTCTTTGTTCTTTTCTTTTGCTCTCTTTTGTTCATTTTGTGAATGTTGTAATTATTGTCGTTGTTAAGAATCAATACGGTATTGTAAGTTAATATTTTCCTTCTCATTTCCTTTTCCCGTTATTTTCCATTGAACTCCGTCCAAACCATACGCAAGCGCTCCGTTAGGCACCCTACCCTGACAAGGTAACGGTGATTCCTAACCGCGACCGGTTGCGTTCGGTTTGGCCGGAGGCGAAAGCAAGAGACAAGAACGGAAGGACAAGGGTAAATAAGCCGGATTCCACGAATACCGCGCTTAAATCCCCTAATCCACGTTGTTGCCAATTGCTCTAGCTTCAATTAGTCAAGACTCGGCTCAAAGGTTTTGAGTACGGATTTCTTAGCTTATAATCTCGTATTTTCTTCTTAACAACTTTATACTTGCAAATAAACACATAGGTTAGAATCAAACACATACAGATTCTTTATTGACTCGTCTAAGACAAGAAAGGACATACAACCATCTCCCTGTGGATCGACCCGTGCTCAACCGGCTAGCTGCATAGCGACACCGTCCTGATCGCGGTAAACTTTAGAACTTTGAACATCCGACACGCCAAAAGCGTGCGATCAAATGGCGCCGTTGCCGGGGAGACGGTAGCGTATTTTCTTTCTTGTTATTCGGGTTAATATTCTTTTTGTATATATTTATAAAAAAAAAATTCTTTTTGTTTTTTTTTTGATCAATTTTGTGGGCAAGAGTGCAGATTTTTGCAAATTTGCAAACTGCAATTGTGAGGAGCAAAGTGTATATTCAAGGCTAAGGTGATTGCAAAGTACAGTGCCAAAGATCCGGGTAGATTGACCCGCGCAAGCGAACTTTTCAAGCTTACCGGATTTGATTCAACGGGGGTTTCCTAACCCAAAACTTAACGGTACGTACTTTACTAACACCTTCTTCTCAAATCCGACGCATCCAATATACTATTCTTTGCAGGATTCTTTGCAAGTTCGCTAGCAAACGCTAAAAATTGACTAACCCATATTTGTTGCAGTGCCGCGCTTAAAATAAAAAACAATTGTTTGATTCTTTATAGAATTTTTATTGAATTGCGCATTGCATACATTAATACGGATTTAAGGGCAAGCGAACCCCACAACATACGGTAAAGGATTTCATCACCTTTTCCGTGGCCCACAAATCACGAACTTGAGCATAACGTTTACCCGCACAAAATTTAAAAGAAACTAGACTTTAAGCCTTAAGGACTTCGCGCTCACTAGGAGAAGTTAACTGTGTTTAGAATCTCGCTTAACGGTATATTGTTTACGGGGTGTCTAGGAAAGTGTTAACGGCGAAACCGCCAAAAGAGAAAGGGTTATTTAATTAAGGAACTTCGCGAAAGCGTTGGAAAACCTCCCCTTATCTCTGCACTTACCTGGCCTCGTGATCAGTGTATCTTGAGCCCGTTTCTCGACACAGTTTTACTTCGACAATCAAGTTCTGGAGCAGGTCTAGTTGACCTAGGTGAACCCTAGAACGATTAGGTGTGTGGTATTTTTGTGTCGTGATTGTTTTTGTCCATATTCTTTTTTATTCTTTTGTTAATAGCTAAAAAATATATATAAAAAAAAATCCACATTCTTTTTCCTTCCTTTTCACTCACTTTCTTTCCTTCTCTCTTCATATCATGGGTACTCCACCTCGCAAAACTCTTGCCGAACTTTGGTACCCACAACCAGAAATTACTTCTTACGGTTCTTGCTTTGGCCGAACTTCGAACGACCCCTCCATGCCCAAAGTTTCACTGAAAGATCGCATAGAAGCGTCTAGGACAAACACTTGCACTCCGCATTCCACCTTGTATCAACCTTTTCAACCTCCCGCACCCGCTTATGTTGATACCCCTTTTGCAAGTCGTCCTTTGTCCATCGCTGAACGTATTGAACAATCCCGTAGCCGATCTTTCACTCCTTTCACCACTTCAAATTCTTGGGATCAACAGTTTCATTCACCTTCTTATCCAACTGTTGATCCTACCCCTGTCCAACCATTCAATTCCTACCAGTCCTACCCTACTTTTGCACCTTCCCTAGACATTGTATCAGAACCACCATTTGGGAGTTTTCAGTTTCCAAATAACCTTGAATCTTTTCCTGAAACCCCTTCACAACCCATGTCTAGTCTGGAACAGTCATTGGAAGACTTTAGGGTAGCGTCAAGCCAACAGATGATGGATTTGAATGCGTCCATGGCCGCTCTTATACAACCTACTGACCCGGTAGCTAATTTCCAACTAGCTCCAAATTTTTCAATGTATGAAGAGGCGGTAGGACAGGCTGAGAATTTGAGTGGAGAGAGTGAGCTGTACCCCCTTCCGAATCAAGCCTACCCGGTCCAAATTGAATCCCACAACTTCTGTGTTGAAAGTCTATCAAGTGTCCCAAATGAATTATCAGTTGAAGATAGAATGTTTAATGAGTTGTGCAACTTTGTAGTATTTGATTTGCCAGATTGTGAAGGGACCTTGCCAAGTGAAACCACACCCAAACCTGTTTACCTCTACACCTCCATCTTAGAACCTGAATTGATTGAAATCCATGCTTTTGATGAGGTGTCTGAGAATATTGATTTTCACTTGATTGAGGATATTGACGCTGGGAATATTTTGGATGATGAACCCATAGATTTGGATGAGTTTTTCTCTTCAAATCATCATCCCGAGTCATTAAATGTTTTTCCCGAACTTCATATGCGTCTTGATATTGATGACAAAGGCATGGATGAGCTTAACTTTAAGGAGAATTCTGAGGATAGTTTTGAGGATGAACCAGTTATAATTGATGAGTCGGATTTTCCAATTCATCCTATCCCTTCCACTGACTGTGTACACACTCCTGAACCTTTAACCGATAACCTTCCTCAACCACTTCCCTCCATTCTTTCCATCATTCCGACCTTGCAAGAAACCGTCTCACTTTCATTTCGTATGTCTGGTTTACCAAGTTCGGCGTACCCATGGTTTCTTATGAATCTTGAGGGATTCGACCCAATTTCTCGACGAGTAAATATATTAGCACAATCACTTTTCACACATCGGTCATCTCAAATTGTGCTAATCTATTTACTCCATTTGCACCCTCAAGTTCGTACTCCACTTCTTTTTCCCTTCCGCCATTCTTCTTCTTCTAATATACCGAGACCGTATCCCGCTTCTATCTCCATACGGTCTCGCGTATTCTCCATTTCTTACCTCTTCACCTTCTTTCACCAGCCACTGCTTTATAGAGATAAAATCTTTGAATGGTTGGTGTTAACTTTTGGCCTGTGTAAGGCCTTGTATAGATTGATACTATTCTTTTCCCCCCTAATCCTGAATTTCAACGCTTAATAGTGGAAACACTGTTTTACTTAAGTTTGGGGGGGACTCTTTTTTGTATATATTTTTTTTGTTTTCCCTTTTTTGTTTTGTATATAATTTGTTTTTAGGGAGCGCCGACAATTTTGACCCTTTTGGTATAGCCTGACAGTGAGGGCACTGTCAAGTTTAAGTTTGGGGGTGTGCTCGGTAAGCTTTCTTCCTTCGCATTCATTTGTATATTTTGCATTTGCATACCTTATTAAAAACCCACAAAAATCAAAAAATTTCCAAAAAAATATAAAAACTTTCCTGTCAAGTTAGCTTGTGAAAGAACTCTGATTCAACATTTCGACGGTTTTTGTTTGAAAAAATAGGAATAACTAGATCTTATGTTTGGATTTTGAAAACCTGAAAGATAACTCTCCTTTGATGTTAACTATAGCTGATATACGTCTTTACATCACACTACACGTGTCGTGAATTTTGGGAATTAGATGACAAGTCTTTCATGTTTAAACTTTTAAACAGATAAATGATTTTCTGAGGATCAAATAGGTTTGTTCTGAAATAAGTAATGTCAAGAATAGTTTATGAAGTAAAGCGAATATGAAGGAATGTTATTGATGCCGTAATTGGAGCTAAGTCTGAAAAATAACCCATCTAAAACTTGATTGGAATGATTACACACCAAACCCACTAAACACGTCTTTTATCCAAAAAAATATTTGAACTACCGGTTATATCTCCGTTCGTATTAAATCATCTGATTTTCACGACAAACTGTCTTTTGTTTTTGGACCTAGGTAACTTGAGTAATTAAGTCCGCTGGGGTGTTTCAGCACCTAATGCTCTAAAACCAACTGGTTTGGGTGCATTGGCCCAAAGCTCGCTAAGAAGCCTAGAAAGTCCAGTTTAAAACAAAGTCAAGCAAGTGTTCTCTCCGAGTTAAAATTCCTAACGGTTCTTTGTGTGAGAATAATCTTGATAAAAGACAGGCTTTTATAAAAAAAATTTAACGGAGATATGAAGGTTTTATTCTATGATAAAGACTATTGCACGTTCACAGAGGTGTGTATGAAATGAAAACAAGAAAAAGGTGGAGTGAAAAATACGACTCAGTTTCCTGTTAAGGAAGATAGAAATTCTGAAGTTGAAACCTTACTGGAAAACGAAACTTGAAAAATGCTTAACTCTTTATAAAACTTATGTGATCCTTTTAAAATTGTTATCTGGGCTTTTTTATGCGACATGATGACTTTAATCGATCCTTCTGGAACTTAACGACACTATTTGCACTGCACGTAAAGACATATAAAATCTGTAGTTAAATAAGATGCGAGGTGTGAAAAATAAAGGTTCGATAGTCTAGACTTAGGATAATAGAATTGTTATTTTCTGAAACAAAACTTTAGGGGTTTGAATCTTAGTTATTTTACAAAACTAGCTTGACGGGATTTTGTGGGTAGTATCCGCTGAAAACCCTCAGGAGACAACACTCCTCCTACTAGGGACACCTAGAGGTTTAACGGCTTGTTGCACATGCTCAGTGCAATCGCGTTCCCTGCGAAAGTGCGGTTATCATTTTATTTTTGTGAATAATTGGTTTTGCTCGGGACGAGCAAAAGTTAAGTTTGGGGGTATTTGTTCATATCAGAATACTGCATTTTTTACCGCCCATTCTTATGCTCGTGTGTTTATAGGTAGGTACTTTTAATCCGTGTTTGTTACATATTTACAGAGTACAGGTTTTCAGTCCAAATATTGCAAATCAAGACAAAATCTCCACAGTTACACCAAATACAGAACATCTGTCACAGCAGATAAAAGCCGGGTTCCGGTCATCCATATCCGTCCAGTGCCGAGTACCAGTTCCAGGGACAAGACATATGACAGCGGTCATTCGTGTCTCGGACAAGCACAGAGCACGAGGGGGGCAGCACAAGAATCAATGGGTGCGCGGAGCTCAAGAGAGATAAAGTCAAAAGTGAAGAAAAGATGCAATCTTGGACTAAGAATCTGAAGATATTCTGGAAGAAATTATCAGAAAATACATGTACCAGACAACAGGGGACAGCAGACCAGGGAAGTACAAAGTTGCCCACACCCTAACCCTACTGTAGGGGAGCGGATCCGCGGCCAATAGGGGCTATTGGCGACGGATCCGCGGCCGTACAGGCGCTTCAGGGCATGGGCTTTGGGGGGTAGGATGGTCTTTTCACATGGGTCCAATTTGTTGCCCTAGATCTTCAACTCCCTGCCTATAAATACAGCAGATTTGAGCTCAACCAAGGGAGCTTTTCTTTAGCCTCTTTTTTGTGTAGTTTTGTTCTTCTTCTTCTTCTTCTTCATTCTTTCTCCATTAAAATTGTAGTGAGAGCTTTTTGAGTGGAAAATTAATGAAGATGAGGGTTTTTTATCTTTCTTGTTAGTTTCGCTCCCCCTTGAGATTCTTGCTTTCTCTTGATCATTCAACCTCTTCATTGAGCTTGAATGGTTAAGGGTTAGTTATTGATCTCAAGGGTCGTATTTTCTCACGGGACTAGTTCTTCACTTCACATGCGTTCTCTACCCTTCCCTTGATCTTGCAACCTCTTGATTGAGCTTGCAAGTTTAAGGGTTGGCTATTGATCACATGCTTGTCTTGAGTTCTAGTTTCTTGTTCTTTTTATTTGCTTATTTATTACTTGCATTTTTCATTCTTACTTTACTTACTTGCAATTTTATTCCATGTACTTTAATTACTTGTTCTTTTCTTTTCTTTGTTCTTTTCTTTTGCTCTCTTTTGTTCATTTTGTGAATGTTGTAATTATTGTCATTGTTAAGAATCAATACGGTATTGTAAGTTAATATTTTCGTTCTCATTTCCTTTTCCCGTTATTTTCCATTGAACTCCGCCCAAACCATACGCAAGCGCTCCGTTAGGCACCCTACCCTGACAAGGTAACGGTGATTCCTAACCGCGACCGGTTGCGTTCGGTTTGGCCGGAGGCGAAAGCAAGAGACAAGAACGGAAGGACAAGGGTAAATAAGCCGGATTCCACGAATACCGCGCTTAAATCCCCTAATCCACGTTGTTGCCAATTGCTCTAGCTTCAATTAGTCAAGACTCGGTTCAAAGGTTTTGAGTACGGATTTCTTAGCTTATAATCTCGTATTTTCTTCTTAACAACTTTATACTTGCAAATAAACACATAGGTTAGAATCAAACACATACAGATTCTTTATTGACTCGTCTAAGACAAGAAAGGACATACAACCATCTCCCTGTGGATCGACCCGTGCTCAACCGGCTAGCTGCATAGCGACACCGTCCTGATCGCGGTAAACTTTAGAACTTTGAACATCCGACACGCCAAAAGCGTGCGATCAAGCTCGTCTGGTACGAAGGCCGACCATTGTGTTTTCTGGTGACATGGGAACGTCTCGATGTACTGTTGTGTTGTGACCTCCTGTTGAGACGAGTGTTTGGTTTTACACCGGATGTTCGGGCCACTAATGGAGCTGTCAGTTGTGAAAGGACTGTTGATGTACATCATACCTCAAAGATTGTGATGTCGCCTACTGTGCCGACAGATGACCCAGCTGTTGTTGAGATTGTTAGGATGTCGCTTCTAGAGCTTATGAGCTGAGATCGCCGGAGCTTCCAGGCAGAAATGCGACAGATGATGGCCAGTCTACCCCGATTTGAGAGACGAAGGTGATTCGTCAGATTGATGCGTCGACGTAGGCCCAGTTGAGTTGAAGATTTCCAGTGTGGAGAGTCTTACTCAGATCTAGAGCAGACCGATCCGGAGATGACTGTAGATGTCTCGCTTTTCCTGGAGCACTGAGGCATTGCTTGGCATGTGGGCGAAGGGTATTCACATGTTGTATAGGTGAAGTTGAAAAGGTTCGAACAAGTGTCAGGAAACCATTTTTCCCAAGTTTAAAGTGTTCGGAGGAACATGCAGGTAATTCTGTGGACCCTCTAGAAGAATGAAACCCTAACTCGACATGATGACTATGGAACTGCTTTGAACCTTAGGGTTTGTGGCAGTTTAGCGGTGCCATCAGTGAGGCTTGGGTTTGCCCTTCTACGGCTGGTCCACAGGTGTTGTGGTATGTACCAGATATTTTTGGACTGCGCTCACATGTTGAGCCTTCGGGAAATTTTGGAACCTCGATGACTCGATCGAAAAGTTTAATGTCGTCCGGATACCATGTGATAGGAGACCAGTAAGCTGACCAGCTTCGGATAGAGGACCTCACCCAGATGCGTTGTGAGTTGATCGAGAGCAGGCGAGTATAGAGTATTCCTCCAATGGTTGGGGCGAGTTCCCGAGGACGTGTTCAGCCAGATATCTTCTACAGAGTGATGAAGATATCGAGTACGCGATTTCGAGTCCGTGTGAGAGACTTCGGATTGACCGTGGCCGAGAACAGTAGCAGTACGCAGATAGCAAGACGTGACGTCGAAGCGAATGATGATAAAGGCGAGTGGAGCCAGAGGTTCATGCGCGATGCTGACGAGCTGTTGTTACTCCCCGTCGAGATTAGAGATCTGATATGTATACAGAGGCGTTGGGATACAGCCAATTCCCGTGGAACGTTGTGCTGAAATGCAGATGTACAAAAAACGAGAAAAGATTATGTAAGAGCACCAGCCTCCGTACAGTTCGGTATAGGCGAGATCGGAAGAGACCTTGAGCAGGATTCCTTCCGGGACACTGCTGCAATGAGATTTGCACCCAGGATCAGATGTGTTACGTGTATTCAGAGGACCAGAGGCCGACGCCAGTAACGTGCTGCTTTACGAGTGGTCATGATGATTGACCGAGAGATGACCAGAGAAGTGCTAGAACTGAATCGTTCCCGTTAGCACACCTGACAGGGCCAATGAGCCGATGGATTGCGGGATTGGTAATCCACAGAGAAGATAAGGACCCAGAGACAGAGGACACCAGGCCGTGAGCAGGAGGCAAACGGATGTTCTTGCCCTGCCAGTTTTAGGCACCCAGATATTTTTCGACATTGTAGGAGGTGTACCTCGATGTCATTTATTGCGATTTGCGTTTGTGATCCGAGAATCACACTTATATCGCTTGGGTTTGAGTTTTGATGACGAGTTTGCTGATATAGATTTCGTGCACAATGGCTGCACCTACTGAGTATTTACATTTTTGCACATAGTTATCGCACCTTATATATATTTTATACACTGTTATGTTGATTTGCGATTTGTGCATATCTATTACACTTGAGATTCGATTTTGTGCCTTTGTTGCACATGTTTATGATTTCATGGATTTCATGCGGATGAGGTGATTTTTGCACTCGGTATAGCTTATATATGCTTGCAGTACAGTGATATGTATTTTGTGCACGCAGTTGCACGCGATTTTGATTTATACACCTTGGTGTACTCGGTGTTGCTTTTTATGCGTTTGAGTTATTGATTGTATTTCGTGCACAATAGGTGCACCAGATATTGTTGTCATGCACACCGTTGCAGTGGACAGATGCTTTTGTGCACACCCGTTGCACTTAGTTTTGCTTTGTGCATATTGTGGCACCTGTATTTGGATTTGATTTCCATGCGCACCAGACGCATGTGATTATTGGATACGCCTTTTGAGGCTGATTTTACTTTTGAGCACTTTGTTTTCATGTTGGGCACTATATTGTGTAGTAGCCAAACAGGACTGATCTGAGGACAGTACCTGAGTACTCTACATGCATTAATAGATCACCAAAAGGGTTTTCAAGAGGAGCTATAGTCTCGCTATTTCCTATGTGTCCATGAGCGACACGAACGTTTATAAAGGAAAACCTTTCGGGATATTTTGAAAACGACGGAACGTGTATTTAAGAACACATATATGTACATATATTATTATTTTAAAATGAGCGTCCGTCAGTTATGCCGTGAGTTACGCATGTTCCCCGCTGAAAGACGCGACGAAGACGCGGCGGGCGTCTCGCCAGAATTTCGGGGCAGATGCTAATTGGTGCTATCCGTCCACCTCTCCGAAGATGCCAAGTTGATTTATGGCACCATATATCGAAGGTTTAAACGGATGCGGCCGATATAGCAGACTTCATCAGATCCCCCTCGTTGAGAGGGTTTTTGATTGTGGGGACGCTCTTCCCTGCAGGCGCAAGCCCCTGCAGTTAATTACGCTACCGCATCACGGTAACCACTTTCTCCTTCTCCAGATGGTCACTTCGTGTCGTGGGTGTTTGTTTTGTGTTTGGTTGCCCGTGGATTGTATACGAAGACTAATTTGTGTTGTCGCCCGTAGGGCGTGGATTAGTCTAAATCCGTATTTTCTTAGATTTGGGTTTAGGGGTTGGGTTTAAGGATATGTTAGTCTCATTTGAGACTAAGATCAACTTAAACGTTTGTTAAGGATACGTTAGTCTCATTTTAGACTAAGATCAACTTAACGGGATCATTTAGATCCAACAGAAGAGCATTTGGACTCTAATGTTTAGTTTAGGGACATTGAGGTTGATTACCAGTTTAAGGACATGGTGGTCCATTATTAGTTTAAGGACATCTCGGTCCAGGTTAAGGACATCATAGTCCATGGGCTTAAGGACCCCACAGTCCAGGTTAAGGACATCGTAGTCCGTGAGTTTAAGGACCCCACAGTCCAGGTTAGGGACATCGTAGTCCGTGAGTTTAAGGACCCCACAGTCCGGTTTAAAGACGTCATAGTCTATGAAATGTATAGTTGTTGGGACCCGTCACCTCTCTGAAGACGTTGAAGGATTACAACGACAAATATCGGAGGAGTAAAGAGATGTACCCTCGAACCGGTGTGAGTTGGTTGAACGATCTGTAATCCAATTTGGGACTAAGATCGGTTAAATATTCGTGAGCAGATGGGCTCAATTAAATATAAGTTGAGGACTTATGGCCAATATTGGGCTAAGTCCAATCAGATTAAAATGTTCAACATTTTATTTAGGGCTGCTGAACTTTTATTTGGGCTTGGCCCTTTTAATAATCTTGACAAAATTTTTATCTTGTATTGAATGCAGAGCATCCATCAGAGCTCTGGACTTTATTAAAGAACAATTTTTGTTCTAACAGCGCAACACGTGGCGCGCCAGGCGCTTTGCGCCAATTAAAGAGCACAGTGCGCTTCTGTCAAGTAGCGCACACATGGAGGACACGTGTTGCACTTGGAGCTAAGCGCCAGATAGTGAGCGCATTGCGCCAGTTTATGAGCGCATTGCGCTAGTTTAGTGGCGCACACGTGAGTGACACGTGGCGTGCTGGGCGCTGAGTGCCAGCCCATGAGCGCAGTGCGCTATTTCAGAAGCGCAAAGCGCAAGTTGCATACGTGGTTGACACGTGGCGCATTTTGGCGCTGAGCACTGGTCCAGAGAGCGCAGAAGCGCTATTCAAGAGTGCAAAGCACATTTCAATAGCGCAAAGCGTATTTGATCAAATTTATGATCTGTGAACAAATTTATGTTCTTTTAAAAGAGGCTTTGCCTCAAGATTCAAGAACAACAGTTCTTATTATTTTTTTGAAAAGGCTTTGCCTTTTGTAGATCAATGATCTGTGAATGAAGTAAATACTTCTTTTGTTTTTATGATGAGATCTTTTGATCTCTTTTTATAAAAGACCTTGGTCTTTGTAGATCTATGATCTTTTTTTTAAGAAGATAATTCTTCTTTTTAATTATGAGATGAATCTATCTCTTTGTTCATCACCATTTTTACCTTGAAGAAAAAGTCTTCTTTTGCTGAGAGCTTGCTCTTCTTTCTTTGAGTTTTTTCAAAGTTTATAGGGGGTTTCTCTATATCTGACTTGAAGTCTTGGAGCCTTTATATAGGGCAAGCTGATTTGTTGAATCAGTTAAAGAGATCTTTCTCTGATTGATTTGGGGATATTTCCCACCGTTGGATCCTTGATCCTAGGGCTTCTGTTTTACAGAAGGCAACTTCTTGTTTTTAACAAGATTGGAAAATCTTTCCAAAACAGAATTTTAATTCTGATTAATTAATGATTTATCATTATTATTAGATCTTTTGATCTAACGGTGGGGAATTTTATAATTCCAGTGCTAGCGCATCCGTGATTTGCACGTGGTGCGCTGCTCAGAGCGCAGCGTACTTTGCGCTAGCGCACCTATGTTTGACACGTGGTACGCTGCCCAAAGCGCAGCGCAGCCTGCGATAGCGCACCCGTGTCTGACACGTCGCGTGCAGCGTGCCTAGCGCTAGCGCACACATGGTGCACTGCCTAGGGCGCAGCGCACCTGGCGCTAGCGTATCCGTGTTTGACACGTAGCGCGCCAAGCGCTGGATCTGAAGCGTTGCTTCAATTTTTGAATCTTGAATTTCAGAACAGAGCTTTGCTCTGATTGGGGGAAACAAATGCCTCCCCACCATTGCGCTCACGTGGACCACACGTGAGTGCAGCGGTGGCAGCATCTGCGCCCTTGGATCAACTCAGAAATTGAAGAGGCGTTTCAATGCCTATAAATAGGACCTTTGGTCGCTTAGATGATTTTCATCTTCTTCTTTTTTTCTGAGAATCATCTCTTTTTCAGAGCATTGCTCTCTTTTTAAAGAAAGTTAAGAGTTAAAACTCTGTCAAATTTTTCTAGGTAAAGATTAATCTTTAAAGGGATTAGTTAATAATCTGGAGTTTCACTCATTATCAGAGCTTCTTGCTCTACTTAGATCATAGATCTTCAAGAAAACCTTTTTAGGGTTTCTTAACAGGGCTTTGCCCTTGTTAGATGGGTTATTCCATTATCCTAAGAGATCTTTTAAGCATTTTGATGGGTTATTCCATTATCTTTACAGAGCATGGCTCTTTAGAATTCTCGGGGTATTTTTTAAATTCCCCTCATAATTAACTTTAACAGGTGTCACTCCTGTTTGTAGAGCATTGCTCTCGAGGAGTTTAACTCCTTGATCCGAGGGGTCGCTCATTAAATGAGATTCCTTTTTTAGGATTTCTCGAAAATTCGAATTTGTTAGTTGTCATGATTAGAATTTGTTTTCTCCATGGGGATATCAAGAGTCGTTTAAGTCCCTGTGCTTGTATTTTCCTCATTACTAATCTTTTAATGATGTTTTTTTTCAGGCACTATGTGTTAGTGTATATGCCCTAGAGGTCATTACTGTATCATACTAGTTTATATATTACTTAATAGAAGCTTGGGATATTCACAGTTGTATAAACAATCTTGCTCAAAATGGTAGTATGCTACTTGGTTTGTTTCTACTTTAATGTGTACATGCGATTATTTTATTATATCACCTATACGCATTAGTGGAGCCCTTAGGATCTTTTGCTTGATTACCAGCGTTGTGATGGCAGTCACACTCGTGGGGGCTGGGTAATCCATAAGCACATCCTTATACAGGTCCCTAGTCGCAGGACTATCGAGACAGGGCATCGATACTCCGGAGTAGACTAGCGTATGCGCTTCTCATCCCAGCAGGGGAGACGGTCTGTCCCACAGCCGTCAGTACGTCGTACTTGAGATAGTATGCGGGTGCTCGTTAGGTTACGAGTACACTGGACATGACTCGTCGGGAACTGGCCGGTTGGTATTATATCTATCGTCAGTTATCAGTTCCCAGGTGACATGAGTACAGCTTAGTCCGCTGACTTGACACTGTCACTTCGTCTCGAGTGTGTTCCCACTGTACTTTGATTACTACCCTACCACGGCTCAAAGGAGTCGTGCAAACAGGTAGTAGTTGGGTGCAGTCCCGAAGCACTTGGAGGCAGTGACGGTTAAACAGGATTCGTCTCTTCCGGTATTGGGGGTTGACATCGCGCTGTGTCTAGGAGAGCCATTACACGAGTAGTCCCTGGCCAGGGCAAGCGAGATATGCTGGTAGGCTTCCAGTGTTATCTCAGGGTGTTTTGGGCTTCACTCTGGCACGACTTGTACCGCTATTAGGGGACTGAAGTTTACCGCCCCCTAGGCCCGCCATGCGATGTATCAGACGAACAGACCGGACTGTACGAAGACTGTCACATTCAGGCTCGGTAGGAGTTCAGATGGGTTTCACCTCGTCAGTCTTCTTGTCGGCATCTACCTGGGGACCGTTACGCATAGCTAGTGCCGCTTGCGGTCTGTGGTTAAACCCACTGCCAGCGTAGTGTCGAGTCTTTAGAGTCCCACACAGAAAGCTATTCACCTTTAGGCAAAAGAATAGAGGTCGCATGGTTTTGCAACAGGGTTCGGTCACATCCGTGCACTTGTGCACCTTTAGTGTCCGGACAATTAACACTAGCGGGCTTTGGTTTAAGCCAGATCCTAGTGTACGTTTTGGGATTGATTTTATCTCGTATGTATTCGTGTTCCTCGGAACGCGGATGCGGGTGTGTATGCACAGTTGACGGAGAGACAGAGGCAGAGGATTCTCATTAGGGTTGTTGACTGTTGACTATTGAATTTTTGCTAAACCCTAATGAGAATATGATATGTGATTAACAATAATATTAATTAAGTATTATAGTGACATGGTTGTTGAGGGGTTGACTTTGTTGACTTTGTTGACTAGGTTGGACTAGTTGACCATCATCATGACAATAGCTATCATTTCATGGCAAAGAATTTTGCTTGCTTGTTTATCTTGCGCAAAATGAGTGCATGAAATGATATGGCTATTTTGACTTAAACCATCACATAATACTTGATTGCTATTATTGGTTATGATGGCTTTGGATTATGAGAGCCAAGAGAGAAAAGTCTTGCTTATTCTCTCATTTTCCTTTCTCTCTCTTGTTCTTAAGCTCTCATCCTCTTCCTCTTGCTCTCCCTCTCTCTATTCTATGGTTCACTTGTCTCATGTGTTGAGAAGCAAGAACCTTAAAGAAAAATCCCAACTCACTTTCCTCTACTCACTCTAATTCACAAGGTTTAGCAAACCGAGTGAACTAGTTTCTTCAAAGTTCGAAGAAGAAGCCAAAGGTAGAAGCTTTCGGGTGGATCGATCTTCGGCGCAAAAAGACGACGGGGTGAAGCCGATCCATACACCATCAAGAGTTGAAGACGAAGGAGTTCAAGAAAGAAAGGTATAACCCCCTAACCGAGTAGTTAATAACTCCTAGTTAGGTTGTTAGGTAGATAGTTTAACAAAGATCCGTTTTGAGTCCATGTTGCCACCTCTAGAAAATCGTTTTTTCATCAAATTCCGCAAGCCCGTAAGCACCGGGAGAGGTAGCATGGACTTACAGTGGTATCAGAGCCTAGTTAAATACTACTTAATATGTTAGCATAGTAACTAGAAATTCGATCGGAGAAAAAGTCGCGAAATACACCCCGATATCAAGCTTGCTGTCGATTTTCAAAGTTCTGTAAAAATAATAAATCATGCTTTAAAAATTGACTCAGGGTTTTTATAAGATACTGTAGAAAAACGGTCCAGAGAACCCATCAAACTACCGCAGAAACGCGGCAATAGCATGCTCTTGCCGCGGTTCCGCGGCCGATTTAGCTCTTTTGTGGATCGTCTTCATTGCAGTTTGTTCTGTGGGGTATTTTGGGATTTTTGGTATTTGTTTTTTCAGCCCAGATTTTCCAGAAAGAAAATTTTGTTTTTGGGGCTTTAAAATCCGTATTTTGATCGAGTTTCTAAAGACTTAAGCTGACGGGTATTTATCTGTGATGTGATATTTGTATTGAACGTCTGCTAATCGCTATATGTCGATTAGTGGGGGTTATACAAATCTGTGATCTGTAATGTTGCTGGTATGTGTATATGAATTCATTGGATTGTCGCGGGTGAATAGCCGGGGGGTTGTGAGACGAGAGTTTTCTTTTCTTTCAATTCATGTAAATTTGTAAATTGATGTAATATTATTTGTATGACCGCACAACCGGGTCGGGGTTGTAGCCGTCATTGTATAATTTCTTTTTACTGTTTTTGCTCCTAGGATAGACCCATGGAGGGGGTGCACAAACTACCGGGTATCTCGAAGTGCCGAGTGTCCTACTCACGGTGTTGAGGGAGGTTGCTCCGCTTCGGGTACTTGGCGGGTAGTTTGCCGCACCCGGAGGGGTCTTGGGTGGGGTATTGGCTATTCACCGCGACCGTGTAATCTGCTTTTCGTTACAGGCTCGTACGAATTGCGGATTCCTAGTATATCCAATGTGTTCATCTGTGATCTGAAATGGCTATCATTGGAATATATCTATATATGATATTATTTAGGCGTTGCTTATGTTTTACAGCCGCGCTAGCCCAGCCCCCGCTCTGTCGTTAGTTAAGTAACCTAACGGGTAATGACGGGGCCCCGTGGCGAATGCGAATGGCATAAGCGTACGTCATATTTTGGTTGTTTTCTGCAATGGTAGGATTAAATGATGGGACGCATTAAAAGAACTAATGCAAGAAAATAAACCAAGTAAAAGTCGTTGGAACACTTTCGAAAAACCACTCGGTTCTTTTCAAAACCAACTTTTAAATGCGGAGCTTGAGCCACTCCTTTTAAAAGCTATCTCGTTCCATCGATTATATCAAGTTCACTACGTTCACAGTTTCGCGAAAACCATTCGTAGCCCTCCGTCGTTTCACATGAATAGTCAATAGTATTCAAGCTATGTATGTTGGCCAAAGTCAAGGCATAGTGATTGGTAGATATTGGGTATTCATGTGCAGGATAGATAGATGCGTTGGTTTGGGACAGTCGTACTGCCATTTTGGCCAAAGTCAAGGGTAGGTACGGGTGGGTCCAAATTAACCTGGATAATGACGGGTAGAACTTGACATGTGACTTATGATATTTTGGCCAAATTCAAGGTCATAAGAGCATGGGGCATAAAAAAAAATCCACAGCGGGAGTTTCATAAGTACTGAAACTTGCTAGCGCTGCATACCATTTGGAGTGTGATGATTCTGGTAGGATTCCTTCAGTTTTGTCACGCGATGATATTTGGATCCCGATCCTACTGTGAGTATATGCTACTCCTCGGGAAATTTCTCACTAAACGATCAATGCTATAAACTTAGTAGGTATCTAGAAAAGTGTTAGCGGGGCTACGCCCATAAGGAAAAGAGGTTATTTAATTAAGGAACTTCGCGAAAGCGTTGGAAAACCTCCCTCGAAGTACCGACACTGGCCTGGCTGAACGGTTAAGCAAGTATTGTGCGGTGAGATTGATCCCGACTAATTCTTCCATTTTGGTTTGAGGAGGGATTTGAGAAACAGTGGGAGCCATCCTGTTTAGACAAACTAAAAACCACTCTAAATTTCCAAGAGCATCATGCTGAGTGTTTCTTCTCTCTCTCCTAATTGCAGTGACCAATCGACATGACCGGACTTAAGTTATTACTAGATAAAAACATACTGACAGGGCCAAACTACAAAGATTGGCTCAGGAATGTCAAGATGGCAATCACTTACGACAAGCTGGGGTATCTTCTTACCACCAAAGCTCCCCCTATCCCAGGTCCCAAAATCAGCGTCGTGGATAAGGAAATCCGTAAGACCTGGGAAATCGACTGCGCGAAGGCCAAGTGCCTCGTGCTTGCCTCTATGGACAACGAACATCAGAGGAGGCACGAGAATATGGACCTCAAATCCATATTTCTCCATACAAAAGAACTGTATGGAGAGCAATCTCGTATCGCAAGATACGAAGTGTCGAAGAAGTTATTTTCGGCAAGATTGGCCGTCGGATCATCGGTAGCGGAACACGTGCTTAAGATGATTGGCTACATTGAGGAGCTCGCGGACCTTGGGACCACGTTGGAGAATGAGCTCTATACGGACTTGATTCTCCAGTCCCTTCCTTCCACTTACGCCCAGTTTATCCTGAACTTCAACTTACAAGAAAAGGAAGTTGAACTTTCAGAACTCCTCAACATGCTGAGGAGCGCAGAGGGCACCCTACAAAAAAGTAGGGAAACATCCACTTTGTTTGTAGGAGGATCTTCTTCTTCTAGGTCCAAAGCGAAAGCCAAGGGAAAGAAGAAGAAAGCCCCCGCCAAACCAAGGGGCGGTGTTAGTAAAGTGGATACGAAGGGAAAGGCAAAAGCAACAAAGAAAGTGGGGAAGCTTGTGGATAAAGAAGAATGCTTCTATTGTCATAAGAGTGGACACTGGAAGAAAGATTGCAGGACTTGGAAGGCCAGAACACAGGATCTGAAGCAGGTTGCGGCTTCAGCTTCAGGTGTGTATGTTATTGAAAACTGTCTTTCAATAAACTCTACTTCCTGGGTATTGGATACCGGATCAGGATCTCATATCTGTAATTCTTTGCAGGCGTTGAGAAACCGTAGGTTTTTGAAGGCAGGTGACATGACCCTTAAAGTTGCAAACGGAGCTAGCATGGATGCTAAGGCCGTGGGGGGACTATCACCTGGGAATGTCAGATGGACATGTTTTGGTTTTGCGTAATTGCTTTTTTGTACCCAACGCAACTTGTAATATCATTTCTGTATCTTTGGTTTCTAAAGAAGGTTATGAATTTGCGTTTGTAAGCAATGTTGTAAACATTCACCTTAATCAAGTTCTGATTGGGTCAGGTACATTGAGCAATGGTATATACGTATTAAACCAACCACAGATTTTCAATGTCCAGAATACACACAAAAGAAAGTCTCCGGAAATCAATCAGACTTTCTTATGGCATTGTAGACTGGGTCACATCAATGAGAGAAGATTGACTAAGTTACATACAGAAGGATATTTGGATCCGTTCGAATATCAATCGTATGCCACTTGTCAATCATGTCTCAAAGGAAAGATGACAAAGACTACGTTCACTGGACACGGAGTAAGAGCGAGCGAGCTCTTGGGACTCGTACACAGCGACGTGTGCGGTCCAATGTCTACACATGCGCGAAGCGGTTATTCTTACTTCATTACTTTTACGGATGACTTTTCAAGGTACGGTTATGTCTTCTTAATGAAACATAAATCCGAAGCCTTTGGAAAGTTCCAGGAATATAAGAATGAAGTAGAAAAACAAACCGGCAAAAGTATCAAGACACTGAGATCTGATCGAGGTGGTGAATACTTGAGTGCCGAGTTCCTGGATTACTTAAAAGAGATTGGAATTCTCTCTCAGCTTACTCCTCCATACACTCCGCAACATAACGGTGTATCGGAGAGACGGAACCGAACCCTATTGGATATGGTACGGTCCATGATGAGTAACGCTGAGTTACCGCGATCATTCTGGTGGTATGCGCTAGAATCAGCTGCATACCTTTTGAACCGAGTTCCCACTAAGACTGTGCCTACCACACCATATGAGATGTGGTGTGGGAAGAGGCCCCATCTTAATCACATTAAGACATGAGGAAGTCCAGCTTTTGTCAAAAAGCAGCATGTGGACAAACTCGAGGCACGCTCAGTATAGTGCAAGTTTGTGGGATATCCAAAGAACTCCAAGGGATATTTCTTCTACTGCGAAGAGGAACAAAGGGTTTTTGTTTCTCGTCATGCCCACTTTCTAGAACACCAGTTCTTAGAAAAGGAAATTAGTGGGAGCGCAGTAGAACTGGAAGAAATTCCAGAACCACAGACTATTACTAAAAGCTTAGTAGAACCAGAGGGTTCAAAAGAATAGGACATTCCTATGCCGCTCCGCAGGAGTAGTAGGCAGTCTCATCCGCCCGAGAGATACTACGGTTTTCTCATAGACGGGGATAGAGAGGATTGCATCATAGATTATGATGAGCCTACTAGCTTCCAGCAGGCCGTTCAGAGCATTGACTCGGTAAAATGGCTGGATGCAATGCGGACCGAAATGGAGTCCATGTACACCAACAAAGTATGGACGTTGGACATTGCTCCAGATGGGGTAAAACCCGTAGGATGCAAGTGGATCTTCAAAAGGAAGATTGGTGTAGATGGACAGGTTGAGACCTATAAGGCTAGACTTGTTGCAAAGGGTTTTCGTCAAAGATCTGGTTTGGACTATGACGAAACCTTTTCTCCAGTGGCTATGCTGAAATCCATTCGGATCCTTCTTGCCATTGCTGCCTTCCACGATTATGAGATTTGGCAGATGGACGTAAAGACCGCTTTTCTAAATGGAAATCTAGAGGAGTGTGTCTATATGGACCAGCCAGAGGGTTTCATTCAGAGTGGGAGCAGCGGAAAGGTGTGCAAGTTGCTTAAGTCCATCTATGGACTAAAGCAGGCATCGCGGAGTTGGAACATCTGTTTTGATGAGACGGTCAAAGAATTTGGCTTTATAAAAAATCCAGATGAACCATGCATCTATAGTAGATTTATAGCAAGAACTATCGTATTCCTCGTTTTATACGTGGATGACATTCTTCTGATAGGAAATGGCATTCCTATGCTACAATCTGTCAAGGGGTTCTTGTCACACAGGTTCTCCATGAAAGACCTGGGTGATGCCTCATACATCCTGGGAATCCGGATCCATCGTGATAGATCCAAGAGGATATTAGGACTTTCGCAGTCCAGGTACATCGACACCATACTGAAAAGATTCAGTATGGAATATTCCAAGCGTGGTAACCTACCGGCTTGTCACGGGATCACCCTCTCTAAAGAGATGTTCCCCAAGACTGATTTGGAGAGGGATCGCATGTTTATTATACCCTACGCTTCTGCGGTAGGCTCTATAATGTATGCGATGTTGTGTACCAGACCGGATGTAGCTTATGCACTGAGTGTGGTAAGCCGGTATCAGTCAAACCCTGGGGAGAAACACTGGATAGCGGTAAAGAACATTCTCAAGTACCTGAGAAGGACTAAGGAGATGTTCTTGGTGTATGGCGGAAAAGACCTCCAGATCGAGGCCTTTGCTGACTCCAGCTTCCAGAGTGACAAGGATGATTCCAAGTCCATGTCGGGTTTTGTCTTTACCCTCAATGGAGGGGCGGTGTGTTGGAAGAGTTCCAAACAGGAAATCGTTGCTAACTCGACTATGGAAGCGGAATACATCGCTGCATCTGATGCCGCAAAAGAAGCCGTCTGGATGAGGAAGTTCATGAAAGAACTTCAGGTGGTTCCATCCATTGTTGATCCAATACCTCTGTATTGCGACAACAACGGGACTATAGCTTTAGCGAAGGAACCCAGGTCCCATCAGAAATCCAGACACATCTTGAGGAGGTATCACCTAATCAGGGAGATCGTGGATCGCCAGGAGATCGAGATTCGGAGGGTTGCTTCAGAAGATAACACTGCAGATCCATTCACCAAGGCCTTGCCCCAGACTCAGTTTAAGCGGCTGATCGAGATGATAGGTCTTCGATACGCCAGTACATGGCCTTAGTGCAAGTGGGAGATTGTTAGTGTATATGCCCTAGAGGCCATTACTGTATCATACTACTTTGTATATTACTTAATGGAAGCTTGGGATATTCACAGTTGTATAAACAATCTTGCTCAAAATGGTAGTATGCTACTTGGTTTGTTTCTAATTTAATGTGTACATGTGATTATTTTATTATATCACCTATACGCATTAGTGGAGCCCTTAGGATCTTTACTTGATTACCAGCGTTGTGATGGCAGTCACACTCGTGGGGGCTGGGCAATCCATAAGCACATCCTTATACAGGTCCCTAGTCACAGGACTATCGAGACAGGGCATCGATACTCCGGAGTAGACTAGCGTATGCGCTTCTCATCCCAGCAGGGGAGACGGTCTGTCCCACAGCCGTCAGTACGTCGTACTTGAGATAGTATGCGGGTGCTCGTTAGGTTACGAGTACACTGGACAGGACTCGTCGGGAACTGACTGGTTGGTATTATACATATCGTCAGTTATCAGTTCCCAGGTGACATGAGTACAGCTTAGTCCACTGAGTTGACACTGTCACTTCGCCTCGAGTGTGTTCCCACTGTACTTTGATTACTACCCTACCACGTCTCAAAGGAGTCATGCAAACAGGTAGTAGTTTGGTGCAGTCCTGAAGCACTTGGAGGCAGTGACGGTTAGACAGGATTCGTCTCTCCCGGTATTGGGGGTTGACATCGCGCTGTGTCTAGGAGAGCCATTACACGAGTAGTCCCTGGCCAGGGCAAGCGAGATATGCTGGTAGGCTTCCAGTGTTATCTCAGGGTGTTTTGGGCTTCACTCCGGCACGACTTGTACCGCTATTAAGGGACTGACGTTTACCGCCCCCTAGGCCCGCCATGAGGTGTATCAGACAAACAGACCGGACTGTACGGAGACTGTCACATTCAGGCTCGGTAGGAGTTCAGATGGTTTTCACCTCGTCAGTCTTCTTGTCGGCATCTACCTGGGGACCGTTACGCACAGCTAGTGCCGCTTGCGGTCTGTGGTTAAACCCACTGCCAGCGTAGTGTCGAGTCTTTAGAGTCCCACACAGAAAGCTATTCGCCTTTAGGCAAAAGAGTAGAGGTCGTATGGTTTTGCGACAGGTCGCATGGTTTTGCAACAGGGTTCAGTCACATCCGTGCACTTGTGCACGTTTAGTTTCCAGACAGTTAACACTAGCGGGCTTTGGTTTAAGCCAGATCCTAGTGTACGTTTTGGGATTGATTTTATCTCGTATGTATTCGTGATCCTCGGAACGCGGATGCGGGTGTGTATGCACAGTTGACGGAGAGACAGAGGCAGAGGATTCTCATTAGGGTTGTTGACTGTTGACTATTGACTTTTTGCTAAACCCTAATGAGAATATGATATGTGATTAACAATAATATTAATTAAGTATTATAGTGACATGGTTGTTGAGGGGTTGACTTTGTTGACTTGTTGACTTTGTTGACCGGTTGACTAGGTTGGACTAGTTGACCATCATCATGACAATAGCTATCATTTCATGACAAAGATTTTTGCTTGCTTGTTTATCTTATGCAAAATGAGTGCATGAAATGATATGGCTATTTTAACTTAAACCATCACATAATACTTGATTGCTATTATTGGTTATGATGGCTTTGGATTATGAGAGCCAAGAGAGAAAAGTCTTGCTCATTCTCTCATTTTCCTTTCTCTCTCTTGTTCTTGAGCTCTCATACTCTTCCTCTTGCTCTCCCTCTCTCTATTCTATGGTTCACTTGTCTCATGTGTTGAGAAGCAAGAACCTTAGAGAAAAATCCCAACTCACTCTCCTCTACTCACTCTAGTTCACAAGGTTTAGCAAACCGAGTGAACTAGTTTCTTCAAAGTTCGAAGAAGAAGCCAAAGGTAGAAGCTTTCGGGTGGATCGATCTTCGGCCCAAGGAGACGACGGGATGAAGCCGATCCGTACACCATCAAGAGTTGAAGACGAAGGAGTTCAAGAAAGAAAGGTATAACCCCCTAACCGAGTAGTTAATAACTCCTAGTTAGGTTGTTAGGTAGATAGTTTAACAAAGATCCGTTTTGAGTCTATGTTGCCACCTCTAGAAAATCATTTTTTCATCAAATTCCGCAAGCCCGTAAGCACCGGGAGAGGTAGCATGTACTTACACTATGGCTGTTCATTTATATAGTCTGAACGAGTTTATCTCTTATGAGGACATTCGCTTACAGGGCCGTTGCCAGAACCAAGAGTTTACAGATGCCCAATGTGCGGAGATTATGGATCGTCTGTATGCACGCGTCGGTCGACTGCTTCCTCGCCGTTCCGCTCTCTTGAAAATCGTAGCGGGAGAAATTTGGGGAGCACTTTCTGGGTTTCACGAAGCCATGCCGCTTAATGCGCTGGATGATGCTGAAGACAAGGTGCATTCAGTGTACCTGTCGGGCCTGATCTCAAAGAAGCGGCGAGATAACCTCATTGATATTCTGCATCAAGCTTACCAACAGACTACGATAATCGCTTCTTATCAAAGGGAGGAGGACATTGGCGAGGATCTCGACACTCGTGAGCACGAGAGGATACACATGAGAATGGTCAGAAAGGCCAGAAAGATTCTAGACGGCCTTACTTTCGAATTCCTCAACCCATGCCCTGGATCTAAGGTTTTACCATTGTAATCATTTTGATGGTGTTTTCGTTTACTGTTTTCATGATTGTAAGAACTTTTCAAAGTATGAATGGCGAATTCCTCATTTCAGCATGTTTTATTTTATGTACTAAATCTTTTGCACATGCATGAACGGGTATGCTTCAGACGCTTAACCAAATGCGAATCAAATGTTCTCCTTGTTTCTTTCTTCTCTTTTCTGTGTTGTTGGTATGTTACTCTGGCAAGCGTGGCCTGTAGATGGTAAAGAATATTTCATCTTGAACTCTTTGAGAGGTAGTGATGGCTTAGGAAGTAGGTTCAGATCTGCTACCTAAGACTTTTCAACTTCATGAGCTGTGAGGGTCTCATGAAGCCTTTTCTCCCTACGAGTCGAGAGAATCTCGTAGGTGTATTTTCTCTTTAAGAATCGTGAGGATTCCTAAGCGCGTTTTCTCTTGAGAGTCGTAAGGATCTCACAAGAGAATTCTCTCTCTTACAAGTCGAGAGGACTCGTAAGTGGTTGTTCCCCTCCTTGTCGAGGTTCGACTTTGGAGAGTGTGGTCCGTGAATAGTATGCAAGAGTCCATATTGGACTGACTTGCAGGACCCCAGTGCTTAGGAAACAGGTCCTTATCCCAATTGCCTAAGGCTTTTCAACTTTATGAGCCGAGACGATTCGAGAAGTTCCCGCAAAGACACTAATTTCCTCACGAGTCGAGACGAATCGAGCAGTTCTCGCAAGAATGTCCTAACGTCACAGTTAACCTCTTCTCTTTACGACAGAGGTCCGTTAGGGTCTGTGGTACTAGGGTTTTTTCCGTCGTACCGTCGCGTTGGCTGATGTATTCCTCGATAGGCAATCTTGTTATTCGAGTAGCCTTGCGACTGCCGTGTCTCTGATCCCTTCAGGGGCTGGACAAGACGTCTTCAAGCAATCCTCCTAGACAGTTTGACCGTCGGAAGAGCAAGCGTTAGGAATTTTGCCATGCCGCTTTTTACTTGAGGTTAGGCTCATTTTGGAGAGCCCCGATGAGTCATAACCACTCCGCGCTGGGGTGGGATGATCTCTGATAGTCTTTCAGGTTTTATATGAGTTGCCGTCAAGACCCTGAAGCTAAGAATTTAGCGTTCGCTTCGTTTGCTGGCATCGCGTCTGTTGTATCGAGACGAATGCCGCGGTTGTCTCTAGGTTGCTGGTGAACCGTCAAGATTTGGAACTAGGGATTTTGATATGGCTCCATTGTTTAATTGTCGCGTCTGAATCCTGCTGGAGGAAGAACGCTGTAGTGATATCTCGTCTGCTGTATCGATACAAACGTCGAGGTGGTGACCACTCCGCGCTGACGTGGGATGATCTCCGATAGTCTTTCAGGTTTTATATGAGTTGCCGTCAAGACCCTGAAGCTAGGAATTTGGCCTTCGCTTCGTTTGCTGGCATTGCGTCTATTGTATCGAGACGAATGCCGCGGTTGTATCTAGGTTGCTGGTGAACCGTCGAGGTTTGGAACTAGGGATTTTGCCGTGGCTCCGTTGTTTAATTGTCGCGTCTGAATCCTGCTGGAGGAAGAATGTTGTAGTGACATCTCGTCTGCTGTATCGAGACGAACGTCGAGGTGGTGACCACTCCGTGCTGATGTGGGATGATCTCCGATAGTCTTTCAAGTTTTATATGAGTTGCCGTCAAGACCCTGAAGCTAGGAACTTGGCCTTCGCTTCGTTTGCTTTGGCGTGTCCGAATCCTGTTGGAGGAAGGTGTTAGTGTATATGCCCTAGAGGCCATTACTGTATCATACTAGTTTGTATATTACTTGATGGAAGCTTGGGATATTCACAGTTGTATATACAATCTTGCTCGAAATGGTAGTATGCTACTTGGTTTGTCTCTACTTCAATATATGCATGTGTTTCTTTTAGCATATCGCTTATATACATATTAGTAGATCCCTTAGGATCTTTGCTTGATTACCAGCATTGTGATGGCGCTCACACTCGTGGGGGCTGGGTGATCCATAAGCACATCCTTATACAGGTCCCTAGTCGTTGGACTATCGAGACAGGGCATCGATACTCCAGAGTAGACTAGCGTATGCGCTTCTCATCCCAGCGTGGGAGACGGTCTATCCCATAGCCGTCAGTACGTCGTACTTGAGATAGTATACGGATGCTCGTTAGGTTACGAATACACTGGACAGGACTCGTCGGGAACTGTCTGGTTGGTATTATACCTATCGTCAGTTATTAGTTCCCAGGTGACATGAGTACAGCTTAGTCCGCTGAGTTGACACTGTCACTTCGCCTCGAGTGTGTTCCCACTGTACTTTGATTACTACCCTACCACGGCTCAAAGGAGTCGTGCAAACAGGTAGTAGTTGGGTGCAGTCCCAAAGCACTTGGAGGCAGTGACGGTTAGACAGGATTCGTCTCTCCTGGTATTAGGGGTTGACATCGCGCTGTGTCTAGGAGAGCCATTACACGAGTAGTCCCTGGCCAGGGCAAGCGATATATACTGGTAGGTTTCCAGTATTATCTCAGGGTGTTCTGGGCTACACTCCGACACGACTTGTACCGCTATTAGGGGACTGACGTTTACCGCCTCCCTAGGCCCGCCATGCGATGTATCAGACGAACAGACCGGACTGTACGGAGACTGTCACATACATGCTCAGTAGGAGTTCAGATGGGTTCACCTCGTCAGTCTTCTTATCGGCATCTACCTGGGGACCGTTACGTACAGCTAGTGCCGCTTGCGGTCTGTGGTTAAACCCACTGCCAGCGTAGTGTCGAGTCTTTAGAGTCCCACACAGAGAGCTATTCGCCTTTAGGCAAAATGAGTAGAGGTCGCATGGTTTTGCGACAGGGTTCGTTCACATCCGCGCACTTGTGCACGTTTGCTATCCGGACAGCTTATACTAGCAGGCTTTGGTTTAAGCCAGGTCCTAGTATATGATTTGGGATTGGTTTTATCTCATTGTATTCGTGTTCCTCGGATCACGAATACGGGTGCGTATGCACAGTTGATTAAGACAGAGGGAGAGGACTTTGATTAGGGTTAATGACCATTGTCATTTTATTAACCCTAATGCTTATGTGTGTATTATGGTTAATTGATATTAGTTAAATATAATTGTGCATGGTTTGGGTTGTTGACCTTTTGACCATTCTTGACTTGTTGACCTTGGTTGACACTTTGACCATCATCATTTCATATAAAAGATGCTCTTTGATCCTTGCAATTTGCATTAAAAATGAAATGATAATGGTCATGTCTTGATTAAGCCATGACAATTATCTTACTAATTTTCAATTTACAATAATTCACACATATATGTGAGAATGGCTTATTATTCTCTCATTCTATCATATACTTTCTCTCTCTTGCTCTTCCTCTCTCTCAAGCTCTCCCCTCTCATGTGTTGAGAAACACTTGAGCTTGAGAAAAACCTCTTCTTGATAATCTCTACTCCCATCTAAGGTTCTAGGATTAGCACTTCTAGCACCTTAGTTACTTCTAGCTTGAAGTTGAAGCCAAAGATTGAGGCTCTCGGTTGGATCCTTCTTCGACTAGAGAAGGCGACAAGGTGATCCCTTTCTACCACTCCAAGGAGCAAGAAGACAAGAACATAAAGCCCAAGGTATAACCTTTCTACCCTATACCTAAATCTAGTTAGCTTTTAGTTAGTTTTTGTTTAGCAAAGATCCTCCTTTGTCTAGTCCATGTTGCCTAGCATGATAAAAATCCGATTTTTATTCCGTTTTCCGCATCCCCGCAAGCACCGGGGTAGGCAACATGGACTTACAGTGGTATCAGAGCCTAACTAAACATAAACTAGCTAGGTAGTAAAGTGTATGGAAGTTTGATCGGAAAAATCGCAAAACCAAAACATCAAAACCCTAAGTTTCTGTTGAAATTTTTTCTGCTCTAAAAATAAAAAATCATACGTCAAAAATCATCTCAGGGTTTTGTGAAGAAAGCCACCAAAAACGATCCAGTGAATCGCTCAAAGCGCGGCGGTTCCGCGGCAAAAGCATGCCTTCGGCCGCGGAACCACGGCCGTTTTGAGTCTGTTCTGGATCGAGTTTGGTGCAGTGTTCTTCTGGCATGGTTTTGGGATTTTTAAGATAGTTTATTTGTTCCCAGGTTTTCCAGAAAAGAAATTTGTTTTTGGGGGCCTATAAATCCGTATTTTTGATCGAACTTCACTACACTTTGACTAAAGAGTTATATCTGTGATGTTTATATGTATTGAACGTCCGCTAATCGCTATAC
This sequence comes from Agapanthus africanus, assembly GCA_030015575.1. Classification (NCBI taxonomy): domain Eukaryota; kingdom Viridiplantae; phylum Streptophyta; class Magnoliopsida; order Asparagales; family Amaryllidaceae; genus Agapanthus; species Agapanthus africanus. The sequence continues at coordinate 175,538,772 of CM057350.1, read as the reverse complement.
GTCGATTAGTGGGGGTTATACATATTTGTGATCTGTGTTTGTTGATGGTATGTGTATATGAATGCGTTGGATTGTCGCGGGTGAATAGCCGGGGTGGATGTGAGATAGGTGTTTCTTTTTCTTTCATTCATGTAATATGTAAATTGATATATTATTATTTGTTTGGCCGTACAACCGGGTCGGGGTTGTAGCCGTCATTGTATAATTCTTTTTATTGTTTTTTGCTCCTAGGATAGACCCATAGAGGGGGTGCACAAACTACCGGGTATCTCGAAGTGCCGAGTGGCCTACTCACGGTGTTGAGGGAGGTTGCTTCGCTTCGGGTACTTGGCGGGTAGTTTGCCGCACCCGTAGGGGTCTTGGGTGGGGTATTGGCTATTCACCGCGACCGTGTAATCCGCTTTTCGTTGCAGGCTCGAACGGATTGCGAATTCCTAGTATATCCAATGTATTCATCTGTGATCTGTAATGTCTATCATTGCTATATATCTATATACTATAACTATTTAGGCGTTGCTTATGTTTTACAGCCGCGCTAGCCCAGCCCCCGCTCTGTCGTTAGTTAAGTAACCTAACGGGTGATGACGGGGCCCCGTGGCGAATGCGTATGGCATAAGCGTACGTCATATTTTGGTTGTTTTCTGCAATGGTAGGATTAAATGATGGGACGCATTAAAAGAACTAATGCAAGAAAATAAACCAAGTAAAAGTCGATTGGAACACTTTGAAAACCACTCGGTTCTTTTCAAAACTAAACTTTTAAACGCGGAGCTTGAACCACTCCTTTTAAAAGCTATCTCGTTCCATCGATTATATCAAGTTCACTACGTTCACGGTTTCGCCAAAACCATTCGTAGCCCTCCGTCATTTCGGTTAAATATTCAGTAGTATTCAAGCTATGTATTTTGACCTTCGCCAAGGCATAGTGATTGGTAGCTGCTGAATATTTATCTGTAGCATAGATAGATGCGTTGGTTTGGGACAGTCGTACTACTATTTTGGCCTTCGTCAAGGGTATGTACGGGTGGGTTCAAATTAACCTGGATAATGACGGGTAGAACTTGACATGTGACTTATGATATGTTGGCCTTCGTCAAGGTCATAAGAGCATGGGGCAAAAATCCACATCGGGAGTTTCAAAAGTACTGAAACTTGCTAGCGCTGCATACCATTTGGAGTGTGATGATTCTGGTAGGATTCCTTCGGTTTTATCACGCGATGATATTTGGATCCCGATCCTACTGTGAGTATATGCTACTCCTCGGGAAAACTCTCACTTAACGATCAATGCTATAAACCAAGTAGGTGTCTAGAAAGGTGTTAGCGGGGCTACGCCCATAGGGAAAAGAGGTTACTTAATTAAGGAACTTCGCGAAAGCGTTGGAAAACCTCCCTCGAAGTACCGACACTGGCCTGGCTGAACGGTTAAGCAAGTATTGTACGGTGAGATTGATCCTGACTAATCCTTCCTTTATGGTTTGGGGACGGATTCGAGAGACAGTGGGAGCCATCCTGTTTAGATAAATTAAAAACCAATCTAAACTTGCAAGAGTATCATGCTAAGTGTTTTCTTCTCTCTCTCTTAATTGCAGCGACCCAATGACCACACCTAGGTTACATCTAGATAATTAAATGACTGAATCTAACTGTTATGACTGGCAAAGGTCTGTCCAGATGTCCATTGCCCAGGACAAGCTGGGACACCTCTTGACTGATCCAACCCCTGCCGTCTCAGGTCCAGTTTCCCCTGTCACGGATATTGATATCCGTAGGACATCGGAAGAAGACTGTGCGAAAGCCAAGTGCCTCGTGTTAGCCTCAGTTGATGGTATATACCAGAGGCAGCACGAGAAGATGGACTCAGCTTCTATCTTCCTCCATAACAAAGTTTTATATGGAGAGCAATCTCGTATCACAAGATATGAGACCTCGAACGAATTGCTTCCAGCGAGGTTGGCTATCGGGTCATCTGTAAGGGGCAACGTCCTTACAGAGACCAGCTCTTTTGAGCTCTCGGACCTGAAGACCACGTTAAAGAACGGGTCAGATGCTGACTTAGTTCAACAGTCCCTATCTACTACCCTGAAGGAAACCAGGGAAGTAGAAAGAAAGGGAAAGGCAGAAGTTTCGGGACTGGATGTAGTAAAAGAGGGATGTTCCTATTGTAATGGGAATGAACATGGGCAGAAGGATTGCAGGGCTTGCAAAGCCAGTAGCCAGAATTCGAAGCATGTTGTGGCTTCGGCTTCGGGTGTGTTTGTAATAGAGAACTGTATGTCAGTTAACCCTACTTCCTGGGTATTAGATACCGGATCAGGATCTCATATCTGTAATTCGTTACAGACTCTGAGAAACCGTAGGGTTATCAGGAAAGGTGATATGACTCTCAGGATTGCTAACGGAATGAGCATGTATGCTGTATCCGTAGGGGAATATCATCTAGGACTGACAACTGGGCAGATATTGATTCTGCATGACTGTTTTTATATACCAGGTGCGACTTATAACATCATATCTGTATCCTTACTTTCTAAGGAAGGATATGATTTTACTTTTGTAAGCGATGTAGTAAACATCCACCTAAATCAAGTACTGATTGGGTCAGGTATATTGAAATACGGTATATACGTTTTGAATCAAGCTCAGGTCTTCTGTGTCCAGAACACACTTAAAAGAAAGTCTCCGGAATTAAATCAGGCTTTCTTATGGCATTGTAGACTGGGTCACATTAATGAAACACGGTTGACAAAGTTACATAAAGAAGGATACTTGGATCCGTTCGAGTACCAGTCTTATGCCACTTGTGAATCTTGTCTCATGGGAAAGATGACAAAGACTCCGTTCACTGGACACGGAGAAAGAGCAAGTGAGCTCTTGGGACTCATACACAGTGATGTGTGTGGTCCAATGTCTACACATGCGCGAAGTGGTTATTCATACTTCATTACTTTCACAGATGATTTCTTTAGGTATGGGCATGTCTTCTTGATGAAGTACAAATCCGAGGCCTTTGAGAAATTTCAGGAATACAAGAATGTAGTTGAAAAACAAACAGGCAAAAGTATTAAGACACTGAGATCTGATCGAAGTGGTGAATACTTGAGTGCCGAGTTTCTGGGCTACTTAAAAGAGAATGGAATTCTCTCTCAGCTTACTCCTCCATACACACCACAACACAACGGTGTATCGGAAAGGAGGAATCGAACTCTATGGGATATGGTTCGATCCATGATGAGTAAGGCTGAGTTGCCGCGATCCTTCTGGGGTTATACACTAGAATCAGCTGCATATCTTTTGAACAAGGTTCCCTCCAAGACTGTGCCTACCACACCATATCAGATATGGTGTGGGAAGAAACCCTGTCTTAAGTATCTGAAGATATGGGGATGTCCAGCTTTTGTAAAAAAGCAGCATGCGGACAAGCTCGAGGCACGCTCAGTACTGTGTAAGTTTGTGGGATACCCAAAGAACTCCAGGGGGTATTTTTTCTATTACGCAGAGGAACAAAAGGTTTTTGTTTCTCGTCATGCCCACTTTCTGGAACATCAGTTTTTAGAAAAAGAAGCAACTGGGAGCGTAGTAGAACTGGAAGAAATTCCAGAACTACAAACTATTACTGAAAGCTTGGAAGAACCAGATGTTTCAAGAGAACCGGATATCCCAGCGCCACTCCGCAGGAGTAGTAGGCAGTCTCATCCGCCCGAGAGATACTACGGTTTTCTCATAGACGGGGATAGAGAGGATTGCACTATGGATTATGGTGAGCCTACTAGCTTCCAGCAAGCCATTCAGAGCGGCGACTCGGTAAAATGGCTGGATGCAATGCGGGCCGAGATGGAGTCCATGTACACCAACAAAGTTTGGACTTTGGACTTTGCTCCAGAAGGGGTAAAACCCGTAGGCTGCAAATGGATCTTCAGAAAGAAGATTGGTGTAGATGGGCAGGTTGAGACCTATAAAGCTAGACTTGTTGCAAAGGGTTTTCGTCAAAGACCTGGTTTGGACTATGACGAGACCTTTTCTCCAGTGGCTATGCTGAAATCCATTCGGATCCTTCTTGCCATTGCTGCCTTCCACGATTATGAAATCTGGCAGATGGATGTAAAGACGGCTTTCCTAAATGGAAATTTGGAAGAGTGCGTCTATATGGATCAGCCAGAAGGATTCATTCAGAGTGGGAGCAGCGGTAGAGTGTGCAAGTTGCTAAAGTCCATCTATGGACTTAAGCAGGCATCGCGGAGTTGGAACATCTGCTTTGATGATACTGTCAAAGAATTCGACTTTATCAAAAACCAAGATGAACCATGCATTTACAGTAAGATTGTAGGGAGAACTGTGGTATTCCTCGTCTTGTACGTGGATAACATTCTCCTAATAGGAAATGATATTCCTATGCTACAGTCAGTCAAAGGATTCTTGTCGCAGAGGTTCTCCATGAAGGACCTGGGCGATGCCAACTACATTCTGGGGATCCAGATCTATCGTGATAGATCTAAGAGGATGTTGGGACTTTCACAGTTAAGGTACATCGACACCATACTGAAAAGATTCAGTATGGAAGATTCCAAGCGCGGTAATTCACCGGCTTGTCACGGGATCACCCTCTCCAAAGAGATGTCTCCCAAGACTGATTTGGAAAGGGATCGCATGTCTATTATACCCTACGCTTCTGCGGTAGGCACTATAATGTATGCAATGTTATGTACCAGACCAGATGTAGCATACGCATTGAGCGTTGTAAGCCGGTATCAGTCGAACCCAGGGGAGAAACACTGGATAGCGGTAAAGAACATTCTCAAGTACCTGAGAAGGACTAAGGAGATGTTCTTGGTGTATGGCGGAAAAGACCTCCAGCTCGAGGCCTTTGCTGACTCCAGCTTCCAGAGTGACAAGGATGACTCCAAGTCCATGTCGGGTTATGTCTTTACCCTCAATGGAGGGGCGGTTTGCTGGAAGAGTTCCAAGCAGGAGACCGTTGCAGACTCAACTATGGAAGCGGAGTACATAGCTGCTTGCGATGCCGCAAAGGAAGCTGTCTGGATGAAAAAGTTCCTCACGGAGCTTCAGGTGGTTCCTACCATTGTTGATCCAATACCGCTGTATTGCGAAAACAACGGCGCTATAGCTTTAGCGAAGGAACCCAGGTCCCATCAGAAGTCCAGGCACATTTTGAGGCGGTACCACCTGATCAGGGAGATCATAGATCGCCAGGAGATCGAGGTGAAGAGAGTAAATACGGAGAACAACACTGCAGATCCACTCACGAAGGCCCTACCCCAGACTCAGTTCGAGCGGCTGATCGAGATGATAGGTCTTCGATACGCCAGTACATGGCCTTAGTGCAAGTGGGAGATTGTTAGTGTATATGCCCTAGAGGCCATTACTGTATCATACTAGTTTGTATATTACTTGATGGAAGCTTGGGATATTCACAATTGTATATACAATCTTGCTCGAAATGGTAGTATGCTACTTGGTTTGTCTCTACTTCAATATGTGCATGTGTTTCTTTTAGCATATCGCTTATATACATATTAGTAGAGCCCTTAGGATCTTTGCTTGATTACCAGCGTTGTGATGGCGCTCACACTCGTGGGGGCTGGGTGATCCATAAGCACATCCTTATACAGGTCCCTAGTCGTTGGACTATCGAGACAGGGCATCGATACTCCGGAGTAGACTAGCGTATGTGCTTCTCATCCCAGCGTGGGAGACGGTCTGTCCCACAGCCGTCAGTACGTCGTACTTGAGATAGTATGCGGGTGCTCGTTAGGTTACGAGTACACTGGACAGGACTCGTCGGGAACTGTTGGTTGGTATTATACCTATCGTCAATTATCAGTTCCCAGATGACATGAGTACAGCTTAGTCCGCTGAGTTGACACTGTCACTTCGCCTCGAGTGTGTTCCCACTGTACTTTGATTACTACCCTACCACGGCTAAAGGAGTCGTGCAAACAGGTAGTAGTTGGGTGCAGTCCCGAAGCACTTGGAGGCAGTGACGGTTAGACAGGATTCGTCTCTCCCGGTATTGGGGGTTGACATCGCGCTGTGTCTAGAAGAGCCATTACACGAGTACTCCCTGGCCAGGGCAAGCGAGATATACTGGTAGGTTTCCAGTGTTATCTCAGGGTGTTCTGGGCTACACTCCGACACGACTTGTACCGCTATTAGGGGACTGACGTTTACCGCCCCCCTAGGCCCGCCATGCGATGTATCAGACGAACAGACCGGACTGTACGGAGACTGTTACATACAGGCTCAGTAGGAGTTCAGATGGGTTCACCTCGTCAGTCTTCTTATCGGCATCTACCTGGGGACCGTTACGTACAGCTAGCGCCGCTTGCGGTCTGTAGTTAAACCTGCCAGCGTAGTGTCGAGTCTTTAGAGTCCCACACAGAGAGCTATTCGCCTTTAGGCAAAATGAGTAGAGGTCGCATGGTTTTGCGACAGAGTTCGTTCACATCCGCGCACTTGTGCACGTTTGCTGTCCGGACAGCTTATACTAGCGGGCTTTGGTTTAAGCCAGATCCTAGTATATGATTTGGGATTGGTTTTATCTCATTGTATTCGTGTTCCTCGGATCACGAATACGGGTGCGTATGCACAGTTGATTGAGACAGAGGGAGAGGACTTTGATTAGGGTTAATGACCATTGTCATTTTATTAATCCTAATGCTTATGTGTGTATTATGGTTAAGTGATATTAGTTAAATATAATTGTGCATGGTTAGGGTTGTTGACCTTTTGACCATTCTTGACTTGTTGACCTTGGTTGACACTTTGACCATCATCATTTCATATAAAAGATGCTCTTTGATCCTTGCAATTTGCATTAAAAATGAAATGATAATGGTCATGTCTTGATTAAGCCATGACAATTATCTTACTAATTTTCCATTTACAATAATTCACACATATATGTGAGAATGGCTTATTATTCTCTCATTCTATCATATACTTTCTCTCTCTTGCTCTTCCTCTCTCTCAAGCTCTCCCCTCTCATGTGTTGAGAAACACTTGAGCTTGAGAAAAACCTCTTCTTGATAATCTCTACTCTCATCTAAGCTTCTAGGATTAGCACTTCTAGCACCTTAGTTACTTCTAGCTTGAAATTGAAGCCAAAGGTTGAGGCTCTCGGGTGGATCCTTCTTCGACTAGAGAAGGCGACAAGGTGATCCCTTTCTACCACACCAAGGAGCAAGGAGAGAAGTACATAAAGCCTAAGGTATTACCTTTCTACCCTATACCTAAATCTAGTTAGCTTTTAGTTAGTTTTTGTTTAGCAAAGATCCTCCTTTGTCTAGTCCATGTTGCCTAGCATGATAAAAATCCGATTTTTATTCCGTTTTCCGCCTCCCCGCAAGCACCGGGATGGGCAACGTGGACTTAAAGAAGGGCGCTGTGGTGACATCTCGTCTGCTGTATCGAGACGAACGTCGAGGTGGTGACCATTCTATGTAGGATGATCTCCGGTAGTCTTTAAGGTTTTATATAAGTTAATGTCAAGACCCTGAAGCTAAGGATCTGGCCTTCGCTTCGTTTGCTTTAGCGTGTCCGAATCCTGTTGGAGGAAGGACGCTGTAGTGACATCTCGTCTGCTGTATCGAGGCGAACGTCGAGGTGGTGACCACTCCGTGCTGACGTGGGATGATCTCCGATAGTCTTTTAGGTTTTATATAAGTTACCGTCAAGACCCTGAAGCTAGGAATTTGGCCTTCGCTTCGTTTGCTGGCATTGTGTCTGCTGTATCAAGACGAATACCGCGGTTGTCTCTAGGTTGCTGGTGAACCGTCGAGGTTTGGAACTAGAGATTTTGCCATGGCTCCGTTGTTTGATTGTCGCGTCTGAATCCTGCTGGAGGAAGAACGCTGTTATGGACATTACGTCTGGTGTAATGGGACGAATGCCGAGGTGGAGTTGGGATTTTGCCATCACTCCGCTTTATTTCGATCATGAGGCCTTTCATTGACGTCGCATCTGCATCCTGCTGGACTGCGAAGGAACGCCGTTGTGGACATTGCGTCTGGTGTAATGAGACGAATGCTGAGGTGGAGTTGGGATTTCGCCACCACTCCACTTTGTTTCGACCATGAGGTCTTTCGTTGACGTTGCATCTGCATCCTGCTGGACTGCGATGGAATGCCGTTGTGGACATTGCGTCTGGTGTAATGAGACGAATGCTGAGGTGGAGTTGGGATTTTGCCGTCACTCTGCTTTGTTCCGACCATAAGGTCTTTTGTTGACGTTGCATCTGCATCCTGCTGGACTGCGAAGGAATGTCGTTGTTGGCATTGCGTCTGGTGTAATGAGACGAATGCTGAGGTGGAGTTGGGATTTCGTCATCACTCCGCTTTGTTTCGACCATGAGGTCTTTCGTTGACGTCGCATCTGCATCCTGCTGGACTGCGAAGGAACGCCGTTGTTGGCATTGCATCTGGTGTAATGATATGAATGCTGAGGTAGAGTTGGGATTTCGCCATCACTCCGCTTTGTTTCGACCATGAGGTTTTTCGTTGACGTTGCATCTGCATCCTGCTGCACTGCGAAGGAACGCCGTTGTTGGCATTGCATCTGGTGTAATGAGACGAATGCAGAGGTGGAGTTGGGATTTTGCCATCACTCCACTTTGTTTCGACCATGAGGTCTTTTGTTGACGTTGCATCTGCATCCTGCTGGACTGCGAAGGAACGCCGTTGTTGGCATTGCGTCTGGTGTAAGGAAACGAATGCTGAGGTAGAGTTAGGATTTTGCCATCACTCCGCTTTGTTTCGACCATGAGGACTTTTGTTGACGTTGCATCTGCATCCTGCTGGACTGCGAAGGAACGCCGTTGTCGGCATTGCGTCTGGTGTAATGGGACGAATGCTGAGGTGGAGTTGGGATTTCACCATCACTCCACTTTGTTTCGACCATGAGGTCTTTCGTTGATGTTGCATCTGCATCCTGCTGGACTGCGAAGGAACGCCGTTGTGGACATTGTGTCTTGTGTAATGAGACGAATGCTGAGGTGGAGTTAGGATTTTGCCGTTACTCCGCTTTGTTTCGACCATGAGGTCTTTCGTTGACGTCGCATCTGCATCCTGCTGGACTACGAAGGAATGCCGTTGTGGACATTGCGTCTGGTGTAATGAGACGAATGCTGAGGTGGAGTTAGGATTTTGCCGTCACTCCGCTTTGTTTCGACCATGAGTTCTTTTGTTGATGTTGCATCTGCATCCTACTGGATTGCGAAAGAACGCCGTTGTTGGCATTGCGTCTGGTGTAATGAGACGAATGCTGAGGTGGAGTTGGGATTTCGCCATCACTCTGCTTTGTTTTGACCATGAGGACTTTTGTTGATGTTGCATCTGCATCAGGCTAGACTGTGAAGGAACGCCGTTGTGGACATTGCGTCTGGTGTAATGAGACGAATGCTGAGGTGGAGTTGGGATTTTGCCGTCACTCCGCTTTGTTTCGACCATGAGGTCTTTCGTTGACGTCGCATCTGCATCCTGCTGGACTACGAAGGAACGCCGTTGTGGACATTGCGTCTGGTGTAATGAGACGAATGCTGAGGTGGAGTTAGGATTTTGCCGTCACTCCGCTTTGTTTCGACCATAAGGTCTTTTGTTGATGTTGCATCTGCATCCTACTGGATTGCGAAGGAACGCCGTTGTTGGCATTGCGTCTGGTGTAATGAGACGAATGCTGAGGTGGAGTTGGGATTTCGCCATCACTCTGCTTTGTTTCGACCATGAGGACTTTTGTTGATGTTGCATCTGCATCAGGCTGGACTGTGAAGGAACGTCGTTGTGGACATTGCGTCTAGTGTAATGAGACGAATACTGAGGTGGAGTTGGGATTTTGCCGTCACTCCGCTTTGTTTCTACCATGAGGTCTTTTGTTTACGTTGCATCTGCATCCTGCTGGACTGCGAAGGAACGCCGTTGTGGACATTGCGTTTGGTGTAATGAGACGAATGCTGAGGTGGAGTTGGGATTTTGCCGTCACTCCGCTTTGTTTCGACCATGAGGTCTTTTGTTGACGTTGCATCTGCATCCTGCTGGACTGCGAAGGAACGCCGTTGTGGACATTGCGTCTGGTGTAATGAGACGAATGCTGAGGTAGAGTTGGGATTTCGCCATCACTCCGCTTTGTTTAGACCATGAGGTCTTTCGTTGACGTCGCATCTGCATCCTGCTGGACTGCGAAGGAACGCCGTTGTGGACATTGCGTCTGGTTTAATGAGACGAATGCTGAGGTGGAGTTGGGATTTTGCCGTCACTCCGCTTTGTTTCGACCATGAGGTCTTTTGTTGATGTTGCATCTGTATCCTGCTGGATTGCGAAGGAACGCCATTGTTGGCATTGCGTCTGGTGTAATGAGACGAATGCTGAGGTGGAGTTGGGATTTCGCCATCACTCCGCTTTGTTTCGACCTGGAGGTCTTTCGTTGACGTCGTATCTGCATCCTGCTGGACTGCGAAGGAACGTCGTTGTGGACATTGCGTCTGGTGTAATGAGATGGATGCTGAGGTGGAGTTGGGATTTTGCCGTCACTCCGCTTTGTTTCGACCATGATGTCTTTTGTTTACGTTGCATCTGCATCCTGCTGGACTGCGAAGGAACGCCGTTGTTGGCATTGCGTCTGGTGTAATGAGACGAATGCTGAGGTGGAGTTGGGATTTCGCCATCACTCCGCTTGTTTCGACCATGAGGTCTTTCGTTGACGTCGCATCTGCATCCTGCTGGACTGTGAAGGAACGCCGTTGTTAGCATTGCGTCTGGTGTAATGAGACGAATGCTGAGGTGGAGTTGGGATTTCTCCATCACTCCGCTTTGTTTCGACCATGAGGTCTTTCGTTGACGTTGCATCTGCATCCTACTGGACTGCGAAGGAACGCCGTTGTGGACATTGCGTCTGGTGTAATGAGACGAATGCTGAGGTGGAGTTGGGATTTTGCCGTCACTCCGCTTTGTTCCGACCATGAGGTCTTTTATTGACGTTGCATCTGCATCCTGCTGGACTGCGAAGGAACGCCGTTGTTGGCATTGCGTCTGGTGTAATAAGATGAATGATGAGGTGGAGTTGGGATTTCGCCATCACTCCGCTTTGTTTCGACCATGAGGTCTTTCGTTGACGTCGCATCTGCATCCTGCTGAACTGCGAAGGAACGCCGTTGTTGGCATTGCGTCTGGTGTAATGAAACGAATGCTAAGGTGGTCTCTAGGTTGTCTGGGAACCATCGAGATTTGGAGTAGGGCCTTTGCCGTAGCTCCAGGGTTGATTGCAGTGTCTGAATCCTGCTGGAACGGGGAGGAACGTTGTTGATGATCTCTAGGCTATCCCTGAACCGTTGAGATTTGGCTTCATTTTCTGATGGAGCCTGGGAAGGGAAGGTGTGATTCCTTTTTTGTTTGCGCCCCTGGATTATATACAGGGATTGATGTGATATCACCTGTAGGGCATAAATTTCATCATTTTTTTTATTTCTTTCCGCGATGCTCTATCATTTTAGCTTTTATATCGCGAAGGTCGCAATTGCCCAATCATTTCTGCTATTTTTCGCGGTGCCCAATCATTTCGGCTATTTATTTTATTTTTACTCGCTGCTTTTTATTGCGAGTTGCCCAAACATTTCGGCTATTTTGCATGCATACATTTTTACTTGCTGATTTTGTTTGCAAGTTGCCCCATCATTTCGGATATTTCATATGCACGTGTGGCTCGCTGGCTTTTTGCTGCAAGCTTGGAATTAGACACCGATTTCGGCATCAGCACCGCTACAATTGGGATATTGCCAGGAGCGAATCGTCATTTGCCTCTGTCGATGTCGAACAAAGGTGGCTTAGCAAACAGGGTTAAGATCCCGTTGACTAAGGCTTTTGACTTCATGAGCCGTAAGGGTCTCATAAAGGCATTTCTCCCTACGAGTCATGAGGATCTCGTAGGTGCGTTTTCTCCTTAGAAATCGTGAGGATTCCTAAGTGTGTGTTCTCTTATAAGTCGTAAGGATCTTACAAGAGTGTTTTCTCCTTAAAGCCGAGAGGACTTACAAGGGTTGTTCACCGTATAGACATATCCCTAGTCACAGATGGGACTTTGTTAGGGAAATGTTTATTCGCGCCCGTGGATTGTATACAAGGGTCAACATTGAACTGCTTGTAGGGCAGAATTGAAGGTTGTGGTGGCTGCTTAAGAACAGAATCAGATCGCTGTAGCTTAAGACTTTTGAATCTTATGAGCCGTGAGGGTCCCATAAGAGGGTTCTCCTTACGAGTCGTGAGGATCTCGCAAGTGTAATTTCCCCTTAGGAATCATGGGGATCCGTAAGTGTGTTGCTCCCTTGTGAGTCGTAAAGATCTCATGCAGGTGGTTTCTCCTTACAGGGTCGAGAGGACCTTGCAAGTGTCTTTTAACGAGATTGCGCCCTTTCGGGTTTTCACAAAACTCGCCAGTAGTCCTGCTGTTTTTACTCACGGAGCCCTTTCTGGTTTTCATCCATGCCCATATTGCTTATGGACATACCTTTTTTTTTACGTCAGCCTGGGGACGGCGCAGGTTGGTAGTAGTTTAACGACGTTTCGGTCAACAGCCAGTTTTAGGACATAGTGGTCCATTGTTAGTTTAAGGATGTTTCGGTCCACAGCCAGTTTTAGGACATGGTGGTCCATTGTTAGTTTAAGGATGTTTCGGTCCACAGTTGCCGTATTTGAGGCGAATTTCTAGTTTACGGACTTTTCGGTCCAAGGAGCTTTCTCTATGAATAAGCACGATGCCCCCGGCATGTCCACCTTTTTAGGGGCGTGAGGTTGTGGCGGGTTCACCTTCCAGTTTTCGGATAATGCGAACTTGCCTTGTTGGTATTGGTCTTCAATCCAGTCTTTGAAGACGAAGCAATCTTCGATTGGATGGCTTACTGCTTGGTGGTAAGGGCAGTAATTAGGATTGTTGACATCACCTGGTTGCAACGGACATTTTGGATCCGGCAAGTTTATGAGCCTGTTGCGCATTGCCAGCTCGAACAGTCTCCTCTTTTTATCCTGAGGAAACGAGTAAGGACGTCCCAGTCTCTCCTCAAGGGATGGGCGTGGACGGATGTTGTTTTGGCTAACAACCGGCTTTAAGTTGCTCAACTTTTGTTGAGCAGTGGCAACGAAAGTTGCTTTTCCTTTCTCCTTTTCATTTCGAGGCTCCGTCTTTGAAGGAGATGGTTTATGACCCATCTGGTCCATTTGGGCCAGCTTGTCAATCAAGGCCTGGAAGGTGGTGGGCTTGAAGAACATCATAAATTGTGAGATGGTCGCTTGAGGGTCGAGAGTACCCACAAACATGCCTACTGCAGGCATTTCTTCGATGCGCTGCTCGTTTTGTGACATCGACAACCTGCTGTGACCCCGAGACTTGTTGGTAAAAAAAACGGTGTGGTAATGTTTTATTTGTAACCCTAAGTGACCAACTGAAGAACGAGACCTATCTGGGCGGTTTGGGCCGGCGAGTATGGGGCCAAATCCGGCGACCTCGGGTGGGTAGGAGAATTAGGGTTTGGGTTTTGTAGGGTAGTTACCTGAAGATGTTTGGAGGTTTTTGGTTCTACTAGATTTTTCTGTAATGGATCTAGGTGAAATCTGGGAACTGTTGTGAGTGTTTGTGTGACCATGGTGACACGTTACCCTGACCTGAACCATAGAATTGAACCCGATGCACAAACTTTAGAATTGATCCATGTCGTTTTTGTGAGTATTTTGGGTGTGCAGGGAAATCTGGAGCAACCCAGGGAATTTCTGAGAGTGGCAAACAATACCAGAGACCAATTTTAGACCAGAGAAGACCACCATGACAAAACGAGACCTAACTGAGCATGGGGAGCCGGGCTCGCCGGAATTTCTATGGATAGGGCCGGCCACTTGGTTGTCTGGGGTGTTGGGGTTGGTTCAGTAGCTCAATTACACATTATACATCACCCTATACTTGTTTGCTTGCCTTTATTTGACCTGAGTCAAAATCTGGGAACACTTGTGTGTGATTTAGGATATGTTTTCCGTATTTTGAATGATGAGTTTTGATATTTGGATTCGTTTTTGGTTGTCGCATGTTTGTACATCGACAACAAGGGTTGTTTGGTTGATTTTGTACGCGTATGCTATAGGTTCTAACCTACGAGCAAGGCGCGTGCCGTTTTGGATTTTAGAACTTGATTTTAATAGCGTTGCAATATGTGTTGTTATTATAGGTACCTTCGCGTGGATTCCGAGACGACGGAGCGTGGCGTCAACGACTTCGACAAGCGAAGACCACGGTGAGTAGATCTATATCTACGGGGGAAGTCGGGTGGATGGCGTATAGCACCTCCGCAAAGTTTTGACGGAAAACTGATTTATAGAATATGGTTAAGGAAACCTAGATTAGGAAACTAGGGTTAGAATGAGGATAGCTATGAAACCATATTAGAAACTAGAGAATAGTTTGAAGTGATATGTCACGACTATTATAGGATGACAGAATTTGAGGATGACATGTGACGACATTGCCGTTTAGGGTACTATAGGACTAGATAACCGATGTAGATATGTCATCCGAACCATACCCTTTTCTAAACCGAAGAATCGTATGTACCTTTTAAATATATACTTTGAGGGACATTATGGATTTTCAAATGATATCTTTCCCTAAAAAACACCGTAACTCCTATTTTCAAAACTACGATTCGCTTCCTCTAAAATCTGCTTGTATGGTTCGAGTGTGTATGTTAGATTAGATACTTATACTTATAGTAGAGATAGAATGTTTATGTAAACTCGACTTGATGTGAGATATAAATGCGATGAAAGAATATAAGACTGATATGATGATATGTTGATATGATGATATGATGATATGTTGGTATACGGATGCGAGTCGATCGAGATGATTTATACCCTGCCGGTCCCCTGATATGAGATTATTGCGGATGTGACCTAGGACATATATATATATATATATATAGAATGTTGTGCATCATGGATGATAGGTCGTACGTGATATTAGGCCGTACCCCCATTTGTCTTATAGGATGATAGGATCCCTATTAGCTTAATGCCTCCGTACGATGATTTTCCGTGCGTGATGAGTTTGACTTGATGTTGATCCATACCCTTGACTGGAGGCTGCCGTACGATATATTATACCGTACGCGATGTTGTTAGGCTGGATGTCGATTGATAGATTTACCGACTCGATCATGTTAGATAGGTATACCCGTCAGTATTTGCATATGATTACCTTATGCTGCATTCATATTATTCTCATTGCCTTGCTTATACATGTGATAGTACACCTGCACCATTATCGATGATGTGTATGTTACACATACACAGATTGTAGGCTCATACACTTCATCATCGATAATTGCCATGTCACTACACAGTAGGATTACTGCATCATGATATGACTCTTCGCATAACCTGCTTGCGCACATACACATTAGTATATTCATATTGGTGCACATATACATTGATACATCCATATTTGCGCGCATACACACTGTATATTCATATTAGTGCACATATACATTGATACATCCATATTTGCGCGCATACACACTGTATATTCATATTGGTGCACATATACATTGATACATCCATATTTGTGCACATACACACTGTATATTCATATTGGTGCACATATACATTGATACATCCATATTTGGGCACATACACTCTGTATATTCATATTGGTGCACATATACATTGATACATCCATATTTGCGCACATACACACTGTATATTCATATTGGTGCACATATACATTGATACATCCATACTTGCGCATATACATATTGTGCCTACATAGATAACTGGTTTTATTGGGAAATTGGGAACCGCATGTTATATTTTTAAAACTGGAATCATTTTAAAGGAGCGATTTTCCCTTAATATGTTATATCAATGTTCCATATTGCATGATACACGGATATGCTCACATTTCTATTATATGTCGCATACATCATGCTCTATGATTTTACGCATGGAGATATGTTGTTTTCATGAGATTTCTGGATTTGAGAACCGTTGACATTTTAAAAGAGGTTATGTGTTGTTTTAAAAACCCGATTTCTCTTGATATGATATTTCAGTGCGTCCACCATGCGTTTTCTCGGTTCTGAGACGTGTGACATGTGAAACCCGATTCGAGGAGGCGGATGAGGCCGATTGCGGGTACATGGTGGACCCGGTATGGTATCCCGGGGCAAGAAAGGGATGCTGTATATACAGACGGTGAGCCTGGCAGAGGGACTACTACTTACTGGTGATAGTATTTGGGCTCGGCAGATATCCGGAGGATACCAACCGGAATCGAGAGATGATATGGGCCAATCCGGACTGACGGAGCCCGCGGGCCGATCCGGACTGACGGAGCCCGATATATGAGGATTTACGTGCCGATGTTGGGCACGATTTTCATGATGTTTTCGAGTGTCGATGCTAGGCACTCAGGTTCCATGATTTTGATGTGTCGTGAGGGACATCGTTGATATATATCCTCATACTTTCATGCACACTCTTTTATGATATTTACGTGCATACAGACATTGATTATATGGGTAGACGAGATCCACATGCATACATACATTGATTATATGGGTGGACGAGATCCTCATGCATACATGCATTGATTATTACCGTTGGATGTTATCCGCGTGCATATAGGTATTGACTACCTTGTTGGCACATATACAGACCCGGTCACCCTAAATATCATAGTATTACCTTTATGATATAGTTGACCTAGAAGTCGTTGTTTATTCGATTTCTATCTGTTGATATTTTTCTACTCACGAGTTGGCAACTCACCCCCGTTGTGCCACAGTTCTTGCAGGTTGACCGCTTGGATCAGTAGCGGCTTCACTGGTACACAGTTGCATTCGGGTGTTTTGCATTGGTAGGTGGGACACTTGTATCTCTTGTATCTATATTTCATATTGTATCTAGTTAACTCCATCAGTCAAAATTTGTAAGTTGTATAAGTAATGAGACTTAGTGGGTTTGTGGTTGCGAGACTTAGAGCGAGGGGTTTTTCGCTACTTGTGGTATTTATGTCTTGCTTTCTTTTATCTTTTGTGGTGAACTTCGCCGTTGGGCGTCGTATACTTATTTATACTGTATTGCGTGGTTGTGATCCGCCTTTGGCGAAGAGCTAGCTCCCGCTTGGGGATGCCTTTATTATCATATTGTATTGGTGGTTTTGGATCAAAAATTACAAAGGAGGTGCTGCCAAATTTTCTAAAAAGACAAAACATGTTTTTAAACTTGCATAATCCACTTGCATTTTTCATGTTCATATTCTATGCAATTAAGAAAACTTGATTTCACTATACACTTATTTCAAAACCTCACCTCTTTTATTTTTCAAAAGGGTTTAGATTTATGGGTTTCAGCTTACTTGAATTCCGTTACGCCTTTAGACGTTGCGTGATTCAAGTGCTGGTCACGAGCTAATATTTTAGGCCATGACAAGCTCCTAGGGTTGTCATCAGAAAATCGCTGAAGCTTCCGCCTTTCGCTAACTTCAAATGCACACAACTTCTAGGGTTTTTCTTAAGAGTTTTTTATCAGAATTTTGGAGTGAGAGGGGGTGTCTATGGGTTGTATTTATAGGGTAAGGCTAGGGTTTAGGGTAGGTGAAAGGTTTAATTGAAAATAATGTATTAAAATGTATTAAAATAGGGTTTAATGTGATTTAAAGGTGCTCTCGAACCGAT
This sequence comes from Agapanthus africanus, assembly GCA_030015575.1. Lineage (NCBI taxonomy): Eukaryota > Viridiplantae > Streptophyta > Magnoliopsida > Asparagales > Amaryllidaceae > Agapanthus > Agapanthus africanus. The sequence continues at coordinate 175,521,050 of CM057350.1, read as the reverse complement.
CTACAGAAATAAAGTGTGCAGGTGTACAGGGGAGGTGAAGAGGCCCAACTTTCATGTTGGTGACTCGGCAGTCCGGACCAGTCCGGCCGGCGGTGGCGGCCCGAGTCGGCCGAGTCGCCGGCCGATTCGGCCGATTCTAGCCGAGTCAAGGGTTGTCGGTGTTCCTCGATGGTTCATTATCCCCCTGGCACAATTAGTTTATTTAGTGTAGTGGGGTTTTTGTGAGTTATGCACGTGTAAACCATTGGTATTCTAAAAATTCAAAATAAAACAATATTAAAAATAATGTGGGGTGTGGGATTTGAACTCTGGTGGCTTGGTTCAGTAGTGCAAAGTCTTACCAATGAGCTATAAGCTCTTGCTTGCTATTAAAAAGAAAAACAAACTTATATCTTGTGCTCAGGCAAAGATACCCCTTTCTGAAATTTTGAAAAAATTGTACAGAAAGTTGTACAGAAAGTTTGGGGTTGTTACAACTTGCTGAAATTATGATATCAGTAAACGGAATGGATATAAATGGATAGTCATGTAATCAGAGTATATCCATAGTTCGGTTCGGTCATGTTCTTGTTATATTGATTGTATTCTGGCATTCATGGATTCATATTAAAAATGGAGTCATACATGAATTGAATTCAAGTCAGATTATAATCAGATTTGATTGTGACTCGAACTGAGTTAGACTCTTGAAAAGAAATTGAAGTACTGACTTAGTTTTGATGTTATCGGTAACTGCTGTACATGGACGGCAGAATTTGTGTCTTTTTCCAAGACAATTACCGTGTTGATTACACCGTTTTCAGGTTGTCTACCTTAGATAGGCAAGCTCCCATATTCTCCGGCTCCCTGAGACTCAAGAGAACTGGTCCCGCTTTAACCTATGTTTACTAGGGTCTTTATTGTAAATTAATATAACTTGAAGGGGTTTTATGTAAAAATAGTTTTGATATACTTTCAAAATACACCTCAAGTATTTAATTATTGTTTTTAGGGTTTTCATAATTGTAATTTTTATAAAGTGAAATATTCTAGTGGATATAACCTGGATTTCATTGTATATGGTATTTTAGTGTAAACTTGGAATGGTATTGAATTATAAAGGCAGTTTCATAAAATTTGTAATTTCTTTAATTTAGAAAACATGGAATATTTATATAATATAGTTAAAGTAGATATTTTGATAATATTTATATATATCTAATATTTATAAAAGTAGAATTTATTTATTAAATAGAAATCATATTTTTCTTGAAAATTACATTAAAAATTTCATCAAGATCGAATGCTCCTTGCGAAGATCTGCATCTCGCTCTACTAGGCCCGAGGATGTGCTATAACCCGCACCATCCCGATCGGGGTTCCCCAAAATCGGTTTTAGATGCGCAATTGTAAGGAATTTAAATAACGCAATTTTTAAAGAAAACGGATTTGAATGTTTAAGGTATTTAAATGTAAATTCGTATTTTATCATAAACGAATGTCGCAAGAGTTATCGTGCTATATCAAAAATATGTGTTGTGATAAGGTAGGTCATTACCTCGTAAGTTTTCTAAAGGTAATACAAGAGAATATGTTGAATTATGTCGAAAGTAAAGTATGTGGTATTTTACCGTAAAAATGCGTAAAAGTTGCATAATACATTATTTTGAGATGAAACTTGTTCTAATGTGTTTGTTTATTATTTCTAAACAATATATTAAAAATTGGTAGGTTTGTTATTAAGAAAGAGTTGGATTTTTAAAGAAAAGCGAATCGGAAGTCGGAATAACTCCGCTTCCGACAAGTTTTGAAAAGTGAAAGTTTTAAACTAGAGATTGAGAAGGGAAGAGGGGACTTACAGGTTATAAAGAAAGAGGGGAGATGGAAGAAGCTTTTGGAACCATCGGGGCATCGTTTCGTCGCCGGATTCTTCTTGAAACGTCGCCGGAACTTCGACCTTTGCTAACTCCACTTGCACAACTTGGGATTTGGAAATTTTAGAGAGTTATTGTATAGAATTTCTGAATGAGGAGGGGTAAAATGTAGTGTGGTATTTATAGGAAAAATTAGGGTTTTGAGGGTTAAAGAATGCATTAAAAATATGCATTAAAATTAGAATTAAAGAGTGAAATTACACTCTCTGGATGAATGCAGAGAAATCAAACAACATAGGGGTAGTGGGGTAGGCGAAGGGGGCTAGGGTGAAATTTTGGGAGCTTTTTCAATAGGGGGCCCGGCGACACCGGTCTTGGGCATAATCTCGCCGGTCCAAAACCGGTGACAGGGCTTGGTATTTTGGCCACGTGTCCAAGTCGCTTGATATACCTCGGTGCACATGTTCGATATCTGTGTGGCTCTTCATTTTGCGTGTAGTGCATGTGCAAACTGTTGGGCTTCAAAAAATTTAAAAGAAAATACAATTAAAAATATATGTGGCTGGGGGGATTCGATCTCAGGTCTACGTCACAGCAGTGCAAGGCTTTACCAATGAGATACAAGTGCTTTCTTGATGTTCACAAGTAAATCAAATTTATAACTTGTGCTCAGGCTTAGGTGTTCATTTCTGTATTTTTGAAAAAAAATTGTACAGAAAGTTTAGGCTTGTTACATTCTACCCTCCTTATAAAAATTTCGTCCTCGAAATTTATAGAAGGAAGTTGTAACGGATTCAAGAAAAGTTTGATGACAGTGGTGGTGTGTTGTTGAAGTTGGTGCTGGTGTTGTTTGGAGAATCCATAACCTTGAAAGAAAAATATGGTTATGATAGATTCAAAGAATATGAAATTGTAAGATTTAAGGAATATGAAATATAAATAATGTTTTTAATTGCTGATTCTTGTGTTATATTGCTCAGGACTTCATGCAGAATTGACCCCCATGTCCATGCAGAACTGATCTGCATGGGCAGCCAACAAAACCTGTCACGCCCCGCTTCCCGGTGTACGGGGAGGAGACGCGACGGGTCACACGACGTATTTACTCAGAAGTAAACACGCTAAGCGTATCTAAGCAATATAAAATAAAATATACACAAGAGACATCAATATAAATGAACAGCAACTTTATTTATTAAACATTCTTTTATAGGTACAACTGAAAATGTAAATACAAGGATGGAAAGCAATGCCTAAAAAATGGCATGAACTGAAAAGAAAATATGTACAAGTGACTATAGCTCGAGGTCTTCAGTGTACTGCTCAGGGGTCTGCTCCAAGTGCTCCTGGCTGGTCTCGAACTCTTCAGAGTTGGGTCCTCCTGATAACATTCCAAAGAAGAAGAGAAATAGGAATGTCGTCAGCAAACAATCGCTCGGTATGTCCTAAAGAAAGAAGGAGAAGAATGGACAGAGAATAGAACAGGTGAAGTAGATATATTATATTTGTTATACTAACGTAATTGCTGTAGCTTGGTACAGAATATACCAGTGTATATGAGAGGAGTGCAACTTACACCATGGACTTTGGTAACCCGTAGTACAAGACCCCGTCAAAAATACCATGGAACAACGACATGGATGTAATTACATCTTTTAGTGATCACCTCGTGCCACCTTTAACATGTTTCGTACCAGTCTACCCCTTTATAAACCCCGTAATGTTTATTGTATTGATTGTACTGATTGTATTGTATTGTCTTGTAGTAAATGGAAGATTTGCTGAAACCATAATATCAGTAAACGGAATGGATATAAATGGATAGTCATGTAATCAAAGTATATCCATGGTTCGGTTCGGTCATGTTCATGTTGTTATAAATTGTATTCTGGCATTCATGGATTCATATTAAAAATGGAGTTATACTTGAATTGAATTCAAGTCAGATTATAATCAGATTTGATCGTGACTCGAACCGAGTCAGACTCTTGAAAAGAAATTGAAGTCCTGAATTAGTTTTGATGTTATCGGTAACTGTTGCACATGGACGGCAGGATTTATGTATTTTTCCAAGACAATTACCGTGTTGATAACACCGTTTTCAGGTTGTCTATCTTAGATAGGCAAGCACCCATATTCTCCGGCTCCCTGAGGCTCAAGAGAACTGGTCCCGCTTTAACCTATGTTTACTAGGGTCCTTATTGTAAATTAATATAACTTGAAGGGGTTTTATGTAAAAATAGTTTTGATATACTTTCAAAATACATCTCAAGTATTTAATTATCGTCTTTAGAGTTTTCATAATTGTAAGTTTTATAAAGTGAAATATTCTAGTGGATATAACCTGGATTTTATTATATATGGTATTTTAGCATAAACTTGGAATGGTATTGAATTATAAAGATAGTTTCATGAAATTTGTGATTCCTTTTATTTAGAAAACATAGAATATTTATATAATATAGTTAAAGTATATATTTTGATAATATTTATATATATCTAATATTTATAAAAAATAGAATTTATTTATTAAATAGAAATAATATTTTTCTTGAAAATTACATTAAAAATTTTATCGAGATCGAATGCTCTTTGCGGAGATCTGCATCTCGCTCTACTAGACCTGAGGATGTGCGATAACCCGCACCATCCCGATCGGGGTTCCCCAAAATGAGTTGTAGAGGCGCAATTGTAAGGAATTTAAATAACACACTTTTTAAAGAAAACGATTTTGAATGTTTAAGGTAGTTAAATGTAAATTCGTATTTTCCCGTAAACGAATGTCCCAAGAGTTATCGTGCTATGTCAAAATGTGTGTTGTGATGAGGTAGATCATTACCTCGTGAGTTTTCTAAAGGTAATACAAGGGAATATATTGAATTATGTCGAAAGTAAAGTATGTGGTATTTTACCGTAAAAAATGTGATAAAAGTTGCATAATACATTATTTTAAGATGAAACTTGTTCTAATGTATTTGTTTATGATTTCTAAACAATATATTAAAAATTGGTAGGTTTGTTATTAAGAAATAGTTGGATTTTTAAAGAAAAACGAATCGGAAGTCGGAATAACTCCGCTTTCGACGTGTTTTGAAAAGTGAAAGTTTTAGACTAGAGATTGAGAAGGGAAGAGGGGACTTACAGGTTATAAAGAAAGAGAGGAGATGGAAGAAGTTTTTGGAACCGTCGGGGTGTCTTTCGTTACCGGATTCTTCTTGAAACGTCACCGGAACTTCGACCTTTGCTAACTCCACTTGTACAACTTGGGATTTGGAAATTTTAGAGAGTTATTGTATAGAATTTCTGAATGAAGAGGGGTGAAATGTAGTGTGGTATTTATAGGGAAAATTAGGGTTTTTAGGGTTAAAGAATGCATTAAAAATATGCATTAAAACTAGAATTAAAGAGTGAAATTACACTCTCTGGATGAATGCAGAGAAATCAAACAACATAGGGGTAGTGGGGTAGGCGAAGGGGTGCTAGGGTCAAATTTTGGGAGCTTTTGCAACGGGGGGCCCGACGGCACCTGTCTTGTGCATAATCTCGTCGGTCCGAAACCGGTGAGAGGGCTTGGGATTTTGGCCACGTGTCCAAGTCGCTTGATATACCTTGGTGCACGTGTTTGATTTCTGTGTGACTCTTCATTTTGCGTGTAGTGCACGTGCAAACAGTTGGGCTTCTAAAAGTTTAAAAGAAAATACAATTAAAAATATATGTGGCTGGGGGATTCGATCACAGTGCTGCATCACAGCAGTGCAAGGCTTTACCAATGAGCTACAAGTGCTTTCTTTCTGTTCAAAAGAAAATCAAATTTATAACTTGTGCTCAGGCTTAGGTGTTCCTTTCTGTATTTTTGAAAAACATTTGTACAGAAATTTTAGGGTTGTTACATAAAGCCCTCTTAACGGGGCCACCGAGCAGCTTCCTGCCCAGTCCATCCTTAGCATGTAGTTTCCTACCCAACAACGCTAAGGGTATGAAACCCTCGTTGCGAGGCCACCGAGCAGCTTCCTGACCGGTCCATCCCTAGCGGGCAACTTCCTACCTAATAACGCTTAGGACCTAAAGACCTCTTAACGAGACCACCGAGCAGCTTCCTGGCCGGTCCATCCCTAGAGGGTAGCTTCCTACCCAACAACGCTAAGGATCTGAAGCCCTCATTGCGAGGCCACCGAGTAGCTTCCTTCCCGGTCCATCCCTAGCGGGTAGCTTCCTACCCAATAACGCTAAGGACCTAAAGCCCTCTTAACGGGGCCACCGAGCAGCTTCTTGCCCGGTACATCCCTAACGGGTAGCTTCCTATCCAACAACGCTAAGGATCTGAAGCCCTCTTAACGGGGCCACCGAGCAGCTTCCTGCCCGGTCCATCCCTAGCGGGTAGCTTCTTACCCAACAACGCTAAGGATCTGAAGTCCTCATTGCGAGGCCACCTAGCAACTTCCTTCCCGGTCGGGTAGCTTCCTACCCAATAACACTAAGGACCTACTTAACGATGCCACCGAGCAGCTTTCTTCCCGGTTTATCCCTAGTGGGTAGCTTCCTACCCAACAACGCTAAGGATCTGAAGCCTTCATTGCGAGGCCATCGAGCAACATCCTGTCCGGTTTATCCCTAGCGGGTAGCTTCCTACCCAATAACGCTAAGGACCGAAAGCCCTCTTAACGGGACCACCGAGAAGCTTCCTGCCCAGTCCATCCCTAGCGGGTAGCTTCCTATCCAACAACGCTAAGGATCTGAAGCCCTCATTGCGAGACCACCGAGCAGCTTTCTACCCGGTCCATCCCTAGCGGGTAGCTTCCTATCCAACAACGCTAAGGATCTGAATCCCTCATTGCGAGGCCACCGAGCAGCTTCCTGCCCGGTCCATCCCTAGTGGGTAGCTTCCTATCTAATAACACTAAGGACCTAAAGCCCTCTTAACGAGGCCACCGAGCATCTTCCTGTCCGGTCCATCCCTACCAGGTAGCTTCCTATCCAACAACGCTAAGGATCTAAAACCCTCATTGTGAGGCCACCGAGCAGCTTCCTGCCTGGTCCATCCCTAGAGGGTAGCTTCCTACCCAATAATTCTAAGGACCTAAAGCCCTCTTAACGGGGCCACCGAGCAGCTTCCTGCCCGGTCCATCCCTAGCGGGTAGCTTCCTAACCAACAACGCTAAGGATCTGAAGCCCTCATTGCGAGGCCACCGAGCAGCTTCCTTCCCGGTCCATCCCTAACGGGCAGCTTCCTACCCAATAACGCTAAGGACCTAAAGCCCTCTTAACAAGGCCACCAAGAAGCTTCTTGCCCGGTCCATCCCTAGCAGGTAGCTTCCTATCCAACAACGCTAAAGATCTGAAGCCCTCATTGCGAGGCCACCGAGCAGCTTCCTGTCCGGTCCATCCCTAGCGGGTAGCTTCCTACCCATCAACACTAAGAATCTAAAGCCCTCACCAAGAGGCCACCGAACATATTCCTTTTCGGCTCGTCCATGCGGGTACGTTCCTGCCCTAAGAAAAGATGGATCAAACGCCCTCATCAGGGAAGGATCAGTCAACACCGACCTATTCTAACTTAGCTATTTTTCGATTCATGCTAAATGAACGATCGCCACCTCGACTCCGGTGAACGGGAGGGTACCAACCTTCTGATACTCAACTTACACTCGACGCGCGATCGTCACATAAAAAGGCCGGACACTAACCCATGACCTAACACTCGCGGGATGAGATTATTGATGAGCTAAATATACTTGCGGAATGAAGATACAACCAAAAGTATGCGAGCTAAACATTTGGACAATAAAAAAGAAGGTGCACTTTATTTATGATTCGAAAATAAATAAAAGGTATTCTGGGCTCCTCAGCCTTACAAAAATGCCCGAAGGCTTACAAAACTTTGAAAAGAGAGAGAGAGAGAGAGAGAGAAATCCCCTAAGCAAGAAAGCTCGTGCCGTAGGCTCGGGGAGGATCTCGCCCTGCTCGACGCCAGCATCGGAGACCAAAACGGCGACCTCTTGCACTTCCACCGACAGCCTCACCCCTGCCGGCCATCCCAGCAGCCACACCCCCGGCGGCCGCCTCGGCAACTTCCACCTGTGGTGCATCCTCGGAGAGAGGGTACTGGACCCGGAGCTCGCTGTCGACGAACTCCGGCATCAACGCCTTGATGGCGTCGAGAGCCTGGTGCCAAATGATGGTCGACGCATCGGCGAAGTCAGAGTAGAACTGGTCCGACGCTTTATACCTTTCCACGGACTTCACCGCCCGGACCTTGGCAAGCTTCACGGCCGCAAGCACCACCCGGGCGTCCTTCCTGCTGACGTCCCTCAACTTCTTCATTGCGTTATAGAGGTTACCAACCTTCTCCAACTTAGTCTGGATAGCCCGGTTGGATTCACTCAGAAGTCGGTGAGAGTCCTTATACTTGGAGTTCGTCAGCTCCTCGGCGACCACCCGGGCTTCGATGGCGGCTATCTTCTCCTCCGCTTGTTGCAGCCGAAGGCACAGATCCTCCTCCCGTGAGGACGATTCGCCTGCCTTCTTCATGGCCGGGGCTATCTCCTCGGATTCCATATTTACAATGAGGGCATAGTAGTGGAGGACCTGAGGAAAAGCAGCAAAAGGAGTTAGAAACGTTCAAACTGGAAAAAAAATATGCTTAAGATGATTCTTAAAGGAAAATGGATACAGACATAAACTGCCTCCTGAGCGATGGTGGCCACCTGGGCCTTCAGGGCCCCCCAGAGAATCTTGCCCCCAGCTGCTTACTCCATGTCGAAGAGCAAGCTATCGGCGACGGAGAGCCCCAAGGGCACCTCGAAGCAGAAGTCCCCCTCCTACATTGGGATCCCGGTAGAAGGAAGCGCCTGAGAAACCGTCCTTTTGTGCCTTTTTAGGGGACTTCGGTAGGCTCGACCTCCTCCTCCTCCTCCTCCTTCACCCGGGACGTCGGATCCCGCACATGCTTCTGCCCCTCTGCGGCACTCTTCGGGGACTCGGGGTGACGCAGCTGAAGACTTGCTCGGCGGGGCAGGCCTCGAGGCCGAGCTCGGACCCGGTCGGGACGAGCTTCAGCCCTTGGTCTTCTTTTGGGCCTTCACGGCCATGGCAGCCAAGAACTTGGATCGGTCCATTTGCTCTGCAAAAAGAGGGAATACACAAACAGAGTTAGTGACGCTGAAAAGGGCAAAGAAAATTTATCGAAGTCTAAATAGATCGTTTACGGCCCTAACTTACCCAGAAAGCGCACAGGGCTGAGCCCAGCCCAGCTTAGGGCCTGCTCAGAAAGCAGGACGTCTGCCCGCTGGATCGGCTCCCACAATGACACCACCCTTGTCTCGGGTGAAAATGACTGTTTTGCCCTCGGGCAGTTGGCCCCGTGCCATTGTGTAGGCACGGGCCAATCCTCGCCCTCGGGTGGCCCGATGAAAATAAACTTCTCGTTCCATTCATGGATGGAAGAAGGGACGGCTACCACACCCGACCCGGCCACCCCGCTCCTACGTTTTTTGAAGGAAAAGTACACCCAGCACGGCTTATCCTTGCTGGTGATTCTTATAACAGAGGAAGGAAACGAGGAGGGTCAAACTGAAGGGGATATTTTCAAGTTTTAACCGGACCAGAAATCCGAGAAGGATTCTCCACGAGTTCGGCGCTAGCTGGCCCGGGGCAATATGGAAGCAGCGGAGCACCCCACATACCTCGGCTGAGAAGGGCAGACGCATTCCGGCCCGGAATGCTTCTAAATAGAGGGCAATCTCCTTGCTCTGCACCTGGTCCGCCCGCTCATTCTCACATCTGTATAGTTTTTTAGATGATGAGTGGGAGTAAGTCATTGGGAATTAGGTGACTAATTCCTGGTAAATACATACCCTGGAGTAGGTATCTAATCGGGAAAACAGTTTTCCTTTAACAATGCACTGAAACATGAAAATGTTTCGTAGGGGTATGCTAGTATTCTTAGTAATGCCTCTTCCATAATCCAATTCATGACTTTAACCGTATATTTCTTTGCCATCTCTCCAAATGCTTTTATCTGTCTTTATTCATTTCCTTCTGTACACCATCGTTAGGCTAAGTGGTTTTCTTCCTTCCCTACCATTCGGCACCAGCCTATGGTTTGGAAGAAGACTATCCAGTAAGCATAATAGGTGTACCCTCCTAAACCAAGGAGTACTCGCAACTTGAGAGAAGGTGATGATAAAAGACAACTGAATAATATCTTATTCTATTTCTCCCGAACTGGGGAAAAAAGCAAAAGTGAAATAGGAGTGGCGATGAAGTACGTGGTTTGGTCGTGAATGATAGCAGTCGCAATTTACTTTGCCCTCTTTCTAATCCCTTTATTTTGTCTTTAGTTATTACCTTCTGTACATCCTACTTAGGCTAATTGGTTTTCTTCATTCCCTACCTTTCGGCACCTGCCTATGGTTTGGAATAAGACTATCCAATAAGCGTAATAGGTGTACCCTCCTAAACTAAGGAGCCCGCGCAACCTGAGAGAAGGTGATAATTAAAGACAACTGAATAAACCAATTCTATTTCTCCTGAACCTGGATCCATCCTCGAAGAAATCCATCCGAGTTCGTATATAACCATACGATGGATCTATCCAATGGAAGTGGATATCCGTATAACCTCCGAGTTCATAACCTCTCTTGGTTGAGATGATGGATGCGACCATACCAGCACTAAAGCACCGGATCTCATCAGAACTCCGCAGTTAAGCGTGCTTGGGCGAGAGTAGTACTAGGATGGGTCTGTAAGTCCACGGTAGCGCCCCGGCCGTCTAACAGACGCCATATGCGGAACAAAAGAAAACTTTTACAACTGGCGCTATCGTGTACTATAACCCGGATCTGCCATTAAAGCTAAACTAACAAACTACAAAGTGGGTAGAAATGTTATACCGAACGATCTGAGTCCTTTGGTCTTGAACCATCATCCCACGCTTTGTTGCGGCTGCTCCGATCTCCTGAATCTCCAGTCTTCTCGTCCAGGTGGCACCACGTCGACAGATCTTTAAACGGGCTCCCGCCTCTGAACCGAGGCAACTCGATCATCAAGTTTGCTAAAAGAGATGACCAAGATTGATGTAGAGAACAAGTAGAACATTTTGTCTCGCTTCGTCCAAAGCCATGGACGAACGGTTAATGAAGTTGCCTTTTGGATCGGGTGAAATGAGAAATGAGGCTATCTAATTTCCATGAATCCAAAACAATAATCTTTTGAAAATCAACAACCATATCCCCCAAAGGAGAGAGGCCGGCCACATAAAAGAGCAAGGGGGTGAGTGTAGGAGAGGGGGGTGACCACAACAATTAATGAAGAGAATGATTCACCTAAACACCTTGCAACAACATTAATGCAAACAATTAATGCAAAAGAAGATGCATTAACCTAGTCATCCTCTCATTAAATGCAACCATTAATGAACTAATGACACACTAGCCACCTCATCATCCTAGTCATCATCCAGAAGCTTCCACACTCATCAAGAAAAGATGAATCCGCATTTAACCGAATGTTAAATACGGGTGATAGACTGGAAACTGGTAACTTCCAAAAGCAATCCTGAAACGGATTTCAAGATAACCCCGTAACAGTATAAACATACCCGCATTTGTATTACGACCGAATACAAATGCAACTGAAACAAAGATATTATATCTACACAGTATAATACTCGGATCCGGCTTAAACCAAAGCCTACCAGTATTATCTGCCCGAAATATGACACGTGCGTAAACGCACGTGCATTTTCCGAACCCTGCCATAAAACCATACGGCCTCTACAACGTTTCGCCGAACTTGGGAAAATGTCTGTGGGGGACTCTAAGGACTCATCAACACACTGGCACTGGGTATAACCACTAGTATGTCAGAGGTACAAGCTGTACGTAACGGTTGCCTATGTATTGATCGAAAGGGAAGCTGACAAGCGAACTCATCCAGAAAACCCTACTGAGCCTGACAGTGAAAATATCCGTACAGCCCGGTCCGTTCGTCTAAGAGTATCGCATATCGAGTCTAGGGGTGGATAAAGTCAGACCCCTAATAACGCGATAATTCGTGTCGGTATGAAGCCCATCACCTCCTGAGAAACTACGGATCCAAATCAGTAATTCTCCACTACCCCGGCCGAGGATTTCTAGTGATGGCCATCCGTGCTCTGTGCGACATCAACCCCCAATACCGAGAGAGACGAATCCCCGACGATCCGCTCACTGCCTCCATGTGGTTCGGGACTGTACCGAACTAAAACCTGTTTGCACGTCTCCTTTGAGCATGGTAGGGTAGTAATCTAAGCACAGTGGGAACTCACACGAGACAAATGATGATCTCAGGTCGACAAACTAACCGTACACATGTCACCAGGGAACTGCTATCTGACGATATGTATAATACCAACTAGTATGTTCCCGGCGAGTCCTGTCCGGTGTACTCATAACCCAATGAGCACCTGTATACATCTTAGGTGATCCAACTAACACCAATGGCTTGTGAGACCGGCCATCGCCCCTCGTCGGGGTCTCGACTGTATACACTAGTCTACTTTGGAGTATCGATGTCCTGTCTCGAAACTCCCACGACTAGGGACACTTTTAAGGATGTGCTTATAGACCCCAGCTCCCACGTATATGATCGCCATCATACTGCTGGCAGTCAAGCAAGAATCCTATGGGCTCTATCATCATGCAATAGTGAACTGAAGCATGTATACGATGATAAAGACAAACCAGATAGCATACTATCATCTCGAGCAAGACTGTCATATCAATATAGGTCCTCCCTTAATCATTGCAATCACGTACCTGCGATCCAATAATTGACTTTGAGGGCACTATATCCAACAATCTCCCACTTGCACTTAAGGCTAATTATTGCGATGTCGCATACTCACAGCCCGTGTGATACCGAACATCCAACTCCTCTACTAATCAGTTTCACAAAACCCGTTTGTAAAACTATTGTGTTCGAGAAATAGTCTCAGTGAGTGGATCCGCCCTGATCTTTCTTTCTATATCTCTCTAAATCTCAAGTTCGCAGAGAAAGCCATCTCCCAAATTAAGCAATACCTGTCTTAGAATATGTCTGGATATCTGATGGGACCTAGTTCATAAATGAACTCCAAATCCAAACTTCTTAGACAGTATTGATAACTGAACCTAATCAGTTTCCAGCACCATGCCTCCCTCAGTATCCTCTTGGACCAACTGTCCATAATACTATCCCTCGTCAGAGGGAAAACTATAACTCTGACAATCACTCTGTCATTCATGTCACCTTTGAAGCCTGAAATGATAACCGTCTCCCGAAGGAGGTTGCCCTCATCAAATCCGTAGAACATTCACTTATGTTCTAAAACTGCTTCCTTATGTTTCCCCATGATTGGATTAATATAAACTTATCGTATCTAGTGCAAAAACAACATCTGGTGTGGTACTTGACATCTCACGATTGACTCAATTGCCTAAGCAAGTAGTCTGCCAATCATGCACATCCCTCTCCCCTTTAGTCTATAAGACACCTTTAGAGAGGGTGACTCCATCACCTGCAGGTACACCACCATGCCAGGAGTCATCTATTCTAAATACCTTTAGAATACTGTCAAAGTACCCATATTGGGAAACTACCCAAATCTAGATCTAAAACCATAGATCTAGTTACCAGAATGTCTGATATTATATCCATATCCTGTGTGACGAAACAACCGTGTCGACCATAATATAACCGATTGTAGTATAGGAATTTTACTTCCTACTCTGTGTATGTCATCCAAATACCAGGACATCACACCCTACTACCTTCTTAACAGATCCATCCCCTATTCTGATGAAGTCAAACCCATGACTGTCACATCAAAAATAGATGATCTATCTCCACTATAATTGCTGTTGTCTATAAATAGACATAAGCTACTTGCCCACTATGCTTCCGTTGCTCCCACTAACTACGACAACCCTCTGGCGGAATAATATATACGTACACTTCTAAAGCTAGTTTAGAATGACGCTATACTTATCCTCCTGCCAGGTCTCATAGTCTGGAACAACAGTTTTGTCAAGTCTGGGTAAACATGAACCTCCCTGTCACCGTCCTTGAGGCTACCGGAGTACCTCTCGGGTGTCTGAGGTTACCCTCCATATCTGCGGAGTGACTATTGGAATGTCAAACCTGATTGAATATATAGGTCCTATTAAATTTTCCGTAATCGTTTGCGGTTCTGGAATCACTTCCAGTTCTACCATACTCCCACTACTGTTTTATGAAAAAATCCATTTTACTAAAACTGTGGCGAGTCAAGAACAATATCACTATTGATCTTCCAGATGGTAGAAAATCAACCCTCGTCAAAGCCATGGTCAACCCATAAACTGCCATTACAGAAACGTGCCATGAGTTATCCAGTGTCTGGTTTTAAGAATAAGCTGGACAACTCACCATACCTTAACATCGTTAAGATATTAACCATTCTATATCCAATATAGAAACATTTGGCACTTATTTAATTGGAACCACATTCTAATCATGCAACTGTCTCCAGTGCATATCAACTTAATGGAGAGAGGCTAATCAGCATTACTCAACTTAGGAATCCATCCAATTATGAGTAACCTGAAAGAGAAACAAGTTTCTTAAAACCATTAATATCATCTGAATACCAATCACAAGAATCTACATCTTCGATCTCTTTGAAGAATCCCGATACTTGTGACACCTGGTTCTCTACTTTATTCTTATACCCACAACTTCTCAAAACTTAGACCTTGTATTTCTATGAAACACTTGTCTAAAATCTAGATAAGTCATAAGTAAACAGAACATAGTACGAGGACCAACCCCTTTGTCCTGACGGACTCTGGACAACATACAATACTCTGTATAAGTCCGCTGAGTCGAATAACTCAAAACCTGTGCATCGTAGGTTGAAAACTGTACCCATGCGATTTCCTCAAATATCACCAATTACAACGAATTCTGATATAATGAGGATGATCACCTTATTCCCAATAACCTACTCCCACTCATCATCTGTAAAACCATTCAGATGTGAGAATCATACCTGGTAAATACATACCCTGGAGTAAGTATCTAATCGGGAAATCAGTTTTGCTTCAACAATGCACTAAAACATGAAAATGTTTCGTAGGGGTATTCTGGTATTCTTAGTAATGCCTCTTCCATAATCCAATTCATGACTTCAACCGTATATTTTATTGCCATCTCTCCAAATCTCTTTATTTGTCTTTATTCATTACCTTCTGTACACCATCGTTAGGCTAAATGGTTTTCTTCCTTCCCTACCGTTCGGCACCGGCCTATGGTTTGGAAGAAGACTATCCAGTAAGCATAATAGGTGTACCCTCCTAAACCAAGGAGTACTCGCAACTTGAGAGAAGGTGATGATAAAAGACAACCGAATAATACCTTATTCTATTAAAGGTGAAATAGGAGTGGCGATGAAGTACGCGGTTTGGTCGTGAATGATAACAGTCGCAATTTACTTTGCCCTCTTTCTAATCCCTTTATTTTTTCTTTAGTTATTACCTTCTGTACACCCTTCTTAGGCTAATTGGTTTTCTTCATTCCCTACCCTTCGGCACCAGCCTATGGTTTGGAATAAGACTATCCAATAAGCGTAATAGGTGTACTCTCCTAAACTAAGGAGCCCTCGCAACCTGAGAGAAGGTGATAATAAAAGACAACAGAATAAACCAATTCTATTTCTCCTGAACCTGGATCCATCCTCGAAGTAGTACCTTCGAGTTCGTATATAACCATACGATGGATCTATCCAATGGAAGTGGATGTCCGTAGTAATACAGGGTGTTCTGAGAAATACAAAGGGTAAAAGAAGGAGCGGCAATGACTTATGCAACTCAGACAATCCAAACGCCAGTATTTTAAGAAGGTTCGGTCAACTTGGTCACTGAGTCATAGTCTAGGGTCGGTCAAAGGTCGCTGCCAAAGAGAGAGAGAAAAGAAACACTCTGCGTGCACTCTAACCTAGATCAGAATGGTTATCATTTTATCTAATCAGGAAACCTTCCACCGTTCCGTCAAATTCCCTTCCAAACCTGAAAGAAGAATCAATCGGAATCACCCGAAGAGTAAACCAACTCATCAGTGGGAATCAGGATCCAACTTTCATCGCATGATAACGTGACGGAATCCACTCATGTTATCACACTCCAGAAGGTATGCGCATACTTGGCAAGTTTCAGTTTCTTTAGAAACTCCCGATATGATTTTTGCCCCATGCTCTTATGACCTTGGCTTTGGTCAAAATGTCATAAGTCACATGCCAAGTTCTACCCGTCACTATCCAGGTCAATTTGAACCCACCCGCACATGCCCTTGACTTTGGCCAAAATGGCAGAACGGCTGTCCCAAACCAACTCATCTATCTATGCAACAAATGAATACCCAGCAGCTACCAAACACTATGCCTTGACGAAGGCCAACAAACATAGCTTGAATACTACTGACCATCTATAAGAAATGACGGAGGGCTACGGCTGGTTTTTGGCGAAAAACCTTTAACGTAATGAACTTGATCTTGTTGAAGGAACCTGATAGCTTTTTATAAAAATATAGTGACGAAAACCTTTTGCTAAAGTGGTCACTCCCGGTGAAGGGATCTCGGCTCTTTCCTCGTGGAATGAGGTGCAGGATATTCCAACTGAATACCACGATGCAAGGAAACTTGTAATCGACTACAGTGAAGTTATTACCCTGACGCAAACTTCTGCCCAAGGGGTCATTCCCGGTGAAGGGATATCGGCCCTTGCCTCGTCGAATGAGGTGCGGGATATTCCAACTGAATACCACTGTGCAAAACAAAAGGAAATGTCTTTGTAATAACACTTTTTAAAGCTGTTCCAACAACATCAATTATAGGTTTGTTTTCTTTTGCATTGATCAAAATCAACGCAGTCCCATCAATCAATCACACCAGAAAAGAACGAAAAATAAAATGTACGTATATGCCATCCGCATTCGTCACTGGTCCCGTCATTACCCGTTAGGTTACTTAACTAACGACAGAGCGGGGACTAGACTAGCACGGGTGTAAAATGAAGGGTTCCTAGGCACACTAGTGAAGGTTCATAAAGCATCAAACATGCCCGAATAAAATTTTACATGTGCCGAACAACCTAAAGACGGGATCTTTGCTAGATTATTAGGGTTTAGCAAGCAAGATATGATCTTTAAAGCTAAGTGTGAGGGATTACAACCTTTGTAGTCCGTTCCATCGCTTCACAAGCTCCGAGTAGAAGTCCCTTCGCCGCGATCCACGATCTCCCGGACTCAAGAGAGGCTCCACGACTCGAACGGTCCATGCTAGCTTGAAGTATTCCGATTCTCCGATGATCTACGTCGAAGTTGCTATAACCCAAGCTTTCTCACTCTAAAGAGATGAACACCCTAATCTGATGGGCTAGAATAGATGAGGATGATGGAGTAGTATTTATGCTTTCTTTTTAATTCACTTTCTCACAAGAAATCATCACAAAAGAATTAACTAGTAAGCTTTTTCTTTTTGAACTCAAGAGAGAAGAAGATGATAATGAAAAGATAATCCTTTTGTGATGAATAGAAGTAAAGAATATATGATTGATTATAGAACCATGGTCAAGGATGAGAGGCTACAACTTTGTAGAGAATAAACTAGAGTTAGGGTTTGGTTAGGTTAAGGATAAGTATCAACCATAATATCTTAACCAAGACAAAAAGGAAAAGCTTCTAGAATGTGCAAGAAGAAGCTAACCCTAATCAAACCCTAATCCCATTTAATCATCCTTAAACATGTTTAATAATAAATCATATCATGTCACAATAATATATATCACATATATATTATATATTTGCAACAAAAGAAAATAATACAATTAACATATATCGCATATATATCAATGTATTAATCCGGTGAGAAAATGAAATAAAGCGAGCCAATATTAGATAATGTAATACAATATATCATATATATCATTATACATTAAATCATCAAATCAACACTTGATCTAACGATCCGGCTATATCGAATATAACCGACTAATATATCATGTACAGATTCATCGAATCAACACTTGATCCGATGTCCCGATTCATATCTAAATATCGCGAGAATATAATACGGTATCTCAAATCGCATTATCCTCGGTCCTGCACATATCACATATGTGCCTCTACTCCATTTTGCCTGAGCCAAGAAACCTCTGTGTAGGACTCTAAATAATCGTCAATACGCCGGTAGCAGGTGATGATCATATCAAACACCCACAAGCTGCAAGCGGTCAGCTAAACGTAACAGCCACCCAGGTATTGAGCGATCAGAAGATCAACAAGCTAGCCTGTCCGTTCTCCTGTGAATCCAATCAGTAACACTCCCGTACAGTCCGGTCTGTTCGTCTGATATGTCGTATATCAACTCTAGGGGTGGTATACGTCAGACCCCAGTAACCGATAAGTCGTGTCGATGTGTGGCTCATAACGGGTCGAGAAACTACAAGTAACACTTACCAGTAAATCTCTATATCAGCCCTGGCCAGGGACTTCCAGTTATAGCCAATCGAACACTGCACAACATCAACTCCCTATACCGGGAGAGACGAATCCCCTCCTATCGCTCATTGCCTCCCTGTGATTCGGGATTGTACCCAAAAGCCACCGTTTTGCACGCCCTCTTGGACATGGTAAGGTGGAAATCAAAGCACGGTGGGAATTACACAAGACTCTATGACGATCTCGGGTCTACAGACTACCCTGTACCAATGTCACCGGAGAACTGCCATCTGACGTGTGGTATATCACCATCTGGGAGTTCTCGGCGAGTCCGTCCAGTGTACCCAGTCTCCACTGAGCACCCGTACACCATCCTTGATGTCAAACACCGATGGATATGGGATCATCCATCGCCCATCATATGGGTCAAGATGCGTATACGCTAGTCTACTCTGGTGTATCGATGCCCTGTCTCGATATACCCTCGACTAGGAACATTTATAGGATGTACTCATCGACTACCATGGCACCACTAGTATGATCTCATCATAATCCCAGTAGTCGAGTACAGATCCTAAGGGCTTTATCAACATGTGAGAGAACGACAGTAAACCAATACAAGTCAACATGTTAAGATAAAGTGAAACCAAATAGCATACTATCATGACGAGCAAGAAAGTCCTCTCTGTATATATCCAAGCATCCATCATAATATACATCATATGTACAACAATGGCCTCTAGGGCATATACATAACTAACAATCTCCCACTTGCACTAAGGCCAGCTGCTGTAGTATCTCATACCTAGCATCCCGAATAATCTCTCAAACTGTATCTGGGGAATAGCCTTCGTGAGTGGATCCGCAGTGTTGTCCTTCGTATCTACTCTCCTGACCTCGATCTCCCGGCGATCAACTATCTCCCTGATCAGGTGATACCGCCTCAGAATATGTCTGGATTTCTGATAGGATCTAGGTTCCTTGGCCAAAGCCACAGCTCCATTGTTATCGCAATACAGAGGCATTGGATGTTCAATGGATGGAACCACACCAAGTTCAGTGATGAACTTCTTCATCCAGACAGCCTCTTTGGTAGCATCGTTGGCAGCGATGTATTCAGCCTCCATCGTCGAGTCTGCAACGGTATCCTGTTTGGAACTCTTCCAATATACCGCCCCTCCATTGAGGGTAAAGACAAATCCCGAGTGCGACTTTGGGTCGTCCTTATCACTTTGGAAGCTGGAATCGGTAAAGGACTCCACCCGGAGTTCTCCGTTACCATACACCAAGAACATATCTCTAGTCCTTCGTAAGTACTTGAGAATGTTCTTCACAGCTGTCCAGTGACTCTCTCCAGGATCTGCTTGATACCGACTCACTACACTTAGTGAGTATGCTACATCGGGTCTGGTACATAGCATCGCATACATGATAGAGCCTACTGCCGAAGCATAGAGTATCCCTTGCATGCGAGCTCTCTCCAAATCAGTCTTGGGAGACATCTCTTTGGAGAGAATGAGTCCAGAGATCGTGGGTTGGTTCCCACGCTTGGATTCTTCCATACTAAACCTCTTTAGTATGGTGTCAATGTACCTGGATTGGGACAATCCCAGTATCCTTTTGGATCTATCTCTATAGATCCTAATCCCCAATATACAGGAGGCATCACCTAGATCTTTCATTGAGAATCTTTGTGATAAGAAGAGCTTGACTGATTGCAGCATAGGAATATCATTTCCTATCAAGAGTATGTCATCCACGTACAATACGAGGAAGATAACCTTACCTTCTGCTACCTTCTTATAGATACAAGGTTCATCTATATTTTTGATGAAGTCAAACTCTTTGACTACAACATCAAAACAGATGTTCCAACTTCGCGATGCTTGCTTTAACCCATAAATGGATTTAAGCAGTTTGCACACATTTCCGCTGCTCCCACTATCTACAAAGCCCTCTGGCTGAGTCATGTACACGCACTCTTTTAAATCACCATTTAGAAAGGCGGTCTTAACATCCATTTGCCAGATTTCGTAGTCATGGTATGCAGCAATGGCAAGTAAGATCCGGATGGACTTAAGCATAGCAACTGGAGAAAAGGTTTCGTCATAGTCCACACCTAGTCGTTGACGAAATCCTTTTGCTACAAGTCTAGCTTTGAAAGTCTCAACTTTTCCATCTACACCAAATTTCTTTTTAAAGATCCACTTGCTCCCAATGGGTTTTACCCCTTCAGGAGCGTTTTCCAAAGTCCATACTTTGTTGGTGTACATGGATTCCATCTCAGATCGCATTGCATCCAGCCATTTCACAGAGTCACCACTCGTGATGGCCTGCTCGAAACTAGTCGGGTCATCATCTTCCATGATGCAATCATCGCTTCTACCATCAATGAGAAAACCATAGTATCTCTCAGGTGGACGAGAAACCCTACTAGATCGGCGGAGAGGCTGGGGTTCGTCGGGTACTACTGAATCCTCTGGTTCCAATAAATCATCAGTTGTAGTCTGTGGTGCTGGAACCTCTTCCAGCTCTACCTCTTTGCCCCTAATTTCTTTTGCAAGAAATTCCTTTTCTAAAAAGGTGGCATATTGAGAAACAAACACTTTTGTTCCTCAGCGTGATAGAAAATATATCCTTGAGAATTCTTTGGATATCCCATAAACTTGCAAAGAACTGATCGTGCCTCGAGTTTGTCCGGATTTTGTCTTTTTACATAGGCCGGACAACCCCATATCTTAAACCGTTTAAAATATGGTCTCATTCCCCTCCATATCTCATATGGGGTTGTAGGCACTGATTTAGACGGAACTTGATTCAATTGGTATGCTGTTGTCTCAAGTGCATACCTCCAAAAAGGAAATAGGTAACTCAGCTGTACTTATCATCGAGCGCACCATATCTAATAGGGTGCGATTCCTCCGCTCCGATACACCGTTGTGCTGTGGTGTATAAGGAGGAGTAAGCTGAGAGAGAATCCCATTCTCTTTTAGATAATCTAGGAACTCACCGCTTAAGTATTCACCTCCTCGATCAGATCGAAGAATCTTAATACTTTTTCCCGTTTGGTTCTCTACTTCGTGCTTATATTCTCTGAATTTCTCAAAAGCTTCAGACTTGTGTTTCATCAGAAACACATGCCCGTATCTAGAGAGATCGTCAGTGAATGTAATGAAGTAGGAAGAACCGTTCCTGGCTTGCGTAGACATAGGACCGCATACATCACTATGTACCAGTCCTAAGAGTTCTGTAACTCTTTCTCCGTGTCCACTAAACGGAGCTTTGGTCATTTTTCCTTTGAGACATGAATGGCAAGTATCATAAGATGATAATTCGAACGGATTCAAATAACCATCCTTATGTAACTTAGCCAGTCGTGTCGCATTGATATGACCAAGCCTACAATGCCACAAGAAGGATTCGTTCATTTCTGAACTTTTCCTCTTGTGTGTATTTTGTATATTGAGGACTGTATTCTGATTTAGAATGAATATGCCATTATGTAACGAGCCTGATGCAATCAACTTTTGATCTAGGAATATGTTCATAACATTATCCTTTACTACAAAATTATATCCTTCTTTACTTAATAAAGAAACTGATATAATGTTGCACATCATGTTCGGTATATAATAGCACTCATTTAGAATCAGTGTATTACGACTTGGCAATACAAGGTGATATTCGCCAACTGCTTTAGCTGCAATACTTGCACCGTTCCCTACTTGAATGGAATGATCTCCTTTTCCCAGTTCTCTACCTTTACGTAGCCCATGTAACAATTTACATATGTGGGATCCTGATCCGGTATCTAATACCCAGGACGTAGGGTGAACTGAGAAACAGTTCTCAATAACTAACACACCTGAAGAAGATGCATCAACATGCATGTTCTTTTGGACGGCGTGAGAATCCAGATATTCTCCTATTCCCTGTTCAGTCTTATAACTCTTATAAGAAAGAACAGGTCCAACGTTCCCCTGCTCAGTATAATAAGCGGGTTCAGTCAATACATCCATTTTATTATCTTGATTATGGCCTGACAAGGTTGCTACCTGGAAAGAGAGAGAAGAAAACACTTTAACGTATGCTCTTGCAAGATTAGATTGGTTATTATCTTATCTAATCAGGATGTCTTCCACTGTTTTTATCAAATCTACCTTCAAACCCTAAAAGGTAAGATTAGCCGGGATTAATTACACCCTACAATTTCGTCAATCTTTCAGCCAGATCAGTGTCAATACTTTGAGGGAGGTTCCCCGTGCTTTCGCACGGACCTAATTAAAGTAAACCTCGTTTTCCCAGAGGCATAACCTCGTTAACACTTTTCTAGACACCTACTTGATCGACTAATTGTCCTATGTAAAACTCTCCCAGGAGTAACTCTTACTCGCAGTGAGTATCGGGATCCAACTATCTCATAGAAGGTATGCAATCTCATTGCAAATTTCAACACTTGAAATTCCCGATAAAATTTTGCCCCTAGCAACTCATGACCATAACATGGTCAACAAATTATAAGCGCTAGCCAAGTTCAACCCGTCATTTCCCGATTGAATTAAACCCACTCGTACGACCCTTAACATGGTCAACAAAGTCGTACGACTACCCTAATCCAATCACATCATATGTTTTAGCAGATAAGCATTAATTAGCTACCGCACACTACGCCTTAACATGGTCAACAAACGTAGCATGAATACTAAAAAGTATTTATCTGAAATGACGGAGGGTTACGCAGGTTTTTCAGAAAACCCTGAGCGTAATGAACTTGATATCGTCGTAGAATCGAGTGATTTTTAAATGGAGTGTTTTTGAGGTTTTTCTAGTTTTGCTAAAGGGGTCACTCCCGGTGAAGGGATCGTCGGCCCTTTCCTCATCGAATAAGGTGAAGGATATATCATATATACCGCTGTGCAAAGCAAAACTCTAAAAGCAATCAAAAGACAAACCGAGTTTTGTAGCATCTGCCAGTTTCGCTAAAGAGGTCACTCCCGGTGAAGGGATCTCGGCTCTTTCCTCATCGAATAAGGTGCAGGGTATATCATATATACCGCTATGCAAAGCAAAACTGTAGCTACCCTTTTTATAAAGTTTTGATTCTACAACATCTTTAGGTTTCTTTTTATTTTATTAATCTCATTAATAAAAATCCCATCAGCTTATGCTTCCTAAGCATCACAGATAAATACGACGTACACTTATGCCATCCGCATTCGCCTCAATGTCCCCTCATGCGCCGTTAGGTTAGATAACTAACGGCAGAGCAGGGCAGGGCTAGCACGGGTGTAAAACATAAGTAACGCCTATATAATATATCATATATACCATTTACTGTATCCATCACAACATATCAAATGATCTCATCACAGATAACGCAGCAGAAACATAGATATAATGTGGGATATACTAGGACGTCCGTATTTAGTATTTAGCCAACAATAGAAAATATGGATTCCACAGTCGCGATGAATAGCCAAGCCCACACCCTGGACCCCTATGAGAGCGGCAAGCGACCCTACCAATTCTGGAGTTTAGGAGACCCGATCTCAACTCCTCAAGATGGCCTCCCACTGAACCCCAGAACCCGGTCACCTGTGCTCCCCTCCTTGGGTCCATCCTAATGCGGAAAAGTAAATAATATACAACACTGGTGGCATCAACCTCAACCTGGAAGTGCCCCAAATAAAAGAATATTACATTACATTTGAATTTACATGAATGAAAATATAAAACTCTCATCTCACATAAAAACCCCGGCTATTCAATCGCGACAATCCTACACATCATATCTCAGCAACACATAATATCACATATCATCAACGTCAGTAAGTATGCATACACCGATCGTCGCCGATGTATAGCAACGACAATCGGCAATACAACTACATACTACACTTACGGTCACAGAAAAGAAATTGTAAAACTACAATATTTGGAATCCACAATCACTTTAGACATCGTAAATCCGAAATATCACATACTTCGCATTTCATGCCTAACTCTATGAATTCCACATATTGTAGCACATTCCAGATAAATAGACAGTATTAAACTTTTCGAACAGATAATCAAATACCCAAAATTTCCTAAAGTGCTCAACACTTGAGCGGAGTTCAAATAATCCCAGAATATGTCACAGTACCAGTGATCCAGCCGTAGAAGGGTCAAGCCAACGCCTCACATGTGGCACGCCGTATTGCCCTAAACCCGAAGGTTCAAAAGGCAGTTCAAGACGGTCACATAATCAAGTTAAGGTTTGTTGTCTTCTAGAGGGTCCACCGCTTAACTTGTACAATTTTTCCGAAAGATTTACACCCGATAAAAATTCAACACTTGAAAGTTTTTCGTGCAAGGAAAAAGTGAGTTAATGATATTCGTTCAAACAGTTTAACAGTTTCTAAATATCCGGAAATAATAACGAATTTAAATATTCCGATCGAATCTACGATTACAAAGCAAACCCCAGAGCACTCAACCTTTGAGTCAAAATAAAAATACCACAAACTATAAAAGCACAAATTAGGAATTACTGTGGAAAAAAATGTCCAATCAAACAATACGGCCGCGGAACCGCGGCCCAAGAAGGTTATGGCCGCGATTCCGCGGTCGGTTGTACGGATCACAGTCTCGAATTTCACAGTTATTCTTAATTTTATCTGCTGTATTTTTCAGGTATTTTTAATTCAGAAAAAATCCAGATTTTAAAAAATTTCCAGAAAGGGGGTTAACTTTGTCGGTTTGGGTTCGATCGGAGTTTTAACTTCGTAAACACGTTGCCTAATGCTCTAGCTAGGCTCTGATACCACTGAAGGATTCCTAGGCACACTAGTGAAGGTTCATAAAGCATCAAACATACCCGAATAAAATTTTACATGTGCCGAACAACCCAAAGACGGGATCTTTGCTAGATTATTAGGGTTTAGCAAGCAAGATATGATCTTTAAAGCTAAGTGTGAGGGATTACAACCTTTGTAGTCCATTCCATCGCTTCACAAGCTCCGAATAGAAGTCCCTTCGCCACGATCCACGATCTCCCGGACTCAAGAGAGGCTCCACGACTCGAACGGTCCATGCTAGCTTGAAGTATTCCGATTCTCCGATGATCTACGTCGAAGTTGCTATAACCCAAGCTTTCTCACTCTAAAGAGATGAACACCCTAATCTGATGGGCTAGAATAGATGAGGATGATGGAGTAGTATTTATGCTTTCTTTTTAATTCACTTTCTCACAAGAAATCATCACAAAAGAATTAACTAGTAAGCTTTTTCTTTTTGAACTCAAGAGAGAAGAAGATGATAATGAAAAGATAATCCTTTTGTGATGAATAGAAGTAAAGAATATATGATTGATTATAGAACCATGGTCAAGGATGAGAGGCTAAAACTTTGTAGAGAATAAACTAGAGTTAGGGTTTGGTTAGGTTAAGGATAAGTATCAACCATAATATCTTAACCAAGACAAAAAGGAAAAGCTTCTAGAATGTGCAAGAAGAAGCTAACCCTAATCAAACCCTAATCCCATTTAATCATCCTTAAACATGTTTAATAATAAATCATATCATGTCACAATAATATATATCACATATATATTATATATTTGCAACAAAAGAAAATAATACAATTAACATATATCGCATATATATCAATGTATTAATCCGGTGAGAAAATGAAATAAAGCGAGCCAATATTAGATAATGTAATACAATATATCATATATATCATTATACATTAAATCATCAAATCAACACTTGATCTAACGATCCGGCTATATCGAATATAACCGACTAATATATCATGTACAGATTCATCGAATCAACACTTGATCCGATGTCCCGATTCATATCTAAATATCGCGAGAATATAATACGGTATCTCAAATCGCATTATCCTCGGTCCTGCACATATCACATATGTGCCTCTACTCCATTTTGCCTGAGCCAAGAAACCTCTGTGTAGGACTCTAAATAATCGTCAATACGCCGGTAGCAGGTGATGATCATATCAAACACCCACAAGCTGCAAGCGGTCAGCTAAACGTAACAGCCACCCAGGTATTGAGCGATCAGAAGATCAACAAGCTAGCCTGTCCGTTCTCCTGTGAATCCAATCAGTAACACTCCCGTACAGTCCGGTCTGTTCGTCTGATATGTCGTATATCAACTCTAGGGGTGGTATACGTCAGACCCCAGTAACCGATAAGTCGTATCGATGTGTGGCTCATAACGGGTCGAGAAACTACAAGTAACACTTACCAGTAAATCTCTATATCAGCCCTGGCCAGGGACTTCCAGTTATAGCCAATCGAACACTGCACAACATCAACTCCCTATACCGGGAGAGACGAATCCCCTCCTATCGCTCATTGCCTCCCTGTGATTCGGGACTGTACCCAAAAGCCATCGTTTTGCACGCCCTCTTGGACGTGGTAAGGTGGAAATCAAAGCACAGAGGGAATTACACAAGACTCTATGACGATCTCGGGTCTACAGACTACCCTGTACCAGTGTCACCGGAGAACTGCCATCTGACGTGTAGTATATCACCATCTGGGAGTTCTCGACGAGTCCGTCCAGTGTACCCAGTCTCCACCGAGCACCCGTACACCATCCTTGATGTCAAACACCGATGGATATGGGATCATCCATCGCCCATCATATGGGTCAAGATGCGTATACGCTAGTCTACTCTGGTGTATCGATGCCCTGTCTCGATATACCCTCGACTAAGAACATTTATAGGATGTACTCATCGACTACCGTGGCCCCACTAGTATGATCTCATCATAATCCCAGTAGTCGAGTACAGATCCTAAGGGCTTTATCAACATGTGAGAGAACGACAGTAAACCAATACAAGTTAACATGTTAAGATAAAGTGAAACCAAATAGCATACTATCATGACGAGCAAGAAAGTCCTCTCTGTATATATCCAAGCATCCATCATAATATACATCATATGTACAACAATGGCCTCTAGAGCATATACATAACTAACATAAAACATATACAACATCTAATAGTATTTATACCAATATACATTAATCGCTCCAGGCGTGATAATATGCAACATTACAGAAAAGTAATAAGTATCATAGAACAATACAGATAATCTGGGATCCCCGGGTTTCACAGAGCCGCTACTGAAACCCGACGTTCCCCTGGTCGTGTGGATAGCCTGTGCAATGAAACCTAGACCCCTACGGGTGCGGCAAGTTACCCGCCAAAACCTGAAGAGAGGCATCCCCCTTACAGCATAGTGAATGGACCACCCGGCACTTCACGGAATCCGGTAACTTGAGCACCCCTCCTTGAGTCAACCTGTACCCCCTACGAATGCGGCGAATAGTCTGCCAATTCTAGAGTGAGGCCCCTCTGCCTCTCAAAGCCATGAGATACGGACCCGTTTCCCTCCAGAACCCGGCTATCAGTGCACTCCGTCGCGGGGTAAACCTAGTACAGAAATAAAAATATGTAAAACGGGTACATCGACCTCAGCCCGGTCGTGCCCCAAAAGAATATTATACAAATAAGCAGTGACGGCAGTCCATATGTTGGACGCTCGCCCCGCAATATCAAATGTACAAATAAAATCCAAACAGCACTACCATTGCACACTGCTATCCACCACGACAAATCCGCAACATCACAGCACAACACAGAACATCAACGCGAATGTCGCGTTCGCAAATTCGTCTAAAAGAACTATAGCAATTAGACGCAATTTACCGCTCAAATGACATTCCCGGTCGGAGATATAATATAAGTACTGTAAACTAACACGTTTAAATTTCGATCGACAAAACTTCCCGAAGTGGGCCTCACGTACATCTGCTGTACAGTAACAAAATCTGGGCCCAAAAGAACAGTACTAAAAACCATAATTCACTGTGTAGAAACGCCAGAAGAAAATTGGCCAACTGAATCACCAAGACGGCCGCGGTTCCGCGGTCAAAGCTAGGCTTTGACCGCGTTTCCGTGGCCGTATGGTCGATTCAGTTGATCGTTTTTCTTGAGGTTTCTTAAAAAAGCCTGCTTAATTTTCTGTGATGCTCAAAATAATTTTTAGACCCTTTAAAAAATCGACAGAAACTTTTACACTGAAAATTATAGTTTTCGAAAATCCGTTCGTTCGATATTTTAAACGCGTTAGCTCAAATTAGTAAAGCTTAATGGTGAGGCTCTGATACCACTGTAAGTCCACGGTAGCGCCCCGGCCGTCTAACAGACGCCATATGCGGAACAAAAGAAAACTTTTACAACTGGCGCTATCGTGTACTATAACCCGGATCTGCCATTAAAGGTAAACTAACAAACTACAAAGTGGGTAGAAATGTTATACCGAACGATCCGAGTCCTTCGGTCTTGAACCATCATCCCACGCTTTGTTGCGGCTGCTCCGATCTCCTGAATCTCCAGTCTTCTCGTCCAGGTGGCACCACGCCGACGGATCTTTAAACGGGCTTCCGCCTCTGAACCGAGGCAACTCGATCATCAAGTTTGCTAAAAGAGATGACCAAGATTGATGTAGAGAACGAGTAGAACACTTTGTCTCGCTTCGTCCAAAGCCATGGACGAACGGTTAATGAAGTTGCCTTTTGGATCGGGTGAAATGAGAAATGAGGCTATCTAATTTCCATGAATCCAAAACAATAATCTTTTGAAAATCAACAACCATATCCCCCAAAGGAGAGAGGTCGTCCACATAAAAGAGCAAGGGGGTGAGTGTAGGAGAGGGGGGTGACTACAACAATTAATGAAGAGAATGATTTACCTAAACACCTTGCAACAACATTAATGCAGACAATTAATGCAAAAGAAGATGCATGTAAGTCTACGGTAGCGCCCCGGCCGTCTAACAGACGCCAAATGCGGAACAAAAACTTTTGTAAACTGGCGCTATCGTATACTATAACCCGGATCTGCCATTAACGCTAAACTAACATACTGTAAAGAGGGTAGAAATGTTATACCGAACGATCCGAGTCCTTCGTTCTTTAACCATCATCACACGCTTTGTTGCGGCTGCTCCAATCTCCTCGATCTCCAGTCTTCTCGTCCAGGTGGCACCACGTCGACGGATCTTTAAACGGGCTCCCGCCTCTGAACCGAGGCAACTCGATCATCAAGTCTGCCAAAAGAGATGACCAAGATTGATATAGAGAATGAGTAGAACACTTTGTCTCGTTACATCCAAACCTATGGATGAACGGTTAATGAAGTTGCCTTTTTGGATCGGGTGAAATGAGAAATCAACTTATGAAATTTCCATGAAGCAAATTTCATATACTTTTTCCAAATGAATTAATCCACTTGACATCAAGAGGGGCCGGACACTATAAGAAGAGGAGGGAGGTGAGTGTAGGAGCAAGGGGTGGTTATCATAAGGTAAAAGATCAAGGAGAAATATCTTAAAGCTTTACAAGAAACATTAATGCTAAAGGTGACTCACTAATACACCTTGCATAACATTAAATGAACTAAGCCACCTCACTTAAACCTCACCATCTTCTAGAAGCACTCTCATGACTCACCCTCATGACTCACCCTCATCAAGAAAAGATAAATCCGCATTTAACCGAATGTTAAAGCGGGTGATAGAAAACTGGAAACTGGCAACTTTCAAAAGCGATCCTGAAACGAATTTCAGGATAACCCCATAACAGTATAAACATACCCGCATTTGTATTATGACCGAATACAAATGCAACTGAGACAAAGATATTATATCTACACAGTATAATAATCGGATCCGGCTTAAACCAAAGCCCACCAGTATTATCTGCCCGAAATATGACACGTGCGTAAACGCACGTGCATTTTCCAAACCTTGCCATAAAACCATACGACCTCTACAACGTTTCGCCCGAACTTGGAAAACTGTCTGTGGGGGACTCTAATGACTCATCAACACACTGGCACTGGGTATAACCACTAGCACGTCAGAAGCACTAGCTGTACGTAACGGTTGCCTATGTATTGATTGGAAGGGAAGCTGACGAGCGAACTCATCCAAAAAGCCATACTGAGTCTGACAGTGACAATATCCGTAACAGTCCGGTCCGTTCGTCTATAAGTATCGCATATAGGGCCTAGGGGGCTGGTAAACGTCAGACCCCTAATAGCTGTATAAGTCGTGTCGGAGTGAAGCCCAGAACACCCTGAGATACTACTGGAATACTTACCAGTAAATCTCGATTACCCTGGCCAGGGATTTCGTGTAATGGCTCTCCTAAACACAGCGCGATCTCACCCCCAATACCGGGAGAGACGAATCCCTGACGATCTGCTCACTGCCTCCATGTGGCTCGGGACAGTACCCAACTAAAACCTGTTTGCACGACTCCTTTGAGCCGTGGTAGGGTAGTAATGAAAGCACAGTGGGAACTCACACGAGACAAATGACGATCCCAGGTCGACAGACTAACCTGTACACATGTCACCAGGGAACTGCTATCTGACGATATGTATAATACCAACTAGCATGTTCCCGGCGAGTCCTGTCCGGTGTACTCATAACTCAATGAGCACCTGTATACATCTTAGGTGAACCAACTAACACCAATGGCTTGTGAGACCAGCCACCGCCCTACACTAGTCTACTCTGGAGTATCGATGCCCTGTCTCGAAACTCCCACGACTAGAGACACTTTAAGGATGTGCTTATAGACCCCAGCTCCCACATATATGATCGCCATCATACTGCTGGTAGTCAAGCAAGATCCTAAGAGCTCTATCAAAGTGTAACAGTGATAAAGACAAACCAGATAGTTTACTATCATCTCGAGTAAGACTGTTTTATCGGTATAGGCCCTTCCTCAATCATCACAATCACGTACCTGCGATCCAATAATTGACTTTGAGGGCACTATATCCAACAATCTCCCACTTGCACTTAAGGCTAATTATTGCGATGTCGCGTAGTCACAGCTCGTGTGATACCGAACATCCAACTCCTCTACTAATCAGTTTCACAAAGCTCGTTTGTAAAACTATTGTGTTCGAGAAATAGCCTCAGTGAGTGGATCCGCCTTGATGTTTCTTTCTATATCTCTCTTAATTTCAAGTTCGCGGAGAAAACCATCACCCGAATCGAGTAATACCTGTCTTAGAATATGTCTGGATATCTGATGGGACCTAGTTCATAAATGAACTCCAAATCCAAACTTCTTAGACTGTATCGATAACTGAACCTAATCAGTATCCAGCACCATGCCTCCCACAGTATCCTCTTGGACAACCTGTCCATAATACTGTCCCTCGTCAGAGGGAAAATTATAACTCTGACAATCACTCTGTCATCCATGTCATCTTTGAAGCCTGGAATGATAATCGTCTCCAAAGGAGGCTGCCGTCATTAAATCCGTAGAACATACACTTATGTTCTAAAACTGCTTCCTTATGTTTCTTCAGGAATGGATTAATACAAACTTATTGTAACTAGTGCAAAAACAACATCTGGTGTCGTACTTGATATCTCACGATTGACTCAATTGCCTAAGCAAGTGATCTGCCAATCATGCACATCCCTCTCCCCTTTAATCTGTAAGACACCTTTAGAGAGGGTGACTCCATCACCTGCAGGTACTTCACCATGCCAGGAGTCATCTATTCTAAAATACTATTAGAATATTGTCTAAGTACCCACATTGGGAAACTATCCAAATCTGGATCTAAAACCATAGATCTAGTAACCAGAATGTCAGATATTATATCCATATCCTTTGTGGAGAAACAACTTATCACGACCCGCAAGGTACGGAACGTGACTGGCACTTAAGTTTACGAAACATCTCAAGACGTCCATAAAATAAGTAAGCCAAAACCCAGAAACCAAAACCAAAAGCAAAAGAGTGAAGAAAAACCAATCAATTGAAAGCGAGTTTATCAAATCAGTCATATAAACCCTTTTTAAAAACAATACCAATTTTTCCGAAAATTTCGGCAGAGTCTCCTTTGTAAAAACTGGCCCCCCCAAAATGGGTACAACAAGAATGTATATGAATCCAACAAATAAGGCATCCCCAAGCAGGAGCTAGCTCTTCGCCACAAGGCGGTCACAAATCCCACGCAATATAAAACAACAACATGCAAAATAATCATAAAGAAGCATGAGAAAAACAGTATGTCGACTCAAGTGAGCTCGACCCCAAAATACAGCATAAAAAGTCCACAAATCTCACAGTCTCCTCTCTAGGTCAATATACAATAATACTGGTAGATACAGTAGATGGAGTACACTAGATACAAAGAATATACAAGGTGGTACAAAAATAATGATATAACCCACCTAAGAGCAAAACCTCGAGTCCAGACAAAAGAAACAAGAGCGCCCGCCGCTACTGCACTGACGGAGCGGACCTGCAAAAGGCTATGGCACAACGGGGGTGAGTTGCCAACTCGTGAGTAATAAATAACATCTACACAGGCTATCGTATGCATGCACACAAGCATCCTAGCATCTAAATACAGGTAAGGCAGGACATAATGGCAAGTATGTATGCAATATGAATATACTAGCAGGTATGAATGCAATGCGAGTCAACTCGTGATCTGAATGTGTAAGTATAAGAAATCATGTTTTTCCCTTTAAGAATCTCTTTTAAAATACCAGCACAATACCAATAGAATCAACAAGAACCTGTGTCCAGCAACGACACCTCAAAACTATCACAAATCTCATATATCCATGTCATAGTATCTCTGGCCTCAGCCATCCGGCTGACCCAGCTCAATATCAAAATCTCATCATCTCGCGGCCACGGTCGGTATCCTCTGGATATCCGCCGTGCCAAACAGTCACCGGTAGGTAATCCGTCCCCTGCCAGGCTCAACGTCAACACCACATTCATCTTGCCCCGGGGTACTATACCGGGCCCACCATGTACCCGTGACGGTTCCTCCACTCCTCGACACGGATCTCGAAAACCACAGCAAACTCATGGTGGACGACACTTTACATCACTAGAAAACCGCAATTACATATTTTAAAAACATAATAAGTTTAGAAATTTTGCGGCTTTCCCCCGAAATCAAGAAATATCATAAAATCTCAAGAAATCCTCATAAGTGCATATATCAATGGTGATGAATGCATATGGTATCAATAATTAAGCTACGATGTATGATTAATAGACTAGGCATGAACAAATAATATGATGAGGTACATGCACATGAATAGCAATCCTA
The DNA here is from genome assembly GCA_030015575.1 of Agapanthus africanus. Lineage (NCBI taxonomy): Eukaryota > Viridiplantae > Streptophyta > Magnoliopsida > Asparagales > Amaryllidaceae > Agapanthus > Agapanthus africanus. The sequence goes on along the minus strand of CM057350.1, from coordinate 175,487,517 downwards.
CGATTTCATTTTAAGGAATTAAAGGCAATAGCACAGGTTTAAGCATCAATTAGTAAAAGGTTTCAAATTATAGGTTATCTAGTGTGGTCGCATGGCAATTACCAGGGCGTGTGTGTAAGCATGAATAGTGCTCGTGCTGCATATAAAAACCCTGGCAATGGTGCAGGTGTCCTATAAAATGGGTTCGCATATGTATGTCAATATAAGGCATAGATGCAGCAAATAATCATATAAGTATTACACCCCTAATTACTAACATCACTAAGAATCTTTTAAGTTACTAAAACTATCGGGCGGCTTGCGCCATCCAACGATAGTCCCCCGTAGATGTTACATCTACTCACCGGAATCCCTAACTAGTCACGTCCAATCACCGCTTTCCCCTTTCGTGCCGCGTCTGACGTCTCCGCGACCAAACCTGGAATTTACATCAATACCAAACATAAGGTTACATATCAAGAACGACGCAAAACCCAAACGAAACTACTAACGTTCACAAGCTAGGTACAACGTGCACAAGGTGCGCGGAACACACGCGAAAATCGCAAAAACTGCAAAAAATCGCCGATTTGGTCGCCCGGCTAAACTAAAACCCGAACACTCAAAAATCCGCACTCACACATCCTAAAAGTCATAGGATACGCTAAAAATGTCATCAAGACATCGCAATTAATTCATCACAATATTTAATAAAAACTAGTAAGCTAGAATTTGCAATTTGGTGCAAATATCGACAATTAGCGACAAAGTTAACACAATCCAACACAACAATCCAAACTAACTCACTAGATAGCCACTACACTAATTTTAAACCATTAACTATGCTTCAAAACATATTTTCCACAATCAACCCTTCTCTTGATTTTGGTAATTAGCAAAACAAGGAAAATATCACACAAGATTAACTTGGATTAGCATAACATCAAGCCATTTAAGCAAAGTAACCTTATAGATTGGTTAAGTAAACAACTAGATAGCTAATTAGCTTTAATTAACTAAATAATGGTTTCTAAAAACCCTAGTTTAACTCTAACCATAAACCTTTAAAAAATAGATTAGAAACTAACACTAAATTAACACTAGATTTTAGCCCAATTAGCAAGTTAACCACTTAGATTAAGCTAACAAAATAACTAGGTAACAAAATAGCTTAATTAATCTCTTAATGGTGTTCTAAATCCTAAATTAATTTCAAACCACAAACTTTAAAAAAAACTAGTATGCAAATAGCACTAAAATTAACACTAAAACAATTTTCAAAGTTCTAATTAGCACACTTTAAACTACAATTTAACCCAAGATTGAAATTATACCTCACAAGCCCAAACGCTATGTTGCTAAAGCCTTCCAAGATGCCATCTTTCACCAAGATTTGAACCAATTTGGGTTTGAGAACAGAGGGAATAAGGTTTTGCTTTGAAATTGTGAAGGATTTGTTGATTTTTATTGAATTTTGATGCAATTTTTTGAAGAAAATGAGAGAAAAGAGAAGGAAAATAATGGAAATGGGGAGGGGAGCTGGTCTCGGCCAGAAGAGGAAGAGGGGAGTGGTGTGGGCTTGCTAAATCTTTCAAAAGTCAAAGCCATTTCATATCCAAAGTACACCATACCTTAATTACAATATTTTAATCCTTTTCAAAACAAATCATTCACCACAATAGTTAAAGTCAAATGGAGGGGGATGGGGCTGCTGCAGGAGTGGTGGGGCCGGCCTTGGGGTGTGGGGGTGAGTGGAAGAGGTTACAAAAAGAATTCCATGCAAAAAGACCCCCCACAAGTCCAAAATTGCAAGTTTTAGCTTGAAATTCAATAAATTTCCATAATAAAAATTAGTTAAAACTTAAAATAAATTACTAAAAATTTATGTTACAACTACATTTTAATTAACATGATTTTAAAGCTTAAATTTAGCCCATTTAAATTTGTATTTATCGCTAATTTAATGTATTTTCTTACCGGCTTAAAATAATATTAAAAAATTGAAAAATTAGGGGAAAATTTTAAACGACCAGAATTTCATAATTAACTCATTTTCTACTAAAAACTAGCAATTACCTATCCAAATTAGGTATAATTAGTCCTAAACTGCAAAATAACAAAAAGGACGGTTTTCGGAAAAATACCGAATTTTCACCGATTTTCAGGAAAACACCAAAACGACTTTTCAAGGCGTTACACAACTGTGTGACGACCACAGTATAACCGATCGTAGTATAGGAATTTTACTTCCTACTTTGTGTATGTCATCCAAATACCAGGACATTGCACCCTACTACCTTTTTAACAGATCCATCCCCTATTCTGATGAAGTCAAACCAGTGACTGTCATATCAAAATTAGATGATCTATCTCCGCTATATCTGCTCAAGTCTATAAATAGACATAAGCTACTTGCCCACTATGCTTCCGCTGCTCCCACTGACTACGACAACCCTCTGGCAGAATAATATATACATACATTTCTAAAGCTAGTTTAGAACGACGCTATACTTAACCTCCTGCCGGGTCTCATAGCCTGGAACAACAGTAGTGTCAAGTCTGGGTAAACATGAACCTCCCTGTCACCGTCCTTAAGGCTACCGGAGTACCTCTCGGGTGTCTGAGGTTACCCACCATATCTGCGGAGTGGCTATTGGAATGTCAAACCTAATTGAATATATAGGTCCTATTAAATTTTCCGTAATCGTTTGCGGTTCTGGAATCACTTCCAGTTCTACCATACTCCCACTACTGTTTTCTGAAAAAAAATCCATTTTATTAAAACTGTGGCGAGTTAAGAACAATATCACTATTGATCTTCCAGATGGTAGAAAATCAACCCTCCTCAAAGCCAGGGTCAACCCACAAACTACCATTACAGAAACGTGCCTTGAGTTATCCATAGTCTGGTTTTAAGCATAAGCTGGACAACTCACCGTACCTTAACATCGTTAATATATGAACCATTCTATATCCAATATAGAAACTTTGGCACTTATTTAATTGGAACCAGATTCTAATCATGCAACTGTCTCCAGTGCATTTCAACTCAATGGAGAAAGGCTAATCAGCATTACTCAACTTAGGAATCAATCCAATTATGAGTAACCTGAAAGAGAAACAAGTTTCTCAAAACCATTACTATCGACTGAATACCAATCACAAGTATCTACATCTTCGATTTCTTTGAAGAATCCCGATACTTGCGATACCTAGTTCTCTACTTTATTCCTATACCCACAACTTCTCAAAACTTAGACATTGTATTTCTACGAAACACTTGTCTAAAAACTAGAGAAGTTACAAGTAAACAGAACAGAGTACGAGGACCAACCCCTTTGTCCTGATGGACACTGGACAACATACAATACTCTGTATAAGTCCGCTGAGTTGAATAACTCAAAACATGTGCGTCGTAGGTTGAAAACTATACCTAGGCGATTTCCTCAAATATCGCCAATTACAAAGAATTCCGATATAATGAGGATGGTCACTTAATTCCCAATAGCTTACTCCCACTCATCATCCGTAAAACCATACAGATGTGAGAAGCATACCTGGTAAATACATACCCTGGAGTAAGCATGTAATCGGGAAATTAGTTTTCAATTAACAATGCACAGTGTAACTGAAACATGAAAATATTTCGAAGGGGTATCCAGGTATTCTTAGTAATGCCTCTTCCATAATCCAATTCATGATGGTCGTGAATGTTAGCAGTCGCAATTTACTTTGCTCTCTTTCTAATCCCTTTATCTTGTCTTTACATATTACCTTCTGCACACCCTACTTAGGCTAATTGGTTTTCTTCATTACCTACCTTTCGGCACCTGCCTATGGTTTAGAAGAAGACTATCCAATAAGCGTAATAGGTGTACTCTCCTAAACTAAGGAGCCCTCGCAACCTGAGAGAAGGTGATAATAAAAGACAACTGAATAAACCAATTCTATTTCTCCTGAACCTGGATCCATCCTCGAAGAAGTCCTTTTGAGTTCGTATATAACCATACGATGGATCTATCCAATGGAAGTGGATGTCCGTAGTAATACGGGGTGTTCTGAGAAATACAAAGGGTAAAAGAAGGAGCGGCAATGACTTATGTAACTATAGACAATCCAACAGCCAGTATTTTAAGAAGGTTTGGTCAACTTGATCACTGAGTCATAGTCTAGGGTCGGTCAAAGGTCGCTGCCAGAGAGAGAGAGAGAGAGAGAGAGAAAAGAAACACTCTGCATGCACTCTAACCTAGATCAGAATGGTTATCACTTTATCTAATCAGGAAACCTCCCACTGTTATCTCAAATTCTCCTCCAAACCTTAAAGAAGAATTAGTCGGGATCACCCGAAGAGTAAACTAACTCATCAGTGGGAATCGGGATCCAACTCTCATCGCATGGTAACGTGACGGTATCCACTCACGTTATCACACTCCAGAAGGTATGCTCAAGTTTTGCAAGTTTCCTGTATGTTTGAAACTCCCGATATAATTTTTATCCCATGATCTTATGACCTTGACGTAGGCCAACAAATCACAAGCCACATGTCAAGTTCTACCCGTCGTTGTCCTGATTAATTTAGGTCCATCGTACATGCCCTTGACGTAGGCCAACAAGGCTGTACGTCTGTCCTAAACTAATGCATCTATCTATGCAACAAATGAATACCCAGCAGCTACCAAACACTATACCTTGACGTAGGCCAACAAACATAGCTTGAATACTACTGACCATCCATAAGAAATGACAGAGGATTACGGCTGGTTTTTGGCGAAAAACCTTTAACGTGATGAACTTGATCTCGTTGAAGGAACCTGATAGCTTTTTATAAAAAATATAGTGGCGAAAACCTTTTGCTAAAGAGGTCACTCCCGGTGAAAGGATCTCGGCTCTTTCCTTATGGAATGAGGTGCAGGATATTCTAACTGAATACCACGATGCATAACAACTTGTAATCGACTATAGTGAGGTTATTACCCTGACGCAAACTTCTGCCCAAGGGGTCACTCCCGGTGAAGGGATCTTGGCCCTTGCCTCGTCGAATGAGGTGCAGGATATTCATAACCGAATACCTCTATGCATAACAAAAGGAAACGTCTTTGTAATAACACTTTTTAAAATTGGTTCCAACAACATCAAATATAGGTTTGTTTTATCCTTGCATTGATAAGAATCAATGCAGTCCCATAAATTAATCATACCAGAAAAGAACGAAAATAAAATGTACGTATTTGCCATCCGCATTTGCCACTGGGTCCCGTCATTACCCGTTAGATTACTTAACTAACGACAGAGCGGGGACTGGGCTAGCGCGGGTGCAAAACATATACAACATGTACTAGTATATATAAATATATAATAATCGCTCCAGGCATGATAATATGCAACATTACAGAAAAATAATAAGCATCACAGAACAATACAGATAATCTGGGATCCCCGGGTTTCACAGAGCCGCTACTGAAACCCGACGTTTCCCTGGTCGTGTGGATAGCCTGTGCAATGAAACCTAGACCCCTACGGGTGCGGCAAGTTACCCGTCAAAACCTGAAGCGAGGCAACCCCCTACAGCAAAGTGAATGGACCGCCCAGCACTTCATAGAACATCAACACGAATGTCACATTCGTAAATCCGTCTAAAAGGACTATAGCAATTAGATGTAATTTACCGCTCGAATGACATTCACGGTCGGAGATATAAAGTACTGTAAACTAACAAGTTTAAAATTTCGATCAACAAAACTTTCCGAAGTGGGCCCCACATACATCTGGTGTACAGTAATAAAATCTGGGCCCAAAAGACATATACCAAAAACCATAATTTCCCATGGAAAGCTTACTGGAAAAATTTGGCCCACTGTTCCCACATACTGGCCGCGGTTCCGCGGTTAAACCTTAGTTTTGACCGCGGATCCACGGCAGTACTGTAGGATCACGTGCTCAAATTTTCCCAGTTTGTTTAAAAAAGCCTGCTCTGTTTTCTGTGATATGTAAAATAATTTTTAGACCCTGTTAAAAATCGACAGAAACTTTTGTACAGAAAATTATGATTTTTGAAAATCCGTTCGATCGATATTTTAAACGCGTTAGCACAAGTTAGTAAAGCTTAATGGCGAGGCTCTTGTTAGTTGTATGTATGCCCTAGAGGCCAGTATTGTACAGATGATGTATATTATATTGGATGCTTGGACATATATAGAGAGGACTTTCTTGCTCGATATGATAGTATGCTATCTGGTTGCTCTTTATCATAACATGTATACTTATCTCTTAATATTTTCTTATAGTTACATGTTGGTAAAGCCCTTGGGATGTGTACTTGACTACCTGGACTATGATGCAGATCATACTAGTGGGGACAGTGTAGTCCATAAGTACATCCTTTAATGTTCCTAGTCGTGGGTATATCGAGACAGGGCATCGATATACCAGTGTAGACTAGCGTATACGCTTCTGGACCCATGAGATGGGCGATGGATGATCCCATATCCATTAGTGTTTGACCTCAGAGATGGTATACGGGTGCTCAGTGGAGACTGGGTACACTGGACGGACTCGCCGAGAACTCCCAGATGGTATTATACCTCACGTCAGATGGCAGTTCTCTGGTGACACTTGTACAGGTTAGTCTGTAGACCCGAGATCGTCATAGAGTCTTGTGTGATTCCCACTGTGCTTTGATTTCCACCTTACCACGTCCATGAGGGCGTACAAAACAGTGGTTTTTGGGTACAGTCCCGAGTCACATGGAGGCAATGAGCGATGGGAGGGGTTTCGTCTCTCCCGGTATTGGGGGTTGATGTTGCGCTGTGCTCGATTGGCCATAACAGGGAAGTCCCTGGACAGGGATGATTTAGAGATTTACTGGTAAGTGTTACCAGTAGTTTCTCGACCCGTTATGAGCCTCACATCGGCACGACTTATCGGTTGTTGGGGTCTGACGTTTACCACCCCTAGACTTGATATGCGACATATCATACGAGGAGACCGGACTGTACGGGAAGTGTTACCGGCAGGCTTTTACAGGGGTTGGAGCGGGCTTGCTTACTGATCTTCTGATCGCTCAATACCCGGGTAGCCGTTATGTCCAGCTAGTACCGCTGACGGCTTGTGGGTGCTTGATGTGATCATCACCTACTGCCGACGTATTGACGAGTCTTTAGAGTCCTACAAAGAGGTTTTACTGGCTCAGGCAAAACGAAATAGGAGCGCATATGTGATATGTACGGGGCCGAGAATGATGCGTGTATGTGATACCGTATTCTATTCTCGCGACTTTTTGTATCGGTCGGTTATATGTGATATAGCCAGGTTATCGAATCAAGTGTTGATTCGATAAGACCATACATTGGATGTTAGTCAGTTATATGTGATATGACCGGATTATTAAGTCAAGTGTTGATTTAATAATTTATTGTATAATTGTATATTTGATATACTAGTTTACATTAACTAACACATGTTCACTTTAGGATTTTTCTCACACAAGCACAACTTTAATATATATGTGATATATATTAAAATGTGTTTTCTTTTTGTATCATGGTTGATGATACAACATTCATGAGTGTATGAGACATACACCATCCTATTTGTTGTGTTGGATTTAAAGTTTAAAAGTAATTACAAAATTAGTGGAAAATTAGAAAATGCATGAAACTTGTGGAAGCTTGTGGATGCATTGACTAAAGTCCACTAAATTTGTTTTTACTTTGGACTTTAACCTAACCATCACACTTAGCTATGGTAATGGCTCTACATGAGTTAGTATATGATACTCACTTACCATGGTTAGCTCACTCACTTGATCATTATTCTCTTCTCTTTCTTTTGTTCATCTTCTTCTTGGTTCAAAAAGAAAAAAGGCTTGCTAGGGTTTGATCCAAAGTGAGAATCATTATGAGAAATAAAATTCCAAAGAGAACCCAGTTCCTATTTCTCCATCCTCTACTAGATTAGCACTTTAATTTAGGGTGTTTGCTTCACTAATTCTCTAGTAGTGAAGTAGTAGCTTGAGTCGGTATTCCCTCGACGTAGATCATCTTCGGTCTCGGAGACTTCAAGCAAGGACGTGTCTTTCGCCTCGTGAAGCCATGCAAGAGCCCGGGAGAACCATGATCGCAGCGAAGGGACTACGGCAAAGAGCCTTAGAAGTGAAGGACCGATCTACAAAGGTTGTATTTCGCATACCCTTAATCGTAAAGTTGTTTACTTGCTATTTTATTCGCCTAATCTCTAGTATACGATCTTGCTTAGGGTTGTTCGGCACATAAAAATTTAATTTTGGCATGGTCGATGCCTTGTAGAGCCTTGTTAGTGTGCCTAGTAACCCTACAGTGGTATCAGAGCCTAGCTAGAGTATTAGGCGATGTGTTAACGAAGTTAAAACCCCGATCGAACCCGGAATCGATGAAATAACCCCCTCTCTAGACAATTTTTAAAAACTGGGTTTATTCAGTATTAAAAATACCTAAAAAATTCAGCAAGGTTTTCTAAGAATTATCAAGAAAAACGAGCCCCTAAGTCCTCCACGTGGCCGCGGAACCGTGGCAATAAGCCACTTGTAGCGGCGGTTCCGCGGCAAGAAAAGGGTATTAGGGACAGTTCTTTGTGCGGTAACATCCTTAGCAATTCCTATATTTTTCTGAGTATTTTTAAACTGACTCAAGTGTTGAGTATTTTGGGGTTTATTTTGTAATCGTCGATTCGATCGGAGAATTTAATTTTGTTATGCTATTCCGGATAATTTAGAAAGTATTAAAATGTTCGAACGGATATCATTAACTCAATTTTTCCCGGCACGAAAAACATTCAAGTGTTGAATTTTTCTCGGGTTTAAATCTTTCGGAAAAACGTGCATGTGACGTGATGGACCCTCTAGAAGACAACAAACCTTAACTCGATTATGTGACCGTCTTGAACTGCCTTTTGAACCTTAGGGATTGAGGCAGTACGGCGTGCCACATGTGAGGCGTTGGCTTGACCCTTCTACGGCTGGACCGTTGCTACTGTGACGTATTCTGGAATTTTTGAACTCCGCTCAAGTGTTGAGCTATTATGGAAATCTTGGGTATTTGATTATTCGATCGGAAAGTTTAATACTGTCTATTTATCTGGAATATGATACAATATGTGGAATTCATACGGTTAGGCATGAAATGCGAAGTATGTGATATTTCGGATTTACAATGTCTAAAGAGATTGTGGATTCCAAATGTTGTAGTTTTACACTTTCTTTTCTGGGACCGTAAGTGTAATATGTGATATCTCCGGTTTCGTTGCTATATGTCAACGACAATTGGGATGCGCATATTTACTTACGTTGATGACATGTGATGATATGTGTTGCTGGATATGTTATATGGGATCGTCGCGTTCTGAATAGCCGGGGTTTTTTATGTGAGATGAGGGTTTTTATTTTCATTCATGTAAATTTAAATGTATGTAATATTCTTTTATTGGGGCACTTCCGGGATGAGGTTGATGTCACCATTTGTATATTATTTACTTTTCCGCACTAGGATAGACCCAAGGAGGAGAGCACAAGTAACCGGGTTCTAGAGTCCAGTGGGAGACCAACTCGAGGAGTCGAGTCCGGGTCTCCTAACTCTAGAATTGGTAGGGTTGCTTGCCGCTCTCGTAGGGGTCTAGGGGTGTGGGTTTGGCTATTCGTCGCGACCGTGGAATCCGTGTTTTATAAAGGCTCAAAATAAAACACGGACGTCCTAGTATATCCAATGTTTCATATGTTTCTTCTGCTGCGATATCTGTGATGTGATCATTTGATGTGCTGTGATAAATACTGTATATAGTATATATGATATATTATATAGATGTTATTTATGTTTTACACCCGCGCTAGCCCTGTCCCGCTCTGCCGTTAGTTACCTAACCTAACGGTGCACGAGGGGACATCGAGGCGAATGCGGATGGCATAAGTGTACGTCGTATTTATCTGTGATGTTTAGGTGACTTAAATGATGGGACTTCATTAATGTGATTAATGAAAGAAAAGAAACCTAAAAGATGTTGTAGAATCAAATTTTTCAAAAAGGGTAGCTACAGTTTTGCTTTGCATAGCGGTATATATGATATACCCTGCACCTTATTCGATGAGGAAAGAGCCGAGATCCCTTCACCGGGAGTGACCTCTTTAGCAAAACTGGCAGATGCTACAAAACTCGGTTTGGTTTTTGATTCCTTTTGGAGTTTTGCTTTGCATAGTGATATATATGATATGTCCTGCACCTTATTCGATGAGGAAAGAGCCGAGATCCCTTCACCGGGAGTGACCTCTTTAGCAAAACTAATGAAAGCCTCAAAATCACTCCATTTCAAAATTCACTCAATTCTACAACGATATCAAGTTCATTACGCAATAGGTTTTCAGAAAAACCTGTCGTAGCCCTCCGTCATTTCAGATAAGTCCTACTTAGTATTCGTGCTACGTTTGTTGACCTCCGTCAAGGCGTAGTGTGCGGTAGCTAACTAGTATTTATCTGCTTATGCATATGATGCAGATTGGATTAGGGTAGTCGTACGACCTTGTTGACCTCCGTCAAGGGTCGTGCGGGTGGGTTTGATTCAATCAAGAAATGACGGGTTGAACTTGACTTGCACCCTATGGTTTGTTGACCTCCGTCAAGGTCATGGGATGCTTGGGGCAAAATATTATCGGCAATTTCAAGTGTTAAGATTTGCAATGAGATTGCATATCTTCTATGAGATAGTTGGATCCCGATACCCACTGCGAGTAATTGTTACTCCTGGGAGAGTTTTACACAGGACAATTAGCCGATCAAGTAGGTGTCTAGAAAGGTGTCAACGGGATTACGCCTCTGGGAAAACGAGGTTTACTTTAATTAGGTCCGTGCGAAAGCACGGGGAACCTCCCTCAAAGTACCGACACTGGCCTGGCTGAAAGATTGGCGAAGTTGTAGGGTGTAATTAATCCCGGCTAGTCTTTCCTTTTAGGGTTTGAAGGAAGATTTGATAAAAACAGTGGGAGCCATCCTGATTAGATAAAATAATAACCAATCTGATCTTGCAAGAGCATACGCTAAAGTGTTTTCTTCTCTCTCTCTCCAGGTAGCGACCATATCATGCCTTAATCAAGATAATAATATGGATGTATTGACCGAACCCGCATGTTTTACTGTGCTGGGGAACGTTGGTTCCGTTCTTTCTTATAAGAGTTATAAGACTGAACAAGATATAGGGGAATACCAGGATTCCCATGCCACCCGAATAAAGAAAGTACATGTTGATGCATTTTCTTCAGGTGTGTTCGTTACGGAAAACTGTTTCTCCATTTGCTCTACGTCCTGGGTATTAGATACCGGGTCAGGATCCCATATATGTAATCAGTTATATGGGCTTAGAAAAGGTAGAGAACTTGGAGAAGGTGATAAAGACATAAGGTTTGGAAATGGTGCAATTGTTGCAGCTAAAACCGTCGGGGAATATCACCTTGTATTGCCAATTGGTAATACATTGGTTCTGAACGAATGCTATTACATGCCGAACCTGATATACAACATTATATCGGTTTCTTTACTAAGTAAAGAGGGATATAATTTTGTATTACAGGATAATGTTATGAACATTTTCCTTAACCAAAAGTTGGTTGGATCAGGCACGTTGTGCAATGGCATTTATGTTCTAAATCAATCAACAGTTCTGAGCATAACAAACACATACAAGAGGAAGAGTTCAGAACTGAACGAATCCTTCTTGTGGTATTGTAGACTGGGTCACATCAATGCGACACGACTAGCTAAGTTGCATAAGGATGGATATTTAAATCTGTTTGAATTTTTATCTTATGATACTTGTCAGTCATGTCTCAAAGGCAAGATGACCAAAACTCCGTTTACGGGATACGGAGAAAGAATTACCGAACTCTTGGGACTAATACATAGTGATGTATGCGGTCCCATGTCTACACATGCCAGGGATGGTTCTTCGTACTTCATTACATTCACTGACGATCTCTCTAGATTCGGATATGTGTTCCTGATGAAACACAAATCAGAAGCTTTTGAGAAATTTAGAGAATTTAAACAAGAAGTCGAGAACCAAACCGGAAAAAGTATTAAAATCCTTCGATCTGATCGAGGAGGTGAATACTTGAGCAATGAATTCCTGGACTTCCTAAAGGAGAATGGGATTCTCTCTCAGCTAACTCCTCCATATACACCACAGCACAACGGTGTATCGGAACGGAGGAACCGCACCCTATTAGATATGGTGCGCTCTATGATGAGTATAGCTGAGTTACCTATTTCCTTCTGGGGATATGCACTGGAGACAGCAGCATACCTACTGAATAGGGTTCCTACCAAATCTGTGCCTACCACCCCATATGAGATATGGGAGGGGAAGATACCATATCTTAATTTTATTAAGATATGGCATTGCCCGGCCTATGTCAAAAGACAAAAACCGGACAAACTCGAGGCAAGGTCTGTTTTGTGTAAGTTTGTTGGATATCCCAAGCATTCGCGAGGGTATATCTTCTACCACAGTGAGGAACAAAGGGTGTTTGTTGCTCAACACGCCACCTTTTTAGAAAAGGAATTTCTTGAAAAAGAGATTAGTGGCTCTGAGGTAGAACTGGAAGAGGTTCCAGCTGTACAAACCACAACAAAAGATTTGGTAGAACCAGAGGATTCGGTAGTTCCCGATAAACCCCAGCCACTCCGCCGATCTAGTAAGGTTCCTCACCCACCTGAGAGATACTACGGTTTTCTCATGGATGGTAGGAGCGAGGATTGCATCATGGTTGATGATGACCCAACTAGCTTCGAGCAGGCCATCACGAGTGGGGACTCAGTGAAATGGCCGGATGCAATGCGGTCCGAGATGGAATCCATGTACACCAACAAAGTATGGATTTTGGAAGTTTCTCCTGAAGGGGTAAAACCCATTGGGAGCAAGTGGATCTTCAAGAAAAAACTTGGTGTAGATGGGAAAGTGGAGACTTTCAAAGCTAGACTTGTTGCAAAAGGTTTTCGTCAAAGACCAGGTGTGGACTATGACGAAACCTTTTCTCCAGTGGCTATGCTTAAATCTATCCGGATCATGCTTGCCATCGCTGCATATCATGATTACGAAATCTGGCAAATGGATGTTAAGACCGCATTTCTAAACGGTGATTTAGAAGAGTGCGTGTACATGACTCAGCCAGAGGGCTTCGTAGATAGTGGGAGCAGCGGGAAGGTGTGCAAGCTGCTTAAATCCATTTATGGATTAAAGCAAGCATCGCGGAGTTGGAAATCTGCTTTGACGTCGTTATCAAAGAGTTTGATTTCGTCAAAAACGTAGATGAACCTTGTATCTACAAGAAGGTGGCAGAGAGTAAGGTTGTCTTCCTCGTATTGTACATGGACGACATACTCTTGATAGGAAATGACATTCCTATGCTGCAATTGGTCAAGCTCTTCTTATCACAAAGATTCACAATGAAAGATCTTGGTGATGCCTCCTGCATATTGGGAATTATGATCTATAGAGATAGATCTAAAAGGATATTGGGATTGTCCCAATCCAGGTACATTGACACCATACTAAAGAGGTTTAGTATGGAAGAGTCCAAACGTGGGTTTTTACCCACGATCTCAGGGCTCACTCTCTCCAAAGAGATGTCTCCCAAGACTGATTTGGAGAGAGCTCGCATGCAAGGGATACCCTATGCTTCGGCTGTAGGCTCTATCATGTATGCGATGCTATGTACCAGACACGATGTAGCATACTCACTAAGTGTAGTGAGTAGGTATCAAGCTGATCCTGGAGAGAGTCACTGGACAGCTGTGAAGAGCATTCTCAAATACTTACGAAGGACTAAGGAGATGCTCTTGGTGTATGGTAATGGAGAACTCCAAGTGGAGTCCTTTACCGATTCGAGCTTCCAGAGTGATAAGGACGACTCTAAGTCGCACTCGGGATTTGTCTTTACCCTCTACGGAGGGGCGGTTAGCTGGAAGAGTTCCAAGCAGGAAACCGTGGCAGACTCGACGATGGAGGCTGAATATATTGCTGCCAACAATGCTGCCAAAGAGGCTGTCTGGATCAAGAAGTTCATTACTGAACTTGGAGTGGTTTCATCCATTGAGCATCCAATACCTTTGTATTGCGATAACAATAGAGCGGTGGCTTTGGCCAAGGAACCCAGGTCCCATCAGCGATCCAGGCATATTCTGAAGTGGTATCACCTGATCCGGGAGATAGTTGATCGCCGGGAGATCGAGGTCAAGAGGGTTGACATGAAGAACAACACAGCGGATCCACTCACGAAGGCCATTCCCCAGATACAGTTTGAGAAACTCTTCGGGATGCTCGGTATATGATACTACAGCAGCCGGCCCTAGTGCAAGTGGGAGATTGTTAGTTGTATGTATGCCCTAGAGGCCAGTATTGTATAGATGGTGTATATTATATTGGATGCTTGGACATATATAGAGAGGACTTTCTTACTCGATATGATAGTATGCTATCTAGTTGCTCTTTATCTTAACATGTATACTTATCTCTTAATATTGTCTTATAGTTACATGTTGGTAAAGCCCTTGGGATGTGTACTTGACTACCTGGACTATGATGCAGATCATACTAGTGGGGACAGTGTAGTCCATAAGTACGTCCTTTAATGTTCCTAGTCGTGGGTATATCGAGACAGGGCATCGACATACTAGTGTAGACTAGCGTATACGCTTCTCGACCCATGAGATAGGCGATGGATGATCCCATATCCATTGGTGTTTGATATCAGAGATGGTATACGGGTGCTCAGTGGAGACTGGGTACACTGGACGGACTCACCGAGAACTCCCAGATGGTATTATACCTCACGTCAGATGGTAGTTCTCTGGTGACACTTATACAGGTTAGTCTGTAGACCCGAGATCGTCATAGAGTCTTGTGTGATTCCCACTGTACTTTGATTTCCACCTTACCACGTCCATGAGGGCGTGCAAAACGGTGGTTTTTGGGTACAGTCCTGAGTCACATGGAGGCAATGAGCGATAGGAGGGGTTTCGTCTCTCCCGGTATTGGGGGTTGATGTTGCGCTGTGCTCGATTGGCCATAACAGGGAAGTCCCTGGCTAGGGCTGATTTATAGATTTACTGGTAAGTGTTACCAGTAGTTTCTCGACCCGTTATGAGCCTCACATCGGCACGACTTATCGGTTGTTGGGGTCTGACGTTTACCACCCCTAGACTTGATATGCGACATATCAGACGAAGAGACCGGACTGTACGGGAAGTGTTACCGGCAGGATTTTACAGGAGTTGGAGCGAGCTTGCTTGCTGATCTTTTGATCGCTCAATACCCGGGTAGCCATTATGTCCAGCTGGTACCGCTGACGGCTTGTGGGTGCTTGATGTGATCATCACCTACTGCCGGCGTATTGACGAGTCTTTAGAGTCCTACATAGAGGTTTTACTGGCTCAGGCAAAACGAAATAGGAGCGCATATGTGATATGTGCGGGACCGAGAATGATGCGTGTATGTGATACCGTATTCTATTCTCGCGACTTTTTGTATCGGTCGGTTATATGTGATATAGCCGGGTTATCGAATCAAGTGTTGATTCGATAAGATGATACATTGGATGTTAGTCGGTTATATGTGATATGACCGGATTATTAAGTCAAGTGTTGATTTAATAATTTATTGTATAATTGTATATTTGATATACTAGTTTACATTAACTAACACATGTTCACTTTAGGATTTTTCCCACACAAGCACAACTTTAATATATATATGATATATATTAAAATGTGTTTTCTTTTTGTATCATGGTTGATGATACAACATTCATGAGTGTATGAGACATACACCATCCTATTTGTTATGTTGGATTTAAAGTTTAAAAGTAATTACAAAATTAGTGGAAAATTAGAAAATGCATGAAGCTTATGGAAGCTTGTGGATGCATTGACTAAAGTCCACTAAATTTGTTTTTACTTTGGACTTTAACCTAACCATCACACTTAGCTATGGTAATGGCTCTACATGAGTTAGTATATGATACTCACTCACCTTGGTTAGCTCACTCACTTGATCATTATCCTCTTCTCTTTCTTTTGTTCATCTTCTTCTTGGTTCAAAAAGAAAAAAGGCTTGATAGGGTTTGATCCAAAGTGAGAATCATTGTGAGAAATAAAATTCCAAAGAGAACCCACTTCCTATTTCTCCATCCTCTACTAGATTAGCACTTTAATTTAGGGTGTTTGCTTCACTAATTCTCTAGTTAGTGAAGTAGTAGCTTGAGTCGGTATTCCCTCGACGTAGATCATCTTCGGCCTCGGAGACTTCAAGCAAGGACGTGTCTTTCGCCTCGTGAAGCCATGCAAGAGCCCGGGAGAACCATGATCGCAGCGAAAGGACTACGACAAGGAGCCTTAGAAGTGAAGGACCGATCTACAAAGGTTGTATTTCGCATACCCTTAGTCGTAAAGTTGTTTACTTGCTATTTTATTCGCCTAATCTCTAGTATACGATCTTGCTTAGGGTTGTTCGGCACATAAAAATTTAATTTTGGCATGGTCGATGCCTTGTAGAGCCTTGTTAGTGTGCCTAGTAACCCTACAGCTCTGATACCAGTGTAAGTCTACGGTAGCACCTCGGCCTTCTAACAGACGCCAAATGCGGAACAAAAACTTTTATAAACTAGTGCTATCGTATACTATAACCCGGATCTGCCATTAACGCCAAACTAACATACTGTAAAGAGGGTAGAAATTTTATACCGAACGATCCGAGTCCTTCGTTCTTTAACCATCATCCCACGCTTTGTTGTGGCTGCTCCGATCTCCTCGATCTCCAGTCTTCTCGTCCAGGTGGCACCACGTCGACGGATCTTTAAACGGGCTCCCGCCTTTGAACCGAGGCAACTCGATCATCAAGTCTGCCAAAAGAGATGACCAAGATTGATGTAGAGAATGAGTAGAACACTTTGTCTCGTTACATCCAAACCTATGGATGAACGGTTAATGAAGTTGCCTTTTTGGATCGGGTGAAATGAGAAATCAACTTATGAAATTTCCATGAAGCAAATTTCATATACTTTTTCCAAATGAATTAATCCACTTGACATCAAGAGGGGCCGACCACTATAATAAGAGGAGGGAGGTGAGTGTAGGAGCAAGGGGTGGTTATCATAAGGTAAAAGATCAAGGAGAAATATCTTAAAGCTTTACAAGAAACATTAATGCTAAAGGTGACTTACTAATACACCTTGCATAACATTAAATGAACTAAGCCACCTCACTTAACACCTCACTGTTGGAGATAGTGCCCTCAGAGTCAATTATTGGATCACAGGTACGTGATTGCAATGATTGAGGGAGGACCTATCCCGGTAGGACAGTCTTACTCGAAATGATAGTATGCTATCTGGTTTACCTTTATCATCGTGTACTGTTTTAAGTGACCTGACACGTCGCTATTACACGTTGATAGAGCCCCTAGGATTCTTGCTTGACCACCAGCAGTATGAGGACGATCATATAAGTGGGAGCTGGGGGTCTATAAGCATATCCTTAAAAGGTCCCTAGTCGTGAGAGTTTCGAGACAGGGCATCGATTCTCCTTAGTAGACTAGTGTATACAGTCGAGACCCCGACGAGGGGCGGTGGCCGGTCTCACAAGCCACTGGTGTCAGTTGGATCACCTAAGATGTATACAGGTGCTCATTGGGTTATGAGTACACCGGACAGGACTCGCCGGGAACATGCTAGTTGGTCATATACCAGACGTCAGATGGCAGTTCCCTGGTGACATGTGTGCAGGTTAGTTCATCGACCTGGGGATCATCATTTGTCTCGTGTGAGTTCCCACTGTACTTTGATTACTACCCTACCACGGCTCAAAGGAGTCGTGCAAACAGGTTTTAGTTGGGTACAGTCCCGAGCCACATGGAGGCAGTGAGCGTATCTTCAGGGGTTCGTCTCTCCCGGTATTGGGGGTGAGGTCGTGCTGTGTCTAGGAGAGCCATTACACAAAGTCCTTGGCCAAGGCAAGGAGATTTACTGGTAGGTATTCCAGTAGTATCTCAGGGTGTTCTGGGCTACACTCCGACACGACTTGTACCGCTTTTGGGGGTCTGACTTTTACCAACCCCCTAGGCCCGCCATGCGATACTCATAGACGAACGGACCGGACTGCACGGATATTGTCACTGACAGGCTCAGTAGGGTGTCAGGATGAGTTCGCTCATCGACGTCCTTTTTAGTCAATACCTGGTAGCCCGTTACGTATTGGCTTATACCTCTGACGTGCTAGTGGTTAAATCCACAACCAAGGTGTTGACGAGTCTTTAGAGTCCCCCACATTCAGTTACTCAGCTTTCGGGCGAAAGGTTGTAGAGGCCGTATGGAGATATGGCAAGGTCCGATCAGATACGTGCGGTATTGCACGGATCAGGATCGGACAGTCTATACTATAGGCCGTATGGATATATGGCAGGGTTCGATCAGATACGTGCAGTATTGCACGGATCAGGATCGAACAGATATTACTAGCCGGCTTTGGTATAAGCCGGATCCTAGTATAGTACAGTGTAGACTTTGTCTCATTGCATTTGTATTTCGGTCGGAATACAAATGCGGGTGTGTATGCACAGTATCGGGGTTTTTCCTGTAATTTATTGCGGGACCCGTTTTCTGGAGTTGCCACTTTGCTTTCCGTTTCGGCCAATTTCCATTGTTCCGTTCATTGGCCGAAGATTGGTGGAGGAGGGCTTATTTGCATTGTTGCAAATAAGCATTTGTGGAGGGGGTCTTTGCATATTATCATGTCATGATACTTGTCCCATCATTTGACTTCATAAACTCATGATTGCTTGACTTTCTTTATCATCATGGTTTTGATGATGGTTGTTGATGATGAGAGATGATTGTTAGTTGAGTGTTGGTTTTGCTTTGTTATCATTTGGTTCATATGATAACCATTCCTCTCTCTCTCTTGTTTGAGATGAGAATGGCTCCCATTTTTTTTTTGAGACTCCTCTCTCCATTCTCACTCTCCTTCTCCTCTAGTGATGGCCGGCCACCATGAGGGTGGGTTGCCCATTTTTGTAGTGGGGATTTTTGCTCTCTTGATGTTAGAAAAATCCCCAAGTTCCTCCACATTGTTCTTGTATCATCCCTCCACCAAAAGGCACCTCCATGAACCCCAAATGAGACACAATCCTCTACTACACATTCTACAGCAAACCTTGGGCACGTCGAGTAGCCGGCTTCGTGCCCGAGTTGCCTCGGCATTGAGGTGGGAGCCCGTAAACAATGTAGGCGATGTGGTGCACTTCCGGCGACGAGGAGGAGACGGGACATTCCGCAGGAGATCGGGACGATGACGAGAAGACCGGAGGACTTGGATCGTCGGTATATCTCTAACCCATCTTCTAGTTAGCTTAGACTTGTTAATGGTTTCGATCCGGGTGTTTAGTGCGCGGTGGTGCCGGTTTGCTAAGTCCGCAAAATTTAAGTTTTTCACCGCTTCCGCATTCCGGCGTCGGATTGACGGCCGGGGCGCCGCCGTGCACTTACAGTGGTATCAGAGCCTCGCCATTAACTTCGTCTAGCTTTGTGCAATGTGTTTTGCATTTCCGATCGATCAAAAAGTTCCAAAACCCGTATTCCCTTCGCATCAGTTTCTGTCGAATTTTTTTTGGAGTCTAAAAATTTTTCAGGTGGTCTCAGAATGATGTGCAGGGAGTACAAAGAACACAGAAAAAATTTGGTGGCACAATTCGTCCGTACGACCGCGGAAGGGCGGCCAAAACCCCCATTCCGCCGCTCTTCCGCGGCACACTGTTCACATTACTGCACCAATTTTTTTTCAGATGTTTTCTGGGTTTAATATATGGGCTTTGGAATATTAAAATTGGGCCAATTGTTTCTGTGAGTGCTACAGTTTTCTTTGGGGCCCACTTGTTAATTGTTTGATCAATCGGAAATTTTTAAACACATTTTTCACAGTATTTACATTATATCTGCGACCGTGAATGTCACTCGATCGGTAAATCCGGTCTAACTGCTATAGCCCGGTTAGACGGATTTGCGAACGTGACTTTCACGTTGATGTTCTGTTTTTGCTGTGATGTTGCGGATCGGTCGTGGGGATAGCCTGGATGCAATGCTAGTACAGTTGTGGTTGTATTATGTACATTTGATATTGCGGGGCGAGCGTCCGACATGTGGACTGCCGTCACTGCCTGTTTGTATTATTATTTTGGGGCACGACCTGGTTGCGGTCGATGTACCCGTTGTATGTATATTTTACTTTCTGTACTAGGATTGCCCCGCGGAGGGGTGCACGGATAGCCGGGTTCTAGAGGGAAACAAGCCCGCATCTCATGGCATTGAGACGGAGGGGGCTTCACTCTAGGATTGGCGGGCTATTCGTCGCACTCGTAGGGGGTACAGGTTGACCCAGGAGGGGTGCCCAAGTTACCGGATTCCGTGAAGTGTTGGGTGGTCCATTCACGTTGCTGAAGGGGGCTGCCTCGCTTCAGGTTTTGGCGGGTAACTTGCCGCGCCCGTAGGGGTCTAGGATTTCATTGCACAGGCTATCCACACGACCAGGGGAACGTCGGGTTTCAGTAGTGGCTCTGTGAAACCCAGGGATCCCAGATATCTGTATTGTTTCTGTGATGCTGTTCATTTCTGTGATGTTGCATTTTATTCACGCCTTGAGCGAAATACTATATATTGGTATATATATTAGTAGATGTTGTATATGTTTTGCATCCGCGCTAGTCCAGTCCCCGCTCTGTCGTTAGTTAGCTAACCTAACGGGTAATGACGGGACCCAGTGGCGAATGCGGATGGCATATACGTACATCAGTATATTTTCGTTCTTTTTGGTGTGATCAATTGATGGGACTGCATTGATTCGGATCAATGCAAGTTAAAAACAAACCTAATCTGATGTTGTTGGAACACTTTTCAAAAAGCTGTTATTGCAAGGACGTTTACTTTTGTTTTGCATCGTGGTATTCATTGGAATATCCTGCTCCTCAGTCGACGAGGCAAGGGCCGAGATCCCTTCACCGGGAGTGACCCCTTGGACAGAAGTTTGCGTCAGGGCATTAACTTCACTATAGCCGATTACTTTTGCTTTGCATCGCGGTATTCATTTGGAATATCCTGCACCCCATTCTACGGGGAAAGAGCCGAGATCCCTTCACCGGGAGTGACCTCTTTAGCAACGGTTTTCGTCACTATATTTTTAAAGGCTATCCGTTCCTTCGACGATATCAAGTTCATTACGTTAAAGGTTTTCGCCAGAAACCATTCGTAGCCCTCCGTCGTTTCATATGGATAGTCAGTAGTATTCAAGCTGTGTATGTTGGCCAAAGTCAAGGCACAGTGTTTGGTAGCTATTGGTTATTCATATGCAGCATAGATAGATGCGTTGGTTTGGGACAGTCGTGCTGCCATTTTGGCCAAAGTCAAGGGTATGTACGGGTGGATTCAAATTAACCTGGAGAATGACGGGTAGAACTTGACATGTGACTTATGATATGTTGGCCAAAGTCAAGGTCATAAGAGCATGGGGCAAAAATCACATCGGGAGTTTCAAAAGAACTGAAACTTGCCAGATATGCGCATACCTTCTGGAGTGTGATAGCGTGAGCGGATTCCGTCACGTTATCATGCAATGATAGTTGGATCCCGATTCCCACTGATGAGTTAGTTTACTCCTCGGGTAACCCCGACTAATTCTTCTTTCAGGTTTGGAGGAGAATTTGAGGTACAGTGGGAGGTTTCCAGATTAGATAAATTGGTAACCATTCTGATCTAGGTTAGAGTGCACGCTGAGTGTTTCTTTTCTCTCTCTCTCTGGCAGCGACCATTGACCCGACCCTAAGACTTTGACTCAGAGACCAAGTTGACCGAACCTTCTTAACACTGGCTTTTGGATTGTCAGAGTTGCGAACCTCTTTGCCACTCCTACTTTTACCCTTTTCTCCAGGACACCCCGTTTTACTACGAACGTCCACTTCCATTGGACAAAACCATCGTATGGTTAGATACAAACTCGAAAGAATTTATTCGAGGATGGTTTCCGGTTCTGGAGAAAACGGATAGGATTATTCAGTTGTCTTTTCCTTTTACCCTCTCTCAGGTTACGAGTACTCCTTGGTTTAGGGGTAGTACACCTATTACGCAAATTGGATTGTCTTCTTCCAAACCTTAGGCTGGTGCCGACCGGTAGGGAATGAAGAAAACCAATTAGCATAATGATGGTGTGCAGAAGGTATTAAGTTCAGACAAAGCAAGGGATTAGTAAGAGGGCAAAGTAAATTGCAACAGATATTCACGACCAAACCAAATATTTCGTTACCACTCCCACATCACCTTTGTATTTCTCCAGGACACTCCGTATCACTACGAAGATCCACAGTTTATTTGGATACTCCATCGTATGGTTATATACGAACTCGAATGGAACTTGTTCCAGTTCGGGGATGGATTCTGGTTCAGGAGAAATAGGAATAAGGTTTATTCGGTTGTCTTTTATCTTCACCCTCTCTCATTGCGAGTGTTCCTAGGATTGGGACAGTACACCCATTATGCTTATTGGATAGTCTTCTTCCAAACCATAGGCTGGTGCCGAACGGTAGGGAAGGAAGAAAACCATTTGGCCTAAAGGGGTGTGCAGAAGGTAATGACTAAAGACATATGAAGGGATTTGGAGAGGTGGCAGAGAACTCTACGGTTACAGTCGTGAATCTGGAAGAGGCATTACTAGGAATACCAGAATACCCCATCGGAACATTTCAATGTTTCAGTTTCACTGTGTAATGTTAAAGGAAAACTGA
Organism: Agapanthus africanus; assembly: GCA_030015575.1. Taxonomy (NCBI): domain Eukaryota; kingdom Viridiplantae; phylum Streptophyta; class Magnoliopsida; order Asparagales; family Amaryllidaceae; genus Agapanthus; species Agapanthus africanus. The sequence continues at coordinate 175,464,705 of CM057350.1, read as the reverse complement.
TTTCCCGATTAGATACTTACTCCAGGGTATGTATTTACCAGGTACGATTCTCACATCTGTATGGTTTTACAGATGATGAGTGGGAGTAAGTTATTGGGAATTGGGTGATTATCCTCATTATATCGGGATTCGTTGTAATCGGTGATATTTGAGGAAATCACCTGGGCTGTTTTCCGGTCGGCAAATATTTGGTTTTGAATATCCGCTGTTATGCACCAATTTCAAATTAATATATCTGTACGTCTATTTTCATAGAGTGAGATATACCTTTCTGAAATTATGTCTACGACATTTACCTATATCAGTGGATGGTTAGGTAAGGAGCATTAAACAGCGGTGTAATTCTTCTTAACCATAAGTACAGTTTTCAACCTACGACACACCGTGAATGAGTTATCAGACTCAAGGGACTTATACAGAGTATTGTATGTTGTCCAGGGTCCATCAGGACAGAGGGGTTGGTCCTCGTACTACATTCAGTTTACTTATGACTTCTCTAGTTTTTAGACAGGTGTTTCGTGGAAACACAGGGTCCGAATTTGGAGAAGTTATTGGTATTTGAATAGAGTGGAGAACCAGGTGTCACAAGTATCGGGATTCTTCAAAGTGATCGAAGATGTAGATACTTGTGTATGGTATTCAGTTGATAGTAATAATTAAGAGAAATTGCTTCTCTTTCAGGTTACTCATAATTGGAAGCATTCCTAAGTTGGGTAACGCTGATCAGGCCTTCTTCCATTTAGTTGACATGCACTGGAGACAGTTGCATGATTTGGATCTGGTTCAATTAAATCAGTGCCTCTGGTCCTATATTGGATATAGAACAGTTCGTATCTTAACGATGTTAAGGTACGGGGAGTTGTCCGGATTATGCTTAAAACCAGACTCTGGATAACTCAAGGCACGTTTCTGTAATGGCTGTTTGTGGGTTGACCCAGGCTATGACGCGGGTTAACTTTCTACCATCTGGATGAACAATAGCAATATTGTTCTAGACTCGCCACAATTTTATTAAAAATGGATTTTTTCAGAAAACAGTAGTGGGAGTATGGTAGAACTGGAAGTAATTCCAGAACCACAAACGATTACTGAAGATTTGATAAGGAACCTAAAGATTCAATCTGGATTGACATTCCATTGGCCACTCCGCAGATAAGGTGGGTAACTTCAGGCACCTGAGAGGCACTACGGTAGCCTCAAGGACGGTGACAGGGAAGTTCTTGTTTACCCACAATTGCCATTGCTGTTGTTCCAGGTTACGAGACCCGGCGGGAGGATGAATATTGCGTCGTTCTAAACCAGTTTTAGAAGTGTACGTCTATATGACTCTGCCAGAGGGTTGTCGTAGTCAGTGGGAGCAGCGGAAGCATTGGTGGACAGGTAGCTTATGTCTATTTATAGACTAAAGCAGATGTAGCGGAGATAGATCATCTATTTCTGACGTAACAGTCATGGGTTTGACTTCATCAGAATAGGGGATGGATCTGTTGAGAAGGTAGTAGGGTGTGATATCCTAGTATTTGGATGACATACACAGAGTAGGAAAAGAAACTCCTATACTACAATCGGTTATACTTTGGTCGTCACACAGTTGTTTCTCCACAAAGGAAATGGATTTTATATCAAACATACTGGTTACTAGATCTATGGTTTTAGATCTAGATTTGGGTGGTTTCCCAATCAGGGTACTTGACAGCATTCTAAGAGTATTTAGGATGGACGACTCCTGGCACGGTAGTGTACCTGCAGGTAATGGAGTCACCCTCTCCAAAGGTGTCTTACAGACTAAAGGGGAGAGGGACGGGCGTGATTGGCAGATCACTTGCTCAGGCAATTGAGTCAATCGTGAGATGTCAAGTACCACACCAGATGTTGTTCTTGCACTAGATGCAATAAGTTGACATTAATCCAATCCTGGAGAAACAGTCGGAAGCAGTTTTAGAACATAAGTGGATGTTCTAGGGAGATGATAACGACAGCCTCATTCAGGAGACAGTTATCATTCCAGGCTTCCAAGGTGACATGGACGACAAGGAGGTTGTCAGAGTTATAGTTTTCCTTCTGATGAGGGGCAGTATTTTGGACAGGTGGTCCAAGGCAATACTGAGGGAGGCATGGCGCGCAGGACACTGATTAAGTTCAGTTGTCGATACAGTCTAAGAAGTTTGGATTTGGAGTTCATTTATGAGCTATGTCCCATCAGACATCCAGACACATTCTAAGACAGGTATTGCTCTTTTCGGGAGATGGCTTTCTCCGCGAACTTGAGATATAGAGAGACATAGAAAGAAACAACTAAGCGGATCCACTCACTGAGGCTATTCCTCGAACGCAATAGCTCCGCAAACGAGCTTTGTGAGACTGACTAGTAGAGGAGTTGGATGTTCGGTATCACACGGGCTGTGAGTATGCGACATCGCAATAATTAGCCTTGAGTGCAAGTGGGAGATTGTTGGAGATAGTGCCCTCAGAGTCAATTATTGGATCACAGGTACGTGATTGCAATGATTGAGGGAGGACCTATCCCGGTAGGACAGTCTTACTCGAAATGATAGTATGCTATCTGGTTTACCTTTATCATCGTGTACTGTTTTAAGTGACCTGACACGTCGCTATTACACGTTGATAGAGCCCCTAGGATTCTTGCTTGACCACCAGCAGTATGAGGGCGATCATATAAGTGGGAGCTGGGGGTCTATAAGCATATCCTTAAAAGGTCCCTAGTCGTGAGAGTTTCGAGACAGGGCATCGATTCTCCTTAGTAGACTAGTGTATACAGTCGAGACCCCGACGAGGGGCGGTGGCCGGTCTCATAAGCCACTGGTGTCAGTTGGATCACCTAAGATGTATACAGGTGCTCATTGGGTTATGAGTACACCGGACAGGACTCGCCGGGAACATGCTAGTTGGTCATATACCAGACGTCAGATGGCAGTTCCCTGGTGACATGTGTGCAGGTTAGTTCATCGACCTGGGGATCGTCATTTGTCTCGTGTGAGTTCCCACTGTACTTTGATTACTACCCTACCACGGCTCAAAGGAGTCGTGCAAACAGGTTTTAGTTGGGTACAGTCCCGAGCCACATGGAGGCAGTGAGCGTATCTTCAGGGGTTCGTCTCTCCCGGTATTGGGGGTGAGGTCGTGCTGTGTCTAGGAGAGCCATTACACAAAGTCCTTGGCCAAGGCAAGGAGATTTACTGGTAGGTATTCCAGTAGTATCTCAGGGTGTTCTGGGCTACACTCCGACACGACTTGTACCGCTTTTGGGGGTCTGACTTTTACCAACCCCCTAGGCCCGCCATGCGATACTCATAGACGAACGGACCGGACTGCACGGATATTGTCACTGACAGGCTCAGTAGGGTGTCAGGATGAGTTCGCTCATCGACGTCCTTTTTAGTCAATACCTGGTAGCCCGTTACGTATTGGCTTATACCTCTGACGTGCTAGTGGTTAAATCCACAACCAAGGTGTTGACGAGTCTTTAGAGTCCCCCACATTCAGTTACTCAGCTTTCGGGCGAAAGGTTGTAGAGGCCGTATGGAGATATGGCAAGGTCCGATCAGATACGTGCGGTATTGCACGGATCAGGATCGGACAGTCTGTACTATAGGCCGTATGGATATATGGCAGGGTTCGATCAGATACATGCGGTATTGCACGGATCAGGATCGAACAGATATTACTAGCCGGCTTTGGTATAAGCCGGATCCTAGTATAGTACAGTGTAGACTTTGTCTCATTGCATTTGTATTTCGGTCGGAATACAAATGCGGGTGTGTATGCACAGTATCGGGGTTTTTCCTGTAATTTATTGCGGGACCCGTTTTCTGGAGTTGCCACTTTGCTTTCCGTTTCGGCCAATTTCCATTGTTCCGTTCATTGGCCGAAGATTGGTGGAGGAGGGCTTATTTGCATTGTTGCAAATAAGCATTTGTGGAGGGGGTCTTTGCATATTATCATGTCATGATACTTGTCCCATCATTTGACTTCATAAACTCATGATTGCTTGACTTTCTTTATCATCATGGTTTTGATGATGGTTGTTGATGATGAGAGATGATTGTTAGTTGAGTGTTGGTTTTGCTTTGTTATCATTTGGTTCATATGATAACCATTCCTCTCTCTCTCTTGTTTGAGATGAGAATGGCTCCCATTTTTTTTTTTTGAGACTCCTCTCTCCATTCTCACTCTCCTTCTCCTCTAGTGATGGCCGGCCACCATGAGGGTGGGTTGCCCATTTTTGTAGTGGGGATTTTTGCTCTCTTGATGTTAGAAAAATCCCCAAGTTCCTCCACATTGTTCTTGTATCATCCCTCCACCAAAAGGCACCTCCATGAACCCCAAATGAGACACAATCCTCTACTACACATTCTACAGCAAACCTTGGGCACGTCGAGTAGCCGGCTTCGTGCCCGAGTTGCCTCGGCATTGAGGTGGGAGCCCGTAAACAATGTAGGCGATGTGGTGCACTTCCGGCGACGAGGAGGAGACGGGACATTCCGCAGGAGATCGGGACGATGACGAGAAGACCGGAGGACTTGGATCGTCGGTATATCTCTAACCCATCTTCTAGTTAGCTTAGACTTGTTAATGGTTTCGATCCGGGTGTTTAGTGCGCGGTGGTGCCGGTTTGCTAAGTCCACAAAATTTAAGTTTTTCACCGCTTCCGCATTCCGGCGTCGGATTGACGGCCGGGGCGCCGCCGTGCACTTACACTCACCATCTTCTAGAAGCACTCTCATGACTCACTCTCATGACTCACCCTCATCAAGAAAAGATAAATCCGCATTTAACCGAATGTTAAAGCGGGTGATAGAAAACTGGAAACTGGCAACTTTCAAAAGCGATCCTGAAACGAATTTCAGGATAACCCTATAACAGTATAAACATACCCGCATTTGTATTACGACCGAATACAAATGCAACTGAGACAAAGATATTATATCTACACAGTATAATACTCGGATCCGGCTTAAACCAAAGCCACCAGTATTATCTGCCCGAAATATGACACGTGCGTAAACGCACGTGCATTTTCCGAACCTTGCCATAAAACCATACGGCCTCTATAACGTTTCGCCCGAACTTGGGAATCTGTCTGTGGGGGACTCTAATGACTCATCAACACACTGGCACTGGGTATAACCACTAGCACGTCAGAGGTACTAGCTGTACGTAACGGTTGCCTATGTGTTGATTGGAAGGGAAGCTGATGAGCGAACTCATCCAAAAAAACCCTACTGAGTCTGACAGTGACAATATCCGTAACAGTCCGGTCCGTTCTTCTATGAGTATCACATATAGGGCCTAGGGGGCTGGTAAACGTCAGACCCTCAATAGCTGTATAAGTCGTGTCGGAGTGAAGCCCAGAACACCCTGAGATACTACTGGAATACTTACCAGTAAATCTCGATTACCCTGGCCAGGGATTTCGTGTAATGGCTCTCCTAAACACAGCGTGATCTCACCCCCAATACCGGGAGAGACGAATCCCTGACGATCCGCTCACTGCCTCCATGTGGCTCGGGACTGTACCCAACTAAAACCTGTTTGCACGACTCCTTTGAGCCGTGGTAGGGTTGTAATCAAAGCACAGTGGGAACTCACACGAGACGAATGACAATCCCAGGTCGACAGACTAACCTGTACACATGTCACCAGGGAACTGCTATCTGACGATATGTATAATACCAACTAGGATGTTCCCGGCGAGTCCTGTCCGGTGTACTCATAACTCAATGAGCACCTGTATACATCTTAGGTGAACCAACTAACACCAATGGCTTGTGAGACCGGCCACCGCCCCTCGTCGGGGTCTCGACTGTATACACTAGTCTACTCTGGAGTATCGATGCCCTATCTCGAAACTCCCATGACTAGGGACACTTTAAGGATGTGCTTATAGACCCCAGCTCCCACATATATGATCGCCATCATACTGCTGGTAGTCAAGCAAGATCTTAAGGGCTCTATCAAAGTGTAACAGTGATAAAGACAAACCAGATAGTTTACTATCATCTTGAGTAAGACTGTTTTATCGGTATAGGCCCTTCCTCAATCATCACAATCACGTACCTGCGATTCAATAATTGACTTTGAGGGCACTATATCCAACACTCCAGCTAAGCGAAGCGAATATTTAGAGGGAATATGGAATCGAGCCCGAATCTCGGTAAGCTCGTCCACATTCCTCAAAACAGAGGGCGCATCACGGGCGTTCCCGATGCGCGCCTTAGGCGCCCTTGTCGCCACCCGACGGCGAACGACACGGGCAACCCTGGCTCTAGGGGGTAAGCCCGACACAGACGACGCGGCAGAAGAACCCTCTCGACTATCTAAAGCTGAGGAGGAGGAAGACCCACTGGACTCGGCTCCAACAACCGGAGCCTCATCGTCCGACTAAACCCTAACTATCTCTACAGACTCCTCAGATGAAGACATCTAATCTGATTCAAGAGAATAGGCTCGCCGAGGAAAAATCACGGGTGATCCGATCTAAAAGGAAGGAGCGCCGAGCAATTTTCGACAACGAAAGCAAATTATAGCAGATGTGTTGGCCCTAGAGGGGTCCCCTCCTATTTATACACCCCAAAGAAAGCATCCGACGGCCCAGATCAACTCCTGCCAAAATGAAACGTCGCGCTGCCAGCCGTCAGAGCTCCACGTGTCGATTGACCATTAGGGACATTCTTTCGGTTGCAGGTGACAAGCGACAGCCTATCGCGTCCACCAACCGACGCCCGACACGTGGTCCATATCCCAACAGGCGACTGACTGAAACGACGCCCCCTTTTTAAAGCGCGATCTTCATTTGATCCGCTGACGCCATCGGGGATACACGCAAAGATTCAGGTGCGCGACGAGGCAACACGTGAGCCCAAAAGATCGAAACGACGCGACTGCCAAACGTCGTGCCGTTCCCAGGCGATCCGCTACCTTGGCGCCAAATTGAGCAGAAGAAAGACCGAGCATACCACTCTCAACCCGACCCTTGGATAGGTCGGAATGAGAGTAGGGACTAATGATGATGCTTACAAGTGGTGTCTCCTCGGATTACGACACGTGGCGGATGACGTGTCCCGAAGGCTACGGAGATGGAATAAATGAGTTGCATTCTGAGGATTCCTCGGGACTTCGTCTTGAGGAACGTGTCCGACCTTCCAAGTGATCTCCCTGAATACATTCTACCTTTACCTGGGATTCTACCAACAGCTCGCCTCCGAGCTATTTCAGTCTCCTTGCTCGTCTCCGAGCATCCAACGTGCCGAGCTTCCTCGGCCTCCAGGCTCATCTCCGAGCCTCCGACGTGCCGAGCTTTCTCGGCCTCCCCCGATCTACCGGGAGCACTGATCCCATGCGCCCCACAACGGCTTCGCATATATCGCTAGGACGAGATATCCACCTCCCCACGATCCGCGTCCCACGCTAGCGCATCTCTCCATTAATTGGCGCATCCTGCCATTAATGGGCGCATCCCGCCATTCAATGCGAGTATAACGCTGGGGCGTAACTGACGGCGGTGATCTCGCGCTCGCTCACTCCACGCGACCCCTATATAAACCCCTCTCTCAGACGACTCGGGTAACTGGAATTATCTCAATACGCCGCTACTCTGCTCCTATTCCTCGGCTCTAACTTGATCGTCGGAGGGTCCTACGGTAGTCACCCATCCCGGTACTTCTTTGCAGGTAGCTCAGCATCCAACACCAACCCATTGAGATCCACACCCAAAAACTTCAAAACCAAATCACAGCCATCCAAAACAGCCATCGCAGGATCGACGGAGTACAACATCTGAAGGAGATCCGAAGTTCCATCACTCTTCTTCCTCTTCCTCACAAAATCTAACAAAATCTATCTCTTCAATTTCATTGGCTTTTCTTGCTTTTTAAGAGCCATCCTCCATTTTAATTCTAAATTTTGATTACAAAAATGTTAGTTATATGTATGCCCTAGAGACCATTACTGTACATACGATGTATATTGTAGTGGATGCTTTGACGTATATAGGGAGGACTTTCTTGCTCGACATGATAGTACGCTATCTGGTTGCTCTTTATCTTAACATGTACTATGATTGTCTCTATGTTATATGTTGATAAAGCCCTTAGGATATGTACTCGACTACTAGGACTATGATGAGATCATACTAGTGGGGCCACGGTAGTCGACGAGTACATCCTATAACTGTTCCTAGTCGAGGGTGTATCGAGACAGGGCATCGATGCACCAGAGTAGACTAGCGTATACGCATCTTGACCCATATGATGGGCGATGGATGATCCCATATCCATCGGTGTTTGACATCAGGGATGGTGTACGGGTGCTCAGTAGAAACTGGGTACACTGGACGGACTCGCCGAGAACTCCCAGATGGTATTATACCTCACGTCAGATGGCAGTTCTCCGGTGACACTGGTACAGAGTAGTCTGTTGACCCGAGATCGTCATAGAGTCTTGTGTGATTCCCACTGTGCTTTGATTTCCATCATACCATATCTAAGAGGGCGTGCAAAAAGGTGGCTTTTGGGTACAGTCCCGAATCACATGGAAGCAATGAGCGATAGGAGGGGATTCGTCTCTCCCGGTATAAGGAGTTGATGTTGTGCTGTGTTCGATTGGCTATAACTAGAAATCCCTGGCCAGGGTTGCTGAGATTTACTGGTAAATGTTATCAGTAGTTTCTCGAACTGTTATAGACCTCATATCGACACGACTTATCGAGCTACTGGGGTCTGACGTTTACCACCCCTAGGTGAGATATGCGACATATCAGACGACGAGACCGGACTGTACGGGAGTGTTACTGATTGGATTCACAGGAGAATGTATAGACTTGCTTATTGATCTTCTGATCTCTCAATACCCGGGTGGCCGTTACGTTTAGCAGACCGCTTGCGGCTTGTGGGTGTTTGATATGATCATCGCCTACTGCCGGCGTATTGACGAGTCTTTAGAGTCCTACACAGGGGTTTCCTGGCTCAAGCGAAACGGAGTAGGAGCATATATGTGATATGTGCGGGACCGAAATTGATACGATATGAGATACCGTATTCTATTCTCGCGATTTGTAACATTGATCGGTTGTATGCGATATAGCCGGGTTATCGGATCAAGTGTTGATTCGATAAGTTGTTATATATAATATTAGTCGGTTATAGCCGGATTATTAAATCAATAGTTGATTTAATAATTTAATGTATAATTATATATATTTGATATATTACATTACATTAACTAGTATTAGCTCACTTAAAATTTATTTTCTCACTTGATTGTGCATAAGTGTATATGTGATATATATTTGTGTACATATGATTGTGTCATGCTTGATGATACATCAAAGATGGGTGTATGAGACTTATACCAAGATTAGAGTAAAGATTAGGGTTTTGTTTATATCTTAAGAATAACAAAAGAGAAAGACTTTGTCAAAGTTCTCAAGCTTTCATGAAGCTTGTGGAAACATTGACAAAGTCAACTCTTTTGTCATTCTTTAGGATATTTAGTTAACCCATCCCTTAACCATATACCTTGGTCAATTCTCTACATAAGTTAAGCATGATCGCTTAACTCACCCATAGTTACATTATTGAAGAGGATATAATTCATATGATATTATTATTCTTACTTCTTCTTCTTCATCAAGCTCTTTAAAAAAGCTTTCAAGCTCTAATGGTGCTATGAGGAAAAATGTGAGAAAATCAATTCTAAAGTGAGCCCACCTCCTACTTCTTCATCCTCTACCACTTGCAATATAGTAGAGTGTGTTCTCTTCACAAAGTTCATGACCTAGTGAAGGAATAGCTTGAGTTAGTATCTCCCCGACGTAGATCATCTTCGGTCTCGAAGTCATCGAAGCAAGCACGTTCGTTCTTCTTGTAGAGCTTCTCTAGAGTCCGGAGTTCACGATCGCAGCGAAGGGGACATCTACACGGAGCTATTGAAGTAAAGGACCGGATCTACAAAGGTTGTAATCCCTCTCACTTAGTGTTAAAGTGTTTAACATGTTAGTTTTCGCCTAAACCCTAGTTTAAAGATCCGGCTTTGAGTTGTTCAGCACGGCTAAAATTTTAATCGGGCATGGTTGATACCTCGTAGACCCTTGTGCGCGTGCCTAGCAACCCTACAGTGGTATCAGAGCCAACCTAGAGCTTTAGGCGAAGTCTGAGCGAAGTTTAAAGTCTGATCGAACCTGGAAACCCCGATATTCACCCTTCTCTGGAAATTTTCTTAAAATGTGATTTTTTCTGTATTAAAAATACTCAAAAAAATCAGCAGGGAAATCTAGGAATTACTGTGAAACCCGACCCCCTAAATCACCCAAAGCGCCGCGGAACCGCGGCCAAACAAGGGTATTGGCGGCGGTTCCGTGGCAAGAAATGAGTATTGAGGGATAGGGTTTGCACAGTAACCTCCGTAGGTAATTCCTGATTCTTCTAGGAATTTTTAATTTCACTCAAGTGTTGAGTTTTATGGGTTGTATTGGGGACTCGTTGATTCGATCGGATAATAAAACTTCGTTTAAGTTTTTCCGGATAATTTTAGAAACTGTTAAAAAGTTCGAACGGATATCAATAACTCACTTTTTCCCCTGCCGGAAAATTTCCAAGTGTTGGATTTTTCCGTAGTTTAAGAACGTTCTAAGTCGTGCAAGTAACGCGATGGACCCTCTAGAAGACAACAAACCTTAACTCGATTATGTGACCGTCTTGAACTGCCTTTTGAACCTTAGGGTTTGGGGCAGTACGGCGCGCCACATGTGAGGCGTTGGCTTGACCCTTCTACGGCTGGACCATCGGTACTGTGGCATGTGATGGATATTTTTGAACTCCGCTCAAGTGTTGAGCTATTTGGGAAATCTTGGGTGTTTGATTATTCGATCGGAAATTTTAACACTGTCTTTTTATCTGGAATGTGATACAATATTTGGAATCCACAGGTAGTTATGAGATAACTAATTTGAATATTATAAATATAGCAGTTCAGTCTCGGATGATCGGTTGCCACGGAATTTTGATGTGATCAAAAGTCCGTCGCAATCACGTAGCGTACGCGGATACTCGCCGGGTAAACTTAATAGATAGCTACGCCCCATAGCCCCGACCAAGTGACTGTAGGAGAACCCCGTCGCCAAAAGCATCCGTTCGGATGCTCGCGGCAGCGGTGTTCCGCCTTAATGCACTTCGTTGACGGCATCGGGGGTGCGGCCGTCTACTAAAGTTTGCGACGAGCATTCGATCAGGATGTCAGGAATCCTGTTGAATTGCCCGACTAGATATTGAACAGAGTTTTCGATAATGAGACTAAAATGCGGGGTTTATAATTGTTAGGCATGCGATGTCTAAAGAATTCATTTGGTTAGGCATGCGATGTCTAAGGAGGTTGCGGATTCCAACTGTTGTAGTTTTACACTTTCTTTTCTGTGACCGTAAGCGTAGTATGTGGTGTATCGCCGGCTTCGTTGCTATACACCAACGACAATCGGGATACGCATACTTGCTTACGTTAATGATATGAGATATTATGTGTTGCTGTGATATGTTGTATTGGATCGTCGCGTTTGAATAGCCGGGGGTTTTATGTGAGATGAGAGTTTTTCTTTTTCATTCATGTAAAATTCATTTGTATGTAATATTCTTTTATTGGGGCACTTCCGGGCTAAGGATGATGTCACCATTGTATATTATTTACTTTTCCGCATTAGGTAGACCCAAGGTGGGGAGCACAAGTAACCGGGTTCTAGGGTCCAGTGGGAGACCATCTCGAGGAGTCGAGACCGGGTCTCCTAACCCTAGAATTGGCAGTGTTGCTTGCCGCTCTCGTAGGGGTCTAGGGATGTGGGTTTGGCTATTCATCGCGACCGTAGAATCCGTATTTTATACAGGCTCGTATTAAAAACACGGACGTCCTAGTATATCCAATATTTCATATATGTTCTTCTGCTGCAATGTTCTGTGATGAGATCATATTACTGCCTGAGACGAATGTTTATATTATATATATGAGATATATATTATATATTGTTGATTTCGTTTTATATCTAATGCTTGTGAAGCATAATTAAAATGGGACTTCATTAATGAGATTAATGAAATAAAAGAAACCTAAAGATGTTGTAGAAACTTGTTTAAAAACTGGTAGCTCTAGTTCTTGCTTTGCATAGCGGTGTTCCTTGTAGAACATCCAGCACCTTATTCGATAAGGAAAGAGCCGAGATTCCTTCACCGGGAGTGACCTCTTTAGTGAAACTAGCAGATGCTACAAACTCGGTTTGTCTTTTGATTGCTTCTATAGTTCTTGCTTTGCATAGTGATATTTGTGAAATATCCTGCACCTTATTCGATGAGGAAAGGGCCGACGATCCCTTCACCGGGAGTGACCCCTTTAGCAAAACTAGAAAAACCTCAAAAACATTCCATTTAAAATCACTCGATTCTACAACGATATCAAGTTCATTACGCAAAGGGTTTTCTTAAAAACCTGTCGTAGCCCTCCGTCATTTCAGATAAGTACTTCATAGTATTCGTGCTGCGTTTGTTGACCTTGTCAAGGCATAGTGTGCGGTAGCTATTTATGCTTATCTGCATAAGCATATGATGCGATTGGATTAGGGTAGTCGTGCGACTTTGTTGACCTTGTCAAGGGTCGTGCGGGTGGGTTTAATTCAATCAGAAAATGACGGGTTGAACTTGACTTGCGGTCTATGGTTTGTTGACCTTGTCAAGGTCATAGATCGCTTGGGGCAAAATATTATTGGGAATTTCAAGTGTTGGAATTTGCAATGAGATTGCATACCTTCTATGAGATAGTTGGATCCCAATACCCGCTGCGAGTAAGAGTTACTCCTGGGAGAGTTTTACACATTACAATTAGCCGATCAAGTAGGTGTCTAGAAAGGTGTCAACGGGGTTACGCCCCTGGGAAAACGAGGTTTACTTTAATTAGGTTCGTGCGAAAGCACGGGGGACCTCCCTCAAAGTACCGGCACTGGCCTGGCTGAAAGATTGGCGAACTTGTAGCGTGTAATTAATCCCGGCTAGTCTTTCCTTTTAGGGTTTGAAGGAAGATTTGACTAAAACAGTGGGAGACATCCTGATTAGATATATTAAATAACCAATCTAATCTTGCAAGAGCATACGCTGAGTGTTTTCTTCTCTCTCTCTCCAGGTAGCGACCATATCACGCCTTAATCAAGATAATAAAACGGATGAATTGACCGAACCCGCTTGTTATACTGAGCTGGGGAACGTTGGTCCCGCTCCAACTTATAATTGTTATAAGACAGAGCAGGAAATTGGGGAATACCAGATTTCCCATGCCGCCCAAACGAAGAAAGTGCATGCTAATGCATCTTCTTCGGGTGTGTTCATTACAGAGAACTGTTTCTCAGTATCCTTTACGTCCTGGGTATGAGATACCGGATCAGGATCCCGCATATGTAATCTATTACATGGGCTACAGAAAGGTAGAGAACTGAGAACGGGCGATAAGTTTCATGAGACAGAAAATGGTGCAAGTGTTGCAGCCAAGTCTGTTGGTCATTGTCACCCTGTATTATCAGAATACATTGATTCTGAACAAATGTTATTAGATACCGAACCTGATATACAACATCATATCAGTCTCTTTATTAGTAAAGAAGGATATAATTTTGTATTGTTGGATAATGTTTTGAACATTTCCTATATCAAGAGTTGATCGGTTCAGGCACGTTATCTAAAAGCATTGACGTTCTAAATCAAACTACAGTTCTTAGTATACAGAACACACACAAGAGGAAGAGTTCAGAAATGAATGGATCCTTCTTGAGGCATTGTAGACTAGGTCATATCAATGTGACCTGACTAGCTGAAGTTACATCTAGATGCATATTTAAATTAGTTTGAATTTACATCTTGTGAAACTTGCCGGTCATGTCACAAAGATAAGATGGCCACAGCTCTGTTTATTGGAAACAGAGAAAGAGTTAGTGAACTCTTGGGATTGATACATGCTGATGTATGAAGGTCCCATGTCTACACATGCCAAGACCGGTTCTCTGTACTTCATTACATTCTCTGATGATCTCTCAAGATTCAGACATATGTTCCTGTTGAAACACAAGTCCGAATCTTTTGAGATATTCACAGAATATAAGTCAGAAGTAGAGAACCAAAATACGGGTAAAAGTATTATGTCCTTTGATGTGATCAAGGAGGAGAATACTTGAGCACGAAAATCCTGGACTATTCTAAAGGATAATGAGATTCTCTCTCAGCATTACTCCTCCGTATACACCATAGCATGATGGTATATCGGGACGGAGCAATAGCACCCTATGTGATATGGTGTGCTCTATGATGAGTAGTACTGAGTTTCCTATTTCCTTTTGGGAGTTATGCACTTGAGAAGTTGCATACCTATTGAATAGGGTTCAAATCAAATCAGTTACCTACCACTTCATATGTGATATGGAATGGGAAGAGCCCATATCTTAAGTTTGTTAAGATTTGGGGTTGTCCGACCTATGTCTAAAAAGCAAAATCCGGACAAGCTCGAGGCAAAGTCAGATCTGTGGAAGTTTGTTGGATATCCCAAGCATTCGCAAGGGAATATCTTCTACCAAACCGAGGAACAAAAGATGTTTTGTTTCTCAATATTCCACCTTTGTGAAAGGGAATTTCTTGTGAAGAAATTATTGGTCATGAGGTAGAACTGGAAGGAGTTCCAGCTATACAAACTGCAGTAGATGATTTGGAAGAACCAAAGGATTCAATAGTAACCAACGAACCTCAGCCTCTCCGCCGATCTAGCAGGGTTCCTCACCCACCTGAGAGATACTTCGGTTTCTCTATGACAGTGGGAGCGAGGATTGCATCATGAGATGATGACCCAACTAGTTTCGAGCTGGCCATCAGGAGTGGGACTCTGTAAGAATGGCTGGATGCTTATCGATCTGAGATGGAATCCTTATACACTAACAAAGTATGGACTTTGGCTGCTTTATCTGAGAGTTAAATCCCCATCAGGAGCAAGTATATCTTGAGAAGATTACTTGGTGTACATGGAAAAGTTGAGACTTTCAAAGCTATGTTTAAGTCCATCCAGATCCTACTTGCCACGGCTACATTCCATGACTACGATATCTGGTGGTTGGGTGTCATGACTGCTTTTCTATATGATGTTTTGGAAGAGAGCGTCTATAAGTACACAGCCAGAGGGCTTCGTAGACAGTGGGAGCAGCGGAAACGTGAGCAAGATGTTTTATGTGATAAATCAGGTATCGCGGAGTTGGAACATCTGTTTTGATGTGGTAGTCAAAGAGTTTGACTTCATCAAAAATGGTAGATGAACCTTGTATATACAAAAAGGTAGTAGGGAGTATGGTGGTGATCCTCGTAGAGTACGTAGATGACATACTCTTGATAGGGAAGGAGTTTCCTATGCTACGCTCGGTCAATCTCCGCTTATCACAAGGATTCTCCATATAGGATCAAAGTGATACCTCCTAAATCCTGGGTTTTGGATCTATGAGATAGATCTAATTGGATGTTAGGATTCTCACTAGTTGTAGTGAGATAGTATCAATCGATCCTGAGGAGAATCACTAGAAAGGTTCTATGGTAATAAGGACGACTGAATGTCAGTCGCAGGCATTGTCTTTACCCTCAGTGGAGGGACGGTATGTTGGAAGAGTTCCAGGATACATACCGTGACATACTAGACGATTAAAGGCAAGAAACATCGTTACCAAGGATGCTACTAAAGAGGCAGTCTGGATATAAATATAAGTTCATGTGATGAACTTAGTTCCTACCATTGTGTGACAATGGAGTTATAGCTTTGGCCTAGGAACGCCCGTCCCATCAGAAATCCAGACATAATTCTTAGGCAGTATCACCTGATCATGGAGATGGTTGATCTCCAGGGAGATCGAGATTAGGAGAGTAGACACAGAGGACAACAGCGCGGATCCACTCATAAAGGCCTTTTTTCCCAATAGAGACTTTTATGGGATGGTTGAGTATGAGATACTCCAACCACAGCTAATTGTTGGGTATGTGATACCACAACAGATGGCCCTAGTTCAAGTGGGAGATTGTTAGTTATATGTATGCCCTAGAGGCCATTACTGTACATACGATGTATATTGTAGTGGATGCTTGGACGTATATAGGGAGGACTTTCTTGCTCGACATGATAGTACGCTATCTGGTTGCTCTTTATCTTAACATGTACTCTGATTGTCTCTATGTTACATGTTGATAAAGCCCTTAGAATATGTACTCGACTACTAGGACTATGATGAGATCATACTAGTGGGGCCACGGTAGTCGACGAGTACATCTTATAACTGTTCCTAGTCGAGGGTGTATCGAGACAGGGCATCGATGCACCAGAGTAGACTAGCGTATATGCATCTTGACCCATATGATGGGCGATGGATGATCCCATATCTATCGGTGTTTGACATCAGGGATGGTGTACGGGTGCTCAGTAGAAACTGGGCACACTGGACGGACTCGCCGAGAACTCCCAGATGGTATTATACCTCACGTCAGATGGCAGTTCTCCGGTGACACTGGTACAGAGTAGTCTGTTGACCTGAGATCGTCATAGAATCTTGTGTGATTCCCACTGTGCTTTGATTTCCATCACACCACGTCCAAGAGGGCGTGCAAAAAGGTGGCTTTTGGGTACAGTCCCGAATCACATGGAGGTAATAAGCGATAGGAGGGGATTCGTCTCTCCCGGTATAGGGAGTTGATGTTGTGCTGTGTTCGATTGGCTATAACTAGAAATCACTGGTCAGGGTTGCTGAGATTTACTGGTAAGTGTTATCAGTAGTTTCTTGAACTGTTATAAACCTCATATCGACACGACTTATCGAGCTACCGGGGTCTGACATTTACCACCCCTAGGCGAGATATGCGACATATCAGACGACGAGACCGGACTGTACGGGAGTGTTACTGATTGGATTCACAGGAGAATGTACAGGCTTGCTTGTTGATCTTCTGATCGCTCAATACCCGGGTGGCTGTTACGTTTAGCAGACCGCTTGCGGCTTGTGGGTGTTTGATATGATCATCACCTACTGCCGGCGTATTGACGAGTCTTTAGAGTCCTACACAGAGGTTTCCTGGCTCAAGCGAAACGGAATAAGAGCACATATGTGATATGTGCGGGACCGAGATTGATACGATATGAGATACCGTATTCTATTTTCGCGATTTGTAATATTGATCGGTTGTATGCGATATAGCCGGGTTATCGGATCAAGTGTTGATTCGATAAGTTGTTACATATGATATTAGTCGGTTATAGCCGGATTATTAAATCAAGAGTTGATTTAATAATTTAATGTATAATTATATATATTTGATATATTACATTACATTAACTAGTATTAGCTCATTTAAGATTTATTTTCTCGCTTGATTGTGCATAAGTGTATATGTGATATATATATTTGTGTACATATGATTGTGTCATGCTTGATGATACATCAAAGATGGGTGTATGAGACTTATACCAAAAAAAAGAGAGAATCCACTTCAGATGAAGGACCGGATCTACAAAGGTTGTAATCCCTCTCACTTAGTGTTAAGGTGTTTAATATGTTAGTTTTCGTCTAAACCCTAGTTTAATGATCCGGCTTTGGGTTGTTCGTCACGGCTAAAATTTTAATCGGGCATGGTTGATGCCTCGTAGACCCTTATGCGCGTGCCTAGCAACCCTACAAAAAATATAAAGAAACAAATTATTAGAATTCTAAATTTAGAAAGGATTAGAGATCAATAGAATTGATAGTTTTTGAAATTCTCATACCTGAAGACATATTGGAAGATGAAATTGAACACAAAGAAGAGACAATTGCTAAAATAAAACCAGCAACAACTTATGAAAACACCCATATCATTCCTGTAAAATTTTCTAATACCCATTGCTTCATTAATTCACCAAACCTTTCATTGGAATACTGCAAGAAAACAAAAACAGAGACACATTGCACGCAACGACCTCCTGCACCCCTCGCCTACGCTCGGCCAGCACTTTAAGCGTGTCGACGACGTCGGCGACTCGTCGTCTGACCACCACGCCATCGAGCTCGACCCCATCTCCGACGATCCCTCCTCCGCCGCCAGGCCTAACCCTTTCGTCCTCTCCTTCACCGATCTCATCTACAGCGTTAAGATCCCCACAAAAGTTCCCGCCTTTCTGCCGATCCGACGCCGACGGAGACGTTAAGACCCTCCTCGATAGCATTTCTGGCGAGACGAAAGATTTTGAGGTTTATTACATTTTTTGGGTTTTTTTGGTGGGAAGACGAGAGATTTTGAGAGAAGGAAAGAAGAAGAGAAAGAGAGAGAGATGAGTGCACGAGAGGGCGATGCGAGTGCAAAAGGTTGACACTGACTCAATTGTTTCTATTCGGTAGAGAGGACTGAAACAAAGGGTTTTCTCTCTCTGGATTACATAACAAAAACCTCCTCCGAACAGCCTTTTTTTTGCATAATTCGGTCAATTCGGCGGAAAAATGGCATCTGAGATTTTTTCCATGGGATAGGTAGTATCCAAACAAGGCACTTAAGTCCCTGATGTACAACAATCGTTTCTTATCCCGATTATACACCCGGTGAAGTGAAGGTATTTCATATACTTGATAACTACTACACATAACGAGTTAACTGCCATATTTATCGGTTAACTGTTAAATTTGCATGTATCATCTCATTACTGCTGCATTTACCGATTAACTTCTACATATGATAGCATATTGTGTATTATACGTAGGATACTTTTGTAATTATTCCAGGTTTACTATCATTGTTAACCAAATACATATGATTATTCTCTAAAAAATTTATTCGTATGATTTTCTCTCGTGACTATTATGGTTTGGTACTTCTCTATCAATTCTTCATTCTTCTCCCTAAGCTTCTCTTCCGAAATTTGCATCTCCGTTTTCAAATCACTCATCTCCGATCCAATTCCTCCGATTTCTCCATCTCCGTTTTCAACTTTTGCATCTTCCTTTTCAAATCCCTAACCTACGAGAAATTATTCAGTGTGCCGGGTGTAATACACCCGGGCAGGAATGAGAGAGAGGAGGGAATTTCGGACAGTCTTGAGCAGCGTGTGAGAGATCCACACTTCTCTCTCTTGTCCGGATATATACGACCGCCGCATGGAATAATTTTTCCTAATCTACGATCCAATTATCCGATTCTCCTATCTCTTCGTTTCCGAAATCTCCACTCACATGACAATTGAAACCAGCGTAATCAATAATAAAGAGGGAATAATAACAGAAAGTTGGAATCAGTGCAAGCAATAATAAAAAGTGCAAGCAACAATAAAAAAAAAGATGGTTAGAAAAGAAATTAGGGCAAAGAAAAATAGCCATGGAAAATTGTAGGTACATAATAAAAAATCTTATGTTATAACATTTTAAGAAATCCAAAAATTTCATGTTCTTAAAAGAGTATTATAGGTAATGTATACATAAATACGTATACAAATTTTGACTTTAAAATAAGTTAAAAATATATTTTTGGGCTTTCTCATAATTTGGGATTTTTGTGGGTTTAAAAACTAGTCATTTTTCCAAACTGGGATGGGAAACAATTTTCTCCGATGTTTAATATATGATGAAAACACATAGATGATATATCCGAAGATCCAAAACCTATAACCGATACCCTTTTTGCCAGAATTTGAGAGGGGGGACGTGCCCTCTCTCCTCTCCATTTATATCAACCCTAAGAAACAGCAAAAGAACTAATAAAATAGAGGAATTTTATCTTTACTCTCACATTTTACCTTTACTTTCACTTTTTAGCTATTAGGGTATATGCTTTACTGACTCTGGGTACGAGCGGATCGAAAGAGAGAGCGGTGGAGATAGTGATGAGTCTGAGCAAACTAGGGTTTTTACATGAGATCGATTAATGTGGATTGAAAAATCCCCAGTTTGACCAGGGGGAAACAAAATCAGGGTCGAAAATGGGTTAATGTAACAATGGGTCCATTTTAGTGAACAGTGAACTTTGAGGTTTGTTTTCAAAATAACTAAACCTATGAAGGTTGTTTTCACAAAATAGAAATCTCCCCTCGCATTTATTTATTATTACAGACAGACGATGACTTCTCACCTTCCCATAATTAAACAGGAGAGGAGAAGGACAACCCTATCATATATATCCAGTTTTCTCTCATTTATCCTCTACATTTTATTTCCCCAAATTCAACAAATCAATCAAAATTCAAAAAAAAACCAAAATAATAATAATAAAAAATGGAAGATCTCGTTCATGGCTTAATCAACATAGCATTAGGCAGAGACGGAGATCGTGATGACAACAACAGGCCCCAAAATTCTCCTCCTTTTGAAGAGCGCTCTAGATCCACTTGGGCTGAGGTTTTTTTCATCTCCTTCATTCTCTTCACTTCTTTTTTTCTGTACATCAATTGCCCTTTTCTTTAATTTGTGTTTTTTTTTTAAATTTTAATTTTTTTTTGAATAGGTGGTTTCTGGTGAGCAAGAGGACAAAAGAGAAGATGGGCCTCATAGTAATAGCTATCCTAGCCATTTGGGTCCAAGAAAGGTAGCTCCTTTTTTAAAAAAAAAATTACTATTCAATATTGTTATTTTAATTTCAAATTTTTTTATGGATGGGTTACTTTAGGAAGAGAGTGAAGGGAGGAGTGATGGAGGGTGGGAAACTGTGGGGCACAAGAAGCAGGAGACCCATCCATCAAGAAAGACACAAGAGGTTTGTTTATCGATTTTTTGAGAGTGATATATCGTAATGCATCTTTAGATCTTATGGTTTTTGAACTTGTTCTTGAATGTAATTTGAAGTTATGCAATCCAACTTAGTTCCATCGATTATTGAAATGGCGTCTCCCTAGAGAAACCATAAGATCTAAAGAGGAGAATTTTGGGACTAAGGGACTCTTAAAACCCTGCTCTTTGTTGTATTATCCTAACCTAGTAATAAGTAAACTCTGAGGCTCTGTTTGGGTATGGAGTTAGGATAACCGGAGTTTATTTTTGAATTGGAGGTACAAGGGATGCAAACTATGTTTGCAACCCCCAAACTCCATTTCTAAATGAACTCTGGTTATGATATAAAAGATATGGTTGGGAAAATGCAGTTATCTCGACTCCAAAATGAATGACAAACATGGCAAAGTTAGCATTTTGGAGTTAGGTTTTTATAAAACTTTACTCCATTTCTCAAAGAGGGCCTGAGAGGTCTAGATCTACGTGCTTGGTGGTGGATCATTCATTTTATTGTTGGCTGTTGTTTCATCATCTTAATGTCGAGGAAACAAGATGTTTATTCCACATTTTGTTTTTGAAAAATATCAAATTCAAAGGTGTGCAGGATGAAATAGGTCCTCTCCCGTCCACCTTCCAATCAGTTCCTTAGGCTTCAAAGCAATCCCCGCTCTTTCCTATCTTTGTCTTAGCAGCATAACAGGATTTGACAACAACTTGACAACCCGACTTGGGTGCTTGCTTATTTCGTCTATAGAGTGTGCTACTGGTCAAGGTTGTTCTCTCTAGTGGAAACCGTTTTTTTAAAAGTTTAATCAATAAAAAAAAATCTTTTTATTATTTTTTTGGTTGAGTGCTTCTTTCTTATAAGCATTCCTTGTTTTTAATGTTTAAACTTGCATGCAAACCGTTAAGTTGCTTGAGGGGAGAAGCAGTTTACGTAAAATGCAATAAGGAATTTAGGCTTATAAACATACCTTAGGGGCTCTAAGTGTTGTTGTATTTGCAAATCTCTATCCGTTCTTCTGTTTGTTTTGGTATTAGAGCTTGAACTTGAACCAAAATGAAGTAATCAAAGACCAGAACCACTTTAGACCTGAAAGTTGAACCATTAGGCCTTTAATTCCAAATTTCCAATCATACAGTAAGAACTTGTATTTCCTTTTTATTTCTGGAACTAAACCTCAACTTCATTTACCTATTAACTTTGTGCTTTTAAAATTTAAAAACTAAATCCGACAAATTTTCACCTTGGCTCATACCAGTGAGCTTGCATTTGCATGCATCGGAGATGGTGTGTGGGTCAATGCTTAATATCTAGCTTTATCTTCACACATGCACAAGTTCAACATTGCTCTTTGCTTTATGTCTATACCAACCTTAAAACAATAGATGACCTTTTAAATTGACGTCCTCCTTAGACGTAAATGTGGAACCACATTTTACGTTTACCCTTACGAATGTATCTGGTAGATGCTTAAGATCATCCTGAAGATAACCTCCAAATCTGATGGAACTTTTGGCTGTATTTACCGCTATGTCACCATGTGCTTGATTGTGTCCATCTTCATACATAAACGAGTCTACCATGCTAGAGATCTTACCCAGATCGTGAAAGACTACACCACATCACTACTTCATCTCTGAAACTTTCTAATTTACCAACTACTCTTGAGCCCAACTCAATGAAATCACCAAAATGATAGCATGAATTCTCATAAGCGATGCATTAAATATGAGATTAGAGGATCAACAAAGAGAATCAAAGATATCCATGATAGAAGCAAATCTAGTTTTAAAAAAAATGAAATGTAGAAGAACGAGGAGAAATGCATAATAATGAGAAATATGTGAAAACATGAAAAATTGTTGGAGCCATCCTATTTGGGTTGCAAGGCTCTATTTATAGATGGACATGTGGCATGTCCATAGAGCCTTTATACCATGTATTAAATAACAAAATAAAAAGAGTTAATCATGTGTCATAGGCCCATATGTTCCGTACACTGTAGTGGTTAGTGTCTCCTTATTACCGGAGAACTTCTCTAAATCAAGCATATCAATCAGTCGAACAATAGCCTACTGGGTGCTCGATTCTGGCTTCTCCACAAAGACACCCTCTAGAGTAGATTACAAAGTTAATCCCCAGTCATATATAATATTATACTAATTTACTTTAGAATATAAACAAATGTACATAAGAAAATGAATAAAATTACACAAATATTGAATATTATGAAATAAATGTGAAAACAATAAACTGGAAACAAGAAATGAAAGGCGATAAATCAAATGCAGTAAATAAAAAACCCGGTAATGAAAGTAAAAACAATAATTTAATCATATAAATTCTCAAACACCTTACAATAGAATATAAGATGTCAAAAAAAAAACTTTGGCAAAAGAATAAAAAAAAGAAAGAAAATATTGTGAAATGTATTAAAATTTATATTAGGGTCTCATTGTTTGTTGTCTATATACTTTATTAGTAACTGAACATCACAAACCTAGACATCTTTAATGCATGTTTTCTTATTTGACCGGGACCCATTCCAGTCTTAATTTTGATGATTTAATATATATCAAAATTTAAATGTAAAAATTCTAATTTTATCTCTATCTTTATTGACAGTCGTCAATTTATAACGTCTTTTTATTTTTCAGATGCCTTCTTTTTTGGCTATGCTTAATCCAACCAAATTTTTCTTTGCCTAGACCCTTTTCTTCATTCGGCCTCTCTTGAGGCGATTGGTTATAGTAGTCCCTTTTATCCACATTCTTTTTGGTTGAATGGTTCATATGTTCAGTCTCCCTTTGTTTTTTCTTGTTGCACTAAATCTTCTTTTGGCCAAAAGCTCATTCCAATCCATTATTCACCATTGTCATCCGCTTGTCACGATTTATGCCATACATGCAACAAACTTCCATTATTAAAGGGTCATGAAAAGAATCTTAAAACCTCGCCATCTTTCTTCTATCTTGGACTGTCCTCTGCATTTCGACTTACTAGCTCACCCACATTGTCTACTCCAGCAGATTAATAGAAAAGAGATTGAAATGTCCTGATTATCAAAGTTTTAGGCAGGGCTCAAGATCACGACTATAGCAATGGACCCTAAAATTCCCCCTTTTCATAGATCATTTGTAACTACTTTGGATGAGTTCTCTTCATTTTCATCTTTGTTTTTAGTGTTTTTGCTCTCTTCCTTTGTACTTTGTTCTCCTCTTAAATTTACAAATATTGTTGGATTTATGAACGGATTCCTATAGACAAGATGGGCCTGTGAAAAGATTTAGTAGCTATTATAGCCAATTGATTTCAAGAAATGTAGCTCCTTTTGTTGAATTAGTATCTCAAAGCTGTAATATTTATGCTACTAATGCTGGGTTTTTTTTTCTTTTGATGTTTCAGAACGAGGTTGAGGGGAGTAGTGACGGAGGTTGGGAGACTGTTGGGCATAAGAAGCAGCAGCAAAATGCATTAAGAAGACCACAAAAGGTTTGTTTATAAATCTTTAAAAGAAAATATTGTGCTAGCTCTTTGTTTTCTATTTAGTATGCAGGTTTTATGAAACTTAATCTGAAATGGGATTTGAAGTAATCTAATCTAACTTCGTGGTGCTTGGTACATGAAGATTACCGGGAATCCACACATTCCTAAAAATGTGATGCCCAAGCATTTGATTCCAGGGAATTCTGCATTAACATGCTTGGTATGCATTAATCATTCCCGGTAATATGCATATGCGCAATGGTAGCGCACGACCATGGTTGTTGTGGCACATGCGGTGGCAGCCATGATGGTAGATACATGATAAAAAAGGCTGCAAAGAAAATGGTGATGGAGGACGACAGCGGTCGGTGACAGGTAAGCGGTGGCGGTGGACGGCAGTGTCCAGCAGCCGGTGCGGCAGCGGTTGGCGATGGACGGAGCAGACAGCGGCCGGTGACGAGTGATGGCGGCGGAGATCGGCATTGAAGGAGAGCACTAGGTGACTGACACTGACAGTCGTGACATTAGTTGTGCTAGTTGATAATATTTCGTGGGAATGTTTGGATAGACACCAATTTGATTGGAAATAAGATTCACATGATTTGTTGGCATTTTATTTCTGGGGGAATCTTAAATTGGCGGTAATATTATTTGCGTCAAAACAAGAATGGAGATTTTTCGTGTTAATCAAGGATTCATGTACCAGGCACCCCCTTAGTTCCATCAGTTCCTAGATTGATGAAATCGCTTTCTGAAACCTTATCTCTTCTAGAATTTTCCGAGACTAAGAGACTGTAATAACCTTATTTCTATCGTGCATGATCTTAAATCGTGTCATATTACTACTTGATGGAACTCCCTATACTAGTCTACTGGTGTACTATTGGTGAGGTCGAATATGGAAAAACAAGGTAGTTTTTGCCACCTTAATTTTCGAAAAAAATAACAATCTGATATGACTCTCTACCTGGCGCCTACCAATGTCTAGGCTTTATGGAATGGCATTCTCTTTCCAAACACTGCTTTAGTAGGGTTACCTCCAACTTGACTACTGGGATTAGGAGTGTTGCTTTATACTTCAACAAAGTGGAAACCATTTTGATGTACAAAGTCTTGACTCTTGACGAGTTAATAAAATAAAAGAGTAATTATGTGCAGTAATGATCTTTTTGTTTATTGATATTCCTCTTTTTAATTTATGTAAATAGCTCAGTAGCTTTTGGACTATTCAAGTTTTGAATCGGAAATATTAATGTAAAACTTAAGAAAGAATTAAGTTTATTAAGAACATAATCTTAGTTTTTGCTTGATGTTTTTTCTTGTCATACTATAGCAAGTAATACTTAGAGCGTAGCTGTCAAACCTTACCTTAAGAACATGAGATGGTGGTCCCCTTGGGGTGGGGTGGGGTGGGGTGTGCCTGTAGATTTTACTTATCTGTAGCTGACTCCTACGATTTGGGAAAAGGCTTCGAAATAGTAGTATTTGTTGCTGTAACAAATTAATCCTCATGCCCCAGGCCATTTTATACCTTATAAGAATAATTGCTCCATAGTTGGATAGAATTGATGAGACCTTTTCCTTCGACCAAAACAAAAAATTGGTACCTTTTGTATAGAAAACCATATATCTATAGAGATTAACGAAATTATCATTGTGCGTCGATATTTTCTTGAGTGTATGACATCAATAAGGGTCCCAAGTATGTGAATTCAGGAATTTCCTGCTAACATAGGTAGTATACATTACAAATAACATATCCAAGAAACATTGTTTCTCGACTTCTCATGCACAAAATTCTCACCTATATAACAAGTATGAATCCTTGACCGTATGACATGGTATTTCTTTGAATGCTTGTCAGACACTTATCTTATGTTTCCTTGGTTCGGAACACTATCTTGACAAATTTTAGATAATGTTTTGGCATTTGTTTGGGGTACCTTCTTCAAATTTAAATGTTGAACTATTATGCTTAACAAGTTTTAAAAAATAGCTTATAGTTTTCAAAACTGAATAAACTAAGGCAATGTTATAGGTTCCAACGCATGCAGCATGCGGTACATTATGCTCCTCTTCAAAAAGACTGAAGCTAAGATACACCCCACACACACATATGGATTTTAAGTTTTTGAAATTTGCTATTTTCTTGTAATCGTTTAATGTAATTCCCATGCTCTATATCTGTGCTTCCGCTGCATTGATTTACTATAGCCAGTCTTTGTAAACCTGATTGCTTAGTTAGTTGTTTTTGCTATAATTCCTTATGAGCTGCAGTTAATTTGCTTTCTCAAAACAGTATCTAACGGCATTTGTTGGCAGGTTCCGGTGGATAATTGGAATAGGTATAAGCAGCCTCCTAGCGAGCAAGAGTACACTAATGTTCATCATGGAGTGGACATAGAACCCTCAAGAGAGGAGCTTGCTGACTTTTCCAGAGCCTGCAGCAGACTCTGGGAACTAGATTCAAACCGATTGGTCCCCGGAAAAGATTATGAAATTGACTGTGGTGAAGGGAAAAAAGTCTATCAAAAGGAAGATATGGCATCAAACAGCCTATTTAGGTGGCTCAATGATGAAATATTTCGCCAGGCTACATTTGGGCGTTTCTGTGCTCTTTTGGATAATTACAATCCAAATGAAGGATGTAAAGAAGTTGTTACTGCTCAAGAGAGGCATGAGCAAGCTGCATTCATTGAGGAAATTAGTAGAACTGCACCAATAAGATATCTTCACAGGTACCTTGTTTCCAAGGGCATTGCACCTGAGGGTTATGAAGAGTTCAAGAGAATGATGACGAGTTTGTGGTTTGATCTTCACGGCCGAGGTGGTGGATCGAGTTGCTCTTCTGCTTTCGAGCATGTTTTTGTTGGAGAAATTAAGGGACGTGGGGAGAATGAGGTCTCGGGCTTCCACAACTGGATACAGGTTGGCCCCTCTTGTATAAGTGAACACTATATGAAAATGCAACTAATCTGCTTTGTATGATGAGTTATCTTCATATAGGTTCCGAGCTTGAAATCTTACTATGATAGTCCAAAGAAGTTAGATTCATTTGAGCTTTGAGCCTCTCTCTGGTTGAAAGTCAATTTTAGTTATAGTTGCTAGGCTAATTAGAAAAGCTTGTATAAAGATGTGTCAACACAAACCGGGTGTTCGTGTTGTGCTGTAATATACCATGCACACTTCCATCATGTAACCTACCCTGGTTGGACACCGACACTTCATGGACGTTCCATGGACGCCGTGTCACGGTGTCAGTCACTTCACAAGTGTGTCTGCATTGTATTATATGTTTTCTAATCCACACTTCATGTCCATGGTCATTTTTTTGACTTTTCTCAGCACAATTTATATACTAACTACACAGTTAGGTTTGTGTGTGTGTGCGCATGTAGAGAGAGAGACTAGTATACTATCGGTAGGATTTAGAAATAAATCCTAAACTTTTTAACCTTTGGATCCATGTTGATATGTGTGAACAATTATGGCAATGTTTGAATAAATGGAAATTTTTCTTCATAATTGTTTGCACACATCCCAAAGAAAATCCAATGGTTCAAATATTGGTAGGATTTATTTCCAAATTCTACCAATAGGAACATAGTTGTACTCTTTCTCTCTACACACATGAGAATAATGGAGGAAAGGTGCTATAGGAAGGAATTTCTTCCTGTGGCGTCAAAAAAATACACCCTCCATGATTTTTTTCAACGATCGGCATCCATCATGTTCATCTTTATCATTTAAGATGCGGAAACACCAAATTTCATTTGATTCCAACACCTTTTCATCGTTGATTTAGCGGATGCAAAATTAATGGTTTACCAACAATTGAACTTTTTACATTGCTAATTCAACGGTGAAAAAGTGGTAGAATCACATGAAATTTGGTGCAACCATATCTTAGATGATAAAGATGATGATGATGGGTGCCGATCGTTGAATAAAATGTTGGAAATTGTATTTTTTCAACGCCACCTAATGAAAAACTCTCCCAGGGTCTCGTTCCTACATTATTCTTTGTGTGTGATTCTTTGTGTGTGTGTGTGTATAGATGTCTATGCTGAAGTCCATTAGAATACCACTTGCTATTGCTGTACTTCTGGACTATGAGATCTGGCAGGTGGAAGTCAATAATGCCTTTCTAAATAGAGATTTAGAAGTGAGCGTGTATATGACTCTGTCAGTGGGAGCATCAGAAAGATGTGTAAGTAACTTAAGTCCATTTATGAACTAAAGCAAGTATCGCGGATGGATTATTTGTTTTGATTTGATAGTCAAAGTGTTTGACTTCATCAAAATTATAGATAAACCTAGTATTTATAAGAAAGATGCAGGAGTATTGTCACATTTTTCATATTGTACGTGGATGACGTTCTCTTGATAGGAAATGATATTCCTATGTTACAATTCGGTCTAACTATGGTTGTCACAATTGTTTCTCCATATAAGATCTGGTAACATATCAATCATTCTGGGGACTAGATCTATAGAGAAATATCTATAAGGATTTGGGGATTGTCCCAATTCAGATACCATGACGTTATTCTAAAGAGATTTAGAATGGAAGACTCCTAACGCGGTAGTGTATCTGCATACATGGAGTCATCCTCTCTACAGAGATGTCATCCAGACTGGAAAAAACTCGCATGAATGGCATTCTACATGTTTCGGCAGTAGGGTCAATCATGCTGTAAGTGCACGGCGGCGTCCCGGCCGTCAATCCGACGCCGGAATGCGGAAGCGGTGATTTACAATAACTATTCAAACCGGCACCACCCATTAATCTAGTCCTAGCTATCTAGAGAACGGGTAGAGAGATATACCGAGTGATCCGTGTCCTTCAGTCTTCTCGTCGTCGTCCCGATCTCCCGCGGAATCTCCGGTCTCCATCACATCGCCGGAAGGGCACCACATCGCCGGCTTCTTTTACGGGCTCCCACCTCTGGTCCGAGGCAACTCGGGCACGAAGTTGGCGAGTCGACGTGCCCAAGATTTGCTGTAGAATGTAGTGTAGAACTTGTGTCTCATTTGGGGTTGAGATAGTTGCCATATGGTGGAGGTATGAGATATAAGCTTTTGGAGGAGGAGCTAAAATGATTTTTGCCAAGCCAAATGAGTGTAAATCCCCCACTACCAAATTGGGACAGCCCCAAACATTTTGGCCGGCCATGCAAATGTGAAGGGAAGAGAGTGTGAGAATGAGGAGGTCACACACATCCAAAGGAGAGCAAGCCAAAAAGGCTATCATGCATGAGAGAGAAAAGGGGTGATGATGATCAAGAATCATCACAACCAAAATCACACTCAACCATCATAATCCATCATCATCACCAAGTCAAAAAGATAAGCAATCATGAACCATTATGATCCTAGAAGTCAATGGAGGCTAAGTCATCATGATACAACAAAATGCAAAAACAACCCTCCAAAATGCTTATTTGCACAAATGCAAATAAGCCCTCCTCCACCAATTTTCGGCCAATGAAAGATACAATGAAAAATGGCCGAAACGGAAAGCAAACTGGCAACTCCAAAAAACTGATCCCGTAATAAATTACAGGAAAACCCCGCTACTGTGTATACACACCCGCATTTGTATTCCGACTGAATACAAATGCAATGAGACAAAATCTACACTGTACTATACTAGGATCCGGCTTAAACCAAAGCCCGCTAGTATTTTCCGTCCGATCATGATCCGTGCAATACCGTACGTATCTGATCGAACTCTGCCATATCTCCATACGGCCTCTACAGCGTTTCGCCCGAAAACTTGAGCAACTGAACGTGGGGGACTCTAAAGACTCGTCAATACTATGGCTGTGGATTTAACCACTAGCACGTCAGAGGTATAAGCCATACATGACGGGCTACCAGCTATTGACCAAAAGGGACGTCGATGAACGAACTCATCCTGACACCCTACTGAGCCTGTCAGTGACAATATCCGTACAGTCCGGTCCGTTCGTCTATGAGCATCGCATGGCCGGCCTAGGGGGTTGGTAAAAGTCAGACCCCCAAAAGCGGTACAAGTCGTGTCGGAGTGTAGCCCAGAACACCCTGACATACTACTGGAATACCTATCAGTAAATCTCCTGTCTTAGCCAAGGACTTTCATGTACTGGCTCTCCTAGACACAGCGCGACCTCACCCCCAATACCGGGAGAGACGAACCCCTGCAGATCCGCTCACTGCCTCCATGTGGCTCGGGACTGTACCCAACTAAAACCTGTTTGCACGTCTCCTTTGAGCGTGGTAGGGTAGTAATAAAAGTACAGTGGGAACTCACACGAGACAAATGACGATCTCAGGTCGATGAACTAACCTGTACACATGTCACCAGGAAACTGCTATCTGACGTCAGATATAAGACCAACTAGCATGTTCCCGGCGAGTCCTGTCCGGTGTACTCATAACCCAATGAGCACCTGTATACATCTTAGGTGAACTAACTGACACCAGTGGCTTGTGAGACCGGCCACCGCCCCACGTCGGGATCTCGACTGTATACACTAGTCTACTTTGGAGTATCGATACACTGTCTCGAAACTCACACGACTAGGGACCTTTTAAGGATGTGCTTATAGAATACCAGCTCCCACGTATATGATCGCCCTCATACTGCTGGCAGTCAAGCATGAATCCTAGGGGCTCTATCAATGTGTAATAGCGACCTGTCTGGTCACCTAAAGCAGTACACGATAAAGATAAACCAGATAGCATACTATCATCTTGAGTAAGACTGTCCTACCGGGATAGGTCCTCCCTCAATCATTGCAATCACATGCCTGTGATCCAATAATTGACTCTGAGGGCACTATCTCCAACAATCTCCCACTTGTACTCAAGGCTAATTATTGCGATGTCGCATACTCACAGCCCGTGTGATACCGAACACCCAACTCCTCTACTTATCAGTCTCACAAAGCTCGTTTGCGAAACTATTGCGTTCGAGGAATAGCCTCAGTGAGTGGATCCGCTCTGATGTTTCTTTCTATGTCTCTCTATATCTCAAGTTCGCGGAGAAAGCCATCTCCCGAAATGAGCAATACCTGTCTTAGAATATGTCGGGATGTCTGATGGGACCTACTTCATAAATGAACTCCAAATCCAAACTTCTAGACTGTATCGTCAACTGAACTTAATCAGTATCCTGCGCCATCCTTCTCTCAGTATCCACCTGGACCACTTGTCCAAAATACTGCCCCTCATCAGAGGGAAAACTATAACTCTGACGGACATCCTGTCGTCCAGGTCATCTTAGAAGCCTGGAATGATAACTGTCTCCTGAACGAGGCTGTCGTTATCATATCCCTAGAACATCCACTTATGTTCTAAAACTGCTTCCGATTGTTTCTCCAGGATTGGATCAATATCAACTTATTGCATCTACTGCAAGAACAACATCTGTGTGGTACTTGACATCTCATGATTGACTCAATTGCCTAAGCAAGTGATCTGCCAATCATGCACATCCCTCTCCACTTTAGTCTGTAACACACCTTTAGAGAGGGTGACTCCATCACCTGCAGGTACACTACCGTGCATGGAGTCGTCCATTCTAAATACTCATAGAATGCTGTCAAGTACCCTGATTGGGAAACCACCCAAATCTAGATCAAGAAATATAGATCCAGTAACCAGAATGTCCAATATAATATCTATATCTTTATGTGGAGAAACCACTGTGTGACAACCAAAGTATAACCGATCGTAGTATAGGAATTTCACTTCCTACTCTGTGTATGTCATCCAAATACCAGGACATCACACCCTACTACCTTCTTAATAGATCCATCCCCAATTCTGATGAAGTCAAACCTATGACTGTCACATCAGAAATAGATGATCTATCTTCGCTATATCTGCTTTAGTCTATAAATAGACATAAGCCACTTGTCCACCAATGCTTCCGCTGCTCCCACTGACTACGACAATCCTCTGGAAGAGTCATATAGACGTACACTTCTAAAGTTAGTTTAGAACGACGCTATACTCATCCTCCTGCCGGGTCTCACAGTCTAGAACAACAGCAATGGTAAGTCTGGGTAAACAAGAACCTCCCTGTCACCGTCCTTGAGGCTACCAGAGTACCTCTCGGGTGCCTGAGGTTACCTACCGTATCTGCGGAGTGGCCAATGGAATGTCAAACCAGATTGAATCTTTAGGTTCCTATCAAAATCTTCAGTAATCGTTTGTGGTTCTGGAATCACTTCCAGTTCTACCATACTCCCACTACTGTTTTCTGAAAAAATCCATTTTTATTAAGACTGTGGCGAGTTTAGAACAATATCACTATTGATCTTCCAGATGGTAGAAAGTCAACCCTCGTCATAGCCTGGGTCAACCCACAAACAGCCATTACAGAAACATGCCTTGAGTTATCCAGAGTCTGGTTTTAAGTATAAGCCAGACAACTCCCCATACCTTAACATCGTTAAGATATGAACTGTTTTATATCCAATACAGAAACAGAGGCACTGATTTAATTGAACCAGATTCAAATCATGCAGCTGTCTCCAGTGCATGTCAACTAAATGGAAAGAGGCCGATCAGCGTTACTTAACTTAGGAATGCTTCCAATTATGAGTAACCTGAAAGAGAAGCAAGTTCTCTTAATCATTACTATCAACTGAATACCACACACAAGTATCTACATCTTCGATCCCGATACTTGCAACATCTGGTTCTCTACTTTATTCAAATACCTATAACTTCTCAAAATTCGGACCTTGTGTTTCTACGAAACACCTGTCTAAAAACTAGAGAAGTCATAAGTAAACCTGAATATAGTACGAGGACCAACCCCTCTATCCTATTGGACACTGGACAATACACAATACTCTGTATAAGTCCCTTAAGTCTTATAACTCATTCACTGTGTGTCGTAGGTTGAAAACTGTACTTATGGTAAAGAAGAATTACACCGCTGTTCAATGCTCCTTACCTAACCATCCACTGATATAGGTAAATATCATAGACATAATTTCAAAAAGATATATCTCACTCTATAAAAATAGACGTACAGATATATCAATTTGAAATTGGTGCATAACAACGGATATTCAAAACCAAATATTTGTCGTCCGGCAAACAACCCAGGTGAGTTTCTCAAATATCACCGATTACAACGAATCCTGATATAATGAGGATTATCACCCAATTCCCAATAACTTACTCCCACTCATCATCTGTAAAACCATACAGATGTGAGAATCATACCTGGTAAATACATACCCTGGAGTAAGTATCTAATCGGAAAATCAGTTTTCTTTTAACAGTACACAGTAAAACTGAAACATTGAAATGTTTCGATGGGGTATCCGGGTATTCCTAATAATGCCTCTTCCATTTTCCCGATTCACAACTGTAACCGTATAAATCTCTGCCACCTCTCCAAATCCCTTCATATGTCTTTAGTCATTACCTTCTGTACACCCCTTTAGGCCAAATGGTTTTCTTCCTTCCCTACCATTCGGCACCAGCCTATGGTTTGGAAGAAGACTATCCAATAAGCATAATGGGTGTACTGTCCCAATCCTAGGAACACTCGCAATGCGAGAGAAGGTGAAGATAAAAGACACCTGAATAAACCTTATACCTATTTCTCCTGAACCAGAATCCATCCCCGAACTAGAACAAGTTCCTTTCGAGTTCGTATATAACCATACGATGGAATATCCAATAAACTGTGGATCTTCGTAGTGATACGGAGTGTCCTGGAGAAATACAAAGGTGAAGTGGGAGTGGTAATGAAATACTTGGTTTGGTCGTGAATATCAGTCGCAATTTACTTTGCCTTCTTACTAATCCCTTTCTTTGTCTTTACATAATACCTTCTGTACACCATCGCTAGGCTAATTGGTTTTCTTCATTCCCTACCGGTCGGCACCTGCCTATGGTTTGGAAGAAGACTATCCAATTTGCGTAATAGGTGTACTATCTCCTAAACCAAGGAGTACTCGCAACCTGAGAGAAGCTAAAAGGAAAAGACAACTGAATAGTCCTATTCGTTTTCTCAAGAACCGGAAACCATCCTCGAATAAATTCCTTCGAGTTCGTATATAACCATACGATGGTTTTGTCCAATGGAAGTGGACGTTCGTAGTAATACGGGGTGTCCTGGAGAAAAGAGTAAAAGTAGGAGTGGCAATGAGGTTTGCAACTCTGACAATCCAAAAACCAGTGTTAAAGAAGGTTCGGTCAACTTGGTCTCTGAGTCATAGTCTAAGGTCGGGTCAATGGTGGCTGCCAAAGAGAGAGAGAAAAGAAACACTCAGCGTGCACTCTAACCTAGATCAGAATGGTTACCAATTTATCTAATCTGGAAACCTCTCACTGTACCGTCAAATTCTCCTCCAAACCTGAAAGAAGAATTAGTCGGGATCACCCGAGGAGTAAACCAACTTATCAGTGGGAATCGGGATCCAACTATCATCGCATGATAACGTGACGGAATCCGCTCACGTCATCACACTCCAGAAGGTATGCGCATATCTGGCAAGTTTCAGTTTCTTTAGAAACTCCCGATGTGATTTTTGCCCCATGCTCTTATGACCTTGGCGTGAGGTCAAAATATCATAAGTCACATGTCAAGTTCTACCCATCATTGTCTAGGTTAATTTGAACCCACCCGTACATACCCTTGACGTAGGCCAAAACAGTAGTACGACTGTCCCAAACCAACGCATCTATCTATGCAACAGATAAATATCCGGCAGCTACCAATCACTATGCCTTGGCGTGAGGTCAAAATACATAGCTTGAATACTACCGAATATTTAACTGAAATGATGGAGGGCTATGAATGGTTTCTGGCGAAAACCTTTAACATAATGAACTTGATATCGTTGAAGGAATGGATAGCTTTATAAAAATATAGTGACGAAAACCTTTGCTAAAGAGGTCACTCCCGGTGAAGGGATCTCGGCTCTTTCCCCGTAGAATGAGGTGCAGGATATTCCAACTGAATACCACGATGCAAAGCAAAAGTAATCGGCTATAGTGAAGTTATTGCCCTGACGCAAACTTATGTCCAAGGGGTCACTCCCGGTGAAGGGATCTGGGCCCTTGCCTCGTCGACTGAGGAGCAGGATATTCCAACTGAATACCACTGTGCAAAACAAAAGTGAACGTCCTTGCAATAACAGCTTTTTGAAAAAAGTTCCAACAACATCAGATTAGGTTTGTTTTTAACTTGCATTGATCCAAATCAACGCAGTCCCATCAATTGATCACACCAATAAAGAACGAAAATAATGACGTACGTATATGCCATCCGCATTCGCCACTGGGTTCCCGTCATTACCCGTTAGGATAGCTAACTAACGACAGAGCGGGGACTGGACTAGCGCGGATGCAAAACATATACATCTACTAGTATATATATCAATATATAATATTTCGCTCAAGGCGTGATAAAAATGCAACATCACAGAAATGTACAACATCACAGAACAATACAGATATCTGGGATCCCCGGGTTTCACAGAGCCGCTACTGAAACCCGACGTTCCCCTGGTCGTGTGGATAGCCTGTGCAATGAAAATCCTAGACCCCTACGGGCGCGGCAAGTTACCCGCCAAAACCTGAAGCGAGGCAGCCCCCTTCAGCAACGTGAATGGACCACCCAGCACTTCACGGAATCCGGTAACTTGGGCACCCCTCCTGAGTCAACCTGTACCCCCTACGAGTGCGGCGAATAGCCCGCCAATTCTAGAGTAAAGCCCCCTCCGTCTCAATGCCATGAGATGCGGGCCCGTTGCCCTCTAGAATCCGGCTATCCGTGCACCCTTCCGCGGGGTAATCCTAATACAGAAAGTAAAATATACATACAACGGGTACATCGACCGCAACCTGGTCGTGCCCCAAAAGAATAATACAAACAGGTAGTGACGGCAGTCCGCATGTCGGACGCTCGTCCCGCAATATCAAATGTACATAATACAACAAAAACTGTATTAGTATTGCATCCAGGCTATCCCCCACGACCAATCCGCAACATCACAGCAATATACAGAACATCAACGTGAATGTCACGTTTGCAAATCCGTCTGACCGGACTATAGCAGTTAGACAGGATTTACCGATCGAGTGACATTCACGGTCGCAGATATAATGTAAATACTGTGAACTAATGTGTTTAAAATATTCGATCGATCAAATATTACCAAGTGGGCTCCAAGCACTACTGTAGCACTCAAAGAAATCTGGGCCCAAAAAATAACATTCCAAAAACCCTATTTTCCATTCAGGAGCTCTCTGTAAAACCTTGGTGCCATGAACAGTCAAGATTGCGGCGGAACCGCGGCCCAAGCATGGGTTTGGCCGCGGTTCCGCGGCCCAAGCATGGGTTTGGCCGCGGTTCCGCGGTGGAAAAGTGGGATCATGCAACCAAAATTTCACAGAATGCTTAGAACTCCCTGCACATCATTCTTCAACATACTGAAAAAATTTTGGAGCCAAAAAAATTTCGACAGAAAACTGATATGCATGAAAAACGTGGTTTTGGGATTTTTGCTCGATCGAAACTTTAAACACGTTAGACAAAGTTAGACTAGATTAATGGCGAGGCTCTGATACCATTGTAAGTGCACAGCGGCGCCCCGGCCGTCAATCCGACGCCGGAATGCGGAAGTGGTGATTTACAATAACTATTCAAACCGGCACCACCGCGCACTAAAAACCCGGATCGTGCCATTAATCTAGTCCTAGCTATCTAGAGAACGGGTAGAGAGATATACCGAGTGATCCGCGTCCTCCGGTCTTCTCGTCGTCGTCCCGATCTCCCGCGGAATCTCCGGTCTCCATCACATCGCCGGAAGGCACCACATCGCCGGCTTCTTTTACGGGCTCCCACCTCTGGTCCGAGGCAACTCGGGCACGAAGTTGGCGAGTCGACGTGCCCAAGATTTGCTGTAGAATGTAGTGTAGAACTTGTGTCTCATTTGGGGTTGAGGTAGTTGCCATATGGTGGAGGTATGAGATATAAGCTTTTGGAGGAGGAGCTAAAATGATTTTTGCAAAGCCAAATGAGTGTAAATCCCCCACTACCAAATTGGGACAGCCCCAAACATTTTGGCCGGCCATGCAAATGTGAAGGGAAGAGAGTGTGAGAATGAGGAGGAGGTCACACACATCCAAAGGAGAGCAAGCCAAAAAGGCTATCATGCATGAGAGAGAAAAGGGATGATGATGATCAAGAATCATCACAACCAAAATCACACTCAACCATCATAATCCATCATCATCACCAAGTCAAAAAGATAAGCAATCATGAACCATCATGATCCTAGAAGTCAATGGAGGCTAAGTCATCATGATACAACAAAATGCAAAAACAACCCTCCAAAATGCTTATTTGCACAAATGCAAATAAGCCCTCCTCCACCAATCTTCGGCCAATGAAAGATACAATGAAAAATGGCCGAAACGGAAAGCAAACTGGCAACTCCAAAAAACTGATCCCGTAATAAATTACAGGAAAACCCCGCTGCTGTGTATACACACCCGCATTTGTATTCCGATTGAATACAAATGCAATGAGACAAAATCTACACTGTACTATACTAGGATCCGGCTTAAACCAAAGCCTGCTAGTATTTTCCGTCCGATCATGATCCGTGCGATACCGTACGTATCTGATCGAACCCTGCCATATCTCCATACGGCCTCTACAGCGTTTCGCCCGAAAACTTGAGCAACTGAATGTGGGGGACTCTAAAGACTCGTCAATACTATGGCTGTGGATTTAACCACTAGCACGTCAGAGGTATAAGCCATACATGACGGGCTACCAGCTATTGACCAAAATGGACGTCGATGAGCGAACTCATCCTGACACCCTACTGAGCCTGTCAGTGACAATATCCGTACAGTCCGGTCCGTTCGTCTATGAGCATCGCATGGCGGGCCTAGGGGGTTGGTAAAAGTCAGACCCCCAAAAGCGGTACAAGTCGTGTCGGAGTGTAGCCCAGAACACCCTGACATGCTACTGGAATACCTACCAGTAAATCTCCTGCCTTGGCTAAGGACTTTCATGTACTGGCTCTTCTAGACACAGCGCGACCTCACCCCCAATACTGGGAGAGACGAACCCCTGCAGATCCGCTCACTGCCTCCATGTGGCTCGGGACTGTACCCAACTAAAACCTGTTTGCACGTCTCCTTTGAGCGTGGTAGGGTAGTAATAAAAGTACAGTGGGAACTCACACGAGACAAATGACGATCTCAGGTCGATGAACTAACATGTACACATGTCACCAGGGAACTGCTATCTGACGTCAGGTATAAGACCAACTAGCATGTTCCCGGTGAGTCCTGTCCGGTGTACTCATAACCCAATGAGCACCTGTATACATCTTAGGTGAACTAACTGACACCAGTGGCTTGTGAGACCGGCCACCACCCCTCGTCGGGGTCTCGACTGTATACACTAGTCTACTCTGGAGTATCGATGCCCTGTCTCGAAACTCCCACGACTAGGGACCTTTTAAGGATGTGCTTATAGACTACCAGCTCCCACGTATATGATCGCCCTCATACTGCTGGCAGTCAAGCATGAATCTTAGGGGCTCTATCAACGTGTAATAGCGACCTGTCTGGTCACCTAAAGCAATACACGATGATAAAGATAAATCAGATAGCATACTATCATCTTGAGTAAGACTGTCCTACCGGGATAGGTCCTCCCTCAATCATTGCAATCACGTGCCTGTGATCCAATAATTGACTCTGAGGGCACTATCTCCAACACATGCGATGTCATGTACCAGATCAGATGTAGCTTATGTACTTACTGTAGTAAACTGATATCATTACAATCCAGGAGAAGCAAAGAATAGCAGTGAAGAACATCCTCAAGTACTTGTGAAGTACGAAGAGATGTTCTTAGTGTATGATAATGACAGCCTCCAAATGGAGGCGATTGCCAATTCCAGCTTCCAAAGCGACAGATGTTATAGAATGTCTGTCTTGGGTTAAAAGTTTACCATCTTTTAAGGAGCAGTATATTGGAAGTGTTCCGAGTAGGATACTGAGATAGATATGACACTGGATGCTGAGTATGACTCAACGGAGGATGCAATTTAAGAAGCTGTTTGGATAAATAAGTTCATTTATGAACTTGGTCCCATCAAATATCCAGACAAATTTTAAGACATGTATCGCTTGATTCGGAAGATAGTTGATCTCCGCGAGATTAAAATTTAGAGAAGAAATTAGATATATTGTAACGGATCCACTCGCTGAGACTAGTTCTCAAATACGGTTTGCGAAAATGATATTAGAGAAGTTAGGTATGTGATACTACAATAATTGGCCTTAAGTGCAAGCGAGAGATTGTTGGATATAGATGCCCTGAAGGTAATTATTGTAATTGTACATGGACCTATATAGATAGAACAATATTGCTCGAGATGATAGTA
This sequence comes from Agapanthus africanus, assembly GCA_030015575.1. Lineage (NCBI taxonomy): Eukaryota > Viridiplantae > Streptophyta > Magnoliopsida > Asparagales > Amaryllidaceae > Agapanthus > Agapanthus africanus. The sequence goes on along the minus strand of CM057350.1, from coordinate 175,425,005 downwards.
TCTTTTCTGGTTTGTCTTTATTATTCATGTGTATATATTTTGCTTGCTATTACGTATCGCTAATACATGATGATAAAAGCCATATGATCTTTACTTGATTACCAGGGTTATGATGGGGATCATACTAGTGGGGTCTGGATAGTCCATAAGCACATCCTAAAATATTCCTAGTCGTCAGAGTATCGAGACTGGGTATCAGTACTTCAGAGTAGACTAGTGTATACGTTTCTTGATTCGGTTGGAGGGCGATGACTGGTCTCATGGCCATTGGTGTTTGACACCAAATATTGTATACAGATGCTCATTGGAGAATGAGTTTCACTAAATCGTTCTATTGTCAGTAAACCGTTAATTTTGCACCCACTAAATCAACGGTGAAATGGTGTTATAATCATATGGAATTTGGTGTATCGACAAATTAAAAGATGGATATCAAGTTGGAAGGTGCCGATCGTCGAATAAAATGGTGGAGGGCGTATTTTTTGCCACCACCTAACGCAAAAAGCCTCATAGGGCATATTTTCTCCATTATTCTCTACTAGAATATATATATATATATATATTATTAAATTAACACTTGATTTAATAATCCGGTTTTATAATAAACCGGCCAGTATTATTAAACATCCGATTAATGTACGTGTTTAATCGAACTCCCGCACGTATCATCATACGCACTATTATAATATATGTATCATATATATACACACACACACATACTTGTATTTTTATCACATACAAATAGCAAATGAGAGAGAGTAAACACAATACTAGAATACATATCAATATACGTTTTATTATTAAATCAACACTTGATTTAATAACCCGGCTTTATAATAAACCGGCTAGTATTTTCAAACGTTCGATTAATATACATGTATCATATACATATGTTTAATCGAACTCCCGTACGTATCATATGTACACTACATCGTTTCGCCTGAGCAGAGAAACTCTAAGTGTGGGACTCTAAAGACTCGACAATACGCTGGCAGTAGGTTAGAATTATATCCGATTGAATCTGAAACACTTTCAGATCAATTCCCTCACGGGTTAACGCACAAGCACGTCAGTGGTACTAGCTGCACGTAACGGCTACTCAGGTATTGATCGAAAGGTAGGTCGACAAGTAAGCTCATTCGTACATAATAGAGCCTATCAGTGACAATCACTGTACAGTCCGGTCTCTTCGTCGAAGAGTGTCATATACCGGGTTTGAGGGGTGGAAACTGTCAGACCCCCAATAACCTAATAAGTCATGCTGATGTCAAACTCATAACCATCTGAGATACAACCGATAACACCTATCAGTTTATCATAACCGTCCTGGCCAGAGACTTAAGGTTATAGTCAATCAAGTATAACGCGACATCAACTCTCCATACCGGGAGAGACGAATCCCTTCGATTGCTCATTGCCTATATATATATATATATATATATATATATATATATATATATATATATATATAGTTGCATTAAAAAAGCAGCTAAAAAAATACTTGGTGTATTTAAAGATACTGGATTGCTTATTAAAGATAGGTCAAAAGATCTTAAAGCAAGTTCAGAAGGAATTAAAGTGAGCAAATAGATAGATTAAAGGTGAGGAAAACGGTAACTATGAAATTTTTGATAAATATTATATAGCAAAGAAAGCTGCTAAACAAACAGGCAAGTTAAATATGATACTTGGTATAAGAAGGTTTGAAACAAAGGAGGAAAAATGGTATAAGAAGTCTCAAACAAAGGAGGGAAAACGGTAACTCTCGCGCGCGTGTGTGTTGGGGAGGGAGGGGAGAGAGAGGTATCAGCTCCTATAACCAAATTTCGCCTTGTAAATCGGTCAAAAAGTTATCTTTTCATAATTCTTCTTAATAATCAATACCGTCCATTTTGATCTTTATGGTCTAAGAGATGTGCAAACCAGCTTCCATGGAGCATTCATACTCTTTGCCCGTCTGATTTAGGGATGGAAAATGTTCTATTATTTGTAAATTTGAAATCAACCAATTCAAGAGTAAGGAATATTGGCTTCGTAAAAAAAAGAAGAGTAAGGAATATTAAAACTACATAAAAACGACTCTCCATTGTTTGAACTATCAACACTGTCCAGCTTGATCTTCATGTTCAAAAACATACACACCAAAAATCATGTGATTTAAATTCTCCTTGTAGATCAGTCAAAAAGTCATCTTTCATAATTTTTCTTAATAATCAGCATTGCCCATTTTGATCTTTATGGTCTAAGAGATGTGCAAACCAGCTTCCATGGATCATTCATACTCTTTGCCTGTCTGATTTAGGGATGGAAAATGTTCTATTATTTGTCTGATTTAACGAAATTCTCCTTGTAGATCGGTCAAAAAGACATCTTTTCATAATTCTTCTTAATAATCAACACCGTCCATTTTGATCTTTATGGTCTATAAGAGATATGCAAACTAATTCAACCAATTCAAGAGCAAGGCATATTGACTTCGTAAAAAAGAGAGCAAGGAATATTGAAAATACATAAAAACGACTCTCCATTGCTTGAACTATCAACACTGTGCAGCTTGATCTTCATGTTCAAAAACATACCCACACCAAAAATCATGTGATTTAATGCTCCTTGCTCTTGCGCTGGTAACTGAGAACGTGGTGTGTAGAAAGCTGGATATCTGAAGTGATATCTACTTCAAGAACTATGTGATCTTTTACCCATGAAAATTGAAAGAAATTTCCTTGAGACGCCTATAAGACAAACACTGCATTATGGATTCAAATGTTGAGCATTTAAAATTTGTGTTCAGAAAATGAGTTTAGCTGAAATGATAGCATTGAGACAGATGAGGGATAACGCTCTAAAAGAAACAAATAAGCAACGAGTATATTGATATGAAGTTGGAGTTAGCTCGAATAAAAAGATAAAATCAGAGAACCGTTTGGGATGGCTTGGACTATAAAAAAATGCGCTAGTTAGGAGTTGAATTTTTTTGTCAATGTGCACCAAGGGCTATAGGTTGGGTTGTATGAATATGGATGGAGATGGTCAGAAGATATGCTGTCAATTTAATAGAAACAACTCTTAGAGCAAATTAGAAAATGAGTCATATACAGACCAAAAGTTTAGGATAAATGTTTTCCCCCCATGTATTATGAATATCAAACAATACTCATTTTCTTATTTTCCTACGTTAAGGAATTAGTGTGCTGTAGCTCCCTTGCTGTGTCATTATCTAATACAACAAATCATGTAATAAGATTTGCATGCATATTTTTTTTGTCCAGTTTTTTATTCTCCTAGGAAATCTTCGTGCCAACTTATGTTTTGATCAGGGATGCATGAAAAATGTTCAGATACGAACAAGAGCATAAGGTGAGGTACTGTGATAAGAAGAAAAATAGTCTAAATCATAAGTTACGGTGTAGTTTTGTTCTAATACTTTCTGACCTGTTGTGACTTTGGTGTCGATTAATTGAAGCATATTTTGTGTTTAGACTACATGCTACTTTATAATTATTAGTCCAGATATTGAAATTCTGCAAAGGTTTTTGATCAATTCCCCAACTAGAAATATCATCCTCTGCTTTGCTTTTCCCTTTTGCAGTTTTACTTGGAAGAGGCTAAAGGGAATGTAGACTACCAAGGTTATGTATTCCCAAGGAGGCGTGGACAATGTGTAAGTACTAAGACTGCATTCTGTCTTATAAAGTTACCTATATATATATATATATATATATATAGAGAGAGAGAGAGAGAGAGAGAGAGGCCATAAGAGAGAATTTCCTCCTATGGCGTCGAAAAAGTAAGCCCTCCGTCGTGTTTTCCGACGATCGGAATCCATCATCTTCATCGTTATCATCTAAGATGTGGGTACGCCAAATTTCATGTGATTCTTCAACCTTTTCACCGTTGATTTAGCAATGTAAAAAGTTCTATTGTCGGTAAACCGTTAATTTTGAACCCATTAATTCTACGGAGAAAAAGTTGTAGAATCACATCAAATTTGGTGTACCCAAATCTTAGATGATAACGATGAGATGATGCATTCCGATCGTCGGAAAACACAATAGGAGGGTGCCCATTAATTCTACGGAGAAAAAGTTGTAGAATCACATCAAATTTGGTGTACCCAAATCTTAGATGATAACGATGAGATGATGCATTCCGATCGTCGGAAAACACAATAGGAGGGTGTGTTTTTTCGACGCCACAGGAGGAAATTCCCTCCAATGGCATCTTTCCTCCATTATTCTGATATATATATATATATATATATATATATATATATATATATATATATATATATATATTGACTATATTTCTTTATAGTTAAAATTTTGAATCTTGATTTCTTCGTAACTTTTGCTTCTTGCATAATATTAATAAGAAGTTGGATTTCTTAGATAGGCGAATATCTATATTGCATCATGATATCAAGTTTATGACATTCTAACTCCTATTTTGTGTTGAAACTGCAGCCAGATTCCGAAACTCAATTACTCACGATTCAGTTTGAATGGAATGGAATCCTAAAATCTGTCTCCAGCTCTTTTATAGGAGTGAGCCCGGAGTTTGAAATCGCCCTTTATACTCTTTGCTTCTTCGTTGGGAGAGAAGATAACCATATTCTTCTGGGTCCATATTCTGTCAACGTTAAGTGTTATCGTCTAGGCAACGACAAGATTGGATCCGTGTTCCCAATAGCTGAATCTTGACTATGACTTCGGCTGAGATAAGATCAGAACGCTTTGGATAAGCTATATGCATGTAATATCTTGAAATTTAGTTATTGTTGAGAGCTGCTTCCGACGGCTGAATCATGACTGATAAATCGATTGAATAAGAGCAGACTGGTTGTATAAGCCTATGTGATACAATGCTTTAACATGTTCACTATTGCGAGTTGACTGATTCTATCAGCTATAACCTTTTAATTCTGAGCACATTGGCTGTTCTATACATAGTGTTAGGATTTTTGAGAAGAAAAGAGAATATAAACCGCAATCAAAACATAAAGAAATTTTCTTCAAACTTATTTTATTTATTTAACTTAAATAAGAAATACAAAATTCTCTTTTCTTCATACCATAAGAAATATCTAATCAATCTAAATTTATAGGCTTAGAAAATCCTAAATCTATTTATGCTAGAATACCTAATATAATTAATTTAGATATAATCAAATCTTCCAAATAAAACTTCAAATCTCTTTCCAAACAAACTTTCTTAATTAAGTTTTAAACGAATCTTTCCAATAATTTGCGGCTGACAGACACAGACGTATGCCTCAGAAATGGACAGACGTCTGTAGTTCAATCTAGCTTTCTGTTGATCGCTTTCATATATGTTTGTAGTTCTGGGGCAGACGTTTGTGGTCTTCAAAATTACAAGTCAAATTACAATAAATTTCCATCTTGACTTGTACTCTCTAAGCCGACTTCTATCTTCTTTTCACAACCTCCGCTCATAACATCTTCTGAGTTCCGTTCAAATCTCCACATTGCTACAAGGTTGTTCTTCCATACACAGGCATCCTTACAACGGTATATATCGCTTGAGGTTCTGATTCCTTTCATCACGATACAGTTCTTTTGGCACACCTTCGTTACTCCACTTTGAGCAATAATTGTATAACCTCTTGTGTCCAATCTTCCAAACGAAATTAAATTTCTCTTCAGATTCGGGACATACCCGGTATCACCAAGAACTCTCTTCTTCCCATCAAATATCTTCATCTTTACTGTGTCCACGCCTTCTACTTCTACTTTAGAATTATCTGCTAACGTCACCGTCTTCTTTTTCTCCTTGATTTTATCGAACCACTCCTTCTTTGAACATACATGAAAGGATGCCCTTGAATCCATGTACCACATATCTTCCTTCTTGACTTTATCATCACTAGTCATAAGCAAACCGTGCTCTATCTCGATATTGTGGGCTGCCTTCGCTTGCTCTTCCACGTTCGCTTGCTCTTCCTCTTCTACGTCTCTTTAGGTCATTTAAATCCTCTTTCATCTTGAGACAATTAGATATATAGTGACCCATCTTATTGCAGTAACGATATGTTATTTTCGAAATATCTTTTGCGGGCCACGTTCTTTGATTTCTTCCTTAGTTGCTTTGTTCCTTCCTCCACTTCGGACCCTCTCCTGTAATAAGTGCAAATGAATCGGATGGTCTATTTAATAATTTCCTTCTTAATTCTTCATTCAGAAGACAGTTTGTTACCGCGCTCATAGAAATAATTCCGTCAGGAAACGAATTGCTCAAAAAAACTACCAGAATTTTCCAACTGCTCGGAAGAGAACTCAATATGATAAGTGCTTGCATCTCGTCTTCAATCGGTATCTTCATGACTGCAAGTTGATTCGTAATATTCTGAATTTTGTTCAAGTGCTATGCTATTGAGGAATCTTCTTGGAGCTTCAAATTCATCAATTCTCTCATAAGAAAAGCCTTGTTCGTAGCCGTCTTTCTCTCGTGGAGATTTGTCAACTTCTTCCGTAAAGTTTCTGCAATACTTTCTGATGATATATGTAGGAACACCAAATCTTCTATCCATCCACGAATAAGACTTCTTACCTTTCGATCCATCCTCGCCAAATCTTCTTTAGACATCTTCTATGGTTTGGCGTCAATTCCATAAAGAGGCGCATCTAAATCTTTGAGGCACAACACGCCCTCCATCCTCGACTTTCATATCGACCAATTTGTGCTGTTCAAATATACCATCTTTGTTGTGATTTGAGTTGTCTCAATCTTCGTCGTTTTCTCTCTCAACCAAGCTCTGATACCAAATTATTAGGATTTTTAAGGAAAAAAGAAAATATAAAACACAATCAAAACATAAAGTAATTATCTTCGAATTTCTCTTTTTTTTATTCAACTTTAATACGAAATACAAAATTCTTCTCTTCAATTCTTTTTCTTCGTACCATACAAAATACCCTAATCAATCTAAATTTATAGGCCTAGAAAGCCCTACACTTATTTCTACTAGAATACCTAATACAATTAATTTAGATCTAATCAAATCTCCCAAAAGAAAACTTCAAATATCTTTCCAAACAAACATTCCTAATTAAGTTTTAAACCAATCTTCAACGAATCTTTCCAATAATCTGCGGCTGATCGGAACAGACGTCTGCCTCAGAAATGGACAGACGTCTGTAGTTCAATCTAGTTTTCTGTTGATCGTTTTCACAGACGTTTGTAGTTATGGGAAGACGTCTGTGGTCTTCAAAACTACAAGCCAAACTTCAACGCATAGCATATATAGTAGTATTTTGGCAAGTGCGATGCACGCTATATGATTGTGATATTTGAAGTGTTTCGGCTGTCATCTGGTTTATAAACGTAAATTATCTCTTGCGTTCGATGTTCCATGACCACCAACAGGGTTGATAATGCTAGAGACATGTCACTAGTTAATGCAAGCAATAGGTTATATTTGCATCTTAAATCTTGAGGGTTTGTTTACATTTTTGGTTAATACAATCTTGCTATTCTAACATTTGGTGCTGCTCCATAATTTAACGTTTTCGGGATAAATTCGTGGATCCTTGAATGTGTGGATGTATTATGCGCATGGGTGAGGCTTATGGGATGGTTCAACAAAAAAAAAAACATTTAGGTTGCTTCAGTTCTCGAACAAGAAGTTGCTTGAGGGTTACTAAACCCTGAGGCTGCATTGTGTAACAAAGAGTGCCTTAGAACCCCATTGACAACTTGTTAATAGTGTATTGCAAAGATTTTCTTCTGCTTATTGAATAAGCAATCTCTAGGCTAGTTGAATAACTAATCTCTTGTAAGAAACATATATTATTATGAGAATACTGAAGGAAAGAGGTCTTAAAAGGCTTTTTGCGTTGGATGGTGGCAAAATGTACGTTCTCTACCATTTTATTCGACGATCGTCACCTTCCAACTTGATCTCCATCTTCGAATTTATCGATATACTAAATTTCATGTGATTGCAGCACCTTTTCACCGTTGATTTAGCAATGTAAAAAGTATTATTGTCGGTAAACCGTTAATTTTGCACCCACTAAATCAACGGTGAAAAGGTGTTGGAATCACATGAAATTTGGTATAGTGGCATGTTAGACGATGGAGATCAAGATGGCCGGTGCCGATCGTCGAATAAAATGATGGAGGACGTAATTTGTGCCGCTACCTAACACAAAAAGCCTCCTACGGCCTCTTTCATCCTTATTTATATATAACAAGCTAAAGGTTTTTTCTTTGAATCTCTTTATGTGTGTGTATACGTATATTGGTAGTGGAAAAACCACAAAGTAGCACAAAATCAAAATAGAACGTATAATTCTAACCAGATTCAGCCAAATTGACCTACATACTCGATGAATGAAAAACAATACACTATATCATATCATAAACTATGATGTTTACAATGATTGTGGAGTGATGATACTCATAAGTGGGAATTCCCCAGATCATGACACATGGTAGATGACGTGTCCCGGGGCTCACGGGACAGGAGCAAACATGATACATTGGAGGCATTTCCCAGGCCTTCGCCCCGAGGATCGACCCGACCTTCGATGGCCTCCTAGAACACTCCTATGCTCGCCTTACAAATAACCATCGGCTCGCCTCTGAGCCCTCCTACACGCTGAGCTTCCTCAACCCTTCCAACTCGCCTCCGAGCTATCACAGAACCGAGCTTTCTCGGCCTCCCGCTCGCCTCCGAGCCTCCCACCGAGCTAAGTCTCCTCGGTTCTACTGAGCAACCAAGAACGCAGAGCCCAAGCGCCTCCACCACGGCTCCGCGTATCTCGCCAGAAGCGAGATATCCGCCACCCAACATTCCGTGTTCCACGCCGTCGTATCCCCCCAATTAACGAGCGTATCTTATTATTAATGGGGGGATCCCATCATTCACGCAGGCGTAACGTCACAGGCATAACCGACGACGAAGATCTCGCGCTATCTCGCTCCAAGTGACCACTATAAAAACCCCTCTCTCAGACGACTCAGATAAGGCAATTTAAATCCAACAAGCCGCTACTCTGCTCAAATTCCTCGGCTAACTTGATCGTCGGAGGGTCTACGGTGGTACAACCACCCCATGACTTCTTTGCAGGTAGCTCGGCTTCACCTCGAAATCAACCTATTGAGATCCACACGCTCAAGAAGACAACCATCAATGTCAATCTCAACCCTTCATCAACGCTCGCGACAGATCGACGGAGGACAACATCTAAAGGAGATCCAGGCCTCCATCAATTGGCGCCGTCTGTGGGAATTTTCAATTTTCTCCACCCATCGAAAGTTGATCTTCCGCTCTCGGCTTCATGGTGAGCGAAGACCGTGACGATCCCAGCACAAGCCACCGCCCTCCCTACAACGTAGGCGCGGACGGATCTACTCCCCCTACGAACGCCATCCATGCCCTCTCGGCAAGGATCGACAGGCTCGCGTCCATAGTCGACGCCCTTGTCCGTGTCCAAACGGCGGGCCCAGCCCCCAGGTCGTCGTTCTCCTTCCCAGGGATCACGACCTCCGCAGAGGGGCGGATGACACCGCCCATGCTGGCACCATCGAACAACGCCATGCTAACTCCGGCGACCGTGGTTCCCCTGCGACGACCGATTCTATGGCCCGCTGGACGCCACACGGCCCCACGCCGCAGTCTCGCGAAGAGCCCATCACCCCGAGGCCCGTCGCGTTCCCGTCTCTCCCGAGGAGGTATTGGTCAGCCCGCCTGCTCCCAGGCATGACCGACACCCTCTCCCTCGATGGGATCGCATGACGGCACTCGCCGCGAACACTCAAGAAGGACGTCGCCAGGGGACCTAAGGAATTTGATAGAACGGAATCGGAGTCGCAGCCTGGCGCAGACCATAAGGGGGAAGGGCCGCCGCTCTGACTACACCGAATCCTCGAGGTATCACGACCGCCTCGACGCCCTCGAAAAGAAAATCGAGGGTATACATCAGGAGGGTCATCCATCCGGTGAAGGGGCCAGGTACGCCGCCAACTCACTTACGAAGCCCTTCACCGAGGAGTTGCTCGCCGTACACGTCTCGTCCAGGAACAAGCCTCCCAAGGTGGCCCTTTTCGACAGGAAATCCGACCTAAAGGACCATCTGGATGCATTTACGGCGGGCATGAGCTTCCTGGATAACTCCGACGCTGCTTAATGCCGAGCTTTTCCAGCTACCCTCATCCGGGCAGGACGGGACTGGTTCCGGGGGCTCACGCCACGCTCTATCTCTACATTCGATGAGCTGGCCGCCCAGTTCTTCGGTCACTTCGTCGGAAATAAGCGACAGAAGAAGATTGTCGATTACCTCTTCACCATAAAGAGCGGGGACAAGGAATCCTTCAAGGGATACGCCACTCGTTTCTACAATGCTCTTCTCGAGGTTCCCGAGCACCGGGACGAAACTGTCATCACTACCCTAAGGTCGGGTCTTAGGCACAAAGAGTGGCCCCGCTCTTTTGCATTAGCGCAACCTAAGTGGCCGGGGTAAAAGCTTGGACCGAGCGAAAGATCCAACTCGAGTCTGAGGTGAACGCCAACATGCCCCGGGGCGACTAAGCTGACTAAAAGAAGAAGGCCAGAGAAGAGAAGAAGAAGGTCGATCGGCCAAAACCATACTCCCCAAAGTTCCAGGAGTATACTCCTCTCAATATCTCCCAGACCGAGCTTTTAGAGGAGGCGAAGCGCGACCGATTCTTCAAGCTCCCGCCGATCACCCATAGAACGGCTAAACGTATCCGGGGCCCGTACTGCGCCTTCCATAGGTCGCAGGGCCACCCGACCGAGAACTGTAACCAACTCCGTGATTACATCGAGGAGTTGATCCGCTCTGGCCACCTGGCAAAGTACCTGCGGGACAAGCGATAGGCAGACAGGGAGCACGAGAACCATCCCTTTCCCGGCGAATTAACGATCGTCCAAATCATGGTCATTTCCTCGGGGTCTGCCCGTGGAGCCGGCGAGACTCACCGCCTCCTACCCGTTGAGGGAACAAGCGACCCGACCCAGAAGAAATGCAGGACCGCCAAGCCCATCATCTTCAATGATGAGGACCTCCACGGTATATCCGTGCCTCACAACGACCCTTTCGTAATTACAGCATGGGTCCACCGTTACGAGGTCCAGAGGATACTGGTCGATTCCGGAAGCTCGGCAGATATCCTCTTCTATGACTGCTTCCAGCGTATGGAGTTAGGGTCGTCCGACCTACGGCCAACCTCTCACGTCCTATCGGGGTTTACCAACCACTCCATCCTGGTCTAGGGAGTGTTCATCCTCCTCCTCAACATTGGGGAAGCGGGCCATACGAGGACCGTTCCGGTGGAATTTATCGTCGCTAGGATCCCCTCGTCCTATAACATCCTCCTGGGTCGCCCGACATTAAACGACCTCCGGGCTCAGATCTCGACCTACCACCTCGCGATCAAATTTCCATTAGATCAAGGGAGGATAGGCCAGACCTACGGGAACTAGCAAAACGCTAAGATTTGCTTCACCGTGACATCCACCACGGGAGAACAGAGCGACGACCTTGAAGACGCAAATGATTTCCATGGGTCCTTGGACACTTGCAACGAACAGAAAGAAATCCGTGGAGCCCTGGTGGAGGCGCTAACAGAAGTCCCCCTCATCAAGGGAATGAGGGACGAACCGTCCAGATCGGATCCCTTTTCACAGGAACCCGGCGTGAAGACTTGATCCGATTTCTCTGAGGGAACTCGGACGTGTTCTCCTGGGTGCCTACTGATATGCCCGGGATCGACCCCAAAGTAATCTTGCACAAGCTCGCGGTAGACCCGAAGGCCCAACCCGTCAGACAAAAGAAGCGTAGTTTCACGCTGATCAAGCAACAGGCGATCGAGGACGAGATCGATAGATTGCTCGCAGCTAACTTCATTCGAAACGTTGACTACTCGGATTGGCTGGCGAATGTAGTCATGGTTAAAAAGGAGAGCGGAAAGTGGCGCATATGCGTCGACTTCACAGACCTGAACAAGGCCTGCCCGAAAGACAACTATCCCCTCCCTCGGATAGACCGGTTGGTGGATAGCTCGGTAGGCCATAAATTGCTCAGCTTCATGGACGCTTTTTCCGGCTACAACTAGATCCGTATGAACCCGGCGGATGAAGAACTTACCGCGTTCACCACGGACTGATTAATATGAAAATTTGTGTTAACCGCAATCAGAAACGGCGTCGCTTTGCAGCTAGCCGATGAATACGGGTCGATCCACAGAGATGGGTAATTTCCTTACTGTGTTATCACGAGTTGATTACAAGTGTTGTTTTGATTGATTTATTAAATCTATAAAAACCTAGATCTATCAATAAACTAACTTAATCTAAATTAAAGTCTTGCTAGGGTTAGGCTTAGGGGAAGTTTGGAGATTAAAGTTTTCCTCACCGCTTTCAATGCCTTATTTTAGATCTATTAGATGTTGTGGTGATTATCAATAAAGTGGATAAGAATCTTTTGGGAAGATGTTTCTTCCTCTAGATTCTTGTCCTTCCTTTATCGATAATTACCCTAACCTCCATGGAAAGCGCACAGCCGGCCCTTTATACTACGGTTCACCGTTACCTCGAGGGGTAGGGTGCCGTAGGGAGCGGTTGTGCGTGCATGCATGGAGTTCTAATTCTTAGGTGTGAGTGGCATGAAAGGGGTGAGAGATCTAATCTCTCAAATCTTTCCCTAAGGCTAACCCTAACAAGCGAGGAGATTACTCGCTCATTAAGGGATTAAAAAACATTCTAATTTAAAAAAGAATTAAAACAAGAATTAAAAATACTTACTAATTTGATGGCTCCCTCCAAGCAAGAAAACAGAACAGATCTGAATAAACTCCCAACAATTCTGAATTTTATTGATTGAAAAGAGGCATGAGTTTTACAGATCTGTGATTACAATTTATAGGAAAACAGAAAAACTAGGGTTACAGACTCTCGCACATGTGCAATTACAGATTTGCCCACGAAAAATCCCAACACCCGCACCGACGCACCGACAGAAGAATTCTGCGCCGACACGGGCCTTAGACGGCCGCGGAACCGCGGCGCCAGCCTAGGTTTGGCCGCGGTTCCGCGGCCAAACTAGGGAAACAGGATCTGAAACTTTTGGGCTTTTCTCTTGTCTTCTTGGGCTTTCTATTTCTTCACTTCTTTTCTCCCTTTAGCTTCTGGGGCTTCTCCAGATGTTTCAGTGAAAATTTGTAGCGATCTTTTAACCGTTTGCCTTGACATTTTGGACCTTGCACTGTTCTTCGTCTAGCTTGACTAGGATCCGTCTACTTGTTGGTCAAAAGTCCCTTTTCTGTATCAACTTTCGTCTTTTTCACTGTATTCGCTCCAAGAGCCTGTATCCTGTAATATGCAACAAACGTGCGTCAAGAGTATCTGTTTATCTATAAAACGGATAAGAATAGGGGAATGAAAAATGCAATATTATGGTCTGAACAAATACCCCCAAACTTATCTTTTGCTCGTCCTTGAGCAAACTTATTTTTTATTTACTAAAATCCTAACCGCACTTTCGCAGGGAAACGCGATTGCACTGAGCACGTGCAACAAGCCGTTAAACCTCTAGGTGTCCCTAGTAGGAGGAGTGTTGTCTCCTGAGGGTTTTCAGCGGATACTACCCACAAAATCCTATCAATTTGGCCCATTGACTTTTGTCATCCAATTAGGCTTTCTAAGAAGGAATTCTATTATCTTTTGACTCGCAAATTATCCACCCACATTCTTCCCACTTCCTCATCATTTAACTTGAGATTATATATGTTCTATAGACTTACTTAGCTTTCGGCATCTCTTAAGTTTTCCTTCTAGGGTTACATCTCCACTCAGGAATTTCTATCAACTCTACTAAAGATACAAGTTCTATTTTTCATCCATTTCCCTCATCTAAACTCCAATCACATACCCCTACGTGTGTGTATAAATCACCCCTACACTTGGAAATTCAAATCAAGCAATCATGTCCTTGTCCGTTGTCCAAAGTACTTATTAATACGTGAATTTTTAATTGAATTTTGCTTACACATCCTTCATGCGACCGTTAATACTTCTTGAGGTACCAACGACCGATTACAAAATGTGTTTGCACTTTTAAAGCATACTTCCTAGTTTTGCAACACCCAAGACTTTAGCAGTGACTCCCAAACCAGTTGGTCTAAGGCACTAGGTGATGAAGCACCCTCGCTAAATATTTTTCTATTTTTACAGCCTTAAGTAATTACAAAAACCAGTGTCCATTTTTTTTTTCTTTATTCACACTTTTTCTTTTATTTTCTTCGTACTAAGGACTTTAGATAAGAGCATTTCAAGGTCTCTTCTATTATTCCAAGTTTCAAGGTGCGTGATTGTGCAATTTGTAGGGTATACGTTTTCAGAATCTAGACTTAAACTAGGAACTATTTTTCAAACTTATACTCCAATAAGAACATCAATACTCTTCCCTTGTTTCGACTTAACCCAAGAAGTGAACCCAAAATTTGCCTATTTCTAAATAAACTACAAGGCATATACTTTCTACCGTTAAACTTTAAGGAAGGTTATTTTTAGGGTTTTTAATTTACTAAATCTAAGATCTAGTTGTTCCTAGCCAGTTAACTTATTTGTCAAACTCAAGTCAATTAGCCAAAATTGAATACAATAATTTTTATAATTTTTGAAATTTTTTCAATTTTTATAGGTTTTCAAATAAGTATGCAAATGCAAAAATATGTACAAATAAATGCGAAGGAAGAAGACGTACCGAGCGTACCCCCAAACTTGAACTTGACAGTGTCCTCACTGTCATGCTAAACCAAGATTGTCAAATTGTCGGCACTCCCCTGTTTGTTTATTTAAATTTTTTTTTTATTGTTAAGAAAAAACAAAAATATATACAGAAAGGCCCTCCCCCAAACTTCATTTAAACCATGTTAGACATTACTGCCAAACCTTGCATAGACCAAACGTTAACACCAACTAGTTGAAAAATTTATCAGTAAAGAGTATTGGTTGGTGGAAGAATAAGTTGTAGCGATCCACAAAGAATTGGGGAAGATAGATGTAGTGGTATGGAAGGTGTGGAGGTGAATAGACAGGAGGTGGTGATGAATCAAAACGAGAATGCGAATGATCAACAATCAGTGGAATGTTAGCATTCTCGTAGCTTCTTAAAAGAAATGGGGGTGGTTCAACTTCTAAAGGAGGAGGTTGACTAACCACAATATCCCCAAGATATTTCTGTGGGTCCTCTATTGACTTGGCATCATCCATCAATTGCATATGATATTCAATTATAATGGAACTGATCTTCTCGATGTCCGCCATAGTCCAACCGAAAACTTGCCGCCTATCTTGTAAGACTTTTAAAATAGCGTTCTCTTGCTCGAAGGCTAGAGAGGCTGATATTATAATGGGAAAAGTCTCATTCTCAGCTATGTAAGCATATTTAAGGTGAGGCGGTAAGGATATGAGTTCGAGTCTCGGAGGCGAAAGAATCATTGCGGAATCTACCTCGAACTCAAAGGACTCCAACACAGGTTCGAAATCACTGCAAACAACCGATTCGGATGGTTCAACTAACTCATCCATAAATTCAAAAGACTCATATTCGGGCTGTGAGTCGTCATCATCCGAAAAAGTGAAACATTCATAATCCATATCGGTTGTGTCAACGGTGGTAGGCTCAAGGAGGGACGCACTAGTGGCGTCAAAACTGTTTTTATCAAACAAGAATCTTTCAAGCTCGCAGTCCTCCTGCGTGATTTCGTGAACAGAGCAAACTTCTCGTGTACTAGTTTTAGGCACGGGGGGTAGACTTCCCATCTTATAAATATTGAACTCACTAGACATCTTCCCAAAGGATAGAGTCATGGAGCCATTGCGATAATTTATTACAGCATTGGAAGTGGCCAAAAATGGTCGACCGAGGATCACCGGAATTTGGTTCCGTGGGTTAGCAACAGGCTGTGTATCCATAACAATAAAATCAACGGGGAATATGAACTCCCCAACTTTGATCAACACATCCTCTAGCTCACCCCTTGGATGGGTGATTGATCGATCAGCCATTTGGAGAGTACAACGAGTGGGTTTCAACTCTCCAACCCCTAATTGTTCGTACACGGAGTAGGGAAGCAGGTTAACACTAGACCCAAGATCTAAAAGTGCTCGATTAATTTTCTTATCCCCAATTGTGATTGAAATCGTAGGACAGCCGGGGTCCTTTCGTTTTTGGGGTAAGGTTTGAGTGTGGTTAATAGCATTGCTCACTGCACTAGCCACTAGCACTTTCTTGGGTACTTGAGATGCCTTTCTCTTCGAAGTGCATAAGCCCTTTAAGATTTTCGCGTATGAAGGGACTTGTTGGATTGCATCCAAGAGAGGTATATTTATGCTAACCTGCTTAAATAATTCCACAATCTTCTCCACTTGTGCAGTTGGTTTATTGGGACTCAACCTGTTTGGAAATGGAGCATTTTGAAAATTTGTTGAGTCAAATGTCTGTGGAGTAGAATGTGGAGTAGGAACGGATCCCAGTGTGGATGTGTTCGTGCTGTGAGAAATGGGTCCGTTCGAGTTAGAAGAAGTAGAGCCGTGTGAAAGGTGGAGAATAGGCTCTAAAGAAAAATGTGAAGAAGAAAGTGAAGAAAATGAAGAAGGGGAAGATGACGATGGAGAAGAAGAAGAAGAAGAACCACCGGCGGGGATGTCATCACTCATACCCACATTATTTTGCAACACTCTTCCGGATCTCAACGTGGTCACCGCATTTACATTGTGATTGTGATATACGTTTTGTGTGTGACCGGGATTTGGCAATGGTTCAGATGGAAGCTTTCCCTTTTCTCTCTCGCTCAACGCAGCAGTTAATTGTGCAATTTGTGCCTCAATAGATTTGATACTTTGATCGTGTGAGGCATTGTTATGCATCAAAGACTGAACATAATTTTCAAATCTTACTGCGGATTCTGTAGATTGCTTGGGAAATGCATCTAGACTTTTTTCGAGCGAGATAACCTTATCATCATTTGGTTGAACCAAATTGTTCATTTGATTTGTATAAGGTTGTTGTTGGAAAGGTTGCTGGTTTTGAGTTTGTGAAGGTGCTTGTTGTTGTTGTGGCGGAGGAGGTCTTTGAAAATTGTTATTTCCTTGGACTTGTTGATTTTGGTTCCAAGCGAAATTTAGGTGACTCCTACACCCCTGATTGTATGTCGAAGAGTACGGATCGTTTCTTTGTCGTTGCTGAAATGCAGCATTGACTTGATCTTGTCCTTGAATAGGTGCATTATAAGGACACTCTTTGGTTAGATGCGATGGATTCGAACAACAAGCACAAACAGTTCGTGGAGGCATAACAGGGGTAGGAGAAGACGATGAGATTTTGGTCTCAATGGCTTCTAGCTTTTTCATAAGAGCGGCAATCTCGGCCTTCATAGCAATCGACATATCTACTTGATGTATGCCTGCCCTAGATTGACCAACAGAAGAAGATGATGTGGTCTTGGTACTCTCCCACTGAATTGTTTGCTCACTGAGATCCTCAAGAAACTGCCACGCTTCGTCGCTAGACTTGGAAAGAAAATGGCCTTGACATATAGTTTCTAGCAACTGCTTCGTTGCCGAGTTCAATCCCTCGTATAATGTTTAGCAAAGTTGCCAACTTTCGATCCCATGATGAGGGTATTGAACAAGTAGGTCTTTAAATCTCTCGAAGCACTTCCAAAATGGTTCGGAAGGAATCTGTGAAAATTGTATAATCTCGTTACGGATTCTAGCAGTTTTGTGATGAGGATAGAACTTTTTCAGAAAAGCTCTCACAAACTCGTCCCAATTTCTAATGGAATGTGATGCGGTGCTATATAGCCACTTCTCGGCTAGGTCACATAAGGTGAAAGGAATGACCCTTAGCCTTATAGCGTCATCACTTAATTGGGTCGTTTTCATCATAGCGCACACATTTTGGAATTTATTAATAAAGATATACGCATCTTCAGATTCCAAACCATGAAATTTTGGCAGCATATTGATGAAATGTGGTTTTATTTCAAAATTGTCCCCATTTGCTAGTGGGGGTGAAAGACATGTAGGTAAAGAAGTGCGGACGGGATAGAAGAGATCCTGGAGCGCAACTCGTGCGGGCGCTACAACAGGCGGAAGATTCGGGTTATTCGCACCTAACGGAGGTGGAATCATTCCCGTCGGTAAGGTATCGTTGGGGTCGTGTCCCGACATACCTTCGAAAGAAGAATTTGAAGGTGGAGGTAAGGAAATGGAGGGAATTTCGACTTCGGTGTCGAAAGGATCGTCGGTCGGTACCAACGAAACACGGACTAATCGGGCGTTAGTATCCCTAGTCCAAAGTGACATACACTAAAGGAGTAGTGTAGTCAGAAAAATAGAAAAACAGAATGTGGGGGTAAGATAACGTCAATGGAGGGAAGTGATGGAAGTGAGTTGCAAGTTTTCTTAGCGACAAGTTGCAAGTTTAGAAAAGATTTTTTTCTTCTTTTTTTTATGTGAGAGTTTTGCAAAGAAGTTTTTTTTTTTTGAAAAGGGACTCGTGACACAAATGTATCAACCACACTTGCACAATCAGGCCTAGATCTAGGGTCACCTAGGTCCGCTAGACAGCTCCTAACTAGGGCTAGAAATAGGACCTCAAACCGCCTCTTCACCGACAAGTACGGCCAGGTAAGTGGGAAGGAACCACAATAGTCGGCCTAATTAAAAACCACTACCCTAGACACCGCAAAGTCAGTTAGGATAAACGGTCGATGCCTATACTAGTCCTTTTCCTATTGAGCTCGATGTCCTTAGGTCTGAGTCTAGTATTTTTTTAATTAATTATGGTCGATACAAAATGCTTTAAGTGTTTTCTGGGGTCCTGGGAAGGGTGATGAAATCCCCACCCAATCTGAGTTTGGTCAATTAGCCCCTTAAAGTCCGATTAAATTATGCAAAACAATAAAATTCACTTGCAATCAATTTTTTTTTAGCGCGGCGCAAAGAAACCTGCAGAAAATCTGTTATTTAGAAGGGGAGAGAAGATTTTTAGCGCAAAGAATTCCTGCAGAAAATTTTTACATAGAGATATATTGTAGGTTGCAGAGGGGAGAAGGTGGAACAAACCCATGAAATTTTAGGTGCTGACGTGGCCAAATGGCCGCGGTTCCGCGGTCTGGAGCGCTCCTTGGCCGCGGTTCCGCGGTCTGGTGAAGAGATCAGGCTCTGAAAAAAATTTTGTAGCTCCTGTTCACCAATTCTCCCCTGTTCTGATGTTCACTTTTCTGATTTGCCCTCTGTAAATTTTCAGATCCGCGATTCTTCGCTGTTCCTGCAAGAT